>CM060886.1:136178008-139056997 GCA_030762935.1 Hymenopus coronatus
TCGGATAACAAAATCCAATCGAAAAAATGCATGAATGTTACGCTTACCACTTTCCATGGGGAAATGAAATCGATTTAAGTACACTTACCGTAATGAATACTGCATGGAAACCTGGATTCAAATCGTATTGAATCTTGGATCGGATCCTCTTAAAAAGTGGGATCGGATCGAAACACCTTCAAATTCAAATCGTTTTAAATACGGTAAAGAAACTCTTCTTTTGTTATTCTCGTTGCAACGGTAGTCATTTATTAATATATTTTTACTTTCTCTACACGTATTATGTACATAGTGTATAGAGAAGATAATGCATTGCGCCCAAAAATTCGATACTGAAAAAAAACATTTTTTGGAAAAAGGTCCGCGTATGCGTGTGTGTAGATATTGAAGGAGGAGGTTCATGGACATATTTTAAACATATTCTCAATCTACTTCCATCTGATATAAGTTCTCCTTTATACTAGAAAAAAGTTATTGACCAAATACTGCAAGTAGATGTTGAAGGAGTTCATGGACATAGCTTAGACCTATTCCTTCTCTGTTTCCCTCTAAGTCATCTCCTTTATGCTGGAAACACATTTTGTCTGTAGACATTGAAGAAAGAGGTTCCTGGACATATCTGAGACCTTTCCTTCTCTTCTTCCCTCTGATATAATTTCTACTTTATACTGAATAAAATGTCTTGACCAAGTTCTGAAAGTGGATGTTGAAGAAAGAGGTTCCTGGACATATCTGAGACCTTTCCTTCTCTTCTTCCCTCTGATATAATTTCTACTTTATACTGAATAAAATGTCTTGACCAAGTTCTGCAAGTGGGTGTTGAAGAAGGAAGTTCATGGACATATCTAAGACCTATTCCTTCTCTCCTTCCCTCTAAGACACATTCTTTGTGCTAAACCAAACTCTGCACCAAATTCTATTAGTAGATGTTGAAGAAAGAGGTTCTTGGACATATTTTAAATCTTTCCTTCTCTACTTATCTCTGATATAACTTCTCCTTCTTACTGGAAACAATTTCTTGACCAAATTCTTCAACAGATGCTAAAGGAGGTTCATGGACATATCTTATACCTGTTCCCTTTCTACTTCCCTCTAAGAAATCTCCTTTATGCTACAAACAAACAGCACCAAATTCTGTTAATAGATGTTGAATAAGATGGTTCGTAGACATACCTTCAATAGACTTTTTACTTTCTCTATACGTACTATGTACATAGCGTATAGAGAAGGTATTGCATTGTACCCAAAAATTCGATACCGAGATTTCACCGTAAATACATGTTTTGAGACCACCTGAATCCAAAAAAAGCATTTTCAGAAAAATGTCCGTGTGTGTGTCTGTCTGTGAATGTGTATGTGTGTGTCTGTGGGCAGCATAGCTCAAAAACGAAAAGACCGTTAAATACCAAACTTAGTATTTAAGTTCAGTATCTTCCAAGGATGCGATACGAAGATTTTCAAGAAAATCCCCCCACCCCAACTACCCTTCACATGGAAAAATTTTCAACAATTTTGATTTTCTAAAAAATGGCCCTAAAATTTTGATTAAAATATCATATATTAAAGATATATAATTGACAAATAATATGTGTATCTTGAATTTTCTGTGAATAGCCTCTGAAGACTATTTTACTCTGAATGAATTTTACGGAATTTTGTGTAACTGGTAAACCGTAAGAGATAGACAAAAACTTACCACACAAAACATGTAGAGCACATTAAAACACACAATTTATGTTGTATACATTTTTTTTCGTTGAGTTGATCGTTTTTTAGATATTCCTTGTTTTTTGTTTCAGCCTTAAAAAACGTATACTTTTCTCATACAGGAATTTGTCAACTCCTGTCCATACAAACAAAGGAACTTCAGTCACATAACAACCATCTTTTGCTATCACTTTAACCCTTATTTCGCTTCTACTTACAGGGAAGAAAGTAATAGGACTATTTCTGCTAATTTTTTCTAACTTAGCATGAAGTAAATAGAAGCATAAAATTTTTAACAAAAATTTGTTGCAGAGATATAGAGAAAGTCATGTGAATGGATTACATCAGATTTTTTCCTACTCGTCTTCCCTTTGACATATATTTTTCCTTCATATCTAGAAACTAATACTACAAATTCTTCAAGTAGATGTTGAAGAGTGTGGGCCATGAGCATATCTTCATTTGGCCTCTTCCACCTCCTCTTCCCTTCCTTTATCCTGGAAACACTTCCTTAACCAAATTTTGCAAGTAGATGTTGATGAGGATAATTCATAGATATCTATCTACCTTAGAGTTCTTCCTACTCTACTTCCCTCTGTCGTGATACACACATGAATGGGCCTTGCCAGTGTGGGAAAGGGGGGGAGGGTCGATGATCGGTGTAGCTAGCGGTATAGACAGTAACAGTATTATTACACAGTGACCGAGTGGACCGCCCAACCCCTCGTCTGCAATTACATTTGGAAAGTGAAAAAGAAACACGATAGAATGTTGCTACTGCATTCGTCAGACCGCTGGGCATGTTTTTGGTTTCCTCCCACTTGGTCTTGGAACCCCCCGGAGTGAAGATAATAACTCCGGTATCATCACCTCTCTTCTGTGTCGATTGTAGAGGTCGTTCGTTACTCGACAAGTGACGTTGTAGCGAGCTTTTAGTACTCTGTGTGTTTTTTGTTTAAAAACAAACCTGTTTATTGTCGTAGCAGTGGAAAGAAAAAAGTCAGAACTGCACCTGGGATTGAAATAGCTGTAGTTATCCTTATTTTTAATTTCTCTGCCGTTTACCTATATTAGGTATACAAATTATTACAGTCCAACCAAAACATTCATCAGAAATGCATTTTTTGAGGTTCAATGAGCCGTGAACGCGCGTGCACACACACACACACACACACACACACACACATATATATATATATATATATATACGAGCTGCGATAAAAAAAATAACGGGATTTTTTTTTAATTTCGTGGACTTCATACAACCGATTTTCAATTTTTTTTTTTTTTTTTTTTTTTTTTTTTTTTTTTTTTTTTTTTTTTTTGTCTTTTAGGTACACATATTCCACATGTATGTTTGCATTTTCAGCTATTTGAAATGTTTAGTTTATTGCTGACAATTAAAAGGGTTGTACGTGTTTTCGAATGCTCAGCGAATTGCATTAAATTTTGTTTGAAGAATGAAGTGAAGTCTTCGAAATGTTGGCTGTGACTTTTGGAATTTGTACTTTGAATAAGACAAGGGCAAAAATGTAAATGGCGTGTTATTTATGGACGCTCTTTAACTGCTGTGGTTCTCAGCGTCCCATTCTAAATGGGGCGTGAAAGACCGCTTAATTTTGCTCAGAGGCCTCTGTATCAGGCTTGAGGTTCCTTTTCGTGCCGTGACCAATAGCTTTACTTCCCTTCCGAAGGAAGCCATGCGAGTTTGAACCCGCGACCTTGGGTATAAGACAAGGGGTTTCGAGTGGTATGGACGTTTCAAAAAAGACTCTGAAGACGGCGATCCCCTGGACATCCTAACACATCAATTACTCATGATAATGTGGAAGATGCAAAGAAATGGTTATGCAGTCAATGAGAATACTACCGAGAAGTTGTGTGCCGTTTGCAAGAAGAAATCCAAGAAAACGACCAGAGTTTTCGCAAAACCATTCCTGCTCATTCCTCAACGCTTGGTCGTGATATTTTCTTCTTCTTCTTTTTTTTTTTTTTTTTTTTGGAAAATACTAGAAACGTTATGTTGCCTCAGCTACCTTATTTGCCGAATATGGCTCTTTGCGACTTCTTTCTATTCCCGAGGCTGAAGAGAACGTCGTTTAGCCACTATTGGTGAGCTAAAAACAGAATCGCTGAAGTAGCTGAACACCATTAGGTAAAGTGGGTTTCAGAGTTGCTTCCAAGATTGGAAAAAGTGATGAAACAAGTGTATTATATCTGAGGGATTTTATTTTGGAGGGCACAAAGTTTACGTAGATGCATAAATAAAGATGGTTTAAGTAAAACAAAATTGCTCGTTATTTTTATCATATCTCGTATATCTCCAAAACCAAACATCAGAGAAATATTACATTTCATTCTTGGAACTAGCATTGTTAACTTTCATTGTAACAACTATTTGCTTTATTGCTTAAAATTTGGTTACAGTCTTTCTTGCGATGCTTTCACAACAATTTTGCAATACAATTTTATCTCATCGCTTCAACGCGTAGATAGTTGATTTCTCTCTCTCTCTCTCTCTCTCTCTCTCTCTCTCTCTCTCTCTCTCTCTCTCTCTCTCTCTCTCTCTCTCTCTCTCGTAACTGCGCGCTCAGAACTCCAATCGTAAACTGACTTGCCTGGACTGACAGACTTACTACTAGGCTTATGTGAATTTGAGGTTTATTTCATCTCAATTGTTTTAGGGAATGTCCCTCTTCTGCCGCAAGTATTTTGGCTGAGGCGGAAAAGGCATCCTATTTGTTTTTCTTTTCTTTTTCTTTTTCTTTATTGAGTTCTTAGTTACATAATCGTACATATTATAATTAACATAAGTATTTCCATTGGTTTTATATTACAATTTTTACAGTTTTGGAATAACTTGATTATCCATTTACACTTTTACAGCTGACGATGATGTGGTCAGAAATAATGAACATTCTAGCACATATCCATTACACTCAGGCTTTGAGTGTCTGCCGCCGCTCTTCACGTGTTACATTTATCTCCTCTGGGACAATGAGTAAGGCCACTTAGAAAGCAACCAAACACGTGCAACAATCAGCTATAAGCTTTCCAAAGCAAAACGCTAATGCGGACCAGTATGGTGTAATCACAGTATTCCACACAAAAATTCGAAACCGAGATTTCACCGGGAATGCACGCATCGAAGCCCCCTGAATACTAAAAAGCACGTTTAGAACAGTATATGCGCGCACGCGTGTGTGTATATAACATAAAGCAACAATTAACTACCGTTTAGATGGAAAATTTTTCGTTACTTTATTTTCTTAAAAATGGTACTAATGATTTGGTGAAACGGATTTTTCTTCATGGTCGCTCTTTAACTACTGTGGTTCTCAGCTTCCCATTCTATATTAGGCGTGAAAGACGATTAATTTTGCTCAGAGGCCCCTTTATCAGACTTGAGGTTCTTTTACGTGCCGTAAATCTATGACACGGTACCAACGGCTTTACTTCCCTTCCAAATGAAGTCCTGCTAAGGATTTTACGCCCAAAAAAAATGCGTCGTCCTCCGCGGGTTTGAACACGCGAACTTTGGTATATGAAGCTAGCGTGGTAACCGTTACACCACGGAGGGCGATCTAATGGTTTGACGATCTAGTATGTGATCTAGATAAAATCTTACTGTACAAAAAATTTGTATATTTTGCTGAAACACGCATTTTATGTCAAGTAAAATTTTGTGGCATCAACTAAATTGATGTTCCTTCTTATTGGCTTGAATTTTCAAGCACCTATTTTTTCAGGTGATAAGGGCTAGTTAGTGCAAAGAGCATTGGATTTCAGATCCATCATACGACACGCTCGTACTGTCTCTTTAATCTACTGCAATATGTAATGGAAGGTCGTCTCTTTAGCGCGGTGGTAGCGCAGCTGTTTACCAAGCGGGAGGCCCGAGATCCATTCCCGGTACCGGCTCCCGCGCTAGGAGACCTGGACGGGTGCACTCAGCCTCGTGAGGTCCCTGGGCCAATTGAGGAGCTACTTAATGGAGAAGTAGCAGTTCCAGGTCCTGAGGACCGCATTAACCGCTCGGGGGGGTTCAAGGCGCTAACCACGTCTCACCCTCCAATACTGCACCTCATTCATGACGTCTGTCATGGGCCGAGATGGGGGACGTAGCGGCCGGGTGGTAGGCCAAGATTCTTTGTGAGCTGTCGTGCCATGGAGTTATTAAATGTAATGAAAATTTCTCGATTAACAAGAAATAGAAGATTAATTTTTTGAAGAGTGGGTAGGGAAAGTCATGGGAGGTAACTCACTTGTTATTTTTCATTTTCGTAAAATATCTCTAACGACTTTGATTTAAGTATTAGATGGTTCAAATGTTTGTATGCGTAATAACATATCTATGTATAACCTGAATTTATTTTCTGAATAACCTCTGCATTCTGTTTCAACTTTGAATAATTTGATATAACTGGTAAACTACAAGAGATAGAAGAAATGTATCACATGAAAAATCAGAGCTCATTAAAATTTACAGTTTTATTCAAACTTGCTCCTAGCTTTTGTAATTTTTAACCTTGTTGGTCATATCGGAAGATGAATGAAATCGGTGAAATGATGCTCAAATGATCTCGGCTTAAAGGTACTCGACATTCGTCTTCTCAGGATAAGGGAAAATCCCGAGAGAGAGAGAGAGAGAGAGAGAGAGAGAGAGAAAAAAACTTATTCGCGTAACTCACCCTAAGCAAGATTCGGACTCGCGATATGTTGAATGTGAGACAGACGCTATATTTCTTTTGTAAGGAGCTCCTTGGGTTTAGTGGACCTCAAAACATATAGTTACTATGAAATGCTAGACTGTAAAGTCTGCCTTGTACGACTTGGGTTTTATTGGCCTTGCACCAAAGACTGCATACAGTTTCATGTAACAATAAAAAGCAACATTATTAGAAATGGAGCATTAGTACACAGTTAGAACCCCTTTCGGGCCTCTAATTAAAAAGTTGTTATGTTAGCACAGCAGGAATCCTCGAAATGATACATCGAATTTTAATGCGCCTACTTTAACCACACATTGTTGTGCAATAAACGCATAACTATCTGTGTAAGATGACAATGTATCGCTGTGGAAAAACCCGATCGTCAGTTGTTAGCACACATGTAAGCTTTGGGTCCGTTTAATTAGGAACGCCGCTTGCCAAGAGTTTTCTGCATGCTGCTTAACGAATATGTCACGTCATGCTAAAGAGCATAACATGAGTTAGTGGAAGCGATAACTCTGCGCTACAGCCGTCCTCATATTTATTGCCTCACTCCTCATTTTCGGCTTTCTTATTAATTAATTTCAGTCCTTCGCATGTTTTATGCATTGTTGGCATTCCTGCTTCGAGTTTCTAACGTTGGCGAAAATGTAATTATTTAGGTTTTGGAACAGCTGAAGATCGCGAGTAGGAAGAGGTTATGTTATGCATGAGTTAAGTGTATTTCACGGTAAGGTTCTGGATTCGTTCCTCATCTAGAGCAACAATTATTTCTTTAATGCTATTAAACGCATATTTAATGGTAATTAAATGAAAATAAATAAACCACTCGCAATAATGTGACAATATTTAAAACACAGAAACATCGTGAATGATTAATGTGTATTGTATTCGTTTCTTCGTATTTAAACTCTTGTAGTTATTTTGTATATTATAATATGACTAATAACGTTAGAGTCTCAATTCAAAGTTTGGTGACAAATAGTGCCGCAAAAGACGTATTTAATATTATACACAAACCAATAATTTCTGTTCATTTCAAAGGTGCTTTCTGATAGGTCTCTGAGCAAAATTGAGCGGCCTTTCACGCCCAGTTTAGAATGGGACGCTGAGAACCACAGCAGTCCATAAATAACACGCCATTTCCATTTTCAAAGGTGCTTTCTCTCCTAAGAAAATTAATCAAAACAATCAGTTACTAACATACTGTCTTTTTTTAAAGCAATCCACGTTGTCGCAGGAGAAAATATAAGGCATTTTAAAACCTAAACAAGCCTCATTGCCTTCTGCACAGCGTATAAAAGTATAATCTATTGCGTGCACTTTTAAATACCTTCTTAAATATTAAAATTTACGAAAATATACATTTTAGGTGTTTTTGAATTACAATCTGCGTGTTTTATTGAGTCGCATAGGTCAGAAATAGCTTTGTACAACAGCATTACTGTTTAGAAATAATTTATTCACAGATTTAGTAGTAATTTAAATGCTGGGGCGGTTTTGGCTAGTTTATTCTTTTAGATTACATGTATATAGGATTGCTGCTATACAAATTTGTATAAATGAAGCTGTTTACGGATTGTACATAGATACCTAATACAAAATAACATATTTCCCCAAAAGCTCCTTACATAGTGCAGTTTTCAAAGTTTCAGTACGATATTTAATATTTAGTCATTAGTAGGTATGTGACTGAAGGAAGATACTAACAAATGTCTCACAGGGAACTTGGTTTACATTTTGTTTTCTTATTGTAAATCCTTAAGAGGGCATTCAATAAAAATCCTAGGTTTTGTTTCTATTACTAAAATGTATCTTTTCCTTCTTTACTTTCATAAGTGCTATATAAAAGTGATATACATACTTCGAGGATCAACTTGGACCAGATTGTTACGAAATGTAGAACGTTTGTTTTATATTTTGGTCTTGATTTTGATGAGAGTTTAGCATTTATATGACAGTAAATATTATAAATATAGCTTTCTAAAGCAAAAGTTAAAAATTATAAATACAAAAAATCCCTGTATATTTTGCTTTCATTATACAGCAAAATTACATGCACATTAAGAACGCGCTTATCAAATATTATATATGACAAATTAAAATTATTCCGCAGGGAGTTTTTTGTATCAAACAATTAAATTCTTAATTAAAATGAATAAAGCGGAAACTAATTTGAGTAGATGGTTGAACTTTTGCAAAAAGTCTTCTATAAGTAAGGTAAATAAATATTAAAAACTTGATAGGTATATCTGTAAAAATAAATAATTTAACATTTTCATTTGACTGCCCCCTTAACTTTCTAAAACTCGTTTGCGCATATTTGATTTACAAAGCTTAATAAAATAAGTTATGCAAGTTTGAACAAATATATTAATAGTGGGTTTCAGTTGGCAGATGTTGAGGTGGCTGAGCAATTAAGTCAATAACTCAAAGTTGGAAAGCCTACCGCCCCCCCCCCCTATGCTAATATTTAAATTGTCACGTGACGGACTTAGTTTCGAAGTATGATAAAGTTAGTAATATAAACTCTTTTGAAGGAATCATAGTAAATAATAGAAAAGTCAAAAGTATATTTGGTGCCCGTTTATTGTGGTTTTTCGCCGATTGTATGTTTTGATAACATAGAATCATAAATTTACTCTCGAAATTTAAAATTCTTTTTATTATTTGATTGTAAAGGGAAACTTTTTTTTTTTGGAAAATAAAGAAAAACCTAATAACATCCAAAGATGGCATCTTGGAAATTTATGTTCTGTAGATAACTTGTATATCTAGACATTACTGATTGTTTGGACTATTCAATAACTTCAATTTTTCGTGATTTACAGAACAATTTTTATATTCAGGTCTTGTTTTCTTTATATAATAATTCGACAGTATTATGTGAAAAGTATAAAAGTAGTGATTTTATTTCTGTACTTTTAAACTAAGGAAACAAATTATTCACCTAATACTTCTCTCATGAGGTCAAATAACATTTTAATATGCTGATATTGCAACATATTTTACTTTCTGTACACGTACTATGTACATGGTGTATAGAGAAGATATTGTAATGCACCCAAAAATTCGATACCGAGATTTCACCGGAAGTACATGTTTCACATTATCACATTCATCATGCAACAGGCAAAAGGGAACTATAATCTCAAAACAGCATAAGTGCACATAGAGTATCCCGAGTTCGTGCTTACACGAAGCTAGATTAGATTAGGTTAGAAAGCATTCTGTAGGTTCGTTTAGGCCAGAAAGCCACTGAACATAGAACTTGTCAAGGCATATACATGTATACATATGTTTATATACTATGAAAAAAAAATGTATAAAGCTCTAGAGCTAAAAGCATAGGTTACAAAAACAACAGAATACTTCTTTTTTTTTTTTTTTTTTTTTTTCATGCACATGAAAACAAAGAGTATCAAAATATAGTGTTAAAATGTATAAATAAATAAATAAATATAATTTCATTATATGTAAAACTAATGTTATGTCAGACGATATAATAGTTACTAGTAGTAATTATATAAACTAAAACATGATTACTGTATTATGTACTCTTCATAAATATCAACAAATTACAATACATATTTACAAATATGTTATAGAATTTCCAATGCAAAGATTTACGATTATGTACTAGAGTGTAAAATATCAAAACATCAGGCTTTACAGACCTTGTGTCATTGCTGAATACTCAAAAAAAAATCATTTGACACATTCGTGCAAGTCAAAGTATAAATCAGTTTAATTTTAATATAAAACACACACACACACACACACTAATATACACAAAATGCAATACATTGTAATATTTATAAATACAATGATTATTAACGGTATTGTCAGACAGATTCGTCACTTAAATATTCACCTACAGAGTAAAATGATTTATTGCAAAGGTACTCCTTAAGAGAAACCCTAAAAGCCCTGAAATTCACATTTTCTTTGAGATTACTGGGGAGAGCTTTAAATATCTTGATTGTTTCATAATATACACCTTACTGAAAGCAACGAAGATTGGCTTTGGGACGATGAATCAATCCCTTTTGTCTAGTATTAATGTTATGAAGTTCCATGTTTGTTATAAAACTATGTCGATTAACTGCATAGAATTTTAAAATGGATAATATATGAACACAAGGTAAGGTGAGGATGCCCAATTTTTTAAATAGTTCTTTGCATGACTGTCTGCTATAAGCATTACAGATTATTCGTATAGCTTTCTTCTGCATCCGATTATTCCATACTCGATGATGGAGTTAAAGTAGGCAAAATACACCAAATTAAGTGTATCGATTGAGTGAAATTTAACCAGTGCACGGAGAGCATAACATGCTGAGCTAAGTTTAAGTGTGATGTAACTTCCAGTCCAAATGCTTATCTACCTGAAGGCCAAGACTTCACTTAGCTGTTCTAACAATGTATCATTAATTCCTATTTCTATGTGCCTTTGTGGTGAGCGAGTAGTTATAAATGTAATTGTTTAATTAAATTTAATTGCTACTCAAAGTTGATGTAATAATGCTCGTAGCGTCTAAAAACATCACAGGCCACTAGCACAGCCAATATGCTGAACTTCAAGACTTAATAATTGCATGCTAATATTTTATATATTTTAATCTTCAAGTACGATTAAATAGCTTTATATAGTTTATTTCAGATTAAATACAGACATAAAACTTACGGTATGTGCTAGACATGTTGAGACATTCTTAGCTCTTTAGCATTTTTTGTGATACATGGTTAGAGGCGCTTTTAAACGGGAATATAACAGAAATGGACGCTCTTTAACTGCTGTGGTTCTCAGAGCCCCATTCTATACTGGGCGTGAAAGAAGCTTAATTTTGCTCAGAGGTTTCTCTATCAGGCTTGAAGTTCTTATCTACGGCACGGGACCCACGGCTTTATTTCCCTTCCGAAGGAAGCCATGCTAAGGATTTTTACACCCGAAAAATCCATCGTCCTTCTCCGGGTTTGAACCCGCGTCCTTGGATAGAAAAAGTTAGTATTTTTAATAGTGTTTAACGCTCGCGTATACTACTATGACTCCGCAGGCGATTGAGCACCGACGGAATGCGATGGCTGGGAAACCGGAGAAAACCTGTCCCTGCGCGCTTTGTCCACCTCAAATTCCACGTGCGGTCGCCTGAGATAAGAGTGGTCTAACCACTCGGCCACGGAGTTAGTATAGCATCACGGAATACGACAGGATGCGCATTATGATTACTTTTGTAAATTGTTAATATGTAAATATTGCGATACACAGCCCAGCATGAGCAATGTCTTCTTGAAATGCTTCTGCCATTAGATTTGAAGTCCGTATTTCAGCATCCATGTTTCCATATCTTTCCCAGCAACCCATTCCCTCATAGGTGAATGAGCTCCGTTTCTTTTCTCAGTATTTCATACACTCTTCTTTTATTATTTCTTGGATATTCGCCTTCAGAACTTTCCATAATAAGTAGTTAATATGTTGCAGTATTCACCGCACTATTAGCTTAAAACAAGAATCAAGTCAATAAATGGCATTATTACCAACATAGACTATAAATTCTAATCACTGAATGCGGGATAAATCCAATTGCTGCTTGCAATAAACCAACATCACAACCACCTGTGAATATAAAACCCAAACTAGTCCTGCCTTAAAATCAGTGGAATATTTAATCGGCTGTGGAAATAATGCCTTTACATTAATTTATAACTTGAAGACTGAGAAACAAAATGTATATTTCAACTTATTGTTACAAAAATTGGACTTATTTTCCTTTTCAAATCACCGATTCAATTTGAATGTTGTTCGCTCTAATAGATAATAAATTCTGTGCGGCATAACTCAAACTTCAAAGAGATAGCATTTACAATGTAGGCAAAAATTCTCAAATGTGTACATGTGCGAGATACTTCCATGAAATCAAGAACATGAAACATTAAAGTTGACTGTTATAGCTGTTGTCGTTATTCTTTTTACTTTCTCTACTCGTACTTTATACATAGTGTGTAGTGAAGGATTGTATTGCACCCAAAAATTCGATACCGAGTTTTCAACTGAAATACATGTTTTAGGGTCCCCTGTATCCTAAAAAAGCTTTTTAGAAAAAGGTCCGCGTGTGTGTCCGTGGACAAGATAACTCAAAAATAAAAAGTCGGTAAAATACCAACTTGGTATACAGGTTTATTAACTTCCAAGGATACGACACGAAGATTTTCAAGAAAATTACCGCACCCCTCAATAACCCTATACATGGAACATTTTTCGAAATTGTTTATTTTCTCAAAAATGACTCTAACGATTTTGATTAAATTAGCGTATATTAAAGATATTTATATGGCAAATAAAATGTATATCTTGAATTTTCTGGAATAGCCTTCGAAGACCTCTTTGTTCTGGTCGAGTTTTTCAGAATTTTGCATAACGATCAAACCGTAAGAGTTAGACAAAAACTTAATACACAACAAATGTAGATCTCGTTAAAGCAAATATTTTGTCATATACGTTTTTCTTATAGACTTGGCCGTTTTCGAGATATTCAGTGTTATTCACTTCAGTTTTAAACTATTTTAACTTTTATCAAACGGGACCATGCAAAGCGAACCGAACCTCAATTGTTTCATATAGCGACCAGCTTTTAAAAGCTTTTTCTATAGCTTTAGCCTAATGTATTCTCTATCTCCCTTCTACTTACAAGGAAGCAAATAATATATATATATATATATATATCTAGATTAGCATGATTTAGATAAAAGAATACTCTTTTGTAAGAAAAAATTGTTTGTGGAACTAGAGAAAGTCAGTTGAATGGAACGCATCGAAAGCTTTTTTTTTTCTTTTTTTTTTTTTTTTTTTATTTATTTTTATAGCAATAGCATGCATGAAGTTGGATACAGAATGCATAACCGATAGTAAAAAATGGGTTTCCAGTAAACAGTGTAACAAAATAATAGAATGCAGTGATAAAATAATATTTCAGAGAGGAAGTTAAATATAGGATCATAAGTACGTTTTGACTATATCCGCGGTCGAGTGATCAGCTCCGGGTTCGACTCCAGGTCGGGGCAGGACATTTTTCTTAGCCAGAATCGCCCCTATCTCCCACAGAGTCTGGAGGTATGAATGCGTGCGTGCGCGCGCGCCCTTAAATATTAAAGTTAAGCAACCCTACAGCTGATTTAATTGTTTTTTCACAGTGTAGGACATGAGTTGAATAGGTGGAGTCAGACTGAAAAATTCAGTGCCATAGCTGGGATTTGGACCACGGATCTCCCGATCTCTAGCCGATTGTTCTACCACTGAGCTACCATGGCAACGTGCCATTTTTCAGTCTGACTCTATGTATCCAACTTCTGTCCTACACACGGCTTGAGTGAAAAAACAATTAAATCCAAAACCAATTGACCATAATATTTGGCTATACTATAAATCCTGGGACTTAAGTGCTTACAACATTGTAAGTCGCCATTGGGGTTTTCATCTCAAAATAATTTGATATCATCTTGTGATTTACCAGGAAACATGCGAGTCTGTTGAGAAATTCAGTGCTATGCAGGCATATTGCCATGGTAGCTCAGTGGTAGAGCAACTGGCTAGAGACCGGGAGATCCGTGGTTCAAATCACGGCTATGGCATTGAATTTTTCAGTCTGACTCTACCTATCCAACCCTATAGCTATTTCTAAAGTCAAATCCCCCGATATGACCATATTACAAGAAACTATACAAATGGAGAAAAAATGTATGTTCTTATCTCTCTCTCTCTCTCTCTCTCTCTGTCACTTATGCTGGTACTATATACTATTAAAAGGTTTTATCAGGTTTTTGATGTCCCTTAAGCATATTAAAATCATTTTAGAAAAAGCATACGATAATTCAGGTAAGCACAACATTCTTTGGTTAGACACTGTTTGTGCATGGACTGGAAGATTTTTCAGAAAATTTGCGCATCCCAAACTATGCTTTACATGGGGGAAAAGAGAGAGTAGTAATAAAAAATTGTTCTGGCGGTTTTTCTTAAATTATATTTGAGATATTGTGAAAACGAAATATAAATAATTTCCCTCTTCATTCTGGTTGAACAGACAAAAGCGTAGTGGAAGAAAAGCGCAGAGTTCATTAAACAGCATTCCATGTTCCATGATTTTCGACATATTGTGAAGTAAATAATTTATAATGATTCCTCTGAAGTTTATGGACGCAAAGTTGACATATATTATTTAAAGAAGCTCAATGCAACGGTTTATTGTTTCATAAGGTCAATAACCTAATGGCAGTGGGTGACACAGATTTGCATTTGGTAATTAGTAGTGTTTACATAATTTACACGGAGTTACATTATGAAACCTTTTAACAGTTTAAAAGTCCAGGCACGAAGCGTACGAGTATGTTTCATGGTGCACGAAAAGTTTTCGTTTGTCCATTGGGGATTAATTACAAGCGATGATATTGTCCCGGTGAAGTCATGCGTTGCTCTTTTGTTTATGGCAGTTGTCGCATAACATGGTGTTGCAGTGTCGGCCAAGTTTAATGTGCCATGCATTTCATTCCTTTGTCGGTGCGGCGCGCGCATACAGTTCCGCTCTTCGCCTGTTTAATAAGTAACGCGCGGAATCCTAATGGTGCTTTTGCGAATTAGTTACGAACCGCATCACGGTCTCTTAGAACGAGGAAATGCTTAATGGTTTTGGAAACAACTAATGATGTCTCTCTCTCACTCCCTTTCTCTGAGTGTATGTGTGTCTCTGTGTAATAACAAATCGTATGTGTTCCATTCACATGACTTGCTCTATATCTCTGTAACAAATTATGGTTAAAAAGCTTATTTTTCTATTTACTTGATGCCAATCGGGATAAACATTAGCAACATTGTTTTATTACTTTCTTATAAGCAGAAGGGAAATCAGGGAATACACTAGGTTAAAATGATAGTCAAATGTTTTAAAAGCTGGTTGCTATAGAGTTAAACTCCGTTTCATTGCATGACCAGGAGTTGACAAATTTCCGTATGAAAGAAGTTTTAAATATTTTAAAACTGACACCAATAGCAATGAATATCTCGGAAACGGTCAGTCCCACGAAAAAAAACTCTGACACTTTCTCTACATCTCTACAATAAATTATTGATAATAATCTTATGTTTCTATTCACTTAATGCTTATCGAGAAAAAATTAGCAGAAAGAGTTTTATTAATTGCTTCCTTGTAAGTAGAAGGGAAATAAGTGAGTACCATAGACTAAATCGATAGTCAAATGTTTTAAAAGCTGGTTGCTATGGGATTAAACTCCGTTTTATTGCATGACCAGGAGTTGAAAAGTTTCCTTATGAAAAAAGTTTTAAGTATTTTAAAACTGGCACCAATAACAAGGAATATCTTTGAAGCGGTCAATCCCACGAAAAAAAATTATATGACATAAATGATGTGTTTTAACTAAATCTACATTTTATGTATAATAAACTTTTGTCTATCTCTTACTGTTTACCAGGTATGCAAAATTCAGCAAAATTCATTCAAAATAAACGGATCTTCAGAGGCTAGATATACAGTTGAATTGTCGTGTAAATATCTTTAATATAAGGTACTTCAGTGAAAATCGTTAAAGCCATTTTTGAGAAAACCAAACATTTCGAAAATGTTTCCATGTAAAGGATAGTTTGGAGGGGGTTTTCTTGCAATTCTTCGTGACGCAATTCTTGGAAAATACTGAAGTTAAATATCAAATTTAATATTTAACGGACTTTTCATTTTTTGACCAATGTTGCTCACACATACACACACACACTCGCGCGCGCGGACATTTTTCTAAAATTGCTTTTTTAGGATTCAGGATGCCCCAAAACAGATATTTCCGGTGAAATCTCGTTATCGAATTTTTAGGTGCAATACAATACTTTCTCTATACACATTAACAGTATTACGTGTAGAGAAAGTAACTAACAGGAGTAATAGAAGGCTTTAAAAACAAAGCTTACCTAAGATTCTGGTTTTTCATATGCATTTTATTTGTCGTGTAAACACTTTTAAGATCTGCTATTCTAATTTAAAATGTTAAACAATTTCAAAACCTTCCATGTTAATGGTAGTTGGGGTGAGTTTTTTATTTATTTATGAATGCTCTTTAACTGCTGGGGTTCTTACTGTACCCTTCTATATCGGGCGTGAAAGACATTTAATTATTTTGTTCAGAGGCCTCTTTATCAGGCTTGAGGGTTTTTTTATGTGACGTATACCTACGACACTGGACCAACGGTTTTACTTCCCTTCCGAAGGAAGCCATGCTGAGGATTTTTACGCAAAATAAAAACCCATCGCCTCCGCTGGGTTTGAACCCGCGACCTTGGGAGCCAAGGGCTTACATGTTTCTACTAGACCACATAGAATAAGTTCTTCGTGTCACATCTTTGGAAGATCCTAAACTTAAATATTAGATTTGATATTTCTCAACGTACATTCACAATGAAGTCACAGCGTTAACGTAATGCAACATAAGCGCAGATTTCTCCACCTTTGCCTTCTTCGGAGCCGATTCGCCTTAAAAAAGAAAACACTGTTTCGACTGTACTTTTATCTCTGGAACGTAGTAGTGTATCTATGTTTCATCCACAGTTATGTATCGACGCAGAAACTCATCAGGATTGCGACGGGAAAGTGCCAAACTAGCTTCCAAATCGATCTCACGATTGCGTTTATTCTCCATTGAGAGCAACGCGGCACCCATCTTGCCGAGACCTTTGTGAAATCTAATTTTTGGTGCAAAATTGAGAACACTGTTCCTTATGATATGCCTGTGGCCATCATTTGTAAATCATTTCGGAAGAAGACACATCTACTGGACGTCCGGAACGATGTTCTTCATTTGTGGATGTACGGCCACGTTCATATATCGAAATGTAAATTGTTGGAAACGTAGGAGCAGATGTGCCATGAACTTCATCCAGCTCGGCTTTTACCTCTTTCGGTGTTAAGTCTTTTAAATAGAAGTGTTTAATCACCGCACGAACCTCGTTTTTCGGACTCAGGGGACCTCAAAACATATATTTCCTGTGAAATCTCGGTGTCTAATTTTTGAGTGGAATGCAATACTCTCTCTATCCACTATGTACTGCCGTGGACACAAAAAATGAGTCATCCTCAGATTCCAAGTGTGGATCGAAGAGCTCGTGTATCTTCGTAAAAGCTGTATTCATAATGCACACGAAAGAACGCGCAATGATCAACCTATGAGTGCTGAAAATAACGGTACAGCGGCCTAGAGGTTAAGGAGGCCTTGCTTCCACTCATAAGTTCCTAAGCTCAAATCTTGCACTGCTTGTCATTTTTTTTCCATCGTTCTAAATAAACACAAGGTTGTTGATTTAATCGCCTATGGTGGATACAGCTGAAACTTAAACAGCCATCTAGAAGAGATGACGGGTCTTCTTCTTCATTTGTTATACAGATTCCCGTCATTTCTGCGGGCGCACTTCAGCCTGAGGCTTATTGTGCTATCTGTATCGCTTAAAGGCAACCTATTAAAAAGGATTGCAGCCTTGCAATGTGTATGGGAGATACTTCTTCTGGTTCTGTCAATTTTTCCCAAAAAGCTTTGTATCTCCTTAGAGATGACGGTTGCTAAATAAATAAATTTTTTTCTTTCGATTCAATGAAAGTAATTTCTTGGACCTTCTAAGGACTTTTTGAACGCCTCTCGTAGATAGAGTGAAAGTGCACGTTATTACTAGTGGAATCCGTTGATGGATGTATGTTTTAAGTTACTTGTGCGCAGACGCAGAGTTTTCTGTTATCAGGCAGCACACAAAGCCGGTATAAGGGACACGCTATAAAAGTGCCTGCCAGGTCTCGAGCACATAAAACAAAGCGCACTAACACTCGATTGTTTTCTCTGCATGACCGAGGAGTGATGTTACTTTATGGTATGCATTCCAGCCTTAGCGATGTCTCCGCAGTGTTCAGCCTGGAGCACTTGTACCCATACCGGCTCGCGAGCATCCCGACTTTTCCTACTCAATTTCGTAATTCTTCAAGACATTTTGCAAATGTTTACTTTCTCTGCCACGTTCATAAAAGTTAGAGCAGGTGTTGTATTCCACCTGAAAATTCTTTACGAGATTTCACCGAAAATCCATATTTTAATGGCCCCCGAATATCCCCCAAAAGCATTTTTACTTTCTTTACATAATACATTGGAACAGAAAGTATTGCATTCCACCCAACAACTCGATACCAGGTTTTCACTGGAAATACACGTTTTACGATCCCCTGCATATAAATAGAAAAAGGTCCGTGTTGTATGTGTGTGTCTCTGTGAAAACTCAAAAATGAAAACTCGGTTAAATACAAAACTTGATATTTAAGCTCAGTATCTTCCAAGGATGTGGTACGAAGATTATCAAGCAAATTCTCCCACCACAAACTACCCTTATATGGGAAAATGTTTTAAAATTTTGTTTTTCTCAAAAAGGCTCTAACGATTTTTATTATAATAATGTATATTAAATGTTTGTATATCACAAAATGTATATTTTGAATTTTCTGGGAATAGCCTCTGAAAACCTTTTTATTCTGGATGAGTTTTTCAGAGTTTTGCGTAACGGTTAAACCGTAAGAAACAGACAAAAAATTACTACACAAAAACTGTACATCTCGATAAAACACACAATTTACGTCATTTCTTTTTTTCGTCGATTTGACCGTTTTCGAGATATTTCTTGTTTTTGGTTTCAGTTTTGAAAATACTTAAACACTTCTTTGCGGGAACTTGCCAACTTCTGGCCAGGCAAAGAAACGGATTTCAATCCCATAGCAACCACATTTTAAAACATTTGACTGTCGCTTTAGCCTAGTGTATTCCCTTATTTCCCTTCTACTTAAAAGGAACTAAGTAATAAGACCGTTTATCTCGATTAGCATGAAGTGGATAGAAGAATAACCTTATAAACAATAATTTCTTTCAGAGATGTAGAGAAAGCCATGTGAATGGAATACATCAGATTTTTTTTCATATTGCACGTTTAATACTTTGTAGGTATTAATTGTTATCTGATGTAGGTTGCCTGCAGGCAAAGCAACTAGGTAAAAAGAAAAGGTCCGCTAACAGGCCAGTAGATGTATATTTTAATGGTCACCTCATAAATATCTAGAAATAACAATTTTTCCTCTCGGACTTGTAATATTTTCCAATCGCGCTGACAACTGTTACACTTAACAAGTTGCGTTGGTATGACTAATCGAAAGCTCGTCGTCTATAAATTTTCAGAGCGCAACAAACGAGCCAATTAAGGGGTGGAAGGGCCCAACTCGAGGGTCGCCCAGCGCCCTTCTTCATCCTCCTCCTCAAATTAGTCTTCTTACAACAAATCGAAACTGTTTCTCAATGTCGATATATCATTTGTTTTGCTGTGAGGGGAAAAGATGAAGAAATACATCGTGAGAATGGCATTTCGTATCTATTATAAACTGTTGGTAAGAATGGGAATCGCTAAAGTTTCTTACGTCAAGTCTCTACGAAAATTGGATGATGTATAGCATGTGAGTGTATTTTAGTGATTCCCTTGTACCTTCTCTTTTGTCCATGGTTATTTAAGGGTATAGATAGCTGAAAATTGAGCGAATCCTTGAAAAATCAGTGTTCGCTTTTTCTGTATTTACCTAGTAAGGCAAGTGTGCCAAATAAGGCCATACTAAGGTTTGATTCAATGTTAATTCACATTTACCACGCCAACTTTTTAAAAATGTCATAAAACCTATATATTGAACCTTGGGGAAAAGGAAAGTGTAAAGTTAGTTGTATAACTCAAGGAATATGCTGTTAAATCTTTTGGTTTTATAAAATGGGACAAATTGGCTTTATTAAAACCAGGGATTCCAAATAGGGTCAGTTCAAATCTGAAATACAAGACATAGGTGATCCTATGAGTAATTCAGTAAGCTTCTGAACAAAATTGCGTCTTATTAAACAAAAGTGATGACGTATGAAAGCTCAATAATGACAAATTTACTTATACAGATCCAAAAATCTAATGTGTTCCATTCACATGACTTTCTCAACATCTCTGCAACAAATTATTGTTAAAACCTTTATGCTTCTATCTACTTCATGCTAATAGACATAAATATTAGCAGAAATGTTTTCTTGTAGGTAGACTAAAATGATAGTCCTCCGCCGGATTTGAATCCGCGCCCTAAGGTATATGAAGTTAGCATGGTAACCATTACACCACGGAGGGCGACGTCACATCTACCATTTTGTTCTCTTTGTAAATATACCTCTGGGCTTTAAGGTCTATTCGCGCTCTCTCTTGAATTTTTACCAATAAAAACCACAAATATGACCCCACTATAAAACTGTTTATACAGTGTGAAAGTATATTCAATACATCTTAACACTACACATACGTATTGCAACATATTTTAGTAAAGAATACTGGCGCCATGAATAACAATATACTTAGCAGTTGTTAGTGTAAGCTAATCAGGTCCATACGCATAACTTGCTTCTTCTGTTTTCACACATACTGAGAAGGAAATAATGGTTGATATGTTCCAAGGGTCAACAGGGTACTCCAATCAAGGAGATGCTGCCACTTACCGATATTATGCAGAAGTTTTTCTGATACCATTAGTTGGCCTTATTGATCTACATGGTCTTATTTGGTTCAGGTACCTTAGGCACAGAAGGTATTGCACTCCAACCAAAAATTCGAATTTGAGATTTCGCTGAAAATACATCGTTTGAGGCTCTCTGAGTCCAAATATTTGATAAAACTGTAATGTGTTCCATTCCCACAACTTTCACCAGTTGTTCCCTAAATACATTTTTCCTCACAAAAGATTATTTTTATCTACATCATGCTAGTCGAGATAAACAATAGAAACAATAGAAGAATTGACATTTTTATTTGCTTAGCCAGTCACTATGTGAAACATTTGAAATTCGGTTCTCCATGCTTGCCGGGAGTCAGACAAAGGGAGACGAAAAGAAAGATGTCTTTGAGAAAAGTTCAAGTAGACTAAAATTGAAACCTACAACACGGAATATCTCAAAAACTGTTAACTCTACAAAAAAAAAAAAGTATATGACAAACTGTGTGTTTTAATGAGGTCTACATTTTTGTGTAGTAGGCTAATTATGTCGTGATAAAAGTGAAAAGATACCTCTGTGATAGAAGTATTCAAGAAATAGAATGTGAATGAAGAAAAAATATAATATTGGAGCTGCAAAGTGAAGTAAAAATTCGGTGAGGTAAAGAAACATATTTTAAAAGTAGGAATAAAACAGGACGGCTTTGGTTGGAAAGGTAGAAAGCTCCTTAGGTAGTTGATGATGCTGGTAGGAGATTTGCCCATTATGCGGCGAACAGGAAGACTGAACACACATTTTGGCAGATTTCCTGCAGATGGAGGATATTAGGAAAAACATTTTTAGGCATTTTTAGCTTCAAATAGACGAAGGCTAGTATGCTGGGACTTGATTTTAAACTGACAAAACTGGCTACGCTTGAGCATATACTTAAATAGAAGTAAATATACTAAGTAGTGAGGTGTTTGTATAAATAATGTGAGCATCTAAAATGTGTGAATACGCGGATGTAGTTGTGAGTTTGATATCAGAGTGTTATTTCTTTTGTTGGTCTCTCGTTTTGCTGTTGTTGTAAGTGGTGTATTCACAATATTGTGAATATAAAATGGGGTTAGGTAACATGATTGTCAGTTCAGAGCGTGTACGGTCTCTGAGCCATGAGACTGTTGGACGCAGTTGATGTAATTCTATGCACTTAATAAATACTACTACATTCTCCACTACTGTAAACACAACACATACATATTTTGCAGCGCATTCTGTATTACCTGTGCAAAATAAATAAAAATCACAATATTTAAGGTTGGCTCATGTTAATTTCCTATTCTGAATTTCAGGTACGCCTCCTTTGACGGGCTCCGGAACCGTGCGAGTGACAGTGCAAGATGTTAATGACCACAGTCCTGAGTTCGAACGCCAAGCGTACAGCGCCACAGTGCGAGAGAATCTTCCAACTGGCACACCAGTCCTGCAGCCCGTTGCTACGGACAAGGACGCCGATCTCAACGCCAAGATCAGGTACGTCAATGTCATCCCTATTTACTACACACAATTTTTGGTGCTATGAGGGAAAAACTCATATAATATCCATATTATTCAAGATAAACAGACGATTGTAATTCAAAACAAGCAGGCATATTTATAAGTTCCTACAAAGGTTCACTACGATTGGCACTCTACAACACAAAGCAAAGAAAATACAGTTTTAAGAAAAACATATTTAAAGTGGAGGCGTGGCAGGCATTTAAAGGTACATTACCTTATTAAATAGCCATCCAGGGGCATAAATAACATCCCAACCAAGTAAAGCCACATCTTAAAGATGATTTTTGAGACTTTTTTCGCCTATTTCCTCATAATTTATAATAGCATCACCGCTGAGTCTTTGTACTTGACAGATAGCAGTTAAGTTTGGTATACTCGTAAAAAAAAAAAAAAAAAAAAAAAAAAAAAAAAAAACAGATGAAAAATTTCTCTCGTTATACTTTCTGGACCAATCAATAGGTAGCATTCCGGTCTGTTAGTTTGTGAAGCACGTGCATCGAGTTGTTCCTTACCAGCTATGTATTATTCGTTGCTATTTATATCGTTATTATTGTTAATAATGTCGTTAGTGTTTATATGTGTATTTATTTACCCATTTATTTATATACTGTAGGACACCAGTTACCTCTGACACTAGAATCTTAGAGGGTAGTTGGTTTAGGGTAGAGCTAGTACTCGCGCATGCGAGAGGGAAGCAGTAAACCTCGGGGTTTCAAGTGCAGAAGGGTGTATATATAGAGAGAGATCGGGGAGCTATAAATAAGTGCACCAAGGGTGCGAGGAGATATTAGTGAGAGGTTTAGGGAGCTAAGGGAAAAATCCAATGGATTACCCTAAATCCACACAGTTCACCTTTTACATTCTGAGCTTCTTGCAGTTAAATACTTTCAATTAACATTTTACCCTCTGTGTCAGCAACAATTCAGAGTGCGTTCAACAGTGTCTGTATCTCGGATGTAAGGGTTCTTCGTGACCTGTATAGCTAAAGTCATGTTTATGTTGTAACTATGTCAGTATTTTACCAATATCGATTGCTCAAACTGATGCAACTTATTAAAATGGCTATCAGGCACCCTACAATATATTTAACTCATATTATTTATACAAGATTTGAAGGCGACAATGTCTCAAAAACGATCCCGATCACCAAGTGATTGATTTACGAAACGAAACTCCTTTGCGTAAAGGTGAGTCACGTCATGACCAGGCATTGAAAAGGGCCCGAGAATTATTTGAACGGTAAGAGAAGTATGTGAAGATTCTGCTGATAAAACTGTAGCAGCTTTAGGAATAAGCACGAGAACTGTTTCAGCAAGGGAGTGAAACATTACAGCGATGGCGACGATGATGCTTCCGAGGATGATATCGAAAAGACATTTGAATGGAAATGAGCCTTTACAGCTTTTAAAGCACTTGTTATACCATGTTTATATCCGTTTCATCTCTCTCTCTCTCTCTCTCTCTCTCTCTCGTTGTAAAACCCAAGTTTGCATTAATTTGTTCTATGTTGTGCTAAATGTCTTTATTAACTCAACACTTAGTTACATTTAAATCACTGCTGCAAAGAGTTCACTCCATGCGAAGATACGTGTAGGCATTTGATGGCTCTCTCACGCCACTGCTAGAACGGCACTGCGCATATCGAAGCCTTGATCGCGACACACAACTCACGATACACACCATTGCTTATAGGTCTTCCTACTTTTATAGCTAGATTTGACGTCACAAATCTTTCTGGAAGCTTGTAGAAGCCGAAGCTTCTTGTGTTGTTACTATTTCCAAGGTCTCCAGCTGCGCCAACTCACATATCAAGGCGAATGTGAAAGCGGCAGCAGACGGACGACACTGTCACAATATTGCCATAAGCAATACTACGACTGTTGTCATCTTGTAGATACTGCACGACCGGAGCGAAGCGATTGATAGACAATTCAGCGAAACAGATTGTTAATAATTTATAATATATAGAAAGGGAGATTTTATGATTGTAATGCTTAAGATTAGTTCGCAAATGGTAGATGACGCATTCGACCATGTTTATTTACCGAATTGTTTTTCTTTCTTCACTGCCTCCTGAATTATTATATGACCGACCGTGTCTACACCCACTGTATGAATATCGATAGTAACAATAGAAATAGAGAACAATTATTTTATTTCAGCTTTTAATAACTAATACATGAAATGGAAGCAAACGTTATTTTATTTGAGGTTATTACACTCATCTCATACTTAAGAAATACAAATGATGATTATTTTCATTCCTTTTTTTTTTTTTTTTGAGCTAAATACATTATAAACTGGATAAAACTTTAAATAAGCATTGTAACTGAATTAATTGAAAGTACAATTTTGGGAACTGATAGTTATTAAAGGTGAAGGTTGGCTGCCTGATCTGTCACATTGTTACCAATAACCAAGACAGGAGATTAAACAAACGACGTCAGGTGTGACAAGATTTCAAAGAAATGAATATCAGCTGTGATAAGATATTTCGACAATATCGCTCCAGTCAGATGACCGCATTTGGTTGAAATTGCCTAATCTCGGCCATTCTATTGGCGCTTTAATAGTGAAGCTAAATCTATTGCGCTGTAATATAATATGCGTGATATTTTCAGTTAGTAATAATAACGAATTATTACTACCGTCTAACATTTGAATATTCATCGGAAGTCGCTTCTAAGTATATGTTTATATGCATATGCGACTTTAGAGACAACAGAAAGGTTCATAATCAGATGTTGTTTACCAGTAACCACAATATAGCCGACGATCTGTCAAGTGCAAAGATTCAGCGGCGGGAGTAGTACATACAAGTTTATCACGGTCATTTTGTTCTCCAAGGTTTAGCGGTAACGTGCTAACCTCTGGTTCTCAAAGTCGTATGGCGATGGATTTTTTGGCGTAAAAATCCTTATCATGCATGGCTTTCTACGGAAGGGAAGTAGAGTGTCATATGGTAGATTTACGACACGTAAAAGAACCTCAAGTCTGATGAAAAGGCTTCAGATTAAAATTAAGCGGTCTTTCACGCCCATTATAGAATGGGACGCTAAGAACACTTAAAAAGCGTCCATAAATAAATCACAATTTAATTTAATGATAATCTTTTAATTGTTGCAGCAGGATTTGCTAACGTGTACATTGCGGACACATTTATTGCCCATGTGTAATTTACTGCTTTTAGGGGATTTTTGTGTCATTATATTGTAATTTTCTTACTCTTTGTGGCTTTAATTATTCATTTTCTTGCACGAGAAGAAAAAAATAATGCAAATAAAATTAAAATTGATTCATTTTTAAAAAATGCTGGAACATGTCAAATTTAATATTTCAAAAGGATAATGTTACAAAAAAAAATAATAAAAAAAGAACAGCTATTTTACAGGGCAGACAGGTGTTTGAATAAGCTTTTATTTTTAAGATGCACAATGAACAAACTATAGTATTTACAGAAGGTAGCATGGTGATGTAGCATGGCCTTGAGTGGGTCATTCACTGCTGTTAGCTAGAAAAACATATCAAGGTTACTGCAAGCAAATCATGCATACAATCAATCATGGCCGAGTCACAAAACAATCATTTGGTACAATCCCCATTTGAAATAAAATACCAAACATGAGAGTAAATGTGTGCAGCAACAGAGGACTCAAGAATGTTGCATTGGAATAGAGATGTGGGGGTCTGAAAAAGATTGGCAATGTATAGATCAAATTCATAGATCCTTTTACAAAATGATATTGTGTTACCAAGAATAGTCCAAATGGAGTAGCATCAGTTGAGTTAGGAAGAGCTGGGAGGAAGAGCTCAGTAGTCAAACGGATAGTGAAATATTGGAACAGGATCCAAGTACTTGAGGGAGGAAATATTATCAAAGACTGTTTTAGGGCACAAGTATCAGCAAAAAGGGAAAGAAGTTGGATATGTCAAAGGAAATTGTATGAGAAGTTTGACAGGGCGAGCTAGACAATCAACAGACAATAGGGGGACAAAAACTATGGAATAAAGTGAAAGCAAGGATAGACGACATAGAGAAACAAGAAATAAAAGGTAGCTAAAGGAATAAGAGTACTTTAATATTATATAGGAATGTTAAGAAAGTATGGGAAAGAGAAAAATACATTGATGTATGTGAAAAAATGGAAAGAGAGAGTCTAGCATGGGTAAGAACAGGAACATTGTTATTAAAATTTGATAAAAAGATCTATGCCCACTATGTGGCAATGTTGATAACAGTTACACTGTATAATTGAGTGCGAGGAAACTAAAATGTGGAGAGAGATAATATGGAATAAAAACTGGGAAAAGTTATCACCAGAGATATTGTACTTAAAACAACTAGGTAATTATACAGGGAAAGTAAGAGAGAAATGGGGGAGGAAAATTGCCTAAGAAAGAGAATATCTTAATAATAGAACTGATGAGGTAATTTATAGAAGAAGTAGGTAATTATACAGGGAAATTAAGAGAGAAATGGGGGAGGAAAATTGCCTAAGAAAGAGAATATCTTAATAATAGAATTGATGAGGTAATTTATAGAAGAAGTAGGTAAATATTTTAAGTTGGTAGAGTATAAAAGTGCACAATTAGAGAGAAAGGCACATATACACAAACAACTGTATATGATACCAAATTCAGGAAAGTATATATATATATATATATATTTTTTTTTTTTTTGGTAGCTTAACGTCCTTTAACCTGGCTGGTCATATCGGACGATGAATGGAATTAATGAAATGATGCTCAAATGATTTCGGGGTCCATGGAGCTTAAAGTTACTTGACATTCATCTTCTCAGGATAAGGGAAAAACCCCCCAAAAAAAACCTTATCCAGGTAATTCACCCTAAGCGAGACTTGAACAAATAACCTTTTGAATGTGAGGCAGATATGCTACCACCACACTACCCAGGCGGGCGTTTGTAACTTGAAAAGATGAAATAAAGTATATATCTGTATGTGTGTCCTATTTAAAATATTCAGAAATTAAATTTGTGTTTTAAATATAATATTTTGGCACAACCTTGAGTAATGTATTTATTTCACATTACAGATATAGTTTGTTGGGGGACAATGTGGAGAGGTTTACAGTGGATGCGGACTCTGGACTCATCACAACCGCTGTTTCCCTGGACAGAGAAGAAGTTCAGGGCTACCACCTTACACTTGTGGCTCAGGACTCCAGTGTGACAGAACCTCGTGCTTCAGCTGTCAATCTTACCATCATTGTGCAGGACGAGAATGACAATGCCCCACATTTCTCTAAGGATCGCTATAATGTCCTTGTTCCAGGTCGTACTCAACCAGGTATGTTTGCATTTCACTTTGTTACTTTTTGTGCGGCAGGGTTAGAATTAATGGGGGGATAGGAGGTTTACTGCCTGCTATTAAATAATTTTCCGGGTTTGTGAAAGAATTCCTTCCCTACCAGGAAGTATTTTTTTTTCTTTTTTTCTTTTTCTTATATGCACTACTACTGTTCTCTTTGTAAATACAGGAAGATAGGGAAACTTTCGATTCAAAGTATACATGGTATGAGTATGAGCTGTGAGCCAGTAAAACTAATGTATCACTAATACCAAGTGAGCTAGGTAATATACAATTCTCAATTTGATTAGCTGGATGACATGCAGCCTCATTTGCACCAGTATGATGATTGTAGCTGGCAGTTTACTGTTCAGTTTTTGCAACAGTTAGTGTTCCATTGTGGGTCAGCAAGATAGATTTGTAACAGAAATGCGTAAAGTTACACAGAGTTATGACATCATCTATTTCAGTGTAAATCTCAGGCTTCAATTTCCAAGAATATTAACATTCAGTTAAATAAAACCACAATATTGGAAGTGACATAATATGTTAGTGAAAGTTGTGAAGGTATGTGCATTACCACCACCACCACCACCACTACAATAATCAGTTTGGGTGACTCAGTTGGTTAGGTGCTGGCTTTCTGATCCCAAAGTTCAAGCTCAACTCAGACAGATGGTTTTTAAAAGCAACAGCCCCATGTCTGTAGAATGGCATGTAAAAGAACTCCTGGAGGACAAAATTCCAGCCCACCAGCAGCTCTAATGTGATCCTAGCAATTGATGGCATTCTTAAAAACAACAACAGAAAT
Source organism: Hymenopus coronatus (assembly GCA_030762935.1). Classification (NCBI taxonomy): domain Eukaryota; kingdom Metazoa; phylum Arthropoda; class Insecta; order Mantodea; family Hymenopodidae; genus Hymenopus; species Hymenopus coronatus. Next base: position 136,206,667 of record CM060886.1, read on the forward strand.
ACTACTACAACAAATAATAATAATAATAATACTCTACTGCTACTGGTGCTACTATTACAATGATCATAGTTCGTGCCATGGTCAAGTGGTTAGACCACTTACTTCTCACCTAGGCAACCCATGTTCAATCCCAAGCAACTGCATGTGAGATTTGTGGCACAGGGGTAGGTTTTCTCCGGGTTCTCTAATTTTCCCTGCCATCACATTCCACCAGTGCTCCACCTTAAATCCATGTATCATCCTGCAGTGACATTTGTAGTAATAGCGGGCATTAAACACTATTATAAAAATTACTGCCACCATTAGCACCACAACTGTCCTATGTATATAATACACCAATACTACTACTACTGTCATTACTGCAATCACGGGTACAAATATAACAAATAAAAAGACTGTTATTAATAACAAATTTGTTTCTTAAATATCCCCCCAAATTAGAAAGTCTGATTTGAACATTTGTGTCTCCAAAGACAAAAAATCTAATTATTTAATTTTCCTTTCTTTATAGTTAAACTTGTATTCTTCCTTTAGTCTGCATACTTGCCATTGAAAACTGTATAACTTTCCTTCATCCAGCAAAGCATCATAATTTTGCAATGGTATGAAATCTAAAATGCATAAAAATTTCATTGCAGTGAACGTACAAATTTCAATATAAAATAAATAGCAATTCCATTTTATAAGAATTTTTGATGACCTGCTAGTATTGAAATTCATCCTGATTCTACAGTAAACACTATTAAAACAAATAAGACCATATTCTGAGCTATACAGAAATTTGTAGTTCATATTTTACACTTCATAACACTTATCTGCATGGAACCATTCTAAACTAATATTACATTTCCTTCATTCATGATCATTTAAGGCTTCTCTAGCTAAAACACACTGAATAAAACAAAGAAGAGGTCAACATATTGTTTACCTATAGCTCTCAGGAGGTTAGTTTGAAACCTTAACTCATATAATTAGGCTTAGTACCCCAATACTTTTAATTTTAAAAAATTAATATATTTCATTTCCATTTTTACTTTTTCTAGTAAATATTTTAGTATATATGTAGAAAAGGTATTGCATTCCACACCCAAAAATTCGATACCAAGATCTCACTGGAAATACATGTTTAGGGTCCCCTGAATCCAAAAAGAGCACTTTTAGAAAAAGTTCTCACATGGATCTATGTGTGTATATATAAGTACAAAGACACTGCAAATCTTTATCTAAGCAAACGTCAAAGAATGTTGATGTATATATAAAGGGTTGAAGGTAAAGAAAGTCGCAGCAGAACATTTTTCCATATATATTTTCCTTGATAACAAAGCTCAGTGAAATCAGAGGGGAATTCAGTGATACAAACAAAATATGTAACTTCCCCTTTCAATAAAGTTTTAAAGATTTTTCAGTCCTCTTTTAACTAAAAATCATAAAGTATGTTTATGCTTACTGCAAAAATAAAATCTTCTGATATATTCAATGAAGTGGGCTTGAAATTTTTTCACTTGAGTAATTAGCTTCCCCTAAACAAATTCAAATTTAAAATTTTTTGAATATCTTTTAGTCTTTGTCCACTACGAAGAATAGTGATTTTTAATAGAGAAATTATTATAAAAATGGTTGAATAGTTTGGTCATTCTAAATGCACAAATTTTCTGTATTTATAATATGCATAAATTTTTAATTTGATGTTCACAGGTCAGTTTGTATTTGGTGCAAAGGCAGTGGACGCAGATGAAGGTGCCAACAGTCGAGTGGTGTTCTCCTTGGGTGGTGACGATGCAGGGCTCTTCACCATCGACCACGACACAGGAGTTGTAAAAGCAGCTAGGGAACTTTCTGGCAGTGGTCGAGAGTTTAGACTGATACTGCGAGCACAGGATGGGGGCCGTGAACCTAGAACAGCTAGTGCTGAATTAACAGTTCAACTGCGTCCTGCAGGACTCTTCCCCACACTGACAGCCCCACGTGAAACACGTTTCTCCCTACCAGAAGATGTTGCAGCTGGAAAGGTAGGTTCTCATTCTGAAGACAGAAGCTATTTACTTAATCTAGAAGTAGGAAATGGTTTTCATAGTTTATTGCTGAGTTATGACTCATTCTTTAAAGTTATCTCAGGCTTAAAATTGAGTGAAAATTTACTACTAGACACAAAAAGCTGATAATAATCAATTTAAATATTACATAGAAAGCAATACTGAAGTGCTGTAGAGCATAAAAATTGCATTACTTAATTAAGCCCATTAATAAAAGGTATCTACAATAAATAGTACAGTGTACTGTGCCTAAATTGCTACCAAATCCAGAATTTATTTTAATAGTTCCAATACTAATGAAGATTTTGCAATAAAATTTGAAGACAACTTACCCAAACTAAGAATTGTGGTGACATCATATGAGGATTGTTTGGTAAGTTCTCGAAATGAAATCCAAAATAACACCTTAACTGATTCAAACTGTATTTATTTTGCATTTGGTTGAAGGATGCTCCAATGCCTTTATTCCATCTCAAAAATGAAATTCCTCCAGGGATGCAGATTACTCGTCAACTCCTGCTATCAGATCTTCATTTGAAGAGAATCTCTGCCCACCAAGGAAACTATTAAGCTTAGGGAAGAGATGGAAGTCTGATGGAGCCATATCTGGTGAATAAGGCGGGTGGGGCAACAAATCATACCACAGCTTGTGTATTCTTGTCATGGCAATTGCATATATGTGCAGGTGTACATTATCCTGTGTGGTGGTGACACATTTTGGCTCATCTAGGTGGATCATCTTCTATGCTATCATTACCAAATTTGAATTCTTTGATCCTCTTAGCATCAGTCTCCCAATGTGTTCAGCAACTCGGCAGGAATTTCATTTGCTTTTATACCTTTCTTTATAAAACTACTTTACCACTACTGAAATCTCAGTTTTCTCCATCTTCAAAATGCCTTACATGGGAACAACAATAATAAGTCATCTACAATACAACTCTCCATCCAGACCACCAAAATATCACATGTGTACTCATAAAGAATGTCTAATTATTACATCAGAATCACATTGTGCTAGCTATGATCATTCTTGGCAATTCCAAAAACTTACCAAATGACCCACGTAATTGATGCTGGATGCGTCCACCATTTGCATCCATACCCACATGTTTATTGTCTGGATTTCTGTTGATGGATGTTTTCTCAAGTGTCTATGGTTTTAGATTCCCTTCAGATGTCTCCTCCCCTGCCCCCAAAATCAAGTTGGATGAGCATGGCAGCCAGAACCCTTTTAAATGCACAGTTGGCAGAAAAGGACTGAATTTTGGTTACGCTGGCAATTTATGTACGGCATGTCGCATCATCATGTTGAAAATATTTCAAGGTATTCATTTGTTGCAATAGTTGTATTGAAGATATTCACCATGGGGATATTGCACACCAAACACCAATTTTTTTATCAATGGGGTTTTCACTTACCAGATATGGAGGTTTTAATTATTTACGTACCCGACAAGGGAAACCATACCTTGTCCATGAACATGTGTACTCCAGATTGGTTGGACCTTTTTGAAGAAATATCTGAAACATTTAGCAGTATCATGCTCATTTCATTTTGTCACTTTCTTGAAATTTGTGTACCACAATGAAACAATAAGCATGAAGATTGGCAGGGGGGGGGGCGTAACAGCTGAAAAGTGCTCTTGGACATTCCTATTTCTTATGAAAGTCAGCAGAGTGATTCAGAGGGAGATGCCAGTAGCCTATTCTTCATATTTGCAATAAACAGAGCTACTGGATGCTCTGGACTTCCAGTCGAAAATCTTTCTCAACTGCTGCACACTGTGCATTCCAAGCTGAAACTGACTCTCTTCAGAGCTTGTTCTCTCCTTTTTATACTTGTCAACGTAAAGAAACTTGCAGAAGTGGGGTTTATTGTGCCGACTGCACATATATTCACTCACACAGGTGTAACAATGCACGGCAACAATCAATTATAACTTTCAAGCAAGCCTCTCACACAGGTACATCAATTAGGCTTCAAGGCATAGTCACACTATTGTACTCACTGCACTGTACCTGTGAACAAATTTATTAAAAAATAGGGTTTAAGGAAGGGCACTTAATTATTTATGTAATATAACCTATATTATTGTCTAACAAAATTCGTAATTCAGAATTATGCAGATACCTGCAAATTTTAACAACTCAGCACTAAAATATAAGAGGTAAGTTTTAAGCAGTGAAAAAATGTATGTAATTAATATTTATTTCTTAAAAGAGCACAAATATGCACAGTGTCTAACAAATGCCAACAAAAGTGTACACTTATGGCTAAAAGTTAACATCAGAAAGAATATGACAACATTTTATTACAAGTCTAACTGAATTTTAATAAAATTAAAGTTGCAATTACTTTTATATAGATTATATACCTCTTGTAATACAAGAAAGAGCTGTCTAACAGTAATTCTAAATATCAAATGTGGTAACACTTGTAAAATGCTATAATTTTATACCAGGATGAAGAAAATTGGCCTCTTCTGCACCTAGTAATTACCAAAAGAATCTTTCCTACACTGAGACGCTCGAAAAGAGATTTGTTGAAAGTCTCACTAAGTTCTAACTTTGGAGATGTTTATATCTTCCCATGTGAGGGTTGAAATGAAAATAAACAGACTTGTTAATAATAATAATAATAATAATAATGACAATGATGCTAATGGTAACGGTAACAACAACAACAACAATAATAATAATAATAATATTTAATTCATATAATATTTGGATAAACTAATAACAGTGTTGTGAAATTTAAATTTAAGAGAAAGCTTGAGTTGGAATAGAAACAATGTAAGTGATTCTTTCTCTTAAAATAAAAAATATATTAATAATAATAATAATAATAATAATAATAATAATAATCTTTATTAGCTTATAGATTTATACAATTTTCAAGTATCATCAGTTACATTAATATACAATGTTTACAATTTATCTAATCTGAACAAGCATTTTTGTATTAAAAATATTTTTAATTTTCTTCGGAATATTATGTGTCTTAATTTTCTAATATCACCAAGTAGTTTATTGAACTATATTTTGCCCATCGTAAGGGGGTTCTTTTCAGAATTTGTTTATATATTTGTTTTGTGTTTTGGTATTATAAACATGGTTGTCTTAAATCTGAACAGAGTGTGACTTTAACACAAAATATGTACAAAAGAAGTGATAATATATAGTGCAATTTTCTACTTAAGTGTGAGTTACTACAAATATAATTATCTTATATACATATAGTAATATAACAGTTAATTCCTCAGCATCTACAAAGAATTGTTTATAAGATTCTCTTCTATTTACATTATAAATATATCTTATATTTTATTATATATAAGTTCAATGTAGTGTTTGAAAGTCCAATGTCATAAGAATTACTTATAGAAGTATTTATATTCTCAGGCTGCTCAATATTTTTATGTTTAATCTTTGATTACAGGACCTATTATTTTGGTGGTGGAATATGATAATATTAGTTTTATATATGCGAGGGTTATTCAGAAAGTAAGTTGTAGTCTCAAATGAGAGGCACTAGCATCGCCGACTTTGTTGGATCAGTATGCTTCCTGCAGCATAATTGCGAGGTGCTGTGCCATTTCTCTCATCAGTACAGGTGTTAAAATGTGTGCAGAAATAAAGATTCCGCCAAATCTGACGTACATGGAGTAACACAATTTCTATGAGCAAAACAAATGCCACCAGCAACTATTCATCGTGAAATTGCTGAAGTGTATGAGAACATTATGAGTAACAGTGTTGTTCGACATTTCGTGGCAGACACTAATGTCCATGAACAAAGTGGCCAACATGTTGTGAATGATGAACTTGTTGCAAAAATGGATAACAGAATCTCAAATCAATCAGACTGAATGAAGGTGAGATTTTTCTCGACTAAATTGTTACTTGAGATGAGACATGGATTCGATATGTGAATTCCCCAAAAAGCAACAACAATCCATGGAATGAGGTTCACACCAACTCCCCTACAATACCACAAAAATGACTCCAAACATTTTGAAAGTGAAAGTTCATTGCAACTTTTGGAACAAGAAAAGTGTTTTGTTAGTGGATGAGGAACAACAATAAATGTGGATGTGTATGTGACACTTTAACCAAACTGAGGAGAGCAATTCTGAACAAATGACATGGCATGTTGAGTTCTGGCATTGCTCAGCCACATTCTGCCATAAGCACTCAAACTCTCTTGCAACGGTTGTGGAGGGAGGTATTTCAGCACCCACTGTATAGTCCTGATTTGGCTCCTAGGGATTCCACCTTTTCCTAAACATGAAATGGCTTGGATCATAGCAGTTTTCAAACAGATATATGATTATGTTGAAATATACCTGAAAGGGTGTACTGTTCAGTGGTATGTAATAAAAATCCCCACAATAAAGTGTTTTCTGAGGGGGGAAAAAGTATTTGTATCTAAATTAAAAGATTGATAGGAATGCTGAAGTAACCAATTAATTAAGAGTAAAAACACAACATCACACTCAAACTTCACTAATTGAAAAAAGTAACTTACATTGGACATGTTTTGGCTGAAGATGACAGCAATAGATGCCAAAACATCTCTACCGTAAGTTACTTATTTCAATTAGTGAAGTTTGGGTGTGATTGATTTAATTAATGTGGTAAGTATTAACACACACGTCACTTACTTTTATTGTTTGGCAGACCATTGGTCACATCCTCAGCTGATAGACCTCTACTGCTTGGGTTTGGATTCCAAGCTGTAGGTGTGTTGGTTTGGTGACATCTGTTGGGCAGGTGATGAGATTGGTTGAGCAATCCTTAGGGGGGAACTCCATGTTCATCAATGTGTGGCGGTATTTATGAATGTAGATTTTCTCCCACACTGATAATTCAAATGGATTCGAAAGTTCTTTCAAGAATTTGATGTTAGGGTTGATTTTGCTGTGTGATTCCCAAAAGTAATGTGCAACTGCAGATTTTTCCAGCTGTTTTTGACTTGATGTGTTTTTTATGTTCTTTGTTGCGTGCTTCAAGATTTCTTATTGTCTTCCCATTGTATTTCATGTTTCAGTCTTGACATTCAATTGCATTAATTTTTTCTCCGTGGATATTTTGTCCTTTAGAGAGGAGCCCAGGAGGTTTTTATACTGTATTTATCGGTGCTAGTTTGATGTTGAAATTCTTGAATATTTTTTTTGAACTTGTTGTGGAGTTGTGCGTTGTATGTGATTTTGTGAAATTTGGGACATTTTTTTTATGAGTTAAAGTGGTAATTTCTTTGATGCTGTGTTTTTACTCTTAATTATATTATAGTTACTTTCCGAATTTACCTCGTCTTTACCTTTAGGTTGTTATTTTTTAAGCAACACAGACAGTTTTTATAGTGACAAATCAACACATATGCTAGGCAAAGTAAAAACAAACTAAAAGTATTTTGATAAACTTACAATACGCATTTTTTCTCCAAGTTGACATGTTAAGTATAGTGTAGACCTTTATAGCTCCTCGGCTGTGTATCATTATATTGCATTGTTTCTGTGTTGCAGGTAATCACCCCTCTTAGTGCAACGTCACCTAAGCTACGACCAATGGGAGAGATCCACTTCGCTATCGCTGGAGGAAATGTGGGAGATGCCCTAAGAATCGACCCTACCACCGGTGAAGTGCTTGTAGCTGGAGGTGGGCTGGACTTTGAGACAGCACCACAATATGTCGTCTGGGTGGAAGCACGTGATTCCGATATTCCTCCTCTCCGCTCAGTTCTGCAACTAGTCATTAACGTCACGGATGCCAACGACAATGCTCCTGTACTGGAGAATGCCCTCTATAATGCCACAATCCTGGAAGATGAACCACCACCACAACGTGTACTGCAGGTAAAATATTTACAGTTACAAATACAAAAATTACAAATTACTTGTACATATTTTGAGACTATGCTTCACTTATGTTTTTTTGAATAGAAACTCAGAAGAACATTTTTATAATCATTTGATCTTATCAACAACATTGTGTTCCTTGTTTCTTTGTTCTTTGTCATAAGTTGCTGCCAATAGCAAATGGATTGTTTGCTCCCTATAGCATTGCCATCTGCTGGAAAAAGAACAAATTTGTTGTTAAGATTCAATTGATAGTATTTCAAATTTATTACTGATATTTATTTATTCCTTCAAATGAATATTTTCTATATTTTCTCTCAAGTCTTAAAATATACGAGGGAAATCCGGAAAGTAACAAACGATTTTGCATAACTAAATAATAACCAATAACCACATTAGCTTTGGGCTGCTTCATGTGCACTAGCCAGAGTTGAAGGCTGTCTTAAAATTGCCACCCTACAGTGAGGAATCAAACCATGGACCCTGTTGTAAACCTACCAACCTATTTTTACTTTCTCTATACGTACTATGTACATAGTATATAGAGAAGATATTGTATTGCACCCAAAAATTTGATACCGAGATTTCACTGAAATATATGTTTTGCGACCCCCTGAATCCAAAAAAAGCATTTTTAGAAAAATGTCAGTGTGTGTGTGTGTCTGTGGGCAGCATAGCTCAAAAATTAAACGACCGTTAAGTACCAAACTTGGTATTTAGGTTTAATATCTTCCAAGGTTGCGACACAAAGATTTTTAAAAAAAATCCCCCCACCACAACCTCACAACCTACCCTTTACATGGAAAAATTTTTGAACAATTTTATTTTCTTAAAAATGGCTCAAACGATTTGATTAAAATCCCGTATATTAAAGCTATTTATATCCAAAATAAAATGTATATCTCAAATTTTCTGGAAATAGCCTCTGAAGACCCCTTTATTCAGGATGAATTTTGCTTAACTGCTAAACCGTAAGAGATAGACAAAAACTCACTACATAAAAAATGTAAATCATGTCAAAACACACAAATTATGTGCTTTATGCTTTTGTTGTGGAGGTAACTGTTTCCGAGATTCACAATTCTTCACAATTATTGTGAAGTACTTAAACTTTTCTCAGATAGGAAGTGTCCGTTTTTCTTTTGTTCTACTCCTGTCAAAGCAAAGAAGCAATTTGCAATGACAATTGCATAACGATAGCTTTTAAAACATTTGACTTTCACTTTAACCTAGTGCATTCCTGTAGTTCCCAAACCAAGTAATAAGGACATTCTGCTAATGTTTATTTTGATTAGCATTGTGTAGAAAGAAGAAGAGTTTTATGTAGGAAGTTTGTAGAGCAGCTCGAAAGTCATGTGGGTATAACACATCAGATTTTTAATACTATATTATATAATATACTTATTATGATTATATATGGTTTAAATACCTATTTTTTAAAATATTTTAAAAAATACAAGTAAAGGAGTCACAAATTATGTATAAATATATAAAGGGTGGTCTAAAGAAATGGGCAATTTTAAATGTTGATTATTTCCGATACTCTCATATCGATTAAAATGTTTACATTTTCATATCAGTGTGTAGCATTTAGTCATGATGGTATTCAATATGTGTCTCCACCAAAGGACTTTAAAGTTTGGGATTGAATTGAATTGAATTTATCAGTCATTGGGTAAATACAAAAATTTACAATAGACTTCATCACTTGCAACTATATATACAACCGTATTCTCTTTGGCTATACAATATATAAAGCAACACTGAAAATCATATCCTATTCTTGTTCAGCTCTTCAAATTCCTGAATACTATATACAGGATGTTTCATCAGCCACGTAGAGATTCTATTCTTATATGCCTGAAGATTAAGGTTACATATTCTATCTGGTAGTGTATTAAGAACTTTATAATTATTATTATTTTTTAATTTTTATTTGTTTTACTTAATCTGTGATAAGGCATATCCAGTTTGTTTATGTTTCTTTTATTGTAATTATGTATTTCTTCGCTTGCACTATGATCAAGCATATTTTCTTTTACATTTATTAGACCATCATAAATATATAAATTTACAATTGTAAGAATTTTTAGTTTAACAAAAAGTATTTTACAATGATCCTTTTTTTTTGGCATCTGATAGAATTCTGATGGCCTGTTTTTGAATCCTTAGCACCTCTAATAGACGTGAACTGATACCCCATAAAATTAACCCATACCTAAATATGCTCTGAAAGAAAGAAATATAAGCTGTTCGTAGAAAATCATTTGAGGTATATGGTTAGAAACCAACCCTCGCCGTTGACAAGTCTTCCACACTAGTCCCTTAACATGCAGTACAGTAACTCACTGGTTTGGACACTTACTAACATGAAACTGAATTGCCAGCAGAGTCTACAGGAAACAGACATTTTACTATGTTGCCTCTTGCCCCTATTAAAGGATCTCCTTTTGTTTGCTAATGGTTATTGCCCAGTGGCAGTGGAGAGCAGTTCGTTTGAGGGCTATCTTGTTTTGGAGAAAACAGTACTATGGGCACTGCTTTGACTTGAGAAATAACTGCTGGTGTTTTGCTCACTGAATTATAAGGGTTCTTAATGTTGGTTTTTCAGCTTTGTACTATTAAACACACACAAACATTTCCAGACTCTGGGAGGGTAGGGAATAATTTTAGTTAAAGAAAAATTACCTGCCCCAGCCAGGAATCGAACCTGGGACTTCTGGGTTGTGAACCCAGAACCCTGACAACTTAACTGTAGAGACAGCCATAGAAATGTATTCTACTAAATGCATATCAAATAATGATGTAATTAATAAATGAAAGAGCTGAAAATTGGTAGGAATTTTTAAAGTATAATAAAATAAAATGAACGTCTTTACAGATATCAGAGTATTTAAACTGTAACATTATTTGTTTTCTCTGCATATTTAAGGAAAATGAGAATTTATGTATGTTGATGCCTTGTTATAAATGATAAGTTCATTTATGTTATTTGAGTTTATGAAAATAAAGAAAATACAGTATACACCTGATTATTTATGTGGAGATTATCCGGTTTGTGGATTATCTGTGTATCCCTGGAGCCCTCCCCCTCATTTTTTTTAAATCAGAAAAACTGAATTTGTTTTTAATTTGTACAGAACAGGCAAGCCAGTAACAATGAAAATGATACTCTGTTGTCATGTGGTGATTGTTTAAATAATGGAAATGGCACTTATTGTCATGCAATAGGTTCTTTTACTGCTGTTTCTTAAAGAAAAACATTCTACTTTTACCTATGGGTAGAAGTAGAGTAAAACCTTTGAACAAACTGCCTCCATGGTCGAGTGGTCAGCGAGCTGACTTCTCATCCGGAGGTCCCAGGTTCGATTCCCGGCTAGGGTGGGAAATTTTTCTTTCGGCAGAATTATTCCGTGTCCCCCACAGAGTCTGGAAGTATCTATGTGAGAGTGAATGCATATCTTTGAAGAAAATAAAATGATTTAAACCCCACATAAAGAACCCACAGTCAACGAGTTATTTCTAATGCAAAGCCCCCGATATGACCTTAGATGTTAAATGGGACTATATATTAAAAAAAAAACTTTGAGTAAAGAATGCATGTTGAAAAACGCTTTGGACCCTTTCCAGCCCGATTTATTTTTGATTGAAATTGCTTTTTGAAAACTGGCTCATTCGGATGCATATTTGCCTTAAAAAGTTGGTCTTATTGGTAGCTCAATTGTCTAAACTTCTAAAACACTGATCAAGATTTCAATGTCACGGGTTAACCTAAGTTGGACTTTTCACTACAATTCTACTGTGATAAAGGAAGGTATAGGCCCAGGTAAAATAAATGCTGATTGACATATACCAGCATTGTAGCAGAATTAACTTTTGTATTTTTTAGAAAAAATTTATTTTTGATGGAATTTTATGTTCACTTTTGCTGGTTTTAGTTTGTGTTAATATCACTAAATGTAAAGAAAATACTGAAATGTACACGATGAAGGTGGAGAATTGTTAAACGTTAACGTTTACGATCTTGAACAACAAATACAGATACCATTGGACTGGAAAAGTTAAAAGTAGTTTCCTATTTGTGTATGTGTGTTGTACCTTAAAAGCATTAAAGTATGGGATTCTTCTATATTATTCGTGTTTTTCAATTTTTCATGCTTCTTCTCCCCCACATTAACCTGGATAATCAAGCGTATACTGCAATACTTACTTAGTTTACTTAATTCCTCTTGTTCCTTCTGGATCATAGGGCATCCATGAAACATCTCCATTGTGTTCTCCGACTGTCCAGTGCCTTAACTTCCTTCCAGCTTTTCCCCACTTCTAGTGCCTCCTCCTCTATGGTCCTCTTCCACGTCTTTCTAAGATGACCTCATTTCCATGCCCCTTGTGGGTTCCATTCTAATACTGTTCGTTTTATGGATCCTGCTGGCTTCCTCCATGTGTGTCCTATCCATTTCCATTTCCATCTCTTGATTTCAATTTCTACCTGCGGTTGACCTGTTGCTTTCCAAAGCTCTTCTTTGGATATAATTTAAGACCATCTGATGTTTAAGATGCAACGCAGGCAACAGTTTATGAAGGTCTGCAAGGAATTAGTGATACTTTGGGTAGCTTTCCATGTTTCACATGCATCCAGGAGAATGGATTTCACATTTGTATTAAAGATTTTCATTTTTTTATTTCTAGAAATGTTCCTATTTCTCCATACTGCATATAACTGCATAAAGGCCCCCTTTGCTTTATACTTTCTCTATTCATACTATGTACATTGTGTATAGAGAAGGTATTGTATTGCACCCAAAAATTCAATACAGAGATTTCACTGGAAATATATGTTTTGACACCCCCTGAATCCAAAAAAAGCATTTTTAGAAAAATGTCTATGTGTGTGTCTGTCTGTCCATCTGTCAGAAATCCCCCCTCCCCAAACTAACCTTTACATGTAAAAAATTTCAAAAATTTTGATTTTCTTAAAAATGGCTGTAACGATTTTGACTAAAATCTTGTATATTTAAGATATTTACTTGACAAATAAAATATATATCTTAAATTTTCTGGGAATAACCTCTGAAGACTATTTTATTCTGGATGAATTTTACGGATTTTTGCATAACTGCTAAACCGTAAGACATGGACAAAAACTTAGCACATTAAAACACACAATTTATGTTATATACCTTTTTTTCGTGGAGTTGATTGTTTTTAAGATATTCCTTGTTTTTAGTTTCAGCTTTAAAAAACTTAATACTTTTCTCATACAGGAATTTGTCAACTCCTGTCCATACAAACAAAGGAACTTCAGTCACATAGCAACCAGCTTTTGACTATCACTTTAACCTATGGTACTCCCTTATTTCACTTCTATTTACAAGGAAGCAAGTAATAAGACTATTTCTGCTAATGTTTTCTCAATTAGCATGAAATAAATAGAAGCCTAAGCTTTTTAACAATATTTTGTTGCAGAAATGTAGAGAAAGTCATGTGAATGGAACACATCAGATTTTTTAATTGTGGCTTTCACACCTTCTTCTGCTCCTCCTCTTCTTGTCACTACACTTCCCAAATATATAAATGTGTCGACTTCCTCTATCTCTTCTGCAGCCACGACTAGCTTTTTATCAATCTTGGAGTTTATTCTCATTTCCTTGGTCTTGGCAACATTTATATTTAGTCCTGCAACCTTGCCTCCTCTTTTAGCCCTTGTAACTTGCTCCTCATCTTGAAGCCAGTAAACAATATCGTCTGCCAACTCCAGGTCTTCTAGTCTCGCTCCCATTCCCCATTGCATTCCTCTCTTTCTTCCATCTGGCATTTTCCTCATCACATTATCAAGCACTACTAAGAAAATTGTCGGTGAGAGGATGCATTCTTGTTGAACTCCACTTGTGACATCCATATAATCCACTAGCTTTCCCTCATATACTACTTTACACCGATAAATACTGCAATAGCTTGAACATAAATGATTAAGCAGTTTAATGATTATATTTACTGGAGCTCAAAATAAATAACTTATAACTATTTTGTTCATGAGACATGATTGTATAAAGTGGCCAGTCCAGTACATTGGCACATAAAATTCCAACCAATCGGAACTCATTATCTCTGCATTTTAATCTTTTTTTTGTATCACAACACATGAAATTGTTTTTCTAAATTTATCACACCCTCGTGCATTTGTTTTCTCTCTGAATATCAATGATACTCCCGTACATAATGGCGGAAGTTCCAATAGGCATATTAATTGCAATCATGCTTTACTAATCCAAAATAATATAATGTAGCAATACAAAGAGACCTGAAATTTAAGATATGGACATCAAGTTGCAGTGAGTTTGGAGCAAATATACGTCAAGACAAATGGGGTTTTAGGAATATTATTCTTCATGTCCATATACGCTAATCATTGTTGTTTTATTCACGAAATGGTCTTATTAAATACAACTTGAGCTACAACTTTTCTCTAGATAAAAGTTAGAGCTCTCGTTTTATTACTTATGATGATTTGGTGTGCAGGTTTAGTAACACATGTTCACTTCTTATGTGCAGGTGCATGCAACAGATGCCGACTCTGGAGCAAATGGTCAGATCACATATCGTCTGGTGAATGATGAAGATGGATCATTTGAAATGGATGGTGAGACAGGAGAAATATTTACCAGCGTTCGCCTGGATCGAGAGAGTATCGCAAGTTACCAGCTTACAGTTGAAGCAGTGGACCAGGGCAGGCCCCAGCTCACAGGAAGTGCCACTGTTGTCGTCACTGTCCTGGATAAGAATGACAATCCTCCCCGCTTCACTCGTCTCTTCAGTGTGAACGTCACAGAAAACGCTGATCCAGGTGCCTTCGTCATCAAAGTAACAAGCTCCGATCTTGATGTAGGAGAAAACGCCAATGCTACGTACAGCTTCACCGAGAACCCTGGGGAGAAGTTTGCTATTGACGCCATCACAGGAAATGTTACCGTAGCAGGACCACTGGACCGAGAGGCGCAGGATGAGTATCTTCTAAAAGTGGCAGCTGTTGATGGCGCCTGGCGAGCCGAGACGCCACTCACCATCACAATACAGGATCAGAATGATAATGCACCCGAGTTTGAGCACTCGTACTACAGCTTCAACTTCCCTGAGCTACAAAGGGCTGTTGTGTTTGTTGGACAAGTGTCTGCAACAGATCGTGATAAGCAAGGACCTAACTCTGTGATATCATACTCTCTTCAGCATCCATCAGATCTGTTCACTGTGGATCCTGCCAGTGGGGAACTCTTCTCCAAGCGGACTTTGCGCTATAAACACACCACCCTAGAACCATCCCCAGAGAACCAGTATGTGCTTACAGTCATGGCTACAGATAATGGAAAACCACCAATGTCTTCGGAATGTCTGGTCACCGTGAATGTTGTTGATGCTAACAACAATGCTCCCAAGTTTGAACAGTCCGAGTACTTCTCCCCTGTTCCTGAGAGCGCTGTTCCTAGCCAGCAGGTGAGTAACATTCTCGTTAATTCTTGTGATATACTTCTGTCAGTGCAATTAAGTGATGGAAGCATTGCTGGAAAAAAACATCTGACATGTTACATTCATATTCTACCCATCCTGCAACAAAAGTGTATTCTTCTATGAACTTTATATGGATGAACTCCCAAACCTAGGGGATAGCTACAAATCAATATTTCCAACACATTATGTACTATTTCAACACCAAAATGTGGGGAATACACACTAATAACTTTTGGAACACTTATTCTCTTGTATTTTTTGCTTATATTGTGTTTATAATCATAACTTTTTTCACTTTTGTCACTTCTCCATCACTTTCCTTCATAAACTAATGGACATCCTATCATAGTAACATTGCTTCTTCTGTTCCTGTCTCGCCATGTGTTACCAACATTCACAATCCGAAATACGGAAGAACCTGCATAGCATAGCCGAGGGTAGAGCTGCAAAATGAGGCCTAAACCTACCTGAATTACCTAAAATTTCAGATCTTTATTTTAGCTATATTTTCAAGTTGGGAACATTAATTTACTGCTCATTTTTGGTGCTCAGAGCAGATGATGTAATTGATAACGGTTTCACTTTGCCACAAAAAGACTGAGCAACATCATATGCCTAATATGGTCCTTGCCCTTCAGAATTATATTGAATATAAGAATCACCAGAATACGTAAGTTTTTACCTAGTAAAACAATTTCCATCTATTTGTGCTAATTATGATAAACATTAGCAGAAATATTTTATTGCATATTTCTTTGTAGCTACAAGAGAAACAAAAGAGTACACTAGGCTAAAGCAATGGCTAAATCTTTTAAGACCTGGTCATTTATTGATGGCCTTGAAATTTTGTTCCCTTTACAGGACAAGGATGAAAGAAAAACCCTTTTGACTTCCTATTTAAGAAAAGTATAAGCAATGGCAAATGTAAACCACTAACAAGCAATATATTGGAGATGGTTAATTCCACAAAAAATTACATAAACTGTGTGCTTAAATGAGATGTACATTTTTTGTGTAGTAACTTTTTTATATCTCTTCAGTTTACTGTTAGTAAAAATCTCAAGGATCAAAATCGTTTGAGCCATTTTTGAGGAAATCAAAACATTTCAAAAAATGCTTCAAAGCATGTTGTAACAGATGCAATCATGAGCTTTCGTTGCACATTTTGGTGAAGCCACTTTGAAACATTGCTCTACAATGTATGATTAAAGTGCAGTAAAGTCTTCTTAGTTCAAAATATTAACGTACTTTGTGAGAAACAATAGTAATGATAAACAGCCATTACAGTGTGTCAAATCTCATGTGATATCACAGTGTAAAACTCAATCTAAGTTATAATAGTTTTGACTAATGTGTAACTCATTCACCTCATATTTGGTTCTGTCTATTTGAGAATGAGCTGGGGTCAAAAAACATAACAGATTTTCTATTACAAAGAATGTTGTGTATCTTTTTCAACATAGCTTAAGGTCATTGAATAGGCCAAAATTTGACAAGAAATTGCTAACATCTTCAGTTATACAAGGGTGATTTGATAAGTCTGTGGTAAAAAATTAAAAAAAAAAATATTTAAAACATTACAGTGAAGTAACTAATCAATTAGGAGGAAAAACATAGATTACACTCAAACTTCATTCTTGAAATAAAGTAACTTTGGACGTGTTTTGGTGGCTGTTGCCACCATTTTCACTGATGAACTCGTAATAGTGGCCTGTGGAGGTCTCTCTTCTGGATGGATGAAGTTTGAGATGAGCCCATTTGTTTGTGGTATGTCAAAATTTATGGCCGTGTTTTAGTTTTTTAAAATTAATAGATTTTCCAATTGGATTCTACACTAATTTTAATAGCTTGGACTCACTGTGAAAATTATGGTTTTGAATCCAAAAACAAGGTCATAAATTTTGACATACCACAAATAAATGGGCTCATCTCAAAATTCATCTCTCCAGAAGAGAGACCTCCACAGGCTACCAAGCTACCATGAGTTCATCAGTGAATCTCCATTGAAAATGGTGGCAACAGCCACCAAAACATGTCCGAAGCAAATTACTTTATTTCAAGAGTGAAGTTTGAGTGTAATTATGTTTTTACTCCTAAAAAAATATTTGTTTCATAAACAACTTACCTTACTTCTTGACATAGTTTCCTTTGAGGGATATACACTTGGTCCAGCAATCCTGCAGCTTTTTCATCCCGTTGAAAAATAATTTCTGTTGAATTCTGCAAAGTACTCATTGACAGCGACTTCACTTCCCCTTTTGATGAAAATTTCTTCCCACCAAACCAAATTTTCAAGTTAGGGAAATTTTATTTTTCCACACAAGCTATGTGTATGGCTGGAGTTGGAAAGCTAGAGTCAGACTGAAAAATTTAATGCCATAGTGAATATTTGAACCATGGAACTATATAATAATTCTGAACACTGTGTATCTTAGCTGTTTCTTTTACTGGCTTACTGTCATTCAGCTTGAATAATCCAACACATTCATTACTATTTTGCATTTCTTCATATTTGCCAGTATTTTGCTCTTCATAGCTTATCCCTCCATAAATACAAATACTTGAGTATGTGTTAGATAGAGACAGCGATATCCCATTATTATCTTTTAAGGTTGAGACAAGTTATAGTAAAAATCCTGATGTGTTCCATTCACATGATTTCCCTACATATCTGTAATTAATTATTGTTGACAAGCTTGTGCTTCTATCTACCTCATGCTAATCAAGCAGAAATACTTCCTTGTAAGCAGAAAGGAAATAGGGAACACACTAGGCTAAAACAACAGTCACATCTTTTAAAAGCTGGTTGCCATGTGAATGAAATCCGTTTCTTTGCATTACCAAGAGTTGACAAATTCCTGTATGTGAAAAGTTTTAAGTATTTTAAAACTGAAACCAACAACAAGAAATATCTCAAAAATGGTCAACTCCACAAGAAAATGTATATGATATATGCTGTGCATTTTAAGTAGATCTACATTTTTTGTGTAGTAAGTTTTTGTCTATTTCTTATGGTTTACTAGTTATACAAAACTCAGCAAAATTCTTCCAGAATAAACTGATCTTCAGAGGCTATACCCAGGAAATTCAAGATATACATTTTATTTGTGTGTAAATATCTTTAATATACAGTATTTTAATAAAGATCGATAGAGCCATTTTTGAGAAAATCAACATTTTCGAAAAAATTCTCATGTAAAGAGTAGTTTGGGGTGGGAGGATTTTCCTCAAAATTTTTGTGCCATATCCTTGGAAAATACTAAACTTATATACAAAGTTTAGTATTTTACCATTTTTTTCATTTTTGAGTTATCATGTTCACAGGCACACTCACAGAACTTTTTCTAAAAATGGTTTTTTTTTTATTTAGGGGATCCTAAAACGTCTATTCCTGGTGAAATCTGGGTATTGGATTTTTGGGTGGAATGCAATACCTTCTCTATATTCTATATAAATATATGTGTAGAGAAAGTAAAAAGGATAAAAGCTACCATTGTGTACATTAAAAAAAAAATATATAATATTCCATGAACTTTTTGAGGTGTGTGTGTGTGTGTGTGTGTGTGTGTGTGTGTGTGTGTGTGTGTGTGTGTGTGTATTGTATTCAGACTGTTTTAACACATTGTAATTTATATTCATAAGAATAAGGAAAAAAATCTGATTTGGTCCATTCACATGACTTTCTCTTCTTGTTCTGCAAGCAAACATCTTAAAAGGCTTATTCTTCTCTCTACTTGATGCTAACTAAGATAAACATTAGCAGAAATGGTCTTGGTATTTAGTTCCTTACAAGTAGAGAGGCAATAAAGGAATACACTAGGCTAAAGCAGTAATCAAATATTTCAAAACCTATCGCTGTGCGACTAAATTGAAATTTGCTTCAGTTTGCATGGCCAGGTGTAAAACAAACATGTATGACGACTTCCTGTTAGGAGTATACGTATTTTAAATTTAAAATCATTAGGAAGAAATATCTTGGAAATTGTTAGCTCCACAAGAAAAATATAAGGAGATAAACTGTGTTTTGAGGAGATGTATATTTTTGTACCTATCTATCTTGTGGTTTACCAGCTATAAGGAGAATGAAGAGCACTTTAGAGACTATTCTCAATACATTTTACTGTCATGTAAATATCTTCAATTTATGATCATTTAATCAAAATTGTTAGAGCCATTTTTGATAAAATAAAAATTTTTAAAAAATGTTTCCATGTAAAGGGTATTTGGGGTGGGATGGGTATGCTCTTAAAAATCTTTGTGTTGCATTCTTGGAAGATACTTAACATAAATACGAAGTTTAGTGTTTAGTGAGCTTTTGTTTTAGAGCTAGCTGCCTAAACACACACACACACACACACACACACACATGGAGCTTTTTCAAAACATCATTTTTGGATACAGGGGTCCTCAAAACTTATGTTTCAAGTGGAATCTCAGTATCGACTCTTTAGGTGCATTACAACACCTTCTCAAACTACTATGTACATTGTCATATGTGCTAGAGATGTCGCCTGCTGTGGTGTAATGGTTACCATGCTGACTTCATATACCCAAGGTCGCGGGTTCAAACCCAGCGGAGGACAATGAAAGAAAGAACCTCAAACCTGATAGACAGGCCTCTGAGCAAAATTAAGTGGTCTTTCACGCCCAGTATAGAATGGGACGCTGAGAACCACAGCAGTTAAAGAGCATCCATAAATAACACGCCATTTCCATTTTTGTGCTAGAGAAAGTATAAAAAGTATAAAATATTATGTGCTATTATTAAAGAATTTCACCGAAGAAGAAAAAATAAAAAACTGAGCCATCAGCAGGGAAAGTTATGTCAACAGTGTTTTGGAATGCACAGGATGTGATTCTGATTGATGTTTTAGAGCAGGGATGCACAGTCAATTTTGTCTAATATGACAGCACACTCTAAAAGCTTAAATCATGTCTTAGATTAGAAAGCATTGTGTAGGTTTGTTTTGGCCAGCCAACCTCTGAACTTAGACCTTGTCAAGGCATATACGTGTATACCTGCATTTATACACTATAAAAAAGCGATGTAAAAATGGGTTACAAAAACACCAGAATAGAAATACAGTCACTTCATTTGGCTTTTGAGGTCTGTACATCACTGCACTATACTTAATGTGTTCCATAAAAGCATATGTACTTCCTTATTTGCATGCACATATAAACAAAGAGTATCAAAAATTACTGTTAAAATGTATAAATAAATATAATTTCATTATGTAACAGTGATGAAATGTTAGATGATAGTTTTCTAATTATTGACATAATAGTTACTACTAGTAATTATATAAAACTAAAATATGATAATTGTGTTATGTACATTCCTAAGTGCATACATGTCACAATTTACAATACATATTTATAAGTATATTACAGTATTTACAAATGCACAAATTTACAATTAAGTAGTAATTGAATTTGGCTTTACAGACCTTGTGTCTTTGTAAATACTAAAAAATTTGTCCGACACATTTGTGCATGTCTAAGTATAGTTTAATTTGTGTATAAAACACACACACATACACACTAATATGCACAAAATATAATGCATTATATTACTTATAAAAACATTAATTATTGAGGTATTGTCAGACAGATTTGTTACTTAAATATTCAGTGAGTTCGCCCAACTAAAACAACACACCAGTCTTTACAGCACTGAAGCGATTGTGAAAACTAAACTGAATGGGAAGGCTTGCCTCATCCCCCCATACAGCCCTGACCCAGTCCCATCTGTTTGGCTGCTAAAGGAAGCTTATAGTGATATTCACTTTGATGATGCAGAGGACATAAAACATCTGAGCGTCAATGGCCTCAGAAGAAAGACCATGTTGATTAGGACCATGTATTTTACCACACTGGAATACAACCCTTGTTAAAAGGTGCACCAAAACTGTGGTGACTGCCTCCATGGTCAAGTGGGCAGCAAGCTGATTCTCACCCGGAGGTCCCAGTTTGATTCCCAGCTGAGGTGGGGAATTTTTCTTTAACCAGAATTATTCTCTATCACCCACAGAGTCTGGAAATATGTACATATGTGAGTGAGAACTTGCATGTATTTAGTAATATAAATAGATTAACCTAATGTTCTAAACCTATGGTAATACGAGTTGTTTCACAAGTCAAAGCCCCCAAAATGACCATTGAAGTTAAAGGGGGCTATACAAATAAACCAGTTAAAAAAAAACGTGCTAAAGGACATGATTAGATTAAAAGAGAAAAAATAGGGGTCATGCCATTTAATTGAAAATTGCTAGAGTTATTTTGAGGAAATAAAAACTCAACAAAATTGTTGCATATGGAATGTAGTATGGACAAAAGGAATTTTCTTGAAAATCTTAAAAGTTGCTGAAATTTCAGCACTAGCTTTTTATTCTGAATTATGCTATTCATAGATATAGACACATGGTCTTTTTCATAAAAATATTTTCTTAGAAAGGGTGTTGGGACCACAAAACCTATATACTCAACCTAAGAGGTCCTGGGTTCGACTCCTGCCTAAGGTAGGGAATTTTTTCTATAAACAGGATCTTTCCCTATCACAAATAGAGTTTGGAAGTATGAAGGTGTGTGTGTGTGTGTGCGCGCGCGCACACAGCATTACTCAAGAACAAAAAATCCATTAAACATTAAACTTAATATTTAAGTATATTCCAAGGATGCAGCACAAATATTTTCAAGAAAATCCCCAATCCAAACTACCCTTTACATGGAAAATTTGTTTAAAAATGTTCATCTTCTCAAAAAAATGGCTCTAATGATTTTGTATTTTCATGTCATATAAAATTATCTTGAATTTCTGGAGAATAGCCTGTGATGTCCTCTTTTTTTATAAAATAATAAAGTTTATAGTGACCCACAAGATTTTCACCATCACTTCAGTTTCCTGCATATCTACAGAGAAAGCATTTCTATAAACACACATCTGTATTAATATGAATGAGGTTGATAAAGAACCTTGTACAGAAATAGTTGTAGAAGAATGGGTTGAGAAATCATTTGATAGTAGCACATCAGGTTTTTTGTTTTCTATAGCACATAATTAGATATAATGTACATAGTAGTTAGAGAAAGTGTCATATTACACCAAAAATTTGATATTGAGATTTCACTGGAAATATATGTCTTGGGCCTACTCCTGAATCCAAAAAGAGTATTTTGGAAAAAGCCTGGCTTGTGTGTGCATGTGCATGTATCTTTGTAGAAGATAACTCAAAAATGAAAAGTCCTTAAATACCAAACTTAATATATAAGTATCTTCCAAAGATGTGATACAAAGATTTCAGAAAAATCTCCCCAGCCCACACTACCGTTTACGTAGAATTTTTCAAAATGTTTGATTTTCCAAAAAATGGTTCTTACAATTTTGATTAAAATGCTGTATATTAAAGATGTTTAAATGTAAAATAAAATGTACATCCTGAATTTCTTGGGAGTAGCTTCTGAAGTCCTCTTCATTCTGAATAACTTTTGCATAACTGGCAAATCGTAAGAGATATACAAAAGCTTAGTACACAAACAATGCAGATCTCATTAAAAAATACAATTTATATCCTATACAGTTTTTATCTGCTTCAATTTCTTTTGTTTTACTCCTGGCCATAAGCAACATTTGCCACAATTTATTTCTACCCAATTGCTTTTTATCAAAGACAAATAAAGTGTGTCGAAATAAGAACTGAAGCTTTCCTGGTGACGTATTAATTCAAAATCTTCTCGGGCTTCTAACCAGGTAAAAATTACTGGTTAGAAGCCCGAGAAGATTTTGAATTAAAGTGTATCGAGTTTATAATAATTACAGTAATTTGTTTTATATTTGAAATCCCTGACTTTTGCAATACTGGACTTTATCTCAGACAGTATAAGAAAACAGGGCTGTCCGATCAATCCTTGATGGCGGGTTAGTCTATTTATTGACCATGCCGTCAGAAAAACTAAGCTTTTCAGTAGTGGAAAAAATTATAAATATCAGTAGGATACGGTTTGGAGATAACATACATCACACAAACAATTTTTTTCTGTTTATAACAGTATAATAACTACTTTTAAAATGGAGAGTATTCCCTGCTTTAGCCTTGAAATGTAGTTTCAAATGAAAATTAGCATTTAATATAGTTAAAAATTAAAACATTAACTAACTTTTAGAAGTATCTTACACCAATAATATGTTTACTTTCTCTAGCACATATGTACAATGTACATAGTAGACAGACTAGGTATTGTATTCCACACTAAAATTTGATGTTGATTATTCACCAAAAATGCAGGTTTTGAGACTCCTGGATTAAAAAAAAAGAAAGAACATTTTTAGAAAAATTGCTGTGTGTGTCTGTGGACAGCATAATTCAAAAATGAAAAGTCGGTTAAATACCGAACTTGGTTATTTAAGCTCAGTATTTTCCAAGGATGCAACATGAAGATTGTCAAGAAAATCCCCCCACCCCCAGGTATCCTTTACATGGAATATTTTTCAAAAACTTTATTTTTGCAAAAATGGCTCTAATGATTAAAATACCATATGTTAAAGATATTTTCACGACAAGCAAAACATATACCTTGAATTTTCTGGGAATAGCCTCTGAAGAGCTCTTCATTCAATGAATAACTGGTGAAGCATAAGAGATAGATGAAAACTTATATGTCAAAAATGTAAAGCTGATTAAAACACACAATTTCTTTTGTTTTACTCCTGCCTATGAGCAATAGTTGTCACAATTTATTTTTACTCAGTTGCTTTTTGCCAAAGAGAAATACAGTTTTTCAAATTTATAACAATTGCAATAATGTGCTTTATGTAGAAAATCCCCAACATTTTTTCAACCCTGGACTTTATACCACACTATGTAAAAACCAGAACTGTTCTGTAAATCCCAGATGGGTGGTAATCATATTTATAGACCATGGAAAAAATGATAAATATCAGTGGATTGATTTTGGAGATGAGCCAGCATCCACACACACACACACACACACACACAAATAAATGTTCTTGTTTATAACATTAGTGTAATAACTGATTTTAAAATGCAGAGTATTTCCTACTTTAACCTTGAAACATTTATCCCAAATGAAAATTAGCATTCAAACAGGTTAAAAATCAAAACATTAATTCATTTTTAGATGTATCTTACACAGATGATATTTTTACTTTTTGTAGCATATATGTACAATGTACATAGTAGGCAGACCAGGTATTGTATTCCATACAAAAATTTGATATCAAGAATTCACCAAAAATGCATGCTTTGAGATTCCCTGAATAAAAAAAAATTTTTTTTTTTTAGAAAAATTGCTGTATGTGTGCCTGTGAGCAGCATAGCTCAAAAATGAAAAGTTAGTTAAATACCAAACTTGGTTATTTAAGTTCAGTATCTTTTAAGGATGTGACAAATATTTTCAAGCCCGCCCCCCCCCCCCCCTATGGAATTTTACATGGAATGTTTTACAAAAAAATTATTTCGTTAAAAATGGCTCAAATGATTTTGATTAAAATAAATATATGTTAAAGAAATTTTAATGACAAGTGAAGCATATATCTTGAATTTTCACAAATAAAAATTAACATTTAAAGAGGTTAAAAATAAAAAAATTAACTAATTTTTAGATGCATCTTAAACAGATGATTTTTTTTCTTTGGAAAATTTTGGAAATTAGGAAGAAAGGGGGTTCAAATACTCATTTAGGCATACATCATTATTCATACATAAACTAGATAGTATTTGGAGGAATTAAAAGCAATTACTTCACGTGGTAGATGATGTACGAGCACCAATTTGCATACCATTTGCTTTTCGCAAGGGGAGTCATATATCACAGCTTTATTGTTGTTATTAAGTGTACCGAAACCAAGCAGAAGCTCCCCTGAGGGTTGTGGTGGGAGGCAGGCCACCTCTCTTCTTCCTTTTGTAATGCTCGCAGAGATTTAATGTTCCTTTTTATTATAGGGTGGGCCATGCCGTACGCAAAAATAAAAAGCATGCTGTCTACATTTAATGGCAGCTGGTTTCTGCTGAATAGGGCATATAAGCAAGAGGTGCATGGGAGTTATTGCACATAAAAACATAACACTTTACAATTACATATAACAAGTGATTTACAAAATGTGCTATCTTGGTAATGGTCTGCTGGGATCGTCATCAATAAGCATAATAATTACAATGTTAATAGAAAATTATGGTACTTCTGCGCAAGCCGATGGAGGAAACAAAAATATAAACACTGATTATGCTTTTATCCCTAGAAAAACATGGCCATTATTTAATACATTACATTCATTGCTCAATGCGCTTTATGGTTACCTGCATTTTAACACCTGCCAATTGATCAGCTGAGGCTTATCGACCTTAAGATTCAGGTGTGCCAACATGAGAACATCTTACATCACAAAACTAATCTATAGTAACACATTACTGCATTTAAAGTAGAGTGAATCAAACCTGTGTGTTAGATTAGATTAGAAAGCTTTCTGTAGGTTCGTTTAGGCCAGGAAGCCACTGAACATAGAACTTGTCAAGGGATATACATATGTTTATATACCATGAAAAAAAAAAAAACAATGTATAAAGTACAGTTACAAAAACAGCAGAATAGACATATAATCACACCATTTGCTTTTGAGGCCTGTACGCCACTGCACTATACTTAATGTGCTCCATAAAAGCATATGTACTTCCCCCCCCCCCTTTTTTTTTTTGCACTTAAAAACAAAGAGTATCAAAAATCAGTGTTAAAATGTATAAATAAATATAATTTCACTCTGTGAAACACTGATGTAATGCCAGATGATAGTTTTCTAATTAACGACATAATAGTTACTACTAGTAATTATATAAAACTAAAATATAATTATCGTATTATCTACTCTCCATGTCAACAAATTACAATATAAAAATTTACAATCATGTACTAGAGTGTAGAATATCAAAGCATCAGACTTTACAGACCGTGTGTCATTGCTAAACTCTAAAAAATTCATTTGACACATTCATGCAACTCAAATTATACCTCAGTTTAATTTGAATATAAAAAAAAAACACAAAATCATTACACCAGAGGTAAATACGCTCTGGCTATCCCAGGACATAGAATGCATATGTATGAAAAGATGCCTAGTTACATAGGGATAAAAATTCTAGCCAAGAAAGGTAGTAATATGCATCAAATTCATCTGATCCAATAAGTTATCTATCTATCAAAAGAATCATTATATTAACATACAATAACAAAATTAAAAAAGATAATGTATTACAATCAAAAGGAAAACCATGGGAAAATTTATGTAATACACAACCAGAATCACTACATTACCAAGAAAATCCTCTGTAGCAACTTTTAGACTCCTAACAGGCCATGACTGTCTCAATAAACATTTATTCAGGATTGGTATAGTCAGATCTCCTCTGTGTCCTTTCTGTACACTTAAAGAAGATAACATGGAAAACATCTACTGTGCTGCCCAACCTTTAGTCAACATGATAACATAACGTCAAAATACTGGAATGTAAGAGAGTGAATGGCCTCATTGCCAACTGCTCAACATTAGAATAAAACTTTATAATACACTTGCAATATCAATCAAGACTTGTGACAACTTAAATAGTTTTAAAATTCTTCTGAAAAAGTTATTGAACGAAAATGCCCACAAAAACATTGTAAACATAATTAGAGCTATCATGGATAATGATATATTTTATCTTTTACATTCCTACTATGTATATACTCCTATCTTATGTATTATTGTACTTATTTTGACATAGCTTAACTATTTACAAACACATTATTAAGCTGAAATAAATAAATGAATGAGTTTACCATCTATATGTACAGTTATACATGTTATACAATATTTTGAAAACCAGCAATAAAACTACATTATTTGGGGCATTAAAAACAATCAAAACTTCAGTAAAATGCTTAAAATTCCACACTTATATCTCTTCCCCATACTTATAAGTAATACAAACTATACTCTTTCTCATGATAACTGGTTTAATAGTAACATATTACTGCTTTAAAAGCAGATTTTCCCATTCCTATGTGCAGCTTATATGTCGTGCAATATTATGGATTCTAGTAATTTATTTTGGGCATTAAAAAGAATTAAAATATCAGTAAAAGGTTTAACTGTCCTCCCTGTACTTGTTAAGTGATAGGAACTATGCTCTTTCTCATAACTGGTTTATTAGTAACATATTATTGCTTTAAAAGCAGAGTCATAATTGTTGTCAATTCTCCCTGAGCCACTGAGATCATTAAAACAAATTTCACATTTCTAGGAGAATTCAAAGAGAAATTATGGCCTGTTAAAATGTTCAGGTTTACATGGATCACACTGTATCTTTCTTTTCGTCTCTCTTTTGTTTACTTCTAGCAAGCTAAGAACTGAATTTCAATTGTTTCACATAGCGACCGACTTTTAAAAGACTTCACTATCACTTTAGTCTGCGCATTCTCTTATTTCTCTTCTACTTACAAAGAAGCAAGCAATAAGAAGATGCTGCTAATGTTTGTCATAGTGACGATAAAAGAATTATCTTTTGTAAGATAAGTTTGCGGAACAGCTAGAGAAAGCCATGTGAGAGGAGCACATCAGATTTTTACTTTCTCTACATGTACTATGTGCATAGTGTATAGAAAAGGTACTGTATTGCACCCAAAAATTCGATAACGAGATTTCACCGGAAATACATATTTTGGGTCCCACTAAATCCAAGAAAAGCATTTTTAGAAAAATATCCGCGCGCGCGCGCGCGTGTGTGTATGTGTGTCTGTCTGACTGTCTGTCTGTCTGTCTTTCCGTTTGTTTGCCGGTCTCTCTGTGAGCAGCATAGCTCAAAAACGATAAGTCCGTTAAATACCAAACTTGATATTTAAGTTCAGTATGGTCCAGAAAATCCCCCCAGCCCCAACTACCCTTTATATGGAAAAACTTTCGAAAATGTTGGTTTTCTCAAAACTGGCTCTTAGATTTTGATTAAAATGTCTTATATTTAAGATATTTCCATGACAAATAAAATGTATATCACGAATTTTCTGGGAATAGCCTCTGAAGATCTCTTTACTATGGATGAACTGTTCTGAATTTTACATAACTGGTAAAACGTAAGAGATAGACAAAAACTTGCTTAACAAAATATGTAGATCTAGTTAAAACACACAACTTAAATCATATACCGTGTTTTCTTGGAGTTGACTGTTTTTGAGATATTCTTTCTTATTGGTTTCACTTTTGAAATATATTTTTCGCTTACGGGAACTTGTCAACTCCTGGCCACGCAAAGAAACGGATTTCAATCCCATAGCAACCAGATTTTAAAACATTAGACTGTCGGTTTAGCCTAGTGTGCTCCCTTATTTCTCTTCTACTTATAAAGAACTAAGTAATAAGACCGTTTCTGCTGGTGTTTATCTCGAATAGCATGAAGTGGATAGAAGAATAACTCATTATGTTACAGAGATGCAGAGAAAATAATAATCTTTCCCAAGAATAGTTTTTGTATCAATTTAAAAGTGATATTCAAGTTTCTCTGGCTTATTTTAAAAGTTTGATTACGCACAGAAACCAACCTAAAAGAATGCTACAAAGGGAAAGGGTTATGATGAAGATGGGTTTTGAGCTTTGAACCCCACAGTTTCGTACACTGTAAGTCTGCATGTGAAAGTATACGGTATATGGCATAAATTATAACACAAGATATGTATATAATGGTTGTGAATAGAAAGTACAAAATAAATGTCACTATAAGGAATAAAATGTTGCACATGACGCGGCCATTTTATGGCGTTAAAAGTCATGTACAAATCGACATTACGAAACAGTGGTTAATTATAGTTATTTGGGATTCGTATCTGATATGTATATGCAAATAAACAACCTCAGTTTTTTGTACTGCACTGGATTTATGTTCAGTGTTTTAATTTCAAATTTGTTTATTTTTACTTTCTCTACACGTACTGTGTACATAGTGTATAGAGAAGATACTGTATTGCACCCAAAAACTCTATACCGAGATTTCACCGGAAATGTGTTTTGGGACCCCCTAAATAAAAAACACAACAAAAACAACATTTTTAGAAAAATGCCCTTGTGTGTGTCTGTGAGCAGTAATAGCTCAAAACCGAAAAGTCCGTTATATACTAAACTATGTATTTAAGTTCAGTATCTTCCAAGGATGCGACACGAAGATTTTCAAGAACTACAATTTAAATGGAAAAAAATCGAAAATTTTGATTTTCTCAAAAATGGCCCCAACGATTTTGAAAAATCTCGCATATTTAAGATTTTTATATGACAATTAATATATATATGTATATATATATATATATATTGAATTTTCTGTGAATAGCCTTTGAAGGCCTCTTCGTTCTGAATGAAATTTTCTTAATTTTGCATAACTGATAAACCGTAAGAGAAAGACAAAAACTTGCTTAACAAAAAATGTAGATCTCGTTAAAACATACAATTTTCGTCGTAATTTTTTTTTTTTTTTTTTTTTTTTTTTTTTTTTTTTTGCGTAGTGGACCATTTCTGAGATATTCCTAGCTATTGGTTTCAGTTTTATAATACCTATTATATTTTCTCATATTGGAATTTGTCAACTCCTGGCTGTGCAAACAAACGGATTTCTACCACATGGCATCTAGCTTTTAAAGCATTTAACTGTCGCTTTAGCCCAGAGTATTCTCTTATTTCCCTTCTACTTACGAGGAAGCAAGTAATAAGTCAATTTCTGCTAAGTTTATCTCGATTAGCATGAAGTAAATAGTAGAATACGCTTGTTAACAATAAATTGTTGCTGGATGTAGAAAAAGTCATGTGAATGGAACAGATCAGATTTTTAAGCGTGAAGATGGCCTCTATATGTAAGAAATATCTCTGTTCTGTTCAACAGGTAATCCGGGTGACGGCGAAGGACGAGGCAGACTTCGGAGTGAACGCCGAAGTGGAGTACCAGAAGATAGGTGGAAATGGATCTGCACTATTCGAGGTCGGGAAGATCAGCGGCTGGGTGTCTGTATCTGCTGGAGCCAATCTCGCAGGCCGTCTTCTGGAGGCCTACACCCTCGTGGTGAGGGCCATTGACAGAGGCATGCCCCCTCAAAGCGACCAGGCTACTGTCACCCTGGTAGTGACTGGGGAGAATCGCTACAGTCCTGTGTTTACTGCACTCAGCTATCAGGTAAGTGTTCAAACCACAGATGAACTTCGTCGAGCGTGTTTGTCTGCTAAAAATCTTTTGAAACAAAGAGATGTTTGGCAACAGCGCGCTGTGAGATAATCACATTTGACGGGCAAGGTCAGGCGCGTCTCGAACTATATACTGTCGGTGAGTAATTTCCTTGTTATTGACACTGTGTCGTCTGCTGGCAGGGCTCGTCAGGTTGATGACCAATCATGTTGTAAGAATGCATAACTGTCAGAGACATCATATCAGCGGCGTTGCAACATCTATGGGTTCAGTGGAAATTGCGCGCGTTCTCATGCACGACTCTCTAATTGTTTGGAATCTGATTGTTTGATTTCATCCTGTGAAAAATTGGATTGGGTTATACACTGCGATTCCGTAAGAATTTGCATTTATAATCGTTACTACCTTTTATATATCGCGGACATTGCTCTTGTTCTCTTCCTAGGACTACCTATTACGAGTGGTAGAAAATGTCTTACAGGCGTGATAAACATGTTGAGGTTACGTTAGCCGAAATAATAAAAATGTTACGTTTAGTGTAGCACAGAACCCAATGTTCAAAGGAACAGATGAGGTAACTAATTATAAATGGGGGAAATTTAGAACAATTTACGAGAAGTGTGATTAAAAATGCATGGAAAGAAGAAGACAGTTTAGAGGAACGTGTGCTGCTGCAGACGTACAGGGAGTAATACTGAGACAGCCACGTATCAGCAGGAATGGCTATCACAAGGTAATTTCTCACCAATTATAGAATGCGTGCTTATTTTCCGTTACCGCTGCGAAGTTGTTACTACATTGCAGAAGTGATATTAACTTTGCTACTGGAGGAGTTTAGTTCTCAAGTCAGTTATTACGTGTATTTTCACTGAAAGGTTTTATGTAAGCAATTAAAAGGGAAATGCAATTAATACTTTTGAATTATACAATAAAAGAAAATGCAGTGTACTCCGGATTATTTTGGGTAATGTGGGGGAGAAGATGCACAAATAATCGAAAAACCGGTAGCAATGAACCTGGGTAGTGCCCTCAGAAGTTTACAATCCGTGTTCATAGAGCCGATAACACTGTAGGGAGGCTTAGCTGTACATATAAGAAATTGATAAATGTCCCATGAAACGAATATCCTGAAAATTCTTTACATTAAATCGATAAAACTGCAACTTAATACCTTTAAGTTAATAGAAAATTCTCTCCCTAATCCCGAAGCTTCGTGAAAAATTTTAGCCTTTTCGGCACACATCGCGCCTGAAAAGATAACACCTTCTGCACGTCTTGGTTAAACCATTGTAAAAGAGCAGCATATATTTTTGTTTCCTCTTATCTTTTTTACAAATTTCTTTTAACTTGCTTCGTTGGCACTTACACACTGATTAACACCAGAAAAGCTGAGCTTGTTTTCACGGAACATACAGGCCCATAACAAAAGAAACTATACTCTGTTGTAAAATGTACTTTTTATACACGAATAATCGGTAGTGTACTGTAAATGCTTCATCTAGGGACGGGATCTCGATACCATTGGTATCTCTCAATATTCGATGGTATCGAAGTATTCAAAAGTTCGCTAAATTTTCATTACTTTTTGGATAATTTTGAAGTTTTAAATTTTGTATTATTGAAAGTTGTTGCGTTTAATTAATACTAGGTAAAGAATAAAAGAAGTCGAGATTTCTCACCATTGCTTCGCACTTGTGCACAAGGTGTTACTGAATAGACTGACTGCGCTTCCTGTTGGTGAATCAGTGTAACATTTAATAGACTCTTGTGTGGGTGAAGAAATAGAAGTACTCATGCATCAGGCAGCGTTAATTGAGTTGGGAACGAAACTAATTTAGCTAAGACACAAAACCACGTTTCTGCAATAGCCTAGCTTGGTGACTCACTCTTAGCCCCTACATTTATTTACTCCAGTGGACAAAATCTGCGAATCCAGCAGAAACAAACCAGAACCTGAAACACGAGAAAATAGAACGCATGGAAAACTTTGTTCTTTTCTTTAAAAATGTTTCCGATGACGTTACAACTCGCATAACAAGTTTGATGGGCCAAGTGATAACATTTACAGTTAGCTATAGCAGAATATATGCAGGGTTTTTTGAAAAGTACTGTACACAGTGATACAATATGCTATGTTAAACACTTTATCATCACATAAGGTCTATTTCGGGTGTAAAAGTCCTTCACATGGCTTCCTTCGGAAGGGAAGTAAAGCTGTGGGTCCCGTGTCGTAGATTTACGGCACGTAAAAGAACCTCAAGCCTGATAGAGAGGTCTCTGAGCAAAATTAAGCGGTCTTTCGTGCCCAATTTAGAATGGGACGCTGAGAACCGCAGCAGTTAAAGAGCGTCCATAAATAACACGCCATTTTTACATAAGGTCTATCGTGATTGTTTTTTATAAATAAGAGAAATGTGTGTAATTCATGAATCTTCCTCTAATATTTGTTAATGCATATTCCTCTGGTGCTAATGTTACTCTTTTATTCTCCCACAGGTGATCGTGCCTGAGAACGAACCCTTGGGCGCCACTATCCTGACCGTGACAGCCAACGACGAGGATGAAGGACCGAACGGCATCGTCCGCTACTCCATCTCCAGCGGAAACGAGCGCGAGGAGTTCCGCGTGGACCCAGTTAGCGGCGCTGTGACGATTCACCAGCCTCTAGACTTCGATACAGTATCAGAATACCGTCTCAACATCACTGCTCAAGATCTGGGCTTCGATCCCAGAAGAGCCACAGCAATGCTCACCGTCACTCTAACCGACATCAACGATAACGCTCCAACCTTCAACCAGACTCAGTATGAGGCTTACCTTCAAGAAAACTCTCCTCCACACTCATCAGTGTACCGTGTTCAAGCCCAGGACATCGACTCTGCCAAAAATGCTATCATCCAGTATTCAATCGTCGGCGGAAGTGGCAAAGACGTGTTCAGCATCGAAACCAAGACCGGAGTTGTTTATTCCAAAACGAGCTTTGACTACGAAGAACAGACTTTGTATGAACTGGATGTCCTTGCAGCAAACCCCGACTCTCCCATGTATGGTTCAACCAAGGTTTTGGTGCGCATAACTGGAAAGAACGAATTCTACCCGAGGTTCATGCAACCCGT
This sequence comes from Hymenopus coronatus, assembly GCA_030762935.1. Classification (NCBI taxonomy): domain Eukaryota; kingdom Metazoa; phylum Arthropoda; class Insecta; order Mantodea; family Hymenopodidae; genus Hymenopus; species Hymenopus coronatus. The sequence continues at coordinate 136,240,386 of CM060886.1, forward strand.
CTTCCATTTCGACGTTTCGGAATCTGCTGAAGTTGGTACAAGTGTGGGCACGATACAAGCAACTGATCAAGACGCTGGAGATGATGGTATCGTCTACTACCTCTTCGTCGGCTCAAGCAATGACCGCGGTTTCAGTATAGGCTCAGAGACAGGAGTCATCAAGGTCTCGAGGCGACTTGACCGCGAGACCCAGAACAGAGTGGTTCTCACCGTCATGGCTAAGAACGCTGGGGGAATACGAGGCAACGACACTGACGAGGCCCAGGTCATCGTGTCCATCCAGGATGGCAATGATCCGCCAGAGTTCCTGCAGTCACTCTATGAAGCCATGGTATCTGAAGGCGCCTCCCCAGGAACAAAAGTGATCACGGTGAAGGCAGTGGACAAGGATGTGCGACCACAGAACAACCAGTTCTCGTACTCCATCATCGGCGGTAACCAGGGACACGTGTTCAAGGTGGATCCAGCCACGGGAGACGTAGAGACGACGTCCCGACTGGACCGAGAAACTGTACCAGCCTACACTCTCACCCTGGGTGCGATAGATACAGGATCTCCGCCACAGACAGGCACCACCACTGTACGCATTGCTGTGCAAGATGTGAACGACAACGGTCCCGTGTTCGATCCTCCGGAAGTGATAGGGTATGTGACGGAGAACGAGCCGCCCAACACGAGCGTGATGACGCTCAGTGCCACAGATCCGGATCTGCCGCCCAATGGAGCACCGTTCACCTACAGACTGGTGGGTGGTCGACAGAAAGATCTTGTCACAGTGGAACACCACAGTGGTATAGTGAAGACCACCAGGAGCATTGACCGTGAGACGACACCTCGGCTGGACATCCTGGTACGTTAAATCTTCATATCATCTGCCTCTTTGATATTTCTTTCTCTTCTGGTGCCTTTTATACGCTCTGTTCCTTAACAGTTATCACTTCTTACTTCTTCTCGTCATCAGTTCCTTTACCCTCCTCAGTCGCCCTCCGTGGTACAATGGTTACCATGCTAATTTGCTATACCCAAGTTCGCGGGTTCAAGCCGTAAAGTAAAGCCGTTGGTCCCGTGTCGTAGATTTACGTCACGTGAAAGAACCTCAAGCCTGATAGAGGGACCTCTGAGCGAAACTAAACGCTGTTCGACGTCCAGTATAGAATGGGATGATGAGAACCACAGCAGTTAAAGAGCGTCCATAAATAAAACTACATTTTTTTTTTTTCTTTTACACTCCTCATATTCGTGTTATACTTCATATTTATATTGTTTTCTTTCATTTCCTCTATATCTTGGCCTTCTATCTTCTTCTTCATCCTTTTGTTTTTCTTCCTCTTCCATTTTGTTACTGTTTGTGCCGTGCATCTCCTTGTCTTGTTCTTTTACTTCTTCTGTTCTTTATGTTGATAGTCTTGTTCATCTTATTTATACTTTATCCACCACTTACATATAATAAGTAGAGGAATTTTGTTTAAGTTTAACAACCGTTAATCTGGTAGGTTATGCCGGACAATGAATGAAATTGGTGAATCGAGGCGTAAAGTTATTTGACATCCGTCTTCTTAGGATGAGCAAAACCCTAGTAAAAAAATTACCTCGTTAACTCTCCCTAACCAAGATTCGAACTCGGGAACTCTTGAAGGTGAGGCGGTCTTAGAGAATATGTTGCATTGCACAAAATAATTGCAGTTTTTGGAAAAAGCTCTTCGTGTGCACGTGTGCCAGAACTGCAAAACTTGAAAATGAAAAGTCAACTTTTCACATTTGAATAGGACACCGTTTAAGCATGTCAGGCGAAGATTTTAAAGAAAATCTCCATACTCTCAAATATTCACTTTCTGAAAGATCAATATTACAGAACTCGATCGACCAAGACGGCTGCCGGCCTCACGCCCACATGCACACGGCAGAGCATCATGTTTCTCTCCCAGCCAGAATATTGGTTTCCGTAACTGACAAATCTGAGTGGCCCCCGCCCTGTACATGGGCCGAAAAATGTATACCCCCATGGGTGGGCTCCAACCCGTCATTCCATGTATGTTCAGTGTCATTGCCTTTGCTGCCATAATAATAAAAGCGGGCGTTAAACACTATCAAAAACTATGCCACGGCATAGATCTTTCTAAAATTGCTCTAACGGTTTTAATTAAAGTAATTGATATTTTAGCTGTATGACAAGTTAAACATATATTTTTAATTGTTTAGGATTAGGATTACTAACGGACAACGTCGCCAGTCAATAGGAAAGAGCTCCCCAAGTGGGGCCTTGGAACCCTTTGCGAATTACGAGGGATGAGAGGAGACCCGAATGGCGACCACGGGCTCTCTAACAGTTTCAGATGGAACACCTCCGACGCCGCTCAGACCCAAACCACAAGCCCACAGGCACGGTAGACGGTGGTTTGAGGAAAGTTTATTCTCTGGCATGGAACCTTCTGTCCGTGAAAGGGGATCGTGAAGGGACGGTTGGGGATGTTCTCACTAGAAACAGGGACCCTGCTTGCCGCCATCATGTCGCGATACTGAAATCCTCCGTTTCTAATCTATAATAATATATCCTGAGTAGAGAAAACCATATGTGTGTTAAGACAACATTGTTTTGTTTCAGGTCGAAGTGGAAGATAGTGGAGAGCCAAGGATGAAGTCGCAGCATCCTGTAACCATTCTTGTACTTGATCAGAATGACAGCCCGTCAACTCCAAGGGCAGTTCACGTTTTGGTGCACGCCTTCAACGACGCCTTCCCAATAGGAAAGATTGCTGACGTACATCCTAACGACGCCGATACCTCCGGTGAATACCACTGTAAGATTCTGTCGAGCGCACCGCCACCTCGTGGCATTCTCACTATCCCCACAGGCTGCGATCTCCACACGTCCAAGGTTACACCAGGTTCTGGATACTCCCTCAGCATATCCGGCAACGACGGTCGGCATCCAGATGTTGTGTCCACAGTAACTGTTGAATTTGTGTCGTTCGATAATGCTACAGTCGAGAACAGCATCACGCTACGGCTAGAGAACATGACAGCCTCTAAGTTCCTGACACATTTCTACAAGGGTCTTCTGGACTTGCTCAAATCAACATTTGGAACGAGTGATAATGCATACCTCTACAGTCTGCATGAATTCGACGGAGGTCTGGAGCTGTCAGTGGCTGCCCGTGGACCCAAGGGCTACCGCAGCAAAGGTCAGTTGCGTGAAATGTTGGAGAGGAAGAGATCCATGGTACAGCAGTTTCTCCAGTCAGCAGCTTTCACGGTAGGGTTCAGTCCGTGTCAGAACAGGCAGATCTGTGAGAATGGCGGCCAGTGCAGCGACGGAATCCAGGTTCATAGCGAGACTCGCATCACTGACAGTCAGACAGTCGTGTTCACGTCTCCTCTCGTGAGTCACGACTTCGCATGTCGCTGTCCGGAGGGCTTCACTGGTAAGCGTTGCGACCGAAGACAAGATCCATGCTCGCCCAATCCTTGTCAAGCAGGAGGCACTTGCAGACGTCAAGGGTTCGACTTCCAGTGCACGTGTCCTCCACTGCGAGAGGGTAAGCTGTGCGAACTGGAGCGTGGCGACGTCTGCGACGGTAACCCTTGTCTCAATGGTGGCTCGTGCCGGGAGAGCCCAGATGGGTCCAGTTTCTTCTGTCTGTGTCGACCTGGGTATCGCGGTAACCAGTGTGAGGCTGCTGCCGATTCTTGCCGTCCAAACCCTTGTCTACATGGAGGTCTGTGTATCAGTCTCAAACCTGGCTACCGCTGCAGCTGTCCAGAAGCGCGTTATGGACGTCACTGTGAGCGAGCCACGTTTGGATTCAACGAGCTGTCTTTTATGACATTCCCGCCACTGGATGCAGGCACCAATGATATCTCTGTCGTGTTTGCGACCACCAAACCATACTCCTTGCTGGTGTACAACTACGGAGCACAAACTGGAGGACGATCAGATTTTGTGGCGCTGGAACTGGTGGATGGAAGAGCCATGTTTTCGTATGGAGGTGCAAGGACAGCTATAACGTCCGTGGTCGTCAACAGTGGAGGATCCTTGGCAGATGGGGAGTGGCACAAGGTTACAGCAACCCGGAACGGTCGTGTGGTGTCTCTGAGTGTCGCTGTCTGCACTGAACATGGAGATGTGTGCAAGGACTGCCGTCCAGGGGATGCTACATGCTATGCAGACGACATAGGACCTGCAGGGTGAGTATACACTTTTATTGTATATAATACAGAGCCTTTGTTTGGAAGCATAGCTATTCTATTGGGAATTTTCTTGACCCTGAAAAACACAAGGTCAGTAGAGTCAGATATTCATAGCCCCTTAAATTCAAGACTATAGATTAGCAGCATTCAAGTCCAAACTCCTGATTTCTGTGTAAGTTTCTCAAATACTTTTTTAAGATTTTGATCTAAATTCTCTCCAATGTCATCGAGTTTTTCCTCTGATAGGTTTTATTCAGAGGTTTCCTTTATCCTGAGAAGACAAATGTTGAGTAACTTGAAGCTCCATGGACACCAAAATTGTTTGAGCATCATTTCAGCCATTTGATTCATTGATATGCCCAACCAGTTATAGGACGTTAAAACTTACAAAACAAAAAGGCACCGTTTCTCTGTGAGACACACGAGCATCTGTCTCAGAATATCTCGAAAATGGTTAACTCTGCAAAAAAAAAAAGTATATAAAATAAATTGTGTGCTTTTATGAGATCTACATTTTTTGTGTAGTAAGTTTTTGTCTCTCTCTTATGATTTACCAGTTTGTCTCTCTCTTATGATTTATCAGTTGTGCTAAAGTTATACAATAGTAATTCAGAATGGAGAGATCTTCAGAGACTGTTCCCAGAAAATTCAAGATTTACATTTTGTTTGTGATGAAAATATCTTAAAAATTTTAACAAAAATCATAGGTCATTTTTTTTGGAAGATACTGAGCTTAAATACCAAGTTTGGTACTTAACTGAGTTTTCGTTTTTGAGCTAAGCTGCCCAGAGCCACACAGAAACAAATATGCTTCTAATTTTTTACTTTCTCTATACGTACTATATACATAAGGTAAAGAGAAGGTATTGCAAAGCACCCAAAAATTCGATATCGAGTTTTCACCGGAAATACGTGTTTTGAGACCCCTGAATGCAAAAAAAAAAACATTTTTAGAAACATGTCCGTGTGTGTGTGTGTGTGTGTGTGTGTGTGTGGGCAGCATAGCTCAAAAACGAAAACTCCGTTAAAAACCAAACTTGTTATTTAGGTTTGGTATCTTCCAAGGATGCGAAACAAAGATTTTCAAGAAAATCCCCCACCCCAACTACCCTTTACATTAAACTTATTTCGAAAATTTTGATTTTCTGAAAAATCGCTCTAACGATTTTGATTAAAATATCGTATATTAAAGATTTTTACCTGACAAATAAAATGTATATCTTGAATTTTCTGGAAATAGCCTCTAAAGGCTACTTTATTCTGGATGAATTTTACAAAATTTGTCATTACTGCTAAACCGTAAGAGATGGATACAAAAACTTATCACACAAAAAAATGTAGACCACGTTAAAGCAGACAATTTATGTAATATATATTTTTTTCATGGAGTTGATCGTTTTTGAGATATTCTTTGTTGTTGATTTCAGCTCTGAAAAACATAGTTTTCTCATGCAGGAATTTGTCAACTCCTGTCCATACAAACAATGGAACTTCAGTCACATAGCAACCAACTTTTGACTATCACTTTAACCTATGCTACTCCCTTATTTCACTTCTACTTACAAGGAAGCAAGTAATAAGTCTGCTTCTGCTAAGAAGATTTTGAATTAACATAAATTGTGTTTTAATGAGCTCTACATTTTCTATTATGTAAGTTTTTCTCTGTCTCTTACGGTTTGCCAGTTATACAAAATGCCATAAAATTAATCCAGAATAAAGTAGTCTTCAGAAGCTATTCCCAGAAAATTCAAGATATATATCTTATTTGTCAGGTAAGCATCTTTAATATACAATATTTTAATCAAAATCGTTAGAGCTATTTTTGAGAAAATCAACATTTTTCCATGTAAAGGGTAGTTGAAAATCTTTGTGTTGCATCCTTGGAAGATACTAAACTTAAATTGCAAGTTTGGTACTTAACGGACTTGTCGTTTTTGAGCTATGCTGCCTACACACACATATATGGACATTTTTCTAAAAATACTTTTTTTGGATTCAGGTGCTCTCAAAACATATATTTCCGATGAAATCTCGGGAATCTAATTTTTGTGCGCAATACAATACTTTATTATTCCACTATGTACCTAGTATGTGTAGAGAAATTAAAAATAGTTTCAACAATGCTTGCACCAAAATTTAGGATACACTCTGTCTGCCCTGACTATTTGAAGCTACTACCTGTATAAGTAGGCGGTAGAGAAAGGAAAATTCAAACCCACTACCCGGGATTTACCAGTGACTGAAGAAATTCTAGGTGGACGGCGGACCATTATGTTGTATCAGAAGGGTTTGTTTTGCCTGGATCGCTTAGTTTCTGGTTTAGTTTTTTTTAAAGTTTTAGCGAAAATGGCGGAGTAAGATGATACATACCTAACCTCTACTTGTACCTATCCCAGGGCAACACCAAGTTCGTATTTGTTACTGTAATTTAGCAAAATAATGCCACAAGTACCTACGCCTTTTCCTGCACATGGGAAAGCGCTTCGAGCTTACAGAAAATTCTTTTATCTATAATAAACGGCCGTTTTCTTAGATGTCTAGCGTTTTATTTTTACGTACATTAAATGATGAAGTACACCTCTGTGGCTAGTAAATAATGATAGCCTTTTATAGCCATATAGAAATCAGTTCGATGCCATCGGCGTATTGGACATTTTATTTTTCCTGTGCACCCTAGAATTTACATTCCAGCGATGCCTACACAAGGACAGGTCGCTCACAAAAGTGGTCTTAAACGGAGCCACGTGCATTTTCAGTAAGGTTATGTTTGCTCAAAGTACGTGCACGCGTACATATGGCGGTATATTCCCTTGTTGAAAGTTAAACTTGCCTAGATTATAAATTTTATAGAACATATTTTGGAATTAAGAGCTTTTACTTTCAGTACCACGTACATGGTGAGTAAAGAAACTATTGCATTCAATCCAAAAATTCAATGTCGGGTTTTGACCGAAAATGCATGTTTTGGGCCCCCTGAGTAAAAAAAAAAAAAAGCATCTTAGAAAAAGTTTCGTATGTGTTTACTCAAAAGCGATAAATCGGTAAAATACCTAGCTTGGGTTTTAAGATATATTTCAAGGATGCGACCGGAATTTTTTTCAGGGAAATACCCCCACCCCCAACTACCCTTTACTTGGAATATTTTTCGAAATTTTTTATTTTCTCAAAAATGACTCTAACAAATGTTTTTTATTAAAATAACATATATTAAATATATTTACATGATACATAAAATGTATATCTTGAATTTTCTAGGAATAGCCTCTGAAGACATCTTTATCCCGGATGAATTTTGCATACTGGTGAATCACAAGAGACAGAAAAAAAAAACGCAGCACAAAAATGCGGATTTCGTTAAAACATACAATTTATGTAATATACATTTTTTTCGTGGAGTTGAGCATTTCCGGGATATTCCTTGTTATTGGTTTCAGTCTTAAAATGCTTAACATTTTCTCATACGAAAATTAGTTAATTCCTGGCTATGCAAAGAAACGCATCTAAATGTAATGCGTGAAGTAATTTTGGGCGAAAAGGTTTGAAAGGTTTAGGATTCTGTGCAGGCTCCTTCGAGATGTGCCCAATTGCACAGACGCCCTCCGAGTTGACTTGCGAGGACTTGCTACAAATGCCTGAGCATTACCTTCACTTCGGTCATTACGTGTTCGACCGGATCTCAAAGCATCTGCAGCGCTCCCTGATCTTTCAAATTTTATGGCGAGCTTCCGCAAATGTTGCCGAGTTCGTAATGGTGCATTAAGAAAGCTTTTTCGAAAGTTATCATGAACTCTGGCAGTCGCTCTGTCGTACCTTACTAAATGTATTTGCCATTGCAAATAATGTTCAACACACCAACAATAACAACTGAAAATGAATGTGTATACAGTGTTGCCAACAATATCTTGTAATGCATTTTATTCCCGCATATCCTCAAGATTTACCTACAAAAAGCCGAATTTAGCGCCCCCTGTGTAACCGAATTTTCGTTTTTGAGCTATGCTGGCCACAATCACACACGTACTTGTTTTTAAAAATGCAATTTTTTTTATTCAGAGCTATCAAAATATGTATTTCCGGTGATATATAGGTATCGAATTTTTGAGTGGAATACAATACCTTCTCTATCCACTATGCGTGCTAGAGAAAGTAAAAATCCCAACTCAACCTGCAACAATAGCGCTTTGTTAACTGTAATGTCGAGCCTCTGATTATTACGGAATAGACAGTAAGTAAATAGCACATTCTTGTTTCTGTGCTTGACTCTGACCTAAGTGTACAGCTCTTGATCATAAACCTTTAAGATGGCAGTTAATATGAACCTTGAAACGTCAGATATCATCTAAAACGTTGCCTTTCAAACATACTGATAATATGAATTAGGTGTGTGCTGGAAAAAAACTGTACCTAGCGGCAGTACAAGTCCGCCCATTTCTTCAAAATCTCGCTCGCGTACTAAACTCTTTTATTATAATAACAATCCAAATTACCGTCTTTTCGGAGAATCTTAGCCACATATAAAGTAATGGTGACGTAGAATTCCCACTTTGGTTTTAACAGAAAAAAAACATTCTTACGCGAGAAATTTTTCATTCGTTTACGTATAGTTGAAAACAATTGTGTTATATTCACATGACTTTCTCTATCAAACTTTTCTTACAAAATCTTATTCTTTTATGTAATTTATACAAATCGATATTAACATTCATAGAAACGTTTTTAATGCATATTACCTTGTAGGAATAAAGGGTATGGATGTCTTAAGCGATATTCGGATTTTTTAAGAGCTCTACATGTTTGTGCAATTTACGAGTTATGAAAAAGTCATCCATAGTGAAGAGATCTTTAGAGGATATTCCCAGAAAATTGAAGATGCATATCTTATTTGACATGTAAATATCATTAATATACGGTGTTTCAATCAAATTCTCTAGAGTCATTTTTGAAAAAATCAAAATTTTCGAAATTTTTCCATGTAAAGGGTTGTTGAGGGTGGGGGGGTTCTTGAAAATCTTCGTGTCGCATCCTTGGAAGAAACTGAACTTAAATACCAAGTTTGGTATTTTACCTGCTTTTCGTTTTTGAGTTATCGTATCACAGACACACACACACACACACACGCGCGGATTTTTTCGAAAATGAAATCTCGGTATCGAATTTTTGCGTGGAGTGCAATACCTTATCTATCTATGTACTAAGTAGAGAATGTAAAAACTGTATTTTTTCCATTTTAGCGAAAACACGCTGAACAATTAACCGAAAAGCCTGCTAAATAAAAATAGCCTGTGAAGCAGTACCACGTAACAAATGACAGTACACGATGGTAACACCAACTTGCCTTCATTTTGAAACACCGTTACTTACTGAATCATCCTGGTAGCAACTGATAGAGAAATTAAAACACATGTGTTAAACGTAGCAAAGCTAGTAATTTACTCTATCGAAATAATTTAAAACAAATGTCACTTGCAGTTGGCGATAAAAAAAAAAAAAAAAAAAAAAAAAAAAAAAAAAAACAGCTGTCGAACATCTGTTTAAAGTTGTGTTTGTAGCCTGTAGCTTTCGGGTAAAACATCATAATAACGATAAGATAGAACAAAATTAAAACTGAAGACCAGTTGGTAACGCGTCACGCATGCTTTTATGCAATTTGCATGAAAATATTTACGACCCTATGTGCGCGCGCACAGAATCTAAAATATCCTCAGCGAGACTCTGTAAATAACGACGATAACAACATAATGATGCAATAAAAAATCTGGTGTTCCATTTACATGACTTTCTCTACATTCTGTAACAAACTATTGTTAATAAGCTTATTCGTCCATTCACTTCGTACTAATCGAGATAAACGTTAGCAGAAACTGTCTTATTACTTAGTTCCTTATAAATAAAAGGGAATAAACTAGGATAAAGCGATAGTCAAATATTTTAAAATGTGGTTGCCATGGGATTGAAATCCGTTTCTTTGCGTCGCCAGTTCTTGTATGAGAAAAGTTTAAGTATTTTAAACCTGAAACCAAAAACAAGGAATATATCGAAAACGGTCGACTCCAGGAAAAAATGTTTATGACATAAATTGTGTTTAAAGGAGCTCTACATATTTGTGTAGTGAGTTTTTGCCTAACTCTTACGGTGTACTAGTTATGTAAAATTAAAAAAAAAAAAAATCATCCAGAATAAAGAGGTCTTTAGAGGCTATTTCCAGAAGTCAAGATATATATTTTGCTTGTCATGTAAATATCTTGAATATAGATATTTTAATCAAACTTATTAGAGCCATTTTTGAGAAAATTAATATTTTCGAAATGTTTTCCTTGTAAAGGGTAATTGGGGTGGGGGGATTTTCTTGACAAATCTTCGTGTCGTATCCTTGGAAGATACTAAACTTAAATAACAAGTTTGGTATTTAATGGACTTTTTGTTTTTGAGCTATGCTGCCCCCCCACCCACACACACAGCGACATACACACGGACGTTTTTCTAAAAATACTTTTTTTTTTATTCAGTGGGTCTCAATCGAATTTTTGGGTGGAATACAATACCTTCTCCATACCCTATGTACATAACGCGTAAAGAGAAAGTAAAACTCTAAAGTGTTGCATTCAGATGACTTTCTCTACTCTATCCTCTGCCTTATATCTACAAACCGTTGCGGGGTTATATCAGAGCACACAAGCACGTGAACCCCTTATGCCCCATTTTCAATGAGATGTGAGCGCGAGACTTTGCACCCATGTTATTCAATGTAAGCATTCACATAGACACAGCAGCACCCCACGCAATGCAATGCAACGCAACAGTTTGCAAACTCCAAACTTCATCCTTGCGTAGCGTACACAGAGAAATGCTTCTGCATTCCTTCCTCTATGCATTGCCTGCTGTTCAACAATACGAAATTTTATAGGCCTGCTAAACATAGGTACATGCTTTTCCATTTGGTCGTTTGCGCCATCTCTCACTTCCCTCAAGAGATTACGATAGTCTCTTTGTAAATCCTCCTTTGATTTAATGGGTGCGCTCACCTTTTCTTTTCTCTCATAAATTGTAAGGCGCAAAAATATAATTCACAGTTCATTAAATATGCAGTTTTTATCACTTTCTGCAGTCTCCATGCTTCCATTATTGTAACGTCACTGCCGCGAGTGTCTGTTGTTAATATATGATTTTTAAAACCTTTTTATTTTTAAAATATTCCCTAAATTTTTTTATGTGTTATTGGTGGCTATGTTATTCTATTTGAAACTTGCTGAGAGCTTGTAAGTTATCCGCATGTAATTTAGAAACCCATGCCAACTTCTCGCGTTACACTAACGACCGTATTGTGAATGGTCTTCTCTCGCGCCTGCGCTTACACTGGGTTATGTCTGCGCTTGCATATCATTGTGAATGAGGCTTAACGTTTCATACCTTGTAGATGTATTGGTTGTGTTTGAATACTTTTAACATAAGATATGCGCGGTTATTTAAAGTCTATGGCATTTACGAGGGCCGTTTTTCTTTCAAATTCCGATAGGCTATAAATGAAAGACAAGTTCATAGAAAACAATATTTTATTAGTAAAAGTTTTATACACTTATGGTTACTTTTCAACATAATCGCGAAAAGATTGAGACATTTATCGTACCTGTGCACAATTTTTGTAATACCCACTTCAAAAAATGTTGCCGCCAATGATGCAGCCCGGAACCACTATCAATGCAGCTGTTTATTGTGAAACTATGACGTTTGCGGAGAGCATTCAGAACAAACGAAGAGGAATGCTGACTTCAGGAATTGTGTTCATCCATGACAACCCTCGTCCACACACTGCTGGCACAACCCATCGGCTCCTTGAACAATTTCAATGGGACATTTTCGATCATCCGCCGTACAGTTCTGACCTGGCACCAAGCGACTTTCACCTTTTCCCTAAACTGAAGACGTGGTTAGGAGGGCAGCACTTTCAAACGAACGAAGATCTTCAAAACAACGTCAATGCTCTTTTGAAATCATTGGCGGCAACATTTTTTTGAAGCGGGTATTGCAAAACTTGTGCACAGGTACAATAAATGTCTCAATCTTTTCGGTGATTATATTGAAAAGTAACCACAAGTGTACAAAACTTTTAGTAATAAAATAATTGTTTTCTATTAACTTGTCTTTTGTTTATAGCCTATCGGAGGTTGAAAAATAAAACTGCCCTCGTAAAAATAACACGTTACTCTGAGCTCGATGAGGGAATGCAACAGCGTCGCTAGCGCTTCTTGACTTCTGCACGTTTTAAGATGATACATCTGGAAATTTGGAAAATATCTTATTGAAATTTATACCAATTATTATACATAATGTCGCCCTCCGTGGGTACCATGCTAGTCTCTAAAACCCAAGATTCCAGACTCAAACTGGTGGGGGTGATTGATTTTTTCGGACATTAACTCCCTAGCTTGGCTTCCCTCGGAAGGAAAGTAAAGCCAGTGGTCCCGTGAAATGTGTATTTGCACGTAAAAGAACCCCATGTCTTGAAAAGAGAAGGTTCCTGGGCAAATTTTCCAACATTTCGCGTCCGCAAATCTCGATCCCTCGTCACCATGGCGCGATAGCGGCGAACTCACGAACTAGAAATTCAAATCTGATTAAGAAAACATCGTAACGATACCTTTAGCACCACTTAGGAGATACAGGAATTCTATTATACACAAGATTAGTGATGCTTTTGCCATGTTTCAAAATTCTATCTTGCATGGTTGTTAATCAATTTTCCTTTCTATAGTCCGTATATACATTGTACATAATGGATAGAGAATGTATTGTATTTCACCCAAAAATTCGATACCGAGATTTCACCAGATATATATGTCCCTCCAGTCCGAAAAAGATCCCTGAGTGTGTCTGTGGACAGCATAGCTCAAAAACGAATAATTGGAAATACCAAACAGGGTATTTAAATTCAGTATCTTCCAAGGATTTGTCACGAAGATTTTCAAGAAAATTTCCTCACCCCGAACTACCCTTTATATGGAACATTTTTCGAAATTTTTTATTTTTTCAAAAATGTCTCCAACGATTTTAATTAAAATACCGCAACATCACAAATAAAATGTATATTTTGAATTTTCCGGGAATAGCCTCAGAAGAACTTCTTATTCTGTTTGAGTTTAGCAGAATTTACAGTAGACCTCGTTAAAACACATAATTTATATCATATACTTTTTTCTTGTAGAGTTGATCATTTTGTAGATATTCACTGTTATATGTTTCTATTTTTAACTAAGCCCACTTGGTAGTGTGGTGGTAGGGTGTCTGCCTCATGTTCAACAGGTCGTGAGTTCGAATCTCGCTTAGGGTGAGTTAGCCGGATAAGGGTTTTTTCGGGGTTTTCCCTTAACCTGAGAAGACGAACGTCGAGTAAGTTTAAGTTCCATGGGCCCCGAGATCATTTGCGCAACATTTCACCAATTCCATTCATCGTCCAGTATGACTAACCAGGTTAAAGGACGTTAAGCTACAGAAAAAAAAAAAAAAAAAATCCGAACCTCAATTGTTTCACATAGTGACCAGCTTTTAAGGATTTGGTTATCTTTTTAGCCTAATGTAATCCTTATTTCCCTTCTACTTACAAGGAATAAAGTAATAAGACCAATTCTGCGTATATTTATCTATATTAGCATGACATAGATAAAAGAACAATCTTATGTAAGAAAATTTTGTACTCCATTAGCTCTCTTCCTCGTATAAGGAAACAAGTGATAAGACCGTTCTGCTAATGTTAGACCGTTGACATGAAATAGAATGAGGAATAAACTTTTGTAAGACGTCTGTTCGCAGAGTAGGTAGAGAAAGTCATGTGAATGGAACACATTAGAATTGATTTTATGTAGAACATCCTAAAGCGTGTATTGGTAATAAAATTCCGTCTACTTTATGATAGTCGAGATAAACACTAGCAGAAATAGTCTTATTACTTGCTTCCTTGTAAGTAGAAGGGCAATAAGGGAATGCAATAGGCTAAAACGATAGTCAAATATTTTAAAAGCTGGTTGCCATGTGGTTGATATCCGTTTCTATGCAGGGATAGAAAATATTTAAACCTTTCTCACACTTCCCGTGTGAGAAAGGTTTAAATATTTTGAAGCTGAAACAAATAACAAGGAATATCTCAGAACTGGTCAATTCCACGAAAAAAAAAACATATGACATAAATTGTATGTTTTAAGGTGATCTACATTATTTGTGTAATAAGTTTTTGTCTATAACTTACGGTTTACAAGTTACGCAAAATTTAGTAAAATTCATTCAGAATAAAGATATGTTCAGAGGTTATTCCCATGATATACATTTTATTTTCCATATAAATATATAATATACAAAATTATTAGAGCCATTTTGAGAAAATAAAAATTTTCGAAATTTTTTCATGTAAAGGATAGTTTGGGTTGGGGGGACTTTTCTCAAAATCTTCGTGTCGCATCCCTGGAAGATACTTAATAACGAGTTTTGTATTTTACCGACTTTTCGTTCCTGAGTTATCGTGTTCACAGACACACGAACACATCGGACTTTTTTTTCTAAAAATCTGATGTGTTCCATTCACATGACTTTCTCTATCTCTCTCCAACAAATTATTGTTAAAAAGCTTATGCTTCTATTTAATTCATTCTAATCGAGAAAAAACTGGCACAAATAGTCTTATTACTTGCTTCCTTGTAAGTAGAAGCGGAATAAGTGAGTAGCAGGTTAAAGTCATAGTCAAAAGCTGGTTGCTATGTGACTGAAGTTCCTTTGTTTGTGTGAATAGAAGTTGACCAAATTCTGTATGAGAAAAGCATGTTTATCCAAGCTGAAACCAAAAACAAGGAATACTTCAAAAACTATCAACACTACGAAAAAATATAATTAACATAAATTGTGTGTTTTAATGTGCTCTGCATTTTTTGTCTGCTAAGTTTTTGTCTATTTCTTACGGTACCAGTTATGCAAAATTCCGTAAAATTCATTCAGAATAAAGAAGTCCTCAGAGGCTATTCCCAGAAAATTCAAGATGTACATTTTATTTGTCAGGTGAATACCTTTAAAATACGATATTTTAATCAAAATCGTTATCAGCCATTTTTTAGAAAATCAAAATTTTCGAAAAAAGTTCCATGTAAAGGGTAGTTTGGGATGGCGGGATTTTCTTGAAAATCTTCGTGTCGCATCCTTGGGAGATACCAAACTTAAATACCAAGTTTGGTATTCAACGGTCTTTTCGTTTTTGAGCTATGCTGTCCACAGACACACACACACAGACACCCACACACACGGACCTTTTTCTGAAAATGCTTTTTTTTGGATTCAGGGGGACCCAAAACATGTATTTCCGTTGAAATCTCGGTATCGAATTTTTGGGTGCATTACAATACCTTCTCTATACACTATGTACATAGTGGGTATAGAGAAAGTAAAAATGCTTCTTTTTTTGGACTTAGGAGTTTTCAAAACATATTTTCGGTGAGATCACGACATCGAACTTTTGGGTGCAATACAATACCTTCTCTATACACTATGTACATAGTACCTATAGAGAAAGTAAATAGACAGAATAATTTTAGAAGAGTGAGTAGAGAATATATCATGTTCTCCGATTGCTTTTCCTGTTTATGTAAATTGGCGTTTACATCGTTGATCACTAGGCAGAAGAAAAAGTTACACCCTTCGAGAAAGTCTACTGAACATAATGCAATAAAATGTTCAGAGAGGACATCTGAACAGCCACCGACTTTAATTTAAGGGCAGTTTAAATTTGTTGACTCGCCTTGAGCATTTTATCCACATTTTCTAGAGTCCAGATAACCTTCCTAATATACGGCACATTTCTCAAGTATGTGAAGGCCGCTCGCTATAAAATTAAAATGAGTTCATTGGATGATAGATAGGAAGGCTTAGGGCCGTGTATCAAAACGCAAGACGTAGTAATGGCAACGCTGGAATTGGCACCGAGATAAAGGTATATCCGCTAAAAGCCTTCTTCGGCAGCCTTTCATCGTTTCAAGCGTCGCTTATCTCTCATTCCTCTTTCGTTTATCTGGGAAACAAATGAGCGTTAGTACATTGTGCTTGCGCATTTCGTGTTTGGAATGTGGATTTCTGATGGAGCAGTATAACAAAGGTGGGAACAGTTTCAGCAGTCACTTAACAAACATAACCTGTAAACTCAAGAAAACAGACAGAAGCCAAGAATTAAATCCTAGTTAGAAATATATGAAGTAATTCCAGGTGAAGCAGCGGACTGGCTAATTTTCTTCTTCTTCTTTTTTTGTATTGTTTCATTTACATAGTCCCCTTTAACATGTAAGGTCATATCGGGGGCTTTGTATTAGAAACAACTCGATGTCTGTAGGTTATTTTCATTGGGTTCAAATCGCTTTAATCTCCCCAAGCGCACACACATTCACTCTCACATTCATACTGTAGGAGATACGGAATAATTCTGAGAAAAGAAAAATTCACCGCCGCAGTTGGGAATCGAACCCGAAACCTCCCATTGAGAAGTCAGCTCATGACCACTCGACCTCGAAGATAGTCTGGACTGGCTTTTGTGTTTTAACTTGTGAATAAAAACTTCAAATTAATACGAAAATGTTTAGTTTTACAAATGTGACTCAACTTTTCTATAAGTACAAACGACTTTTCTGTGCATGGAAATATGTGTCTTGAGGCTCCATTAACCCAAAAAACTGCATTTTACTTTCTCTAGCCTCTATGCACAACGTACATAGTGAATAGGGAAGGTTTTATAATCTACCCAACAATTCGATATCGAAATTTCACCGGAAATGCATGGTTTGAGACCCCCTGAATCCAAAGAAGTCTGTGTGTGTGAACTCAAAAACGAAGAATCTGTAAAACACCAAAGTTGGTATTAAGTTTAGTATCTTGCTAGGATGCGACACGAAGATTTAGAGAAAAATGCCCCCAACTCAAACTACCCTTTACATGAAAAAAAATCGAAAATTGTCTCTAACAATTGTGATTAAAATGCGGTATATTAAATATATGCACATGACAAAATGTATATCTTGAATTTTCTGGAAAAAAAACCTTTGAAGACCTCTTTATTCTGGATGGATTTGGCATAACTAGTAAACCGTAAGAGATAGACATAAACTTACTGTACAAACAATGTAGATCTCGTTAAAACACACAATTTATAATGTATACATTTTTTCCCTGGAGTGGGTCGTTTTTTAGATATTCCTTGTTATTGGTTTCAGCTTTGAAAAACACACTTTTCTCACACGGGCATTTGTCAACTGCCGTCCATACAAACAAAAGAACTTCAGTCACATAGCAACCAGCTTTTGACTATCACTTTAACCTATGGTACTTCCTTATTTCGCTTCTACTTACAAGGAAGCAAGTAATAAGACTATTTCTGCTAATTTTTTCTCGATTAGTATGAAGTAAATAGAAGCATAAGCTTTTTAACAATAATTTGTTACAGAGATGTAGAGAAAGTCGTGTGAATGGAACACATCAGATTTGTATACAATGCACTGAATTCTGCATACTATAAAACGTTAAAATGCTTGTTGCTATAATAGCAAGTATTAATTAGAAAAAGTAGGTGATGTTATATTTTGCCCGGCTTCGGTTGTGAGTGGCCGTCTCTATCAGACGACTTTGTGATCATTTTCGCCTGGCACGAAAGCACATCCAAATATAGAGTAGGTAGGTGCATTTGAAGAAGGCAGGCCGTGACTTGCAGCACTTGATGGACACGGTTGCCAGCGCTCGCTTGTTTTCTTGTTGAATTCCATCGATGCAGCACAGTAACTCAGTCATATGATGTATATGACTGGATTCGACACGAGATGTAATCTCCACAACCATGTTCCGACAAAAGCCCTCCCCGCAATCTGACACAGGACTGAAAGCTTCCTCTGCCTTTGACAGTGCCCTAATTGAAAACGCCTTGGAATCTTTATAAGGTCCCTACTCGAAAACTTCGACCCTCTTCATTAGGCATCCCAATTTCTGCACCATTTTCCTTTCTTCCACATTTCTCCTTACCTAACAATGAGATTGGCATAGAGTTATTAAATCATTTTTTGAAATACTTGATATGTAAGTTAATCATTCTGAACACATTTTACTTTCTCTATACGTACTATGTACGTAGTGTATAGAGAAGGTATTGCATTCCACCCAAAAATTCGATACCGAGATTTCACCGGAAATACATATTTTGGTTCCCCCTGAATCCAAAAAAGGCATTTTTACAAAAAGGTGCGTGTGTGTGTCCGTGTGTCTGTGACCACAATAACTCAAAAACGAAAAGTCGGTAAAATACTAAACTTGGTATTTAAGTTCAGTATCTTCCAGGGATGCGACATGAAGATTTTGAGAAAAATCCCTCCACCCCAAACTACCCTTTACATGGAAAATTTTTCGAAAATTTTGATTTTCTTAAAAATGTCTGTAACGATTTTGATTAAAATATCGTATATTAAAGATATTTACCTTACAAATAAAATGTACATTTTGAATTTTCTGGGAATAGCTTCTGAAGACTACTTTATACTGGATGAGTTTTACGGAATTTTGCATAACTGCTAAACCGTAAGAGATGGACGAAAACTTAAAACACAAAAAATGTAGAACACGTAAAACACACAATTTGTGTCATATAATTTTTTTTTTCGTGGAGTTGATCGTTTTTGAGAAATTCCATGTTTTTGGTTTCAGCTTTGAAAAACACATTTTCCTCATACAGGAATTTGTCAACTCCTGTCCAAACAAACAAAGGAACTTCAGTGACATAACAACCAGCTTTTGACTATCACTTTAACCTATGGTACCTTACGCTCGCCAAAATAATTCACGATATTAGTGCGTATACACCACTAATTAACAGACACCATTCCATAAATGTTTCATATTGTGCCTCATAAACTTTTCAGGATTTAGCAGGTTGTAAATTTCAATCTGCTTTTTTTCGCAGCTCTAAGGATATTATAATTCTCAAAATCTGTCATTTTCTCAAAATACATCACAGAACAACAATAATATTGGCTTGTCACGGCCTGCTATAGCCGTACCGTCATCGTGCTCAGCAATGCGAAATAAATAACGAATGGTGAATGGCTCAAACATAACCTCAAACTTATTTCATCTTTCGTTGCTTTTCTTTTAATATCAAAAAATTCTCGTATAAAACATTAAACGAGACGCGCTCGAATCAATAACCATAGCTTTACGCTCTTACATCATAAATTAATATATTTCAATTAGAAGTAGTCATGTACAGTATAGATGTTTTCAATTGCTGCAAGCTAAACAAATGCTTGATTAATTTGAAGTTTTAAGAAAAAAAAGTCAGATATGTCCCATTCACATGACTTTCTCTCCTTATTCTGTAACAAACTGTTCTTACAAATGCTTAGGTATTCTTTTATCTAACACTAATCCACATAAATATAAGCAGAACTAATCCTAATACTTGTTCCTTATAAGTAGAGGGGAAATAAGAGGATATATTAGACTAAACCGACAGATAATCTTTGTAAAGTTGTTGCTATGCAATTGACATTCGAAGCCAATAACAAGGAATATCTGGGATATGTCCTCGCATTGACTTAGTGCGTTAAAACAGTTGCATAACTCAACGGGGCTATTTCAAGTGAAACCCAGCCAGTAGAGAATTGGCGACAGCGACCTTCTTTTACCCTTCTCAATGAGCCCGACCCGCTCACCGTCTCCGTTGATAGCAAGAGGGGTTTGTTTTTCTCAAAAATGGCTTTAACGATTTTGATTTAAATACCGTATATTAAAGCTATTTACATAACCAATAAAATACATATCTTGAATTTTCTGGGAATAACCTCTGAAGACCTCTTTATTCTGAATGACCTTTGCATAACTGGTAAACCGTAAGAGAAATACAAAATCTTAGTATACAAAAAGTGTAGATCTTATTAAAGCACACAATTTACGTCGTATATTTTTGACTTTCTCTACACGTACTATGTGCATAGTGTATAGAGAAGGTATTGTATTCCATGCAAAAATTCGATACCGTATTTCATCGGGGATAAATGTTTTTAGGCCCCCTGAACCCAGAAAAGTATTTTGTGACGATGCGCGCGCACGAGCGTGTATATGTGTGTGTGTGTGTGTGTGTGTGTGTATGCATGTATGTCTCTTTGAACAGCATAACTAAAAAAACGAAAAAATAAAACACTTGATATTTAAGTTATCAAAAATGCGACACGAAGATTTAAAAGAAAAAAACCTTAAACCCAACTACTCGTTTTACAAGGAACATTAATCGAAATATTTTATTTTATTAAGAGTGACTAACAATTTTGATTAAAATGCCGTATATTAAAGATATTTACGTCCAAATAATATATATATATATATATATATATATATGAATTTTCTAGAAATAGCCTGCCAAGTTATGTTCATTCAGAAGGAATTTTGTATAACTTAGTATAAATGGTAAACATTAAGTAATAGACAAAAACAATCTTATGTGTTGCATTCACATGACTTTCCCTACATCGCTGTAGCAAATTATTGTTAAAAAGCTTATGCTTCTATTTCCTTCATGCTAATCGAGAAAAAAATTAGCAGAAATAGTCTTATTACTTGCTTCCTTGTGAGTAGAAGCGAAATAAGGGAGTACCATAGGTTAAAGTGATAGGCAAAAGCTGGTTGCTATGTGACTGAAGTTCCTTTCTTTGTATGGACAGGAGTTGACAAATTCCTGTATGAGAAAAGTGTGTTTTTTAAAGCTGACACCAATAACAAGGAATATCTAAAACACTATCAACTCCACGAAAAAATGTGTATTACATAAATTGTGTGTTTTAACGTGCTCTACATTTTTGTGTGGTAAGTTTTTGTCCATCTCTTACGGTTTAGCAGTTATACAAAATTCCGTAAAATTCATCCAGAATAAAGTAATCTTCAGAGGCTATTCCCAGAAAAATCAAGATATACATTTTATTTGTCAAGTAAATATCTTTAATATACGATATTTTAATCAAAATCGTTAGAGAAATGTTTAAGAAAATCAAAATTTTCGAAAAATTTTCCATGTAAAGGGTAGTTTGGGGTGGAGGGATTTTCATCAAAATCTTCGTGTCGCATCCCTGGAAGATACTGAACTTAAATACTAAGTTTAGTATTTTACCGACTTTTCGTTTTTGAGTTATTGTGTTCACAGATTCACGGACACACACACGGACCTTTTTCTGAAAATACAATTTTTGGAAACATATATTTCCGGTGAAATCTCGGTATCGAATTTTTTGGTGGAGTGCAATACCTTACATATACACTATGTACATAGTACGTGTAGAGAAAGTAATACCCTACACTAAAAGTGAAGATATCTTTAAAATACACAACTTATTTCAAATAAGGTTTTTGGTATCATAAGCCATATTCGCTGTTAGTGGTTCGAATTGTTCGATTTTTTTCATTCCTTTGGAGTCCTTTAGACACAGTTGCTTTCGCGATTACATGGAAAGAATACGAGATTTTAAGTTAGCATGGCCTGCTTCAGCCGTTGTTCCCGTGTAGTGTTTATTTGCACGTAAAAGAACTGTACACCTTGAAAGAAAAGGTCCCTAGGTTACATTCGCCATTTCTGTGGACGATGAGTTGATTCCTCGTTACCATAATGAACTAGAAATTCCCTGATCAAGAAAACGCAATGCTGGTGACCCAGTACCTATATGGTGATAGAACTTCAATTGTTACAGTATCCAGTACTTAAACATTTGACTGTCTCTATTTCCTTCATATATAACGAAGTGTGTAATTTTGAAACGGTTATCTCAATTAAAACAAAGCAGATAGCAAAATAGGCTTTCGTAAGAGTAGTTTATAGCCATTTATAAATTATAGAGCGTAGAGAAAGTTATGTGATTGTAACACATAATTATGTCATAGCCAATTTCTTAATATTCCATGTTGCAAGCGTGCATAAGGTATGTCTCCCGTGCGTGAAAGTTTACTCCTAATGAATCCAAATTATACATTTTAAACAGATGGATCCACGTAAAAAAAACAACAACAAAAAAAACAACAACAACAGACTACCGTTCTGAATTGAAGAAAAATTTAGATGAGATAAAAACTGTCGTAGAAAGAAGTCCAAGAAAATCGCTACTCGGCGTGTTTTGACAGAATAGTTGACTCACTCTCCAGATCTAAATCCATGTGATTATTATCTGTGCGGAATATATAAAAATAAAATGTATGTAACACATACGCTCGCCCAATTAGAAGATAACATCCTTCTATGAGTGTTCAATAACGTGTTCAACAGGTGGCAGGACCGGTACACCATTTTGAACACCTTTTATAAGGAAAGCCACATTATCTAGAGGCGTAAAGGGCGGCCCGTCCGCTGCTAACGCCCGATCGGATTTGTGTGGCTGTGTCCTGCAACCTGCGGTATACCAGTTGCGCCTTTAAAGAGAAATCTATGCTTTTTTACTTTCTCTAGCCCACATGTACATAATGGATAGAGAGAAAGTATTATATTCCACCCAAAAATTCGATACCGAAATTTCACTGGAAATATGCGTTTTGAGGTGCTCTGAGTGTGTGTGTATGTGTACAGCTTAGCTCAAAAACGAAAAGTCGTTTAAATACCAAACTCGATGTTTAAGTTCGATATCTTCCAAGCGTGTGACATGAAGACTTTCAAGAAAATTCCACCCTCCCTCAACTACCATTTACATGGAATATTTTTCGAAATTTTTTATTTTCTCAAATACGGCACTAACGAATTTGGTTAAACGTATACTAAAGACATTCACCTCACAAATGAAATGTATATTTTAAATTTTATGGGAATAGTCTCTGAAGAGTTCTTTATTCTGGTTGAGTTTTGTGGAATTTTGCATAACGCTTAAACCGTAAGAGATAGACAAAGAATTACTACACAAAAAATGAAGATCTCCTTAAATCACATAAATCATGTTATATAAGCATTTTTGTAGAGCTGGCAGTTTTTTTGATATCACTTGTTATTGGTTTCTGCTTTAAAATAATTATACTTTTCTCAAACGGGGCCCTACAAAGCAAACCGAACCTCAATTGTTTCACATAGCGACAAGCTTTTAAAGGATTTGACTATCGCTTTAGGCTAACGTATTCACTTGTTTCCCTTTTACTTAAAAAGAAGCAAGTATTAAGAGCAATAATTATGCTAATAATTATTTTGTTCAGCAAAAATTTGGATAAAAGAATAATCTTTTGTAAGAATAGTTTGTGTTTGGAACAGCAAGAGAAAGTTATGTGAATGGAACACATCAGACTTTTTGACATATTTAATATTTTAAATTCAGCTATGTACTGCGCGTCAGAATTGGATGACGGAGCAATATCTAGCTAAAATGAATTCCAATGTGAGCAAAAGCTTAAGCTAACCGAATGCAACGAGTGTTGTATTTAAATAACGCGGTGAACAAATGAATGATGAGGTCCTTGACACGCGAGCTGCGAGACTGGACAAACAAGGTCGGCCATGATGTAACGTCTTATTGACTGCATTGAAGGCTGGTCCAACAAATTTTAACAAGTGAATATGAAAACACGACCCGAGGCAGGGCATATAAACTTTATGGCGCATAGCAGGCCATGCTTTTGCATCTTACTGCCTATAAATAAACACAAAGTAAAACCTGAGAGACTCCGTTCAAGTAATAAGAACCTTTAATGGCTTTCAGAAGCTTGTGGAATATTGAACGCATTTAAAATGAGTTACAGAATATCTCACGATTACACTACATATCGACTTTGTTACCTATATCAAAGGTTGCCGGTATACTTATGTAGCAAATTGTTTAATGTCAGGAGGCTGAGGTTGCCATCAACTATTAATAAAATAATGGACGATTAACGTTATTAAAATAAAATGGACTTTGATATGAGAAAATCTAAACGTACCTACCACGATGGGCATTTCAGGAATCGTTAAATCTACCCCCTAAAAACGATCGAATTACATTTACTGCATTACGGGAAACTGGGGGTGAAATTTTGATACCTACAATAATAGTGCTCCGGCCTGGATAATGTAACGTGTCTGCCTCACATTCAACAGGTCGTGAGATCGAATCTCACTTAGGGTGAGTTACCCGGGTAAGGTTTTTTGAGGGTTTTTTCCCTTATCCTGAGAAGATGAATGTCGAGTAACTTTAAGTTCCGTGGAATGCAGCGTATAGGTCCGATCGCGAAGCTCTCGTCGCCTCGGGTGGAGTGGCCATCTTCATTCGAAAGGAAATACACCACTACTCGGTCCTACTACCCCAACTAACTAGCCTCGAAGCTTGCGCAGTTCAAATATCCATGCAAAACTCCACTAAAACGACAATAATCTCAGCATACAAGCCACCAGGACTCTGCCTCAATGACCAGGATATTACTACTATATTCTCTGACACAGTGCCAACCCTTCTCGTGGGAGATCTAAATAGTAAGCATGAAACATGGGGATGCCCTGTGACAACTCCAAACGGAAGACGACCATTAACAGCAGCTGAACGTAATGCAGTTAACATCTTAGCCCCACCTGGTCCTACTTTCTTTAGGCAAAATGTAGCACCTGACATACTAGACATAGTACTTTACAAAAATGTATCAGGCTTTCCCACCATGGCTGTTCTACCTGAAATGGACTCCGACCACTCCGCAGTCTTGATAACATTTGACAAGAATCTGATTTTACGTCCACAGTCCACTAGGAGACTCAGCAGAGGTTTCATATACTGGGAAACCTTCCAACATGTAATTGATAACGAGCTAAAACCTGCCTGCAATCTGAAAAGTCCCAGTGATGCAGAAGCAGCAATTCTTGAGTTCACAAATGTCATAACTTCAGCCATAGACAAATCCAAAGCTCCAGCTAGATCTCAGCAACAAAGAAAACCCTATCACGAAACTTTGCCCTCTAACATCAGATCTCTCTTGAAAGAAAAACACAACATGCGCCGGCTTTGGCAGAAGTACAGAGAAACCTGGCAACTTCATCGCTTGAACCAACTCACAAGAAAGGTAAAAAAACAAATGGATGAGTACCGGTACTCGACTTACCAACGGCACCTCTCCAGCATTTCACCAGAAGATTCATCCTTGTGGAAAGAAACCAAAAGAATATTAAAAGAACCGACGCTTATTCCACCCTTAATACAAGATGGAAAACACTACATAACCGACTTTGAGAAGTCGGAACTATTCGCAAATCCTCTACAATGTATCTTCAGCCCAAACCCAGTGATTAACGAAGAATTTGACCACGAAATTGAACGTTTTCCTGGTTCTTATACCACTGCTCCACTTCCCATTGACTTCACTTCGCCAAAAGAAATCTTGTTCATAATCCAGCAACTACCAGCAAGAAAATCGCCTGGTCATGACCTAATTCCAAATTTTGTATTAAAACATCAGATTCGCAAAGCACTTGCTATTCTAGCCTCACTCTTCAATTGTTTGATACCTATGGGCTACTTCCCCAGAATCTGGAAGCACGCTATAATTATTGTTATTCATAAACCTGGGAAAAGCTCCTCAGACCCAAACAATTATCGTCCTATGTATGCTACCAACTCTGTCCAAAGTGTATAAAAGATTATACTGAAGCGTTTAACAAAATTTCTCAATGAAGCATCAGTATTACCTCCCTTTCAATTCGGTTTTCGTCGCAAATATTCAACCACCCATCAAATTCTCCGGATTACAGAGCAAGTGGCACAAGGCTTCGAGAAGAAAGATTAGATTAGATTAGAAAGCATTCTGTAGGTTCGTTTAGGCCAGAAAGCCACCGAACATAGAACTTGTCAAGGCATATACATGTATACATATGTTTATATACTATATACTATGAAAAAAAAATGTATAAAGCTCTAGTGCTAAAAGCATAGGTTACAAAAACAACAGATTTTTTTTTTTTTTTTTGCATGCACATAAAAACAAAGAGTATCAAAATATAGTGTTAAAATGTATAAATAAATAAATATAATTTCATTATATGTAAAACTAATGTTATGTCAGATGATAGTTTTCAAATTATCGATATAATAGTTACTAGTAGCAATCATATAAATTAAAACATGATTATTGTATTATGTACTCTTCATAAATGTCAACAAATTACAATACATATTTACAAATATGTTGTACAATATCCAATGCAAAGATTTACAATTATGTACTAGAGTGTAAAATATCAAAACATCAGGCTTTACAGACCTTGTGTCATTGCTAAATACTAAAAAAAATCATTTGACACATTCGTGCAAGTCAAAGTATAAATCAGTTTAATTTTAATATAAAACACACACACACACTAATGTACACAAAATGCAATACATTGTAATATTTATAAATACAATAATTATTAACGGTATTGCCAGACAGATTTGTCACTTAAATATTCATCTACAGAGTAAAATTATTTATTGCAAAGGTACTCCTTAAGAGATGCCTTAAAAGCCCTGAAATTCCCAACATTTTCTTTGAGATTACTGGGGAGAGCATTAAATATCTTGATTGTTTCATAATATACACCTTTCTGAAAACAACGAAGATTGGCATTGGGACGATGAATATATCCCTTTTGTCTAGTATTAATGTTATGAATTTCCATGTCTGTTATAAAACTATGTCGATTAACTGCATAGAATTTTAAAATGGATAATATATGAACACAAGGTAAGGTGAGGATGCCCAATTTTTGAAATAGTTCTTTGCATGACTGTCTGCTATAAGCATTACAGATTATTCGTATAGCTTTCTTCTGTATCCGGAATATGCATTTACTATCTACTGAATTACCCCAGAATATTATTCCATACTCGATGATGGAGTTAAAGTAGGCAAAATACACCAACTTAAGTGTATTGATTGAGTGAAATTTAACCAGTGCACGGAGAGCATAACATGCTGAGCTAAGTTTAGGTGTGATGAACACACAACTGCAGCTTTCCTTGACTTCACTCAGGCATTCGACAGGGTTTGGCATCAGGGTCTTCTATACAAACTGTTCATCAATGGCATTCCAGACTACCTCTATAAAATAATTTTCTCCTTTCTGTCACAACGAACATTCTCAGTCCGCATAGGTAGTTGTCACTCTTCTACAAAACCTATAACAGCCGGAGTTCCTCAAGGATCTATCCTGGGACCAGTTCTGTTCAACCTGTACACCTCTGATATGCCTGCAACGCCTACAGCTCAAATCGCTATGTATGCGGACGATACTGCAATCTTCTTAACACATCGCAATATCCACACCGCCAGAAATCACCTTCAAGAGACCTTAAACTTAATTATACCCTGGCTAGACAACTGGCGTATTTCGCTCAACCAGCAAAAATGTGAAGCGATGGTCTTTACACTATGCAGACAAAACTATCCACCACCAGTAACGCTCCCAGCGAAACAGATACCCTGGAAAACTAATACAGAAACAGTGAAATATCTCGGTATACTCCTGGATCGACGACTCACATGGAAGCCACATATAAGCAACAAACTTAAACTAGGCCGAGCAAGACTGGCAAAACTCTATCCTCTCCTCAACAAAAGGTCTTCGCTCAAACTAAAAAAACTGCACACTACTTTACACGACTCTATTAAGACCACTGCTACTATACGCTTGTTCAGTTTGGGGAGGAACTAGTCCTTCTGAAATCAAACGTATCCAGACATTTCAAAACAAAATATTGTGAATCTCAACGAAAGCACCATGGTTTATCAGAAATAGTCAACTACATAGAGAAACTGGAATCAGCATCATTCAACAGTCAATTTCTTCACAAGCCGAACAGTTTTACAGCAAGCTGAAAGACGTCTCAGGAGCCATTCACTATTCTCTTGGCAGAAAATCTAGCTATCTAACTCGCATCAAGAGTCGCCTACCACTGGACCAGCTCTCACAGCAAGACTTTCTGTAAAATAAAAAAAAAAAAAAATGTACCTACTTATGAGGGGCCCAATGGGGCTTACCTCATTTCAATGTTATTCAGTACCATGCATGTAAATCATGTCTAAAATCAATGATCTGTAGAGCGCACATGCGCTGATCGATCAATAAATCATTACAAAAAAAAAGTTCCATGGACCCCAAGATCATTTGAGCATCACTTCGCCAATTTCATTCATCGTCCCCGATATGACCAAACAGGTTAAAGGACGTTAATAATAATAATAATAATAATAATAATAATAATAATAATGCTGTGCTTTGAGCTGAGCTCGAGAAGTCTCGAGCCTGCTCGAGCTTCCATTCGTACATACTGCATACTGGCGGCATTTACTAAAACTATTTGTTTGAAGTTTGAAAGTACAGATATTGCAGTAAAATGTCCTACGGACTCTACTTATCTTGTGAGGTATTTCTACCCGTTAGATTCAGAATCTGTTTTGGTGCCTTTATGGCTAAGTATCGAAGAAAGTTCAAATTGTGTGGTGATGGATATCTATAATATACCTACTCTAATTATCATTTACTTTATTTGCTTGAATTACATAGTTTGTAGTAACTTTTATATCGAACTTATTGTCGATGGGAGTTACTCAGATGGTTAAGTACTAACTTGCTGAACTGATTCAAGATCCATGTTTATTTTTATCTGTGAAAAATCATAAACGTGCATATACTTTTCGTGTAACTTACTAGTTTTACATTCTAGTATAAAACCGTAACCATCGCCGAATTAACTAATCCAATTCCGGTTATTTGTAACTGTAATCACTTTAAAATCGTACTATACGCTAGTTTCATACTTCCAGCGAAACTTACGGTTGCATCATATAAACATAGTTAAGCTCTGTGAACTTTGCCAATACTCTGGCATTGAAGCAGTCACGTTTTTGTGCGTTATTTCCCCTTGACTTATTAAATGAATTAAAAACAAAGATCACAGTGGAAATATTTATTACACACATTGAAATGCGTACTGTTTTGTTGGTGCAAGTGTGCATAATCTAATAATCTGATGTGTTCCATTCACATGACCTTCTCTACATCTCTGCAACAAATTATTGCTAAAAAGCTTATGCTTCTATTTACTTCATGTTAATCGAGAACAAATTTGCAGAAATAGTCTTATTACTTGCTTCCCTGTAAGTAGAAGCGAAATAAGGGAGTACCATAAGTTAAAGTGGTAGTCAAAAGCTGGTTGCTATGTGACTGAAGTTCCTTTGCTTATATGGACAGGAGTTGACAAATTCCTGTATGAGAAAAGTATAAGTTTTTTAAGGGTGAAACCAAAACCAAGGAATATCTACAACTCCACGAAAAAAATGTATATAACATAAACTGTGTGTTTTAACGTGCTCTATATTTTTAGTGTGGTAAGTTTTTGTACATCTGTTACCGTTTGGTAGTTATGCAAAATTCCGTAAAATTCATCAAGAATTTAAAATAAGAACTGAAGCTTTCCTGGCGACGTGTTAATTCAAAATCTTCTCGGGCTTCTAGCCAGGTAAAAACTTGGCTTGACACTTGACACCAAGTTTTTACCTGAAATCTAGGTATCGAATTTTTGGGTGGAGTGCAATACCCTCTCTATACACTATGTACATAGTATGTGTAGAGAAAGTAAAAAGATGCGTAGCGACTTACACAACCACTAATGACCTCATAATGACCATTTTATATATTTTACCTGGCTAGAAGCCCGAGAAGATTTTGAATTCATCAAGAATAATTAGTCTTCAGAGGTTATTCCCAAAAAGTTCAATATATACATTTTATTTGTCACTTAAATATCTGTAATATACAGTATTTTAATCAAAATAGTTAGAGCCATTTTTAAGAAAATAAAAAATTTCGAAAAAAGTTCCATATAGAGGGTAGTTTTGGGGTGGGGGGATTTTTCTCAAAATCTTCGTGTCGCATCCCTGGAAGATACTAAACTTAAATACCAAGTTTGGTATTTTAGCGACTTTTCATTTTTGAGTTACTGTGTTCACAGGCATACGGACACACACGCACGGACCTTTTTCTGAAAATACTTTTTTTGATTACAGGAGACCCTAAAACATATATTTCCGGTGAAATCTCGGTATCGAATTTTTGGGTGGAGTGGAATACCCTCTCTATACACTATGTACATAGTATGTGTAGAGAAAGTAAAAAGATGCGTAGCGACTTACACAACCACTAATGACCTCATAATGACCATTTTACATATCATATGACTTAAATAACCAAAACGAAAATCCAGGAATTTCTGTTAGATATGCAAATTGTTGTCTACTATACTTGAGAAACTAATGGGATAAATTATATTCATATACGAGGGCCGTTTTTTTCAACCTATGATAGGCTATAAATAAAAGACAAGTTCATAGAAAACAATTATTTTATTACTAAACGTTTTGTACACTTATGGTTACTTTTCAACATAATCACCGAAAAGGTTGAGACATTTATCGTACCTGTGCACAAGCTTTGCAATACCCGCTTCAAAAATGTTACCGCCAATGATTTCAAGTGAGCATTGACGTTGTCTTGAAGATCTTCGTTGGTTTGAAAGTGCTGCCCTCCTAGCCACGTCTTCAGTTCAGGGAAAAGGTGAGAGTCGCTGGGTGTCAGGTCAGGACTGTACGGCGGATGATCGAAAATATCCCATTGAAATTGTTCAAGGAGCCGATGGGTTGTGCCAGCAGTGTGTGGACGAGCGTTGTCATGGATCAACACAATTCCTGAAGTCAGCATTCCTCTTCGTTTGTTTTGAATGGCTCTCTGCAAACGTCAAGTACGAAGATCTTAAAAAAAAACAAAAAAAAAAATAAAAAAAAAAATAAAAAAAAAAAAACGACAATGCTCATCTGAAATCATTGGCGGCAACATTTTTTGAAGCAACTATTGCAAAGATTGTGCATAGGTACGATAAATGTCTCAATTTTTTCTGTGGTTATGTTGAAAAGTAACCATAAGTGTATAAAACTTTTAGTAATAAAATAATTGTTTTCTATGAACTTGTCTTTCATTTATAGCCTGTCGGAAGCTGGAAAAAAAAAAAAACTCCCTCGTAGATTTGAGAGAGTTGGAAATACTTTAAAATTCGCAGCGTGTTGCGGCATATGTTTTTACGTCACGATCTCAACGCTCGAGCAGTCTTGAGACTGTATCGAGACGTACCGCGCATCGAACCTGCTCGATCCGCGGTATTTTTTGCCCAACCCTACCTACAATCAGTAAAAAACCGAAAATAGCTTGTTTATACCAAATATTTGTTACAACCTTTGACCCTTACAGAATCAACATTTAGCTCTCCAATCCTTGCTTCGGGCTATACATCAATTGAAATAAAGTACAATATACCTATTTCTTAGCTTATCATTTTATAAAACAAAATTTTTCTCAAAATTTCATTTTCACACTTTGAAAATGTTCCACACGTTCCATTTTTCTTAAAATACAAACGAAACTTCCAAGAATATACAGAAATATCTATTGTAATATTATAAGTAAAAAATTTGATGTGTTTCATTCACATGACTTTCTCTACATCTCTGCAACAAATTGTTATGCTTCAATTTACTTCATGCTAATCTAGAAAAAAATCAGCAGAAATAGTCTTATTATTTGCTTCCTTGTAAGTAAAAGCGAAATAAGGGAGTATCATAGGTTAAAGTGATAGTCAAAAGCTGGTTGCTATGTGACTGAAGTTCCTTTGTTTGTATGGTCAGGAATTGACAAATTCCTGTATGAGAAAAGTAAGTTTTTTAAAAGTGAAACTAAAAACAAGGAATATCTCAAAACCGATCAATTCCATAAAAAATGTATATAACATAAATTGTGTGTTTTAACGTGCTCTACATTTTTCGTGTAGTAAGTATTTGTCAATCTCTTACGGTTTAGCAGTTATTCAAAATTCCGTAAAATTCATTCAGAATAAAGTAGTCTTCAGAGACTATTCCCAGAAAATTCAAGATATGGTACATTTTATCTGTCAGATAAATATCTTTAATTTGCGATATTTTAATCAAAATCGTTAGTCTTATTTGAGAAAATCAAAATTTTCGAGAAAAAAAGTACCATGTAAAGGGTCGTTTGGGGTGAGGGAATTTTTCTGAAATTCTTCGTGTCGCATCCCTGGAAGATACTAAACTTAAATACCAAGTTTGGTATTTTACCGACTTTTCGTTTTTGAGTTATCGTGTTCACAGACACACACACATACACACACATACACACACATACGGAGATTTCACCGGAAATACATGTTTTAGGGTTCCCTGATTCCAAAAAAGCATTTTTAAAAAAAGTTCTGTGTATCTGTGAACACTATAGCTAAAAAACAAAAAGTCGTTAAAATACCAAACTTTAGTTTATGAGTTTAGGTTATTCCAGGGATAGGACATGAAAATTTTTAGAAAAATCTCTCCACCCCAAACCCTTTACATGGAACAAATATTGATAATTTTGATTTTCTAGAGATATTTATTTATATGACAAATAAAATGTATATCTTGAATTTTCTGGGAATAGCCTCTAAAGACCTCTTTATTCTGAATGAATTTTGCATAACTGGTAAACCATAAGAAATAGACAAAAATTACTATACAAAAAATGTAGATCACGTTAAGACACACAATTTATATCATATACAGTTTTTTCGTGGAGTCGACCATTTCTGAGATATTCCTTGTTATTTATTTCAGATTCAAAATACTTAAACTTTTCTCTCACGGAAAGTTATAAACTCCTGACCCAGCAGAGAAATGATGTAGAGAAAGTTATGTGAATTGAAGACATATTTTTTAAGGCAGGCTACTGAACTAATGAACTGGAAATTCCATATACAATAGTTTGAATGTTTACTTTCTCTACTGTTTACCCAGATGGGATAGATATGAAAGGTACTCTTCATCATCATCAATAATAATAATAATCACAATAATTTGCCCGCCTGAGTAGTGTGGTGGTAGTGTGTCTGCTTCACATTCAAAAAGTCGTAAGTTTGAATCTTGCTTAGGGTGAGTTACCTGAATAGGGTTTTTTTCAGGGTTTTCCCTTATCCTGAGAAGACGAATGTCGAGTAACTCTAAGCTCCATGGACCCCAAGATCATTTGAGCATCATTTCACCAATTTCATTCATCGTTCGATATGACCAACTACGTTAAAGGACGTTAAGCTACAAAACAAAACAACAAAAAAACAACAACAAAAAATAATAATAATAATAGCAACTACAACAACAATAGTGTGATGTAAATGTTTGAAAGATTACAGTTTCACTAACATAATGCTTTTTATCTCTAGGACACTGAACTTCAACAATCAGCCAATGTGGGTTGGAGGTCTGGCTTCAGCAGATGCTATTCTCGAGCGTCCGGGGCAAGTCCATTCTGATGACCTCGTGGGTTGCGTGCACAGCGTCTCCGTGAATGGCCGAGCACTCAACCTGAGCAATCCCCTACAGTCTCGAGACGTTGACTCAACATGCACGCGTAGTTCTTGTGGTGGAGGTGGCAGCACTCAGGAGAGTAACGAAGTGATCCCATGTGGTCCTTCAGGAACCTGCCTGGACAGATGGAAGACTACGGCCTGCATCTGTCCTACTCCAGATTCTGGTATGCTACAAACAAAATACTGTTTTCTATCTCTAGATCTTCTTTTGTAATTTTATTTGCTACTAGCAGAGTATTGTGTTCAATATGGACATTTTTCTCTGTGCAACTTAATGTCATGTCATGTTTTCAAAACTGGTAATAAAACTACTCTTCAAGTTTGTCCATAAAAAATAAAAACACCACTAAAAGGTGTAACAGTTTCATGTATCTTCCTTATCTTGTTATGTGAAAAGAACTATAGTGTTGCTGTACACTGATAAGAAAGTTGGAGGTAATGAGAGAGAAAAAAGGTGGAAGTTAGTTGATATCAAGATTTCACATTTTGAGTACCTCTGAGTATATTAATAATAATGGAGGAGGGGGAGAAGAAGAAGAATTATAATTACTCATTCACTAGACTTTTAAATTAAAAAAAGTGAAAAATAACACATCCATCTTTTTTTAAATATATTACTTCTAATTTTGTATCGATTAGGAAATTAAGAAATCCCATTTTCAGTAAGAAAAGTCACTAGACTGCCTATACATCAATCAATCATCAGTTTACTTTGCCTGTCCTCAAGATTTGTCATTTATGGTTCACATGGCAACAAAGAAGACCTGCAGTAGTACAACATCCCCCATTCTTGTCACTTCTTGCTAATGTGCCATGGTCAGTCATGCTACTCCCACCTGAGAAGACAGACTACATTATATTGCAAGTAGTCCATTTTATGTCATAACAGTAGGCTATAATGACAACATCCAACTGATTAGGAATAAATTCTTTGTTATGTATAAATTTAATAGAAATTCTTTTTTCATAAATTTACCAGGCTTAGCAGCTAGCTTAAATATGCCTCTGAAACATGTAATTTATATGCAATAAAAGTAAGAGAAGTCCCAATACAACTCCTTGTGGCTCTCCAAACCATACAGTGTTATATGCGTATGTAAAATGTTTAATTGAACCACTGAATTAAGTTCTCTATAAGGCACATTGCTTTCGATTTGTTTAATAAGATCTTATTGAATCACACATTTTGCCCCTTATCCCATAATTTTCTCGCTTATCCAATAATAATTTTATTGATGAAGTATTTTTTTTTTTTCCTTTTTTGTTTTTCCTATGCTTTTCCTGTTTTGTTTTCCTATTAGTTTCCCTTTGTTTACACACACACATTTACAAGAACTCAAACACCCATGCCCAAGGCAGGACTTGAACCCGCAATTTTCATCCTCCATGGTCTAGGGGTAACATGCTAGCTTCTGGTTCACAAGGTCTCGGATTCAAACCCAGTAGAGGGCGATGGATTTTTTTTTTTTGGGCATAAAAATCCTTAGTATAGCTTCCTTCAAAGGGAAGTAAAGCCGTTAGCCCCTTATTATAGATTTCTTCTGCTTCTACTTTTCCTCTCCCTTATGCCCTTTCAAGCATCAGGTTTCCTCAGCCAGTCATTATCCATTTCCTATATTTGTGCTATCCCTAGTTAGTTGTTTAACGAAATTGTTCCTTTCTTTTTCACTATTTTCTCTACATAATCACACCATTCTATTCTTGGTCGTCCTCTCCCTTTTCTTCCTTCCCCTCTGGCCCCCATACCTGTTTAGATTTCCTACTCTCATCCATCCTATTTGTGTGTACAAACCATCTTAAAACATTTGCCTCTTATCTTTTTTATTACTGGTTCTTGAATAAGGATATATTCTTATCCTATCCGTAGATGTCATAGATTTACAACACGTGAAAGTACCTTAACCCTGATAAGGCTTTTACGCCTACTTTGAGTTATTATTTACAGTACATCAATCAAATCTGCCAAAAAGTATTGGGACAATCTAAAAGTATGATATTCAAGGATTTCTCAACAAGAAAATAGTTATAACTTTTGTATTAATATTTTATTTTAAATTTACAGCAAGTATCAAATATGAGTTTGAAAAAATCTGTGTAAAGCAGCTTACACTCCATTTATTGAAAGTTCAAAAAACTCTCCCTCGGAATCAGAATTTTCCAGAGCTTCATTTTTATACTGAATTTCAGCTTCAGTTCACAGAAGTCGAAAATGCAACATTTTAATATTTAAGAACACAAAATGTAACAAACAGATCACAACCTTCAGGGAAAATGGTGGGACTACCTGCAAGCAGCCAATATTACTAAACTTCCTAAATTTTCTAATAGTTAACTAAAGCAAGGTCAGATGGTACCACAAATCAGTCAACTAAACGATAACTGATGTACGTTCTTTGCCGCATAGCCCAAGACCAACTTAAGGTCGAGGAATTGCATTAAAAGTGTTAGAAATACCTCATGAATGCCTCATACTCGGACTAGCACTTCAATGTGTTAAAACCTGTGTTCCCCTGTACCACAGGACACCAAAGCTAGACACAGTGTATTGGATACTTTAGTAAGCTGAAGAAAAACTGCCGTTATTAATCGTGTACTATATATATTATGTAGAAGTTTCATATCTGCAGTGCTTGTAAGGTAATTTTTTCCAGATCCATGTTGTTGTGTAAGAATAGTTTAGAAAAGTGGGCAAAGAAACTTATATGAACACATCAGTTTTTTTAAAATATTTTTCTCATTTGTTTACACCTTAGTTATGATCTGAGTTAGGTACAACAAATTCAAACAGTTTAAAATGAAAATGACTATTATTTTTCAGGTCTGTTGCTATCACCAGACTGCCACGAGTCCTTGCAGCCAGTCAGTCTGAGTGAAGGATCATTCCTGGAATACAGAGTATCTGATAAACATCGCCGCATGCAGCTGCTGGAGTCCATGTATGGTGGCTCCACACTGTGGACAGGCTCTAAACCAGATCCTGTGCTGTCACCCATCAAAAGTCTGAGCGTCGTGTTTCGAACTGTCCAAGATGATGGTCTGCTCATCTATACGGCCACTAACAACGACTTCACTACCCTTGAGGTAATGTATGCTATCTGGGTAACACATTTTGCTTTTTCTATGTACCTATTGTCACTCCAAGAAATTTCTGCAGCAACTTATTTCGGAAACTAAATACACATGGGTAGTGTGGTGGTAGCATGTCTGCCTCACATTCAAAAGGTCATGAGTTTGAATCTCGCTTAGGGTGAGTTACCCAGATAAGGTTTTTTTGGGGGTTTTCCCTTATCCTGAAAAGACGAATGTCGAGTAACTTTAAGCTCCATGGAGACCAAGATCATTTGAGCATCATATCATCAATTTCATTCATTGTCCGATATGACTAAACCAGGTTAAAGGACGTTGAAAACTAAAAAAAAAAAAAAAAAAATAAATATACTTACCCTGCCCTCACAAAACATTTACAAATTAGCCAAACACACTTATGAAAGCTTTGATAAATACTATATTAAACAGAACAAACCAAAGTATAAAACCAGAACACAAAATTATCTGAAAGTACCCAAACAAATATAGAGAAATAAAAGATAAAATTGTGTTTCTTAGCACAATAAAAAAAAGTTTCTCATGGAAAAAGCTTATTTCTCTGTAAAAGAAGATAGATACATGGAAGATAGTCTCTAGGATCATACATTATAGTAAATTTGTTAAATATATAGAAATGTATGTAAATACTACTGTATATATAATATTTTATTGTATTAGTTTGCAGTATTAGCTTTTATATATGTTAACTTAATGCATCATCAGTTTACTGAGCTTTAGCCCAACCTATGTAAATGTATGTGACAAATAAATTACTATTATTATTGTTATTAGTATTATTATTATCGTCATCATCATCATCATAATCTTCATCTACTCTTAGAAACAAACCTGATGTAAACACATGATATCATGTGTCATGCAGGTCTTCATTGACGAAAAAATTGTTTGTAATTAGTCCGCCCCCCCATATATAGCACTGACACTCCCCTAGGACTTGCAAGCAGATGCTTAGGAGTCAGAAGCCTGTTGGGGAGCCACAGCACACAACCAAGAATAAGTGGTCAGCCGGTAGCCAGGCATGAGCATGAGGAAGTAGATGATATGAAATGCAAGCAAATGTTTCAATGAGTGACAGGGGAAACCTGCCCAGATATTTCTACAGTGAAGAATTTAATACAGACCATTCAAATCCTAGGATAACTTTTATATCTTTTTAGGTACTTCATATTTGAACCTTAAAGGTACAAGAACAATTTTAATGAAAGGGAGTTTTGGAACAGTGATACGTATGAATACACTAGTGATACTTAACTGTTACAAACCCAATTCAAAAATACTCTATTCAAAGTTACACTTCATAAGTTTATCATTTAATCATGTCTGTGAAGTATTCTAATTGATTGTTTTATTATTTTGTGCAGTTACGAGGTGGCCAGTTGGTATACACATCCCGTCTGGGAGCAAGTCGGACACCTGTCAACATGACGGTGGCCACTCCTACAAGTTTGTCAGATGGAATATGGCACAATGTTACCATGACATCTCACAACCGTGGTCTCAGTCTTTTGCTGGATGGTGCAAGAGTTGGCGATGAACTTGATCTTGCTGGCGTACATGACTTCCTTGATCCATATCTCACAGTCATCTTCCTGGGAGGCATTCGAAGAGAGTTCTCAACAATACAGGATACAGCTCCACTTGGTAAGTCTACTTCGTTGGATATTTACAAGCTGACTCAGATTAATATTTTTACTTTTTACTTTCTCTACACTTACTATGTACATAGTGTATAGAGAAGGTATTAAATTGCATCCAAAAATTTGATATCGAGATTTCACTGGAAATGTTTTGGGACCCCCTGAATCCAAACAAAGCATTTTTAGAAAAACATCCATTTGGGTAACATAGCTCAAAAACAAAAAGTCTGTTAAATACCAAACTTGATTAAATAACTCAGAAGTTTGAGACAAGTGAAGTTTTAATCTATGTGATAGTTGAAATTGAGTCGGAATAGTAACAATCACCTCACTTATATGTAATTATGTTCAAAACATATGTTTCAAGGGCAATTGTCCTTGAAACATATGTTTTGAACATAATTACATATAAGTGAGGTGAGTGTTACTATTCTGACTCAATTTCAACTATCACACCAAACTTGATATTTAAGATCACTATCTATCTCCCAAGGATGCAAAACATGAAAATATTCAAGAAAATTCCCCTTCCCCCACCTACCCTTTATATGGAAAACATTTCTAAAATTTAATTTTCTCAAAAATGGCTCTAATGATTTTGATTAAAATCTCTTATGTTTAAGACAATTTACCTGACAAATAAAATGTGTATCTTGAATTTTTGAATTTTCTGGGAATAGCCTCTAAAGATCTCTTTATTCTAGATTAATTTTTTTGAATTTTGCATAACTATAAAACTGTAAGAGGTAGACAAAAATTTACTACACAAAAAATGTAGATCTCTTTAAATTTAAATGGCGTTTTATTTATGGACGCTCTTTAACTACTATGGTTCTCAGCGTCCCATTCTAAATTGGGTGTGAAAGACCACTTAATTTTGCTCAGAGGTCTCTCTATCAGGCTTGAGGTTCTTTTACGTGCCTTAAATCTATGACATGGGACCAAAGGCTTTGCTTCCCTTCCAAAGGAAGCCATGCTAAGGATTTTTATACCCGAAAAAATCCATTGTCCTCCACCGGGTTTGAACTTGCGACCTTGGGTATATGAAGTTAGCATGGTAGCCATTACACCACGGAGGGCGACAAATCTCTTTAAAACACACAATTTATGTCATATACATTTTTTTTCCTGGAAATGACTGTTTTCAAGATATTCCTTGTTATTGGCTTCAGTTTTAAAATACTTAAAGCTTTTCACATACAGGAATTTCTCAACTTCTGGCAATCCAAAGAAACAGATTTCAATCCCATAGCAGCCACATTTTAAATAATTTGACTGTCAGTTTAGCTTAGTATTCCATTATTTCCCTTCTACTTACAAGAAAGCATTTGCCTTAAGTAGATAGAGGCATAAGCTTTTTAACAATAATTTGTTACAGAGATGTAGAGAAAGTCATATGAATTGAACACATCAGATTTTTAGTCTTGGAGAGAAATGCTTTTCCAATGAGAATGCTTATAATCCCTCAAGGTCAGTTGACAGCTAAGAAACACATGAAATATGCTACATGTATTACGACCTTGGCAGCAATCCTTATCATTTCTCCTATGCTTCGCCACTATTATATCCATGAGCATTGAAAACTAACTTTTCCCTGAATGCTATTCAGAAAATATATTACAATTGCAAAAACAGTCTCTCAATATTAATGTTTTAGAAAAAAAACTTTGTCTTGTTTTCAGATAATATTATTTATAATGCATAAAATGAAGGTAGTAGCAATGAAGCACAAATATTTATATGACAATAAATAACTCGTAACAAAACCTCACATATCTTTATGAATAAATTAAGACATATTTCATGTTGCTTATTAATAAACAACAAGAAAGAGGTTGATGATGCAATTAAATTTAAGTTACAAAATAAGTCCTAATTTATTTATAAAGATAAGTAAAGTTTAGTTACAAATAATATTTTGTTATATGAGTAAGGTATTATTTTTTTGGGGTTATGCTGAGGTACACTTATTTACACTCACTTCCACTTAATTAGTTGAAAAACATTGAAACATTTTCAAGAGCATTTGTCCTCGTCTTCAGCAGTTTATTAATTGTTGCTCTTTTTCTGCTTCCTCTTCCTGTTGCCATCTGGTGTTGGGGATGCAACATTTTAACACTTCATTCAGTGGCAGGATTTCAAAATTTATTACATAATTTCTGTTTTTTTATTATGTGTATTCTTCCAGATAGGCAGTTCTATTGGTGATGCTAGTGGTTTTAACAATTTTATATTTTGCCCAATGTTGCGGTTTTCTGTCCAAAAATGGTGAGACAGTGAATTTGTCTATTTGCTTTAGTTTTATGTTTCTCTGGTGTTCCTATAATCTGATTTCCATGTTTCTCTTTGTTTTGCCTATTTCTCACAGTCTTCACAACTAATCTGGTAGATTCCGGATTTTAATGTGCTCTGAAAACTGTATTTTTAGGAGGTTTGTTTAGAATGTTCTTCAGGCTGAATTTATTTTGTGGAGCAAGTCTTATGTTGAATTTATTGAAGTCAACATTTGTTTTGTGGAGCAAGTCTTATGTTGAATTTGTTGAAATTCGCCATTTGTTTTGTGGAGCAAGTCTTATGTTGAAGTCAACATTTGTTTTGAGGAGCAAGTCTTATGTTGAATTTGTAGAAGTCAACATTTGTTTTGAGGAGCAAGTCTTATGTTGAATTTGTAGAAGTCAACATTGGTTTTGTGGAGCAAGTCTTATGTTGAA
The DNA here is from genome assembly GCA_030762935.1 of Hymenopus coronatus. NCBI lineage: Eukaryota > Metazoa > Arthropoda > Insecta > Mantodea > Hymenopodidae > Hymenopus > Hymenopus coronatus. Next base: position 136,281,438 of record CM060886.1, read on the forward strand.
GTCAACATTTGTTTTGAGGACCAAGTCTTATGTTGAAGTCAACATTTGTTTTGTGGAGCAAGTCTTATGTTGAAGTCACCATTTGTTTTGTGGAGCAAGTCTTATGTTGAATTTGTAGAAGTCAACATTGGTTTTGTGGAGCAAGTCTTATGTTGAAGTCAACATTTGTTTTGAGGAGCAAGTCTTATGTTGAAGTCAACATTTGTTTTGTGGAGCAAGTCTTATGTTGAAGTCACCATTTGTTTTGTGGAGCAAGTCTTATGTTGAATTTGTAGAAGTCAACATTGGTTTTGTGGAGCAGCTCTTATGTTGAAGTCAACATTTGTTATGAGGAGCAAGTCTTATGTTGAAGTCAACATTTGTTTTGTGGAGCAAATCTTATGTTGAATTTGCAGAAGTCAACATTGGTTTTGTGGAGCAACTCTTATGTTGAAGTCAACATTGGTTTTGTGGAGCAAGTCTTATGTTGAAGTCAACATTTGTTTTGAGGAGCAAGTCTTATGTTGAAGTCAACATTTGTTTTGTGGAGCAAGTCTTATGTTGAAGTCAACATTTGTTTTGTGGAGCAAGTCTTATGTTGAATTTGTAGAAGTCAACATTTGTTTTGAGGAGCAAGTCTTATGTTGAAGCCAACATTTGTTTTGTGGAGCAAGTCTTATGTTGAATTTGTAGAAGTCAACATTGGTTTTGTGGAGCAAGTCTTATGTTGAAGTCAACATTTGTTTTGAGGAGCAAGTCTTATGTTGAAGTCACCATTTGTTTTGTGGAGCAAGTCTTATGTTGAATTTGTAGAAGTCAACATTGGTTTTGTGGAGCAAGTCTTATGTTGAAGTCAACATTTGTTTTGAGGAGCAAGTCTTATGTTGAATTTGTTGAAGTCAACATTTGTTTTGTGGAGCAAATCTTATGTTGAATTTGTTGAAGTCAACATTTATTTTGTGGAACAAATCTTATGTTGAATTTGTTGAAGTCAACATTCGTTTTGTGAGGCAAGTCTTAATATTAAATTTGTTGAAGTCAACATAAGATTTGTTTCAGCCTAAAGAAATTCTAAACAAACCTCTTAAAACTACAGTTCAGAGCACATTAAAATTCAGGATCTACCCGATTAGTTGTGAATATTGTGAGAAATATTACATAGGCAAAACAAAGAGAAACTGGAAATCAGATTAAAGGAACACCAGAGAAACATAAAAGTAAAGCAAACAGAGAAATCTGCTGTGTCTCACCATTTGTGGATAGAAAACCACAACATTGGGAAAAATATAAAATTGTTAAAACTACTAGCATCAAATAGAATTGGACATCTGGTAGAAAATACAGATAATAAAAAAAACAGCAATTATGTAATAAATTTTGAAATCTTGCCACTGAATTAAGTGTTAAAACTTTACATCCCCAACACTAGATGGCAACAGGATGGGAAACAACAGGAAGAAGAGGAGGAGGAAGCAATAAAGGAGCATCAGTCACCAAACTGCTGAAGATGAGGATGAATGATCTTGAAAATGTTTCAATGTTTTTCAATTAATTAAGTGGAGGCGAGTATAAATAAGTGTGACTCAGCATAACTCCAAGATGATGAATACTTCACTGTTAATAGTGTTTTTGTTTTTAATATTTAAGGTATTATTTATTTGTTTATTTATATCATAAGATATTTCATTAGAACTTCTCTTTATTTCCAGGTTTTGAAGGATGCCTGGCTAACTTCAGCATTAACAATGAAATTCAGCCATTTAATGGATCTGGCAGCATTCTCTCGGAAGTGCTGCAGTATGGCAAGGTGACCTCTGGGTGCTTCGGTCCTGTGGGAGGTGTAGGGGCTGCTGCAGCTCCAGACCCACTCAGCATCGCAATCACTCTCGTCATTGTCTTCTTCGTCATCCTGCTGGTGGCAATCCTAGTGAGTTTTGTGGTGTTCCGTCTGCGTCGACAGAAGAAGGAGAAGGGAGGAGGTCCTGGTGGCAGCCCAGGGGCAGCCAAGCAGAATGGCAGTATGACGCTTGTAGCTGGTGGTGGCATCTCCAGTGGTGTTGGTGTGGGCGACACTCGTGAGGGCCCACCAAGCTTCCTGTCAGAAACTAGCGACGTGCTGCGCGGTGGTCATCATCTCGTAGCTCCTGAACTCATATCCAAGAAGTACAAAGAGCGTGAGATAGTGGCTACAGAGATGAGACCTCAGAGACCGGACATCATTGAGCGAGAAGTGGTTAGCAAGTCACACCCCCCACTACCGCCACCAGGAACAGCTGCTCATGAAGCTCCACAACCATCAGCAGGAACCGTAGACCTTGAAGTGCCTGAACATTATGACCTAGAGAATGCAAGTTCCATTGCTCCTTCAGATATTGACATAGTGTACCATTATAAGGGTTACCGTGAAGGTGGTAACGTGAGGAAGTACAAGGCAACACCTCCCCATCTGCCGCCAAGTGCTGGCGGTAGCAGCAGTGCTGCCACAAGTGGTGGGCCAGTGACAAGCTATCACCACAAACACCAGGCGTCAGCGCAACAACAACAGCATCGCCACTCGCCACATCACTTTCCTCCAGGTGCTCGTTCAGTGGTCCCTCCACCCCCTGCATCCAGAGTAGACTCCCCACCTAGCACTGTAGCAGGTGGCAGCGCAGGTGGTGGGGGTAAGTTACTGCAGAGCACGCCACTAGCTCGGCTCAGCCCCAGCTCCGAGCTATCAGCTCAGCAGACACCTCGTATCCTAACCCTGCAAGACATAAGTGGTAAACCACTCCAGTCAGCACTCCTGGCCACCACGTCGTCCTCGGGTGGCAAAGATGCTAGTGAGCGTAGTCTTAATAGTCCCGTGATGAGCCAGCTGAGTGGACAGAGTTCAGCTGCCAGTCGTAAAGCTGGTCCTAGTGCCGGCGCAGGAGACAGTGCAGGTGCAGCTGCTGTAGGACTCACAGCTGAGGAGATAGAACGTCTCAACTCTCGCCCACGTACGTCCAGCCTTGTGAGTACACTGGACGCTGTGTCTAGTTCTAGCGAGGCTCCTAGGGGGCGACGTCTCCTCGAGGCTGGAGCAGGCCCCCCACCACCAGTGGTGCACCACCTGAACCACCTGCATCACGCTGCAACAAGCGCAGATCCTCACGATCACAGTTCTACTACAACAGATGAGAGTGGCAACGATTCATTCACATGCTCAGAGTTTGAATACGACAACAATACCAACTCGGAGAGCACCGCCAAACGTAGCGAAGCCATGTTTGGTGCAGCAAGCAAGCTTCCTCTCGCAGAGGGAGAAGACGAGGAGCGTCGAGGTGCTGAAAGTGGCAGTGGGGCAGGTAGCGGTACCAAACCACCTCTTCCACCAGTACCTGCGTCCTACGACGGCTTTGACTCTTCATTTCGAGGCTCCCTCAGCACGCTTGTGGCCTCCGACGATGACCTATCAACACACATGGGTGCACCCATCTACAGGCCGCACAACGGCTCACCCTCGGCAGGGGCAGCTTTAGGTTGGGACTACTTCCTCAACTGGGGGCCCAACTTCGAGAGCTTAGTGGGGGTATTTAAAGACATTGCTGAACTGCCAGACTCTGTTAGTAGCCGAGCGGCGGCTTCACTTAGGCTTCCAAATAGTGCTCCTAAACCGTCTGAAGAATACGTGTGACAAGACACAATGCCTGCCCAAGTGTAGAACAATGAACGCTTACCTTGCCGTATTTATACAACACAACATTGTAACAAAGGCATACTGCCTGGGCAGAACTTGTCTGTGGCTAGGACGTGGATAAAAAATCAAACATAACAACGTTAGTCAGGTGCATTATGAGATCGTGTGTATGTATTTTTCCGTGTGTGCATGGAATGCGCAGTGTTAATTTTTATGTATAATCGAATCCTAACACAGCTAATGTTTGAAGATTATTCCAAGTGTTAATACTTAAAAGAACAATTAGAAAGAGAGAAAGAAAAAATATTATTACGCTTCTTATGTGGACCTTTGCGTTAAAGGCCTCAGAACTCTCTTGTACAGTAAATAAAAGTCGTGCTGTAAACTTTAACTGATTTACAAAAAAAGTGACATTGTGCTATATTTTTTCTGTTCTTCCTTCTCTCTTAACAGTATCAAAATGCTGATCTTGGTTCAAACCATTCCTTGAACAATATGAAGTCGTAACTTAGGTATTTTACATTATGTTTGGCATTGTTATTTTCTACTGCATTTAAATAGTACAATTATTTGCAGCAAAAACAATAAGACTAAACAGAGCTTCTTAAAAAGAAGTGATATTTAGTTACAAAGGGCAGTATTCATAATATGACTTCTGGTTTATTCAATCAGCGGTAGCAAAACAAAAATAATGTAACAGTTATCACTTCTGAGAATGCAACTGTTTGAAAAGATAATCATAGGTCCAAAATAACAGTCCTTCAATTTTGTAGTAATACATCCTTGGAGTATTTCTATAACTGCTTCCAAAAGTATTATAGAGAGTATGGTAACATGAGCATAGAAGCTTGTTTCACATTACTTTCATGACCCTTTAAAATTATTATTTTGTTCAAAATATTGGTTATATATTATTTAGTGTCATATCTTGTTTTAATTGGCTATTACTTGCACTTTTCTAATTGGGAACAGTCAAAGCTTCAACCAAACCCAAAAGTTTGTCCCTTGTTTTCTCTTGTACTGATTTTTATGTATTTTTTTAGTTTCAAAGAATAATAGACCCATCACATTACTGTTTCTTATTTCTAATTAAAGGAAATTAAATGCTCTGTGGGGGGAAAATAAAACACAAAAATTTGTACAACAAATAGAAATAAATTGAAAAAAAAAAAAAAAAGCACTGCAATTTTTATACTCCAAATTACACATTGTGTAACTTGTCAAGGTTCAGACCATTCTACGCATATTTAAGAATGTCTCAAAGCAAAGAAAACAAGTTTACAAAAATTCATTAATAATTTAAAATTTTTTGAAAAAAACACTTGTATATATACACTTTTTTACTTTCTCTATACTCACTATGTACATAGTGAATAGAGAATGTATTGTACTCCACCAAAAAATTCTATACCGAGATTTCACCAGAAATATATGTTTTAGGGTCCCCTGTATCCAAAAAAAGTATTTTCAGAAAAAGGTCCATGTGTGTGTGTGTGTCCGTGTGTCTGTGAACACGATAGCTCAAAAACGAATAGTCGGTAAAATACCAAACTTGGTATTTAAGTTTAGTATCTTCCAGGGATGCGACACGAAGTTTTTGAGAAAAATCCCCCCACCCCAAACTACCCTTTACATGGAACATTTTTCGAAAATTTCGATTTTCTCAAAAAAGGCTCTAACGATTTTGATTAAAATTTTGTATATAAAAGTTATTTACCTGACAAATAAAATGTATATTTTGAATTTTCTGAGAATAGCCTCTGAAGACTACTTTATTCTGGATGAATTTTTCATAATTACTAAACCGTAAGAGATGGACAAAAACTTAACACACAAAAAATGTAGAGCACATTAAAACACACAATTTATGTTATATACATTTTTTTCGTGCAGTTGATCGTTTTTGAGATATTCCTTTTTCTTGGTTTCAGCTTTGAAAAACTTATACTTTTCTCATACAGGAATTTGTCAACTCCTGTCCATACAAACAAAGGAACATCAGTCACATAGCAACCAGCTTTTGGCTTTCGCTTTAACCTATGGTCTCCCTTATTTCAGTTCTACTTACAATAAAGCGAGAAATAAGACTATTTCTGCTAATTTTTTCTGATGAGCATACAGTAAATAGAAGTATAAGCTTTTTAAGAATAATTTGTTGCAGGGATGTAGAGAAAGTCATGTGAATGGTACACATCAGAATTTTTGTGCTACCATTGTACTTTTGGTCCACAGAACACTTACTATTGGTTCGCTTATGAACCAGTAAAAGTTTGATAAAGGTTGGTCAATAATTGAACATTTTGCAATTAAGGGGTAATAAACACTTTAATGCACACTTCACATTGACCGAAAGAGTCACAGGGAGCTGGAAAATGCTACATAATATTTAGTGGAGATAGGTGACTAAAATGACCTTTTATCTATACCCATTTATAATATTTGGGTTGAATACCCTTCATCACTAAACATAACAGTAATAAAAAAATACAAAGTGGGGCATAATAAATTTCAAAGTTTAAAACACTGGATACAATATAGCAAAATGAACTTGTTTTTGCCCCTGTAAATTATTTTAACTTCCTTAGAATGGACGAAAATTTGTTTGGAAAGTTACTGTCATAGTTGGGGCAAAAATCACTCACCAAGACCCAAATATGAAGCAGTCCATGCCAGCAAATCAAAAGTAGATTTTTATATTTTGTTGAGAAAAGGAGGTTAGGTACAAATGGATTCTGATAAAATACATTTGCAGGGGTTATGAATACCTGAGTCATTATTTCATAAATCTCTGCCGCACAAAAAAATGTGTATTAAAACTAGTATTTAGGACAAAGTCTACAAGATACAGCAAAATTTCACACAAACAACCACGTTAGCGGGAAGGAAGACCCAGCGCTGGCTGCCATCTTATTACGTCATTACCATCAGGCCACTCATTGGTTCAGTTCATACATTTGGACCAAAAATTAGAAATCGCTGTATCCTGTTGTAGCAAACTGGAATTGGACCAAAAAATAGGATGGAAATTGTATACAATAAAATTATCTGATGACTAACATCCAATTTGTAGTTTGAAGAGTATTGGACCAAAATATTTGACCGTGGGACATTGGCTTAATATAAAAATGAACTTCTGTAAATTAATTATAACATAATAAGTTGTCTGTTCCCTATCATAAAATGTGTATCTTATGTTTGCTGGCTTACTTGGGTCTGCTGAGCCAAAAAGGGTTGGGTGGGGAGTGAAGCACAGACAAAGGTAACAGTTATGACTGATTTTTAAGCTATTCCATCATTATGTGATGGTTACATTTGCCTTTTTTGTGTGGTTTGACTTATAAAATTGATCATTTCATAATTAAGAAAAGATTGAGTGATGATTTTTCTCCACAAGCAAAACTAAACAATCTGATCTTTGGCTTCATACAAGAGCCTATTATATATTGCCAATTGTTCTTTAAACAGATTTGGTGGCTAAAAACACATGAAGATGGATTTTAGCATTTAAGTAAAAAAGAATGTGGAACAGGAGTTGATTGTTTCTTAGATGGGTGCTACAAGGGTGTTCCTTTTTTCGAATAAGTAGTTTTTTTAAATATAGCTAAAAATAATGAGATTTTTTACTGTAAATTGTTAAAGTATCAACTTTTTAGTATATTTTTGCTACTATAATAATTATTATTTAGAAGTTTATTAAATATTAGTAAAAATATATTATTCATTTAGTCTCTTTTATGAAAATTTCCTATTAATTTTTTTATCTCAAATTCTAAATTTTCATCACTAAATTTTTAAAAATGATCTGGGGAGAGCCTCAGGTGTGCCCCCTCCTCACAGAAATCCTGGATCCACTTTGACAGAGAGTTTATTTGTAAAATTATGCGTAAAAAGTCTCAAAATATAGGATTGTTCCAACAATTTCTAGGGGTGGGTAAATTCTGATGATCCTCTGTCTGACTTGGACTGTGATAAACCAGATCTTTGTGAAATCTATGAATACAGCCCTTAGTACCATTAGCTGCTAATTCTTCAATGTACCATGACATATACAAATAATCACTTATTTCTTTATTTACACTTCCAAAGATTTACTGCTAGTTTCTTTTTTATCTGCTGTTTTAATTGTGCTCAACTCTTGGAGTTGAAACATCAAAACAGAAGAGTATTTCCTAGGATTCTTTTTGAAAATATTCAGGGATATACAAATAGAAAGCCATAAAGTTCAGGTAATGCATTATTTCATAAATAATTGTTTCATCTGGAAAGCTTTGTAGCTACATTTAGTTTGATAAAAGTCATGTTCAGTCTTGTTTTATGATAAACAAAGTAATAGTATGCAGTATAACATCCATTGTTATTGTTTTGTATATTGTGTTAATGTTTTTGTGTTCTGTTTTCTAGAATGATCAGTTTTTCAAATGAAAGAATGGGAATAATTATAATCTTTCTAGAACGGTTTGCCTGTGCATGACTTTTTTACAGCAATTGCTTTCTCTATGTGCCATTTTAAAAAAAAGGTGCTCTTTATATTTTCCATACGACAAGCATAAACATATTTTGTAGTGAAAGTTGCTTAGCATCCATATTCAATTGACTAGTGTACCCAGTGAATTATTCATCAAATTGTGTTGTCTTATATAAGGGAATTAAAGCAACAGTGATGTAAACAAATACCAGATAGGTGTGCGGTTGGGACACAGTTTTGTGAGGTTCAAAAAAGGATCCCTAGAAATGAAGTTATGCGAGACTTTGTATTGTAGTATTGTATCATAAACACTCTTTCCCCAACAACTCTTTATTTAATTTGATGAGTTGATTAATTCACTAAACAACACTTACTTGGAATTTTTGCTGGGAACATATTTTGAAGGAAACTAGTCCTTCAAAGCATGTTCCAGCAAAAATTCCAAGTGTTTTGTGTAATTAAACGGCTCGTCAAATTAAATGATTACAACAACACTGTTTTAAATCTTCCATGATAAGAAAGTGAAGTAATAGTCAAATAAGTCTTTAGGAAGTAAAACTTTGTATCACTTAATCTACATGTGGTGAAACAGCAAAGAAAATGGCGAATGGAGTAAGTTTGTTGTAAATTAAAAGCTGTCAGGTATTCAATGAAAATTTCGGAACGCAGAAACAAGAAATTAAAACTTTCTTAAAACTCCAAGAAAAGAAAAGAAACATTTTTGCAAATATTAAATTCATAAAGCTATGTTTACATAGTAAAGTGACTCCCAAATTTGTTTGGAAATTTCTTAAACATAACCATGGCAACGTGCAACAAAAAGCTTCAGAGAAAAAAGTTTCGCAGTTAGAAAAAGTCAATATCTGGTTGAAAATGAAAGAATAGTCTTTTGAAACATGTTGTGGCAAAAATCCCAAGTAAATGTTGTTTAGTATAATTAATTGACTTGTCAAATTAAATGATCATAACAACACTGTTTTCAAACTTCCATGATAAGAAAAGTAAACTCTATTATTTCTTTCACAAACTGATTACAATCACAATCTGTTCACAACAACTGTTTTTTGTAATAATTCTACCATTATTATGCTAATTTCATATACCCAAGGTTACTGATTGAAACCCAGTGGAGGACAATGGATTTTTTCGGGCATAAAAATCCTTAGCATGGCTGCTTTCGGAAGGGAAGTGGTCCCATGTCGTAGACGACATGCTCCACTTAAATAGAATTGCCAACATAGTCAAAAATGCAGTACACACATATGGGGAGGAAGCTTGTAATTGGTCCTAGCAGATAACTTCCATTTTTTGCTGTGTGAGTCAGCAGTGCAAACCTTGGCAATTTTCGTTACTTTTCTTTCGCGTTGTCTCTTCATGCATCAAAGCTTATATTTATTAAAACATAGGAAATCAAATTAGAGTGCTGATGTATCTGTTGAAACAAATCAGGATAATATTATTTACTGTGAAAATTCACAGTGTTAGTACTGTTAAAGGTGGATTTTCTTTTAGCTTAATGTCCTTTAACCTCTTTGGTCATAATGGACGGTGAATGGCATTGGTGAAATGATGCTCAAATAATCTTGAGCTCCATAGAGCTTAAAATTACTCAACATTGGTCTTCTCAGGATAAGGGAAAACCCTCATGTGTTGAATAAATAAATAAATGTGAGGCAGACACACTACTGAGGTAGACTTTTCAATTTCAAGTGTTCATCATTTGACTTTCATGACTTTTGTAAATTTCAGTAAAGTAAAACAGGGTCTCACATAGATAAGATGTCCTAAATATGCATACTCCAGCAAAATTCTGGACTTTAGGAAATCTTTTTTGTGGAACAAAAGTGTAAAAATGGTTTCCACTTTTCTTGTTTTGATATCCTTTAACTCAGTATCTTTTTGCAAATCAGTTATTTCTAACTGTAGTTCAACAGAAATATTGAGGATATATCAGCTGTAACAAGTATGAAACAATATACTGAGTTCTACCACCGCTAACAGACTGGAAAATTATAGGAACTTTTATTTATGGACACTCTTTAACTATGGTTATCAGCATTTCATTCTATATTGGGCATGAAAGACTGATTAATTTTGCTTAGAGGCCTCTCTATCAGGCTTGAAGCTCTTTTACGTGCTGCAAATCTACGACACAGGACCAACGGCTTTACTTCTCTCCCGGAAGAAGTTTTGATAAGAATTTTTAAGCTTGACAAAATCTATTGTCCTCCGTCACGTTTGAACCCGCAACCTTGGGTATGTGGTAACCATTACACCACAGAGGGTTACTTGATAGACTGGAGTGTTATTGTAAACAGTCTTGCACGCCCTCAAGCAAACTTGATTCAACTTGGGAGATCCTGGCTTTAAATTATGAAATAATAGTTATTTATGCAACAATTCTGTAATGGTAGTTATTAGAATATGAGTGAGAAGTAAGTTTCAACACGAACGAAGTGAGCATTTGTTGCATCGATAACAAATGAAATTTGAGTCACAGTGATAGTTGATTTGCAAGATGGAGACTGAAGTATTTTGGCCTACTGATAGTAATATGGAATTTAGTGCCACGCCTTCTGATATAACAGAAAAGGTGAATAATCAGTTAACAACTTACTTCCACAGAAATAAAAAAAGACCTACAAAAAGTTATATAATAAATTCATGGCATGCAGAATAACAAAAAATGTAACTTCATTCTTGGAAAATGCCTTCATAGTTTACTTTGAAGAAATGTCGAAAACAATGAAATCTCCAACCTTTTGGACAAATTATTCAGTATTGAAAACTACTCTAAATGCGAAACATGGAATTGATATATCCCAATATAAGAAGTTGTATTCACTGTTAAAACAGAAATCGGTAGGGTACAGTGGGAAAAAAGCGAAAATATTTTCCACAGTTGAAATTAAAACCTTCATTGATGAAGCACCTGACAATATATATCTACTGATAAAGGTATGTAAATGTAACTATTCTATTAAATAAATATTTTGGTTAGAAGTAAAGCTAGCGCACATGTCCTGGATTATTGATTTCCTCGTCTCTGTAGTGCCAATGTCATGACCTTCTTTGCTTGGCTTATGTAATACTATGAGCTTAGATTCAGGAAATAATTATATATTCTTGGAGGTTATTGTACACATTAGATATTTCTGTAAAATAAAATGGTCTTCATTTCGATGTAGATTTTTAACAGTAAATGAACACATTTCAGTAATATAAGTATAAAAACAGAACTGCATCACTGTTGCTTTATTTCCTCGTATAACTCTAATAATATAACTTACCATCAACAGTTTAACTGTGTCCGCATTCAGATAAACTTAGTATTACATAAGTAACAAAGACAAACAAATGTTTATGAGGATAATGCTGATTCTGCTAGTTCCTAAGAACAATTTTTCTTTATTTCAACAGTACTGAATAAAACTTGTTCCTACTTTTGCTGAAACATCTGTCATCGTTCTGTTAACTTGTATTTTGTAAAGGATACATGCTCAATTTCACCTCTCCTAGCCTTGGTACAAATTAACAATTTTGTTGCCATATTTAGTAAGACAAATTCTTGGCACTGGAACATCTTGCCGTTTTCCTGTAAATAGGTTGCTATAAAAAGATTCCTTTTTTTTGTTGTACTCACATTGTTGTATGTATGTATGCATGGTATCTTTTAGAGTGTTTATAAAATGTGAAAACGTAAAGAAAAAAGGTTTCATTATTGTTCTAGCCATAAGCGGTAGTGCCAAATTTGTGTCAATTTTGTAAATACATGTGTTAGAACTACGAATATTGTAATAATAAAAATCTGATGATCTAAACTTGTGTTGTATGTTATTTACTGTTTTCTCGAAAACATGATAGCCCTCAAATAGAACCGCTCCCCCCTTACCACTGGGCAATAACCATAGAAAACAAAGGCAATCTTGAGCAGTTTGGCTAAAGACAATTCACAGACAAAATTGGCAACCTATACTCCAGTATATAAGAAACTTCTTGCTAATTCGCCCATTTAGCAGCTATCACGAGAAATAATTACTATAAAATTATGTGCTTATGATATCAGAACCATGAGAATAGGGGGCGTGTTCCTTGGACTTGGAATGCAATGTAATTATCGCAATATTCCTCAACCGAAATTCTTGATCAATATCACACATTCTACTAAAGCTTTAAACCAATGCTGTAATACCTTTTGTTACATAAACAGTAGTTTTAAACCAAGAAATTAGAACAAAATTTAGTTATGACCTTGCTGCAATGTTTACAGCAATAATATCAATTTATCAATAATAATTTCTGATGCGCCGAAAAATGTGATTGTATTAAATATTCCTTCAACTAGAGATCTCTCCCCTTCCATTGTCCTTTGTTTTTAAATTCAAAAACTTGGAAAAACAATTAATTTGAGATGTTGTATATGGTAGTGTGTAGTGCCACAAGATGGTGGCACTTGCTTCACCCCTGTGTGTGTGTATAAATTATTGTTTACTTTCTCTAGTACATACTGCAAGAAGAGGAATAATAACAGGAATAATAATAATAATTATTTTTAAAACAAAAATCCCTGTGTCTGTGTGTGTCTTTAACTCAAAAACAAAGTCTGTGAAATTCGAAACTTGGTATTTAAAGTTCAGCAACTACCAAGAAGGCAGCACCGTGGCCAAGTTGTTAGACCATTTGCCTCTCACCAAGGTAGCTCAGGTGCTATCCCAGGGGGCCGCATGTGGCAATTGTTATGAACAAAATAGCTTCTGGGCAGGTTTGCTCCTCTTTCCCTTACCATTCATTCCACCAATTCCTCAATGATATCTTTCCTTTAATGCCTTTCACCACCATTTCAAATCATCTACTTCATCGCTTTCATTGCAGGCATTTGGGTGATCACCCATCGTATCTTCTCTCTGATAAAGAGCCTCTGCTCAACATGCATCTGACCCCAGGGCTGACAAATAAGTCCTGGGGGGGTAAGCCCTATATATGAGGAGGGTAATCAGAGAAAGCTCTTCCAAGCATGTGACAACATTTTCATAAAAATTTCACATCCCAAACTACCCTTTACATGGAACATTTTTAAAAGATTTTTATTTTCTTGAAATAGCTCTAACAAATTTAATTAAATACCATATGTTTAAGATATTTTTACTAAGTAAGTTTTATTCATCCATTAAAGTGGTTTGGTACAATGTACAATCACTATTGGACAAGTCAAGCTGTAAACATAACAATCATAGGTTTTTACAATATATACAATAGTCTTTACATGCTAAATACAATGATTCATGACATACATTCATGTTCAAGGTAATCATTGATAGAACAAAAGGAGTGGTTAATTAGATGTGTCTTGAGATGGGATTTTAGCTGGTTAATATTTTTAATTGCCTTGATATGACTCTGTAAATTCTTGTAAAGTTTAGTGCCAGAGTATAAAATACTTTTTTGGTAGAGTGAGGTGTTGCAGCTGGTCATGTATATTTGTGTATTATCCCTGGTGTTGCGTTTATGCACTATATTATTAGTTACAAAAAGGTTTATGACAATAGAAATGTATATCTTGAATTTTCTGGGTACAGCCGCTGAAGTCCTCTTCATTCAGGATGACTTTTGTATAATTAGCAAACCATAAGAGAAAGACAAGATCTTACTACACAAAAAAAAAAAATTGTATATCTTGTTAAAGCACACAGTTTGTCAAAAACTTTTTTTTTTTTCTGGAGTTAACTATTTCTGAGTTATTCCTGGTTATTGGATCAATTTTTCCAATACTTACACTTCACCCTAATGGGAGATTGTCTTGTTTTCATTTCTTTATTTTTGATTACTCCAGGTCAATAAAAAATAATTCAACGCCATCACATAAAAGAGTTCACTATCAGTTTAGCTAATATATTCTCTTATTTAAATTGTGCTTACAGGGTTGTTAAATTATAAGAACTAAAGGATCTACAGGAAATTAATGATAATATGATGCAAGAAATCACAAGGAGAGTGAGCGAGAACATTTTTACAAGTTGTGCTGCTTGTTTGGGAGTAGAAAGTCAACATTTATTATAAGGTAAGGATTTTAGTGAGCCTTATCCACCACCACCTTCCCAGTGACACATGGTTCTCTTACACAGTGGAGAGAGGCCACAAGAGAGGTTACTTTATAAATTAATAACCCTATACAAGGAATTAAGTAATAAGACCGTTTCTGCTAATTTTATCTCAGTTACTGTGAACTAGATAGAAGAATAAACTTTTGTAAAATAGCTCCTTGTGTGTGTGCGCTCATGCATCATCCTAAGATGTGACATGAAGATTTGCAACAAATTGCCCCACTCCAACTACCTTTGCATGGAAAATTTGTTGAAATGTTTAATTTTTTCAAAATGGTCAATTTGATTAAAATATGCATATTAATAGTTATTTATATTATAAGTGGCTTAAATTGACTATTATTTGTGAGTGGGATGTTTAGTACATGAGCACAAACACGCAAGTCTTCTAATTTCTCATGAACAAATAATAGTCCAATAAACCACATGTAATACAACGTTTTATCCTACCTAATATTAACTTCATTAATTAAATTCTTATTTTTATTAATATTATTAAAGTCATCATTACAAGGAATTGAATTTTAGTAGTGACTTTGGTAGTGTTTTGTTTGTTTGTTGCTGTGTAACTCCACCAGAATAAAGAATTTCAACTCTGCTTGTTAAACTGCACCAAATAAATCAAAAAATGAATGAAAATGGATATTCCCGAAGAAGTTTGAGATTATGCTAAAAAAACCTGTACTTAGTTTGTTACCCGGCAAGTCGAAGGACTTATATGACAAGGAATTTTCATTATTTAAAGAATGGGGAGCTGCCAAAGGAGTTAAAATAATTTACAATGAAATACAGACTCATTTTTGTTGTTTCCTAGGATACATGAAATGTGTACATGAAGTCTATAGGATAGGATAAAAGATATTTACATGGCAAATAAAATGTTTATCTTAAATTTTAATGGGAATAGCTTGTGAAATCCTCTTCGTCTGAAAATACTTTTTTTATAAGTTTCTATAACTGGTAAATGCTAAGCGAAAATGTACTAAACATCTCTTTAAAACACACAATTTATTTTATTTATCTTTAGCTGTGCTACAAGCCATTTCCAAGATATCTATTGGTGATGATTTGAATTTTTATTTTCCCTATACATACTATGTACATAGAGTATAGAGGAAGTATTGTATTCCACTCAAAAAATTGATACCAATATTTCACGAAATATATATTTTGAGGTTGCTGAATTAAAAAAAAGCATTTTTGAAAAAAGGTCAGTGTGTGTGTGCGCGTGTATCCACGTGTGTGTGTGTGTGTGTGTGTGTGGGACTCAAAAACAAATAAACTGTTAAATACCAAACTGGCACTTAAGTTTGGTATCCTCCAAGGATGAGACACAAAGATTTTCAAGAAAATCCCTCCGCCCCAAACTACCCTTTGCTTGGAATTTTTTTCTTCTTTTTTTCAAAAATGGCTTTAATGCCTTTGATTGAAATATATTAAAGCTATTTACATTACAAATAGAATGTGTATCTTGAATTTTTGGAGAATAATTTCTGAAGAGCTCTTCATTATGGATGAATTTTGCATAATTAGAAAACAGTAACTTACTACACAATAAATGTAGATCTCAATAAAACACATAATTTATGTCATATTCATTTTTTTGTGTAGAGTTAACTGTTTCTGATATATTCTTTGTTGTTAATTTCAATTTTAAACTATTTAAACTTTTCTCAAACAGGAAGTGACATTTCATCTCTCTTGTTTTACTGCAGCTCATGTAAAATGAAACAAACTTCAATTGTTTCACATAGGGTTAGCAGATTTGTTTATCGCTTTAGCCTAGTGTACTCCCTTGTGCTCCTTCTACTTATAAGGAAGCAAGTAATAAGACCATTTCTGCTAATGTTTGCCTTGAATAGCACACCATAGATAAAAGAATAATCCTTTTTAAGGAAAGTTGTTTGTGTAACAGCTAGAGCAAGTCATGTGAATGGAACACATCAGATTTTTCAATACTTAGTCATTTTTTTCAAAGTCCCTTCAATGTTCAGCTGTTTCTTGTGATTGCATGGAAAGAGTATGTAACTTTAAAGTCAGTATAAATAGTATCCAATTGTTAAACACTTACTATTATCTTTGCAAAGTAGGTAGAAATATAAACTTTCATAAGAATAGCTTGTATACACTAATAAACAATATAGTGTAGAGAAAGTCATGTGAATACATGAAATTTTTTTAATGAGGTACTTTTATTTCTCTGCATAATACATGGTATATAAGTATAGAAGGTATTGCACTCTACCTAAAAATCTGATTTCTAGATTTCACTAGAAATACATGTTTTAGGGGCCCCTGAATAAAAAAAGAAAGCATTTTTACAAAAAGATCCATGTGTCTGTGAACATTATAGCTCAAAAATGAAGAGTTGGTGTTTGAGTTTAGTATCTTCCAGGATGTGACACAAAGATTTTGAGAAAAATCCCCCAAACTACCCTTTACATGTAAACATTTTTGAAAATTTTGTTTTTCTCAAAAATGGCTCTAACAATTTTGATTAAATGCCATATATTAAAGCTATTTACATGACAAATAAAGCTGGTATATCTTGAATTTTCTGGAAATAGTCTCTGAAGATCTATTCTGGACGAATTTTACTGAATGTTTTGAACTAGTAAATTGTAAGAGATAGATAAAAACTTACTACACAAAAAATGTGCAAAGAAATGGATTTCCACCATAGCGCAACCAGTTTTTAGAAGATTTGGCTATCCCTTTAGAGTAAGTTTTTGTCTGTCTCTTAGGGTTTACCAGTTATGCAAAAGTCATCCAGAATGAAGAGGTGTTCACAGGCTATTCCCAGAAAATGCAAGATATATATTTTATTTCCTCAAAAATTGTTTACTAATAAAGTTTTAAATTGATGCTGCAAATAATTCACTCTAAATGTCAACATGTAGACAGTTTATGGCTGGCAGCACGCCATCCATGGCTTGTGCACCACTGCGCGCTAACGCTCAGTCACTCACAACTCAGTACAATTCACAACACAACACTGCAATCTTTCCTCATTTTATAGCTAGGAAATAATGTGACAGAACTTCCTGGAAGCTTCTGGAAACCGAAGCTTGGAGAAACGTCTAGAAAATCGAGAAGAATCATGTCTCGCATTCCACAGGTTTCTGTTATGTCACACTACTCTTTCTGTTCTTGTTTACGCATCCGATGCAATGACTCACATACCAAGTCGAACGTGAGAATCACTGCTGAAGAAGACGGCACTGTCACACTGCTCTCTCCTCAGGGCTAGTCGTTTCTCCCCTCGAAGTAGCCTCTGGATTTTTTGTTTTCGAGTGGAGGGGAAAAATTCACCTTAAGGACTGACCCGAGCAAGCCCGGAGTGTCGGGGTCTCCCATGTGGCATTCCGACTAAAAACCTCTCCATCGGTATTAGAAGGAAGAAAGGAGAGGCGATACCGCATGATTGCACCCGCGGATTCAAGAGCGCAGTCAGGAGAGTGAAATTAGGGCCGGGAGACAGACTTGACCGAGGCCCATACTGTCACCACGGCGAATTCGGGGAGAGGAATGAAGGGATTTGAGGGTGAAGGATGGAGCTAGTACTGATTAACTGTTCTTCTCCAGTCGTATGTGCCTTGCGCGTAGAAGACAAGACTCAAAGTTGGTTCTTGGAGCAGCCCCGTTTTGTGGTTGACCCCTGGAGAGGGACCGCTCGGCGGAGTGGAGCTGCTGCGGCTGGAGGTTCTGTTGAAGCTGCGACTGGACACTGGCTATCCGGTTGGACAGCTCAGTGGTGGTGGACTGTAGTGTGGAGATGGCGGCGATGGTGGCAGCTTGAAGGTCCTGCAGTTTCTCGATGAAGCCATTGCACAGCTCTTCAAGGGCAGCTAAACGAGCGCCGATGTTCAGGATCTCAGCGTGGAGGTCCTGAATGGCGTCCCGTGTCGCTGCGTCTATCAAGGGTGCAGGTGAAGTGGTGTCGATGATGGTGGTCGGCGGTGGTGTAGTCCGGGCTGGTGGTGTTGATGGCCTGCTCCTGGGGTAAAGAGGGCACTGGGCTTGCCCGGTGAAGGGTCCTGTGCCACGGCAGATGGTACAGAACCGGCGGCGACGGCGGAGATCGTGCCCAGTGCACTCGGAGGTGATGGTGTTGGTACCACAGTAGTAGCACCGCGGCGATTAGGAGCAGACGTCAGCTGTGTGCCCGAAGGCACAACAGCGTCGGCAGGACCGGTGGCGTTCCTGTCTGCTAGCCTCGACGACCAGGAATCGCCCTAATAAGGGCAATCCTGACGCCAAGGCAGCTTCAAAGTCAGCCTAGTCCTGCATCTCCACTCGTACCAACGGCGTTGGTCCCCGGTCGCCGTTAATGCGGGTGGCCCTCAAACAAGAAGGCCAACGCGACTGCGCGGCGGTGAGCAGAAGCCGGGTGAAAATGTCCCGAGGGACCCCCGTACCACGGTACTGAAACGAGGCGGCGGTGTGGAGCTCGTCGGTGGCGTTGCTGGAGGTGTCGGCAACTGCAGTTGCAGTACCGGAGAGGCTGCGGTGGCGGCCGGCGGCGAAGCGGAGCTTGCCAGACCGGTAATGACGGAGGTGCTGCTTCCTCAGCGGCTGCCAGGGAAGAGGCGTCGGATGCTGCCTTAGCAGTAGCGGCACTGTGGCGTCTCTTCTTAGGCATGTTGACAGCTCGAAGGTCAAGCTCCGAAACACCAATGACTAATGGATGAGGTAGAAGACTTATTTTATCCTCTTCGGTACAAGGTCATGGTTTTTGAAGATTAAGGCAGCGTCCCTTGGTCCGGGTCGGGGGTTAATATCACATCAGATCACCCTGCTGGTCGTAACGGATCTTTATCCGATCGCTCACTATCTGGATGTTTTGACGGGCCATTTCATGGATGTCATACAATCGGTCTACGAAATGCTCCACATAGTCTACTGCTGGCGGGTCTGCCCCAGGAGGACTTCCAAACATCTGATCGTATGGTAGTCGCAGCTGTCTGCTAAAGGCCAAATTGGCATTGGTGTCAAACCGGTGGCATCGTGGGTTGAAGACAGGTAGGCCGGAAAGAAATGCGGCACCCTCACATTACAGTCTCTCTGATAACTGGTTACAACCATCCGCAAATGTTCTTCTAGGGTCATGATGTACCGCTCAACCATGCCGTCTGACTGTGAGTTCGCCTTTGCACTCCGAGCCGCTCCAATGTTTCCCTCATGAAGTGGTGCCCTGATCACTGTGTAGCTGCATTGGTACCCCTAGCGACAAAACAGTTCTTCCACGAGGCACTTTGCGATGATTTTGGCTTCCTGATTAGAGATGGTGAAGTGATTCACGTCGATACCTTTTGCCTCTGATGATGATGATGATGATGATGATGATGATGATGATGATGATTAGGGATTAAGGGCGCTCAACTTCTATGATCATTAGCGCCCTGCCTTTTGCCCCTGTCGGACACAGGGAATGCCCAACTATGTCGATGGCTGTGCGTTCTAAGGGTGCTCCTACATTATACTGTTGCATGTGACCTCAGCTCGTGAACTGTGGGCCGCGACTTGCCGCATACACATGACATTGCAACACCATCTCTCAGCCAGTAGTACTGTAGTTGGAGCTTGTTGATGGTTCGATTGTGTTCCAAATGTCTTCCCAAAGTCCCCATATGTACTTCCTCCAGGACTTTCGCGGCCTTACTCTGAGGGAGATTCAGCTGCTCTCTCTGTATATTCCCATCAGGTGACTCCAAAACTCTGAACAGCACTCCGACCTTGATCTTTAGTAAATCCTCTTGGGACCAGTGGGGATTGTGCACAGTACTTCTTGGTGCGATGTCCTCCCAGCTCGGTCTGTTCCCTCCTGCCTCCACTTCTCCCAAAAGTGGCTCCAAGTCTGTGTCCGCCAGGTGCTCCCTCCTCAGACCTATGTATGTTATACCACCCAGCTTCAGGTACCGCTGTTATAACATGGACAGTTGCGGCACCTCCTTCTCTTCAATCTCAGTGCAGTGGCCGCACTCCTCTAGACTGAGTCGTCAGGACATGGCATCCGCATTGGTGTGACCCCTTCTGGTGTAAAGTTGTACTCTAGCAGCCTCTGGACCTAACGGGAATATCTCCAAAGGTTCTTGTTACATTGCACCGCTCTTTCTGTTTTTGTTTACACATTGATGTGATGATTCATATACCAAGGCGAACGTGAGAATCACTGCTGAAGAAAACGGCACTGTCACATTATTTTTCGTATAAATATCTTAATATACAGTATTTTAATCAAAATCGTTTGAGCAACCTTGAGAAAATTAAAAGTTTCGAAACAATTTCTATGTAAAATGTACTTTGGAGTGGGGGATTTGCTTGAAAATCTTCGTGTCACATCCTTGAAAGATGTGAACTTAATTGATCAAATTTGGCATTTAACCGACTTTTCATGTTTTAGTTATGTTGTACACATTCACCCACAGAGGATCTTTTTCTGATTTTTTCAGGGGCCCTTACACGTACATTTCCAGTGAAATCCCGGTATTGAATTTTTGGGTGAAATGCAACACCTTCTCTTTCTATGCACTGAGTAGAGAAAGTAAACATGGAAGATCCAACATAATGTTGATGGGTGACTGGAACAGTGTAGTACGATCAGGAAAAGAAGGGAAAATCGTTGGAATATGGAATGGGGAACAGAAATGACAGAGGAGGTATGCTGGTGAAAATATATATAAGAAAAAGCGTGATGATTGTGAACGCATGGTGAGAGAAACGGCCAAACAAACCTTATACGTGGAAGAGCCCGGGAGACTTAAGAAGATACCAGATAGATTATTTACGGTGAAGAATTGCTTGAAAGGAAGTGTAAAATATATTAAGACATGCTTGAAGCCCACATAGATTCGGATCATAACCTATTGGTTGCTGATTTTGAAGCAGAAATGAAGAAAATAAGAAAACCCGCGAGGAATAAACGAAGGTGGAATACGAGAGGTTTATTTGCTTGTGACGCAGAAAAGTAGTATCATTGTGGGGATGTGTCCTGGAAGGGTTGGCTGAACTATGTCACGGACTTCAGATGGTGAGGCAGCTAGTCCATAGGTCATGTCTGGCTGTTCGCGCCATCTGACTAGATGTGACACCCTATCATCATCTACTTGGCAAGAAGCGAAGGTACGGGACTTAGATTACTAGATTGTCGACTCCGTGGTGGGGGCAAGGGGTCGAATAGGGCGCTTTTTGAAACCTTTCGCACGGGTGTTGTTAGAACTAGCATAGCGTCGATAATATAACCTATTTGGAACGGAGAAAATTCTGACGTCACTGTCCGTCAACGAGGAATCCTACCAACCGTCGCAATATTACCAAGAAGTTAAGACGACGTAAAATAAAATAGATGTTCTAAAAAAAATGACAAGACGTGTCGGAAAAGAGGAAAGAAGAGCCAGAAAACGATCACTTACTCAAGAAATGCCGAAGAAAATTAAGAACATAAATAATGCAGAATACTGAAGGTTTAATAATAAGACGTGAAGAGAAATAGATAAAGCAAAAGATGAATACTTGTATAGAAAATATTTGCAAAGAAGAGGATGATAATATGATCTTATATATAGCAAACACAGAAAATGGGCGAGAGAAGAGGATGATAATATGATATTATATATAGCAAACACAGAAAATGGGCGAGAGAGAAAACAAAGAAATAAGGACTTTCGGCACAGAGTACTCAAAGAGGCATTTACTAAAGAATAACATATATTGAAGACATGGAAGGATTATATCTAGGAAGGATCTTTACGATTTGTGTAATCGACCTCAACGATTAGAAAAAGAGACACAAGGTTGAAAAAGGACCGGGTCATTTTAAAGTGAAGTAGAAAAAGCCATTCGAAATATGAAAAGAAAGCTGGCCTCTGGAGATGACGACGGATCCGTGGAAATGCTAAAAGAAGTACATTAACAAAGTTGATTAACCAAAATATAAATATAAACCAGTAAAATACCGTAAAGTATCTGCCTAACAGTAACCTCGTAACCCCTGTAGTCGAGTGGTCAGCGAGCTGACTTCTCACGCAGGAGGTCCCGGGTTCAATTCCCTGTCCCCCATAGAGTCTGGAAGCATGAATGTGAAAGTAAATGTGTGTGTGTTGAGTAATATAAAGTTATTAACCTAATATTCTGAACCTACAGTTTCACAAGTCAAAGCCCCCGATATGACCTTTGATGTTAAAGGGGGCTATACAAATGAAAAAAAACGTAACCTGGCATCTGATATCAATCAATGAAAAATAAATAGCGTGTTATTTATAGACGCTCTTTAACTGCTCTGGTTCTCAGAGTCCCATTCTAAATTGGGCGTGAAAGACCGCTTAATTTTGCTCAGAGGCCTCTCTATCAGGCTTGAGGTTCTTTTACGTGCCGTAAATCTACGACACGGGACCAACGGTTTTACTTCCCTTCCGAAGGAAGCCATGCTAAGGATTTTTACACACGAAAAAAATCCATCTTCCTCCGCCGGATTTGGGTATATGAAGTCAGCATGGTAACCATTACACCACAGAGGGCGACGTCAATCAATGAGGCAATATATGTAACAACAATGCTATGTGAATTCTCGAACGAGTAAATGCACATTTTCACGAGCGGAATTATGAATCAGAAACTCGGTCACAGTTCGGTATATTCGTCGCCGTGTTTCGAACGAGTTGGGCTGGAAGAAATGAGTAATTCTCATTTTGTACCACAATTGATACGAATGAGTAAAACGCATGCGCTTGACAGCTCTACACATAATCTTATCAAACAATGCGTTGTATACTTTACAAAAACTATGGGCGATGCCATTTTGTTACACATCGATATTAGCATTACGCAAATACTGTAAACGTGTACAGTATTTTAATGATGGACAAAATATCACAAAACTAACACAATTATTTTGAAACAGTTTCATCAACCCATCACTTGTATTATTCTTTCATGTATCGCTTCCCCGCAACAGATCCACGCAACAATAACATCAACGTCTAAATAATTGTTTCATTTATTGCAACAGTTACTGCATTGAGGTTGTTGTGTTCCATAATGCACATATTTTGTGGTTGCTTCCAAAATTTACCGCAAGGTGCACCTTTGTACCTTGTAGCGCGCGGTCTGATATTATCGCGAATGTGCTAAACAAACTCATTCCCTCACGTTAACGCGCAACAATGTTTTACTTCCGTAATTTGATAATTTGCTCATCATTGTACCTGCATTTGTCGCATTGTGATTCTACCGATGTCCTGTGTTTATCTTAATAGTATTTGGTGCTACACAACATGCCTGCAACAGTTTTGCAGCTGATCAATGCGCCGAAACAGTTTAGGGAATTTCTTTGAAGGAAAATGTTATTTCGAAACTGTTTCGTGGTTGCAACAGAAACAGATTAAACTGTTTCGCAAACAGAACAAATTTTCCCATCACTACAGTATTTGCAATAGGTCTGACTTTTGATATGCTGTAGAAGGTCCTGCCGGAGCAATCTATACCGCCTTTTCTTTAAGCTGATGCAGTGTATTGTTATTGACTTGTAGGAGTAGAATGGCGCAAACTATCATTGTTTAAAACATCTTAGTTGTAGGATTATACACGTAAATAAAATAGCAACTATTTTGGCTTCAATAAGCTTCTAAAGGTGATAACTCTCCGGCATCCGTATTGTAGAGGGGAAAATTGCATCGTTGCTTAATTAATGATTCAGATTTATGTACCATTAACTCCTCTGTCTTGCATATTTATAATAAACAAATGATCTGGTTATCTTCTACCACACCTGTCAAGAATCTTGGGGTAATGCTGGACACCAAACTCGCTTGGCGTGTCTATCGGCCGCTTTATTTAATTTACATGCAGAAGACTTTCTAAATTCTATCCACTACTTCATAAAGACACAGCCTTTGGTCTTCAATGCTCTCTTCTTCTTTACAAATCTCTTGTTCAATCTATCCTTACATATGCTTCTCAAGTCTGGGCACTGCTAAAAACACTCACATACCCCGTTTACATGTACTCAAAAAGAGATTCCTGAAAATCGCTACCAGTGCTCCTTGGTTTGTCAGGAACCAGAAGCTACATAAAGAATAATTCTCTCTCCTTCCACTTCACACGCTTATAAGCAAGATCGCCTCTCGCTTCTTCTTACATTTGGCGGACGTTCCAGAAGCTGTGACGTATAACATCAACGAATGCATCCGCCAGCCCACACGCCTGAAAAGACGACTACCACAGGATCTCCAACTCAGGAACTCCGATGATTCCGACCACTAACTTACTTTACTCTCATACTATCACTTTTCTAGATGGCCCGGGTTTGATTTCAAGCGACCGCATGTGAGATTTGTGGTGGACAAAGCGGCGCAGGGGCGGGTTTTCTCCGGGTTCCCCCGCCATCACATTCAACCGGGGCTCCATCTTCATGTGTCATCAGTGTCATCGCCTGCGGTGCCAGAGCAGTAAAAGGGGGCGTTAAACACTATATATATATATCACTTTTGATCACTATGCAATTCTTTATCCATATTCCATTGTTAAGAGGGAGCTCTTAGGTTTTCCTGAAATGCTACTAATAATTATGTATTTTTATTCCAACTTTCTCCAAGATCTGCAAAACATATAATGCTGATCGACCATTAATAAAAAAAAAAATTAAAAAAAAAGTTTAATTGTTCTTATGATCATTACACTAATACTGAACACGTACCAACAACAACAACAACAATAATAATAATAATAATAATAATAATAATAATAATAATAAAAAGCATATTTATGCATATTACACATGCACTATGTACAATTCTTTATATACTCATCTCTGCAGTGAAAGGTATGAAGTATCAGAAAGAATTTTAAATCAACAAATATTACTAATTTCTTTAATGTTTACAGGCAAGTTTTATGTAGTGTTATCCTCGCATTCTTCACATTGTTTTAGCAATATTTTTTCCTACAAACCTGTATGTGGAAGTCATTCCTTTATCGTACATTATGGCGATAGAGATTTTGACTTATTTCCAGCTCTTTATAGGTCTTTAATATAAATTATTATCTTTAAAATAAATACGCATATAAGAAGTTATAAGAGTTTTGTAGAAGATATCCTTCTCTGTGTACACACGTTATTCGAATTACTTTTTTTTCTCTGTAATTTAAACCTTAGCTCAAACCTTAAACCTATTCAGACAAGTATGAAAAGTTATCGCTGTAGTTTCCCTTCATTTATGTTTAACTTATGTGCTTCCATCCAAGAATATATTTCATTCGTTACATGGTTTGTCTTAGTCTGTGAATTTATCCCCTTAATTAGCACATTTGTGTTATTAGAAAAAATCTGATGTGTACCATTCACATGACTTTCTCTATATCCCTGCAACAAATTATACTTAAAAAGATTATATTTCTATTTATTTTATGCTAATCAGAAAAAAATTAGCAGAAATAGTCTTATTACTTGCTACCTTGTAAGTAGAAGCGAAATAAGGGACTACCATAGGTTAAAATGATAGTCAATAGCGGGTTGCTATGTAAATGAAGTTCCTTTGTTTATATGGATAGGAGTTGACAAGTTCCTGTATGAGAAAAGTATAAGTTTTTCATAGCAGAAACCAAAAATAAGAAATGTCTCAAAAACGACGAACTTACGAAAAAAAAGGTATATAACATAAATTGTGTGTTTTAACGTGCTCTACATTTTTTGTGTAGTAAGTTTTTGTCCATCTCTTACGGGTTAGCAGTTATTCAAAATTTAGTAAAATTCATCCTGAATAAACTACTCTTCAGAGGCTCTTCCCAGAAAATTCAAGATATACATTTTATTTGTCAGGTAAATATGTTTAATATACGAAAATTTAATCAAAATCGTTGGAGCCATTTTTGAGAACATCAAAATTTTCCATGTAAAGGGTAGTTGGGGTGGGGATTTTTCTCAAAATCTTCGTGTCGCATCCCTGGAAGGTACTAAACTTAAATACCAAGTTTGGTACTTTACCGACTTTTTGTTTTTGAGTTATCGTGTTCACAGACACACGGACACACGGACATACACACACACGGACCTTTTTGTGAAAATGCTTTTTTTTTTTTTTTTGGATATTGGGATCCTAAGACATATATTTTCGGTGAAATCTCGGTATCGAAGTTTTGGGTGGAGTGCAATACCTTCTCTATTCACTATGTACATAGTGCGTATAGAGAAAGTAAAAAGAACAAGTCTGCCTTTTAAACCGATAATAGATCATTCATATATAACAAAAACATCATTGGATCAAGAATAGTATTGTGGCACTCCTTTATTAATTTACTTTTCTATTGACTTACATACATGCATCTAATTCATTTCTAGGAATTCAATTTGTACTATTTGTCATCACTTTGTTAAATATCTCTATCCAGTTAATATTCCCTCAGAGTCCATATTTTTCTAATTTAGAAAGCAGTATATTGTGAAAACTCAAGACAAATATTTGTGGTTAAGAATTTCTGGTCAATAGCTTCTTCTGACTCCTTATGTGACGACGCCAGCCGTTGCTATGGTTTTCTAAACAAGAAGTTGTAAAGGAGTTTATTCTGTATATTCATGTATTGCTTTGCGAGGTTATTTTGAAAACTCTAGATTAATTATTATCACTCACAGATAAATAAAATTGTTTGGAAAAGCGACCAGTTTTCTAGTTATTAGGTATTAGAGTCACTCTTAAAGGACGTTGCGAATTAACGTGTTGATTTACAAGGGGCGAGTTAAAAATAATTAAACACTTCTTTTATGTTTTATACTAAAAATGAAATGCGTAATGTTATGTAAATATTGTACTACCCATAGACTTAAAGAAAAAGCACGGAGCTCATAGCAAACTAACTTCAAATTTATATACATGTGGGATAACCTCTGAAGCAACATTACCTAAATGTCTATCAGTGAAACCTTAGTTTTTGTGCATGTAATGGATTTTCCTCTGAACATGTTTAAATGTAGTAAACGTCATGTTATGTGGTCATTATCGGAAACGTTACCCGCCACGGAATTATATGCATTTGTAATGCATTGATTTTAAAGCAAAGCAAATTAAAGCAAAATACATCACATTATACGACCAGAGAGTATATTTATTTCATCTTTCACTATTTATATTACTGCACAATCAAGAAACATGGCAATCATATACCCATAAAAATTCAACCAAGAGGGTTATTATCCTCTTGAATCCAACACTAAATGCAAAACTTCATTTGAAACCTACCATTTGATGACCAGGAATGCAACTTCACAGAAAACCTATATAAAGAATAAAAATGTTTTGTTGGATATTTTATTAGAGCAATATATTTGAGAGTATACTAAATAATAATAATAATAATAATAATAATAATAATAATAATAACAACAACAACAATATTATATTATTATTATTATTATTATTATTATTATTATTATTATTATTATTATTATTATTATTATGTCTGCTATTATAGGGCTATGTAAATGTGTTGGGAAAAACGGACCACACGACACACAGTTTTAAAAGCGACCGCATGTAATATCTGTGGTGGACGAAGCGGCGCAAGGACGGATTTTCTCCGAGTTCTCCGGTTTCCCCCGCCATCGCATTCCACCGGTGCTCCATCTTCATTCCATGCATATCACTGTCGTCGCCTGCAATGCCATAGTAGTAAAAGCAGGTGGTAAACACTATAAAAAAAAACAACAAAAACAAACATAGTTCTAAATGTTTCGAGTGAGGTAAAACTTAAGTTACACTCAACTCATTAAAGTAACCTTTATTTACAAAATAAATAAAAAACAGAGAGAGAGAGAGAGAGAGAGAGAGAGAGAGAGAGAGAGAGAGAGAGAGAATCAAACACTGAAGTAAATTAAAAGAATGGGGTGATTTTGTAATTGTGACTAATCAGTGCAATATATGATTTTAAACAAACATTTACGATAATTGTACCTCGTGCTGTATTTATACTTGGGTAACCCCAGAACCGCGTAGGGTAACACCATGAGGTCCAAATAGCATACACTAGCCATACGACCAGTTAGGTTATGTTAAGTTAGATTTGCTTTTCCAATGTGGGATTAGCTGAGATATACGATATTTTTAAACCTGATATATAACCATCGTGAGAAAAAACGCATTTGGTCCCACCTCAACTATTCTAAGAGGCTCAACCCAAAATAATTG
Source organism: Hymenopus coronatus (assembly GCA_030762935.1). Taxonomy (NCBI): domain Eukaryota; kingdom Metazoa; phylum Arthropoda; class Insecta; order Mantodea; family Hymenopodidae; genus Hymenopus; species Hymenopus coronatus. The sequence continues at coordinate 136,309,818 of CM060886.1, forward strand.
AATCTGGTGCATTATAGCACAATTACGCTAAAAATTACTAATTATAGTAGAGGGCAACACAAACTTGCATTAGGAATCAGGTTGTATAGAAAGAAGGCTGGTCATTTCCATGGCAAAGGCTAGCTGTGACGTCAGACTTAAGGAGACTATTAAGTGTAATATGTTACATATAGCTAATTTTGTTCAATTGTTTTTTCTTTTTAACCATAGCGTCATTTGCAAGTATGTTGATCGTATAACAGGCAAGCAAAATAACGCTTGCCTAAAAAGCTTAGAAAACACACTGTGGCTATTACTTCTAGTACTTTGTTATAAAAATATAAGGTTGAACCAATTTTTACTTTCTCTAGCACATGTGTACAATGTAAGTACCTAATAGGTAGAGAAGGTATTGCATTCCGCCCGAAAATTCGATACCAACATTTCACCAGAAATAAATTTTTGAAGACCCGCGAATAAAAGAAATATTAGAAAAAAATCAGGACGTGTGTCTGTGGACAGCATCATTCCAAAACGAAAAGTCAGCATTTAAGTTACGTATCTTGTAAGGATGCAACCCAAAAATTTTCAGAATAAACATCCCACCTCAAACTACTCTTACTCTTTACATGGAAACATTTTTCGAAGTTTTCGATTTTATAAAAATGGCTTTAACGATTTTGATTAAAATGCCATACATTAAATATGTTTACGTGGCAAACAAAACGTATATCCTTAATTTACTGGGAATAACTCCTGAAGCCCTCTTCATTCCTAATGCCTTTTGCGTAACTGGTAAAACGTAGGAGATAGACATATAAAACACATATCCTTAATCTCCTGGGAATAACTCTTGAAGTCCTCTTCATTCAGAAAGACTTTATCATGACTGGTAAACCGTAGGAGAGAGTAAAAAACCTACTACACTAAAAAGTGCATATTTATTAAAACACTCAATTTATGTTATATACATTTTTGTAGAGCTAACCATTTCAGAGTTTATTAGTTTCAATTTTAAAATACTTTTCTCAAATGAGAAGCCCTCGTCCGTTTCGTATCGATTGTGTTTTATTCTTGGTCACGGAAAAAGATCGGGAATGCGATGGCAATCGCACAGGCGATGGCTCTCAAAAGATTTGACTGTGACTTTTTTTAACATATGTATTTCCTTATTCCCCTTCTACTTATAAAGAACTAAGTGATAACACCATTTGTAGTAAAACTTATCTTGATTAACATTATGCGCATAAAAGAATAATCTTTTGTAAGAAGAGTTTGTTTGCAGAACATAATATAAAGGAATGAGTTTGGAACACATCAGATTTATATGTTTACTAAATAAGCCTAATTTCTCTTTGTCAGTAAGCCCTCTTGAATGAGTCTTTCAGTTGTATTGGTTGGCTACTCTGAGTTATAACCTTAATTCTATATCGTGTTGTGTGAACTATAGTGTGCTTCAAAATGGTGGCAGAGTGAAAACAAAATTTTAGGAAATTAAATTCACTTTTAACATATTTAATAAGGAATAATATAATTAATTGTGTGTCAATTGTCTTACAATGGGATCGACGAAAAAGCATAAAGTCAGAGAGTCAAAGAAGCGAAAACATCGCAGTAGAAGTAAATCTCGGTCACCAGAGCGGAAAGAAAAACATCGACATCACAAGAAACACCACAAAGAAAAGAAGAGGGAAAAGGCATTAAAAGATAGAAATGGAGAATATGCTTCAAAGTATGAAACCTACGACAGTGAAGGTAAGAGTTAAGCTTTTAAGTTAATCTTAGTTTTCCTTGTATGTGTATCTCAAAATAACGAATGTGATGATTTTGGCAGCATTAACTCTGGTATGTATTTTTGGTTTGTATCTAAGGTTATTACGGTCATCGTTTGTTCTGTGTGGTATTGTACCTTTAAAAAACAAATTTAGACAACCAGTGCTGGAAAAGGACATTCGATATCTATAGGTGCGAGCGGAAATAGGTAATATTTCCTGGAGATGCTTTTTCCTTGTTATTGTTGTACTCATGAATGAGTGACAAATATCGCAGTATTTATGTGTCATGAGTATATTCACTTGTGACACGTTTACTAATGTCTGACATGTAGGAGTCGAGGAAAAGGCTTACATGATTAGGAAGCGAATGTGTTGATCATATGTTTATGTTTGATAAACAACTGAAGATTCGCACACTTCTTTGTTAAACAATGCAGTACGAACTGTAATAGTAATTATGTGCGTGAACGCAATAATAAAGTGTGTTCTAGTGCAGAAGAACTTTACTAGACATTTCCATAAATCTTATTTAACTATATAAAAACACTTGTGTTTCTCCCCTTTCACAGTATTCAGTATGCTTTAGCCTTGAAACAAGTGAACACCGAGAACATTCCAACAATTTTGTGAGCTGCAGTAAAATCATTGGGGCCTATGCTTTTAGATTTTGTTAACGACATTACTATAATTAATCAAATCTGATTTTCATCTCAATCTTGGATGCAATATAAATGTTCTATGTGAATCAGAATAGCAGGGATTAACAAACTGGATCAAAGCAACTGTAAACACTGCAGATGAAGGTTTTTCTCTTATGGGTAGTATGGTTTGTTTGTCTATATTTGAGTATGTGTGTGAGAAATAGGTACTTCTAAGATGTTTGTGATTTCTACAGGGGGCATGCTATAAAGAGACAAGGTAAGCTAATTAATAATTCTGCTACATGTTAAAATTTGTTGACTGTATGCATCTAACGTAAGTCTTTTGGCCATTGATGTCTGTTAAATTAGGAAGTGTTTGCTACTACTGTGTTATTGGCATTCTGTTGACACGTGACCGCCTTGGTGCGCTGTTGCCCTATTTACACTGTCCGTCTGCAGCGACAAACGTTCCATTGCTTCCTCTAAAATACCTTCTCTCCATGCATACCTCTCTATATTGAACTATTTTTCCCCATTTCTCACTAGTTACCTCATCTATTCCTTTCCACATTGGGTCCTGTACTTCACTAAATGGAAAAGTTTTAATATTTCGGCTAAAGTAACCTCAACTTACTTATCACGGATGTAAGACATTTTGAAATGACAGTGTCACCTGTGATATTTCTAGGATGAGAACAAGACCAATGTCTGCGATATATAAAAGGTAGTAACGATTATAAATGTAAATCCTTACGGAATCACTATGTGTAACATAACCAAACTTTTCACAGAATGAAATCAGTCAGTCAGATTGCAAACAATTGATCAGTCATGCATGAGAACGAGCGCATAAATTTCCACTGAACCACATAGATGTTGCAACACCGATGACGTCACATCTCTGGCGGTTATGTATTCTTACACTATGATTGGTCAGTAACCTGACGAGCCCCTGCCAGCAGACAACACACCCCACAAGTGTCAATCACAAGGAAATTTCTCACCAATAATAGTGTGTTATAAAATTTGTAAACAAAATATTGTTCTGTTAACTGGGTAATTGCACTCAATGTAAAACTTTTACTTCTAGGTACCTATCTATAGTATGTATGAGGATGTATTTTTATTTTCTCAAACATGTATGTACAATGTACATAATAGATAGAAAAGATATTTTATTCCATTAAAAGCTCAATACCAAGATTCACTGGAAATAAGTTTTGAGACCCCATGAATATAAAGAACAAGTATTGTTTAGAAGAAAGTCTCTCTGTGGGTGTGGGTGCGTGCATGCATCTCTCTCTCTCTCTCTCTCTCTCTCTCTCTCTCTCTCTCTCTCTCTAAAATATGCGGCTCAACTATTTTCAAGAAAATCCCCCATACCAAACTACCCTTTACATGAAAGAATGTATAGCTCTGACTATTTTGATTAAGATGCTGCATATTGAAGATATTTACATGACAAATAAAATGTATAACTAAAACAATGACAATTAATTAAATTTCCTTGAAATACCCTCTGAAGTCATCTTCATTCTGAATGACTTATGCAGTTTGGTTTGTTTGTTTGTTTGTTTGTTTTTTTTTTTTTTTTTTTTTTTTTTTGTGGTGTTTAATGCCCGCTTTAACTGCTTATGGCACCGCAGGCGGTGACACTGATGATACATGAATAAAGATGGAGCACCGGTGGAATGCGATGGCAGGGGAAACTGGAGAACCCAGAGAAAACCCGCCCCAGCGCCGCTTTGTCCACCACAAATCTCACATGCGGTCGCTTGGGATCGAACCCGGGCCGTCTAGGTGAGATGCGAGTGGTCTAACCACTCGGCCACAGCGCGGCCCTGACTTTTGCATAACTGGTAAACCATAAGAGATAGAATAAAATAAACTACATAAAAACCTGATTTGTTCCATTCACATGACTTTATCTACCTTTTCTGTAACAAAGTATTCTTGAAAAGTATGTATTAATATCACCAAAATTGTCATTATTTTGGCTGAGCGAACCAGGAATCATTATAGTCAGTTTGAGGGAAACAGACTTGTTTACATTAAAATTAAAGCTCATCTGTTTATTATTGGGTATTGTGAAAATTGCAATACAAACAATGAAAAGTAAAGAACATAAACCAAAAGAAGAAACACTTGAACAAATATTAAACTATGAATTAACCTTTAAATGAAACAGTCATAAAGAAATGTGTCCAGTCAGCACTTATCTGATGCAAAAGCCACTGGGAAGAACTTCACAAAATGTTTTGTTTAATATTGGATGATTGCATTTGTTAGTGAAATCACTTCTCCATGTAAAAAATATGTGACAGTCAATGAGTTATGTATAATCAACATGGAAATTCAAATAGCTCTCACTATATGTCTCTTGATGATGAGTAAAATTTCTTAAAAATCTATGAAAGTTGAATGAGATACATTAGCCTTTCATACAGGTCCCTATTTACTGCTACACTGTTAAAAAGGAGCATTTTTCTTATTGTTTCATGTTATGATATATTGTTAATTTCTTAGTAGGAAGGTTTATTCAAAAGAGTTGTCCTCCATGATCTACGAGTAACATGCTACCCTCTAGTTCCCAAAGTTGCAGGTTCTAACCTGGCAGAGGGCAATGGATTTTTTCAGGCATAAAAATCCTTTGCATGGCTTCCTTCATAAAAGAAGTAAAGTTGTTGGTCCCATATCATAGATTTACGACACTTACTTTCAAGCATCCTCATTAGATGACACTTAAGTAAAGGTAACATTTTAACACAGAATATCTTAAAAATGGCTAACTCTAAGAGGAAGTTTTGTTAACGCAAATTGTATACTTTAATGGCCTGTAAGTGTTTTGTGTTGTAAGATTTTGGGCTGTTTTATGGTTTTCCAGACATGCAAAATTCGTTGAGAATAAATAGGATTTTGAAAAATTTCTATGTAAAGGGTAGTTTGGATTGTCAGAATTTTCTTGAAAAATCTTTGTGTCACACATGCCTGGAAGATATGCATCCTTGGTATTTAACTGAGCTATTGCACACGCGCGCGTGCTCTCTCTCACACACAATGTGGGGTTTGTGGTGGAGAAAGCAGTACAGTGGCAGGTTTTCCCCAACATTGCATTCCATGTATCATCAGCGTCATTGCCTGTGGTGCTGTAGTAGTAGTAAAAGCGGACGTTAAACGGTATAACAAAATACACATACAAACCTTTTTATAAAATCCTTTTTTTTTTTTTTTTGGACTTGGGGACTTCAAAACAGATTTCTTGTGAAATCTCGACATTAAAGTTTTGGGTGGAATGCAATACCTTCTTGATACACAATGTATTTGGTACATGTAGATAAAGTAAAAAATGTGGAACTTATTAACACACACAATTTATACCATTTCCAGTTTTAAAACAAAAGTAAAGTGGCTCGGAGGTCCCGGGTTCGATTCCCGGCTGGGGCGGGGAATTTTTTTCTTTAATCAGAATTATTCCCTATCTCCCGCAGAGTCTGGAAGTAAGTATGTGAGAGTGAATGTGTGTGTATGTGTTTCAGAAAAATAAAATTATTTAAACTCAACGTAAAGAAACTGCAGATAACAAGTTGTTTCTAATGCAAAGCCCATTTTATGACCTTGGATGTTAAAGGGGGGCTATATAAATGAAAAAAAAAAGTCAAATGGGAAGTAATGATTCGTTTCATATCTCTCTTGTTTTACTCCTGGCTGTGCAAAGAGACTTGTATAGTGATAATTCTTGAAAATCGACCACTTTAACCTAGTGTATTCCTATATATCCCTTCTGCTTATAAGGAAATAAATAATAACATTTCTTCTAATGTTTAGCTTGATTGGCATGGAGAAACAGATAGAATAATAAGGTTTTGTAAGAATAATTTATTGCAGAATTTGCAGAGGTCATGTGAATGGAACACCAGCTTTTTTAAAAATACAATTCCCATATTAACAGACATCATAGGCCTGCCTTTCCAAGCTGTTTGTGTAAAATGTATCGTCTTTCAACTAGACCATGGCGGGAGTTTATCCAATGCTATGCAAAACAAACACACTTTATGTGCTCGCAATAATATTGGTTCATTTGATTTGTTGTTCTGCAGTGCAAAATGTCTTGTATAAAACCAGGATCATAATTCTTGTTGCCAGTCAACACACATTGCTGACATAAAGATTAGGTAAACATTCTCTTCTCACTGTCAGCACAAAGCTGTTAAGGTGAAAAGTGAGAAGAAAATAGATAATTTTGTGTTGTATGCAAATCTGGGTTATTCATACTATTCGATAAAACAAATGATACCTTAACTATTTCTCATGGCTCTTTAAGGTATTTGATTAAAGTAAACAAGTATGAAAAATACCAGCTTTTATGGTTGAGCAATCACTAAATGTAATAAAACGGTAAAATCATTTGCATTAAGATAAATATTTATAACTGTAAACAATACCAGAGTGTAAATGTGGCATATTCAAGTTTGAGCAATTTGTGATGACTGGTTCTGAGTCAAGAAGGCTGTAATTTTGCCTGCATTTTTGTCCATTTTTCAGAACAATGCAACCCTGAAGAATGAGTCTTCAGGGCCTCCATTTGGGAAGCCTGTCTTTGACATGAAGGTATAGTACAAGTTGCAAGATCTAGTTATCAACGAGAACACATGTTTTAGCTTTGTTTCTGATTATGAGGCAGAGTTATAGAGGTCATTGAAGAATTACATCATGCAGTAATATAGTTTGGGGTATAACTTAAGTGGAGTTGGCATATATCCATCTAAACATTTTATTTTGGGTTATTTTAAGTAAAACTACAAACTCAGATTTAAATTGAGTAGTTTTCAGTTAAAGTATCTGTGCATTATGAATGCAATCACCCTATGACAAAATGATGCATCCACCATCACAATTACAGTGTCTAGGTGGCTGAATTGTTTAGGCCAACGGTTCCCAACTGGTGTGCCCCGGCACCCTAGGGTGCCGTGTGATTGGCTAAGGGGTGCCGCAAGATATTGAGATAAACAAAAAAAAAAATACCTTCTACTGAAGCCTTAAGTCTTGTAAGGTCTTGAAATAAAATAAGTCAAATCAATTACTCTCATGCACGGCAGATGGTGATAGTGGTCGATTCATTTCAATAATTCAGTTATACTAGTATCCCACAGATGGCATTACAGCTATACCCTGCCGAACATTCTCGAGACTACTCGCTTCCTCACGAACATTCCCGAGACTTCGACAGATGAATATATAAAAGTGAACGCCGCTTGGCGCTTTCAATTGTCTTCCTCGCATTGATTCACAGTGTTTAACTATGGATAAGTTCATTATTAAACGTAAACGCCAGGACAGTGAAAGTGAACAGTCGGCTCCTACTGCTTACTTTAAGAAGTCAAATCTTACAGTTTCTCCCGGACCGTCGAATTCACCACATAAAGAAGACAAACGAAAGAAAAGAACATACCAGGACATTTACTTAGCCTATGGATTTAAGTGGAATAACAACGAGGAAAACCCTATCCCTGTGTGTTTAGTTGTGGCGAAACACTTAGCAACGAGGCCATGGTACCTAGCAAACTGAAGCAGCATCTTACAACAAAGCATCCTAGTGTGTCACAGAAAAGTGTAATGTATTTTTCACATATATTAGAAGGGGAGAAGAAAACAGCTGTGCAAATGGTAAAGAGAATGACCATAGGTGTTACTGCTCTTGAAGCCTCATTTAAAGTAGCAGAACTGATAGCTAAAAAAAAAGAAACCTCATACTCTTGGAGAGGAAATCATTGGCCCTGCATGTCAAGTTATAGTTTCAACTTGGCGAAGGAGCAGCTAATCAAATTTCGAAATTTCCTCTGTCCAACAACACAATCAGCCGCAGGATATCTGAAATGTCATGCAATATCAACGAACAAGTCACGGAGAAAATAAAAACTTATAGAACATTTGCTTTGCAAGTAGATGAGAGTCTCGATATTGGTGACAAACCGCAACTCCTTGGTTTTATCAGATATATTGATGAAAAAGATATTAGTGAACAGTTTCTGTTCTGTAGACTGCTGGAGACTACAACCACAGGCCATGATATTTTCGTTTCTATTAATTCCTATCTGAATGACCATGATCTTTCATGGAAAGACTCTTGTAATATATGTACAGATGGTGCACCATCTATGTCTGGGAAAATTAATGGTTTTACTGCCAGAGCTCTCAATGAAAATCCATCCATTATTATAACTCACTGTTTTCTGCATAGAGAGGCATTAGTTGTGAAAGCGTGTAATGAAGATTTTGCTGAAGTGTTTAACCAAGTTGTGAAAATGGTGAACTATATGAAGTTTCGACCTTTAAAGTGCAGAATTTTTGAACAGTTATGTCACGCAACGGATGCAGCTCATACCTCTTTGTTACTTCACACAGAAGTAAGGTGGTTGTCGCGGGGTCGTGTATTGAACCAGTTTCTCGAACTTAAAGAACGGGTAAAAACTTTTTTAAGGATGAAAATCAAGACACATTTCATGAGCTCTTACTAAGTGATTTTTGGTGTTTTGAACTGTCGTATCTGGCAGATATTTTTCATAAGCTGAATGAACTGAATGTTTTGATGCAGGGTCGACATGAAACAATAATCTCCTCAACCAATAAAATGAAAGATTTTAAAAGAAAACTTAGTTCTTGGAAGTCTGCAGTTCAAAAAGGAGATTTGTCGAACTTTCCATCTCTTCTTAATGTGGCAGGAGATAAAGATCTGGGTAAACTGAAAGACCGCATTTGTGATCACTTATCAAGATTGCAAGATGCAATAGATGCGTACTTTACAAATATTTCCACTACGAATCTCGACTGAGTTGTCTCACCATTTGATTTCGTAGATAGTGCAGAGGAAATAGATTTCACTGCTTGCGAACGAGATGAATTTATTGATCTTTGCGCTGATTCCACACTCAAAGGTAAGTTCACCAAGAGTGAGGCGTCGGTGGCTAGTTTTTGGCTTCAACGGAGAGAGGAGTACCCTAACCTAATGAAGAAAGCAATTAACGCACTTTTGCCCTTTTCAACATCCTATCTATGCGAGCAAGCCTTCTCTGCTATGGTGACAATAAAATGCAGAGCAAGAAATAGACTGAATAACCTTGAGGATGATTTGCGTGTTTCACTGTCAACTGTAAGACCCGACATCACATATCTGTGCTCTAAGCATCAATCACAAGTTTCACATTAATCATTAATTGAACAAAATTTATTGATGTATTTTTACTCAGTGATTGTAGTAAAGTTTACTGTATTATGTTATGGTGTACGTTATTATATAATATTTCAATAAATTAACATATTAAGCTTAATTTTCTTTTAATTCAAGGAAGGATGCCCCTGGTGTTTAATGTTATTCCCAAGGGTGCCGTGAACTTCAAAAGGTTGGGAAACACTGGTTTAGGCACTGGTTTCTAATTCCAAGGAAGGAGATTCAAACCAAACTCAGGCTGATGGTTTTTAAGTATGCTTAAAAGTGACCGTCCCATACCAATAGATTTAATGGCATACAAAAGAACTCCTACTGGACAAAATGTTGGCACCAGGCACTGATAATGATGCTGGAATGGACAATGTCGTTAAAACCAATTTTTTTAACCGCAGGAAACATCATCAATAGTTTCAAGAAGGTGACAGGTGTACAGCACAGCATACAAAGGTGATTAGAAAGATTTTAGACATGGATCCCCCATCACATCTCAAAATACTCTCCCTCAGCCTGTAAACATCACAAGTCAAAATACTGGTATCCGTTTTTCTCATCCAATGTTCTGAACTATTCATATGCTCCAACAGCATCTTCAGGTGATGAAAGCCACAACTCCCTTCATTGTAAGAAAGAAGAGAAGCCACAGGGTGCCAGGTCTGGCTGTAGGGAGGATGGAAGAGAAATTGACTGAAGAAAATCCAATGTTAAATAGGCAGTGTGGATGCCTCTCAGTCCAGTCCTTGGCTGCTTTTCTTGCACTTTTATTAACAATCAGAGGAGTGCAACTGCATTGTACAACTGTGTATTAGTCATTCTTTGATTCTCCAGAGTATTGTTGCCAAATTACCAGTTTGCCAAAAAAATCACCAACATTTTCTTGCAAATACATTTTGCCTTTTGATCATGACAGGCAGATTGTCATCACAGAAGAAGGTCGAGACCAAAGATTGGCGGTTTCGTTTCTGGATCATTTTAGTAAACCCATGCCTCATTATCTGTTATGATTTCTGAAACATGGCAAGAGCTATCATTATCAAATCTCAGCATTTTTGGACCCCATTCCATTCAGGTGTTTTTTGGGTCTATATGAGGTTGTGGGGCACTCAACAAGATGAAACTTTTGTTGACTTTCTTGCAGTATTTTTGTGACACTTCCCAGTATAATCGTCAGGGTTGTCTCAATGTGACACAGAATCTTCTCTCGCCATTGATGTTGTTTTCGGTTACTGCTGTAGATGGCTGCCCACTTTCATCATCTTCAAAGGCCACCCAACCCGTTCTAAATTCTGCAAACAAAGAAATTGGTGTTATGGGAAGGTGCATGAGTCTTTCAAGGCATTGCCTCTGGTTTAAACAATTTTTAAAGTCAAAGATAATTATTGTTCAATAATGCTCTCTCTGTAATTCCATTGTGTGTCTTGAACTAACTTGCACCTCTCAATGTTTCAATTTCAGCAGGTAAGAAATGAAGGTTGTGGTAAAGCTAAAACTTTCACTTTTGACCAACAAAAAATTGTGCAAAGGCTGGTTCAATTGTTTCCTCACTATTGTAAACAGTTATCTGATCTAAAAAATTTAATGAGGCCATTGTAACACTCATCCCTCTCAAATAATGTTATTCATTTTGCAAATTTATCATGCAGATTACTGGGGCTTCATTCCTTCATAGGGTTATATCATTTGTTCTCATGATTAAGATTTAAATAGACTGAATATAATTTGATTGATCAACAGCTTGACTGAAAGAAATATAATGTTTTTTATTTTAAATTTATTGCTACATACTGCAAATTTTTAAAACATATTTCAGGTTTGTCAGTATGTGCCAAAAAAATGTCAATTTATACTGTTGTTCAGGAAATATTTTAAAAACTGGCATAGTTTGGGTTCAAGTGTTGATCAGCCTTGAATGAAGCAATCACTTAATAGAGGTTGCAAAACATGCATTTTATATGCAAAACTATGTGAACGTAATTGAATTTCCAGAAGTTTTATCTTCTTTTAAATTGCAAGTATTTATAAATGTATAAAGCTATGGATATGTGCAAATCCTCAGTGAAGTTACTGGATACTTCTTTTTTTGGAAAATATTTGTTTGTATATTCATTATAAAAATGATAACTGCATGATGTAACTTTTGAATGACCTCAAAATGACTACTAAAATACAGTATAGGTATGTGTCTAAAGTATATATTTGTGATACAATGATTTCACTATGCTGGAGTTTGAATAAATTGATACTGAACAATCTGTTGATATTGAAGAGGAATGTGGTTCTCTCTATTGCTGGTGAGCAGCAACAAGTTTTATTGTTGATATTCTTTGATTATTAGTGAGAGAAAATATAGGCCAAAAATGTGGAATTGAAAGTTGACAGTTTTTTTTCTCTCCCTTTCAGTTGGTTAAGAGTGTTTAAAACATTTGAATATTATGATAACCTTTGCTCATAAATTAGAATATTAATTAGGAAATGGACTCAAAAGAAACTAGCTCAAGCACAAGGGCCATCCAGAAAGTAATGAATGATTTGGCATAACAAATAATAATGAAACATATCAACAGAAAACTTTATTTACAAAGTTACAGTACCTTACTCTATTTCTCAATGTTATCTCCATTCTGCCAAGACATTTATTATCATGGGATACCACTTTTTAATGCTGATGTTATACTTTTCTACCGCCAAAGAATTCGTTTTTATGAGTGCACAAAATTTTCAACTAATCAAATTTTATAGTAAAATGATGCAAGTGTATTGTGATAATGCAATGAACGATTCTTAAGTGAGGAAATGGCACATAATTTACGAGTAATTAAGAGTGAACCAGTGTGCCTGTCAAAGTCCAGAGTGGAAGTTCATCAATTGTTATGAAAGACTTGAAAGCAAATGTGTTGAAAGAATTCAGAAAAACAGATACTTCACTTTGGTCACCATACATGACTTTTTGGGTGGAAAAGATTTTGCAACTAGTGAAAACCTGAACATCTTTGCTTAGATCTTTAGCAGTGGAAGAGTATAACATAGGCATTGAAACACTGGTACCACTTGACAATAAGTACCTTGATTGTAATAGTGATCACGTTTAGAAATAGAGGAAGGTATTGTAACTTTGTAAATAAAGTTTTGTGTTGATATGTTTCGTTATTTAGTTATGCCAAATCATTCGTTACTTTCTAGTTCTCCCTCATACAATGTGGTTTTTGTTTTGAAGATTATAAGGGCCTATTGAACTGTATCCACTGATGATGCATAACTTCTTGCTGGAAATTGAATCTCTTCTCTTAATTAGAATATATCGAGAAAGTTGGTTAACATAAAAAAGGCCCATATACTCTTTAATGCAGCTAACATCCATGAACTTGAATTATTTGATCTTTTTCTGACATCTAGACATTCAGGACTTTGAATTCTGCCCTGTTCAAAAGACTGTCTTCAGAAATATGAGTTCCATGTTTCTACTGATGGTTCTTGTTTTGGTGACAAAGAAACTCAAAATGAATTGGTTGATTGCGCTTTTGTACTTTATGAAGAAAATTAGCACATCAGTTCAAACTCTCACCAGTGTGCACCATCTTTCAAACAGAATTACTAGTGCTTAAGAAAGCAGTTGAAGGCGTGTACAGAGTTCATGTAGCATACACATATTTTGCGATTCTCAAGCAGCACTTTCAACCATTGCAGATAAACATAATCTCATCCAATTGCCTTTGATGTGCCAGCCATGCTAGAATATAAGAAGCATATATGTCCAAAATGGATTTGAGGTCACACAGGGAATGAAAGTAATGAGAGAGCACATCTGCTTGCAAAAGCAGCTGCACATTCACATACAAACTATTCTTATGCCCGATACCCAATGGCATTTATAAACAAATTATTTAAAATAACAAGATGCTAATTGATGGAATATACTGTGGACAAATAGTAACAATGGCCAGGTCACAGGATCTGTGATTTTTCCAATTGAAGAGAGCCTTAAGGTTAAGTACTATGAACTTTCTTTCTAATTAACTCAGTTTATGATTGAACATAGGAAACTCAAATCATATTTTGAACGTTTTAAAATAATTCAAATGAAGCCTTATGTTCCTGTCTAAAATTCTTGCCTTGGAGAGGAGTCAACAGCAGCACCAAGGAACTAAATGCTATGGTGTAAAAGATGCTCTATGGTAGGCTGAAGGGCTTGAAAGTCGAGACACCACGACACAACACAACATTGTGCAAATCAAGCCATCCAAGAACAATGGAACATCCACTTTCGAAGTCTTCCACCAACAGTGCTTTTCCACTGCCACCAGCTACAACCAGTGATCAGCAGAAGAGGAAGCCACACAGCTGACAACAAGTCTCCAGAGATGGGTGGTAGGACTACTGAATGTGATCCTGATATCAATGTACGGAGACATTTGGGAGGGTATCAAGAACTGCTTGGCTGCAGCCTATTGCAGTCAGCTCAAATCGAGGCTGCAACAGCCAGGAATGACTATGGAGTTTGTCCCATGATAGAACAGCTTGTGAACAAAGCCTTGATGAATCTACCACCTAGGAGGGTTATCCGACTTAGCGGAGATGTGATGTTGCTGCAGAGTCCCGTGAGCATCCAGGGATCTACAAGGAGATTCTGAAGGCTGACATAATTGTGCCTGAGAAGCATGATGGTGAAGGCCCACCTGGAGGGCCAATCAATGGTCAAGGAAACTGGTATTAGAACAGAAAATACTGCTGAATGGATTATGCGTTCCTGGAAGCTTGAGTTGCTTTGTTGGGAGGAAGTGGCTGTGAGGCTGCTGAACCCAATGGACACAGATCAGACCATAATGGAGTTGAGAAAATGTGAGCCAGTAGCCAGTATTGCTGGGCAACTGATCTGAACAGCCAGCATCATTCAGGACCTGGGTCCCCAGCTGAAAGACTTCTTGGAGAGGGCAGCCGTCCAACTGGCTGCTTCACAACTGGAGAGGATCTGGTGTCTACTTAGCCTTTGGCAAAGGGAATGGTGATTGTGGCTGTGCTGACTGCATACTCAATAACATTGACACTGGAGACGTCTGAGCGATCTGGCAACCATCAAGACGTGTTCCTCTGGCAAAACAAACATGAAGACATGAGCTCTAGGGGAATTATTGAAGAGTGCAACAACCCTGAAGCTCCCCTGTAGCCTTGGTGAAGAAGAACGGGGAGCTATGCATCTGTATGAACTACAAGAAGCTGAATGCTGTCACCAGAAAGGACTGTTTCCTGTTGACGAACCCCTGGACATACCTGCTGGTGCCCAGTGATTCTCAACTTTGTACTTGAAATTGGGATACAGGAAAGTGGCTTAGATCCTAGAGACAAGGAGACAACTACATTTTTGACAAATCAATGACTTTGGCAATTTACAGGTATGCTCTTTGGGCTCTGAATGTACCTTTCAGCACTTCATGGAATCAGTGATGAGAGAGCTGACCTACAATACCTATTTTATCTGGACGACATCATTATGGACAACAACTTTTCAACATCTCGTGAACCTCACCAAGTTACTACAAAGGTTGCAGGCAGCTAACTTGAAACTGAACAGGAGGAAGTGACACCTCTTCTGCAAGGAGGTGAAATACTTGTGCCACAAAGTCTCACCATCTGGAGCGGCCACAGACCTGGAGAGGACTTGATAGCTTGGTTTCACCCGTAAGACAAACAGGAGCTGCAAAATTTATTGGGCCTATGCATCTACTACTGCTGGTTTGTCAGTGGTTTCTCCAACATTATGAAACCTTCACTCATCTGAAGGATAAGCGCCAGCCTTACATGAGGTCAGAAGAGGCAGAGAGGCACTCTGTAGTGCTCCTTCTGTAGGATTTCTACAGTCTGGTGGCAGGTTTATTTAGACACAACACTAGTGACACAGCATTGGCAGCATTCTATCTCAGATCTAAGATGGCTAGGAGTGGATAATAGTCTACTACAGAAAGGCTTTCTTCAAGGCAGAAAAGGAGAAGACCGCATTCTGAACAGGCCAAGGGTTTGGCAATTTGCAGCTATACATTTTGATCTCTGCAACGCACCAGGTATCTTCCAGTGTCTCATGGAACCATTAATGAGATGGTTTACCTACAATGCCTGCCTATTCTATCTGGATGACATTGTTCTGGGCACAACTTCGAAGGCCATCTCATCACAATAGTTCTTACTGCATTAACTGGTGTGATTTCCTAGTAATAGTAAAGGTGCTGGAGCATTTTCACAAGTACCTGTACATCAACCATTCCACCTCTCCTTCCTCACCTGACTGTTGAGTTCAAGAACCTGGAGGGCCAGACAGCACATTGGGTCCAGAGGCTCCAAGAGTACAACCTCACATCAGAACTTTGGGGAGGAAGGAGCCATTCCAATGCTGATGCCATGTCATAATGACTGTCCAGAGCAGTAAGGCCACTGCAGGTGAGGAGAAAAGTGTGCTGCAGCTATTCATGTTATTTCAGCAGTGCCTGCAGCTGTAAAGTGCAGGGCTGATGAGGAAGCAGTTGGCAGATGTTGACTTGGGGTCACTCCTGGGAGAAGTGGAGGCAGGGACTGGAGCGATCTGGGAAAATTAAATTGAATGTTATTTATGGATACTTATAAACTGCTGTGGATATCAGTGTCCCATTCTGTTAGGTGTGAAAGACCGCTTAATTTTGCTTAGAGGCCTCTTTATCAGGCTTAAGCTTCTTTTACATGCTGTAAATCTACAACACAGGACCAACAGCTTTACTTCCCTTCCAATAAAGCCATGCTAAGGACTTTTACTCCTTCCACTGGGTTTGAACTTGGGAACCAGAGGTTAGCAGTTACCAACCTGTGAGAACATCATACCCAGGAGTATCATGTATAGATCTCACTGAGCCTATTGGGACTCATTGAAGACCTAGGAAGGAGTACTGTTCAGAGGTATCACCTGATGGGAAGACCCAGAAAGAACAGCTGATTCTCCCTCATAGTAAGCTTGTGGAAATCCTGGAGGAAGTACATTTGGGACCCAACTAAACCACCGACAAGTTCTGATGATAGTATTGACTAAGGCTATGAGCAGATGCTGAGAGCTGTTGGCACCAATGCCATTTGTATATGGCAAGTCACAACCCTCAGACCAGTAGCTGTTATCACATGCAACAGTATAGTGCAAGAACACTCTTCAACCATTGACATAGCTGGGCAATTCCCTCTGTCAGACAGGAGCAACCTGTATCTGTTGGTCGACATGGATTACTTCAAGTGGCTGGAGGTGCAGGGAATTCTTATCAAAGAGGTCAAGACTATTGCAAGCTGCCTCGTAGAAGAACTTTTTTGTCACTATGGGATGCCATTGCAGCCATACAATGATTGGGCATCAAATTTAAGTCCAACCTAATGAGGGAAACACTGGAGCAACTTAAGAATACACAAGACATACACAACACCCCTCCACCCACAATCAGACAGCATAATTGAAGTGTACATCAAGGCTCTAGAATATTAAATAGACTTTTTGTTGTTAATAATTATGGGACAAAGAAAAGTGCAAAATACAAAAATTTCATCTACTGTAATTATCTTACTTGATTGTTTTGACTGATGGCTGTTCCAAGGTAGTTATAGATTATGCAGAATTTGCAGATCTTGGAGGACTGCCAGGGGTGGAAGGTTAAGAAAATCAAATTGTTCTGCTAATGTTTCACATCCTTTTTTGTAATTATCATGTATTTTTCAGTCATTAGGAATAGGTGGGGTTGTATGAAATTATGAGGGGTACAAGGGAGGATTCACCGTTATTGTGCTGTGATTTAATAAAGAAGGGGGAGGGAAATGGAATTAGTTTTAATGCCAAAAATGGTGCACAACTGCAGATTTATCAGTTTAAGTGTAATATTCCTGTGGTGTTCCTTAGTGGGAGTTTCTAGGTTTCTATAAGTTTTACCAATTTGTTTCATACTGCAATCTCAGCATTCTATGGTCATATTCCTGATTTTTTTCTCAAGATATTTTGTCTTTTAATGAACCTAAACCAGTTTTGTGCACCATTTTTGGCATAACAACCATGAATTTAATCCAAAAATAAAACTGTGAAGGAAGTATTGAATCCATTTGGATTAATACTGGTGTACAGCCTCATCTCCTTCCCATCAGAAGTTACCACACTCAACCGTCAACAATAGATTCCAGTCCCAACAGTAGAGATTCAACTGCTAACAATGGGAACAAGGGTTCCCGAAACAATTGTTCTTTATAAAAGTGAAGTGTGTGTAAAAAGTCAACTTGTGTTAATTGTGATTATATCTTGACTGTAAGTAGCTTCACAATATTATATATCTTTTAGTACTTCCTCCATGCTTCAAGATGTTACAAGTTTCTCATTTCACAAGTAATGCCGTATTAAGAAGTTCTTATGACAAAAAAAGAACAAAAATGTTATTTTAGTTGGAATTAATTAGAATGTGATAGAATCATTAGGTAGTGATTTCTATGGACTTAATCCTTGTAATAATTTTCTTGTTTGAATGATTTACTAAACATATTCTCAAAATTTGTGTTACAGAGAAAATAATTTAAAATCTGATAGTTCCACAAGTAGTTCTGTTAACCCATTCGAAGATACCCAATAATGGAGGTGAGGTGTTAAAAAAGTTTTGTTTTTCTTTTTATTTGTTCCTTACCCATTCGAAGATACCCAATAATGGAGGTGAGGTGTTAAAAAAGTTTTGTTTTTCTTTTTATTTGTTCCTTTGGGAAGTTTGGTTTTTCTTTTTATTTGTTCCTTTGGGGTGCAAGCATCTGACCATACAACTCTCACATACCGTACCTTACACTGTACGGCCATTTCTATACATGATAGCTGAAGTACTATCTGATCTTGTCTTATAATGCTAAATAGTGTGAGTATTTTTATTATAATAACAATAATAATATGGTAAAATTTGTCTATCCAATTGAAACTCATTAGCATATAATCACGTCATCACACCAATTGCATTAGTTGCACCGATTCTGTGATCCTTGGTTTGATAGGTTTGCCATTTCTATTGAGCCGTAACATTCAACATTATGCGCAACACCAAACTGACAACCATCCAAAACATTTCCTGTGGTTCAGTGGGTACACAGCATCAACACCTAAGCTCACCATGGGCCTACCAGATGACTGGACTAGACAGATCAGTCAGTTTTCGAATGTGTAGATGTGAGAGGGAGAGAGAGAGAGAGAGAAGTCAACTGTATACATGTCAAAGCAATGAAAGAAAATTACAGTACAGAATTGTGGAAAGCATCAGAATAAAGTAATAAAGGGACTTCTGTTACGCTGGTGTCAGGAGTGGGAATAAACGCCAAAGTGGAGGAATGAAAACCTTAGTGGTGGAAATCCAGAAGTTTTAGTCCAAAATAAAAACAGGCATGAAGTAAATTCAATACAATCTGGGGAGAGAGAGAGAGAGAAAAAAAAACTCCAACTCGGCCTGGAGAAGGTGAAAGATAATGAAGTCTGTAATGGAGAACTTGAAGATGGAGATAACGAACAAAACCCATGAATATCTGCCCA
Source organism: Hymenopus coronatus (assembly GCA_030762935.1). Taxonomy (NCBI): domain Eukaryota; kingdom Metazoa; phylum Arthropoda; class Insecta; order Mantodea; family Hymenopodidae; genus Hymenopus; species Hymenopus coronatus. The sequence goes on from CM060886.1 coordinate 136,328,973, forward strand.
GCATAAAGAAGGACCTGGAACAACTTGATGCAGAAGTGAAATATCTAGGATGAAAGGTCGAAGATCATGGCTTGCGACTTAACCTCTGGGAATGGGTCCATACTCTGGATGGCAGCGCTAAAGAAGTGGACGCCATGGTGAAAAATATGCTCTACAGAAGGCTGAAAGACTTGAATTTCGAGACAAAACGAAATGACGTGTCTTCCCAGCTGGGTCTAGTCCCTTTCTCCACTTCTCTCAGGAGTGGCCTCAAATCTCCATCCCACAGCTGCTCCACCCTGAGGCCTGCGCTATCCTATCCAGCTGCAGGAATCACTGACATGATATAAGACAACTGTGGCACACTTATTCTCCCCATCCTTAGTGCAGTGACCACACTCTTCTAGACAGGATCGTCTAAACATGGCATCTGTACATTGGCGTAGTCACTTCCTTTTTGACGTACTGATGTGAAGTTGTACTCTTGCAGCCTCTGGGCGTCCAGGTCCTTGAAATTCAATAGCCAGGTGAGGGTGGAATGGTCAGATGGAATGGCTGACTGCAAAGGTGCTTGTGGAAGTGCTCCAGCATCTTTACTACTGTCAGGAGCTCTCTCCAGGCATAGCAGTAGACCTTTTCTGTCTTGCTGTAGTAGGCTATAACTCGCTGCTGGCTATCCTGTACCTAGGATAAAATGCCTCCAATATTGGTGACCACAACAAAGTCGGCCCCAGATTGTGAAAGCCCTAAAATAGGTGCACTGCAAAGTGCTGAGTTAAGCGCCTGGAATGTGCCTTCGGCCTCTAGAGGCTGGTGCTCCTTCTCCTTGAGGCATGAGAGAAATGTTTGACGAACCAGCAATAGTAGCTGTGTCCCAGGAAACTACACAGCAGGCAATCTCTCACTGCCCAAGCCTTCTCTGTGTCCCAGACAGAGAGACTATGTTGCCCAAAAGTTCACCTTTCCTTCGCGTTCAGCTTCAAAGTAGCAGCCTGCGGCTTTTTGATTCCATCAGATGCTGGAAGGTGGTTGGCCCATTGCAAAGTACAGAGTGCGTAACTGTAAATTGCCAATGCCCTTGGCCAATCAAGAATGCAGTTTTCTCCTTGTCTGGTATTTGGGCCACATTTCAGTATTCCGTTTTCAAGTCCAAAGCCGAAAACCATGGGTACCAGCAATTGTGTCCAGAGTGTGGAGACGGCATTCAGCTTTCTGTAGTTCATGCAGAAGCGAGCTCGCTCTTCTTCTCCAAGACTATAGGAGAGCAGCAAGTGCTGTTGCACTCTTCAATTATTGCCCTAGGTGTCACTTACTTCCGCATGTTTCGCCAAGGAACATGTCTTGATGGTTTCCTGTGTTGATGTGGTGGAGTACTCAGTGCATCCTTAATTGCCTTTCCTTAGCTGAAGACATAGATATTGTCTCAGTAGACTGGACACATTCTAGTTGGCTGCTCTCTTCAACTAGTCGTACAGCTGGGGCAGCAAGACCTGCAATGGTATTGTCTATCAGATCTGTGTACGGCGATATGCTTGCTACTGGCCCACACTTCCCTAATGTAGTCCTGGCCTGGATGTCCTGATCGGATCCGTTGAATTTAGCAGTCTCACAGGCATTTCATCTCGACAAGGCAAAAATGCTCAGGTTGTTTGATCATTGTTTGATGCTCTTTCACCACCACGTTGTTTTATGTGGGCACAACCACATTGTACCTCAGGATCATCACCCTGCAGATCTTCGGATGTCGTGGGGGCTCTGGAGCAACACTTCATCTTGGCTGAGTCACAAAATCTTCTGACCATCCTCTCATGACTCCAGAGGGCATCCTCATGTTGAATACTCACTGGCTCCCATCCCAATATACCAGTCTGCAGAATTTCCTTTTGCACATTGTCACCTGATGCCATTACTAGTTGGTAGGGCCTACTGGGTATTCGTGTTGGCAAGCCCTTTACTTAGTCAGGTTTGGTTACAGTGCTGCACCTGTGTATGTGTATCTGGCACAGCTTCCCTTGTATCAAGCCATCTGCTATGAGGCTGTCGTCCATTCTTCTGCCCAAGGCATGTAGTGTGACTTGAGAAGATGATGCCCTTCGTGTCCTCATTTTCCACATAATCAGCTTGGTGTGGACAGTCTGGCTCACCACACTCCCAGCATACACTGACAAGGTCATCATTGTATACAAGCTATCTCTACCTGTCGAAGCGAATACTCCTTTTCTATAAGGCTGGAACAGCTGCTGATAAACCTCATGGATTGACTTGTGGTCGCTGAGCATCAGGCACTGCCTTATCTCGGCATCGCGCACCCTGTCAGCAATGGAATAAGCTGCTTCTTGAGACATGCTATTAGACAGGAGGTTCACCTGAACTTTGTTCACAAGCTGTTCAGTCTTCAGGGCGAACTCCATCTCCCCTAACTGTTGCAGCCTTGATTTAAACTGACTGTGGTAAGCTGCAGCCAAGTGATGATTCCCAAAGCATTTCTCGAGGGCCTGCCAAATGTCTCTGGACATTGGGAACACATTGAGTATCTCTACCACCTGTCCCTGGAGGCTTGCTATCATTTGCGTGGCTTCCTCCTCTGTTGACCATCGATTTTGGGTGGCAATGGCGACAGGTGTTCCATTGTACTTGGATGGCTTGAGATTGCATATGTTTTTTGTCCTATCATCTTGATCTTCAAGTCTTTCAGGTCTCCATCTAGCAAATTTTACACCATGGCATTCAGTTCCTTCATGCTGCTATTTATCCTTCTTTCATTCACTGAGGTCTTCTAGGGCATGCATTTCAACCTGCTCTAGGGAGATAAGCACGTTCTTCATCCTTCCGCCAAGCACATTTTCTCTATGCCAGATTCCATTTTCTATTCCTGATTTCATTTTCTCTTCCATCACATTCTATTCCACATTCAATTCTATCTTTTGTCTTCATTTCCGCCTGCATCCTATCCATTCCTCATTTCATTTCATCCATTTCAGATTTCATGGTCTTATTAGTTTTGGCTAATGTTTTTAACATCTACATTTTGGCATTAAATCTCACTTGTGACACGCAAGGTATATATTTGCCGTTGCACATAAAGGGAGCCAAGTATGGAACGTTTATAATGCTCCATGTTGTGTGTGTGTGTCAAGTATGTGACCGTTTTACACCCCGTTGAAGAGCCAAGTATGAAGGTGGTTTTGCTCTTACGTTGACAGGTGTCTCTGGACTCACTCCACTACCAAAAGAGTAGATCTCCCACGTGCCTGGTTTGAAGATCCACTACCGTTGGTTGCCTCCGGCTTAACTCAGCCTGCACGAAGATTGACTCACTCGGGTGGTAATGGCAATAGGGGTAGTTTGGGAGTGGTCTTGCAAAATGGTTAGCACACACTTTACTTTATCTACTTGTTTTATTATTGACTAGATGTCAGACATACAGACAAGCACTTTGCTGTATAATCTAACTAATTCTGACTATTTCTAGGAGCGTTCCTGCTTTCACGGTGTAACTTCACTTATTGAACTAATTACTTTCACACTGTATAATAATCTTACAATGAGTATGTGCCTTGAACTTAGTGGTGAGTGTTCTTGACTGGAATTACGCGCACATGACCTTAAGTGACAGACTGACTGCCCAACAGCGATTACGCGTACTTAGCGGCTGAGTGTATCTAAGAGTACAAGTGTGTAAGAGTCTTAGAGTGCCCTGACATCATACAATCTGCTACTTATATAGTAGATTTACTGTCATGGCTGCTTCTTCCTGATTGGTCAGAAAGACCACCAACTTGGCATTGAGGTAACCCATAATGCATCATTCTTTACCCGCAATGCATCATAACTCCCTCATGACCATCATCACACAGTAGAAAAAAACTCATTTCTCTACAATTCTGTTCTTCACCCGATTGCGTCCTCACTTATTTTTCTATTACATGCACCATAAAACATGACCAACAAAAGAGTTCTTGTTTCCAATAGCCAAGTTTGGTAAAAACTTTGAGCTGTGCTTGCTAGAAACTAACTTTACAGTTTTAAATACATTACGTGATTAAGAATTAACACTTTAAAATACATTAAATAATTGACAATTGACGGAAATAATAATAATCATAGTAGCGAGGCTGACTAACGGTCTCAGACACCAGTGTAACAAAAGTCTTTGTTGCTCTAATCTAGTTACAGCAATTGTCTTTATTTTGTTGCTTTCACAACGGTTTTGGCAGTAGGATTTTCTCATCACCTCGTTGCCTAGTTTACTGCTCTCTCATGCCCCCGTGCACTAGAACTCCCAGTTAAAAACTGATCATCTGGCTTGCAGCCTCCTTTTTATAGCTATCAATGACGTGAACAGAAATTTCCAGAAAAGCAAACATTCTAGCACCTGTGCATTGCACCCAGGTATAGTCTCAAAGTGCCGTCGCTCTTCATTTACTAATTTCTCAAACCCCTGTGACAATTGCAGTGGAATCATGAAAAGAAACTGACCACACAGGTCTAACAATTGCTATATGCCTGAAAGCAGGCCCTTCACACACATAAGCCGATACAAGGTACAGCCGAGAGCCGGCAAATCACAATACATTCACTCTACAAGATTTCTGAATCTAAGACTATTTGGTTAAATATAGGGTATTTTGCCCAGAAGGCCATAATTTTTTTCCATGTTGATTATAATATCATACTTAGTTCCAATATTGTTAAATCAAATAAATATTAAACTAGGTATTTAAGTTCAGCATCTTCCAGAGATGTAACTCAGGGCCGTTCAAACTACAGCCTGCTGGTCATGCCTGGCCTACCAGGGTTGTTTATGTGGCCTGCCTGATCCACCTGAATGGATGTCAATGAGACAAAAGCAAGCAAGATCACTCAAATGTTTTTATCTCATAAGTTCCTAATGAATAACCAAATGAGGAAAATCTGGCTATTTTGCTCATCCCATAAGTGTTTGTTTTATTCGCAGTGAATTTACTTGCTTAGTGTGTTGCAAAAAGTGGAACATGCTTTCAAAAAAGCACAAAATGGATAGTGAGTACAGGAAAGACGAGTGTTGGCTCCCTAACTACTTTGTAAAGCAGCATGTGAACAAAGTGATGTGCATGATTTGTAATCACAGTTATGAAGGAATATAATACAAAAATTTGATTTGTTCCATTCATGTGCCTTTAGCTCTGCAACAAATTATTGTTAAAAAGTTTATTCTTCTATTTATTTCATGCTAATTGAGAAAAAATTAGCCGACTGAAACCAATAACAAAGAACATCTCAAAAATGGTCAACTCTATGAAAAAGCATATATAATATAAATTGTGTGTTTTAATGAGGTCAACATTTTTTGTTAGTAAGTTTTTGTCTATCTCTTACAGTTTACCAGTTATGTAAAATTCCACAAAATTCATCCAGAATTAAAATGCCTTCATAGGCTATTCCCAGGAAATTCAGGATGTATTTTGTCATGTAAATATCTTAAATATACAATAATTTTATCAAATCATTAGAGCCCTTTTTGAGAAAATCAAAATTGTCGAAAATTTTTCCATTTAAAGGGTATTTGGGGGGATTTTCTTGAAAATCTTTGTATTACATCTTAGGAAGATACTGAACTTACCTAAATACCATGTTTGCAAATTTGTTCAAATGTGTTTCTCTATCAAGAAACACCAGACATGAGTAGGCGTGTTGAACTAGCAGCTAGTGTGAGGTATAATTGATTGAGAAGGGGAAAATGTTTGAGTGCCTTTCTATTGCATTTGATGAGAGTACTGACACAATAGATACTGGACAATTACTGGTGTTAGGGACATGGACATGAGCTTCACAATTACAGAAGAACTTATAGGAGTGAAAAGTATGCATGGAACCTCAAAAGGTATATTTGATGAGGTTGTAAAAACTTTGGACAATATGGAACTTAAATGGGAAATATAGTGCACCTAAAATGGCAGGAGTTAACCTTAGAACGTCATAATGATAAAGACAACAGTCAGGTTTGCATTGCATTACACATCAGGAGGCATTATGTGCAGCTAATCTCCGTGATGCTATGCACATGGTTTTGAAACAAATTAACTTCATAACAGGGCATTAAACCACCGTAGTTTTAAGACTTTTCTTGATGAAATGAATAGTGAACACGGTGGCATAATTTACCATGCAGAGATAAGGTGACTAAGTCATGGTCAAACATTACGTAGTATTTTTGCTTTGTGGGAAGAAATTCGCAAATTTCTGGAAGAAAAAGGAAACGCCTGTGAAGTGTTAGGTGACCCTTAGTTTCTGGTTGACATGGCCAGCTTAAGGCAAAGACAAACTTATCTGTGATGTCTACAGTTCTATTAAATCATTTCAATTGAATTTGAAATTGTTCAAGAGACAAATTTCTTTGAAGAACTAGGCACATTTTCTGACACTTGATGCCCCTAAAGACCAGTATACAGAAGTATTTTATGATATTGATTCATCTGTAAAGGTAATTCAGGATGTTGGAGAAAAATTTGCAAATAGGTTTGCTGATTTTGCAAAATTGGGATCTGAAGTTTGTCTGTTTATATGGCCTTTCACTTTTAATGTTGATAAGGCATCAAAGCTGCTACCATTAGTGTGATGATGCAATGAAAGGAGCCTTCAGCCCTAAGGACCTTCCCAGTTCCTACAAATTACTGCCACAAGAAAAATATCCAGCACTGAAGAAATAAGCCCAACATTTGGTTTCCATGTTTTGAGCTTAATATGTTGCTGATATCTGGTTTTGCTTAGATGTGCTCAGGAACAATACATCTTGGAGATGCCCATCTCTCACGCCAGATCTCAATGTGTCTCGTGGTTGTTGCTGTAATATTATGTCCTGAAAAGCAGATTTGTTCAAGAAACACCATATGTAAGTAGACATGTTGAAGAACTAGCAGCTAGTGTTGGGCATCAATTGGTTGAGAATGGGAAAATGTTATTGTGCTTTTCTATTGCGTGAGATGAGAGTACTGACACAATAGATGCTGCACAATTACTGGTGTTTGTTAGGGGCATGGGCACAGACTTTACAATTACAGAACTTATAGAAGTGAGAAGTATGCAACTGGTTGTAAAAACTGTGGATAATATGGAACTTAAATGGGAAAGACTGTGCAGTATAACTACAGATGGCAGGTGTTAACCTCAGAACGGCTGAACTGATGTGAACATTTTCAAAACTGGACCTCCAGAATTAGCATTAAGATCTAGCTTGAGTGTTGGGGGCACATCTGAGCAAAAAGCAGACATCAGCAACATATTAAGTTCAAAACACCAGTATCACACTTTTCATTAGGTGAGAAAAAATTATTGTATTTTTATACTTCTAGAACAAAGCTCTGCAGAAATGTCCAGCTCACCATACAAATGTATACAAAAGCATTATTTATAATTGTACACCTTATTTTTCTGTTTTTATATCCATTAAATATTCCATTTATATACATTTGCTATATGGCCCGCAATCAATTTTTTGAGTTTGTTAGTGGCCTCTGCTAGTGTAAAACTGTTTGGGCACCCCTGATGCAACACAAAGATTTTCAGGAAAATTTCCACACCCAAAATTGCTGTTTACTTTGTAAAATGTTGGTTAGTTGAGATTTTCTAAAAATAGCAATGTTGGCAATTGAAGCATTTAAAGGAACAAATTATATGTGTCCTGGCTCTGTATTTGATGGTAGTATGGGCGTATATCATCAGATGGCTTCAGTGTTGCAGAAATTGTGGAGTGAAAAATACTTTAAAAGTCTTGGAATAAATCTCTTGAGAGCAGCAATGTTACAAATTGAATACAATATAATGAAAGTATTCTAGTTAAGACATTGTTCTAATGTTTTCAGCTGTATTTACTAAGCAATCAGTGATCATATGACTGTTGTCACCAAGTATTGTACTCAAGTTGATGAAAACAGATGCATTGATAACTGCAAATTCACAGAACAAAAGTCCATTTTATATCTTGACATTAGCCCTGTCCTGCAATCACTAATATTGCTGTTTTTCTCAGCATACTGGTTGTTTTGAACAGAATAGTCTTTTAGCTTATACTTGAACTAGTCTAAAGTTTGATGTTGCAGCTTGAAACTCTTTTATCTATGCTTTTGTGTAACATCGAAAATTAAATCATATTGAGATTAGGCAGTGCACAAAACACAGTGTAAAGGGGTAAAGGGCAGTTACTGTCTCAAAAGACGTCTTCTGACTCTGACAGTTTCAAGTTTATTTTTGTTTGTGAAACACACATTTTGCCATAATCACGAGTATCTTGTACTTAATATCCTAGTTATTTTGTAATTATGCTAATATTAAATTCTCAATAACTTTGTAAATATCAACAAGCATTTGCTGTTGAATGTTCAAATGTTTCATTGAGCATTGAGTTAAACATAGTGAAATAAAATTCTTGTCTCAGGGCAAAAGGAATTTATTTTTGTGTAACTTTAGCTATAATCCTTTGGTAGTATTCTTGCCTCCATCTTCAGGATCACTAATGTTAAAGTGCCTCTAAAAGGTAATATTAGAGGTGTTTGTATCCCAATGTAATTTCCCAGTTATTTCCTTTCATTCATTGTGTGTTACGCAATTGTATATTGGAAGATTAAACAAATAACCAAACATTTTTAGCAGGGTTACATAAGACAAGGAATCTCTTAGTTAGCCTAACACTGTGCAGTTTGTGAAAACACTGCTAAAGCATGTGACTTGATGCTTCCCAATCTACCTGTGGTACTGAATTTGGTATCATATACAGTTAACACCCTGGTTATTTATGTATGTGTTCCTTTCCCTCTATATGTACATTTTCATACCCTACCAACTTAATCTGTTTATCTCTTTTATAACTTACAACCTCATTAGTTTTATTATTAGGATCCTCTCTTTCTTTGGTGATTTTCCTCCCCCATTTCTCTCTTACTTCCCCTGTACACTTACCCAAACATTTTTAGAAAAAGGCTGCTATTATTAACATTGTTAACGATGCTTTCAATTGCCAGGATCATATCAGTGCTGCCAGTCTGCTGGAATTTTGTGCCTTAAGTTTAAATGCCAGTAAGTCTGCTGACATGCTGCTGTTGCTTTTAAGCATAGGTAATTAAAAACCAATGGTCTGGCCCAGGTTTGAATATGTGACCTTGGGATCAGAAGGCCAGCACAGCCAACTGAACCACCCAAATCCAAATGCTGAGAGAGAGAGAGAGAGAGAGAGAGAGAGAGAGAGAGAGAGAGAGAGAGAGAGATTAAAGTGTGTTTTTAACTTTCTGGAATTGGCCTGCAGGTTCTCTTCTATTAGTGGTACTTTTGTGTGTGCGTATGTTTTTAATTCCTTCAACCTGGTTAGTCATATCAGACAAATGAAATTGGTGAAATGATGCTCAAATGATCCATTGACCTTCAAGTTACTCAGCAGTGCTCTTCTCAGGATAAGAAGAAACCCATGAATAAAACCTCATCCTGGTAACTCACCCTAAGCGAGATTCAAACTTGCAACCTGTTGAATGTGAGGCAAACACACTACCCCAGGCAGGCGTTTTGTATAATTGTTAAACCATAAGAGAGAAAAAGTCAGCATACAAAAATGTAGAGTTTGTTAAAACACACAATTTATGTCTAGTAATTCTTTTTGATACTTTCTGAAATAGTCTTTGTTTTTGGTTGTATTTTTAAATATTTAAATTTTTATAAGCCATAAGTTGCTATTCATTGTGCACTTTCCTTGCCATATACAGCATACGTAGTAGGTAGAGAGGATATTATATTCCACCCAAAATATGATACGGGGATTCCATAAAAAGTGCATGTTTTGGGGTATCTAAACTGATACAGCACTTTTAGGAAAATGTGCGTATGTCTATGAACAGCATAACTAAAAAATGAATACAAATTTGATATTGAAGTTGAGCGAGCATCTTCCAAGGATGCAACACAAAGGTTTTCAAGAAACCAGTTTACCCCAAACTACCCTTTATGAGGAGCATTTTAAGACAATTTTTATTTTCTCAAAAATGGCTCTAATGATTTTGAGTAAAATATATTTTGTTTAAGATATTTTTCCCACAAATGAAATGTAGGTTTTGAATTTTCTATGAATAGTCTCTGAAGCCCTCTTCCTCTGGATGACTTGTATAACTTATTTATTATAAGAGAAGCACAAAATCTTACTGTGCAAAAATTTAGATCTCGTTAAAACTCAGTTATGCCAACTACACCTTTTGGTGGAATTTACCAGTTCTGATTTTCCAATACTTTTTCTCAAACAGGAAGTTGTCATTCAACTTTCTTTAACTCCTCGTCATGCAAAGAGATCCAAATTTCATTGTTGACTCATCACTTCCGCCGGGCTCATGTCTTTGATACTTGCAATAAATTTATAATGAATGTTTAATTTAAACAAACAGTAGGATAAGCTTATGGAAGAATAAACTAGAGAAAGCCGTGTAAATGCAACAATTCAGGTTTGTTTTATCTTTTCTCTTTTCCATTGCAAGAGCTGACCATAAATAAACATTTGGATCCTGTTTTCGCATTTTTTGAATTAGCATATTGTTGTTTGAAATCATTCCTTGGAGAAAAATCTGATGTTCCATTCGCAGAACTACCTCTAGCTGTTCACAAAACAAAATTTTCTTACAAAACATCATTCTTTTATGCATGTATGCGAATGTAGATAAACCTTAGTAGAATTGATCATTTTACTTAGGTCCATATAAGTAGAGGGGAAATAAGGGAATACACCAGACTAAAGCGATAGTCAATCTTTTAAAAGCTGGTCGCTATGTGAAATAGTTGAGGTTCGGTTTGCTTTGCATGGTCCTGCTTGAGAAAACTTAATTAGTTTAAAATCGAAACCAATAACAATGAATATCTCGAAAACTACAAGAAAAAAATAAATGATATAGCTTGTGTGTTTTTAAGAGATCTACATTTTTTGTGTAGTACGTTTTTGTCTCTCTCTTACGGTTTACCAGTTACGCAAACTTCATCCAGAATAAAGAGTTCTTTATAGGCTATTCCCAAAAAATTCAAGATATACATTTTATTTGCGATGTAAATATCTTTGATATGTGATATTTTAATCAAAATCACTACAGCCATTTTTGAGAATCTAATTTTCGAAATTTTTTCTATGTAAAGGGTAGTTTGGGGTGGAGGAATGTTTCTCAAAATCGTGTCGCATCCCTGGAAGATGCTAAACTTGACTAAGTTCGGTGTTTCACCGACTTTCGTTTTTGAGTTATCGTGTTCACATACATACGGACCTCTTTCTAAAAATGCTTTTTGTGGTTACAGAAGGTCCTAAAACGTGTATTTTTGGTGAAATCGCGGTATCGAATTTTTGGGTGGAATGCAATAACTTCTCTATATACTATGTACATAGTACGTGTAAAGAAAGTAAAAATATGTATGAAACACATAATTCAGATAGAAGAACCATTTTTATTATGAAAACTATAATATAATGGATATATCAAGTTGACATTGGTATAGACAGCCATATGAATGTACCACATTAGAGTAGCTCATAATGTCCTTATCGTACACAAGAGAGGTGTAGCCAAATGGGTTAAACATTGGAGGTTTTAAAGCAAGAAGTTGAACAGGTTAATTAAAATAAGGCTTTTGAAACTCTTAAGACAACCAATGAGTTCACCTATGTCCCGAAGTGTAAATTCCCAAAATGTTGTTCATATCATCCAAAAATGTTTTAAATTAAAGGTAGACAGATTGCTCCAGCCGAAATCCGTATTGTTCAGATTGAAAGAGTGTTGAATTGCTTGCAGGAGTTTGAAAATAAAGGAGAGGGTCAGTTTTTGCAAGACGTATAACTTTTTATAGAACCACTGCCACACCGAGTCCAACCAAATCAGCTCCACAATGGCAGGGCCAATGTACCTCTAATAATGTAAGTAACACGGGTACTCGGTATATGCAGCACCTGCTAAGTGTCTAGAATGTTTTTCAAAATTAATGTAAATGATCCTAGTTTGTATGTAAGGAGTTTGGCTACATGTAATTTTGGTGATTGTAAGTTACATAGAGCAAGCTTCGCTTGGTTCTAAAATTCTATCCTTTAGGTTGAGAAATAAAAACATTCACGAGTGCAACATTGAAAATTAGGATGAGAAGTTTTCATTGGAAACTATTGTGTAACCAAAGTTTTGTTCAGAGTAGCTAAATGGTGCAGATTTATAATTAGGAGGTTGTAAGTGTGAATAGGGGTAATTTGTACTTTCTCTGCCATGCATGCAGTATGTAAACAAGGTATTGCAATATCTCTCTCTCTCTCTCTCTCTCTCTCTCTCTCTCTCTCTCTCGCTCTCGTATATGTGTGTTTTATGCTCATTTCAGCTTAACATAAAATTCCAGTGACATCTTGACAGTTTATTTACTAAACGATGTATGTCCTTGCCTTAAAAATGCCTCTTTCCAAAATCCTCTTAACATTTGTTTCTCCTTTCCGCCAATGTGTACTCCAAAACGTTGCACTCTAAAATATTTCTTAGACTCCTCAACCACCGCTTAGTTAAATGTTTCTTGATATTGCTACCGCCTTCTGGCAGTAATTGATGCACGTGTATGAGGGGCTTGCTTCGGAAGTCATAGGTGATTGGTGCCATGCATTGTTACGCCTGCGTGGGTGGAATCGAGCACCGAAGCTGCGTGAGTTTAAGACACGTGGTTTGCACATGCGACAGCTTCTGGGAATTTCTTGCTACGCCATCGACAGGTTTAAAAATCTGATGTGTTCCATTCTCTGCCTTTCTCTACATCGCTGTAACAAATTATCGTTAAAAATCTTATTCTTGTATATCCTTCATGTTAATCGAAATAATCATTGGCAGAAATGGTCTTATTACTTGCTTCCTTGTACCTATGTAGAAAGGAAATAAGGGAATGCAGTTGGCTAAAGCAGTAGTCAAATCTTTTAAAAGCGGTTGCACGTGGTTGAAATAGGATAAATTTATAATATTTGATGCTGGATCAAAAACTGAAAATAAATCAGTTATCATTTTCAAGTTTGCATGGCCATGATTTTATTAATTCCCTCTTGAGAAAACTTTTCAAGTATGTTAAAACTGAAACTGAACAAGGAATATTTCGGAAATGATTAGCTCTACGAAAAACAGCATATTGCATAAATCCAGTTTTATAACGAGATCTACATTTTTTTTTTTTTTTTTTTTTTCTGATTAGTAAGCTTATGCTATAGCTTACGGTTTGCCATTTGTTCATTCGAAATAAGGAGATCTTCAGAAGCTATTCCTTGAAAATTCAATATATACATTTTATTTTTCATAAACAATCTTTAATATGTGGTTTATTTTAATCAAAATCGATAGAACCAGTTTTGAGAAAATCAAAAGTTTCAAAATGTTTTCAGTGTAAAGGGTAGTTTAGGTTGGGGAATTTTGCTCAAAATCTTCGTATCGCATCCTTGGAAGATAATACACTTAAATACCAAGTTTGGTAATTTACCGACTTGTCGTAACTTCTGTCGAACCGGCGATATAATCCATAGGTCCAGGAAGCTGCGCAACTCTCGTTTATCTTTCAGGCGAGGCCATTTCTCAAAGCCCGAACTTTGTAAGGGTCCGTAGCCATCCCAGGTCGTGACACTGTGTGATCCAAGTAGTTCAACTCCGTGTTCAGCTTCGGTTGGCTGCCTACAGTAATCTTGGACAGGTTCTCGAGGTGTTCTTCGAGGTTGTTGCCAACGACAATGATGTCTAATTATACCAGACAGACGTACGTCAAACCCACATTGGTTCCATGAGGCGCTGGTATTTGGCTGGTGCGTCACAGAGACCTAAGGTTATAGCTGTAAACTGCCAGTCTTTGGCCTGTCGAGAATACGGGTTCTCCTTGTTTCTGCGATCTAGGGCCACTTGGTAGTAACCCGATTTTAGGTCCAAAATCGAAAATCACACGGCAACAGCAAGAGTATCCATGGTGATGATTATGATTGATGTTTTAGGGCGCTCAGTCATCAATCTGGGGTACGGGAAGGGATACAGTTCTTCCGGTGATAGCATTCAGCTTGTAACTCACGTAGAAGCTTGATTCACTGTTCTTCATCAAGACTGCAGGGTAGCACCAGGGGATTTCGGACACTTTCGATAATCCCCCGGATTCTCAAATCCTTTAACATGTTCCATACCCCCGCTTTCTTCGCCGAATAAACATGTCAGTGGTTGCCGGAGAGCTCGGGCGTCTACGGTGTCGATGCGATGTAGTACTCGATGCCGTAATCGTCCCATTAGCAGAAAACAGAATGGTATAGTCTAAGTAGATTCTGGACCCTCTTCGGAGTCTACTTAGACGTTTGGCCGCACTCAGTAAGTCTTCATGCCGGGTCCCCTGATTGTATGGCAGTGTTGGCTCCTCAGATCCGTCGCGCAGCGGTATACTTGCACTTTCTGAACTGCGTTCCAACCTGCATGTCCTGATTGTTTGATGACCCAGCAGCCCTACTGGTACTTCCTCTTTACAAGGCAACAAAGTTCTGTTAACGCAAAACCCATTCAGTTGTGCCTTCTAGTCCAAAACTATATTCCTTGACCGTTGAACCTCCGTGGGCATATCTGAAATCTCAGCCAGGATCAGACTGCAGATCCTCGGATATTCGTTAGAGCTACAGAGTGTCCGAGTCGCAAGACCTTCCAGTTGTCGACAGTCGCCTCGTGGTATCCTGTAGGCATCCTCGCGATGAATTCCCACAAGCTCACAATACTTTGCCCCAGGGCCCACTCCAGTAGGGCCTCCTCCACAGGCAAGGTATCAGGAGACGTCATTGTTAGGGCAGACTCGATTTTATTTTCAGCAAGTCCTTCGCCACATCACCTTTTATTGCAGTCATGGCCTCACTTGTGTGCACTAATATCCGGCACAGCTTTCCGTGTGTCCAACCCTTTGCTATGAGACTGACATCCCAACTTCTGCCCAAGAGACAGCGTCTTTCGAGATGTGAAGGCTGCCACGAATGCCCCTCGTCACGCCGGTCCTTACTCGTTTCCGCCTGCTCGTCTGTTTGGTGTGAACAGTCCTTCACTAGAATTCTGGCCGGCCTCGCCCCCCAGCACATATCACTTAAAGATTGACGTCTCCCGATTGATCCTCTGTCCCCGTCGTATCGAATACTCCTGTATTCGAGGTGAGGGTAGCTGTTATCTTGGCCGTCTCCATCCTTCTTGTGGCTGTTTGCACCATATGGTTGTCTTTTAGTCGTGTATGCGGCACGAACCCCGTAGACTGATCAAGTGTTCTGGAACACAACTGGATGCGAGTTTCGCCAGGGCGTTGCTCACCAGCTGTTCACTTGGCAGGGCTAACTCCTGCAGCGTCTCACCTGGCTGTTGCAGCCTTGACTTGAACTGACTGTGATAGGCTTTGGCCAAGCAATAGTTGCGAACCGGTTCTTGAGGGCCTCTTAATTGTTTGAACATCACCAAGATCAAAATGGCATTTAAATGTCTCGTTTGACCTTGGAGGTTGCTATCAGTTGTGCGTCTTCCTCCTGTGCTGAACATCTGCTGTGAGCAGCGACTGTGATGACTTCTTCGGCGGAAAACTTCAAAGGTTGATGTTCAGTGGTATTTGAGTGGTTTGACGCATCCAGATGTAAATGCTGTGTTGCGTCCTGGCGTCGTTATATTCAAGTCATTAAGTATTCTATTGAGCCATTTTTCTACCATGGCACTCAGTAACTTGGTGCTGCCGTTGGCTCTTTCAGGACACTATACGCATTACCCGATGTCTTCTAGATCGTTAAGGTATTCGCCGACATCCTCCCGGGCGTTACCGTGCTGTCAAAGTCCTTCACAATTTTTGAGCTCTTGCATGTCTTCATGTCGGCCAGTAGTTTGTCGATTTTGTTGTTGATCTCCATCTTGGACATTTGATTTTCTTTTCTGTATCCCTATTTTCTCCCCCCTCTGCTCTATTCCGGATTTCATTTCCTTCTTGATTTCATCAGAATTGTTCTGTCCATCTCCATTGTGATCAGTTACAGTGAAACAAATGTCTATTTCATTCGCTGCAAAAAGGCCGCGCCTTGGCCAAGACACACATGTGGAGACTTCGGAAACATTTGATATCCAAACGAACTATCGATAACCTCCGACAACTGTACTACTGAGACTATTGGCAGAAGCTGAGAGATGGTGCCGCTAATTAGTGTGCGAGAAGTCGCGGCCTACAGACCAGGAGCCGGGGTCCACGCAGCAGCATGTGAGACTCCTTTCGAACGCATCGCCAATGATGTAGCTGGGCCATTCGCTGTGTCAGACAGTGGTAACAAGTATCATTTGGTCGCCATGGATTAATTCACCAAGTGGCGGAGGTGTACGTTATCCTTAATCAGGAGGCCAAACCCATCGTGAACTGCTTCGTAGACGAACGGTTTTGTCGTTATGGGTTACCGTTGAAGCTGCACAGTGTTCAGGGCACCTACTTTGAGTCCAACTTGATGAGAGACGCTGGAACGACTTGGAGAGCACAAGGCGCGCCAACACTCTAACCACAATCATACGGCACGTTTCAGAGGCAAATCAAGACTCTAGAAAAAAAAAAAAAAAAAAAAAAAAAACATTGGAGGAGTGTTCACCAGAAAGGCTGGAATGAAAGGGTGCCGCTTTTCTTGCTGAGCTACCGCCCAACACATCACACCAGCCAGTTTGGTCTTTAGGAGGGAGCTCCTTCTAAAATGCGACCTGATGTTTAGGAATCCTTCTGAGTCAGAACAGCCAGAAGTCGACTACGTGGAGAATTTCGTAGGCCAGCTTCAGAACAGGCATAAGATGGCCCGTCAATACATCCAGATAACGAGCGCTCAGAAGAAGACCCGTTACGACCGGCAGCCCAACAGCTGAGGTTTCCAGCAGGATGATTTGGTATGGGTATATCGCCCTACCGGAAGGGATGCTGCCCCAATCCTCAATAAACATTGCATCCAGAGGCTGCCCCAAAGAAAGAGGTTGGTAGTATAGCTGGAATGTCTAGCCCGTCGTGGTAGTGCTGATCAGGACGACTAGTCCTGAGTTACACCTGCGTGAGTGATGCGTATGTCGTCGACGAGTTAACACTGAGAGTCGCACCTGCGTGCGTTTGTGACATCTGCGGTGGTTTACACTGTTTTTGAAATTTCTTGCCATATTATCTACATGTATAGAAAGGAGTAACTTGGACTTCCTTGACCATACGCCTTGGGAGGATCAACTGCTCTCTCTGAGTCTTCTCATCAGGTGACTCATACTCGAGTACTCCTTCCTTGGTCTTCAATGATTCCCATTGGGCCCAGTGAGACTTATACACACTACTCCGGATGCAGATTTTTCGTCATCTCTCAACTCTCCATTCTTAGTTATACTGTTAACGCCTTGTGGATTGACTTGTAGACGCTGGGCACCAGACACTGTCGCATCTCGGCATCAAGCACCCCATCAACGAAGGAATTGGCAGCTTCTTGGGACACATAACTAGGTGATAGGTACACCAGGGATTTGTTTACCAGCTATTCAATCTTCAGGGTGAACTCCTGCAACGTCTCCCCTGGCTGTTGTAGCCTCGATTTAAGCTGATTGTGGTAGGCATACCAACGATCGTTCCCGATGCGGTTCTCGAGGTACTACCAGATCCTTCCAGATATCGCCAACGTCGGAATCGCATTCAGTACTTCTGCAGCCCGTCCCTGTATGCTTGCTATCAGTTGTGCGGCTTATTACTCTGCTGACCATTTGTTGTGGGTGGCGACGGCGGGGAACTGTTGGCTGGATGTTCCGTCGAAGTTGGATGGTTTGACGTGTGCGGATGTTTCGTGCGTTGTCGCCTCGACCTTCAAAGTCTTTCAGCCTTCCGTCTAGCATATTTTCCATAGTCGTTTTTAGTTTTTTGACGCTGCCGTCGGCTGTTCTCACTAGGGCATTAAGCCGTTCCCTGTCGTATCCCAGGCATTGGGCATGGTCTTTAACCGTTCCACCAAGCTCTTCCATCTTTTCCCCAACTTTCTCCACAAGGTCTTTCACGCCCTTCTCCACGCTGGCGAGTCATTCATCGATTTTGTTCGCTATCTCCATCTCCATTTTTCCCCATGACGAATACCATCTTTTGCATTCCGGATTCCACGTCCTCTTCCATCATCGTCATTCCGGATTCCACCTCCTCTTCCATCATCGTCATTCCGGATTCCACCTCCTCTTCCAACATCGTCATTCCTAATTTCATTTCATCCATTCCGGATTTCATTTCGGTCTTCATTTTCCTCTCGCGGAGTTAAATAAAAAATCCCGCTCCGGTTTTCATTTCGTTCATTCCGATTTTTATGTTCTTTACTTCCAAGAGTAAATACTTTTTTCCATTGTGACCTTAATTCCCGCTCCTACACAAGTGTAAGATTACGACCAGTTCAACAAACAACTCTGTTTCTTCCACTGACTACAAATAAAAACTTGTTTCCTAATGTCTTTCTTGGACGCATTCGTAACAATTCTTCTGTATACGAGTAGTTTCCCTTTCGATGCTTCGCGGCTGCTACTACTACACGCCGAAAATTTCCCATTGAAACTGACTCAACTGCTGCACACTATGCATTCCCAGTTGAAATTGAATTCTTCAGGGCTCCTCTCCTTTTTATACCTGTCAATGACAAAAAAAAAAAAAAAAACTTTCAGAAGTTCCAGAAGCAGTCACATATACATGTTCAGCAAAAAGCAGCTATGACGTTTGAAACCAGCTGTTCACACATGGCCGCAAGAGTTAATCATAATATTTTAGCTTGGCTTTCGTGTTTACCGGACGTTATTTTCCCAACTTGTGACTAGAGATAGCTCAAATGGATGATACATGTTATGGCTGCCTTGAATAGATTCTACAGTGAACATTTTGGTATGCTATGTCTGGAAACAATGCGACATTTAAAATTTGAACAAGTCTTCTTCCTATTCCCGGAACCCAAGAAAGCTTTCTGTTAATTGTGAAAGCTCACATTATAATATACTAGCGGGTGCTGATATTGCATTGGTCGCATTTTAAATTGAAATTATTTCTTTCATTTTGTTTATATCCCCTCCAATGAAATGAATGCCTAGATATAAAAGTCACCAGAACAGCAAACTTCTGTCTAGAATGTGTACAGAAAACGTACTCACTGGGATCGATACAACTACACAAAACATTGAATCATCACCCTAGGCATGCCGCGCCGTGGCCTAATGGTTAGACCACTCGCCTCTCACCTAGACGGCCCGGGTTGGATTATAAGCGACTACATATGAGATTTGTGGTGGACAAAGCGGCGCAGGGGCGGGTTTCCCCCGTCATCGCATTCCACCGGTGGTCTAACTGCATTTCATATATTGCCAATGTTATCGCCTGTACTGCCACAAGTAGTAAAAGCGGGCGTTAAACAGTTCAAAAAAATCACCGCAGGCAGAAGTACGGTTTGATAAAAACTTTCACTGAACGAGCCAAAAGAATTTGTATGAAAAATATTTTTAAAAATGAGCTAAAACACTTAAAATTGGCCTTCCAGGCGAATGGTTACACACAGAAAGAAAACAATTGCACTCTGCTCTCAGGCGCCCCTTGGAAAGGAAGGAATGCCACACAATAGCCAAGGCCTACCTTACCTTACCTTAAGAATGCCTCCGACTGTATAGGCAAACTTCTGGGCTTATATGACATTAACGTGATCTAGAAATCGACACGAAAATTAAGATGGCAAAATTAAATGTCGCCCATATTCATCTGCAGGTGAATACAAAGTTCCCTATATCTCTGGCGATGTGTACCTAGGTACCACATTGCGCAGCGTAGCCACGAGAATAAAGGAACATGAACGGCATAGCAAACTGGACACAGAATAATCCTCTGTGGCAGAACATGCTTTATTCTTTGGCCATGACTTCAGCTTTAAAGAAACTCAGGTTTTATCTTCAATCACCAACTACCATGCTCGACTACATAGGGTAGCCATAAAAATCGTTAAACACAAAAACAATTTCAACCGGGGGAAAAAAAAAGTTTCCCCGTGTACACAAGCCTGGATACGAGGCTTGAAAAAGCTTAGCCAGCAACCACACGTGTCGTGTCGGGCCGAGGGCAGCCCAAAAGAGTGCTAGACGTAAACACCCATTCTTGCTAGAACTTTAGGCCGTTCTCATGGGAATGTTAAATTTGTAGGATGGCGGGTGTAAATTTGGTATGGGAGGGACAGGAGGGAGCAAGATTGCTCTTCAACGGTTGCCAGTCATGGTGCACTGGCCCTTGAGTAATTCTGATGCCGAAATTTGGGATTTTATTGTGAAATGATGTCCAAGCAACTCTTGTAAGAATTGTATAGGAACTTAGCGGTAGAAGGTGTTGGAATTCCTCCTTGATTCCCGGAGATCTCCGCAAGCCATACGGGAAAGCCGGCATCGCCTGAAGCGCCGGTTTCTGGAATTATAATCCCCCAAGAGACCTAACGAGGGTGCTCCGATGAAAGGGCAAACCGTTGTAGAGTTTGACTGCGCAGCGCCTAATCGCATCCTCCACGCATTATAGACCAGAAGCTTCGTGCGGGAGTCTCATGGTAAAAAAAAGAGCGTACAGAAGAATTGGCCCGGAGACATTTATTCTCTACACCTTTTGAAGCAGTAGCAGACTGGAGTCCGCTGCCAAGTCCCAGATCTCCCAGGCGTATATTGTGGGAATTATGAGAAGCCTCTAAAGGCGCAACTTTTAAGGGGAACTGCCATCGTGGACTTGAACATCGGGTAGGAGGAGGTTGCAACCCGAGTAGTCCGTAACCTCAATTCTTTGATGTGTTCCCCAAAAGTTACTCCCTTATCTAGCTTCACTCTTAAGTGGATTATAGTGTTCGTCCACTCAATCCGTCTAAGGTTCGTGAATGTGGGGAAGTTTGCGGAAAGCGGTGCTTGGAGAAGAGAATGACATGGCTTTTCTTCGTATTGGTCAACCATTACCGCTCGCACCACTGTTGGTAGAGGCAGAGGTGTCTTTGGATGGGGTTGAAGGCTCTGCGTAGGTTCTTGTAAGATCAGAATAACATCTAAGTGCTGCTTAGTTAGGTAGGTCGACCACGTAGACGCTGAATAGCGTGGGGTATAGTACAGAACACTCCGCCTCTTATTGACCTTTGTGTTGATTTGTGTCAAACAACTAAACAACAAAAGCTCTTTTTTGAGGCATGTGTGTACCAGATGTATGTGTGTTGGAAGCCCCAGACGGGTCAGCTTCAGTAGGAGACCCGAATGCCTGCCAGGTCGTAGATAAGGCCTCCATGCCCAGCTGCAGTGTAAGCCCTGACCTGGCAACCCAGGGCAGCAGCAAAAGTTACTGGGATATAGAATGCCCAGGGCAGACACCAAATTAGTGAATGTCGCCTAAAAGAGGGGACAAATAGGCTAGCAGTAGCTTCTCGAAGACCTTCGAGATAACAGGCAGGAAACTGATGGCGCGGTGCTTTTGAAGGATGAACTGGATCCTCGCCCGGCTTCAAGATGCATATCACCTGGGCCTCTCTGCGCTCGTGTGAAAAGTGGCACAAGGCGAGACGTTGAAGACTTTTGTCAGAAAGAAGGGTTGAAGGGAAGGCAGAGAAATCTGGTGGGGGTGAGCGTGCAGACCCTGCTGCCTTTTTGGGGTTGAGGCGCCGGAGTGAGTTTTGGAGTGCGCTTGGTCTGATGACAGGAAGTCGATGTGTCACGTCAAGAGGATGTCGAAAATATTGACGCATCTCTCGCCGAGTGCGTTCGGGAGAGTCGACGTCCTGAGGGTCATCTCGCGGCTTCATAGTCCTTTCGAGATAGTCAGTGAAAACATCTGCTTTATCTTGAGGCACGTATGCCGGGCCTTGGGTGCCTTGCAGTGGGGAGGTAAGTTGAACGGTGCCGGAGAACTTTGGCAATGCTGCACGACACCATCCTCGAGCCTCATGCGGGCCATCGTCTCCCACGCTCGCACCTTGTGCTCGCGTAGGCGGTTACTGATCTCGGCGTAAATACATCATCGATTATGCGGCTTGCGGTGACGCTGGTAAAGTTTGCGGGTTGCCCAGGAACGACGGATTAGTAGATGGAGCTCGAGGGGAAGTATGTCCGGGTGAATAAGAGCTGAGGTGTGATCGGTAAGGTTATGGACAGTTCGCACCATGATGGGTGTGAAGGATGAGATCGCAGCCTCCAGGGACGGAATATTTGTGATTCGGATGGATGGAGTTATTGAGGGAAACCCAGACACATTCCCAATCGACGTGGCGGTGTTTAACCGATACGTCATGACTGACAACCCATGTGTTAACTTCAGTTAACACGGTGTTATGATCGGAATGAAGTGCGCTGATTGTAGTGAGCGATGTGTGGAAGGGGAGTTGCGTGAGTATCGCGTAGTCGATAACAGTTGCCCTTCTTCGACCTCATGGATGATGGGTGGACTGCCAGGTGTCTTCTACTCTGAGCTGAGGATCCACATTTACCGTGCGTATGATTTCATTGCCTCGGGCGTCCGCAATTCCAATGCGGATGTTTGGCGTTGAAGTTTCCGGCAGAATGACATGATGTAGGGAAGGATAGATAGTACAAATTGCCTTCTGGGTGGGTGGTATAGACACCATTAGAACTTGCCTAATGCCAAGGTCAACAGTCTTGGCTTCTATGAAGAGGCGGGAGCTCGATTGGTCGATGGAATACCCTGTTTCCTCACGAAGATCGCTGGACCATCAACGTCCCACGCGATCCATCCTGAGGCAGTTGTAGCCCAAAGGCGGAAAGGGGTTTCTGGACGGAGGTGTGTCTCATTGATTAGCATGAGGTCTAGGGCAAGTAAGCTGGCGAAATGCTGGAGCTCATTCTCCAGACCGATCAGATTACACGCGTTCCAGAATGCAAACCGAATGAGCCACGAGACCTAGTTCGATCCGTCATTCTGGGCGGCCTGGATGATTGGTCCCCTCCATGGCAAAAGTTATTTTTGCGGCGGGACAACGGTGGATAGAAATCTGACCAGCAGATCACATGCGTTGGCCGTGGTTCTGTAACAGCTGTTACAGCCACCCCATCACATCTGATAACAGCAGGGTGGGAGTGGGAGGAGAGCGTCGGGGCGCGGGTCTGCTGTTTACCTTGTCCTTTGGCTGTTACTCGGGCGTAGGGGTACCATGTGTTTACGGAGCCTTGGGGGCCGAGTTCGCACCCTAGAGGCTGTCGTCCCTTAGCTTGCGTTGACTGGTTTGTATTGCGGTGACTGGAGCTGGTTTATGAGCGGCTTGGTGTACGTGTGCACCATCACGTGACATCGCAAGGCCACTCGCTACCCTGTGCGTCGCTGTGGCATAAGATGAAGTCCTGTTGCTGACGTGTTCTCGCTGGTGCAGGTGGTGTTGGCGCTGGTTGTCTCTATTGACAGCTCTAGTATATTGCAGGTTGGTAGCTGATTACGGCCCTTGGTTGCAATGACGGCTTTTGTGGTTGGGCATCCACTATAGCATGCCACATGCTTCGCATTACAGTTGGCGCACGTAGGGGTCTCGATGGTAGATCGAGGGCAGACCTCTTTAGGGTGGGAGCGTAGGTTGCGGAAGCAGAAGTGACGAGTCGTTAAACCCCAAGCACCGGTGACATTGAGAGGGACCGCCAGAGCCCTTGGATGGCTCTATACGAGCTCGGAAGATGGTTCGCTCCCCAACAAGGGTGAGGTGGTGAAGGATTTCGGACCTGTGCCCATTTGGAGCGGACGTGGTGAGCTGCTTTATCAATGTAGAGGTGATGCTTAGCGGATGCTTAGATGTCTCCCACCAGGGTGTCCACTGGTACACCATGGATGATCCTGTGCGTGTCTCGTGACTTAAGCCCAATGGAAATGGTATTTCATTTATGGACACTAATTGCTGTGGTTCTCAGCGTCCCATTCTATACTAATCGTTAAAACCGCTCAGAGGTCTCTTATCAGGGAAGTGAGGAACGCCTTTCTTGAGTAGTTGTTGGTGAAGCTTATAGTCTTCTGGAATGTTGGCCTGAAGACGAATCGGCTTATTCCTCTTCATCATGCATAACCGGTCAGAGTAGGCATGACCTTCTTAAGGAACCGTACCGAACCCCGAAGTTGTCCACGGTGATGTGAGAAACGTGCTTTTTCAGCCCAGTGTTTGGCAAAGGGCCAGCAACAGTGGGACGGGATGCTGCTGATTGGCCAGAGGGCATGCCCCCTGAAAGCCAATCGGGATCTCCTCTGCTTCCGCGAGCCACCTGGCTGGAAGTCGTCTTCTCCATCTTTAGAGAGGCCGAGGAAAACTCCTTTGGGCTTACCATCATGGAGGACTGTTACGATATGCCCGCAGTACTGTCGCTGAGTTGAAACTTCTGTGCCCACACTAGCACAGTCGTTGGAGTCGTACTCCTAGTTTTGGCCTATGCGGGAGGTCGTTATTGGGCGAGACCAAATAGTGGATCTTGACCTTACCGCCTTGGTGTTCCTGCTTAGATCTTTTGTTCTTACCCCTCAATTTTAGCAGATCCACTGGAGGGCAGGGTGGCTGCACCAGTGTTGATACGGGCAACAGCGGTTGCAGGTTGACTGACATGCCCGCTTTGGGATTTGCGTGGTGGATGGGATTTGGATATGGTCATTGTTGAAGGACAGCAAGAATGGACATATAGTATTGTACCCAAGGGGTGCTGCGCACAAAACACACCTCTAGCTGCAGGCAGCAGGGGCTTCACAAGAGGTCCGGACCCCAGAGTTGAGCCTAAACCTTAAAAAGGACAGATGGCTGGATCCTTTTTCGGCTACCCGCTGCCTGATGTACTTTTAGTGGTCTGGAATTACGTATCTCCGGTAACCAGAAATCAGAGAACTTATAACGGTTCAAACGGCCCAACCCCTCCAACTTGCTCTATGCTTGCGAAGTATGGGGCATGGCAGCAGACACCTGGCTTCTCTGGTTACAGCGGATACAAAATAGAGGACTCGGGTCCATCTATTCTGTATGTCGTTCTGTGAGTGTACTACATAAAGCTTCGGCCCTCCCATGTGTGATTGGATGTCATTAGGCGCCGGGCTCAAAAAGTCTACGCCAGATTGGTCCAACATGAGAACGCATTTGTCAGGTCATTGGGGCCTACTTCCTGAAAGCCGATACAGGCAGTAGCGGGCTTCCCACATGGCTTGCGAGCACCCCCGGTAACAACAGCTTCAATCCAGCCAATAGCAAACTAGGTACTCTCCCTCCCAACCTTGGGAGTGGTCAACTAAAAATCAACTCCAACAAAAACAATTAAATAAGCTAAACACTAGTGGAGCAGAGGAAAAGGATTCTGCTCCTGAAATAGCAACCGTTGAGGAGCCTATCAATAGCGCTACTTCCTTAACACCAACACCCGAAACTCCACCAAAATCACCAACCCTAATAATCCATCATTCCTGTGGTTAAGACCTTACCAGGGTAGGTACACAGCAACAACATCTAGTCTCACCACGACTCTACCAGATCTCGCACACACGCACGCCCCTCCAACAGAAGCGAGCCAATTAGCGTACAGCAACACAGAGTATGTCCCGCACACCCTCACTATTAAGAAGGCTCTCTACCGGTCCTCGGCATTAGAGCTCTGACCAGCAAAACCTATAGATCACTTTACCCCGAAGATGCCAAGCGAGGTCCTTGGCGAAACGTTTGTATCTTCCATGCTTTCTAGACCACCGCCGGCAAGCCCGACAAACAAAACTTATCAATTTAAACGCCGCCCGTGAAGGTCAAGAATATAATACATGAATCAGTAGTGATGTTAATTTGCGATGTTGGGCTTCAATTTCCAACTCTTTCCGTATTATTGTGAGCAACAACTGAATTACAAAAACATTTTTAAAGAGCCACAAAGTGTAGAAAATTTCAAACCAATAATACAGAATATCTCGAAAACAACTGATCCACCATAAGGCGTATAAGACTTAGTGTGTTTTAAAGAGATCTACTGTTTTACGAACAGCCTTTTTGTCTAGGTCTTGACCTTTATCTTTCTTGGGCTTTCGGTAACTTATTGTGCATATTTTTGTTTGAAATATTACAATTGCATTTTGTTTTTGTCTCTACGCCATTTTAAAAGATTTCTGTGCAGATAGACGAGCACATATAACAAGAGTGAGATGTCCTAAATAAATAGTAAAAAGTTACCTCAGGGTTCGTCAATTTTCTGGGATTAATAATAGCTTTAGAAGAATTAAAAATAATGCAATGTGAAAATTCTATTACTTATGTTCAAGACGTTATTTCTATTTTGAAGGAAATTCAGCAAGGGTGTTGGAAGAACGACCTGCAGTTTAACATTGATCTTAAAATTATGGTGTGTTAATTCCAAATTAAAAGCCCCCCCCCCCCCAAATCAAGTTACATGGTCCTTAAAGGAAGCCTAAAAAAATATCCTATAATAAAATACAATCTTACTACATTGTTGCTCCGATTTTGACCAAAGTTGGCACAGATAATTTGAAGGAAGGCGAAAATTGTCCAACTTAGAATTCGAAATTCCGTTCCATTTCTTTCACAGAATTAATTATTTTATTTAATGTAATGTCTACGAAAGCTCTAACAACCATCTGTTACTTTCTCAATTATTGTCTAATAGTTACAATATTGCCAATATAAGTAAAAATAAATTCCTACTTAGGCTTTCATGGCCCCACAAAGTAACAGCGAGTTCGCATATTACTTGTTAATCTACTGACATTAATTAATTATGGCGTAATAAAACAATCAGATAATTAGAACAGCTATATTGCTTGCACTACTGCAAAAGCGATATAATGCATGTTTGAAATAAAAAAAAAAATATCGAACTGCGTTATATTATAGTGTAACGGCAACATCAAACCAGACAACATAGTTCATTATCATTTTATTTATCTTCATATGATTTATTGTGTACTGATATAAAATAACACAAAAGGATTCAGTATAATTGTGTTGGTTACAATTGTCCTGTCAGGTAGTATATTCACCCTTTTGTTGGGTTTATAGGCCTTAAATGTATCCTTTCATTTATATTACTAATTAAACTATGGGTTCTCCCATTGTTTATTTGATTCCATTCTTGTTGTCCAAATTCCTGCAAAAAGTAAAGCCATTTTGGTAGCCCAAACCCCGGAGCAATGCGTGATTATTGCTGCAATGATCATGTTATAAGTGGGTAATAACCAGAAGAGGTATTTTAAAACTTGATTGCATATGTCTGGCTAGTTTTTAAAATGTTGTTTTTAATCCAAAAAGATTTCCAAACATTTAACTTCTTTCCCCATTTTTATTGTATTACAAGCTAAAACACCGGGCTTTGCCCGTGGTTGGAGAATTTATCCTTATCACATTTAGCCTTGGTTGCACTTGTCCAATAGCTGTGCATTTTTTTCCGAAGTATTTAAACATTATTTAAGTACACACTCAAATAAATGCTTAATCAAAACTCGGGACACTACAAAGAAAGAAAACTAACTGAGAAAACAACATGCAAAGGCAGGTTGACAATCACAAATATTACAATAATGCTTTCCAGTGAGTGCAGCTCTAAATCGTATTACCACATTTGGGGTGACTCGTCAATGTTTACAGAGACATTTTTTTTTTAAAGAAGTGATACCAGTTTAAGTAACGTCAATATATCCCTGTTTATTCCCCGTGACCAACATGCATAAAACTACTAAGAAAATGCAAGAAAAAGAGAAAAAGAATGAACACATACAATAGAAGAGGTACTTCGTCTGGTTTGATGCTATTGCTTTTATCTGCCTAAGAAATATCACAAATTTCCCATAGAGAGAGAAACACACTAATTACAAAAAAGTTAGTAATGCTTACTTATTGGTAACTGATTAAGAGGAGCCGAAAACATTAGAAGGAAGAACACTTTTAAGCCCCTATCAAATTTGTTATACGCGAGGTGCATCCAGAAAGTAAGTCCCGATCGCGTCTACAGACGGCACCACCAGTTGGATAGAAATGCGCATGTGCAGGAGTGGAGAGGAAGTATATGGAAATGTCGCCCTCCGTGGTGTAATGGTTACCTGCTGACTTCATATACCCAAGGTCGCGGGTTCAAACCCGGCGGAGGACGATGGATTTTTTCGGGCGTAAAAATTCTTTAGCATGGCTTCATTCGGAAGGGAAGTAAAGCCGTTGGTCCCGTGTCGTAGATTTAGGGCACGTAAAAGAACCTCAAGTCTGATAGGCCTCTGAGCAAAATTAAGCGGTCTTTCACGCCCAATATACGAGGGCTGATCAACAAAGACTGATACAGATTATTTTCCTGTAGCTTCCGTATCTGTAACATAAATATTTGAAAAGAGCGGGTTTTTATGTATAATGTCGGTAGGCGGCAGCACTCGTATCGGTAGGTTGGTAGTAATGCTCTATTTTGTAGACCCTACGTGCATTTCGCATACCAGACAATGGGGGTGACGCGAGAGGAGTAGTACAGCGCAATCAAATTCTGTTTTCGTTTAAACCATATAGCCACCGAAACTTATGAAAAGCTGAAGCAAGCGTACAGTGAAGATGCACTACCTCGTGTAACAGTATTTAGGTGGTTCAAGGACTTCAAAGAAGGCCGACTTGTCAGTGTTAAGCTAGCTGGGCCTGGTGTTTCGGTTTCTGTTGTGATTGCAGTCAACATCAACACAGCTGCTGTGATTGTCCGAGAGGATCGGCGTATAACATTACTTAACCTCAGTGAAGTGTTGAGAATTTCATATGGCAGTGTGTTTACAATTATGCACGACCATCTCCATATGACCCGAATTTGTGCTCGTTAGATGCCACGTTTGTTGACTCCCGAACAAAAGGCTGTGCGAATGGAGACAAACCGTGAGGTGCTGCGTCTGTTTGCTGATGGAGGGGATGCATTTTTTAAATCGATTATCACCGGTGATCAGTCATGGCTGCATCATTATGATCTGGAAGGAAAACAAGCCAGCACAGTGTGGAAATCGCCAGGTTCTCCAACACCAAAACAGGCAAAAGCTGTTCCATCTGCAGGGAAAGTGATGATCACATTTTTTGACTGTAATGTAATGATTTACCAGCATACAGTTCCCCCTCACACTACTGTTACAGCAGCATACTACACGTCAGTATTGGCTGCTCTGAGGAAGCACATTGCAAAGAAACGACCAGAGCTTTTTCGGACGGGATGGCGACTTCATGACAATGCACGGCCTCACGTCGCAAATCAAGTCATGCAGTTTCTGGCTCGATTCAACATTACCTGTGTACTACATGCACCTTATAGCCCCGATCTTGCACCCTGTGACTTTTTTTATTCCCATCACTAAAGGCAAAGCTTAGGGGTATTCGATTTGAGAACTCTGAAGCAGTGCTCAAGAAAAGTGAGGCGATTCTCAAGGACCTGACAAAGAATGGTCTGCAGCACGTGTTCAAGAACTGGCAGATGCGCTATAAAAATTGCATTGAAGTAGGAAGGGACTACTTTGAAAATGACCATGTAAACATTGAATTGGAGTAATAAACATCTGTGAAAAAAAAATTAGTCTCAGTCCTTGTTGATCAGCCCTCGTAGAATGGGACGCTGAGAACATCAGCAGTTAAAGAGCGTCCATAAATAACACGCCATTTACATTTTGTATATGGGAATGAAGTTTGTCTACCACGCTGTGCTAGGAAAAAATGGCTACTCTGATATAGTCTCCCACCTACTGACAGATGCGAACAAAACCAAATGTCTGGCTGCAGCATTGATATTCCTGCAGCGGTACGCAGAAAAAGAGGACGAGTTTATCTACATATTGCCACTGGAGATGAAACGTGGGTGTCGCATGCCACACCAGAGACAAAACAAGTGCATTGACGGCACAGTGGTTCACCTGTGAAGACCGAATTCAAGCAATCTCTGTATAAAAAAAAAATATATATATATCATGTGCACTGTCTTCTGGGATCAACATGGTATGTTTGTACAAGTTTCTACCGCGAGGGAAGACTATATGCTGATCAGTATTGTCAGACGGTGTATAGACTGAGGAGGGCAATCCAAAAGAAGAGACGTGGGATGTTGACAAGACACGTTACGCTGTTGTACAGCAATGCAAGACCCCATACAGCCAACGCCACACGAAATGTGTTGAATAAGTTTGGATGGAAGATCTTCAACTATCCACCTTACAACCCCGACCTCGCCCCAAGTGATTTTCATCTCTTCCGTCTCATGAAGCGTTTTCTGGCAGGAAAACATTTCCACAATGACGCTGAGGTGCAGAATGGAGGGACTTCGTAGTTCTGGACATTGGCGGCAGAGTCGAATGAACTGGACTTAAATTTGATGATGCACCGTTACGATAAATGCCTCAACAATGGTGGTGAAAAGTAGCAAGTGAATATGTAATTATTCCAATAAATATTTCTTACTTAGTGATGTTTTTGTTTTATTTATTAGTCATCGGGACTTTCTGGATACACCTCGTATTAAATGTAAATGCAGGAGGCGGTAGCAGCAGCTGAAACAGAAAATGAAGTTAGAAGATTGAAAGAAGTAAGATAAAATGATACAAAAGCAGCTAGTAACCTTACAGTCTAGAAAGTATACACAGAATAAGAATCGGACGGTGAAAGAAGAGAGGGAGGGAGAGGATTGAGACGGTGGAGATGGGGAAGAAGAAAAAGAAGAATTTATAGCAGACCACATTGGACTACCACGAATAAAGATGAGTATTCAGGAAGAAGAATAAAAAGATTAGGAGATTACCAGATGAAGTTGATTAAGAATGTGCGAGGTTTGATAACTCAGAATCGCCAACAATGGTAATTGTTAGTGCAATGCAGTTCTGGTGCAATAATTAGCCATCCTTTATGAGTGCACAGGTGGCATTTCAGTGCTCTGGGTGGAGAGGTGTTGCGGACACTTATTTTGCTCTTCCCGTGTAAGATATTTGAAAGATGGAAAAAACCGAGATTCGAGCAAACACGAAAAGTTGGTTAAAAGTTGACTATAACTTGTTATTTATGATCATAAGGTTCGGATTATTTGGTACATACATATTTTGTTTGCGTCATAATACTAACATTAAACTTAGTTTAATGTTCTGGATATTCAAACTGGGCAAAGTTTTATTGCACGTAAAAACCCATCTTTTTCTAATTTTTTTTTCTGTAAATAAATAGTTTCGAATGTTCACATAAACCGCATAAAGGAAACCTTTTTAAAATAATTTTCACGTATGTGCATAAAGTCACGTAAAAGCAGCAGCAGAATTATTCGTAAAAAATTACCATCCAACGTTTTAATGCTCAGCTACATCGGCCAGACTATTGGAAGAACTGATACGTCAGCTATAGTATCCCATTAGTTGGACGAACATATAAACATCGTGTTTTCTCAAGCTACATGAGCCCGTAAGGTAAGAAGAGGCAGTTCCTCATGGCGTGCTTGATTTAGCATCTGTTATCGCTTCACAGCCCGCTGATGTATACACTGTAGGGAGCTGTATACTGTATTGACTGTATAGTCAATAGCTATTTAGTCAATTTTGAAGCCGCAAAATTTATACAACGTTCTAGTTGTGTTGTATTGGGAAGTAACATATCGACAGTTTGGAGTTCACTGCGGATTAAACATGCCCAGAGTAAAAAGTAATGCAATTTACTGTGTGCAGCAATATGCTGCGGAATTTAAGGATATTTTCAGTTGTGATAGTAAAATCCTGTATTGTCAGCCATGTGGTAAAGTTATAATGGCAGACCACGCTCGCAAGTAACACGATATTTAAGTAGTGAAAAATGTAAGGCAGCTATTTCACGATATACAAAAAAAAAAACCTTTATGATGTAGTGCTAAGTACTTCACACAACCTTCCAAATGTTCAACGTATTGTGAGAATTTGTGCAGAGGGTAAGTTTCAGCGGACACACCCATTTCCAAAGGAACAAAGTACAGTTGAAAACATTTCTGATGAAATGTACAAATATTGACACACCTGATGAATCAACTTTGCGAAAACATTTTTCTACGTACTACGAAGAAACAGTGGGGTATTTAGGCAAAATCTATCTTAATGGAAAAAACATTGCGTGAGCTTAGAGAAAACTCCAGATTTTAGTGGCAGAAAAATTAGAAACGTTGTTATAGGGGATTTGAATGACCCCGAAATTTCAAAGCCATCTTTTATACTGACCTGCCAAAACATTCCTGCTGCAAACCATTTCATTTAATGAATCAGTGC
Source organism: Hymenopus coronatus (assembly GCA_030762935.1). Classification (NCBI taxonomy): domain Eukaryota; kingdom Metazoa; phylum Arthropoda; class Insecta; order Mantodea; family Hymenopodidae; genus Hymenopus; species Hymenopus coronatus. Next base: position 136,361,163 of record CM060886.1, read on the forward strand.
AGATATTGTGGCCAGATGGTGTACAATGTAACAGCGTTTTGTTATTTTTGATTGATGCGTCACCATATATGAAAAAGGCGCAGCAGGACTTGCACTTATCCTAAAATGAGATGTCATGGTTTGCTTAGAATATGTGAGGAAATTAGAGCTATGTTTCCTGACATTGATAAATTGATATCTAATGGGGTAAAAGTATTCATGTCATCTAAAAGAATTGAAATTTTTCAGAACAAATATCCAAATACTCCGCTGCCTCCTGTTGCGCCTGTAGTGACACACTGGGGAACATGGTCGGCTGCAGTTCGTTACTATGCAGAAAACCTGTCATAAATGAAGTAAACAGTAAAGATTCCAGTTCAATTACAATACATCGAGAATTTTTAAGTTATACTGAATTAAGAAATGACTTAGCATACATTTCCGAAATTTTGTGACTCCTTAAAGTAACTGGAATGAGTAGGAATGCCTTTGAGATAAGCATTCAAGTAGATCAGGATGTGGGGGGGGGGTCTGAATATTCTTTCTGGTCCTTCAGTACAAAACTCAAAAAGAAAACCCGAGGAAATGTTAAAAAATAATAGTATGTTTAAGATATATAACCATTCGAATGAGTTGCACGTGCACCACTAAATTATTGAGTGACATTCCACATTATAATTAAGCTGGACTTACCTCTTGTGACGTGGCACGATCATTTTCGAAATTCAAGACACTTCTTCATGACAACCGTCAAATCATTCACGATGGAAAAGTTTAGGGAGCATGTGATTATATGCTGTAACTTTACAGTACTTGTTTATCTCTCTCAGGAATAACCTCGTACATTTATCTTAGTTGTATTAGTTCAGTCATTTAGATTAAAAAAAAATGTTCTACGCACATTTTTGACATTTTCAGCAGATAAAAAATAAAATTTTTCCAAGTTTTTAGCACCTAAAAATCTAAGCCCTATGATCAGTATCCACCAAGGATGTGACACGAAACATTTCAAAGAAATTTTCCCACCCCAAACTACCCTTTACATGGAATAATTTCTGAAAATTTGTATTTTCTCAAAAATAGCTGACTATTTTGACTAATATACTATATATTTAAGACATTTTAATGATAAATGAAACCTATACCTTGAATTTTCTGGGAATTACCTCTGAAGTCCTCTTCATTCTGAATAACTTTTGCATAACTGGCAAACTGTAACAAATAGATAAATTCTTACTGCACCAAAATGTAGACTCGTTAAAGCAGACAATTTATGTTGGATAGCTTTTGTTTTTGTGAATACATTTATATTGGAAGTTGTTATATATATATGAGGTTTCAGACTCCTACACTCATTAGTGTCTGAGCTGGGTCACACTGAACAAAGTTAAAAGGTAACTATTTTAACTTCCTTTATTAATATTGTAAATGTATAATTTGTATAAAAATGTATGCTTGAAAAAGTCTGTGTAAAGCAGTTAACATAGGTTCCAATGACTTAGTAGTTCAGCTAAATCTGATTAGTGTCTAAAGTTAAGCATAATTTCTAAAATAGAGAAATGAAAATGGTGGGCAAGTGCCGTTAAAATTTACTGTCGCGACTGCCTCACCTCACTTGAGCTGCGTGAATTGGGAAGGGAATGAACACGTGCTTCAAAGGCCAACAAAACTAGAGTAAAAGAATCACTGCGACTCATTTGTGTTTACAAGACAGCACCAAAATGCTGCAAAGAGCCAATTGGACCCTGTTTTAAAGGGTAGAATAATCGGACATCTAGATGCAAGCCAACACTGACTGAAGCCTTTGTAGCCCTGTAAATGCCACAGTGTCATTTCTAAGCTTCTGCAATGATTCTAAAACTCAGATGTATGCCTGTTTGAGGTCCCCCATGGGCCATGATACCGCAACATGACCTTAACAGCTTGACAATATCGGAGGATGCCTGAAAGAACAACTGTCTTCTGAGCTTGCAGCTGCCTCAGGTATTCGATTTTCTACCCTGCAGGCTCAGGGTAATCGGTCTCTGTACCAGTCCCGCTTCCTCAAGCACAGTGAAGTCACAAAGTCAACATTGGACCTTGAATGAATGGAGGCACGTGCTGTTTACAGATGATTTCAGATTCAGTTTGGCCAATAATCTTTAGAGAAAGTGGAACTCGGTTTAGTCCCACAACATTGTGAAAAAGCATCCATTTGGTGATGGTGGCGGCAGTGATGTACTCGTGAACAGCCATAACTTCAGTGGACGTACAGATATGCATATCTTCCAAGTGATACTATAAATGCCCAGAGCTACAGAAACAAGAACCACATTTGCAAATTTTCAGAAGTGATGCTCTCCCACACTTCATCTTTATGGAACATAATGCACGCCTGAATAGAGCCTACCTGGTGAACGACTATCTTGTGTGGGAAATATCCAACGCATGGATTGGCCATCGAGTCTCCGGATATGAACCCTATAGAGCAAGGCAGGGATGGATTAGGAAGAGTTGCAGCCTGCTAGCCTCCACTGAGGTCACTTCCAGTACTACATATTCGTCTTCATGAGGAATGAAAACAAAAGCCTGCAGAATACGTGAACCACATTTTAGAGGGCATCTCCTGGCGCTGCGAGGCCTCTGTGGCCATGAGGGATAACCACAACCCATATTAATCACTGAGCACCATCACTGTTGTGAAGTCAGATTTTGTGATTCTGTAAAAATGTGTTACTTGGCCAGAATAAAACAAAATTATTTCATATCTGTTACTGTGTTGCATACCAAATCTTGTGTGATATGCTTGTTCAACTTTTGTGCCATTCTGATAGTTTGGTAACAAAATATTGAAAGTGCTTACCTTTTGGACATCAGTATATCTTGTTGTTATTAGTGTCTGCAAAACAAACTAATGTAAATCTTAATAGGTATGTAGCTTGTGTGTGATGAAAAGTCCACTGAAGTAGAAAACGTTCACTTACTATAATAATGTACCAGCATTATTTGGAACACGTTCATATTCTGAAAGCTCTAGAAATTCTCAATAAGAATTCTGCTCTTCATCAGTGACATTCATAAAATGTTGAGGAAACCACTACATACTAATGCTTATATAACCAAATGTATTTATACAAGTGTTTATCTGAATTAGCGTGAAGTAGATAGAAGAATACATATATTAAAGAATGGTTTGTTGAATAGCGGGTAGCAAAAGTCACGTGAATGTAAACAAAATGTGGTTTTCCTATGTACATCATTTTAATTAAGGTTAACTTGCAGCAATAACTATAATAGCCAATATATATTTCGCTATAAATACAAACAGAATGACGATAGTCAAATGTTTGATAAATGAAATGTAGTTTTATTTATGCCCGCTCTTTAACTACTGTGGTTCTCAGCGTTCCATTATGTATTGGATGTGAAAGACTCTTAATCTTGCTCAGAGGCCTCTTAATAGGTTTGAGGTTCTTTTACGTATTGTAAATCTACGACACGTGACCAATGGCTTTACTTCTCTTCCGAAGGAAACAATGCTAATGATTTTTACGCGCTAAAAAGAATCCACTAATGGACTGACAATCCATTCAAAGCCGAACATCGTACGTTTGAAGCGACTGCAGTAATGTGCCTGTGTTAAAGGATGGGGAGAGCTCAAATAAAATAACCGGTGATAGCACGTTTGGATGCTGACGGGTTTCATTTAACTGCAGTTGCATGGAGTTTGCACATTATTATTTTAAAAAATCACTAAAAAATTTTAAAACAAATATCAATATTTTTACAATATAAAAGAGCTATAAATAGCCTAATTTTATTGCTGAAGGTTAGTGTAATACGAAATTAGAAAAGAGTAATACTAAAAATACTAAAACCTTTGATTAATTGTCTTTGTTTCCAAATGGCAACGCCATGCAATGTAGGGTTAACCATTTACACAAGATTATATAAAATTCCTTCAGAACGAAGAGGACCTAAGGCTATTTCCAGAAAATGCAAGATATTCATTATATTTATGATATACATGGAACATTATATTTATGATATGCATGGAACATTATATTTTAATTAAAATCGTCAGATGCTTTTTTCAAATTTCAAAATTTGTGAAATATAGTCCACATAAAGGGTATTTCGGGATTGAGGGATTTTCTTGAAAACCTTTATGTCGCGATCTTTGGGAGAAGCGGAACATAAACTTCTAGTTTTGTTTTTTACCTGGTCAACCAACCGGTAATTATCCCTTCAGAGAACAACTTATAGTGACTTATATTCGTAAGTACTTAGTGACTGGGTAATGTTAACGTAGTAAATCTATTGGGCAATTTTATTAATTTATTGGTAATGCTCCCGTATTTAAGTTTTTGTATTTTTCTGACTTCATTTTTCAGTTATGCTGCCCCTCCCCCGTATGTGGTAGAGAAAGCAATGAGGCTTGCTTTTTTTTTTAAATAGTAATACAAAAATGAAATGGCGTGTTATTTATGGACGCTCTTTAACTGCTTTGGTTCTCAGCGTCCCATTCTATATTGGGCGTGAAAGATCGCTTAATTTTGCTCAGAGGCCTCTCTTATTAGACTTGAGGTTCTTTTACGTGCCGTAAATCTACGACACGGGACCCACGGCTTTACTTCCCTTCCGAAGGAAGCCATGCTAAGGATTTTTACGCCCGAAAAAATCCATCGTCCTCCGCCGGGTTTGAACCCGCGACCTTGGGTATATGAAGTTAGCATGGTAACCATTACACCACGGAGGGCGACCAAATAATAATACATAAGATGATTTTTGCAGATATAATTTAGCAGCTGCATAAAAGCTCAAGCATTTGGCTTATTTTTTTTTTTTTTGGTAGTGTTTAACGCCCGCTTTAACTACTAATGGCACCGCAGGCGGTGACACTGATGATACATGAATGATGATGGAGCACCGGTGGAATGCGATGGCGGGGGAAACCGGAGTACCCGGAGAAAACCCGCCCCAGCGCCGTTTTGTCCACCACAAATCTCACATGCGGTCGCTTGGGATCGAACCCCGACCGTCTAGGTGAGAGTCGAGTGGTCTAACCACTCGGCCACGGCGCGGCCCCGCATTTGGCTTAGCAGGTAAAATGTGATTTGCGTTTTCATTTGTATGTTACTCATATTTCTGATTTGTACAATTAAAATTTAAAACTTTCTTTACACACTGTGACTTCACATAGTCCCTTATACAGTCTGACCCAGACTACACATGCCATTTATGTTGGGAAAATGCAACATTAAAATAATTGTAACTAAAGCACATGTGTACTTTAGTTAAGCTTGATTCATTGGTCAGGTAAGTACCATTAGATCTATTCAAAACAACTTTTGCAGGAAACACTTTTATTAATTCAGACTGATAGAATTTCATTCCAATTGCTGCTGACTATAACAATTTCGAAACATATGTTTCCCATGCTGCATAACAATTTTCTCTTATGTTGCATCGAGGTTCATACATAGTTCATGACTGCTTCCTCTCTGTAATCCAACTGCATTCTTAGAGCTGTCTACGCAAATGACCCCACCGGCCCTCGTTGACTTGCGTATAGTCAACAATTATGCAGCAAAACATTTCCAAAAGTAGGGCTGGTTCATTATTGAACGTGCCTGTGACTAGAGTTTTGATCTAATGCACCTGCTCATGCACGTGTTAAATGTATACACATCTGTCACAATGCAGAGATGTGGAAAGCAAGACAACACACCTTTAACAATTTTTAACAGCAAGGTACAGCGCATGCACGTGGGCACGCAGACACACTGCTCCCCAGCCCCATAGCGGATGAGACAACGAAGTATACTACCAGCCTCACCCTCGGGGAAGCCTCTCGCAGGCACAATTCTCACCAAGAAGTACGGTCCTTGCCACGGTTGTTGAAGCATGGGGCAGCTCCCCTTAGTACAGGTAGGGCGACGTGGTCACGCCAGATTACCCTGGTGGAAACCTCGGCTGTTGACCTGCAGTCTACGAGATTGTTTACATAGTCGAAAGGGTCGCGCCGTGGCCGAGTGGTTACACCATTCTCCTCCCACGTAGACGGTCCGGATTCAAAACTAAAGACCGCATGTGAGATTTGTGGTGGACTGACCGGGGCGGATTTTCTCCGGATTCTCCGGTTTCCCCCGCCATCGCATTTCACCGGTGCTCCATTTTCATTCCATGTATAATAAGTGTCATCGCCTGCGGTGCCACAAGTAGTAAAAAGTGGGCGTTAAACAGTATTAAAAAGCACAGTCGACTGCTGGCGAAGTCTCCCTGGCCCCAATACAAACAGGCGGTATGGTAGACGTAGCTCTCTGCCAAAAACCAACTGGCTGGCGTCAACCCAGTGGCACCTTGGGTTGAAGAATAGTTAAATTTGGTATTGTAACAAAAGTAAATGTCAAAGTGATGTCAGAAATTTCCAGAAAAAGCAAACATTCACGCATGTATCCATTACGCCCAGGTGTAGTATTCCAAGGATTTGAAGTAGTACCGCCGCCATTCACGTGTAATTTCTCGAGCACGTGCGATAATGGGTGCGGCCTCTTAAAGGAAGGCGACCGAGCATGTGTAACAATAAAGCTATAAGATTTCCAAAGCAAACCGCTAGCACACGAGGCGATTCGGAGAAGCAAGGAGTAATCACACTACTCCCTCTTTAGGCTGGTCGTTCCGGCCAGCACCATCCTAATGGGCTGGTCGGTCCAGGTGAACTGCTAGCCTCTTCCCTCGGGGAAGCCTCTGGATGCGATAGACATCATTTATCCTCTTTAGTTGTTGAAGCCTGGGGCAGCGTCCCTTGGGCTGGGTGGAGCGTTATAGCCACACCATATCACCCTGCTGAAAACTTCGGCTTTTGGACTGCCGTCGTAGCAGTTTTTTTTTTTTTTTTGGTCTGGTGACTTGCTACCTTTTGTGTTGACGCGCCACCTCATGCATGTCGTGAAGTCGATCTGCGAGATGCTCAATGTAGTCTACTGCTCGCTATTCTGGCCCAGAAGAACTCCCAAACATCAGGTCGCATGGTAGACGCAGCTCCCTGCCAAAGATTAATTTCCTTGATGTAGCGCTGCTGTTGCCGTTCGTTAAAGAGAGGTAGGCCAGTAAGAAGAGTGGCACGTTGACATTCCAGTCTATCTAGTGATTGGCCAAAACTTTCCTCAAATGTCCATTTAGATTCCTGATGTACCGTTTAACATGTCGTCTTACTGTGGTGGTTGGTCTCAAGGTTGGTACCCTGAACGCTGTGTAGCTCCTATGGTACCCCACAGCGACAAAAGAGTTCTACGAGGCAGTCCGCGATGGTCTTGGCCTGCTGGTTATGAGTGGCGTATACACCTCTGGCCTCTTGAAGTAATCCATGGCTACCAACAGATACTTTGTTGCCCCCTGTCTGACAGAGGGAACGACACAGCTACGTCAATGGCCATACTTTGGAAGAATACTTCCGCATTATACTGTTTAAGTGACCCCAGTTCTTGGTCTGGGGCCGTGACTTGCCGCACACACATTACATTGGCGACACCACCTCTCAGTCAGTAGTAACGTTGAAGATTATCGATTGTTCGTTTGTGTCCAAGATGTCCTCCCGAAGTCCCCGCATATACTTACTACAGGGCTTCTGTCACCTACTCTGAGGGATGATCAGCTGTTCTCTGTGGGTCTTCCATCAGGTGACTCCAAGATTCTGAACAGCACACCTCCGTTGGTCTTCAGTCCTGTTGGACCCAGTAGAACGTGTACACACTACTCTCAGTGCGATGTCTTTCCAGTCGGTTTGGTTCCTACCTCCACATCTCTCAGGAGTAGCCCCAAGTCGGCATCTACCAGTTGCACTTTCCTCAGGCTTTACGCTATCCTTGGTGCTTTGAGCACCACTGATATACGGACGCTGCGGCACTCCCTTTCTCCTCCACCTTAGTGCAGTGGCCGCACTCTGGTCAGGGTCGTGATATGGTATCTGCATTGGTCACTCGGTCACTCCTTCCTTTACGATATTTTGATGTGAAGTTGTACTATTTAGGTCTGAACCTCCAGTCTCTTGAAACTCATAAGCCAGATAAGAACGGAGTGGTCAGTCCTCAGGTAGAATGGATGACCTACATTATTTGTGGAAGTGCTTCAGTACCTTTACTACTACCAGGAACTCGCCGGGTAAGACACTAATTCTTTTCTATCTTGGAGAGCATCTTGTTGTAGTGGGTTATTACTCATCCCTGGCAAACCTGGGCCTAGGTTAGAATTCCTCCATTGCCGGTGTCGCTGGCGTCGGTATCCACAATCCTAAATAGTCGCACTGTAGAGTGCTGACTTAATCTTGTGGAACGCTCTCTTGGTCTCTTCTTATCATATGTAAGGCGGGTCCTCTTCCATCAGATCTTGAGGGGTTTCGCGATGTTGGAGAAACCGTTGACGTACTGGCGGGAGTAACTGTATTGGCTCAAGAAACTTCGCAGTTCTCGTTTGTCTTTCCATCAAGGACAATTTCTTACTGCCGTGTCCGTGGCCACGCCAGGCGGTGATACTTATGTGCTCCTAAGTAGTTCACCTCGAAGAAGAGTGGCACTTCGTATTCAGATTCAAGTTAGCTGCCTGCAGCCTTTGCAGTATTTTGGTCAGGTTCTCGAGGTGGTGTTTAAAGTTGTCTTCGACGATAATGTCATCCAAATAGAGCAAAGCGTCGTAAGTTAACCATCTCATCGCTGATTCCATGTGGTATTGGAAGCTGTATGACACGTAGCCGAGTCCAAAGGACATAACAAAATGACAAAGCCCTTGTCCTGCCGAAAATGCCTTCTCCTTGTTTGTGGGATCTTGGACCACTTGCCAGTACCCGATTTCAAATCGAAAGTCCAGAATCTTGGTAGCAGCAAGTGTGTCCAAGGTGTCGTGAATCCGGGGTAGAGTGTAACAATCCTTACTGTTGATGGCATTCAGCTTCCTTTAGTCGATGTAGGAGTGTAGCCCACTGTTCATCACTAAGAATTTAGAGGGAGCGCCAAAGACTTCGGATTCTTCAGTGATTCCCCTAGATCTCATGTCATCCAGCGTGTCCCGTACCTCCACCGCCTGTTTCGCAAGAACAGGTGGTTGCCTGATAGATCGGGTGTTTCCGGTGTCGATGTGATAGTGTACTCGGTCAGTGCGACCGTAATCGCCGTTCTCTTGGCTGAAGACAGTTCGGTATCGTCTCAGTAGGCGCCATACACTCCAGTTGTGAAACGGTTAGATATCACAAAGTCTCTTCAGAAAGCCTTTCAACCGGGACCCCAGGTCCTGCGACGGTGTGGCTGGTCGGATCCGTTGCACAGCGAGGCACAGCCTCTCAGATACTTCCCTCTAATGTCCAGGCATCGCAAAATCCGTTCAGTGGTGTCTTCCGGTCCAAAACAAGGTTTCTTGACCGTTTGCCCTCCAGGTGCGTCGTCACTACTATTTCGCTTCTTGCGGGCACAACTCCATCGCCCGTCAGGTTCACCCTGCAGATCCTCGAATGTTCGTGAGGGCTCCGTAGCAACACCTCGTCTCAGCCAAGTCTCAAGATCTTCCGGTTGATGTCAACCTTTGCCTCCCGGCTCCTGAAGGCATTCAGTTCCAGTATCACATCCTCTGTTCCCTCGCGACAAATGGCCACAGGCTCACCTGCTCTGTCCCAATGCCAACTCTAGCAGGGCCACCTCCTCCATAGGCAAAGTGTCGCCCAATGTCATCACTAGTTGACAGGGCCGACTGAGTTTGTGCCAGTTAGCCCTTTGCCACATCAGGTCTGTTTACAGTCATGGTTGCACTTGTGTCTACTAAAATTTGGCACAACTTACTTTGTATCCAGCCATCTGCAATGCTGTTGCCCACTTGTCTGCCTAGGGCATGCAGCATCTGGAAGGTTGGCGATGGTAGCCCCTGGCATGTACCTCAATTGTCTTCCATCTTCTGGTTGGCTTTGTCATTGAAACACACTCACTGTGTCATGGTCGTCCATCCACTTGATGGTTGTCGTTATCTCTAGGTTACTTTCTCTCCGTTACAGAATGCTCCTCATCTTCGGGGTCCGCACAGCTGTTAATCTTGGCTGCCTCCATCCTTAGCATTTTCTTTAGTGCCTTGTAGTTGCCGTACATCAGGCACTCTCTTATCTCGGCGTTATGCACCCAGTTGAAGAATGAGTAAACTGCTTCATGAGGCATGTAACTAAGCAGGAGGTTCACCAGGGCAATTCTATAGATAGGGTGAATTCCTGCAGCACCTCCCCTGGTTGTTGCAGCCTTGACTTAAGCTGACCTTTGATAGGTGCAGCCAAGTGATGCTTCCCAAACTGGTTCTCAAGGGCCTCCCAGGTCTCTGTGAACATTGCCAAAGTCAGGATCATATTCAGTGCCTTTGCTGCCCATCCCTAGAGGCTTTATATCAGTTGCATAGCTTGCTTCTCGGCTGAGTGTGGTTGTGGGTGACAGCGGTAGCAAACTATCTAAAGTTGACGTGCCATTGTACTTGGGTGGCTTGACATGTAGGTCAATTCCTTAAGCCTTTCATTGAGCATCTCTTCAGTCATGGTGCTCAGCTTTTTCATCAGTTCTCTTGATATGTTAATCTTCAGGTTCTCCATTGCGCAATTCATATCATTATTTCATTCATCTCCTTATCATACTCCATTTTCTCCATTCCTGTGCCCATTTTCTCCATGCTGAATTTTGTGGCTTGAATTTCTGCCAGTAAGGTTTCCATCATCTCCATCTTGCATTAAATCCCACTTCTGACACCAGTGCAACAAGTCTCTTTATTGCTCAAACCTAGTTGCAAATATTTGTTTTTATTCCAATGGCTTCATAGTAATTTAGCAGTACAATTTGCTCTCGTTACTTTGATGCATAGACGGTAGACTGCTCTCTTTCACACAACTGCTGTGCACTGTGAACTCGAGACAAAAACTAACTCCCCTGGCATGCAGATTCTCCTTCTTAGCTGTCAATGTCAGCAGAAATTTCCAGAAAAAGTAGACATTCTCACTCATGTCCATTGCACCCAGATGTCATCCAAAGTAAGGCTTTGAAGTAACGGAGATGTTCTTCACCTGTTAATTTCTCAAACAGTGTGACAATGAGTGGCTGTATACAGGAAGCCAATCTGAATGTACAACAATGAAGCTAAGAGATCTCCAAACCAAACCACTAACACATGTGCAGAGATTACAGACCAACAAGGTGTAGTCACAGTATTTAGCAGACTTTTCATTTTTGAGTTATACTATTCACACACACACACACACACACACACACACACACACACACACACACACACACACACACACACACACACACACACACACACACACACACACACACACACACCAGGATTTTCTAAAAATGCATATTTTGGATTCAGGGGGTCTGAAAATATGTAATTCTAGTGAAATTTCAGTATCAAATTTTTGGGTGCCACACATTACTTTATAAAGTAAACAAACTTTTCTTTCCATTAATTTGTCTGCTGCAGTGTTTTAAATTTAGGAATAAATACTTTATGGAGTCATATATTTTGTGTTGAACAAAGTGTGTATTGGATGCCGGGGGGGGGATACAAAATATTGCAGTACCATTCACTTATTTAAAAAAGTGTACATAATTTAAGTGTTACATATTTATCTTGTGAAAATATTGTTATGTAAGAATGGTAAGTGGTTTATAACAGAATCTGAAGAATAGTTGAAAATATAGAAGGTATTGTATTGCACCCAAAAATTCGATACCGAGATTTCACCAGAAATATGTTTTGAGACCCCCTGAATAAAAAAAAAGCATTTTTAGAAAAATGTCTGTGTGTGTGTGTGTATGTATGTGTGTGTGTGTGTCTGTGGGCAGCATAGCTCAAAAACGAAAAGACCATTACATACCAAACTTGATATTTAAGTTTGGTATCGTCCAAGGATGCGACACGAAGATTTTCAAAAAAATCTCTCCACCCCAAACTACCCTTTACATGGAAAAAAAAGTCAAACATTTTTATTTTCTTAAAAATGGCTCTTAACGATTTTGATTAAAATATCGTATATTAAAGATATTTACCTGAAAAATAAAATATATATCTTAAATTTTCTGGGATTAGTCTCTGAAGATCTTTATTGTGGATGAATTTTACGGAATTTTGCATAACTGCTAAACCGTAAGAGATGGACGAAAACTTAAAACATAAAAAATGTAGAGCACTAGTTATGTTATATAATATTTTTTTTTTTTTTTTTTTTTTTTTGGGAGTTGATTGTTTTTTAGATATTCCTTATTTTTGGTTTCAGCTTTGAAAAACACTTTTCTCATACAGGAATTTATCAACTCCTGTCCATACAAACAAAGGAACTTCAGTCTCATAGCAACCAGCTTTTGACTATCACTTTAACCTATGATACTCCCTTATTTTGCTTCTACTAACAAGGAAGCAAGTAATAAGACTATTTCTGCTAATTTTTCTCGATTAGAATTATTTGTTGCAGAGATGTGGAGAAAGTCATGTGAATGGAAAACATCAGACTTTTTTGTTTAAGTGCATAACACATTGTGTACTACTGTTTTTGGTGATCAATCACAATTATATTAATTGTAATGCGGTTGTTCATTAACAACTGGTTGAATTATTGAAATGACTGTTGGCGAGTACAGAGCTTAATAATACTGCATGTGAATGCCTGTTTGGTGAGCAACTTCACTTTCAAATAAACTGCAGGTTGATAAAAGTCAGGAGAGTTCATTGTCATTGATTGTTTTAACTTTGTATTAATAAAACATTAATGAAATTGCTATCTTGATGGAAATTGAAGAGATATGGCAAATAGAATGTGCCTCTTTGGTTCCTAATAAATCCAAACACAGGTATGATAGATAGCACATATGCTGTGTTCAAACAATGTAAGAAGTAAGTCATTCATTAGTTTTGCCTGATATGCTAATGGGAAAATCAGTATGATGTATAAATTAAATGCACATTAAGAAATGAAGATATAATAAAAGGCCAGGAAAATGTTAAATATTAACTAAAAATATTACTATATTTCATCTCTATGATAATCATAGGTTGATGTAGCCTAAACACTACAAAAGTAGCAAAGGAAATGGGTAGGTTAGGTTGACTGCAGCTCTGTCAGTAGTTTCATACTTGCCCTAAAGAAATTGCACTACAAATTCTTTAAGGTGTATACTTTAAGAGACTTCATTTGGATGCTTGGTCTGTGGAATTTTCTTTGTGCCAAGAAGCCAGCTGTTTATGGTGTTGGGTGTTCATAGTCCCTTAAATTAAAATACATAGATTTCTCTTGCAAATTATAACCACAAATGCCTTGCTGACACCACACACATCTCTCGACTCTCAAGTTTAGATGCATTCTGAGCCAACGATGGCAAACCTGGGCAAGCTTTCCTGAGATTTCTTTGGACATCTGGAAGAGCACACTTTCTTATTAAGAATAGATCCTATTTGCCTAAATCTATTGTCACCCTCTGTGGTGTAATGGTTACCATGCTAACTTCATATACCCAGGATCGCGGGTTCAAACCCAGCAGAGGACAATGGATTTTTTCGGGTTGTAAAAGTCCTTAGCATGGCTTCCTTTGGAAGGGAAGTAAAGCCGTTGGTCCTGTGTTGTAGATTTACAGCACATAAAAGAACCTCAAGCCTGATAGAGCCTCTGAGCAAAATTAAGCAGTCTTTCACACCCAATTTAGAATAGGACGCTGAGAACCACAGTAGATAAAGAGCTTTCATAAATAACACGCCATTTATATATATATATATATATATATATATATATATATATATATATATGTATGTATATATATTTATATTTATTTATATATTTTTTGTTTCCCCTAAATCTATTCAGAAGATTAGGAACAATTTCTCTGTGAGGTGAAAAAACAGCGTGAATCTTGACAAATAATTGCCATCTCACTTCTCTACAAGAGTTTATCACCTCATACATGATTTTGTGCGCTGACATTATAACAGTAGGGAATCTGTCTCACTTCTGTACAAGAGTTTGTTGTTACATAGGAATCATACATGAAGATTCTGTGCGCTGACATTATAACAGCAGGGAATCTGTCTCACTTCTCTACAAGAGTTTGTTGTCACATAGGAATCATACATGAAGATTCTGTGTGCTGACATTATAACAGCAGGGAATCTGTCTCACTTCTGTACTAGAGTTTGTTGTCACATAGGAATCATACATGAAGATTCTGTGTGCTGACATTATAACAGCAGGGAATCTGTCTCACTTCTGTACAAGAGTTTGTTGACACATAGGAATCATACATGAAGATTCTGTGTGCTGACATTATAACAGCAGGGAATCTGTCTCACTTCTGTACTAGAGTTTGTTGTCACATAGGAATCATACATGAAGATTCTGTGTGCTGACGTTATAACAGTAGGGAATCTGTCTCACTTCTCTACAAGAGTTTGTTGTCACATAGGAATCATACATGAAGATTCTGTGTGCTGACATTATAACAGTAGGGAATCTGTCTCACTTCTCTACAAGAGTTTGTTGTCACATAGGAATCATACATGAAGATTCTGTGTGCTGACATTATAACAGTAGGGAATCTGTCTCACTTCTCTACAAGAGTTTGTTGTCACATAGGAATCATACATGAAGATTCTGTGTGCTGACATTATAACAGCAGGGAATCTGTCTCACTTCTCTACAAGAGTTTGTTGTCACATAGGAATCATACATGAAGATTCTGTGTGCTGACATTATAACAGTAGGGAATCTGTCTCACTTCTCTACAAGAGTTTGTTGTCACATAGGAATCATACATGAAGATTCTGTGTGCTGACATTATAACAGTAGGGAATCTGTCTCACTTCTCTACAAGAGTTTGTTGTCACATAGGAATCATACATGAAGATTCTGTGTGCTGACATTATAACAGCAGGGAATCTGTCTCACTTCTCTACGAGAGTTTGTTGTCACATAGGAATCATACATGAAGATTCTGTGTGCTGACATTATAACAGTAGGGAATCTGTCTCACTTCTCTACGAGAGTTTGTTGTCACATAGGAATCATACATGAAGATTCTGTGTGCTGACATTATAACATCAGGGAATCTGTCTCACTTCTCTACAAGAGTTTGTTGTCACATAGGAATCATACATGAAGATCTGTGTGCTGACATTATAACATCAGGGAATCTGTCTCACTTCTCTACAAGAGTTTGTTGTCACATAGGAATCATACATGAAGCTTCTGTGTGCTGACATTATAACAGCAGGGAATCTGTCTCACTTCTCCACAAGAGATTGTTGTCACATAGGAATCATACATGAAGATTCTGTGTGCTGACATTATAACAGCAGGGAATCTGTCTCACTTCTCTACAAGAGTTTGTTGTCACATAGGAATCATACATGAAGATTCTGTGTGCTGACATTATAACTGTAGGGAATCTGTCTCACTTCTCTACATGAGTTTGTTGTCACATAGGAATCATACATGAAGATTCTGTGTGCTGACATTATAACTGTAGGGAATCTGTCTCACTTCTCTACATGAGTTTGTTGTCACATAGGAATCATACATGAAGATTCTGTGTGCTGACATTATAACAGCAGGGAATCTGTCTCACTTCAGTACAAGAGTTTGTTGTCACATAGGAATCATACGTGAAGATTCTGTGTGCTGACATTATAACAGCAGGGAATCTGTCTCACTTCTCTACAAGAGTTTGCTGTCACATAGGAATCATACATGAAGATTCTGTGTGCTGACATTATAACAGCAGGGAATCTGTCTCACTTCTCTAAAAGAGTTTGTTGTCACACAGGAATCATACATGAAGATTCTGTGTGCTGACATTATAACAGCAGGGAATCTGTCTCACTTCTCTACTAGAGTTTGTTGTCACACAGGAATCATACATGAAGATTCTGTATGCTAAAATATGTAGACTTTTTGTTATTATAACAGTACTAACACACTATGTAGTCGCATCTCTGTACAGTATGGACTTTATATCAACTGATGAGTTGGCACATAGAACTGGCTAGTGCATTGCAAACAATTTCTTGTAATATGATTATGCTATTTTCAAACAAAAGCTCTGTACATTAATGTTTAAATATAGATTAATAGAATATTAAAACTAATCAGTTTTATTGTGTGTACAGATGTACCAGGAGATAATGACAGAGCAAGTAATATTTCATGCTGTGTGCCAAGGTTAGGCCTTGGTGTCTGAACCCTTTGTGACACAGAGTTAATGAAATAAACTTTGTTATTGTTTCAGATGAAATTTCAATACCCCCTCCACCAAAGTTATCTCGCCCAGCGACACCTCCACCACCATCTCTCTCATCAGCTGTTGAATCTGCGCCTGTCAGCTCTAGGTCAGACCAGAGTCTCTCCATCGAGGAGACAAATAAGCTGCGAGCTAGACTTGGTCTCAAACCCCTCCTTGTGGAGGAAATTCCTGCCTTCAAGACCGATAATGAGAAAAGTGAAGCAAGCAAGGAAGGGGGCACGGATATGGGGGAATTTGTACACAAGCCAGCTGGTAAGTATCCAAGAGATTTGTTGTTAGAACATAGTAAGTGTTCTTACCACATTTTGATGGGAATTGAAATCAATTTTAGTCCAATTCCATCTCGTTACAATCTGTGTTTCACATGTTAAATTCATATTTTCAATATGCAAGCTTCGAGAATAAATTTATTAAAACTTTTTAGCTTTATTCCAATTAGGATTATGTTGGTGAACCTGTTAAACATTAATATTTTGTTACTGTGTCTATTATAAGCAGGTTTTTAAGTTATAATTATGTTTCAGAATATTTTCCAATTAAAGTGGATACCATTAAAGTAGTTCTATTATTTACTATTGAGCAATAAGCAAAAAGTACTAACTTATTACTTCCGTACGCAAAGAGTATATCAGAAAAATAGTTTCTTTATCGTATCCCAAATTATTTGAATACAGAGGTGTTTCTAAGCAATATATTTCAATCCGATCTAATTCCGACCCCACTTTCTAAGAGGTTTGGATCCAAGATTCAATAAAATTTCAGTTCACTTTTCCATGCAGTATTCAATATGGTAAGTGTACTCAAATTGATTTCAATTTCCCATGGAAACATGGTTTATATTTAAAGTGGATGATGAATGAAATTTTAGTCAAAATATATTTTTTGATTTTTTATACATGGAAACATTAAAGTACATATATGCAAAGATTCAAAGTGCTATGACTTCTCCAAGTTATCTTAATCCCATTGTATTAAAAGTCAGCATTATTTAAATTCCCCTTGGCAGGGGTGTTTAAAGGTTGTTTTGCCAGACTAAATTTTTACAACATATCTGCACATTCAAAACTAAAAGCAATCCACAAAGTGCATGCTAGAAAGCTGAAAATTTTATTTCCTCTTATAAAACTGTTCTTTATAAAATTAGGCATGGAATTTTTTGTTAAAGTATTACCTTTTGAAATAAAAAATATGCAGAAACAGAAACATTTTTACAAGTTCTGCTTTTAAGGTGGATAGTACTTTCCCCCTCCTTTTGTAATCAAGATACTGAAAAGCCAATTATAGTAGGAACTCTGGGATAGTTTCTCTTTCTCCAGCATCCTCTGCTCAGGGTGCTTTGTGGGTGAGGCAAATATTAAATAACACAGCATTTTCCCTTACCACTTGAATTTATTATTTCAATGGTTTAACAGGCGGCTAGCTTGTTTCCTTACAAAATATATGTTTCCATTAATACCTTCCCACCACTTAAATCAATTTATCAGGAGTCTAATCTAACCATCTGCACATCGTTGCCCCACCACTTCAGCACATGGACATGCACACAACACAATGTAAGTAGGTAAGAGCAACAACATAACAGATATGCTTTCTCTTATATACTGCCACTGGGTGATGTCAACCTTTGCACCATAAAATGTAACAGTATCTTTGATTGGTCCCTTGGTAGCATCACTTCACATGCTATGGGTGTTAGCGCACAGTAGCATGAGGAAGTGTCGAGTTAATTGTTATGCAGAAGGGAATTAAACATTTGTAACCAATTTTAAACTAAACAAAGACATTTGTTACAGTATAGTTATATAGAGCAATGGAGTACTGCGAGCTGAGCTCGTCATACAGTTTACTTGCCAAAAAAGTGAGCTTTGGTCTTCAAATGACGTAAGTGAATTAAGGGAGAGAATGTTTATACAGGCATTAATGAAATACCTTAAAGGCTGTTTATTCAGGTGACCATTTAGGCAGGTTTAACTCTAATACAAGGTTCACTCCAAAAGTTTTGAGAATGGATATGATAAAATATTAAAAATTTAGATCTGATCATTGCATATTTCAAAATATTTTCCATTCCATTTTATACACCGTCTTGTCCTTTCAAACCATTCTTCAAATGCTGAACGCCATTCTTATTTGGAAAAAGTGCTGATTCATTCTTCGTAAGCAGCTACCACAGCTTCAGGTGACTCAAATCATACTCAAATGTTTTCTTTCATTTTGAGAAATAGAAGAGAGTTGCATGAGGCCCAAACCTGGGCTATAGGGAGGATGGGTCAAATATCAGATTCCTGCAAAAATTGAATTACTTCTTATAAAATGTGGACAGGCACTATCATGGTGTAACAAAATTTCATGCAGATTAGTCATTTAACTTTATTGAACATTTTGGCAGACATTTCATGGCATACCATCTGGTAGTAACAGTCTTTCATTCAAGTGGAATTGTCACAATGTGGTCACGTGCTGAGAAGAGGGAACACATCATCTTCTTGCCAACACTTCTTGTTCGCTTCACTTTTGTTGGGGAATCTTTTCCTAGGAAGACCCAAATCGATAACTGGTGTTTAGTTTCTTGATCATACTAATCCAGCTTTGGTGACCTGTTATGATGTTAAATATGTTTTTGGAAGTTCCTCTGTTGGATTTTTCCATCATTTGCACCACAGTGTATGTGTTGTTTCTGCTCATTTGTGAGGTCGTGGGGGATCCTGCAACAGGGTTCCTTACATCAAGTTTCTCTTTCAGAATTATTTGTACTGCTACCAATACAATATTTAACGCTCGTTGATTCTGACCGTAAGTGGAACGATCTTCCTGGAACATGCACTCTGCTTTGATTACATTTTCATCCATTGTTGCTGTAGCTGGTGTCCTGCTCGTCTTCATCTTCGAGGGAACCCTTCTTCTAAACTCTGCATTCCTTGGTAAGAGGTAGATTGTGAAGAGCAGGCATCCACAAATCAAGTTCTAGTCTTTCAAGGCATTCTCTCTCTTCTAAACCAATTTTAAAATAATAGATCATAGCACGAAAATGTTTTCGCTTGAGACCCATCCTAACATATGGCATAGCAACACATACTATACATACACATGTGGTGCTGAAATCACAATGTTAGAGCATGCCCAGACTTGAACATGTTGCTATCTGAACTTCAATTGGAACTTAGGAAAAGCTACTTTGGCTTACCACAACACATTGTTGCCCCTTCTCAAAGTTTTTGGAGTGACTCATGTATCAATATTCACCATTCTTACTGTTTGAAATACAGAAGGATGATAATACTTGCAGTACGGTGGCTGTTCTATTCACTTGAAAGATTTGTTGCAGCAGTAGCATACGCATTTTTTTACACCAGCACTCTCCCTTGGGCGCCACACCATGGCCAAGTAGTTAGACGACTCGCCTCTCACCTAGATGGCCCAAGTTCGATCCCAAGCAACTGCATGTGGTGGATAAAGTGGTGCAAGGATGGGTTTTCTCCAGTTTCCCCCATCATCGCATTCCACCGGTGCTCCATCTTCATCCCATGTGTCATCAGTGGTGCCATTTGTAGTAAAAGCAGGCATTAAACACTATTAAAAAAAACTTTTTTTAGGCTGAATGGAGGATGATGTTAAAAATGATTCACCTCTATTATTTTAACTGAATTGCAAATAACAAAGAATCTCATTCTTCAGTTACAAATTATTTATGTTGCAATATGCAAAATATATTTTATGTTATCCATATTGTCTTTAATAGCCAGCGTTGGAGCTAGATGTTAGAGATCCAAATTAGAGCAAAACTTCCATGCCAGACAAACTCGTGTTTATTTGCATTGAATGTAATACTGTTTGCATGGCCAGTTGTAAAACTGAAATTATGTATAACACTAAATTTTAATGATTTTTTTAAATAGAAAGCTTGGCAGCAAAGGCTCAGAGTGAAAAGATGAAGCAGAAGATCGCAGAGAGAAAAGAGAGAAGGATCATTGAAGAAAAGCTCTCAAAGACAATACTGCTGGCAGATTCGGAAGATGAGGAGGTTGAGTCTGCACAAGCCTGGGTGGCAAAAAGTCGTAAACTGCAGGACGAGAAAGCTCAAGCTGAAAAACGGGTAATTAATGTTTTACAGTATTGTGTCAAATGGTGCAAATTATTTTCAGTCCAAGAATTTATGTAAACTTGTGTAATTTCCTTGACAATTCAGCCCCACTTTTCAAGCACCAATGGAATGGCCAAGATTAGGCCATTTCAACCAATTGCAATCATCTGAATGGAGAAATATTGTCAAAAAATCTTATTGCAGCTGATGTTCATTTCTTTGAAATCTTGTTGCACCTCACATTTGTTTGTGTAATCTCCAGTCTTGGTTATTGGTAACAAGGTGACAATCCAGTCAGCCAACCTTCACTTTTAATAACTGTCAGTTCCACAATTGTACTTCAGTTAATTCAGTTACAATGTTTACTTAAAGTTTTATCCAGTTCATAATGTATTTAGTTCAAAAAAGGAGTGAAAATAATCATTATTCATATTTCTTATATGTGAAATGACTGCAATAACCTCAAATAAAATGTTTGTTTCCATTTCATGTATTAGTTAATAAAAGCTGAAATAAAATAATTGTTCACCCATTTCTATTGTTGCAATCGATATTCGTACATTGGGTGTAGACACGGACGGCAATATCATAATTTAGGAGGCAGTGAAGAAAAAAAAAAATTGATAAATAAACATTGTCGAATGTGTCATCTACTGTTCGAGAACTAATGTAAGAATTACAATGATAACCTGATAAAATCTCCCTTCCTATATATTATAAATTATTAATAGTCTATTTCACTGAATTGTCTTATCAAATACAACTTGTGTTTTCATCTCTTAGTACAATTGACTCTCGTCATTTCACTCCGGTTGTGAATTATCAACAAGATAAAAAATACTTGTGGTATTACTTATGACAGTTTTATTTTCTCTGACACTGAAAAGTTGCATTCAAGTCTTGTGGACCTCTGAATAAAAATTTAGAAAAAGATCCATATTTGTGTGTGTGTGTGTGGGGGGGGGCAGCATAAGTCAAAATGAAAAGTTGGTTAAATCCCAAACTCAGTAATTTAAGTCTAGCATCTCCCAAGGATGCAACACAAACATTTTGAAGAAAATGCACCCACTCCAAACCACCCTTTAATGTTTTTTTCTGAAATGGCTCTAACAATTTTAATTAAAACATTGTATATTAAAGATATTTACATGACAAATAAAATGTATATCTTGAATTTCCTGGGAATAACATCTGAAGTGATCTTCATTCCGAATGATTTTTGCATAACTGGTAAACCATAAAAGATAGATAAAAACTTAGTAAACAAAAAATATAGAACTCATCAAAAAACAATTTATATCCTTTACATTTTTGTTGTGGAGCCATGTTTTCCAGATATTCCTTGTCAATAGTTTCAATTATAAACTGCTTATACTTTTTCTTAGACAGAAAGTCCATTTTTTGTTTTTTTTTTTTGTTTTACTTCATTCAAAAAAGCAAATTTCATTGATAATGGCATAGGGAGAGCTTTTAAAACATTTGACTATCACTTTAGTATATTCCTTTAGCTCCCTTCTAGTTATAAGGAACTAAGCAATAAGAAGATTCTGCTTATGTTTATCTCAGTTAGCATGGAGTAGAAAGAAGAATAATCTTTCATAAGAAGTTTGTTTATAGAACAGCTAGAGTACGTTCACGCTAATGGAACACATCAGATTTTGAGAATAGATATGAAAATAAATGACACTGAATAGAGAAAGTTATGTGGCATAGCATGTTCGATGCTTAATGAAAACTTGAATACAGTATGAATGTTTTGTTGCAGGCTAAAGTGCTGGAGGAGCTTGATGCAGAATTTGGAGTTGGAGATCTGGTGGAGGATGAACTGAGGAATGAGCGCAGGCAAGCTTACTCTTCAAGGGATCTTAGAGGACTTCGTGTGGAGCATGCAGTGGTACGTTATACTCTGTCTCATTGGGCAACATAGTATTCATCCAAATACAAGACGATCCCCTTTTTTTTTTTTTTTTTTTTTTTTTTTTTTTTTTCCAGAAGTTTGTAACTTAGCATATCATCTATACAGGATGATTCAAAAATATTTTTACAAATTTTGGGAACAGGTTCGTACATAAAACAAGAAGAAATGTTCATATAAACACATGCACTAAAACCCAACCTTCTCAATTTATTGAGGTTCAAAATGCTATTAATCAAAACATTTTAGAGTGACATATTATCCTTTTGATGTGAGCTTGTTAGGAGGTGTTCCACACAAGCACCACTTTTAGAAAATGATCCAAATGTCCTCCTCTTGTGTCTAGACACACATGTAGTTGTCAAAGCATGGAATTCCAAATACTCCCAGTCAGTGTCGTATGATTTTGCAGGCTTACATGACACATAAAGTGTTTCTTCATCTAGGATATCTGCTGCATAAACCAATGGTTTAAGGTGCCCCCAAAAGATAAAAGTTCAAAGGATTGAGGTTGGGGGAATGTACAGGCCATGGTAGGTCCCCGTCGACCTATCTGTCATGCTAGATACCAGCCAGTTCATCTTGAACAATGAAACTAAAATGTGCTAGAGCATTATACCTAAACCACATGGTTCTTCTTATTTCAGAGGCGCATTTTCTAATAAGTCTGGGAGAGTGTTCTGAATGAAGTTCCTGTAGACAGCACTTGTAAGGTGTGCTGGGGGAATGTATTACACATCTGATAAATGTTAACAAGTAGCCATGGCAACACAAGGCCAACTCTTCAGGGTAAAATGGGTCAAAGCCTTCTATGAATGAGTGAATAAATAAATTGAGTTATTAGTTTGGACCCGGAAAGCCGTTGAAGGTGACTCATTAATAAATTGATTACGTGAAAATGAAGTGGTTTAGAGCATATGTTCATATGAATCTATTTTCTTGTTTTGATGTGAGGAATCCATCCCCATTTATAAAAGTATTTATGAATCACCTTTATAAAAAGAAGATATAACTTAATTTTTAAGTGAAATATAAAGTTTTGCCATATATTTTGAACAAATTAAGGTACGCTAATTAAGTCTTTTTTTAAGTTTTAAAATTTTATTTACTTACCATATTTATCTGAATACAATACAACCCCCATTTTTGGAATTTACCATATCATCTATTTAAAAACAAGGCATAACTTAATGTTTAAATGAAATTTAGAGGTTTGCCATTTTTTTGAACAAACTAATGGACACATAAGTTGATTAAGTCCCTTATTTCTATATACTTAAGAAATGAGAAATGTACTGACATAATGTGCGATGGGAGGAGGGGAATGCACTTAATGTCTCTCACTGGCTTCCAATACAACATTACATGTCACCACCTATATGAAAGGAAGTTCTCTAGTTTTATTTTAGTCTTGGAGAGTGATCTTTTTTCCAATGAGAATGCTCATAGGCCTGTTAACAGCTAATTTGAGGAGCAAAATATGCCATGTACGTCGTGACCTTGGCAGTAATTTATACCATTCCCCTCAGGCTTTTCGTGCCATACTTACAAAGTTTGAAACTTACTTTTTCTTACATGGCATTTGGAATACATATATCATAAATGCAAGACAGCCTCCCATTCTGAAAATTAATATTTTGGAAAAAAAAAGATTGTCTTGTATTTGGATAAATACGGTAAATTGAATTTGTGCATAAATTTACATGGTGGGTGGGAAAATAAAAAACTGAAATGATGTAATAATATATGTGTAGTCAGAAAAGGTGATAATGGCAGAAATTGAATTAAATACAGTTCTATTTATGGACGCTGTTTAACTGCTGCTGTTCTCAGCATCTTATTCTATATTAGGTGTGAAGGACAGCTTAATTTTGCTCAGAGGCCTCTTTATCAGGTTTGAGGTTCTTTTACGTGCCGTCTATGACATGGTACCTAGGCTTTACGTTGCGTTGGAAGGAAGCCTGTTAAAGATTTTTATGTCTGAAAAAATCCATCACCCTCTGCCAGGTTTTAACACATGACCTTGCAAACTAGAAGCTAGCATGATACCCTTAGACCAGAGGGTGATAGGGCAGCACCAGCGCAATAGCGGCAATGATAATAGATAAGATTTTCTATTTAGGTAATATACTGTTATAAAAAGGTTTACCTAAGTTAATAATTTGAATTAACACAAAAATTCACATTTTGAGTGGGAGAGACAGAGAGGAGAATACAGAAATGTACGAGTATGTGTACCTTAGGAGAACATGATGGCAGCGGCAGCATAGCTGTGACAAAGATGATGGATATAATTTTGTATTTAGACAACAACATACCTAATAAACTGCATAGCACGACAGTCCACAAGGCAGCCCACCGCCCAACCACTGCATTCCCCATCTTGGCCCAAAGGCATCATGAATGGGGTGCCGTGCTGGAGGGTGAGACGTGATCAGCACCTCGAGTCCCTCCCTGACAGTTAATGCGGCCTTCTTGATCTGGAGCTGCTCAATTGGCCATCCAGGGACCTCACGAGACTGAGTGCACCCCGGACCAGGTCTCCCAGTGGGAGGAAATTCCCTACACATGTACCAGGAATTGAACCCAGGTCTTCCGCTTGGCAAGCAGCCACACTACCGCCGCGCTAAGGAGATGACCACATAATAAACACACGATTGTAAAATGTTATGTAATTTAAATTTATTTGCAAATTCACATTGTACACGGGAGAGAGATGGAGAAGGAAAAATGGAAATGCACTGGTGGTGACAGCAGGAACTTTAGTGTATTAATGATGATAATAGACACAATTTTCTATAAAGACAGTATAATTCATATACATATTGTTTTACATAATTCAAATTCCCAGTGTGGACGGCAGAGAAACACAGAAGGGAGAATAAAAAGTGCAGAATAGGTAGGCAGCCATGTGAATGTAATATATCAGATTTTTGTTATTTGAAAGCTACAATATTAGAAAGTTAACATGAGTTCCACTTTGTATGGATCAGCCATTGTTATTGTTCTGCTGCTCATGGAATGATCTTTGTGAAAATATTCACATGCATGAATTAAAGCTTTTACATTCTTCTTTTTCTGCCTCCTCATTTTCTAATCTTTCTCTTTTTCTTCCTGTCAAAAACATTATATGAATTTTGAAACTGAAATGCTTTGGTGATTGAAAGCTGTTTTAATATATCTTCAGTTTTATTTTAATTTCAGGATGGCTTTCAAGAAGGAAGGACAATGATATTAACATTGAAGGATAAGGCTGTGTTAGATGAAGACGACGATGTTCTGGTTAACGTCAACTTAGTGGACGATGAAAGATACAAAAAGGTATTTATGAATTTAATCCTTTCCACAGAGGCAGGCCTTGGGTGAAAAATCCAAAAATTCCATTCTGTTTTCAGTATTTCTGAAACTTTTATCTATAACATGTAAGAAAGGAGCTAGTAACAGTGAAGTAACGCAAATATTAACATAGCAATTAATAATTTGTAACAATTCTTCACTTATCTGTTTAAAACCCAAAGGACTAGTTTTGCAATCAAAAGCTCTATTGCATCGTTAGCTAAATTTCTTTTTGCTCTTGCTGTTTATTTACTTTGTTATGATCAGTGCTACTTGGTGGATTGTATACTAGATTGTTGCTAGCTACTGGAATCAAAACAAATTTGGTGAAATATTCAATTGGTGCTATATCAAAATTCATTGCACGATTTTTATTCTTTAATATAAATATTTTCAATCAAACCATTAAATCTATGAGTCCATTTAAGTGTTTTAATAATTTAACTTCTGGATTTATTTCATGATTAAATTTCCAAAAATGTACTGCCACAGCTGATTTATCAATTTATTTGTGTTTAATATTTCTAAAGTGCTCTTTAATTCTGGTTTCCAAATGACGTTTGGTCTTACCAATGTAAACAAGGTCACAATTCATATGATTTAACTGATAAATGCCAAATTTTTTAGACAGTTGATGCTTAAAGTAGGTCTTTTACCAGTTATCAGTAGTGTTAAAGCAGAAAATTCTGTCACTCAGTGTTATAAATGTAGCCAACTTTGGTTTATGCATCCATGGCCTCATTCAAGTAGGCTATGACTCTGAAAGCTCATATCGATCCATAAAATGACAGATGATTTGAATATCATGAACATGGAATCTGCTGAACTAGACAAAAATGTGCAAGCAGCAGAGAGAGCAAATTTAAAACTGCTACCAAAAAGTAAAAAAAATCGGTGTGACATAGGTTTATTATTTTCACTGCTTCCATTGTATAGAATGTTTTTGTTCTGTACAAGTAAGTCATCATGTTGTCAGCACTTAGGCTAAGCAAGGCAACAACTGAATATTGCAGATCGTTAAGCATGAACTCCGTGAAAAAGTAAAACAATCTATTTATAATTATGTCTATAAATATTGAGAACTGGTAAAATATAGTGTATGACACACATGTTAAAATTGCTTTATATTGTTTGAAGGATTACGAATGTAGGCTTACTACTAAATATAAAACATAAATTTTTATCACATGTATCATAAATAACTATTTTATGTTGTATTTATTTTGAGGAGCCAATATTATACAATCCTCTTTGAAAATATTTGAAATTTTTTTAATTGCCCAAGGGTGATTAGTAAATTTTTTAAATATGTAATTATCTTTTATTTTCTTGAGAGTAGAAACCTCCCTAATAACTTTCTGATATTTAAACTTCTCAATTTTTTTATCTATGAAATCAGTATTAAAACCATTAACTATTGATGATGCAATAGAGCTGTTGATTGCAAAACTAGTTCTGTGGATTTCAAAAGATAAGTGAAGAATTGTTACAAATTATTAATTGTTATATTAATATTTTATCTACATGTTATAAGTGAATGCAATACACTGTATTTGAATGTATTATTTATAAGAATAATTTGCACAGTATTTTACCCATGGCTTGCATTAATGTCAAACTCATTGTAGCTATGAATGTGACCTTCAATGTTTGATATTTGACCTGATCAAAAATACATAGATTTGAAATTATAAGGAAGCAGTTGGTTTTGTGACTATGTTTATCCATTTTAATATTTTCCAATATTTGTGGATTGTTTTTGCAGAATATTGAAAAGCGGAAAAAGAAATCAAATCTTCATGGCTATGATGTTTACGAAGAAGAAGAAGAGGATCACTCAATACTAAGTAAATATGATGAAGAAATTGAAGGGAAGAAGATAAAAAGCTTCACTCTAGGTGAAGATATGTCAGAGGAAGCAAGGAAACGAAACCTAATGGCAGTAAAGGCTAAACTTCAAGGAAAGACATTAGTTTCACTTGACATGCCAGCTCTCAAAATAGCGTCAGAGTATTATACAGAAGAGGAAATGGCTGTCAAGTTTAAGAAGCCAAAGAAGAAGGTAGGAATCAAATGCTTAATTATTTTCTTTACAAACTATCAAAGTACTTTGCAACATTTTTACTTTCTCTAGTCCTTATGTGCAATGTACATAGTGAATAGAGAAATATTGTATGCCACCCAAAAATTTGATGTCGAGATTTCACAGGACATATATGTTTTAAGGTCCACTGAGTCTGAAAAAAAAATTTTTTTAGAAAGAGGTGCATGTGTGTTTCTGTCTGTGGACAGCATAGCTCAAAAACAAAAAGAACATTAGTAACCAAACTTGGTATTTAAATTTGGTATCTTCCAAGGATGTGACAAAGATTTTCAAGAAAATCCTCCCCCCCCCCTCCATAATCCTTTATATGGAAAAAATTATGAAAATTTTGATTTTCTCAAAAATGACTAAAGATTTTGATTAAATATCTTATATTTGAGATAATTATATGACAAATAAAATGTATATCTTGAATTTTCCAGGAATAGCCTCTAAAGGCCTCTTTATTCTGGATGATTTTTTTTTTTTTTTTTTTTTTTAAATTTTGCATACCTAGTAAACCGTAAGAGATAGACAATAACTTACTACATAAAAAATATAGAGCTTCTTAAAACACACAATTTGTGCTATATACATTTTTTTTGTGGAGTTGACCGTTTTTGAGGTACTCCTTATTATTGGCTTCAGTTTTAAAATACTTAACTTTTCTCATACAGGAACTTGTCAACTCCTGGCCAGGCAGAGAGACTGATTTCATTCTCACAGCAACCACATTTTAAAACATCTGACTGTCAGTTTAGTCTAGTATATTCCCTTATTTCCCTTCTACTTATAAGGAAGCAAGTAATGCTAATATTTATCTGGATTATCATGAAGTATATAGAAGAATAAGCTTATTAACAATAAATTGTTACCGAGAAAGTCATGTGAATGGAACAAATCAGATTTTTTGACAAGTGTAACAAAATGTTTCTCTTCATTGCTCAAGTCGGGTTACAAATCATTGTCTTTATGCCAAGTTTGCAGTACAACTTTTCTCATCACATAGACACATGACTTCTTGCTCATGCAACTGCACTCAGACTCACCGTTAAGCTCTGACATTCTGCCTTTTATGGCTGTTGATGTGGACGGATATTTTCAGAAAAAGCAAACGTTCTAGCACATATCCATTGTACATAGGTGTGGTATACCAAGTGCCACAGTTCAGTGTTAAATTATGGCCCCAGCAATAAGTGTGGCTACTTAAATACAGGCGACTGAACACATGCAATAATCAGCTATGAGCATTCCAAAGCAATGCTTACACAAGTGCCATGTTGTTCTCTTATAAGTAGATCCTATTGTCTTTTATTTTCTTTTATTTTCTCATTTGTTAATTATGGCCAAATTGTGTTTGAAAGAAATATCAGTGAAATTACATTAACAATTTTCTACTCCATGACGTTCTCAACAAAAAGCCAATCTTCTTTTACAGCTACAATTCTGTTCTTCAGCCTTTTAGTCCTTTAAAAGTTAATAATTTACATGTTTAGATCTGAACACTTCCAGAATAAGTAAAATGGTAGCCTTTATTTTATTACATAACTAATTTGAGTCAAATGTGGACACCCGCTGATGATGAAGATGAACATTTTTTAAATGAATCCAGGGAAAAACTAAATAAGTGAAACTATAGTGTCCATATTGACTCAAATTAGTTACGTAATAAATTAAAAGTTTCACTATATAAATCACTTTACATCATATCTTGTTGCTAGCCTTTCTGTTTTGGTAAAATGAGATGGCAAAGGATCTTTAGAATCTCCAATTAAAATGCATGTGGGTGGATTTCGTGTTCCAAATATAATATGTTGCAATGTTGGTCATTTCCTAGATTCGAAAAGTCCGCCGCAAAACAGTAAAAGCAGAAGAATTGGAACCACAGGTAACAGACTGGACAAAAGACTTAGGTTCCCGTGGTTCAAGAGACTATCAGCGGAGGTCAGACTTGGACAATCCAGTCACAATGAAGGAAGAACCAGAAGACGATCCTATGGATGTAGATGACCTTCCTCGTAAGTAAAATAGTGGAAAGGAATCAATTCAGTTAAAATTGAAAACCCGTTTGACCACTTTTCTATAGTTGATTGATGTTTGGAGGAATTTAGTAACAGTGACGGTCAAAATTTGTGGTATTGGTTTGTTGAGTTGGTATTTTTAACACTACATCACTTACATTTTTAGTTTCTTAGAACATAGAATCATATTAAATAGAAACCTAAAACTAAAACAAGAAGATAAATCAGCAGTAGCATTTCACTTCTGGAAAGAAAACCATAACCTAGATCCAAATCCAAAATTGCTCAAAATCATGTCGGGCCACAATGAACTCACAACTTGGGAAAACATCCTCATATGGAAAAACAAAGATCACCTAATGACTGCCTCCATGGTCGAGTGGTCAGCGAGCTGACTTCTCACCCGGAGGTCCCAGGTTCGATTCCCGGCTGGGGCGGGGAATTTTTCTTTAACCATCCCTATCCCCCACAGAGTCTGGAAGTATGTATGTGAGAGTGAATGTGTGCATGTTTGAGGATATAAAATAGTTTAAACCCAACGTAAACCTACAGACAACGGGTTGTTTGTAATTTGAAGCCCCCAATATGACCTTAGATGTTAAAGGAGGCTATATAAATGAAACAAACAAACAAAAAAAAAAAAAAGATCACCTAATAAACTTTGAAATCCTGCCAGTAGACAGCTTAGTTAAGTTCATCATTTCGCCACCAGAGAGGAGAACACAAGCAAACACAACCAGCAACAACAGTTGGACCCGTGATGTTGAAAATGGAAGCATAGGCTTCCGAAACTAGTCCCTCATAATAAAAATGAAAATGATGTAGTGTTAAAAACACCAACTCAACAAATTAATGCCACATACACCTTTTTATAGTTCAATTAACCTTTTGTTCAAATGATAGCTTGAGTAATAAATGAATCTGATGCATAAAATACTTGTCTTATACAATGGGTACCATTTAAGGGAAAATGTCAAATGTAGGATAAAATAATGAAAATTATGTTTTTACTTTGAATCATAGCTTTTTGAATTTAGATATTTTACGCTCTTACATACTATATGCAAGGTAGGAAGTGAATAAGTGCAAATATTTACATCAGCGTTTGAAGACAATGTTATGATCCAGTATTAATATAACAATATTTTGTAACACTTCTTCACTTATCCGTTTTAAATCCACAGGGCTAGTTTCCAATCAAAACATTTGTTGCATTGTCAGCTACATTTCTTTTTGCTCTTGTTGTTAATTTACATTGTTATGGTTACTGCTGCAAGGTGAATTGTGTACTAAGTCATTGCTAACTACTGGAATCAAAACAAATTTAAATTGGACCATAGATTTAATATTTTGGGAGAAAATATTTATACTAAGGAATAAAAATCATGCAATGAATTTTGATATACTACCAATTGATTCTCTCACCAAATTTGTTAGATAAACAATCACTGAGCATTTGAGGTAGGGAATAATAGCCATCCTAAAAACATTGTGAAATTTTCCTTATAACATAACTTTAAAATAAAAAATAATAATATAATGGTTGACCCTCCTATGGCCTTTGTTCTGCCCGACTACAGTGGTGAAATGTGAAGGAAGAATTATCAATTGCACAGAAACACCGATTTGCATAACCATTATTTTTGTTTTCATCTGATTAGGATTCACAATGTAGTCAGGGTTCAACTTAACAATATTGAACACAATAACATTATTACACTTTATTTAAATTCGGTTTTATTGAGTAAATTCATATCTCAAACCAACATATAAGCAGTTGCAGTTTCATTCTTTAAACTACAAAACCACCGTCATTGCTGTTACAAAGGTTAAAAATTAAAATTAAAAATCTTTAACATTTATCTTTTGGGGAGATGGCACTTAAGAAGTTGCTGATGATACAGACTGTCGCAGCATTGGCAGATTCACCAGTTGCAGGGTAATTAAGTGAATATCTGCAAATTCAGCATGCCTAAAGCTTATTCATTGTGTAAAGAAAAGTTTGCAACTGAATTGGTCCCTCGTTTCCTCACTGTGAATCATGTGAATGAGGTAGGCAGTGTGTGAGTCACACTAAACACAGAAGCTGGCCATTGTGTGGTATATGTAAACAAAGGAGAAATATAACTTAGGGCAATTCAAAACACATTAGATCCTGAAAAATGTGCTTCATTTATGACAATGCTATTAGTTAGTGGACAAAATGAGATATACATAGATGATATGCACATTGCGCTCTACTAAATATCAAATTATTTGCTCCTAGTCACCTCCCACATTGTATGTGTGGTACATTTTAAAAAATCTGATGTGTTACACTCACATGACTTTCTCTAGCTCTTCTACAAACTTCTTACATAAGATTATTCTTCTTTCTGCACCTTGCTAATTGAGATAATCATTAGCAGAATGTTCTTACTACTTAGTTCCTTATAAGTAGGAAGAAAATAAGGGAATATACTAGGCTAAACCGATAGTCAAATGTTTTAAAATCTGTCGTTAATTCGATTGTCATTGCATATTGCTTCTTTGCTTGTCCAAGAGTAGAACAAAAGAAAAACAGACACTTCCTGTCTGAGAAAAGTATAAACCAAAAACAAAGAATATATCTGAAACAGTTACCTCCACAACAAAAATGTAAAGGACATAAATTGTGTGTTTTGATCAGATCAACATTTTCTGTGTAGTAAGTTTTTGTATATCTCTTACCGTTTAGCAGTTAAGCAACATTTAGCAAAATTCATCTAGAATAAGGAGCTCTTCAGAGGCTATTCCCAGAAAATTCAAGATGTACATTTTATTTGGTATGTAAATATCTTTAATATACAGGATTTTAATCAAAATTGTTAGAGCCGTTTTTTAGAAAATCAACATTTTCGAAAATTTTTCCATGTAAAGGGTAGTTGGGGGTGGGGGGATTTTCTTGAAAATCTTTGTTTAGCAATCTTGAAAAATACCAAACCTAAATACAAAGTTTAGTATTTAATGGTCTTTTCGTTTTTGAGCTATGCTGTCCACAGACACGCACAAGCAGACACACACATACACATGGACCGTTTTCTGAAAATACTTTTTTTTTGATTCAGGGAGTCCTAAAACATATATTTCCGGTGAAATCTCGGTATCAAATTTTTTGTTGGAATACAATACTTCCTCTATACACTATGTACATAGTACGTATAGAGAAAATAAAAACATAAGCATTTTTTCAAAATTAGAATTTTCTTTATATACCATTTTAAATATAACCTTCAGAGATAATTCCTTATATTTTGTACACTGTTTATTTCATGATATCGGTGAATAAGTCAGGTTGGTCAACAAATTGTACCTCAGCTCGTGTATTTTTGCCATGGTAATGACACCTGTGTGGGCACCCATTGTCCTGATGGAAGGTCCTTGCTAACCTGCCCTTTTATGGAATACCTTTTACTGTATTTGATTCAAGAAATTAGCATAGTATTCTCCCATAATTGCTTGACCATTAGGAAGAAATCTATCAGCAGAATACTTTTTGCATCCCAGAAAACTGATGTCATAACCTTTCCAGCTGACTGTATTGCCTTTGCTTTCTTTGGAGATGGAAAATCAGTATGTTTCCAGTGTTCTGTCTATGGTGTATATTAGTTTCATCTGTGGTCATGAACCAGCAAAAAAAATGTTGTTGGTTTTCCTGAAAATGGGCTAAACAGTGTTCAGAAATTTGTGCTCGGGTGCATTTTTGATCTTGTGTTGAAAATCTTGGCACCCATCTGAAAGATAATTTTTTCATACCCAATTCCTCGGTCAAAATGTGATATGCCCTTTCACATGATATTGCTACAGCTTCAGCAAATTCTCAGTCTGCAATCCTCCAAGACCATTATGTGGACTTTTGTAACTGTTTTTGGAGTGGCCACACTATGGCCAAGTGGTTTGACCACTCAGCTCTCACCAAGGCAGCCCGAGTTAAATCCTAGACGACCGCGTGCAGGATTTGTGGTGGACAAAGTGGCGCAGGAGCAGGTTTTCTCTGGTTTCACCTGCCATCACATTCACCGCTACTCCATCTTCATTCCATGTATCATCAGTGTCATCACTGATGTGGGTGTTAAACACTATCCAAAAAAAATCTGAGATGTGACGTCTTGGCCGGCCACTATGTGGATTGTTTTCTGTACCCGACTAACTAAATTTAAATTTATTGGTCCAGTAAGCAACAATTGAATATGAAGGAGCAGAGTCTGCCAATATGTTCAAGTTGGCATTTCATTTGTTTTGATACATTTCTTTATAAAATACTTTTATCACTGCTCAAATCTTGGTTTTTTCCCCAACTTACATGGGAACAACAATAATAAGTTTTCCACAACACAGCCCTCCACCCAGAGCACTTAAGTGCCACCTGTGTATTCATGAAGTATGGGTAATTATTGTGTCACTATTGGCAATTTTGAGAACTTATCAAACAACTCTCACTTCAAGAGAATCCTCCGGTAATGTTGCCGTTTAAGGGTCAGTTGGCCGCACAGTGCCACAAAACCATACCAACTTTAGAAATTGAAAACCCGCTGTAGAACTCAGCACACAGTGCTAAAGGAATGCAACCGGTTAACAGCTGAAAGATGGCAGTAGTAGCATGGTATTATGTTGCTAAATGGCGCATATATTGACGTAGCCGAAAGGCGTGACAATGCTAGCAGACGATGGCATCTATCATACATACACCATTACCCCTACTTATTGCTGGTTATGTGGTACATGAGCTAGCTAAAGGCGATTTTATCAAAACATAAAGATAACCCCATCTACATTACACTGCAATTGCAGTGCTCTTAATATGTTTGATCAAGTAATATTTTGGGTTAAATGGAGAAATTTAATACACAAGCCACTGTTAAATAAGAAGTTATCGACTGCTTTGTTTCTTTTTAACGAAAACAGGAGCATTAGTAGTAAATGCAAATTATTAATTATTATTATTATTGTTGTTATTATAATTATTATTATTATTATTATTATTGCTGGTGGTTGTATGATGATTATGATGATGAGTATTATTATAATTATCAGTTATTATAATTATTAGTTGTAAGAATAACTGTCAGCCCCGCCAGATCTACTTGCTCTTTAGTTATGTCATTGGTACCCTTAAAAACGGCAGTTTTGACATAGAAGAAAATATGAAAGAGGTGGAGAACAGTAGGAGATTATTTGGAAGAAGCATAAATGCTACTTTGTGAGGGAAGAAGGATGCAGGTTGTTTTGAAGGAAAATAGGATAGTTTTCGGAGTGTGTCGCGAAAAACCTCTGGAACACTCTCCGATTTGGGCAGCCGCATCTTTACATAAATTCATGCAGATACGACGAACAATTCTGACACTACCTCTATTCGCCATAGTAAATTCGTGCGTGACTACGATGTTTCCCTCCTTGCTATGGGTGAGGAAAACAACACTTCAATACTGCCAACAGTATATGTGCATATAATTGCACATTTCAGAGTTTCCCACCTTCCTATGGGCGAGGAAAACAACTCTTCAATGCTGCCAACAGTATATGCGCTCCCTGAAGCATATAATTGCACATTTCAGCATTTCCCCCACCTTCCTATGAATGTGCTGCCTCATTGTATAACGCTTCCTAAGGCATATACTGTTATTTGCAAATTTCATGCTTTCCACACTACCCTATGACTGCGCTGCCTTCCCTCCTTTTCGCTATACCAACTATATATGCTCCATTGTGCTGAACATTGCACCTTTCAGATGCAAAGGTTGGCTGCCTGTCGTTAAGCGGCCAACTGACCCTTCAACGGCAACATTACCAATCCTCCTTGCAGTTTTTAGACTTATAAAGAGGTCATGACTGCCAACAAATATTGGACAGGATTGGCATAGCAGAATCTCCTGTATGCCCTTTTTGTGAACCTGAAGAAATGGCAAGAAACCACCTATCAAAATAGCAGAGTGCAAGAGAGCGAATGCTTTCATTGCCCAGCATTAGATAACAACCAAGACTACCCATTGAAATATGCTGCTCACAAACAAAAACACGCTTTCCGTAAAAATGTCTTGACATCTTGAGCCTAAAGATGTGCATTTACGCTGAAACCTCAATTTTTAGGTGAAATGACTTGGCTTTTTTATTCATTTTTATATATATATATATATATATATATATATATATATATATATATATATATATATATACATATATTGTTTAATGTCTGCTTTTACTACAATGGCACTGCAAGCAATGCCAACAATGACACATGAAATGAAGATGGAGCACTGGTGGAATGCGATGCCAGGGGAAACTGGAGAAAATCTGCCCCTGCTCCACTTTGTCTACCACTACTAGCTATCATGTATCTTATTTGTCCAAATACAAGAAAACCTCAAATGCAGGACGACCCCCATTTTTCAGAACTTAATTTTGGAATTTAGCACATCAGCTATATAAAAACAAGATATGATAACTTAATTATTAAATGAATCATAAAGTTTTGCCATATATTTTGAACAAACTAAGGGACCCAAGCTGATTAAGGCCCTGCCTTTTTTGAATTTGTACAGAAATTAATGTTGTGGGGGAGAGAACAGAAATGATGTACCAGTTTGTATGTGATCAAAGAAGAAGATAGTGGCAACGACAGTGCAAATTAAACAATGATAATTGATAAGATTTTCTATTCAGACAGCATACCTAATAACACATTCCATAGTAAAAAGTTTTACTGAAATTAATAATTTGAATTTGCACGGAAATTTGCGTTTTGAGTGGCAGATGGAGAGGGGAGCACAGAAATGTACGGTATGTGTGTGATGGCAGCAGCAGCAGTGTAGCTGTGACGATGATTATAAATATGATTTTCTATTTAGACAACATACTTAATACAACATATTGTCAAAATTTTAACTTAATTTGAATTCGCGTGGAAATTCACATTTTGTATGGAAGAGAGAGAGAAATGTACTGGTATGTCTGTGCTTGGTAGTGACAGCACCAGCTTAGCGTAACAATGATTATGGATGTATTTTTATTAAAATAACTAACTTAATATATCGTGAAACATTTTACCTGATTCAAATTTGCACGTAAATTGATGTTTTGAGCAGGAGAGAATGAGATAAATGGAATGTGTGTGATGATAGAAGAAGGACAGCGGTGGTGGCAGCAGCATAGCTGAAACGACAATTATGGATGTGATTTTCTATTGAGACAACAAACTTTATATTACACATGGTGAAATAGTTTACCTAATTTGAATTTACACGTAAATTTAAGTTTTGAATGGGAGAGGGACGTAGTATGGTGGCAACATAGTTGTAACGACAAAAATGGGCTCCTAATGCAACATTACATGGAACCACCGATGTGAAAGGAAGACATTTTTGTTGCATTGAGAATGCTCATTTTCACAGCTAATATTTGGCACAAAATTTGCTGCATACGTCCGCGACCAGGGCAGTAATCTTAATAGTTTCCCCCAGGCTTTGCCACTGCCAAACCCTGCAAATTTTGATACATTTTCTCATATGGTATTTGGAAAAAATATATTGCAAATGCAAGATGACCCCTAATTTTTAACATTAGTATTTTGGCATACATCATCTTGTATTCGGATAAATATGGTAAAAGTTAAGAGAAAGCAAAAATAAGTATGCATATAATGTTATTTATTGTGTTGTTGTTTTCAGCACCCCCAGATTTGTCCAATATAAAAGTGGAGCCGGACGAAAGTGAACTGGAACTTCAGTTAGCCTTGAAGAAAGCTCGCAAACTCAAACTCCAAGAGGCTGTTACAGAAACAAAAACAAGCATTGAAAAGGTAAAAGTTTGTTGGCTCTTTTATAGTCATAGTAATAAATTGTTTTTTAAATGTAAGTACAGATAGGCATACTGGCCAGCTTTACAGCTACCCATAGGATGTACAGAAGTAGAGTCCGTTTTACAACATCACAGAAAAGGAAATATTTCTACAGCATTGTGAACTGATTGAAAGTGTTACAGATTTTCACCACAAAGCATTAAATCCAATTGTATCTTAACCTGCAATGGGTATGGCGGGATCAGGAGGACCCCAGTTAATTTTGTTTACTATGTGGAATATATTTTATCCCGCAGTGTAATTCTGCAACTCTTCAGTACCTTTCAGGTAGTATGCTTTTAGTTGAGTGTGTACACATTGTTTTTCTCCTCAGTGAAGTCAGGGTAACCCCACTATACCAATAACGTAATTTTATCATATCACATTGCAACAGCTTTAGAGCAGTGTTTCCCAACCTTTTGAAGTTCACGGCACCCTTGGGAATAACATTAAACACCAGGGGTACCCTTCCTTGAATTAAAAGAAAATTAAGCTTAATATTTAATTTATTGAAATATTATATAATAATAATGTACACCATAACATAATACAGTAAACTTTACTACAATCACTGAGTAAAAATACATCAATAAATTTTGTTCAATTAATGATTAATGTGAAACTTGTGATTGATGCTTAGAGCACAGATATGTGATGTCGGGTCTTACAGTTGACAGTGAAACACGCAAATCATCCTCAAGGTTATTCAGTCTATTTCTTGCTATGCATAGAAGGCTTGCTCGCATAGATAGGATGTTGAAAAAGGGCAAAAGTGCGTTAATTGCTCTCTTCATTAGGTTAGGGTACACCTCTGTCCGTTGAAGCCAAAAACTAGCCACCGACGCCTCACTCTTGGTGAACTTACCTTTGAGTGTGGAATCAGCGCAAAGATCAATAAATTCATCTCGTTCGCAAGCAGTGAAATCTATTTCCTCTGCACTATCTACGAAATCAAATGGTGAGACAACCCAGTCAAGATTCGTAGTGGAAATAGTTGTAAAGTACGCATCTATTACATCTTGCAATCTTGATAAGTGATCACAAATGCGGTCTTTCAGTTTACCCAGATCTTTATCTCCTGCCACATTAAGAAGAGATGGAAAGTTCGATAAATCTCCTTTTTGAACTGCAGACTTCCAAGAACTAAGTTTTCTTTTAATACCTTTCATTTTATTGGTTGAGGAGATTATTGTTTCATGTTGACCCTGCATCGAAACATGCAGTTCATTCAGCTTATGAAAAATATCTGCCAGATACGACAGTTCAAAACATCAAGAATCACTTAGTAAGAGCTCATGAAATGTGTCTTGATTTTCATCCTTAAAAAAAGTTTTTAGCTGTTCTTTAAGTTCGAGAAATCGGTTCAATACATGACCCCGCGACAACCACCTTACTTCTGTGTGAAGTAACAAAGAGGTATGAGCTGCATCCGTTGCGTGACATAACTGTTAAAAAATTCTGCACTTTAAAGGTCGGGACTTCATATAGTTCACTATTTTCACAACTTGCTTAAACACTTCAGCAAAATCTTCATTACACGCTTTCACGACTAATGCCTCTCTATGCAGAAAACAGTGAGTTATAATAATGGATGGATTTTCATTGAGAGCTCTGGCAGTAAAACCTTTAATTTTCCCAGACATAGATGGTGCACCATCTGTACATATATTACAACAGTCTTTCCATGAAAGATCATGGTCATTGAGATAGGAATTAATAGAAACGAAAATATCATGGCCTGTGGTTGTAGTCTCCAGCGGTCTACAGAACAGAAACTGTTCACTAATATCTTTTTCATCAATATATCTGATAAAACCAAGGAGTTACGGTTTGTCACCAATATCGAGACTCTCATCTACTTGCAAAGCAAATGTTCTATAAGTTTTTATTTTCTCCGTGACTTGTTCGTTGAAATTACATGACATTTCAGATATCCTGCGGCTGATTGTGCTGTTGGACAGAGGAACTTTCGAAATTTGATTAGCTGCTCCTTCGCCAAGTATTGTTGAAACTATAACTTGACATGCAGGGCCAATGATTTCCTCTCCAAGAGTATGAGGTTTCTTTTTTTTTAGCTATCAGTTCTGCTACTTTAAATGAGGCTTCAAGAGCAGTATCACCTCTGGTCATTCTCTTTACCATTCGCACAGCTGTTTTCTTCTCCCCTTCTAATATATGTGAAAAATACATTACACTTTTCTGTGACACATTAGGATGCTTTGTTGTAAGATGCCGCTTCAGTTTGCTAGGTACCATGGCCTCGTTGCTAAGTGTTTCGCCACAAACTAAACACACAGGGATAGATTTTTCCTCGTTGTTATTCCACTTAAATCCATACGTTAAGTGACTGTCCTGGTATGTTCTTTTCTTTCGTTTGTCTTCTTTATGTGGTGAATTCGACGGTCTGGGAGAAACTGTAAGATTTGGCTTCTTAAAGCAAGCAGTAGGAGCCGACTGTTCACTTTCACTGTCCTGGCGTTTACGTTTAACAATGAACTTATCCATAGCTAAACACTGTGAATCAACTCGAGGAAGACAACTGAAAGCGCCAAGTGGCGTACACTTTTATATATTCATCTGTGGAAGTCTCGGGAATGTTCGTGAGGAAGCGATTAATCTCGGGAATGTTCGGCAGGGTATAGCTGTAATGCCATCTGTGGGATACTAGTATAACTGAATTATTGAAATGAATCGACCACTATCACCATCTGCCTTGCATGAGAGTAATTGATTTGACTTATTTTACTTCAAAACCTTACAAGTCTTAAGGCTTCAGTAGAAGGTATGCTTTTTGTTTATCTCAATATCTCGCAGCACCCCTTAGCTAATCACACGGCACCCTAGGGTGCCGGGGCACCCTAGGGTGCCGGGGCACACCGGTTGGAAACCATTGCTTTAGAGAATAATTGAAGGGAAAAAAAAATTGGAACATTACTGCTGCAAATTGGATTTCCTCCATCAACTTGTCCATAAATTAAGGAAAAGGGGCTTCAGTTATGTGGAAATGTTAAAAAATGTTTACTATCCAAAGCAAGAAAACTGGTTCTTTATTGTTTGGATTTGGGGAGAATTTAACATTGGTTCATTTGCATCAAAACCAAGAAGAGCAGTGCTTTGGTGAACAATGAAGTAAGAAAGCTTGGGATAATGTTTATAGAATTACAATACCACAAGAAGAGGAATAGATGCTCTTGATAAAATATGCCATGTTTATGCGAGCAACAGACATTTGGTATTTTCTATGCGATGATAATTTAAAGATTGTACAATACACACAATTCTTAGTTTTTCTCAAAGCTACATTTTCAAAATGTTCCACGCATCTCAGTTATTGTTTGAATTCTGTTACAATTTCCCAAAAAGTGCTTGAATGTGCATAATAACATTTTAATACAAATAATAATTTTTCTTTTAAATTCTCTTAAAGATTTATGAACCATTTAACAAATAAGTCATTGTATTTATTTAAAATATATTTTCATACTCTTTACTTGCAATTCAAAGCTCCAGTTGCAAAAATTGCAATTTTTTCTTGACATTTTGTGACAGTTTGCATGTGACATTTACATAATAAACTTAATAAAATAATTTATCTAATAGGAATGCAATTTGGTTTGCATATTAAACAGCAATGCAATCACAGTGAAATCTTCAAAAGAATCTATACAAAAATGTGGAACTTCAGAAAGTGATCCCCATGTGCATGTCTCTTAAATTGCCTGTAAAACATAGTATTAGCAGTGCCTGTTGGTATGGTTACAAATACACTGTGAAAGCAGGCGATGGGACTTCTGCAGTAGCAGGATAGCTGTCTAATCCATACTGATTATGAGGTGTGTTCATGTATCTCTCTTGACATTGAAAACATTTTCCTATCATATAGGACTGGAGCAACAACATATAGGAGGGTTCCCAATTTATTTCACAATGAATAACATGTTTATTGGCATTCAATAATGCATTTTTGGACAGCTTAGACTTTTCCTATTTTTTGACGTAATCGCTGTTCCGATCAATGCAGTTTTGCATGTGGTGTACCATCTTTTGTATGCCTGCATTGTAGTACTCTCCTGCTGTGTAGTACAGGTAACTTAAAAAACATTTTCTTGCAGCTCCTCTCTGGTTCTGAAATGCATCTCACCCAGGTGTTTCTTCACGTCAAGGAATAGATGGTAGTCACTTTGGACTTGGTCTGGGCTGTAAGAACACTATCCTATCCAAATTTGTTGATGATATTGGTTGTCACATGGGCCATGCGGATGCACGTTGTCCTGAAGGAAACATTCCCTTCGTGAGCATGTCTCTCCTATTGTTTGGATTGTACAGTGAAGTTTCTTTAACGTCTCACAGTAGCAGTCCACATTGATTGTTGTACCAGTAGGCAATAACCTGCTCCTGTCCCAAAACACACTTGCCTGCAGACAGTGTATATTTAAACTCCTACGGCTCTGGCAAATCTGGATGTTTCCACTGATGGGATTGTTGTTTCATGTGTGGACCCAGTCACAATAGAATCTTAAGAATTCTTCACCATCAGTTTCGTAGACCTGAAGAAATTTGCAGGCTGCCTCAACACGTTTCTGCCGGTGGCCATTCTTGAGACCCACTTTGGTATACCCTAAATGTTCTGTCAATTTTGTGAATGCAGGTTTGTTGGCATCAGGAATCATCTCGCAGAGCTCCCAAATCATCACCTTATATTTTCAGCATTGCTTCTTCCATATTCGTGATCGTTTTGTACAAAACCGATGGCCATCCAGAATGCTGCTCATCATGGACGTCTGTATGTTCATCTTGGATTTCTCTGCATCATTTACGCATGTGTTGTATGCTCATGCACTATTCTCCATACACTTCACAAGAATGTCCACCAGCACAATATTTTTTGCATACAAAAACTGAATCATAATTTGCACTTGGCTGGAGCTCCATCTCTAATGGCTGCCAAGACAAGACAGCTTGCCAGGGGGGAAGGGGAAGGGGACTGGGGGAGGGAGAACCAAGCTACACACA
Source organism: Hymenopus coronatus (assembly GCA_030762935.1). Taxonomy (NCBI): domain Eukaryota; kingdom Metazoa; phylum Arthropoda; class Insecta; order Mantodea; family Hymenopodidae; genus Hymenopus; species Hymenopus coronatus. The sequence goes on from CM060886.1 coordinate 136,403,726, forward strand.
GGTGTTGCTGAATCTCTCATAACAGTATTTCTCGTGACTGCAGGTCCTTGTGAACTTTATTTTACAGACAGCCCTCGTACATCTTGGTGCGGTGTTATTTTGAATCACTCTGAATATTACATTTTTCTATCTTTATAATATTACATAGATTCCATATGGTTTCAAATATGTGTTTCCCAAATTGATTATCGTGATTCCCATAATATCATTTATTATGGTTTCTTGATTTGTGAGCTAAAAATTGACTTTGCTTTGTTTCAGGTTGCTAAGACAATTTTAGAATCTAATTCTGAAGGAAATGTAGAAGGTGGTTCCATAGTTCTGAATGCTACAGCTGAATTTTGCAGAACTCTTGGTGATATTCCTACATATGGTCTAGCTGGCAATCGAGATGAAGATGCTCAAGAGCTGCTGGTGAGCTTGTGCTGCATTACTTATGTACAGTTTAAAGAATGAAACAAGTGCGAATAGAAACCACAAAATGTTTTGTTGATTTATTTCCAACTTTCCAAAGTATTCTGTATTACAGTGTATACATTTGTTGCATTTTTGGCCACGAAAACAGGCTTCCTTTTGGGAAAAAAAATGAAAATGACGTGTTATTTATGGACGCTTTTTAACTGATATGGTTCTCAGCGTACCTTCTATATTGGGCGTGAAAGACCGCTTAATTTTGCTCAGAGACCTCTCTATCAGGCTTGAGGTTCTTTTACGTGCTGTAAATCTACGACATGGGACCAACGGCTTTACTTCCCTTCCGAAGGAAGCCATGCTAAGGATTTTTACACCTGAAAAAATCCATCATCTGCCGGGTTTGAACCCGCGACCTTGGTTATATGAAGTCAGCATGGTAACCATTACATCACGGAGGGCGACTTCCTTTTGGGAGATCCATCTGTTTTGCTATACTCTGTACTGAGTAGAGGAAGTATTGCATTCCAACTTAGAATTTGATACCAAGATGGCATTGGAAATACATGCTTTGAGGCTCCCTGAATTCAGAAAAAGGCCTCTATGTGTGCATTTACATGTATGCATGCACATTTTTCAACATTTTGTCTTTTTTTAAAAGGGCTGTTGCTATTTTTTCTTGGTATCATGGAAAGAGAATGGAATTTCAAGAAACACAATTATAATGATAGACTACTGCTATTTGCTGTTGTATTTACAACAAAATGTATAATGAAACTATTTGTGCAAACAATTATCTTAACGTGGCATGGATAGAAGAATAAGGTTTCACATAAATAGTTTGTGGTTTTAACATCTGAGCTCTATAAGCATAAAGAGTTAGTGAAAGTAGCACAGATTTTATTTTTATTTTTTGCATCACACAAAGCTAAACTATTATGATAGAAAAATGTCATAGAGTAAATACATAATATAATTGTTTAATAAACATCACCTTTTCACATGCAATAAAAATTTCAAAATCAAATTAAAATTAGATAATTTGTTGATCTTTTTTTGGTGTATATGTATTTTCTTTCATTTTCTCGTGCAGTAAATGGTTGGATATATCGGACGATGTAAATAGTTGTTTATCGACATAATTATTGTGTTATGATAAATTGTGTTGTGTAAATATCTTGTGAGTATTTTGTGTGAATTTGGCGGGCCTAACCAGCTTTAAGGGGAGTCGAAATACCCTATCTTGCCAATGTTAAAGTTTGACCCATTATCTGAGCAACTATTTAACATTATGAGCTATATTTTTCAAGGTATACTCAGCAATACCTTCTACTGTTCATTGATGAAAAATCTGTTGATTAGAAATAAAGGTATGATTTTTTAAATAAAACTCTTAAAATTTTATTGAAAAACAATGATTTTTAAATTTTAAAAAAAAATAACTAATCCATATATATAAAATATTTTTTGTTAAAATAAAACCTATTTAGATGCAAATTTCTGGCAAAAATTTCAGCCCTTAAGGTCAATTAGTTTCTGTGATAACAGGGCATTTTTATAGACAATATTACTTCTTCAGAAATTGCTTTCAACATAAAATAAAAAAAAAGTAACCTAACTTTCCAAACACAGCTTTGCAAAACTTCAGCTCTCTCACATGAAGGAAATATGAGCCTGATGCCAATGCTGCCAACAGCTAAAGTAAAACTTTCCCATTAAAATAAAACAAAAGATTTCTTCTCTAACACTAATATTTACAAACCTATTGATGTTTTACCAAGTGATTGTGCCAGAATGTTTTAAAAAACTACTGCACAGGATTATTTTCAACAATATTTTTAAACTATTTACAATTAGTGTTCCTTCATGAAAGTTGTATCCAAATGAGCAGTAGATTTGAAATATTCATATGCAATTAAAACATGAAAATAAAAAAAAATTATTAAAATGGCATTTCAACTCCCCTTAAACCAGTTACCCAAGAGCCAGTATAGAGTGATAGCAAAATAGCGAACTGTGAAGTGCAGGTCTGAGGTATTGCATCCTGGTACTGAATATTGTGATCGAAAGATCCAACTTGTTCCTGAGAGACTCAATACTGCCGGTTCTTCAATCTTCCTCCCATTCCTGATCTGAAGTTTTGCTGCTCACTAATATTCATTCCTGAGTGACCCATCTCTATATCTTACTATTCTGTAATTCAAATGCAGACATTAAATGCATTTTTGTTGTACAAGTCTTGGAATTAATGAACGCCTTGGAAAACCGTAGTGTGTATCCAAGAGGCATTGAGGTTATTTGTCGTCTAAACAGTGAGTATTAAATATAATGTGTTTTTTATTTCCTGAAAATTAACTGCATGTGGAAGTGTCGGAGTGGATGTAAATTTGTATGTTTGATATTGTGTGCTCTATTTTCAGGACTTTGAAAGAGAGATGATCGAAGAAAAGAAGAGGCAAGAGGAAGAAGGCAAAAGGGGAGCTTGGAATGAAGTTGAAATAGGTGAGATTTAGTTTCCTTTTAATGACACTGTTCTTGTCTTAAAATATTCATTCATATTTTTGGATAGTGTATTAATTCAGAATCTCTGAACTTAGTAGTTCAAAGACCCAAGCCAAGCAGTTTTGTGAGTTATAAATATTTCCCAAGTAAACTGGAAGGCAGAAGCTATTATGAAATGGACACACACACATTTGCTGGGCACTTTCTGTCTTGCTATTGTCATCATTCACAACAATCATATACAGGGTCATTATTTTATATGATAACCCACTCATATGAGAAAGCCAGGAGTTGGACTAAAATCCTTATCTTATAATAGATGCTGGAAATGTTGAATGACCGTCTGCTCTCAAACAGGCAGCATCTCTCTTAAAAATGTTGTCATTCACTCGCTGGAGCTCAGCAGCATGAATTGCTGTGATTTTTTGCACGATATTATCTCTTAAGATTAGAGATTACAGTAATGTGCAAGGATGTACTTTGTCTTTTAAAGAACCCCATAAATAAAAATCACAACTCATTAGTTCAGAAGAACGAAGGGGCCACAAATCAACATTAATTCTGTCATTCTCTTACTGTATTCAATGATTTGGCAGCTGTGTATGCTGTAACTAACATATGGTGTTTCTTCTTCTGTGAAGCAATCTAAAAATGGTTTGAGAATTACCCTCTGATATGCTCTGCATTTATTGCTCCATCCAAATTGTATTATTCTTCTGCCACTTATCACACACCAATCTCCAATTTTCTGATCATAGTGAGGCATTTCATCCAATAGCACAGATTTTTCTGAAGCCCAGTATCAACTGTTGTGAGTATTCTCTCACCTATTTAAGTGAAACCAAGATTCATCAGAGAAAAACAAAGCTTATGGTTCACTGAATCCTCTTTCGCTCGATTGGAAAAACCAATTGCAATAATTCACATGTTTACCTGGGTCATTTGTTTCTAATGCTTGCACTCGTGTGTAACAATAAGGTTTTAGTTACAACAGACGTGTAGCATTTTTAGCAGAAGATGGAGATGCACCTGTTTGCTGCGCTAATTTGTTCAACGATTTTCAATGCTCCAAAGTGGCACTGATTTCATCCAGTTTATTTTGTGTTAACACTGACCTCCTAGAATGTTTCTTGTCCAACACTGATCCCAAAATTTCAAATTTATTGACGACCACATGTATAGTTTTCCTTACACGTGGTACAGAGTTTGTAAACTTTTCAGCAAACTTCCTACACACACGGCAAGCAGATTCATCCCTAAAATAAACTTTACAAATAAACATGCATTCTTCCACAGTTAAGTGACTCACCATATTTACTGCAGCGACAGAAGCACCTAACTGACAATGATATGCACCTGACAGAAATGGCAACATTTTCGAGCGGGAATTGGCAGTCCAAAGTCCTGGCCAAAACCGAGGGAGTAGTGAATGAGAGAAAGGTCACAAATGGGTTACCATATAATTTAATGACCCTATATTATAACACAGCCTTGTCAATGAATTGGTTGGAGAGACCTTATGAAGCAGTAATTGAGTCAAAGATGTCTTGTGGAATAAAAATCTGGGGAGTAACAAAGATTGGTATAGTTCATGGAATGTTTTGCAAAGAAGGTTAGGGAGAAAAAGTATAATTGTAGAAATAATTTTGAGGTAATAGAATAGAATATTTATTGTCTTATTACATTTACATTGTGAGCGTAGGCTTGTAAACTGGTAACTTGTTTAAATACATTCAAAGGAATAGCGAGATAAGTAGCTTAAATTCTAATATGTACAAGGTATACAAGATATTATCGTAAAAAATATTGAAAATTTAATTTGCCAATTTATAGTTATACTAAAATGTGTTTACTAGCCTAGTGATTCCAATACTGTCATCCATAAATTGTTGAATGGAGACTAAACCTTAATTATTAGAACCAGTTGAAAAGTTCAATGCCACAGCCGGGAATTGAACACAGTTATCCTGCTGTCCGTGTGGTTGCTGTAGCATTGAATTTTTCAACTGGTTCTAATAATACTGTTACCCTGTGTACCTTTCAATACATACAAAAGAGAGGAGCATTATCATTTAATAAAAATAAAGCTTAATTGTTTCACATAATGACCAGCTTTTAAAAGAATTGGCTATCACTGTAGCCTAGTGTATTCCCTTATTTCTCTGCTTACATGGAAGCAAGTAATAAGACCATTTCTACTAATATTTATCTTGATATTGAAGTACATAAAAGGATCATCTATTGAAAGAATATTTTGTTTATGGAACAGCTAGAGAAGGTTATGTGAATAGAATCCATCAGGTTTTTAATTTATTGCTTTCATTCTCAAACTTTGAACCTCATATGGCTCAGAATGTTTTGATATTTAGTGCTTTTTCATTTGCAGATGAAACACCAGTGGATATGCTGCCTGCAGAAGTACCAATTCTGGATGTGGAGCCGGATGTGAGTGTTGGCGTTGCTGGCGCTCTGCGGTTGGCAGTTAGTAAAGGTTACCTTGAACGTGAAGACATGAACAAGCCATCAGCATCTCGGTTTGCTCATCTGCAGGCACAAAACTACTCAATTGAGGACAAAACTCATATGTAAGTATTACATTATACTTTGTTACCACTTCAGAGTATTGAGTGTCTAGATTTTTAATTTAAATTTACATTTTGAGATTCCTCAAACCCTCTCCTCCTCAAAACAAATGAGAGTTTATAGACAAAGATCTTTGTGGTCAACAGCACTACTCCAAAACAAAATTAAGTTTACTATCTTCCAAGGGAGCAACACAAAAGATTTTTAAGGAAATCCTCCTCACCACATACAAAATCAATAAAATGAGAGCTATCCAGAAAGTAACAAAGATTTGGCATAACTAAATAATAACGAAAGATATCAACTCAAAACTTTATGTACAAAATTAGAGAACTCGACTCTATTTCTCATCATAATCTCTATTCTATCATGAGGTACCAGTTTTTTAATGCAGATGTTATACTTTTCTACTGCCAAAAAGTTTATTCGTTTTTTGAATGTGCAAAACATTTGGACATTTGAGTTTTACAGACAATTGAAGGAAGTGTATAATGATAATGCAATGAACGAGTCTGCAGTGAGGAAATGGCACATAATTTACAAGTAATCAAGGAAGAACCAGTGTGTACGATAAAGATCAGAGTGGAGGTTTATCAGTCATTATGGAGGAGTTGATAAAAGAATTAAGAAAAGCTGGTGTTTCACTTTGGACACTGTACATGACTTTTTGGTGGAAAAGATTTTCCAGCCATGAAGACCTCAAAGTGACAGTGACATCAGATCTTTATGGTGGAAGAGTATAACGTCTGTATGGAAAACCTGTTACCACGTGACAAATAGCTTGATAGCAATGACGATCACATTGAAAAATAGAGTAAGGTACTGTAACTTTGTAAATAAAGTTTTGTGCCGATAACTTTCATTATTATTTAGTAATGCCAAATCATTTGTTACTTTCTGAATAACTCGTATATTGGTTATATAATGTACTCAACCAATATGTGTTATAATTAACTACTTGTTTTTGCTTTTTCTACCTTTAGCTAACAGGTAGAGGAAGTGTTGTATTCCACATTCAATATTGAAATTTGAATGTAAATACATATTTTGAGGCCTCTAAATCCAAGAAATGAATGTAGAGATATTGCTTCAATACCATACTTGGTATCATTTTCTCAAAATAGCTCTAATGCTTTTGATTAAAATATCATATATTTAGATTATTTATGTTAAAAAGTGTACATCTTTAATTTTTTGGCAATCTATTAAGTTCTCTTCATTTCAAAGAAATTTTGTATAACTATAAACCTTAAGAGAGAGAAAAATCATATTACTTAAAAAATATTAGATCTCTTTAAAACACACTGTTTATATCAAGAAACTATTTTTGGCTTCAGCTATTTCAAATATATTCCCTTTTTATTGATTTGAATTTAAATTCCATCTATTATGAAACTATTTATGTTTCTCTCTATCTCTCTCTCTCTATCATTCTCTCTTTGTTTCTCTCTCTCTCTCTGTCTCCCTCTCTGTCTCTCTCTCTCTCTCTCTAAAATTATAGAATTTACAATGTGAATTAATTTTGACACAAAAAAAAAAAAAAAAAAAAAAAAAAAAACATTTAAAATTTCTCGTACTATGTTTAATTAAAGAGTTATTTGGCCAACTCTGGTAGCTTTCTTGATCATGTTATCAAACAATAAGAGCATGTGTTCAAGATTGGGATTTCATGTTTTGGCATTACAATAGATAAGTACATATGCATACAAATTTCCAGCATAAATGTTTCCCTATTATTACCATTTGTATAAAGTAAATAATTTAAATAATTTTAGAGAAATTATTATCATGTTTTTAAAACACAAACCACAAAAGATAAAGATGATAATAAAAAAAAAATTATTGTTATATATAATTTTCCATTTATTAGTGGAATTGCTCTAGTAATTTCAATTGCGGTTTTATTTTTTATATGCAGTAGTAATTCTTGCTGAAAGAGATGAATATACTGTTCACCCTGATCCATGAATAAAAATTAATGTTAAAATTAATATTCTGCAAATATAAGTTTTTCATTAAATTCATATTACCTAACACATTCTTGTTGAAGAAAAAGTTCTTTCAACGAAAAATGAAAATTGGAGTGTACAATATAAATGCTAATATAACAGGTTCTAAGGATAGTAATACTTTTCTCCGTGTAATGCTAAATTGATGACTTGCATGTCTCTAAAACCTTTATTACATTGAAGAATCTTCTGCAACTTAGACGAATATGCTACTTCCACTGTTGCAGGTATTTCCTTCCTGGAAATATCACCAATAATGGCAGGTTGCACTTTCCAATAAGTGAACAGCTGAATAGCTTCCTGTATCAAGTAAAAATGTCCTAATATATGCAAGGGTGGCAACCAGAATGTAACACTCAAGTCATTTCTTGGTATTGGCGATGCAGAAACCTTTTGTTTCACCCAAGTCATTGGCGATGTTCAGTAAAAAAAGAACTTTCTCATTTGAGGAAGGCAAAAGTTATTTAGGTTATATGTGTCAACCCCTCATTAAGGTTTTTTTGATGCCATGAAATTCACATATTCTGCTTCAGGAAGTGTGAAACATATACATATAAAATCTTGAAATTTAATTAAATAGCGAGGAAAAAAATGGGCCTTAGTAATAATTTTCATCTACAGCATCCTTACCTAATAGTCTCCCTCTGTGGTGTAATGGTTATTATGCTAACCTCATATACCCAAGGTTGCAGGTTCAAGCCTGGCGGAGGACGATGGATTTTTTCGGGTGTAAAAATCCTTAGCATGGCTTCCTTCGGAAGGGAAGTAAAGCTGTTGGTCCCGTGTCGTAGATTTATGGCACGTAAAAAACCTCAAGCCTGATACAGAGGGCCCTGAGCAAAATTAAGCGGCCTTTCATGCCCAATTTAGAATGGGACACTGAGAACCCTAGCAGTTAAGAGTGTCCATAAATAACATGTCATTTACATTTTCTTACCTAATAACTGTTTCAGGGCCAAAAGATAAAGTTACAGACTATACAACATTTACAAACATCATTACACAGATGTTCTACTAGGATTTAATGAAAAAGGAACTTAACAGAGTGAAAACAAATTTAAGATATGGTGTACAATAGTATGGTTAGTGACAACTTTGGGTGTTCAATTGAATCCTTCACCAAAAAGTTTAAGTTCTAACAGGAATTCAGTTTAGGGGAACAAAAAAGCATTTACTTTCCCAGTGTTACAAGCTTTTTGAGATTCTTTCGAAACTTAAAATTCCAATGTTCATCTTATCTAGGAGGAGCATTTGAAAGGAATTTGTTCCTAAAGTATTTTTTGTTTTGTTTTCAGAGATGATGATAAATTTGGCCGCAGAGAAAGGTACAGTGGTCCCACATCAGAGTTCAAGGAAAAAGAAGGCTACAAGCCAAATGTTAAACTGGACTATATAGATGATGATGGAAGAGTGCTCAATGCCAAAGAAGCTTTTAGGTATGCTGCTTTATTCAAATTTTAAGTTGAGTATCATTCCAAAAGCAGTGCATACCACTTTTACTTTTTCTGCATGTACTGTGTACATAGTGTCATTCCACCCAAAAATCTGAGGATACTGAGATTTCACTGCAAATAGACGTTTTAGGGTCCCTTGTATAAAAAAAAGTATTTTTAGAAAAAGATCTGTGTGTGTGTGTGTATATCACTTTAACCTATGGCACTCCCTTATTTTGCTTCTGCTTACAAGGAAGCAAGCTATAAGACTTTTTCTGTCAAGTTTTTCTTGATTAGCATGAAGTAAATACAAGCATGAGCTTTTTAGCAATAATTTGTTGCAGAGACGTAGAGAAAGTCATGTGAATGGAACACATGAGATGTTTGTTTCATTCCAAGAATTTATCAAAAGACCTTTGTCTGTGGGAGTTTGAACACATTTCAAATTTGGCTGTGATTAGTACTAATGCTGGCCAGTTTTAACAAATGTAAGAAAAGTGTAATATTATTTAACTCTAAAGCAGCAATAGTACTTGATTGAGCCTAAATGTTGCACAGTGCTACAAAATTAAAACAAAAGATATCATCACACTAAAATGCAAGGTATTGGAAATAACTAATTTTCTGGCAAAGATAGGTGTTAAAATTAGATCAAAATCATCTGATCCGCTGTCTTATCACTCTATCAAAAAATAAATATATCCACATACAGTATAAAAATTAAAGAAGAATATGTCTCACAGACAAAAGGAGTACAATAGGATCATCTGTTTAACTCAACTGGTATTGCTACTTTAACAAGAAAATCGTCCATGGCAGTTTTTAGTCGCCATGACAAACATGGCCATGTAAATACTCCATTAGCTTAGAATTGGCATAGCAGAATTTCTGTACTGTCAAACTTCCAGGGAGCATATGAACATCACATCAAAATACTGGAATATAAAAAAGCAAATGGCTTCATTGCCAACTAACAGATATTCTATACCAACCAACAAACTTTAAGTATTAGCAGCTGTAAGTTAATAATGATATAGGAATCATACAATTTTAAAACTTAAAAAATGTGTAACATAATGTTTCAATCTTAATTTCAGGTACCTGTCTCACAAATTCCATGGCAAAGGGCCTGGTAAAAATAAAGTAGAGAAAAGAATGAAGAAAAATGAGCAAGAAGGGGTAAGTGTAGAGGCTTTTATTTTCTGTCACAGATAGAGGACATATTGCATCAAACACAAAAATTAATCATGGGTGTAATTCATGTTCTCAGATTTTCAAAAATCAGACTCAGACTGTATTAGGTTGTTGGGTGAAACAGAGTTGCTGGAAACACAGATTCTATAATGGATTTGTAGATACAGAGTGGGCAGCTCAAATGGCATATATGTGTGATAATCTACTACACTGGGGGTTTTCCATTCTACCTAGTCGAGCCATAAATACTGTCACAAATGAAGAGAATGTCTTGCTTATTGGTTCAACATGCCAAATGAAATGCAGAGTTAAAAGTAACGCTCTCACTCAGCAATCAGTGCCAAATTATTTATGATTTATTTCCAATAGTTTATAATGCTAAGATTGTATAAAATGTATCCAACATGTGAATAATCTGTTTATATTATAAATAATCTATCATATAAATAAATTTGAAAAAGTTCTACTATTATCTGACTCTAAAGCAGCTATTATATCCATAACATCTGATGTAGCACCTAGTAACTTAAATATTGCAGAATGCAGCAAAATCTTAAAACAACTAATGAATTTAAATAAAAGATTAATACTTGAATGGATATCAGCACATTGCGGAATATAGGATAATGAAACAGCTGACTTTCTAGCCAAGAAAGGTAGTAAAATTACATCAAATTCATCTGATCCAATAAGTTATCACCCTATCAAAAGAATCATTATATCAACATATAATAACAAAATTAAAGAAGATAATGTATTACAAACAAAAGAAAAACCATGAAAATTTATGTAATAGCAAGACCAGAATCACTACATTAAACATTTATTCAGGATTGGTATAGTGAAATCTTTCTGTACACCTAAAGAAGATATGGATGGAAACCATCTACTGCGCTGCCCACCTGTAGTCAACATGATAATATGATATCAAAATACTGGAGTACAAGAGGGCGAATGGCTTCACTGCCAACATTAGATACCAACCAACCACATGTGAATAATGTAGCACTCGTGTTGTGATACAAACTTTCACTCATGACAATCATCAAAATTATCCCATGTTGCACAAATGACCATAAACATCACAAGAATTATTAATAATTGTTCTTGGGATGTGTCATATATTTATTACATAAAATGTATTAAACTGGTGTGTATATTTGTGTTTCAGCTGATGAAACAGATGAGCTCAACAGATACTCCTCTTGGTACTCTCAGCTTATTGCAGCAGAAACAGAAGGAAACCCAGTCCCCCTTCGTAGTACTTAGTGGCAGCAAGCAAACGTAAGTATAATATTATAACATGGTGTGCTTCCTTAATGTATTTTACAGTCAACCTGACAAGTTAGAATTCATAAATTGAGTTCATTTGAATTTTAGAGAAGGTTAGAGTTGGAATAGAAAGACTTCCATCCTGACATTGTTTTGTTCTCCCATCAGTTTGGAGAAGCTCATTTTGTTCTGATCTTCAAAGACTAACTGGCATCTGGAGTGGACAGCTGGTGGTGGAGTGGTGTATGAGGGTGAATCAAATATGAACTGGAATTTTAAATTAGCACCTCTGGTAGTGAATGGAAATAAGTGGGGCTTTGAGAGGATGTTGGTGGGGATGTTTGGAATTATGGCATAGTTGTGTCACGCACTGCATAACGGCCGCTCGCCTCAGTATGCCATGAGCGAGCAAAAGGTACATTTGTCTGTTGCACAAAGCATCACTATCAACTTTTTGGCAAAAGAATGCATCAAAGATTTGGAAATTTTGAGAAGGCTTCATGCACAGTTTGGAGAAGAAACCCTTTCAAAGACCCAATTGTCTGAGTGGCACAAAAAAATTTTGGCAGGACAGGAAGTACTGGAAAATGAGCTGCACCAAAGACGAGCATGGACAAGCATCACTACAGACAATATTGGTGCTGACGTGATCTTATTAAAGAAGATTGGTGCATAACAATATCCAAAATTGCTTCACTCGTGGTAATAAGCTTCAGAAGTGTTCAAGCAATCATCAATGATGAACTCAAATTGCAAAAATTGTCTGCCAGGTATGACTGTGCTGCATGATAATGCAAAGCTGTCTTAACATGGGAAAAATGGAGGAAATGCATTGGAAACCTCTTGAACATGTACCTTACAGTCCAAATTTGTCACCCAGTGACTATCATTTGTTTGGGCCACTGAAAGAAGAACTGGAAGGAAAGCGTGCTGACTATGCAGCAGTAGAGGAGTACATGGGCAACTGGCTGTGCCCAGTTCCTCTTCTTTCTTTGAGGACGGCATCAAAAAGCTGCCAATTTGATGGCAAAAATATGTGCCAAAATCAGATTATGTAGAAAAATGAGGTATTGTAAAAAAAAATAATTCTGGTTTATATTCAATTCATATTGACAGCAATTCAGAATTCATTAATCAGTGTTTATATTTTGTAATTAAAATCTTTACCCAAGTAACCAGATCTGTTGTGTATTTTGCAAAGCTTTAAAAGTATAATGTTCGGTGTGTGTACTCAAATTTGCGGTGTGGGGCTTAGTGTTATCTTGGAGAAGGATGACATTTCTGATGGGTATATGGATCTTTTATTTCATTAGGCAGCTTTTGCTGATCTTAGCAATTGGCAATAGTAAGCCACATTCACCATGTCAGTTGTGAAGAAAATCAACAAGTTAAACTTGGCTGTAGTCAAGAAACACTTGCAAGAACTTTTCCGGCTGAGTGGCAGGTTTTGGCCTTCACTGGGTAGGCTTCGTCCTTTCTTTACCACTCCTTGCTCACCATTTTGGTTACCGGAGTGAGATGATGGACCCAATTACCATGACATGAGATGATGCACTTAAAAAAATCCTCCCCTTCTTGCTGGTTTCAGAAGTCTCCCACAAATCTCCAAACCTGACCTGTTTCTGCTGCTCGATTAACAACACCGAGCATTAATTTTTTAAATCCAAGATGCTTACTAATAATGGTATGAGTACTCCCAATTGATGTGATTTCTTCAACAGTGCAGCAGCAATCACCTTCAATAAGTTCTTGAACGGCATGGATGTTGTCTCCTATTTTGACCTTTGGTGCTGAATATGACCTTCAGCCACCCTTAAATTGTCTGGCCCAGGTAAACCCTTGATTCTAATGTGCAATAGGCAAAGGAACTTGTTCACTTATGGCTGTACTGATATTGAAACAGCTAGCCAAGCTGGTTTCTCTCCCTAATACCTTCAACCCCCACTCCACCATCTTGCTCGGCTCTACCTGTACAGTACTCTGGCTCAGTCACCCTTATATTTGATGTTTCTCATGTGTTCCTTAAGTTCTGGTCTCCAAGTTTCTTCTTGTTTTTCCTATATAGATTCTGTCTCATTCTGAGCAGTTGATTTGGTAAACTGCTTTTTTTTTCAAATTTAACTGACTTCATAAACTTTTTTACATTTTTTGCTCCACTTCGCCTTCATTAGGTACAAACATGTAGACAAGTCTGCAGTAGCACATCATTTTTGGTCTAAAAATCACAACATAAAGGAAGAGATAGAGTTGATTAAATACGAGGTATGTCCAGAAAGTAAGTTCCGTTTGGTAATAAAATTAAATTGTGTACAGATACAGAATAATTATTTATTGCACAAAATTCTACAACTGAACTACTTTTCCACATAACTGCCGAAATTTTGCAGGCATTTGTCATAGCGTGGCACAGTTTTTGTATACCTACTTCATAGAAGTTTGCTGCCTGTACCCAACGAGAGCAAAGTTTACGAAATTTCAGTTTTTCGGTAACAATTTCATGAATTAGTGATCGTGAGCTTTAAGGAAATTCCATAGTGAGAGCACTAATTGTAAACTTGCGGTTTTCCTGAATCTTGTCATCAATCGCGTGAATCAGTTCTTCTGTAACCAAAGATGGACGCCCACTTCGTTCTTCATCGTGCACTTCACTACGTCCTTCATTGAACTGCTGGACCCATCTTCTCCCCATTGAATCACTCATCACATTTTGTCCGTAAACTTCGCAAATTTGCCGATAAATTTCAATTGGTTTCACTTTCCTAGCATTCAGAAAACGAATCACAGATCTGATTTCACAAGCGGCAGGATTTTCAATCAACACAGACATTGTAAACAAGCACAACAAAAAGCGTATGTGGCTGACAGCGATCTCAAAATGGCGCATGTTTCTTCCCCTTGATACAGAGCGTCTACCGCGCATGTGCGGAACTGCAATTGCAACGCTGCAGCGGAGATAAATTGAAACAGAGCTTACTTTCTGGACGTACCTCATATGCAAAGAAACCTTTGGAACTGAAAATTTTGGAAAACATCTTTATCACCGAGGAAGAAGATTCTTTAATGAATGTTGAGGATCCTGTCATAGATGACATCATCCTATTGACAAGAGTAGAGGGCTGCACACAACCATTTGTTGTATGTAGCGTCAGTCAACCTAGGAACTGAAGGTTAAGGTACCCTGAAACCAGTCTTCACAAACAAAGCAAAGTGGAGTAAAAGTGTAAAAGTTGACTCAAAGATGGTGATCCACTGTCTAAAATACTTATTATTATTTGATATCCTGCTTTTTTGTTCTGCAGTTTTAGGTTCATCAAATTATTGCAAAGTAATTTTTTGAAACTGTACTTATTTTGTGGAGTTAAGCAGATGTATTTTTTGTAGATTGTGTATTCATCTGTTGATGGAGTGTACATCAAACAGCATGCTTGTGCGGAACTGGGTTGAAACCATTGCCTTTATACTGTTTTCCTGCTACCAAACTTAATTTTGCGCCCAGATCTAATGACTTTTATATTTAGGAATGGTAATGTTTCTGCATTTTCAATTTTCATCATAAATTGAACAGCTCTTTTTTGTAATAGGGTTTTGGATGAATTTTTCCGATTCTACAGCAAAAAAATGACATCCACATATCTATGCCAAACTTTGTACATGTATGGAAAGGAAATGGTCAAGTGTTTCCAAGTTGCTTATGAAAAACTCAGTAAGGAAAGGTGAAAGTAGATTGTCCATGGCTAAACCTGAAGTCGCTTATTAAAACATTAAAAACTCTCTTACTTGGTGTAAAACTTTGGAAACATTACATCTCCATCCTCTATCTTGCTGATAACTGGTCACTATCCTCCTGTTCATGGTCTCTCCCACCATCAGTGTGCTGACCTCTGCTGACTGGCATGTACAACTTAAAGATATATATATTTTCTCCCATGTGGTGAGCTCTGATCTTGTAATCAAAGGCTTCATTATATCAAAATATTTATTATTTATATTATATTACGTAAAAATTCATTGCGTGTATTCTTTAAAATAAATTTTTCTCCCACTGTTATATCTTCGGGTCCATTTCAGTGTTTTAATAATTTAACTTCTGGATTTATTTCTTGGTTAAATATGTAAAAATGATCTGCCACATCTGGTTTATCAATCTGTTTGCTCTTAACAATGTAAACAAGGGTACAATTTAAACAGTTTAATCTATAAATGTCAGAATTTTTATTTTGAGGAATCAATATTATACTTTGTTAAATATGTTTGTGGATTTTTTATTTGCCCAAGGGTGATAAGTAAATTTTTTTCAAATCTAATCATCTTTTATTTTCTGAAGAGTAGAAACCTTCTTAATAGCTTTGTGATATTTAAATTTCTAGTCGCTTGAATTTGAAAAAGATAGGTAAAGTTTAATTACAAATTATTAAATTTTATTAATAAGTGCTTTAAATCTCATTCAGTGATTTAAGTGTTGGAAAACATAATTTTTCCAGATATTTGAAACAAATACATGGAAAGTAACTAAAAATGTGGTCTATAAGGATTATTTATGTAAAAATAATCTGTCACTTTATGCAATATTTAGTTCATTGGGTTTTATACCCTGCATTGTGACTGTCCACCTGTGATGCATATTGTCGTCACAAAATTTCCTAATAGTTGACTAAAGCAAAACCAGATGGCATCACAAATCAGACAACTAAACGATAACTGATATATGTTCTTTGCCGCATAGCCCAAGACTGAGTTAAGGTCGTGGAATTGCATTAAAAGTGTTAGAAATACCTGCCCGAGCAGGTTCGTGAACATTTCGCTTGGCCTGAGCTATCCTCAGGCTTGGACTTCAATGTGTTAAATAGCATTTAAATACTAGCCTACATTCCTTTAAAGCTGTAGTGCAATGATCCTTTGTAAAATATTTGAATCTTTAAATTCAGTTTTCTCAAAACAACATTTTTGGATACTTATGTACCTTTTTTTCAGAAAGTATAAGCGATAGAGAGCTGAAATTTTCAGTTCATGTAAACAATACATAGCTTAACTTCCTGAACTACAATCATAATTTTATAATATATATATATATATTAGTGATATTAAAAAAGCAATAACATTGCAAATGTACCACATTTTTACTTTTTTTGACCTTGCAAATAATTGTTTTTTCAATTTCTAGTGAAATGATGTATAACTAGATAATTGAGGTTCAGAAGATAGCAAATATGTGATTCTATATTGCAAGTAATATCAGAGAAAAGGGCTCATAAATTTGCATGTTTTAAGAAGAAATTTTATTATTTTTCTGCTGACTGAAATACTTTTTTACAGACTCAACCACGTAAGTTGTCAATGCAAACAACAATTTGAAATAGTTTTTGTGATTTGTAGATTAATACATAAACATTTCAGGAAAAACCAGAGCAGTGGTAACTTAACTCATATAAGGTGTAATTTCCATATGCTCAGACTACCTTGCCCCCTTAAAACAGAAAACTAGAAAAATTTTAAATGTTTTTACTTATGGTAACTTTTTTGTTTCATTTTCAGGACTTCTATTTCCAAGACCAAGCTGTGAGAATGTGGAGATCGAGTGGTGGTGTTTAATTTTAATGAGTTTGAATATTTATTTTGTACACTTTCTATATTAATTAACAAATGTCTTCTAGAACATATAACATTACATCATGCAATAACTTTTCCAGAATTAGTTTGTTTTTATCAACTGCAATAAGACATTTTTTCTTTGCATAGAGAAGTTAAAAATAGAGATATATTATGGAGTGTGTGGATGGATGTGTGTATGAGGTAGAAAGCTGTACCATTATTATTGTAATAAAACATTGATTTAATTGTCTTTATATGTACACTTTTAAATCACATTGGAATAGAAGCCCTAAAATTCCTATAAAGTATAAGAAAAAAACAATTATATAGCTGATAGATAATATTGTCTCTAAATCTGTGAAAATTGATTACAATGCAAATAGCACACACTGAGAAACTTAAGTACACAAGCATTTACACATAAATTAAAGCATGCACTTCGATATATCACAGTAATTATGTTTATCCACTCTTGCCCCTTAAATTGACTAGTATTTTTTTTTATTATTTATGTATTACAAACCTGATTTACAAACAAGCTTCTTACACTAATGGTAGCTTATTGCAGCAAACATAAGGATTGACCTGGGGAAATTATTTAAATTGTGTTGGTGCTACAAATAAAGGAACATCTATAGACATAGCTTATAGACTAGTTCACAACAACCAAGAACAATAAAGTTAAAATATGTGCATTATAACATAGTTCATTCTTTTTCCCAGACACAGTATATTAAACTCATACTAAGGTTAGAAATTAAAAATAAATGTAAATTTTGCATGATGAAATAAAGATTAAAAAAGAGGTTTTGCTAATGAAGAAAAACAAAGTACTGGGGATAGATTGTATCCCAACAGAATTCAGAATGGTATTCAAATGAGGAAAGAGTTAAGCTGCATTTAATGCAGTAAAAATCGGCATACATGCCAACCAGCTAACTGAGGGAAAGCTATTATTCATCCAATTTATAAAGGTACCGTGGTATAGCATTATTATCAATCGGTCCTAAAGTTTCAGTTTTAACTTCCCCCCCCCCCCCCTGGTATTTAATTAACAAATTTAAAAATATATATTTGTTCCACACTTCAAGAAGCAGAATATGGGAATTTCATTGCACCTAAAAAAGCCTAAATAAGGTGTTTACACCTAAAATTACCTAAATAACTTTCTTTTTTATATTGTGTAGCTTAACGTACTTTAACCTGGTTGGCCATATCAGACGAAGAATGAAATCAGCTCAGGGTCCATGGAGGTTAAAATTAGTCGACATTCACCTTATCAGGACAAGGTAAAACCCCCCCCAAAAAAACCTTATACAGATAACACCCTAAGCAAGATTTGAACTCGCGCCCTGTTGAATGTGAGGCAGACACGCTACCAATACACTACCCAGTCGGGCTGTTTTTCCTTCTTCGAATGAACACCGTTCATTACTTTCCCATTGAAACACGTCAATGATTTGGAGAAACAAAAGCTTTCTGCATCGCCAAGACCAACAAGTTGCTCGGCTAATGTCCTTTAACCTGGTTGGTCATATCGGACGATGAAAGAAATTGGTGAAATGATGCTCAAGTGATCTCAGGGTCCATGGAGCTCAAAGTTACTCGGCATACGTCTTCTCAGGATAATGGAAAACCCTGAAAAAAAACCTTATCCTGGTAACTCACCCTAAATGAGATTTGAACTCTCAACCTTTTGAATGTAAGGCAGACATGCTACCACCATACTACCCAGGCGAGCAGCTCGTTTCACTCCTGTCACTTCCCGTGGATATCTAAGAGGCATATTTTTTGTTTTATACAAGATGCTATTCATAAATTGGAAAGATAACTCTGCCATTCAATGATGCTCTTTTGTAGCTTAAGGTCCTCCTGGTTTGTCATATAAGACAATGTAAAATCCGTGAAATGATGCTCAAATGATCTCGAGGTCCATAGAGCTTAAAGTTACTTGACATTTGTCTTCTCAGGATAAGGAAAAACCCTGTTAAGAAACTTTATCAGGATAATCCACCCTAAGCAAGATTCAAACTTGTGACCTGTTGAATGTGAGGTGCACATGCTACCAACACACTACCCAGGTGGGCTCTGAACATTATTGGCGATATTTCCATAACAGAAATATCTGGACCAGTGACAAAGCTCCAGAAGATTTTTCAATGCAATCAGGTTTTAAAGACATGAAAATCACAGATTAATTTTTTTGAGATGAAGTCAACTAAACACTCAAATCACCATACAGTGAATAGAAGAACATGTTTTTGTAGGTTGTAATGGTTTGGTTGGTGGTGTATCACCTAGTGACGTAGATTGGAACCATTTTGAATAAAAGTACTTACAACATTGTAAGTTGTCATTGAACTTGACCAAGAAACATGTGGGTCAGTTGAGTTTAATGCTGTGTTGGCACGTTGCCATGGTAGCTCAGTGGTGGAGCAACCAGGATATCTGCGGTTCGAATCCGGGCTATGGCTTTGAATTTTTCAGTCTGACTCAACCTATCAACTCCTGTCCTACACATGGCTTGTGTGAAACAATTAAATTAATAAATTGTTAAATTTTGAAAGATCAAGAGTTTTGGAGACTATGAAATGTAATCATTTTTCTGCACTAATTAGGGCTCATAAAAATATAATATGAAAGCTCTATTTGTTAACTCAATAAGACATAAACATAAGCACACAATGTGCGGAAATGTGATTCTGATTAGTTTTGGGCCTCCCTCTTAAACAAATGACTTGCACAAAATGTTCCTTCCACTATGCTATCAATATGGTATTCCCAGTATCAGGTTATTGTGAACTAGTCTTAAAATGATATATTTAAGTCAGTGGAATTCAACCATAATGAGTCCAGGTTTGAAAAAGTTCATTCATAAAAACCTTGAATACCAAATAGTTAATTCCAGATGCTTCATTCAATTTTATATACATGCCAGAGTTTTTCTTTTGGGGAAATGTCCCTTGTCTTGAATTTAAAACATCTTTCAAGGAAAATCTAGTCACTGACGTTAAACAGAATGTTATAATTTTTACTTTCTCTACACATACTATGTACATAGTATATAGAGAAGGTATTGCTTTCCACCCAAAAATTGAATACCAAAATTTCACCAGAAATAGATGTATCCCCTGTATCCAAAAAATGTATTTTCAGAGAAAGGTTCATGTGGCTGTGAACACGATAACTCAAAAATGAGAAGTCTGTAAAATACCAAAGTCAGTATTTAAGTTTAGTAGAAAGTGACAGAAAGATTTTGACCCCAAACTACCCTTTACATAGAAAACATTTTAAAAATGTTGATTTTCTTAAAATTTTTATTCAACACTGTTTATTAAAGATATTTATATGGCAAATGTATATCTTGAATTTTCTGAAAATAGCCTCTAAAAACCTCTTTATTCTGAATGAATTTTGTATAACTGTAAACCATAAGAGATAGACAAAAACTTACTACACAAAAAATGTACATCACATTAAAACACACAATTTGTGTCATAAATGTTTATTTTTCATTGAATTGACCATTTCTGAGATATTCCTTATACTTGGGACTTCTTGAATGTGAGGCAGACAAAGTACCTCCAAGCTACAGAGGCAAGTTTTAGCCTAGTGTATTTTCTTATTTCCCTTGAACCTACAAGAAAAATATGTGATAAAACTATTACTGCAAATGTGTACCTTAGCATGGAGTAGTTTTATAACAATAACTTGGGATAGAATACATAGACAAGGTCATGTGAATGTAACACGAAAGATTTAATGTTGGATGCACTATTCTCATTAACAAACCATCTGGCATATATAAAATTGAATTCCACAACTGTGAACAGTTCTATATACAGAAATCAAGTCTTGAAATTAGAACACTTCATGCAATTAAACTCTTTAAAATAATTAACAAATAAGCAATTAAACTCTTAAAACAATTAACAAAGCAAAGGAACTGATCACTTGGAAATTAATCTACATTTGGAAAAACAAAGACACAGTTTTCAATTATGAAATTTCACAAGAGCGCTACAAATCACCTGCATAAACATCAACAGCAAAAATGAGAGTTGAACTTATCTTAAAAACAGAGATTCCCTGAAATATTTCTCTGGCCAAAGTACATCTCAAAAGTGTTACACTGTTTTATTACTTTCTCTACATGTACTAGTGTCTAGAGAAGGTATTATTGTATTGCACTCAAATATTCAATACAGATATTTCACCAAAATACATGTTTTGAGGCCCCTGCATTTTAAGAGAAGATCACTGGATGTGTGTATGTGGACAGCATAGTTCAAAAACGAAACGTCTCTTGGTTCTTTATGATGTGGATCTTCTCCCAAACATCCAACTATCTTGCTGGTTTTATGAGTGTTATGTTTTGGTTTATTTCATGGTTTAATGACTAAAAGTGGCAGGCAATGGCAGATTTGTGTGTCGTTCATAAAGAACCAAAACAACTTAATGAATTTTGATTTACCTCCACCCAGCACTTTATGGAAATATGTAACAAGAGCACCAATCAGGTCAAAGCTGAACACCTCAAAAACCACCAGAGGAAATTCTGCATCAGTTGGATGTGCTGAAGATAAAGTGCACAGACGCTTTGAAATATGTCCAGGTAAAATTTATCCGTTACTGATGTTATAGTGTTAATATGATCCAACTCAAAAGAACTTCAAATTCAAATACATTGCAGCTACTAACTTCTGCACACAAATTATAAGATGATATATATATTTATATAGTTATATGGCGTTTAACAACAAAGGAATGCATAGCTTCAGTTTTGCACCAACTACCATGTGCTTGCGAATACTTCCGACCTTTCTCCATCTCTAGAAAAATGATACAATGCTGCAGTTCCCCTATCGTCCTCTATCTGCATGCATAATGTCAATTACTGCCTTCATTTCTGACACTGACTATAGACAGTGTCAGAATTTTCTTTCATTAAACTACTTAAGTAAATTTAAAATCAAATTAATACAAAGTCTCTTTTTAAAATTAATAAATTAGTTTTTCATTAACCGTTATCCAATGATGACGAGATGTAGTGCGAGAAAGAATCTATCAAGGACTATAGGCAAATATTGAGACACAGAATAATGGCCATCCTTGGGGAAAGCATTGTTGCTGTGATGAAATAGCCAACTCATTGGTAATGCAGTGGTAGCAGACATTGTTGCATCATTCATTTTCCCTCATTTTATGTTTGAAGTCTGGAAAATGTGAATGTTCTTGCAAGTGCAATGGAGATTAGAATTTTCATGCAACGATCTTGTAATCTGCAAATATGGCTTAAATGTAACATAGTGACTTGAGAGTTTGGGGACTGTTCTCCATCACTGGTTTGGAGAATTCAAGAGAGAGTGCTGCAATTTCTTAAACATGAACAAAAGAGTGGCAGACCAATAACAATAGCAACTAGAAAAACATCATCACCGTGGAAACAATGATTAGGGAAGATCGAACACTAACCTGGTGCTGAGTATTAGCAATTAGTGTACAACAATTCTTCAAGCTAGGTGCCCATAAACTATCTGAAACACAGAAGCTCCATAGGGTGGAATGGTACGAAGAAATGCTGCAAAGATCTAAAGTGGAAAAGCTCACCGGTTTCAGATATTTTTACAGGTGATGAAACATGGATATATCAGTTTGACCCAGAAAGAAAATGGATGCTTCTTTCTTTTGAACAAGTGGTCTTTTGCAGCAGCTGTGTTCGAAAATCAGAAAACTTACTGGTACACAAAAGTGTTTAAAAAATCCAAGAAAAGTGTCCAAAGATGGCTATGAGGCATTTTGTTGCATCATGAAAATACATCAACTCACACTGCTAAAGCTTCTGCAAGGAACTGAGAGAAAACTGTTGACTCATCCACCCTATAGTCCCGATTTGGCACCACATAATTTCTTCCTGTTCCCTGCAGTGAAGAATCGGTTACGAGATAACCAATTTTCTAGCCCTGAAGGTGTTCTAGCACACGAAAAGGAGTTATCTGCAGTGCTGGAAACTGAGTGGCGTAGATGCTTCTACATGTAAATGTAAATGGCATGTAATTTATGGGCACACTTTAACTATGGTTTTCAGCGTCCCATTCTATACTGGGCATGAAAGACTGCTTAATTTTGCTCAGAGGCATCTCTATCAGGCTTGAGGTTGATTGATGTTTGGAGGAATTTAGTGACGGTCAAATAAATACACATATAGGCTTGAGGTTCTTTTATGTGCCGTAAATCTACGACACGGGACCCACAGCTTTACTTCCCTTCTGAAGTAAGCCATGCTAAGGATTTTTACACCCAAAAAAATCCATCATTCTCTGCCAGGTTTGAACCCGTGACCTTGGGTATATGAAGTTAGCATGGTAACATTTCACCATGGAGGGTGACTTCCAGAGGATGGAACACTGCATACAGTGGCAGGGAGAATGCTTTAACAAACTTGGATAAACACTTCACAATTGAAAAGGACTGAAAACTACGATTTCTAGCCATTAGGTGGGCGAATGTAAAAAATTCTATTATCATGGAACCAAAAACGTATTGAGTTTCAAGGAAATTATGCAGAAAGATGACTAAATTAAACCTTTCAAAATACGTCTGTTTTGAAGAACATTCTTTTTTTATGTTTTTTAAACAAATACTGTAATTTATTTTTGAGACAAGTGCAGTAGTGAAATTAGCAGAAAGATGAAGAAAAGTTTAGAAATGCCTATATAAAAAGGAAAGGATTCAGAGAACCTAGGATGGAAATTTCATGAAACTGAAAGGCATGCCATTCTGTTTATGCAGGAGAAATGAAACCAGGGGTTTCTGTTATGTTGTGAATATTTTCTAAATCTAATAAATATTTAAATAATATTTTAGTTGTGAAAGTCTTCCAAAAACTTGTGTTCATTTTACACGTGAGTAGGGTATTTTATATTTGGGCCACTACAGTATTTATTGACTAGCTTTTGTTTTAAGGAAATCAAACCTGGAACCTGTTAAGAATCTCGTCACTGAACTTAAGCTATAACACAGCATAAATATTAATAAAATCTTTTCAAAAACAGCTTCACTCCTGCTTTAACAAATCTATATAACTTAAATATAAAGCTGAGGCAACTTACATATTTAAATTTGTTCCCTTTCCAGAAAGCATTGCCACTTTTTCTGTTATAATTCTACCAAGTTACAAAGACGTTTATGTGTTACCAATATAGCTTCTTTTTAAAAATCTGTGCAGCAGCCTAATTTTTTGCTTTCAGACTTATTATGGTCATCCTCAACTTGTACTAAATTAGTAATCAGTCTTTAAGGTTTCAAATGATGCAGAGCACGTCTTCACCGGGATGGTGCAGGTTTCCGTTTGACGAGCATGCTGTAGCCCATCTTCAGCGAAGGTGTTCTGTATCCATTTTTAAAGACTGCCAGCGTGCGTCCAGTCCAGGTGTGTTCCAGTCCCAGGACTACTGCGTGACAGTTGGGATCTTGGGAACATATGACAGCGGCCTCTGCCTCGTTGAATACAGACATCACACACCCCACGGCCGAGATGGAGAGGCTGCAGCGGTAGTCAAACAGCCCTGGCAGATCCCTGTCTGCCACGCGCTCATAATCTGCAACATGTCACAGAAAACACATGAGTGGAAAAAAATCTGATGTGTTCCATTCACATGACTTTCTAGAACTACATCTCTGCAACACATTATTTGAAAAGCTTATGCTTCTATTTACTTCATGCTGATCGAGAAAAAATTAGCAGATATAGTCTTATTACTTGTTTCCTTGTAAGTAGAAGCGAAATATGGGAGTATCATAGGTTAAAGTGATAGTCAAAATCTGGTTGCTATGTGACTGAAGTTCCTTTGTTTGTATGGACACAAGTTGACAAATTCCTGTATGAGAAAAATATAAGTTTTTAAAGCTGAAACCAATAACAAGGAATATCTCAAAAACGATCAACTCCACGAAAAAAATTATATAACATTTGTGTACATTTTCTATTAATTAAAATTGACTCAACTAAATTTTAATTGTTAAAACACATCACTGTCTCAAAGTCCACCATATATCAGGATAATTTTCTATCAAGTTAGCTTTTGTCTATCCCTTATGGTTTGTCAGTTATGCAAAACTCCGTAAAATTCATCCAGAATAAAGTAGACTTCAGAGGCTATTCCCAGAAAATTCAAGATAAACGTTTTATTTGTCATGTAAATAACTTAAATACCAAGTTTGGTATTTAACGGTCTTTTCATTTTTGAGTTATGTTGTCCACAGACACACACATGGACATTTTTCTAAAAATGTTTTTTTTTAATTCAGGGGTCTCAAAACATGCATTTTCGATGAAATATCAGTTTGGAATTTTTGGTTCTCCATATTAGGAGAACGGCCACCATGTTGGAAAGACTTTCCGGGATGTCGCTAAATCTATTTAAGGGACTGTAGACCCGACCACTGGGTATTGTCTTGACCGTCGGGGAACCTCTGCTTCATTCGTGTGTCTTGGGGTGTAGCTCAGGGCTCAACCACCTCGACCACTTCATCTCTCACCTCACCCAGACACACCATGACAGTTTGTCAAAGTTATACCAAAAATACTCCTAGAATACTTGAAATTGGCTCAAACCCGGTGAGGGTAGTGGATTTTTGGGGGCATAAAAAATCCTTAGAATAGCTCCGAATCAGTTGGTCCCATATTGTAGATTTACAGCACGTAAAAAATCCTCAGCCTGATAAAGAGGCCTCTCAGCAAAACTAAAGTCTTTCAGGCTTAATATAGAAGATGAAGACTGAACAGTCTGCTACAGCAACAATGTATTAAAATGTGGTGAAAGCAGGGCACATGTTGCAGGAAGATCATTGTTGCCCATATGGTCAGAGTCAAGAAGTCCTAAATATCGGATCGGTAGTAGTGAGTACAATACTGAAAGAAAAACTTGACATCATGAAGCTAGCTCTGTTGGATCCCCCACCAACTCACAAATCAGCAGAAACAAGCAGATCTGTGATGGTGTCACGAAATGGTTGAAAAATTCAATTGAGGAAAATCCAAAAAAACATATTTAATATTGTAACATGTGACAAAAGCTGGGTTTACCAGTGTGATCAAGAAACCAATTGGCAATCATCTTCCCAATAGAAGATTCCCCAACAAAAGTGAAGCAAACGAGAAGTGAGTGTTGGTAAGAATTTGATCTGTTCATTCTTGCCATATTGTGACAATTCTGCTTGATGGCCAAAAGATTGTTACTACCAGATAGTACATCACAAAATATCAAGTATAAGTATTCACTGAACTGAGAAGAAAGAATCCTATGCAGGGGCAGGAGTTTACAACTTTCCGTGTGAGAAATTTTTTTTAAATCTGAAACAAATAACAAGTAATATCTCAGAAACAGTAAATTTCACGAAAAAAACAACGCATATCACATAAATTGTGTGTTTTAAAGTGATCTAAATTTTTTGTGTAGTAAGTTTTTGTCTATCTCTTCCCGTTTACAAGTTACGCAAAATTTATTCAGAAGAAAGAGGTCCTTAGAGGTTGTTGCCAGAAAATGCAAGATATACATTTTATTTGCAATTTAATATCTTTAATATACGGTATTTTAATCAAAACCGTTACCCATTTTTGAAGAAATCAAAAATTTCAAAAATGTTACCATGTAAAGGGTAGTTTGGGGTGGGGGGATATTTCTCAAAATATTCGTGTCGCATCCCTGGAAGATACTAAACTTAAATACCAAGTTTAGTATTTTACCGACTTTTCGTTTTTGAGTTATCGTGTTCAGACACACATGGACCCTTTTTTTTTTTTTTTTTTTTTTTCTTCTAAAAATGCCTTTTTTGGTTACAGGGGACCCTAAAATGCGTATTTTCGGTGAAATTTCGGTATTGAATTTTTTGTTGCTATACAATAGTTTCTCTATACCAGGCGTTCCCAACAGTCCGCCCGCTCGGGCGGCAATAAAAACCCTCAAGCCCTGACCGCCCGGTTGCGGGAATGAAATGGAGATGCAGGCGGAACTGCGATTGTGTAAATTAACTTACACTTTAACACTGATATCTAATATAATACAAAATAAAATCTAATTCAATTAACGAAATACAAATACTCATATAAAACTAATAAACTAAATAAATAATGTAATATGACAGACCTTGTTGGTACTATGCAATTCAATGAAGTAAACAATACAAATAAACATAATATTCTTCAAATAAAGGTCTCTATGAAAACTGCTTTTTCCTAGCCATCCGACAATGGTCGTGCTGTTCGCAACCAGCTGTTCAATTGTTTGCGAGCTACCATCGTAAACATGCTTTCAAGTGTTCATCACTTCTGTGACGTGACTTTGTGCACTTCATTGAGAGAAACAGTGATTCACAAACACAGGTTGTTCCGAACATGCACAATAGTTCTTCCAGCTAGATTGTGGCGTTTAGGAAATCTTTCGCGTCTTACAGAGGTGTAGCCATGGTCTATACTTTTTCTATTTTAATATTTATCTTTTAACTCAATATTATTTTGCACATCTATTGCTTCTAAGTGCAGTTTAACAGGGCTATCGAGGATATCCCTTGAAAATGATGTTGCAAATGACTTAAATTGTTTCTCAAGTGGTGTAATGTCCTGGAATCTATGTAGGTGTTCATGTTTCTACACACTGAATCACTGAGGCTATGTCGGAAAATGTACCGGCATCGCCATACTGTCGTTGCAAATTATATTAAGTTATTTTGTTTAGGAGTTTGTAACACACTAAACATTTTGCCGCGTCATTTTTTTCCATAAACAGAAGGTTTTCTTGCCATTCTGCTCGAAGCATCACAAGTGTGGACGCGTCTTCCCAGCTATCGCAAGAAGGACACACCACAGTACTAACATGTAGCGTTGGTGTAGCTGTGCGGCCCGCAGTGAGTGTAATGTCAGCCCCTCAAGCGACTTGGGGATGCATGTGTAGAGAAAGTAAAATGGTAATATGTACCTTCTAAGCTGTTATCCTTTGTGCTTGTGTGAGTCATGTAGTCACCAGATACGAAGCGCGCCACAAGTCTCTGTGTGGCCCCCAGGATACGGGCAGAGTCCCATCCTCCGAGTGACGGATGTGCATACGCCGCCAGTAGCTCCTGTATATGTGGCTCCAATGATGCCGGTGCAGTGAGTGGTAGAAACAGTCTGATGAAATGTTGTCCAGCGTGCCATATATTGAGTCTCTCGTTGTGACCAACACAGTGCGAGTCTATGCAGCGCAGACCTTCCAGTGTCACATTGCTAATGTTCAGTTTGCTGAAATCAAAACACATATTGTCAACAGACATACAAGTACAGAATATTTGTGATATCTCTATACTCTTTTTATAGTAGTTTTAACATTGTTTTTCCGACAGACATAGACTATAAATTATATAGAACATGTTTTAAAATTATGGGGTTAACAGAAATTTATATTTGTGTCACTAGATTCAAACCCCATTTTGCTGAACCAATTCCATATTAGGAATCGTATTCGGAAGGTAAGTGCTGGTTTCGGGAAATCAACTTTTGTGTGGTCTCTTCAAAGAAAGCTACCGCCAGCGAAGGCAGCCATTGCTGAACACCATGTTTTGTGGAAACATAACAAATCATTCTTATTGTGAACCGTCTATTTTCACGAATTACCTCTCTACTAGTTCAACGAAACCATCAAAGACAACAGAAGGCCGCCCATTCCATGCTTCGTCATGAATATTGGATCGTCCACCATTAGACCACTCGCCTCTCACCAAGACAGGCCGGGTTCGACCCCAGGTGACCACAAGTGAGATGTGATGGACAAAGCGGTGTAGGGTGGGTTTACTCCGG
Organism: Hymenopus coronatus; assembly: GCA_030762935.1. Taxonomy (NCBI): domain Eukaryota; kingdom Metazoa; phylum Arthropoda; class Insecta; order Mantodea; family Hymenopodidae; genus Hymenopus; species Hymenopus coronatus. Next base: position 136,432,552 of record CM060886.1, read on the forward strand.
CTTCCCTCACCATCTAATTCCACCAGTGCTCCATCTTCATTCCATGTATCATCAGTGTCATCAACTGCGGTGCTATAAGTAGTAAAAGCGGGCGTTAAACACTATTCAAAATGAAACTGAATTACCTAACCCACTTTCTCACCATTTGATCTGTCCAGTGGCGGCTCGTGGATTAAAAATGTAGGTGTTCACAAAATCAGCAATGTATCACCGCCTCAGCCGCTACTGCTACTGCCGTCGCAGCAACATCAAAACCAGAAATATTAGAAACAATGATAGTGCCTAATAAGAAAAAGTATACATTTTTTACACAAATCGTCACCCACCCAGTATTATAAAGACGTTGAATTTCTTAGTCTCCGAAAGTTAACAATATGAGGTGATGAAGGGGTGAAGTTCTTTGATGCAGTTCATGTGAAGAATGGTATTTGCAGTGAATAATATTTACATTGTTTGAATTACGCTATTAACACCAAATATATTTGTACAGAAATTCCAGCGCCGGTTTTTCAAATGTGCAAACTTTTCTCGGTGATTAAAGTCTTTTATGCTGTTGACTAGTTTCTTCTCAATAGCAAGCATTGCCAATGCTGAAAGTCGGTCTTCAGCCATCGTATTCCTAGTAAAAGTTTTAATTCTTGTGGAAAAAAATATTTCTGGTTCTGATGCAGTACCTCGGTTACTTGCGGCAAAGTTCCTTCGTTGAGGTTTGTTTTCTGTTATGAACTCCTTAACTCTCGCATAAAGTGCAAATTACTAAGAAAAAATAGCGCGGTTCACAAAGACTGCAGTTGCACTTCCGGATAGTTTCAACTAAATCTCAAAGATAGCAGCACCTCCCGCCGATAAACAGAACCCTTGAGGTGTTAATGAGAACGAAAGTGCACGGTTGAAGTGTGCTCATTTCTGGCTGTAAAATTCCGAACTGCTTTGTTGCTCGCGCAAGCGCAGAGCTGCTAAACGTTAGTTATACGCTAGCACACGAGGCCTGTACTACAAGCGTTGCTGTCACATGCCCAGGTTCTCGGCTGTGTTCAATCTGAAGAGCAGAGCGCGGTATACTTAAACAAGTGGTACCGGATAGCGAATTTTATTAAATGTTTCCTGGAAGAGAAAAAGGAGATCCACTAAGAAATATTGGAGGTTCACGTGCTCTTGTGCTCCTATACAGCAGCCGCCACTGGATCTGTCATTACAAGTTGACGATGAATTTCAGCTGGCTTAACATACCGTGCGTCAAAAACCGTAGCAAGGAACGCACTTCATGGTCGGCGGGGTTAGAAATTGTCTTAACATTTTAAGCGATCACTAATAAGTGTAAGCACCACACGATCCGGCTGCAATGGCGTCAGCAGACAATGAGCCAGAGAGACGAATAAGAATGCGCGAAACGGCGACACTACCGTTGCGGTGGCGGTTGAACGAAATGGTGCTTACTTTCTGCTCATACCTCGAATTTTAAAGTTTGAAGTAAGCACAAGGCGGAAATGCTAGGATTTTGCTGAAGCAAGTCTTGCGCCCAGCCGCCATATTGCAGTACTATACACTACCATATACACCATACGCAACATCTGTTGTTTTTGAAGTAAAGAACGAAGGCCAATGGAAGGGAAGAGCTCTCTAGTTGAAGGAATATTTAATGCAATTACATTTTTTGGCCCGTCAGAAGTTATTATTGATAAATTAGTATTATAGCAGTAAATATCGCGGCAAGGTCATAACTAAATTTTGTTCTAATTTCTTGGTTTAAAACTACTGTTTATGTAACAAAAGGTGTTACAGCATTGGTTTAAAGCTTTAGTAGAATGTGTGATATTGATAGAATTTCGGTCGAGTAATATTACGATAATTACCATTGCATTCCGAGTCTGAGAACCACGCCCCCTATTCTCACGGTTCTGAAATCATAAGCACATAATTTGATATTAATTATTTCTCGTGATAGCTGCTAAATGGGCGAATTAGCAAGAGGTTTCTTATAAACCGGAGTAGGCTGTCAATTTTCTCTGCGAATTGCCTTTACCCAAGTTTCTCTAAGGTCTTTCCGAGTGGGAAATATGACATCTAACAAACAATACAGAATCGTTCTGTTGATAATGAATAACATATTTCACTAAGTATATTGCCGAAAAACCACTTAAATAAGTACACTAACCTGTGTATTGAAACGATTTCCTTGTTTATGCTTCTGCTATTCGAGAAACTATAATCAAACACCGCACACTATTGACTATTGTATTGCTTTAAAACTTAGACTCTAAATTTACTGTTTAGTTGACATTTAACACCAAAAATCTTATTTTTGTGTGCATATTTAACCCACACAAGGCGTGCTCATCTGATAAGTGTAGTGGCTAACTATGGCGGATGCACGAAAATCCTGCTTCACCAACGACAATGCATAAGGACAGGGCATTTCCTATCTAATCCCTCTCTATATCTGTGGAAGTGACATGAGGGATTTAAAAGGTCGTGTGATCTATACCTGAGTGATGAAAGTTCACTGCCAATAATGCAGTCCATGTCCGTTTCACAAGTTGGCTCCTCCACTCCAAGATCATCCACATCCGACAGTTTGAGAGTTCCTCCGACGAGCACAAACTGCTGACGTCTGAAGTCGTTCATCGACAGAGAACCCAGAGGAGAGTGTGCGAGATGATACAGGATCTGGGCTATCCCTAGGGCCAGCTGCAACAAGAACATATTATTATTGCAAATCTATACTCATATGACAGAACATGTTGTTATATAAGGGGCGTTCAAACAGAAACGAGTCTGGAATGCGCAAACCGGTTTGTTCGTTTTCTGACAGCGAAAGGAATAAGGGGAACGGACATCTATCGGCGAATGTCACCAGTGCACGGCGAACAATGCATGTCCCTTGCAAGGATCAAGGCGTGGCACAAGCGCTTTAGGGAAGGACGGGTGTCGTTAGCCGATGATGCACGGCCTGGAGCACCACACTGCAGTACCGATGACATCTTCCAGCTGGTTGACGCACTCATTACCCAGAACCGCCGAGTGACCGAGAAGCGTCGGAAGTGTTCACACTTCCTGGGTCATCTGCAGCGCTATGCTAGGGAGGGGAATGAGTTCCTGGCCCGAGTGGTGGCTGGAGATGAGTCATGGTGTCATCACTTGGAACCAGAATCAAAACGACAAAGTCTCCAGTGGAATCATCCAGGGTCACCACCACCAAAAAAGTCAAGACCATCCACACGAGTGCAGGAAAGGTTATGCTGACGTTCTTCTTTGACCAAGATGGCCCCTTCTGATATACTTCCTGCAGCGTTACTCACAAACCTTGACCAATCTTCGCCAAGCAATCAAATCAAAACGACCAGGCAATCTCAACTGTGGGGTCAATCTGCTCCACGACAGTACAACGCCTCAAACGGCCAACACAGTCGCGGCACTCCTGCAGAAATTCAAATGGGAGGTTCTCGGCCACCCTCCATACAGTCCAGACCTCTCTCTGCCTGTGATTACACCGTATTTGGTCCCCTTAAAAAGGCTCTGAGTAGGAAGCGATTCACGACGTCCAGCTGTACGAGCGGAACTAGTTCACATCACAGCCCCTGAAATTTTATGAGACAGTGATTCACCGCCTTGTGTGTCACAGTGGGACAAGTGTCAGGGCCAATACTTCTAACACACAGGTACTGGTTTCGGTACTGGTACCTCCGGCTCGTTTCTTTTTGAACGGACCTTATATACTTATAAGATTATAACAGGTGACGAATCAAGGATCTACGCATGTGGGCCGGAAAGAAAAAAGCAGTCGACTTTATGGGTGTTTCAAGATGAACCAAATCCAACAAAAGTTGTTCGCACTTGAAGTTCCTACTTCGAAACAAATGGTCACCTATTTTTGTTTGTTTTCTCAGAAAAACTGGTTATGTAGCAACAGTGCCTTTAGAGGAACGTAAAACGGTCAATTCTAAATGATACACAACCATTTGTTCGCCTTCGGATCGTTCTTCCTCAAGACAATGCGAGTGCTCACACACCTCGTCTAACAACCAACTATTTTAATTGATTGATGACTTATCCTCCAAATAGTCCTGATTTAACACCCAATGAGTTATTTTTGTTCCCGAACATCAAAAATAAAATGCGGTGGCAAGAATTTTCGTCGGCAGAAAAAGCCGTTAATGTTTAAAAAGCCATGTTTTTTTAGGAGACTCAAGCAGATTAGGAAAAATGTTATGACAAATGGTTCGAACGCATGCAAAAGTGTATTGATCAGAAAGGAGAGTATTTCAAGAAACAATAAGGCAATTTACAATGAAAAATTAGTGTTTTATTAAGAGCCCCAAATATAGTGACCCTGTAGTAACGTACCAAGCTTATTATTTCTCTGTAGCAATGCATAGATGTAACCCGGACCCGGAAACAGTCTCCATTACTTCTGTGTGTGTGTGTGTGTGTGTGTGTGTGTGGAGGAGTATTCCACAATGCAGCCGTGTGCTTATTGTTTGTCAGACCCTTGGAGGATGGATGAGATGAGTGAAATTTCATAGGGACCGCCTGCGGTGCCATAAGTAGTTAAAGCGGGCGTTAAACATTATCAAAAAAAAATCATAGGGTGGCCGACATCCGGATAGGGAGAGAGCCGGTGTGGAGGGTCCATAACAGTTCAAAAGCACATCTTCATTTCGACGCGGGGAGTGCCAGGAGTCCGTGTCTCAGTCCCAGATACAACCACTAGCGCCATCCCACGGCCAAAAGCTGTACCTCCATGACAGGGCGGCTCTACCGAGTCCTCGTCCACACTTATAACCCTGAAAGACAGGTTGGGATGAAATGAAAGGACAGGCATTTCGGGGGGATGAAGAACCCTCTAGTGACCCAGGAAAACTCCCGAAAAACCCATGGGTCAGAGAGGTCGGCCGCAGAGAACTGATCCCCCGACCTCGCGAATGCCAGTCCCAGACGAAACGCCTGAGCCACAAGTTCTGCAACCGTTACATTAAGATAACCGTTACGTTATTTTCTGTTACTCGCGTTATATAAGAGAAATCCGGAGTGTAATAATTGCGGATAGCATCTTGGAGACCGATAGCGGGACAGAATCGAAGTTAGCGCAGCATGGTATATAGTTGTGATGTGTGCTAATAGAAGTGGCAGTGGTAGACTGTGATGTTTTCACTAGCAGTGAAAGTCGATTGAAGTTGGGTAAGTGGTAAACATAAAAAGCACTGATTTACGGGAACTAACAAGTTAACACTGTTGTGCAACAAGTCATCAGCATCATTGTCCGTTTCAATTTTCTCTCAATGTATAGATTACAATGCACAACAACATACACTCGTAACGTCTCAAATGAGCCGGTCCCCATGGCCACGCTCGCTAAAGCGTCTCGCTTTGGTGCTTCGTGGGTAGGGGATCGTGGGTTCGAGTCCCGCCTTGGGCATGGATGTTATATGTTTGTGCAATGTGTATATGTTTGTAAAAGAAACAGTAAAACCAGTAAACCAGTAATCAGTAAAACCTACGGGGGGAAATGTAAATAGGGATACAGTACCGGAGTCCTGATCAGACTTTGTTACTGTTTAAAAAAAATAAATAAATAAAAAAAAAAATGTGAATCGTCTCCGATTGGCACGCAAACAGGCTTTATATTGTGAAACACTTCGCTCCACATCACAAGCTGTAATTGAGAAAAACGGAAATAGGACACATCTCGACTATTGCCCATCAGTAATTATTCCCGTAGCAACACCTCGAAGCACATTTCGTATTTCACACATTATTGAAAATCCGACATTTTTTCCAAAATCCGACATCTTTTCACTTTAATTTTCACACAGTCCAAAACAGGTGTCACGAGTCTCTCATTAATTACTTGCACAAGTTCATCGGCAGTTTTCCAAATATGTGTTATTGTCGTAGATATATCTGCAATATATATTCTTCTGTGTGAATTGCAAATTTTCATGCAATCCATTTGAAGCAAGAGATTTTGCAATCTTGATTGAAGAGCATGCATTAATTACCTATAAAATAGTATTATAACATACACATAGTATACTGCTGCGTCGAGGCAACGTTCCCGAACGCGTTACTACAGGTTGTTTACTTGCGGCGCGAGCAGGTCGGTCTCTACTCGGTAGGTATGCAACTGGTGTCCCCAAGAAGCTATCCCTAGTAATAACTACATCCCTCTGCGCACTTTTGTTCAACAAACAAAACATATTGTCACAACCATGATGGTTGGAGCTTGTTAGTCTTCTAGTCGTTTAGTCCATTAGTCTTTTCTCTTCTCGCCGCTCGGGGTTTAGCCCCTTGGGCTGCGCTGCACCCAGACTCTGCAGGATCCAATTGGACACGACCGCTACCTTGCCATGGTACAGTATGACATCACTTCCTGGTAAGCATCTAAATTCCTAACCCCTTAACTAATCCCAATATTGTTATTCAGTCGGCTATTGGAGCCCCAATTTTTGTAAAGCAAACACTAGCCCCTTTCATAGTTACACTAAGCAAAGCTTCGAGTCCTCTATCACTTGATCCCTGTGTCTAACTTAGCTGTGACAATAGAAGTACTACCCTAAGTCTGTCCTCCCAGGAGAGCTGCAGCAGTCGAACAGTGTCCAGAGGCTCACCAAGCTCCGTCACCATAGCGATTGGACCCACAGCGTCCGGCACACATGATCCCAGAACCTGCAACAGAATGACCGTGGCATGTTTACTATTTTCACATTCTTAGACCCTTAAAAACACATTTTAGGCTCTGAAATTATAAAAATCTTATGCACTGCTTATTCTTCTACTTCACGTAACATAAAGGTAAATATTACCACAAAAGGCTAGGTATTACGTACGACAGAAACAAGGGAATACACTAGGCTAAAGCGATACACAAAAGCTGATTTCAAATTCCTTTTTCTTTGCTTCTATATATTAGATTGTGTATTCTGTTGGTTCATGATGGCCTTGAACACACAACATGCCAAAGTAACAAAATTAAATACACAACATTTAATCTTTCAATATCACTTGGCTTTCACAGCCTATGTCATTATACGGAGTTTATATCCTTACATACAAAGATATCCTAATGTTAAGACTCTATATTGTCAAAATATTGAATAGGTACATAAAAAGTTCTCAATGTCTTTCTAAATTGTAAGTCATTACTCTCAAAACCACATATACAAAATTATATTTTCAAATTACGAGTACAATACTAAAAAAATCTGATGCGGTCCATTCACATGACTTTCTCTTCATCTCTGCAACATATTATTGTTAAAAAGCTCATGCTTCCATTTAAAACATTCTAATCGAGGAAAAATTAGCAGAAATAGTTTTATTAGTTGCTTCCTTGTAAGTAGAAGCGAAATAAGGGAGTGCCATAGGTTAAAGTGATAGTCAAAAGATGGTTGCTATGTGACTGAAGTTCCTTTGTTTGTATGGACAGGAGTTGACAGATTCCTGTATAAGAAAAGTATAAGTTTTTCAAAGCTGAATCTAAAAACAAGGAATATCTCAAAAACGTTCAACTCCACAAACAAACAAAAAAAATGTGTGTTTTAACATGCTCTATATTTTTTGTGTGGTAAGTTTTTGTCTATCTCTTATGGTTTACTAGTTATACAAAATTCCGCAAAATTCATCCAGAATAAACATATCTTTAGAGGCTATTCCCAGACAATTCAAGATATATATTTTATGTGTCAAGTAAACATCTTTTATATAGAATATTTTAATCAAAATATTTAGAGCCATTTTTGAGAAAATAAAAAATTTCGGACATTTTCCATGTAAAGGGTAGTTGGGGGTGGGAGGATTTTCTTGAAAATCTTCGTGTCGCATCCTTGGAAGATATTGAACTTACATACCAAGTTTTCGCTTTTGAGTTATGCTGCCCCCCCACACACGCGCGCGCGGATATTTTTCTAATTTTTTTTTTTATTAAGGGTGGCCCAACATATATTTCCCGTGAAATCTCGGTATCGAATTTTTGGATGCATACCTTCTCTATAAACTATGTACGTAATACCTGTAGAGAACGTAATAAATAATAATAATAATGATAATAATATATGATTATTAAGTGAAATTCTAGAATGGAATGCAATACCTTCCCTACTGTACTACATAAGTAGAGAGATATTGCATTCCATCCTGGAAAATCAGGCTTTACTTTCTCTACTGTATCTATATAGTGCACCCAAAAATTCAATACCGAGATTTTACCGGAAATGTATGTTTTGGGTGCCCCTGAATCCAAAAAAAGAATTTCTGGAAAAAGGTCCGTGTGTGCATGTGTGTGAGTGTGTGTGCAGCATAGCTCAAAAACTAAAAGGCCGTTAAATACCAAACTTGGTGTTTAGGTTTGGTATCTTCCAAGGATGCGACACGAAGAGTTTCAAGAACCCCCCCAAAATACCCTTTAATGGAACTTTTTTTCGAAAATGTTGATTTTCTCAAAAATGATTTTAATGATTTTGATGAAAATATCGTATATTTAAAACATTTACCTGACAAATAAAATGTATATGTTGAATTTTCTGGGAATAGCCTCTGAAAACTACTTCATTCTGGATGGAGTTTACAGAATTTTGCATAACTACTTAACCGTAAGAGATAGTCAGAAACTTACCACACAAAAATGTAGAGCACGTTAAAACACACAATTTATGTCATATGCATTTTTTTCGTGGAGTTGATCGTTTTTGAGATATCCCTTGTTATTGGTTTCAGCTTTAAAATTTTTATACATTTCTCATACAGGAATTTGTCAACTCCTGTCCATATAAACAAAGGAACTTCTGTCACATTGCAACCAGCTGTTGACTATCACTTTAACCTATGGTACTCCCTTATTTCGCTTCTACTTACAAGGAAGCAAGTAATAAGACTATTTCTGCTAATTTTTTCTCGATTAGCATGAAGTAAATACAAGCATTAGCTTTTTAACAACAATTTGTTGCAGAGAAAGTCATGTGAATGGACAACATCAAAGGTCAGGTTACTACAAACATAACAATAAATCGCAACCTGACCGCTTGCAGTCTATAAGCGCAACTTTTCTGTCTGGCATATTAGCCCTTTAAGAGTATATCTGTTGTTTAAGGTAGAGTGGCCTATTTGACCGTTAAAAGGCGCACTTGAAGACTTCTGGCAGAGTAAAATATGTATTAATTTGGCTAAGTTTTGAGAGAGAGAACCCTCCGTTATTGGTAATTGCTTTGCTTTGTTTAAGTTTCCTTGGCCCCGGGAGGGAGAAACATCAAAAGAGAATAGGCAAGGAGGCCTCGTGTCTTTGTTCTCTTCCCTTAGGCATTTCTTATACCCGTCCGGCCTGCGAAACTTTTAAAATTTACAACTTATCATAATGAAGAAGCTTGGCTTCTGCAGGGTGTTGGAACCTTCCTCTGCATCAAAGAGAAACTATTTCCTGCAACACACAACTATCTTACATTTTTACATTCACATGGTTTTCTCTACCCTCTACTGTTTTGTTAACTTATCTACTGTTTATAATATGCAGAGAAAGTATCGCACTACAACCAAAATCAAGATTTCACTGGAAATACTTATTTTTAGGCCAAAATCTAGTGTTCTATTCACAGAATCCTTTTCCTCTGCAAACACTATTCTTGCAAAAGCTTATTCTTCTATATATTTCATGCTAATGAAATAGATAAAATATATTAGCAGGAATTATCTTATTACTAAAAGCTCGGTCCGGGGTCCTGAATTTGCCGGATTATAAATAGACCGCGCCGTGGCCGAGTGGTTAGACCACTCGCCTCTCAACTAGACGGCCCGAGTTCGATCCCAAGCGACCGCATGTGAGATTTGTGGTGGACAAAGCGGCGCTGGGGCGGGTGTTCTCCGGTTTCCCCCGCCATCGCATTCCACCGGTGCTCCATCTTCATTCATGTATCACCAGTGTTACCGCCTGCGGTGCCATAAGTAGTTAAAGCGGGCGTTAAACACTACCAAAAAAAAAAAATTATAACTATGACGTTATGGAGTGGGCGTGGCTTTTTCAGCCCGCTTCGAAGCGTGTTGCATTGTGCCTGGCTTCGTTCAGTTCCTGCTAGTTTTTTTCTTTTCTTTATCTCTTTATTCCTGTTGTTTTTAAAGGCAACTAAGATAGGACAATGAAAACAGAAACTCAATTTTTTTTTGCTATGTTGGTGGACCTGTTGCATATTTATTGTTTTGCTAGAAGACGCTATAACAGAAAAATGGCTGCAAACGAACACAGCAGGGAATTTGGTTTGCTAAATTTTCACATATATCAGTCTGTTGCCACTGTACAACGCAATTTTAGAAAAAAAAATGGTGTTGATCCACCCAGTGGGCCCAGTATCCATAAGCGCACGCGGACTTCAAAACGAGGGAACGCGTCTGTCAGAGGAAGTCAACCGGCCGTCCATCAATAAGTGAGGCCGCGCCGCGACGGCCCGGGTTCGATCCCAAGCGACCGCATGTGAGATTTGTGGTGGACAAAGCGGCGTTGGGGCGGGTTTTCTCCGGGTTCTCCGGTTTCCCCCGCCATCACATTCCACCGGTGCTCCATCTTCATTCATGTATCATGAGTGCCACCGCCTGCGATGCCATAAGTAGTTAAAGCGGGCGTTAAACACTACAAAAAAAAATTAGTAAGTGAGGCAAACGTGGAGCGTGTAAGAGAGTTTCACACGAAGCCCACAGAAACCCACCGTAAAAGCCAGTAGAGAATTAAACATCACCCAACAAACTATGTGGAAGATTTTACGTACCCACTACAGGAAGCTTCTGTTGAAATTTCTGTTAAAGAATGGCTCAGCAACTGGATGGACATCCCAACACGGCAGCTACATCGCCCCCCATATCCTGAATGAGAACTGCACATTCACATCTGCTAAATAAAAGTCCTCCACCAATATTAACAGTGTCGATAAACAACGCAGTCAGTTTGGTACACCCAAAAATATTTCTGCAATACTCAACGATGCTTCTCTCATTCATAAAACAATCAGTTATCTCAAAGAAATAAATGTATATAAACTCATATAACCAAAGAACCTCAAAATGTATTTAAAACTAGTAATTGTAAATTATAAATGTTTTATTGCTGTAAATCATGTAAGGTCGTGATAAAACCTTGAATAAAGCTTAACGGGGAGTAGTGTACATGTTCCACATAAATGTAAGGATTTTCCAAAGCCCATATCCTGACATTGTGTTTGTGCACAGATGGAAAGTGGCTTAACACTGAACCCCAATGATTCGATGAATCCTTCAGTTTCCATTATGAGCTGCATCTCCTCGTAGAAAGAATGTTGCTAGGTTTGTCGTCTGGTTTGGAAGCCTGCAACAATTGGAATGGAATTTCAAACATTTGCACACAGTTTGTTGGGAATTGGCTTTTACGGTGAGAAACTCTCTCTCTCTCTCTCTCTCTCTCTCTCTCTCTCTCTCTCTCTCTCTCTCTCTCTCTCTCTCTCTCTCTCACACTCCACAATTGCCTCGCTTACTGATGGACGGCCGATTGACTTCCGCTTACAGATGCATTCCCTCGTTTTGAAGTCACCGTACCACTTACGGATACTGGGCTCACTGGGTGAATTACCCAGGATGGACCAACACCAAATTTTCATCTAAAATTTAATTTAAGTGGCAACATACTGGGATATATTAAAACCTAGCACACAAAATGCCCTGCTGTCTTCATTTGCTGCCATGTTTCTGTTATATCGTCTCCTAGCAACGAAATCAATAGATATGCAACAGTGTCGCTGTGTATGTGGTGTTGCCAGTACGCCTCTGTCGTAGCACCCGTGAAATTCTCTATAAGCAAACGTGTGCATACCTATGAAGAGTCCATTGTTGCGCCGGCCATGCTCGTTGCTGTAGAACACACGTTGTCTCTTACTCAGGGGAGAAAAGAATCACCAAGATATGTAACAAGAAATTAATTTCACTAAATGACTACTTTTATTCTTCTTTGTTGCTGGTTGAGGCACTAACCCTATGAGCGACTCCCGACATAAACATTCGTCAAATTGATGACATAATCATTCTGAGTGCTAATTTCCGCTCTTGTCGAAGGTCATCACACAGAATACTTTGCAACAGCACCCTTAATCACTATCTCCGTCAGAGTAACATCAAGCTTCGCCATCCGCGTAACATTTACGATAAGAGTAACATCTCAATAACCAAGTAACCCGATTATTTGTACACGCATCGCTTAAACAGACAAAACCTCCAATATTGCACTCCTTTCTCACTGGCTAAAAAGAAGCGCGAAAAATAGCGTTGTCACGTGACTAACTGGGTAAGTTCTTTGTATTCCACCCACGTGACCATTCTTTATATGAGAAAGTACCGGTTTCCTGAATATTAGGGGATAAACTTTCCTTTAACCTTCAACCTGTTACTTGTGTCCCTGATGCTCTACAAAGGCAATTGTGTTTGTAGCATTAACAAAGCAAGTAACCTTGGCGAGCATAATAGAAGCTTCCACGCCCTAAGGTTCTGCGTTCTACTGAAGCAGATATTTCTTATGTTAAACCTATACAAAACTAATAATTAAACTAATAAAATACACAGCGTGCTAATATACTATTGCAACAGGTTCACCAATATGACAAGAATATTTGAGTTTCTGTTTCCATTGATACCAATAACATGTTTCTAATTGTTCCCTAATGACAGTTATTCAAGTTTGTAATCGAAAAATCATTTACAGTAACATTGTACATTTAGACAGGCAATCCTTTATGCTTGAAGTGAATTCTCTTTTGTTGAGAGTGATTCAAAAATACTTTTTTCAAAGTTTGGGGACAGGTTCCTTCATCAAAACAAGAAAAGATGCTCATATAAACACACATCCCAAAACCATTCGTTCTCCATTTATTGAGGTCCAAAAATATATTGTTCAAAACATTTTAAAGTGACACTTTTTTTTTTTTGACATTGTCAGCTTGTTAGGAGTTGTTCCACACAAACACTAGTTATAGCAAATGATCCAATGATCTTGCATCTAGACACATGCACTCGTTGAAGCATGGAATGTCAAATACTTCCAGTCGGTGCCGTATGATTCTGCAGGCACGTAGATTAAGGGTTCCTTCATCTTGGATGTCTGCTGCATGAACCGGTAGTTTAAGGTGCTCTCAAAAATAAAAATCCAAAGCACTGAGGTCGGAGGAATATGCAGGCCATTGAAGTGGTCCTCCTCCACCTATCCATCTGTCATGCTCAGCCAGTGCATCTCCAACAATGCCACTAAAATGTGCTAGAGCGTCTGTATAAACCACATGTTTCTTCTGATTTGCAGAGGTACATTTTCTAAGTCTGGGAGAGTGTTCTGAATGAAGTCCCTTGTAAGTGGTGCTGGTATTACACATCTGACAGATGTTAACAAGTAGCCATGGCAACACAAGACCAACTCTGCAGGGTAAAATGGGTCAAAGCCTTCTATGAATGGTACATGAATAAAGTTATTAGGCTGGACCCGGAAAGCTATTGAAGGCGACTTTCTTTAATAAATTGATAACGCGAAAACGAAGCGTTTTGGCGCATGTTTATATGAACATATTTCTTGTTTTGATGCCAGGAATCCATCCATCCCCAAACGTTGAAAAAGGTCGTGAGTTCGAATCTCGCTTAAGGTGAGTTACCCGAATGACGAGTAACTTTGAGCTCCATGGACCCCGAGATCATTTCAGCAGCATTTCACCAATTTCATTCATCGTCCGATATGACTAACCAGGTTAAAGGACGTTAAAATATATATACATATATATATATATATATATATATATATATATATATAATTATATGAACTACACCGAAATACTTTGCGAGATTGTGCACGTGACTGATATAAGTAATTTGAGATCGGCGATGCATGGTCCCCGGATACACATAACGTTAAACGTGTGGGTATCAGGTGCTGATAAGTCGGTGTTAAAGCAAAGCAGGTTGAAAACATGTCTTTAAAACTGCTGCCCGAGTATAGAAATATCGGTGTTTAGCAGCTCGTTACTAGCGTTCTCAAGATTTAATGTCGCAAAAATCTGTACAATCTCGAACTAATCACTTGACAGTGCGACACTGAGCATTCATTGACTACGTTCTTGTGTTATGTAGACTACTCTGGAGGCGTTTTTTCAACTGCTCTGGTGGCGTAATGCGTAACGCGGGAAGTTGCTATCCCAAAGGTCATGAGTTCGATTCCGGTCACAAAGTAAACGCTTTTTATTATTATTTTTCTCATTCCGGACGATGTGCCGCGATACGTGAACAAGACTCGAACTCGGAAACTATCGTTCACTTGAAAGCCAGTATGATAACCACTACGCTAGAGAGGTACGCTGTAATATGTCCCTTCGTTTTTCATGTTATGCTCTCGAATGGTTGATAAATTAGCCAGTGGCGTACTGGCACTTCAGAAACTTATAGCCGTTACTTCGACATTTCAATAAACAGGTCATAAGACTCCTATCTCAAATTACTTTTTTAAGTGATGTACATATTCTGTGAAAATGTTTCGGTGTTGTTCATTAACACCTTGTATTCCATTCACACGACTTTCTCTACATATATAAATGTTACAAAGATGTAGAGAAAGTCGTGTGAATGGAACACATCAGAGTTTTAATTTTATTAATACAATTATGAAACATATCGTTATTCACAAAAGTACGCAATAGATGACGATACTGTAAGAATAAACAGGTAGTTGAAGAGTTTTATTGTAACACCAGCCCTGGGTGGGGATGTCAGCTTCACATAAGGGGAAGATAAGCCTACTGCGAATTATATCTAAATATAAACGTAAGGAGAAAATGTACGTGGATAGAAGAACCATCTTTGATATGATAATGGACTTGAGCTCAACTGCAATTTACGGACGTACTTGTGGTAATGAGAGTGTCCCGTTTTTGACACCCCTGTGTTGATAGAAAGTTGATTGATCGCGCTGGGACACGATGAAAACTTAATGCCAATTGCAGAACACGACACCTGCGTGACCAATCAATCATCTGGTGGCGCGGCGCTGCCCTGCCTTTGGTTCACTAATTGCAAACACCACAAACATCACCTTGTAACGGCGGACAATATTCCACAGAGATGTAAACTGCCTTTACCTCATCGACTGCTCCAACACCTACATTCTCTTGCTTTCTCTACTACGTCGTTATGGGAAGTATTGCATTTCAGCCCCCAAAAATCTGCATCCATTTACTTTATGCTAATCGAAAAAATTAGCAGAAATAGTCTTATTACTTGCTACCTTGCAAGTAGAAGTGAAATAAGGGAGTACCATAGGCTAAAGTGACAGTCAAAAGCTGGTTGCTATGTGACTGAAGTTCCTTTGTTTGTATGGACATGAATTGTCAAATTCGTGTAAGAGAAAAGTATACGTTTTTTAAAGCTGAAACCAAAAACAAGGAATATCTCAAAAACGATCAACTCGACGAAAACAATTTATGACATAAATTGTGTGTTTTAACGTGCTCTACATTTTTTGTGTGGTGAGTTTTTGTCTTTCTCTCACGGTTTAGAGGTTATGCAAAATCCGTAAAATTCATCCACAATAAAGCAGTCTTCAGAGGCTATTCCCAGAGAATTCAAGATATACATTTTATTTGTCAAGTAAATATCTTTAATATACGATATTTTAATCGAAATCGCTAGAGCCATTTTTGAGAAAACCAAAATTTTCGAAAAAAGTTTCATGTAAAGGGTAGCTTTTGACTATCACTTTAACCTATGGTACTCCCTTATTTCGTTTCTACTTACAAGGAAGCAAGTAATAATACTATTTCTGCTAATGATTAGCATGAAGTAAAAAGAAGCAATAATTTGTTGCAGAGATATAGAGAAAGTTACGTGAATGGAACACATCAGATTTGTTTATAATACCTCTTTTGAGCTCAAACATCAAAACATACATTTCCGGTGAAATCTCGGTATCGAATTTTTGGGTGGAATACAATACTTCATCTATACATATAGTACGTGTAGAGAAAGTAAAAATTGCCATAGTTTCATTTAAACCTCTTGAAGTTGGGTTCCATATTTTCCTTATCACGATTAGGAAAGCAATTTTTGGCATTTGGTTTTTCGTGTTCGTGTTCTAGTGACCTATCCCAAAATGTCTGGAAAATGTCAAAGTTGTACTTAAGTAACTTTTTTTTTTCTTTGGATAGTGTTTAACGCCCACTTTTACTATTATGGCACCGGATATGATGATACATGAAATGAAGATGGAGCACTGGTGGAATGTGATGGCGGGGCCTTTATAGTAACTTCTCGTATGCAGTGCTGAGTCTCTTGTAGTTTGTAAAATCTGCATAAATACACGACAGTAGGTAGAGAAAGTAATGTAAATGATACATTTGATAGCTTGTATGACTCTTAACTAAGTATTGCTGGGAAAAGTACACTCCGACTGTGAAAATGTGTTGAAGGAGAAATAGAAATGACAAAAAGGATGGTTGGTAGCACTGGTGCCGAAGTGCAACTTTCACATATAATAGTTTTAATTTCTGGTGTTCGTTTAACTTTGGTTATGTTTTTACGCATGCAGATGAATCTAAACGTTGAGTTTTCGTGGTGACTGTACCGCCATTGTAGAAGAGAAACTAGATTGTTGAAAGTTCCGCCGCATATATAATTCTCTGGTGTTATTTTTCCAGACCTCGATGTGCATATGTTTTTCTGTTGAGCCCATATGGATCGGAGTTGTTTAATATTCCATGCACGCCTGCTTTTGACAAGATATACGCGATCAAAAATCAATTGACGGAAACAAGCGTTTTGTAATTAATTAATGTCCGAAGCCGGCGAAAGGTAAGTTCGTGTTTATGAAACCATTATTGCAACTGGGAGCGCATTTTCGTGATTAACTGCGTTGGTGTTGGCAACATTAATATTCTGATAGATTACCTCAAGGCTCTCTGCATTAATAATGTGGAAATGTGCAGCGGAAGGGATATGACGTATGTGTGCATCCGGGCCCGATAGCACTGCTCAGTAAGATCAAGACAGGCCTACCAAAACCACCTCCATTATAATATTAAACTTTACTTAAATTGAGAGAAAATAATAGTTATTTATGATGTAAGAGCGTAAAGTTATGGCCTTTTATTCGAGCGGGAATATTGTGAAACGAGACGCGTATCACACAATGTGTTTTCTACGACAAACAGTAGGTATCGAAGTTTTTGGGTGGAGTATAATCTTCTTCTACTTCCTATAGGTAGCAGAAAATACTTCAGCTCTTATTTTAAACTCCAGCATTTAGACTAAATTTTGAAAACTTTGTGTTGGAAGGAAAATTGGACTCATAACTGAACAACCTAATGTGCTGCATTCACACAATTTTCTCTACCCGTTCTGCAAACAAATTATTCGTACAAACTATTATTTTCTGTACATCATGCTAAGCGAGATAAACGTTGACACAATTCGTCTTACTGCTTAGTTCCTTATAAGCAGAAATATACCAGCCTGATGTGTGAACAATTCAAGTTCGGTTCGCTTTGCATTTCCAGAAAAACAAAAGAGAGATAAAACTAAAGGTGACCTCGTTTGAGAAGATGCGTAGTTTAAAATTGAAACCAATAATAAGGAATATCTCGGAAACGGTTAACTCTGCAACAAAAATATACATTACATAAATTGTGCTTTAACGATATCTATATTTTTTGAGTTGTATGTTTTTGTCTACCTCTTGTGGTTTACCAGTTATGCAAAATTCAGCAGAATTCATCCAGAATGAATATGTGTTCAAAAGGTACCTATTTCCAGAAAATTCAAGCTATACATTTTATTTGTGATGTAAATAGCTTTAATATGCAGTATTTTAATAAAAATCGTTAGAGCGATTTTTGAGAAAAACAAAATTTTCAAAAATGTTTCCATGTAAAGGGTAGTTTGGGATGAGATTATATCCTTGAAAATATTTCGTGTCACATCCTTGGAAGATACCAAACTTAAACACCAAGTTAGGTATTTAACGGTCTTTTAGTTTTTGAGCTATGCCGTTATTTTGAAGCACCTTATCGCGTGGCTTTTTCACACACTGAGCGTTTTATAAGAATATAAATTTTTGTAAAGTTACATCCTTTAAAACAAGGTCATGTTATACTTTTAATTAAGCGTGCACAGACACACAGAGGAAACGGTACAAGCTTGCCACCATTTATAATTAAAAGCCCGCCATTAATATTTCCGACTTAGCTGTGTATTTTTATTCCCGGAGGTAAGTAAAACGCCTAGCTTTATTAAACAACATAGTTTTCGTTTTGTTTTGCTCCCTCATGTCCTCTTTTAATTGTCTGCCTTGCAACAGTTTACGTAATTGCGCTGGACTCAGCGTTTCATCTTATTAGAAAAAATCTCCGGTTAAGCATTTCTGTAATGCTGATGAAAAAGTCATCCTGAACAGAGCGGGTCACGAGAAATTCCTTTGTTGCACATTATATCTAAACTTCTGCTTTCCAAACAGTAAACAGTGCGGAAAATGGAACTTTACCACTCAAAAAATCTTATTCGTTCCATTCACATGACTTGCTCTACATCTCGATAAAAAATTACTGATAAAAAGCTTATTCTTCTATGTATATCATACTAATCGAGATAAACATTGACCTTATTACTTGGTCCCTTGTAAGTAGAAGGGGAAAATATCTAATATGTTCCATTCACATCATGTCCTCTAGCTGTTCGGTAAAAAAACCTTTTATACAAAATATTAATTTATTATCTACATCATGCTAATCAAGATAAACATAAGCAGAATTAGTCTTATTACTAGCTTCCTTGCAAGTAGAAGGGAAATGAGAAAATGCACAGGCTAAAACGATAGTCCCGTGCTTTAAAAGCCGGTCGCTATGTGAAACAAATGAAACTCCAATGTCTTTGCTTTCCAGGAGTAAACAAACGAGAAACGAGAAGAAAGATGACTTACCGTCTGACTAAAATTGAAACCAATAATCCGGAATATCTCGAAAACGATCATCTTAAAAAAATAAATCATATAACATAATTGTGTGTTTTAATGAGATCTACATTTTTTTTTTTTTTTTTGCAATAAGTTTTTGTATACGTATCGCTTACGGTTTGCCAGTTCCAAGATATACATTGTGTTTGTCATATAAATATCTTAAACATAAGGCATTTTATTCAAATTCGTTGGAGCCATTTTTAAGAAAATAAAAATTTTGAACTTTTTTCTGTATGAAAGGTATGAAAGATTGTCTTCAAAATCTTCGTGTCACATCCTCTGAAGATTCTAAAATCAAATACTAAATTTAGTATTTTACCTTCTTTGCATTTTTGAGTTATTGTGCTCACAAACACACGTTTTTCTAATTTGTTTTTGGATGCCTTGACCCTAAACGCGTATTTCCGGAAAAATCTCGATTACGAGTTGTTGGGTAGAGTACTATATAGAGGAAGTAAACAATTATTTCATAGCAACTTCTTTTAAAAAAAAAAATTGACTGTCGCTTTAGCCTAGTGCATTCCCTTACTTCTCTTCTACTTAAAGAAAGCAAGCAACAAGACCATTTCTCCTATGTTAATCTCAATTAGCATGAAGTAGCTAAAAGAATAATATTTTGAAAGAATTGTTTGTTTACAGAACAGGCAGAGAAAGTCGTGTGAAAAGAGCACATCAGATATTTTGTTCTTAAGCACAAAATACAAGTTTTTACTAAAATATCGGATAGTATTATAAAACTGTCGAATGTACCACGTACTATATAGAGGAAGTAAACATTATTTCACAACAGCTTTTAAAAAAATCTGATGTAATCCATTCACATGACTTTCTCTATATCTCTGCAACAAACTTTTGTTAAAAGGTTTATGCTTCTATTTACTTCATGCTAAGTTAGAAAAAATTAGCAGAAATAGTCTTATTACTTGCTTCCCTGTAAGTAGAAGCGAAATAAGGGAGTACCATAGGTTAAAGTGACAGTCAAAATCTGGTTACTATGTGACTGATGTTCCTTTGTGTGTATGGACAGGAGTTGACAAATTCCTGTATGAGAAAAGTATAAGCTTTTTAAGGCTGAAACAAAAAAACAAGGAATATCTAAAAGAACTATCAACATAAATTGTGTGTTTTAATGCGCTCTACATTTTTTGTGTGGTAAGTTTTTGTCTATATCTTACGGTTTACCAGTTACATAAAATTCGTAAAATTCATCCAGAATAAAGTAGTCTTCAGAGGCTATTCCCAGAAAATTCAAGATATACATTTTGTTTCTCTTTAATATATGATATATTTTTATCAAAATCGTTAGAACTATTTTATAGAAAATCAACATTTTCGAAAAATTTTCCATGTGAATGGTAGTTGGGAGAGGGGAGATTTTCTTGAAAATCTTCGTGTCGCATCCTTGGAAGATACTGAACTTAAGTTTGATATTTAACGGTCTTTTCGTTTTTGAGTTATGCTGCCCACAGACACACACACACATGCACATAGACAGACACACACACACACGGATATTTTTCTAAAAATGCTTTTTTTGGATTCAGGTGGTCTCAAAACATGTATTTCCGGTGAAATCTCGGTATCGAATTTTTGGGTACAATGTAATACTTTCTCTATACACTATGTACATAGCACGTATAGAGAAAGTAAAAATTGAGAATCGCTTTAGCATGTATTCCCTTATTTCCCTTGTACTTACAAGAAAGCAAGTAATAAGGCCATTTCTCCTAATGTTTATCTCAATAAGCATGAAGGAGATAAAAAGAACAATCTTTTGAAAGAAACGTTTATTTACAGAACAGGTAGAGAAAGTCATGTGAAAAGAGCACCTCAGATTTTTGTTCCTAAGCACAAAATATAAGTTTTTGTTAAAATCTCCTGTCGTATTATAAAACTGACGAATATTCATCTCTTCAAAAGCTCGTCAACATTCTCCAATTATGAATTTTTTGACAGCTTTACCTTTATCTTAATCTTCTATTTTTCTCCACACAAATCTTCTTACTGAAACATAAAAATCTCTCTTCGCCATCCCTGGAACTTTCCCTCCTTTATCTGCATATATCTCACCAGGAAAATAACAAGCGAACAAACAGTTTCTTACTTTCCAATTTCTTTTTTTAATTTCTCAAAACAAAAAACTCTGATATGTTACATTCACATGACTTTCTCTACATCATAGGCTATTCCCAGAAAATCCAAGATATACATTTCGTTTGTCATAAACATATTTTAAATATAAGGTATTTTAATCAAAATCATTAGAGCCATTTTTAAGAAATACAACATTTTGGAAAAATGTTTCATGTAAAGGGTAGCTTGGGGTGGGGAGATTTTCTTGAAAAATGTTGTCACATTCTCGGAAGATACGAAACTTAAATACCAAGTTTGGTATTTATGTGAGTCTCCATTCACATGACTTTCTCTACCATCTCTGTAACAAATTACTGTTAATAAGCTTATTCTTCTGTCTACTTCATGTTAATCGAGATAAACATTAGCAGAAACAGTCTTTTTACTTAGTTCCTTTTAAGTAGAAGGGAAATAAGGGAATCACTAAGCTAAACCGACAGTCAAAAGTTGTAAAATGTGGTTGCTATGGGAATGAAATTCGTTTCTTTTTAAAGAAATCAATAATAAGGAATATCTCGAAAACGGCCAACTCCACGAAAATAAGTATTCGATATTAATTGTGTGTTTTATCGTGATCTGCATTTTTTGTGTAGTAAGTTTTTGTCTATCTCTTGCGGTTTACCAGTTATCCAAAATTCAATAAAAATCATCTAGAATAAAGAGGTCTTCAGAGGCTATTCCCAGAAAATCCAAGATATACATTTCGTTTGTCATAAAAATATCTTAAACACAAGGCATTTTAATCAATATCGTTAGAGCCATTTTTAAGAAAAACAAAAATTTCGAAAAATGTTCCATGTAAAGGGTAGTTTGGGGTGGGGAGATTTTCTTGAAAATTTTTGTGTCGCATCCTCGAAAGATACCAAACTTAAATACCAAGTTTTGTTTTTGAGCTATGCTGTCCATAGACACACAGACCTTTTTCTAAAAATTATTCTCTTTGGCCTCAGGGGCCCTCAAAACATGTATTTGCGGTTAAATTCCGATATTGTTTGTGCGGAATAGAATAGGATATTTTACATATATGCTATAGTGGACAGAGGAAGTAGCAAATCTGTGTAAGAACAACATGGTGTCCTGGGAAGAATCCTCAGGTGACTCAGAGCAGGATTAGGGCGAATAAGGAGATTGAAGTGCTGTACAAACAAATGGACTCGGACGTGAGGATTACGAAAACAAGCTTGTGACGACGGACAAGATGGAAGACAAAGGGAAATTGCGGATTGACCAATGTTTGGAAAACACTCCTGGACTGCAACCCCATCAACAGGTTACATTGTCGAGGTCCTCTGCACACCAACACATTTCAAACTTGCATCTCAGGAACATCGAATTGTAATTTATATACCCATCATGGACATATATTTGGAATTTTGTGCAGTTTTGGTTTCTTCTTAAGGTTTCACTATACAGGATGATTCAAAAATACTTTTACAACTTTGGGGACAGGTTTCTTACAACAAAACGTGAAAAAATGTTCATATAAACACATGTCCAAAAACCCTTTGTTCCCGGTTTATTCAGGTTCAAAATGCTATTAATGAAAACATTTTAAAGTGTCACCTTGTTAGGAAGTGTTCCACACAAACTCCACTTGTAGAAAATGATCCAAATGCCCTCCTCTTGTGTCTAGACACGCATGAAGCATGCAATGTGAAATACTCCCAGTCGGGGTCATATGATTTTGCAGGCTTCCATTACAAGTAGATTAAGAGTTTTTTAATCTAGGATGTCTGCTGCATAAACCAATGGTTTAAATTGCCCTAAAAATATAAAACACCAAAGGATTGAGGTCGAGGGAACGTGCAGGCCGTAGAACTGGTCCCTCTCTACCTATCCATTTGTGATGCTAGATACCAGCCAGTGCATCTGCAACAATGTTAACTAAAATGTGCTAGAGCATCATGTTTCTTCTTATTTGCAGAGACACATTTTCTAATGAGTCTGGGAGAGTGTTCTGAATGAAGACAGCATTTGTAAGGTGTGCTGTGGGAATGTATTACACATCTGATAAATGACAAATGTTAACAAGTAGCCATGGCAACACAAGGCCAACTCTGCAGGGTAAAACGGGCCAAAGCCTTCTATGAATGGTGACTTTCATTAAAACATTGATAACACGAAAACTAGGCGTTTTAGAGCATATGTTTATATGAACCTATTTTCTTGTTTCGATGTCAGGAATCATCCCCAAACGTTGTTAAGTATTTTTTACTTTCGCTACACGTACCATATACATAGTGTATAGAGAAGGTTATTGTAATGCACCCAAAATTCCATACCGAGATTTCACCGGAAATATATGTTTTGAGACCCCCTGAATAAAAAAAAAGCAGTTTTAGAAAAATGTCCTTGTGTGTATGTAAGTGTGTGTCTGTGGGCAGCATAGCTCAAAAACGAAAACACTGTTAAAACCAAACTTGGTATTTAAGTTTGGTATCTTCCAAGGATGCGACACGAAGATTTTCAAGAAACTCCCACCACCCAAACTACGCTTTATATGGAAAACATTTAGAAAATTTTGATTTTCTTAAAAATGGCTCTAACGATTTTCATTGAATTCTCTTATATTTAAGATATTTACTTGCCAAATAAAATGTATATCTTGAACTTTCTGGGAATAGCCTCTGAAGACTACTTTATTCTGGATGAATTTTGTGGAATTTTACATAACTGCTAAACCGTAAGAGATGGACAAAAACTTACCACACAAAAAATATAGAGCACATTAAAACACACAATTTATGTTATATAATTCTTTTTCGTGGAGTTGATCCTTTTTGAGATATTTCTTGTATTTGGTTTCAGCTTTGAATCACTTATTTTTCTCATACAGGAATTTGTCAACTCGTGTCCATACAAACAAAGGGAATTCAGTCACATAGCAACCAGCTTTTGACTATCACTTTAACCTACGGTATTCGATATTTCGCTTCTACTTACAAGGAAGCAAGTAATAAGACTATTTCTGCTAATTGTTTCTCGATTAGCATGAAGTAAATAGAAGCATAAGCTTTTTAACAATAATTTGTTGCAGAGATGTAGAGAAAGTCATGTGAATGGAACACATCAGATTGTTTTAATCACTCTGTATATGCATAGTCTAGTACACTCAAGGACATTTCGATCCCAAGCGACCGCATGTGAAATTTGTGGTGGACAAAGTGGCGCAGGAGCGGTTTTTCTCCGGGTTTTCCGGTTTCGCCCGCCATCGCGATCCATCGGTACTGCATCTTCATTTCATGTATCACCATGTCATCGCCTGCGGTGCCACCTCAAAAGAACAGGTATTGTATTCAACCTAAAATTCGATACCGAGATTTTACCGGAAATACATATTTTAAGGCACTCAGCAACGAAAAAAAAAATGAAATAAGTGCAGGTGTGTGAAATCTGGGTATTGAATTTTTGGGTGGAACGCAATATCTTCTTTACCTATAATATAGATACGTTGTACATGATAGCAAAATTAATTATCTGATGTGTTACACTCACATGACTTTTTCTAGCTACTCTACAAACAAGCTTCTTTCAACACCATACTAATCGAGATAAACATTAGCAACATTTTATTACTTAGTTCCTTATAAGTAGAATGGAAGCAAGGGAATGCGCTGTGCTAAAGTGATAGTCAAATGTTTTAGAATGCTGTCGTTATGCGATTGTCATTGCAAATCGCTTCTTAGCTTGGCCAGGAGTAGAACAAAAGAAAAATGGACACTTCCGTCTGAGAAAAGTGTAAGTACTTCACAACTGAAACTAATAACAAGGAATACCTCGAAAACGGTAAGCTCCACGAAGAAAATGTATATTACATAACTTGTGTATTTTAACAAGATCTACATTTTTTGTATTGTAAGATTTTGACTATCTCTTACGGTTTACTAGTTAAGCCAAATTAAGCAAAGTTCATCCAGAATAAACAGGTCTTTAGAAGCTATTCCCAGAAAATTCAAGATATACATTTTATTTGTGATAGAAATTTGTGATTTTAATCAAAATCGTTACAGCCATTTTTAAGAAAACCAACATGTTCGAAAATTTTCCATGTAAAGGGCAGTTAGGGGTGGGGGGATTTTCTTGAAAATCTTCGTGTCGCATCTTCGGAAGAGACCAAACTTAAATACCAAGTTTGGTATTTAACAGTCTTTTCGTTTTTGACCTATGCTGTCCACAGACCACACTCACACACACACACACACACACACACACACACACACACACACACACGTTTTTTTCTTTATTCAGGGGGTCCTAAAACATATATTTCCGGTGAAATCTCGACATAGAATTTTTGGGTGGAATAAATACTTTTCTATCTCTATGTACATTATACATATTGGGTTAGCAAAAGTAAAAATACAAGCATCAGAAAATAAATTCCAATTATACAAAAGTGCAACTTTTCTACGTCTCTCTGAGGGAACTAAATTGAAATTTGCATATAACTTCGCCACGAAGCCTTTGAACAAAACACTCAAGCCGAAGAACTCCTTGTTTCTCGCTCCTCGGTTTTATATAACCTCTTTAGAAGGCAAATCGTGTGTCCACAAAGAACATTTGAAACAAAAGCTGTTGTTGTCATGAACCTAGGTATTAGCAAATATCGTCTTTAGATTGCATGTCAAGAGAAAAATGGAATCGTTTGTGTTTACTCGTTCAGATATAAAGGCGGATAAAACCTGCCTTGGCCTTTCTTATTGGAATACTTTACAACTTCTCTGTGAAGAAGAAGAAAAAAACAACTTAAAGACAGAAGTTACAATACCATTTCAAAGGCGTCTATTTAGGAAAATTTTGGTCGAAAACTGTAATAAGCAATCTTATGTGTTCCATTCACATGACTTCCTCTATCTACTTCATGCTAATCAGATAAACATTAGCAGAAACAGCCTTATTACTTAGTTCCTTATAAGCAGAAGGGAAATAATATTTAGGCTAAACCGACGGTCAAATGTTTTAAAATATGTTTACTATGGGATTGAAATTGGCCAGGGGTTGGCAAGTTCCCATGTGTGGGAAGTTTAAAACTGTGACAATATTAAGGCCACAAACTACAAGATAAAATGTGTTTATTTTGTAATGTTATTAATAACTTATAATTTGTTTTGGCTAAATAAGAGCTTAAAACATACATTTAACTGTTAATTTATGAGTGAATTGTTAATGTTGAATTGTTTTACTTGTGTTATTCATGTATTTGGAAGACGTTGGTTCATTCTAATGCAAAAAGGAGCCAGGAGCCAGGAGCAGGAACTAGTCGCCCGAGTGTACTCGGGCGGGGGCAAATCACCACGGTACCTATCCGCTTTTCTTGCGGATTTACCCGTGTGATATAAAAGATGTAGTCTTATGCAAGCGTTTTTGTCAATGTCAAAGTATTGGGCAGGGTGTTCCCTCTGTGCAGCCGGCGCGGGCTGGTTTACCTATCTGAGTGGTCACCCACCCAGAGAGGGACCAGGCCCGATGCTGCTTACCTTGGCCAGCCGCTTGCGGGCTGTCAAGGAAAGCAGTGCCGGCTAGCGGGGAGACCTGAAGGGATAATGCAAAAAGGTGTAAGTAAAGCAGTTTATAATGTGTTGGTTGGAGACGTGACCAACAGTCGCAACAATGATAGAAAGAGAAGGAAACAGTTATACATATGTGCATTTCTAAAACTTACACACGTTATACGGCCTTGGAATGAAAGCATGGCAATACAAATATTGCTGTTTATAATGTCTGTAAAGAAAAAGGAAGATCGATTTGGCTTAACAATGAAAAATGTAAGTGTAGTAACTTGATTCTGTGTGTGTTTATGGATCTGCAATGATTTAAAATATATTCAAAACAATAATACCAACATTTATTTTTGCAGAACGCGTCTTGTATACCACAAACCTGAGAAGAGTCAACATGATAGAAGTATAAAATTAAGAGAATTAAATACAGATGAACCAAAATATTCGCTGCAAAACTGAAATCAATAACAAGGAATATCTCAAAAACGACCAACTCCACGAAAAAAAAAATGTATATGACATAAATTGTGCATTTTAACGTGATCTACATTTTGTGTGTTGTAAGTTTTTGTCTATCTCTTACGTTTTACCAGTTACGCAAAATTCAGCGAAATTCATTCAGAATAAAGAGGTCTTTAGAGGTTATTCCCAGTAAATTCAAGATATACATTTTATTTGGCATATAAATATCTTTAATATGCTGTATTTTAGTCAAAACCGTTAGAACCATTTTTGAGAAAATGAACATTTCGAAATTTTTTCCATGTAAAGGGTAGTTTGGAGCGGGGGGATTTTTCACAAAATCTTCGGGTCGCATCCCTGGAAGATACTTAACTTAGATAACAAGTTTGGTATCTAGCAGAATTTTCGTTTCTGAGCTATGCTGTCCACAGATACACTTGTGGACATATTTGTAATAAAAATACTTTTTTCACTCGGGGGTCTCAAAACGTGTATTTCCGGTGACATCTAGGTATCAAATTTGTAGTGGAATACAATACCTTCTCTATTCACTGTGTAAATTGTACATAAGGAAGGTAAAAAGAATGGAGGACATATTGAGTATTAAGACATGCAAATTGGAAGTAATTTATAATTAAATTCATGAAAGAAAAAAAGTGTTATATTTCTGTTACGATTTCTTTGCAGGGACTGTATGTGTGTGTGTTGGGAAGGGGACACCTCTTAATGAAGCATAAGAAGAAGAAGAAGCAAGCCCTCATTAGTGCAGCTCCATCCCCCCCCCCTCTGCTTTAATTTTAATTAATTACACATTCTTGTAATTATAAAAGAAATTAGTAAGAATAATTTTGCAGGCAGTTAGCGTTGTACCTGGGCCGCTGAAATGACAATTGAAAAGATAAAGCTGGGGGCCATTGCGTGACCTTAATGGGCCCACTTCATTTCCCTTGTGTTCACGTGAAGAATTTCCGCTGATTTCTGAGTCATTTCCCTAGCATCACCTTCACAAGTTTAAATGAAAATCCATTTTCGGGGCACTTCTTTTGCTTCCCTCCTTTGTTCCTACTATACAGGGTTGTTATTACAAATTATCTTTTCGATAACAAACTTGAATAATACTCCTTTAAAAATCTTGTATGTTCCATTCCAATAGTTTTCCCTACCTACTATATGCTTTGCAACTGTAGAGACGCAAAACCAACAACAAACTATTGTACTGCACATGTTGAGTCCCATTCCACTGGAATGCATTAAATATGTCTGAGAATCTGATTTTTGAAAAAGTGTGCTAAAAACACCTCTTGAATGTTTTGCTTTCTCTAGTACGTATGTGCATGTTCATAGTGGATAGAGAAGGTATTGTATTGACACAAAAATGCGATACCGAGATTTCACCGGAAATACATGTTTTGAGAGCCCATGAATCAAAAAAAGCATTTTTACACCAAGCATAGCCCAAAAGCTAAAAGACCGTTAAGTACCAAACTTGATATTTAAGTTTGATATCCTCCAAGGATGCGACACAAAGATTTCCAAGAAAATTCCCCCACCCCAAACTACTCTTTACGTGGTAATATTTTCGAAAATTTTGATTTTCTCAAAAATTGTTCTAGCCATTTTGATTAAAATACCGCACATTAAAGCTATTTACATCGCAAATAAAACACACACACATATATATCTATTAATATATATATCGAGTTTTCTGGGAACAATTTCGGAAGACCTGTTCATTCTGAATTTTGCATAACTGGTAACCCGTAAGAGGTACACAAAAACTTACTGCACGAAAACTGTAGCTCTTGTTAAAACACACAATTTATGTCGCGCGCGCGTATTTTTCTAAAAATGTTTTTTTTTTTTTTTTTTAGATTCAGGGGGTCCCAAAACATGTATTTCCGGTGAAATTTCGGTATGGAATTTTCGGGTGCAATGCAATACCTTCTCTATGCACTATGTATATAGTAGTGCAGATAAAGTATAAATTCTTTTTTTCGGATGCAGGGGTCTCAAAACATGTATTTTCCGTGAAATCTCTGTATCGAATTGTACTATGTACATAGTACGTGTAGAGAAAGTAATATCGATCTCGTTAAACACACAATTTACGTTATATACACTTTTTCTGTTGATCACAAAAACATTTACATTGCAACGAGAGCAGATAAACGTTGAATGGAAATAGCCTTAAAATTAGATACCAAATAAAAAATAAAAAACTGAACAGCGATCAGTCAGGATGACGTAAGCCAATAGAAAATAGCATGTGATGTTGCAAAAACGTTTAATCTATTCTGGTTTCAGTGGCGATGGTGTATTTCACATTTTGTTTTGCTGGAGTTGTGGTTTGCGGTGGCGAGAGAGGGAGATGGAGAAAAAAGAGAGAAGAGAGGGAGGGATATTATCCTAAAGCTCCCCGGGGACATTAACTGAGATCCACGTGACAAGCTCAGTAAAATCCCCATTTTAATCACTGGTAACAAGTTATCGATTCGTGGTGTACTTGATGCAATCTGCTTGTCCATGCTCACCACTTCAAACATTATTAATTGTTGGTCCAGCGGATGTCGATTTCACAAAATGAAGTACAAAACCTGATACTACTGCAAGTGCTCAAATTGTATTGCTTGCATATATTAGAGAGGCATTGTATTCGTCCCAAAATGTGTATATCGAGATTTTTCTTCTTCGTCATTTCTCCGGGTGCACTTCAGCCTTAGGCTTATTGTGCTCTCTGTATCGTTTAGAGCCAACATCCCTTAAAACGGAGTGCAGCCTTGCAATGGTTCTATCAACATTTTCCCAAAAGCTTTATATCTCCTGCTGTTTCAGTCTCCTTCCTGCAAAATCTGCAGTCTAAGTTGCTCTGAAGCACTCCAATTGTGTTGAGGCATGTCTTGTGAGGAAAGCAGTAATTGTTCTCAGCTGAAGTCATCTATATTTTAGCAGGTTCTCAGCTTTTTCCTCACATGGTCCTTTGATTAATAGTTTCCAAAGTCCGTTTCTGCGTTTTACGCCAGGTCTTGATATGTTCTCTTTTGGACCAGTTCTTAAACACCGATATGTTCCTAGATGTCCCTCTAGTCCAATAAATTGAGAAGCTGCTTGTCTTGCAAGTTTGTCAGCCTTTTCATTGTCCTCTATGCCTTTATGGTTCAGTACCCAGATGAGTTGAACCTCATTCTGTTCTGCCATCGCGGTTAGTCCGAGTGGTTAAACCAGAGCCGGTAAGATAAACACTCGCAATGTGAAATGCTCTATCCATACAATCGCCCCTTCCTTTTCCCTTCCACCCGGCAGAGAAGCGGAGAGGTTACGTGTGCAACAGTGGCGGTTGTTTTTGAAGAATAAAAACATACTTGTTCTCCCAATCCCGATTAAACATTCGCCGTCCACTCATATCTCGTATGGTTCATTAGTTATATACCCAGAAAGATGACGTCTTCAGAGGCTATTAAAGAAAACTTCCCAGATGTACGTTTCTTTTGTCATAAACACATGTTAGGTATATGGTATTTCAATTAAAATTGTTGGAGCCATTTTTGAGAAAATCAAACACTTCAAAAATGTTCCATCTGAAAGCTAGTTGGGTGGGGGGGGGATTCCCTAAAAATCTTCATGTTGCATCCTTGAAAAGACAACCTAAATACCAAGTTTGATATTTATCGGAAATTTCGTTTTTACTTTCTCTATACGCACTATGTACAGAGTGAATAGAGAAGGTATTGTAATGCACCCAAAAATTCGATACCGAGATTTCTACGGAAGTATGTTTTGAGACTACCTGAATCAAAAAAAAAAAAAAAAAAAAAAATGTCCGTGTGTGTGTCTGTGTGTATGTGTGTGTCCGTGGGCAGCATAGCTCAAAAATGAAAAGACCGTTGAAAACCAAACTTGGTATTTAAGTTTGGTATCTTCCGGGGATGCGACACGAAGTTTTTCGAGAAAATCCCCCCACCCCGAACTACCCTTTTACCTGGAACTTTTTTCAAAAATTTTGATTTTCTTAAAAATGACTCTAACGATTTTGATTAAAATGTCGTATAATAAAGATATTTACCTGACAAGTAAAATGTGTATCTTGAATTTTCTGGGAGTAGCCTCTGAAGAGTAGTTTATTCTGCTAAACCGTAAGAGTTGGACAAAAACACAAAAAATATACAGATCGCTAAAACACACAATTTATATCACATACATTTTTTTCGTGGAGTTGATCATTTTTTAGATATTCCTTGTTTTTGGTTTCAGCTTTTTTTTTTTTTTTTTTTTTTTGGTAGTGTTTAACGCCCGCTTTAACTACTAATGGCACCACAGGCGATGACACTGATGATACATGAACGATGATGGAGCACCGGTGGAATGCGATGGCGGAGGAAACCGGAAAACCCGCCCCTGCGCCGTTTTGTCCACCACAAATCTCACATGCGGTCGCTTGGGATCGAACCCCGGCCGTCTAGGTGAGAGTCGAGTGGTCTAACCACTCGGCCACGGCGCGGCCGTTTCAGCTTTGAAAAACATACTTTTCTCATGCAGGAATTTGTCCGATTTTTTCGGGCGTAAAATCATTAGTATGGCTTCCTTCGGAAGGGAAGTAAAGCCGTGGGTCCCGTGTCGTAGATTTACGGCACGTAAAAGAACCTCAAACCTGATAGAGAGGCCTCTGAGCAAAATTAAGCGGTATTTGACGCCCAGAATAGAATGGGACGCTGAGAACCACAGCAGTTAAAGAGCTTTCATAAATAAAGCGCCATTTCATTTTGTCAACTCCTGCCCATACAAACAAAGGAACATCAGTCACATAGCAACCAGCTTTTGACTACCACTTTAACCTATGATACTCCCTTATTGCGCTTGTACTTACAAGGAAGCAAGTAATAAGACTATTTTTGCTAATTGTTTCTCGATCAGCATGAAGTAACTAGATGAACAATCTTTCTAACAATAATTTGTTGCAGAGATGTAGAGAAAGTCATGTGAATGGAACACATCAGATTTTTTTACTTATGCTGTACACACACACACACAGGCCGCGTCGTGGCCAAGTGGTTAGAACACTCGCCTCAAACCTACGCCCGGGTTCGATCCCAAGCGACGGCATGTGAGATTTGCGGCGCTGGGGCGGGTTCTCCGGTTTCCCCCGCTATCGCATTCCACCGGTGCTCCATCTTCATTCCATGCCTCGTCAGTGCCATTGCTTGCGGTGCCATAAACACTATAAAATGTCACACTCATACTCGCCTCTCACCTAGGCGGCCCGGGTACGATCCTATGTGGGATTTGTGGTGGACAAAGCGGCATCACATTCCACCGGTGCTCCATCTTCATTCCATGCCTCGTCAGTGCCATTGCTTGCGGTGCCATAAACACTATAAAATGTCACACTCATACTCGCCTCTCACCTAGGCGGCCCGGGTACGATCCTATGTGGGATTTGTGGTGGACAAAGCGGCATCACATTCCACCGGTGCTCCATCTTCATTCCATGCCTCGTCAGTGCCATTGCTTGCGGTGCCATAAACACTATAAAATGTCACACTCGTACTCGCCTCTCACCTAGGCGGCCCGGGTACGATCCTATGTGGGATTTGTGGTGGACAAAGCGGCATCACATTCCATCGGTGCTCCATTTTCATTCCATGTTTCATCAATGTCAACGCCTGCGGTACCATTTATAGTAAAAGAGGGCGCTAAACACAATAAAAACACACAGACGTACCTTTTTCTAGAGATGATTTTTTTTTAATCATGAAGTCTCATAATATGTATTTCCGGTAAAATCTCGGTATTGAACTTTTGGGTGGAATACTATACCTTCTCCACCTACTATACTCGCTGTACATGTGTGCGTTCCAGAGAAAGTTATAAACTTTCATAAGAATGGCTTGTATATCAGAAAATAAATGATATAGACTAGGAAAGTTACGTGAGTGAAACACGTAGGTACGTTTTTAGTGAAATATAAAGCTTCCTCTAAATAAAGCTCTCAAACGATAAGTGGGTGGAGAAAGTCATGTGAATGTAACACACCAGAAGTGGTGCGAAGGCTGAGTAGTGAAAGTGTGCTGATGCATACACAGTGTTGTTAGGCCAGGGATTCTCTCCTCTTATTGCTGGAGCCATATGGGGCTTTTTTCTCCCCCATGTGAACGTGCACTGAATGTAAACGAGACGCGCCATAATGTGCTCAGATTCCGCCTGCTTCATAACAATCACCACCATTAACTCCAACCTTAACAAAAAATAATCATTCCTCATAAAAATAGATTACTGGCGAGAAAACCGTTTATGTATGAATAAAAATGAATGTATAAACAACGTTGCATCCAAGTGACTTTCTCTATATCTCTACAACAAATTATTGTTAAAAAGCTAATGCTTCTATTTACTTCATGCTAATCCAGAACAAAATTAGCAGAAATAGTCTTATTACTTGCGTCCTTATAAGTAGAAGTGAAATAAGGGAGTACCATAGGTTAAAGTGATAGTTAAAAGCTGGTTGCTATGAGACTGAAGTTCCTTTGTTTGTACAGACAGGAGTTTCGAAAAAAGTTCCACGTAAAGGGTAGTTGGGGGTAGGGGGAATTTCTTGAAAATCTTCGCGTCGCATCCTTGGAAGATACCAAACCTAAATACCATGTTTGGTATTTAACGGCCTTTTCGTTTTTGAGCTATGCTGCCCACACACACACACACACACACACAGGATCATTTTTCTAAAAATGCTTTTTTTGGATTCAGGGGACTCAAAACATATTTCCAGTGAAATCTCGGTATCGAATTTTTGGGTGCAATACAATACCTTCTCTATACACTATGTATATAGTACGTATAGAGAAAGTAAAAATCACTCAATCTTTTATCAAATTACATACTAACAGCTGACGCTCGCGGTAGTGACGTCACAATAATTGGTCATTCAAAGTTATTGAAAATAGTACAAGCACAGAGACTAAGAATTATCTCCCTACGTCTTCGATTTATGAGAACCAAGAAATCTAAAAGCAGATGATAGTTACATCTATTAAATCAAAGAAGGAGACTGTCATAACCTCTTGAGGGAAATTAGAGTGGCGCGGCACTCCACGGCCAAATAGAAGAGCATGCATATACAGCAGGCCCTGGAAAATCTTGCAGTGCGATCGTTTGTTATTGAATTCATAGACAATATATAGAGAAGAGAAGCAGAATTCCTCCTCTTTGCATGCAACCCAAAGATAAAGTTTCGAGTTTGCAAACCCTTGCGTTGCATTGTATTACGTAGCGTCTTGCATGTTTCTATGTGAATGCTTAGATTAAATAACATGAGTCCAAACTCTTGCGCTTGTATTTCATTGTGAATGCAACATTAGAGTTAATACGTCGTCAGGAAGACTTCGGCTCTTACTTTATGCAAAACCAATTCTACCATGTTTATGTGGTCCGTCGTAAAGAATAAACTTTTGTAAAAGTTTTGAAGAAGCGAATATAAACCAACAGGATTTTTTTTCTCCTGACATCTAAGTTTGAGGATATTTAAAACATTTTAACCGAAAATGGGCCCAAAGGTATAGAGTGGTTTTATCTCGCAATACAAAAGTGGGATAATGGGCGTAGGACCCCTGGGTATAGCGGTACTCCACGAACGTGCTGCAGTTTCTTTTCTAGGTGCCCTGAATTTTAAAATCCTGTGTTTCAAAAAGCCTCCTCCGATATGGCGTGAGTTAGCAGCTTTAATGGAAAACTCCAATAAAAGTGGGAGGGGGGGCTGGAATATATGTAAATGGGGAGGAAGAGGACGCGTGCGTTCAAAATAAATTTAATTAACTTCAGTGTTTTTCTGTAAATGTGACGTGACGTCATCAACCGGCAAATGCAGCCGATGATGATATGCTCTCAACGACCGGTCGCCTTTTATTCGATATTTCTTTGCTCTACTTTATCTTTTGTTTGGAGCAGCTTTGTGACTCTATTCTCTCAAAGCATCGCCGGTTCGATTTCCAACTTGAGTCTTCTTTTCTTTTATATTAAAAGCTTCCGATTCTTTTCCAACATGCCGGCTTCCTCGGAGAAATATCAATTTCAGGATCGCTGGAACGGAAATATCAGCGTCAGGCGCACACAAAGGCTGCCAACCTTCCAAATATATTACCTATTTCATCTTAGATACTCTTTATTTATATAACTGCTTTGCGAGTAACGTCTTTAAGTCGAGGTTGGCATTTCGAAACGTTAACATGTATTTCCAGTGAAATCTCGGTATCCAACTTTTGGGTGGAACACAATACCTTCTCTATACACTATGTACAATATACATATGTGATAGAGAACGTAAAATCATCTTTTAGTAGAAAGTCCGCGCGTGAGTGTGTCTGTGAACATCATAATTCAAAAACGAAAACTCCTTTTAATACCAAACTTGATATTATAAGTACTGCATTACTCGAGGACGCGACACGAAGATTTTCAAGAAAATCTCTCCACCCCAGAGTACCATTTACATGGAACATTTTTCGAAAATTTTGATTTCATAATAATAACTAACGATTTTGATTAAAACACTATAGTTAAACCATTTTAATGACAGTTATTCGTTTTTCTTTTATCTGTTTACTTGTGGCCATGCAAAGACAGCTGAATTTCAATTTCATCACATATTGACCAGTTCACAAAAGATTTGGCTATCGCTTTAGCCAAGAGGAATTCTTTATTTCGCTTGTATGTACACGGAAATAAATTCTGCTCACGTTTATCTCGATTAGAATGGAGTAGATAAAAGAATAAGCTTTTGTAAGAATAGTTTGTTGCATAATGCATAGAGAAAGTCATGTGATTGTAACATCAGATTTTTAGAAAACGGTCCGTGTATCTGTCTCGCGGTGCCTGTGGGCAGCAGAGGTCAAAAACGAAAAGGCCGTTAATTACCAAACTTGGTATTTAAGTTCAATATCTTCCAAGGATGCGACACGAAGAAAATCCCCAACTACCCTGTATATGGAACAATTTTCCAAAATTTTTATTTTCTCAAAAATGGCTATAGTAATTTTGATTAAAATCTCTTATATTTAAGATACTTATATGACAAATAAAATGCATATATTTACTTTTCTAGAAATAACCTCTGAAGACCTCTTTATTCTGCATGAATGTTTTTGAACTTTGTATAACTGGTAAACCATAAGAAATAGAGAAAAACTTACAACACTAAAGTGTGGATCTTGTTAAAACAAACAGTTTATGTCATTTACATTTTTTCCTGGAGTTGATATATTTTGAGATATTCCTCGTTATTGGTTTCAATTTTAAACTAATTAACTTTTCTCAAATGGAAACCTCAATTGTTTCACATAGCGAACAGATTTTAAAGGATTTGAATATCGCTTTAGCCTAATGTATGCTCCTTTCCCCCATATATTTACCGCGAAGCAAGTAATATGACCAATTCTGGTAATATTTATTTAGATTAGCATGAAGTAAATAAACGAATAAGCTTTTATAAGAAAACTTTGCCTGTGGAACAGCTAGAGAAAGTTATATGAATGTAACACAGACTTTATTAGACAATTCAGCTCGACTATTCAACAGCCAATGAAAGGCCGACATTAGGCAAATTCAACCAATCACGTCATCTGATTGGAGCGATATTATCGAAACATCTTATCACAGCATTTCTTTGAAATCTTGTCGCACCTGACGTTCGTTTGTTTAATCGCCTGTCTTGGTTATTTGAAGTTATTGCACTCATCTCAAATAAAATAACGCTTGTTTCCATTTCATGTATTAGTTATTAACAACTGAAATAAAATAATTGTGCCCTATTTCTACTGTTGCTATCGATATTCGCGCATTGGACATAGGCACGGTCGGCCATATCATTCAGGAGGCAGTGAAGAAAGAAAGGAAAAAAAAATCTGATGTGTTTATACTCACATGACTTTCTCTAGCTGTTCTACAAACTTCATAATAAGATTCTTCTTCTTTCTGCACCTTGCTAATCGTGGTGCTCATTAGCACAATGTTCTTATTACTTAGTTCCGTAGAAGTAGGAAGAGGGAATACACTAGGCTAAACCAATAGTCAAATGTTTTAAAAGCTGTCGTTATGCGATTGTCATTACAAATCGCTTCTTTTCTTGGCCAGGAGTGGAACAAAAGAAAAACGGACACTCCGTCTGAGAAAAGTGTAAGTACTTCACAACTGAAACTAATAGCAATGAATACCTCGAAAACGGTAAGCTCCACGAGAAAAATGCATATGACATCACTTGTGTATTTTAACAAGACCTAAATTTTTTGTATAGTAAGTTTTTGTCTATCTCTTACGGTTTACTAGTTATGCCAAATTAAGCCAAATTCATCCAGAATAAACAGCTCTTCAGAAGCTATTCCCAGAAAATTCAAGATATAAATTTTATTTGTTAGGTAAATATCTTTAATATATGATATTTTAATCAGAATCGTTAGAGTCATTTTTAAGAAAATCAAAATTTTCGAAAAAAGTTCCATGTAAAGGGTAGTTTGGGGTGGGGGCATTTTTCTCAAAATCTTCGTGTCGCATCGCTGGAAGATACTAAGCTTAAATACCAAGTTTGGTATTTTAGCTACTTTTCGTTTTTGAGTTATCGTGTTCACAGACACATGGACACGCACACACACGGATCTTTTTCTGAAAATGTTTTTTTTTTGGATACAGGGGGTCCTAAAACACGTATTTCCGGTGAAATCTCGGTATCGAATTTTTTGTGGAATACAATACTTCACTATCCCTATGTACATTGTACATATTGGGCTAGAGAAAGTAAAAATCTAATGTGCTCCATTCGCATGAATTTCTCTACATTTCTGTAACACACTATTGTTAATATTCTTCTGTCTACTTCATGCTAATAGAAATAAACATTAACAGAAACGATCCTTATAGGTAGAAGGGAAATAAGGGCATACACTAGGCTAAACGGACAGTCAAATATTTTAAAATGTAGTTGCCAAAGGACAGAAATCCATTTCTTTACGTGGTCAGGAGTTCCCGTATGAGAAAAGAAATATTTTAAAACTGAAACCAATAACAAGGAATATCTCCAAAATGATCAACTCCGCGAAGAAAATGTATATAGCATACATTGTGTGTTTTGACGAGCTCAACATTTTTGAGTGGTGCGTTTTCGTCTATCTCTTACGGTTTACCAGTTATGCAAAGTTCCACAAAATTCATTAAGAATAAAGATTCAAAATCTTCTCGGGCTTCTAGCCAGGTAATAACTTGGCTTGACACCAACGTTTCGAAGAAGTGCATCTTCCTCGTCTTCAGGGTGAACTCTGAAGACGAGGAAGATGCACTTCTTCGAAACGTTGGTGTCAAGCCAAGTTATTACCTGGCTAGAAGCCCGAGAAGATTTTGAATTAACACGTCGCCAGGAAAGCTATAGTTCTTATTTTAAGAATAAAGATGTTTTCAGAGCCTATTCCCAGAAAATTCAAGATATACATTTTATTTGCCATATTAAATCTCTTTAATATACATTTTAA
Source organism: Hymenopus coronatus (assembly GCA_030762935.1). Taxonomy (NCBI): domain Eukaryota; kingdom Metazoa; phylum Arthropoda; class Insecta; order Mantodea; family Hymenopodidae; genus Hymenopus; species Hymenopus coronatus. Next base: position 136,471,122 of record CM060886.1, read on the forward strand.
TCAAAATTATTAGAGCCATTTTTAAAAAAATCTGATGTGTTACACTCACATGAATTTCTCTAGCTCATCTACAAACTTCTTACATAAGACTATTCTTCTTTCTGCACCTTGCTAATCGAGGTACTCATTAGCAGAATGCTCTTGCTGCTTAGTTCCTTATAAGCAGAAAGAAAATAAGGGAATACACTAGGCTGTCATCGCAAATCGCTTCTTTTCTCGGCCAGGAGTAGAACAAAAGAAAAACGGACACTTCCTGTCTGAGAAACTTATAAGTACCTACTCACAACTGAAACAAAAAAAAAAAAATCTGATGTGTACCATTCATATGACTTTCTCTATATTTCTGTAAATTATTATTGTTAATAAGCCTATCTTTTATTTATTTCATGATAATCGAGAAAAATTAGAAAAATAGTATTATTACTGGCTTCCTTGTAAGTAGAAGTGAAATAAGGGAGTACCATAGGTTAAAGTGAAAGCCAAAAGTTGGTTGCTATGTGACTGATGTTCCTTTGTTTATATGGACAGGAGTTGACAAATTCCTGTATGAGAAAAGTATAACTTTTTCAAAGCTGAAACCAAAAACAAGGAATACCTCAAAAACGATCAACTCCACGAAAAAAATGTTTATAACATAAATTGTGTGTTTTAACGTGCTCTACATTTTTGTGGGTTAAGTTTTTGTCCATCTCTTACGGTTTAGTAGTTATGAAAAATTCATCCAGAATAAAGTTGTCTTCAGAGGCTATTCCCAGAAAATTCAAAATATACATTTTATTTGTCAGGTAAATGACTTTAATATACGATATTTTAATCAAAATCGTTAGAGCCATTTTTGAGAAAATCAAAATTTTCGAAAAAAGTTCCATGTAAAGGGTAGTTTTGGGTGGGGGGATTTTTCTCAAAATCTTCGTGTCGCATCCCTGGAAGATATTAAACTTAAATACCAAGTTTGGTATTTTACCGACTTTTCGTTTTTGAGTTATCGTGTTCACAGACACACGGACACACACACAAACACACACGGACCTTTTTCTGAAAATACTTTTTTTGGACAGTTAAGCCAAATTTAGCAAAATTCATCCAGAATAAAGAGCTCTTCATAGGCTATTCCCAGAAAATTCAAGATATACATTTTATTTGGTATGTAAATATCTTTAATATACGGGATTTTAATCAAAATCGTGAGAGTCATTTTTCAGAAAATCAAAATTTTCGAAAATTTTTCCATGTAAAGGGTAGTTGGGGGGGGGGATTTTCTTGAAAATCTTCGCGTCGCATCCTTGGAAGATACCAAACCTAAGTACCAAGTTTAGTATATAACGTCTTTTCGTCTTTGAGCTATGTTGTCCACAGACACACACACATACACACGGACCTTTTTCTAAAATGGCTTTTTTAGATTCAGGAGGCCCTAAAACATGTATTTCCGGTGATATCTCGGTATCAAATTTTTGGGTGGAGTACAATACTTCCTCTATACACCAAGTACATAGTACGTATAGAGAAAGTAAAAATAAAAAAAACATTGAAAAAATGTCCATATAAAGGGTAGTTTGTGGTCGAGGGATTTTCTGAAAATCTTCGTGTCGCAACGGACTTTTTGTTTTTGAGCTATGCCGTGCCGTCCACAGTCAGACATGCTTTTTTTTTTTTTTTTTTTTCTTTTTTTTTTTCCAGGAGGTCCCAAAACAAGTATTTTCGGTGAAATTTCAGTATCGTATTTTTGCGTGAATACAATACTTTTTCTATGCACTATGTCATAGTGTGTGTACAGAAAGTAAAAACATTCGGTAAATAAACATGGTCGAATGCGTCATGTACCATTTGACAACTAATGCAAGTATTACAATGATAAAATCTCCCTTCCTATATATTATAAATTATTAATAGTCTACTGCACTGAATTGTCTTATCAAATACAACTCGTGTTTTCATCTCTTAGAACAACTGACTCTCGTCACTTCGCTCCGGTCGTGCTATTATGATAATGCCCAATTTTTAGGAACATTTCTGCTCTATGGGCTAAGTGGAATATTTTGAGATGTATGGGGTTATTTCTCCGCATGCAGGTGGCAGGAAGAATTTTGGCGATGCGGTCAGCAAACCTATGTTAAAATAATGCATGCAGGAAGCTGCGAGCGGTTTTTCTAAAGCAAAACAAAGGCAGGGGATGTTCGACCCCACGGGGTAATATTTGATGAGGTCCACACGATTTCTCTCCCAGTTGTCAGTTCAACATGAACTGCTGTGTCGGCTTTTCAAGAATCTGCTGAGAGCCTCTAGAGGAAATGTGAGCTTAGCATCGACCACTTGAATTCTTCCCAAATTTGAAATTTTACACTACTTTTTACTTTTTCTACACGTACATGGTTATGTACGTGTAGAAGGTATTGTATTGCACCCAAAAATTAGATACCGAGATTTCACCGGAAGTATATTTTTGGGTCCCCCTGAATTCAAAAAAAGCATTTCTGGAAAAAGGTCCGTGTGTGTGCGTGTGTATATGATGGTATTTAAGTTTGCTATCTTGCAAGGATGCGACACGAATATTTTGAAACAAATCCCCCAACTACCCTTTACATGGAACTTTTTCGAAAATTTTGATTTTGTCAAAAATTGCTGTAACGATTTTGATTAAAATATCGTAGGTATTAAGGATATTTACCTGACAAATAATATGTATATCTTGAATTTTCTGGGAATAGCCTCTAAAGACTACTTTATTCTGGATGAATTTTACGGAATTTTGCATAACTGCTAAACCGTAAGAGATGGAGAAAAACTTATCATACAAAAAATATAGACTACATTCAAACACTCAATTTATGTTATACACATTTTTGTCGTGGAGTTGATCATTTTCGAGATTTTCCTTGTTTTTGGTTTCTGCTTTAAAAAACTGATATTTTTCTCATACAGGAGTTTGTCAACTCCTGTCCATACAAACAAAAGAACTTCAGTCGCATAGCAGCCAGCTTTTGACTACCACTTTAACCTATGGTACTCCTTTATTTCGCTTCTACTTACAAGGAAGCAAGTAATAAGACCATTTCTGCTATTTTTTTTCTTGGTGAGCATGAAGTAAATAGAAGCTTAAGCTTCTTAACAATAATTTGTTACAGAGATGTAGAGAAAGTCATGTGAATGGAACATGTCAGATTTTTTGTAATGTTATATTTGAAAACAATTTCTGAAGTAAAATTGTTTATACAAATGCCCCATTATCTCAGAAAATAATTGACAGTAAGGGCTGAAATTTTTACCACACATTTACACCTAAATAGAGTTTATTTAAAAAAACTGATGTTACGTATATGGGTTAGTATTTTTTTTTAAATTTAAAAAATGATTTTTCAGTAAAATTTTAAGAGCTTAATATAAACATCATCTATTTTCTACTAATGAACAGATGTATTCTATTTTTCATCAATGAACAGTAGAAGGTATTGCTGAACATACCTTGAAAAATGTAGCTCATTATGTTAAATAGTTGCTCAGATCAAACTTAACATTGGCAAGATAGGGCATTTCGACTCCCTTTAACGTCCTTTAACCTGGTTGGTTATATCGCACGATGAATGAAAGTGTTGAAATAATATTCAAATGATCTCGGGGTCCATGGAGCTTAAAGTTACTCGACATTCGTCTTCTGAGAACAAGGGAAAACCCTGAAAAAAACCCTTATCCGAATAACTCACCCTAAGGAGATTGGAACTCCCAACCTGTTGAATGTGAGGCAGACACTACCCTATCAGGCTGCAATTTTAGTATTATAAGCACAATAATAATGCATACAATCTCGTACTAATTATTAGTCGTAGTACTAGTCGTACTGGTCGTACTCGTCGTAGTGGTAGTAGTAGTGTGCCGGAGCGGATTCCACGCCTCAGCCAATTATCGGCCAGACTCCGGGAGGAAGGATGAAATGAGAGTAATTACAGTGGGCAGCCGGAACCAAACAGCGGCAGGGAGCCACCGCGAGAGTTCCCAAGTAGTTCTTCGTCTGACAAAAGAGTGTAGTTGATACGGTCGCTGGTGTCACATGGCATGGTTTAAAGCGGTCAGAGAAGGTTGGAATATAGTGCAGTACAGTCTGACCATCAAAAAACATCAATACAGTGTACGTGAACAGGAATAATCTACACGACCCACAACCGATTTAACTTGCTGTTTTAATGGATATTAATTTGTGAGCGTATGACTACTCGTAGCGGTGTTTGCATTTTGACTTGATTCAAGCCCGTCCACAGTGAGAGACTCAACTGCTGCATTCCAGTATTGGGCATGCACCGGGAGTGAAGACGTAACACCGCTTTTATGTATGTTTACGCAAGCTTCAACTCGTGTCCGTCCTTCAGACAGGTAAGAAATATATTAGAGTAGTACTGTCCTAATTGTAATCTTGGATCGTTGACTCCTAACAATTCACTAGAGCGCACGAGCTTCTGTACGTGTGAGCGCTATGCTGCAGTGATTCTAAAGCTAATCATGGCAGGAAAACATTTTGTTACAACACAGTAGTGTTAAGATATTTTAAAGACAATTCAGCACAACCCTTAAAGCGCCAATAAAATGGCCGAGTTTAGGCAATTTCAACCAATCGCGATCATCTGGCTAGAGCGATGTTGATGTTCATTTCTTTGAAATCTTGTCGCACCTGACGTTCGTTTGCTTAGTCTTCTGTCTTGGTTGTTGGTAGCAAGGTGACAATCCAGTCAGCCAACCTTCACTTTATAAACTGTCTGTTCCACAATTATACTTTCAATTAATTCAGTTATATTGTTTATTTAAAGTTTTATCCTGTTCATAATTAATTTAGTTCACAAAAGAAGGTAATATAATCGTTATTTGTATTTCTTATGTATGAGCACAATAACCTCAAATAAAATAACGTTTGTTTCCATTTTATGTATTAGTTATCGAAAGCTGAGATAAAATAATTGTTCCTATTTCTTTTGTTGCTATCGATATTTGTACCTTGGGTGTAAACATGGTCGGCCATATCATAATTCAGAAAAAAACATTCGGTAAATAAACATGGTCGAATGCGTCATCTACCATTTGAGAACTAATGTAAGTATTACAATGATAAAATCTCCCCTCCTATATATTATAAATTATCAATAGTCTGTTTCACTGAATTGTCTTATCAAATACAACTCGTGTTTTCATCTCTTAGTACAATTTACGACCGGAGCATCAATCAGATTTAGATAAAGCTATGCCAGCGCCATCTCGAGATGAGGTTTCGATTTAGTTCAGTGCACCTACACTTATCCGAGTGCAGCATTCAAGACTTTCTCAGACGAGAACCGCGCATTTGAACTCATCCGAGTGAAGCATTCGAATAGAACCTTCAGGTTTCCAAAAATCTGACAACACCCAAGAATCGAATACATCAACATTTTTTTTTTAAATTCTTTATTTATAGTCGCTTAACTACTAGGTCTTTTAGCAACTTTTCATTTACAAAGTGGGTTTTTACAGTATAAACTTAAATAAATAATACAATATTAATTACATGAGGATTATTAACAATAAGCAAGCAACAAGACAGGATCTTAAAGGTATGAACTATAAATAACAACAGAGCCACGATTACAGTAGAGTTTGTAGCCATGAGAGTGAACCAGGGTAGGTTTAAACAATATAACAAAATGCGGTCAACAAGTGTGTGGCAAGATAAGATTTAAACAAAATGAACATCAAGTACTATAACATAATCATAGTTAAACAACCTTTGTAACAATATTGTCTTATTAATTAATAGATTAATATATTCTAATTAACAACAACAGTTATGGTGTATATTAACAGTTTATGAACAACATTTTTTATACAAGTTTGTACAAAGAGATATCTTTTAAAAATTGTAAGATTCGCGGAATTGGTTAAATTGAGAGCAGTGGGATCTTCTGGAATTTGATTCTTCTGTCTCCATCTGTGGTATAGGCTACATTTTGAGTTAAACTTGTTTGGTATCTATCACATTTCGGAGAACAGCAGAAAGGTGTGCGTGAGATTGCCCTGGTGATCACAGTCTAATCTTGATGTTTTAAATTATTAAGAGTGATTTTCTTTTCAGGGCTGGGTAAAATAACGTGAAGCTTACTGGTGGAACCATTTGACTTTTATTTTCCTGCTTATGTATTTAATGTAATCTTGATGTGTTGTGGGTATTGAACTATTTTGAGCTTCACGTGCTTCACAATCAGCTTTCTCGTTACCTTCGATTTGTTTGTGTGAAGGCACCCATGTTAGAATTATTTGTTTTCCTTTGATGCTTTTAAGTATGTTAACATCTTGCATTCGAATACTCCCATCACTATACAGGGTGTTAATGAACTACACTGAAATAGTTTCACAGAATGTATAGATTACTTATTCGAACTAACGGCTATAAGTTTCTGAAGTGCCAGTACGCCACTGGCTAATTTATCAACCATTCGAGAGCATAACACGAAAAACGAAGCGACATATTACAGCGTACCTCTCTAGCGTAGTGGTTATGATACTGGCTTTCAAGTGAAAGATAGTTTCAGAGTTCGGGTCTCGTTCACGTATAGCGGCACTTCGTCTGGAATGAAAAAAATAATAATAAAAACATTTAGTCTATGACAGGAATCGAACTCATGATCTTTGGGATAGCAGCTTCCCGCGTTACGCACCAGGACAGTTGAAAAAACGCCTCCAGAATAGGCTACATAACTCAAGAACGTAGTCAATGAATGCTCAGTGTCGCACTGTCAAGTGATTAGTTCGAGATTTTACAGATTTTTGCGACATTAAATCTTGAGAACGCTAGTAACGAGCTGCTAAAAATTGATATTTCTATACTCGGGCAGCAGTTTTAAAGACATTCTAAGCCATTGTTTCAACCTGCTTTGCTTTAACACCGACTTACCAGCACCTGATACCCACACGTTTAACGTGATGTTTATCCGGGGACCATGCATCGCCGATCTCAAATTACTTAAATCAGTCACGTGCACAATCTCGCAAAGTATTTTGGTGTAGTTCATTAACACCCTGTACACCCCTACAGGGCTACTACGCCGGGCACTCATGTTTTGGACAGTATTGATCATGCATTTTTCTCACGACTGTTTTTGGCGATTAGTCAACTTGTGTCGTATTTAATATGGATACAAGCAAGCCGATATGATCCCATTAAAAGGCAAAAAGGACATTTTAAAATATTAATATTACAGGTAGATCAAAGGATGCTGTCAAACTGATTTACCTGAGAGAAAATTAAATCACGTCTCACAAAAGACTTGCTTCAAGGCAAGTTCGCTTCACGTAAAAAAGTGTCAAAGATTATTTTTTTTTTTTTTTTTTTGTTATTGAAAAAAGTTAACAAGTATGAAGATACGAGCTTTGGCCGAAATCCAGGGCTGTGTTAATATAATTCTGACTTTTCTTTGTTATTAATTTCTCTACACATATATGTACATAGTGTATACACAATGTATTGTATTGCACTAAAAACATGATGTCGAGATTTCAACGGAAATGTATGTTTTGAGGTACCATGAGTCCAAAAATAATTTTTAGAAAAAGGTCCGTGTGTTGTGTATGTGGACAGCAGAGCTAAAAACCCTAAGAACGTTAAATTCCAAACTCGGTATTTTCAAAAAAATCTCAATATACCAAACCACCATTTACATGGAAACATTTTTGAAAATTTCCATTATCGCAAAAACGCCTAACGATTTTGATTAAAAACAGTACATCACAAATAAAATGTACACCTTGAATTTTTGGGGAATAGCTCCTGAAGATATGTGCATTCTGGATGCATTTTACTGAGGATTTCATAACTGGCATACATAGATAAATGCGTTCTACACAAACAACGTAGATCTTATTAAAATACACAGTTTATGTCAAACACATTTTTGTCGTAGCGTTGGCCGTTTCCGAGATATTCCTTCTTATTGGTTTCAATTTTATACCAGGCATCTTCTCAGATGGGGTTTCCTTTCATTTTATCTCTCTTTTGTTTTTCTGGAAATGCAGAGCAAATCGAAATTCAATTGCTCACATACGACCTTTAAAAGATTTGACTATCGCTTTAGCCTAGTGCATTCCCGTATTTCCCTTCTGCTTGCAAGAAAACAAGAAATACGACCGTTTCTTCTATAGCGTGATGCAGATAAAGGAATCTTTTGAAACAGTGGCTTGTTTGCAGAACAGGAAGAGAAAGTCATGTGAATGCAACAAATACGATGTTTTTATCTTCTCTAACAAATGAATGAACTTAGTAAATAGCTAAGGTATTAAATTCCACCCAAAATTTTCATACTGAGATTCATCGGAAATGTCTTGAGGACCTCTGAATAAAAGGAATCTAAATTATTCCATTCACATGACTTTCTCTACAAACTATTGTTACAAAAGATTATTCCTTTACTTACGTTGGAGTCATCGAGATAAATGATTTTATTAGTTCCTTCTAAGTAGAAGGGAAATAAGAAAGTAAACTAGGAAAAAGCGACAGCAAAATCGTTTAAAAAGCCGGTCGCTTGTGAAACAATTCAAATTCGGTTCGCTTTGCACGGCCACGAGTAAAACAAAAGAAATATTTTTTTATAGTATTTAACGCCCTCTTTTACTGCATAGGTGCCGCAGACGACGACGCTGATGATACATGGAATGAAGATGGAGCTGCAATAGCACGAAAACCGGAGAACCCGGAGAAAACCCGGCCTGTGCCGCTTTGTCCACCACAAATCTCACTTGCGGTCACCTGGGATTGAACCCGGACCTTGGTGAGAGGCGAAAGTCGCGGCCAAAAAAGCGAGATGAAACGAAAGATGACTCCCGTTTGGGAAAATTTTAAATAGCTTGAAACTGAAACCAATAGCAAGGAATATCGCGGAAACGGTTAAAACAAAACAAAAAGTATATGACGTATGTTTTGATCCGCATTTATATGTAATAAGCTTTTGCAATCTCTTCCGGTTTACAGTTAGGGAAAATTCATCCGGTCTGCATGGGCTATTTCAGGAAACTCAAAAAATATTTTTTATTTGCCATGTAAATATCTTTAATATAAGATGTTTTAATCAAAATGGTTATAGCCATTTTTGAGCAAACAACATTTTGAAAAAAGCATTTCCATATAAACGGTAGCTTGGAGTGGGAGATTTTCTTGAAGATCTTCGTGTCGCATCCTTGTAAGATACTAAACTTAACTGCCAAATTTGTTGTAATGCTCTTTTGCCGTCCACAGAGGCACACAAACACGGATATTTAAAAAAATCGTGTTTTTATTTCATTTGGGAGATCTCAAATCATATACCTCCAGTAAAATTTCGGTGTCAATTTTTGGGTGGAATGAAATACCTTCCTTGTCTTTTATGTACATTGCACATATGTGCTAGAAGAAGCAAAAAACTCTGATGTGTTCCAATCACATAACTTTCTTTACAGCTCTGCAAAAAAGTATTATTAAAATGCTTATGCTTCTATTTACTTCATACTAATCGAGAAAAAATTAGCAGAAATAGTCTTATTACTTGCTTCCTTGTAAGTAGAAGCGAAATAAGGGAGTACTATAGGCTAAACTGATAATCAAAAGCTGGTTGCTATGCGACTGAAGCTCCTTTGAATGGACAGGAGTTGACAAAGTCCTGAGTGAGAAAAGTATAAGTTTTTTAAAGCTGAAACCAAAAACAAGGAATATCTGAAAAACAACCAACTCCAGGAAAAAAATGTATATAACACAAATTGTGTGTATTTAAGTGCTCTACATTTTTTGTTGCGGTAGGCTTTTCTCCATCTCTTACGGTTTAGCAGTTATGCAAAACTCCGTAAAATTCATCCAGAATAAAGTAGTCTTCAGAGGCTATTGCCAGAAAATCAAGATATACATTTTATTTGTTGGGTAAAATATTTAATATATTATATTTTAAACAAAATCGTTAGAGCTATTTTTGAGAAAATAAAAATTTTCGAAAAACGTTCCATGTAAAGGGTAGTTTGGGATGGGGGGATTTTTCTCAAAATCGTTGTGTCGCATCTCTGGAAGGCACTAAACTTAAATACCAAGTTTGGTGTTTTACCGACTTTTCGTTTTTGAGTTATGGTGCTCACAGACACACGGACACACACACAGATCTTTTTTGAAAATGCTTTTTTTGGATACAGGAACATATATTTCCGCTGAAATTTCGGTATCGAATTTTTGGGGAGTGCAATACCTTTTCTATACACTATGTACATAGTACGTATAGAGAAAGTAATTAATCTATTTATAATTATAGTATGTCTATAGATATTGAGAACTATAGTGTATGACACATGCGTTAACATTTTTACCTCTTGTATCATAAATAACTATTTAGTTATTTAGCTTCTATTTATAAAGCACTAAAATTTTGCAAGAATTGTTTGTTACAGAATAGGTAGAGAAAGTCATGTGAATGAAACATGACATCTTATAGGAGTGATTTACATTGTTCAGGTAGAAAGTTAAGGAAGTAGAAACGAAGTGGCAGATGAATAACAAAAGCTAGGAATATTTCAAGACTTTGATGCGATTTTCTACTTAGGTACACTTATTGTCGAGAAACGTCAAAAAGCAGCGGGCGTGTCCAAATGTGACGGCTTTCAGATGCGGGAATTTAATTAGACTAGTTCCTTTCTCTCACACAAGGTGCTTGTCAGCGTGTTGAATGTTTGAACACCGGTTTTCTCAGAGTCAGACCAACGAGCTAAACACATTAAAATTGTAACGTATTCGCCAGGCGCCCAAAACAAAACGTAAACAACGGATTTGTATCCCAGCAGGGACGTTTGATTGGTCCTGGGATTCCCCAGGGCACACCTCATCAACCATTCCCATTTTCTTCAACTAGGGCTGTAAACCTTCTTTAAAAAAATATTAAGTGTTACATTCACATGACTTTCTCCATCTCTGCAACACATTATTGTTAAAAAGCTAATGCTTACATTTATTTCATTCTAATCGAAGAAAAATCAGAACAAATAGTCTCATTACTTATATGCGTAAAGTCTCATTACTTGTTTCCTTGTAAGTAGAAGCGAAATAAGTGAGTACCATAGGTTAAAGTGACAGTCAAAAGCTGGTTACTATGTGACTGGAATTCATTTGTTTGTATGGACAGTAGTTGACAAATTCCTGTATGAGAAAAGTTTTTCAAAGCTGGAATTAAAAACAAGGAATATCTCAAAAACGACCAACTCCACGACAAAAATGTATATAACGTAAATTGGGTGTTTTAATGATCTCTACATTTTCTGTTAAGTAGGTTTTGTCCATCTTTTACACTTTGCCAGTTATACCAAATTCCGTAAAATTCATCCAGAATAAAGTAGTCTTCAAAGGTTATTTTCAGAAAATTCAAGATATATATTTTATTTCTCAGGTAAATATTTTTAATATACGATATTCTAATCAAAATCGTTAGAACCATTTTTGAGAAAATCAAAATTTTCGAAATTTTTGCTATGTAAAGGTTGGTTGGGGAGTGGGAGATTTTCTTGAAAATCTTCGTGTCGCATCTTTGGAAGATACCAAACTTAAATACCAAGTTTGCGTATTTAACGGACTTTTCGTTTTTGAGCTATTCTGCACATAGACACACACACACACACACACACGCGAAGATTTTTCCAAAACATATATTTCCATAGTACGTGTAGAGAAACTAAAAACTTACACCGGTTTATACGATATTCTACAAATCAAGTAAGTTTATTACTTCATCCATCACGTTAACGTTGTAGGTAGAAAAAGTGTAGTTTTCTCCGAAACATGATGGCCCCCTGCCACTGAGCAATAACCATTAGCAAACAAAACTCTACCCTGTACTAGGAGTGAGAGGCAACAGTTAAATCTGTTTCCTGGAGACTCGAAAACTCTTGCTTGCAAGTCGAGATTCGCGCCTCTGTCAAGGGACCAGTAAATGGAAGACTTGGTAGCTGTAAGGGATGGTTTCCAACCGTAAATTCAGGCGCAGCGGCGGCGCTAGTCTGCTACTTTTCCCCGTGCTGTTTTAGACTACGACAGCAAGGTTATCATGTTCTCAAAAATACTGTACTCTATTCACTAACTCGATACACTGATTATACTAAAAGTTTCAGACTTGCTGCAGTAAAATGCACCAAGTGTATGTCTATAATTGACATTATCTGCTTTAGTTACGTAATATGGATTTTACAAAACTAAATAAAAAAATCTTATGTGTTCCACTCACATGACTTTCTCTACATCAAATTATTGTATAAAAGCTTATATTTCTTTTTACTTCAAGCTAATATAGATAAATTAGCAGAAATATTCTTATTACTTGCTTACTTGTCAGTAGAAGCGAAATAAGGGAATAGCATAGGTTAAAGTGATTGTCAAAAGCTGGTTGCCATGTGACTGAACTTCCTTTTTTTTTTTTTTTTAAGTTTTTTTTTTTTTTTTTTTTAGTTTAACGTCCTTTAACCTGGTTGGTACGATGAATGAAATTGGTGAAATGATGCTCAAATTATCTCGGGGTCCATGGGGCTTAAAGTTACTCGACATTCGTCTTCTCAGGATAAGGGAAATTCCCGAAGAAAACCTTAGCCGGGTAACTCAACCTAAACGAAATTCGAACTCACGACCTTTTGAATGTGAGGCAGACACGCTACCACCACACGGGCTTTATACATTTTTGTTGTAGAGCTAACCTTTCCGAAATATTCTTTATTGGTTTCAATTTAAAATAAACTGTTGTTACCTATTCATATGGCTTTCTCTACACTTCTGTAACAAAAATGTTATTAAAAAGCTAGGCCGAATAGAAGAGAGCATGTATGAACACTAGGTGCTGTAAAACCTCGCATTACGATCATCTGCTGTTGAACAGCAGGCAGTGCATTGAGGAAAGAATCCAGAATTCAACCTCCATGTACGCAACGCAAGGTTAAAGTTTAGAGTTGCAAATTCTTGTCTTGGTAGTATGTTGTGTGTATCTATGTGAATACTTACATTGAATAACAAAGTCTAAGGCTTACGCTGCGATTATGCTTACATCTCTTTGTGAAGAGGTATAACCGCTCGACCATATCACTAAAAGAACTCCTGAGGGACAAAATTCAGGCGCACCGCCGGCGCTGATATGATCCTGGCAATTGACAGCGTCGTTAGTATATAATTTTCCCATGTTCTGTTTCAAGGACAGTGAGACTGCAAGTTGGCGATGCACAGTTTGAGGGCCCCTGCTCTAGGCGGTTTAGCGGCTGTCAGCAGTATTGCATTGGGATCCCTCTCTCATTTCTATTACGGCACATTTAAACCCCCCGAGGTGCTGACGCGGTTCAACAGAGCTTAAAACTTCAAAAAAAGTTTCAGTTTCACCTCCGGGAGTCGAGCCTGTGACCTATCGATTAGTTGCGTAAACGATTCTACATTCGACTGACTGCATGCGTTCCGCCTGAAGTCATAAACGGTTGAAAAAAGTTAACAAATAACTCTCGACACAAACCCACGTTAAAGTAAAACCTACGCAATATTCATATTTTTACTTTCTCTATACGTACTAAGTTCATAGTGTATAGAGAAGGTATTGTATTGCACCCGAAAATTCAAAACCGAGATTTCACTGAAAATATATCTTTTGAGAGCCCCTGAATCCCAAAAAAAGGATTTTTAAAAAAATGTCCGTGTGTTTGTATGTGTGTGTGTGTGTGTGTGTGTGTGTGTGTGTGTGTGTGTGTGTGTGTGTCTGTCGACAGCATAGCTCAAAAATGAAAACACCGCCAAAAAACAAACTTGGTAAAGAGTTTGGTATCTTCGAAGGATGCGACACGAAGATTTTAGGGAATTTTTCATAACTGCTAAACCGTAAGAGATGGACAAAAACTTACCACACAAAAAATATAGAGCACGTTAAAACACCAAATTTATGTTATATATATGGAGTTGGTCGTTTTTGAAATATTCCTTGTTTTTGTTTTCAGCTTTAAAAACTTTTACTTACAGGATTTGTCAACACGTGTCCATACAAACAAAGGAACTTCAGTCACATAGCAACCAACTTTTGACAATAACTTTAACCTATGGTACTCTCTTATTTCGCTTCTACTTACAAGGAAGCAAGTAATAAGACTATTTCTGCTAATTTTGCCTAGAGTAGCATGAAGTAAATAGAAGCATAAGCTTTTTAACAATCATTTGTTACAGAGATGTAGAGAAATCCATGTGAATGGAACACATCAGATTATATGTATTTATTACTTTCTCCATACGCACTATGTACATAGTGTATAGAGAAAGTATTGCACTCCACCCAAAAATTCGATACCGAGATTTCACCGGAAGTATATGCATATGTAAGTTATCCAAAAAAAGCATTTTCACAAAAAGGTCCGTGTGTGTGTGTGTGTGTTTGTGTGTGTGTGTGTGCGTGTGTGTGTCCGTGTGTCTGTGAACACGATAACTCAAAAACGAAAAGTCGGTAAAATACCTAACTTGGTATTTAAGTTTAGTATCTGCCAGGGATGCGACACGAAGATTTTGAGAAAAATCGCCCCACCCCAACTACCCTTTACATGGAACTTTTTTCGAAATTTTTGATTTTCTCAAAAATGGCTCTAACGATTTTGATTAAAATTTCGTATATTAAACATATTTATTTGACAAATAAAATGTATATCTTGAATTTTCTGGGAATAGCCTCTGAAGAGTAGTTTATTCTGGATGAATTTTACTAAATATTTAATAACTGCTAAACCGTAAGAGATGGACAAAAACTTACTGAACAAAAAATGTAGAGCACATTAAAACACACAATTTATGTTATATACATTTTTTTCGTGGAGTTCGTCGTTTTTGTGACATTCCTTATTTTTGGTTTCTGCTATGAAAAACGTATACTTTTCTCATACAGGAACTTGTCAACTCCTATCCATATAAACAAAGGAACTTCATTGACATAGAAACCAGCTTTTGACTATCACTTTAACCTACGGTTGTCCCTTATTTCGCTTCTACTTACAAGGAAGCGAGTAATTAGACTATTTCTGCTATTTATTCTGATTAGCATAAAGTAAATAGAAGTATAAGCCTTTTAAGAATTATTTGTTTCAGGGATATGGAGAAAGTCATGTGAATGGTACACATCAGATTTTTTTTTTTTTAATATGAGTACAAATTAGAAGGAATGTAATAATTTACTTCTATCATGTATTCTATAGAAAGCAACGTTTGCGAGTATAAATTATTATTGTTCTTGTTTTCGCCGCTTTCTTTGCCGGCAGCACTGTACATGTGATATGAACGTTTTGTTTAGATAACATTTTTGGCTCACAGGCAATCAGTGTTTCCTTGGAAAATAATTTCATTCTGTATGTTCAACCTTTGTATGTACAAACGACCATTGTTATTGCTCTGTCGTGTTTATTAATTACACATCACAGACAATTTAAGGTTAGAGGGAAACAAAACTGTTCAAAAAGGACAAAAATGGTTTTAAAAAGTGTTGTGTGTTCTATTCACACGACTTTCCCTAAACCATTCTTTAAAAGCTTATTACTTTCTCTACACGTGCTATGTACATAGTGTATAGAAAAGGTATTGTATTGCACCCAAAAATTCGATACCGAGATTTCACAGGAGATATATGTTTTGAGACCCCCTAATACAAAAAAATCATTTTTAGAAAAATGTCCGTGTGTGTGTGTGTCTGTGGGCAGCACAGCTCAAAAACGAAAAGTCCGTTAAAAACCAAACTTGGTATTTAGGTTTGGTATCTTCCAAGGAAGTGACACGAAGATTTTCGAGAAATTCCCCCCACTACCCTTTACGTGGAACTTTTTTCGAAAGTTTTGATTTTCTAAAAACTGGCTCTAACGATTTTGATTAAAATATCGTATATTAAAGATATTTTGAGACCGTTAATTAGCTTCCCTATCAAAACTGTTATAAGTTATTAATTATTTATCAATGTAAAGCTAAAAGAGTACAAATGTATGTATTTAACGGAGTAAATTCAGCTTGGAGCAGAAATAGAAAGCTGACGCCAAGAGAATAGAAGGGGGTGAGAAGAGCTTCTGTTAGAAAGATTTCTTTTATCCAGTCACGTACACTCGAATTACAACGGGGGTAAACCTTAAAATTCGGAAGACGGTAATTCTTCATTGTACAAGACATGTCACATGAGGTTTGCAGCGCACCCTGGGATGAGAAAATTGACTTTTGGGTGATATTTACGTCAATCGCGCGGCCTTTCTGTCCAATCAGAAAGAGGCCGCCATGACGGTATTTTTAATATATAAAGAGCCCAAGAAGGCACATCGGGGCTGTCTGTTTTGCTGTCCGTTGATATCTATCTGTCGCTGTTATGCTGTCGGTTGTCGAACTGAACGTATCTTCTTCAAACAAAGTTAAACTCTGTAACGTGTAACGGAAACTTAGTAGTCTCCAGTGCTCTAAGTATCTTTAAAGTCAGCGACGTGTGTTCAAGTATATTGTATAGCGCAGAATTAAAGAAGAAGAAGAAGAAGAAGAAGGAACTATAATTACGTGTGATCAGCCAAGTGTTAAAGTTCATAACAAGTGTACAAGTTAACACAATTGTACAGCAAAAGTGCTTATCTCGCTTCTCCTAGTAAGAAATAAACTCCAGGAAAGTTCCGTCAGTTTTAATTATTATAAGATCATTCCCTGAACTACCCCATTAGCTGCACCACCCCGAGAGAGTCAACCATCATGCAGGCTGAGCAACACCGAGGAAAATTCAACGGTAGTAGATTAACCTCACCAGGTACGTGAGTCTACTCATAGGTAGTGGAGTGAGTCTTGCCAACGTCTTCAATCTGAGCTCGAAGCAGAGAACTCAGCATCTGGTGTTCTGAGTGTGGGGATAAGGCCACCGCACAGAGCACCCAACGTCTGAGCTTACCGCAAAAGGCGTCCCAAATGTGGTGCAAAACGATAACACCACAATTTACCTGACAAATAAAATGTATATTTTGAATTTTCTGGGCATAGCATCCGAAGACTACTTTATTCTGGATGCATTTTACGGAAATTTGCATAACTGGCAAACCGTAAGAGATAGAGAAAAGGTTACCACGCAAAAGATGTAGACCACGTTAAAACACACAATATATGTTATATACATTTATTTCGTGGAGTTGATTGGTCCTTTAATTATTCTTACTTTCGGTTTCAGCTTTAAAAAAAAACTTTACTTTTCTCATACAGGAATTTGTCAACTCCTGTCCATACAAACAAAGGAGCATCAGTTACATAGCAACCAGCTTTTGACTATCACTTTAACCTATGGTACTCCCTCATCTCACTTCTGCTTACAAGGAAGCAAGTAATAAGACTATTTCTGCTAATGTTTTCTCGATTAGCATGAAGTAAATAGAAGCATAAGCTTTCGAACAACAATTTGTTGCAGAGATGTAGAGAAAGTCATATGAATGGAACACATCAGCTTTTTCTATCTACTTCATGCTAAACGAGACGCTTTCTTATAAGTAGAAGTGAAATAATGGAATACGCTAGGCTAAACCGACAGTCAAATGTTTTAAAGTGTGGTTGCTATGGGATTTAAATCCGTTTCTTTGCGTGGCCAAACGTTGACAAGTTTCCGTATGAGAAAAGTTTAAGTACGTAAAACTGAAATCAATAGCAAGGAATATCTCGAAAACGGCCAACTCCTCGAAAAAAATGTATATGACATAAACTGTGTGTTTTATCGTGTTCTACGTTTTTTACAGTAAGTTTTTTCCTATCTCTTACAGTTTATTAGTTAAGCGAAATTTAATAAAAATCAACCAGAATAAAGAAGTCATTAGAGAAAATTCAAGATAAACATTTTATTTGTCATGTAAATATCGTAAATATAAGAGTTTTATCAATATCGTTAGTCATTTTTGAGAAAATTAAACTTTTCGAAAAAGGTTCCATGTAAAAGGTAGTTGGGGATGGGGGGATTTTCTTGAAAATCTTCGTGTCGCATCCTTGGAAGATCCCAAACTTAAGTAACCAGTTAATTGAGAAAAATTAGCACAAATAGTCTATTGCTTCCTTGTAAGCAGAAGATTAAAGTCACAGTCAAAAGCTGGTTACTATGTGACTGAAGTTCCTTTGTTTGTATGGACAGGAGTTGACAAATTCCTGTATGAGAAAAGTATAAGTTTTTTACAGCTGAAACAAAAACAAGGAATATCTCAAAAATGATCAACTCCACGAAAAAAATGTATATGGAATAATTTGTATATTTTATCGTGATCTTCAATATCATGTATTAAAGATATTTACCTGGCAAATAAAATGTATATCTTGAATTTTCTGGGAAGAGCCTCTGAAGACTACTTTATTCTGGATGAATTTTGCGGAATTTTGCATAACTGTTAAACTGTAAGAGATGGACAAAAACTTATCAGACAGAAAATGTAGAGCACGTTAAAACACACAATTTATGTAATATACCTTTTTTTCGTGGAGTTGATAAATTTTGAGATATTCCTTTTTTGTTGTTGTTGTTTTTTGTTTCAGCTATGAAAAACTTCACTTTTCTCATAGAGGAATTTGTCAACTACTGTCCAAACAAACAAAGGAACTTCAGTCACATAACAACCAGCTTTTGACTATCACTTTAACCTATGATATTCCCTTATTTCGCTTCTACTTACAAGGATGCAAGTAATAAGACTGTTTCTGCTTGTTTTTATCTCGATTAGCATTAGGTAAATAAAAGCATGAGCTTCTTAACAATAATTTTTTGCAGAGATGTAGAGAAAGTCATGTGAATGGAACACATCAGATTTTTTGTGTTATAGCTTTGTGTATATCTCTTGCAGTTTACCAGTTATGCAAAAGCCATTCAGAACGAAAAGGACCTCAGAGGCTATTCACCAAAAATTCAAGATATACATTTTATTCCTCATATAAGTAACTTTAATATTTCGTTTCGTAATCGACTTACCCTCCCCGTAATGGTAGAACTGACACCCCCTAAGATTGACAAGCCAATGCCTAGGGGCCAGAAGCCTGTCGGGGAGCCTACGGCACGAAAGCTAGAATGGAGGATCATGGAATCGATCCGTAGCCTAGCATGAACATGAGGAAGTGGATGATATGAAATGTGGGCGAAATTTATGATTGGAATGGTGATGATGGAGCAATTGGTGGAATTACTGGCGGGGGAAACCGGAGGAACCTGAGAAAACCCGCTTCGAGCACCACGAATCTCGCATGGGGGCGCTTGGAATCGAACCCTGACCGCCTAGATCTTTAATATATGGTATTTTAAATCAAAATTTTATAGTCATTTTTAACAAAATCAAAATGTTCGACATTTTTTCCACATAGAGTGTAGGTTAGATTGGGGGGGGGGGGGTTGTTGAAAATCGATGTGTCGTATCCTTGGAAGATTTTTAACAAAATGTCACATTGGTATTTAACCGACTAGTTGTTTTTGCGATATCGTGTTCGCGCGCGCGCACACACACACACACACACACACACACACACAGGGATCTGTATCTAAAAGCTTTTTTTGGGGGGGGGTTACAGAGGACTCTATAACTTGTATTTCCAGCGAAAACTCGGTATGAAATTTTTTGGGTGGAATGTGATACCTTCTGAACCTATCTACTATGTGCAGAATGTAAAAAGGAAATAAGGAATGATGGCTTCTCATTTGGGGAATTTAAACCAAAAACAGGAATATCTCAGAAATTCTTAATTCCACAAGACTGAGAAAAAAATCTGTTTCATATAAATTGTATGATTTAAGAGATCTACCTTTTTAATCTACCTCTTATAGTTTACCATTTGGTGGACTTGGGAGGCTTTTCCCCCAAAATTCAAGATATACATTTTATTCTCTAACCAGTTCCTTAATATACATTATTTTAAACCAAATCTTTAGAGCTATTTTTGAGAAAATTAAAATTTTCTAACATTTTTCCACGTACAGGGCAGTTTGGAGTCAGGGTTTTCTTGAAAAGCTTCGTATCCGCCCTTGGAAGTTGCTAAACTTAAATACCAAGTTTGGTATTTTACCGACTTTCCTTTTTTAGTTAACGCGTTCACAAACATGCACATGTACCTTTTTCTAAAAATGCTTTTTAAAGATGTTTATTTATTTATTTGTTTAATGGATACAGGATATCCTATAACTTGTATTTCCTGTGAAAGTTCGGCATAGAAGTTTAGTGTGGAATACAATACCTTCTGTACCTATGTACCATGTACTATACATAAAATGTAAAAACGAAAAAAAGAATGATGGCTTCTCATTTCAGAAGCAATAATTATTGGGAAATTTAAACAAACAAATGGAATATCTCGGAAATGGCTATTTCCATAAAAATGAGAAAAAATCTGTACGATATAAATTGTATGATTTAACGAGATCTACCTTTTGTGTGATTATATTTGTCCATCTCTAATGGATTACCAGTTATACAAAAATAACTTAAAATGAAGACGACTTCAAAGGCTATTCCCAGAAAATTCAAGATGTATTTAACTGTCATAAAATAACTAAATATGGCTATTTTAATAAAATCGTTACAGGAATCGTTGATATATCCTGTCAAGGTAATGAAAAAGCTGCGCAGAACGTTTTGGACGCAACTATTGCCGATTACGTCATTCTCCCTTCTCCCGCGTGTCTATTTGACATCAGACACGCATGCGTATCAAGAGGTTTTCGCCAGTAATGGGAGTGGTGCCTTGCAAACGGCAGTGAGGGATCACAAAAAAGCATAATTTACTGCCTATTATTAAAGTATATAAACTGAGAACTATTAACAGTAATATCAAGAACGTCAACTTCTAAGTTCTCGTCTAGTAAGTCCCTTAGGGGACAGGCTAGGGAAATTTTTTACAATGTTGCCAATAACGTACGTAAGCAAGTATAGTTTTCTCCAAAACATAATGACGTTCAAATGGGACCGCTCCCCCCTGTCACTGGGCAATAAGTACTACGAAACAAAAGACGAGCCTGTACTAGGGGTAAGAGACTACGTAGTAAAATCTCATTCCTGGAGACTCGAAGACTACTTGCAGGTCGAGATTCGCGCTTCAGTTAAGGGACCAGTAATTGAAAGAATTGGCAACTGCGACGGTAGGTTTCCAACCGCAAACCTCCTAAACCCAAACTTTAAAGTCAAGCCGAGGGTTATCACGTTCTGAAAAATACTGTACTTGTTTTCATTCTACATTCAGCCATGCACACGCGTATTGTAACAATAATATAGCGGTAATGGCAAACTCTACTCCATCACTTCTATTCATATCATCTGCGAACAGCGGCTGACCAAAGTGGGAAGATGGGAAGCAGTTGAAGGCGTGAGATGCGCGGACCGAAATACGGCAATATTTTTAATTACCTTGACAAACCATAAAATAGAAAAGTCGGAAATATCTTTCAGGTAAAGAATAGTTTTCTGTGGGGAATTTTACCTGAAAGTCTTCGTGTCGCATCCTTAGAAAATATCCTTTGAGTTACGCTGAAACTGATTTTTTTTTTAATTCGGTGGTTCACAAAATATGTATTTTAGGTGAAATTCCGGTTAAGAATTTTCTGGAATGCAATACTTTCTCCACCTAAAATGTACAGTGTATGTGGTAGAAACTTTAACACTACTCAAAATACACAAATAAATCCCAATTAAACTGTGACAAACTAAAAAGTATATGGAATATTTTAAGATCCTTTGTCTAAAGTGTGTAACTTACAGTATCTGCTATATCAAACTCCGGAAACTATATCAGCTTTTTACCTGAAACAAAAGAGAACAATATATGACGTAATATTCAAATTAATTTTTCCAGTCATCAATAAGCTTATTATTTTAGCCTCTTCCTGTCAATAACTATATTTAATACTTTAATTTCATGTTTCGTATGAGTGAGATGGCTCTGAGGTGGGGCACAAATTCATGAAGCCCCCTTCTAATCCAGTCAGGCCACTGTGAGCATATTTTTTTTTTTTTTTTTTTTTTTTTTGTGATTTTTCCGAGTCAGTAGGCGATATGTGTAAATGTTTCTCTTCTACCATGAATTTTCTATCCACATCAACTGCCTTTCATCTGTTGGTTGTAGGACCAAGCGGCGACGGCTTGTTTGCTGTGGCATGTCGGTAAAATGTCCGCTTTATTAAACATTTCTCCCTGGAGTTGATGGTAGTAATGGGCGCCCTTCCTGGGAGTTATCTGGAATGTCACGATACCCTCCTCCTCAATTTCATCTCGAAGCTTTTGTCACCTACAATATCATATTATTTTGGTTTCCTATATTGAAATCTGGGCCTCAACCGAAAAGCGCACTTTATGGCAACTGTTGACAACACTGACAACAGGTATTTGGGATACTAATGTCGAAATGTAACTGCTCTTTTATACTGAAAGTATATCAAAAACAAAAACACCCGTATTCCGACTTTCTCTCCCCTAGGGTCCTTAACCGTGGAAAAAATCTAATATGTTCCATTCACATGGCTTTCTCTATATCTCTGTAATAAATTATTGTTAAAACGCTTATACTTCTATTTACTTCATGCTAAACGAGAAAAATTAGTAAAAATAGCATTACATGCTTCATTGTAAGTAGAAGTGAAATAAGGGAGTAACATAGGTTAAAATGATAGTCAAAAGCTGGTTGTTATGTCACTGAAGTTCCTTTGTTTGTATGTACAGGAGTTGACAAATTCCTGTATTAGAAGAGTTTAAGAATTTTAAAACTGAAACCAATAACAAGGAATATCTCAAAAACGGTCAATACGAAAAAAATGTATATGAGATATTCCTTGTTTTTGGTTTCAGCTTTAAAAAATCTAATGTGTTTAATTCACATGATTTTCTCTACATCTCTGCAACGAATTATTATTAAAATGCTTAGACTTCTATTTACTTCATGCTAATCGAGAAACAGTAGAACTAGTAATTTTATTTGCTTCCTTGTAATTAGAAGCGAAATAAGGGAGTAGCATAGGTTAAAGTGATAGTCAAAAGCTGGTTGCTGTGTGACTGAAGTTCCTTTGTATGGACAGGAGTTGACAAATTCCTGTATGAGAAAAGTATGTTTTTAAAACTGAAATCAAAAACAAGGAATAATGCAAAAACGATCAACTCCACGAAAAAAATTATGTAACATAAATTGTGTGTTTTAACTTACTCTACAATTTTTATGCAACAAATTTTTGTCCATATCTTACGGTTTAGCAGTTGTGTAAAATTCCGTAAGATTCATCCGGAATAAATTAGTCTTCAGAGGTTATTCCCAGAAAATTCAGGATATACATTTTATTTGTGAGGTAAATATCCTTAACATACGAAATTTTAATCAAAATCGTTAGAGCCATTTTTAATTAATAAAAAGGTTTCATGTAAAGGGTACTTAGGGTGGGGGGATTTTTCTCAAAATCTTCGTGTCGCATCCCTGGAAGATACTAAACTTAAATACCAACTTTGCTATTTTACCGACTTTTCGTTTTTGAGATATCGTGTTCACAGACACACACACACACACTCGACACACGGACCTTTTCCTGAAAATACTTTTTTTGGATACAGGGGACTCTAAAACGTATATTTCCGATGAAATCTCGGTATCGAATTTTTGGGTGGAGTGCAATACCTTCTCTATATAGTATGTACATAGTGCGTATAGAGAAAGTAAAAACATAGTTTCTCATACAGGAATTTGTCAACTCCTGTCCATACAAACAAAGGAACTTCAGTCACATAGCAACCAGCTTTTGGCTATCACTTTAACCTATGGTACTATCTTATTTCACTTCTACTTACAAGGGAGCAAGTAATAACACCATTTCTGCTAATTTTTTCTCGATTAGCATGAAGTAAACAGAAACATAACGTTCTCAACAATAATTTGTTGCAGAGATGTAGAGAAAGTCATGTGAATGGAACACATCAGACTGTTCACAAAAGTGTCCTTTTTCCATTACTTTAACAGTTCCAAAGTATGACATGACAAAAATGTATATTTCATGAAGTCGACTGTCAACTGTTACAAGTCACTCTAATTTCTAAGGCTGCAGAAGACAGTTTTAGTTGCATGGACAGGAATGAATAACTTGGGAAACAGCGTGTTAAATAATTCAGAGCTCAGCCATTACAAGACGCGAGGTGTAAAACCACTTCGCCTCAGAAAAGGAATTCTTAAAAGATGTTGCCTCGTCTCAAAGTGACGTGGCATGGGATTCCTCATACATACTGAACATGACCACTACCAACAGTTGCATCTATCTTCCTTCTCTTTCTGTACAAAACTCTCATGTTTACACTCACATGACTTTTTCTAACTGCCCTACACAAGATTATTCCTCTTGCTACACAATGCTAATCGAGTTAAACATTAGCAGAATGTTCGTATTACTTAGTTCCTTAGTATGCTCAAGTGACAGTCAAATGTTTTAAAAACTATCGATACGCGATTGTCACTGTGCATGCGTGCGTGTCTGGTAGGGTCGTGGTGAGCCTAGGTGTTGTTGCTGTGTACCTACCCTGGTAAGGGTTTAACCACAGGAATGAGGTGAAGGTTGAGGTTTTAAATTTTGGAGTTTCGAGTGTTGGTGTTAAGGAGGTAGCTGGTAGGCTCCTCGAGCGGTTGAAGTTCCAGGAGCAGCATCCTTTCCTCTGCTCCGCTGGTGTTTATTTTTAATTAATTTGTTGGTGAAATTTTGATAGACCTCTCCCAAGGGGAGGGGGGAGTGCTTTGTTCAGCTATTACGCTGTTGGCTGGTTTAAAGCCGTTGTTACCGGGGGTGCCCACAAGCCATGCGGGGAACCCGGAACCGCCTCTTTCGGCGTTCAGAGGGTAACTACTCCCCCAGAGATCTGACAAGTGCGTTCTCATGGTTGCGCAATCTGCCGTAGAATTTTTGAGCCCGACGCCTAATAACATCTTCCACATATGGGAGAGCCGAAGCTTCATGTAGTAGCCTCAAAGGGAAACGTCGACATACAGAATATATGGACTGGAGTCCTCTATTCTGTACCCGCTGTAACCAGAGAAGCCAGGAGTCTGCTTCCATACCCCATACTTCGCAGGCGTAGAGCATCAGCGGGACTACAAGCGCCTTGAAAAGGAGTAACTTTAAGTGAACCGGCATCTGGGAGGCCAGTATAGGGTAAAGGGAGGCTACCGCCCCCTTCGGTCTGTCCGACGTTCCCCGGACGTTTTCACGAAAAGTTAGGCCCAGGTATTTGATGGAATTCCCCTACTCTGATAGGAAAAGTTGGGTATCTGGTTTAATGCGGGGCGTTTTCTGGAGAACAGAACAGCATGACTTTTGCCCGGGTTAACGGACATCCGCCACTGTCTGCACCAGTCCTGGACGAGATGGAGGATTGTCACTGAAATTGGCTTCTTTGCTTATATACGACTAGAAACATTTCCTGTCCGAGAAAAGTAGAAGTACCCCGCCTGGGTAATGTGTCTGCTTCACATTCAACAGGTCGTGAGTTCGAATCTCGCTTAGAGTGAGTTACCCGGACAAGGTTTTTTCGGGATTTTCCCTTATCCTGAGAAGACGAATGTCGAGTAACTTTAAGCTCCATGGACCCCGAGATCATTTGAGCATCATTTCACCAATTTCATTCATCGTCCGATATGACGAACCAGGTTAAAGGACATTAAAAAAAAAAAGTAATTTAAAATTGAAACCGATAACAAGGAATATCTGGAAAACGGTCAACTACACGAATAAAAATGTATATAACATAAAATCTGTGTTTTAAGGAGATCTACATTTTTTGTGTAATACAGTTTTGTCTATCTCTTACGGTAAAATAGTTATACAAAAGTTTACAAAAGTCATCGAGAATGAAGAGGTCTACAGAGGTTATTTCCAGAAAATTCAAGAGATACATTTTATTTGTCATGTAAATACATTTAATGTACAGCATTTTATTTAAAATTATTTGAGCCACTTCTGAGTAAATCTAAATTTTCGAATTTTTTATCCATATAGATGGTAATTTGGAATGATGGATTTTTCTCAAAATCTTTGTGTCATTACCTTGGAAGAAACTAAACTTAAATACCAAGTTTGGTATTTTGCCGTCAGTTCGTTTTTGAGTTATCATGTTCCCAGATACACGGATACATACACACAAACACACACGGACCTTTTTCTAAGAATGCTTTTTGCCTACAGTTCTTTTTCCGGTTTAACCTCGGCATCTAATTGCTTACTCTATACGTACTATGTACATAGTGTATAGAGAAGGTATTGTATTGTACCCAAAAATTCGATACCGAGATTTCACCGGAAATACATGTTTTGAGACCAACTGAATAAAAAAAAAGCATTTTTATAAAAATGTCATTGTGTGTCTGTGTGTGTGTATCTGTGAGTCTGTGGGCATAGCTCAAAAACTAAAAGACCGTTAAATACCAAACTTGGTATTTAAGTTTGGTAACTTCCAAGGATGTGACACGAAGATTTTCGAGAAAATTCCCCCACCCCAAACTACCCTACTACACATGGAAAACTTTTCAAAAATGTTGGTTTTCTAAAAAAATGCCTCTAACGATTTATACTTAACCAATAATATGTATATCTTGAATTTTCTAGGAATAGCCTCTGAAGACTACTTTATTCTGGATGAATTTTACGAATTTTGTGTAACTGGTAAACCGTAAGAGATAGACAGAAACTTACCACACAAAAAATGTAGAGCACATTAAAACACACGATTTATGTTATACACATTTTTATCGTGGATTTGATCGTTTTTTAGATATTCCTTGTTTTTTGTTTCAGCCTTAGAAAACTTAGACTTTTCTCATACAGGAATTTGTCAACTCCTGTCCATACACACAAAGGAACTTCAGTCACATAGCAGCCATCTTTTGCTATCACTTTAAACTATGGTACTCCCTTATCTCGCTTCTACTTACAGGGAAGCAAGTAATAAGACTGTTTCTGCTAATTTTTTGTAACTTTGTATGAAGTAAAAAAAAATTGTTGTTGCAGAGATATAGAGAAAACATGTGAATGGATTATATCAGACTTTTTTGGGGTGGAATGCAATACTTTTTCTATATATTATGTATATAGAACGTGTAAAGAAAGTAAAAATCTGATGTGTTCTGACTTTCTCTACATCTCTGCAACAAATTATTGTTAAAAAGCCAATGCTTCTATTTACTTTATGCCAATTGAGAAAAAAGTAGCAGCAATAGTTATATTACTTGCTTCCTTATAAGTAGAAGTGAAATAAGGGAGTACCATTGGTTAAAGTGATAGTCAAAAGCTGGTTGCTATGTGACTGAAGTTCCTTTGTTTGTATGGATAGGAGATGACAAAGTCCTGTGTGAGAAAAGTATAAGTTTTTAAAGCTGAAACCAAAAACAAGGAATATCTTAAAAACGATCAACTCCATGAAAAAAACGTATATAAAATAAATTATGTGTTTTTAAGGGCTCTACATTTTTTGTGTGGTAGGTTTTTCTCCATGTCTTACTGTTTAGCAGTTATGCAAAATTCCGAAAAATTCATCCACAATAAAGTAGTCTTCAGAGGTTATTCCTAGAAAATTCAAAATATACATCTTATTTGTCAGGTAAATATCTCCAATATACGATATTTTAAGCAAAATCGTTAGAGCCATTTTTAAGAAAATCAAAATTTTCGAAAAAAGTTCCATGTAAAGGGTAGTTTGGGGTGGGGGGATTTTTCTCAAAATCTTCGTGTCGCATCCCTGAAAGATACTGAACTTAAATACCAAGTTTGGTATTTTAGCTACTTTTCGTTTTTGAGTTATCGTGTTCACAGACACACGGACACACACACACACGGACCTTTTTCTGGAAATGCTTTTTTTGGATTCAGGGGGTCCTAAAGCATGTATTTCCGGTGAAATCTCGACATCGAATTTTTTGGTGGAATGCAATACTTCTCTATCCCGATGTACATTGTACATACGGGTCTAGAGAAAGTAAAAAGGGACTACCACTTCGATATATTTCATATTTCGAATATCCTTCTAAAACCCAGAATTCATGGCAGTGTTTGAAATACGAAAGAAATGGTCCAAAATACGGGAGCCGGGAGACTCAATAAAATACGGCAGAAATACGGGAGAACCCGGGAAATAAGGGAGACCTGGCAACCCTTGTGGGATGTACAGTCCAAAACAGGAAACAAAGTGCTGAATTTTATGTCAGGAACCACACAGTGTGATGGAAGGGTCCCCTTCTCGTGGAAGTGTTACCATGGTAACTGGGAGAGCCGTGGGATTTGCTCTACTAAATGGGGAAACGTTTACACTGTAAAGTTATGACGAACAACTTCATTATACCCAGACTTAACTCAGCCCTAGTGAGTAATTTATACTCCAATGTGGACAACGTCACAAACCTGCTTCTTCTTTATCGCCCTCAAAGTGCTCCTCATAGTTCGGTAAAAATGTCTTTACACGTAGTATGTGCATAGTGTATAGAGAAGCTATTGTATTGCACCAAAAACTTCCACACAGATTTTACCGGTAATATATGTTTTGGGTCCCCTGAATCCAAAAAAAAAAGAAAGCATTTTTAGAAAAAGGTCCGTATGTGTGTGTGACTGTGGATTGCATAGCTCAAAAACAAAGAGACCGTTAAATACTTGGTATTTAAGTTTGGTAAATTCCAAGGATGCGACTCGAAGATTTTCAAGAAAATCCCCCCACCCCCAACTATCCTTTACATGGAACTTTTTTCGAAATTTTTAATATCCTGAATTTTCTGGGAATATCCTCAGAAGACTATTTTGTTTTGAATGAATTTTACGGAATTTTGCATAATTGCTAAACCGTAAGAGATGGACAAAAACTTACCACACAAAAAATGTAGAGTATGCTGAAACACACAATTTATGTTACAAGCATTTTTTTCGTGGAGCTGGTCGTTTTTGAGATATTTCTTGTTTTTGGTTTCAACTTTAAAAATCTTATACTTTTTTCATACAGGAATTTGTCAACTCCTGTCCGTACAAACAAAGGAACTTCAGTCATATAGCAACCAGCTTTTGACCATGACTTTCACCTATGGTACTCCCTTATTTCGCTTCTACTTACAAGGAAGCAAGTAATAAGACTATTTCTGCTAATTTTTTCTCGATTAGCATGAAGGAAATAGAAGCATAAGCTTTTTAATAATATTTTTTGCAGGATGTAGAGAAAGTCATGTGAATAGCACACATCAGCTTTTTTTATTAGATTTATCAAGCCATTTTGGTATAGAACAAAGAAATATGTAAATGTGTCTTGACAGATTTTCTGTATTAATAACAAATATAGATAAGAATACGTTTTTGTGAACATAGTTTTATGAAGGCTGGGTAGAGAAAGCTGTGTGAATAAAACGCATCATGTATAATCTAACATGTACGTCAAATAGAAGAATTGAAAGCCTATACATCAGCTGAAACGACGCGGTGTTGAAGGGAAAATGACATAAACCAAACGGCAAAATACCCAAGTAAATGTTTGCAGTAGGCGTAGTCAATTGTTTGTGAAGCGCATGTCAAATATAAACTGTTTTTTTAATTGTTGTAACATTTATCTTGTTTGCACTAGGAAGTTCCGACTTGGAATAAAAGGGATCTCATCCACATGTGTGTTCAAATTTATTTTGTTTGTCTTTCTACAAAATATACAAATAATCCTGTTCTTAAATTTAAAAATGTATCATACACAGAGGCCCTGATTTTTAGTTTTATTTTAGTAAATAAGGCAATTACATAAAATATATGATCATTTCATTTAAAAATCTGATGCATTCCATTCACATGACTTACTCTACATCTGTGCAACAAATTATTCTATTTACTTCATCTAATCGAGAAAAAAGTATCAGAAATAATCTTATTACTTGCTTCCTTGTTAGTAGAAGCGAAATTAGGGGGTACCATAGTCTAAAGTGATAGTCAGAAGCTGGTTGCTATGTGACTGAAGTTCCTTTGTTTGTATGGACAGGAGTTGACAAATTCCTGCATGAGAAAAGTATGCTTTTCAAAGCAGAAACCAAAAACAAGGAATATCGAAAAAAGGATCAACTCCACGAAAAAAAAGTATATAACATAAATTAGGTGTTTTAACGTGCTCTACATTTTGTGTGTTTTAAGTTTTCGTCCATCTCTTACGGTTTAGCGGTTATGCAAAATTCTGTAAAATTCATCCAGAATAAAGTAGTCTTCAGAGGCTATTCCCAGAAAATTCGATATACATTTTATTTGTCAGGCAAATATCTTTAATATACGATATTTTAATGAAAATCGTTAGAGCCATTTTTAAGAAAATCAAAATTTTCGAATCTTTTCCCATGTAAAGGGTAGTTTGGAGTGGGGGGACTTTTTGGAAATTTTCGTGTCGCATCCTTGGACGATCCCAAACTTAAATACCAAGTTTGGTATTAAACGGTCTTTTCGTTTTTGAGCTATGCTGCCCACAGACACACACACATACGTACAGACAGACACACACACACACACACACGGAAATGTTTCTAAAATGCTTTTTTTTTTGGATTCAAGGGGTCTCAAAACATATATTTCCGTTAAAATCTCGGTATCAAATTTGTAGGTGCAATACAGCACCTCTATACACTATGTACATAGTACGTATAGAGAAAGTAAAAATCTATGTGCTCCACTCACATGACTCTCTACATTTCTGTAACAAATTATTGCTAAAAAGCTTATTCTTCTATCTACTTCATAATAATTGAGATAAATATAAGCAGAAATGCTTTCCTGTAAGCAGAAAGGAAGTATGGGGAACATAGTAGAATAAACCGACATTAAAAATTGGTTGCCGTGTGCATGAAGTCCATTGCCAGGAGTTCACAAGTACCCGTATGTGAAAAGTTTTAAGTATTTTAAAACTGAAACAAATAACAAGGAATATCTCAGAAACTCCACGAAAAAAATGTATATGCCATAAATTGTGTGTTTTAACGAGATCTACCTTTTTTATGTAGTACGTTGGTTTGAAAGTGCTGCCCTCCTAGCCACGTTTTCAGTTCAGGGAAAAGGTGAAAGTCGCTGGGTGCCAGGTCAGGACTGTATGGCGGATGATCGAAAATGTCCTATTGAAATTGTTCAAGGAGCCGATGGGTTATATATAGGGCGTTAAAAAATTATACCGAAATATTTTCACAGAATATGTAGATTACTTAAATAGGTAATTTGAGATAGGAGACTTATGGCCCGTTTATTGAAATTTTGGAGTAAGGGCTATAAGTTTCTTAAGTGCTAGTACGCCACTGGATAATTTATCAACCATTCGAGAGCATAACACGAAAAACGAAGGGATATATTACAGCGTACCTCTCTAGCGTAGTGGTTATCATACTGGCTTTCAAGTGAAAGTTACTTTCCGAGTTCGGGTCTCGTTCACGTATCGCGGCACTTCGTCTGCAATGAAAAGAACAATAATAAAAAACATTTACACTATGCCAGGAATTGAGCTGATGACCTTTGGGATAGGAGTTGCGCATTAAGCAGTTGAAAAAACGCCTGTAGTCTACATAACACAAGAACGTAGTCAATAAATGCTCAGTGTCGCACTGTCAAGTGATTAGTTCGAGATTTTACAGATTTTTGCGACATTAAATCTTGAGAACGCTAGTAACGAGCTGCTAAAAATCGATATTTCTATACTCGGGCTGCAGTTTTAAATGCATTCTAAGCCATTGTTTCAACCTGCTTTGCTTTAACACCGACTTATCAGCACCTGATACCCACACGTTTAACGTTATGTTTATCCGGGTACCATGCATCGCCGATCTCAAATTACTTATATCAGTCACGTGCACAATCTCGCAAATTATTTCGGTGTTGTTAATTAACACTCTGTATATACAATTTATATTGGATCACACTGTTTAGTGTCCTCAGAATAAAGAAAATAATTTTTAGAAAAAGGTACGTGTGTGTGTCCGTGTGTATGTGAACACGATGACTAAATACCAAACTTCATATTTAAATTCAGCATATTTAAATAAAATCAGCACACCCGAAACTAACCTTTACATACAAAATTACTGTAATGATTTTTATTTTTTTTAATCAGGGGGTTTCTAAACATGTATTTCCAATGAAATATCAGTATCAAATTTTTGGGTGCAATACAATATGCTCTCTATACAATATGTACATAATACGTGTAGAGAAAGTAAACGTTTTTACAGGGAACCCTAAAACGTGTTTTTTTGGTGAAATCTCGGTATCGAATTTTTGGGTTCAGTGCAATTCCTTCTCTACCTACCTATCATGTATTATGTAGAGAAAGTAAAAGGTATCGAAATAATTTTCTAAGCTAGTAAAATTAATTATATATTTGTATTAACAAAATTAATAATTAATACACAAAAATAATGAGAAAAAAATCTGATGTGCTCCATTTACATGACTTTTTCTAAATTTAGCAGAAACAACCCTATTACGTAGTTCCTTTATAAGTAGCAGAGAAGTAAGGGAATACACTAGGCTAAACAGTCGAATGTTTTAAAATGTGGTTGCTATGGGATTGAAATCCATTTCTTTGCGTTGACAGTTCCCGTATGAGAAATGTTTAAACACTTTAAAACTGAAATCAATAACAAGAAATATCTCGAAAACGGTCAACTCCACGAAAAAAATGTATGACATAAATTGTTTGTTTTTATCGTGATCTACATTTTTTGTGTAGTAAGTGTTTGTCTATCTCTTACGGTTTATCAGTTATGAAAAATTCAATAAAATTCGCCCAGAATGAAGAGGTCTTTAGAGGCTATTCCTAGAAAATTCAAGATATAAATTTTATTTGTAGTGTAAATAGCATAAATATAAGAGATTTTAATCAAAATCGTTAGAGCCATTTTTGACAAAATCAAAATATTCGAAAATGTTTCTATGTGAAGGGTAGTTTGGGGTGGGGGATGTTCTTAAATCTTCGTGTCGCATCCTTACAAGATACCAAACTTAAATACCAAGTTTGGTATTTAACGGTCTTTTCGTTTTTGAGCTACCCTGTCCACACACACTCGCGCGCGCGCAGACATATACACGGACCTGTGTCCAAATAAAATACTGGATTCAGGGGGACTCAAAACACGTATTTCCGGTGAAATCTCGATATCGAATTTTTCGGTGCAATACAATACCTTCTCTATGCACCATATACAGAGTATTTATAGAGAAAGTAAAAAAGTATGAACGAACTAGTTTTCATACCTTTTCCTGAAGTAATATTTAATTAATTTGAAACTCTTACAATAATCTTTAATGTTATATTCGTGAATTAAAAATATGAATTTTGTTATAACATTTTGAAAACTGAAACGCAAGGAGCCCTTTCCGTTCACTAGTTATGCTCCAAATGTTTACCAGACATTCGTCAACGTCGTTGCCTCCGCGAGGAGGCCAGTTATGACAGAGACTTTGAAGAGTGCAGTTAGACAGCCTAAGCAGTCGACAGCTGAGTGTACGAGCGTCGAAGTGACGATAAGTAAAGCTGTTGTACGCTAATTGAAATAACTACTTTAATACACTATAGACTTTTTGAACTGTAGAGAAGGCAGAAAGTGATTAAGTGTGGAGGAGTATAGGAGGCTAAGTTTGCAGTTGAGCATCTGCCGTTGATTAGATACTTAATTATTAGTGCTGCTGTGTTGGTAAACCTGATCAGTGTATAAATATGCATTGAGCTGTAATTTTCATAGCCCCTCAAAATGCTTGTTTTTATAGGGTGCCTAAAACGTGTATTTCCGGTAAAATCTCGGTAGTGAATTTTTGGGTGCAATACCTTCTCTACCTACGTATTATGTAGAGAAAGTAAAAGTTATCGAAATTATTTTCTAGATTAGTAATAGTAATTATATAATCGTATCAACAAAATTATGAATTAATACACACAAATAATGAAAAAAGTATGAACGAATAATTTTTCATACCTTTTCCTGCAGTAATATTTAATTAATTTGAAAATCTTACGATGATCTTTAAAGAGATATTCTTCTTCTTCTTGTTCAACTTCCCTAGTCTACCACTATCGTGGTGTTAGAGAAATTCCTTGGATCCATTTCATGAACTCAATTCTATCCTCTGATCCCAAGTCTTTCCTCTATTTGCTACCACTCTTTTGATCCCTTCTTCCCAGGTTATCCTTGGTCTTCCTATCGGATTCCTTGCTGTCATAATCTGATGTATCTTCCGGTCTATACTCATCCTTTTTACATGCAAGTTGTCTATCTTCAATCCTCTTGCTTATAGAGAGTACTTTTAGTTTCTATACAACTTTAAAGTGATATTCATGAAATTAAAATACGAATTTTGGTTCAATAATTATGCTTCAAATGTTTACCAGACATTTGCCAAAGTAGTCGTCTCCGCGAGGAGGCCAGTTGTGACAGAGACTTTGGACAGTGCAGTTGGATTAGAGAGACAGCCGAAGCAGTCGACAGCTGAGTGCGCGAGCGTTGTACACCAATTGAAAAAACTACTTTGTTACAATATAGACTTTTTGGACGGTAGAGAAAGCAGAAAACGATTAAGTGTGGAAATACGGGAGGCTACGTTTGCATCTGCCGTTGATTGGATATCTTATTATTAGTGCCGCTGTGTTGGTAAACCTGATCAGTGTATAATTTTTTTTTTTTTTTACAGGGCACCCTAAAACGTTTATTTCCTGTGGAATCTCGGTATCGAATTTTTGGGTGGAGTGCAATACCTTCTCTACCCACGCATCATGTATTATGTAGAGAAAGTAAAAATGATCGAAATAATTTTCTAAGCAAGTAAATTAAATTATATATCTGTATTAAGAAAGTTAATAATTAATACACAAAAATAATGAAAAAGTATATGAACGTATAATTTATCATACTTTTTCCTGCAGTAATATTTAATTAATTTGAAACTGTTACGATGATTTTAAAGTGATATTCGTGAAACTAAAATATGAATTTTGTTATAAAAGTTTGAAAACTGAAGCGCAAGGAGCTTTTTTGGTTGAATAGTTAAGCTCCAAATGTTTACATTCGTCAACGTCGTCGCCTCCGCGAGGAAGCCAGACTTTGGAGAGTGCAGTTGGATTAGAGAGACAGCCGAAGCAGTCCACAGCTGAGAGCACGAGCGTTGTATACCAATTGAAATAACTACTTTGTGGAAATACAGGAGACTAAGTTTCCAGTTGAGCATCTACCGTTGATTGGATACTTTATTATTAGTGCCGCTGTGTTGGTAAATCTGATCAGTGTATAAATATGCATCGAGCTGTAATTTTCATAGCTCGGTGAGGTTGGCAGGGACTATCCTATCAGAGTGATTGCCTCGGGAGTTGAAAGCAGGACATCCACGTGAAAGCTAATCATTCGCAAGCATGACCACCACAGTTAGTTTATATGAACGTTTTAATAATGAATGATGTAATCTACACTTCGCTCAATGACATTGCAATCAAAATTATTGTCCTGGAAATCTGACAGGGGAAGAAGCTGTATCAACGTTATTGCGCTCAGGCGGTCACGGGTTCAAATCCCTGGCAGAGTATTTTTATTTTCTCTAACCCGCATGTACCGGATAGAGGAGGTATTGCAGCCCACCCAAAAATTCGATGTCGAGATTTCACTGGAAATATATGCTTTAGAGTCTCCTGAGTCCGAAAAAAGCATTTTTAGAAAAATCGGATGTGTTCCATTCACATGATTTTCTCTACATATATGCAACAAATTATTGTTAAAAGCTAATGCTTCTATTTACTTCATGCTAATAGAGAAAAAAAAAATAACCGAAATAGTCTTATTACTTGCTTCCTTGTAAGTAGAAGCGAAATAAGGGAGTACCATAGGTTACAGTGATAGTCAAAAGCTGGTTGCTATGTGACTGAAGTTCCTTTGTTTGTATGGACATGAGTAGACTAATTCCTGTATGAGAAAATCATGTTTTTCAAAGCTGAAACAAAATCATGGAATATCTCAAAAACGACCACTGCACGAAAAACATGTATATACTTGGTATTTAAGTTCAGTATCTTCCAAGAAAGCGACACGAAGATTTTCAAAACAATTCCCCCACCCCAAACTACCATTTACATGGGAAAAGTTTTGAGAATTTTTATTTTCTCAAAAATGTTTGTAACGGTTTTGATTAAAATCCCGTGCATTAAAGATATACATGGCAAATGATATGTATACCCTAAATTTTCTGGGAATAGCCCCTGAGGACATCTTTATTCTGGATAAATTTTGCGGAATTTTGAATAACTGGTAAACCGTGAGAGATAAACATAAACCTACAACACAAAAGTATAAAACACACAATATATGTTATTTATATTTTGTTCGTGGAATTGGGCGTTTTCGAGATATTCCTTGTTATTAATTTCAGTTGTAAAATAATTATACTTTTCTATACAGGAACTTGTCAACACCTGGCCACGCAAAGAACCGGATTTCAATCCCATAGCAACCACATTTTAAAACATTTGACTATCGGTTTAGTCTAGTGTATTCTCTTATTTACCTTCTACTTACTTGCAAACAACTAAGTAATAAGACCGTTTCTGCTAATATTTATCCTGATTAGCATGAAATAGATAGAAGAATAAGTTTTTTAACAATAATTTGTTGCAGAGATATAGAGAAAGTCATGTAAATGGAGCACCTCAGAATTATTTTTTGATTTAGGAGATCCTGAAACTTATATTTTTGGTGAAATCTCGGTATCAAATGTTTGGGTGTAGTGACAGAGATACGGAAAGTTGTGTGACTGTTACACATGCTGTTGCTGTTTAAATCCGAGAATGTGTATATATTTACACAGTGACGTGCGCGTTATAATATTCATTATCTGTGATATCCACTTTGCTTAATTAACACGATGCCTGCAATAACGTCATAAGCTGCACAAAATGTACAAAAGATAGGTATTATACAGATACTGTCCTAGAAGTACCCGACCTGACATATAGATAGCAGTTGTTTCAAACAACACTCATAAAAAGTGCCAACCTTAGAAACCTTAGGTTTCAAGTTTGACGACTTTACATTGTTTAGCAGCCATCATTAGTGAATGCTCTCAGCTGGTCATCGTTATGTGATACAATACTTTCATTTGAAAGGTCTTAGTCCAACTAATATTAAAGCTGAGCTAGATTCTACTTTGTGGGAGTCTGCTGCTTCGTTTACAACAGTGAAATATTGGGTGGCAGAGTTTAAGCGCGGCCGTACGAGCTGCCAAGACGAACATCGCAGTAATCGGCCAATTGATCCAGAAATTGTAAAGGAAATCCACAAAATGGTATAGGATGACCATTGACTGAATGTGCGCGGGCTAGCAGACATTACGTGCATTTCAGAAAGTTAAGTTCTGTACATCGCATACTGACTACAAATTTGGATATGAGAAAGTTGTGTGCAGATCAAAAACAGCGTCGCGAGGGTGTTTCAGTCAATGTTTCGCTGCAATAAATCCGAGTTTTTGCGTCAATTTATAACAATAGATCAAATCTGGGTCCTTCAGCTCAAACCTGAGACGAAGGAACGATCAAAACAGTGAATTGGAAGGGAAGAATCGGCTCAAAAAAAGGCGAAGATATTTCCACCTGCAGACAAGATCATGGCGTCTGTTTTCTGGGACGCACGCGGGACAAATTCCATTGATTATCTCAAAAAAGGAAAAGTAATCAATGGCGAATATTATGCGAACTTGTTACAGCGTTTGAGTGATGAATTGGAGCAAAAAACGGCCGCATTTAGCGAAAAAGAAAGTGTTGTTTCATTGAGACAATGAACCAGTTCACATGCCTATTATCACTATGGCCAAAATCAATGAGTTAAAGTTCGATTGCTCCCTATTCGCCTCCTCTGATTTTTTTTTCAAACTTGAAGAAATGGCTTGGTGGTAGAAGATTTGCCAACAATGATGGCTATTTTGCAGACCTCGATAGTTCTCACTATAAGCAGGATATCGAAGAACATCGCTGGGAAAAGTGCATCGAGCTGAAAGGAGACTATGTAGAGAAATAAAGATGTATTTCCCAAATTTTTTTGTGCTTTCTTTGTAACGTTGGGTGCTTCTAGGGCAGCCCTCGTAACTACATTTCTATAGATGAATGTATATTTACTGAAATACCAGTATGCATACATTGATCATTATTCGCACGGGGCCACCGACCATATGTGCTTTTGCAATACGCAAAACAGTAAGCAATATTAAAAACATTTGACGTGCTCCGTTCAAATGGCTTTCTCTAGATCTCCGTAAGAAATTATTGTTAAAAAGCATATTCTTCTATCTACTTCATGATAATCGAGATAAACATTAGCAGAAATACTTTCTTTTAAGGAAAAGGGAAATAAGGGAATACACTAGGCTAAAACGACAGTCAAATCTTTTAAAAGCTGGATGAAATCCGTTTCTTTGCATTGCCAAGAGTTGCAAATTCCCGTTGTGAACATTTTAAGTGTTTTAAAACTGAAATCAATAACAAGGAATATCTAAAAAGTGGTCAACAAAAAATATATATAACATAAATTGTGTGTTTTAACGTTATCTATCTTTTTTGTATAGTAAGTTTTTGTCTATCTCTTACGGTTTACTAGTTGTGCACAATTTAGAAAAAAATCATTCACAATAAAGAGGTCTTCAGAGGCTATTATAAAAAAAAAATCAATATATTCATTCTGTTTGTTGTATAAATATATTCAATATACGGTATTTTAATGAAAATCGTTAGAGAAAAATAGAAAATTTCAAAAAAGTTTCCATGTAAAGGATAGCTTGGGGTGGGGGGGGGTTCCTCAAAATTCTCGAGTCGCATCTTTGAAAGATACTAAGCTTATATATCAAGTTTGGTATTTTACCGACTTTTCGTTTTTAAGTTATCGTGTTCACACACAGACCTTTTTTACTTTCTCCAGCCCCATATGTACAATGTAACACATAGGGATAGAGAAGTATTGTATTCCACACAAAAATTCGATACCGAGATTTCACCGGAAATACATGTTTTAGGACGCCCTGTATCCAAAAAAAGAATTTTCAGAAAAAGGTCCGTGTGTGTGTGTGTCCGTGTGTCTGTGAACACGATAACTCAAAAACGAAAAGTAGTTAAAATACCAAACTTGGTATTTAAGTTTAGTATCTTCCAGGGATGCGACACGAAGATTTTGAGAAAAATCCCCGCACCCCAAACTACCCTTTACATGGAACTTTTTTCGAAAATTTTGATTATCTTAAAAATAGCTCTAACGATTTTGATTAAAATATCATATATTAAAGATATTTACCTAACAAATAAAATGTATATCTTGAATTTTCTGGGAATAGCTTCTGAAGACCTGTTTATTCTGGATGAATTTTGCTTAATTTGGCATAACTAGTAACCGTAAGAGAGAGACAAAAACTTACTATACAAACAATTTAGGTCTTGTTAAAATACACAGGTTATGTCATATGCAGTTTTCTCGTGGAGCTTACCGTTTTCGAGGTATTCATTGTTATTAGTTTCAGTTGTGAAGTATGTACTTTTCTCAGACGGAGTGTCCGTTTTTCTTTTGTTCTACTTCTGGCCAAGAAAAAAGCGATTTGTAATGACAATCGCATAACGACATCTTTTAAAACATTTGACTATTGGTTTAACCTAGTGTATTCCCTTATTTTCTTCCTGCTTATACGGAACTAAATAGTAAGAACATTGTGCTAATGAGTACCACGATTAGCAAGGTGCAGAAAGAAGAATAATCTTATGTAAGAAGTTTGTAGAACAGCTAGATTAAGTCATGTGAGTGTAACACATCAGATTTTCTATAATTTTTTGTTTTTATACATGGAACCCTAAAACGTGTATTTCCGGTGAAATCTCTGTATCGAAGTTTTGGGTAGAATGCAATTACCTTCTCTATACATAGTACGTATAGAGAAAGTAAATACAACAAATCAAGAGTAAACAGGAAAAAAAAAGGACAAAAATATTTAAATACAGCAACTTAAATTTACAACACAGAATAAACTATTCCGTTGTAGTAATATACCTTATTATAGTAGACAAATACACTTTAGAGAAATATATACACACAATACCAACACCATAACAAAACAATGACCGAAAAGTATGACATAAATATATGTAAAACATTATAATCACTTTGTATTTCTTCTTATCGCCCACCCCTCTTCCCTCTTATTAGCCTTCTCAGATTTCAGTTGTCTTAGAAATTGTCTTAGCCCGCCGCGTCTTCCGTGCCTGCCAGTAGCGTCCAACATGCTTCTAACTCTCCATTCGCGGTGGTAAAGGGTCGCAGTAAATACTTTTCCCTCCATTCCTCCGTACGGCTACATCTTACCAAGATATGGGTCCACGACTCTTTCTCTTTGCAAACGGCCCAGATTCTCGTACCATTCTCGTTAGTGATTTAGATCACCCGCCATGCTCCTAGTCTAATCCATGCGAGCCCCTCTCTAATGAGTTTGGTACCTGTTTTGATGTATTGCACTCCGATTTTAGCCCAGACTGTACTTCCAATGAAACCTTCTCTGTGCATTGCGCAATTATTTACTGTCTGTCAATATCACAGAGGTAGGATTCTGGTTATAAAATGATAAAAACTCTGATGTATTACATTCACAACAATGTCTCTTACCATCTTCTTAAAAGGAAGGAAGTAATTCCTCTAGCTGTTCTACAAACAAACAAAAAAAAAAAAAAAAAAAACCTTCTTACAAAAGCTTATTCTTCATTTTACACAAAATTAAACGAGATATACATTAGCTATGGTAAAGCGAAAGTCAAATGTTTTAAAACCTGTCGCGATGCGATACTCATTGAAATTCGCTTCTTTGCTTAGTCAGGAGTAAAACAAAAGAAAAGCGTTCGACATCCTGTCTGAGAAAAGTATAGGTATTTTAAAATTGAAAACAAAACAAGGAATATCTCGGAAACTGTTAACTCCACACCAAAAATATAACGGACATAAACTGTATGTTTTGGCTTGATCTACATTTTTTCTGTCTCTTACGGTTTGCCAGTTATGCAAAAGTCATCCAGAATAAAGCATACTTTGGAGGCTATTCCTAGAAAATTCGAAATATACATTTAACTTATTATTGTAAATATCTTTAGTTTACCGTATTTTAATTAAAATCGTTAGAGCTATTTTTAAGAGAATCAAAAAATTGCCATGTAAAGGTTAGTTTAGGTTGGAGGGATTTTCTTGAAAATCTTCGTGTCCCATCCTTGAGAGATACTGAACTTAAATACAAATTTTTGCATTTAACGGGCTTTTCACACACACACACACACACACACACACACAAACGCGCGCACTGACGTTTTTCTAAAAATACTCCTTTTTTTTATTTAGCGTTCTGAAGACATATTTCCGGTAAAATCTCGACATCGAATTTTGGGTGGAATACAATACCTTCTCTGTCTACTATGTACATTGTACATATGCGATAGAGAAAGAAAAAATTGATTTTGAAGGAAATTTACTTTTTTGAGAACTGAATCTTTGGTATATCTAGAATGTATTTATATATTGCTTTTGTTTAAATACCTACTGGAAAGCAGTTACTTTTATTTTCTCTAGCACGTATGTACAATGTATATAAGAAGGTATTGTATTCCACTAAAATTAGATACTGAGATTTTCACGGAAATACATCTTTTGAGGACCAATGAATCGACAAAAGCCATTTTATTATTTTTACGCGCAAAATGCGTAGAGTAGGTAAAAAAGATATTGTATTCCACCGAAAATTTGATGTCAAGATTTCACCGGAAGTGTATGCTTTGATGTATCCTGAACCCCCCCCCCAAATAAACACATTTAAAAAAGGTCCGCGCGTGCATGTTGATATTAAGTATCTTCCAAGAATGAGACACGAAGATTATCAAGAAAACATGCTTTACATGAAATTTTGTTTGAAATCACATATTTCTCAAAAGTGGCTCTAAAGATTTTAATTGACATACCGTATAGTAAAGATACTTATATGGAAAAGAAATTATATATCTTGAAGTTTCTGGGAATAGCCTCTGAAGACCTCTTCATTCTGAACGAATTTTTATGACTGGTGAACCGTAAGAAAACTTACTCCCTATACAAAATGGGATATAGATCTTATAAATCACACAATTTGTCATACATGACCATTGACCATTTCCGAGATAATCATTGTTGTCCTTGTTGTTGTTCAGATTTAAAATACTTAAAACTTTTGTCATACGGGAATTAGTCAACTTCTGGTCAGGCAATGAAAGAAGTTCAATTAAATAGCAACCACGTCTGACTGTCAGTTTAGCCTAGTGTATTCCATTATCTCAGTTCTGCTTACAAGGAAGCAAGTAATTTCTGTTAATATTCAACTCGATTAACATGAAGGTAACGGAAAAACCAGTTTTTTAACAATAATTTGTTACAGAAATGTAGATAAAGCCATGTGAATGGAACACATCAGATTTTTGAGTCTCAAATTTAAAAATCAAGGCAATTTCACGAGCTAATACAAATTCAATACCTTCTGTTATTATACTAAAGAAAACGTATCAACAGAGATGATTTAGTTGATTCTATAATTGGATATTTCAGGCTGTTTTTAGAATAAACACTTCCGTTAATGCTTTCATAACATAATATTCAAATGACCGCATTGTGTCTTCAACAGCTTTATGCAATATTTTTACACTCAATTCTCTGGCAAGTTTTTGGTGGATATTTGTCGTTTTATTAGGTGAGTATACGGAAAAGTCTTAGAAGATGTTGTATTCCACCAAAAAATTCGATATTGAGATTTCAAAAATAAAAAAAGTATGTTAAATACCAAACTTGGTATTTAAGTTCAGTATCTCCCACGATCAACTACCCTTAACATGGAAAAAAATTCAAAAATATTGTTTTTTCCAAAGGGGACTTTAGCGATTTATATGAAAAATATGAAATGATGTCTTGAATTTTCTGGGAAT
Organism: Hymenopus coronatus; assembly: GCA_030762935.1. Classification (NCBI taxonomy): domain Eukaryota; kingdom Metazoa; phylum Arthropoda; class Insecta; order Mantodea; family Hymenopodidae; genus Hymenopus; species Hymenopus coronatus. Next base: position 136,514,055 of record CM060886.1, read on the forward strand.
AGCCTCTGAAGACCTCTTCATTCAGCTGGAAAACCGTAAGAGACAGACAAAAACTTACTACACAAAAAATACAGATTTCATTAAAGTACACATTATTAGTTTCAATTTCAGCCACAAACTTTTCTCGAACGGGAAGACATCTTTCTTCGTGTTTCTCGTCTGTTTAGTCCTGGAAAGCAAAGAAACTGGATTTTCAATTGTTTCACACAGCGACCGGCTTTTAATACCGAGACTATCGCTTTAGCCTGTGCATCTTCTTATTTCCCTGCTACTTACAAGGAAGCTAGTAATAAGACTAATTCTGCTTATGTTTATCTTGATTAGCATGATGTGGATAGCAGATTAATCTTTTGGAGAAAAAGTTTGTTTGGCAACCAGCTAGAGATATGAATGGAACACTTCAAACTTTCCAATGGCAGATTTAAAATCACGTCGATTTCAATGCCTTCTGTTATTATTCTTACCTCATCAACAGAAATGATTGCTTCTATAATTGGATATCTTTGGCTGTTTTAGTACAAACATTCCCGTTAATGCTTTCATAACATAATATTCAAATGACTGCATTCTGCCATTAAAAGCTTTATGTAATATTTTCACACGCAATTCTCTTAGAATTTTTCAGTGGATATCTGTCGTTTTATTAGGTGAGTTTTCGGAAAAGTCTGATTTTCAATTTTTACTTTTTCTAAACGCATTATGTACATAGTGTATAGGGAAGGTATTGTATTGCCCCAAAAATTCGATAGCGAGATTTCACCGGAAATATATATTTTGAGGTGCACTAAGTTCGAAAAAAGCATTTTTAGAAAAGGTCCATGTGGGTCTGTGTGTCTATGGACAGCATAGCTCAAAAACGAAGTCGATTAAATACCAAACTTGGTGTATAAATTCAGTATCTCCCAAAGATGCGACACAAATATTTTGGTTTTTCAAAAGTGACGCTACGATTTCGATTAAAATTTCTTATATTTAAGATATTTATATGAAAATATGATATGTATAACTTGAAATTTCTGGGAATACGCTCTGATCACCTCTTTATTCTGGATGAATTTTACTGTATTTTGTATAACTGGTAATCCGTAAGAGATAGTAAGAAAACTTACTGCACAAAAATGTAGATCTTATTGAAACACACAATTTATATCATATACCTACATTTTTTCGTGGAGTTGACCGTTTTCGAGATATTCCTTGTTATTGGTTTCAGTTTTTATGCACAATTTTACTCATACGGGAACTTGTCAACTCCTGGCTTAGGAAAGAATGTGATTTCAATCCCATAGCAACCACATTTTAAAACATTTGACTGTTGGTTTAGCCTATGTATTCTCTTATTTCCCTTCTACTTATAAAGGAACTAAGCAATAAGACCGTTTCAGCTAATGTTTATCTCGATTAGCATGAAGTGGATAGAAGAATAAGCTTATTTACAATAATTTGTTACAAATATGTAGAGAAAGTCTTGTGAATGGAACACATAAAAAATTTTAAGCGGAAGATAATCTCAGATAATATTCAACCGTTCTTTAAGCATTGAAAATAGTAGATTTAAAGTTATTCGCACACACTCAAAAAGAAGTATGATGTGTTCTATTCACATGATTTTCTCTTATCTATTCTGTAACAGATCATTCTTATAAAACTTTGTCTACTTTATGCTAATCCAGATAAACATTACCAGAAAGTGTGTCATTACTTAGTTGCTTGTAATAGGAGTGAAATAAGGAAATTCATTAGGTTAAACCGACAATCAAATCTTTTAAAATCTGGTCGCTATGCGAAGCAATTGAATTCCCTTCTCTTTGCATTATTAGGATGAAAAATTTGATGTGTTCCAATCACACGAGTTTCACTATCTGTTCTGAAAAAAAAAAAAAAAAAAAAAAGAGATGTTATTTACGTCATGCTGAGCGAGATAAAATTAGCAGAAATAGTCTTATTACTTGCTTCCTTGTAAGTAGAAGCGAAATGACGGAGTACACTAGGCTAAAACGATAGTCAAATGTTTTAAGATCTGTCGATAAGCGATTATCTTTAAAATTTGGTTCTTCCAATTCGAGAAAATATAAAAATTGAAGATTTAAAACAATAACAAGGAATATCTCGGAACTAATTAATTCCACAAAAAAACAAGTACATAAACACATTTCTCCTAGTGATTTTAACTAGATCTACATATTTTCTGTAGGAAGTTTTACGGCTTACCAGTTATAAAAATCACTCAGAATTAAGTAGTGTTTCTTTCCAGAACATTCAAGATATCACTGCATTTGTCTTGAAAATATCTTAAACATGGTATATTAATCAAGATCGTTAGAGCCAGTTTTGAAAATCAGAAACAAGTTTCTTCTAAACGGTGTTCGTAGAGGGGGTGTTTTTTCTTTTTAATTTTTGTATCGTGCCCTTGTAACATGCTGAACTATTTCGTTTTTACTTTCTCTAGCACGTTAGCTAGAGAAGGTATTGTATTCCATCCAAAAATTCTATGGCGATATTTCACGGTAAATACATGTTTTGAGACCCCCTGAGATCTAAAAAGTATTTTTAAAAAAATTTAAACTTGGTATTTAAGTTTAGCATCTTACAAGGATGCGACACGATTTTTTCAAAAATGGCTCCAACGACTATGATAAGACTATCATATATTAAAGATAAACACACGGCAAATAGAATGTCTATCTTGAATTTTCTGGGAATTGCCTCTGAAGACATCTTTATTCGGAATGAAGTTTGCTGGAATTTGCATAACTTCTAAACCGTAAAAGATAGACAAAAACGTATTAAACAAAATATGTAGAGCTCGTTAAAACACACAATTTATTTCATTTAGGTACATTTTTTTCGTGGTGTTGATTGTTTATGAGGTATTCCTTTTTATTGGTTTCAGTTTTAAGAAATGTATACTTTTCTCATACAGGAATTTGTCAACTTCTGTCCATTCAAAGGAACTTCAATCACATAGCACCCAGTTGTTGACTGTCACTTTAGCCTATAACATCATTTCTGCTATTTTTACTTTCTCTACACGTACTATGTACATAGTGCATAGAGGAGGTATTGCACTCCACCCAAAAATTCGATACCGAGATTTCACCGGAAATATATGTTTTAAGGTCCCCTGTATCCAGAAAAGCATTTTCAGAAAAAGGTCCATGTGTGTCAGTGTGTCCGTGTGCCCGTGAACACGATAAATCAAAAACGAAAATTCGATAATATACCAAACTTGGTATTTAAGTTAAGTATCTTCAAGGGATGCCACACGAAGATTTTGAAAAAATCCTTCCACCCCCAACCACCCTTTACATGGAACTTTTTTCGAAAATTTTAATTTTCTCAAAAATGGCTCTAACGATTTTGATTAAAATATCGTATATTAAAGATATTTACCTAACAAATAAAATGCATTTTTTGAATTTTCTGGGAATAGCCTCTGAAGACCACTTTATTCTGGTTGAATTTTACTTAATTTTGCATAACTGCTAAACCGTAAGAGATGGACAAAAACTAATCACACAAAAAATGTAGAGCACGTTAAAACATACAATTTATGCTATGTAGGTTTTTTTCGTGGAGTCGATAGTTTTTTTTTTTTTTTTTTTTTTAGATAATTGTTGTTTTTGGTTTCACCTTTAAGAAACTTACATTTTTCTCCTACAGGAATTTGTCAACTCCTGTCTAACCAACAAATGAACTTCAAAACATAGCAACCATCTTTTGACTATCGCTTTAACCTATGGTACTTTCTTATTTCGCTTCAAATTACAAAGAAGCAAGTAATAAGACTATTTCTGCTATTTTTTTCTCGATTAGCACGGAGTAAATAGAAGCATAATCTTTTTAACAATAATTTGTTGCAGAGATGTAGAGAAAGTCATGTGAATGGGTCACATCAGATTATTACACTTATTTTACTTACTATAGGTCCCGTTCTGGGTTACCTTACCTGAAATGAAACAGCTTGATGGACTTGTTGATAGTGTTTACGTTGGCAACTGTTCGTTAAAACAAAAGAAGGCTGCTCGAGTCCTACATAATTACGTGGAGTCTCATTTTCCAGTCGAGCGGTTAGACTAACAAGTGAATGTCTCGGGGGGGATGGTTGATCGCCAGTAACCTACCTACCTACCACATATACCATCAGTTTTTGTGTGTTTAAGATCCCCTATTAACGTTCCTCCCCGTTTTATTGATGCCACAAACAATACCCTTCATAAATTTGATGTTTCTAATTTTCTCTCATGAATATCTACTCAGTTGTATATTACAATGCCTGTGTATTTCCATATATATTAGGAAGTACTATATCTCCACCACCAGAGAATGCTATTTCCACTGCTACATAACCATAAGAAAAAACTCGTATATGTATCGTTCACATGACTTTCTCTACTTCTGTGTAACAAATTATTGTTAATAAGCTTATCCTTCTATTTACTTCATGCTAATCGAGAAAAAATTAGCAGAAAAAGTCTTATTACTTGCTTTCTTGTAAGTAGAAGTGAAATAAGGTAGTACCATAGGTTAAAGTGAAGCCAAAAGCTGGTTGCTATGTGACTGATGTTCCTTTGTTTGTATGGACACGAGTTGACAAATTCCTGTATGAGAAAGTACAAGTTTCTTAAACCTGAAACAAAAAACAAGGAATATCTCAAAAACGATGTACTCCTCGAAAAAACATTATATAACATAAACGGTGTGTTTTAATGTGCTCTACATTTTTGTGCGGTAAGTTTTTGTCCATTACTTTCGGTTTAGCAGCTATGCAAAATTTCGTAAAATTCATCCAGAATAAAGTAGTCTTCAGAGGCTATTCCCAGAAAATTCAAGATATACATATTATTTGTGAGGTAAATATCTTTAATATACGATATTTTAATCAAAATCGTTAGTGCCATTTTTGAGAAAATCAAAATTTTCGAAAAAAGTTCCATGTAAAGGGTAGTTGGCGGTGGGAGAATTTTCTTGAAAATCTTCGTGTCGCATCCTTGGAAGATACCAAGCTTATATACCAAGTTTGGTATTTAACGGTATTTTCTTTTTTGAGCTATGCTGTCCACAGACACACACACACACACATACACACGGACCTTTTACCAAAATTGCTTTTTTTGGATTCAGAGGGACCCAAAACATGTATTTCCGGTGAAATCTCGTTATCGAAATTTTGGGTGCATTACAATACCTTCTCTATACACTATGTACATTGTGCGTGTAGAAAAAGTAAAAAATCTATGTGTTACACTCACATGACTTTCTCTAGTTGCTATACAAAACTCCTACAAAAGATTATTCTTCTTTGTACACAATGCTAATCAAGATAAACGTTAGCAGAATTTTATTATTTAGTTCCTTATAAGTAGAAGGAAATAAGGGAATGCATTATGCTAAAGTGATTGTCAAATGTTTTAAAAGCTATCGTTATGCGATTGTCATTGTAAATCACTTCTTTGCTTGGCCAGGAGTAGAACAAAAGAAAAACAGACACTTCCTGTGTGAGAAAAGTTTAAGTACTTCACAATTGAAACCAATAACAAGGAATATCTCGAAAACGGTTACCTTCACAACAAAAACGTAAAGGACAAAATTTGTGTGTTTTGTCATGAGGCACATTTTTTGTGTAGTACGTTTTTTTCTATCTTATACGGTTTAGCAGTTAAGCAAAATTCAGCAAAATTCATCCAGAATAAAGAGGTCTTCAGAGGCTATTCCCAAAAAATTCGAGATTCTACATTTTATTTGGGACATATACAGCTTTAATATACAGGATTTTAATCAAAATCGTTAGAGCCATTTTTAAGAAACTGAAAATTTGCGAAATTTTTTCCATGTAAAGGGTAGTTTGTGGTGGGGGGATATTTTTGAAAATCTTCGCGTCGCATCCTTGGAAGATACTCAACCTAAATACCAAGTTTGGTATTTAACGGTCTTTTTGTTTTGAGGCTATGCTGTCCACAGACACACACACACACACTCAGGCACACACACACACACACACGGACGTTTTTTTAAAAATTCTTTTTTCCGACTCATATATATATAATAAATATATATATTATTTATATATATATTATTTATATATATATATTATTTATATATATATATTATTTTTTTATATATATATATATATATATATATATAATAAATTGTGTGTTTTAACAAGATCTATGTGATCTATATCAAAAATCAATACCTATCTTACAATGAAGCAAGAAATAAGACTAATTCTAAGTTTTTTAAGACTAATTTGTTACAGAAATGCAGAGAAAGTCATGTAAAGGGAACACATAAGCTTCTTTTAAAATGATACATTTAAAAAGCTAACCGTTCAATGCTGGTTTAGTCAGAGAGCTGGTTATTAAGACTTCAGAATCTCACTCATATAAGAAGGTTGGCAGGAATGAAGATTCGAGATGATATAGTGTAAACACTGCGTCTATAAGTTAATTAACATAAGTAATTATTAATTCATCAAGCGTTTACATTGCCCTACGGGAGCTGTTTTGAGTTCCCGGGTGAAAATCCAGTGGACAGAGAACATGATATTGTAATTCCTTGTTGATGTTATGTTTACATGTCCAGTTGTTTGTTAATCAGCCCATGGTGAGTAAATTAATAATAATAAATGGCAAATCCCACTAATGAACTTCATTTCACATACAGCAGGCCATGTTCAGGGAAACTACACAATACCAGTCACTTCGCATGGGTAACTAACCTTCTATAGCCAATCTCTGTGAATAGCTTACTCAAAAATCTCATTCACACGACTTTCTCTAAATATCTCTAACAAAATATTGTTAAAACCTTATTCATGCTAATCGAGATAAATATGCTTTCTTGTAATTAGAAGGGAAATAAGAGAATACACTAGGCTAAAGTGATTGTCAAATATTTTAAAAGCTGGTTTCTATGTGATTATAATCCGCTTTCTTTGTACGGCCAGAAGTTGACAAATTCCCGTAAGAGAATTTCTTTCAGTGCTTTGAAATTGAAATAAAAAGAAGTATAATTTGACAAAATTTTGTGTTTTAACGAACTCTACATTTTTTTTTGTGCTAACTTGGTCACTTGTTTAAAGCCCCCTGATCTCTCTCGAGATGTACATCCTCCCGCACCTTAAGTCCTGAAGTCCTCTACGCTTGCCCGAGTTAATTCTATCCTGAAACTATACCCCCTAACGATGCACAGTGGTAAGGTTAATTCCTACCCCACCTGAGTGTCCTACAGTATTTAAATCTCAAATAAAATACATATTGTATTTTCTAGAAATAGTTTGTGAAGTCTTCTTTATTTTGAAGGCACTTTGTAGATATAATATTGTACCGTACTATGTCTTACATGCGTATCGACAGAGACAACAGGGGCCTTGGTATTATGCCACTCTGCAGATTTTTTTTTTTTTCGAGTGGAGGGGAAAAATCCACCTTATGAACTAACCCGGGCAAGCCCGGAGTGTCGGGGTCTCCCATGTGGACATACCGACTAAAAAACCCCTCCACCAGTATTAGAAGGAAGAAAGGAGAGGCGGTACCGCATTATTGCACCCGCGGATTCAGGGCGATAATATAACTGACTGCAGGGTGTAGTCAGAGGGGTGAAATGAGGACCGGGAGACAGACTTGACCGAGGCCCAGACTGCCACCGCGGAGTATTCGGGGAGAGGAATGAAGGAATTCTAGGGTGAAGGATGGAGTTAGTGCTGGTTGACTCTGTTGAGCCATTCGTCGTATTCTGGGACGTTTTCGAGCCTAAGCCCTTGGCGTCTACTTTGGATGTTGAACCTGGAAGTTTTAGGTGCCGACTTCTCCAGTAGAGCTCTCACCTCCTCCCTGAAGATGAGTCGGATATCGGTGACTGCTGTTGCTATTGCTTGGTGAAGTTCTGGATGTGAAGTGGTGCTGTTCTGTTCCTGAAGCTTGTCCTCCAAGGCCGTCAGCTTAGCCGTAAGAATCAGACCTCCGCGTGGAGGTCCTGAATGGCCTCACTTAGGCCCTGGATTTCCTGCTGCAGGATGGTTGGTGTTGGTTGTTCAGTCTGCGGAGATGGCTGTGTAGATGATGGTGTCCGGGCTGGTTTAGGCGATGAGTGCCTGCTCTTTGGGTAGCTGGGGCACTGGGCTTGCCCGGTGAAATGTCCCGTACCACCACAGGTGGCACAGAACCGGCGACGGCGGCGGAGGTCGTGCCCAGTGCACTCCGAAGTGTATGCGTTTGTGCCACAGTAGTGGCACTTCGGCGGCGAAGAGCAGTCTTCTTGGCTGTGCCCGTAGGCACAGCAGAGACGGCAAGGCGGTGTCTTTCCTGTCTGCTTGCCTCTACGTGCAGAAGTCGCCCTAATAAGGGCAACCCTGACGCCAAGGCAGCCTCCAGGTCTGATCGGTCCTGTAGCTCCACCCTTACTAGTGGTGTCGGGCCCCGGCCTCAGGTTATTCTAGTGGCCCTCGAACATGAAGGCCATCTAGATTGTGCAGCGGCAAGGAGGTGCCGGGTGGAGAGATCCCGAGGGACCCCCCTAACCACGGCACTGTACCGGGGCGGCGTCGGCGATGAAGTGTTGGCTGCCGGTGAAGCAGCGGCGGTCGGCGGCTGTGGTGATGGTGAGCGCGGCAAAGGTGCAGCGCTCACTGCCGGTGTACGGCAGGTGGCGGAGATGCCGGTGAGCGCTTCCTACCGGCGGATGCCGGAGAAGCGGTGGCTGCTGTAGGAGCTGCTGGTCTGCGTTGATGCTTCCTCTTCGGCATCTCGAAGCCTGTGCAGAAACGGCGCAAGAAGAATTTATCTCTGTCGTTGCTTTATGTTCGTACTATGAAGTGTTTTGACAATACACGTGTTGTGTGCGATTCCCTTAGGAATGTTATTCTCTTATTAGTCCGCGGAAATATCTGTTAATATATTCATGCTTGAAAAGTGTATTTTATGTAAGATATAAATATGAAAACTGAAACATGTAGACAGGTTTGTAGACAATTTCAACAATTTTCTGGTTATCCAGTTCCGGGTAAAGATACCGTGAGATGTTTGGTCAATAAATTTAGAACGGGATCGCTAAACATTCACTCAAAGAGACGAAACATGTTTTAACGGAGGAAAAGCTAGATGAACTTGGTGCTGCATTCGAATGCTCACTAAAGAAGTCTCTCAGCCGTGTTGCACAGCAAGTGAGTGTTTCACAAACCTGTGTCCATACAGTTACTGAACTTTTACAACTGAAACACTACTGTGTGACTATAGTACAGAAATTATGAACATTACTCAAGAACTTATGCGTGTGAATAGTAATTTCATCCAACAATGTCAAGAATCTCTTCGTGCAGATGGACACCACGTTCAACAATACTCATATCTGAGTTAGTGCTCATACGTATGTTACTAACACTCGTGAGTAAGTAATGAAAAACTCCGCAGTATAGTAGACTGTGTGCGAAGCACGCATTTGCGCGTTCCGAGGCCTTGGTATAAAACGAAAGCTCTGTATAATGGGTATGGGTTAAGCTTTAGTCGAAAAACTACTACACAAAAAATGTAGAACTCTTCAAAATACACAATTTACTCAAAATAACCTTTTTCGCGTTATAAGCCAATTCCCAGGTAAGTATTAATTTCTCTAGCACGTATGTACGATGCACACAATTGATTAAGAAGGCATTGTATTCCACCCAAAATTAGATTTAGAGATTTCACCGGAAGTGCCTGTTTTGAGAACTGATTCCAAAAAAAAAAACATTTGTACAAAAATGTTCGTGTATCCTACCAAACTTGGTATAGGTATAAGTTTGGTATTTTCGAACAAATGGAACTTCTCAATGTTTTTGAGCAAAATACCAAATATTAAAGATATTGGCTAATCAAATGTATATCATGAATTTGTTAGGATAGCCAAAGCCTCTGAGATGCTCTGCATTCTGAGTGAGTTTTCTATAACTGGTAAACCGTAAGAGATAGACATAAATTTATTACATAAAAAATCTGACGTGTTCCATTCCCATAACTTTCTCTATCTGTTCCAAATACAAACTACTCTTACAAAAGATTAATCTTTTATCTAGATACTGCTAATCGAGGTCCACGATCCCTCCTAAAGTCTTTCCCCCTTCTGTCCTCCATCGTCCATTTATCCATCCCACCATCTTTTCCGATCTCTGCAGAGTTGGGAACTAGGGAATTACATTATGCTAAAATGATAGTCAAATCTTTTAAAAGCTGGTCGCTATGTGAAACAATTGTGGTTAGGTTCGCTTTGCATGGTAACATTTGAGAAAAGTTGGGTTTAAAAATGAAGCCAATAACAAGGAATGGTCAATTCTGCAAGGAAAACATATATGACAAAAATTACGTGCTTTAACAGATCTATATTTTTGTGTACAAAGTTTTTGTCTACTCGTATCTTTTATGATTTAACCGTTATGCAAAACTCATTCAGAATAAAGAGGTCTTCAGAGACTATTCCCAGAAAGTTCAAGATATACATTTTATTTTGATGTAAATTAATTAATAAAAACAAATTAATTCTTCTATCTACATCATGCTACTCGAGATAAACATTAACAGAAACGTTTTGTTTTAAGAAGAAGAGAAATAAGGGAATACACAAGGCTAAAGCGATAGTCATGTCTTTTAAAAGCTGGTTGCCATGTGGTTGAAATGAGTTTCTACACAGTGCCGTGTGAGAAAAGCTTAAGTATTTTAAATCTGAAACCAATAATAAGGAATATCTAAAACATGGTCAACGACACGAAAAAAATGTATATAACATAAATTGTGTGTTTCAACGAGATCTACGTTTTTATTTTCTCTACACGTACTATGTGCATAGTGTATAGAGAAGGTATTGCACTCCACCAAAAAATCGATACCGAGATTTCACCGGAAATATATGTTTTAGGGTCCCTTATTTCCAAAAAAAGCATTTTCACAAAAAGGTCCGTGTGTCTGTGAAAACGATAACTCAAAAACGGAAACTCGGTAAAATAACAAACTTGGTATTTAAATTTAGTATCTTCCAGGGATGCGACACGAAGATTTTGAGACAAATCTCCCCACCCCAAACTACCCTTTACATGGAAAAAGTTTCGAAAATGTTGATTTTCTCAAAAATGGCTGTAACGATTTTGATTAAAATATTGTATATCAAAGATATTTACATGCCAAATAAAATGTATAATTTGAATTTTCTGGGAATAGCCTCTGAAGACTACTTTATTCTGGGTGAATTTTATGGAATTTTGCATAACTGCTAAACCGTAAGAGATGGACAAAAACTTATCTCACAAAAAATGTAGAGCGCATTAAAACACACAATTTATGTTGTATACAGTTTTTTTTCGTGCGGTTGATCGTTTTTTAGATATTCCTTGTTTTTGGTTTTAGCTTTGAAAAAACTTAACCTTTCCCATACAGGAATATGTCAACTGCTGTTCATACAAACAAAGGAACTTCAGTCACATAGCAACCAGCTTTTAACTAACACTTTAATCTATGGTGCTCCCTTATTTCGCTTCTACTTAGAGAAATCAAGTAATAAGAGTAGTTCTCCTAATTTTTTCTCAATTAGCATGAAGAAAATAGAAGCATAAGCTTTTTAAGAATAATTTGTTGCGAGAAAGTCACGTGAATGGTACACATCAGATCTTGCAGTTTAACCTTTATACAAAATACAGCAAAACTCATCCACAATAAAGAGGTCCTCAAAGACTATTCCCAGAAAATTCAAAATATACATTTTATTTCTGATATAAGTATCTTTAATATATGATATTTTAATAAAAATCTTTGTATGCAATTATGAGAAAATCAATATTTTCAAAAAAAATTTCCACGGTAAGGGATCCTTGGAAGGTACTAAACTTAAATACCAAGTTTGGATTTAACGTGCTTTTCGTTTTTCAGCTAATTTGTCCTGAGCTACTCACACACACAGACGCACACACACACAAACGGTCGTTTTTCTAAAAATATTTTCTTCGGACCCAGGAGACCTCAAAAATATATTCGGGATAAATTGCATAACTGGTACACCATAAGAGATAGGCAAAAAACTGGAGATTTTGTTAAAACGCACAAATTTTGTCACATACGTTCTTCTTTTCCTTTTTGAATACAAGTGACTGTTTTTGAGATTATTATTTGTTTCAGCTTTAAAAAACATATACTTTTCTCATACGGGAATTTATCAACTTTTGGCCATACAAATAAAAAAAAATCTGATGTGTTCCATTCACATGACTTTCTCTATAACCCTGCAACAAATTATTCTTAAAAAGTTTATGCTTCTATTTACTTCATGTTAATCCAGACAAATTAGCAGAAATAGTCTTATTATTTTCTTCCTTGTAAGTAGAAAGGAAATAAGGGAGTAGCATAGGTTAAACTGATAGTCAAAACCTGGTTACTATGTGACTGAAGTTCCTTTGTTTGTATGGACAGGAGTTGATAAATTCCTGTATGAGAAAAGTTAAGATTTTCCACTCTGAAAACAAAAACAAGGAATATCTCAAAAACGATCAACTCCAAGAAAAATATGTATACAACATAAATTGTGTGTTTTAATGTGCTCTACATTTTTTGTGTGGTAAGTTTTTGTCTATCTCTTATGGTTTAGCAGTTATACAAAATTCCGGAAAACTCACCCAGAATAAAGCAGTCTTCAGAGACTATTCCCAGAAAATTCAAAATATACATTTCATTTGTCAGGTAAATATCTTTAATATACAATATTTTAATCAAAATCGTTAGAGCCATTTTTTAGAAAATCAAGATTTTCGAAAAAAGTTCCATGTAAAGGGTAGTTTGGGGTGGGGGATTTTTCTCAAAATCTTAGTGTCGCATCCCTGGAAGATACTAAATTTAAATACGAAGTTTGGTATTTTACCGACTTTTCGTTTTTGATTTATCGTGTTCACACACACAGACACTCTGATACACGGACACACACACGGATCTTTTTCTGAAAATACCTTTTTTGGATATAGGGGACCCTAAAACATATTTCCGGTGAAATTTCGGTATCGAATTTTTTTGTGGAGTGCAATACCTTCTCTATACACTATGTACATAGTTCGTATAGAGAAAGTAAAAAAAGGGAGGGATTTTAATCACATAGCAACCAGCTGTCAAAACATTTGACTATCGCTGTAGCCTAAGGCATTCACTTATTTCCCGTACACTTACCTACAAGGAACAGAAGAACAAGCTTTTTAACAATAAATTATTGCAGAAATGTGGAGAAATGGAATACACCAGATTTTTGAAGATAGAAAAGGCTAATATATTTTGGTCAGCCCTGTTGCTGGTCTGTATTGTCTGGAAAACAGAGCAAAGAGGAAGTAAATTATGGTGTATTTCTGTGTTGTAGCGTGCGCGCGTTTGAAGTCAGAAAAAGTACAAAAAATCACACGAAATCTGTCGCCAGCACTTTGGTGCACACAATAAAATCATTAACGCTAATGTCCTTGGTGGGTGCGCTTCCAGTATAATCACATTCAAACCTCGAAATGGCAATTTGGAGTACGCTATTTTATTTCAAACACTTCTGTAACACGACTCAAAAACCTGATGTGTTCCAATCTACATCTCTGCAACAAATTATTGTTAAAAAGCTTATTCTTTTATTTTCTTCTACTTAATCGAGAAAAAGTTAGCAGAAACGGTCTTATTAATTGAGGGGCTCAGTGCCAGAGGGAGCTATCCCACACATTATGAAAAAATAAGATTTTGTTTTGTTTTTAGACAGCTTCTGCCGTCTCTCATGTCTGTACAAATCTTGGTAACTAACTGTTTTAGAGTGCCATCTACAGTAAGTTACAGAAACTGTGTCATTTTCCAAAGTGAGAAGGTTTGTGCCAGATGGGGATATCCCACCATGAAGTTGCCTGCTATTTAAAGAACAATGCCACCAAACTTACAGAACTTTTAACTATTTTAATAGTATTGTTTATTGTTTAAACTATAGGCCAAGAAATAATGATTTTAGGCCTTAATACGTGCAACAGAATAATATGTAAGATTATTATTAAAGTTTAAGATCAGTTCACCCTGAAGACGAGGAAGATGCACTTCTTCGAAACGTTGGTGTCAAGCCAAGTTTTTACCTGGCTAGAAGCCCGAGAAGATTTTGAATTAACACGTCGCCAGGAAAGCTTTAGTTCTTATTTTATTGTGTAAATAGTTGAAATTTTAGGCATTATACTATGCTGCAGATTATTCTGTTTTTCAAAATGGAGGCAAATAGTATAGCTAGTGAAGGAAAGAAACGAATATGCAAGCAAAACATATGGAAAAAAGTTGTTGCTAAACGAAAAAGAAACAATGGTGAGGAATATCAATAATACAATGTTTAGTTTCTCTGTCTGCATAAGTAAATTTTTAGTAAATAATACGGTTTGCAGTGCTAAATAAATAAAAACTGTTAAATATCACTTTTTCTTATTTTCTAGGACATTTCAAAACGTGGATCAAATACTGGATTTAAAAAAGTTGTATCTTAATATTACATTTTTCACGAAATCAACAACTCTAATAAAACTCCTTTTTTCTTAAATTTAGCTATTTGTGGGATAGCTCCCTCTGGCGCTGAGCCCCTCAATTGCTTCCTTAAAAGCGGAAGCGAAATAACAGAATAGGTACACTAGACTTAGCCAGCAGTCAAATGTTTTAAAAGTTGGTTGCTTTGAAATCGAACTTTCTTTTGTATGTATGGTCAGGAGTTGACAAATTCCCGTATGAGAAAAGTGTAAGTACCTTTTTTTTTAAAAAATTGATTATTTCAAAAACGGTGAACCCACGAAAAAACGTAAATGGCATAAATTGTGTGTCTTAAGTAGATATACATTTTTTATCGTAAGATTTTGTCCATCTGTTACGGTTTAGAAGTTATGCAAAATTCCGTAAAATTCATCCAGAATGAAATAGTCTTGAGAGGCTGTTCCCACAAAATTCAAGATGTACATTTTATTTGTCAGGAAAATATCTTTAATATACGATATTTTAATCAAAATCGTCAGAGCCGTTTTTGAGAAAATAAAAATGTTAGAAGTTTTTTCCATGTAAAGAGTAGTTTGCGTTGAAGGGACTTTTCTAAAAATCTTGGTGTCGCATCCCTGGAAGACACTCAACTTAAATACCAAGTTTGGTATTTTCCCGACTTTTAGTTTTTGAGCTATCGTGTTCACAGACACACGTACACACACCGATCTGAAATGCTTTTTTTGGATACAGGAGACCCTAAAACATGTATTTCCGGTGAAATATCGGTATCAAATTTTTGGGTGCAATACAATACCTTCTCTATATACGTGTAGAGAAAGTAAAAAACATCAACTTATATACAGTTGCGTAACTTCATCATACTTTTTTTTGTCAAGTATGTGTATCATCACTTTCTCTGTCACGATGTGTTCCATTCACACGACTTTCTCTACATCTCTGTAATAGATTATTGTTAAAAGGTTATTCTTCTATTTACTTCATTCTTATTACTTGCTTCCCTGTTAAGTAGAAGCGAAATAAGGGAGTACCATAGGTTAAAGTGATAGTCAAAAGCTGGTTGCTATGTGACTGAACTTCCTTTGTTTGTATGGACAGAAGTTGACAAATTTCCGTGTGAGAAAAGTACAAGTATTTTAAAACTGAAACCAATAAAATGGAATATCTCAAAAACCGTCAACTAAAAAAAAATGTATATAACATAAATTATGTGTTTTAACGAGCTCTACATTTTTGTCTATCTCTTACTGTTCCAGTTATGCAAAATTCATCAAGAATAAAGAGGTCTTCATAGGCCAGAAAATCTTTATTCTGAATGTATTTTGCGGAATTCTGTAATGAAATGGCGTTTTATTTATGGTTCTCTTTTAACTGCTGTAGTTCTCAGCGTCCCATTCTATACTGGGCGTGAAAGGTCGCTTAATTTTGCTCAGAGGTCTCTCTATTAGGCTTGAGGTTATTTTACGTGCCGTAAATCTACGACATGGGACCAACGGATTTACTTCCCTTCCGAGGGAAGCCATGCTAAGGAGTTTTACACCCGAAAAAATTCATCATCCTCCGCCGGGGGTACATGAAGTTAGCATGGTAACCATTACACCACGGAGGGCAACTGCGGAATTCTGCATAACTAGGAAACTGTAATAGAATAGACAAAAACTTACTTTACCAAACATATAGAACTCGTTAAAATACACACTTTATTTTATATACTTTTTTTTTTTTTTTCCTTGAAGTTTGCCGTTTTACAAATATTCCTTATTATGGGTTTCAATTTTAAACTACGCATCTTCCCAAAAGGGCTCACCTTTCGTTTCATATCTCTTTTGTTTTTCTAGAAACTCAAAACGAAACGAACTTCAGTTGTTCACATATGGATCAGCTTTTAAAAGAATCGACTATCGCTTTAGCCTGGTATATTCCCTTATTTCCCTTCTGCTTTTAAGGAAGTAGGTAGTAAGATCAATGGTGTTAATGTTTATCTCGTTTAGCATGATATAGATAGAAGAATACTCTTGTAAGAAATGTTTCCTTCCAGAACAGGTAGAGGATGCAACAAGTTATGCTCTTCACGGCCTATTTCTAACAAGGAATAAATATACAGAAAATGATTAAATCTACAAAACTGCCTTTATTTTTTTTTGATTCAGGGGACCTCAAAATATGCACTTCTTGTGAAATTACAGTATCGAATTTTTCGTTGGAATAAAAACGCATTTCTGCCTACTATGTATATTGTACACTAGTAGAACTAATATAGAGATTTATGAAAATGTTTAGAATTTATATCAAAGCAAATATAGTGAGTAGAGAAAGGCATGTGAATGTGACATGTTACTTTTAATGTAAATATTTATTTCAGTGCAGAAAGCAACTTGAAGTCTACAACATGTGTTGTAACGTATTTTTTTTGCTGGCCGTTGCATCGACCAATGAAATATTAAGTTAGGTCAGAAGGGGGAATATGAGTCATAACTCCATTATGCCTCCAGTATCGATTGAAGATAGCGCCACTGTTCCGAAAAGTCGATACCTGCTCGAATGTCAGCTCTTCATTACATATCGCTCACAGACCTGCTTTTTCGATTGTCCCAGTAAATAAAACTAAAAAATCTGATTGTACCATTCACATGACTTTCTCCATATCCCTGCAACAAATTATTCTTAACAAGCTTATACTTCTATTTACTTTATGCTAATCAGAAAAAATGAGCAGAAATAGTCTTATTACTTGCTTCCTTGTAAGTAGAAGTGAAATATAGGACTACCATAGGTTAAAGTGATAGTCAAAAGCTGGTTGCTATGTCAATGAAGTTCCTTAGTTTATATAGAAAGGAGTTGACAAGTTCCTGTATGAGAAAAGTATACGTTTTTCAAAGCAAAAACCAAAAAGTATAAGTTTTTCATAGCAGAAACCAAAAATAAGGAATGTCTAAAAAACGACGAACTCACGAAAAAAATGTATATAACATAAATTGTGTACTTTAACGTGCTCTACATTTTTGTGTAGTAAGTTTTTGTCCATCTCTTACGGTTTAGCAGTTATTCAAAATTCAGTAAAATTCATCCTGAATAAACTACTCTTCAGAGGCTATTCCCAGAAAATTCAAGATATACCTTTTATTTGTCAGGTAAATATCTTTAATATACGAAATTTTAATCAAAATCGTTAGAGTCATTTTTGAGAAAATCAAAATTTTCGAAAAAAGTTCAATGTAAAGGGTAGTTGGGGATGGGGGAATGTTTCTCAAAATCTTCGTGTCGCATCCGTGGAAGATACTAAACTTAAATACCAAGTTTGGTATTTTACCGACTTTTCGTTTTTGAGTTATCGTGTTCACAGATACACGGACACACTGACACACGGACACACACACACACACACACACACACACGGACCTTTTTGTGAAAATGCTTTTTTTGGTAATTGGGGACCCTAAAACATATATTTCCTGTGAAATCTCGTATCGAATTTTTTGGTGGAGTGCAATACCTTCTCTATACACTATGTACATAGTGCGTATAGAGAAAGTAATAATCTGATGTTACACACACATGACTTTCTCTAGCCAATCTATAAAAAACTTCTTAAAAAGATTATTCTTCTTTCTACACAATGCTAATCGAGATAAATATTAGCAGAATGTTCTTATTATTTAGTTCCTTAAAAGTAGAAGGGACTATTCTAAAGTGATAAACAAATGTTTTAAAAGCTATCGCTATGCGATTGTCATTTCTTTGCTTGGCCAGGAGTAGAACAAAAGAAAAACGGACACTGCCTGTCTGAGAAAAGTACAAGTACTTGCCCAGTTGAAAGCATAACAACGGGATGTACATTTTGTGTAGTAAGTATTTGTCTATCTCTTACGCTTCAGCAGTTAAGCAAAATTCATCCTTAATAAAGAGGATTTCAGAGGCTGTTCCCAGAAAATTCAACATCTACATAGTTTTAGTACATATTATATTTAATCAAAATCGTTAGAGCCAAATTTATGAAAATCAAAAATTTCGAAAAATTTTCCGTGAAAAGGGTAGTTCGTTGCGGGGGAATTTTCTTGAAAATCTTCGTGTCGCATCCTTAGAAGATACGAAATCTAAACACCAAGTTGGTAATTAACGGACTTATCGTTTCTGAGCTGTGCTCTCCACAGTCACACAGCACACACGGACCTTTTTCCAAAAATGTTTTTTTTTTTGGATTCAGGAGGTCTCAAAACATGTATTTTCGGTGAAATCTCGGTATCGAATTTTTGGGTGCATTACAATACCTTCTCTATACACCATGTATATAGTACGTGTAGAGAAAGTAATAAACTATCCTATGTGTTTCATTCACATTATCTTCACTGCTTATTCTGTAACTATCTTATTAAAGCAATACACCAGGATAAAGTGATAGTCAAATATTTTAAAAGCTGTCGATCTGCGATTGTCATTCAAATTCGGTTTTCTTTTCATGGCCGGGAGCAAAACAAAATAGATATGAAACGGTACAGAATTCCCGGATGAAAAAAAATTAAGTACTTTAAACCAATACCAGGGAATATCTCTGAAATGGATAGCTCTACAAAAAAGTCTCTATGACATAACTTGCGTGTTTTAACGAGATCTATATTTTTTGTTGGTGAGTTTTGTCTATCTCTTATGGTTTACAAGTTGTGCAAAAATTATTCAGAATGAAGAGGTCCTTAAAATCTATTCCCAGAAAGTTAAAAGTATACAGTTTACTTGCCTTATAAACATCTTAAATATACGTTGTTGTAAACAAAATCGTTACAGCCAGTTTTGAAAAATCCGAATTTTTTTCCGTATAAAGGGTAGTTTTGGTCAAAATGTCCATGTCGTATCCATAGAAGATGACTTTAAATACCAAGTTTGGTATTTTACTGACTTTTTCGTTTTTAGGTATCGCGTTTACACCACACGACACTCACACGCACCTTTTTCTAAAAATGTTTTTTTACTTTCTCTACACGCACTATGTACACAGTGTATAGAGAAGGTATTGTAATGCACCCAAAAATTCGATACCAAGATTTCACCAGAAATATATGTTTTGGGACCCCCTGAATCCAAAAAAAAAGTATTTTTAGAAAAATATCCGCGTGTATGTCTGTCTGTCTGTGTCTGTGTGTGGTTGTGTCTGTGGCCAGCATAGCTCAAAAACGAAAAGGCGGTTAAATACCAAACTTGGTATCTTCCAAGGATGCGACACGAAGATTTTCAAGAAAATCCTCCCACTCCCAACTACCCTTTACATGGAACTTTTTTCGAAAATTTTGTTTTTCTTAAAAATGACTAACGATTTTGATTAAAATCTCTAAAGGTATTTAAGATATTTACATGCCAAATAAAATGTATATCTTGAATTTTCTGGGAATAGCCTCTGAAGACTACTTTATTCTGAATGAATTTTACAGAATTTTGCATAACTGATAAATCGTAAGAGATGACAAAAACTTACTACTCAAAAAATGTAGAGCACGTTAAAACCCACAATGTATGTTATATACTTTTCTTTCGTTGAGTTGGTCGCTTTTTAGATATTCCTTGTTTTTGGTTTCAGCTATAAAAAAAAGTACTTTTCTATACAGGAATTTGTCAACCACTGTCCATAAAAAGGAACTTCAGTCACATAACAACCAGCTTTTGACTATCACTTTAACCTATGGTACTACTGTATTTCGCTTCTACTTACAAGGAAGCAAGCAATAAGACTATTTCTGCTAATTTTTTCTGGATTAACATTAAGTAAATAGAAACATAAGCTTGTTAACAATAATTTGTTGCACCGATGCAGAGAAAGTCATGTGAATGGTTCACATCAGATTTTTACACTATACATAGTAGGTGTAAAGTCTGAGAATCGCTTTAGCCTAATGTATTCTTCTATTATTTACAGCGAAATGTTGAATGAACATTTACCTGTATTAACAAGAAGAAATTAGAACAAACGAATTCAACACATCAGACTGTCTGAAAAGAACAATGCAACGGCAGATTAATGCATGATCTCCCCCTCTCATTTCGTTCTTATTGATATTTAAATGTCATTGAATATGCATCAAACAAAATACTGTGATGCGCCGCTTTTCCTACTCATTTCTTTCAGAAAATATTTTTTTTACGTGTTGTATTATTCATCTCAATTTAAATGTTCCGCTTGCAACTTCATCAACTTTAAGGCTCAAGTTTCCCACAAGAAGAAGAAGAAGAAAATTACTTTCTTTTATACATAAAGATGAAAACCTGTCTAATATCCTGACAGTCTGTTTTAAAATTCTTGAGCTTGTAAGTCTTGGGGAGATGTTTCAGTACTTTTTAATGGACACGTGGGTGTACAACACCTGGTTACCAAGCTAGGCAGTGGCATTCAGCAGGTGTGGGTTCGATTCCCATTTTTTCGGGGTTTTCCCTTATCTTGAGAAGACGAATGTCGAGTAACTTTAAGATCCATGGAACCCGAGACCATTTGAGCATCATATCATCAATTGCATTCATCGCCCGATATGACCAAACCAGGTTAAAGGACGTTAAGCTAAAAAAAAAAAAATAAAAAATAAAAAAAAAATGTATATCTTGAATTTTCTGGAAATACCTTCTAAAGACCTGTTTATTTTGGATGACTTTTTCTTAATTTGGCATAACTAGTAAACCGTAAGAGATAGACAAAAACACTATACAAAAATGTAGATCTTGTTAAAATACACAAGTTATGTCATATATATTTTTTTCGTGGAACTTACCGTTTTCGAGCTATTCCTTGTTATTAGTTTCAATTGTGACGTACTTATACTTTTCTCAGACGGAAGTGATGGTTTTTCTTTTGTTCTACTCCTGGCCAAGCAAAGGAGCGATTTGCAGTGACAATCGCATAACGACAGATTTTAAAACATTTGACTATCACTTTAGCCTAGTGCATTCCCTTAGTTCCCTTCTACTTATAAGGAACTAAGTAATAAAATTCTGCTAATGTTTATTTCGATTAGCATGGTGTTGAAGGAAGTTTGTAGAGTAGCTAGAGAAAGTTATGTGAGTATAGCACATCAGATTTTGAGTAGTGTTTATCACCCTCTTTTACTACTTGTGGCACCGCAGGCGATGGCACTGAGGATGCATAGAATGAGATGGAGCGCCGGTGGGATGCATGGCAAGAGAACCCGGAGAAAAGCCGCCCCTGCGCCGCTCTGTCCCCCTCAAATCACTTGGGATCGAATCCTGGTCATAGGTAAGAGGCGAGTGGTATAGCCACTGAGAATTTGATTAGGCGACGGGTTCAAAAATGTTTCGCCAGATTGGCTCATCATGAGAAAGCCATTGCAGGTTCCCCCTGCATGACTTGAGGGCAACCCCAAAAACGAAGTCATTAGTTCAGCTAACAGTAAGACGGTGAATGCAAGTTCATGAAAACTACGGAGACTATTTCGAAACAAGACAACCGTTGAGGAACCTACACTGTAACACTACCCTCAACTGAAATGATTTGAAAAATGTTCCATTTGAAGAATAGTTTGGGTTGGTGGATTTTCATGTCACATTCTTGGAAGATGAAGTTATATATGAATTTGGTATTTTATTTTTCGTTTTTAGTTATGCTGTTCATGCACACACGCACCTTTTTTTTGTAAAATTTTGCTTTTGATTTAATTGTTTTTTTCACACAAGCCGTATGTAAGACACGAGTTGGATAGGTAGAGTCAGACTGAAACATTAAATTCAATTCATAGTCGGGATATGAACCACGGATTGCTCGGTCTCTTAGCCGGTTGCTCTACCACTGAGCTACCATGGTAACATTCCACACCCGGAGTATAGTATTGAATTTTTCTGTTTGATTCTACTTATACAAATGGCTTTTTACAAACGCGTGTATTCTGGTGAAATCTCGGTATCGAATTTTTGGATGGAATACAATACTTGCTATACGCAGTAATAATTATGGTGGAGTACAATGGCTTCTGTGGGAGGTGTTCCCACCAGAGAAGTAGGTCCAGCAGGAGAGGAATCAGTCAGACCCATGTTGTATAATTCATAAGACGCCCTGAGAGATTGGCAATGCTGTGTCAAACAGATGAAGCAAGATGCATATCTATCTGGGAGTTTTGTTTGAAGATGCTATCACCATAAGTGGGGTCCATTATCAGGGGTGGCCAGGAAGTCTCCCTAATATATCATCCACAAGGAAATGACTCGGTTGACATACGAAATGGTCCATCTAATGTGATACTTATTTATCTGTCAAATGCCATTCCTTGACAGTGGGCAGACAGGGGTCGGTAAATCCCACTTTGTGCCAGAGACACAGATATATAAAATAGGGTGTTTCAAAACGACACCAAACGAAGATGTGGACCTTGTTAGTCATACCGTACGCGATACGTGAATATAATTTTCGGCTCTAAATTGGCACATACAAAAACTGCCATAAATTCACCATGGATTAGGCAGTCTTACATAACCAGATGGCACTGCCTGACCCACTCCAATAGAGATGCCGATTGATAGCGAAGGTCCCAGTCGCGTGGTGTAGGCGTGGTTTGATAGACACGCCGGCGCGGGACAGGTCACCTTAGTAATGGAAAACGTAGCATGTGGGTGTGGCGCTAGACAACCGTTGTTCCTTCGCTGCCTAATCTCAAATGTGTGCGACTTTTAAACACATAAAACTTAGAAGAGTTTGAAAGTTGCGACATCAAGTTTAGGACTAGTCAAAGTGTAAGCTAATCGATTGTTATCTTCGTTTGGTGTTTTGAAACGGCCTGTGTATATATATATATATATATATATATATATATATATATATAGAGAGAGAGAGAGAGAGAGAGAGAGAGAGAGAGAGATGCTCTATTCTTATGCATTGTGGTTGGTGAAGCAGAATTTTCGAACAGCCGCCATAGTTAGTCACTACACTTTTGAGATGAGTACGCCTTGTGTGGGTTAAATGTTCAATTAAGCAGTAAATTTAAATTAAGTTTTAAACCAGGGTCGATACATGTGTAGTGTTTGGTTGTAGTTTCTCGAATAGCAGAAACAAAAACAAGGAAAGTGTTTCAATACACAGGTTAGTGTACTTATTTAAGTGATTTTTCGGTGGTATATGTCATACATTATCAACAGAACGATTCTGTATTGTTTGTTAGATTTTAAATGTCCAACTCGGAAACACCGCTGAGAAGCTTGGTTAAAGGCAATTCGCAGACAAAATTGGCAACTACTCCGGTTTATAAGAAACCTCTTGCTAATTCGCCCATTTAACAGCTATCGTAAGAAATAATTTCTATCAAATTATGTACTTATGATACCAGAACCGTGAGAATAGGGGGCGTGGTTCTCGCACTCGGAATGCAATGGTAATTATCACAATATTCCTCGACCGAAATTCTTGATCAATATCACACATTCTACTGAAACTTTAAACCAATGCTGTAATACCTTTTGTTACAATAACAGTAGTTTTAGACAAGAAATTAGAATAAAATTAAGTTATGACCTTGCTGCGATGTTTACTGCAACAATACCAATTTATCAATAATGGTACCTTCTGACAGGCCAAAAAATGTGAATGTATTAAGTTTTCCTTCAACTCGAGATCTCTCCCATTCCATTATCCTTTGTTGTACTTGGAAAAACAAGTATTAGGGTCGGCTGTTAAGTTCCGGGCCTCTCAATAAAAGCAGCATTAAAAAAAAATATATATATAAAAAAACATGTTTGCTTTATTTCTGAACACCATGTTTTATAAAGTCGCTGTAAGACCTAGCAGTTAGGCGACTTAAAATAAATGCATTACAAACATACAAACCATCTCCAGAAAGGCTAATACATTTGTGATATCGGTGTTCTAATTTAATTAAACCATTTCTGTAGTGCGATTTATCAAGGTCCTCAAAATAGCTGTTTACCGCATCAATGACCTCGTCGTTGCTGTGAAATCTTCTCCTCCAAGACAAGTTTTGAGATTGGGAACAGGTAATAGTCACTAGGTGCTAGATCTGCCGAACAGGGTGGCTGTCACGCAATTCCAATTTTAATTTTTGAGGTTGGGAACAGGTAATAGTCACTAGGTGCTAGATCTGCCGAATAGGGTGGCTGTCACGCAATTCCAACTTTAATTTTTGAGGTTGGGAACAGGTAATAGTCACCTGGTGCTAGATCTGCCGAATAGGGTGGCTGTCACGCAATTCCAACTTTAATTTTTGAGGTTGGGAACAGGTACTAGTCACTAGGTGCTAGATCTGCCGAACAGGGTGGCTGTCACGCAATTCCAACTTTAATTCGCACATTTTCCCATTACAATGACTGAACGATGGGCTGGAGCATTGCCGTGATAAAACAAGATTTTTTTTTTACCAAATGAGGTATTTTTCAAACGCTGTAGTAAGCTTGAGTAGTAGTCACCAGCAATACCTCTACCCTTTCCCAAGTAATCAATAAAAATAATTCCCTGTGCATCCCAGAAACCACTCGCCATAACCTTTTAGCTGACAAAATTGACTTTGCCTTTTTGGGAGTTGGTTTACAGGGCGCAATCCACTGTTTTGACTATGATTTACTTTCTGGAGTGTAGTGATGTAGCCAAATTTCATCCATGGTAATAAGCCGTCTCAAAAACTCACTGGGATTTTTACGGTAGAGCTCCACATTCTTAACAGAAACAGTTTTTCTTTGCAACTTTTGATCAGGCATCAACAAACGCGGCACCCATCTTGCACAGACCTTGTGAAAGCCCAAAACATTACTTAAAATATTACCTGCACGTTCTTTTGATATGTTTACAACAACTTTAATCTGCGGCCTTGCAGTACTAAACAATGACTTCTTTCAATGATCTCTGGAGTTGTCACTTCTACAGGGCGTCCAGAGCGAGGCTCATCACTAGTGCTCGTACGTCCCATTTTAAACTCTGAAACCCACCTTTTAATCATCGAATATGATTCAATGTACTGTCCATTTCCTCCTTAATTTCTTTAGGCGTTAAGCCTTTCAAATGGAAGTATTTAATCACTGCTCGTTTTTCCAAATCCTCCATTTTCGTGAAAATTCTAAAGTTGTCTTGTTTAAAATGCAGTCATTCGAAAACTAAACAAAATATTGACCTGTAACTATGGATACAAGCTAGTCTAGAGTTAAATTATACGATGTTATCGTCTACATGGCCTAGTGGCGCCATATCTGTGTGAGGCCCGGGACTTTTCGGCCGACCCTCGTCATTTGACAGATGTTTCGCATGGTGTATATGGTAGTGTATAGTGCCAAAAGATGGCAAAACGCCCTGTTTCCCACCTGAGAAGTAGGGTCAGTAGAAGAGGAGTCAGGCGCCCTGAGAGATTGCCAATGTCGAGTCAAACAGATAGAGCAAGATGCATGGAGTTTTGTTTGAAGAAGCTGAAATAATCTCCATCATCATAAGTGGGGTCCATTATCAGGGGTGGCCAGGAAGTCTCCCTCATATATCATCCACAAGGAAACGACTCGGTTGACATACGAAATGGTCCATCTAATGCGATACTTATTTATCTGTCAAATGCCATTCCTTGACAGTGAAGCTATTGTGTGGAGCAGACAGGGGTCGGTAAATCCCACATACAAAACATCTTCTTTTGTGTGAGGGGGGTGAACTCTGGCACAAAGGGGCTGCTTATATTCTTAGATTCCCAATCTCTTTAACAGATTACTGGGAACTGTCACGCCTAAGTGAAAAGGAAACTTCTCTTCTGACAGGTGCTTTTAGCTTTGGGGTCTACTGACAAGCGAAAATGAAAACATTTTCTCTAAAGTCAGCTTTTTCTTTCCCTTACAAGAGATAAGAGTTTATTTCTTGCTCTACAATAAGTACAGAAGGTATTTTATTCCACCCAAAAATTCGATGACGAGGTTTCAACGGAAATACATGTTGTGAGAACCGTGAATAAAACAAATCGTGTTCCATTCACATGACCATCTGTATATCTCTGTAACAAATTATTGCTAAAGGACTTATTCTTCCATGTACTTCATGCTAATCGAGATAAAATTAGCAGAACTTAACTTGTTGCTTGTTTTCTTGTAAGTACGAGGGTCATGGAGAAAGTAACAAACGATTTGGCATAAATAACTACGAAAGATCAACACAAAAGTTACAGTACCTTACTCTGCTTCTGCTGCCCAGGTATTTAGTGTCACGTGATACAGCTTTTACAATGGCAATGTTATATTTTTCTACCGCCAAAGAACTTAATCGTCTTATTTTTGAAATGCACAAAATGTTCGGCCAATCAAATGTTATAGACAATTAACGCAAGTGTGTGGTGATAATGCAATGAACGAGTCTTCAGTGAGGAAATGGCGCATAATTTACTACGAGTAATCAAGGAAGAACCACTGTGAAAGTTCATCAATCGTATTGGAGGAATTGAAAGCAAATTGTTGATAAAAGAATTCACAGAAACCGGTGTTTCACTTTAGACACCGTACATGATTTTTTGGATGGAAAAGATTTCCCAGGCATGAAGACCTCAAAGTGGCAGTGACATCTTGGCTCAGATCTTTAGTGGTGGAAGAGTTTAACATCTGCATTGAAACCACGTGACAATAAATACCTTGATAGTAACGACGACTATGTTGAGAAATACAGTAAGGTGCTGTAACTTTGTAAATAAAGTTTAGTGTTGATATCTTTTGTGACTGTTTAGCTATGCCAAATCGTCTGCCACTTCCTGGATGGCACTCGTACAAGGGAAATAAGGCTAAAGCGAAAGTCAAATCTTTGAAAAGTTATCCTAAGTGGTTCCATTGAAATTCTGTTCTTTCCATAGGCAGGAGTAAAACAAAAGAGATAAGAAACGGAGAGCTTCCAGTTTGAGAAAAGTTTTAAGTATGTTAGAAATGAAACCAATACAGGGAATAAGATGGCTATGACATAAATTGTGTGATCTGCATTAGTAAGCTTTCTCTTACAGTTTACCAGTTATGCAAAGTCATTCACAATGAAGAGAACTTCAGGAGCTATTCCCAAGAAAATCGCAATATATCTACGTTTTAATTGCCATATAAACATCTTTAATATGCGACATTTTATTCAACCGCCGTTTTTTAGAAAATTGAAAATTTCGAAAAATGTTCCATGTAAAGCATAGTTTCGGGTCGGGGTATGTTTCTGAAAATCTTCGTGGTGTCGCATCCTTAACTTCAATACCGAGCATCGTGTTTAACGGACTTTTCGTTTTTAAGTTATGCCGTCCATACACACCTACACACACACACACACACACACACACACACACACACACACACACACACAGACAAGCTCACGGGCGGACCTTTTTATAAAAATCTGATGTGTTTCATTCACATGACTTTCTCTATATCTCTGCAATAAATTATAGTTAAAAAGCCTTTGCTTCTACCTACTTCATGCTAAACCAGAAACAATTAGCAGAAATAGTCTTATTACTTGCTTCCTTGTAAGTAGAAGCGAAATAAGGGAGTACCATAGGTTAAAGTGATAGTCAAAAGCTGGTTGCAATGTGACTGAAGCTCCTTTGTTTGTATGGACAGGGATTGTTAAATTCCTGTATGTGAAAAGTATGTTTTTGAAACCAAAAACAAAGTATATCTCAAAAACAATCATGTAAAGGGTAGTTTGGGGAAAATAATTCAGATAGAAGAGATCATCAGAGGCTATGTCCAGAAAATTCAAGATACACATTTCATTCTTCATAAAAACATATTAAACATAAAGTATTAAAATCAAAAGCATTACAGTCATCTTTGAGAAAATCAGAATGTTAGAAAAATGTTCCATGTGAAGGATAGTTTGCATCCTTGCTTAAATACCAAGTTTGATATTTAACCGACTTTTCGTTTTTCAGCTATGCTGCCCACAGACGCACACGTAGTCCAACATTTTTCTAAAACTGTTTTCATACAAAGGAACTTCAGTCTAATAGTAACCAGTTTTTGACTATCACTTTAACCTATGGTACTCTCTTATTTCGCTTCTACTTACAAGGAAGCAAGTAATAAGACTGTTTCTGCTAATTTTTTCTGATTAGCATGAAGTAAATAGAAGCATAAGCTTTTTAAGAATAATTTGTTGCAGAGATGTAGAGAAATTCATGTGAATGGTACACATCAGATATTTTTTCTAATGCTTTGCTGTAGCTTCTGTGATTTAAAACACTTCTAAATAGCGCCTAGTGGCCAATTTTTTTTTTTTTTTTTTTTTTTTTTTTTTTTTTTTTTTTTAATTTTTCATGACACTTCTATCACACATACCCTTAACCGACTCAGTTATCGTGTTCACAGAAAGGGACACACGCTACACAGACACGCTTGCGGGCGGGCCTTTTTCTAAAAGAGTGGACTCAGTGGACCACAAAACATATTTCTGGTGAAATCTCGACATTAAATTTTGGGGGAATACAATACCTTCCCTTTCTATTTTGTACATTTTACGTGTAGAGAAAGTAAATTTTAAGCAGAAGCTATTCTTGTTTCAGTCAAATACACGAGGTGAAACGAAATGCTGAATGTTTTGGAATCACCTTTGTGTGGAACGCCAGTGACAGGTGAGGGTTGGAAGCCAGACGGAAGTCTATGTATTGGTACCCCGTCAACATCCATCTTTCTTTCACCCCTTGCGAGTTGTCCCCGGGAAGACCAGCAATATTTCCACCGCTGCTTTTGACGTATACTGTCATATCCTCCTTACTGTAAATGTGGCAGGAAATCTGAAGGCGCCTCGCAGAAGAAACCTTCTTATACAGAGTTGCCAACCCTGCATGCAACTTTCTTCTCAATGTCTTTTAGGGTGCAGGAATGCACATTTTAATTTCATGGACTTAGAGGATAATTATATTACTTTCCACCCAAAAACAGCATGTCAATTTTTAATATGTTTAGACTCCCTGGATAAAAACATTTTTAGGAAACGTTCCTTAAATGTGTCGGAGTATTATCTAAGAAAAAATAACTTTAAAGAGTTTTACTTTCTCTACACGTACTATGTACATAGTGTATACAGAAGATATTGTAATGCACCCAAAAATTCGATACCGAGATTTCACCGGAAATATATGTTTTGAGACCCCCTTAATTAAAAAAAAAGCATTTTTAGAAAAATGTCCGTGTGTGTCTGTGGACAGTATAGCTCAAAAATGAAAATCCGTTAAATACCAAACTTGGATTTTAGATCAGTGTCTTCTAAGGATGAGATACCTACATTTTCAAGAAAATTCCTCCACCACAAACTACCCTTTACATGAAAAAAGTTTCGAAAATTTTGATTCTGATTACAATCTCTTATATTTAAGATACTTAGATATATGCCAAATAAAATGCATATCCTGAATTTTCTGGGAATAGCCTCTAAAGACCTCTTTATTCTGGGTGATTTTTATTGATTTTTGCATAACTGGTAAACCGTAAGAGGTAGACAAAAACTTACCACACAAAAAATGTAGATTACGTTAAAATACACAATTTATCTCATATGCATTTTTTTCTTGGAGTTGATTGTTTTTGAGATATTCCTTGTTATTGGTTTCAGCTTTAAAAAGACTTATACCTACTTTTATCATACAGGAACTTGTCAACTCCTGTCCATACAAACAAAGGAACTTCAGTCACATTTTTGGGTGCAATACAATACCTAATCCATACACTATGTAGTTGTACGTATAGAGAACGTAAAACTGCGTTTTAGATACAGGAACTTTAAAACGTGTATTTCCGGTGAAATCTCGCTATCGCATTTTTAGATGCAATAGAACACCTGCTCTATACACTATGTACATAGTACGTGTAGAGAAAATAAAATGTTTTTTTTCTTTTGATACAGAGAACCTAAAACATGTATTTCCAGTGAATTCTCAGTATCGAATGTTTGGATGCATTACAGTAGCTTCTCTATACACTATGTATATAGTACGTGTAGAGAAAGTAAAATGCATTATAGATGCAGGGACCTTAAAACGTGAATTTCCGTTGAAATGTCGGTATTTAAGTTTTGGATGTGGAATATTTTCTCTACCTACGTACCATGTATAAGTAGAGAAAGTAAAGATGGCTTTCTGGTTCTACGAAATAAAATATAATCCTTATTCTGATACTCTCGAGTGTACTAACGAGCCGCCACTGCATAGCGCCAGTTCGCCACTGAAGCTGGGTGTAACACTTATTGACAGCACTTTTGGAAGGAGTTGATGTTGTTATGTTGGTAGTACAGGTAATGCATATAAATAAAGATGTGCGTGGCTGGAGAAACAATTGAAAACTAGGCAACAGGTCTGAGGTAATGCTTTGCATACAGATCGCCCATAGCTAGCAGCCATGTTCCCACACTGTCCTGCCTCCTAGATCATAATCATCTGCTACACTCATATCGCTTTCTCTACCCCCCTTCGTTTATTAATGGCTACACAAGCAAGTTTATTACTTTCTCTCGCACGTATGTACAAATAAATATGCTACTTAGGTAACTATACCGGGGCATATACTAGGGGCGTCCAATAAGTCCATAATAAAACAAATCTGATGTGTTTCACTCACATGACTTTCTCTACATCTCTGCAACAAATTATTGTTAAAAAGTTTATACTTCTATTTATTTGATGCTAATCTAGAAAAAAATAGCAGGAAATAAGGGAGTACCATAGGTTAAAGAGAAAGCCAAAAGCTGGTTGCTATGTGACTGATGTTCCTTTGTTTGTATGGACAGGAGTTGACAAATTCTTGTATGAGAAAGGTATAAGTTTTTTAAAGCTGAAACCAATAAAAAGGAATATCTGAAAACCAATCAACTCCATGAAAAAAATGTATATAACATAAATGGTGCGTTTTATCGTGATCTACATTGTTGTGTGGTAACTTTTTTGTCTAGGTCTTACGGTTTACCAGTTATGCAAAATTCCGTAAAATTCATTCAGAATAAAGTAGTCTTCAGAGGCTATTCCCAGAAAATTCAAGATATAGATTTTATTTGTGATAGAAATGGCTTTAATATGTGATATTTTAATCAAAATCGTTAGAGCCATTTTTAAGAAAAACAAAATTTTGAAAATTTTTCCATGTAAAAGGCAGTTTGGGGTGGGGGGATTTTCTTGAAAATCTTCCTGTCGCATCCTTGGAAGATACCAAACTAAAATATCAATTTGCTCATTTGAAACCATTGGCGCAATATTTTTTGAAACGGGTATTGCAAAGCTTGTGTACAGTTACGATAAATATCTCTATCTTTTCGGTGATTATCTTGAAAAGTAGCCATAAGTGTACACAACTTTCAGTAATAAAATAATTGTTTTCTATGAAATTTCCTTTATTTATAGCCCATCAGTGGTTGGCGCTCGTATAATTACATGTGTGTATGTGTTTCCAAGGTGAAAGTTTCTAAAATATAATCGAAACTGGTCAAACAGTTGACATACATACATCGTATATAAAACTCTGATGTCTTACACTCACATGACTTTCTCTAGCTGCTCTACAAAACACCTACAAAAGATTATTCTTCTTTGTTCACAATGCTATTCAAGATAAATGTTAGCAGAATGTTATTACTTAGTTCCTAATAAGTAGAAGGGAATAAGGGAATGCGCTATGCTAAAGTGATCGTCAAATGTTTTAAAAGCTATCGTTATGCGATTGTCATTGCAAATCATTGTCATTGCAAATCAGTTCTTTGCTTGGCCAGGAGTAGAACAAAAGAAAAACAGACACTTCCTGTGTGAGAAAATTTTAAGTACTTCACAATTGAATATCTCGAAAACGGTTACCACCACAACAAAAACGTAAAGGACAAAAACTGTGTTTTGTCACGTGGTACATTTAATGTGCAGTACGTTTTGTTTTTTTCTTTCGATCTCTTACGGTTTAGCAGTTAAGCAAAATTCATCCAGAATAAAGGGGTCTTCAGAGGCTATTCCCAAAAAATTCGGGATATACAATTTATTTCGGACATAAATAGCTTTAATATACGGGATTTTAATCAAAATCGTTAGAGCCATTTTTAAGAAAATCAAAATTTTCGAAATTTGTTCCATGTAAAGGGTATTTTTGTTGTTGAAAATCTTTGTGTCGCATCCTTGGAAGATACTAAACTTAAATACCAAGTTTGCTATTTAACGGTCTTTTTGTTTTGCGGCTATGCTGTCCACAGACACACACACACACGGACCTTTTTTTAAAAATGTTTTTTTCGGACTCAGGGGACCCCAAAACATATATTTCCGATGAAATCTCGGTACTGAATTTTTGGGTGCATTACAATACCTTCTCTATCCCTAACTATATTGTACATATGGAGCTAGAGAAAGTAAAAATGGTTCAACATTACTATATGGTTAAGTTTTTTCAGATCCTAAAATAAGTTTTCAAAATATTGTTAAGATGGTTCAAAACTTTTAGATGGCATATAAATCTTACAGGTGCAATCTAAAGCATAAGTCTTCAACAACTGGAAGTCTTCTTTGTGTATACAGTATGGGTTTACGGTAGACAACGGAGGGTGACACCTAGCGCACAGAACTATTGTGACCACCAGCCCCCAGGACAGTCCTTAGCAGCTGGTAAACAGGGGAAGTGCGACATCTCCCCATTCCTCCGGGAGATATTATTAAAACTGTTGTTCAGCATGTAAAGTACAACAGTGGCGGAGCTATCTAATTTTAAAGGCTAGCGGCCGAGTACTGATATAAGCCTTGCAGTCTTTCTTCCTCAAATGAGGCTTTACAAACCTTTTCTTCGGACGTTTAGTAGAACGCTAGCAACTTTACTCGACACTAGTTTATCAATGTTAGGCTTAATAGTAGATTAAGAGAGTAGTATTGATAGTAGGGTATTATCATAAGCAGAACCCGGTTTTGTATGCAAAAACAAATGCAAAATATGCATTAAAAACCCGTAAAATATGCATAAACAATATGCAAAATAAAAATGTTGATAACTATTCTCATATGTTCACCATTTAATTATAGTTTAAAGTATTAATTAATTATAATTAATATAATAGTGTGCTATTAGCTTTAACATGCATATTATTTATTTTCCAAAGAGAAATGTTTGCACTTATAAAGGTGAACACAATTCCATGGCGAATGAGTCACGTGAACCTCCGTATACGTTGACCTGCTCACTAAATGACGAACTTACAAATTGTTGACATAAAGCAGATTTTCTGGCTGTAATTCTTTTGTGCTTCACAGCGTTAAGATGCTGTACTACTTGGAACTTTTTGTCAGAAGCAAATACTTCATTCTCATGACAAACAAAAGAATACTTGTCCATCCTCACTAAAATTATCACTCCTGAACTCTGTAACATATTTACGTAACACAGACGAACGTGGCAATTTTACCAGTGGCATAACGAAGCAAAGTGTTGTTCACCCCTTCTGAACTGTGATTGCAACTGCAAGTAAACGTGACCAAACACATCCGGCACATATGTTACAGTATACCTGAGATGACGGGGAACGCTAGCTTCTGTTGTAAGACGAGTAAACAGCTGATACAACGGAATCGCATACTAGTCACTACTCGTCGTTTCAAGAAAATAAAAAAACTATTGCATGTGTGAACCAACTTAAGTTTTATTTAGGCCAGAAATAGAATAAATATGCCATTACCTGTTAAATTTTAAGAAATATGCAAACACGAGTTTTATTTGATAACACAATAGACTATTAAATATGAAATAGACTATTAATAATTTATAATATATAGGAAGGTAGATTTTATCATTGTCATATTTACATTAGTTCTCAAATGGTAGATGACGCATTCGACCATGTTTATTTACCGAAAATTCGGTAATTTCTTTCTTCATTGCTTCCTGAATTATGACAAGGTCGACCGTGTCCACACACAAAGTACGAATATCGATAGCAACAATAATTTTATTTCAGATGGAATGGAAACAAACACTATTTTAATTGAGGTTATTGCACTCATCTCGAACATAAATGCAAATAATGATTATTTTCACACCTTTTTTGAACATTATGAACTGGATAAAACTTTAAATAAACATTGTAACTGAATTAATTGAACATACAATTCTGGAACTGACAGTTATCAATAGTGAAGGTTGGCTGACTGGATTGTCACCTTGTTACCAATGACCAAGACAGGAAGATTAAACAAACGAGCGTCAGGTGCGACAAGATTTCAAAGAAATGAACATCAACTGCGATAAGATGTTTCGACAATATCACTGTTTAATAGGTGAGCTGAATTATCTGTACAATAAAATTAGATGACGTTTAACTAATTCACTAATTAAACCTTATTTATTTTCCTTGTCCATTTCATCTTAATATTCCATTTGAATTCTCTAATATGCTGCCCTTGGTCCTTGAAGACATTCTTTCTCCCTATCTCATCTCTCGCATCCAAACTCTCTGACCCATAGGTTTTTCGGGGGTTTCCCGGGTCACTAGGAGAATGCTGGGCAGGTTTCTTTATTCCCCGAACTTCCTGTCCTTTATTCCATCTCCATTTCATTCAACCGATCTCTTTCAGCGTTTTAAGTGTCGGCAAGGCCTGCGGTGGTAGCGCCCTTCCGTGGTGGTGACGGCGCTCTGTAAGTACAGCTCTCGGCGGCAGGATGGCCTTCCAAGTTTGCCGCAGACTAAGAGAGTTTGGTCACACCTGGGGTGCGGCCTCTTAGCGCTTCCCTCAAGCAGATGGACAACTGCGTGGAATGTTAAGAACTCACCACGGTGGCTCTTCTCTGCCGTCCGGTTTCGGCCGGCCTTTGAAATTACCCTCATCTCATCCTATTCACCTTGGGTCTGACGTAAAATAAGTACAGTGTGGAATCACCACCGATATTACACACCTCATTAACCCGCCCTTACCACTTCCGTTTAATCAAGCCATTCTTCATTCAGTTATCCCTTTACATTTAAACATTATTTGCAGTTCAGCCTCCTCCTCTACTTCTCTACAAATTGGACATCGTCCCTGCCTCACTCCTCCTCTCAAATCTCTCAAGTTCCATATCCCATGTTTATTGCTCTTCATTTCCTATAAAATTCTGTATGGAATACAATACTGCCCATATTTGCCACAGCTGGTAGCAAAAGGAGGAAACGAGATGCTGGATGAGCGACGTGGAGAAGCTGCTCTCGAGACATCCTGTAAGTCTTTGGACGTGACTTCGTTACGGTACCACCTCCACATATCAAACGGTTGTTTGCATAGGATCAAGCCAAGTCAGAGACGGATTGGTTCCACAGATGAACAGCTTCATCGTCAACAGCAGAAACAACAGAATAGCCACCCGCCAAACCAGAAACCATCTATGTATAGCTAAGATCTGATGTGTTTCATTCACACAAATTTTTCTACATCTAAAGCTGGTTCCATGTGAATGAAATCCGTTTCTTTGCATTGAAAAGAGTTGATAAATTCCCACATATAAAAGTGTATTTTAAAACTGAACTATCTAAACAATTGTCAACACCACGTAAAAATGTATATGACATAAATTGTCTTTTAACTAGATATACGTATTTTGTGCCGTCGGTTTTTGTCTATCTCTTACTAGTTATGCAAAATCCAGCAAAATTCATCCACAATAAAGAGGCTTTTTCCAGAAAATTCCAGATATACATGTTATCTTTGACATACAGTATTTTATTCAAAACTATTAGAGCCATTTTCCTCAAAATCTCCGTTACGCATCTTTGCAATATACTACACCTATGTACCAAGTTTTACTACTTTTCGTTTTTGAGTTACGTTCACAAACACACGGACACACACTCGGACCTTTTTCTAAGAATGCTTTTTTTTTGGATAAAGGGGACCTTAAAACGTCCATTTCCGTTGAAATATCGGTATCGAATTTTAGGGTGCAATACAATACCTTCTCAATACACTATGTACGTAGTACTTGTAGAGAAAGTAAAACTCTGATGTAACACATTCATATTGCCTTTTCTACCTATCTGCAACAAACTATTCTTCCAAAAGACTTATCCTTCTATCAACTTCATGTAATCAAACATTAACAAGATAAATATTAGCAGATGTAATAATTCCACCGTTCCTGGGTAAAGCAGTACTCAGACCTTTCAACGGCTCTACAATAAATTATTGTTAAAAAGCTTATGCTTCTATTTCCTTCATGCAAATCCAGAAAAATATTTGGCAGAAATAGTCTTATTACTTGCTTCCTTGTAAGTAGAAGCGAAATAAGGGAGTACCATAGGTTAAAGTGATAGTCAAAAGCTGGTTGCTATGTGACTGGAGTTCTTTTGTTTGTATGGACAGCAGTTGACAAATTCCCGTATGAGAAAAGTATTTTTCTTTTAAAGCTGAAACCAAAAACAAGGAATATCCAAAAAACGATCAACTCCAGAAAAAAAAACTGTATATTACATAAATTGTGTGTTTTAACGTACTCTACATTTTTGTTGTGGTAAGTTTTTGTCCATCTCTTACGTTTAGCAGTTATGCAAAATTCCGTACAATTCATTCAGAATAAAATAGTCTTCAGAGGCTATTCCCAGAAAATTGAAGATATACATTTTATTTGTCAGGTAAATATCTTTAATATACGATATTTTAATCAAAATCGTTAAGAGCTATTTTTGAGAAAATCAAAATTTTCAAAAAAGTTCCATGTAAAAGGTAGTTGAGGGTGGGGGCATTTACTTGAAAATCTTCGTGTCGCATCCTTGGAAGACATGGAACGTAAATATGAAGTTTGGTATTCAATGGTCTTTTGTTTTTGAGCTATGTTGCCCACACACACACACACACACACGGACATTTTTCTAATTTTTTTTATTCTGGGTGTCTCAAAACATGTATTTCTGGTGAAATCTCGCTATCGAATTTTTGGGTGTATTACAATACCTTCTCTATGTATATAGTACGTGTAGAGAAGATAAAAATCGTAAAAAGTTCCATATCAATGATAGTTTGGCTATTATTATTATTATACTTATATTATTATTTTGTGCGCGTCTGAATAATGTAATGGATATTGTTCACACTGTGGCGCTGCAGACTGGCCAGTTGAGTATGCAAACAAAGTGGTCTAACTGGCCGTGATTTATACACCCGCTGCAGGCGTTGACTTTTCGCACCGCCCTCTCTACATCTTGAATAATGCCGAGACCCGACCGCTTAACACAACAGACAATACCATATTTGGTTAAATGCTCTCTTACGCGTTCCTTTTTCATTTGCTACCAACAGCTAAATAACTTTTATAATAATCAATATTTATGAATATGGACCAAAAATTTGTGTCATTTGTGATGCGTATTAAATAGATATCCACTTTGTAACATTCACATAATTTTGTCTATCCACAATTGCCGTTTTTACTTTCTCTACACAGTACATGGTACGTAGAGAAGGTATTTATTGCACTCCGCCCAAAAATTCGATTTTTAGAAAAAGGTCCGTGAATGTGTAAAAAAAATGTAAATGGCGTTTTATTTATGGACGCTTTTTAACTGCTGTGGTTCTCAGCGTCCCATTGTATACTGGGCGTGAAAGACCGCTTAGTTTTGCTCAGAGGCCTCTCTATCAGGTTTGAGGTTCTTTTACATAAATCTACGCGCGCGCGTGCTCAAAAACGGAATGACCATTAAATACCAAACTTGACTTTTAAGTTTAATATCTTCAGGGATGCGATATGAAGAATTTGAGCAAATTTCCCTACCCTAAACTACCCTTTACATGGAAAAATTGCTTTTGATGACTAAAATACCGTATATAGAGGACACTTACAGCACAAATAAATTGTATATTTTGAATTTTCTGGGAGCAGCCTCTGAAAAGCTGTTTATTCTGGATGAATTTTGGTGAATATTGCGTAACTGGTTAAGCGTAAGAGATAGACAAAAACTTACTACACAAGATTGCAGATCTGGTTGAAACACAAAACTTATGTCATATACCTTTTTACTTTCTCTACACGTACTATCACATAGTGTATAGAGAAGATATTGTAATGCACCTAAAAATTGGATAATGAGTTTTCACCGGAAATACTTGTTTTGGGTCCCCATGAATAAAAAAAAAAACAGTTTTGGAAAAAAACTCCGTGTGTGTGTGTGTCTGTGGACAGCATAGATAAAAAACGAAAAGTCGGTAAAATACCAAACTTGGAATTTAAGTTAAGTTTCTTTCAGAGATGCGATAAGAAGATTTTGAGGAAAATTTTCGAAAAATTTTATTTTCTCAATAACGGTTCTAACGATTTTGATTAAAATACCATATTTTAAACACATTTACATCACAAATAAAATGTATATCTATTGTTCTGGTTGCAGCCTATGAAGAGCTCTTCATTCTGGTTGTATTTTCCAGAATTTTGCATAACTAATTAACCGTAACAGAGACAAAAACTTACCACACAAAAATGTAGACCGTGTTAAATCACACAGTTTACACCTTTTTAATTCTTGGAGTCTACCATTTCCGAGATATTCCTTATTATTGGTTTCAGTTTTAAAATACTATTTTTTTGCTCATAGAAGTAGATAGAAGAATAAGCTTTCTAACAATAATTTGTTGTAGAGATGTAGAGAAAATGATGTGAATGGATTATATAAGATGTTTAAGAGAAAGGTCCGTGTGTATGTGATCACGGTAACTCAAAAAGATGCCCCCAACCGCAAACTAACTTTTATATGGGAAAAATGGATCTAATAATTTTGATTCAAGTACCGTATATTAAAGATGAAGCCTATCTTGAATTTTCTGGGAATAGCCTCTGAAGACCTCTTCATTCTGAATGACTTTTGTATAACTGGTAAGCCTTAAGAGATTTTTTTTTTTTTTTTTGTAGAGTTAACCGTTTTTGAGATATTCTTTGTTTTAATTTTTTCAGACGGTAAGACATCTTTCTTCTCATTTGTTTACTCCTGGAAAACAAAGGAAATAAGACTAATACTGCTTATGTTTATCTTGATTAGCATGATGTGGATAACAGATTAATGTTTTGTATAAAAGGTTTGTTTTCCGTACAGCTAGAGGACATCATGTGAATGGAGCATATTAGATTTTTCTCTTCTACTTATAAGGGACCAAGTAATAAAGGCAGATTCTGCTAATGTTTATCTCGATTATCATGAAATAGATAGAAGAATAAGCTTTTTAACAAATAATTTGTTTTAGAGACGTAGAGAAAGTTATGTGAATTGAACACATGAGATTTTTTTTTTTTTACACGGAACTTTTTGCTTGTTGTAGTACTTTTACCTTTCTTCCCTCCCCTGTGTTCCCCAAGTTTCCGTCTCACGTCTATATTTACTCCTAGCAAGGCAATTTTG
The DNA here is from genome assembly GCA_030762935.1 of Hymenopus coronatus. Lineage (NCBI taxonomy): Eukaryota > Metazoa > Arthropoda > Insecta > Mantodea > Hymenopodidae > Hymenopus > Hymenopus coronatus. The sequence goes on from CM060886.1 coordinate 136,553,817, forward strand.
GTTTTCATTTCTCCCTTTTCCCTTTGGGGCTCGTTTCTGGTTTCTTTCTCTTTTCCTTTATATCTAAGGAACAGTTGTAGAGTATAACCCTAACATACCCTTATCAATATGATTATTATTGTTACGAGAGCCGTAAAACAATTATTTTATTAATAACAATGTTGTACACTATTGGTTAGTTTTCAACATAATCACCGAAAAGATTGAGACATTTATCGTACCTGTGAACAAGCTTTGCAATACCCGCTACAAAAATATGTTGCCGCCAATGATTTCAAATGAGCATTGATGTAGTAGTAGTTGCGGGTGGGGGGGTTTTTCTCGCCGCATCGTTGGAAAATACTGTACTTACATACCAAGTTTGGTATTTAACGACTTTTCGTGTTCTCAGACCCGTGTGTACACTCAGACACACACAAGGACCTTTTTCTAAAAATGCTTTTTTCACACTCAGGCGACCCCACAACATATATTTCCGGTGAAATCTCGGTATAAGAAAAGCGGATAGGTACCGTGGTGATTTGCCCCCGCCCGAGTACACTCGGGCGACTAGTTCCTGCTCCTGGCTCCTGGTATGGAATTTTGGGTGCAATAAAATACCTTCTCTATTCACTTTGTGCATAGTACGTGTAGAGAAAGAAAAATAATTAAATTAACATTAATAAATACTGTTAATAGTAATTTGCAGTGATGTTGGCCAGGAAATAATATTGCACACCTACTGTAAAATAGTTCTTTCACACACACACACACACACACACACACACACACACACACACACGCGCGCGCGCGCGTAATCTTCTATTTGCTTTTAATAGAAGCGTTTTATCCTAACACAAAGATGTTGCTTTAGGATTAACAAAAAACTATTCTCTCTGAAAAGAATCAAATGTTCGTCCATTCTTTCCTTCAACAAGCGAACTTGCTTCTGGGGCCGCATGTTAAATTTCAAAAGCAAGATAAAGCTTTGCGGGTAAATTATATATCCCTCGAGGGTAGTTTTATTTTACATTAGGGCGTTAGAGTACATCAACAGCGTTGCCATATCTCAGTTGTGCATATTAATGACGATCTCAGGCAGTAATATAGCATGAAAAATTAATAAGCCGAACAGAATATGTTGCAACAAAGTTTCTCATGCCTTTCTGTAAAATGTGCGAGGTCTTTATCCGGACGGGAGAATCTGTTCCAAATATATCGGCGTTCTCCAGCTTGGAGATAAGAGTTACGTAAAAGTTGCACTTCTGCTTTTGTTTTACAGTTGAAAAATCGCTTCTACGTTATTCACTTCAATATTTACGCTAAAATTTTACGGACCAGTCGTTCTCCATTAAAATGTTGCTCAATTATACCTTTTTACTTTCTCTACGCTTACTATGTACATGGTGTATAGAGAAGGTATTGTAATGCACCCAAAATTTGATTCCGAGATTGCTCCGGAAATACATGTTTTGAGTTCCCCTGAATAAAAAAAATATTTTAAGAAAAGGCCCGTGTTTGTGATTGTGTGTGTGTGTGTGTGTGTGTGTGTGTGTGTGTGTGTGTGTGTGTGTGGCTGTGTGTCTGTGGACAGCATAGGTCAAAGACGAAAAGACCTTTAAATACCAAACTTGGTATTAAAGTTTGGTATCTTCCAAGGATGCGACACGAAGATTTTCAAGAAAATCCCCCCACCCCAACTACACTTCACATGGAAATGTTTTCGAAAATTTTGATTTTCTAAAAAAATGGCTGTAACGATTTAGATTAAAATGTGAAATATTAAAGATATTTACTTGACAAATAAAAAGTATATCTTAAATTTTCAGGGAATAGCCTATGAACACTACTTTATTCTGGATGAATTTTACGGAATTTACCATAACTGTTAAACCGTAAGAGATGGACAAAAACTTAACACACAAAAAATGTAGAGCACATTAAATCACACAAATTATGTCATATACATTTTTTTTTTTTTCGTGGAGTTGATCGTTTTTGAGATATTCCCTATTTTTGGTTTCAGCTTTGAAAAGCCTATACTTTTCTCATACAGGAATTTGGCAACTGCTGTCCATACAAACAAATCAACTTCAGTCACATAGCAACCAGCTTTTGACTATCACTTTAACCTTTGGTACTCCCTTATTTCGCTTCTACTTACAAGGAAGCAAGTAATAAGACTATTTCTGCTAATTTTTTCACGATTATCATGAACTAAATAGAAGCATAAGCCTTTTAACAATAATTTGTTGCAGAGATGTAGAGAAAGTCATGTGAATGGAACACATCAGATTTTTTGGTAATGCGTCACTTTTTCTGATCCCCATACACAAAATGTACCCATTTATACGTTTTTAAAAAAACGTATGGTGGTATGCTTGCATATACATATGGCTTTGGAACGTCCTTTCATTGTGCTTATCGTTTCATTGTCGTCATATCGGCCCAATAATGTATTAACCTTGGTTCAAACAGTCACTTCTCTGTTAAGTCGAGTACTCCTAGTGTTCTGTTTTCATTGTCGTCATATAGTTCCAACTGTCACTTGTCTATTTTATGTGGAGTTTCGAGTTACAAACAGAAGAAACATGTGTAATATCAACCAGCAAGGAAGAAAACAAGAAAATCCCTAACTCTTGGTGAAAAATTAAAATTTTCGGATGAGAAAATCAGTTACACGTTTTCTCATTTATACAGTATTTTAGCAGTCTCCCTTGAAAAGCGTACAAGTGAGGTTCCACTGTACTTTGTTTGTCGGTGCATTTTGACGTATGTCCATTATCAATCTACACAAAAGGTGTCCAATGTAACTTCTAAGCGTCATATGCATATAGTAAATAGAGAAGGTATTGTATTCCACCCAAAACTTCGATAGCGAGATTTCCATGTAAAGGGCGGTTTGGGTTGGGGAGGTTTTCCTAAAGAAGATACTAAACTTAAATACCAAGTTTGAGTTATCGTGTTCACAAACACACACTGGCCTCTCACATAGACGGCCGGGTTCGATCCCAATGTGGTGGACCTAGTGGTGCAGGGGCGGGTTTTCTCCGGGTTCATCGCATGGATCCATCTTCATTCCATGTATTACCAGTGTCATCGCCTGCGGGCGTTAAACGCTATGAATAGAAACACGCACGCACATCACACATGAACGTTTTTCTAAAAATTACTTTTGGATACAGGGAATCTAAAACATGTATTTTCGGTGAAATTTCGACATCGAATTTTGGATGGAATACAATACGTACCTTCTCTATCTACTAGCAATTTTTAACAATATTTACAGGAGTTAACTTAACATTTTGCCCTTCCAATTTTTAGGATTGGCTGGAATATCTCGACTATATTTATTTATTTATCCTGGTTGCAGTTAAGGCCATAAGGCCGTTTCTCCCACTCTACCAGGCAATACAACAAATTCAAAACAGCAATGATACAATGAATAATAGAATAAAGAACAAAAATACAATTCTATACAACTTGATAAAAACATATATAAAAATCTGATGTGTTCCATTCACAAGACTTTCTCTACATCTCTGTAACAAATTATTATTAGAAAGCTTATGATTCTATTTACCTCATGCTAATCGAGAAAAAATTAGCAGAAATAGTCTTATTACTTGCGTCCTTGTAAATAGAAGCGAAATAAGGGAGAACCATAGGTTAAAGTGATAGTCAAAAGCTGGTTGCTATGTGACTGAAGTTCCTTTGTTTGTATGTATGCACAGGAGTTGACACATTCCTGTATGGGAAAAGTATAACTTTTTCAATGCTGAAACCAAAAACAAGGAATATCTAAAAAACGATCAACTCCACAAAAAAAATAGTCAAAAGCTGGTTGCTATGTGACGGAAGTTCCTTTGTTTGTATGTATGCACAGGAGTTGACACATTCCTGTATGGGAAAAGTATAACTTTTTCAATGCTGAAACCAAAAACAAGGAATATCTAAAAAACGATCAACTCCACAAAAAAAAATGTATATAACTTAAATTGTGTGTTTTAATGTCCTCTACATTTTTTGTGGGGTAAGTTTTTGTCCATCTCTTATGGTTTAGCAGTTATGCAAAATGCTGTTAAATTCATCCAAAATAAAGTAATCTTCAGAGGCTATTCCCAGAAAATTCAAGATATACATTTTGTTTGTCAGATAAATATCTTTAATATACGATATTTTAATCAAAATCGTTACAGCCATTTTTAAGAAAATAAAACTTTTCGAAAAAAATTCCACGTAAAGGGTAGTTAGGGGTTGGAAGATTTTTCTCAAAATCTTCGTGTCGCATCCCTGGAAGATACGAAACTTAAATACCAAGTTTGGTATTTTACGGACTTTTCGTTTTTGAGTTATCGTGTTCACAGACACACTATGTACGTAGTGCGTGTAGAGAAAGTAAAAAAGTGTAAACAAAATCATGAGGTTGAAACACATATTAGTGATATTTACAATTGAAATGTACATTACTTGCCACCACATACAATATTAGTAACAATAAATGAAAGTTGTGGTGTATAATACAGCAGCAGATTAGGTTTGATTACAAATGTATGCGCTAATTTTCTGCTTGAACAGTATAACGTTCCGGCAGTCCCTTACGTCTTCAGGGAGCGAATTCCAAAGACGAGCTGAATCTATTGTAAATGATGATGAATAGAAGGTTGTATGATGAGCAGGTAGAGCAAGAAGGACAGAGTGTCGTGAGCGAGTTTTTCGATAATGACAGTGAGAAAGATATTTGAAGCGAATATTTAAATAGTTTGGAATGCGAGAATAAAGGAGTTGATAGAGAATTGATAAAGAACACAATTTTCTTCTATCGCTAAGCTGGAGCCATTTAAGCGTTTTTAGTGATGGTGTAACATGATCAAATCGACGGAGATTGCGTATACACGTATTCTGAGCCCGTTCAAGTCCTAGTAGTCTAATTTTCAGTTAGATTATACAGAAGGTTATATCTTATGAAATATTATTTCATCAATAGGATCAATAATTTCATTTATTGTAGTTCTAATATTTCTTATTTTGTTGTTGTTGTTGTAGCTTAACGTCCTTTAACCTGGTTGGTCATATCGGACGATGAATGAAATTGGTGAAATGTTACTCAAATGATCTAGGGGTCCATGGAGCTTAAAGTTACTGGACATTCGTTTTTCTCAGGATAAGGGAAAACCCCGAAAAAAACGTTATCCCGATAACTCACCCTAAGCGAGATTCTAACTCACGACCTGTTGAACATGAGGCAGACACGCTACCACCACACTACCCAGGCGGGCCGATATTTACTCTTGTCTTATGAGTGAAGAATTACTTAGCATAGTACGCGTAGAGATGGTAAAATGCTCTTTTTGGATTCAGGGGTTCTCAAAACATGTATGTGAGAGTCGTGGTGGACAAAGCGGCGCTGGGGCGGGTTTTCTCCGGGTTTTCCGGTTTCCCCCGCCATCGCATTCCACCGGTGCTCCATCTTCATTCATGAATCATCAGTGTCACCGCCTGCGGTGCCATAAGTAGTTAAAGCGGGCGCTAAACACTATAAAAAAACATGTATTTCCGGTGAAATCTCGGTTCCGATTTTTGGGTGCAATACAATACCCTTTGTATCTACTATATACATTATTCATACGTGATGCTAAAGTAAAATTCAGGGCTGATAATTGCACACGATGTTATGTCCCGGAATCCTCTAGGATAGACTCGAAGTGAGGATCCATCAGCTATACCCCCGCCGCTGAATCCTTGCACTTGACAGTTCGGGTGTTTCGCGTAAGGTAGGCTATGCTGCCTTTGCGGCGTTGCCAGAGTATTAGTAAACAACAACAGCTGATTATAAATGTTTCTATCGTGTGTAACGATGAATATAAACAGTGTACTTAGTAAATGAATGCCCATGAATAATGAAACTAATTCGTTATTATTGATGTTAATTGAAAATAACAGTGATACTGTAACGTATGTAGCATACATTAGGTATTTACGACAGTACAGAACAGATTAATGCAAAAATAGTTTGTTACATTGAGAGAAAGGTATAACAAAATGATTTTTCACCAGTTTAAAAGTTTAATGGCTCAATTCCATCCAAGTCTCCGTCGTTATCATTCTGGAAAGGATCATCGTCATTGCCATCATCATCATCGTCGTCACCAAGACATATCATTACTGGTTCACACTCACTGATGATTCCGCCTAATTCCTGTGCTTTTCGTATTATTTTGTGAACATGATTCACTTTCTTCTTCCATGAAGCCGCGTCCACTCTTGCCACACCTTCCCGCAAAAGTCTCTCCACCTCTACAATTGTGAGTCTTGTTATGTTCCCTCACGTACAAACAAGCAAGAAAACATTATCAACAAATATAAATAACAACGAATAATACGTAGCTTGCACAGAACAGCTCAACGCGTGTGTTAGGAGTTAACAAACTGAGCACGTGGTTGGAAATAGCCAGATATTGCAACGGTGCGGCAGCTAGATGAGTTTCCGCTGTCTGACCGACCGGAATGCTTCTTTGTGATTGGTTCAGAAAGTCAAACGGGTAAAGCTTTTCATCTGTTTTCTGTGGATGTTCCAACTTAACTCCTAACTGTCAAGTGCAAGGATTCAGCGGCGGAGTGCTATAAATACGCAGTTTAATGGAGTTGTTGGTCTCGTTAGCAACTCACGTGCTTTAAGAGTTTGTTGAAGCTGACGATCGACTGACCGCCTGTCCTTTGAGGCTTAAAGCCATTCTTCGGTCTAGAAACATACGTACGTCACGAGCACATTCCTTCACAGGGGGCTTTGAACACGTGGCTTTGACCTCGTGCAACGCTTTAATTTCATGATTATACGCCATGTCTTATGTTTCGTTTCGTAGTCGGCTTACCCTCCCCTTAGACTTACAAGCGGATGCCTTGAGGCCAGGAGTCTGACACGAAACCAGAGAATGGAGAACCCGGAACGAGTGGTCAGCCCGTAGCCTATGAAATGCAAGCGAAATGCTTGATAGGAAAGATTATGATGGAGCAATTGGTGGAATGAGTGGCGGGGAAACCGGAAGACCCGGAGTAAGTCCAGCCTGACGCCGCTTTGTCCACCACAAATTTCACATGTGGGCGCTTGGGATCCTGTCTTATGTACAAATTAAAACAATTTGTCAAAACGTATAAAATATATAGTGAATCCCAAAAAGCAATGAGTTAGAGCTAAGATGTCTTTCTAGGGGTTTATTTACCTTAACGGTATTCGCTACTGAGTTTTCGACAATATTTCCGAAAATTTCTGATCTCTACCCTATATCATTTATATAAATGGAGTAACAAATATTCTTAGAAGCTTGTTTTAATTTCTCTACTTAGCACATAGTACAGAGGTAGAGAAGATATTGCTCTCCACATAAAAATTCGATACTGAAATTCCATTGGAAATACACCTTTTTGGGTCCCGTATAAAACATTTCTGATATTCTCTGTAACAAATTAATCTTGAAAAGCCTTTACTTCTGTCCACTTCATGCCAATCCAGACAAACATTAGCAGAAATGCTTTCCGTTAAGCAAAAAGGAAATAAGAGAATACACTAGGTTAAAACGATAGTCAAATCTTTTAAAAGCTGGTTGCCATGTGGATGAATCCGTTTCTTTGCATTGCCAGGAGTTGACAAATTCCCATATGTGAAAAGTTTTAAGTACTTTAAAACTAAAACGAATAACAAGGAATATCTAAAAAATTATCAACTCTACGAAAAGAATGTATATGACCTAAATTGTGTGTTTTAACGTGATCTACATCTTGTGTGCAGTAAATTTTTGTCTGTCCCTTACGGATTTCTAGTAATGCAAAATTCAGCAACATTCATCCAGAATAAAGATGTCTTTAGAGGCTATTCCCAGAAAGTTCAAGATATACATTCTATTTATCATGTAAATATCTTAAATATAAGAGATCTTAATGAAAATCGTTAAGAGTTACTTTTGAGAAAATCAACATCATGAAATTTTTTCCATGTAAAGGGTACATTGAGGAGGGGGGATTTTCATGAAAATCTTCGTGTCGCATCCTTGGAAGACACTGAACTTAAATACCAAGTTTGATATTTAGCAGACTTTTTGCTTTTCAGCTAAGCAGCACACGCACACACACACATATATATAGACACACAGACTTTTTCTAAAAATGCTTATTTTTGTTGGATTCAGGGGGTACCAAAACTTGTATGTCAGAATTCAAATTTTAGGTGGAATACAATAAATACCGTCTATATACATTAGGTACATAGTACGCGTAGAGAAAGTAAATAATATTTGCTTCTCACGGCCTGCTATAACCGTACCGTCATCGCGCCCAGCAATGCGAAATAAATAACGAACCATTGGTGAATGGCTCAAACTTAACCTCACATTTATTTCATTACTTTCTCTACACGTACTATGTACATAGTGTATAGAGAAAATATTGCATTCCACCCAAAATTCCATACCGAGATTTCGCCGGAAATATATGTTTTAGGATCCCCTGAATCAAAAAAAAAATTTAGAGAAAGGTCCGTGTGTGTGTGTGTGTGTGTGTGTGTGTGTGCGTGTGCGTGTCCGTGGACAACATAGCTCAAAAACTAAAAGACCGTTAAATACCAAATTTGGTATTTAGGTATAGTATCTTCCAAGAATACGACACGAAGATTTTCAAGAAAATCCCCCCGCTACAAACTACCCTTTACATGGAAACATTTTCGAAAATGTTGATTTTCTTAAAAATGGCTGTAACGATTTTAATTAAAATCACGTATATTAAAGCTATTTACACCACGAATAAAACGTATATCTTGAATTTTCTGGGAATAGCTTCCGAAGATCTCTTTATTCTGGATGAATTTTGCCGAATTTTGCATTACTCCTAAACCGTAAGAGATGGACAAAAACTTACCATACAGAAAATATAGAGCACATTAAAACTCACAATATACTTTATATATATATATATATATATATATATATTTCGTGGAGTTGATCGTTTTTAAGATATTACCTTGTTATTAGTTTCCGCTTTGCAAAAACTTAACTTTTCTCATACAGGAATTTGTCAACTCAGTCACATAGCAGCCATATTTTGTCTATCACTTTAACCTATGGTACTCCCTTATTTCACTTCTACTTACAAGGAAGCAAGTAATAAGACTATTTCTGCTAATTTTTTCTCGATTAGCACGAAATAAACAGAAGTATTAGCTTTTTAACAATAATTTGTTGCAGAGATGTAGAGAAAGTCGTGTGAATAGATAACATCAGATTTTTTTCGTTGTTTTTGTTTTAATATCAGAAAATTCTGGTAGAAAAGTTTCTTTTTAATTCTCGCGTGGTTGTGAAACTCCACTGCGTCTCACAATGTTCCCGCTCGAATCAAAAACCATAACTTTACGCTCTTACATCATAAATAACTTCTGACTATCGCTTTAGACTACTTTATTCCCTTATTTCCCCTTTACTTATAAGGAAGCAAGTAATAAGACTATTTCTGCTAATGTTTATCTCGATTAGCATGAAGTATATAGAAGACTAAACTTACTAGCGATAATTTGTTACAGAGATGTAGAAAATGTAGAAAACGTCACGTGAGTGGAGCACATCAGCTTTTTTAATAATGTCGCATCCTTAGAAAATGCTGATCTGAACCCTTTGTTGCGTGTGGTATCTATAAGTTACACTTATTTCAAAGCGAAACTATACAAATAAGGTTGTACTCTAGGATTAACTTTGTTATTCTAACCTTCAACCATAAACGACAAGTAATCGATATTGTTTTATACTGTCAAAATATACAAAATTGTTGCCCTAAAAGTGCAGTGATTTTTTAAATAAACAAAAGAGTAAACCTCCTTAGCTACAGTCAAATGTAACCCCATTAGCTTCCAAGCAACACACCGATTATTTTACTTGGGCTCTCCCCGTCCGCTTCCACAGTCTCTGGTATTTGAACCTGCAACATTTGGCTTTGAATGGATGGCTAGTCCATTACCTATCATCAAACACTCATGGACATTAGAACCTCTTTTTTGGTAGTACCTTTTGCAGGATCATGAAAACTGGTTGAGAAGAATTTAAACTTTTGATAGGGAAGAAAAAGATTAATAAAGTATCTACACATATTTTCATTTCCATTATTTTTTCTATTATTTTATATAATAATTTTATAGGTTTATTCCCATATATTACTTTCTCTATACGTACTATGTACATAGTGTATAGAGAAGGCATTGTATTGCACCCAAAAATTCGATATAGAGATTTCAACGGAAATACATGTTTTGAGACTCCCTGAATCCAAAAAAGCATGTTTATAAAAATGTCCGTGTGTGTGTGTGTGCACCATAGCTCAAAAATGAAAAGACCGTTAAATACCAAATTTGGTATTCAAGGTTGGTATCTTCCAAGGATGCGACAAGAAGATTTTCAAGAAAATCCCTCCGCTCCAAACTACCCTTTATATGGAACTTTTTTCGAATTTTTTTTATTTTCCCAAAAATGGCTCTAACGATTTTGATTAAAATATCATATATTAAAGATATTTACTTGACAAATAACATGCATATCTTGAATTTCCTGGGAATAGCCTGTGAAAACTACTTTATTCTGGATAATTTTTACGGATTTTTGCCTAACTGCTAAACTGTAAGTGATGGGCAAAAACTTATTACACAGAAAATGTAGAGCACATTAAAACACACAATTTATGTCATATACCTTTTTTCGTGGAGTTGATCGTTTTTAAGATACTTCTTGTTTTTATTTTCGGCTTTGAAAAGCTTACACTTTTCTCATACAGGAATTTGTCAACTCCTGTTCATACAAACAAAAGAACTTCAGTCACATATCAACCAGCTTTTGACGATCACTTTAACCTATGCTACTCTCTCATTTCGCTCCTACTTACAAGGAAGTAAGTAAGAAGACTATTTCTGCTAATTTTTTCTCAATTGGCATGAATTAGAATAATAAACGTATTAGCAATAATTTGTTACAGAGATGTAGAAAACATCAGATTTTTTAATAACTTCGTGTCGCATCCTTAGAAAATGTTGATCTTAAATACCAATTTTACAATACCTAATATTTCATTTTGAGTCATTTTGTTTACACACACACACACACACACACACACACACACACACACACACACACACACACACACACACACACAGGTGTTTTCCCTCACACAAGCATTTTGGTTTCTGGGGGCTTTAAAATGTGTACTTGCGTTGAAATTTTGATATAGATATTTTGGGCACAATAGAATATTTGGTGCTTTTCCATGGAGTTTCGAGTCAAGTAAAGCGGCCCCAGAGATAATGGAGCACAACGAACCCAACTTTGAAAGCGTATTGCTTCTCCGGTACGTGGGTGTATAAATAAAATGAAACATCGGAATTCTTGGTCCGCCACGGCTGTTGGCCTCTTATCAAAATATTTGTGGGCGACACACCTCTCGATTTGCAGACCTTGCCAGAAACGCTCTTCAGGTGTCAACGACATTCCACAAAGCTTTTTGCTTTCTCTTCTACGTACTGAATCCTCTACAGAAGATGTAATACATTCTACCCAAAAATGTAATCATGAAATTTCATCCCAAATACTCGTTTTGAGCTTTCCTATCTAAATAAATAAAAAAAAAATCGTAGTTACCTTACCATGCAGAACCTGGAACGAGTGGTCGGCCCGTAGCCAGATATGAGTGTGAGGAATTGGATGATGTGAAATGTAAGGCAAATGGATGATAGGATAGGTGATAATGGATTATTGGTGGAATGAGTGGCGGAGGAAACCGGATGACCAGAAACAAATCGTCCAGACGCCGCTTCCTATACCACAAATCCCACATGCGGGCGCTTGGGATCGAACCCGGGCCGCCTAGACGGGAGGCGAGAAACAACAGAATATTCTTTAAAAGTTTGAAGTGTTTCATTCACATGAGATTCTCTAGCTGTTCCTCATGCAAACTATCTTTTGTAAAACATTAGCGAGATAAACATTAGCAGAAATAGTCTTATTACTTGCTTCCTTGTAAGTAGAAGGCAAATAAGGGTTAAAGTGATAGTCAAAAATTTTAAAAGCCAGTCGCTAAGTGAAACAATTGCAATCAGGCTCTCTTTCCTTGCTAGGAGTAAACGAAAGAGATACAAAGAGAATGTATATAGCACAACTTGTGTGTTTTAATGAGATCTACATTTTTGTGGTAACTTTTTGTCTATCTCTTATGGTTTGCCAGTTATGCAAAATTTATCCAGAATGAAGAGATCTTCAGAGGCTATGTGCTACACACACACACACACACACACACATACACACACACACACACACACACACACACGCACAGAAGGGTAGATATATCTGTCTATGTGTTGATAGAATAACTCAAAACGAAAAGTCGGTTAAACACCAAATTTGGATATAAGTTAGGTATCTTCCAAGGATGTGACACAAGGATTTTCAGGAAAATTCCCTTTCTCAAACTACCGTACATGGAAGTGTTTTGGAAATTTTCGAATTTCTTAAAAATGGCTCTAACAGTTGGGTTAAAATTCCTATATTATATCAAGTTAGATGACAAATAAATTGTATAGGGTATTTTAAAAGTGACTTCAAACTTTAAATCACGATAAATATTATAATATTTGAGTTTGGATAAACATAAAAGAAGTCACGTACTGGACAAGCACTCTAGTTCACTTTTACCTGTTACAGTTTTGTTTGAATAAAACATCAGTAATTTTATTCATACTGCTATAAGAGATTGGCTCAATGATTAAATTATAGAATACAGCTGATTCAACTATTAAAGCAAGAGGAATTTTTTTTTGCTTTTTTTTTTTGTTTCAAGACCTGAGAAAACTTAGAACTCATAACATTTTAAGAGCAAGCCAATTTTCCATTCGTAATTTTGGGGATTTAATCAGGAAATTTGAGCAAACTGGTTCCATTGTTGATAACAAATCTGGAGGGCCAAATGTAAAATCAACAATGTCACTGAGGTTTTTCATATCTACACCCCTTCAAAACAGATCTTTGGCAATCCTGTTATCAATAGACACTTTACAACAAAGTGACCTCCGCGATCTCCAGATTTGAACCCGGCCGACTTTTGATTGTGGGGTTACCTTAAAGAACGAGTTTACTCTAAACATGCAACAACCCAAAGAAACTGAAATATGCTATCTCGCAAGAAAGGCATCATGTGGAATATGCTGTGCACGGAGTCGCAGAAAGAACTACGATCTGGCCATTACGATCGCGGCCTGAGCTAATCCGCCAATCTCTCTCTAAATACTGGACCCCTGTCGCACGGAATAAGCAAGTCAGCACCTGGCGTGACTTTAGTTTCCAATGAGGACACCATTATGATCGCGGCCCGCAGCTGGTCCGCCAACCACAGTTAACGACCACTCCCTAAACAAAATGCGGGACCCGTGTCGTACCGAACAAGCAAGTCAGCAATTGGTGTGACTCCAGTTTCCAATGAGGCCACCATTTTGACCGCGCTACACGCGAGTCATTTGTCTGCACCGAAAGACAAAAGTAAATCCCTGGGCACGATGCCAGCACGCAGCGTCCCTAGTTAGATTGGGTTGATTACAGAAGGGTGGGGGGAGGGCTGATAACGCCGCCCGCTTGGCATTTGTTCTTTAACCTCGTCGCAAATCGACTGCTTCCGATAACGTGTTATAACGCCATGGCTTGTTTTAGCACCGATTTTAATTTCGCTTTATCTTCCGCGCCCAGTTTTTGTAACGCAATGACAGGTGTGCACTAATAAGTAACCCCCAACCCCTTTTAGCAGTAAATTACCCCCGCCCTCCGTGTAATCGGCCACCTCTGCTACTTTTATTGTCACGGATTAAATTAGCATTAAACATTTTTTAAAAAGCCAGAAAAACTGCAAGAGGAATATGTGACCAGACTTCGTGTAATTCCACCAAAGTATCGCATTACCGCAATTAGGTCGCAGGCTTTGTCGTGCTGCTGAAAAGGTTAACATGCGCTTTATCTTTGTTAGTGGAAGCCTCTCAGATACCGCACTGATTATTGTAGGAAGTCGCCGACGTTTTGCAGTGCACCAATGAGCGCGTCACTACAACCAATGAAATCACAAATGACAGAAAGATGTTAGCTTCACGTGGAGTAAAACACATCCTTGCAACGTCTTCGCTGTTTTCTCGTTCGTGTGAAATTTACAGGTGCAAGTGTATTCTTAAATATTTGGAGGTCTTGGGACGTATCTACGACGACCGTTTTTTTTTTTTTTTTTTCAACCTCTGATAGGCTATTATTAAAAGACAAGTTCATAGAGAACAATTATTTTATTACTAAAAGTTTTGTACACTTATGGTTACTTTTCAATATAATCACCGAAAATATTGAGACCTTTATCGTACCTGTGCACAAGCTTTGCAATACCCGCTTCAAAAAATATTGCCGCCAATGATTTCAAATGAGCATTGACGTTGTTTTGAAGATCTTTGTACTTTACGACGTTTGCGGAGAGTCATTCAAAACAAACGAAGAAGAATACTGACTTCAGGAATTGTGTTGATCCATGACAACGCTCGTCCACACACTGCTGGCACAACCCATCGGCTCCTTGAACAATTTCAATGGGACATTTTCGATCATCCGTCGTACAGTCCTGACCTGGCACCCGGCGACTTTCATCTTTTCCCTGAACTGAAGACGTAGCTAAGAGGGCAGCACTTTCAAACTAGCGAAGACATAATCTAAATTCTCTGACTCCCGTTTTTCCCGGTAAGTCAGATGAAGATCGTATATAGAACACAAGTCGGAGAGGTAGAGTCAGGCTGAAAAATCTGATGGTACCATTACATCTCTGTAACAAATTATTGTTAAAAAGCTTATTCTTCTATCTACTTCATGCCAGTTAAAATGAACATTAGCAGAAATTGTCCTTGTTACGTGTTTCCTTGTAAGTAGAAGAGAAATAAGCAAATGCGCTGGTTAAAGCGATAGTCTTGTCCTTTAAAAGCCAGTCGCTAAGTGAAGCATTTAAAATTACAATCTCTTTGCTTTCTAGGGGTAAACAAATGAAAAACGAGAAGAAAGATGTCTTCCCGTTTGAGAAAAGTTTAAGTGACTTAAAATTGAACTCAATAATCCGGAATATCTCGAAAACGGTTAACTCTACAAAAAAAATGTATATAACAAATTGTGTTTTTTTAATGAGATCTATTATTTATTGTGTAGTAAGTTTCTGTATATCTCTTATGGTTCGGCAGTTATACAAAAGTCATCCAGAATGAAGAGGTCTTCAGAAGCTATTTCCAGAAAATTCATATATACATTTCGTTTGATATAAAAATATCTTAATCATTAGGTATTTTAATCAAAATCGTTAGAGCCATTTTTTCCATGTGAAGAGTAGTTGGGGTTGGGACGATTTTCTAAAAAATGTTCGTGTCGCTTGCTTGGAAGATACTAAACTTAAATAGCAAGTTTGGTATGTAACGGACATTTCGTTTTTGAGCTATGCTGCCCACAGACAAACACACACACAGGCGCGCGCGGATTTTTTTTCTAAATATGCTTCTTTTTGAATTCAGGAACCGAAAAACACAAATTTGCAATGGAATCTCGACATCAAATATTTGGATGGAATACAATACTTTCTCTATCCACTATATTGCGATTACCCGCGACCGTAACCCCCAAACGTGTATGAACGGCTTTCTTCGAAAGTCATAGTAGATATAGATTTCCATTGTTACTCCTACATTAGTAGACACGTGTGCCGGCGGCAAGTTCTTTTGCCGTCAAAGCTGCGATTGTGACACCTGTACACTTGCGCTTTCGGAAGGCTCTTTGAAATCGAAGCTAGGCATTGTTACACCTGAGTGAGTTTGTGACACATGTGGTGGTTTTGCACGTGCGACGGCTTCTGGAAATTTCGTGTCACATGATCGACATATTTAAAATGGGGAACGAAGGCCTGATGAGAATTCAGTTTTTACTGGGAATGCATCGCGTGTAACAGTTGAGCGAGTTTCGACGGGAAATTCGTAGCGTGTTGTAGTAGCCACTTTGACGTTCAAGCCTGCGTTGTTACACCTGAGTGAGTTTGTGAACACCTGCTGTGTTTTGCATGTGCGACGGCTTCTGGAAATTTCCTGTCGCGACGGAAAATTCGTAGCGAGCTGTATCGTCACCGCAGCGAACATCGAAAAGAAACTATATGGCAAACGTGTTACGAAAGACTGTAATCAGTTTATGGAAGGAATAAAAAGTTTTTGTTGAAGTAAAAATGAATAGTACAGAGAAAGAAATATTCCAAATGGTGTAATGGTTACCATGCTGACTTCATGTACCCAAGGTCGCGGGTTCAAACCCGGCGGGGGACGATGGATTTTTTCGGGTGTAAAAATCCTTAGCATGGCTTCCTTCGGAAGGGAAGTAAAGCCGTGGGTCCCGTGTCGTAGATTTACGGCACGTAAGAGAACCTCAAGCCTGATAGAGAGGCCTATGAGCAAACTTAACCGGTCTTTCACACCCAATTTAGAATGGGACGCTGAGAACCACAGCAGTTAAAGAACGTCCATAAATAACACGCCATTTACATTTTGTATAGAAAAGATCACATACATGTAATTATTCCTTGAACAACTGAGACCATTGTTTAAACAAATAAATACCCAGCGTGCCCATCAAAAATGAATTAAGTTAATTAACAAATGAAGTGCAGGCCGCAAACGCGGCAAGTTGACATATCTGGCCAGTGATTGAGGCCTGCGGCGCCAATTGGACCGCTAAATGGAGATTAAGTGGTCAGCAGCACGCCTTGCTGATTGTTCCCTCAGGTGTATTCTGGAATTGTATCAGCTTGACCTCAGCGGCACGTGTTTCTCTCTTTAGAGCGCGTCACAACTGTTTCAGTGTGCTGTACACTCGCGTCCATTAGTATTCCACCAGAAACAAACCATTTTAATATTCAACTGCCAAAACATCTGATGGTCGAGTGGTCAGCGAGCTGACATCTCTCCTGGAGGTCCCGGGTTCGATTCCCGGCTGGGACGGGGAATTTTTTCTTTAGCCAGAATTATTCCCTAGCCCCCACAGAGTCTAGAAGTGTGAAAGTGAATATGTGTGTATTTGAGGAAAAAAAAAAAAAAAAAAATGATTTAAACCAAACGTAAAAGAACCTACAGTCAACGAGTCGTTTCAAGTGCAAAGGGGGCTATATAAATTAAACAATAAAAAAAAAACATCTGATCTGTTCCATTAAGATTATGGCCTTCTCTACATCTCTGTAACACATTATTGTTTAAAAGGTTATTCTTTTTCATGCTAATCGAGATAAACAACAGAAATTATCTTATTGCTTAGTTCCTTGTAAGCAGAATGGAAATAAGGGAGTACACTAGGATAAAACGATACTCAAATCCTGGTTCCCATGTGGTTAAAATCCGTTTCTTCTGCATGGACAGCAGTTGACAAGTGTGAGATTTTTAAGTATTTTAAAGTAGAAACCTATAACAAGGAATATCTCGGAAACGGTAAACTACACGATAAAAATGTAAAAAAAATCTGATGTTTTCCATTCACATGACTTTCTCTGTATCACTGCAACACATTATTCTATTTACTTCATCTAATGGAGCAAAAATTAGCAGAAATAGTCTTATTACTTGCTTCCTTGTTAGTAGAAGCGAAATAAGGGAGTACCATAGGTTAAAGAGACAGTCAAGTTCCTTTGTTTGTATGGACACGAGTTCACAAAGTCCTGTAGGAGAAAAGTATGTCTTTATAGCTGAAAAAAAAAAAAAAAAAAAAGAATATCTCAAAAACAATCACCTCCACGAAAAAAATGTATATAACATAAGTTGTGTGTTTTAAGGCGCTCTACATTTGTTGTGTGGTAAGGTTTTGTCCATCTCTTACGGTTTAGCAGTTATGCAAAATTCCGTAAAATTGACCAAGAATAAAGTAGTCTTCAGAGACTATACCCAGAAAATTCAATATTTGCATTTTATTTGTCATGTAAATATTTTTAATCTACGGCACTCAAATCAAAATCGTTAGAACAATTTTTGAGAAAACCACAAATTTCTAAATTTTTCCATGCAGGAAAGGTGAAGGGATTTTCCTCAAAATCTTCGTGTAGAATCCTTGGAAGATACTAAATAACAAACATAAAATCTTTAGAGCTCGTTAAAACACGTTATTTATGTCATAAGCTTTTTTTCCTATAGAGTTGACCGTTTGCAAGATATTTCTACTTTAAACTACCTAAATGTTCTCAAACAGTATCATGCAAAGCGAACCGAACCTCAATTGCTTCACATAGCGACCAGCTGACTATGGCATTAGCGTAACTATGCCTTCTATTTACAAGAAAGCAAGTAATATATCAATTCTGCTAATGTTTATCTCGATTGGCATAATGTAAATAAAAGAAAATCTGATGTGTTCTATTCGAATGACTTTCTCTACATCTAACAAATTATTGTTAATAAGCTTTTTCTTCTATCCTCTTCACAATAATCGAGATAAACATTAGCAGAAATGGTCTTATTACTTAGTTCCTTGTAAGTAGAAGGGAAATAAGGGAATACACTAGGCCAATACGACAGTCAAATGTTTTAAAATGTGATAGAAATCCGTTTCTTTGCGTGGCCAGTAGTTCACAAGTTCCCGTATGAGAAAAGTAAGTATTTTAAACCTGAAATCCATAACAAGGAATATCTCGAAACGGCTAACTCCATGAATAAATTGTATATGACATAAATTATGTGTTTTATCGAGATCTACATATTTTGTGTAATCAATTCTTGTCTATCTATTAAGGTTTACCAGTTATGCAAATTCATTAAAATTCATCCAGAATAAAGAGGTATTTAGAGGGTATTCCCCAGCAAATTCAACATATACATTTGATTTGTTATTTAAATATCTTAAATATAAGAGACTTTAATCAAATTCGGGACATCCATTTTTGAGAAAATCATGTTTTTCGAAATTTTTTACGTGTAAAAGGTACTTTGAGTGGGGATTTTCTTGAAAATCTTCGTGTCGCATCCTTGGGAGATACTGAACTTAAATATCAAGTTTAGTATTTAACCGACTTTTCGTTTTTGAACTATGTAGCCGAAAGACACAGACACACGCGCGGACCTTTTTCTAAAAATCTGATGTCTTCCATTCATATATCTTCAATTTTCTGGGAATAGCCTCTGAAGACATGTTTATTCTGGATGAATTTTACGGGATTTTTCATAACTGCTAAACCGTAAGAGATAGACAAAAACCTGGTGCACGAAAAATGTAGATCTCGTCAAAAAACATAATTTATGTCCTTTGCGTTTTTGTTATGGAAGTAACCGTTTCCGATGTATTTCTTCTTATTCGTTTCTGGTGAAAATTACTTATACTTTTTAGCCATTTTTGAGAAAATCAAAATTTCGAAATTGCTTCCACGTAAAGGCTAGTTGGGAGGGATTTTCTCATGTCGTAAATCTTTGTGTCGTATCCTCGGAATATACCAATCTTAAATACCAAGTTTAGTACTTAACGGTCTTTTTACTTTTAAGTTATGCTGCCCACACACACATACGGACCTTCTTCTAAAAATGCTTTTTACTTTCTCTACACGTACTATGTACGTAGTGAATAGAGATGGTATTCTAATGCACCCAAAAATTCGATACCGAGATCTCGCTGGAAATACATATTTTAAGATCCTCTGAATGCAAAAAAAAATTTTTAGAAAAATGTCTGTGTATGTGTTTTTTTGGTAGTGTTTAACGCCCGCTTTAACTGCGTATGGCACCGCAGGCGGTGACACTGATGATACATGAATGACGATGGAGCACCGGTGGAATGCGATGGCGGGGGAAACCGGAGTACCCGGAGAAAACCCGCATCAGCGCCGCTTTGTCCACCACAAATCTCACATGCGGTCGTTTGGGATCGAACCCCGGCCGCTAGGTGAGAGTCGAGTGATCCGTGTGTGTCCGTGTGTCTTTGAACACGATTACTCAAAAACGAAAAGTCGGTAAGATACCAAACTTGGTATTTAAGTTTAGTACCTTCCAGGGATGCGACAAGAAGATTTTGAGAAAAATCCCCCCACCCCCAGCTACCCTTTACATGGAACTTTTTTCGAAAATTTTGTTTTTCTCAAAAATGGCTTTAATGATTTTGATTAAAATTTCGTATATTAAAGATATTTACACGACAAATAAAATGTATATCTTGAATTATCTGGGAATAGCATCTGACGACTACTTCAATTTTATGTATTTTTGCATAACTGCTAAACCATAAGAGATGGAGAAAAACTTACAACACAAAATATGTAAAACACCTTAAAACGCACAATGTATCTTATATACATTTTTTTCGTGGAGTTGATCGTTTTTGAGATAGTCTTTGTTTTTTGATTTCAGCTTTAAAAGACATAATTTTCTCATACAGGAATTTAGCAATTCCAGTCCATACAAACAAAGGAAGTTCAGTGACATAGCAACCAACTTTTGACTATCACTAACCAATAATACTCCCTTATTTCGCCTCTACTTACAAGGAAGCGAGTAATAGGACTATTTCTTGGTTAGTATGAAGTAAATAGAATCATAAGCTTTTTATCAATAATTTGTTGCAGAGAAAGTCATGTCAATGGAAGACATCAGATTGTTTTTTTCGTATTCATATATTTGCGGTGAAATCTCAATATCGAGTTTTTGGGTGCAACACACTGTGTACACTATATACATGGTATGTGCAGAGAAAGTAATAATGCTTTGTAAGAAATGTGTGTATGGGGTTCAGCTAGAGTAAGTCATAGAAAGGAACACATCAGACATTTTGTTGCACGGTATGGGAGAAGCCTTACGGCATCGCTGTGCATAGCGACGTAGTCCAGAGAGAGGAACGTTATGCACGATGCAATGTCAGTTCTGCCACGTGATCCACGCTTTTCTGAGAGGCGCTGACGTCGAAACAATGGAGCGAGGACATAAACATGCACCTTGCTGCGCTCCCAAACTTTTAGCAAAGCCAGCCTTTTGTTATTGTTATATTGTTATAATATCCTCGGCGTGTTCTTTACTTTTGACAACTCGGAGCTGGGGACTGGTGGTTCGTGGTGTTTAATTAGACGTGGTGAAACATGGGAAAGACGTACTGGTGCATTTCATTACCATGTAAAACTAAAAAAAACTGATGAGTCCCATTCACATGACTTTCTCGACATCTCTGCAACAAATTATTGTTAAACCGCTAATGCTTCTATTTACTTCATGCTAATCGAGAAAAATTTAGCAGAAAGTCTTATTACTTGCTTTCTTGTAAGGTAGCTTTTAACTATCACTTTGACCCACGGTCGCCCTTATTTTCCTTCTACTTGCATGGCAGCAAGTAATAAGACTATTTCTGCTATCCCCCCCATTTTGGTGATATAAACAGGTGGAATTTCAATTGTGTCATATAATGACCGTCTTTTTAAAATAGTTGACTATCGCGTTAGGCAGTGCATTATCTTATTATCATTTTACTTATAATGAACTAAGTAATAGTCATTTCTGCTAATTTTTATCTCAATTAGCACAAAGTAAAGAGGAGAATAAGCTTTATAAAAAGAATTTGTTGCAGAATAGAGAAAGTCAAGCGAATGGAATACGGTAGATTTCTCAGTCTGCGCTGATTTAAACTGTCACATTTAAGCGAAATTTGTGTTACTCCAGTTTTTTCTTCGCATTCCAACTTTAGAAGCTGTTACATTCTTTAGGGAAGAAAAACGTAGTTGTGCTGGTTCATCGATTTTAATTCATCGCTCAAAACTTTTCCATATTCGGAACAGAGTTTGTGTGCAGAATTGCAAGCGCGGTGTAACGAACTTAATGTATTCATTTACTCTGGGGATATCAGTCAGAGCCTGGCTGATAGTAAAGATTCCAATCAATATATTCTGTCCTGCCCCTTAAACAAACACGGGCTCTTTACGTTAATAGAATAGAAGACGCGAGTGGAGTGAATGACGGCAAAATAAAATGAGATTGGAATTGGAATCGATGCGATGCCCACATTCGCTGTGAATCACCGTTAAAGCTTGTGTGGCGCTGCTGTCGCGCCACTCTGCTCTTTGTAAAGTGCTGATCACTGACCCAGCACGCGTCTCGTTTCATTTTATCTTAATTAAAACATTTTTAGTGGCGAATTTCCAACCATATGTTTGATCTGTTTGTGGGGAAAAGGTGAAAAGGAATTCAACATGGCTATTCCAAACCCATAATTTCTTGTTCTACTTTATGTGTACACTGACGTAGATAAAAAGTGGTCCATTCCGTTAGATCATATTATTGATTTTCCCCTCCATAAAGCTGCAACCTATTGGTGCATTAACGAAGATGTAAAAGTAATTTTTCATACATTCATTACTGAGAACAGAAGTACAGCACAACCCCGATAACTCGAGCTAAATGGGACTGAGGCTACCTCGAATTACAAAAAACGGATTATACAGGAATATCACTAAAGCATGTAAACTATGATTAAAAGTTTAATGAGCACAATAATGGTTTAAACATATATATAAAAAATCTTATGTGTTACATTCACATGACTTTCTCTCCACTTCTGTAACAAACTATTGTTAAAAAGCTAATTCTTCTATCAACTTCATGTTAATCGAGGTAAACATTAGGAGAAATTGTCTTTATTAGTTGGTTCCTTGTAAGTAGAAGGAAAAAAATCTAACGTGTTCCATTCACATGATGTCCTCTAGCTGTTCGATCAGCAAAACTTTTATTGCAAACATTAATCTGTTACCTACATCATGCTAAATAAGATAAAGTTAAGTAGAATTAGTCTTATTACTTGCTTTCTGGTAAGTAAAAGGGAAATAAGAAAATGCACAGGCTAAAGCAAACCTTTAAAAGCCGGTCGCTATGTGAAACAATTGAAATTCCAATCTTTTTGCTTGCAAGGAGTAAACAAACGAGAAACAATATGTCACCCCGTTTGAGAAAAATTTAAGGATTTATATGACTGAAAGTTTGAAATTCCAAACTAGTTATGCTGCTTTTTGACATTTATACCACAGATGTGATATAATACAAATAAGTGGCAGTGCAAATTTGATCCGATTTGCTCTAATGGTACGGAAGTTAGGGTCAAATCTGTTGAGGGTTTTGTCACGTCACTAAAAGGTCCCTTGCGACAAAAAAAAATTAAAATTTTGGTCTAATATTGTAGCCCTAGATTCACAATACATCTACTTTTTGAAAGAACCCTAGGCTTCCCCGTGTCTCCCTTGGTTTGGGCTCCAATAAACATTTTGTCACAAAATAACACTTTTTGTGTTTGAAAACTTAAAACATGCTTAAATACATCTGATAGTAAAACCTATGGCAATTTTTATTCATTGTCCCTCTGTAAACATTTTATTTCTGTAACATAAAATCTACTCAGCAAGGAACTACAGGAAGAAAAATCTTATGTGTACATTCACATGACTTTCTCTATATCCCTGCAACAAATTATTCTTAAAAAGCTTATGCTTCTATTTACTTCATGCTAATCAGTAAAACATTAGCAGAAATAGCCATATTACTTGCTTCCTTGTAAGTAGAGGTGAAATAAGGGAGTACCATAGGTTAAAGTGATAATCAAAAGCCGGTTGCTATGTCACTGAAGTTCCTTTGTTTATACGGACAGCAGTTGACTAATTCCTGTATGAAAAATGTATGTTTTTCATAGCAGAAACCAAAAATAAGGAATGTCACAAAAACGACGAACTCCACGAAAAAATGTATATAACATAAATTGTATGTTTTAACGTGCTCTACATTTTTTGTGTAGTAAGTTTCTCTCCATCTCTTACGGTTTAGCCGTTATTCAAAATTCAGTGAAATTCATCCAGAATAAACTACTCTTCAGAGGCTATTCCCAGAAAATTCAAGATATACATTTTATTTGTCAGGTAAATATCTTTAATATATGATATTTTAATCAAAATCGTTAGAGCCATTTTTGAGAAAATCGAAATTTTCGAAAAAAGTTCCATGTAAAGCGTAGTTTGGGGTGGGGGGATTTTTTTCAAAACCTTCGTGTCACATCCCTGGAAGATACTAAACTTAAATACCAACTTTGGTATTTTAGCTTCTTTTCGTTTTTGAGTTATCGTGTTCACAGACACACGGACACACACACACACAAAGACCTTTTTCGGAAAATGCTTTTTATGGATACAGGGGGTCCTAAAACATGTATTTCCGGTGAAATCTCGGTATCGAATTTTTTGGTGGAGTGCAATACATTCTCTATACACTATGTACGGTCGAAACTGATTATAATTAATTTGCTTCTTACTTAATTTCAACTAAATAAGGATGATTAGTGCCTATAGAGAAAGTAAAAATGCTCAAAACACAACAGCGAGAAAACAAGGTAGATCTGAATGCATGGCCCACATTAAAATCCACCAGGTTGGTAGGTTAGACCCTAAGCTTTCTTTTTCCTCTCCTCTGCTGCTGCACTTTCTATCACTTTCTTCTTGTATTGCTGTTTTTCTTCTGCACAATTCTGTGATTTACTTTGCATGATGCGAATGAGATCTCGTTAACTGAAGTTTTTCTTGCCGAGGTCAGTGCAACCTCAAATGCTTTGCTGTAGCTCCAGTGACTTGAGGCATTTAAAAATAGCGCCTGGTGGCCAACTGTACCTTTTTTGTATTCAGGAATCTGTATATTATTTTATGGGATTAAAATTTAAAAATTAGATTTTTTTAAATTTTTTAAAGCTTGTGTGGCGCTGATGTCGTGCCATTCTGTTCTTTGTAAAGTGCTGATCACTGACCCAGAGCGCGTCTAGTTTCATTTTATCTTAATTAAAACATTTCAATCCATGTGTTTGAACTGTTTGTGGGTAAAAAGGTGAAAAGGAATTCAACATGGCTATTGCAAACCCATTACTGCATGTTCCACTTTATATGTACACTGACGTAAATAAAAAGTGGTGCATTCCATTAGATCGTATTAGTTATTTTACCCTCCGCAAAGATTCTACCTTTTTTTTTTTTTTTTTTTTTTTTTTTTTTAAACAGTACCGGAGTCTGGTCAGGACTAAGGCGCTCTATCCCCTATTTACATCCCTCCCCCGTATGATTACTGGTTTTACTGTTCCTTTACACAAACATATATACATTGCACAAACATATAACACCCATGCCCAAGGCGGGACTCAAACCCACGATCCCCTGCCCACGAAGCACCAAAGCGAGACGTCTTAGCGAGCGACAGGCCACCTTCAGTTGCTGCATTACCTGCACTAAGGGTACCTGCTAGAACTGCAATATTTCTATACTGGGAACAGAAGTACAGTAGAGCCTTACTAATTCGAGCTAAACGGGGCTGAGGATACCTTGAATTATAAAAAAAACTTGGATTATACCGAAATATCACTAAATCAATGGGCATGGTTTAAGCACCATTATAATGGTTTAAAAAAGACATAAAAACAATAAAGTACATGCGTATGTTATATGGCGGGCCCACTGCAGTATAGGTACAGTATTTACACTCAAAGACAATAAAAATACGCCTGGCCTGTGATTTTCTGAAAATGTGAACAGAGTTTATTTTTAGGATAATTTGAAACTGATTAGGATAATAAGTATAAGATGCTTGTGGTTAGGGCAAAATACGTATATTTCGCATTCAAGAACAACTTGTCCAAGTCACAAGTAATCTTTTGTGTAGATAACTGTTCTTTGCCCCTTTACCTGAATTCTAGAACAGGTTTCCTGATAACGAATAAGGAGATACCCGTTTGTTTTCATGACAAAGTTTTTCAAGAACACCTCTGAGGTGTGAATATGTGGGCAACAACACCTCGTGCTTCTATGCAGCCTATAACTCATAATTATGTAGTTTTCAATGTTTAGTGCCCTTTTTCTTTTTATCTGAAATCTACAAGTTTGCTGATAGCGATTAAAGAGATACCCGTTTGTTTTCATGACACGTGCTTTTCAAGAACACCCTCTGAGGTGTGAGTATATGGACATCTTACCTTAGTGCTTCGAGTGCTGAATAAGCTCAACATTATGTAATGCTCAATGTTAATTTTCCTTTGCCCTTTTACCTGAAATCTGGAACATCTTTATTGATAACGAATAAGATTTCTTTCTTCTTTTCTTTTAATGATACGAACTTTTCAAGAACACCCTCTGATGTGTAAGTATGTAGGCATCATGCACTAGTGTTTCGTGTGCTGCCTAATCTCAAAATGTAACTCCTAAAAGAGTTTCGAAGCTGGGACATTAAGTAGTGTAGTGTGCCAGAGGGGACTCCGCACCTCAGCCAGTGATTAGGCTTTTTGTACGTCAGACCCCGGGAGGAGAGGATGAGAGAAATTACAGAGGGCAGCCTGAACAGGACTGCGACGGGGAGTCATCACGGAGAGTCACTAACAGTGCTCAAGCAGTTCATCTCGATGCGGCGAGCGCTAGGAGTCTGTGCCTCAGGTCTGAATAAATGCCCCTGAGTATACCGATGACCTCCGCGCCATCCTGCCGCCGAAAGCTAAGCTTTCAAAGTGCAACCATCTCCACGAGAGGGCGTCACCACCGCAGTTCTCGCCGACACTACAACCCTGAAAGACCAGACAGATGAAATGGAGGGACAGGAAATTCGGGGGAATGCCCAGATTGCCAACTTCTGCTACCAGCGCCAAAGGAATAGAATGGGGAAATTTCATCCGATACCTAGGCGTCACTCTTGATAAGGTCCTAACTTTTCGTGAATACTTGCCGGGAACGTCGTCAGAGCCTGTACTGACCTCCCAAAGGCCGGTCCACTTAAAGTTACGTCTTTTCAAGGTACTCATAGTCCCTCTGATGCTCTATGCCTGCGAAGCATGCGGCCAGCAGACTCCTGGCTTCTCTGGTTACAGCAGCTACAGCATATAGGACTCTGGTCAGTCTACTCTGTATGTCGACGTTCCCCAGTGAGGCTACTACATGAAGCTTCAGCCCTTCCGTACGTGAAGTTTGCAATTAGGCGCCGGGCTCAAACATTCTACGCCAGAACGCACTTGTCTGATCGCTGGACACTACTTATCAACTAAACACCGATACAGGCAGTACCGGGTTCTCCACATGGCTTGCGGGCACCCCAGGTAACAACGACTGCAAACCAACCAACAGCAAATTAGCTGAACTAAGTAATCCCCCATTCAAACCTTGGAAGTGGTCAATCTAAATTCAACTCCAGCATAATTCTTTACATCTGTGTAACAAATTAGTGTTAATAGGCTTATTCTTCTATCAATTTAATGGTAAAACATTAGCAGAAACGGTCTTATTACTTTATAAGTAGAAGGGAAATAAGGGAATACACTAGGCTAAACTGACAGTCAAATGTTTTAAAATGTGGTTGCTACCGGATTGAAATCCGTTTCTTTTGAGTGGCAAAGAGTTGGCAAGTTTCCGTATGAGAAAAGTAAGCATTTTAAAACTGAAAGCAATAACAAGGAATATCTCGAAAACGCCCAACTCCACGAAAAAAAGTATGACATAAACTGTGTGTTTTACCGTGAACTAAGTTTTTATATAGTAAGTTTTTGTCTATCTCTTAAGGTTTACCAGTTATACAAAATTAAAACAAAAATCATCCAGAATAAAGAGGTCTTTAGAGGCTATTCCCAGAAAATTCAAGATATACATTTTAATTGGCATGTAAATATCTTAAATATAAGAAGAGATTTTAATCAAAATCGTTAGAGGCATTTTTGATAAAATCAAAATTTTTTAAATTTTTTCCATATAAAGGGTGGTTTAAAGTGAGGGGATTTTCTTGAAAATCTTAAGTGTCGCATCTTCGGAAGAGACCAAACTTAAATACCAAGTTTGGTATTTAACCGTCTTTTCGTTTTTGAGCTATGCTGTCCACAGACACACACACACACGGGATCTGTTTCTGAAAATGCTTTTTTACTTTCTCTAGCCCCGATGTACAATATACATAGGGATAGAGAAGTATTGTATTCCACCCAAAAATTTGATGTCGAGATTTCACCGGAAATACATGTTCTAGGACCCCTGAGTCCAAAAAAAGCATTTTCAGAAACAAGTCCGTGTGTGTGTGTCTGTGTCTGTGGACAGCATAGCTCAAAAACGAAAAGACGGTTAAATACCAAATTTGGTATTTAGTTTAGTATCTTCCAAGGATGCGACGCGAAGATTTTCAAGAAAATGCCCCACCCCTAACTACCCTTTACATGGGAAAATTTTGTTTTTCTTAAAAATTGCTCTAACGATTTTTACTAAAATATCACATTTTAAAGCCATTATATCCCAAATAAAATGTATACCTTGAATTTTCTGGGAATAGCTTCTAAAGACCTGCTTATTCTGGATGATTTTTGCTTAATTTAGAATAACAAGTAAACCGTAAGAGATAGAAAAAACTTATTGTACAAACAAATGTAGATCAAGTTAAAATACACAAGTTATGTCATATACATTATTTTCGTGGAACTTACCGTTTTAGAGGTATTCCTGTTATTAGTTTCAGTTATGAAGTACCTATACTTTCCACAGACGGGAGTGTTCGGTTTTCTTTTGTTCTACACCTGGCCAAGCAAAGAGGCGACTTGCAACGACAATCGCATAACGACAGCTTTTAAAGTATTTGACTATCACTTTAGCCCAGTGCATTCCCTTAGTTCCAGTCTACTTATAAGGAACTAAATAACAAAATTTTGTTAATGTTTATCTCGATTAGCGTGGTGTTGAAAGAAGAACTATCTTTTGTAAGACGTTTGTTTGTAGAGTAGGTAGAGAAAGTCATGTGAGTGTAACACATCAGATTGTTTGAATTTAGGGAATCATAAAACATGTATTTCCGGTGAAATCTCATAGTACGTCTAGAGAATGAGATGAAAACTGAACACCAGCGGAGGAGAGGTAAAGGATGCTGCTCCTAAAATCGCAACCATCGAGGAGTCTATCTAGATCTGCCTCAACAACATCATCATCCGAAATTTCACCAAAATCAAGAAAGCTAAACTGTGGTTAAGCCCTTATCAGGGTAGGTACACAGCAACACCATCTAGGCTTATACTTTTAATTGTCCATAATATTGGATTAATTGTTACTTTCTCTATACGTACTATGTACATAGTGTATAGAGAAGATATTGCACTCCACCAAACAATTCGATACCTAGATTTCACCGAAAATATATGTTTTAGGGTCCCCTGTATCCAAAGAAAGTATTTCTAGATAAAGGTCCGTGTGTGTGTCCGTGTGTCTTTGAACACAATAACTCAAAAACGAAAAGTCGGTAAAATACCAAACTTGGTAATAAATTTTAGTATCTTCCAGGGATGCGACACGAAGATTTTGAGAAAAATTCCCCACCCCAAACTGCCCTTTACATGGAACTTTTTTCGAAAATTTTTATTTTGTAAAAAATGGCTCTAACGATTTTGATTAAACTATCGTATATTAAAGATATTTATCTGACAAATAAAATGTATATTTTGAATTTTCTGGTAATAGCCTCTGACGACTACTTTATTCTGTATGAATTTTGCATAACTACTAAACCGTAAGAGATGGACAAAAACTTAACATACAAAAAATGTAGAGCACGTTAAAACACACAATTTATGTTATATACATTTTTTTCGTGGAGTTGATCGTTATTGAGATATTCCTTTTTCTTTGTTTCAGCTTTGAAAAACTTATACTTTTCTCATACAGGAATTTGTCAACTCCTGCCCATACAAACAAAGGAACATCAGTCACATAGCAACCAGCTTTTAGCTTTCACTTTAACCTATGGTACTCCCTTATTTCACTTCTACTTACAATAAAGCAAGAAATAAGACTATTTCTGCTAATTTTTCTCGATTAGCATGAAATAAATAAAAGATAAGCTTATTAACAATAATTTGTTACGGAGATATAGAGAAAGTAATGTTAATGGAACACATCAGATGTTTTTTTCACACAAGCCGTGTGTAGGACAAGAGTTGGATAGGTAAAATCAGACTGAAAAATGCAATGCCATAGCCGGGATTTGAACCACGGATCTCCCGATGTCTAGCCGGTTGCTCTACCACTGAGCTACCATGGCAACAAGCCGGCATAGCATTGAATTTGTGAGTCTGACTCTACCTATCCACCATCTAGGTTCACCTCGGGTCTGCCAGATCTCGGACGAACGGGGGAGAGAAGAGTCCTCCCCAGTGAGCCAGGCAGAGAGACTGACCACAGCCTCCGGAGTACCACTCCCAGACACACATCTGGCACCAGACTTTGGAATATCTCTTTTATAAGCTGTATTCGTTAGATATATAATTTCGAAGCAGCCTGTATATTTAATTTTGAATTGCTCTTAACCTGGCAGCCAAACCATATATTGGTTTACACGGTTTAAAACTGTCCACATTTCACAAAAAAACTTGGACTCCTGCTTGTTAAGTAAGAAGATGTCAAGAAAACGACCTTGCTACCAAATATATTACTCCTACCTTAATACGCCGTTGGAATCTATGAACCTCTGGCTGCAAAACACCCAGAATATCTCACCTGAAAACAAAAAAAAATCTGATGTGTACCATTCACATGACTTTCTCTATATCCCTGCAACAAATTATTCTTAAAAAGCTTATACTTCTATTTACTTTATGTTAAACAGAAAAAATTAGCAGAAATAGTTTTATTACTTGCTTCCTTATAAGTAGAAGCGAAATAAGGGACTACCATAGGCAAAAATGATAGGCAAAAGCTGGTTGCTCTGTCAATGAAGTTCCTTTGTTTATATGCATAGGAGTTGAGAAGTTCCTATATGACAAAAGTAAACGTTTTTCACAGCAGAAACCAAAAATAAGGAATGTCACAAAAACGACAAACTCCACGAAAAAAATGTATATAGGTAACATAAATTGTGTATTTTAACGTGCTCTACATCTTTTGTGTAGTAAGTTTTTGTCCATCTCTTACGGTTTAGCAGTTATTCAAAATTCAGTAAAATGCATCCAGAATAAACTATTCTTCAGAGGCTTTTCCCAGAAAATTCAAGACATACATTTTATTTGTCAGGTAAATATCTTTAATATACGATATTTTAATCAAAATCGTTAGAGCCATTTTTGAGAAAATCAAAATTTTCGAAAAAAGTTCCATGTAAAGGGTAGTTGGGGGTGGGGGAATTTTTCTCAAAATCTTCGTGCAAAATCTTTCTCGCATCCCTGGAAGATACTAAACTTAAATACCAAGTTTGGTATTTTACCGACTTTTCGTTTTTGAGTTATCGTGTTCACAGACACACGGACCTTTTTGTGAAAATGTTTTTTTTTGGATATTGGGGATCCTAAAACATATATTTCCGGTGAAATCTCGGTATTGAATGTTTTGGTGGAGTGCGATACCTTCTCTATATACATAGTGCGTATAGAGAAAGTAAAAGCAAACAAAATAATAAAATGTAGTCGTTTGATCTGAAACCAAAAGTAAACTACAGTTTCTAACTGACAATCTCTTCACCGTGCGTTGTTTACCAGAGGGTATAAAATCACTCTTACATTTACTTTCTGTAGCACGTATATACAATATACTTGGTAGGTAGATAAGGTATTGTATTCCACCTCCTAAAATCGATACCGGAATGTGTTTTGAGATCCCTGAAAAAGGTCTGTGTGTGACTGTAAACACTAAATCCTATTCAAAGGACGGAGTTTTTCTCCTATCTTAAATATTTTTTTCTGATAAAAAAACATGATGTACTCCATTCACATGACTTTCTCTACATCTCTGTAACAAACTATGGTTAAAAAGCTTATTCTTCTATCTATTTCATGGTAATCGAGATAAACATTAGCAGAAATGCTTTCTTGTAAGTAGAAGGGGAATAAAGGAACACACTTTGCTAAAACGATTGGCATGTAAGTGAAATCCATTTCTTTGCATTGCCAGGAGTTGCAAAATCCCATATGTGAAAAGTTTAAATATTTTAAAAGTGAAACCAATGTTAAGGAATATCTCAAAAATGACCAATTCTACGAAAAATAATCTAATGCGTTCCATTCACACGATGTCCTCTAGCTGTTCGGCAAACAAACCTTTTATTCACAGTATTAATCTGTTACATATATCATGCTAATCAAGATAAACATAAATAGAGTTACTCTTCTTACTACCTTCCATGTAAATAGAAAGGAAACAAGAAAATCCACAGGCTAAAGCGACAGTCTCGTCCTTTAAAAGCCGGTAGCTATATAAAACAACTGAAATTCCAATCTCTTTGCTTGCCAGAAGGAAAAAAACGAGAAAAGAGAAAATGGATGTGATCTCGTTTCAGAACAATTTAAGTGGCTTAAAATTGAAACCAATAATCCGGAGTATCTCGAGAAGAAAAATAAGTATAAAACATAAATTGTGTTTTTTACTCAGCTCTACATTTTTTGTCCATCTCTAACGGTTTGTCAGTTATGCAAAAGTAATCCAGAATAAAGAGGTCTTCGGAGGCTGTTCCCAGAAATTTCAAGATATACACATTTGAAGTAAAAATACCTTAAACATAAGGCATTTTAATCAAAATCATTAGAGCCATTTTTGAGAAAATCAAACGCTTCGAAAAATGACCCATGTAAAGGGAGTTAGGGTGGGGGGAATTTTCTTCAAATCTTCGTGTCGCATCCTTGGAAGATACTGAACTCAAACGCCAAGTTTGGTATTTAAGCGACTTTTTGTTTTTGAGCTATGCTGCCCCCCCCCACACACACACACACGGACATATTTCTTACAATACTTTTTTGAAATCAGCGGGTCTCAAAATATATATTTCTGGTGAAATCTCGGTATGGAAACTTTGGGTGCACTACATTACCTTCTTTCTACACTATAAATATATGTACATCTCGTCAAAGCATACAGCTTATGCCCTATACATTTTTACTGCCTCTATACTCACTATGTACATAGTGTATAGAGAATGTATTGCACTCCACCAAAAAATTCAATACCGAGATTTCACCGGAAATACATGCTTTAGAGTCCCCTGTATCCAAAAAAAGTATTTTCGGAAAAAGGTCCGTGTGTGTGTGTGTGTGTGTGTCCATGAACACGATAACTCAAAAACGAAAAGTCGGTAAAATACCAAACTTGGTATTTAAGTTTAGTATCTTCCAGGGATGCGACACGAAGATTTTGAGAAAAATCCCCCTACCCCAAACTACCCTTTATATAGAACTTTTTTCGAAAATTATGATTTTCTAAAAAATGAATCTAACGATTATGATTAAAATATCGTATATTAAAGTTATTCACCTGACAAATAAAAGGTATATTTTGAATTTTCTGGGAATAGCCACTGAAGACTACTTTATTCTGGATGAATTTTTCATAACTACTAAACCGTAAGAGATGGACAAAAACTTAATCCACAAAAAATGTAGAGCACGTTAAAACACACAATTTATGTTATATACCTTTTTTTCGTGGAGTTGATCGTTTTTTAGATATTCCTTGTTTTTGGTTTCAGCTTTGAAAAACTTATACTTTTCTCATACAGGAATTTGTCAACTCCTGTCCACACAAACAAAGGAACATCAGTCACATAGCAACCAGCTTTTGGCTTTCACTTTAAACTATGATACTCCCTTATTTCACTTCTACTTACAATAAAGCAAGAAATAAGACTATTTCTGCTAATTTTTCTCGATTAGCATGAAATAAATAAAAGATAAGCTTATTAACAATAATAATTTACAGCGATATAGAGAAAGTCATGTGAATGGAACACATCAGATTTTTGAGCTAGTTATTTTCGAGAAGTTATTTGTTATTGGTTTCAGTATTATATTACTTAGATTTTTCTCAAACACGAAGTCGTAATTCTTTTCTGTTTTAGTTTTGGACATATAAAAGTCCCTATTTTCAATGAAAGTACCTTACACTTTGCACAACACACCTTTTTATCATTTTTTTTTTTTTTGCAGTTTTTACTGTCCCCTTAACTTACTATACGATATAACGTTTTATTTGTACGTAAAATTTCAAAATTTGTATTTAACACCAAAGCTGTCGAACATTTCACGAGTAAATCATGAAAGTTGGATAGAGAAGGTTGTGTGAGTGTCTGGTTGTACGTTTTAACGGAAGCTTTGGAAGACTTAAGCACTTTGACTCGTGAAGCCTGAAAACGTTACACTCACACACGCTGCTTGTAAAACTATAAAGATAAAAAATTGCTTTCGAAGAGTGGGAAGGTGATTTTCGCGGGAATCACGTATGAGAATATACGAGAGTTTTCATATTGCATTATTTAGAGTAGCTGGACGTGAGATCCGCGGCCGGGCAATCCATCCACTGTGTCGCTGCCGGCTACAAACAAGTGAGCACTCGGTCGCTATAAAACATGCGCTCGTATATTTCAACAGGTACATGTTACTTTTCAACAGTCGCGTTGCCACCACACCAACTTTTGTATTCTATTCAACAATCGATACCTGCCCTTTATAAGGCGAAAATATATGTCTCCATCCTATATAGTTGATTGGACCCACTCCTGACACCATTATTAGTTTCTCTACTCTATGCATACAGAAGTATTGTATTTGCACCCAAAAATTCGATACCGAGATTTCACCAGAAATAGATGTTTTAGGATATCCTGAATAAAAAAAAATCTGATGTGTTCAATTCACGTGACTTTCTCTACCTCTCTGCAAAAAAAAAAATATTATTAAAAAGCTTATGCTACTATTTACTCATTGCTAATCGAGAAAAAATTGGCAGAAATATTACTTGCATCCTTGTAAATGGAAGCGAAATAAGGGAGTACCATAGGTTAAAGTAGTAGTCAAAAGCTGGTTGCTATGTCACTGAAATTCCTTTGTTTGTATGGACAGGAAGGAATTGACAAATTCCGGCATAAGGTTTTCAAAGTTGAAACTAAAATCAAGGAATATCTCAAAAATGATCAACTCCACGAAAAAAATGTATGCAGCATAAATTATTTGTTGTAACGTGCTCTACATTTTCTGTGAGGTAAGTTTTTGTCCATCTCTTATGGTTTAGCAGTTATGCAAAATTCCGTAAAATTCATCCAGAATAAAGTAGTCTTCAGAGGCTATT
The DNA here is from genome assembly GCA_030762935.1 of Hymenopus coronatus. NCBI lineage: Eukaryota > Metazoa > Arthropoda > Insecta > Mantodea > Hymenopodidae > Hymenopus > Hymenopus coronatus. The sequence continues at coordinate 136,588,917 of CM060886.1, forward strand.
CCCAGAAAATTCAAGATTTACATTTTATTTGGCAAATAAATATCTTAAATATAAGAGATTTTAATCAAAATCGTTAGAGCTATTTTTAAGAAAATAAACATTTTCGAAATTTTTTCCATGTAAAGGGTAGTTTGGGGTGGGGGGATTTTCTTGAAAATCTTCGTGTCGCATACTTGGAAGATACCACACTTAAATACCAAGTTGGGCTTTAACGGTCTTTTCGTTTTTGAGCTATGCTGCCCACAGACACACACACACACACACACACATACATACACGGTCATTTTTCTAAAAATGCTTTTTTGGATTCAGAGGGTCTGAAATCTCGGTATTGGAATTTTGGGTGGAAAACAATACTTCCTCTATACACTATGTACATAGTACGTGTAGAGAAAGAAAAAAACAAAAGCTCGATATGCAAGTTTCACAGAAAGCAGCCTAATCTAAACAAAAAGCAGGGCTTGCACGAGACGGGCAACGTCGTAAAAAGATTTACTACGTGTCCATGGCTCGTAAAAGACTCACTTTTTCCCATGGTTTATTGTTTCACTCGCCACTCGGTTGGCTATTCCCGTACTGACGTCACACGTCACAAAACCCTATGCCTCGACACCATGCATACACCTCATAGCGAGCTCCAATCCAAATTAATTGACGTCAGCTTCCAGCACAGCGTGTGGGACACTTAGGACTTCAAAACAAGTTTGTGTTATATATTTATAATACCACGTCTCCAGAAAGTGACGGACGACTTGGCATAGCTAAATTATATCAACACGAAACTTTATTTGAAAAGTTATAGTACCCTACTCTATTTCTCAACGCAATCTCCATTCTGTCAAGACATTTATTGTCACGTGGTATAATTTTTTTTTTTTTTTTACTTTCTCTAGCCCCGTATTTACAATGTACATGGGGATAGAGAAGGCATTGGATTTCACTAAAGAATTCGATGTCGAGATTTCAGCGGAAATACATGTTTTGGGGTTCCCTGAGTCCGAAAAAAGCATTTTTAGAAAAAGATCCGTGTATGTCTGTGTGGCCAGTACAGCTCAAAAACAAAAAGTCGGTTAAATTCCAAATTTGGAATTTAGAGAAAATCCCCCCACCACAAACTATTCTTTATATGGAAAAATTTTCGAAAATTTTGATTTTCCCAAAAACAGCTGTAACGATTTTGATTAAAATCCCGTATATTAAAGATATTTAAGTGCCAAATAAAATGTATGTCTTCAATTTTCTGAGAATATCCTCTAAACACCTGTTTATTCTGGAAGATTTTTATTGAATTTTGCATAACTGCTAAACAGTAAAAGATAGGCAAAAACTTACTACACAAAAAATGTGGATCTCGTTAAAACACACAATTTATGTCATATACAGTTTTTTTCGTAGAGTTGATCGTTTTATAGATATTCCCTGTTATTGGTTTCAGCTTTAAAAAAACATCTACAGTTCTCAAACAGGAATTTGTCAACTCGTATCCATACAAACAAAGGAACTTCAGTCACATAGCAACCAGCTTTTGACTATCACTTTAACCTATGATAATCCCTTATTTTGCTTCTACTTACAAGGAAGCAAGTAATAAGACTATTTCTGCTAATTTTTCTCAAAAATAGATATAAGTAAAGAGAAGCATATGCTTTGTAACAATAATTTGTTGCAGAGATATAGAGAAAGTCTTGTGAATGAACACATCAGATTTTTCCACTTCGTTTACACAGAGTGATTTATATAGACATTAATTGTTTCAAAACGTGTTATGCTAGCGACAACTTTAAATGTAGAGGAATTTTGGGAGATTATTTAACTCTATAGCAAATGTTGAAAATGTCCTCCATCCTGCATAAGGCACCACTCAACACACCGTACTGGCCACTCCTTGGAGGACTCTGTTGTTAATAGCTTGAATCTCCTTTGTGATGTGTTTCAGATCATCCAATGTCTGGGAACGTGTAGCGTTGTCTTTTAAGTACCCCCGGCGATGCCAAATCAAGAGATCTCGGCGGCCACAGGTTCCTGGAAAGTATCCGGTCAACTTGCAATTAGGTTCATGGATTCATTTGATGTATGGCATGTAGCGCCATCTTGCTGAAAATAGCCTTGACTCAGGTCTACATCGTACTGCATTTTCACGTTGACTACAAGAACAACATGTCGAAACAGCTGCCAACAATGCAATTAGGAATAAAACATAAACATCTGCTCATCTAGTGACAAGGAATCGAAACTCTAGAACATTCTGCTTAATTTGGTGCTAAAATTGGGTCATTGAATGAATTTCCAACGGAATAATTAAAGAAAGAATGTGTCAGTTCTACATAAATCACTCTGTAGTTTCCTGGAGTTTTGTTATGTCTCTGGAACCGATTACGATGTCGTCCGCACATGCGCACTTGGTTAATTCTAAGGATTTCTTCGGTTGGTAGTATAAACAGCAAGGGGCTTGGTGTGCTCTCGTTATATCACTTATGATACTTTTCTAAATTTCACTTTAAAGGCAGAAATATTTGTATGAGTAAAGAAATTAATTTGGGTAGAGGAGCTGTGGAAGGAATTGCAGGGATCCACCACAAGATTTAGGGAGCAGCTTCCCTCTGGCTGGGTGATAAAATCCCTCCTCGCAGGTGTCACGATGGATTGCTTTCGGGTTCCTCCCAACCCCAGTACAAACATTTCCCTGTTCCTAACGTTCTCTGCAAACACGCTCCACTATAACATTTCTCAACCTGCCTAAAAATATCCACATGGCTTCTCTACATCTCTATAACAAATTATTGTTAAAAAGTTGGTTCTTCTATCTACTTCATGATAAACATTACCAGAATTTGTCCTTATTACTTGATTCCTTGTAAGTAGAAGGCAAAAAATCTAATGTGTTCCATTCACATGATGTCCTCTAGTTGTTCGGTAAACAAACCTTTTATTCAAAACATTAATCTGTTATCTACATCATGCTTATCAAGATAAACATAAGCAGAATTAGTCTTATTACTAGATTCCTTGTAAGTAGAAGGGAAATGCACAGGCTAAAGCGATAATCTCGTCCTTTAAAAACTGCTCACAATGTGAAACAATTGAAATTTCAATCTCTTTGCTTACCAGGAGAAACGAGAAGAAAGACGTCTTCCCGTTCAAGAAAAGTTTAAGTGGCTTAACATTAAACGAATAACCCGGCACATTTATAAACCGGTTAACACAACAAAAAAGTATCCCTATGACATAAATTGCATGTTTTAACGTGCTATACATTTTTTGTGTAGTAAGTTTTTGTCCATCTCTTACGGTATACCAGCTATACAAAATTCCGCAAAATTCATCCAGAATAAAGTAGTCTTCAAAGGCTATTCCCAGAAAATTCGAGATATACATTTTATTTGTCAGGTATATAACTTTAATATACGATATTTTAATCAAAATCGTTAGAGCTATTTTGGAGAAAGTAAAAAATTTTCGAAAAAAGTTCCACGTAAAGGATAGCTGGGAGTGGGGGGATTTTCTTGAAAACCTTCGTGTCGCATCCTTGCAAGATACCAAACTTAGATACCAAGTTTTGTGTTAAATGGTCTTTTCGTTTTTGAGCTAGGCGGTCCACAGACACACACACAAGGACCTTTTTCCAAAAATGCTTTTTTTGGATTCAGGGGGACCCTAAACATGTATCTCCGGTGAAATCTCGGTATCGATTTTTGGGTGCAATGCAATACCGTCTCTATACACTATATACATAGTACGTGTAGAGAAAGTAAAAATCTAATGTGTTCCATTCACATGATGTCCTCTAGCTGTTCGGTAAACAAACCTTTTATTCAAAACATTAATATGTTATCTACATCATGATAATCAAGATAAGCATAAGGAGAATTAGTCTTATTACTAGTGTCCTTGTAAGTAGAAGGGAAATGCACAGGCTAAAGCGATAATCTCGTCCTTTAAAAGCCGGTCGCTGTCTGAAACAATTGAAACTTCAATCTCTTTACTTACCAGAAGAAACGAGAAGAAAAGTTTAAGTGGCTTAAAATTGAAACCAATAACCCGGAATATCTGGAAACCGGTTAACACTACCAAAAAGTATTCCTATGACATAAATTGCATGTTTTAATGAGATCCACATTTTTTGTGTGATAAGTGTTTGTATATCCCTTACGGTTGGTTAGTTATACAAAATTCATCCAGAATGAAAAGGTCTTCAGAGACTATTCCAAGAAAATTCAAGATTCCCTTCTACTTATAAGCAACTAAGTAATACGATCCTTTCTGTTAATGTTTATCTCGATTATCATGCAATAAGCTTCTTACAAACAATTTGTTACAGAGATGTAGAGAAAGTCATCCGAATGGAACACGTCAGATTTTTGTATTTATTACAACAAATATCTTTCTTTCTTTCTTTCTTTATTTGTAACTGGTATAATAATTTACGCTAGGTCGTTTTAAATGTCTGACTGGTCATTTGAAGACACCAATGCAAGTATTTTTAGTGGTGTTTGCAATTTAGTTTTTGCTTTTCTGTAAACTACATTTTTATATCGAACAATTTAATTCTTAATTAAGAAATTGATAAAGAATAAAGTAATCGAATCAGATAGGTGAAATATTGCAAGGGTACTATCAGTATGGAAAATTGATATACAATATTTATATCACTATATTTAAAAGTATAGAATTTAAAATGTTCACTTGACTGTTCCCTTAAAACATTTGACAATCACTTTAGTCTAGTACCAAGTACATGCAAAATAATGCTTTTCTCAAAAAGGGCTGTCACGATTTTCATTAAAATACCGTATATTCTAATATTTACATTAATATTAAAATGCATATCTTAAATTTTCTGAAGGCCTGATCGTTCTAGATAAAATTGCCTTAATTGCGCACAGCTAGTAAACTGTAAGAAACAGACAAAAACTTATCACACAAAAAATGCAGATCTCGTTAAAACACACGATTTATGTTATATATATACATATTTTTCGTGGAGTTGACCGTTTTCGAGATGTTCTTTGTTATTGATTTTAATTTCAAAATACTCTTCTCAGACAGGAAGTGTCCGTTCTTCTTTTGTTCTACTCCTGGCCAAGCAAAGAAGCGATTTGCAATGACAAGCGCATAACGATAGCTTTTAAAACATTTGACTATCGCTTTAGCATAGCGTATTCCTTTAGTTTCCGTCTACTTATAAGGAACTATGTAATAAGAACATTCTGTTGATGCTTATCTCGATTAGCATATAAAAGATAGAAGAATAAGGTTATTACAAATAATTTGTTACAGACATGTAGAGAAAGCCATGTGAATGGAACACATCCAAATATTACCTTCTTAAGGCCAGTGAGAGTTAAACCTGAGGCTGAAGTGGTGTTAATACATTTATTTCGTTTAAATTAATGAGGGGGTGTTGAGGGAATTTAGTTGGGCAATGTTGGTAGTGAGCTCGCTGATAATCTTGTTCGCAAAGGGAATTATTAGTATCAAGACGTCAAAGAAGCTGGAGAGACATTTACTGCTCCAAGGAGAACACAGTATCGGGTTGCCCTGCCGCGAAATTACAGTGATTTACAAACTGAACCTAAGCCGCAATTATTGTGTCGTGCTCGGCGTTTGTTTTTGTTGTGACGTAATAAGCGTGTAGAGCAAGGTTAAAACAAGTGACTGTTATACCGGATTCTATTTGTGGGTACACATATCCAACTATTCCTTGTTAATTTCTGTACTACGGATGTACAACATACGATAGGCTATAAATAAAACACAAGGTCATAGAAAACAATTATTTTATTACCAAAAGTTTTGTACACTTGTGGTTACTTTTCAACATAATCACCGAAAAGTTTGAGACATTTATCGTACCTGTGCACAAGCTTTGTAATACACGCTTCAAAAAATGTTGCCGCCAATGATTTCAAATGAGCATTAATGTTGTTTTGGAGATCTTCGTTGGTTTGAAAGTGCTGCCCTCCTAGCCACGTCCCCAGTTCAGGGAAAAGGTGAAAGTCGCTGGGTGCCAGGTCAGGACTGTTTGGTGGATGATCGAAAATGTCCCATTGAAATTGTTCAAGGAGCCGATGGGTTGTGCCAGCAGTGTGTGGACGAGCGTTGTCATGGATCAAAACAACTCCTGAAGTCAGCATTCCTCTTCGTTTGTTTTGAATGTCTCTCCGCAAACGTCGTAAAGTTTCACAATAAACAGCTGCATTGATAGTGGTGCATCATTGGCTTGTGCACAGGTACGATAAATGTCTCAATCTTTTCGGTGATTATGTTGAAAAGTAACCATAAGTGTACAAAACTTTTTGTAATAAAATAATTGTTTTCTATGAACTTGTCTTTTATTTATAGCCTATCGGAGGTTGAAAAAAAAAAAACGGCCCTCGTATTTAGTAAATAGCTTGGATTCGATCCCAAGCGGTGGACGAAGCGGCGAGTTTTCTCCAAGTCCGCCGGTATCCCCCGCCACTCATTCCACCAATTGCTTCATCATCACTTTTCCGATCATCCATTAGAGGTTAGAAAACCCGGCATACTACTGACGAAACGATCCTTTGTATAAAATTAAGGGTAGAAGGTACAAAACCGACGTGGGAAAATTATCTTTTAGTAATATGACTATTGAAGAATGGAATGAATTGCCTGTAAGAGCCTTTCAGGGCTGCCCTCTGGCTTTAAAGCAGTTTTAAGGGAAATTTAAAGAGAATAAGTGTTAGATAATTAGAGTAAATATTGTGCAGTAATTAAGGATTTCGAAAACTGTATTAATGTATATTATTATTAATGTATATGTATAGTATTAATGTTGAGGCTTCATAATAACTGTTTATAAACATGCTGGTAATTGACATAAGTATTGCTATAATGAAAAATAAGTAGTTAGGTATTAAAAAAAATATGATGTGTTCCATTTACATGACCTTCTCTATATCTCTGCAACAAATTATTATTAAAAAGCTTATGCTTCTTCTTACTTCATGCTAATGACAAAAAAATTAGCAGTAATAGTGTTACTAATTGCTTCCTTGCAAGTAGAAGGGAAATAAGGGAGAAACATATGCTAAATAACTCCATGGCACGACAGCTCACGGGGAACCTTGGCCTACCGCCCGGCCGATGCGTCCCCCATCTCGGTCCACTACAGACGTCATGAATGGGGTGCAGTATTGGAGGGTGAGACGTGGTCAGCGCCTCGAGTCCCTCCCGGCCGGTTAATGCGGTCCTCATGACCTGGAGCCGCTACTTCTCCATCAAGTACCTCCTCAATTGGCCCCCCAGGGACCTTACGAGGCTGAGTGCACCCCGGGCCAGGTCTCCCAGCGGGGGAAAAATCCCCACGCCGGTACTGGGGATCGAACCCAGGTCTCCCGCTTGGTAAGCAGCTGCGCTACCACCGCGCTAAGGAGACGACCAACATATGCTAAAGTATTACTCAAAAGCTGGTTGCTATGTGACTAAGTTCTTTTGTTTGTATATTCCATTATGAGAAAAGTAAGTTTTTAAAGCTGAAATCAATAACAAGGGAATATCTCAAAACAATCCACTGCACGAAAAAAAAAAATCTGATATGTTACACCCACATGACTTTCTCTAGCTGTTCCACAAACCTCCTACAAAAGATTCTTCTTCTTTGTACACAATGCTAATCAAGATAAATGTTAGCAGAATGTTATTACTTAGTTCCTTATAAGTAGAAGGGAATAAGGGAATACACTATGCTAAAGTGATTGTCGAATGTTTTAAAAGCTATCGTTATGCGATTGTCATTGCAAATCACTTCTTTGCTTGGCCAGGAGTAGAACAAAAGAAAAGCAGACACTTCCTGTCTGAGAAAAGTACTTCACAATTGAAACCATTAACAAGGAATACCTCGAAAACGGTTACCTCCACAACAAAAACGTAAAGGACAAAAATTGTGTGTTTTGTCATGAGGTACATTTTTTGTGGAGTACGTTTTTTTTTCTATATCTTACGGTTTAGCAGCTAAGCAAAATTCAGCGAAATTCATCCAGAATAAAGAGGTCTTAAGAGGCTATTCCCAAAAAATAGCTATATGCGAGATTTTAATCAAAATCGTTAGAGCCATTTTTAAGAAAATCAACATTTTCTAAATTTTTTCCATGTAAAGGGTAGTTTGTGGTGGGGGGATCTTTTTTTGAAAATCTTCGTGTCGCATCCTTGGAAGATACTAAACCTAAATACCAAGTTTGGTATTTAATGGTCTTTTTGTTTTGGGGCTATGCTGTCCACAGACACACACACACGGACCTTTTTTTAAAAATGCTTTTTTCGGACTCAGGTGACTTCAAAACACATATTTCCTGTGAAATCTCGGTATTGAATTTTTGGGTGCATTACAATACCTTCTCTATCCCTATGTACAGTGTACATATTGGGCTAGAGAAAGTAAAAATGTACATAACATAAACTCTGTGCATTAACGAGCTCTACATTATTTGTGAAGTAAGCTTTTGTCTATCTCTTACGGTTTGACAGTTATGCATAATTCCGTAAAATTCATCCAGACTAAAGTAATCTTCAGAAATATGGTATCTTCCAAGGATGCGACACGAAGGTTTTCAAGAAAATCTCCCGCCCCCAACTACCCTTTACATGGAACATTTTTCGAAAATTTTGATTTTCTTAAAAAATAGCTCTAACGATTTTGATTAAAATATCATGTATTAAAGATATTTACCTGACAAATAAAATGTACTCGTATATCTTCAATTTTCTGGGAATAGCCTCTGAAGATTACTTTATTCTGGATCAATTTTACAGAATTTTGCAAAATTGCTAAACCGTAAGAGATGGACAAAAACTTACCACACACAATTTATGTAATATACATTTTTTTCGTGGAGTTGAATGTTTTTTCGATATTCCTTGTTTTTGGTTTCAGCTTTGAGAAAACATACATTTCTCATACAGGAATTTGCCAACTCGTGTCCATACTAAGAAAAAACTTCAGTCACATAGCAACCAGCTTTTGACTATCACTTTAACCTATGGTGCTCCCTTATTTCGCTTGCACTTACAAGGAAGCAAGTAATAAGACTATTTCTGCTAATTTTTTCTCGATTAACTTGAAGTAAATAGAAGCATAAGGTATTTAATAATAATTTGTTGCAGAGATGTAGAGCAAGTCATGTGAATGGGATGCAAGGAATACGTGTATTTTCAGTGAAATCTCTGTGTCGAGTTTTTGCGTGCAATAGTTTCTCTATACACATGTACATAGTACGTGTAGAGAAAGTAATAAAAACGCAAGTGTGACAGGATCTTGTGTCATAATTTGTTTCCTGTTTTATAACACTAAATGCCCCGTAACGGTTTTCCATTATACAGTATTTAAAAAAAACGTGGCATCGCAGAAAGTGTTACAAACGTTTTTATTGGATTTTCGAGCGATGGAAATTTAAATTAAAGGGGCATTATGTTGAATGGCTTTCATTGAGGTCATTTCCACAGCAATTATATCGCGATGCCAATGTTCCACTGAATGTTTAATGATGCTGCCACATTTCCAAGTGCTTTTAGCGCAGCTGATATCGGCAACCATCAGTTTCTGCTCTCTCTTTTACGTAGATGTAGCATGCAGGAAAAGTGTTGTATTCCCACAAAAATTCGCTGTCGTGATTTCACCGGATGTACGAGGGTGGTCTGAAAAGTTTCCGGCAAGACATTTTTTTTTAATTATTCAACCTAGTCTCCTTGCAACTCCACACACTTCTCCCAGCAATGCTCCCATCTCTGTAACCCGTCCAAATGGTACTCAGTGTTTTTCTCTGTAAAACAATTGTTCACGAAGGTGATTGCCTCTTCATTTGACGAACATCTCTGTCCTTCGAGCGCAATTTTCAGATGAGGGAGCAAAAAGAAGTCGCTTGGGGCTAGATTTGGTGAGGAAGGCGGATGGTCAAGCAGTTCAAACTGTAATTCGTGGATTTGCGCCATTGCAACCGCTGAGGTGTCTTGGTGAAACAGGATTTCTTTTTCTGCAAATGTGATCGTTTTTCCACAAGTTCTGCCTTCAGCTTGTCAAGTAATGATGCGTAGTATGCTCCTGTAATGGGTTTTCCTTTTTGAAGATAATCGATTAAAATAACTCCATGACTTTCCCAAAAAACAGTCGCCATCACTTTCCCAGCCGAAAAAAACAGTTTTTGCTTGTTTTGGAGCCGGTTCCCCCTTTGCAGTCCACTGTTTGGACTGTATTTTTGTTCCGGGTGTATAATGGTGTATCCCAGTTTCATCTACGGTAATTAATCGGCGCCAAAACTCGGATTTATTGCGCCTAAACTGCGAAATGTTCATTTGAACACGTTTTTGGTCAAACGTGAGCAAACCTTTCTCATGTCTAAATGTGATTTAATATGTGACAAACACGTTCTTTTGACATGTTCATAGCCTCTGCTATCTCTCTCACTTTAATTCGACGGTCGTCTAGCACCATTTGGTGAACATTAGCGATGGTTTCGTCGGTAGTTGCAGTTTTTGGATGTCCCGAACGTTCGTCGTCTCCCAAGCTCTTACGGCCACGTTTAAATTCAGCTGCCCAAAAGTCCACTGTGGTAAATGATGGTGCAGAGTCCCCATACACAAAATACAACTCATCTTTGATTTGCGTAGGCGTATTGTCTTTCAAAAACAAATATTTAATCACAGTTCGATACTCGATTTTGTCCATTTTCTTAAAAACACTCACACTACCTCACTCAAACGACTGTTACATAACAACTGAGCGTCCAAAATGACTCAAACTTTGGTGAGTAACTGTCAACAGATGAACAACGAAATTCACTAGCTTTTATTTACGGGTGCTGCCATCATGTTGAGGTCGGAAACTTTTCAGACCAACCTCGTATGTTTTGAGGTCCCTTAATAAAATCTAATGTGTGTGTGCGTGTGTGTCTATGTGTGTGTATCTGTGGATAGCATAGCTCAAAAACGAAAAGACTGTTAAATACCAAACCTGGCATATATGTTTAGTGTCTGCCAAGTTTGCGACAAGAAAATTTTTAAGAAAAATCCCCCCACCATAAGTTTCCCTTTACACGGACAAATGTTTTGAACACTTTATTAAACTCCCGTATATTAAAGATATTTACATGCCAAATAACATGTGTATCTTGAATTTTCTGGGAGTAACCTCTGAAGACCTCTTCATTCTGGCTAGTTCTGTATAATTTTGAATAACGATTAAACCTAAGAGATAAACAGAAACTTACTACACAGAAGTGCAGGTACACTGTACATACGGGGCTAGAGAAAGTAAAAAAAACATTTTTAGGAAAAGGTCCGTGTGTGTATGTGTGTGTGTGTGTGGACAGCATTGCTCAAAAACGAAAAGAGCATTAAATGCCAAACTTGGTATTTAAGTTTGGTATCTTCCAAGGATGTGACATGAAGATTTTCAAGAAAGTCTGCCAACCCCAAAGTACCCTTTACATGGAAAAAAAAATTCGAAAATGTTGATTTTCTCAAAAATGTGTCTAACGATTTTAATTAAAATAACTTATTTTTAACATTCTTTTATGACAAAGGAAACATATATCTTGGATTTTCTGGCAATAGCCATCGAACACCTTTTCATTCTGGATGATTTTTATTGAATTTTGCATAATTGGTAAAGCGTAAGAGATAGACAAAAACTTACTTCACAAAAAATATAGACCTTGTTAAAAGACACCATTTATGTCATATACATTTTTTTCGTGGAGTTGGCCGATTTCGAGATTTTCCTTGTTAATGGTTTCATTTTTAAAAAACAAACTTTTCTCATACAGGAACTTGTCAACGTTTGGCCACGCAGAGAAACAGATTTCAATCTCACAAACTCATAGCAACCAAATTTTCATACATTTGACTGTCGGTTTAGCCTAGTGTATTCTTTTATTTCCTTTCTACCTATAAGTAAGTAAGCAATAAGTAACTAGCAGTTTTTGCTAGTGTTTATCTCGATTAGCATGCAGTAGTTAATAGAAGAATAAGCTTATTAAGTATAATTTGTTACGCTATGTACAGAAAGTCAGGTGAATGGAACACATCAGATTATTTTTTTTTTTTTTATCTCAGGCCATGCATCTTTTAAAAGATTTTAGTAAAGTTAGGCTAATGCAAAGCATCAGATTTTTGCGTTATGGTTTTACGTAAATATATTCCCACCGCTGAAACCTTGCACTTGACAGTTAGGAGTTAAGTTGGTACACCCATAGAAAACAGATGAAAAGCTTTACCTGTTTGACTTTCTGAACCAAACAGAAAACAGCATTCCGGTCGGACAGACAGCGGAAACGGATCTAGACGCTTCACCTTTGCAATATCTGGCCATTTCCAACCACGTGCTCAGTTTGTGAACTCCTAACACGTGCGTTGAGCTGTTCGGTGCAAGCTCCATATTATTCGCTGTTATTTATATTTGTTGTTATTGTTGATAGTATTGTTGGTGTTTGTTTCTACGTGTGGAAACATTATAGAGGTGGAGAGACTTTTGCGGGAAGGTGTGGCGAGAGTGGACGCGGCTTCATGGAAGAAGAAAGTGAATTATTTGCACAAAATAATACGAAAAGCACAGGAAGTAGACGGAATCATCAGTGAATGTGAACCACTAATGATGGTGACGACAACGATGTTGATGATGACAATGACGATGATACTTCCAAGAATGATAACGACGGAGACTTGGATGGAATTGAGTCATTAAAATTCTAAACCGATGAAAATTATTTTCTCTCATTGTAACAAGCTATTTTGCATTTTTGTTCAATATTGTCGTAAATACCTAATGTATGTTACATACGTTACAGTATCACTGTTATTTTCAATTAACATCAATAATAACGAATTAGTTTCGTTATTCATCGGAATTCATTTACTGTGTACACTGTTTATATTCATCGTTACACACGATAGAGACATTTATAACCAGCTGTTGTTGTTTACCTGTTACTTTGGCAACGCCGCAAAGGCAGCACAGCCAACCTTACGCGAAACCACCCGAACTGTCAAGTGCAAGGATTCAGCGGCGTACAAAGTAGATAGAGCAAGTATAGCATTTCACTCAAAAACTCGATGTCGAGATTCCATCGGAAATACAATACATGTTACATTACCAGAAATTGTCTTATTACTTGCTTCCTTATAAGTATAAAGGGAATACACTAGGCTGAAGTGATATCAAATATTTTAAAAACTGATCGCTATGTCAAACAATTACGGTTCGTTTCGCTATGCACGGTCCCGTTTGAGAAGTTAGGCAGTTTAAAATTGAAACCACTAACAAGGAATATCTCGAAAACGGTCTCTTCTACAAGAAAAACGTACATAACATAATTTGTGTGTTTTAGCAAGATTTACATTTTTGGTGTAGTAAGCTTTATATATACCTTACGGTTTAACATTTATGCAGAACTCTGTAAACTTCATCCAGAATAAACAGGTCTTCAGAGGTTATTCCCAGAAAAATCAAAATATGCATTTTATTTGTGATGTAAACATATTTAATATATTGTATTTTAATCAAAATCGTTAGAGCCATTTTTGAGAAATGAACATTTTTGACATTTTCCACATAAAGGGTAGTTGGAGTGGGGAATTTTCTTGAAAATCTTCGTGTCGCATCCTTGGAAGATACTAAACTTAAATAGCAAGTTTGGTATGTAGCGGACTTTTCGTTCACACACACACTCATACAGGTAGACACACACGACCGTTTTACTAAATATGATCTTTTTATACAGGGGACCCTAAAACGTGTATTTCTGGCGGTATATCTCCGAGAGTAGGGTTGCCAACACCCCCGGAACTGAAAATCTCCCGGAATTACGTGATCTCGTTATTCCTTTATTATTCTTGGTATTATTCTATTTATTTACTATAGTTTTATTAAATACGAGTATTTCCTCTGTTATATGCAAGGGTTGGCAATGACTAGAAGGAAATAGTAGTGTTGGCACTGAAAATTTTGAAGTCGGGAGGGAGAAGAGCAACCAATTGTTGAGTCAACATCAAATCTATATGTGCTATATTTACAAATAGAAATCACAAAATCAGTTTGGTTCGAGGACTTTGACAGTTTTCGTAGTTGTAAGTTGGTTACCGTAATCACTAGAGGCGAGACTGCAGATTCTAGGTCGGTTTTAGACTACGCCTTTCCTATTGGTTACGGAGACAATATGGCTACGTGACAGCTGAACGACAGGTTTCCAGGTGAGGTTAGGTTAGGTGTATGTAAATGAACTGGGTCGAAATAAGCGGTAAAAATCTGATGTGTTCCATTCACATGACTTTCTCTGCAACAAATTATTGTTATACTTCATGCTAATCGAGAAAAATTCCTTGTAAGTAGAAGCGAAATAAGGGAGTACCATAGGTTAAAGTAATACTCAAAAGCTGGTTGCAATGTGACTGAAGTTATTTTATTTCTATGGACACGAGTTGACAAATTCCTGTATGAGTAAAGTAAAACTTTCAAAGCTGAAACCAAAAACAAGGACTATCTAAAAAACGATCAACTCCACGAATATATATATAACATAAAGTGTGTGTTTTAGTGTGCTTTACATTTTTTGTGGTAAGTTTTTGTTCATCTCTTACGGTTTAGTAGTTATGGAAAATTCCGTAAAATTCATCCAGAATAAAGTAGTTTTCAGAGGCTATTCCTAGAAAATTCAAGATAAACATTTTATTTGTCAGGTACTATACGATATTTTAATCAAAATCGTTAGAGCCATTTTTAAGAGAATAACTCCCGAAAAAAATTCCATGTAAAGGGTAGTTGGGGGGTGGGGGATTTTTTAATATCTTCGTGTCGCATCCTTGGAAGATACGAAATTTAAATACCAAGTTTGCTATTCAACGGTTTTTTCGTTTTTGAGCTACGCTGTCCACAGACACACACACACACACACACACACACACACACACACACACACACACGGACATGTTTCTAGAAAAAATTGATACAGAGGGTCTCAAAACATGTATTTCCGGTGAATTCTCAATGTTGAATTTTGATTTTCTCAAAAATGGTTAAAATGTCATATACTTAAGATATTTACACGACAAATAAAATGTATATCTTGAATTTTCTGGGAATAGCCTCTGAAGGCCTCTTTATTCTGGATGAATTTTACGGAATTTTGCATAACTGCTAAACCGCAAGAGATGGACAAAAACTTAACATATAGAAAATGTAGAGCATATTGAAACTCACAATATACTTTATATATATTTTTTTCGTGGAGTTGATCGTTTTAAGATATTCCTTGTTTTTAGCTTAGCTTTGAAAAACTTATACTTTTCTCATACAGGAATTTGTCAACTCCTGTCCATACAAACAAAGGAACTTCAGTCACATAGCAACCAGCTTTTGATTAGCACTTTAACCTATGGTACTCCCTTATTTTGCTTCTACTTACAAGGAAGCAAGTAATAAGACTATTTCTGCTAATTTTTTCTGGATTAGCATGAAGTAAATAAAAGCTTAAGCGTTTTAACAATAATTAGTTGTAGAGAAAGTCATGTGAATGGAACACATCAGATTTTGTACTACTTTTTCTAACTTTACTGTCCTATCTAATTTTCTCGCGAAATTCAGAGTAAGGCTGTACATAATGCAAGATTTGCGTAACGTTAAGACGGGGTGGATGGTATTCCTGCGCGAGGTGCGGCCAGTAGAGCAAGATGAACGGCCTATTAGCACCTCACTCCGCGTAAAGTAGTACCGCAAACAAATTTACTGCTGAGTGGAAATTCATACGCAAACACCACCATCTAGCGTCAGCTATTTAACCAAGATGCCCAGCACCAAGTATTTACTTTGGCTTTCTGCACCACTCAAACTGAAGGTGGTAGGTTCGAATCTCTTTCCACTACTTCAGCGCTTTTGAAGAGTAACAGTACTACGGCTGTTCATTTACATGACTTTCTCTACACGAACTATGTACATAGTGTATAGAGGAGGTGTAGTAATGTGCCCAAAAATTCGATACGGAAATATGTCTTTTGGAAACCCCTGAATAAAAAGAAAAAATAGAATACGGTCCGTATATATGTGCCTGTGTGTGTGAACAGCATAGTTCAAAAACTAAAAGATGTGACACAAAGATTTTGAAGAAAATCCCTCCATCCCCAACTACCTTTTACGCGGTACAATTTTTGATAATGGTGATTTTCTCAAAAATGGCTCAAACGATTTTACCTAAAATATCGCATATTACAGATATTTTACATGACAAATAAAATGCATATCTTGAATGATCTGGGAATGGGTTCTGTAGACATGTTTATGTTGGTTGAATTTTGCGAAATTTTGCGTAACTGTTAAACCGTTAGAGAGAGAGACAAAAAACTTACTTCACAAAAATGTAGATCCCGTCTGAACACTTAATTAATGTCGTTTACATTTTTGTTGTGGAGGTAACCTTTCATTTGTTTCAAAGTTGAAATACTTTTCTCATCAGAAAGTGTTCGTTTTTCTTCTGTTTCGCTCCAGGCCAAGCAAAGAATCGAGTTTCAATGACAATCTCATAACGACAGTTTTTAAAACATTTGACTATCACTTTAGCATAGTGCATTTCCTTTAGTTGCCTTCTACTTATAAGGAACTAAGTAATAAGAACATTCTGCTAACGTTTATCTCGATTATCATGGTGTAGAATGAGAATACATTTTTGTAAGAAGTTTGAAAAACAGCTAGAGAAAGTCGCGTGATTGTAACACACCAGAATCTTATTTCTGTCCGCTTCATGTTGAATGATGTAAACTATTGCAAAAAAAAGTTCTACTCATATTACTTTCTCTGCCTGTTTTGAAAACAAATTATTCTTACAAAACCTTATACTTCTATGTCATGCTAATCGAGATAAGCATTAATAGTAATTGTTTTATTAATCGTACTTAGTTCCTTATAAGGAGAAAGGAAGACACTAGGTACGAATTAGGCAAATGTTTTAAAAGTTGCTTGCTTATGTGAACGAAATTCGGTTCTCTTTGCTGGAGTAAAACAAAAGAAAAACGATTGTGTATTCTCGTTTGAGAAAAGTACATGGTGTAAAGAGAAGGATTTCGGTACCGAAATTTCCCCGAAATATGTGTTTTAGTGTCCCCTGTATCCAAAAAAAAATCATTAAAAGGTCCATGTGTGTGTCCGTGAACAGGATAACTCAAAAACGAAAAGTCTGTAAAATACCAAACTGTATTTAAGTTTAGTATCTTCCGGGGATACGACACGAAAATTTTGAGAAAAATCTCCCAACCCCAATTTCGAGAATGTTGATTTTCTTAAAAATGGCTCTAACGAATGTGATTAAAATCTCGTATATTAAAGCTATTTATGTCCGAAATAAAACGTATATCTCGAATTTTTGGGGAATAGCCTCTGAAGAGCTCTTTATTCTGGATGAATTTTGCTTAACTGCTAAACTGTAAGAGATGGGAAAAAAAAAAAAAAAAAAAAAAAAAAAAAAAAAAAAAAAAAAAAAAAAAAAAAACGCACTACACAAAAAAATGCACATTACGTCAAAACACACAATTTATGCCCTTTACGTTTTTGTTGTGGAGGTAACCGTTTCCGAGATATTCCTTGTTACTGGTTTCAATTGTGAATTACTTAAATTATTCTCAGATAGGAAGCGTCTGTTTTTCTTTTGTTCTACTCCTGGCCAAGCAAAGAAGTGATTTGCAATAACAATCGCAAGACGATAGCTTTTAAAACATTTGACAATCACTTTAGCATAGCGCATTCCCCTATTCACTCCTACTTATAAGGAACTAAGTAATAAGAACATTCTGCTAATATTTATCTCGATTAGCATTGTGTTCAAAGAAGAATAATCTTTTGTAGGGGGTTTGGAGAGCAGCTAGAGAAAGTTATGTAAGTGTATCTAATCAGATTTTTATTAGTAGTATTGTTATTATTAGATATTATTATTATTATCACCATCATTACTATTAACTACTACTACTAACTTACTACTCTTACTTTTTATTATTATTATTATTATTATTATTATTAATGTTTAAGTTGTTGAAGAATGGAGAGAGAGAGAGAGAGAGAGATATGTGAATAACGTAAGAACATTTAGGTTATATTTTGAATATGTATGCCATAAGATTTATGAAAATAAACAGTACAGCAGGACTCGAACCCTTGGATGCAGACACAGAGCAAGAACGTTCCTAATAAGTTACATTAAAAATGCTCACTATTTTGTTTGTTCGTGCAATAACGGTGGGCTATCCATTACCTTAACAGTGTGTCTAACCTCAATCCGCAACGCTGGCAAGCCTGTAAGGAAATGGCGGGCGCCACAAAAAACCGCCGCCATTTCATGTAATAGACTAGTAGGTAGGTATATAACAAAACACAATGTAATAATTGACCGGGTCACATTTGAAATTAAACTCGCTGTGTGTAATGAAACGTATACTCTAATTTCATGATATTATACACAACAATCTGACAGCACATGTGCTCTCCCGCCGCAGAATTACTCAACAATGTGCCATCAATTTCATCAATTCGTCCGCAGGGGAAACAAAGAACATCGCAGATAATTACAACCAAATGCACCAGGGAGATGTAATTCTGTAATGGTGACAGCGCAATGCTTTATTGTTTTGTTATAGCGGCGGCCCAATGGGGCTAGAGCACATTGTGCTCAAGAGTCTGTAATGAGTAGTTAAAAGGTATCATGATTCTTTTAGTTAAAACACGCCGGCGGGAAAAAAATCACAGAGCTGCTGTTTCAAAATAACTCTTTATACAACGCTGATAAATGGATTAAAAAATGTGCTGTTACACACACATTAATTGTAAACGGAATACATACGCGAGGCAGAGGAGGTTGAAGCGACAGCCAAATATTGTGATTCGATCTGGTGGCTTTGAAATTCCACACAATTTGACCATAATGCCTTCGTGGTCAAGTGGTCAGCGAGCTAACTTCGCACCCGGAGTTCCCGGGTTCATTCCCGGTTGGGGCGGGGATTTTTTCTTTCACCAGAATTATTCCCCCACAGAGTCTGCAAGTATGTATATGAGAGTAAATGTGTGTGTGTGTGTTTGAGGCAAATTAAATGATTTAAACCAAACGTAAAGAACCTACAGAAAACGAGCTGTTTCTAGTACAAAGCCCCCGATATGACCTTAAATGTTAAAAGGGGGCTATATATATGAAACAAACAAAAATAGCCACTTAGACTTGAAAACTCCAAAGTACGTAAGAATCCTTATTGAAATTTATGGCAGTATTATATACAGGCTTTGTCATGTATCAACATTGTAACTTGTATGGTTATTTAATAATAATAATATTTACTTTCTCTACACATACTATGTACATAGTGTATAGGGAAGCTACCTATTGTATTCCACACAAAAATTCGATACCGGGATTTTACTTGAAATACATGTTTTGAGACCTCTGAATCCTCCCCCCAAAAATTAGAAAAATATCACTATATGTGCGTGTGTGTGTGTGTGTGTCGATACCAAACTTCGAATATTGCGACAGGAATATTATCAAGAAAATGCCCCCACCATAAGTGTCATTTATTAAAATACCGCATATTAAAGACATTTGCATGTCAAATAAAATGTGTATCAGAATTTTCTGGGAATAGCTTCTGAAGACCTACATTCTGAATGAGTTTTTGTGGAGTTTTAAATAACGATTAAATCGTAAGAGGTAAACAAAACTTACTACACAGAAATGCACATCTCGTTAAAACACATAGCTTGCGTCATATATATTCCTTGTTATTGGTTTCAGCTTTAAAATATTTATACTTTATTTATACGGGAATTTGTTAACTCCTGGCGCGATAAAAACAAACAAACAAATAAGTAAAATATATATCTTGAATTTTCTGGCAATAGCCTCTGAAGACTACTTTATTCTGGATGCATTTTACAGAATTTTGCATAACTGCTAAACCGTAATGGACAAAAACTTGCCACAAAAATGTAGAGCACGTTAAAATACACAATGTATCGCATGTTATATCTATATATTTTTTCGTGGAGTTGATCGTTTTAGAGATATTCCTCGATTTTGGTTTTAGCTTTAAAAAGTTATACTTTTCTCATACAGGAATTTGTCAACTCCTGTCCATACAAACAAAGGAACTTCAGTCACATAACAACCAGTCTTTGACTACCACTTTAACCTAAGGTACTCCCTCATTTCGCTTCTACTTACAAGGAAGCAAGTAATAAGACTATTTCTGCTATTTTTGCCTGGATTAGCATGAAGTAAATAGAAGCATAAGCTTTTTAACAATAATTTGTTGCAGAGATGTACAGAAAATCATGTGAATGTAACACATCAGATTTGTTTTCTCAGTAACTAGGTTAGCGACGTGAACAATTTGAATTTGACGCAATTCCTCAAACTTTTTTCTCTGCTGCCTTTTGCAAAATGGCTGACATCGATGTGCGTATTAGACAGCGTTCCGTAATTGAATTCTTGCATGTGGAGGGTGAAACGTCCATTCGCATTTATGAAAGGATGAAAAATGTGTATGGCGATGCAACAATGGATATCAGCACTGTTAGAAGATGGGCCCGTCGCTGTAATGACGCAGAAGGGCAAACACTCAGAGCGGTAGACCGGTGACTGCAGTGATTCCACGCAACATTGAGCGAGTGGATGAGATCATTCGTACGACCGCCGGGTAACAACGGATGAATTGTGTTCCATTATGTCGCTCAGTAAAGGCGGTGTGATGACGATTATTCAACAATTGGGGTTCAAGAATGATAACCGACGAGAATAAGGAGGCAAGAAAAACAATAGCCGCCGAACTCTTGCAGCGATTAAATTTGGAGGGAGAGGAGTTTCTGGAAAACAGTGTCACTGGAGACGAAACATGAACCTGAATCAAAAAGACAGTCAATGGAATGGCATCGTACAACCTCACCGAAGAAGAAAAAATTCAAAATATGCCATATGATGACGGCAGTGTTCTAGGATGCACAGGGTGTGTTTCTGGTTGAAATTTTGGAGCAGGGATGCACAATGAATTCTGTGCGATACTTCAGCACCCTCTAAAAACTTAAAGCACGTCTTCGGCGAGTTTGCCAACAAAAACCATGGCGGATGTTCTTCTTTTGCACGACAATGCAAAATCACACTCCAGTCATTACACTATTGAAGTGATTGTGAAAATTAGATGCGAAGTCTTGCCTCATCCCCCATACAGCCGTGACCTAGCACCATTAGACTACCATCTGTTTTTTTTTTTTTAAACAGTAACGGAGTCTGATCAGGACTCCGGCACTGTATCCCTATTTACATTTCCCCCCGTATGTTTTATTGATTACTGGTTTACTGGTTTTACTGTTTCTTTACAAACATATACACATTGCACAAACATATAACACCCATGCCCATGGCGGGACTCGAACCCACGATCCCCTGCCCACGAAGCACCAAAGCGAGACGCTTTAGTGAGCGTGGCCATGGGGACCGGCTCTGTTTGGGCCGCTAAAGGAAGCTCGTCGTGGGATTCACTTTGAAGATGCAGAGGCCCTGGAAACACCTGTGCGTCATTGGCTTCGGAAGCAAGACCGTGCATTTTACCACACTGGAATACATGCCCTTGTTAAAAGGTGGACCAAAACTGTGGAAAAGGACGGGGATTATATTGAAAAGGGCAACTTAATCCTCAAAGTAGTGGCTTTCATGCTGCGTAATCAAATTTTAATTTTCTTACAAATTAAAAGAGAGAGAGAGAGAGAGAAAAGGATGCATTAGTTATTGACTGACCCTCGTACCTTATCTATTTCTGCCAAAGTCGCTAGATGGCAGGATTAACACACTATTACAGGCATTGTATTAAGAAGAATTAACATTGCTGCCCTCTAGCGATCTTGGTTTCTACTGTAGCGAGCTACAGTGTCTGGTGTCATTAATGTCAAACTGTACTGATATAGCGCGGAATGGAGTTTTAACTCGAAAGAAGCCATGCTAAGGATTTTTACGCCGGATAAAATCCATCGTCCTATGTCGGATTTGAACCCGCGACCTTGGGTATATGAAGCTAGCATGGTACCCATACACCACGGAGGGCACACTTTTGAGTTTAGAAGGCAGATATTTGATGTCGATCAGTAAGACCGCAAGGATGATATCCTCGCAAAAGCAGAGGAAGAAACGCAGATAATTGGTGTGACATGTTGCAAGCTCATGAAAATGCGGCCCACGCTCACGTTATATCGGGCCCCGGCCCATGTTTAACCCTTGGCAGTAAAGCCCCTGTTTAGCATATCGTATCCCTCCTCGTTACCCTGAGCTGTCTCCACCGCCACCTTCGACATTTTCTTGTGCTGTTACAGCCATTCCCACGTCTCTTTCAAACGGGTTTATCATAAGAAGAGTTCGGTTCGAATGTGTCTTGTTTTATTGGGAATCCCAGCCGTTATCATTCAAACGCAAGAGATGCGGTCGCAATTTTTACTTTCTCCTGCACAATGTACGAGGGCCGTTATATTTCAACCTCCGATAGGCTATAATTAAAAAACAAATGCATAGAAAACAACTATTTTATTACTAAAGGGTTTGTTCACTTATGATTACTTTTCAACATAACCACCGAAAAGATTGAGACATTTATCGTATCTGTGCACAAGCTTTGCTAAACCCGCTTCAAAAAATTTTGCCGCCAATGATTTCAAATGAGCATTGACGTTGTTTTGAAGATCTTCGTACTGTACGACGTTTGCGGAGGGCCATGCAAAACAAACGAAGAGGAATGCTGACTTCAGGAATTGTGTTGATCCATGACAACGCTCGTCCACACACTGCTGGCACAACCCATCGGCTCCTTGAACAATTTCAATAGGACATGTTCGATCATCCGCCGTACACTCCTGACCTGGCACCCAGCGACTTTCACCTTTTCCCTGAACTGAGAACGTGGCTAGGAGGGCAGCACTTTCAAACCAACGAAGATCTTCAAGACAACGTCAATGTTCATTTGAAATCATTGGCGGCAACATTTTTTGAAGCGGGTATTGCAAAGCTTGTGCACAGGTACGATAAATGTCTCAATTTTTTTCGGTGATTATGTTGAAAAGTAACCATAAGTGTACAAAACTTTTAGTAATAAAATAATTGTTTCTATGAACTTAAAACGGCCCCCGTACATAGTAGATGGGAAGGTATTCTATTCCATCCAAAAATTCGATACTGAGATACATTGTATCCAAAAATCTGGAGTGCTCTATTCACATGACTTTGATTCGTCGATCACTCAAAACCATATCCTGGATTTTGTCAATAATTTCGGAAGGCGTCGCTTCAACTGTACGTCCGGTTATGGATGTACGGTCACAGCATTTGTGCCATGAACTTCATCCAACTCGGCTTTTATGTCTTTCGGTGTTAAGCTTTTTAAATAAGTGTTTGATCACCACACGAAAATCGTTTTTTTTTTTTTTTTTTTTTTTTTTCATCTTTCTAAATAAGCACACGATTGTTGATTCAATCGCTTTGGCAACGAAACCACGTGATGCATATAGCTCAAGCTTTAACTGCATCTATAGTAAGAGACAACGATTACCAAATACAAATGTTTTTTGATGCTACGAGTGCAATTTCTTGGATTTTCTAAGGACTTACTGAACGCCCCTAGTACATAAGAGATGCCAAGGATTTCTATTCCATCTAAAAATTCGATACTGCGATTTCACCGGAAATACATGTTTTAGGCTTTTCCGTATCCAAAAAAAAAATCTTCATTAACCTGCTTTCTCTACATTTCTTTAACAAGTTATTCTTAAAAAGCCTATTCTTCTTTTAACTTCATGCTAATTGAGATAAAATTAGCAGAAACAGTCTTTTTAAGTAGCTTAATGTCCTTTAACCTGATTGGTCATATCGGACGTTGAATAAAATCGGTGAAATGACGCTCAAATGATCTCATGCTCCATGGAGCTTAAAATTATTCGATTCGCCTTCTCAGTATAAGGGACAACCCCAAGAAAAACCTCATTCAGACAACTCAATCTAAGTGAGATTCGAACTCGCAACCTGTTGAATGTGATGCAGACATGCTACCCCCTCACCAGCCAGGCGGGCAGAAGTAGTCTTATTACTTGCTTCCTTGTAAGTAGAAGCGAAATAAGGGAGTAGCATAGGTTAAAGTGATAGTCAAAAGATGGTTGCTATGTGACTCAAGTTCCTTTGTTTGTATGGACAGGAGTTGACAAATTCCTGTATGAGAAAAGTATAAGTTTTTTAAAGCTGAAACAAATAAAAAGAATAGTTCAGAAACGGTCAGCGCTGTCAATGTATATAAGTTGTGTGTTTTAACGAGATTTGCATTTCATAAAGCACAACTTCTCCCACCATCAGTCCCTTTAGGTAAAGCATTTAATGTTTTGCTCTTGCCTCGCCTCACGACCTCTATTGCATTCCACCCAAAAATTCGATACCCAGAAATCAACAGAAGTATACTTTAGGTGCTCCCCTGAAATAAAGCAAATGAGTGTGAGAGCTTGTATGTACGTGCGCGTGTGAATGCGACATACGACATCTTAAATACCACATTTTATATTACCTTCTCTACACGTACTATGTACAAAGTGTATACAGCAGGTATTGTATTGCACCCAAAAATTCGATACCAAGATGTAACCGGAAATATATGTTTTGAGACCTCCTGAATCCAAAAAAGGCACTTCAAGAAAAATGTTCGTGTGTGTGTCTGTCTGTCTGTCAGTCTGTCTGTGTGTGTCTGTGGGCAGCACAGCTCAAAAATGAAAAGACCGTTAAAAACAAACTTGGTATTTAAATGTGGTATCTTCCAAGAATGCGACACGAAGATTTTCAAGAAAATCCCCCCACCCCAAACTACTCTTTACATAGAAAACATTTCGAAAATTTTCATTTTCTTAAAAATGGCTATAACGATTTTGATTAAAATATCGTATATTAAAGATACGATTTACCTGAAAAATAAAATGTATATCTTCAATTATCTGGGAATAGCCTCTGAAGACTACTTGATCCTGGAGGAATTTTACGGAATTTTGCATATCGTTAAACCGTAAGAGATGGACAAAAACTTACCACACAAAAAATGTAGAGAACTTAAAAAAAACACACAATTTATGTTATATACATTTTTTTCGTGGAGTTGATCTTTTTAAGAAATTCCTTGTTTTTGGTTTCTGCTTTGAAAAACTTATACTTTTCTTATTCAGGAATTTGTTACTCCTGTCCATACAAACAAAGGAACTTCGGTCACATAGCAACCAGTTTTTGACTATCACTTTAACCTATGCTACTTCCTTATTTCGCTCCTACTTACAGGGAAGCAAGTAATAAGACTATTTCTGTTATTGTTTTCTCAATTAGCATGAAATAAATAGAAGCGTAAGCTTTTTAACAATAATTTGTTGCAGATATGTAGAGAAAAGCATGTGAATGGAACAGATCACATTTTTTTTTATTCAGCATCTTCCAAGGACGCAACACGAAGATTTTCAAGACATTTTCCCCGCCCAAAACATTTCG
Source organism: Hymenopus coronatus (assembly GCA_030762935.1). Lineage (NCBI taxonomy): Eukaryota > Metazoa > Arthropoda > Insecta > Mantodea > Hymenopodidae > Hymenopus > Hymenopus coronatus. The sequence goes on from CM060886.1 coordinate 136,614,437, forward strand.
AACATTTGGTTTTTCTCAAAAATGACACTAAGAATGTTGGTCAAAATACCGTATATTAAAGTTATGACAAGTATAATGTATATCTTGAAATTGTTAGCACCCACCTGTAAAGCCCTCTCATTTTGGGCATAACTGTAAACCGTAAGATATAGACAAAAACTTACCACATAAAAAATGTAAATTTGGTTAAAACACACAATTTAGGTGCTATATTTTTCCTGACGTTTACTTTTTTTTTACTTTCTCTACACGAACTATGTTCATAGTGTATAGAGAAGGTATTGCACTCCACCCAAAAATTCAATACCGATATTTCACCGGAAATACATGTTTTAGGGTCCCCTGTATCCAAAAAAAAAGTATTTTCAGAAAAAGGTCCGTATGTGTGTGTGTCCGTGTGTCTGTGAACACGACAACTCAAAAACGAAAAGTCGGTAAAACACCAATCTTTGCCACAGGAAGATTTTGAGAAAATCCCTCCATCCCAAACTAACCTTTGCATGGAACTTTTTTCGAAAATTTTGATTTTCTAAAAAACGGCTAACGATTTTGATTAAAATATCGTATATCAAAGATATTTACTTGACAAATAAAATGTATATTTTAAATTTTCTGGGAATAGCCTCTGAAGACTACTTTATTCTTGGTCAATTTTACGGAATTTTGCATAACTGCTAAACCGTATGAGATGGACAAAAACTTACCACACAACAAACAAATGTAGAGCACTTTAAAACGCACAATTTATGTTATATACTTTTTTTTCGTGGAGTTGATTGTTTTTGAGTTATTCCTTGTTTTGGTTTCAGCTAAAAAAGGCTTATATTTTTCTCATACAGGACTTTGTGAACTCTAGTGAACTAGAATTATCTCTCTGCGCCTTCGATTTATGAGAACCAAGAAATCTAGATATAAATGATAGTTACATCAGAGAAGGATTCGCAAAGAGACTGTCATAACTCTTGAGGGAAATTAGAGATGGCGCGGCACGGCCAAATAGAACATACATATACAGCAGGCCATGTAAAATCTTGCAGTGCGATTGTTTCTTATTGAATTCATAGGCAATGCACAGAGAAAAAAACCTCATGTGTTCCATTCACATGACTTTCTCTATGTCTCTGCAACAAATTACTTTTAAAAAGTTAATGCTTCTATTTACTTCATGCTAATCGGCAAAAAATTAGCAGAAATACCATTTTACTTGCTTCCTTGTAAGTAGGGGCGAAATAAATACCATAGGTCAAGTTTTTCACGGCTGAAACCAAAAACAAGGAACATCTCAAAAACTATTTACTCCACGAAAAAAAAAATATATATGACATAAATTGTGTGTTTTAATGTGCTCTACATTTTTTGTGTTGTGAATGTCTATCTCTTACGGTTTAGCAGTTATACAAAATTCCGTAAAATTCATCCAGAATAAAGTAGTTTTCAGAGACTATTCCTAGAAAATTCAAGAAATACATTTTATTTGTCATGTAAATATCTTATCTATACGATATTTCAATAAAAATCGTTAAGGCTATTTTTGAGAAAATCAAAAAATTTTCGAAAAAAAATCCATGTAAAGGGTAGTTGGGGGTGGGGGGATTTTCTTGAAAATCTTCGGTTGCATCCTTGGGAGATACCAAAGTTAAATACCAACACACGGACCTCTTTCCAGAAATGCTTTTTTTGGATTCAGGGAGACCCAAAGCACACATTTCCGGAGAAATCTCGGTATCGAATTTTTGGGTGCGTATAATAGTGCGTATAGAGAAAGTAAAAAAGCAGAATTCCTCCTCCTTGCACGGAACGCAAGGATAAAGTTTGGAGTTTGCAAACTCTTGCGTTGCGTTACGTTGCATTGTGTTGCGTCTTGCCTGTTTCTATGTGAATGCTTACATTGAATAATATGAGTCCAAACTCTTGCGCTTAAATTGCGGCTGCACCTGTATTTCATTGTGAATGTAGCTTAAAAGATGACGATTCCTAAATACAAACTTTTTTCGATGTAATTTCTTGGATTTCCTAAAGACTTATCGAACGGCTCTCCTAGCTGGTAATTGCCAGAGCCATATTTTGGGGGCAATTTAATTTTAGACTGCGGGTGAGGGAAATTGGAAAAGAATGGAAATGCATTAGCGACGAGGTTAAGGCTCACAGAAACAATACCTGATCCTGGTGCCTTTGTTAAAATTAGATTGCCGATGCTCGCCTGCCTTAATAACGTTCTGCTTGTTGAACTGATTCGAATTAAGCCCATATGAATATTACAGTGTTTCGGTAGCTAACGCCATTAGGCTTTGCTGCCCAGATTTAACAAGGCTTTCGGGGGCTCTATCTGCCCCCATTACCAACCTCCCTCATTGCTACCGCTTGCAGTTCTTCAAAAACCGTCCATATGGTACATTCTTACTCTCTCTACACGTACTATGTACATACTGTATAGAGAAGGTATTAAATACCACTAAAAATTCGATACCGAGGTTTCACCGTATATACATGTATATATGTTTTAGGGTCCCCTGTATCAAAAAAAAAAATAAAAAAAAAAAGGTTCGTGTGTCTGTGAACACCATGTTTTAGGGTCCCCTGTATCAAAAAAAAAAAAAAAAAAAAAAGGTCCGTGTGTCTGTGAACACGATAACTCAAAAACGAAAAATCGGTAAAATACCAAACTTGGTATTGAAGTTTATTGTCTTCCAGAGAAACGACACGAAGATTTTGAGGAAAATCCCAACACCCCCAACTACCCTTTAGATGGAACTTTTTTCGAAAAATTTGATTTTCTCAAAAATGGCTGTAACGATTTTGATTAACATACCCTATATTAAACATATTTACCTGAGTAATAAAATGCATATCTTGAATTTTCTGGGAATAGCTTCTGAAGACTACTTTATTCTGGATGAATTTTGTGCAATTTTGCATACTGGTGAACCGTAAGAGATGGACAAAAATTTAGCACACAAAAATGTAGATCAGGTAAATACAGACAATTTATGCTTTTATTTTTTATTTTTCGTTGAACAGACTATTTCTGAGATATTCATATTATTTGTTTCAGATTTAAATTACTTAAAAATTTGTTTCACACGAAAGCTGTAAACTCCTGGCCCTGCATAGAAACGGATTTTATCCACATGACAACCAGCTTTTAAAATATTTGACTATCGTTTTAGCTCAGTGTATTCCCTTATTTTCCTTCCCTTACAAAGAACCAGATAATTAAGACAATTTCTACTAATGTTTATCTCAATTATCATAAAGTGGATAGAAGAACATGCTTACTAACAATAATTTGTTACAGAAATGTAGAGAAAGTCTTATGAATGGAACACATCACATTTTTACTTTCTCTATACGCACTATGTACATAGTATATAGAGAAAGTATTGCACTACACCCAAAAATTCGATACCGAGATTTCACCGGAAATATATGTTTTAAGGTCCCCAATATCCAAAAAAAGCATTTTCACAAAAAGGTCCGTGTGTCTGTGAACACGATTACTCAAAAACGAAAAGTCGGTAAAATACCAAACTTGGTATTTAAGTTTAGTATCTTCCAGGAATGCGACACGAAGATTTTGAGAACAATCCCCCACCCCCAACTACCCTTTGCAGGAACTTTTTTCGAAAATTTTGATTTTCTCAAAAATGGCTCTAACGATTTTGATTAAAATATCATATATTAAAGATATTTATCTGACAAAGAAAATGTACATCTTGAATTTTCTGGGAATAGCCTCTGAAGACTACTTTATTCTGGACGAATTTTACGGAATTTTGCAATAACTGCTAAACCGTAAGACTTAGACAAAAACTTACTACACAAGAAATGTAGGGCACGTTAAAACACACAATTTATGTTATATACATTTTTTTTCGTGGAGTAGATCGTTTTTGATATATTATTGTTTTTGGTTTCAGCTATGAAAAACTTAATTTTCTCATGTAGGAATTTGTCAACTGCTGTCCATATAAACAAAGGAACTTCAGTCACATAGCAACCAGCTTTTGACTATCACTTTAACCTATGGTACTCCCTTATTTTGCTTCTACTTACAAGGAAACAAGTAATAAGACTATTTCTACTAATTTGTTCTCGAGTAGCAAGAAGTAAATAGAGGCATAAGCTTTTTAACAATAATTTGTTGCAGAGATGTAGAAAAAGTCAGATGAATGGCACACATCAGATTTTTTACTTACTACTTGTACACATATGGGGCCATCTGTGCTCAGACAGCCTTCGAGATCTCATCACTTTACGCTATACGAGGAAGTGGAGCTGGGGTACCCTCCGGTCTAGCTGCTCTCACTCTCTGTGGATAGGCAGTGTTATCTCAATTACAATCTATTTTCTGCTTTGTTATTATTTTAGACTGAAGGTGGAGTTTTGATCATGGCAATACATACCCAAACTAGTATTTACCTTGACGACCAGGGGAACCATGAAAAAACCCTAGCCAGATTGGATGGTACACGGGATTTGAACCCAGGGCCTCTCGAATGTCACCCAAAGACGTTACGGCTTGAGGCAACCCACTCGGTAAAAGCTACTGTGTAATTTTTTTGCAGATACACTTTTATCGTCGGTCTGAAGGCTTCAAACCCGTTGTCAAAGAACACTTTAAGAATGGCACGAAGTTTGTGCAATACTTCAAACTTTTCTCACTCATTTCTATCCAATAACGATTTGTCTTCACTCACTTAGCACAAAAACACACACACATCGATAATTTCGTTCTCTTCGACGTTAACAAAGTTCAGCGAGCGATAAAAAAGCTCTTCACCTCTTTAAACCATTTCTTCCAGCGGAATTTGGAGGCTGTGTACTCCACACTGATGTTTGACCGCGCCGTGGCCGGGTGGTTAGACCACTCACTTCTCACCTAGGCAGCCCGGGTTCGATCCCAAGAGAGCATGTGAGATTTCTGATGGACAAAATGGCACAGGTGCGGGTTTTTTCCGGGTTCTCCCATCGCTATCCATCGGTGGTCCAACTTCATTCCATGCAACGTCAGTGTCATCCCCTGTGGTACCATATGTAGTAAATGCGGGCGTTAAACACTATAAAAAAAACTGGTGTAAAGTTTTAATTGCTCTACTTCTAATATACGAGGGCCTTTTTTTTTCAACCTCCGATAGGCAACAAATAAAATATAAGTTCATAGAAAACAATTATTTTATTACTAAAAGTTTTGTACGCTCATGGTTACTTTTCAACATAATCACGGAAAATATTGAGACATTTATCGTACCTGTGCACAAGCTTTGCAATACCCGTTTCAAAAATGTTGCCGCCAATGATTTCAAATAGCATTGACGTTGTTTTGAAGATCTTCGTACTTTACAACGTTTGCGGAGAGCCGTTCAAAACAAACGAAGACGAATGCTGACTTCAGGAATTGTGTTGATCCATGACAACGCTCGTCCACACACTGTTGGCACAACCCATCGGCTCCTTGAACAATTTCAATGGAACATCCTTGATCACCCGCCGTACAGTCCTGACCTGGCACCCAGCGGTTTTCACCTTTTCCCTGAACTGAAGATAACTGTTCTGTCAACACCAAGTTAAACGAGATAAACATTAGCAGAATTTTATTACTGGGTTCCTTATAAGTAGAAGGGAACTAAGGGAATGCACTATGCTAAAGTGATAGTCAAATGTTTTGAAAGGCTGTCGTTATGCGATTGTCATTGCAAATCGCTTCTTTGCTTGGCCAGGAGTAGAACAAAAGAAAAAACGGACACTTCCGTCTGAGAAAAGTATAAGTACTTCACAACTGAAACCAATAACAAGGAATACCTCGAAAACGGCAAGCTCCACGAAGAAAATGTCTATGACATAACTTGTATGTTTTAATAAGATATACATTTTTTGTATTGTAAGTTTTAATCTATCTTTTACGATTTACTAGTTAAGCCAAATTAAGCCAAATTCACCCAGAATAAACAATTCTTTAGAATATATTCCTAGAAAATTCAAGATATACATTTTATTTGTGATAGAAATGGCTTATATATGAGGGATTTTAAACAAAAGCGGTATAGCCATTTTTAAGAAACGCAACATTTTCGAAAATTGTCCCATGTAAAGTGTAGTTGGGAGCGGGGGGATTTTCTTGAAAATCTTTGGGTAGCATTTTCGGAAGAGACCAAACTAAAATACCAAGTTTGGTATTTAATCGTCTTTTCGTTTTTCAGCTATGCTGTCCACAGACCCCCCCCCCACACACACACACACACGGACCTGTTTCTGAAAATGCTTTTTTTTTTTTCGGGGGGTCCTAAAACATGTATTTCCAGTGAAAACTTAACATCGAATTTTTGGGTGGAATACAATGCTTCTCTATCCCTATGTACATTGTACATACGGGACTAGAGAAAGTAAAAAATGCTTGCCTGGTCTCGCGGATCCCAAGGGTTCCGCGGAGCTCAGGCTGGGGTACCTACTAGTCTATAGTGTTTAATTATAAGCAAAAGAATAGGAAGAAAACTCCTATGAGAAACCTAAGTCGTTCATTTGCCTTTACAGTGAACCTAGGAGGGTAATTTTGCAAGTTGAGAGTGAAACAATGGAAACAATTAAGAAACCCTCGGAGATACATGAGGAGGTCGGTCGGTTCATCTTGCACTTCATCTTTGTTCCTCCCTCTCCCAGGATTACTAGCTAGTTAGTACCTGCAGCTGTTTCAGGCCAAATCTTCTGTGTAATTGTGTGAGGACGGACAGACTGACAGACAGACGGGGCAAAAATGTATGTATCCTCGCCTGCAGAGGGGGTTTATGTCACATGATGGATCGGTATCCACCCCTGCTCTAAGGGTTCTTTTATAAGACGTGGCAGCTAACTTCGCAAAGTACACGCATAGTGTGAGTGTCAACCATCCCTCCCTTCTTGTTAATGCAAACTTTCATTGCCATTTCCGTTGTAGCTAAACTTAGCGTTTTAAGAGCGTGTCACTATGCGACGACCCATACTGTATATATGACCACGAGAAAAAATCCTTATGTATTCCATTCACACGACTTTCTCTACAGCTCTGCAACAAATTATTGTTAAAAAGCTTATGCTTCTATTTACTTCATGCTAAGCGAATAAAAATTAGTACAAATATTCTTATATTAAGCAATCCTTGTAAGTAGAAGCGAAATAAGGGAGTAGCATAGGTTAAAGTGATAATCAAAAGCTGGTTACTGTGCGAATGAAGTTCCTTTGTTTGTATGGACAGAAGTTGACAAAGTCCTGCGTGAGAAAAGTATGTTTTTATATCTGAAACCAAAAATAAGGAATATCTCAAAACCCATCAACTCCACGAAAAAAACTTATATAACATAAATTGTGTGTTTTAATGTGCTCTACATCTTTTGTGTGGTAGGTTTTTCTCCATCTCTTACGGTTTAGCAGATATGCAACATTTAGTAAAATTTATTCAGAATAAAGTAGTCTTCTGAGGCTATTCCCAGAAAATTCAAGGTATACATATTATTTGTCAGGTTTATATCTTTGATATACGTATTTTAATCAAAATTGTTAGAGCCATTTTTAAGAAAATAAAAAATTTCGAAAAAAGTTCCATATTAAGGGTAGTTGAGGGTGGGGGGATTTTCTTGAAAATCTTCGTGTTGCATCCTTGGAAGAAACCAAACTTAAATACCAGGTTTGGTATTCAATGGTCTTTTCGTTTATGAGCTATGCTGTCCGCAGACACACACACACACACATACGCACGCACCTTTTTCTGAAAATTCTTTTTTTCGATACAGGGGACTATAAAACATACACTTCCGGTGAAATCTTGGTATCGAATTTTTGGGTGGAAAGCAATACCTTCTAGTACGTGTAAAGAAAGTAAAAACCTCATGTGTTCCATTTACGTCACTTTCAATGCCTATTCCACACACAAACCATTCCAAGAAATTACACTCATGGCATAGAATAAAGTTTGTATTTAGTAACCGTCGTCTCTTACTGGATGGCAGTTATACAGCCATCATTGCCATAGGCGATTGAATCAACAATCTTGTGTTTCCTTACAAAGATGGGGGAAAACAAGTTTCGTGCGGTAATCAAACGCTTCTATTTAAAAAGCTGAACACCGAAAGAGTCACGGGCCGAGTTGGATGAAGTTCATGACACACCTGCAGCTGCGTTTGCAACAATTTATAATTGGATGCATGAATTTAAACGTGGCCGTACAACCAAAAACGATGAACGTCGAGTAGAAGTTACTTCTTCCAAAATTATTAACAAATTATCCAGGATATGGTTTTGAGTGATCAACGAACCCAAGTTCGCGAAATAGTAGAAGCCACAGGCATCTCACTTGATAGTGATCTCAATTTTGCACCAAAAATTAGGTCTGGCAAAGGTCCCGGCAAGATGGGTGCCGCGTGGAGAATAAACGCAATCATGTGATCGATTCGGAAGTTGGTTTGGCACTTTTCCGTCGCAATCCTGGCGAGTTTCTGCTTCGATACATAATTGTGGATGAAACATGAATACACTTCTACTGCGGAGACAAAAGGCTCCGAAACAGGCAAAAGTGGCGAAATCTACAGACAAGATATGACTTCGGTTTTTTTGGGATGCACGTGGTATCTTCTACATTGATTACTTGCAGAAAGGAAGAACGCTAAAAGTATTATTGCACCGGTTGGGCGTAGAAATCAAGAAAAAACCGCCCTCGTCTGGCAAAGAAAATTTTCTCTTCCATCAAGACAATGCAAGGATGCACCTGCGCAGTTTTGATGGTGAAAAGTGTAGAATTAAGGTTCGAATACAACATCCACCGTATTCACCAGATTTGGCAGACAGCGACTTATGTTTTATTTCCAAACTTAAAAAAGTGACTCGGTGGAAAAGGATTTACGCCTAACGAAGTTATCTACCAAACAGATGCCTATTTTGAGGACCTTCCGAAATCATACGTTTTGGAAGGCATAATACAGTTGGAGAAACGCTGGGGAGAGCACATCCAGCTAAAAGGAGATTATGTTGGGAAAAAAAATCTTTTATGTGTTCCATTCACATGATTTTCTCTGCATCTCTGCAACAAATTATTGTTAAAAAAGCTTCTGCTTCTATCTACTTCAAGCTAATCGAGAAAAAAGTAGCAGAAATAGTCTTATTACTTGCTTCCGTTTAAGCAGAAGTGAAATAAGGGAGTACCATAGGTTAAAGTGATAGTCAAAAGCTGGTTGCTATGTGACTGAAGTTCCTTTGTTTGTATGGACAGGAGTTGACAAATTCTTGTATGAGAAAAGTATGTTTTTTATAGCTGAAACCAAAAACAAGGAATATTTCAAAAACAATCAACTCCACGAAAAAAATGTATATAACATAAATTGTGTGTTTTAAAGTGCTCTACATTTGCTGTGTGGTAAGTTTTTGTCCATCTCTTACGGTTTAGCAGTTATGCAAGATTCCGTAAAATTCACCCCGAACAAAATAGTCAAAAAATTCAAAATTCAAAATATACATTTTATTTGTCAGGTAAATATCTTTAATATACGACATTTTAATCAAAATCGTTAGTGCCATTTTTAGTTAGTTTATTCTGGATGAATTTTACTGAATTTTGAATAATTGCTAAACCGTAAGAGATGGAGAAAAACTTACTAAACAAAAACTGTAGAGCACGTTAAAACACACAATTTATGTTATATACATTTTTTTCGTGGAGTTGATCGTTTTTGAGATATTCCTTATTCTTAGTTTCATATTTGAAAAACTTATACTTTTCTGATACAGGAATTTGTCAACTCCTGTTATTACAAACAAAGGAACATCAGTCACATAGCAACCGTCTTTTGGCTTTCACTTTAACCTATGGTACTCCCTTATTTCGCTTCTACCTACAATAAAGCAAGAAATAAGACTATTTCTGCTAATGTTTCTCGATTAGAATGAAATAAATAAAAGATAAGCTTATTAACAATAATAATTTATACAGATATAGAGAAAGTCACGTGAATGGAACACATCAGATTTTTTACTCTTGGGTGCTAAAATAAATAAATTGCAAAATATCGATATACATTGCTTTTTGAGCCAGATATAATACCATTGAAGTAATTAGCTTAAGTGCTTTTCATTAGCAATAGGTTTCATTTTTAAAAGTGTTGGAGTTACTGTGGTGTGGCTAGATGACTTGTTGAAACGTGCAATGCATTAGAGCTTATTGAATGCTCGTGTGTAACCTTTACAGCAGATGGACAAAAAAACCTTCCTACTGAAGGCATTCGCGTGGTTTTCCTTATCCACACAGCGTATTGTTGATCACTTCTCATCATTTTCAAAATCAGTGTGATAGTTCAAGGTGGACCATCTACCTCGTAATTGATGAATGTAGATATTCCTTCGTAAGTAAAAAGAGCTGCAGAACTCAACGGGGCCATTTCAAGTTAAAACCGTAGTGGAGATTCAGTGAGACCCTCTTAATGAGCACGACCTGTTCACCGTCTCCTCAAAAGCAAGAGGAGTAAAACGAGGTCAGCAGGTCAGTTGTCCACAGAGCGGTTTTTGAGACCCCTAAATAAAAAATCTGATGTGTACCATTCACATGACTTTCTCTATATCCCTGCAACAAATTATTCTTAAAAAGCTTAGGTCAAAACGATAGTCAAAAGCTGGCTGCTATGTCAATGAAGTTCCTTTGTTTATATGGATAGAAGTTGACAACTTCCTGTATGAGAAAAGTATACGTTTTTCATAGCAGAAACCAAAAATAAGGAATGTCTCAAAAACGACGAGCTCCACGAAAAAAAATGTATATAACATAAATTGTGTGTTTTAATTTGCTCTACATATTTTGTGTATTAAGTTTTTGTCCATCTCTTATGGTTTAGCAGTTATTCAAAATTCAGTAAAATTCATCCAGAATAAACTACTTTTCAGAGGCTATTCCCAGAAAATTCAAGATATACATTTTATTTGTCAGGTCTTTAATATACGAAATTTTAATAAAAATCGTTAGAGCCATTTTTGAGAAAATCAAAATTTTCGAAAAAAGTTCCATGTAAAGGACAGTTGGGGGTGGGGGGATTTTTCTCAAAATCTTCGTGTCGCATCCCTGGAAGATATTAAGCTTAAATACCAAGCAAAGAAACCGCCACCCTCCGCCAGGTTTAAACCTGCAATCTTGGATTTTGGAGGTAACCACTATACCACGGAGGACGACGTGTCTGGAGAGCATAACCCAAAAACGAAATTTCGATTAAACACCGAACTTGGTATTTAAGTTCAGTATCTCCCAAAAATGCAACGCGAAGATTTTCAAGAAAATCCCTCCACCCCCAACTACCCCTTTCATGGAAAAAATTGCAAAATGTTTGATTTTCCCAAAAATTCCTTCAACGATTTTGATTAAAATATCGTATATTAAAGATATTTACATGACAAATAAAATGTATATTATGACTTTTCTGGGAATAGCCTCTGAAGACCTCTCTATTCTGAATGAATTTTGCATAACCATTAAACCGTAAGAGATAGACAAAAACTTACTAAAAGAAAAGAAAAAATCTGAGTTACACTCACATGACTTTCTCTAGCTACTCAATAAACGAACTTCTTGCAAATGAAAACTGTTCTTCCAACACCATGCTAATCGAGATACACATTAGCAGAATTTTATTGCTTAGTTCCTTATAAGTAGACTGGAACTAAGGGAATGCGCTAGGCTAAACCGATAGTCAAATGTTTTAAAAGCTATCGTTATGCGATTGTCATTACAAATCGCTTCTTGAAACTAATAATAAGTAACACCCCTTGTGTATTTTAACAAGATCTACATTTTTTGTATAGCAAGTTTTTGTCTATCTCTTACGGTTTACTAGTTATGCCAAATTAAGCAAAATTCATTCAGAATAAATAGGACTTTAGAAGCTCTTCCCAGAAAATGCAATATATAAATTTTATTTGTAATAGAAATAGCTTTAATATATGGTATTTTAATCAAAATCGTTAAGCCATTTTTAAGAAAAACAAAATTTTCAAACATTTTTCCATGTAAAGGGTGGTTAGGGGTGGGAGGATTTTCTTGAAAATCTTCGTGTCGCATCCTTGGAAGACACCAAACTTAAATACCAAGTTTGGTATTTAACCGCCTTTTCGTTTTTAGGATATGCTGTCCACAGACAGACAAACAGACAGACACACATACACACACACGCGGACCTGTTTCCAAAAATGTTTTTTTTTTGACTCAGGGGGTCCTAAAACATATATTTCCGGTGAAATCTCGGTATCGAACTTTTAGGTGGAATACAATACTTCTCTATTCCGATGTACTTTTAAAATATTTAACTTTCGTTGTACACTGGTGTATACACGTATTTCTCTTCCACTTACAAGAAAGCATTTATGCTAATGTTTATTTCGATTAGCATGAAGTAGATAGAAGCATAAGTTTTTACTTTCTCTAGCCCCGTATGTACAATGTACATAGGGATAGAGAAGTATTGTATTCCACACAAAAATTCGATGTCGAGATTTCACTGGAAATATATGTTTTAGGACCCCCTGAATCCAAAAAAAGCATTTCCAGAAAAAGGTCCATGTGTGTCTGTGTGTGTCCGTGTGTCCGTATGTCTGTGAACACGATAACTCAAAAACGAAAAGTAGCTAAAATACCAAACTTCGTATTTAACTTCAGTATCTTCCAGGGATGCGATATGAATATTTTGAGAAAAATCCCCCACCCCAAACTACCCTTTAAATTGAACTTTTTTCGAAAATTTTGATTTTCTTAAAAATGGCTCTAACGATTTTGATTAAAATATCGTATATTAAAGATATTTACCTGACAAATAAAATGTATATCTTCTAAAGACCTGTTTACTCTGGATGAATGTTGCTTAATTTGGCCACTAGAAAACCGTAAGAGATAGACAAAAACTTATACAAAAAACGTAGGTCTTGTTAAAATACACAACTTACGTCATATACATTTTTCTCGTGGAGCTTACCGTTTTCGAGGTATTCATTGCTATTAGTTTCAGTTGTGAAGTACTTATACTTTTCTCAGACGGGAATGTCCGTTCTTCTCCTGGCCAAGAAAAGAAGCTATTTGTAATGACAACCGCATAACGACAGCTTTTAAAACATTTGACTATCGATTTAGCCTGGTGTATTCCCTTATTTTCTTCCTACTTATAAGGAACTTAGTAATAAGAACATTGTGCTCGATTAGCAACGTGCAAAAAGAAGAATAATCTTATGTAAGAAGTTTGTAGAAGGGCTAGAGAAGGTTATGTCAGTGTAACACATCAGATTTTTTAATAATAATTTGTTGCAGAGATGTAGAGAAAGCCATTGGAATGAAATACGTCAGATTTATTTAAAAGAGGTCCGTATGTGTGTCGCTGTGTCTAAGAATACGATAACTCCACAAGAAAAGTCGGAAAAATACCGTACTTGGATTTATCTTCCAAAGAAATGCAGCGAAGATTTGGTGGACAATTTCTTCACTCTAAACTTCCTTTTACATGGAACAAATTTCGAGTGTCTTGATCTTCTCAAAAATGGCTTTATCGATTAAAACTACTCACATTAAAATTATTTTCATGACAAAATGCATGTTTTGAACTTTCTGAACCTCTGAGTAGCTCTTCATTCTGAATGAATTTTGCTAAATTTTACATCACAAGAGATACACGAAACCTTACTGACTAAAAAAGTGTATATTCGATCTAGTACATAATTTATGTCATATGCGTTTTTTTGTAGAGCTGGCCGTTTCTACGATATTGGTTTCAGCGTTACATACTTATAATTGTCTGTTACAGGAATATGTCAACTGCTGGTCATCCAAAGCAGCAAATTCCAATCCCATAGCAACCAGCTTTTAAAACATTTGACAATAGTTTTCGTCTAGTGTATTCCCTTTTACTTATAAGAAAGCAAGTAAGACAATGGACAATGTTTATCTCGATTAGCATGAAATAGATAGGAGAAGAAGCTTTTTTACTTTCTCTATACGTACTATGTACATAATGTATAGAGAAGGTATTGTATTCCACCAAAAATTCCATACCGAGATTTCACCGGAAAAATATATTTTGGGTCCCCCCTGAATAAAAAAAAAAAAAAAAAAAAAAAAAAAAAAAAAGCATTATTTTTACAAAATCTTATGTGTTCTATTCACATTACTTTCTCTACATCTCTGCAACGAATTATTGTTAAAAAGCTTAAGCTTCTATTTACTTCATGCTAATTGAGAAAAGCTTAGCAGAAATACCTTCGTAACATAGCTTAAAGTTACGGTCAAAACCTGGTTGCTATGTGCCTGAAGTTCCCTTATTTGTATGGACAAGAGTTGACACATTCCTTTATGAGAAAAGTATAACTTTTTCAAAGCTCAAACTAAAAAGAAGGATATCTTAAAAGTTCCAAGTAAAGGGTAGTTGAGGGTGGGGGGATTTTCTTGAAAATCTTCGTGTCGCATCCTTGGAAGATACCAAGTTTGGTATTTAACGGTCTTTTCGTTTTTGAGCTATGCTGTCACAGACACACACACATACACACACACATACAGGCCTTTTTCTGAAAATGCTTTTTTTTTTATTTAGGGGGACCCAAAACACGTATTTCCGGTGAAATCTCGGCATCGAAATTTTGGGTGGAATGCAATATCGTCTCTATACACTATCTACACGTGCTACGTACGTGGTGTATACAGAAGGTGTATCGCACCCAAAAATTCGAAACATAAATTTTAACGGAAATACATGTTTTGGGTCCCCCTGGATAAAAAAAAAAACATTTTCAGAAAAAGGTCCGCGTGTGTGTGCGTGCGTGTATCTATGTGTCTGTGGACAGCATAGCTCAAAAACGAAAAGTCCGTTAAATACCAAACTTGGTATTTAAGTTTGGTATCTTCCAAGGATGCGACACGAAGATTTTCAAGAAAATCCCCCACCCTCAACTACCCTTTACATGGATTTTTTTTTGAAAATGTTTTTTTCTAAGAAATGGCTAACGATTTTTATTAAAATTTGTATTATTAAATATATTTAGCTGACAAATCACAAGTATATCTTGAACTTTCTGGGAATAGCCTCTGTTTGAATTTTACGAAATTATGCAGAACTGCTAAACCGTAAAATATGGACAAAAGCTTAACACACAAAAAATGTAGAGCACGTCAAAACACACAATTTTGTCATATACATTTTTTTCGTTGAGTTAATCGTTTTTTGACATATTTCTTGTTTTTGGTTTCAGCTTTGAAAAACTTATACTTTTCTCATACAGGAAATTGTCAACTTCTGTCCATACAAATAAAGGAACTTCAGACACATAGCAATAAGTTTTTGGTACTCCCTTATTTCGTTTCTACTTACAAGGAAGCAAGTAATAAGACTATTTCTGCTATTTTTTCTCGATCAAAATGAAGTAAATAAAAGCATAAGCTTTTTAACAATTTGTTGCAGAGATGTACAGAAAGTCATGTGAATGGAACACATCAGGTTTTTCTAAAAGTGCTTTTATAGGTATTTCATATTTTGCTCTAAATTATCAGGATAGTTTGAAATATATTACGAGGCATTACATCTATGAATTTAAAGTGTGTGTGTGTGTTTAAGGCAGCAGCTAATCTGAAGGAGTGCCAACACAACAAAGTGTGACACGACGCAGCAGCATTATCAACTCGTTAGCGCCCCCCCCCCCCCCCCGCGGAGCACATATTATCTAGAAAACTGTATTGTCAATATTGCACGTGCAGCACTAGTAACCCGAGGATTAGAATATCTGGCTAAGGTTTTCAGGTCAACCGTATCTACATTAATCCTCTATCCCTGGTTTCCATCCTTTTGCAGAATACTGGGGCACCTGTGCTTTACAATGGTTTATCTAGATTTTTAATTTTAGGATATAAAGACAATACAAAAATGGTCTCATCCCTCTGATTTCTTCAGATATCACATGTGGTGAACTACAGTGTGACGCAGATTATGGGAAGCAGCCTCGGGCAGTTGGAAAGATAAGCAGAGATAAGTAGCGCTCTTGATGCCTCCTACCATGTGTATAATATTTAAATATTAATTCGTTTAATATTCCCCTGATATTATTGTCATTATTTCTGGTGCATAAATCTATATATATATATATATATATATATATATATATATTTTTTTTTTTATGGAACACTATCTATCTTACTCGAAGGGCCGCGCCGCGGCCGAGGCGGCCAGGGTTCTATCCCAAGCGACCACATGTGAGAGTTGTGGTGGACAATGTGGTTCAGGGGCGGATTTTCTCCAAGTTCTCCGGTTTTCCCCGCCAACGCCTTCCACCAGTGCTCCAATTTCATTCCATACATAATCAGTGTCTTCGCCTGCGGTGCCACATATAGTAAAAGCGCGCGTTAAATACTATAAAATGTCATACAAATGTCCGTTAAATACCAAACTTGATATTTAAGTTCAGTATCTTCCAAGGTTGTGACACCAAGAAAATCCCCCCACCACAAATTGCACTTTACATGGAAAATGTTTGAAACTGTTGCTTCTTTCAAAAATAGCTCTAAATATTTTGTTTAAAATACCCTATATTAAAGATATTTACTGATAAATTAAATGTATATCTATAATAGACTCTGAAGACATCTTTATTCTGGATGAATTTTGCCAAATGTTGGATTAGTGGTGAACCGTAAGAGATAGATAAAAACTTACAACACACAAAATGTAGAACTCGTTAAAACCCACAATTTATGTTATACACATTTTTTGTCGTGGAGCTGGCTATTGTTTAGGCATTCCTTATTATTGATTTCAATTTTAAACTACATAGTCTTTTTCTAAACCGGACCATGCAAAGCGAACCGAACCATAATTGTTTCTCACGGTGACCAGCTTTTAAAAGATCTGACTATCGCTTTAGCCTGTACATTCTCATATTTCCCTTCAACTTACAAAGAAGCAAGTTATAAGTGCAGATCTGGCAAGATTTATCTTGATTAGCACGAAGTAGATAAAATAAAAATCTTTTGTAAGAAAAGTTGTTTGTGGAACAGCTAGAGATTGTCATTTGAATAGGACACATCGGATTTTTTGTTATTATTTCCTTTATGTTTTGTTTTTTCTTTAAATTTGTTTTCAGTTTTACGTCCTTTAACCTGGTTAGTCATATCGGACAATGAATGAAATTGGTGAAATGATGCTCAGATGACCTCAGGGTCCATGGAGCTTAAAGTTACCCGACATTCGTCTTCTCAGTATATGGGAAAATCCCGGAAAAAAAAAAAAAAAAAAAAAAAAAAAAAAAAAAAAAAAAAAAAAAACTTATCCGGGTAACTCCAAACTGTTGAAAGTGAGGCAGACTTATTATTGATTTCAATTTTAACCACCTACATTTTTACTTTCTCTATACGTGCTATGTACATAGTGTATAGAGAAGGTATTGCACTCCACCCAAAAATTCGATACCGAGATTTCACCGAAAATATATGTTTTAGGATCCCCTGTATCAAAAAAAAAAGTATTTTCAGAAAAAAGTCCGCGTGCGTGTGCGTGTGTCTGTGAACACGATAAGTCAAAAACGAAAAGTCGGTAAAATACCAAACTTGGTATTTAAGTTTAGTATCTTCCAGGGATGCGACACGAAGATTTTGAGAAAAATCCCCCCACCTCAAACTACCCATTACATGGAACTTTTTTCGAAAATTCTGATTTTCTAAAAAGTGGCTGTAACGATTTTGATTAAAATATCATATATTAAAGATATTTACCGGACAAATAAAATGTATACTTTGAATTTTCTGGAAATAGCCTCTGAAGACTATTTTATTCTAGATGAATTTTGCATAACTAATAAACCGTAAGAGATGGACAAAAACTTAACACACAAAAAATGTAGAGCACGTTAAAACACACAATTTATGTTATATACATTTTTTTCGTGGAGTTGATCGTTTTTGAGATATTCCGTTTTCTTGGTTTCAGCTTTGAAAAACTTTTCTCATGCAGGAATTTGTCAACTCCTGTCCATACAAACAAAGGAACTTCAGTCACATAGCAACCAGCTTTTGACTATCACTTTAACCTATGGTACCCCATTATTTCGCTTCTACTTACAATAAAGCAAGTAATAAGACTATTTCCGCTAATTTTTTCTTGATTAGCGTGAAGTAAATAAAAGCATATGGTTTTTAACAATAATTTATTGCAGGGATACAGAGAAAGTCATGTGAACGGTACACATAAGATTTTTTAACACCTACAGGATGTAGGAATTATTATTATTATTATTATTATTATTATTATTATTATTATTATTATTATTATTATTTTGTGGTGCTTCTTATATTTCCTAAGAGCGAAAAATTGTGTTTCAAGTTGAACACAGTGGTAGTTGAAGAAGTTGGTGCATGAAACATGCAGATTACAGGAGACAGATTTTTTCTTGAGAGGGTGAACTGGTAGAATAAACATTAACTGGGGGATGTGCCCCATATCTCGCTAGTTGGATAATAGCCACTGGAGGGAAGAAGGCTCAGAGCAAATCTTGTTCAATGTTTGTTTTGTAGGGGAGATGAAGAGGAAGGGCAAAGATAAAAGATACAGCCTGCTATCCTAAGGTTATCTCTCTCATTTTCAGGGACAAAGTCCCACTAAGGATTACAGTCCAAAGTTTGTGACATTCAGGTTTGAATTCAAGTCCAAACTTTTAAACAACATATATAGATATGTCGAAAGGAATCACTTCATGTTTCCATCCATATGATTTCCTCTATCTGCTCTGCAAACTACGATTTTTAGAAGTTTTCTGTCTTATCTACCTAATGCTAATCGAAAATGCTGTAGTTTCTAGCGTCTATTTCTATAGTGGGCGTGAAAGACTGCTTAATTTTGCTCAGAGGCCTGTTTATCAGCCTTGAGGTTCTTTTACGTGCCGTAAGTCTACGACACGGGATCAATAGTTCCGAAGGAAGCCAGTCTAAGGATTCCCGCGACCTTCGTCTTCTCAGAATAAGGGAAAACCCCAGGAAAAAACACCGGGTTAACTCACCCTAAGCGAGATTCGAACTCAGGAATTGTTGAATGTGAGGCAGACACGCTACCACCACACAACCAGTGCAGGCAGTAAATAATGGTCAGAAAACTTGTTTTTTTATCTACTTCATGCTAATCGAGATAAACATTAACAGAAATTGTCTTATTACTAGCTTCCTTGAAAGTAGAGGACCAAAAATCTGATGTAATCCATTCACATGACTTTCTCTATATCTCTGTAACAAATACTTGTTAAAAAGTTTATGCTTCTATTTACTTCATGCTAAGTTAGAAAAAAATAGCAGAAATAGTCTTATTGCTTGCTTCCCTGTAAGTAGAAGCTAAATAAGGGAGTACCATAGGTTAAAGTGATAGTCAAAAGCTGGTTGCTATGTGACTGAAGTTCCTTTGTTTCTATAGACAGGAGTTGACAAATTCCTGTATGAGAAAAGTATAAGATTTTTAAGGCTGAAACAAAAAACAAGGAATATCTAAAAAACGATCAGCTCCACGAAAAAAATGTATATTACATAAATTGTGTGTTTTAATGTACTCTACATTTTTGTCTGGTAAGTTTTGTTTTCTATCTCTTACGGTTCACAATATCCACAATAAAGTAGTCAGAAGCTATTCCCAGAAAATTCAAGATATACATATTATTTGCCAAGTATATATATTTAATATATGATATTTTTATCAACCGACTTTTACCGACTTTTCGTTTTTCAGTTACCGTGTTCACAGACACTGACACAAACACACGGACCTTTGAGTTTCTCTACACGTACTATGTACATAGTGTATAGAGAAGGTATTGCATTCCACCCAAAAATTCGATACCGAGATTTCACCGGAAATACATGTTTTGGGTCTCCCTGAATAAAAAAAAAAGCATTTTTTGGAAAAAGGTCCGTGTGTGTGCTTGTGTGTGTATCTGTGGACAGCATAACTCAAAAACGAAAAGTCTGTTAAATATCAAACTTGGTTTTTAAGTTCAGTATCTTCCAAGGATGCGACACGAACATTTTCAAGATAATCCAACTACCCTTTACATGGAACTTGTTTCGAAAATTTTGATGTTCTCAAAAATGCCTCTAACGATTTTGTTTAAAATATCCTATATTAAAGACACTTACCTGACAAATAAAATGTATATCTTGAATTTTCTGGGAATAGCCTCTGAAGACTACTTTAGTCTGGATGAATTTTAGGGAATTTTGCATAAAGGCTAAACCGTAACAGATAGACAAAAACTTACCACACAAAAAATGTAGAGCACGTTAAAACACACAATTTACGTTATATACATTCCTTGTTTTTTGTTTCAGCTTTGAAAAACTTATACTTTTGTTATACAGGACTTTGTCAACTCCTGGCCATACAAACAAGATATTTCTATCACATAGCAACCAACTTTTAAAAAGTTTACTATCGATTTAACGTACCATACTCCCTTAATATATAAGAGTGGCTCTCCGTGGTGTAATGGTTACCACATTAGCTTCATATACCCAAGGTCACAGTTTCAAGCCCGGAGGAGGAGGATATTCTTTTTTAGGCGTAAAAGTCCTTAACATGGCTTCCTTCGGAAGGGAAGTAAAGCTGTTGGTCCCGTGTCGCAGATTTTCGGCGCGTTAAAGAACCTCAAGCCTGATAGAGAGGCCTCTGAGGAAAATTAAGCGGTCTTGCACGCCCAGTATAGAATGGGACGCTGAGAACCACAGCAGTTAAAGAGCATCCATAAGAAAATAAAACAAAACAAAAAAACTCCATTAATATAAAGACCCTTTTTATCAATTTTATCGATTAGTATTACGTAAATAGAAGAATAAACTTCTTAACAATAATTTATTGCAGAGATGTAGAGAAAGCCATGTGAATGCAACACAATTATCGGTGAAATCTCGGTATCCAATTTTTGGGTGGAATACAATAGTTTCTCTATTAATATTTATATAGTACGTGTAGAGAAAGTAAAAACCTCCGCCAGATTGATCGGCTCATACAGTGTTTGAACCCAGAACGTCCCGAATGCGGTCCACACGTTGAGTAGTTTATTTCAGAATCGGTAGAGTGCGCCTTGTGAATGCAACACGTCAGATTGAAACAATTGAGAGTGTGCAAGGGCTTTTCTTTACAAAACATTGCAATTGGGGCAAGCTTAAAGGTTTATTTCCTTGTTGGAGAAGTTATTACTGGAATGGAGCACCAGGTGGTTCAATTTTGGTATAAAACGTTGCAGGTATTTTCCTGGATTACCAAGGAAGCAAAACATAAAGCCTCCGTCATTTAGGGAAAATATCAAAGCTAATAACGTGGCATTTGTTTCTGACACATTACTGCTGGCTAATCCTTTCATTCGGATGGAAACAATTAGAAGCTCGATTAATATCGATCCTTGGCTCTGCACTGCGAGTTACTGCATAGGTATTATCTAGAAATGAGATACTTCCCCTTCTACCGCAATGTAATAATTATTATGATAACAAATGTATAATAAACATCGCTGTAACAAATTATTGTTAAAAAACAAAATTTTCTATCTGCATTATAATAATAGATATAAACGTTAGCAGAAATTGTCTTAACTACTTGCTTCCTTGTAAGCAGAAGGAAAATAAAAGCATACACTAGGCTGAAACGACAGTCAAATGTTTTAAAAACTGGTTGCCATGTGGTTAAAATCTGTTTCTATGCTGGTCCAGCAGTTTACAACTTTCCGTGTGAGAAAAGTATTTTAAATCTCAAACAAATAACAAGGAATATCTCGGAAACGGTTACTGCCACAACAAAAAACGTAAACGACATAAATTGTGTGTTTTCAAGTGATCTACATTTTTAATGTAGTAAGTTTTTGACTAACTCTTTCAGTTTATCAATTACACAAAATTCATTCAGAATAAAGAGGTCTTCAGAGGCTATTCCCAGAAAATTCAAGATATACATTTTATTTGGAATGTAAATATCTTTAATATACGGGATTATAATCGAAATCATTAGAACCATTATTGAGAAAATCAAACTGTTCGAACATTTTTCCATGTAAAGGGTAGTTTGTGGTGGAAGGATTTTCTTGAAAATATTCGTGTCGCATCCTTGGAAGACACAAAACCCAAATACAAAGTTTACTATTTAACGGTCTTTTAGTTTTTGAGCTATGCTGTCCACACACAAGCACGGACCTTTCTCTAAAAATTGTTTATTTCGGAATCGGGGGACCCCAAAACATATTTCCGGTGGAATTTGGAAATCGAATGTTTGGTTGGAAACGATCAGCACGTGGCAACAGAGTTCAGTTTGCATTGTTATCGGCCTGCCTGTTCCGTGTAAATTAAAACAAATAGTTTTTTGACGGATAGGGATGCACGGATAATCGGGAGTATACTGTTTTGTGATAATAATCATTCTAGCCGTAATAAAACTCTGACTGTATAATAAAATCACATTTTCAAGTTTGCACGTTAAAACGAAACAAACAACTTCTATATCTACTTGCTTTGCATTTTTACTTTCTCTATACGCACTGTATATAGTGTATAGAGAAGGTATTGCACTCCACCCAAAAATTCGATACCGAGATTTCACCGCAAATATGTTTTAGGATCCCCTGTATCCAAAAAAAGGCATTTTCGGAAAAAGGTCCGTGTGTGTGTGTGTGTGAACACGATAACTCAAAAACGAAAAGTCGCTAAAATACCAAACTTGGTATTTAAGTTTAGTATCTTCCAGGGATGCGACACAAAGATTTTGAGAAAAATCCCTCACCCCCAACTACCCGTTACATGGAACTTTTTTCGAAAATTTTGATTTTCTCAAACATGGCTCTAACGATTTTTATTAAAATTTCGTAGATTAAAGATATTTACCTAACATATAAAATGTACATCTTGAATTTTCTAGGAATAGCCTCTGAAGACTACTTTATTCTGGGTCAATTTTACGGAATTTTCCATAACTGCTAAACCGTAAGAGATGAACAAAAACTTATCACACAACAAATGTAGAGCACCTTAAAACACACAATATATGTTATATACATTTATATCGTAGATCTGATTATTTTTGAGATATTCCTTGATTTTGGTTTCAGCTATAAAAACCTATACTTTTCTGATACAGGACTTTGTGAACTGGTGCACATACAACCAAAAGAACTTTAGTTACACAGCAACCAGCTTTTGACTATCACTTTAACCTATGGTACCCCATTATTTCGCTTCTACTAACAAGGAAGCAAGTAATAAGACCATTTCTGCTAATTTTTTCTCTATTAGATAAAGTAAATAGAATAATTTGTTGCATAGATGTAGAGAAAGTAATGTGAATGGAACACGTCAGCTTTTTGTATAGTTAACTGTTTTCGAGATATTCCGAATTATTAGTTTCAATTTTAACCACTTCAACTTTTCTCATTTGTTTACTCCTGGAAAGCATAGAGTTTGGAATTTCAATTGTTTCACTTAGCGACCGGCTTTTAAAGAACGAAACTATCGCTTTAGCCTGTTCATTTTCTAACAAGGAGCCAGTAATAAGAATAATTCTGCTTATGTTTTGTATGAAAGCTAGAGGACATCATGTGAATGGAACATATTAGATTTTTTCCCCTCTACTTATAAGGGACCCAGTAATAAGAATAATTTCTGCTAATGTTTTTCTAGATTATCATGAAGTAGAGGAATAAGCTTTCTAACAATAATTTGTTACAGAGCTGTAGAGAAAGCTGCAGCATTTTTTAAGGGGTAGGGACCTGTTTTATCTCGAAAATGGACAGAAGAGAATTTAAGCACTGCGGCCTTTTGTGACGCATGCAACCTCTAGAGGTAAGGAATGAGATTAAAGATCTGAAGGGTTGTTGCCCGAACCAAACAGCGGCCATGCGCTATTTTAATCAAAATCGTTAGAGCTGATTTTGAGAAAAAACATTTTCACACAATTTCCCATGTAAAGGGTATTTCGTGGTGGTGGGGGGGTTCCTGAAAATCTTTGCATTGTATCCTTGGAAGATACTAAACATACATACCAAGTTTGGTATTTAGTGGTGTTTTCGTATTTAAGCTATTCTGCTCTCAGACACACACGGACTGTTTTCTAAAATACTTTTTTGGATTCAGGGGACTTCAAAACATATATCTGCGGTGAAATCTTGGCACTGAATTTTTAGTGGAATACAATACCTTCTCTAGCTGCTATGTACATTGTATGTACGAACAGGCTAGTGAAAGTAAAAATGCTTTTATTTCGATAAAGGAAATCCTAAAACGAATATTTCCGGTGAAATCTCGGTACCGAATTTTTGGGACCAGTACCATGTACTATGTAAAGTAAAAAAGTCTAGTTTTTGGCGCAGGGGGTCTCCAAACATGTACCAATCTCTGGTGACATCCTGGTATGGATTTTTTAGGTGGAATACATTATTTCCTGTACTTATTGTAGGTACGCATTAGAAGAATTAAGAATTGCTATTGTTTCTACTCAGGGACCTCAAAACATGTATTTCTGTTGAAATTACTACAATAAGTGTTCTGAAAGATTAAACAGAATGAAAGGAGAGAATGTTGGCAGCAGTGTTCCCAATATAGGAAAGTGAAGAGATTTTCTCAACTTCTACTGTCAGACCAACTTAGATTTCTCCATTTCTTGGTTTTCTTATTTTCCTTCCCTGGATCGTTTTACCTTTAAGTATAGTCCCAGATTGAAATCAATTATTAAAGCTCACGATTGCTTTCCCTGATAGCAACGCCATCAGCTGGGCTCGGCGCTGCTGTTTCGGAGGGGCAGACCTTTTTTATTTTGTTTCACGTTGATTCTGTTGAAAATCTCATGAGAATTACACGTCCGCCATGACTGACGTGATTTTCTGGATGCACAAAACCCATTTAGATTTATTTTACTCCTGGTTAATACACTGAGAGTATGGTGGCCAATCAGGTGGACTATCTCCGAGGTGAAGGTTACATAACGGAGTAGGACATCACGTGAATCCTTAGATACAGCGCAATCCATATAAACCTGAACTAATTTAACAGGCCATAATTTCTCTCTGAAAGTAGTAGAAATGTAATATTTGTTTTAATGATCTCAATGACTCAGGTTAGAATCAACAACAATCGATCAATGTCATCTGTTGGCTGTATTGAGGATTTCGATGGAAATTACGAGCATTTTCATTATATTGTACACGGTGTCCTATTTTTGCTCTGTCACAGAGTTTACTTACTCTGCTGGAATCATCGCCAAATGCGTTATGCATCACGGTCAAAACTACAGTGAGATCCATATAAACCTGAACCATTTTAATAAGCCATAATTTCTTTCTGAAAGCTCGTACAAATGTGAACTTTGTTTTACTGATCTCAGTGTTCAGGGAGAATCGACACCAATGCATTGCTCAATTCGAGAGCGTGATTTCATCGTGAAAACATATTGGAGGACAAATTCCTTGATAACATAACGGGAATTTCGAAGAGAATTTAATGTACGGGCTGTTCCGACAAAGGCTAGCAAGAAAGCTGGAGACAGCTGGTATACTCGTTAGTGAGAGTGGAAAACATAGAGCACCATTGAGTGCATTTTAAAATGGTGCAGGTTTATATGGACCACATATACTTCATCCATATATTTAATACCGACATTTAACCGGAATTACACGTCCACCATTTGATGTGGGATTTTCTGAATTCACAAAACCCATTTAGATTTATTTGACTGGGAGTAAGGCTGCCAATCAGGTGGACGTCTCCGAGGTGCAGGTTACATAACGTTTTAATGATCTCAGTGGCTCAGGGAGAATCGACAACAGTCATGGTAACGTCATCAGTTGATGATTTCGAACATTTTTATGGTGTTGAAGATAGTCGCAGCTCTTTGACATGGGCCATATGAATAGTCTCAACTAGCCTTCTTCGAACTGGTAATGAACTGGCAGACCTTGCATACAAAACATCAACAGAGATTTACTGACATTCATAAATAAAAACCTTTGAACCACAAATACATGCCAGTCATATATAAGCTACAGAGAACAGATCAAGATGACAAGATTAAGAAAAGGTGGTTGCTATGGGATTGAAATCCGTTTCTTTACCTGGCCAGGAATTGCCAAGTTCCCGTATGAGAAAAGTAAAAGCAATATCAAGAAAACCGTCAACTACACGAAAAAACAAAAAAAATCTAATGTGTACCATTCACATAGTTTTCTCTACATCTCTGTCACAAATTATTGTTAAAAACCTTATGCTTCTATTTACTTCATTTTAATCGCGAAAAAAAATAGTCTTATTGCTTGCTTCCTTGTAAATAGAAGGGAAATAAGGGAGTTCCATAGGCTAAACTGATAATCAAAAGCTGACTGCTAAATGACTGAAGTTCTTTTGTTTGTATGGACAGGAGTTGACAAATTCCTGTATGACAAAACTATAAGTTTTTCAAAGCTGAAATCAAAAACAAGGAAAATGTCAAAAACGATAAACTCCACGAAAAAAATGTATATGACATAAATTGTGTGTTTTAATGTGCTCTACATTTTTTGTGTGTTAAGCTTTTGTCCATTTGTCCATCTCTTACGGTTTATGCAAAATTCCGTAAAATTCATCCAGAATAAAGTAGTCTCCAGAGGCTATTCCCAGAAAATTCAAGAAATACATTTTGTTTGTCAGGTAAATATATTTAATGTTTGACATTTTAATCAAAATCGTTAGAGACATTTTTGAGAAAACCGAAATTTTCGAAAAAAGTTCCACGTAAAGGGTAGTTGGGGGTGGAGACATTTTCTAGAAAATCTTCGTGTAGCATCCTTGGAAGATGCCAAACTTAAGTGTCAAGTTTGGTATTTAACGGTCTTTTCGTTTTTGAGCTATGGCTGTCCACAGACACACAGACACACATACGGACCTTTTTGTAAAAATACTTTTTTTTTGGATTCAGGGGGACCCAAAACATGCATTTCCGGTGAAATCTCGGTATCGAATTTTTGGATGGAATGCAATACCTTCTCTACACTATGTACATAGTACGTATAGAGAAAGTAAAATGTATGTGACATGTACGTGTCTGTCCGTGTGTGTGCCTATGGTTAACTCCATGGCACGACAGCTCACGGGGAACCTTGGCCTACCGCCCGGCCGCTGCGTCCCCCATCTCGGACCACTACAGACGTCATGGATGGGGTGCAGTATTGGAGGATGAGACGCGGTCAGCGCCTCGAGTCCCCCCGGCCGGTTAATGCGGTCCTCATGACCTGGTGCCTATGGTTAGCATAGCTTAAAAGCGAATAGTCTTTAAATACCAAACTTGATATTTTAAGTTTGGTATCTCCCAAGGATGCGACACACCTAACCTTACATGGGAAAATTTCGAAAATGTTGTTTTTCTCAAAAATGGCTCTAACGATTTTGACTAAAATCTCTTATATATAAGATATTTACATCGCAAATAAAATGCATATCTTGGACTTTCTAGGAATAGCCTCTAAAGCCCTCTTTACTCTGGATGATTTTTATTTTTGTAATGTTGTATAACTAGTAAACCGTAAGAGATAGCCAAAAACTTACTACACAAAAAATGTAAAGCTCCTTAAAACAAACAATTTATGCAACACAATTTTTTTCCTGGAGTTGGTCGTTTTTGAATATTTCTTGTTTCTCATTTCAGTTTTAAAATATTTTTCTCATACGGAACGTGTCAACCCCTGGCCACGCAAAGAAACGGATTTCAATCCCATAGCAACGACATTTTAAAACATTTGACTGTCGGTATAGCTTAGTGTACCCTCTTCTACTTATAAGGAACTAAGTAATAAGACCATTTCTGCTTATGTTTATCCCGAGATAGAAGAATAAACTTATTAATAAATAATTTGTTACAGATGTAGAGAAAGTCATGTGAATGGCGCACATAATTTTATTAAAATTAACCTTACACTGTTTTGCGCGATATTTTCATTGTTTTTTTTAAATATGTATAAAGTATTATCCATACTGAGTCATAGCGAATTATCAACGTGAATAAAACACCCAATACAAAATGGGGGCCGGGGGTGCAGCTCCGTAATGTAAATTTAACATCGATAAATCTAGTGAACAAAATATCGCCCGCTGGCCCCTGGTCGTCAGGGAGTACTAAATATATAAAACCAGCGGCGCTATTTCAAATAATCTACAACTATAACCGCTTATAAAAGTAAATACATTTCATACAAGTTATAGCTTTCAATTAGTAAAGTAAATTTACACTGTCGATATATCACGGGTCGATATATCGCGGTCAAAACCTTTTCTGATGCGCAAAGCAGCTTACAAAATATCCATGTGCTGCATTCATATGGCTTTCTCTTATCATTCTGAAACTAATTATAATTACAACAGCTTATTGCTTTCTCTACACGTACTATGTTCATAATGTATTTAGTTAAAAAAGGAGTGAAAATAATTATCTGTATTTCTTACGAATGGGATGAGTGCAATAACCTCAAATAGAATAACGTTTGTTTCCATTTCATGTACTAGTTATTAAAAACTGAAATAAAATCATTTCCCCCTATTTCTATTGTTGCTATTGATAGTAAATTGGGTGTAGGCCCGATCGGCCATATCATAATTCAAGATGCAGTGAAGAAAGAAAAAAACAAACATTCGTTAAATAAACATGGTCGAATGCGTCATCTACTATTTGTAGCTTAACGCCCTTTAACCTGGTTGGTCATATCGGACGATGAATGACATTGGTGAAATGATGCTCAAATGATCTCGGATTCCATGGAGCTCAAAGTTACTCGACATTCGTCTTCTCAGGATACGGGAAAACCCTGAAAAAAGCAAACAAAAAATACCTTATCCGGGTAACTCACCCTAAGCGAGATTCGAACTCACGACCTGTTGAATATGATGCAGACACGCTACCACCACACTACCCAGGCGGGCTATTATTATTATTATTATTATTATTATTATTGTTGTTGTTGCTGCTGCTGTTATTATTATGTGCACATGGAATAGAAATTAATTAAGCTTTATGTTAAATACTTTAGAAAATCACTTCTTGCGTTGCCTGCCCTCTTAATGTCATTTTCTATACTGAACAAAAGTTTTGCGCGGGAGTGTACCTACCTAAATCTTCCTCTAGAATTGCTGCACAGAAAAGCTAAGAATCCATCCCATGAATCGACATAAGACAGACGATAAGCCGAGCCGTCTCGAAGTGTAGGAATGCTTGCTTGTTTCGCCGTTAAAAGGAAAATAAGGAGTCGATCTTCTGCATGCATGGATTTAGCTCCGGGAACGCGGTGGTATAACTTGTCCAAGTAAATGCAATAATCTCATCCGTGAAGAAGTTATCGCATGGAAATCCGCTGTACCGTTTTCGCATTCCCAGGGTGTAGAATGCAAAACTTGGCCGACGAACTTGAGAAAAGTCGGGTATTAGGTGGCACAGCAAGCTAAAAGCTGCTGATGGCGATGCAAAGCTTCCAAGTTTTTCCAACTGCTCTCAAAGAAAATGTATGGTGCTGAGTCTTTATGTGTACTCACAAAATACGGTATTCTGATCCAAATACACATTTCAAAATGTGCTATAACACACTCACACATTAGAAAATAATATAAATCTGATATTAACAAATATACGACTTTCTTATTCTACCAAATATTGTTATACAAGTTAATTTTTACGTTCTCTAGCCCTGTATTTACAATGTACATATTGGATAGAGAAGGTATTGTATTCCACCCAAAAATTTGATGTCGAGATTCCACCGGATATGCTTTAGAGACACCGATGTATAAAAAAATAGAAAAAGGTCCGTGTGTGTCTGTGTCCGTTAAATACCAATTTAAGTTTAGTGTTTTCCAAGGATGCGACACTAAGATTTTCAAGAAAAACCCCCACCCCCAACTACCCTTTGTATGGAACCTTTTCCGAAAATTTTGAATTTCTCAAAAATAGCTTTAACGATTTTGATTAAAATTTCGTAAATTAAACTTATTTGCCTGACAAATAAAATGTATATCTTGAATTTTCTGGGAATAGCCTCTGAAGGCTACTTTATTCTGGATGAATTTTGCAGAATTTTGTGTAACTGCTAAACCGTACGGGATAGACAAAGACTTACCACACAAAAAATGTAAAGCACATTAAAACACACAATTTACGTTATATACATTTTTTTCGTGGAGTTGATCGTTTTCGAGAAATTTCTTGTTTTTGGTTTCAGCCTTAAAAAACATACTTTTCTCATACAGGAATTTGTCAACTCCTGTCCATACAAACAAAAGAACCTCAGTCACATAGCAACCAGCAGTTGACTAACACTTTAACCTATGGTACCCCCCTAATTCGCTTCTACTTATAAGGAAGCAAGTAATAAGACAATTTCTGCTAATTTTCTCAATTTGCATGAAGTAAATAGAAGCATAAGCTTTTTAATAAAAATGTATTGTAGAGATGAAGAGAAAGTCATGTGAATGGAACACATAGATTTTTTACTTTCTCTAGCCCTGTATGTACAATGCACATAGTGGATAGAGAAGGATATATTTTAAAACCCGCTGAATAAAAAAAAAAAAAGAATAGAAAACGAACCGTGTGTGTGTCTGTGTCCGTTAAATACCAATTTAAGTTTAGTATCTTCCAAGGATGCGACACGAAGATTTTCAAGAAAATCCCCCCATCGCAAACTACCTTTTACATGGAAAGTTGTTTGAAAATTTTGTTTTTCTCTAAAATGGCTCTAATGATTTTGATTGAAATGCCGTATGTTTAAGCTATTCATAACACAAATGAAATGTATATTTTGGGATAGTCCCTAAATACTTTTATATTGGATGAATTTTGCTTAATTGTAGATCTCACTAAAGCATACAATTTATGAAATATGCATATTTGTTGTAGAGTTTGCAGTTTCCAGGATATTCCTTGTTATTAGTTTCAATTTTAAAATATTTAAACTTTTCTCACACAGGAATTGTCCGTCTTTTTTTTTTCTGCTCCTGACAGTAGCTTTTAAAACATTTGACTGTTTCTTCAGCATAGCGCATTTCTTTAGTTCCCGTCTACTAATAATGAACTAAGTAATAAGACAGTTTCTCTAATGTTCATCTCGAATGGTATGGTGTAGAAAGAATTCTGTTTGTAGAATAGTTAGAGAAAGTAATGTGAGTGTAACACATTAGATTTTTTTTTTATTTTCGATCTATTTTGAGTAAAAATCTCAGCTGGGTCTGTAACACTGAGCTCATTCATGAAGAATCAGTGGTAGAAGTTGAACCACCCGAGCCTAGATCTGTTGAAATAGGTTCCCATTATAGGCCTCACTCAGCATTCTAGCTACCTACAGGGTGTTAATGAACTACACGGTGCTGATAAGTCGGTGTTAAAGCAAAGCAGGTTGAAGAAATGGCTTAGAATGTCTTTAAAACTGCTGCCCGAGTATCGAAATATCGATGTTTAGCAGCTCGTTACTAGCGTTCACAAGATTTAATGTTACAAAAATCTGTAAAATCTCGAACTAATCACTTGACAGTGCGACACTGAGCATTCGTTCTTGAGTTATTTAGCCTATTCTGGAGTTTTTTTTTGTTGTTTTTTTTTTTTTTTTAACTGCTCTGGTGGCTTAATGCGTAACGCGGGAAGCTGCTATCCCAAAGGTCATGAGTTCGATTCCTGTCATATAGTAAGTGTTTTCCCTTCCAGATGATGTGCCGCTATACATGAACGAGACCCGAACTCGGAAACTATACTTCACTTGAAAGCCAGTATGATAACCACTACGCTGTAATATGGCCCTTCGTTTTTCGTGTTATGCTCTCGAATGGTTGATAAATTAGCCAGTGACGTACTGGCACTTCAGAAACTTATAGCCGTTACTTCGACATTTCAATAAACAGGTCATAAGTCCCCTATCTTAATTTACTTATTTTAGTAATCTACATATTACGTGAAAATATTTCGGTATAGTTCATTAACACCCTGTATACAGGAGCCTAGCATTCAGCCAATGGAACAGACACCTTCACAAGATGCCAGCGTTCGCATCCCGTAGGGACCATTAACGGTAATGTCTGATAACGTAGAGGTGATCCGTCCCTTGGCTCTCGTTTTATCCACCGCATACGTCATCATAACGCTGTTTAATTGGTCACTTACTGGCTGTGAGGTAAGGGATACCTTTACAAACCAATACTTGATCCAGCTTTTATCACATGCTGCCAATTGCTACGGGAGTGCTGGCAATTTGCGTCCAAAACTGAATTTATTTCTTATTTTTACTTTCTCTACACGTACTAAAATAAAATAAAATCTGTAATACAGCATCCTGGCATCTTGTTCCCTATACAGGGCGTATATTGCAAACTTTATAATTTATTTCCCACTTTTAAATTATTGTATACATCATTATTTTACAGATAATACTTATATACTAATAACTCAAAATTTAATTTAAAACAAAAACAAATTAATATAAACTGAAATAAAATAGATTCCAACTATGATACAACTTTCACTAACACTAAATCATCTATTATTAATTACTGGAATCCAGTAACACAAATAACTGGTAACCAGCTACTTACCCATAAAACTATGCTCTAGATTATTAAGATAAATGAAAAACTAATTCTATACTACTGGTATCCAGCAGAATATGCACTGGGCAACTAAATAATTATATTATACAATAATTTCTTTACATTGTAGTAAACTGTAGTAAATTGTCCTTTACTTCCCTTGGCTAATATGTGTTACTAATTACGCCTAATCTTTTACGTCATCATTACACTAAACTCACTGTATTTAACTTTTTAACACTATTTAGCACTTCCTCTGCAACGTCACCTTCCCTTGCCTCGTACTGTCCACCGCCAGAAGCCCATAATCCACCATTCCTGCTCTCACACGCCCTCTGCATCCCTCTTATCACTCTGGTCTACACCGGCTCCTTCTTCTTCGCCTCCTTCTACTATGCTCGACTCTCATTCATCTTCCATTAGTCTCCAGTCTCCATTTAGAATTAGTTTGCATTATTTATTCTTCCTCTTCTTCCTATGAACTTTCTCCCTTGGGTTCATAGTTATTTAAGTTGCAATAGTATTTGCTTATATTTCTGTGTTTAAGTGTTTATCAGAATGTCAGTTATAAGTTTAAGTTTACTGATTTCCAATTCTGTCGGATCTTCTTAATTCGTCTCTGGCTAGTGCACGGGTTGGTATTTCCACTTGTTCAATTTTCTCTTCCCAGGAAATTTTACTAATTATATTCGCTAACTTCTCTAGGTGGATACATAAGTCTTCATTTCTTAATATATCCGCTATTTTGTGCCCAGTTAGTTCAGTTCGTAATTGAGTTATTTGTTCACCATGTCGCGGACATTCAAACAGGAGTGTTCGGGTGTATCTTGTCTCTACACGTACTATGTACATAGTGTATAGAGAAGGTATTGTACTGCACCCAAAAATTCGATACTGAGATTTCACCGAAAATATGTTTTGAAGTCCTCCGAATCCAAAAAAAAATTAGAAAAATGTCCGTGTGTATGTGTCTGTGGGCAGCTCGAGTTTGGTAGCTTCCAAAGATGCGACGCGAAGATTTACAAGAAAATCCTCCCGCCCCAAACTACCCTTTACATGGAACAATATTCGAACATTTTATTTTTCTGAAAAGTACGATTTTTAATTAAAATACCGTATATTAAAACTATTTACATCGCAAATCAAATGTACATCCTGCATTTTCTTGGAATAGTTTCTGAGGATCTGTTCGTTCTAGATGAATTTTGCTGATCTTTGTATAACTGGGAAACCGTAGGAGATAGACAAAAACTTACTACACAAAAAATGTAGATCTCGTTGAAACACACCATTTATGTTATTAACATATTTTTGTTGCAGGGTTGACCGTTTCCGAGATATTCCTTGTTATTAATTTCAATTTTAAACCTCGTATGTTCTCAAACAGGCTCACCTTTCGTTTCATCTCTCATTTGTTTTTCTGGAAATGCAAAGCGAACGCACTTCATTTATTCACACATAGAGAAGCTTTTAAAACATTTGACAATCGCTTTAGAAGAGCGCATTCTTTAATTGCCCTTCTACTTATAAGGAACTGAGCAGTGAGAGCAATTCTGTTAATGCTCATCTCATTTACCATGGTGTACGAGTAGATGGAAGAATAATATGTTGTAAGAACAGTTGGTTTGTAGAAGAGGCAGAGAAACTTGCGTGAATTAACACATAAGAGTTTTAGAAAAAGGTCCACGTATGTGTGTGTGGGTGAGTGCTAACACGATAGGTAACTCAAAAACGAAAAGTGAGTAAAATACCAAACTTGGTACTTAAATTAGTATCTTCCACGGATACGACACAAGAGTTTCCAAAATTTCTCCCCACCCCAACTACCCTTTACGGAACATTTTTCGAAAACGTTGATTTTCTCAAAAATGGCTTTAACGATTTTGATTAAAATAGTTTATGTTCAAGATATTGTTATGACAAATGAAATGTATATCTATAACTGGCGAACCGTAAGAGCTGGACAAAAATATACTGCTTAAAAAATGCACATCTCATAAAAACACACAACAAATGCTTGCTTTTTTTTTTTTTTTTTTTTTTTTTTTTAACTCCTGGCAAGAAAAGATATTGGAATTTCAAACTGTTTCACATACCGACCGACTTTTAAAGGACTTGAGAATCGGTTTAGCCTGTGCATTTTCCTATTTCTCTTTTACTTAAAAGGAAATAAGTAATAAGGCTGGTTCTGCTTAAGTTTATCTTGGTTACATGATATAGCTAAAAGTTTAATCTTTTGAATAGAAGGTTTGTTTGCGGAAATGTTAGAGAAAGCCATGTGAATGAAACACATCAATTTTTACTTTCTCTAGCCCGTACGTACAATGTACATAGGGATAGAGAAGTATTGTATTCCACCCAAAAATTCGATACCGAGATTTCACCGGAAATAGATGTTTTAGGACCCCATGAATCCAAAAAAAGCATTTCCAGAAACAGGTCCGTGTGTGTGTGTGGTGTATATATCTATGTATGTATGTGTGTGTGTGTGTGTGTGTGTGTGTGTGTGGACAGCATAGCTGAAAAACGAAAAGACGGTTAAATATCAACTTTAGTATTTAAGTTTGATGTCATAAGAAGATGCGACACGAAGATTTTCAAGAAAATCCCCCTACCTCTAACTATCCTTTACATGGAAAAATTTTCAAAAATTTTGTTTTTCATAAAAATGGCTCTAACGATTTTGATTAAAATCCCACATATTAACGCCATTTCTATCACAAATAAAATGTATATCTTGAATTTTCTGGGTATAGCTTCTAAAGTGCTGTTTATTCTGGATGAATGTTGCTTGATTTGGCTTAACTAGTAAACCGTAAGAGATAGTAAAAAACTTACAATACAAAAAATGTAGACCTTGTTATAATACACAAGTTATGTCATACATTTTCTTCGTGGAGCTTACCATTTTCGAGGTATTCCTTGTTATTAGTTTCAATTGCGAAATACTTATACTTTTCTCAGACGGAAGTGTCCTTTTTTCTTTTGTTCTACTCCTGGCCAAGCAAAGAAGCGATTTGCAATGACAATTGCATAGCGACAGCCTTTTAAAGCATTTGACAATCACTTTAGCATAGTGCATTCCCTTAGTTTCATTCTACTTATAAGGAACTAAGTAGATAATAACATTTGTTAATATTTATTTCGATTAGCATGGTGTTGAAAGAAGAATTATCTTTCGTAAGAAGTTTGTAGAGTAGCTAGAGAAAGTCATGTGCGTGTAACAGATCAGATTTTTCGCCATCAATTGGTGCAGATAAATCGAGATGACGGTATTCAAACGCTTGATTTTCGTTTGTCAATAAACTGGGTTCTGTTGCTTATTCCCGTGGTCAACATTGTGCACTAAATGTGTCCCTTCACGGCCCCCAGGTGCTAATGCGTGCATCGTTTGTTTTTGTTCTTATATTTAACTTTATTTATATTTTAAACTGACTCTGGGAGCATCAGGAGTCGTAAATATTTTAATTCCCATCCACGGTCGCATAGGAACAGACCGTAACTCTGTAAAAACAAATAAAGCAGAAAGCAGCATCAATTGCAATTGGATTCGAAGTGTCGACTTTCATCGTCATTAATTTATGATCAAATTATTAAATTCATTACACGTTTTATTTTCTCTACACGTACTATGAACATAGTGTATAGAGAAAGTAATGCATTCCACCCAAAAATTCGATACCGAGGTTTCACTGTCTGTGGACGAAATTTCGGTTAAATACCAAAGTTGGTACTTAAGTTCAGTATCTTCCAAGTATACGATACGCAGATTTTAAACAAAATCGCCCCACCCCCAACTACCCTTTAAGTGGAAAATGTCTCCAAAATGTTGACTTTCTCAAATACTTTGATTGGAATACCGCATATTAAAGCCATTTACATCAGAAAAAAAAATGTATATCTTGAATTTTCTGGAATAGCTTCTGAAGATCTGTTCATTCTTAATGAATGTTGCTGAATTTTGCATAAGTGATAAACCATAAGAGATAGTAAAATATTTAGTACACAAAAATG
This sequence comes from Hymenopus coronatus, assembly GCA_030762935.1. Lineage (NCBI taxonomy): Eukaryota > Metazoa > Arthropoda > Insecta > Mantodea > Hymenopodidae > Hymenopus > Hymenopus coronatus. Next base: position 136,651,005 of record CM060886.1, read on the forward strand.
CAGATACACAATTTATGTCATGTACATTTTTTTTTTTTTTTTTGACGTGCATTTGACCTTTTTCGAGATATCCCTTGTTATTGGTTTCAGTTTTAAAGTACTCTAACTTTTCTCATAGGGAACTTGCCAAGTCCTGGTCACGTAAAGAAATGGAGTTTAATCCCATAGCAACCACATTTTAAAACATTTGACTGTCGCTTTAGCCTAGTAAATTCCCTTGTTTACCTTCTACTTGAACTAAGTAATAAGAGCGTTTCTGCTAATGTTTATCTCGACTAGCACCAAATAGGTAGAAGAACAAGCTTAATAAAATAATGGTTTCAGAGATGCAGAGAAAGTGATGTGAATTGGACAGATCAGATTTTTAAGTATAGGGTAAGGTCTAACCTACATGGATATAAGGGATGGGATCTCGATACCCTCGATATTCGAGGGTATCGAAATATAACTAAAGCTTTGAGATAAACCTTCGATACTTTTAAATTATATATATTTTTGCATTAACGTTTTTGTGTTTAACTTTATGCTAAGTAATAATAATAATAATAATAATAATAATAATAATAATAATAATAATAACAATCTGTGCCTAACCACTTCCGTTTAATCAACTCCACTCTCCATTCAATTCGTCCATTTATTTGCAGTTCCTCCCTCTCCCCAAAAATTTGACATAGTCTCTGCCTCGCTCCTCCTATCAAGACTTTCAGCTTCCATATACCTAGTCGGCACTGTGCCACCCCGATCTATCTTTTCTGTTGGAAACTTTAAGATATCCTTCCTTGCCTGCAGTTTTTTCACATAGTTGTACCATTTGCAACGATTTTTACTTTCTCTAACACATATGTAGATACTATGTGCATAGTAGATAGAGAACTACCCATTTTATTCCACTCAAAAGTTTTATACCAGGATTTCACCAGAATACATGTTTTGAGACCCCACTGAATTAAAAAATGGCATATTTAGAGACATTTTCGCCTGTGTGTGTGCATGCGCGTATGTTTGTGTCTCTGGACAGCACAGCTGAAAACGAAAAGTCGGTTAAATACCAAACTTGGTATTTAAGTTCAGCATCTTCCAAGGATACAACACGAAGAGTTGCAGGAAATAATTCCACCCCGAACTACCGTTTACATGGAACAGTTTTCAAAAATTTTGACCTTCTCAAAAATGGCTCTAATGTTTTTGATTAAAATACCGTATATATTTTGAATTTTCCCGAAATACCCTCTGAACACCTCTTCATCCTGTTTGAGTTTTACATAACCGTTAAACGTAAGAGTAACACGAACATTTGCTAAACAAAAACTATAGATTTCGTTAAAACACACTAGTAGAGTATAGAATTTCCCATTTCTGAGATATTCCTTTTTATCCGTCTTAATTTTAACTACGTACATTTTCTCAAACGGGAAGTCACCTTTCGGTTTATCTCTCTTTTGTTTTTCTTTTGGTAGAGGAAGCAACGGGAATGGAACATATCAGATGCTTTTCTTCTTTCATCTCTGCTCGTAAATTCTACCTATCCATATGCGCCAATCTGTCTCTTGGTTCTCTGCAAAACCCAGTATTAGGATTATCCATTCTGTACCACACATCTGCAAAACCATTCTTGATCAATTGTTCCTTAGTCGTACCCAACCAGCCTATTCCCTAGAAACCTTATATCTACTTTCAGAATATCTGATTCTGGTAATTGCTGAATGCGAAATAAGTACTTGGATACAGACAGGCCTCACAAACCAGGGTCGGCTGATAAGTTCAGGGCCTCTCAATGAAAACAGCACTTGAAAAAACTTTTCTTTTTTTTTCTTTATTTCTCAACATGATCTCCATAAAGGCTAATACATTTGTCATATCTGTGTTCTAATTTAATTAAACCATCTCTGTAGTGCGATTTATCAAGGTCCTCAAAATAGCTGTTTACCGTATCAATGACTTCTTCGTTGCTGTGAAATCTTCGTCCTCCAAGAAATGTTTAGAGGTTTGGGTAGTCACCTGGTGCTAGATCAGGCGAATAGGGTGATGTTCAAGCAATTCCAACTTTAATTCGCACATTTTTCCCATTGCAATGACTGAACGATGGGCCGAAGCATTGTAGTGATGAAACTACATTTTTTTTTTTTTTTTTTAACCAAATGAGGTTTTTTTCTTTTCACCTCATCAGTCAAACGTTGCAGTAAGCCTTCGTAGTAGCCACCAGTGATACTTTTACCCTTTTGCAAGTAATCAATAAAAATAATTCCCTATGCATCCCAGAAAACACTCGCCTTAACCTTGTTAGCTGACAAAATTGACTTTGCCTTTTTTGGTGTTGGTTCACCTGACGCAATCCACTGATTTGACTATGATTTACTTTCTGGAGTGTAGTGATGTATCGAAGTTTCATCCATAGTAATAAGCCGTCTCAAAAATTCACTGGGATTTTTACGGTAGAGCTCCACATTCTTAATAGAAACAGCTTTTCTTTGCAACTTTTGATCATGTGTCAACAAACGCGGCACCCATCTTGCACAGTCCAAAACGTTACTTAAAATATTACCAGCACGTTCTTTTGATATGTTTACAGCCTCTGCTATCTCAAACAACTTTAATCTGCGGTCTTCTAGTACGAAACGATGCATTTTTTCAATGATCTCTGGAGTTGTCGTTCCTACAGGACGTCCAGAGCAAGGCTCATCACTAGTGCTCGTACGTCCCATTTTAAACTCTGCAACCCACCTTTTAATTATTGAATATGAAGGGGCAGAGTCTTTCAATGTACTGTCCATTTCCTCCTTGATTTCTTTAGGCGTTAAGCCTTTCAAATGGAAGTATTTAATCACTGCTCGATTTTTCCAAATCCTCCATTTTCGTGGAAACTCTAAAATTGTCTTGTTAAAAATGTTGTCATTCGAAAACTAAACAAGCTATTGACTTGTAACTATGGATACAAGCTAGTCTAGAGTTAAACTATACGATGCTACCGTCTAACTGGCCTAGTAGCGCCATATCTGTGTGAGGTCCGGGACTTATCAGCCGACCCTCATGTTCCTTAAAGTATAATTACAGTTTAGCAGTCAGTAATAGTGGCGCAGGATTTTTTGCAAGTAATAGTACACATGACGCTGTATTTCATAAATTAAAAAGCACAATAAAATACGAAGCGGTGTTCAAAAATAGGAACCGTGGCAATTGTGCAGAGATGCAGATATAATAAAAATGTGGTGGTTCTGTCAGCAAGGGCGGATCGGTTTCACGCGTACCAACTGAGCCATGAAAATCCTGCCGCCGCCGCCGCCGCCGACCGATTTAATGAATGAGAGTTGTCTTGGTTATTACGACCGGAGAAAATGCGGCGGAGTGTAAAATAATTATACTAGTTGGTTTTGAACACGGGAGGAAGAGGGTTGCGATAAATCAGTGCGGGGTAGAAGTGCGTCTCTCTGTCAGGCGGGGGTTAACTCGAGGGTGTGTGTACACACGTTATAAAAAACACTAGCAGTTGACGCTTTCATAGATTACGCGTTATTTATAATGGGGCAGCAACGCTAACCCGTGTCGCATGATAAGCTCCGGATGATTACAGTGCCACGATTTATACTGTTGTACTGGGGAGCAAAGACAGGGAGGTGTACAGGGGTGTCCAGGTTTCATACTGATTCACTAGGAGTTAGTGTATAGGGGTGTCCAAGATTTCATTCTGATACAGTAGGGGCAAAGTCAGACTAGTGTACAGGGGTGTCCAAGATTACATAGTGTTGTCCTGGGGAGTAAAGACAGGCTAGTGTACAGAAGTGTCCGAGATTGCATACTGATACACTAGGAGCAAAGTAGGGTAGTGTATAGGGATGCACAAGATTTCATAGCGCTGTATTGGGGAGCAAAGACAGGGCAGTGTACAGGGATGTACAAGATTTCATAGCGCTGTACTGGGGAGCAAAGGCAGGGCAGTGTACAGGGATGTACAAGATTTCATAGCGCTGTACTGGGGAGCAAAGGCAGGGCAGTGTACAGGGATGTACAAGATTTCATAGCGCTGTATTGGGGAGCAAAGGCAGGGCAGTGTACAGGGATGTACAAGATTTCATAGCGCTGTACTGGGGAGCAAAGACAGGGCAGTGTACAGGGATGCACAAGATTTCATAGCGCTGTACTGGGGAGCAAAGACAGGGCAGTGTACAGGGATGCACAAGATTTCATACTGTTGTACTGGGGAGCAAAGACAGGGCAGTGTACAGGGGTGTCCACGATTTCAAACTGTTGTACTGGGGAGCCAAGACAGGGTGGTGTACAGGGGTGACCATGATTTCATACTGTTGTACTGGGGAGCAAGGGCAGGGTGGTGTACAGGGATGTACAAGATTTCATATTGTTGTACTGGGGAGCAAAGACAGGGTAGTGTACAGGGGTGACCAAGATTTCATACTGTTGTACTGGGGAGCAAAGACAGGGTAGTGTACAGGGGTGACCAAGATTTCATACTGTTGTACTGGGGAGCCAAGACAGGGTGGTGTACAGGGATGTACAAGATTCCATAGTGTTGTAGTGGGGAGCCAAGACAGTGTACTGTACAGGGGTGTCCACGATTTCATACTGATATATTAGCAGCAAAGGCAGACTAGTGTAAGGGTTGTACAGATTTATTTGTGTTGTATTGGGGACCACAGACAGGACATGTAAGGGGTGTCCACAAGTTCATACTGATACAATGGAGTAAAATCAGACTAGCGTGTAAGAGTGTCCAGGATTTCATACTGATACACTAGGAGAAAAGTCAAATTAGTGTACAGAAGTGTCCAAGACTATAGTGGTGTCCTGGGGAGCAAAGGCAGCGTAGGGTCCAGGGGTGTCCAAGATTTCCGTTACTGAAGAACAAATCCAGCAATGTACAGGGGTGTCCAAGTTTTCGTACTGATACAGTACGAACAATGTCAGACTAGCGTACAAGGATATCTAAGAAGATACCAAAATTAAATACCAAGTTCGGTATTTAACGGTCTTTTCGTGTTTGAGCTATGCTGCCCATATACACATACGCTCAGACACACACGAATTTTCGATTCAGAGGGTCTCAAAATATGTATTCCGATGAAATCTGTGTATCTAATTTTTGGATGCAATACAATAACTTCTCTTGCATTATGTATATAGTACGTGTAAAGAAAGTAAAAATACCCTTTTTTTAATTTATTGAGAGGAATCTAAAACATGTGCGTATTTCCAATGAAATTTCGATATGAAAATTCGTGTCGCATCCTTGGAAGATGCTGAACTTAAATACCAGGTTTGGTATTTAACTGACTTTTCGTTTTTGAGCTATATTGTACACACACACACACACACACACACACACACACACACACACACACCACAGACTTTTTTTCTAAAACTGCATCTTCTTATATTTATTCAGAGGAATCTAAAACATGTATTTCCAATGAAATATGGGTACGAAATTTTGGATGGAATACAATACTTTCTCTATGTACTATGTAAGTTGTGCATACGAGACAAGGAAAGTAAAAACATATCTGTATAGACTTTTTATCATAGTTTGATACTCCTGATATAATTCCCGTACGACTTGTGTGGCGCCTGTTTTGGACACCACTATTAATTCGTTTGCTGACAAACAGAAGTTACATTGTTAAGTTAATTTGTGTAAGGACCACGAGCGCCAGAAATAAGAAATGGGCCGGGAACGCGTGGCTTTTTGGGCGTGCACGAGTCAGAAAGAAATCGGAAATGACAAGGATATACGCTTCCGCCACGCCCCATAAATTAAATGGTGTGAGCCTGAAAACACAATAAATTACATTTCTGGGTATCTTTTGCCCTTTTTGTGCCCTCCACCAAGGAAGAAATTACAAGTGTGCGAGATAACTCATTTCTATATCACACCGTTCGAAATGTGTATGGAGTGGAGGGACGGGGTTCGAGTCCCAGATGGGCCATGAAGTTGCTAGTCTGTTGTGCGGAATGTAGATTATTCAGGTCTTCAACGTTTATGCATCGTTGATACGACTTTCTCTATTCACTCTTCTACATATTTTTCTCTCTATCCCGCATGTACAATATTATAGTCGATAGAGAAGGTATTGTATTCCACCTAAAATTTTCATCTCGAGATTTCACCGGAAATATACGTTTTGGAGTCCCATGAGTCCCAAAAAAGCATTTTAGAGAAAGGTCCGTGTGTGTGCCTGTAGGCAGCTTAGCTCAAAAACGAAAAGTCGGTTAAATATCAAACTTGCATCTCCAAAGGATGCGACACGAAGATTTTCAGAAAAATCCCTTCACCCCCAACTTCCCTTTACAGGGAACGTCGAAAATTATGGCTCAGACGATTTTGATTAACATGCCGTATATTAAATATATACACATCACCAATAAAATGTATATTTTGAATTTTCCGGAAATAGCCTCTGAAGAAGTCTTTATTTTGGTTGAGATTTACAGAATTTTGTATTATGGTTAAACGGTAAGAGATAGACAGAAACGTACTACACAAAAATGTAGATCTCGTTAAAACACATCATTTATGTCAAATATGGAGTTGACCGTCTTCGAGCTATTGCTTGCTATAAGTTTCAACTTTAAAATACTTACGACATTTCTCGTTCAAACCCGCTGGAGAACGACTTTCGGAAGAGAAGTATACCCGTTGCTCCCGTGTCGTAGATTTACGGTACGTAAAAGAACCTCAAGCCTGATAAAGAAGCCTCTGACGCTGAGAACCTCAGCTGTTAGAGAGCGTCCATAAATGAAACTACAATTCCATTTTTCCTGATAAAGAGGCCTCAGAGCAAAATTATGCTGTCGTTCACGCCCACTATTGATAACCACAGAAGTTAAACAGCGCCCATAAATAAAACTCTATTTTCGTTTTTCCTAACAAACAGACCTCTGAGCAAAATTAAGCGCTATTTCAGGACCAATATAGAATGGGACGCTGAGAATCGGAATTCATAAATAAAACTCCATTTCACTTCATTTCATTTCCTAGGGGAATTTTGTTGAAAATCTTCATGTCGTATCCTTGGAAAATTGTAAACTCGAATACCAATTTTGATATTTAAAGGACTTTTCATTTTTGAGATGATTTGTGCACACGCACACAAATACACACATAAACCTTTTCCTAAGAATGATTATTTTGGTTACAGGGGTCCTCAAAACACGTATTTACAGTAAATTCTACCAACTATCTATATTGTACATGTGTGCCACCCAAAGTAATATAAACCGTTTCATTTCAGGCCTTTCTCAATTTATGTGTACAAGTTCAGAACAGTGGAGGGTACCAGAGATGTAGTGGTCAGTAATGAGGAAGCACGCATGCGCGATATCTAATCGCGTTTTCACGCATGCGCAGTAATGCGCTAGCGCCTATGGCAGCAGTCAGATGATGGAGTGGATTAGGGCTGACATCTGAGAGCATAATTATATTGGAGTATGTTGCTTGCTATCTGACAGGTGTCCATTAGGTCCTTAGGGCGCTCAACCATTCCTCCGAGACATTCCCTAGCATTCATTGCTCATCAACCAGTTCTTAATTCAAATCTGTTGCGTCTATGATTGGTGCTTACATTTTCTACACAAACAGTGTATAGAGAAAGTGTTGTATTCCACCCAAAAATTCAATACCGAGATTTCACCAGAAATATGATTTCAGGTCCCCTGAGCCCCCCCCCAAATTACTTTCTCTACACGTACTATGTACATAGTGTATAGAGAAAGTGTATTCCACCCAAAAATTCAATACCGAGATTTCACCGGAAATATGATTTCAGGTCCCCTGAGCCACCCACCCAAATTACTTTCTCTACACGTACTATGTACATAGTGTATAGAGAAAGTGTTGTATTCCACCCAAAATTCAATACCGAGATTTCACCGGAAATATGATTTCAGATCCCCTGAGCCCCCCCCCAAATTACTTTCTCTACACGTACTATAGAGAAAGTGTTGTATTCCACCTAAAAATTCAATACCGAGATTTCACCGCAAATATGTTTTCAGGTCCCCTGAGCCCCTCCCCAAATTACTTTCTCTACACGTACTATGTACAGAGTGTATAGAGAAAGTGTTGTATTCCACCCAAAAATTCAATACCGAGATTTCACCGGAAATATGATTTCAGATCCCCTGAGCCCCCCCCCCAAATTACTTTCTCTACACGTACTATAGAGAAAGTGTTGTATTCCACCTAAAAATTCAATACCGAGATTTCACCGCAAATATGTTTTCAGGTCCCCTGAGCCCCTCCCCAAATTACTTTCTCTACACGTACTATGTACAGAGTGTATAGAGAAAGTGTTGTATTCCACCCAAAAATTCAATACCGAGATTTCACCGGAAATAGTTTTTCATGTCCCCTGAACCCCCCCCCCCCAATTACTTTCTCTACACGTACTATGTACATAGTGTACATATAGGGAAAGTACTGTAATGCACCATAACATTCGATACCGAAATTTCAATGCAAATATATGCTGTGGGACCCCCTGAATCCAAAATAAGTATTTTAAAAAAAAAGTGATGCTCCATTCACAAGACTTTCTCTACATCTCTGTATCAAATAAGGGAGTATCATAGGTTAAAGTGATAGTCAAAAGCTGGTTGCTATGTCAATGAAGTTCCTTTGTCTATATGGATAGGAGTTGACAAGTTCCTGTATGACAAAAGTATACGTTTTTCATAGCAGAAACCAAAAATAAGGAATGTCACAAAAACGACGAACTCCACGAAAAAAATGTATATAACATAAATTGTGTGTTTTAATGTGCTCTACATTTTTTGTGTAGTAAGTTTTTGTCCATCTCTTACGGTTTAGCAGTTATTCAAAATTTAGTAAAATTCATTCAGAATAAACTACTCTTCAGAGGCTATTCCCAGAAAATTCAAGATATACATTTTATTTGTCAGGTAAATATGTTTAATATCCGAAATTTTAATCAAAATCGCTAGAGCCATTTTTGAGAAAATCAGAATTTTCGAAAAACGTTCCATGTAAAGGGTAGTTGGGGGTGGGGGGATTTTTCTCAAAATCTTCGTGTCGCATCCCTGGAAGATACTAAACTTAAATACCAAATTTGGTATTTTACCGACTTTTCGTTTTTGAGTTATCGTGTTCATAGACACACACACACACACACACACACACACACACACACACACACACACACACACGGACCTTTTTGTGAAAATGCTTTTTTGGATATTGGGGACCCTAAAACATATATTTCCGGTGAAATCTCGGTATCGAATTTTTGGTGGAGTGCAATACTTTCTCTATACACTATGTACATAGTGCGTATGGAGAAAGTAAAAATCTATACTGAGATTTCACCGGAAAGATATGTTTTACGGTCCCCTGTATAAAAAAATAAATAAATAAATAAATAAAAAATACGTCCGTGTGTGTGTGTGTGTGTGTGTGTGTGTGTCCGTAAACACGATAACTCAAAAACGAAAAGTCGGTAAAATACCAAACTTGGTATTTAAGTTTAGTATCTTCCAGGGATGCGACTCGAAGATTTTGAGAAAAATCCCCCCATCCCCAACTACCCTTTACATGGAACTTTTTTCGAAAATTTTGATTTTCTTAAAAATGGCTCTACTGATTTTGATTAAAATACCGTATATTAAAGATATTTACATTCCAAATGAAATGTATTATCTTCAATTTCCTGGGAATAGCCTCGGAAGCTTACTGTATTCTCGATGAAATTTACGGAATTTCGCATAGCTCCTAAACCGTGATAAATAAAAATGTACCACACAAAAAACGTAGAGCACGTTATAACACACAATTTATAATATATACATTTTTTTATGGAGTTAATCGTTTTTAGATATTCCTTAATTTGGTTTCAGCTATAAAAAACAAACTTTTCTTATACAGGAATTTGTCAACTTCTGTCCACACAAACAAAGGAACTTCAGTCACATAGCAACCAGCTTTTGACTATCACTTTAACCGATGGTACTCCCTTATATATTTTCTACTTTTAAGGAAGCAAGTTATAAGACTATTTCTGGTTTATTTTCGATTAGCATGAAGTAAATAGAAGCATAAACTTTCTAACAATAATTTGTTGCAGAGATACAGAGAAAGCCATGTGAACTGAACACATCAGATTGTATTTGCAATGTAAATATACGATATTTTAATCTAAATCGTTAGACATTTGCGAGAAACACACACACACGGACCTTTTTCCAAAAATGCTTTTTCTGGATTCAGGGGGACCCAAGACATGTATTTCTGGTGAAATCTCGGTATCGAATTTTTGGGTGCTTTACAATCCCTTCTCTATACAGTATGTACATAGTACGTGTAGAGAAAGTAAAAATGTATACAACGTAAATTGTGTGTTTTAAGGAGGTCTACATATTCTATTTTGTAAGTTTTTGTCTGTCTCTTACGGTTTACTAGCTAAGCAAAATTCAGTAAAAGTCATCCAGAACAGAAGAGTTTTTGAGAGGATATTCCCAGGAAATTCAAGATATACATTATATTTTGTCATGTAAATCCCTTTAATATACGGTATTTTAATCAAAACCGTTACAGCCATTTTTGAGAAAATTAACATTTTGCAATTTTTTCCATGTAAAGGGTAGTTTGGGGTGGAGGATTTTCCTCCAGATACTCGTGTAGATCCTTGGAAGATATAAAACTTACTCGGAAACACAGACACCTCTTTCTAATTCACAGGGGGCCCTAAAATGTTAATTCCCGCTGAAATCTGGTATCAAAATTTTGGGTGGAGTGCAATGTACGAGAGTGGCCTGAAAACTTCTCACCCTCACCCAGAGATCGCGGCACTACTTGCATGATTTTTTTTCTTACGTTGGTACGCATGTTAATAGACCCTATGTAAAATTATAAGTCATTTAAGACAATAGTTGACTGTAGGCAGTTGTTTGAAGTAGTGGAAGTGAGAATTGAGAATTTCGAGTATCGTGCTGTGATAAAATTCTTTGTAAAAGAAGATTTAACACCTTCAGTTTCCACTGTGAAGAAATGGGCGGCCGATTTAAAACGTCGCCGTGAAAGCGTCCAAGACGATCTACGCGAAGAACGTCCAAAACTGTAACCACACCGGAAATCATTGAAAAAGTGCATGACTTAATTTTGGAAGATCGGCGTACAAAGGTGCGTGAAATTGCTAATGCTCTTGGACTTTCAAAGGAACGTATTGGTCACATCTTGCATCAGGAATTAAACATGAAAAAGCTTTGCGCAAGATGGGTGCCACGTATCCTTACTGTGGATAACAAACGCAGACGCAGGACACTATCTGAAAATTACTTGGCGCATTTTCAGAAGAAAACAACTGGCTTTTTGCGCCGATACGTCACAATGGAAGAAACATGGATTCACCACTACACACCCGAATACAAGCAGCAGCCGAGGCAGTGGACAGAAGCTGGTTCTTCAGCTGCGAGGATGGTGCCATCGGCGGGAAAGATCATGGTGTCAGTGTTTTTTTGGGATGCCAAAGGAATTTTGTTGATTGACTATCTCGAAAAAGGTAAAACCATTACTGAAAAATACTACTCTCAACTTCTAACCAAATTGAATGCAAGCATTCCTGAAAAAAGACCCGGGTTGAAAAAGGAAAGGAAAAAAAAAAATGTTTTCCATCAGGACAAAGTACCCGCCCACAAAAGTGTTTTGGCAATGGGGAAATTGAGAGATCTGCACTATGAAGTGCTTTAACATCCACACTATTCCCCAGATTTGGCTCCCTCGGACTTCTATCTGTTTGCAAAATTTAACGCTGGTAGGCGCTTTTCGTCCAATGAAGAAACAATTGCGGCTGTAAGTGTGTACTTTGCAGCACTTCCAGAGGAACACTACAGAGAGGGGATATTGGCATTGGAACACCACTCGACAAAATGTGTTGATATTAGAGGAGATTATGCTGAAAAATAAAACTACTTTGAAAGCATGAATTGTCGTTTTTCACTATCAGTCCGAGAACTTTTCAGACCGCCCTCGTATGTACATAGTACGTGTAGAGAAATTAAAAACGCGAACGGAATTTGGAGTCATCGCCAAAATTATTAGCCACACACAGAAACCTGGGCTGTTATTCTATACCAGGTGGTTCACCTGTCCCTTATTACTTTTGGAGATGGGCAAAACTTCATACTCTGAAAGCAACAAGGTCCAAATTAACGTGCCTGGAGGCCTTTTGATCACCATGCAAATCTAACCTGCTCTTCATCGGAAAATAGACCTTAGCAGCATTAGTTACGTCCATTCCAAATACATACGCTTAATAACTCCTGTTACAGTACATGTTATATCATGTCCTGTGTTCTGCAACGTGAATTATAATGTATGAAGGTTAAACGAAAGGCTTAAGCTACACACAACAGTTATAAAGAGCTGAGGAGCGGAGAGGGAGACATGTGGGACACTATACCTACAAATTTTAACAGAGAAAGCAGACGCAATGATCGTAGCTCAACTGGTTAATTCATGTTCCCTCGTCACCTAGGGGTGTGTCAGCGGTTCGAATCCCACAGTCTGCGTGCGTTTTTTTTTTTTTTTTTTTACTTTCTCTACACGCACTATGTACATAGTGTATAGGTAAGGTACTGCACTCCACCAAAAAATTCGACACCGAGATTTCACCGGAAATATATGTTTTTGGGTCCCCTGTATCCTGTATTTTCAGAAAAAGGTCCGTGTGTGTATGTCCCTGTGTCTGTGAACACGATAACTCAACAACGAAAACTCGGTAAAATACCAAACTTGGTAATTAAGTTTAGTATCTTCCAGGGATGCGACACGAAGATTTTGAGAAAAATCCACCCACCCCCAAACTACCCTTTACATGGAACTTTTTTCGAAAATTTTGATTTTATCAAAAATGGTTCTAACAAGTTTGATTAAAATATCGTATATTAAAGATCTTTACCTTACACATAAAATGTATATTTTGAATTTTCTGTGAATAGCCTCTGAAGACTACTTTATTCTGGATGATTTTTACGGAATTTTGCATAACTGCTAAACCGTAAGAAATATACAAAAACTTATCACACAAAAATTGTAGAGCAAGTTTAAACACACGACTTATATTACATATATTTTTTTCGTGAAGTTAATTTTTTTTTTTTTTTTTTTAAAGATATTCCTTGTTTTTGGTTTTAGCTTTGAAAAACATACTTTTCTCATATAGATATTTGTCAACTCCTGTCCATAGAAACAAAGGAACTTAAGTCACATAGCAACCAGCTTTTGACTATCACTTTAACCTAGAGTATACTCCCTTATTTCGCTTCTACTTACAAGGAAGCAAGTAATAGGACCATTTCTGCTAATTTTTTTCTCGATTAGCATGAAGTAAATAGAAGTATAAGCGTTTTAACAATAATTTGTTGCAGAGATGTAGAGAAAGTCGTGTGAATGGAATGCATCAGATTTTTTTCTTTACGTAGGTATTATAACATCAAGGTGCAAAGTTAGTTCTGAGTTTGTATTAGTAATAAATTTAGGTGTGAACTAAAAGGTATACGAATTAAGAACAAACGGCAGTTCATTTTACGTGTTCTTCAGTCTTCGATCCTTAATTTTCATTATAATTGTTTTGAAAAAGAAACTTCACTAAGACTTTAAATAACACTGGGCTGATAAAGTTAGAATAAATATAAATAAAGAGAACAAGAATTAAAGAAACAAATAAGCAAGTTAACAACAAATGTTCTGGATATCCCATCTAGCTTTGTACCAAATCAGGAAGAAAGAAAGCGGGGGGGGGGGGGGTATCAACGGTTTGCCAAGATTCGACACAGAATCGAGCATCTTGGAACTGAAACTAACAGAGTGCGTTAACCAAATACGCTACTGCTTAGCTATAATTTGCAGCGCCAAAGGCTATAATGCTAGTATGTACAGGATGATTTATGTAGACCTGACACATTTCTTTCATTGTTTCAACACGTGTTATGCTAGCGACAACTTATTATACCTAAATTGTAGAGGAATATTGTGAGTTTATTTACCTCTATAGCAAATGTTGAAAATGTCCTCCATCCTGCATAAGGCACAACTCAACACGTTGTTCCATGTTACTGGCCTCTCGTTGGAGGACTCTGTTGTCAACAGCTTTGTGATGTGCTTCAGATCGTCCAATGTCTGCGGACGTTTGGCGTAAACCTTGTTTTTTAAGCAAGAAAGAAGTCCGGCGATATCAAATCCGGAGATCTCGGAGGCCACAGGTTCCTGGAAATTATCTGGTCGTCAAAGAAACAATTAGGTTCATGGAATAATTTGATGTATGGCATGTAGCGCCATCTTGCTGCAAATGTCTTTGACTCAGTTCTACATCGTACTGCATTTTCACGTTTAGTACAAGAACAAAATGTCGAAGCAGTTACCAACAGTGCAATTAGGAATAAAACATAAACATCTGCGCATCTAGTAACAAGGAATCGAAACTTCAGAACATTCTGCTTAATTTGGTGCTAAAACTGGGTCATTGAATGAATTTCCAACGGAATAATTAAAGAAAAAAATGTGTCAGTTGTACATAAATCACTGTGTAGAAGATGAGTCCCGGGAACGATGGTTTCAGGTTTGACTGTAATTAGCGGGTTGCATAAGACCAGAGAATAACGAACAGGTGAACCACCTTGTATAACGCGGTCATCGTACCATTTTTGAAAAACGGAGGTGATAATTTTAAAGTGTGCGTCTCATCCCGTCCTGCTCACGTGATATAAATTTAGCAAGTAGCAGTCAGGCTAGAGTAGCAATAATTGAAAAAGAAACGAGCTGTATCTGGAACATGCGACTGTTTTCTTTTTTTGGTTGCGTTTGTTTTTAATTGCAGTTTCGTCACTGTTTCGTGCTGATGTGCAGCGCCACCCGTCTGTCTGAACAACTGACGTATACTGGACCCGCTCCAAAAACATTACAAGAGAAGCAAAATAATAATAATAGTAAATAAACTGTGAAAACAGAGTAAGGCAATAATAAACTATGAAAGAAAACTCTGGACAACTAACGCAGCAAAAACAATTTCTAGTTCATCATGCCAGCGTGTGAAACTGATATGCAAGATGGCGCGTTTATTTACAACAGATATGTTTACAGGCGACGCCAGTTTTACAGTGCATTTTTTACAAAGATGGCGGATCCAACAGCTACACTGAATTTTTACCTTCTCTAACGTACTATGTACAGAGTAATAGAGAAGGTATTGTATTCCACCTAAAAATTCAATACCAGGAAATACATGTTTTGGGTCCCCCTGAATCCCAAAAAAAAAAAAAAACATTTTTGGAAAAAGGTCCGTGTATATGTGCGTGTGTGTACAGCATAAAAGCTTCGGAATGGTTTGAAGCTAATAGTTTATTTTTAAATAAATCTAAGCCTATCTCTGTTTTATTCACTTTAAAAAGGATATCAGACAACTTAGCATTACAGTATCAGACAAGTACTAAATTCTTAGGTGTATATATTGATAACCAATTATCGTGGGCCACCCATATTGAAAATGTAAAAAAGAGACTGTCTAGCATTATATTTTTAATTGGCAATTTGAGAGATTCTGTCCCAATTGAATACGTGAGAAGTATGTATTTTGCTTGTTTTTGAATCTGTAATCAGATATGGTCTAATTCTTTGGGATGTACTAACAAAGTAAATGAAATTTTTTGTCTTCAAAAGAAAATTATTAGGATAATTATAAAAAGTTCCTATATAACTCCATGTAGACCCCTATTCATTGAGCTAGGCATTTAAACTATTTATAATCTTTATATTTTAGATAATTTAGTATATACATACATGTCTCTTGTCATAGACATACTTTGAGGATGGATATTCATAGCTATAGTACTAGATACAGGTCCAATGTAAACATTCCATATTATCGACTAACAAAATCTCAGAATAGTTATAAGTACTTAGGTATTAAGTTGTATAATAACTTGCCTGAGAGTGTTAAATGTTTAAACATGCAGAATTTTAAGTCCAGGATATATACATGGTTAGTCAAACATCCTTTTTATTCTATACGTGAATATTTTAATGATACATTTTGTGATCTAGTTTTGTAATTTATTATGACAAGGTTATTGTACTACTTTCAACAGACGTTGTCAATGCTTGTATAGTGTTTCTAGACAAAATAAAAATGAAAAGACCGTTAAATACCAAACTTGGTATTAAAGTTTAGTATCCTCCAAGGATGCGACACGAATATTTTCAATAAAATCCCCCCACCCCCAACTACCCTTTATATGGAACGTTTTTCCGAAAATTTAGATTTTCTCAAAAACGGCTCTACCGATTTTGATTAAAATGTCTTATATTTAACATATTTACATGCCAAATAAAATGTATATCTTGAATTTTCTGGGAAAGGCTATGAAAACTACTGTATTCTGGATGAATTTTACGGAATGTTGCATAACTGCTAAACTGTAAGAGATGGACAAAAACTTATCACACAAAAATTGTAGAGCAAGTTTAAACACACATATTATATACATTTTTTTCGTGACGTTAATTTTTTTTTTTTTTTTTTAGGTGTTCCTTGTTTTTGGCTTCAGCTATGAAAAACTTATACTTTTCTCTTACAGGAATTTGTCAACTCTTGTCCTTACAAACAAAGGAATTTAAGTGACATAGCAGCCAGTTTTTGACAATCACTTTAACCTATGTTACCGCTTCTACGTACAAGGAAGCAAGCAATAAGACTATTTGTGCCAATTTTTTGTCGATTAGCATGAAGTAAATAGCAGAATAAGCTTTTTAACAATAATTTGTTGCAGATATGTAGAGAAAGTCAAGTGGATGGAACATATCAGACACGGATGAGGATTTTAAAACGTGATGCTTCTCATTCTCACGACTTTCCCTACCTGTTCTACAAACAAATCTCTTACAAAAGATTAACAGAATGTTCTTATTACGTAGTTCGTTATAAGTAGAAGCGAAATAACGGAGTAGGATACGTTAAAGTGATAGTCAAAAGCTGGTTGCTATGTGACTGATATTCTTTTGTTTGTATGGACACGAGTTGACAAATTCCTGTATGAGAAAAGTATAAGTTTTGATAGCTGAAACCAAAAACAAGGAATATCTCAAAAACAATGAGCTACACGAAAAAATGCATGTAACATAAATTGTGTGTTTTAAGGTGCTCTACATTTTTGTGTGGTAAGTTTTTGTCCATCTCTTTCGGTTTAGCAATTATGTAAAATTCCGTAATATTGACCCAGAATAAAATAGTCTTCAGAGGCTATTCCCAGAAAATATGCATTTTATTTGTCAGGTAAATATCTTTAATATACCATATTTTAATCAAAATCGTTGGAGCCATTTTTTAGAAAATCAAAATTTTCGAAAAAAGTTCCATGTAAAGGGTAGTTTGGGGTGGGGGGATTTTTCTAAAAATATTCCTGTCGCATCCCTGGAAGTTACTAAACTTAAATGCCAAGTTTGGTATTTTACAGACTTTTCGTTTTTGAGTTATCGTGTTCACAGACACACGGACACACACACGGACCTTAAAACATATATTTCCGTTGAAATCTTGGTATCGAATTTTTGGGTGGAGTGCAATACCTTCTCTATACACTATGTACATAGCACGTATAGACAAAGTAAAAATGATCAATCTAATGTCCTAACCTACAGTAATACGAGTTGTTTCACAAGTCAAAGCCCCCGATATGACCATACAAATGAAACAATAAACAAAAGCAAAAACATGGACACTTCCTGTATGAGATAACTGTAAGTATTTTAAAATTGAAACCAATAGCAAAGAATATTTAACTCTAAAACAAAGATGTATGACATAAATTGAGATCTACACTTTTTGTGTAGTAAGTTTTTGTCTATCTCTTGCATTTAACTGTTATGCAAAATTCTGCAAAAATCAAGTGCTCCTCAGAGGCTATTCCCAGAAAATGCAATAATATACATTTTATTTGTGTTGTGAATAACTTTAATGTACGGTATTTTAATCAAAATCGTTACGCCATTTTTGTGAAACACAACATTTTCAAAAAATGCTCCATATGAGAAAGGGAGCTGGAGATGGGGGGATTTTCTTGAAAATCTACTTGTCACATCCTCGGAAGATAATAAAC
Source organism: Hymenopus coronatus (assembly GCA_030762935.1). Lineage (NCBI taxonomy): Eukaryota > Metazoa > Arthropoda > Insecta > Mantodea > Hymenopodidae > Hymenopus > Hymenopus coronatus. The sequence goes on from CM060886.1 coordinate 136,669,119, forward strand.
TTAAATAGCAAGTTTGGTATTAGACGAGCTTTTCGTTTTTGAACTATGCTGTCCACACACACATACACACATTTTATTAATGGTGTCTCAAAACAAGCATTTCAGTGAAATCTGGGTACCGAATTTTTGGGTGCATTACAATACCTTCTCTGTACGTGTAGAGAAGGTAAAAATCTGATGTGTTGAATTCACATAAGTTTCTCTACATCGCCGCAACAAATTATTGTTAAAAACATATTCTATCTGTTTTATGAAAATCGAGATAAACATTAGCAGATATTTTCTTAATTACTTGCTTCATTGTAAGTAGAAGCTATATAAGGGAATACCCTAAGCTAAAACGATAATCAAAGCTTTTAAAAGCTGGTTGCCATGTCGTTGAAATCCGTTTCTATGCATGGCCAGGAGTTACCAACTTTCCACGTGACAAAACCTTTAAGTAATATAAATCTGAAACAAATAACAAGGAATATCTCAGAAATAGTTAATTCCACGAAAAAAAAAATTAACATAAATTGTGTTTTAACGTGCTCTACATTTTTGTGTAGTATGTTTCTGCCTGTCTCTTACGGTTTACAAGTTACACAAAATTCAACAGAATTCAATCAGAATGAAGAGGTTTTCAGCGGCTATTTCCAGAAAATTTAAGATATGCATTTTATTTATCAGTAAATATCTTTAACATATGATATTTTAATCAAAATCTATGAGGAATTTTTGAGAAAATTAAAATCTTCGAAAAATGTTCCATGTAAAGGGTAGCTTGAAGAGGGAAGATTTTAATACTTGCGGCACCGTTGGCGATGACACTGGTGATATATAGAATGTAGATGGAGCACCGGTGGAATGCGATGGCGGGGAAACCATAGAACCCGGAGAAAATCCGCCCCTGCCCCGCTTTGTCCGCCACAAATCTCACATGCAGTCGCTTGGGATCGAATCTAGGTGAGAGGCGAGTGGGCTAACCACTCGGCCACGGCACGGCCGTATATAAACTTAATACTAAGTTTGCTACTTAACGGACTATTCGTTTATGAGCTATACTGTCCACAGACACACACACTGACCTTTTTCTAAAACGTTCTTTTCTGGATTCAGGGGGCCCCTAAATATATTACCGGTGAAATTTCGGTATTGAATTTTTCGCTTGAATACACTTACCTTCTCTATACACTGTGTAATGTAAAAATAGATAAAAGCACTAGAGATGTAATTTCTTCTTGACTAGACTGCCAGCAGTACAGAACGATGTAGGGGATAGTGAAATGACACTACCCTATTAATCATTTATTTCAGTTGAAATGGCAAGCTTTTGGAATATTTAGCGGTCATTCATAATGCACATCCCTCGGGAAACCAGCTGCACTGTTCAAAATGATTTCAGTCAAGTGCATTAAGACACATAGTTAAAGCAGACGGTAGGGAGCGCTTATGTGGGCCAAAATGTGAACCTTTTAGTTTCTCTTGCCCGTATGTAGGTACATCAAATGTACATAGTACCTAGAGAAGGTATTATATTTCACCCAAAAAATTCGAACATGATATTTCACAGGAAATATGTGTTTTGAGGTCCCCCTGAGTCCGAAAAAACAGGATTTTTATAAAAAGATCGCTGTGTGTGTCGCCAGTATACCTCAAAAACTTGATATTTATATTTAGTATCTTCCAAGAATGAGACAGAAAATCCCCCCATATAAATTTATTTGAAAATGTTATTACTTTCTCCACACGTACTATGTACATAGTGTATAGAGAAGGTATTGTAATGCACCCAAAAATTCGATACCGAGATTTCACCTGAAATACATGTTTTGGGACCCCCTGGAAAAAAAAGAAAAAAAAACATTTGTCCCTAAAAGTCCATGTGTGTGCGTGTGTGTGTGTGTGTGTGTGTGTGGTGTGTGTGTGTGTGTGTGTGGACAGTATAGCTTAAAAACGAAAAGAACGTTAAATACCAGACTTGATATTTAAGATTGCTATCTTCCAAGGATGCGACACGAAGATTTTCAAGAACCCCCCCCCCTCCCACACACACACACATCTACCTTTTACATGGGAAAAAAATTCAAAAAAAATGATTTTATCAAAAATGCCTCTAACGATTTTGATTACAATCTCTTTTATTTAAGATACTTACCTGACAAATAAAATGTATAACTTGAATTTTCTGGGAATAGCCTCTGAAGAGCTCTTTATTCTGAATGAATTTTGCGTAACTGGTAAACCGTAACAGTTAAACAAAAACTTACTACACCGAAAATGCAGATCACGTTAAAACACACTATTTAGGTCATATACGTTTTTTTTTTTTTTCGTTGAATTGGTCATTTCTGAGACATTCCTTGTTATTTGTTTCAGATTTAAAATACCTAAATTTTTTCACACGTAAAGCTGTAAATTTCTGACGCTGCATAAAAACAGATTTCATCCACAAAGGAACCGGAATTTTAAAAGATTTGACTATCGATTTAGCCTAGTTTATTTCCTTCTACTTACAAGGAAGCAAGAAATTAAGACAATTTCTTCTAACGTTTATCTCCATTATCATAAAGAAAATACAAGAATATGCTTTTTACTTTCTCTATACGTACTATGTACATTGTATATAGAGAAGGTATTGCATTGCACCCAAAATTCGATACTGAGATTTCACCGGAAATATATGATTTGGTACTCCCTTAATCCAAAAAAAAGCATTTTTGGAAAAAGGCCCTTCTGTGTCTGTGTCTCTGTGGACAGCATAGCTCAAAAACGAAAAGACCGTTAAATACCAAACTTAGTATTTAAGTTTATCTTCCGACACGAAGACCTTAAAGAAAATCCCCCACCCCAACTACCCTTTACATGGAATTTTTTCGAAAATTTTGATTTTCTCAAAAATGGCTCAAACGATTTTGATTAAAATATATATAAACGATATTTAGCTAACAAATAAAATGTGTATCTTGAATTTTTTGGGAATATTCTGGATGAATTTTACGGAATTTTGGATAACTACTAAACCGTAAAAGATAAAAAAAAACTTGCTACACAAAAAATGTAGAGCACATTAAGACAGACAATTTATGTTATATTAATTTTTTTGGTGGAGTTGATCTTTTTTGAAATACTCCTTGTTTTTGGTTTCAGCTTTGAAAAACATACTTTTCTCATACAGGTATTTGTCAACTTCTGTCCATACAAACAAAGGAACTTCAGTCACATAGCAACCAGCTTTTGACTACCACTTTAACCTATGGTACTCCCTTATTTCGCTTCTACTTACAAGGAAGTGAGTAATAAGACTATTTATGCTAAGTTTTTTTTCTCGTTTAGCATGAAGTAAATAGAATCATAAGCTTTTTTAGCAATAATTTGAGGCAGAGATGTAGAGAAAGTCATGTGAATGGAACACATCAGATTTTTAAAACTGTGACGTAGTGTAATATATTGTACAGCTTAAATGTGTTCATAACATGTGATCAAAGGTTTTATCACATTCTGAGACACAGAAATGTGATAGTGGAATATAGGTCTTAGACTCAGTAAAACTAAAGAAAATCAAATCTAACAACGTCAATATATTTTAATAACCCTCAAGTAAGAAAATGCAGTTATTCCTCTCATATATAAGATTTTACTTTATTGCAGTGAATAAAAGAAACTGGTATTAGATGTGGGCTGCAGGTTTGTACTTTATCGATATGGCGCTACGTGTCTTCTGGTGTAGTGAAGAGTAAAATATATATTTGACGTCCCATGCGCCTTCCTTCCATAATACCTGCGTCAGTGGAACGGTAAATCGTGATTTATGGGAAGTTTTGTTTGCTGCATGTCTGCGCCCGACATCTCTGATTGAAGGGCAGATTGGCAGCAACAGCAGTGACCCTATTGGAAATTATCGAAAATCTTCCAGGTGCCATAGCGATGCACCGAATTCCGGTCTCAGTACATACGTACCAAATCTTCGGAGGATGTCATCCAAATATTTTCGGGACAAACTATCTGATATGTTCCATTCACATGACTTTCTCTACCTTTCCCACAAACTATTCTTACAAGAGATCATTCTGGGATATGCTAGATATAAGCAGAAATTGTCTTACTACTTCCTTCCTTGTACGCAGAAGAGAGGTAAGCAAATACACAAGGCTAAAGCGATAGTCAGACCATTTAAGGACACTTGTAGGGGCGGAGTAGCAATTTCCAGGCTCTACCTTAATTAAATTTATATATTCAGGTTTACTGAAAAGTATACAAAAAATAAGAATTAAAATTTTACAACTTATAAAATAACCCCTTCTAATTCATAAATCATAGTAAAATCATAACGTGGGTTAATAATTGCTAACTTGTTGATATACCGATGAACAAGAAAATGTGCAAATGTTTACTTTCTCTACACGTACTATGTATACAGTGTATTGAGAAGGTATTGTATTGCACCAAAAAATTCAATTCCGAGATTTCAACGAAAATAAATGATTTGGTACCCCTGAATAATTTTTTTTTTTTTTTGGAAAAAGGTCTGTGTGTTTGTGTGTGTGTGTTTTTTTTGGTAGTTTTTATCGCCCGCTTTTACTACTTGTGGCACCACAGGGGATGACACTAGTGATACATGAAACGAAGAATGGGATGGCGGGGAAACCGGAGAACCCGGAGAAAAACCCACTCGGCCATGCGGCCTCTGTGTGTGTGTGTGTGTGAGCAGCATAGCTCAAAAACGAAAAGTCCGTTAAATACCAAACTTGGTATTTAAGTTTAGTATCTTCCAAGGATACAACACGAAGATTATCAAGAAAATATCCCCGCGCCAACTACCCTTTCTTTACACGGAAAATTTTAAAAAATTATGATTTTTTCAAAAATGGCTCTAACGATTTTGATTAAAATATCGTATATTAAAGACAAATATAACGTAGAATATCTTCAATTTTCTACGAACAGCTTCTGAAGAGTACTTCATTCTGGACGAATTTAACGGAAATTTGCATAACTTGCAAACCGTAAGAGAAATGTAGAACACTTTAAAACACACAATTTATGTTATATACATTGTTTTCGTAAAGTTGATTATTTTTGAGATATTGCTTGTTTTTGGTTTCAGCTTTCAAAAACTTATACTTTTCTCATGCAGGAATTTGTCAACTCCTGCCCATACAAACAATGGAACATCAGTCACATAGCAACCAGCTTTTAACTGTCACTTTAACCTATGGTACTCCCTTATTTCGCTTCTACTTAGAAGGAAGCAAGTAATAAGACTAATTTTCTGCTAATTTTTTCCAATTAGCATAAAGCAAATAGAAACATAAGTTTTTTAACAATAATTTGTTGCAGAGATGTAGAGAAAATCATGTGAATGGAACACATCAGATTTTTTTTAGGAATTTAATTCACAGGTAAGATAAAAGCTTTCACTGGCTGTTTAGAGTAATCTATGTAGCGTATACACAAAAATCACAGATATGTACCTATTACAATCCGCCCGAGAATTCGATAGCGAAATTTTACAGGAAATATACGCTTTAAGGTCCGCTGTAGAATATTAGAAAACGGTCCGTGTGTCAATGTGTGTCTGTGAATACGATAACTTAAAAACGAAGAATCCGCAAACTTGGTATTTAAGTTTAGTATCTTCCACGGATGCGAGGCCTTTGAGGAAAATATCACCATCCCAAACTTCCCTTTGCATGGAAAAATTTCAGAAAATTCTGATTTTCTCAAAAATGGCTCTAAGGATTTTGATTGATATACCATATATTAAAAAGATATTTACATAAAAAATAAAATGTATATCTTGAATTTTTTGGGAATAGCCTACGGAGACCTCTTTATCATGGATGAATTTTGTTGAATTTTGAGTAACTGGTAAATCGTAAGAGATAGACAAAAACTTTTTACACAAAAAATGTAGATCTCATTAAAACACGCGATTTATGTTATAAATACCTTTTCGTGGAGTTGACCATTAAAAGATATTCCTTGTTATTTGTTCCAGTTTTAAAGTACTTAAATTTTTCTAATATGGGACTTTGTCAACTCCTGGCAGTGCAAAGAAACGGATTTTAATATCATAGCAACCACATTTTAAAACATGTGACTGTCAGTTTAGCCTAGTGTACTCCCTTATACTTACAAGAAAGCAAGCAATAAAACTATTTCTGCTAAAGTCTATCTCGATTAGCATGAAGTAGGACCAAGAATAAGCTTTTTAAGAATGATTTGTTACAGAGATGAAGAGAAAGTCGTGTACATGGATTTTTTATACAGGGGACCCTAAAACGTGCATTTCCGGTGAAATCTCAGTATCGATTTTTTGGGGTGGAATGCAATACATTCTCTATCTACTAAAGAAGTAGGTACTATAAGAAGAATAAAAAAGTCTGCAGAGGCTATTCACAGAAAATTCAAGATAAACATGTTATTTGTCGGTGGAATGCAATACATTCTCTATCTACTAAAGAAGTAGGTACTATAAGAAGAATAAAAAAGTCTGCAGAGGCTATTCACAGAAAATTCAAGATAAACATGTTATTTGTCAGAGTAATATCTTTAATATACGACATTTTAATCAAAATCGTTATTCATTGTTGAGAAAATAAAACTTTCGAAAATTCTTACATGTAAAGTGTAGTTGGGGGGGGGGGGAGATTTTCTTGAACATTTTCATGTCGCTTCCTTGGAAAATACTGAACTTAAATACCACGTTTTTTGTATTTAACGGACTTTTGAGCTATGCTGTCTACAGATATACATACACGCGTATTTCCGGTGAAATCTCGCAATCATGTTTTTGGGTGGAATGCAATACTTCTCTATAGACTATTACATAGTACATATAGAGAAAGTAAAACTGTTTCACAGAATATGTCTACCATTTCAACAACAAAGCTTTTTGCAACACAATATACCAATTAAAGTTTTTGACCATTTAAAATAAGGAGGTACTTTCCGGCAGGCCTGTAGAAGGGACCTTACGGTCGATATCCATCTGGAAGATAAGGGCTTTTGAATGGACCTCCGTGGTTGCGTAATAGGACATTATTTAACTCTAGTTTTCGATGAAATCTCCCTCAATTAGTCGAATTAAAACAGGAGATGTTCTCAGCAAGCTCAACTTTTCGATTATCTGAATGAAGGACGTGTTTACATTGAGGTAGGGGTTGTTTTTAGAGGGTTGCTTGATTAGTCAGTCAGTCAGTCCAAGTCACATTTAATTAAAAGCTGCAGGTATATGACCGCGACTATATAAGCACTCCCGTTTCACAAAGCTTCATCGATTGTCGAGTGTTTTCAAACCAAACCACATCATTTAAACGTACTGAGAGAGTAAAATATCACGGAAACAAATAATATTCAAGTAAGGAATTGTTCACATAAAACAACAGCTAGAGATAAGAGATTCACATGACTTTCTCTACCTGTTCTGAAAACAAACTATTCTTACAAACATTTTTACTTTCTCTATACGTACTATGTATATACTGTATACAGAAGGTATTGCACTCTACCCAAAAATTCGATACCGAGATTTCACCGGAAATACATATTTTGGTCCCACGTGTGTGTATTATATACATTTTTTCCTTGGAGTTGATCGTTTTTTAGATATTCCATGTTTTTGGTTTCAGCTTTGAAAACCTTATACTTTTCTCATACAGGAATTTGTCAACTCCTGTCCATACAAACAAACGAACTTCAGTCACATAGCAACCAGCTTTTGAGTATCACTTTAGCTTATGGTACTCCCTTATTTCGCTCCTACTTAACAATAATTTTTGCAGAGGTGTGGAGAAAGTCATGTGAATGGAACACATCAGATTTTTTTTGTAAGCTTACCTTAACTTCTTTTAACCTGGTTGGCCATTTCGGACGATGAATGACATTGGTGAAATGACTTCGAAGTCCATATAGCTGAAAGCTATTCGACATTTGTCTTCTCAATATAAGGGAAAAACCTAGAAAAAAACATTTTACTCTAAGCGAGATTCGAACTCATGATCTGTGGAATGCGAGGCCACACACTATCCGACGGGTCAAAACATTCTTTCCCGTTTTGGTAGAGTGGTGGCAGCGTATCTGCCTCGCATTCAAGAGGTCGCGAGTTCGAATCTCGCTTAGGGTGAGATACCCGGATAAGTATTTTTTTCAGAGTTTTTCCTTTACTCTTAATTGCATGGTGTAGCTCATATATAACAGATATTGAGTAATCAGAGCTTTTGTACAGTTTTTTTCCACCTCTAATTTCCTATTACAATAAACTTAGGATACTTATAGCTGTCCTGTATTGTAAAATATTAATATTTGTGTAATAAAAGTGTAGTGTTGTTTAAATAAAACAGCAATATACATGCAACCACGTGTCAAACACCGGTTATTTTACTCGGGCCCTCCTTTACCACTGGCACATTTGACTGCAGTCTCTGGGACTCGAACTGGCGACGTTCGGTTTTGAATGGATGACCAGTCCAGATTCTTTTTAGAGGGTTGCTTGATCAGTCAGTCAAAGTCACGTGTAATTAAAAGCTGCAGGTATATGACCCCGACTACACTCTTATGTTATAAGCACTCTCGCTTCACAATTAAATCAACTTCATCGACTGTCAAGCATTTTCTGAGCACGTCAAACCAAACCACATCATTTAAACGTACTGAGAGAGAGAGAGAGAGAGAGAGAGAGAGAGAGAGAGAGACTATGAGCAAAATATCACGAAAACAAATAATATAGAGGGTCTATCAAGTAACGAATTGTACATATAAAACAAAAATCTGAAGGCCGGGCGTGGCCGAGTGGTTAGACCACTCGCCTCTCACCTACACGGCCTGGGTTCGATCCCAAGCGACCGCATGTGAGATTTGACTTTCTCTATATCCCTGCAACAAATTATTCTTAAAAAGCTTATACTTCTATTTACTTTATGCTAATCAGAAAAAATTGCGGAAATAGTCTTATTACTTGCTTCCTTGTAAGTAGAAGCGAAATAAGGGACTACCATAGGTTAAAGTGATAGTCAAAAGCTGGTTGCTATGTCAATGAAGTTCCTTTGTTTAAATGGATAGGAGTTGACAAGTTCCTGTATGAGAAAAGTATGCGTTTTTCATAGCAGAAACCAAAAATACGGAATGTCTCAAAAACAACGAACTCCACGAAAAAAAAATTACATAACATAAATTGTGTGTTTTAATGTGCTCTACATTTTTTGTGCAGTAAGTTTTTATCCATCTCTTACAGTTTAGCAGTTATTCAAAATTCAGTAAAATTCATCCAGAATAAACCACTCTTCAGAGGCTATTCCCAGAAAATTCAAGATATACATTTTGTTTGTCAGCTAAATATCTTTAATATACGAAATTTTAATCAAAATCGTTACAGCAATTTTTGAAAAAATAAAAATTTTTGAAAAAAGTTCCATGTAAAGGGTAGTTGGGGTGGGGGGATTTTTCTCAAAATATTCGTGTCGCATCCCTGGAAGATACTAAACCTAAATAACATATTTGGTATTTTACTGACTTTTCGTTTTTGAGCTATCGTGAATCTGATGTTTTCCATTCACATGCCTTTCTCTACATTGCTCTAACAATTACTGTTAAAAAGTTTATTCTTCTATCTATACCATGCTAATCGAGATAAGCGTTAGCAGAAATGGTCTTATTACTTGCTTTCTTGCAAGTAAAAGGGAATAAGGGAATGCACTAGGCTAAATTGATAATCAAATCTTTTAAAAGCTGGTTGCCATGAGGATGAAATGCGTTTCTATGCAGGGCCAGGAGTTTACAACTTTCCGGGTGACAAAAATTTAAGTATTTTAGATCTGAAACAAATAAAAAGGAATATCTCAGAAATGCTCAATTCAACGAAAAAAACGTATATTATATAAATTGTGTGTTTTAACGTGTTCTACATTTTTTTGTATGGTAAGTTTTTGTCTTTCTCTTACGGTTTACTAGTTAGCCAAACTCAGCCAATTTCACTCAGAATAAAGAGGTGTTTAAAGGCTATTCCCAGAAAATTCAACATATACAGTTTATATGCCATTTAAATACCTTTAATATGCGGTATTTTAATAAAAATCGTTAGAGAAATTTTTGAGAAATACAAAGTTTTCGAAATATTTTCCATGTTAAGTGTAGATTGGGGCTGGGGAATTTTTCTAAAAATGTTTGTGTCGCACGTCTGGATGATACGTACTATTTACATACCAAGTTAGGGATTTTACCGACTTTTCGTTTTTAAGTTATCGTGTACTCAAACTCACACACACAGACGGATCTTTTTCTAAAAATGCATTTTTGGATTCAGGGGGTCTCAAAATGTATTTCCAGTGATACCTCGGTGTCGAATTTTTAGGTGCAATACAATACCTTCTGTTTATACTACGTGTAGAGATAGTAAAAGACCTAATCAAAATCGCTAGAGCTATTTTTGCGAAAAACAGTATTTTCAAAAATGTTTCCTGGGTAGGTACTTTGGGATGGGAGATTTTTTTTTTTTTTTTTTTTTTTGAAAATCTTGGTTTTGCATCCTTGGAAGATGCTTAACCTCAATATCAAGTTTGATATTTAAGGGTATTTTCGTTTTTGAGCTAGAGAAATAGTTAACGAAACTATTTCGGTAAACGAAATTCTTTTACACGTTTATTTCCTGTGTCAAATACATTTTGGAATGCTCCAGTGTATACTATCAGGATATTTCAATGTTTTTCACTAACAGATTGTTACGTTACTTTCAGACGGAGAGGTTTCTGCAGTTTTCGACAGCCATTTTTCTAACGTGAGGATGCTATTGTCATCTGTCACGTGACACGTACCATGGAGTAGCGGAGTGTGAACGTTTCGATAAGCTGGAGTCGTATTTTTGTGGCAAGCTTTTCACTCTCTGACATTTCAACTGTTAAATGGATAATATCGTAAATACTGAACAGTTTTCTTACCTGTAGTGAAGGGAACGTCACCACATCCAGTACTAATTCTGTAGTATATACTCACGCTTACCTGAAACAAAAGATAAATATTTATTGTAACAGTCACAGATAACTACTTTTTCTATTCAATACAAGTTCACACACGACACTTATCACATTATTATTATTATTATTATTATTATTATTATTATTATTATTATTATTACAGTATTACATACAAACTCGGATGTTTTTCATTAACATCACTTTTTTCTAAATCTCTGTAACAAGTTAGTGTTAAAATTCTTCTATTTACTTCATGCTAATCGAGATAAAATTAGCAGAAATTGTCTCATTACTTGCTTTCTTGTAAGTAGAAGGGAACTATGGGAGTAGCATAAGCAAACCTCATAGTCGAAATCTGATGTGTATGATAGGTGTATAGACAGGAGTTAACAAATCCCTGTATCAGAAACGTGTAACTACTTCAAAGCTGAATCCAAAAACAAGGAATATCTCAGAAGCGATCAAATTCATGTCGCATCCCTGGAGGATACTAAACTTAAATACCAAGTCTGGTATTTTACCGATTTTTCGTTTTTGAGTTGTCATGTTCACAGACACACACACGGACCTTTTTTGTGAAAATGCTTTTTATGGACACAGGGGGCCCTATAACATATATTTCCGGTGAAATCTCGGGATCGAATTTTTGGTGGAGTCTAATACCTTCTCTATACACTATGTAGGTACATAGTATGTGTAGAGAAAGTAAAAACGTTAGAGCTATTTTTGAAAAAAGCAAAATTTCCAAATCATTTTTCATGTATAGGATAGTATGGGGTGAGGGGATTTTACTGACAATTTAGCTCAAGTATTAAAGCACCAATGGAATGACCGATATTGGGCAATTTCAACCAATCGCGGTCATCTGACTGGAGCGATATTGTCGAAACATCTTCTTGCAGCTAAAGTTCATTTCTTTGAAATCTTGTCGCACCTGACGTTCATTTGTTTAATCTCTTGTCTTGGTTATTGGTAACAAAATCACAATCCAGGCAGCCAACCTTCACTTTTAATAACTGCCAGTTATATAATTGTACTTTCAATCAATTCGGTTACAATGTTTGTTTATTTTTTTCCAGTTCATAATGTATTTAATTTAAAAAAGGAGTGAAAATAATCATTATTTGTATTTCTTATGAATGAGATGAGTGCAATAACCTCAAATAAATAGCGTTTGTTTCCATTTCATGTAATAGTTATTAAAAACTGACATAAAATAATTGTTCACTATTTCTACTGTTGCTATTGATATTCGTACATTGGATGTAGGCACGGACGGCCACATTATAATAGAGGAGGCAATGAAAAAAAAAAATCTGAGGTGTTCCATTCACATGACTTACTCTACATCTCTGCAACAAATTATTGTTAAAAAGTTTATGTTACCTATTTACTTCATGCTAATCAGTAAAACATTAGCAGAAATAGTTCTTATTACTTGCTACCTTGTAAGTAGAAGCGAAATAAGAGAGTACCATAGGTTAAAGTGACAGTCAAAAACTGGTTGCTATGTGACTGAAGTTCCTTTGTTTCTATGGATAGCAGTTCACAAATACTTGTATGAGAAAAGTATAAGTTTTTCAAAGCAGAAGCAAAAAACAAGGAATGTCCCAAAAACGGTGAACTGTACGAAAAAAATGTATATAACATAAATTGTGTGTTTTAACGTGATATACGTTTTTCGGGTTGTAAGTTTTTGTCCATCTCTTACGGTTTAGCAGTTATTCAAAATTTCGTAAAATGCATGCAGAATAAAGTACTCTTCAGAGGCTATTCCCAGAAAATTCAAAATAATACATTTTATTTGTCAGGTAATTATCTTTAATTTACGAAATTTTAATCACATTTTTGAGAAAATCAAAATTTTTTAAAAATGTTCCATGTAAAGGGTAGTTGGGGGGGATTTTTTCAAAATTTTCGTGTCGCATCTCTGGAAAGTACTAAACTTAAATACCAGTTTGGTGTTTTACCGACTTTTCCTTTTTGAGTTATCGTGTTCACAGACACACGGACACACACGGACCTTTTTCTGAAAATGCTTTTTTTTTTATAAATGGGACCCTAAAACTTATATTTGTTGTGAAATCTCGGTATCGAATTTTTTGGTGGAGTGCAATACATTCTCTATACACTATGTACATAGTGCGTATAGAGAAAGTAAAAATTGGTAAATAAAGATGGTCGAATGCGTCATCTACCATTTGAGAACTAATGTAAGTATTACAATGATAAAATCTCCCTTCCTGTATATTATAAATTATTGATAGTCTGTTTCACTGAATTGTCTTATCAGATACAACTCGTGTTTTCATCTCTTAGCACAATTGACTCTCTCGTGAACTATCGACAAGATGAAAACACTCGTGGTGTTATTTATGAAAATCTTCTTGTCGCATTCTTGGAATGTATTAAACTTAAATACCAAATTCGGTATTTAACCTATTTTTGGTTTTTGAGTTATGCACAGACAGACACATACACACAAACACACGGACATGTTTCCAAAAAAATGTGTTGTTTTTTTGGATTCAGAGGGTCTTAAAACATATATTTTCGGTGAAATTTCGACATCAAATTTTGGGTGCATTACAATACCTCACCTACATAGCTCAAAAACGAAAAGTCCGTTAAATACCAAACTTTGTATTTAAGTTCAATATCTTCCAAGGATACAACACGAAGATTTTTAAGAAAATCCCGCCACCCCCAACTTAACTTTAGATGGAAGATTTTTCGAAAATTTTGATTTTCTCAAAAATGGCTTTAACGATTTTGATTAAAATACCGTATACCTTAAATTTTCTGGAAATAACCTCTAAAGACTACTTTATTCTCGATAAATTTTGTTGAATTTTGCGTAAATAGCAAAGCGTAAGATGTAAACAAAAACTTACAGCTCAAAAAATGTAAATTTCGTCAAAACACACAATTTATGTTACATGCGTTTTTTCGTGGATGTGACCATTTCTGAGGTATTCATAGTTATTTGTTTCAGACTTAAAATACTTATACTTTTCTTACACGGAAAGTTGTGAACTCTAGGCCCTGCTTAGAAACGGGTTTCAATTAAATAGAAAAGAAATTTTAAAAGATTTGACTACCCTTTAACCTAGTGTATTCCCTTATTTAGTAATTAAGAGAATTTCTGGTAATGTTGATCTCGATATCATATAGTAGATAGAAGAATATGCTTTATAATAATAATTTGTTACAGTAGTACAGAGAAAGCCGTGTGAATGGAACACATCAAATTTATATATATATATATATATATATTTATTTATTTACTTTTTACTTTTATATTTATAATAATGTTAGCTTAAATTTGTGTAAATTATGATGTATCCATACATGTAAAGTTTAATAAATATTAAAAAACTTGCATATTAGTCTTGGTTTAAGTATTAGGTGCCAAGATTATCATACAGATTTTTATTTTTACTTTCTCTAAGCGTACTATATACATAGTATATAGAGAAGGTATTACAATGCCCCAAAAATTCGATTCCAGATTTCACCGGAAATGTATCTTCCGGGACATCCTGAATACATGAAAAAAAAAAAAAAAAAAAAAAAAAAAAAAATTAGTTCAGTATCTTCCAAGGATGCGACACGAAGATTTTCAAGAAAATACTTTCAAACTAACCCTTACGTGGAAAAAAATGTAGAAAATGTTGATATTTTCAAAAGTGGCTCTAACGATTTTGATTAAAACTCTTATACTTAGATATTTACCTGACAAATAAAATGTATATCTTGAATTTTCTGGGAATAGCCTCTGAAGACTACTTTATTGTGGATGAATTTTACGGAATTTTGCATAACTGTTAAACTGTAAGAGATGGACAAAAACTCACCACACGAAAAATGTAGAGCAAGTTGAAACACAATTTGCGTTATATACATTTTTTCGTGGAGTTGGCTGTTTTCGAGATATTCCTTATTATTGATTTCAGTTTTAAACTACTTGTTTTATATTGTACATACTGCTAGAGAAAGTGAAACGCGCAGTTTGGATCCCGTGTGGCCGAATATTGGTTTCATTGCTGACAGAAAATACCAATTTTAGTATCATTAAAGAGGACGGAAGACGGTCCAAAGCGAGGAGTGATGAATCATTTATCGGTTCGCAGTGCGCTTGTTTTACGACCTTGGCATGGTTAATGCCTGCCGGACGGCATCCCCAGAGGATCACATGTGGGAATACAGCGCCGCTCGCCGCTAATAACTGGAATATTAATAATAAGTGACCATCACAGCCAAAAAAACATTACTTCAATGTGCTTTCGTTTCGGAATGTGCTATTGCACTCCCTCTCAACATACTATTCTACTAGGGTCGGCTCATAAGTCCCCGGCCTCTCAATGAAAACACCATTTTTACTTTCTCTATACGCACTAGTGTATAGAGAATGTATTGCGCTCCACCAAAAAATTCGATACCGAGATTTCACCGGAAATATATGTTTTAGGGTCCCCTGTATCCATAAAAAGTATTTTCAGAAAAAGGTCCGTGTGTGTGTGTGTTTGTGTCTGTGAACACGATAACTCAAAAACGAAAAGTAGCTAAATTACCAAACTTGGTATTTAAGTTTAGTATCTTCCAGGGATGCGACACGAAGATTTTGAGAAAAATCCCCCCACCCCAAACTACCCTTTACATGGAACTTTTTTCGAAAATTTTGATTTTCTTAAAAATGGCTCTAACGATTTTGATTAAAATATCATATATTAAAGATATTTACCTAACAAATAATATGTATATCTTGAATTTTCTGGGAATAGCCTCTGAAGACCACTTTATTCTGAGTGAATTTTACGGAATTTTGCATGTGCTAAACCGCAAGAGAGAGACAAAAACTTCCCACAAAAAATGTAGAGCACATTAAAACACACAATTTATGTTGTATACATTTTGTTCGTGGAGTTGATTGTTTTTGAGATATTCCTTGTTTTTGGTTTAAGCTATAAAAACTTATATTTTTCACATACAGGACTTTGTGAACTCGTCTCCATACTAATAAAGGAACTTCAGTCACATAGCAACCAGCTTTTGACTATCACTTTAACCTATGGTACTCCCTTATTTCGCTCCTACTTACAAGGAAGCAAGTAACAAGACTATTTCTGCTAATTTTTTCTCGATTAGCAGGAAGTAAATAGAAGCATAAGCTTTTTAAAAATAATTTATTGCACAGATATAGAGAAAGTCATGTGAATGGAACACATCAGATTTTTTGCTTTGTTTCTCAACATAATATCCAGAAAAGCTAATGCATTTGTCATATCGGTATTCTAATTTAATTAAACCATCTCTGTAGTGCAATTTATCAAGGTCCTCAAAATAGCTGTTTACCGTATCAATGACCTCCTCGTTGCAGTGAAATGTTCGTCCTTCAAGAATTTTTTTTGACGTTTGGGAACAGGTGGTAGTCACTGGGTGCTAGATCTGGCGAATAGGGTGGATGTTCAAGCAATTCCAACTTTAACCCTTAGTTGCTTACATATGCCGTTTTTCCTTTAATTCAAGTTAAAACTTGAGTTCTAGTAAAATATATGGGAATATACCTATAAAGTTATTATATAACACAATAGAAATGAAAATATATGTAGATCCTTTATTAATCTATTTCTTCCCAATTAAAAGTTAAAATTCTTCTAAACCAGTTTTCATAATCCAAAAAGTGGTTCAAATAGCCAAGAGTGTTGGCTGATAGGTAATGGACTGGCCATCCATTCAAAGCCAAATGCTGCAAGTTCAAATGCCACTGAATATGGTAAGGGACGGAGAGAGCCCAAGTAAAATAATCGGTGTGATGCTTGGAAGTTAATGGGGTTACATTTGACTGTAGTTATGTGAGGTTTACTCTTTTATTTATTTAAAAAAGATCACTGCAATTTTAGGGCAAAAATTGTATATATTTTTAGAGTCTGATTACTTGTCGTTTATGGTTGAAGGTTAGTATAACATGAAATTAATCCTAGAGTACAAGCCTATTTGTATAGTTACGCTTAAAACTTATAGGTACCGACAGGCAACAAAGGGTTAATTCGCGCATTTTTCCATTGCAAAGACTGAATGATGGGCCGGAGCACTGTCGTGATGAAACAAGACTTTTTTTGTTGCCAAATGAGGTCTTTTTCTTTTCATCTCATCTCTCAAACGTTGCAGTAAGCTTGCGTAGTAATCACCAGTGATACTTTTACCGTTTTCTAGTGATCAATAAAAATAATGCCCTGTGCATCCCAGAAAGCACTCTAAGCTTGTTAGCTGACAAAATTGACTTTGCCTTTTTTTGGAGTTGGTTCACCTGGCGCAATCCACTGTTTTGACTGTGATTTACTTTCTGGAGTGTAGTGATGTATCCAAACTTCATCCATGGTAATAAGCCGTCTCAAATATTCACAGGGCTTTTTATAGTAGAGATCCACATTCTTAACAGAAACAGTTTTTTTGAGCAACTTTTGATCAGGTGTCAACAAACGCGGCACCCATCTTGCACAGACCTTTTGAAAGCCCAAAAAATTGCTTAAAATATAAACTGCAAGGTTTTTTATGCTTACAGCCTCTGCTGTTTCAAAACGCTTTAATCTATGGTCTTCCAGTACTAAACGATGAATTTTTTTCAATGATATCTGAAGTTGTCACTTCTACAGGGCGTCCAGAGCGAGGCTCATCACTAGTGCTCGTACGTCCCATTTTAAACTCTCAACCCACCTTTAATAATTGAATATGAAGGGGCAGAGTCTTTCAATGTACTGCCCATTTCCACTTTGATTTCTTTAGGCGTTAAGCCTTTCAAATGGAAGTATTTATTCACTGCTCGTTTTTCCAAATCCTCCATTTTTGTGAAAAAACTAAAGTTGTCTTGTTTAAAATGCTGTCATTCGAAAACTAAACAAGGTATTGACCTGTAACTATGGATACAAGCTGGTCTAGAGTTAAATTGTATGATGCTACCGTCTACCTGGCCTAGTTTCGCCATATTTTGTGTGAGGCCCGGGACTTATCAGCCGACCCTCGTAAAAGCTATTCTTCCTTACATCTATTCAGTTTAATCAGATAAACATTTGCCGAAATAGTTACATACATCGCTCAAAAAATTAAAGGAGCACATATTTAAACCAAAGCTAAAAATAAAATAGTGAGGCAATGTACATTTTGACAGCTAGATGTTGTTTTGAAGTATTATTTTAAAACTACAACGAAGCGCTTCTATAAATGTTAGTTTTTCTCTGAATACATCAGTGAAATTGAAAAAAACTGTGGAAATCAAAGTCAGTGCTCTTTGATTTTTTGATTTATTATGTTGCAAAAACAGGTTTTAATAGAAAAGCTGTGGTAAAAACTCTTATTTTGTGTTCTCTGAGGCTAATACAGAGGTATGAGACATCTGAATGAAGCATCTCACAAGCTGTTGCGTGGATTGAAGATGGCCATTCCAGTCGCTTTGTCTTCAGGATTCTTCACTCAGTCCTTCTGTCATCCACAGGGCTTGGAGACGATATACGAGACAGGCGTAAGAAGAAAACAGCGGTAGATATCTTGTCTTATCAGCTTTACGCAGATCAAATCTACAACCAGAGATCTGCAAAATGACGTACGAACAACTACTGGAGTGGTGATTTCTGGTCAGACAATAAGAAACAGGCTGAGAAATGCAGCAATGAGATCTAGAATCCCCGTTAAAGCCCCTCGTTTGGCACGTCAGCTCAAGGAAGCCCGGCTGAGATTTGCTCAGAATCAGACCAACTGGCATCTCCGCCAATGGAAGGCTATTCTCTTCGCAGATGATTCAGGGTTTAAATTGACGGGTTGTGATGGTCACACACATATATGGAGATGTCATGCTGAACGTCTTCCTCCAGTCACTATTGTTGAACATATTTGGAGGCAGTTCGGTTATGGTTTGGACTGGCATTATTGTTGAGTGACGGACAGAGCTTGTGCAGCATTGAGAACTAGAATCCCCGTTAAAGCCACTCGTTTGACACGTCAGCACAAGGAAGCCGGGCTGAGATTTGCTCAGAATTATGTCAACGTGCTTCTCCACCAATGGAAGGCTGTTCTCTTCGCAGGTGATGGAGGGTTTAAATTGACGGGTTTTAATGGTCATACACATGTATGGAGACGACGTCTTCCTCCAGTCACTATTGTTGATCATGACATATTTGAAGGCGGTTCGGTTAAAGTTTGGGTTGGCATTGCTGTTCAGTCTCGGATAGAGCTTGCGATTGTCTCACAGCGCATAAATGCTGATGTATACATTAATAATATTATCCTTCAACATGTACCCTCTGCTTATTGAATGGACCATCATTTTCTTCTACAGCACGATAATGCTAAACCCCTAACAACACGGAGTACCAAGGAAGTCTTAGAAGAATGCCAAATTCAGGTAATGGACTGGCCCGCACACAATCCTGACTTCAATCGGATTCAACGTCTGTGGAACAAGCTGAAAAAAACTTGTTTGCAAGCAGCCTGCTGTTTCAGAGAACTCGCAAATGCACTCACTGAAGAATGGGAGAAAATCCCACAAATTGCTATTAGGAAGCTCGTACGATGCATACCACAAGGGTTCGTGCAATTATTGCAGCTCATGAAGGTCACACTAGGTCCTGAGTGTTGAAATAACCATGGAAACATTTATTAGTAAACAATGTAATCTCAAATTTCCACTTTATTTTGTGCATCAGTCATTACTTTATCGTATTTTCAATTCTGTGAAATAAAAATGTATTACAATGCATATAACAATTTTACACAGTTCTTCAATCTATAATTACAAACTACCAAAAGTTGAATTGTAATCAATATTTGTTTTGGGACATTGGTTTTTCCTCTAGTTTATAGGATCTTTCAAAAGAGATTCAAAGTTTAAACCGTTATAACCAGAGCTAGGAAGTTCGTAATGCAGAATAAGAGAGGCCAGGGTTGGCAATACCATGCGGCGCTACTTGCACGAGCAAAGGTCAACGTAGAGTGCAACCCATTACAGCTATCACTGCATAACACAGAACCACGTCCGTAGAGAGGAAGGCGTTCAAATAACATATTTGTTCTGCTCAAATGTGAGCAAACTTACTTTGTTTTACAATCATAATATTTTTTCTTGTAATGTTGAATAGGTAGATTGGGAATGAAAAATCCAATGCCACAACCGGGATTTGAACCACGGATCTCCCGGTCTCTAGCCGGTTGCTTTGCCACTAGCTACCATGGCAACATGCCAGCATTGCACTAAATTTCTCAACTAACTCGCATGTTTCCTGGTAAACCACAAGGTGTTCTCAAATTATTTTGAGATGACAACCCCAATGGCGACTTACAATGTAGTAAGCACTTTAAATCCCAGGATTCATAGTATAGCAAACTATTATGGGCAATTATTGGTGTTCATTTAATTCTGTTTTATAGGAGTGGACTATGTGCCGCTGCAGACGGATGGCAACAACTTACCGAGACAGCCACGTGTCAGCAGGAATGTCAATCACAAGGTAATTTCTCGCCTATTATAGCATAGCCGTCCTAGACCGGCCCCTCCGTACCTAGCAACAACACGCAGCAAATTCTTTCTTGTTACACATCAGTTAAATGTCTGAAAAACTCCAAATATTTTAATGAGAACTGATTTTTTACCCTGACACACTATGGCTGTTGACTGTCATTACTAGAGCTCGGTTCTGGGTTCTGAAGCGTACACAGTTACGAATACACAGAGCAGTCAGTGGTATAAAGAGAGAGAGTACTGGAAGGGTTTGTAGCGTAAACATACACACGTTGAGGTATAATCTGATCCAAAAGTAGCTAATTACATATATTGACGCTATGTGCATCGTGCTAATAAAAAAAACAATTACTGCACAAAAATTCTGATGTCTTCCATTCGAATAACTTTCTCTACATCTCTATAACAAATTATTAATAATAAAGCTTATTTTTCTATCTACGTCATGATAATCGAGATAAACATTATCAGAAATTGCTTTATTGCTTATTCCTTGTCAGTAGAGGGGAAAGATATGTGTTCCGTTCACATGATGTCCTCTAGCTGTTCGGTAAACAAACTTTTTTATTAAAAGTCTGATATGTACCATACACATGACTTTCTCTACATCTCTGCAACAAATTATTGTTAAAAAGCTTACGCTTCTATTTACCTCATGCTAATCAAAAAAAAAAAAACAAAAAAAAATTAGCATTACTTGCTTCCTTGTAAGTAAAAGGAAAATAAGGGAGTACCATAGGTTAAAGTGATAGTCAAAAGCTGGCTGCTATGTGACTGAAGTTCCTTTGTATGGGCAGGAGTTGAAAAAAATGTATATAACATAAATTGTATGTTTTAACCTGCTCTACATTTTTTAATGTGGTAAGTTTTTGTCCATCTCTTACGGTTTAGCAGTTATGCAAAATTTCGTAAAATTCATCCAGAATAAAGTACTCTTCAGAGGCTATTCCCAGAAAATTCAAGAAAAACATTTTAGTTGTCAAGTAAATGTATTTTAATCAAAATCGTTAGAGCCATTTTTGGGAAAATAAAAATTTTCGAAAAAGTTTCCATGCAAAGGATAGTTGGGGGTGGGGGTATTTTTCTTAAAATACCAAATTTGGTATTTTATCGACTTTTCGGTTCTGAGTTATCGTGTTGAAAGGTACACGGACACACACACACGTACACAGACCTTTTCTGAAAATGCTTTTTTTAGATAAAGGGGACCCTAAAACATATATTTTCGGTGAAATCTGGGTATCGAATTTTTGGGTGGAATACAATACCTTCTCTATACACTATGTACATAGTACATATAGAGAAAGTAAAAAAAAAAAAAAAAACATGTTTAGAAAATGCTCCGTGTGTGTGTGTCTGTCAGTCCGAGTGCCTGTGAACACGATAACCCAAAAACGAGAAGTTGGTAAAATACCAAACTTGTTATTTAAGCTTAGTAATTTCCAAGGATGCGACACGAAGATTTTCAAGAAAATCCCCCACACCCAACTACCCTTTACATTAAACATTTTTAAAATTTTGAATTTTTCAAAAATGGCTTTAACGATTTTATACCTTATGTTTTAGGTATTTTATGACAAACGAAATGTATATATTGAATTTTCTGGATGACTTTTATATAATTGGCAAACCGTAAGAGATATACAAAAACTTACCACACAAATATAATCTCATAAAAACACACAATTTATGTCATATATACCTTTCTTTAATAGTTAACCGTTTTTGTGATATTCCGGATAATTGGTCTCAAGTTTAAGCACTTTAAACTTCTCTTAAACAGGAAGACACCTTTCTTATCGTTTCTTGTTTGTTTACTCCTGGCAGGCAAAGAGATTGGAATTTCAATTGTTTCACATAGCGACCGGCTTTTAAAGGACGAGACTGTCACTATAACCTCTGGTACTCCCTTATTTCTCTTCTACCTACAAGGAAGCAAGTAATAAGACTATTTCTGGTATATTGTTTATCTTGATTAGCATGATATAGATGACATATTAATGTTTTGAATAGATTAGAAAGCATTCTGTAGGTTCGTTTAGGCCAGAAAGCCACTGAACATAGAACTTGTCAAGGCATATACATGCATACATATGTTTTATTACTATATACTATGAAAAAAACATGTATAAAGCTCTAGTGCTAAAAGCATAGCTTACAAAAACAACAGAATACTTTTTTTTTTTTGCATGCACCTAAAACAAAGAGTATCAAAATATAGTGCTAAAATGTATAAATAAATATAATTTCATTATATTTAAAGCTAATGTTATGTCAGATGATAGTTTTCAAATTATCGATATAATAGTTACTAGTAGCAATCATATAAATTAAAACATGATTATTGTATTATGTACTCTTCATAAATGTCAACAAATTACAATACATATTTACAAATATGTTGTACAATATCCAATGCAAAGATTTACAATTATATACAATTAAAATGTTTGTTTACTGAACAGCAGAGGACATCATGTGAACGAAACACATTAGATTTTTCTTCCTTCTACTTAAAAGGAATCAAGTAATAAAGACTATTTCTGCTATTTTTTTTTTTTCTGGATTAGCATGAAGTAAATAGAAGCATAAGCTTTTTAACAACAATGTTTTGCAGAGTTGTACAGAATGGAACACATCAGATTTTGTTCTAAGAGTACTTTGTTTGCAGAAAAGATAGAGAAAGTGATGTGAAAGTATCACATCATACATTTTTTAAGCTAGAGGTTGCAATCGTAAATGAATAGAAAGTTGTAATTAAGTGTGTCTGAAAATAATAACAGAAGCAGTTGATGCCTGTCTGAAACAGAACTCTCCTCCACAAAGAGACAGGTTTTGAAAATCCACGTTTAATATTTCCGTTAAGGTTCCCTTAAGGCGGTGCCTTTCATGTTTTTAGCTTTTGATATGCAGTGCACGTTAACGTTATTCTGAATATACATACACAAGATCAACGTTTTTAATTTCAGTCGAGGAAAAAAAAAATCACTAATTTGTGAGAAGAGTTAACAAATCAAATAGTAGCGTGTTCCTCTTCCGTTGCTTCTCCTGCAGGTGAGGGATTACAGTTATCAGATTTTGAACAATGTATCGAGGCTTTCCTATTGTTCTGCATGCATGAAAAATCTGAGGTGTTTCATTCACATGACTTTCTCTACATTTCTGAAACAAATTCCTGTTAATAAGCTTATTCTTCAATCCACTTCATGCTAATCAAGATACACATTAGCAGAAATGGTCTTTTGCTTAAAGTAGAAGGGAGATAAGGAATACACAGTCAAATCTTTTAAAACACAACATATTTCCAGTGAAATCTAGGTATCGAATGTTTGGGTGCAATACAATATCCTGTGTATGCATTATGTACATAATACATGAGAGAGAAGAAGGTGCCGGTGTAGAGAATAGGACCGTTATTGCTGAATTTGGTGTTGGGAAAGGAGTATGATAGGAGTAAAAGTGAAGTAGATGTGGAATTATTGGCAGTTATAATGAAAATGTGTACTGATTGGTAAATGTTTAGAATAAATAATTATTTAGTAGGAAATTAATTTATTAACCAGTAGAAAAGCTAAGAAAAATGGAGTAGGTATTAAAGAAATATAAAGACAATTATAGAAAAAGAATGTGTAAGTAAAATACAATATCATTAAATATTAAATTATATAAACAAGATAATGTTGAAAGTAAACAGGTAAATATGTATATATAAATTACATTATTAGTGGTAAGAATAAACTTATTGTAATAAATAGATATACAATTTAGTTAATAGTTATACTAGTTTTAAAGTTGCTGGTTTTTCAGTAATAATTTTGTTTTAGAATATTTTGCTTATTGTATTATTATATTTTAATATATTTACACGCTAATTTTGAAATTCTAGATCCTTGTTTAATGGTTCTAATTATAAAATTTAGTTTTTATATTTATTAATTATCTGAAAAAAATATATATAATAAATAAAAATTGTTTTTGGAAATAAATTTAAAGTTTGAATATGTAACTCCTAGGTAGCATATACGGATTTTATTTATTTATAGTATGTGCAGAGAAAATAAAAATCACTAATTTGTGAGAATAGTTTACATATAAAGTGTAGTAGAGTGTTCCTTTTGACATAACTGTCAATTTCCTTTACCTATCCTGAAGGTGGGAGATTTCAGTTATCAGATTTTGAACAATGTATCGAGGCTTTTCTATTGTTCTGCATGCATGAAAAATGCTCAGGCTCCCGGCCTCGCACTGTTTACAAAGGCCAATATAGCCTTCGATTTTAAAAGGGGATTTGTTTGACGTGTTCCATTCCTTTTTATTTAATAACAGGCTATTGTTTTACATCCTTGCCTGCTTTGTTCATCTTTTCTTCTTCCCCGCCCTATCCTTTGGTAGAGTAAAGGAAATTAGATACGGAGAAATGATAGCACAATTTTCTTCCCGCTTATAAGTTTTAGAAATTCCCTTGAACGCAGAGTTCAGCAAAGTATAAGAAAGGAGATAATTTATTAACACAAAATGCTATTGATACATCACAAAACTTTCTCTACCCACTCTCGTTTATTACTTTCTCTACACGTACACACACACACACCACACACGGACCTTTTTGTAAAAATGCTTTTTTTGGATTCAGGGGGACCCAAAACATGTATTTCCGATGAAATCTCGGTATCGAATTTTTGGGTGGAATGCAATACCTTCTCTATACATTATGTACATAGTACGTGTGGAGAAAGTAAAAATTGGATGTGTTACGTTTACACACATACACTCAAACACACACAAACACACTCCCACAGTCTTTTTATGAAATCAGGGATCCCAACTGTGAACTCTTGGTATCGAATTTTTGGGTGGAATATAATACCTTCTCTATCCACTATGCACATTGTACTTACGGGCTAGAGAAAGTAATAGCCATGTTTCATCAGGCCATATCTGCCTATTTAGGGTATCTAGCTGCATTTCCTTGATGGAGTAGAATTTCTAGTTCGCGATGGCACCATAGGACGAAATCAGGACCTTGCGGACGTGAAAATGGTGGAACTTTGCCCAAGGACCTTCTTTTCATGAAGGGTTCCTTCACTTAGAAATAAACATTACACGGGGCCTTTACTGCTCTTCCGAGGGAACCCGTGATTTTTATCCCCGAAAAAAGTCCATCACCTTTCGCCGGGATTGAAATTATTGGCGGCAACATTTTTTGAAGCGGGTATTGCAAAGCTTGTGCACAGGTACGATAAATGTCTCTGCCTTTTCGGTGGTTATGTTGAAAAGTAACCATAAGTGTACAAAACTTTTATTAATAAAATAATTGTTTTGTATGAACTTGTCTTTTATTTATAGCCTATCGGAGGTTGAAAAAACAAAAACGGCCTCGTACATGTCTGAGGAATGAATACAGACGGCCACGAGTGAAAGCTTGCGTAAACACAGTACTATATTCCAGTTTTCTCTGACCGCTCTAAACCGTGCCATGCTACACCAGCGACCTCCCCTAACAGCTGCATTCTTTCGTCAGACAGGTAGTACTGCACTATATTCAGCCTTCTCTGACCGCTCTAAACCGTGCCATGCTACACCAGCGACCTCCCCTAACAGCTGCATTCTCTCGTCAGGCAGGTAGTATTGTACTATATTCCAGCTTTTTCTGACCGCTCTAAACCGTGCCATGCTACACCAAACAACTGCATTCTTTCGTCAGACAGGTAGTACTGCACTATATTTCAGCCTTCTCTGACCGCTCTAAACCGCGTCATGCTACACCAGCGACCTCCCCTAACAACTGCACTCCTTCGTCAGACAGGTAGTACTGCACTATATTCAGCCTTCTTTGACCGCTCTAAACCGTGCCATGCAACACCAGCGACCTCCCCTAACAACTGCATTCTTTCGTCAGACAGGTAGTACTGCACTATATTTCAGCCTTCTCTGACCGCTCTAAACCGTGCCATGCAACACCAGCGACCTCCTCTAACAACTGCATTCTCTCGTCAGACAGGTAGTACTGCACTATATTTCAGCCTTCTCTGACCGCTCTAAACCGTGCCATGCAACACCAGCGACCTCCTCTAACAACTGCATTCTTTCGTCAGACAGGTAGTACTGCACTATATTTCAGCCTTCTCTGACCGCTCTAAACCGTGCCATGCAACACCAGCGACCTCCTCTAACAACTGCATTCTCTCGTCAGACAGGTAGTACTGCACTATATTTCAGCCTTCTCTGACCGCTCTAAACCGTGCCATGCAACACCAGCGACCTCCCCTAACAACTGCATTCTTTCGTCAGACAGGTAGTACTGCACTATATTTCAGCCTTCTCTGACCGCTCTAAACCGTGCCATGCTACACCAGCGACCTCCTCTAACAACTGCATTCTCTCGTCAGACAGGTAGTACTGCACTATATTCCAGTCTTCTCTGACCGATCTAAACCGTGCCATGCTACACCAGCGACCTCCCCTAACAACTGCATTCTCTCGTCAGACAGGTAGTACTGTACTATATTCCAGCCTTCTCTGACCACTCTAAACCGTGCCATGCTACACCAGCGACCTTCCCTAACTGCATTCTCTCGTCAGATAGGTAGTACTGCACTATATTCCAGCCTTCTCTGACCGCTCTAAACCGTGCCATGCAACACCAGCGACCTCCCCTAACAACTGCATTCTTTCGTCAGACAGGTAGTACTGCACTATATTCCAGTCTTCTCTGACCGATCTAAACCGTGCCATGCTACACCAGCGACCTCCCCTAACAACTGCATTCTCTCGTCAGACAGGTAGTACTGTACTATATTCCAGTCTTCTCTGACCGCTCTAAACCGTGCCATGCTACACCAGCGACCTCCTCTAACAACTGCATTCTCTCGTCAGACAGGTAGTACTGCTCCATATTCCAGCCTTCTCTGACCGCTCTAAACCGTGCCATGCTACACCAGCGACCTTCTCTAACAACTGCATTCTCTCGTCAGACAGGTAGTACTGCTCCATATTCCAGCCTTCTCTGACCGCTCTAAACCGTGCCATGCTACACCAGCGACCTCCTCTAACAACTGCATTCTCTCGTCAGACAGGTAGTACTGCTCCATATTCCAGTCTTCTCTGACCGCTCTAAACCGTGCCATGCAACACCAGCGACCTTCTCTAACAACTGCATTCTCTCGTCAGACAGGTAGTACTGTACTATATCCCAGCCTTCTCTGACCACTCTAAACTGTGCCATGCTACACCAACGACCTCCCCTAACAACTGCATTCTCTCGTCAGATAGGTAGTACTGCACTCTATTCCAGCCTTCTCTGACCACTCTAAACCGTGCCATGCTACACCAGCGACCTTCTCTAACAACTGCATTCTCTCGTCAGACAGGTAGTACTGTACTATATTCCAGCCTTCTCTGACCGCTCTAAACCGTGCCATGCTACACCGGCGACCTCCTCTAACTGCTGCATTCTCTCGTCAGACAGGTAGTACTGCACTATATTCCAGCCTTCTCTGACCGCTCTAAACCGTGCCATGCTACACCAGCGACCTCCCCTAACAACTGCATTCTTTCATCAGACAGGTAGTACTGCACTATATTCCAGCCTTCTCTGACCGCTCTAAACCGTGCCATGCTACACCAGCGACCTGCTCTAACAACTGCATTCTCTCGTCAGACAGGTAGTACTCCACTATATTCCAGCCTTCTCTGACCACTCTAAACCGTGCCATGCTACACCAAACAACTGCGTTCTTTCGTCAGACAGGTAGTACTGCACTATATTCCAGCCTTCTCTGACCACTCTAAACCGTGCCATGCTACACCAAACAACTGCATTCTTTCATCAGACAGGTAGTACTGCACTATATTCCAGCCTTCTCTGACCGCTCTAAACCGTGCCATGCTACACCAGCGACCTGCTCTAACAACTGCATTCTCTCGTCAGACAGGTAGTACTCCACTATATTCCAGCCTTCTCTGACCGCTCTAAACCGTGCCATGCAACACCAGCGACCTCCTCTAACAACTGCATTCTCTCGTCAGACAGGTAGTACTGCACTATATTCCAGCCTTCTCTGACCGCTCTAAACCGTGCCATGCAACACCAGCGACCTCCTCTAACAACTGCATTCTTTCGTCAGACAGGTAGTACTGCACTATATTTCAGCCTTCTCTGACCGCTCTAAACCGTGCCATGCTACACCAAACAACTGCGTTCTTTCGTCAGACAGGTAGTACTGCACTATATTCCAGCCTTCTCTGACCACTCTAAACCGTGCCATGCTACACCAAACAACTGCATTCTTTCATCAGACAGGTAGTACTGCACTATATTCCAGCCTTCTCTGACCGCTCTAAACCGTGCCATGCTACACCAGCGACCTGCTCTAACAACTGCATTCTCTCGTCAGACAGGTAGTACTGCACTATATTCCAGCCTTCTCTGACCGCTCTAAACCGTGCCATGCTACACCAGCGACCTGCTCTAACAACTGCATTCTCTCGTCAGACAGGTAGTACTCCACTATATTCCAGCCTTCTCTGACCGCTCTAAACCGTGCCATGCAACACCAGCGACCTGCTCTAACAACTGCATTCTCTCGTCAGACAGGTAGTACTGCACTATATTCCAGCCTTCTCTGACCGCTCTAAACCGTGCCATGCAACACCAGTGACCTCTCCTAACAACTGCATTCTTTCGTCAGACAGGTAGTACTCCACTATATTCCAGCCTTCTCTGACCACTCTAAACCGTGCCATGCTACACCAAACAACTGCGTTCTTTCGTCAGACAGGTAGTATATTCATGCCTCCTCTACCTGAAGGTAGGCGGCATAGAAAGTAAAATATGTTTGTTTTCACGTGTAGGAATGTTTTATCAGTTGGAAATCAATAAGGCACGAGATGGTGAAAGTTGAGACAATATATACGTAGCTAATTAAAAAAGACAGTAGAATTTAATTGAATTTGCCCAGTGATATATTATCAGCTGTTAAGTGTGGGCGCACTGAGATAAGATGCTGCGAGCAGCCAATTAATATTTGCTGTACCAATGATACACATAAATAATTGGATAAGGCAACATGCCAAAGCATCTCTTATATCTTCCACTTCAATTTATCGCCTGCCTTCCTTTGACAACCTAATTTATTGCCACACATTCAGAGTTCACAAGGTCAAGTTGATGTCGTTTTCTTTTTACACTCCCCACGTCTTCATCCTTTCCTCAAAGAATCTGCAAGCTCGGCTTCTGCGTGGCAGCCGCCATTACTGAAATTCTGTATACGTCTGCACAGTTATGACACTTATCGAATGTTTTCCACAATCTGATGTGTTCCATTCACATGACTTTCTCTACATCCCTGCAACAAATTATTATTAAAAAGAGCACTCTTCTATTTACTTCATGCTAATCGAGAAAAAATTAGCAGAAATGGTCTTATTACATGCTTCATTGTAAGTGGAAGCGAAATAAGGGAGTACACTAGACTAAAATATAGTACCATCTCTTAAAAGCTGGTTGTTATGTAATTTTTGTTTGTATGGCCAAGAGTTCACAAATTCCCGTATGAGAAAATTTTTAAATATTTTAAAACTGAAACCAATAACAAGGAATATCTCGAAAACGGTCAACTCTTCGAGAAGTATATGACATAAACTGTGTGTTTTAACTGGATCTACGTGTTTTCTATAGTAAGTTTTTGTCTCTATCTTTCGGTTTACTAGTTATGCAAAATTCAGAAAAAATGCATACAGAATAAAGAATGCTTCAGAGGTTATTACTAGAAAATTCAAGATATACTTTTTATTTGTCAGATAAATATCTTTAATATACGCCATTTTATTAAAAATCATTAGAGCCATTTTTGAGAAAATCTAAACTATCCAAATTTTTTCCATGTGAAGAATAGTTTGTGGTGGAGGGTTTTCTTTGAAAATCTTTATGCCACATACTTGGGAAAAATTAAAGTTGAATACTAAGTTTGGTATTGAACGGACTTTTCGTTTTTGAACTATGCTACCCAGAGAGAAAGAGAGAGAGAGAGGCATCCTTTTTTCAAAACAGGCATTTTTTGCATTAAGGGGACTCGAAACATAGTCTAGTGAAAACACGTTTTTGAACAGTTAGGTGTAATACAATACCTTCTTCACTACTCTGTACATTGCACATACCTGCTAGAGAGTAAAAGAACGAAATACAAAAAGAAAGAAAAAGAAAAGTTGACAGTGTATAACGCCCGATTTTACTACATATGGCACCGCAGGCGATGATACTGATGATACATAGAATGAAGCTGGAGCACTGGTGGAATGTGATGGCGGGGGAAACCGGAGAACCCGAAGAAAACCCGTCCCTGCGCCGCTTTGTCCACCGCAAATCTCACATGCGGTCGCTTGGGATCGAACCCAAGGTAAGAGTCGAGTGGTCTAACCACATAGCGCGGCCCCAAAAGCAGGTTTACATTAAATATATTAAAATAATCCTATGCCGCTTGAAGAATAACAGGAAATGATATATATTTTCAATGTGTTCTCGTTATAATTTGCAGAAGTTTATTCAGGTTGCAAAGCTATTGAATTACACGCCGTTTCATTATTTTTGCTCATAAAACATCGCTTTAATCCTTCTTGTAAACTGAGCAACATTTCCTCTTCCTTTAATTAAAATTTCGCTGCCTTTTTTTACACCTGTTTTATTTACGTTAAACGTACAGTCGTATACAAAAACATATATGGCCTTCTTAATTCAAGTTAAACCTACGTCATCCAGTTTGTACCAACCACGTGTAAGAATTTGTTTGGTATCAATCAATCAGAGAAAAGAATTACTCAAAAATTATCGGCCGGTAAGTACCCGCTTGGAAATTAAGGCATAAAATGTTTGTCTTCACAACATTTGTCTGTACATGATTCAACATTTTTAACTATTTTTGGACATGTTGTTCAGACATTTATCATAACGGGGAATCAACTTTTGTATGTCCTCTTCAAAAAAAAAAAGCTGCCGCCAGTGAAGACAGCCACTGCAGAACACGTGTTTTGTGGCAAAAATTCACAAAGCATTCTTGTTGTGAACCGTCTGATTTCACGAATTGTCTCATCACTTGTTCAATCAAACTATAAAATACAACAGAAGGCCGCCCACTTCGTACTTCGTTATGAATATTAAATCGTCCATCATTAAATTACCTAGCCCCCTTTTCACCATTCCGTCTGTCATTACATTAAAAACCGTATTACGGAACGCACTTCACAGACGGTAAGGTCAGAAATTGTGTTAAACATTTTAAACGATCGCTAACACAGCACGATCCAACTGTGATGACGTGGAGCTGCGACACTAGCGTTGCGGCGGCGGAGGAAAGAATTGTTACTTTCCGGACGATCTCATAGATTCTTTTCACTTTCTCTACCATGTATGAACCCACAGAACTGGCTCTGACACTTTGTGTCATCGAGAGAGGCAGTGTTGCCAGCTCTTACCACTACTGGTTATACATGTGTTGTTATTTTCTCTACACGTACTATGTGCACAGTTTATAGAAAAGGTATTGTATTCCACCCACAAATTCGATACCGAGATTTCACCGGATATTTATGTTTTGACACAACTTGAATACAAAAAAAAAAGCATTTTTAGAAAAAGGTCCGTAGGTGTGTCTGGGTAGCATAGCTCAAAAACGAAAGGTCCGTTAAATACCAATCTTGGTGTTTAGGTTCAGTGTCTTCCAAGAATACGACAAGAAGGTTTTCAGGAAAATCCCCCTACCCCCAACCACCCTTTACATGAAAAATTTTGCGAAAATTTTGATTTTCTCAAAAATGGCTCAAAAGATTTGTTTAAAGTATCGTATATTAAGTATATTTATAGAAGAAAATAAAATGTATATATTGATTTTTCGAGGAATAGCCTCTGATGTCCTCTTTATTCTGGATGAATGTTGCGGAACTGGTGGATAGACAAAAACTTACTTAACGAAAAATATGTTTATGTTACAAACATTTTTTCGTGGAGTTGGCGTTTTTAAGATACTCCCTGTTATTTGTTTCAGTTTTAAAATACTTGGGGATTTGTCAACACCTGGCCATACAAACAATCATACTGGTAACCAGCTTTTAAAAGAGTTGACTATCGTTTTAGCCAAATGTATTCCCTTGTTTTTCCTTCTACTTACATGCAAGCAAGGAATATGACTGTTTTTGCTAATTTTTCCTCGATTGGCATGAAATAAATAGAAGAATAAACTTTTTAACAATAATGTATCAGAGATGTAGAGAAAACCATGTGAATGGAAAGTCAGATTTTCTCTTCGTAAAATGTAAACAATGAGAGCTGTAACTTTAATTATAATAATAACTATAATTTTACATTCACAATGCAAACGCAGCCGCAATGTAACCGCAAGAGTTTGGACTCATATTATTTAATGTGGGCATTCACATAGAAACACACAAGACGCAACACAAACTCCAAACTTTATCCTTGCGTTGCAAGCAAAGAGGAGGAATTCTGCTTCTTTACTCTAAGCATTACCTATGAAATCAACAACATGACGATCGCATTACAAGATTTTACAAGGCCTGCTTTACATACATGCTCTTCTATTTGGCCGTGGAGTGCCGCGCCATCTCTAATTTCCCTCAAGAGGTTATGACAGTCTCCTTGCGAATCCTTTGATTTAATTAATGTAAATATCATCCGCGTCTAGATTTCTTGGTTCTCATAAATCGAAGGCGCAGACAGATAATTCTAGTTTATTAAATGTGTAGCTTCATCATTTTTTGCAGTCTCTAAGCTTGTATTATTTACAAAATTTTGAATGACCAAATTATTGTGACGTCACTGCCTGAGAGTCAGTTGTTAGTATGTAAAATGTTTAAAACATATTTATTTGTAAAAGATTGAGAATTTTCCTAAGGGGTATTATTGTTTATGTTATTCAATTTGAAACTTGCAGTGCGCTTGGAAGATGTCCATATTTAATTTACAGATCCAGAAATCCGTGCCAACTGCTTACGATTACATTGTAAATGGTCTTCTCTCGCGCTTGCGCTTATGCTGCATTATGTCTGCGCTTGTATCTCAATCTGAATGTAGCATTAAAACGCACAAGCACAAAAAACCAACATCAAAACTAGACTAAAGCAATAATAACGATACTGCCCCACTTACAAGAGAATTGGCAACGTACGTAGTCAAACCGTCAGAGCCGGCACATGGGGAGGAAGAATGTATGTATTCCTAGCAGACAGCATCCACCCTTTGCTGTGCGTGTCAACCCAACGCTGCAAATCCAGCCTAATTTACTTTCTCTACACATACTATGTACATAGTGTATAGAGGTGTTGTAATGCACCCAAAAGTTCGATACCGAGATTTCACCGGAAATATATGTTTTGAGACCCCCTGAATGCAGAAAAAGCATTTTTAGAAAAATTCCGTGTGTGTGTCTGTCTGTGCGTATGTGTGTGTGTGTGTGTCTGTGGGCAGCAAATTCAAAAACTAAAAGACCGTTCAATACCAAACTTGGTATTTAAGTTAGGTATCTTCCAAGGATGCGACACGAAGATTTTCAAGAAAATCCCCCACCCCAAACTACCCTTTACATGGACAATTTTTCGAAAATTTTGTTTTCCTTAAAAATGGCTTTAACGATTTTGATTAAAATACCACATATTAAAGCCATTTCTATTACAAATAAAACGCATATCTTGAATTTTCTGGGAATAGCTTCTGAGGACTACTTTATTCTGAATGACTTTTACGGAATTTTGCATAACTGCTAAACCGTAAGTGATGGACAAAAACTTACCACACAAAAACTGTAGAGCATGTTAAAACACACAATGTATGTTGTAAACATTTTTTTCGTGAAGTTGATCGTTTTTGAGATATTTCTTGTTTTTGGTTTCAACTTTGAAAAACATACTTTTCTCATACAGCAATGTGTCAACTCGTGTCCATACAAACAAAGGAACTTCAGTCACATAGCAACCAGCTTTTGACTTCACTTTAACCTATGGTACTTCCTTATTTCGCTTCTACTTACAAGGAAGCAAGTAATAAGACTATTTCTGCTAATTTTTTCTCCATTAGCATGAAGTAAATAGAAGCATAAGCATTTTAACAATAATTTGTTGCAGGGATGTAGAGAAAGTCATGTGAATGGAACACATCAGATTTTCTTTCTATCGCATTGTATTTTGCATGCAGCAACGCTCTAAACAACAGCAGTAAACTATATTTATTAAAAATCTGATGTGCTACCTTCACATAAGTTTCGCTAATTGTTCCATATGTGAACCATTCTTACTAAAGGTTATTATTTTATCTACATCATGATAATCCAGATAAACATTAGAGATGATCCCTTTGCATGGTGCCGTTTAAGAAATGTTAGGCTGCCTAAAATTGAAATCAACAAGAAGGAATATGTCGAAAACGGCGAACTCGACAAGAAAAACACATATCACATAAATAATGTATTTTAACAAGATCTACGGTTTTGTGTAGTAAGTTTTTGTCTATCTCTTATAATTAAAATTCTGCAAAACTAATCCATAATAAAGAGGTCTTCAGAGGCTATTCCCATAAAATTAAAAATATACACTATGTTTGTGATGTAAATATTTTTAATACACGGTAATTTTATCAAAATCGTTGGAACCATTTTTGAGAAAAAGAAAATTTTCAAAACTTTACATGTAAAGGGTAGTTTGGGTGAGGGAATTTTTCTCAAAATATTCGTGTCGCATCCTTGGAAGATACTAAACTTTAATACCAGGTTTAGTATTTTATGGATGTTTCCTTTTTTTTAATTATCCTGTTTACACACACACACACACACACACACACACACACACACACACACGCGGCCTTTTTACTAAAAATACCTTTTTTTTATATTCAGTGGATCGCAAAATATATATTCCCGGTGAAATCTCGGTATCGAATTTTTAGGTGCAATACAATAGCTTCTTTGTATACCATGTTCATAGTACGTAGAGACAGTAGAATTTAACTTTGGTAATGATGTTTTTAGCCATTCTAAATAGACAGCAGAGAAAGTATTGTGAATTGATACAGCACATGTCTTGTCACGAGGCTAAGAGGGATTTAAAAGGGAAATATAAATTACAACAAATAATATAAATTATACCAAGAGGGGACAAATGTAGACATTGAAAATGGGCAGGGAAGAAAGATTTCAAACACGTATAAGTAGCCGAGTTGACAGGAGCTGGTAGCACAGTACCGTTGGGGGTAGAGCATTGAACCGAGGGGGTGAGATTGCACTACCCGAGGGGAACATAACAGGAAAAGAGAAAACAGTGCTCCTGCTGGTCAGGCGACACTTTTTGGTGCACTTGGCGTAGAACATCTGCAGAGCAAAGATGTGATATTTGGAGTCCGTGATGGAGCCGAACAGGCTACCTTTAGTTGTGAGGGAAATAATTATTTTAATACAGACCAGAGTACGGACGAAATCACTGCACCAAAAGTAATAAGTAATAATAGTCGCTGTCGGATAAAGCATAGTTTAAGAGTAGAACATTTAGGAGGAATACGTGTGTGTTCGACGACGGATAAAGACCGAACTAAATGAATAAATCGCTTGTGTCTTACTACACCTGAAAAGAGATTCCATGCTAGCAAAATCCTGAGCTAGGGCACCCACATCTCCACACCATTCCTAAATATCCAAAAGCTGCACCCAGGCTACGAACCCGTAACTCCGTTAACGCCCCAAAATGAACAACATCTAAACCACTTCATTTCTATGTGTTTTTTCAATTCATTTAATCAGCAGTAGAGAATAATCTACATAAACAATAGAATTACTGTCATCTGGGTACTCAATTTCGTTCCCAGGATTTAACCAAATACAGAAAACGAAACAAAAGAAAAAAAAAAGTTGAAAGCTTCAACAGCTGATTTATTCATTGATTCAGGATTGTGTTGTAACATTTACATTATTATTTTTTTTTTTAAATTGATGTAATTGCCATAAAAAGAGTTGACAGCGAGGTGGTAGAGTTGGTGAGCGAAGTGCTGCTGCTGATGATGATTATGATTAATTGGATTTGTTATTGCATCTGGTGACAAGAGGTTTACCAAACCGCAGTATAATTATTATTGTAGCGGAGTGATATGTGTCTCCCCGTTTTAATTAGCTTAGCCGCGGCTCCTGCGGTTTTCACAAATTAAAAGGTGTATAGCAATAGCAAGCTTGCAACTCCACCGTCCCCTTTTAAAATAATGCGTGCGGCTACCACATACTTGCACCACGCACAGCAACCTTCGTACGCCATCCACGCCGAAATTTAATGTAAAATACACGTTTTGAGAACCTCAGATTCCTGTGAAAAGCATAATTAAAATCAAGATAAAAATTAGCAGAAATGGTCTTATTACTTGCTTCCTTGTAAGTAGAAGGGAAATAAGGGAGTGCCATAAGCTAAATCGATATTTATTTATTTATTTATTGCATTTCCAAAATGTTAGTCCTTTTTAACAATTATATATTAGGAGGACACACACACGGACCTTATTCTAAAAATCTGATGTGTTCCATTCACATGACTTTTTCTACATCTCTGCAACAAATTATTGTTAAAAAGCTTATTCTTCTATTTACTTCATGCTAATCGAGAAAAAAGTAGCATAAATAGTCTTATTACTTGCTTACTTTAAGTAGAAGGGAAATAACGGGGTACTATAGGTTAAAGTAATAGTCAAAAGCTGGTTGCTATGTGACTGAAGTTCCTTTGTTTGTATGGACAGGAGTTATTGTGTGTTTTAATGTGCTGTACATTTTTTGTGTGTTATGTTTTTGTCCATCCCTTACGGTTTAGCAGTTATGCAAAATTCCGGAAAAATTCATCCTGAATAAAGTTATCTTCAGAGGCTATTCCCAGAAACTTCAAGATATACATTTTATTTGTCATGTAAAAATATTTAAGATTAGACATTTTAATCAAAATCGTTAAGAGTCATTTTTGAGAAAATCAAAATTTTCGAAAAAAGCTCCATGTAGTTGGAGGTGGGGGGATTTTCTTGTAAATCTTCGTGACGCATCATTGGAAGATAACAAACTTAAATACCAAGTTTGGTATTTAACGGTGTTTACGTTTTTGAGCTATGCTGTCCACAGACACACACACACACACACACACACACAAACACGCGCGCGCGTGCGCGGATCTTTTTCCGAAAATGCTTTTTTTTATAAAGGGGATCCTAAAACATACGAGTATATTTCCGGTGAGATCTCGGTATCGAATTTTTGGGTGGAGTGCAATACCTTCTCTATACACTATGTGCATAGTACATATAGAGAAAGTAAAAATGACCTTTTAGGATACAGGAGACTCTAAAACTTGTATTTCCGGTGAATTTTCGGTATTGAATTTGGTATACATACTACGTATAGAGAAAGTAAAAATATTATGTGTTCCTTTCACATGACTTTCTCTACATCTCAACAAATATTAGTCCTATTTTACAATTGTGTATTAGGAGGCACACACACGGACCTTTTTCTAAAAATGACGTATTTGGACACTAGAGACTCTAAAACGTGTATTTCTAGTGAAATCTCGGTATTAAATTGTTGGGTGAATGCAATACCTCCTCTATACACTATGTATACATAGTACGTGTAGAGAAAGTAAAAATATTATGTGTTCCCGTTACATGACTTTCTCTACAGCTCAACAAATTATTGTTAAAAAGCTTGTTCTCCTATCTACTTCATGCTAATCTTAATATTTGCTTCATTGTAAGTAGTAGAGAAATAAGGGAATACACTAGGTTAAACAGACAGTCAAATGTTTTAAAATGTGGTTGCTATGGAACTGAAATTACTTTGCTTGTATGGTCAGGAGTACACAAATTCCCGTATGAGAATAGTTTTAAGTATTGTAAAACTGAAACCTTAATCAGGAATATCTCGGAAATGGTCAATTCCACGAAAAAAAGTATAGGTCATACAATGTGTATTTTAACGAGACCTATATTTTTTGTATAGTAAGTTTTTGTATATCCTTTATGGTTTACAAATTATGTAAAATAAAGCAAAATGCATCCAGTATAAAGAATGTCCTTAGAGGCTATTCCCAAAAAATTCAAAATATACATTTTATATGACATGTAAATAATATCCGGTAATTCAATGAAAATCGTTAAAGCCGATTGTGAGACAATTATAATTTTCGAAATTTTTTCTTTCGGGTAGTTTGGGGTAGGGGGATTTTCCTCAAAATCTTGGAAGATACTAAATCTAAATACCTAGTTTAGCATTTAACGGTCTTTTCGTTTTTGAACTATGCTGTCCACATACACACACGGACACAGAAACGCACACACAGGACCTTTTTAAAAAAAGGCATTTGTCGGACATAGGGGACGTCAAAACATATATTTTCGGTGAAATCTCGGGACCGAATTTTTGGTTGGAATGCGATACCTTCTCTTCTCTATCCACTATGTATATTGAACATACGGGGCTAGAGAAAGTAATATACGTACGGATATGCTTATAAGTTTTCTACCACATACTTGCAGCAAGCAGAGGAACTTTTGTACCATCCACTAATTTGATAGCGAGATTTAAATTCGGAAATACATGTTTTGAGGACCCCAGCCTGAATCCTGTGAGCAGCACTACTGAAAAAGCTAATGTTATCCGTTCACATGACTTAATATGTATCTCAACAAATTATTGTTAAGCTTTTCCGGCCTAATTTATTTTCGATTGAAATTGCCTTTAAACAACTAATGGCATAGGATGGATACTTGTGGCCTTAAACATCTGATCTTACCTGCCTCTTATTGGTAGTTCAGTTGTCTAAACTACTAAAGAACTGAACTTACTGATCAGGATTTCAATTTGAAAGTTAACACAGTTTGAAGTCTTCGCTGCAGTGCTACAAGTGATAAAGGAAGGGAAGGTCCCAAGTAAAATAAGCGCTGATTGGTATACCTCACTGTTGAGTAGACCTCGATAGCACTGTAGCGAAATATTGTTGTGCATTTGTGTTAGAAAAAGGTATAATTGAAAGCAATTTATTTTCGGCTTTACCTGTTTTAAGCTATGTTAACATAAAAAGAAAAGACCAAAATATACACCAATAAAGGTAGGGAATTATTAAAGGCTAGCCTTCCCAAATCCAAAATTTTAACTGTGACCCTCGAACAGCAAATACACATAATGATGCCATATGGCACCATTGGGCTGGAAAAGGTTTAACAGCATATTCTTTATGTATTTCATGCTAATCGAGATAAAATTAGCAGAAATAGTCTTATTATTTATTGATTGTAAGTAGAAGGTAAATAGGGGAATACATTAGGCCAAAACGATAGTCAAATCTTTTAAAAGCTGGTTGCTGTGTGGTTGAAATTCGTTTCTTTGTATGGCCAGAGTATAAGTGTTTTAAAACATTTAACTATCACTTTAGATAGCGCATTCCTTTAGTTGCCTTCTACTTATAAGGAATTAAGCAATAAGAACATTCTGCTAACGTTTATCTCGATTAGCATTGTGTAGGAGGAATAACAATGTTGTGTAAGAAGTCTGTTTGTTCAGCAGCTAGAGAAAGTTATGTGAGGTAACACTTCACATGTTCTGTAAAAGATGCATATGTGACTTCGTATTTAATTTTTGTATCTTTTAAGGATGCGACACGAAAATCCTCCCAACCCAAAATACTCTTTATATGAACTTTTTTTTTTTAATTTTCTTATTTTGTCAAAAATGGCTCAAATGATTTTAATTAAAATATGGTATATTAAAGCTATTTACATTACAAATAAAATGCATATCTTGAATGTTCTAGGCATAGCTTCTAAAGACCGATTCATTCTGGATGAATTTCGCTGAATTTTGTATCACTGGTAAAGGTTATAAGGATTACAGAAAAATGCAGATCTCGTTAAAACACACAATTTATGCCATATACCTTTTGTCCGTGAAGTTGGCCATTTTTGAGATATTCCTTGTTATTGGTTTCAGTTTTAAAATATTTACACTTTTTACTTTCTCTATACGTACTATGTACATAGTGTATAAGGAAGGTATTGTATTCCATCCAAAAATTTGATACCGACATTTCACCGGAAATATATGTTTTAGGGTCCCCTGTATGCAAAAAAAGTATTTTTACAAAAAGATCCGTGTGTGTCAATGGACACGAATACTCAAAAACAAAAAGTCAGTAAAATACCAAACTTGAAGATTTTCAGAAAAATCCCCCCACTCCCAAACTACCCTTTACATGGAACTTTTTTCGAAATTTTTTATTTTCTTAAAAATGGCCATAGCGATTTTGATTAAAATATGAAATATTAACAATATTTACCTGGCAAATAAAATGTATATCTTGAATTTTCTGGGAATAGCCTTTAAAGACTATTTTATTCTGGATGAATTTTACAGAATTTTGCATAACTGCTAAACCGTAAGAAATGGACAAAAACTTACTCCACAAAAAATGTAGAGCACGTTAAAACACACAATTTATGTTGTGTACATTTTTTTCATGTAGTTGATCGTTTTTCAGATATTCCTTGTGTTTAGTTTCAGCTTTTAAAAACTAACTTTTCTCATACGGGAATTTGTCAACTCGTATCTATACAAACAAAGGAACTTCAGTCACATAGCAACCAGCTTTTGACTACCACTTTAACCTATGGTACTCCCTTATTTCGCTCCTACTTACAAGGAAACAAGTAATAAGACTATTTCTGCTAATTTTTTTCTCGATGAGCATGAAGTAAATAGAAGCATAAGCTTTTTAATAATAATTTGTTGCAGAAAGTCGTGTGAGTGGAACACAGAAGATTTTTTGAACTTTGAGGTGAAAAAGCTGGAACATTGGTTTGGACAGTATGATAATCAACATAAGCTCATAATCATACATTAAGAGGATCCTTAGCTATTGAAGAAGTAACATATAGAAATGGACGCTGTTGTTGCATCAGAATATTGTGCCATTTCCTGGAATATACATACATTTGTGGGATTAGTTGTGATTTCCCAGTTCACTCTCTCCCAGAGGCGTACCCTCCTTCTCCAACTTAGGACAATGGATGGTGTTCCCCAACGGCATTCACTTCGGCTCGAAGCTAATTTTCTTAATAGTTTTGCAGCTGTCTAGTTTGGTTAAAAACGGTGTCATTTGTTTCTCTTGATATATTCGTTTACTTATTCCAAGTCGCTGTATGATACGTATATTAATATTCCGTCTTACTTGCTTTCTTGTAAGCAGAAGGGAATACACTAGGCTAAAGCGATAGTCAAATCTTTTAAAACCTGACTTCTATGTGACTGAAATTCAGTTAGATTGCCTGGCCAGGAGTTGACAAATTCCCGAATAAGAAAAGTTAAAGAATTATAAATCTAAAACCAAGAACAAGAAATAATTCGGAAATGGTCAACTCTATGAAAAAATCTTATGTATTGCATCCACATATCTTTCTCTAGATGTTCCGCAAACAAAGCTTTTGTTCAAAAGATTAATATTTTAGTTGCATCATTCTAAGCAAGAGAAACATAGCAGAATTAGTCATATTACTTGTTCCCTTGTAAAGTAGAAGGTAAATAAGAAAATGCACAGGCTAAAGCGAGCCTTGTCATTTAAAAGGCGGTCGTTATGTGAAACAATTGAAATTCCAATCTCTTTTTTTGCCAGGAATAAACAAACAAGAAACGAGAGAAACATGTCTTCCCGTTCGAGAAAAATTTAAATGCCTTAAAATGGATACCAATAATCCCGAATAACTCGAGAAAGGCTAATTCTACAAAAAATGTAGGTATATGAAAAAAATTGTGTGATCTACATTTTTGTGTAGTAGATAAGATTAGTCTTTCTCTTTGGTTTACCATTGTGCAACCCTCATACAGAAATAGGACGTCTTCAGAAAACCTTACCAGACAATTTCAAATATACATTTAATGCGTCAATTAAATATATTTAATATACAGTACTTTAATCAGAATCGTTATAGCCATTTTTAAGAAACTCAAAATTTTATAATTTTTCCTCAGTGTAAAAGGTAGTTTAGGGCGAAGGAATGTTCCTCAAAATATTCGTATCGCATCCTTGGAAGATATTAAATTTAAATACCAAGTTTAATTTTTTAGTTATCGTGTTCACACACACACACACACACACACACACACACACACACACACACACACACACACACACAGACCTTTCTCTAAAAATCTGATGTGTTCCATTCACATGACTTACTCTACATTTCTGATAAAATATTGTTAAAAAGCGTATGCCTCTACTTACTTCATGCTAATCGAGAAAAAAATTAGCAGAAATAGTCTTACTTGCTTCCTTGTAAGTAGAAGCAAAAAAAGGGAGTACCATAGGTTAAAGTGATAGTCAAAAGCTGGTTGCTATGTGACTGAAGTTCCTTTGTTTGTATGGACACGAGTTGATAAATTCCTGTATGATAAAAGTATAAGTTTTTCAAAGCTGAAACCAAAAACAAGGAATATCTCAAAAACGATCAACTCCACGAGAAAAAAATGTATATAACACAAATTGTGTGTTTTAACGTGCTCTAAATTTGTATGAGGTAAGTTTTTGTCAATCTCTTACGGTTTAGCAGTTATGCAAAAGTCCGTAAAATTCATCCAGAATAAAGTAGTCTTCAGAGGCTATTCCCAGAAAATTCAAGATGTACATTTTATTTATCAGGTAAATATCTATAATATACGATATTATATTCAAAATCGTTAAGAGCCATTTTTGAGAAAATGAACATTTTCGAAAAAAGTTCCGTGTAAAGGTTAGTTGGGGTGGGGAATTTTCTTGAAGACCTTCGTGAGCATCCTTGGAGAAAACGAAACCTAAATACCAAGTTTGGTATTCAACGCAGACAAACACACACACAGAGCTTTTACCAAAAATACTTTTTTGAATTCAGGGGGACCAAAAGCACGTATTTCCGGTGAAATCTCTATATTGAATTTTTGGGTGCATTACAATACCTTCTCTATACACTATGTACATAGTACATGTAGAGAAAGTAAAATGCTTTGTTTCTTGGATGCATGGGACTCTAATACGTGTATTTCCGGTGAAATCTTTGTGTCACATTTTTGGGTGGTGAGTAATATGTCCCCTGTAGTAGAGAAAGTAAAAGCAACCAAATATAAAAGTAAACGTTAATATCTCGGAAACTAATTATCTAAACACATGTTGTAACCAATAAATGCTATATAATAGTTTCGTAGGAACCGGACTGAAATATCGCTGATGGTTGGGTTTCTTAAGGAAAATCGCTACTTTCTCAGCACGTACTATGTACATAAAGTATAGCGAAGGTACTGCCTTCCAATAAAAAATTCGATACCGAGATTTCACCGGAAATACACGTTTTTGGTCCCCTGTACGCAAAAAAAAAAAAAAAAAAAAAA
Source organism: Hymenopus coronatus (assembly GCA_030762935.1). Classification (NCBI taxonomy): domain Eukaryota; kingdom Metazoa; phylum Arthropoda; class Insecta; order Mantodea; family Hymenopodidae; genus Hymenopus; species Hymenopus coronatus. The sequence continues at coordinate 136,713,008 of CM060886.1, forward strand.
AAAAAAAAAAAAAAAAAAAAAAAAGTATTTTTTTAAAAAAGGTATCTGTGTGTGTTGGTATGTCTGGAACACAACTCAAAAACGAAAAGTCAGTAAAATACCAAGCTTGGTATTTTAAGTTTAATATCTTCCAGGGATACGACACAAAGATTTTGAGAAAAATCCCTCCACCCAAAACTACCCTTTACATGGAAAACATTTCGAAATTTTTTTATTACCTCAGAACTGACTCTTTAACGATTTTGATTAAAGTACCCCATATTAAAGATATTTATATCACAAATAACATATATATTTTGAATTTTCTGGGAATAGCCTCTAAAGACTTCTTTTTGGTAAACTGTAACAGATAGACAAAAACTTACTGCTTAAATAATGCAGATCTCGTTAAAACACACAATTTATGTAATATATGTTTTTTTTCGTGAAGTTGACCATTTCTGAGATACTTCAAGTTATTTGTTTCAGATTTAAAATACTTAAAAGCTTTTCTCACATTTTTACTTTCTCTACACGTACTATGTACACAGTGTATAGAGAAGGTATTGTATTGCACCCAAAAATTCGATACCGAGATTTAACCGGAAACACATGTTTTGGGTCAGCCTGAATCCAAAAAATCATTTTTGGAAAAAGGTACGTGTGTGTATGTGTGTGTCTGTGGACAGCATAGCTCAAAAACGAAGAGGCCGTTAAATACCAAACTTGGTATTTAAGTTTGGTATCTTCCAAGGATGCGACACGAAGATTTTTAAGAAAATCCCCCCACCCCAACTACCCTTTACATGGAACTTTTTTGATTTTGATGTTCTCAAAAACGGCTCTAACGATTTTGATTAAAATATCGTATATTAAAGACATTTACCTGACAAATAAAATGTATATCTTGAATTTTCTGGGAATAGCCTCTGAAGACTACTTTATTCTGTATGAATTTTACGGAATTTTGCGTTACTGCTAAATTGTAGGAGATCGACAATAACTTACCACACAAAAAATGTAGAGCAAGTTAAAACACACAAAGTCATATAAGCTTTTTTCGTGGAGTTGATCGTTTTTTAGATCTTCCTTGTTGTTGGTTTCAGCTTTAAAAAGCATACTTTTCTCATATGGGAATTCGTCAACTCGTGTCCATACAAATAAAGGAACTTCAGTCACATAGCAACCAGCTTTTGACTATCACTTTAACCTATGGTACTCCCTTACTTCGCTTCTACTTATAAGAAAACAAGTAATAATACTATTTCTGTTAATTTTTCTCAATTATCATGAAGTTAATAGAAGATAAGTTTTTTAACAATAATTTTTTACGGAGATATAGAGATAGTCTTGTGAATGGAACACATCAGATTTTTTCACACAACGTCTACCTTTTAAACGATTTAACGATCGCTTTAGCCAAATGTATTCCCTTATTTTCCTTCTACTTACAATGAAGCAAGTAATACGGCAAAGTCTGTTATTTTATCTCAATTAGTGTGATATACATAAAAGAATATTATTTTTTAAGAATGGTTTGTATTTTGGAAAGGCTAGAGAAAGTTATGTGAACGGAAACATCAGATTTTTTTTAAGAAAGTAGATATAAGTCTAGAGAGAGAGATTAATCAATGTTTAAATCCGTTTTGAGGGGGATTTCAGCGGAACTTATGAGGTGTACTTTTGGTGGTGTACAATTCTTCCACTACCTTCCATAGGTAAGCGGTAGAGAAACTGGAAATGTATCTGTAAGCTGCTTTGTTGGTGACGAAATGAATGTTGCTAAATTAACGCGTGTTTTTAAACTGAATTGAAGCTGACATATTTTTTGCTTAAAGAGAAAATCTATCTGATGTAAACGAGTTTTTATCATAGCCAACTCTATGTAAACGATGCAGTGTGTGTTTTGTTTCGCTGCACTAATGAGTATTTGCTAAATAGACCGACATGAAATATCTTGCTTCGAGAGCAAAATCATTTAACCTGCAGTCACACGAGAGATGACCTCTCCAATTATCCCACGCGTTTGTGATGTACGTAGTGTGTAAAATGTTTGTCATTTGTTTCATAATAGCAGCGCTTATGAAATTAGGCGTCAAAGTTCCTGTATCGCACTGGTCCTTACTACATAGCAAATTTGTGCTTTGTACAGTTCGTTATAGTCTCAAAATATTTTCACTGAATATACAGCAAGCAATTTTAAGCACATGTATTACTGAAAGCTTGAAATTCCAAACTAATATAATGTAATGCAAATAAATTTTAGTGCAAATTTTGCCCATTTTGCGCTAATAATTTCGAGGTTATGTCAAATTATTTTATGTTTTTGTCACAGAATATGTAAAAATTTGGACTAATGTTTTAAGCCTAGGTTCACAATACATCTACTTTTTGAAATTGCCATAGGTTTCTCTGTGTATTCTTTGATTTAGGCTCCAACAAATTTAAAGTTATGAATGAACTTTTTTTTTTTTTTTCAACTTATCGTCCTTTGACCTGGTTGGTCATATCGCACGATGCATAAAATTGGTGAAATGATCTCCCTAAGCGAGATTCGAACTCAAGACCTGTTGAATATGAAGCAGACACGCTACCACCACACTATCCAGGCGGGCAAATGTGCTCTTTTGTCATAAAAATATAATTTTGTGCTTTGAAAATAGAAAACATTATTCAAAACATCTGGCAGTAAAACTTATGGCATTCTTGTTCATTGCACCTCTGTGAACATGTACAGAACATTTAAATTGTATCAGGATGCGAACTGAAGTTTTTCTTGTCGAGTCCAGTACAGTTTCACCTCTAATGCTTGCTGTAGCTCCAGTTAAGGCATTTAAAAATTGCGCCAGGTGACCAATTATACTTCTTACTTTCCTTACACGTACTCTGTATACAGTGTATAGAGAAGGTACTGTATTCCACCCAAAAATTCGATACTGAGATTTCATCTGAAATATATGTTTTGAGACCACCGTGCGTGTGTCTGTCTGCCTTTGGGCAGCATAGCTCAAAAACGAAAAGACCGTCAAATACCAAACTTGGTATTTAAGTTCCATATCTTCCATGGATGCGATACGAAGATTTTCAAGAAAATCCCCCCACCCCCAACTACCCTTCACATGGAAAAATTTTCGAAAATGTTGATTTTCTAAAAAAATGGCTCTAACGATTTTGATTAAAATATCATATATTAAAGATATATACTTGACAAATAATATGTTTATCTTGAATTTTCTGGGAATAGCCTCTGAAGACTACTTTATTCTGGACGAATCTTACGGAATTTTGTGTAACTGGTAAACCGTAAGAGATAGAAAAAAACTTACCACACAAAAAATGTCGAGCACATTAAAACACACAATTTATAATATATACATTTTTTTTTGTGGAGTTGATTGTTTTTGAGATACTCCTTGTTTTTGGTTTCAGCTTTAAAGCTTATAATTTTCTCATACAGAAATTTGAAATTGCTGTCCATACAAAAAAAAGGAACTTCAGTCACATAGCAACCAGCTTTTGGCTATCACTTTAACCTATGGTACTCCCTTATTTCGCTTCTACTTACAGGGAAGCAAGTAATAAGACTATTTGTGCTAATTTTTTTCTCACTTATAATGAAGTAAATAGAAGCATAAACTTTTTAACAAAAATTTGTTGCAGAGATATAGAGAAAGTCATGTGAATGTATTACATCATAATTTTTTTTTTCCAGGAATGTTTTATAAAATCGTGTGATTATCCGTTTTAATTGCGGCCGGCAAAACACGGCGCGCAACATGGAATTTGTGAAACGAGGTTTCAATAAAATCCGAGAGAAGCCACGCTTTCATTAGCCCCTTTATTAATTACGAATCGTGGATTTATCTCGGAAAGCTGCAATATCATAATCAAAATCTCCGCCGGCCAGCTTGTTACATTTTTAAATTCCTTTGTAGACCTAACTACATCATTTATTTAAAAAATCCGGGGGACAGAGCGAGGCTTGTGCCGGAGTTACACAAATAACTTTGCCTCGCAGCCTCTCGCGCAATTATCCGATAGTGTTTTGTTAACTGTGTGACAATCGAAGCCTCAGCTCTAGTGTTTTCTATCAGAGATTGTATTAAAACTGTTCTTGTACCAAAAATGTTCGAGTTTGCAACCCATAGAGCACTAAAAATACCACGTTCATAATAGGGAAGCCACTTTATTCCACCCAAAAATTCGTTACCGAGATTTCACCAGAAATATATGTTTTAGGGTCCCCTTTAACTAAAAAAAGCATTTTCGGAAAAAGGTCCATGTGTGTATGTGTATGTGTGTCTGTGAACACGATAACTCAAAACGAAAAGTCGGTAAACCCACCTCCAACTACCCTTTACATGGAACTTTTTTCAAAAAGTTTGATTTTTGCAAAAATGGATCTAACGATTTTGATTAAAATATCGTATATTAAAGCTATTTACCTAACAAATAAAATGTATATTTCGAATTTTCTGGGAATAGCCTATGAAGAGCACCCTATTCTAGATGAATTTTACGGAAGCTGAAACTGTTAAACCGTAAGAGATGGACAAAAATTTACGACACGAAAAATGTAGAGCAAGTTAAAACATACAATTTATGTTATATACATTTTTTTCGTGGAGTTCATCGTTTTTGAGACATTCCTTGTTTTTGGTTTCTGCTTTGAAAAACTTATACTTTTCTCATACAGGAATTTGTCAACTCCTGTCCATACAAAGGAACTTCACTCACTTAGCAACCAGCTTTTGACTATCACTTTAACTTATGGTACTCCCTTCGGTTCTACTTACAAGGAAACAAGTAATAAGACTATTGCTGCTAATTTTTTTTTTTTTTTTTTTCTGATTAGCATGAAGTAAATAGAAGTATAAACTTTTTAAGAATAATTTGTTGCAGGGATATAGAGAAAGTCATGCGAATGTTACATATCAGATTTTTAGAAACATGTCTGTGTTATTATTATTATCATTATTTGTTAGTTAACGATACTGTCAACTGGCAGGATCATAACAGCACCGGCGGAATCGTGTGAGTTGGTGTGTGTGTGTGTGTGTGTGTGTGTCTGAATTGCATGTGTGAGTTCCGTATGTGTTGTGTATGCGTGTCTGAGTTGTGTGTTTTGTGTGTGTTGTGAGTTACGTATGTGTTTATGTGAGAACATTGGACAGCATAACTAAAAACATAAAGCACACACACACAGATGTACCTTTTCATACAAATGTTGGTTTCAGGGAATCCCAAGGCGTTCATTTTCAGTGAAACTGAATATCGAATTTTTGGGTGGAATGCAATTCCTTTCCTCCTACAATGTGTATGGTAGAGGAAGTAAACGTGGTTGTTAGATCTATGCTCTTTGTGTGACTCCTAAGAGGCATTAAAAAAAGGCAAAGTAAGATTTGTTCTTTATGTTACGGTTTATTAATTCAACATAAGCTACTAGGAGCGATCAATAAGTCCTCAGAAAATCCAATTAATTGCACTCGTAGCATCGAACAAAGTTTGTGTTTAGTAAGCGCGTCTCTAACTAATTGGCAGTTAAAGTTTTAGTTATATTCATCACGTTGTTTCGTTCCCATGGGCGATTGAATCAACACTCTTGTGCTTATTTATAAATATGGTTCAAATCGAGTTTGCTGCGGCGATTATACACTTTTATTTAAAAGATTTGACACCGAAAGTGATAAAAGCCGAGATGGATGAAGTTCATGACACATCTGCTCCCGCGTTTGCAACAATTTACTATTGGATAAATGCATTTGAACGTGGCCGTACATCCACAAATGATGAACATGGTTCCGAAAGTCCAGTAGAAGTAGCTTCCTCCGAAATGATTGACAAAATCCAGGATATGGCTTTGAATGATCCACGAATCAAAGTTCGCGCAATAGTAGAGGTCACAAGGTACAGTGTTCTCAATTAGGCCTGACAAAGGTCTCGGCAAGATGATCTCAATGGAGAATAAACGCAATCGTGTGATCGATTCGAAAGCTGGTTTGGTACTTTCCGTCGAATTCATGACGAGTTTCTGCGTCGATACATAACTATGGATGAAGCATGGATACACTACTACACTCAGATAAAAAAGAACAGTGGAAAAGGTGAGTTTTAAAGGCGAATCGGCTCCGAAGAAGGCAAAGGTTGTGAAATCTTCAGATAAGGTGATGGCCTCGGATTTTTGGGATGCACGCGGAATCATCTGTATTGATTACTTGCAGAAAGGAAGAACGATACATGGAGAGTAATATGCATCTTTATTGCTCTAGTTGAACAGAGAAATCAAGAAATAACGCCCTCATCTGGCAAAGAAAATGATTCTCTTCCATCAAGGCGATGCAGGGGCGCACACCTGCGCAGTTTCGATACTGAACATTGTGGAATTAAGGTTTGAATTACGACATCCACCGTATTCATCTGATTTGGCCCACATAGACTTTCTACTTTCTCTACACGTACTATCTACATAGTCCATAGATAAGGTCTTGTAATGGACCCAAAAATTCGATACCGAGATGTCACCGGAATTACATGTTTTGGGTTCCCCTGAATCGAAAAAAAAGTACTTTTGGAAAAAGGCCCGTGTGTGTGTGCGCGCAAGCGCGTGTGTCTGTGGACATCTTAGCTCAAAAACGAAAAGACCATTAAACACCGAACTTGGTATTTAAGTTCAGTATTTTCCAAAGATGCGACACGAAGATTTTTCAAGAAAATCCGTCCACCCCAAACGACCCTTCACATGCTACTTTTTCGAAAATTTTGATTTTCTTAAAAATTGCGAATACCATATAATAAAGATATTTACCTGACAAATAAAATGTATATACTGAATTTTCTGAAAATTACCCCTGAACACTACTTTATTCTGGATGAATTTTACGGAAGTTTGCATAACTGTTAAACCGTAAGAGATAGACAAAAACTTCCCACAAAATATGTAGAGCACGTTAAAACATACAATTTATGTTATATACATTTTTTCGTGGAGTTGATATTTTTTGAAATATTCCTTGTTTTTGGTTTCAGCTTTAAAAAAACTTATACTTTTCTCATATGGGAATTTGTCAACTCTTGTCCATACAAACAAAGGAACTTCAGTCACATAGCAAGCAGCTTTCTACTATCACTTTAAACTATGGTATTCCTTATTTCCTTTTACTTACAATTATTTATGCTATTTTTTTCTTTCTCGATTAGCATGAAGTAAATAGAAGCATCGGCTTTTTAACAATAATTTGTTGCCGAGATGTAGAGAAAGTAATGTGAATGGAACACATCAGATTTTTTTTTATTTCCAAACTTAAAGAAATGGCTTGGTGGAAACCGATTCATATATAACAAAGGGGTTATCTACCAAACAGATGCCTATTTTGAGGACCATCCGAAATCATACTTTTTGGAAGGTTAAAACAGTTTGAGAAATGCTGGGAGAAGTGTATCGAACTAAAAGAAGATAATTTTTTCTATCCTTTTCTAAGGACTTATTCGCAGAGTATACATGAGGATATACAATTTAAGTGTCATGTAAATATCCCAAATTTATAGTTTTTAATGAATATTTACAGTCTTTTTAGCAAGCAAAATATAACGAGAATTTTAGGGACTTTAAATACGAAAGCAGTAGAAGAAGGAGGAAGAACGAAAGACGGGAAACAAGCATAACATTAAAATTTTACAGAAAGAAATAAACATAGGAAGAAAGTGGCTGTAACGACTGCGCTGCAATAAAAGGGCGCTTCCTAAAACAATGTCGAAGCCAGATGACGTTACTTCCGGACGTAAAAGTGTTTTCATTGTTTAATGATGGGTCATAATCCTGGAAATGCGATGTAGTTACATCTTGCTGGAAAATGATTTCCATAACACTGAGGGAGAGAGATTTAAGGTGTTGGGATATTTCCTTATGTAAAAGTTTTATTTGTCCCAGAAAGAGTTTTGGTGTCGCCGTAGTGGCGTTTAAAATCTGAAAGTAATTTAAGATCAGTATTAACTTTTGTGGTTCTGGATCATAAGAGTTTCTCTACTGCCACAGTAATAGAAAATGTGAGCATAAAATGGCAGAGCTTGCTTTATAACTAGACCGGTTTAACAGTAGCAATAGTTTCTCGCAGAATAGGCAAAGAAAGCCATGTGAATGGAACACGTCAACATTTTTACTTTCTCTAGCACGTAGGTATATACATAGTAAATTGATAAAGTATTGCGTTCCGCACAAAAATTCGATACCGAGATTTCACCGGAAATACATGTTTTAGGTTTCTATGAATCCAAAAAAGAAAAAAAGAAGCATTTTTAGAAAAAGATCCGTGCGCGTGCATGTGAGTGTGTATGTAGAATTTAAAGGGCTATTATGATTAATGCAAGGTCATTTTATTAATTGTATCATGTGTATAAATTATACATTTTTGTTTATCTGAAATTTAAAAGATTTATTTTGTGTGTGTGTGCTTAAGTTTAGTATTTTTAGTATTTTCCAACGATGCGACACGAAGACTTTTAGGGAAATCTGCCCATCCACAACTACCCTTTAGATGGACCTTTTTTTGAACACTTTCATTTTCTCAAAAACGGCTCTGGCGATTTTGATTAAAATAAGATGTCTTCATGACAAACAAATGTATTTCTTGAATTTTCTCAGATGACCTCTTCATTCTGAATAACTTTTGCACATATTTTATGTAACTAGTAAACCGTAAGAAATAGATAAAAGCTTACTGCCCAAAAACGGGCGGACTTCTTTCTTTTCGTCTCTCTTTTGTTTCCTTCTGGCAAGCAACATGAACGGAATTTCGCTTGTTTCAAATAGCGACCGGCTTTTAAAAGATTTAACTGTCGCTTTAGCCTAATGTATTCCCTTCTACTTACAAAGGAAGCAAGTAATAAGGACATTTCTGCTAATTTTATGTCGATCAACATGAAGTAGGTATCAGAAAAAGCTTTTTAAAACTATTCTGTTACAGATGTTTAGAGTGAGTCATATGAATGGAACACATTAGACTTTTTTTGTTCTTTTAAATTTGAAGCTAACCATTTCAGAGACGTTTCCCTGTTATCATCCGTTTCATCTCACTTTTGTTATACTGTTGGCCATGAAAGCGGAACGGAACTTTTCAATGATAACCGCATAGCGACAGCTTTTAAAACATTTGACTTATGTATTCCCTTATTCCCCTTTTACTTACAAGAAAGCAATAAGGATATTTCTGCTAATATATATCTTGATTGTTATGCAGTAAAGAATAAGCTTTCGAAAGGAATATGTTGGACAAGTCACGTGAGTGGAACACGTCACAATGTTTTTGTAGTACGTACACCAGTTAAATTATAAGGTAACCCCTGTCTCCACTGCGCAAGAGATCCGAGAGTTGCTGGGAAAGTGGTCCCGGCAAAGGCGCAATAAAATACGTATCTTAAGATAAATTACGGAAATGTTGACCGTCTGTTTACCAGAAGGAATCCTTGCATTCTGTAGGTTACACAGGGATTTCTGTTGCTGAACGAGAACATCATTAACTTGTTATACTGCCTGTTTGGGAGCAGATGCTCAATATTTTCAGCATTTATTTAAAGTAAGGACTCCAGTGCGCCTTTACCAGCCCCACTTTCCCGGCGACTCTCGGATCTCTCGCGCAGTGGAGACAGGCCGCGACAGGGGTAACCTTAAAATTAATGACCCTATATAACATCATACAAAATTCGCAGAAAATTGAATAAATATGTTTAGCCATTTAAGTATCTTTAATACATTGTATTTTAATAAAAATCTGATGTGTCCATCCACACGACTTTCTCTACATCTCTGCAAAAAATTATTTTTAAAAAGCTTATGCTTCTATTTACTTCGTGCTAATCAGAAAAAAATAGCAGAAATAGCCATATTACTTGCTTCCTTGTAAGTAAAAGCGAAATAAGGGAGTACCATAGGTTAAAGTGATAGTCAAAAGCTGGTTGCTATGTCACTGAAATTCCTTTGTTTGTATGGACAGGAGTTGCCAAATTCCTGTATGAGAAAAGTGTTAGTTTTTCAAAGCAGAAACCAAAAACAAGGAGTGCATCAAAAACGATGAACTCCACGAAAAAATGTATACAACATAAATTGTGTGTTTTAACGTGCTCTACATTTTTTGTGCAGTAAGTTTTTGTCCATCTCTTACGGTTTAGCAGTTATTCAAAATTCCGTAAATTTCATCCAGATTAAAGTATTCTTCAGAGGCTATTCCCAGAAAATTCAAGATATACATTTTATTTGTCACTTAAATATCTTTAATACACGACATTATAATCAAAATCGTTACATCCATTTTTGAGAAAATCAAAATTTTCGAAAACAGCTCCATTTAAAGGGTAGTTTGGTGTGGGGGGATTTTTCTCAACATCTTCGTGTCGTATCCCTGGAAGATACTGAACTTAAATACCAAGTTTGGTATTTTACCGACTTTTCGTTTTTGAGTTATCGTATTCACAGACACACGGACACACACATACATTTTTCTAAACTTTTAAACCAATAGGCCCTCAAAAAGAGTACTTCCGGTGAAATCTCTGTATCCAATTTTTTGGGAGAAAGCAATACTTCCTTTGATTACTTGTGTGTTTTAAGAGGCGCTACGCAGCACGTGCCTACTCCCCTTATGAAAGAGACGTGATGGACCAGAACATGTGTTGGCAAACACACTCAGATGATGACATACAACGCCTTCCACATGTTCCACTCAGGGGATGTGAATGACAGGCGATAAACTGGCTTTCCTTCCCTCCGGAGCCACAGCAGTACAGCCAATAATAATAATAATAATAACAATAATCTGATGTGTTCCCCTCACATTACTTTCTCTACAGTTAGTATGTATAGTATATAGACAAGGTATTGTATTCCACCCAAGTATTCGATACCGAGATTTCACCAGAAATACATATTTTGGATCCCCCTAAAACCAAGAATAGCATTTTTATAAAAAAAGTCCGTGTGTGTCTGTAGACAGCATAGCTCAAAAACGAAAAGTCCTTTACAAACCAAACTTGCTATTTAAGTTCAGCATCTTCCAAGGTTGCGACACGAATATGTTCAAGAAAATCTCTCCACCCCCCCCACATGGAACCTTTTCGAAAATTTTGTTTTTTCTCAATATTAAAATGCCTTATGTTTAAGGCATTTTATGACAAACGAATTGTATATCTCGAATTTTCTGGGAATATCCTCTTAAAACTTCTTCATTCTGAATGCGTTTTGTATAACTGGCAAACCGTAAGAGATAGACAAAAACTTACTACACAAAAATGTAGATCTCATTAAAATACACAATTTACTTAACATACATTTTTTCCTGGAGTTGACCGTTTTCGAGATATTCCTTGTTATTGGCTTCAGTTTTAAAATACTAAAAACTTTTCTCATGCAGGAACTTGTCAACTGCTGGTCACGCAAAGAAACGGATTTCAATCCCATAGCAACCACATTTTAAAACATTTGACTGTCGATTTAGCCTAGTTAATGCTTATCTCATTAGCATCAAGAGGAAAGAACAATAATTTGCTGTAGAGATGTAGAGAAAGTCATGTGAATGGAACACATCAGATTTTTCTCATTGCCAGTCTACCCTTTACAACGAGAATCTATTTGAAGTATTTTCTTGTTAGGAGAATAAAGAAAGTCGCGTGTATACAACATATCAGATTTTTTGTTACGTCCTGTGTTTAAAAACCGTAAAAGCGTTGCCATTAATAACTTCAGTAATCTAAATTAAAACGTATATCTAGCATCGTCCACTATAACGTTTTTTATTTACCCATTTAAACTGCAGTATATAATTTTTTTACGTAGGTATATCAAAAACTGGTAAGCCATTACATTACCTCTTGTCTAAATGAAATCATATGTAAAGCCGGCAATAATTAAAACTAAACAAATGCCCGCTATAAACAAAAGAAGCACTAATCCGCACGGTGCGTCACTGGTCTCTTGTTGAATCGTTAATATAACAGAACAAAACAAGGGAATAGCGACGACAGACGCTGCGCAGAAAAGCAATTAAACGGACGAAAGAATTCATGGCCCCCTACATCGTCCTGACAGCTGGTTAGTTAATATTGAGAAGAATCGACTCAATATAAAAGCAGCAGAGGGTCAGCCAGTCCATAAAAGTAATATATTGCTTCAAAAAACGTTTGTAGGCCCGAGGGCAGAAGGGGAGATTAACCCCGCTTTTGAACGAAAAAGGGAAAAATCTTCCAGCGCCACCGAATCGTAACAGTATCGATATAGTACACGAGTAGAAACTGCTGACTTGGCGTTTGGGGTGCTCTTCGACCATCATCATTTATTTCACTAAGCACTAAGCATTAGAACACTTATTGTGTTCCACGTTCGTTTGCAATTTGTTTCCAAAACGTGAGAAAAAAGCATATTGCGATACCAGTGAGGTAAGTGGATCTTTAAAGAACGGAGTTTATACACGCCAGGTAGATGCCTTAACATGATCCAGCAAGATGGTTTCGTGGTGACGTGACATTTCGGGTTGGATTCCCGTCGATTACCCACACTGATGGATTTTTCGCGGTTCTCCCTGGTCGGCAGAAAAATGCTGCGGTGGTTTCCATCTACCACAATTTTTTTCCTTCAAAAATAGTACAAAGGACTTTCATTAAATTACCATATGTTTAAGATATTATGCCATAATTAAAACGTTCTCCCTCTTCATTCTGCGTGACTTAGCATAATTCATAGATCATAAGAGATAGACAAAGACTTTCTACACAAAAAATGTACGTCATTAAAACACACAATTTATGTTATATACATTCTTACTTTCTCTAACACGAATGCACAATGTACAGAGTGGATAGACAAGTAGGTATTCCACCCAAACATCAATACCAAGATTTCACCGGAAATGTATTTTTTGAGGTCCCCTGAGTACGAAAAAATAATTTTTAGGAAAATACCGTGCATGTGTCTGTGTGTCTATGGACAGCATAACTCAAAAGTGAAACGTCCGCTAAATACCAAAGTTGGTATTTAAGTTCACGAAGGATGCGACACGAAGATTTTCAAGAAAATCCCCCCACCCCCAAGTATCCTTTACCTGGAACATTTTTCGAAAATTTTCATTTTCTCAAAAATGCTTCTTACGATTTTGATTAAAATACCACATGTTAAAACAATTTACATCGCCTATAAACTGCAGATTTTTAATTTTCTGCGAATAGCCTCTGACGACCTCTTCATTCTGGACGATTTGTTTCCAATTTTGCATAAATGATAAATCGTAAAAGATAGACAAAAACTTACTACACAAAAATAAAGACCTCGTTAAAACACGCCGTTTATGTCACCTGCACTTTTGTTGTAGAGTTGACCGTTTCTGAGACACCCCTTGTTAGTGGTTTCAAATTTGCAATACTCTCAGACAGGGAGTGTCCGATTTTCTTTTGTTCTACTCCTCGCCAAGCAAAGAAGGGAAGTGCAATGACAACCATATATGGAAGTTTTAAAACACTTGACTATCGCTTTAGAATTGTGCATTCATTTAGTTATCTTCTACTTAATAAAGATCTAAGTAATAAGAATTTTTTGTAAGAAGTTTGTAGAACAGCTAGAGAAAGTCATGTGAATGTACCACATCTGACTTTTTTGTGAAGTTGACAATTTCCAGATATTCCTTGTTATTGGTTTTCAATTTTCCGATACTTTTCTCAAATGGAAAGCTTTATTCACTGTTTTAATGTTGGCCATTCTGAAAGAAGGAAGTTTCAGTTACACGAGGTAGATTTGACCCCCTAGCTTCATATGTTCATAAGTATCACAGTTTTTTTACTTTCTCTACACGTACTATGTACATAGTGTATAGAGAAGGTATTGCACTCCACCAAAAAATTCGATACCGAGATTTCACCGGAAATATATCTTTTAGGGTCCACTGTATCCAAGAAAAGTATTTTCAGAAAAAGGTCAGTGTGTGTGTGTGTGTGTGTCCGTGTGTTCGTGTGTCTGTGAACACGATAACTCAAAAACGAAAAGTTGGTAAAATATCAAACTTGGTATTTAAGTTTAGTATCTTCCAGGGATGCGACACGAAGATTTTGAGAAAAATCCCCCCACCCCAAACTACCGTTTACATGAAACGTTTTTCGAAAATATTGATTTTCTAAAAAATGGCTCTAACGATTTTGATTAAAATATCGTGTATTAAAGATATTTACCTGACAAATAAAATTTATATTTTAAATTTTCAGGGAACAGCCTCTGAAGACTACTTTATTCTGGGTCAATTTTACGGAATTTTGCATAACTGCTAAACCGTAAGAGATGAACAAAAACTTACCAACAACAAATGTAGAGCACTTTAAAATACACAATTTATGTTATATATATTTTTTTCGTGGAGTTGATTGTTTTTGAGATATTCCTTGTTTTGGTTTCAGCTATGAAAAGCATACTTTTCTCATACAAGACTTTGTGAACTCGTGTCCATACAAAGAAACTTCAGTCACATAGCAACCAGCTTTTGACTATCACTTTAACCTATGGTACTCCCTTATTTCGCTTCTATTTACAAGGAAGCAAGTAATAAGACTATTTCTGCTAATTTTTTTTCGATTAGCAGAAAGTAGATAGAATCATAAGCTTTTTAACAAAAATGTATTGCAGAGTTGTAGAGAAACTCATGTGAATGGAACACATCAGATTTTTAATATAGGAGACTGAAATCACATTGCAAAAACGCTGCCACTTAAGCAAATCATGTAGCAGCGTTGCCCAACCAGTTTCGGCACACACCTAACTTCCTATTCGCCGGAAGTTGAAAAGGCAGTCGATGAAATCCATATACCTTTATGAATATCCAGTATACATACTCAGGAGCGGTTACTGAATTAAATGCTTTATGTTAAAAAAAATCTGATGCGCTTCATTCACATGACTAAAGCTCCTTTGTTTGTATGAACAGGAGTTGACAAATTCCTGTATGAAAAACCTAAAAGTTTTTAAAGCTGAAACCAGCATCAAGGAATAACTCAAAAACGACCAACACCACAAAAAAAAAAATTCTGATGTATTCCATTCACATGACTTTCTCTACATCTCTGCAACAAATTATTATTAAAAAGCTTATGCTTCTATTTACTTTTTACTAATCCAGAAAAATATAGCACAAATAGTCTTATTACTTGCTTCCTTGTAAGTAGAAGCGAATTAAGGGAGTAGCATAGCTTAAAGTGATAGTCAAAAGCACGTTGCTATGTAACTGAAATTCCTTTGTTTGTGTTGACAAATTCCCGTATGAGAAAACTATAAGTTTTCCAAAACTGAAAACAAAAGCAAGGGATATATAAAAAATTATCAACTCTATGACAAAAATGTACATAGCATAAATTGTGTGTTTTAAACATACTCTACATTTTTTGTATGCTAAGTTTTTGTCCATCTCTTACGGTTTAGCAGTTGTGCAAAATTTCGTAAAATTCATACAGAATAAAGTAGTCTTCAGAGGCTATTCCCAGAAAATTCAACACATAGATTTTATTTGTCAGGTAAATATCTTTAATGTACGATATTTTAATCAAAATCGTTACAGCCATTTTTTAGAAAATCAAAATTTTCGAAAAAATTTCATGTAAAGGGTAGTTGGGGTGGATTATTTTCTTGAAAATCTTCATGTCGCATCCTTGGAAGATAAACTTAAATACCAAGTTTGGTATTGAACGTTCTTTTCGTTTTTGAGCTATGCTGCCCACAGACACACACACGGACATTTTTCTAAAAATGCTTTTTTTGGATACAGGAGGACCCAAAACAAGTATTTCCGGAGAAATCTCGGTATCGAATTTTTGGGTGGAATGCAATACCCTCTCTATACACTACTATGTACATAGTGTGTATAGAGAAAGTAAAAATGAATATAACATAAATTGTGAGTTTTAACGAGCCCTACATTTTTAAATGGTAAGTTTTTTTGTCCATCTCTTACAGTTTAGCAGCTGTGAAAAATTTCTTAAAATTCATCGAGAATAAAGTAGTCTTCAGAGGTTATTCCCAGAAAATTCAGGATATACATTTTATTTGTCAAGTAAATATCTTTAATATACGATATTTTAATCGTTGAGTTATTTTTGAGAAAATCAAATTTTTAGAAAAAAGTTCCATGTAAAGGATACACTGAGGGTGGGGGGATTTTCTTGAAAATCGTCATGTCGCATCCTTGGAAGATACCAAACTTAAATACCAAGTTTGATATTCAACGGTCTTTTCGTTCTTGACCTATGCTACCCAAAGTCATACATGGATATTTCTCTTAAATTTTTTCTTCAGGGGTCACAAAACATATATTTCCGGCGAAATCTCGGTACCAAATTTTTGCACGCAATACAATACCTTCCCTATACATTATGTAGATGGTACGTGTAGAGAAAGTAGTAAAAATTGGTCGTTTCCTCGCGTCAATGTTGCTCAGCCAGTTTCGGCATACACCTAACGTCCCATGCGTCGGTAAGTTGAGATGAAATCCGTATACTTTTATGAATATCCAGAGAGGTAACATTTTGAATTTTCCCAGAAAGGTATAAAGTCGTAAAAAGGCCTCAGCTCTCGTATATTTTACGAGGAAAGCAATTATTGTTAGGGATACAACTGAAATGCTGTATGAAGTTCTTGACCACGAGGCTCGGGAGGTACACAAAAATGGAAACTGCTGCTGCAGCACGTTACAGTCAAATCAAATTTGTAACTCCCTCGATCCCCTGCTGCAGTAATTTGATATGCCATGCGGGCGTGTATAGAGCTTCTACATTTTACATAGGACAGGCCTTGGGGCAGATTAACACTCTGCAAGATCGCATGTGGCTTCAAGCACACATAGTCTCAACAATAGTAACTGATGTCTTACATTCACATGGCTTTCTCTACATCTCCGCAACAAATATTACTTGCTTCCTTGTAAGTAGAAGCGAAATAAGGGAGTAACATAGGTTAAAAGGATAGTCAAAAGCTGGTTGCTATGTGTCTGAAGTTCCTTTGTTTCTATGGACTGGAGTTGACAAATTCCTGTATGAGAAAAGTATAAGTTTTCCAAAGCTGTAAACAAAAGCAAGGGATATCTCAAACACAATCAACTCCACGAAAAAAAATGTAAATTGTGTTATTTAATGTGCTCTACATTTTTTGTGGTGTAAGTTTCTGTTTATTTCTTACGGTATAGCAGTTATGCAAAATTCCGTAAAATTCATCCAGAATAAAGTGGTCATCAAAGACTATTCCCAAAAAATTCAAGATATACATTTTATTTGTCTATTAAATATTTTTAATATACGACATTTTAACCAAAATCGTTACAGGCACTTTTGAGAAGAGTAGTTTGGTGTGGGGCAGGGATTTTTCTCAAAATCTTCGTGTCGCGTCCCTGGAAGATACTGAACTTAAATACCAAGTTTGGTATTTCACCGAATTTTCGTTTTTGAGTTATCGCGTTCACAGACACACTGACCTTTTTCTGAAAATACTTTCTTTGGATACAGGAGACCCTAAAACATAGTATATATTTCCGGTGAAATCTCGGTATCGAATTTTTGGGTGGAGTGCAATATCTTCCTGTACACTGTGTACATAGTACGGGTAGAGAAAGTAAAAATTGGTTAAGTAATGCTCTTTCATGAACAAATAAAAGTAGTTGTGAAAAATATGTTATGGCATTTTTTCCAAACGGTATTTACTTTCCAGATACGCCTCGTATTTTACTGCAGGTCTGAAACCATGCTCCTGGTTGATGGTCGGCAGTAAAGTTGGTTGGCTTCTGACCCAGAAATGTTCACTGCACTCTTTATTTACAAATATTCGTGGTAACCATGTTCACACAGAGAACCACAATTGTATTACCTCCACGAATACAAACAACAACAGAATTATCTGATTCCCTCTGTGCTCTGTCCGCCCCTGTTGAAATCGCCTTATGCCGCCAAAACGTCACAATCCATAATAATCACGTTTGTATACAAATCACGTAAGGTACAGAGTATATTCCATCTGAACCCTCCCAAAAAAAATTATGTTCCAAAAGAAGTCAGCACACTGAAATCTGAAAATAACAGTGTAATTATGCCCATGGCATCAAACATCAATTCTGTTCCTTGTGAATTCGAAATAATACTAGGTTATTACAAATGATTCACATATTTTCCAATTTCTATATTTTAACTACAGAGTGATTTATATGTATAGAACTGACACATTTCTTTCTTTAATTATTCCGTTGGAAATTCATTCAATGACCCAATTTTAGCACCAAATTAAGCAGAATGTTCTGGAGTTTCGATTCCTTGTCACTAGATGCGCAGATGTTTATGTTTTATTTTTAACCAGACTGTGAACACTGCACAGTATCGACTGATTTTCGTGGAGTTTGTTGAGCAACTGGACGATGGAGAGCTGAGTCAAGGATAATTTCAGCAAGATAGCGCTACATGCCATACATCAAATGAATCTTTCTTTGACGACCGGATAATTTCCAGGAATCTGTGGCCACCGAGATCTACGGATTTGACATCGCCAGACTTCTTTCTATGGGGTTACTTAAAAGACAGGGTTTACGCCACACGTCCCGACATTGGACGATCTGAAGCACATCACAAAGGAGATTCAAGCTATTGACAACAGAGTCCTCCAACGAGTGGCCAGTACGACCTGTTGAGTTGTGCCTTATGCAAGATGGAGGATTTGCTATAGAGGTGAATAATCTCCCAAAATTCCTCTACAATTTAAGTATACACGTACAATTATGACTGTTACATCAAAAGAATCATATTTCAACAAGCATTCTCCTCACACCCTACTAATGTTCTACTTTTTACTTTCTCTAGGGGAAAAAATGAAAAGGAGTTTTATTTATGGACGCTCTTTAACTGCTGTGGTTCTCAGTGTCCCATTCTATACTGGCGTGAAATACCGCTTAATTTTGCTCAGATACATCTCTATCAGGCTTGAGGTTCTTTTACGTGACGTAAATATACGACACGGGACCAACGGAAGGAAGTCATGCTAAGGATTTTTACGCCCGAAAAAATCCATCGTCCTCCGCCGGGTTTTAACCCGCGAATTTGGGTAAATGAAGTTCGCATGGTAACCATTACACCATGGAGGGAGACAATTCTCTAGGAAGTTTGTACAATGTACATTTGATACCGAGATTTCACCGGAAGTACATGTTTTAAGATACCCTTGAAAAAATCTGATGTATTCTATTCACATTACTTTTTCTACCTCTCTGTAACAAATTATTGTTAATAAGCTTATTCTTCTATTCACTTCATGCTAATCAAGATAAACACCAGCAGAAACGGTCTTATAACTTAGTTCCTTTTAAATAGAAGGGAAATAAGGGAATACACTAGACTAAACCAACAGTTAAATGTTTTAAAATGTGGTTGCTATGGGATTTAAATCCGTTTCTTAGCGTGGCCAGCAGTTGACAAGTTCCCGTATGAGAAAAGTTAAGTAGTTTAAAACTGAAACCAATGACAGGAAATTTCTCGAAAACGGCCATCTCCACGAAAAAAAAATGTATTTGACAGAAACTGTGTTTTTTAAGCAGATCTAAACTTTTTGTGTAGCAAGTTTTTGTCTATCTCTTACGGTTCACCAGTTATGCAAAATTAAAAAAAAAAAAAGAATCATACAAAATAAAGAGGTCTTTAGAGGCTATTCCCAGAAAATTCAATATACATTTTATTTGTCAGGTAAAAGTATATTACATATAAGAGATTTTAATCAAAATCGTTAGAGCCATTTTTGAGAAAATCAAAATTTTCGAAACTTTTTTCCATGTAAAGGGTAGTTGCGGTGGGAGAATTTTCTTGAAAACTTTCATGTCGCATCTTTGGGAGATACTAAACTAAATATCAAGTCCAGTATGTAATGGAATTTTTGTTTTTGAGCTATGCTGCCCACAGATACAGACGCACGCGCACACATACACGGACATATTTCTAAAACTGCTTTTTGGATTCAGGGTGTCTCAAAACATAAATTTCCGGTGAAATCTTGCTATCGAATTTTTGCATACAAGACAAACCTTAGAGCTACCCTTTACATGGAAACGTTTTCGGAAATTTTGATTGCTTCAAAAATGGTTCTAAAGATTTTAATTAAAATGTCGTATATTAAAGATATTTATATGATAAATAAAATGTATATCATGAATTTTCGGGAATAGTCTATAAAGACATTTCTAATCTGGATGAATTTTGCATAATTAGTAAACCGTATGAGATAAACATAAATTTACTCAACAAAAATATAGAGCTCCTTAAAACACAGAATTTTTGTTATGTTATGCATTTATATTATGATATATTTATATAATTTATTATTTATAATATTTCGTGGAATTGATCGTTTTGAGATATTCTTTGTTTTTGGTTTCATCTTTAAGAAACGTACTTTTCTCATATAGGGATCTGTCAACTGCTGTCCATGCAAACAAAGCAACTTCAGTCACATAGCAACCAGCTTTTGACTATCACTTTAACCTATGGCACTCCCTTATTCCGCTTCTACTTTGCTAATTTTTTCTCGATTAGCATGAAGTAACAAGAAACATAAGCTTTTTAACAATAATTTGTTGCAGAGATGTAGAGAAAGTCATGTGAATGGAACACATCAGATTTTTTATTCTGGACCCTCTTTCTTTGCCTCTCTGTGTTATATAAATATACTGTATAAGCAGCTCTAAAAATGAAATTATTATTAAAAAAATAGCACTTTACTATTCATATTCAACCAACTACTCTATTTATTAAACCAATTTCTCCTAATAAATTTAAAGAAGGAGTGCCGCTATATTACAAGATAATAAAAATCACTAGTTTATCTACTATCAGGAACTAAACGAGGTCAGGCAGTTAGCAATGTTAGATAGTGCAACACGTTTTGAAACACACTGTAGAGAACATACCTACTCCATCACATCAAAGTTATACTCTGCATGCACCGAACCTCAATCCGTGACCCCGAACCGAACTCTAATGATGACTCACATACGAAGCGAACGTGAGAACCACTGCACAAGACGGAACTGCCACAATATATTGATCTGTTTGTGTACACGTGTTATTAGAACGTCAGAGAAAATATACTTAAATAACTTCTTACATTTTCAAGGGAGGAAAATGTGGAGTAACTGAAATATTTTCTCCGGTGCAAAGTTTTGATTTAATTACTTGTAGAGTCACTCAGCAAATCTTCTCGAAGTTGTCTGTGAAGTTTTCGAAGTAATTCCATCGAATTTACCAGTCGTCGAGTATTACTTTTTACTCCAATTAAAACCTTGACAGATTAGAATCTAAGTAACTTTGAATTCTGTACTCAGAACCTCCCCATTTATCAGTTTTACCAATTCAGAAACGAAATTAATGTTCAACTTGGAAAGTTGATCCATTGTGTTAAAATGCTTTTGTCACGCATTTCAGCTGTTTCTGTTAGCGTGGGACCGAGCGCACGTGGTCTCAACGTTGAGGACTGCTGGCCGATCAAATCAACTTAGATTGCTTTCTTTCTGGTGGATTAAAGAAATAGGAGAAATATTGGTGAAGAACATTTATTTCCTACTTATCCCCAGACAGGCTAAGATTAACTCACTAGAGATTATTGATACATGCATGTTACAGATCGAGCTAGGATTTTGTTTTAGTGAAAGTAGATCGAAAATAAAAAATCCTATACGTTCCATTTATACGAGTACCTCTAGCTGTTCCACAAACAATGGCTGATATGGCACGGGTTATACAACTCGAGATATCTTGCGCAATGCGACCCACAGTATTTTTCAGAACATGACTTGGCGTGACTGAAGTTTGGGTTTAGGAGGTTTGCGGTTGGAAACCAACCCTCGCAGTTGCCAAATCTTCCAATTACTGGTCCCTTAACTGAGGACGAATCTCGACTTGCAAGCAGAGTCTTCGAGTCTCCAGAAAGCAGAGATTTTACTACATTGCCTCTTACTCCTACTATAGGCTCGTTTTTTATTTGCTAATGGTTGCTGCCCAATGGCAGGGGGAGCGGTACCGTTTGAAGGCCATCATGTTTTGGATACAACTAGGGAGGAAAGAATGAAGCAAAGAAACCACAGAAGGCTACAGGCCACAGATCTGCCCGGAAGACCCATCCCACTACTGGAGCTACCCAATGAGAACACTGAACGACTCTTAATTTCAAACGAAACTCTAGTGTCAATGGGAAATACTGTTTGCTTGGACCAAGCATCTGCACCATTTGTCCGACTGTGCCATACGACACGAAACCGGAATGAAAGGAAATCGTGGTAACATTCACCTATCTACCAGGGAAAACTTCGAAAAGCCCTAAAACATATGAGCAGTCGAAAGGAATCGAAGTCGGAGACAACAGAATGCGGTTCTCAAACTATAATTCAGTGTTACAAACTAAAAGTTGCTTCCTTGCTGTAACATGTGACTTAATTTAACCGTATTTACACTATCTATAAATGTTTCACAGCAATAACAAGTTTTTTAGAGCAGTAATTGAATTGATCGACGAAAGAATTTCTTTTGATGAAAGGGCGACCGTATTTCCAGAAAAATGTTTTCCGGTTCATGGGATGCAATTAGGGAAAAGTGAAAACGTCACTTTGATCTGTTTATTGGTTTCTCTCGTTAATGATGAACGAGTTTGTTTTTCAGCGTTCGGTCATGAAGAAAAAACGACGCGCTTCTCGTTAACGGGATGAAACCAACATCATGTTATGGAAATGCTGCTTTTCACACGTGACGTATTATAATTTACAGCACGCCTTCCCAGTAATACATTAACTCAAAACTTACATATGAGAGAAAATATTCACTTCGAAGCTTGAATAATAATAATTAACCCTAGGGCTCTTAGAAAATGGAATTTCAACAGGTTGTTAAACTTACTGCTTATCTATATATTGTTCGTTTCTTCGTTAGCTATTTACTCTACTCTTAAGGAGGACATACAGCCAGAGCCTGGGGTTGTCGTTTGTATTTCGAGAAGCTAAGATTCGACAGAGCGATTTCAATATTCATTACTTAGTACATAGAGAAGTGTGTGTGCGTGTACACGACAACCCAAAAATAGCAAACTTGGTATTTAACACTAGTGACGAAGTGGTCTCTGGGCCGGTTTTCCCCAGATCTTCCGGTTTCCTCCGCCACTCATTCCACAAGTTGCTCTCCAATCATCAACTTCGCTTACATCTCATATCATCCACTTCCTCATCTTCATGCCTGTCTATGGGGCGACCCCTCGTAACAGGTTCTCCATTCTGTGGTTTCCTGCCGTTGGCTCCCAGACAGGCTTCTGACCCCTAGGCATTAGCTTATAAGTCCTAGGGGGGGTGTAGAGTCCTACAAATACGGGGGTCGTAAGCCGATTACGAAACGAAAAGAATTTTAATCAAAATCTAGTCATTTTTCAGAAATCAAAATTTTCGAATATTTTTCCATTTAAAGAGTAGTTTGGGATGGGGGATTTTTCCCAAAATCTTCGTGTTGTAGATAATAAACGCAAATGTCAAGTTTTGCATTGAACGATATTTAACTTTTTGAGCTAAAAATATTTTTTTCGGACTCAAGAGACCACAAAACATATATTTCCATTCATATCTTGACATCGAATTTTTGGGTGCAATACAATACCTTGTCTATACACTATGTACATAGTACGTGTAGAGAAAGTAATAAAATGTACATCCTGAATTTTCTGGGAATAGCCACTGAGGACCTATTTAGTCTGGATGACTTTTGCATGACTGATAAGCCGCAAGAGGTATACAAAAACTTGCCACACGCACACACGCTATCCATGCCGCCATTTCCGAGATATTCCTTGTTATTGGTTTTAGTTTTAAAATACTTAAAACTTTTCTCACACGGAAATTTGTTAACTTCTGGCAAAGAAACGGATTTTAACCACATGGCAATGATTTTTTTAAACAACTGACTTTTGGTTTAACCTAGTATATTCCCTTATTCGCTTCTACTTATAAGGAACTAAGTAATAACACTATGTTGATATTTATCTCGATTAGCATGCAACACATAGAAGAATAAGCATTTGTAAGAATAGTTTGTTTGCAGAGCAGACACAGAAAGTCATGTGAATAGAGCCTATAAGATTTTTTACTTTCTCTACACGTACTATGTACATAGTGTATAGAGAAGGTATTGTAATGCACTCGATACCAAGATTTTACCGGAAATACATGTTTTAGGTCCCCTGAATTCATTTTGTAAAAAGGTCCGTGCGTGTGTGCGTGTGTGTGTGACTGTGTGTCTATGGACAGCATAGCTCAAAAACGAAAAGACCGTTAAATACCAAACCTAGTATTTAAGTTTGGTAACTCCCAAGGATGCGAAGATTTTCAAGAAAATCCCCCCCACCCCCAACTACCCTTTATATGGAACTTTTTTCGAACATTTTTATTTTCTCAAAAATGGCTTAAAGGATTTTGATTAAAATACCTTATATTAAAGATATTTACCTGACAAAATGTATATCTTGTATTTTCTGGGAGTAGCCTCTGAAGGCTACTTTATTCTGGATGAATTTTACGAAATTTTGTGTAACTGCTAAACCGTATGAGATGGACAAAAACCTTATCATACAAAAAAATGTAGAGCATGTTGAAACACACAATTTATGTTACATACATTTTTTTCGTGGAGTTGATCGTTTTTGAGATATTTATCGTTTTGTTTCAGCTTTGAAAAACATACTTTTCTCATACAGGCATTTGTCAACTCCTGTCCATACAAACAAAGGAACTTCAGTCACATAGCAACCAGCTTTTGACTATCATTTTAACCTATGGAACTCCCTTATTTTGCTTCTACTTACAAGGAAGCAAGTAATAAGTAATGAAATAAATGGAAGCATAAGCTGTTGCAGAGATATAATGGAAGTCATGTTTGTATGTCTATAAGGTAATTGAGTTTTGTTCTTCGCCAGGAATATTTCCTAAAAGTTTAAGGAAGCCTTGCCCTCGCTGCTATGATGAATGGAGCTATTATTGCGCCTGCATAATTTCCTCATCATCCGTGACAGGAACAAACCATTCGTGTGGGCGTCTGAGACAGCCCCGATTTGTCTGCTTGTACGTTACAATCACGTGTGTGTGGGAGGAACCATTATAATCCTAACATATACGTTCTTCATTTGTTTAACACACAAAAGTTAACATTTCTTTTATTTATTGCTTTTACTTGTTGATTCTTCTATTTGCCCTCCTCGTAAAGTGGGCATACAGCCCCTGGTCAGACGCCTGTTGAAGAGCAGACCAGAGAGAGTAACCAAGGCGAACGATCATCCGGCTCGGAATTTGATGAAATGTAATATTTGTACGACCGAGCGTAATTGAGTAGTTTACGAGCTCATTTCAGATCACAAACTTGATGTTATAGGGAACCCACGCGCAAAGAAGTGCAGCAAGCGTAAAATAATGTTGCTCCAAATTTACGTTCGATATTAGAGTGTATACATCACTGAACAACAGAGAAACGATTAAAATTAGTCGTGCAGGATATAATGTTATGTTCAACGTCAATAAGTGACTAATGTTCTTTCGCAGCTCTAAGGAAAACATAATTCTCAAAATACATAACAGAACAACAAAAATCTGCTGTGTCCCACACACATGACTTTCTCTACATCTCTGCAAAAAATATTATTAAAAAGCAAATGCTTCTATTTACTTCATGCTAATCGAGAAAGAATTAGCAGAAATAGTGTTATTACTTGCTTCCTTGTAAGTAGGAGCGAAATAAGGGAGTACCATAGGTTAAAGTGATAGTCAAAAGCTGGTTGCTTTGTATGGACACGAATTAACAAATACCTGTATGGGAAAAGTATAAAAATTGCCAAGCTGAAACCAAAAACAAGGAATATCTCAATAACGATCAACTCCACGAAAAAAAAGTATATAACATAAGTTGTGTATCTTAATGAGCTCTACATTGTTTTGTGTGCTAGATTTTTGTCCATCTCTTACGGTTTAGCAGTTATGCAAAATTTCGTAAAATTCATCCAGAATAAGGTAGTCTTCAGAGGCCTTTCTCAGAAAATTCAAGATATACATATTAGAGTCATTTTAAAAGTTCTATGTAAAGGGTGGTTGGGAGTGGGGGGATTTTCTTGAAAATCTTCGTGCCGCATCCTTGGAAGATACCAAACTTAAATACCAGGTTTGGTACTCAACGGTCTTTTCGTTTTTAAGTTACGCTATCCACACACACACATACACACGCGCGCGCGGTTCTGTTTGTAAAAATTATTTTTTTTTTTTTTTGTATTCAGGAGAGCCCAAAACATGTATTGCCGGTGAAATCTCGGTATCGAATTTTGGGTGGAATGCAATACTTTCTCTATACACTATGTACATATTACGTGTAGAGAAAGTAATATACAGCCTGCTATAACGGTACCGTAATCGCGTCCAGTGATAAATAACGAAACTGCCCGCCTGGGTAGTGTGGTGGTAGCGTATCTGCCTCAAATACAAAGAGGTCGCGAGTTCGAATCTCGGTTAGCGTGAGTTACCCGGATAAGTTTCTTTTTCGGGGTTTTCCCTTATCCTGAGAAGAGGAATGCGGAGTAAATTTAAGGTACATGGACCTCGAGATCATTTCACCGATTTCATTCATATAGCGTTAATGACTTACCAAGTAATATACCCATAGATACTATAGTGCACACGATGCTACTTTTGTATCAAGAGGAAATTACTTAAATGTACTAAATATATATATGGTTAGTCAAACATCCTTTTTATTATATACATGCATGTTTTAATGATACATTTTGGACCTTAGTTTGTAATTTATTGTGGTCACAATGTTAATGTACTGCTTTTACCAGACGTTGTGAATGCCTGTATGGTGCTTCTAGACAAAATAAAAATGAAATGAAAATGAGCAACCAGGCTAAAGGACGTTAAGCTAAACAAAACAAACAAACAAAAACTATAACCCTTGCTGAATGGCTCAAACTTAATCTCAAATTTATTTCATCTTTCCTTGTTTTTCTTTTAATAGCAGAAAATTATCGTAGAAAAAACACTCTATGATACAATTTATTCCCGCTCGAATCTAATAACATAACTTTGCGCTCTTATATTCTATATAGGTATTTTACTTTCTCTAGTACGCTTGTACATAGAACGTGTATAGTGGCTTAAAGGTATTGTATTACACCCAGAAATTCGATGTCTCGACATTTCAAGGGAAATGTGTTTAGAGGTCTCCCGAATAAAAAAAATGTTTATATGGAAAAAAAAATTGCAAATTTTACCTGCACGAGTTTTCCCTAATTTTGCCTAACTCGTAAACCTAAGCGATACACAAAAACTTAAAAATCTAATGTGTACCATTCACATGACTTTCTCTATATCTCTGCAACAAATTATTCTTAAAAAGCGTATACTTCTATTTACTTCACGCTTATCAGAAAAATTTAGCAGAAATAGTCCTATTACTTGCTTCCTTGTAAGTAGAAGCGAAATAAGGGAGTACCATAGGTTAACGTGATAGTCAAAAGCTCTGCGACTGAAGCTCCTTTGTTTGTATGGACACGAGTTCGCAAAGTGCTGTATGAGAAAAGTATAATTTTTTATAGCTGAAACCAAAAACAAGGGATATCTAAAAAACAATCAACGTATAGAGAAAGTAAAAATCTGATGTGTTCCATTCACATGACTTTCTCTACATCGCTATAACAAATTATTGGTACAAACCTATTGTTCTAACTACTTTATGATAATCGAGATAAACAATAGCAGAAATGGTCCTATTACTTGTTTTCTTGAAAGTAGAAGGGAAAGAAGAGAATACTCGGATAAAACGATAATCAACATTTTTAAAAGCCGGTTGCCATGTGAATGAAATCCGTTTCTATGCGGAAACGAAACAGTTAATTCAACGAAAAACAAAAAAACGTATATGACATAAATTGTGAGTTTTAACGTGATCTACAGCTTTTGTCTATCTTAGGTTTACCAGTAACGCAAAATTCAGCAAACTTCATTCAAAACAGGGAGATCTCTTGAAGTTATGCCCAGAAAATTCAAGATATACATTTTATTTGCCATATAAACAGCTTTAATATACGGTATTTTAATCAAAATCGTTAGAGCCATTTTTGAGAAAATCAAAATTTTCGACATTTTTTCCATGTAAAGGGAAGTGTGAGGTGGGGGACTTTCCCTTCGTGTTGCATTCTTAGAAGCTACTGAACTCAAATACCATACTTATTTAATCGAGTTTCCGTTTAGGAGCAATGTTGTTCACAGACACATACATACACATGGACATTTTTCCATAAGTCTTTTTTTTTATTCACGGGATCTCAAGAGGTGTATTTCCGAGGAATCTCGGTATCAAATTTTGGGTGGAATACAATACTTTCTCTAACTAATGTGTACATTATATATACATACGTGCTAGAGAAAGTAACACGCTTGCTATAATACTATTGTAACAGTGCCGTCTTCTTCAGCATTAATTCTCACGTTCGCCTTGGTACGTACGTCATCGCATTGGATATGTAAATAAGAACAGAAAGAATAATAAATAAGAACCTTCGGAATGCGAGACGTCATGATTCTTCTCGATTTTCGAGATGTTTTTCCTAGCTCCGGCTTCCAGAAGCTTCCAGGAAGTTCTGTGACAACGCGCAGCGGTGTGCGAGCTATGAATGGCGCAAAGGCGTAAACTCTCTACGAGTCGAAACATCGAGTGGATTACTTGCAGCACTGAATTTAAGACTTTATTTGTTAACAATTTTTGAGTCAATCACAGCATTTGTTAACATATAACTCAAAGAAATCTACAAAGACTATAGCATTTGACAGAGAGAAATATTTTGTATAGAATAATATATACAAAGCTGAAAATTATAATAACTGAATACTATTAACTTGGGGACAACATAAAGTAGTTTGGACGAAGCTAATGCAGAAGACAAAACGTTTAGAAACCAAATGCAATTCGTTTTCGGAGGGAGAACCGTTTAAGATTCGGGTCATGTGACTGGCCCATGTGACGTAAGAGGTGTAATTAAAGTTAGGATTGGAATGTCAACAAAGGAAGAACGTCGAGCAATGCAAATCACTTCATTCCGTGTGTCTCCATTAAGAACGTGACATTGTCATGCAAATCGCTTGGTCCAGGGGCAACAGAACCTTCGGGGCCAAAGTTTAACGTTATCCGGGGAAAAGCAGGTGTTGATGAGCCCAGTTTAAAGTACAACTACCATCCAGAAAAGCAAAAATAAAACAGATCTTTCAGTTTGTGGTACATATACGGTCTTTCATAAACAAAGAAATAAGTGTGTAAAATTTGATTTGTTGCAATCACATGACTTTCTGTACATCTCTGTAACAATTATTGTTAAAAGGGTATTCTTCTGTCCACTTCATGCTAATCAAGATAAACATTAGCAGAAATTGTCTTATTACTTGCTTCCTTATAAGTTGAAGGTAAATAAGGAAATACACTAACAACACGAAAATTTTCAAGAAAATTCCTCCACCTTTAACATGGAAACATTTTCGAAAATCTTTTGTTTTCTCAAAAATGGCTGTAACGATTTTGATTAAAATCTCTTATATTTAAGACATTTACCTGACAAATAAAATGTATATCTTGAATTTTCTGGGAATAGCCTCTGAAGAATACTTTACCCTGGATGATTTTTTCTGAATTTTGCATAACTGGTAAACAGTACGAGATAGATAAATAACTTGCTACATAAAAATGTAGAGCTCGTTAAGATACAACATTTATGTCATATACTTTTTCTGTGGAGTTGACCGTTTTCGAGATATTCCTTGTTATTGGTTTCAGTTTTAAAGTACTCAAACTTTTCCCATACGGGAACTTGTAACTCCTGGCCACGCAAAGAAACGGATTTCAATCCCACAGCAACCACATTGACTGTTGGTTTACTCTAGTGTATTTCTCTTCAACTTATAAAGAACTAAGTAATATAATAATTTCTTTTAATGTTTATCTCGATTAGCATGGAATAGGTAGAACCTTATTAACAATAATTTGTTAGAGATATAGAGAAAGTCATGTGAATGGAACACATAAGAGTTTTTTTTTTTTTAATGTTGTGTTCTCTTTTTAAGTATTGACTATTTATACAAAATGATAGGCAATGTTACTTCCAAGGGCTTAGTCATGTATCTCTGTAGAAATGGAAAAGATAGCTTTGGAGATATCTTCGAAAAGAAATTGCATGCCTGTTTCTCGTTATTTTTGAGTACTAGCAACAAAAGCTGCATTTCAAATTAAAAGTGTTTATCTCGTATTCTCCACATTTTAATTGTCTGTGCCTTGACAACAAAGTGTAAAGATATTAACATCAAAGGTGACATAATCTTTTGTGTTTAAACTTGTTGCTTTGCATTTCAAACAGCTTCTACCTGACCTTTCGCCTCCTTTCCCTTTGTTTAGGGACTATAATTATTGTATTAATGTATGATTTCTGATGCCGAAGCATATTTATCTTAAAACATCTGATGTGAACCACTCACATGAATATTTCTACCTTTCCGCCTGGGTAGCGTGTCTGCCGTGAGTTTGAATCTCAGTTAGGGTGAGTTATTTGGATTTTTTCGGGGTTTTCCCTTATTCTGAGAAGACGAATGTCAAAGTAACTTTAAGCTCCAGGGACCCCGAGATCATTTGAGCATCATTTCACCAATTTCATCCATCGTTCGATATGACCTAACAGGCTAAAGGACGTTAAGCTAAAAAACAACTTACACACTCCTACATCCTCTCTAAAGAAGAGCCACCACAATGCACAACCTGCAATACAAGAAACAGTATCGAGAACTGCCCGCGCTACCAACTCTACAGGAAAAAACTCAAGGTCCCAGATAACCTAAAGCTGTCAATGAAGGACTCGAGCTCAAGTCTTAGACTGATACAGTTTTTTTAAATGCACCAAATTGTATGATAAATTATTTTAAAAATGCTCCACAATGCAATCTCACTGTAAACAATGTGAATTTGTTTAATATTTTAGCTTGGGAAATATTGTAAATTTAATGTACTGTATAATGTTATATGTTTATCCCATGTGTTAAAGTTGTATCATGTTTTTAAAGTCGCTATAAGACCTTGCAGTTAGGCGACTTAAAATAAATGCATAAAAAAATAATAAAAAAAAAACTGAAGGGATATGTTCCACGCCCGCATTAACAATAGAGGGAACGAATACAATAGCCAGGCAAACAAAGATCTTTATGTGTTTACTGCAAGACTTCTCGGACCTTATTTCTCCCCTTGCCCAGAAATCCCATTTCCAGAGTAATCTCTTTCTAAATGGATTAAACGCATGTTCCCGTAGTTTCTAAGACTGGAGCTTTTGAAGCCCGGCCGTGGACTATATAAAGGGCCGACAAGTGAAGTGAAGTGAAGTTAAAGATCAATCTAGTGAGTGACACTTGCTAAGAAAATGATTTGAACGCATTTTGAACGTTTTTTGAAAGTGTAGTGCTCTACTGCTCAATAAAGTGAATTTAACAGAACCTGCTGTTCTCATTTGTTACAAAAGCAATTGAGATAAACATTAACAGAAATGCGGTTTAATTACACACCTCCTTGAGGTAGAAGAGCATAGTCAAATATTCTAACAGCTGGTCGCAATGTGATGACTTTGATATTCGGTTCTATTTTTACGGTTAGGAGTAAAGAATCTGATGTGTTGCTTTCACATGAATTTTTCTGTCTATTCTGCAACAAATTTTTCTTATAACGCTGATTTTGCTATCTACACCATGCTAATCACGATAACAAAGCGATTGTCAAATCCTTAAAAGCTGGTGCCTATGAAATGTTATGCAGATCTCAAAATCTCATTGCATGACCAGAAAAAAGTACTATTTCCCATTTGAGAATAGTATGAGTACTGAAAAATTAAACCAAAATGAAGGAATATCTCGGAAATGCTTAACTCCGCAAAAAAATGTACTACACATAAATTGTGTGCTTTAACGAGATCTGATACATTCTTTGTATAGTAAGATTTTGTCTATCTCTTACACGATATACCAGTTATGCAAAACTCAAATGTAAGATGCTGGTTGTACCAGTATTTCTGAAACAGTAACTTAACTACCACATACATTAGGAAGACAAAACACGATTCATGTGTTTTTTTTTTTTTTTTTTTTTTTTGTTTTTGTTTTTTTTTTTAGAGACCATTTTCGAGATATAATGCTTTACATGTTCCTATACTTTTTCTCAAATGGGAAGTCGTCATTGTTTTTTATTTATTTAATTTCATTATAACCATGCAAAGAGATCGGATTTGAAAGTCATCACATATCGACCAAATTTAAAATGATTTGACTATCACTTTAGCCCAGTGCATACTCTTATTTATTATTTTTATTCTATTTACTTTCACTGCAGCGTATATAGTACATAGGTCGAAAAATGTTGCATTC
The DNA here is from genome assembly GCA_030762935.1 of Hymenopus coronatus. NCBI lineage: Eukaryota > Metazoa > Arthropoda > Insecta > Mantodea > Hymenopodidae > Hymenopus > Hymenopus coronatus. The sequence goes on from CM060886.1 coordinate 136,745,467, forward strand.
CACCCAAAAATGCATACCGTAATTTCATTCTAAATACAACTTTTAGGGTTGCCTAAATAAAGAAACAAAAAATAACAAAAAACAAAAATAAACACGTTTTTAGAAAACGGTACGTGTAAGTACATGTGTATGTATGTGAACGCGATATATCAAAAACAAAAAAAGTCGTTAGATACCCAATTAACATTTTAGTTGAGCATCTTTAAAGGACGCGACAGAAGATTTTCAAGAAAATCCCTTCCCAAAACTAATAAAATTTTGATTTTGTCAAAAATAGTTTTAGAGATTTTGATTAAAATACCACATGTTTAAGATAACAACTTTTTGTGTGGAGTTCTCAGATGGGATGCCATTATTTATTTTTTTTTTAAACCTGGGCATGCAAAGAGAACGACCAGCTTTTAGAAGATTTGACTATCACTTTAGCCTTATTTCCCTTCCACTTACAATGATGCAAGTAATAAGACTATTTTTGCTAATGTATGTCTCGATTAGCATGAAGTAAACTGTTGCAAGAATAGTTGGGAAAAGTAATGTAAACGGACTGTTTTATTAAATGATAATGTGTAGAGAATATCGTGTGATTGTAAGCCATTTCAAACACCGTGCTCATATGTGTCAAGGTGAAGGGTTTTATTTGACAGTTTGCAGTTCGTGACAAGAAATATAGGATCGCTGGGTGAGAGAACGCTTTATGCATCTATACAACCTATGTACATATATATACACAGGCTATATATAAATTCAAAAGGCAACAATCGCTTCATGTTTCTCTTCACGAGCGCAATTTCCACCAACGCGTCTACCAGAAGTTAGCCTACCTTCCATATACATGCCAGAGTTAGCTGTTGGAAAACCCTCATAAGATATCTTAATGAAATATTGCGTTATTACCTCCTCTAGCCCCGTATGTACAATGTACATAGGGATAGAGAAGTATTGCATTCCCCCCAAAAAGTCGATGTCGAGATTTCACCGGAAATATATGTTTTAGGACCCCTGTATTCAAAAAAAGGTCCGTGTGTGTGCCCTTGTGTCTGTGAACACGATAACTCAAAAACGAAAAGTACTTAAAATACCAAACTTGGTATTTAACTTTAGTATCCTCCAAAGATGCAACACGAACTTTACATGGGACTTTTTTCGAAAATTTTCATTTTCTTAAAAATAGCTCTAACGATTTTGATTAAAATATCATATATTAAACATATTTACCTGACAAATAAAATGTATATCTTGAATTTTCAGGGAATACCTTCTAAAGACTTGTTTATTCTGGATGAATTTTGCTTAATTTGGCATAACTAGTAAACCGTAAGAGATAGACAAAAACTTATTATACAAAAAATGTAGGACTTGTTAAAATACACAAGTTATGGCATATACATTCTTTTCGTGGAGCTTACCGATTTCGAGCTATTCGTTGTTATTAGTTACAGTTGTGAAGTACTTATACTTTTCTCAGACGGGAGTGTCCGTTTTTCTTTTGTTCTACTCCTGGCCAAGAAAAGAAGCGATTTGTAGTGACAATCCTAAAACGACAGCTTTTAAAACATTTGACTATCGGTTTAGCCTAGTGTATTCCCTTATTTTCTACTTACTTATAAGGAACTAAGTAATAAGAACATTGTGTTAATGAGTATGAAGTTTGTAGGACAGCTAGAGAAAGTAATGTGAGTGTAACACATAAGATTTTTTTTACTTTCGCTACACGTACTATGTACATAGTGTATAGAAAAGGTAGATAACTATACTGCACCCGAAAATTCGATACCTAGAGTTCACTGGATATACATGTTTTGAGACCTCCTGAATCAAAAAAAAAAAAAAAAAATCTGATGTGATCCATTCACATGACTTTCTCTACATCTCTGCAACAAATTATTGTTAAAAAGCTAATGCTTCTATTTACTTCATGCCAATCGAAAAAAAATTAGCAAAAACAGTCTTATTACTTGCTTCCTTGTAAGTAGAACTGAAATAAGAGAGTACCATAGGCTAAAGTAATAAATAGTCAAAAGATGATTGCTATGTGACTGAAATTCCTTTGTTTGTACAGACAGGAGTTGACAATTTATAAGTTTTTCAAAGCGGAAACTAATAACAAGGATTATCTTAAAAATGATCAACTCCACGAAAAAACTGTATATAAAGTATATTGTGAGCTTTAATGTGCTCTACATTTTCTGTGTGGTAAGTTTTTGCCCATCTCTTACGATTTAGCAGTTATGCAAAATTCATCCAGAATAAAGAGGTCTTCAGAAACTATTCCCAGAAAATTTAAGATATACATTTTATTCCGGGTGTCAATAGCTTTAATGTATGTGATTTTAATCAAAATCGCTAGAATCATTTTTTAAGAAAATCAAAATTTTCGAAAAAATTTCCATGTAAAGGGTAGTTTGTAGTGGGGGGGGGATTTTGTTTAACATCCCCTTGGAAGATACTATACCTAAGTACCAAATTTGGTATTTAATGATCTTTTCGTTTTTGAGCTATATTGTCTACACACACACACACACACACACACACACACACACACACACACACACACAAGGACCATTCTCTAAAAATACTTTTTTTTTATTCATGGGATCCTAAAACATTACCGGCAAAATCTAGGTATCGAATTTTTGGCTGGAATACAATACTTCCTGTATACACTGTGCACATAGTACGTATAGAGAAAGTAAAATTCATTTTTAGAAAAATGTCCATGTGTGTGTGTGAGTGTGTGTGAAAACGATAACTAAAAAACGAAGAGTCTGTTAGATACCAAACTTGGCATTTAAGCTTAGTATCCCCAAGAATAGGGCAGGAAGATTTTCAAGCAAATTCCCCCAACTACCCTTCACACAGAATTTTTTTTGAAAATGTTGATTTTCCCAAAAATGGCTCTAACGATTTTGATTAAAATATCGTATATTAAAGATATTTACCTGACAAGTAATATCTATGTTTATCTTGAATTTTCTGGGAATAGCCGCTGAAGTCTACTTTATTCTGGATGAATTTACGGAATTTTGTATAACTGCTAAACCGTGATAGACAAAAACTTGCCACAAAAAAAATGTAGAACACATCAAAACACACAATTCATATATTTATTTAATATATATTGTAGAGTTGGTCGTTTTTTAGATATATTCCTTGTTTTGGTTTCAGTTTTAAAAAACCTTTGTCAACTCCTGTCCATGCAAACAAAGGAACTTCAGTCTCATAGCAACCAGCTTTTGACTATCACTTTGACTTATAGTACTCCCATATTTCACTTCTACTTACAAGGAAGCAACTAATAAGACTATTTCTGCTAATGTTCACCTTGATTAGCACGTGGATAAAAGGAAGTAAGGAAAATTGTTTTTGTAACAGCTAGAGAAAGTCATGTGAGTGAAACACATCAAATGTTTAGAAAAAGGTCCCCATGTGTGTGTCCGTGTGTCTTTGAACACGATAACTGAAAAACGGAAAGGCAGTAAAATACCAAACTCGGTATTTAAGTTTCGTGTCTTCCAAGGATGCGACACGAAAATTTTGAAAAAAATTCCCCCACCCCAAACTACCCTTTATAGGGAACATTTTTCGAAAATTTTGCCTTTCTCAAAAATAGCTCTAACGATTTAGACCAAAATGTCATAAGTTTAAGATATTTTCATCACAAATAAAAAGCATATTTCGCATTTTCTTGAAATAGCCTCTGAAGACCTCTCATTTTGGATGACTTTTATATAACTTTGGTGTAATTGGTAAACCGTAAGGGATAGACAAAAATGTCTACACAAAAAATGAAGATCTCGTTAAACAACACAATTTATGTAATATACATTTTATTTTGAAGAGTTTATCATTTTAGAGATATTCCGAGTGGTTGGTTTCGGTTTTAGGAAACTTATAATTTTCTCAAAGAGAACAGAATTCAATTGTTTTACATACGACCGGCTTTTAAAAGATTTGATTATCGCTTTAGCCTGTGCGTTCTCTTATTTCGTAAGAAAAGTGTGTGACACAGCTAGAGAAAGTCATGTGAATGAAATTAAGCCACGTAATGCATTTTAATGTCTCTAGCACATATGTACAATGTACACAATAGATAGAAAAGACCTTGTATTCCACCCAAAAACTAGATGTCGAGATTTTACCGGAAATACGCGCTTTGAGAAAAAAAAACATAAAATGAGCATTATTAGAAAAATATCATCGAGTGTGGTACGCGTGGTGTGTGTCTATTTGGACTTCGTGCACTTCCCGAAACAGTCTCAGGTCATCGCTTCATTATGGATGACTTTCGTATTAGTAGATCTGGTAAATATACATTTATTGTAGATTTAACCGTTTCCAAGATATTCCTTGTTTATGACTTCAGTTTTAAATTACTGAAACTTTTCTTAAACGGGTAGTCATGTTTTCGTTTCACACCTCTTTTGTATTACTCTTAGCATGCAAAGAGAAACGAATTTGATGTGTTTAACATAGCAATAGCTTTTTAAAGATTTGGTTTATCCTAGTGCATTCCTTTATTTCCCTTCTACTTATAAGGAACTAAGTAATAAGACTGTTTCTGCTAACGTACATAGGTTAGAGAAGGTATTGTAATGCACGCAAAAATTCGATACCGAGAATTCACCGGAAATATATGTTTTGGGGTCCCCTGAGTCCGAAAAAAGCATTTTTAAAAAAAGGTCCGTGTGTGTGTGTCTGTGGGCATCATAGCCCCAAAACAAAAGATCGTTAAATACCACACTTGGTATTTAGGTTTAGTATTTTCCAAGGATGCAACACGAATATTTTAAAAAAAAAAAAAAAAATCCCCCCGCTACAAACTACCCTTTACATGGAAAACATTTCGAAAATTTTGATTTTCTTAAAAATGGCTCTAACGAGTTTGATTAAAATCCCGTATATTAAAGCTATTTATGTCCGAAATAAAATGTATACCTCGAATTTTTTTGGGAATAGCCTCCGAAGACCTCTTTATTCTGGATGAATTTTGCTGAATTTTGTTTAACTGCCAAACCGTAAGAGATAGAAAAAAACGTACTACACAAAACATGTACCCCATGACAAAACACACAATTTTTGTCCTTTACGTTTTTGTTGCGGAGGTAACCATTTTCGAGATATTCCTTGTTATTGGTTTCCATTGTGAAGTACTTAAACTTTTCTCACACAGGAAGTGTCCGTTTTTCTTTTGTTCTACTCCTGGCCAAGCAAAGAAGTGATTTGCACTGACAATCGCATAACGATAGCTTTTAAAACATTTGACAATCACTTTAGCATAGCGCATTCCCTTATTCCCTTCTACTTATAAGGAACTAAGTAATAACATTCTGCTAACATTTATCTTGATTAGCATTGTGTACAAAGAAGAATAATCTTTTGTAGGAGGTTTGTAGAGCAGCTAGAGAAAGTTACATGAGTGTAACGTATAGATTTTTTTTCCGTAGTTTAACGTCCTTTAGCCTGGTTGGTCATATCGGACGATGAAATAGATTAGATTAGAAAGCATTCTGTAGGTTCGTTTAGGCCAGGAAGCCACTGAACATAGAACTTGTCAAGACATGTATACATATATACACACACATATATATATATATATGTTTATATGCTATTGAGAAAAAGAACAATGTATAAAGCTCGTGCTTAACGCTTGGGTTACAAAAACAGCAGAATACACATATAATCACACCATTTGTATTTGAGGCCTCTGCTGTACTTAATGTGCTCTATAAAAGCACATGAACTTCCGTTTTTTTTTCAATCACATAAAAACAAAGAGTATCAAAAATTGGTGTTAAAATGTATAAATACATATAATTTCATTATATGTAACAGTGATGTAATGTCAGATGATAGTTTTCTAATTATTGGCATAATAGTTACTACTAGTAATTATACAAAACTAAAATATGATTATTGTATTATGTACTCTTCATAAATGCCAACAAATTGCAATACATATTTACAAATATGTTATAGAATTTCCAATGCAAAAATTTACAATTATGCACTAGAGTGTAAAATATCAAAGCATTAGGCTTTACAGACCTTGTGTCATTACTAAATACTAAAAAATTAATTTGACACATTCATGCAAGTCAAAGTATACATCAGTTTAATTTGAATATAAAATACATAAAATGCAATACATTATATTTGTGACTTAGATATTCATCTACAGAGTAAAATGATTTATTGCAAAGGTACTCCTTAAGAGAAGCCCTGAAATTCCCAACATTTTCTTTGAGATTACTGGGGAGAGCATTAAATATCTTGATTGTTTCATAATATAACCTTTCTGAAAGCAGCAAGATTGGCATTGGGAATGAAATTGGTGAAATGATCTCGGGTTCCATGGAGCTTAAAGTTACTCGACATTCGTCTTCTCAGGATAAGGGAAAACCCCGAAAAAAACAACATATCCAGGTAACTCACCCTAAGCGAGATTCGAACTCACGATCTTTGGAATGTGAGGCAGACACGCTACCACCACACCACCCAGTTAGGCTTAGTGTTTATCTTGATTAACATGAAGTAGATAAAAGAATAAGTTTATTAACAATAATTCGTTACAGAAATGTAGAGAGAGTTATGTGAATGGAACACATCAGATTATTTTTGACCTCAAAACGTATATTTCCGGCGAAAACTCCACATCGAATTTTTGGGTGGAATATAATACCTACTCTATACACTATGTATATAGTACGTGAACAGAAAGCTATGTAGTAAATACAAAATACAAAACGTTGAGAAAGTAACTCAGGAGAATTTTGGGACTGTATATCAAAGTGGACACTTGACTCCGATTTTACGGAGATTCTCCACGGGAGTTTCCGTCCCCTACGTCTCTATTCAGGCATTGATTTAGTTGTTGCCGAGTGTCCTTCAGGATATTCTTCCACGGGGAGGCAACAATAGCCCAGGAGAGTGCTAGAGATGATCGTGGCAGTGACTCAAGAACCTTGTAATCAGACAATCGTATTACGTCACAAGGCTTCTTACGATTAGTTCCGTTCAAAACGGCCAAGTTCCCCACTGTTCATTTCTGACTGAAGACCATTAATGTCACAAAATAATATTTATTTCGCTACTACGTATGGTAAACAGAGGAGATGTGTTTCACCGTAATACACAGTGCAATCCATGTAAACCTGAACCATTTTAATAGGCCAAAATGTCTCTGAAAACCCGTAGAAGTGTGAAATTTGTAAAAGAATACCTACAACTTTAAATTACAAGCACCTTTAGTTATCTACCTCCGGAACAATGCTGTACATCGTTGGCAACCTATCATGCTTTACTGAGATGAAGGTTTTGTCTCCGGACACTCATTTTTACTTTCTCTACACTTACTATGAACATAGTGTACACAGAAGGTGTTGCACTCCACCCAAAATTTCGATACCGAGATTTCACCGGAAATATATGTTTTAGGGTCCCCTGTATCCATAAAAAGCATTTTCAGAAAAAGGTCCGTGTGTCCGTGTGCCTCTAAACACGATAGCTCAAAAACAACAAGTCGGTAAAGTACCAAAGTTGGTATTTAAGTTTAGTATCTTCCAGGGATGTGATACGAAGATTTTGAAGAAAAAAATCCCCCCACCCCCAACTACCCTTTACATGGAACTTTTTTTAAAAAAAAAATTATTTTCTCCAAAATAGCACTAACGATTTTGATTAAAATTTCGTATATTAAAGATATTTACCTGACAAATAAAATGTATATCTTGAATTTTCTGGGAATAGCCTCTGAAGACTACTTTATTCTGAATGAATTTTATGAATTTTGCATAACTGCTAAACCGTAAGAGATGGACAAAAACTTACAACAACAAAAATGTAGAGCGCGTTAAAACACACAATTTATATTACATACATTTTTTTCGTGGAGCTGATAGTTTGTGAGATATTCCTTGTTCTTAGATTCAGCTTTAAAAAACTTATACTTTTCTCATAAAGAAATTTGTCAACTGCTGTCCAAACAAACAAAGGAACTTCAGTCACATTGTAACCACCTTTTGACTATCACTTTCACCTATGGTACTCCCTTATTTCGCTTCTACTCACAAGGAAGCAAGTAATAAGACTATTTCTGCTACTTTTTTTTCTCGATTAGCATGAAGTAATTAGAAGCATAAGCTTTTTAACAATTATTTGTTGCAGAGATGTAGAGAAAGTTGTAAATGGAACACATCAGATTTTTCGTACTTATTTCACAATATCTCCTTGAAACATTTTCCACCTAGAATCAGATCCTTATGGTTTCAAGCTGTACATGATATCCTACCCACTCGTAGTAGATTACATCAAATTCATCTCAGTGATTCTAGTAAGTGCCCGAAATGCAACGGAAAACACACAGGTTCTGTTGTACAGGAAATTAAGATTCACTTTATGGATTCCCTGAAGAAAGTACGGTTAAATCATTATAAATGGTGTACTCCAAATATTCTTCTTCGACCAGCTTTTGTTTTAACTCAATGTATTATATGTTGCAGCATTATGAATATGTAAACTTAATGCAGTATGTAATTTATATGAAAACAGAGAGGGTAGTTTGGGGTGGGTGGATTTTTCTCAAAATCTTCGTGTCGCATCCCTGGAAGATACTAAACTTAAATACCAAGTTTGGTATTTTACCGACTTTTCGTTTTTGAATTATCGTGTTCACAGACACACGGACCTTTTTCTGAAAATACTTTTTTTGGATACAGGGGACACTAAAACAATTATTTCCGGTGAAATCTCGATATTGAATTTGTTGGTGGAGTGCAATACCTTCTCTGTACACTATGTACATAGTACGTATAGATAAAGTAAAAAGTGAGTGCCTTTAATGTGTTCTATGATCATTATTATGGGTTTGATCCTTGTGCTTCAGAAGCTGAAAGGCTTGTAGCTGCTACTGAAGGAATAGCACCAAGTTTTAACTTTCTCCTTTCGTCTGAAATGCAAAATATTTGGATTTAAAGTAAGGTAAGCCTATTACTAACTTGCATTCCATATATTGTATCATATTAACTGAAATATACATAGAGCTTAGATAATTATTTGTGAGGAAAGCACTACACAGCAGTTGATAATAGTAATAATACAATTCAAGGGGCAGATGGATAAAATCTCTACTTTCTAGAGTTTAAAGGTATGAACTTCATTTTTTGTACACAGTTGTTTACAACCTGGGATTACTAGTTTATAAGTTATTGCTTTTACTGTTTAAAAACAATGCTTTTGTCCATTACCTTTAATATTTGTTTCATATTTGTACATAGTGTATAGAGAAGGTATTGCACTCCACCAAAAAATTCGAAACCGAGATTTCACCGGAAATATATGTTTTAGGGTCACCTGTATCCAAAAAAAGTATTTTCAGAAAAAGGTCCGTGTGTGTGTGTCCGTGTGTCTGTGAACACGATAACTCAAAAACGAAAAGTCGGTAAAATACCAAACTTGGTATTTAAGTTTAGTACCTTCCAGGGATGCGACACAAAGATTTTGAGAAAAATCCCCCCACCCGAAACTACCCTTTACATGGAACTTTTTTCGAAAATTTTGATTTTCTAAAAAATGGATAAAACGATTTTGATTAAAATATCATATATTAAAGATATTTACCTGACAAATAAAATGTATATTTTGAATTTTCTGGGAATAGCCTCTAAAGACTACTTTATTCTGGATGAATTTTGCATAACTACTAAACCGTAAGAGGTGGACAAAAACTAACACACACAAAATGTAGATCACGTTAAAAGACACAATTCATGTTATATACATTTTTTTCGTGGAGTTGGTCGTTTTTAAGATATTCCTTTTTCTTGATTTCAGCTTTGAAAAACATACTTTTCTCATACAGAAGTTGTCAACTCCTGCCCATACAAACAAACATCAGTCACGTAGCAACCAGCTTTTGGCTTTCCCTTTAACCTATGGTACTCCCTTATTTCGCTTCTACTTACAATAAAGCAAGAAATAAGACTATTTCTGCTAATTGTTCTCGATTAGCATGAAATAAATAAAAGATAAGCTTACTAACAATAATTTGTTACAGAGATATAGAGAAAGTCATGTGAATGGAACACATCAGATGTTTTATTTTAGGAAATATGTAAGCTATTAAAAGCTGTTGATCAATCTCGGCAGAACAACCTGTAAAACTACGAGATCAAAGAGTGAAATTTCGAGATGGATTTTTAAGTGCAGAAAATCATTTTAAAATGTTGTAAGGCCTTGAAATTCTGAACATATAAAGTAAGTTTCATGTCCGATTTTTTTCCACAAATTAAAAACGTTATTCTTAACATTAAAAATTGCTAATATTTAAAACCAAATTATCTGATTTAAATGAAAATAAAATATATGCACTAACAGATGTACAGAGGAACAATTTCAAAAATAATTTATTAGAACAATTATAAATCACATTTAATCAGCTTATATATTTGTACAACTTACCTAATAAAGTAGTGAGGAAATCCTTCGGTTTAGAGTGCTGCGAGCATACTTTAATGTTTTTGCTCAGCTTCTTTCAGTTAAGCTCTTCCTTCTTATGGCTGTAACCAAGTTTTTCTCAAAGCTTTATCCCCAGGAAATCGATGAAAAGTAAAGGGCCGCCCTTGATTTTCGCACAATGGAACACAACAATAGTCTGGCATTATTGATAATATTCCATTTTTGCCCAAATTCACTTCTTATATAGGCCAGTTTGCTTAAATATTATCTCATACACGTCTTAACCTCAAACTCCTTATACGAAACAAACGAACGACGACGTGCGCTTACCATCTAATTTAGTGGAGACATCTAGTGGTACTTGCGAACATTTCCTTGGCATTGTAGACAGTCTTAGACAGTCATCACTACATACATTCAGACATAACCTCGTGAGATTACCGCGAGCACACACATTCAGACAGGACCTCGTGCATTGCCGTGAGTATAAACATTCAGAAAGAATCTTCGGAAGGGAAGTAAAGCCGTTGCCGTAGATTTACGGCACTTAATAGAACCCCAAACCTGATAAAAAAGTTTTTGAACAAAGTTAAGGGCCTTTCACGCACAATATAGAATGGGAGGCTCAGAACTACATCAGTTAAAGAGCATCCATACATAAAAGAATTTAATTTAGAACCTCGTAAGATTGCCATGAAAACATACCTCAGACACAACCTCGTATGATTGTCGCGGGTATGTATACACATTCAGACACAACCCCATATGATTACACGAATTCACACATTCAGACACGATTGCGAATGATTGCCGCAAGTACACACATTTAGGCGCGACCAGGAATGATTGCGCTAGCACAGACACAATTCGGTGTGATTCCGTGAGTACACACATTCAAACACGACCCGGTAATACTACGCGAGGACACACATCCAGACACGACCCGGTATAACTGCCGCAAGTACACACATTCAGACACGGCCCCATATGACTGCGCGAGTACACACATCCAGACACGATCCGGTATGACTGCGCTAGTACACACATTGAGACACGACCCGGTATGACTGCGCGAGTACACACATTGAGACACGACCCGGTATGACTGCGCGAGTACACACATTGAGACACGACCCGATATGACTGAGCGAGTACACACATTGAGACACGACCCGGTATGACTGCCCGAGTACACACATTGAGACACGACCCGGTATGACTGCGCGAGTACACACACTGAGACACGACCCGGTATGACTGCCCGATTACACACATTGAGACACGACCCGGTATGACTGCCCGAGTACACACATTGAGACACGACCCGGTATGACTGCGCGAGTACATACCATGAGACACGACCCGGTATGACTGCGCTAGTACACACATTGAGACACGACCCGGTATGACTGCGCGAGTACACACATTGAGACACGACCCGGTATGACTACCCGAGTACATACCATGAGACACGACCCGGTATGACTGCGCGAGTACACACATTGAGACACGACCCGATATGACTGCGCGAGTACACACATTGAGACACGACCCGGTATGACTGCGCGAGTACACACATCCAGACACGACCCGGTATGACTGCGCGAGTACACACATTGAGACACGACCCGGTATGACTGCGCGAGTACACACATTGAGACACGACCCGGTATGACTGCCCGAGTACATACCATGAGTCACGACCCGGTATGACTGCGCGAGTACACACATTGAGACACGACCCGATATGACTGAGCGAGTACACACATTGAGACACGACCCGGTATGACTGCGCGAGTACACACATTGAGACACGACCCGGTATGACTGAGCGAGTACACACATCCAGACACGACCCGATATGACTGCGCGAGTACACACATTGAGACACGACCCGGTATGACTGCCCGAGTACACACATTGAGACACGACCCGATATGACTGAGCGAGTACACACATTGAGACACGACCCGGTATGACTGAGCGAGTACACACATCCAGACACGACCCGATATGACTGCGCGAGTACACACATTGAGACACGACCCGATATGACTGAGCGAGTACACACATTGAGACACGACCCGGTATGACTGCGCGAGTACACACATTGAGACACGACCCGATATGACTGAGCGAGTACACACATTGAGACACGACCCGGTATGACTGCCCGAGTACACACATTGAGACACGACCCGATATGACTGAGCGAGTACACACATTGAGACACGACCCGGTATGACTGAGCGAGTACACACATCCAGACACGACCCGATATGACTGCGCGAGTACACACATTGAGACACGACCCGATATGACTGAGCGAGTACACACATTGAGACACGACCCGGTATGACTGCGCGAGTACACACATTGAGACACGACCCGGTATGACTGAGCGAGTACACACATCCAGACACGACCCGATATGACTGCGCGAGTACACACATTGAGACACGACCCGATATGACTGAGCGAGTACACACATTGAGACACGACCCGGTATGACTGCGCGAGTACACACATTGAGACACGACCCGGTATGACTGCCCGAGTACACACATTGAGACACGACCCGGTATGACTGCCCGAGTACATACCATGAGTCACGACCCGGTATGACTGAGCGAGTACACACATTGAAACACGACCCGGTATGACTGCCCGAGTACATACCATGAGACACGACCCGGTATGACTGCCCGAGTACACACATTGAGACACGACCCGGTATGACTGAGCGAGTACACACATTGAGACACGACCCGGTATGACTGCCCGAGTACACACATTGAGACACGACCCGGTATGACTGAGCGAGTACACACATCCAGACACGAGCCGATATGACTGCGCGAGTACACACATTGAGACACGACCCGATATGACTGAGCGAGTACACACATTGAGACACGACCCGGTATGACTGCGCGAGTACACACATTGAGACACGACCCGGTATGACTGAGCGAGTACACACATCCAGACACGACCCGATATGACTGCGCGAGTACACACATTGAGACACGACCCGATATGACTGAGCGAGTACACACATTGAGACACGACCCGATATGACTGAGCGAGTACACACATTGAGACACGACCCATTTATGACTGCCCGAGTACACACATTGAGACACGACCCGGTATGACTGCGCGAGTACACACATTGAGACACGACCCATTTATGACTGCCCGAGTACACACATTGAGACACGACCCGGTATGACTGAGCGAGTACACACATTGAGACACGACCCGGTATGACTGCGCGAGTACACACATTGAGACACGACCCGGTATGACTGCCCGAGTACACACATTGAGACACGACCCGGTATGACTGCCCGAGTACATACCATGAGTCACGACCCGGTATGACTGAGCGAGTACACACATTGAAACACGACCCGGTATGACTGCCCGAGTACATACCATGAGACACGACCCGGTATGACTGCCCGAGTACACACATTGAGACACGACCCGGTATGACTGCCCGAGTACATACCATGAGTCACGACCCGGTATGACTGCGCGAGTACACACATTGAGACACGGACTGTAACGTGGCGTATGATTGCTGTTATAAAGGAGGGAAAAGAGACAGAGAGAATGCGGGAGATTTATGGTTTAGCTGGAGAGAAAATCCTCGACATGTTTACCATTTCCTCTCTTGTTTGTGTTTCATGGGCAGGCTACCTCTAACACAGGGGCCAGGATACCACCCGCCGTGAAGACAGAGTGGTGTTCCTTTCTCATGGTCCATTGGTCCCCTAAATGAATACAACAGCCATGCCTCTGTCACACTGTCTTCTCTTTCTAGCCTACTTTACCTCTCCTACTTCTTGTTACGGTTCAATATTACAAACATTATTTGAAACGTTTGGATACCGCGGACTTACCTTATAAGGTGCGAGGGGCGTTCAACAAGCCCTTAGAACATCCAAGAAATTACATTCTAACATAAAAAAAAGCTCATGTGTTACATTCACATGACTTCCTCTAGCTGCTCTACAAACAAACTTCTTACAAAACATTATTCTTCTTTCTACACAATGCTAATTGAAATAAATATTAGCAGAATGCATTTATTACGTAGTTCCTTATAAGTAGAAGGGAACTAAAGGAATAGGCTAAAATGATAGTCAAACGTTTTAAAAACTATCGTTATGCGATTATCATTGTAAATCGCTTCTTTGCTTGGCCGGGAGTGGAACAAAAGAAAACCGGGCACTTCCTGTCTGAGAAAAGTATAGGTACCTACTTTACAATTGAAACCAATGATAAGGAATATCTCGGAAACGGTTACCTGCACAACAAAAACGTTAAGGACATAAATCGTGTGTTTTTTTTGGCAGTAACTTCTTGTCTACCCCTTACGGTTTAGCAGTTTAGCAACATTCATCCAGAATAAACAGGTATTAGAAGGCTAATCCCAGAAAATTGAAGATATACATTTTATTTGTCATGCAACCGCCGTGGCCGAGTGGTTAGTCCCTTCGCCTCTCACCTAAACGGCCCGAGTTCGATCCCAAGCGACCCCATGTGAAATTTGTGGTGGACAAAGCGGCGCTGGGGCGGGTTTTCTCCGGGTTCTCCGCCATCACATTCCACCGGTGCTCCATCTTCACTCATGTATTTTCAGTGCCAACGCCTGCGGTACTATAAGTAGTTAAAGCGGGCGTTAAACACTACAAAAATGCAACCATCTTAAATATGAGGTTTTAATCAAAACTGCTAGAGCATTTTTGCGAAAAATAAAGTATTAAAAAAAATCTATTTAAAGGGTAGTGAAGGATTTTCTTGGAAATCCTCGAGTCGCATCTTTGGAAGATAATTAGCTTAAATGTCAAGTTTGGTATATAACCGACTTTTCGTTTTTGGGTTGTTTACACATACATACAAACGCACTCGGGCGTGTATCTTTTTCTAATAATACATTATTTTTAAATTCGGGGGATCCTGAAACGTGTATTTCCAGTGACATTTTAGTATCGAATTTTTGGTTGGAAAATTTGAGTTTTTTATTTGTGGATGTTCTTTAATTTCAGCGGTTCTCAGCGACCCATTCTATACCGAGCTTTAAAGACCGCTTACTTTTGTTCCACTTATCAGGCTTCAGATACTTTTACGTGCCGTAAATATACGGCACGGGACCAACGACTTTAGGTCCGAAAGAATTAATCGTCCTCCGCCGGGTTTGAACCCGCGTCCTTGGGTATGTGAAGTCAGCATGGTAACCATTACACCACGGAGGGCGACACTAAAGGAAAGGCTGCTCACCAATTAGCACTGGTCAGCTTGGCGAGTTATTGACCTGGACTGATATTTCTTCCTTTCCACATATCAGATCCCCTCTTTTACCTTTCCTATCCAGTCTTGATTCAACTCTTGTTTTCTTTGACCCCGATGATTCGAGGCCTAGGGGATAATTTCATTTTCTTTCCTGTCCATACCTTTCTTTACTTAGGTGATGTACCCGCCATTTATGGTGCCTAATTTTAAATGGTTACAAAAACTTGAATAAAAGCATTCTATCTACTGCGCTGCCCAACCTTTAGTCAACATGATAATATAACATCAAAATACTGGAATACAAGAGAGCGAATGGTAAACATTACACCACGGAAAGCGACATTTTTGGGTGTAATGCAATACCTTCTTTACCTATGTACGATTTAGGAAGTAAAGAAAGTAAAAATCTATTTTTTTTCGAAAGGCACGAAAAAAAAAAAAAGGACAAAAAATTGTTTGTGTTCCATTCACATAACGTCCTCTAGCTGTTCAACATTCTTCTTACAAAAGATTATGCTTTTTTACACATATCATTTTAATCTAGATAAACATTAGCACAACTCATCTTAGTACTTGCTCCATTGTAAGTAGAAGGTAGGGCTGAAGCGATAGTCCTGGTCGCTATGTGAAACAATTGAGTTTCTGTTTGCTTTGCATGGTAATTTCTTTAACATTGAAACCAGCAACAACGATTATCTCGAAAACGAGAACAACGTAGGTATATGACATAGATAATGTGTTTTAACGACGTCAGTTTTTGTGTGTCTCTTACGGTTTAACCGTAAAACATAATGCTACAAAACTCAACTGGAATAAACTGCTCTTTAGAGGCTATTCCCAGAAAATTTTAAATAATAATATTTGTGATGTAAATATCTTTAATAAACGCTATTTTAATCAAAATCGTTAGAGCCTTTTTGAGGAAATCAAAATGTTCTAATTTTTTTCTATGTAAAGGGTAGTTAGGGTGGAGATATTTTCTTGAAGATCTTCGTGTCGCATCCTTGGAGGATATTAAACTTAAATACCAAGTTTGGCATTTTATGTTTTCGAGCTATGTTGTCCTCAGACTCACATCTACACCCACGGACCTTTTTCTAAAATGATTTTTGGATTCAGGGGGTCCCAAAATATGTATGAAATGTTGGGTGCTATACAATACCTTCTCTATACTCTATGTACATAATACGTGTAAAGAAAGGGAAAAGGTACTTGTGCGTGCTGCCACTAGTCTATTCAATGGTTTGAGGTGAATATATCTAACACTTAGAATCTGCGCACAAACTGTAAAAACGCCTCCTTAGCCATAAAATCGTAAATAGTCCCCCGCTGCCGTATGTAAGGGCAAACCGAACTCTCGACGAATTAACGCAAAACATGTGTTAACCCTTTATTGCATGGAGTTGCATACATACAACAAACATGATTGATCAGAGTTTTTAGTATTTTTAGAGTACTTTTTTCTAATTTCGTATTACACTAACCTTCAACAATACAATTAGGCTAGTTATAGCTGTTTTATACCGTAAAACTAGAGCACGGTCCATGCAATTGTAACCCTGAGAGCAACCAAGTGTGCCATTACACCGTTTATTTTACTTGGACCCTCCCCATCCTGTACCACCGGCACATTTGACTGCAGTTGCTGGTACTCGAACTTGCTACGTTTGGCTTCAAATGGTTAGCCAGTCTCTGTATCGACTTTTGGGTGGAATGCAATACCTTCTTTATGTACGAAGTAGAGAAAGTAAAAATTATATATACAGAGTGATTCAAAAATACTTTTCACAAAATTTGGGTACAGCTTCCTTACATCAAAACAGCAAACGAATATTCATATAAATACATGTCCCAAAACCCTTAGTTCTCTATTTATTGAGTTTAAAGTACTATTAATCAAACATTTTAAAGTGACTTTATTCTATTTTTGACGTTGTCAGCTTGGCAGGAGGTGCACCCCACAACAGCACTTATAGAAAATGATCCAAATGTTCTCCTCTTGCGTCTAGACACGCATGCACTCGTCGAAGCATGGAATTTCAAACACTCCCAGTCGGTGTCGTATGATTTCTTAGGCTTCCATTACACTTAGATTAAGATTTTTTTCATGTGGGTGGTCTGCTGCATAAACCAACGGTTTAAGGTGCCCCCAAAGGATTGAGGTCGGGGGCAACGTGCAGGCCATAGAACTGGTCCCTGTCTACCTATCCATCTGTCATGCTTGATACCAGTCAGTGCATATCAAACAATTATGCACTACAACATAATGCATAAAGCACATGTTTTTTTCTTATTTCAGAGGCACATTTTCTAATAAATCTGGGAGAGTGTTCTGAATGAAGACAGCACTTGTAAGATGTGCTGTGGGAATGTATTACACATCTGATAAATGAGAAATGTTAACAATGACTCCTAGTTATTAGGTTGGGCCCGGAAAGCCGTTGAAGGTCATTTTCATTAATAGATTGATAACGCGATCTTGCTTCGATGTCAGGAATCCAATCCCAAACTTTGTAAAAGTATTTTTGAAGCATCCTGTATATCTCTATATAAAGGTACTTTTGTGTCCCTTTTAACACTGCCACTATCTATTTAATGGTTTGAGGTGAAAATATCTAACACTTAAATCTGCCCACAAAGCCATAAAAACGCCTCCTTAGACATAAAGTCGTAAAAAGTCCCCCGCTGCCGTATATAAGGGCAAACCGAACACTCGACGAATTAACGTAAAACATGTGTTAATCCAAATGGGTGTGATGATGGACACATCATTAAAACTGTCGAAGGACGGACGGTAATAACAACCGAGCGACGACGACACCTAGCGCCTGCGGTCGGAAACGGAAGTTATTAACAATCGAAATTAAACTACGCCAGTTAGTACAGCCACAGAAAGCAATTAACTTGCAGACTAACAAGCGTAGTTTGCGAGCATGTTACTTCACTGTTAAACTGATGCTCAAGTTTTTTACTCTCTAGAGGGGATATGAACCATCCTCGTTAATATAAACTCCAAGAATAAATGAGAACGCTCAGCTTAACACACTTCCACTTTGAGTTGAATCTGTCTGGGTCTTTTTTCAAGATTTCTCTCATTTGCCATTTCTATCTATTCTGTAATTTGTTAAAAAAAAAAGTATGTGTTACACTCACATGACTTTCTCTGGCTACTCTACAAACTTCCTGCAAAAGATAATTCTTGTTTCTACACAATGCTAATCAAGATAAACATTAGCAGAATGTTCTTATTACTTAGTTCCTTATAAATAGAAGGGAACTAAACGAATGCACTATGCTAAAGTGATAGTCAAACGTTTTAAAAGCTATCGTTATGCGATTGTCATTGCAAATCGCTTCTTTGCTTGGCCAGGAGTAGAACATAAGAAAAACGTACACTTCCTGTCTGAGAAAAGTATAAGTACTTCAAAATTGAAACCAATAACAAGGAATACCTCGAAAACGGTCAACTCTACGAAAAAATGTAACATGCTATAAACTGTGTGTTTCCATTAGCTCTACATTTTTTGTGCAGTATTTGTCTTATCGCTTACGGTTTACTAGTTATGCATAATTCAAAAAACTTCAACCAGAATAAAGAGGCTATTCCGAGAAAATTAAAGACATATGTTTTATTTGTCATGTAAATATCTTAAACATAAGAGATTTTAATCTATTCTTGATAAAATAAAATAAAATAAAAATTTAACGATTTTTTTCCATGTATAGGATAGTTGGGGTGGGAGGATTTTCTTGAAAATCTTTGTGTCGCATACTTGGGGAATATCGAACTTAAATATCAATTTTGGTATTTAACGGACTTTTCGCTTTTGTGTCCACATATACACACAGGACCTTTTTCTAACTTTTATTTTTGGATTCAGGGGGTTCCAAAACGTGTATTTGTGCGAAATTTCGGTATCGAAATTTTCGATACAATAGAATACCTTCTCTATACACTATGTGTAGAGAAAGTAAACATCTAATTTATTTGTAAAGTACTGGATTCTACAACCTAAAAATCTTATGCATTCTATTTACATCAGTTTCTCTAGCTGTTCCACAAACAAATATTAATTTTTCTAATCCATGCTAATCAAGATGAGCATTAGCACAATACGAGGGTAATCCAGACGATTTGGCATCGAAACAATGACGAAACATACCACTTTATTTACAAAGTTACAGTACCTTGCTCTATTTCCCAACGTAATCTCCGTTCTGTCAAGACATTTATTGTCACATGGTATCAGTTTTTCAATGCCGATGTTATATTTTTTTACAGCTAAAGAACTTTTTCGTTTTTTTACTTTCTCTAGCCCCATATCTACAATGTACATAGGGATAGAGAAGGTATTGTAATGCACCCAAAAATTTGATACCGAGATTTCACCGGAAATATATGTTTTGGAGTCCCCTGAGTCTGAAAAAATTATTTTTAAAAAAAAAGGTCCATGTGTGTGTGTGTGTCTGTGGACAGTATAGCCCGAAAACGAAAAGACCGTTAAATACCAAACTTGGTATTTAGGTTTAGTATCTTCCAAGGATGCGACACGAAGATTTTTAAAAAAAAATCCCCCTACTAAAAACTGCCCTTTACATGGAACAAATTTCGAAAATTTTGATTTTCTTAAAAATAGCTCTAACGATTTTGATTTAAATATTAAAGCTATTTATGTCCGAAATAAAATGTATATCTCGAATTTTTGGGGACCTATTTATTCTGGATGAATTTTGCCTAACTGCTTAACCGTAAGAGATAGAAAAAAAAAACTCACTACACAAACAAATGAACATCACGACAAAACACACAATTTATGTCCTTTACGTTTTTGTTGTCGAGGTAACCGTTTCTGAGATATTCCTTGTTATTGGTTTCAATTGTGAAGTACTTAAACTTTTCTCAGACAGGAAGTGTCCGCTTATCTTTTGTTCTACTCCTGGCCAAGCAAAGAAGTGATTTGCAATGACAATCGCATAACGATAGTTTTTAAAACATTTGACAATCATTTTAGCATTGTGTACAAAGAAGAATAATCTTTTGTAGAAGGTTTGTAGAGCAGCTAGAGAAAGTCATGTGAGTGTAACACATCAGATTTTTTTTTTTTTTTTTTGAATGTACATAATGTTCGGGCAACCTAATTTTATACGCAAATAAGGCGAATGCAACGAACAAGTCTTCAGCGAGGCAATGACGCATAATTCAAAGTAATCCAGGAAGAATCAGTCTGTATGGTAAAGACCGGAGTGGAAATTCATCAATCGTTATGCCAGGAGTTGAAAGCAAATGTTGATAGCAAAGAATTCACTTTGGACACCGGACATGACTTTTTAGATGGAAAAGATTTCCCAGCCATGAAGACCTCAAAGTGGCAGTGACATCTTGGCTCAGATCTTTAGTAGTGGAAGAGTATAACATCTGCGTTGAAAAACCGGTACCACGTGACAATAAATACCTTGATAGCAATGACGATTACGTTGAGAAATAGACTAAGGTAGTGTAACTTTGTAAATAAAGTTTTGTGTTGATATCTTTCGTTATTATTCAGTTATGTCAATTGGTTTGTTACTTTCTGGAATGTGATGTCTAAAAGTTTCAAATAATGATGTGTCTAAGACAAACACAAATGGCAAGTGAAGCTGAGGTTTATAACACAATAAAACACGTATGTGGCTTTGTTCTTAGCGCCGAACGCGGCAGGCTGGGAATCAAATGAACCACGCAGTTTCGCCTTGTAACGGTCGCAATAAAAACCAAACGGATGGAATAACTCGCCGGAAGTGAGTGCGCCACTGTCGCTACCATCCCCCACACTATCAAATAAAAAAGAAATATATTGCTGATTACGGCCGACATTGATGACGAGCGCGAACTGTGACGTCATTGTTAGAATTACCCCATGCATCCAATACTCTCGAGGAGAAGGATGCTATTTCGATTTTTGCGCATCGTGTAAATCTGACTCTGGCAGAACTTCATTATTTACTGTACATTCATCCATACGAACTATTACTGACAGTTTCAATGTATACAAATCATAACTGCATTCTCTACTAATATTTAAATCGACGAAATAGAAATATCTGATGTGCTCCATTCATATGACCTTCTCTACATCTCTGTAACAAGTTATTGTTAAAATTTACTTCATGTTTATTGAGATAAAAATTAGCAGAAATGGTCTTATTACTTGCTTCCTTGTAAGTAGAAGCGAAATAAGGGAATATACTAGGCTAAAGCGATAGTCAAATCTTTTCCATGTGGTTGAAATCCGTTTCTTTGCGTGACCAGGAGTTTACAAGTTCCCGTATGAGAAAAGTATAAGCATTTTAAAACTGACACCAATAACAAACAATATCTCAAAAATGGCAAACTCCACAAAAAATATGAATGACTTAAATTGGGTGTTTTAATGAAATCTACATTTTTTGTGTAGTAAGTTTTTATCTATCTCTTACGGTTTAGCAGTTATGAGAAATTCCGTAAAATTTCTCCAGAATAAAGTAGTCTTCAGAGGCTATTCTCAGAAAATTCAAGATATGCATTTTATATATCTTTAATATACGACATGTTAACCAAAATCGTTAAGAGCCATTTTGGAAAAAATAAAAAAATTCGAAAAAAAGTTCCATGTAAAAGGTAGTTGGGGGTGGTGGAATTTTTCTCAAAATCTTCGTTTCTGATCCCTGGAAGATACTAAACTTAAATACCAAGTTTGGTATTTTACCTACTTTTCGTTTTTGAGTTATCGTGTTCACAGACACATGGACACACACACACACACACACACATGCACCCTTTTCTGGAAATGCTTTTTTTGGATTCGGGGGGTCCTAAAACATGTATTTCCGGTGAAATCTCGACATCGAATTTTTGAGTGGAATACAATACTTCTCTATCCCTATGTTCATTGTACATACGAGGCTAGAGAAAGTAAAAACAGCCCTCGTAGATACTAAAGATTTGAGATATCTCAACAAAAAGAGTGCTCTAGATAGATTGAGCACGAATAATAAGGTCGCTGTGGCAATAAAACACCAAATTCTCCCCATGCCTACAAGGTCGTGTTCGTCCTCCAGAACACAATCGTACCCCGGATGTTGCAAAGCCTCTTTATAAAGGAAATGCCCCTCCAACGTTGGGCTTTAGGCTTCCTTAATTAAGCATTAATTTCATTTCCTGGTTCAGGAGAGCTGGTTCCCTGTCGTTATGACCACTGTAGGCCATTTGCTATCCTAATATATGATTTCCTTACATCTGCTTTATGAGAGATCAGCTGGGATTTTGAACCTAGCGTAACATTTTAATACAATTCTTAATTATTCCAAACAAAATGTTCTCTACTCCTGACACTCGATAGTTTAAAAATCTGAACAAATTATTCTTAATAAGTATCTTCTACCTATTTAATGCTAAAACATTACCAGAAACTGTCTTATTACTAATTCCTTTATAAGTAGAAGCCAAATAACGGAAAACACTAGGCTAAACCACAGTCGCATGTTTTAAAATATGGTTGCTATGGAATTGAAATCCGTTTCTTTGCGTGGCCAAGCGTCGACGAGTTCCCGAAAGAGAAAAGTTCAAGTATTTTAAAACTGAAATCAATAACAAGGAATATCTCGAAAACGGCCAACTTCAAGAAAAAAAAAAATCTGATGTATTACACTCACATGACTTTCTCTAGCTGTTCTATAAACTTCATACATAAGATTCTTCTTCTTTCTGCACCTTGCTAATCGTGGTACTCATTAGCACAATGTTATTATTTAGTTCCGTATAAGTAGGAAGAAAATAAGGGAATACACTAGGCCAAAACAATAGTCAAATATTTTAAAAGCTGCCGCTATGCGATTTTATTACAAATCGCTTGTTTTCTTGGCCAGGCGTAGAACAAAAGAAAAACGGACTCTCCCGTCTCAGAAAACTATAAGTACTTCACAACTGAAACAAATAACAGTGAATACCTCGAAAACGGTAAGCTCCACGAGAAAAATGTGTATGACATAACTTGTGTATTTTAACAAGACCTACATTTTTTGTATAGTAAGTTTTTGTCTATCTCTTACAGTTTACTAGTTATGCCAAATTATGCAAAATTCGTCCACAATAAACAGGTCTTCAGGTCTTCAGCTATTCCCAGAAAATTCAAGATATATATTTCATTTGTTAGGTAAATTACTTTAATATATGATATTTTAATCAAAATCGTTAGCCATTTTTAGAAAATCAAAATGTTCGAAAAAAGTTCTATGTAAAGGGTAGTTTGGGGTGGGGGGCTTTTTCTCAAAATCTTCGTGTCGCATCCCTGGAAGATACTAAACTTAAATACCAAGTTTGGTATTTTAGCTACTTTTCGTTTTTGAGTTATCATGTTCACAGACACACGGACACACACGGACCTTTTTCTGAAAATGCTTTTCTTGGATACAGGGGGTCCTAAAACATGTATTTCCGGTGAAATATCGGTATCGAATTTTTGGGTGGAATACAATACTTCTCTATCCCTATGTACATTGTACATATGGGGCTAGAGAAAGTAAAAATGTATATTAAATAAATGTTGTGTTTTATTGTGGCCTTCATTTTTTGTCCAGTAAGTTTTTGTCTATCTCTTACGGTTTACCATTTATGCAAAAGTCAATAAAATCATCCAGAATAAAGAGATCTTTAGACGCTATTCCCCCAAAACAATTCAAGATAGACCTTTTATTTGGATTGTAAATATCTTAAATATAAGGGATTTTAATCAAAATGGTTAGAGCCATTTTTGAGAAAATCAAAATTTTCGAATTTTTTTCCATGTAGAAGGTAGTTTGGTGTGTGGGGATTGTTCTCAAAATCTTCGTGTCGCATTCTTGGAAGATACTAAACTTAAATACCAAGTTCGGTATTTTACCGACTTTTCGTTTTTGAGTTAACGTGTTCACAGACACACGGACCTTTTTTAAAAATCTTATGTGTTCCATTCACATGACTTTCTCTACATCACTGTAACAAAACACATTCTACAATGTACTTTAAGATAATCGAGATAAACATTACAAGACATTTTCTTAATCACCTGCTTCCTTGTAAGTAGGAGGAAAATAAGGGAATACACTAGACTAAAACGATAGTCAAATGTTTTAAAAGCTAGTTACCATGTGGATAAAATCCGTTTCAGTATCTTTCAAGGATGCGACAATAAGATTTTATAGAAAATCCCCCACCCCATTACCCTTTACATAGAACAATTTTCGAAAATTTTGATTTTCTCAAAAGTGGCTCTAACGATTTTAATTAATATACCGTATACATATTAAAGATATGTATACGGCAAATAAAATATATATCTTGAATTTTCTGGGAATAGCCTCTGAAGAATACTTTATTCTGGATAAATTTTACGGAATTTTCCATAACTGGCAAACCGCAAGAGATAGATGAAAACTTACTTATCAGAAAACGTATAGCACGTTAAAACACACAATTTATGGGGGGGTGGATCGTTTTTAGATATTCCTTGTTATTGGTTTCAGCTTTAAAAATATATTTTTCTCATACAGGAATTTGTCAACTCCTGCCCATACAAACAAAGGAACTTCAGTCACATAGCAACCAGCTTTCGGCTATCACTTTAACCCATGGTACTCCCTTATTTCGCTTCCACTTACAATGAAGTGCTAATTTTTTCTCGATTAGCATGAAGTAAATAGAAGCATAAGCTTTTTAACAATAATTTGTTGCAGAGAAACTGAGGTGAATGGAACACATCACATTTTTTAAAAATACGTATTTGGATATAGTCTATCCTAAAACACGTATTTCCGGTGAAATCTCAGTATCTAATTTTTGGATGCAATACAATACCTTCTCTACAAACTAGGTACTTGTAGAGAAAGTAAAAACTAGATGAAGTTGATCCAAAGACCTTGAACTTGGTAAATTTGAACAGATGACCAAACAAGTGAGCACAACCTCAGTACTGTTGCCATGGAAACCCTTATGCTTGCGCGCACGGATTATGCAGGTAGCGCATTTTTCTGGCAGGCAAGTCATGTTGTGTTTACTTCCTGTGTGTTATAGCCCAGCTTCCTCAGGAGCGTGTGCCGCGTGCTTCAGGAAGGCCTTTTGTTTTCTTTAGCGCTTGCCTATAACCGCTTCTAGCTCGTAGAGACAGTGTTGTATACCACTCAAAACTGCATTTAACCTAACAAATATTCCATTTGCTATTCACATGCCATTCTCTATCCCCACTTCTGCAAACTATGTTTAGCAAAGTTTGTTATCACTATATGGTATTCCACCTAAAAATTTGATGACGGGGTTTCTTTACGTGTTTCATTCATATGATAGTAAAGTTATAACAATTGAAGAAGTTTTTAATCTACCTCTCGTTAAAGAAATAAACTTTCTCTGCATCTCTGTAACAAATTATCCTTACAAACGAGTATTCCTCTATCCACATCAAGACAATCAAGATAAATATTAGCCTTAATTACTTGCTTCCTGTAAGTAGAGGGGAATACGCAAGGCTAAATAGACAGTCAAAAGTTTTAAAATGTGGTTGCTGTTGGATTGAACTCCGTTTCTTTGAGTGTCGACAAGTTCCCGTAGAGAAATATTTAAGTATTTTAAAACTGATGCCAATAACAAGGCATATTTAAAATATGGAACTCCACGAAAAAATCTCACATGACTTTCTCTACATCTCTGTAACACATTATTGTTAAAAAACTATTCTTCTATCTACCTCATGCTAATCGAGAAAAACATTAGCAGAAATGGTCTTATTACTTGCTTCCTTGGAGTAGAAGCGGAAACATCTAATTTATTACATTCACATGAAGTCCTCTGGTTGTTCCGCAAACAAACCTTTTATTTACACCATGCTAATCAAGATAAACATTAGTCTTATTACTTGTTACCCTGTAAGTAGAAGAGAAATAATGGAATACACTAGGCTAAGCCGATGGTCAAATGTTTTAAAAGCTATTATTTTACAAATTTTTAATCTCTCTTTATACAAACTATGTACTACAGAGAAGATATTGGATTCAACCAAAAAATTCGATACCGAGATTTCACCGGATTTTTTTTTTAGCTTAACGTCCTTTAACCTGGTTGGTCATATCGGCCGATGAATGAAATTGGTGAAATGATACTCAAATGATCTCGGGGTCCATGGAGCTTAAATTTACTCGACATTCGTCTTCTCAGGATAAGAGGAAACCCCGAAAAAAACCTTATCCGGATAACTCTGCCTAAGCGAGATTCGAACTCACGATCTGTTGAATGTGAGGCAGACACGCTACCACCACACTACCCAGGTGTGCTTTGATTGTTTTGAAACCTCCTGAATACAATAAAAGCATTTTTAGAAAAATTGTGTGTGTGTGTGTGTGTGTATCTGTGAGCAGCAATGCTCAAAAACGAATATTCCAGTGAATATCAAAATTCGTATTTAAGTTTAATATCTTCCAAGGATGCGACACGAAGATTTTCAAGAAAATCCCCCAACCACAACTACCACTAACAAGGAAAAGGTTTCGAAATATTTGATTTTCTCAAAAATGGCTGTAACGATTTTGATTAAAATATCTTACATTAAAGATATTAACATGACAAATAAAAAGTATATCTTGAGGTTTCTGGGAATAACCTCTGAAGACATTTAAGACGTAGACGAAAATGTTGAGCTCGTTAAAACACTTATTTTATGTTATATATATTTTTTTCTTGGAGTTGAGCGTTTTTGAGATATTCCTTGTTATTGGTTTCAGCTTTGAAAAACTTATACTTTTCTCATACAGGAATTTTGTCAACTGCTGTCCATACAAACAAACGAACTTCAGTCACATAGTAACCAGCTTTTGACTATCACTTTAACCTATGATACTCCCTTATTTCGCTTCTACTTACAAGGAAGCAAGTAATAAGACTACTTCTGCTAATTTTTTTTCTCGATTAGATGAAGTAAATAGAAGCATAAGCTTTCCAACAATAATTTGTTGTAGTAATGCAGAGAGAGAGAGAGAGAGAGAGAGAGAGAGAGAGAGTCATGTGAATGCAACACATCAGATTTTTAAATTAATGTTCCTGGAAAGTAAATATGAAGTTTTGTTACAACGTTTTGAAAATTGCAGGGCAATATTTTTCTCCAAAATTACTTGATACATTTGTCTCAAAATTTAAGTATTATTTACATATTACAATAGAGATATGTGGTAAAAATAGATGTAATTCCTTAAGAAGCATTGAATTTGAAATATTCGCTGTTAAACATTTCCGAGATATTCTTTGTTATTGGCTTTAATTTTGAAGTTCTTAGAGTTTCCTCAAATGAAAAGTGACTCCTTTTTCTTGCTCCTGAAAAACAAAGAGTCCTAACATAGTGACCAGCTCTTAAAAGATTTGACTATCGATTTAGCGTGAACTAATAAACGGTAGTGGGTAGAGAAGGCTATACACGTCACGTATATTTTTTACCAAACGGTGGAAGTGCAGGAGGGTGAAACAAAACACGGCGATGAATATGGGCAGCAGCACTTCTGTTTGAAAGAAGGCCCGGTTTTTTATTATTCCTGTGCTGACATAATATTTACCCTGTGGAACAAAGCAGAGAACAGGTTGCTGGAAAGGATCGGATGTCGGGCTACTCAACACGTGTTTCTGGAATATCCCCAGCAAGTATTTAAAACAACCCCTGGCAAAACAAAGTATGTGAAATACCTAACTTGGCTATATCTTAGTTAACTGTTTACCAATGACCATATATGCAACTTACAGCTGGCACATTAAAAGCCTTAGGTAGGTGGTGCTTCTGCGTCTAGCATTATAATCGTTGATAAATTACCTTGTGATTGATATTCCTGCTAACACGCGGCTGTCTTGGTACGCTGTTGCCATATTTGCTCGATGTCCATCTGCAGCGGCACACGTTTCACTGCTTCCTCTAAAATGACTTCATCTTTCCATGCATTTTACTTTCTCTACACGTACTATGGACATAACGTATAGAGAAGGCATTGCATTGCACCCAACAATTTGATACCGAGATTTCACCGGAAATATTTGTTTTAGCATCCCCTGAATATAAAAAAATACTTTTTTAGAAAAAGTTCTGTGTGTGTGTGTTGTGTACAGCATAGCTCTAAAATGAAAAGTCCGTTAAATAACCAACTTTATATTTTAGTTCAGTGTCTTCCAAGGATGCGACACAAAAATGTTCAAAAAATCCTCCACCCCAAACTCGCTTTGCATGAAATATTTTACGAAAACTTTGGTTTTCTCAAAAACGCACATAACGATTTTGATTAAAATTTCGTATATTTAAGACATTTAGATGACGAAATGTATATCAGACTGCCTCCGTGGCCATCGTGCTAACTTCTCATCGGAGGTCCTGTCATCGATTCCCGGCTGGGGCGGGGAAGTTTTCTTTAATCAGAATTATTCCCTTATCCCCCACACAGTCTGAAAGTATGCGTGTAAGAGTGAATGTGCATGTGTTTAATTATATAAAAATCGCAAGTGTCCATTCACATTACTTTCTCCACATCTCTGCAACAAATTATTGTTAAAAAGCTATTGCCTCTATTTACTTTATGCTAATCGAGATAGATTAGCAGAAATAGTCTTATTACTTGCTTCCTTGTAAGTAGGAGCGAAATGAGGGAGTACCATAAGTTAGAGTGATAGTCAAAAGCTGGTTGCTATGTGACTGAAGTTCTTTTGTATGGACAGGAGTTGATCAATTCCTGTATGAGAAAAGTAAGTTCTTCATGGCTGAAACCAAAAACAAGGAATATCTAAAAAACAATCAACTCCACGAAAAAAATGTGTATAGCATAAATTGTGTGTTTTAACGAGCTCTACATTTTTGATCTAATAAGTTTTTATCTAAGTCTTACGGTTTAGCAGTTATTCAAAATTCCGTAAATTTCATCCAGAATAAAATAGTCTTCAGATGCTATTCCCTGAAAATTCAAAATATACATTTTATTTGTCAGGTAAATATCTTTAATATACGATATTTTAATCAAAATCGTTAGAGCGATTTTTAAGAAAATCAACATTTTCGAAAAAAGGTCCATGTAAAGGATAGTCGGGGGGTGGGGGGATTTTTCTCAAAATCTTCGTGTCGCATCCCTGGAAGACACTAAGCTTAAATACCAAGTTTAGTATTTTACCGACTTTTCGTATCGTGTTCACAGACGCACGGACACACTGACACAAGGACCTTTTTGTGAAAATACCTTTTTTGGATACAGGGGACCCTAAAACATATATTTCCAGTGAAATCTCGGTATCGAATTTTTGGGTAGAGTGCAATACCTTCTCTATACACTATGTACATAGTGCGTATAGAGAAAGTAAAAATGATCAACCTAATATTCTAAACCTACAGTAATACGAGTTGTTTCACAAGTCAAAGCCCCCTCTATATGACCATAAACAAAATATATCTTCAATCCTGGCAATCGCCTCTGAAGACCTCTTTATTCTGAATGAATGCTACATAGTTGGTAAACCATTAGAGATAGACAACATTTTACTACGCAAAAAGTGTACATCTCCTTAAAACACAATTTCTATCATGTACATTTTTTTTTTTTTTTGGAGTTGACCGTTTTCGAAATATTCCTTGTTTTTAGTTGCAGTTTTAAAATATTTTTCTCATACTTGAACACATTTTAAAACATTTGACTGACGGTTTAGTCTAGTGTATTCCCTTATTACCCTCCTACTTAAAAGGAACTAAGTAATCAGATCATCTTTGCTAATGTTTATCTCGACTAGATTGAAGAAGTAAATAGAGGAATAAGCTTATTAATAATTATTTGTTACAGAGATGTAGAGAAAGTTATGTGAATGTAACATACCAGTTTTTTTTATCAAGCAACGCATAATACATTAAAATAACCTGAGATGTACAAAAGTCAGAAATAAAAAAAAAATCTGATGTGTTACATTCACATAACTTTCTCTGCCTCTCTGTCACAAAAAAAAGCTTATGCTTCTATTTATTTACTTCATGCTAATCGAGGGAAAAAATGAGCAGAAATAAGTCTTATTAGTTGCTTCCTATAACTCGGAGAGAAATAAGGGAGTACCACAGGTTAAAGTGATAGTCAAAAGCTGGTTGCTATGTCAATGAAGTTCCTTTGTTTGTATGAACACGAGTTGACAAATTCCTGTATGAGAAAAGTATAAGTTTTACAAAGCAGAAAACAAAAATAAGGAATATCCCAAAAACGATCAACTCCATGAAAAAAATATAGATAAAACACAAAAAAATGTAAATGGCATGTTATTTATGGACGCCCTTTAACTACTGTGGTTCTCAGCGTCCCATTCTATACTGGGCGAGAAAGACCGCTTAATTTTGCTCAGAGGCCTCTCTGTCAGGCTTGAGGTTCTTTTATGTGCCGTAAATCTACGACACGGGATCAACGGCTTTGCTTTCATTCCGAAGGAAGCCATGCTAAGGAGTTTTACACTCGAAAAAATCCATCGTTCTCCGCCCGGTTTGAGCCCTCGACCTTGGGTATATGAAGTCAGTATGGTAACCATTACACCACGGAGGGCGACATATATAACAAAATCTTGTGTTTTAACGTGTTCTACATTTTTTGTGTGGTAAGATTTTGTCCATCTCTTACGGTTTAGCAGTTATGCAAAATTTCGTAAAATTTTTCCAGAATAAAATAGTCTTCAGAAGCTATTCTCAGAAAATTCAAGACATACATTTTATTTGGCATGTAAATATCTTAAATATAAGAGCTTTTAATCAAAATCGTTAGAGCATTTTTGAGAAAATCAAAATTTTCCATGTAAAGGGTAGTTTGGGGTGGGGGGATTTTCTTGAAAATTTTCGTGTCGCATCTTTGGAAGATACTGAACTTAAATACCAAGTTTGATATTTAACCGATACATGAACCTTTTTCAAAAAATGTTTTTTTTTTTTTGGATTCAAGTGGCCCTAAAACATGTATTTCCAGTTAAATCTCGGTATCAAAATTTGGGTGGAATGCAACACCTTTTCTATACACTATGTACATAATACATGTAGAGAAAGTAAAAATCACTTTTATATACCTACTTATGTGAAATTGTAATGGGTAGGTAGAGAAAGTTCCATGTGAGTGAGATTCTTGTTGGCACGTTCTGCACCTACAAATGGAAATTTAGTTCCAAGCATGATTTAGTGAGCCCGGTGTTTGTAGAACGTGCCCCGCTCGTAATTTCGGCAGCAGAATAAGCACCATATGGTGCAGGTCCACGTCCCATCTCCAGGTTTTGGCTGGACTTCGCCGTTCACAGGAGCTAGGTTCCTATTGTTCACGTGCTGGGAAACGATTCTTTACACGCCGTGAGACGTAAACAAAACTCGCCTATGGACCACAAACAGCAGCATTGTAAATACATATGGCGTTCTATAAGTCCTTAGAAAATCCAAGAAATTACACTCTTAACATCGAAAAAAGTTTGTATTTAGTAACCGTCGTCTCTTACTAGATGGCAGTTAAAGTTTCAGCTGTACTTATCACGTGGTTTCGTTGCCACAGGCGATTGAATCATCAATCTTGTGCTTATTTAGAAAGATGTGGAGGAAAAACGAGTTTCATGTGGTAATTAAATACTTCTATTCAAAAGACTTAACACCGAAAGAGATAAAAGCCGAGCTGGATGAAGTTATTGGCACATCTGCTCCTGCGTCTGCAACAATTTACAATTGATATATGAATTTAAACTTGGCCGTACATCCACAAATGATGAACTTCTTCCGAAATAATTAACAAAATCTAGGATATGGTTTTGATTGATCGACAATTCAAAGTTCACGAGATAGTAGAGGCCACAGGCAAGGTACAATGTTCTCCAATTTGCACCAAAAATTAGATCTGACAAAGGTCTCGGCAAGTTGGGTGCCACATTTGCTCTCAATGGAGAATAAACGCATTCGTATGAGCGATTCGGAAGCTGGTTTGGCACTTTTCTGGCGCAATCCTGACGAGTTTCTGCCTCGGTACATAATTTTGGATGAAACATAGCTACACTACTACACTCCAGAGACAAAAGTACAGTCGAAACAGTGGGTATTTAAAGGCGAACCGGCTTCGAAGAAGGCAAAGGTGCAGACAAGGTGATGGCCTCAGTCTTTTGGGATGCACGTGGAATCATCTATTTTTATTACTTGCAGAAAGGAAGAACGATAAATGGAGGGTATAATGCATCGTTATTGCCGGTTGAACGGAGAAATCAAGAAAAAACGCACTCATCTGGCAAAGAAAAAGATTTCTTCCGTTAGTTCAATGCAAAGGTGCGCACCTAAGCAGCTTCGATGGTGAAAATTGGAGCAATAAGGTTCGAATTACTACAACATCCACCGCATTCACCATATTTTGCCCCCAGTGACCTTTTTTTTTATTTGTAAACTTCAAAAAGTGGCTCACTTATAACGAAGAAGTCATCTCCCAAACAGATGTCTATTTTGAGGACCTTCCGAAATCCTACTTCTTGGAAGGTTTAAAACAGTTGGAGAAACGATAGGAAAGGTGTATCCCAGCTATCCTCTACATGAAAGATTTTCAGAATTATCGATTTATCAAAAATTTCTAAATTTTTTATTAAAATACTAATAAATATAAACATATTTACATATTTTGAATATTCATTCTCGAACTTTGAGGATCACTGAATAAAGATATAAAAAATCGATGTCTTACTTTCACATAACTTTCTCTATCTGTTCTGCCAACAGACTATTGTTATTAAAACATTAGCAGAATTGATGTTATTACTTGCCTCCCAATAAATACACTAGGCTAAAGTGATAGTCATTTCTTTTAAAAGCTGTTGCTATGCGTTTATCATTGAAACTCGGTCCTTTTTCAAAAGAGAGGAGTAAAACAAGATATATGTAATCAAAGATAGCTTCTAGTTTGAAATTGAAACCAATAAAAGAAATATCTCTACAAAACAGTAATGTGTAGGACATAAAAGGTGTGTTTAAGTGAGAACTTCTGTGCAGTAAGTTTTTGCCTATCTCTCAAGTTATACAAAAGTCAACCAAAATCAAAGTCTTCAGAGGCTATTCTCAGAAAGTTCAAGATGTACATTTCGTTTGTCATGATTATATCTAACATATGACATTTTACTCAAAATCGTTAGAGCCATTTTCGAAAAAATAAAAATGTTCAAAAATGTTCCACATAAAGGATTGTTGGGGGTGGGGATTTTGTTGGTAAGCTCTGTGTGGCATTTTTGAAAGGTGTTTAACGGACCGTTCGTTTTTGAATTGTGTTATCCACAAACACACACACACGCACACAAACACACACACTGACCTTTTTCTAAAAATACTTTTTTCTATGACCAAGCTAAATTGAGTAGTATACGAGTGCATTTCAGATCGCAAACTTGATTTTTACAGAATCCACGCGCAAAGACGTGCAGCAAGCGTAACGTAATTTTGTTCCAACTTGACGCTCGCCAAAATAATTCACGATATTAGTATGTATACATCACTGATCAACCTTTCATAAATTTCTCATATTGTGCCTCATAAACCTTTCAGGATTTAGCAGGCAGTAAAGTTGGTTCTACTTCTTTCGCAGCTCTAAGGATACAATTATTCTCAAAATCTGTAATTTTCTCAAAATACATGACAGAACAACAATAATATTGGTTTGTCACGGCCTGCTATAACCGTATCGTCATCGTGCTCAGCAATGCGAAATAAATAACGAACCATAACCCTTGGTGAATGACTCAAAATTAACCTCACACTTATGTTGTCTTTCATTGCTTTTCTTTTAATACCAGAACATTCTTGAAAAAAAAAAAAAAAAAACACTGTATGATACGCGAGCGTTTTTTTTTTTTTTTTTTTTTTTTTTTAATTCTCGTGTGCTTTTAAAACTAGACTGCGCCTCGTTTCATAATATTCCCACTCGAATAAAAAAAACAACTTTACACTCTTGCGTCTCAAATAATACTTTTCATTTTCTATACACGTACTATGTACATAATGCATAAAGCAACGGTTCCCAACCGGTGTGCCCCGGCACCCTAGGGTGCCCCGACACCCTAGGGTGCCGTGTGATTGGCTAAGGGGTGCCGCGAGATATTGAGATAAACAAAAAAAAATACCTTCTACTGAAGCCTTAAGTCTTGTAAGGTCTTGAATAAAATAAGTCAAATCAATTACTCTCATGCACGGCAGATGGTGATAGTGGTCGATTCATTTCAATAATTCAGTTATACTAGTATCCCACAGATGGCATTACAGCCGAACATTCCCGAGACTACTCGCTTCCTCACGAACATTCCCGAGACTTCGACATGAATATATAAAAGTGTACGCCGCTTGGCGCTTTCAGTTGTCTTCCTCGCGTTGATTCACAGTGTTTAGCTATGGATAAGTCCATTGTTAAACGTAAACGCCAGGTCAGTGAAAGTGAACAGTCGGCTCCTACTGCTTGCTTTAAGAAGCCAAATCTTACAGTTTCTCCCGCACCGTCGAATTCACCACATAAAGAACATACCAGGACAGTTACTTAGCGTATGGATTTAAGTGGAATAACAACGAGGAAAACCCTATCCCTGTGTGTTTAGTTTATGGCGAAACACTTAGCAACGAGGCCATGGTACCTAGCAAACTGAAGCGGCATCTTACAACAAAGCATCCTAGTGTGTCACAGAAAAGTGTAATGTATTTTTCACATATATTAGAAGGGGAGAAGAAAACAGCTGTGCAAATGGTAAAGAGAATGACCATAGGTGATACTGCTCTTGAAGCCTCATTTAAAGTAGCAGAACTGATAGCTAAAAAAAAGAAACCTCATACTCTTGGGGAGGAAATCATTGGCCCTGCATGTCAAGTTAAAGTTTCAACAATACTTGTCGAAGGAGCAGCTAATCAAATTTCGAAAGTTCCTCTGTCCAACAGCACAATCAGCCGCAGGATATCTGAAATGTCATGCAATATCAACGAACAAGTCACGGAGAAAATAAAAACTTATAGAACATTTGCTTTGCAAGTAGATGAGAGTCTCGATATTGGTGACAAACCGCAACTCCTTGGGTTTATCAGATATACTGATGAAAAAGATATTAGTGAACAGTTTCTGTTCTGTAGACCGCTGGAGACTACAACCACAGGCCATGATATTTTCGTTTCTATTAATTCCTATCTCAATGACCATGATCTTTCATGGAAAGACTGTTGTGGTATATGTACAGATGGTGCACCATCTATGTTTGGGAAAATTAAAGGTTTTACTGCCAGAGCTCTCAATGAAAATCCATCCATTATTATAACTCACTGTTTTCTGCATAGAGAGGGATTAGTCGTGAAAGCGAGTAATGAAGATTTTGCTGAAGCGTTTAACCAAGTTGTGAAAATGGTGAACTATATGAAGTCTCGACCTTTAAAGTGCAGAATTTTTGAACAGTTATGTCGCGCAACGGATGCAGCTCATACCTCTTTGTTACTTCACACTGAAGTAAGGTGGTTGTCGCGGGGTCGTGTATTGAACCGGTTTCTCGAACTTTAAGAACAGCTAAAAACTTTTTTTAAGGATGAAAATCAAGACACATTTCATGAGCTCTTACTAAGTGATTCTTGGTGTTTTGAACTGTCGTATCTGGCAGATATTTTTCATAAGCTGAATGAACTGAATGTTTCGATGCACGGTACATGAAACAATAATCAATCTCCTCAACCAATAAAATGAAAGGTTTTAAAAGAAAACTTAGTTCTTGGAAGTCTGCAGTTCAAAAAGGAGATTTGTCGAACTTTCCATCTCTTGTTAATGTGGCAGGAAATAAAGATCTGGGTAAACTGAAAGACCGCATTTGTGATCACTTATCAAGATTGCAAGATGCAATAGATGCGTACTTTACAACTATTTCCACTACGAATCTCGACTGGGTTGTCTCACCATTTGATTTCGTAGATAGTGCAGAGGAAATAGATTTCACTGCTTGCGAACGAGATGAATTTATTGATCTTTGCGCTGATTCCACACTCAAAGGTAAGTTCACCAAGAGTGAGGCGTCGGTGGCTAGTTTTTGGCTTCAACAGAGAGAGGAGTACCCTAACCTAATGAAGAAAGCAATTAACGCACTTTTGCCCTTTTCAACATCCTATTTATGCGAGCAAGCCTTCTCTGATATGGTGACAATAAAATGCAAAGCAAGAAATAGACTGAATAACCTTGAGGATGATTTGCGTGTTTCACTGTCAACTGTAAGACCCGACATCACATATCTGTGCTCTAAGCATCAATCACAAGTTTCACATTAATCATTAATCGAACAAAATTTATTGATGTATTTTTACTCAGTGATTGTAGTAAAGTTTACTGTATTATGTTATGGTGTACGTTATTATTATATAATATTTCAATAAATTAACATATTAAGCTTAATTTTCTTTTAATTCAAGGAAGGGTGCCCCTGGTGTTTAATGTTATTCCCAAGGGTGCCGTGAACTTCAAAAGGTTGGGAAACACTGGCATAGAGAATGTATTGTATTGCACCCAAAATTTCAATACCGAGATTTCACCGGAAATACATGTTTTGGGTCCCGCTGAATCCCAAAAAAGAATTTCTGGGAAAAGGTCCCTGTGTGTGTGCGTGTGTGCCTGTGCACAACATAGCTCAACTGTTAAATACCAACCTTGGTATTTAAGTTTGGTATCTTGCAAGGATGCGACACGAAGACTTTCAAGAAAATATCTCCACCCCCAACTACTCTTTACATAGAATTTTTTTTGAATTTTTTTTTATTTTCTCAAAAATGACTATAACGATTTTCATTAAAATATCATATATGAAAGATATTTACCTGACAAATAATATGTCTATCTTGAATTTTCTGGGAATAGCTTCTGAAGACTACTTACTTTATTCTGAAAGAATTTTACGAATTTTTTTATAGCTGCTAAACCGAAAAGATGAACGAAAACTTACCACACAAAAAATGTAGAGCACATTAAAACCACACAATTTATGTTATATATATATATATATACATATATTTTTATTTTTTTTTAGAGTTGATCGTTTTTACTTTCTGTATACGTACTATATACATAGTGTATAGAGAAGGTATTGCATTCGACCCAAAAATTCGATATCGAGATTTCACCAGAAATATGCATCCATAAAAAGCATTTTCAAAAAAAGGTCTGTGTGTGAACACTATAACTCAAAAACGAAAAGTCAGTAAAATACCAAACTTGGTATTTAAGTTTAGTATTTT
Organism: Hymenopus coronatus; assembly: GCA_030762935.1. Taxonomy (NCBI): domain Eukaryota; kingdom Metazoa; phylum Arthropoda; class Insecta; order Mantodea; family Hymenopodidae; genus Hymenopus; species Hymenopus coronatus. The sequence continues at coordinate 136,783,479 of CM060886.1, forward strand.
TCAGGGATGCAATACGAAGATTTTGAGAAAAATCTCCCCATCCCCAACTATCCTTTACATGGAACTTTTTTCAAAAATTTTGATTATTTTAAAAATGACTCTTAAAGATTTTGATTTAAATATCATATATTAAAGCTATTTACCTGACAAATAATATGTATATCTTGAATTTTCTGGGAATAGTCTCTGATGAGTACTTTATTCTGGATGAATTTTACGGAATTTTGAATAACTGCTAAACCTTAAAAGATAGACAAAAACTTACTTTACAAAAAATGTAGAGCACGTTAAAACACACAATTTATATTACATATATTTTTTCGTAGAGTTCATCGATTTTGAGACATTCCTTGTTTTTGGATTCTGCTATGAAAAACTTATACTTTTCTCATACAGGAATTTGTCAACTGCTGTCCATACAAACAAAGGAACTTAAGTGACATAGCAGCCATCTTTTAGCTATTACTTTAACCATGGTACTCCCTTATTTCACTTCTATACCAGGAAGTAAGTAATAAGATTGTTTCTGCTATTTGTTTTTCTGATTAGCATGAAGTAAATAGAAGTATAAGCCTTTAAGAATAATTTATTGCAGAGTTGTAGAGAAAGTCATGTGAATGGAACACTTCAGATTTTTTTTAGATATTCCTTGTTTTAGGTTTCGGCTTTGAAAAACTTACACTTTTCTCATGCAGGAATTTGTCAACTCGCGTTCATAAAAACAAAGGAACTTCAGTCACATAGCAACCAGCTTTTGGCACTTTAACCTATGGTACTCCCTTATTTCGCTTCTACTTACAAGGAAGCAAGTAATAAGACTATGTACCGTTGTTTTTTTGTTGATTAGCGTGAAGTAAATAGAAGCATTAGACTTTTAACAACTTGTTGCAGAGATGTAGAGAAAGTCTGTGAATGGAACACAAGATTTTTGGATTCAGGATTTCTCAAAACATAAATTTCCGGTGAAATCTCGGTATCCAATTCTTGGTTGTTACACAAAATCTTCTCTATCCCCTGTGTACATTGTACATGTGTACTAAAAAAATAAACAGCTGTTTGATACCATAGCACATGTGAAATCACACTTCGTCTCTGACTCGGTTTACAAACAATAATCGTTAAAACGTGGGCATTAGCAAGACATTTATACAGTGATGAAGATTTAAAAAGAGCGTTGAATTAAACAGGTTACATGTGCTTTTTTAATGGAGCCTGTTTTGCAAGTTAGATGAGACGCCCATCGGAGTAATCACGCCAACAGTTCCCGTGTAAAGAACAGATATTATCACATTATACGAGCTCACAATTTTTCCTTTAGGAGTTGGTAAGGCTGCCAAACCTAACACAAGCTTGTGTCAATGTTGTATGTGATGCGTGTACACGGAAACGTCAAATACCTCTAGTAGCACCTTGGGCACAAAATCCAGTACAACTTGCTTAACAGAACTGAAGTGAGCAAAGCCGTTTCGGATAACGTATTATGTACATAGTGTATAGACAAGGTATTGTATTGCACCCAAAAATTCAATACCGAGATGTTTTCGGTCCCTCTGTATAAATAAAACAACAACAAAAACTGATGTGTTCCATTCACATGACTTTCTCTACATCTCTGTAACATATTATTGTTAAAAAACTTATGCTTCTATTTACTTCATACTAATCGAGAAAAAAGTAGCAGAAATAGTCTTAGTACTTGCTTCCTTGTAAGTAGAACCGAAATAATGGAGTACCATAAGTTAAAAGCTGGTTGCTATGTGACTGAAGTTCCTTTGTTTGTAAGGATAGAAGTAGACAAATTCCTGTATAAGATAAGTATGTTCTTCACGGCTGAAACAAAAAACAAGGAATATCTAAAAAACGATCAACTCCACGAAAAAAATGTAGATAAGATAAATTGTGTGTTTTAATGTGCTCTACAATTTTTGTCTGGTAAGTTTTTGTCTGTCTCTTATGGTTTACCAGTTATTCACAATTCCGTAAAATTCATCCAGAATAAAGTAGTCTTCAGAGGCTATTCCCAGAAAATTCAAGATATACATTTTATATCAGGTATATATCATTAATATACGATATTTAAATCAAAATCGTTAGAGCCATGTTTTAGAAAATCAAAATTTTCAGAAATTTTTCCATGTGAAGGGTAGTTTGGGGTGGGGGCATTTTCTTGAAAACCTTCGTGTCGCATCCTTGGAAGATACTGAACTTAAAACACCAAGTTTGGTGTTCAACGGTCTTTTCGTTTTTGAGCTATGCTGCCCAAAGACGCACACACGCACACATACACACACAGACAGGCAGACAGACACACACACTTACGGACATTTTTCTAAAAATGCTTTTTTTGTATTTAGGGTGTCTTAAAACATGTATTTCCGGTGAAACCTCGGTATCGAATTTGTGGGTGCATTACAATACCTTCTCTATACACTATGTACATAGTACGTATAGAGAAAGTAAAAAGCATTTTGGAAAAAGGTCCGTGTGAGTGGGCGCGCGCGTGTTATGTGTGTGTCTGTGGACAGCATAGCTCAAAAACGAAAAGACTGTGAAATATCAAAGTTAGTTGGTATATAGGTTTGGTATCTTCCAAGGATGCGACACGAAGGTTTTCAAGAAAATCACCCCACCCCAAACTACCCTTCACATGGAAAAAGTTTCGAAAATTTTGATTTTCTCAAAAATGGCTCTAACGATTTTGATTAAAATCTGTTATATTTAAGATATTTACAAGACAAATAAGATATATATGTTGAATTTTCTAGGAATAGCCTCTAAATACCTCTTTTGATTTTTATTGGATTTTGTATAACAGGTAACCCATAAGAGATAGACAAAAAACTTACTGCACAAAAAATGTAGATCTCGTTAAAACACACTATTTATGCCACACACATTTTTTCGTGCAGTTGATCGTTTTTGAGATATTCCTTGTTAATGGTTTCAGCTTTTCAGCTTTTTCAGTTTCGTTTTCAGTTACGCTGTCCACACACGCACACACACACACAAACACACACACCTACACACACACAGTGACCATTTTCTAAAAATAAGTAAATCCTTAGCATGTTTCCTTCCGAAGGGAAGTACGTCCGTTGGTCCCGTGTCGAAGATTTACGACGTGGTAGGCTACTCGTTCCATCTACTATGTTTTTCAAATGGGAAGTGTTTTCTGCAGCGAATGAGAAGCGTTGCTAGGTTGCTACCCCCACTCTTTTCATATTTCCCACTCACTCGCGCACTGAGCTAGCAAATCTGCCTGACGACATAATGTCTATTCATGTGAATGATGAAAACTATTTGAGATAAATATCTGTGGTTTTTACGGTTCTACTACGAACATTACTCCCTATCTTCCTTTTGAATATTTTGTCTTAGTGCATGTAGTATTTATGAGAGATGGAATCACCCCAGTTAAGCAGGAATGCAATACAGCAGCTCTCCGAATGGCTGCCGGCCTGGTGGCGCTCAAGGACAAACTTCGTCCCATTTGAAAGTCACTTAAATGGATGGCCTATAGAGAAGATACAGTGAACTAGTCTACCCTTGATAAACAGGTCAGCAAATAGTTTATGTTACAATAACAAACTTCCTTAGGATTTACGTTTCGAGAACACACAGTAAAGGTTTAGAAAAAGACTCGGATCTAACGTTTCATTTAAAATGTCAGTGGTCAAGATCTGATGCGCGACCTGTACAACAACCTCAACCCTGATAAAGTAAAATTAAGCCCAGCATAGAATGGGACACTGAGAACCACAGCGTCCATAAATAAAAATCCATTTCAACTTCGCTACACACCATATACGAATAGCGAAAATCTGTGTATATATGTTTTCGCAGTCGACTTACCCACCCCGTATTTAGCATTTACACCTCCGTAGGGGTCAGAAGCCTGTGTGGAAGCCAACAGCGAAACCACAGAATGGAGAACCTGAAACGATTGGTCGGCCCTTAGCCAGGCATTAGCGTGTGGATTTGGATCATATGAACTGAAAGCGAAATGCATTATAGGAACGGAGATGATGGAGCAACTGGTAGAATGAGTGGCGGGAAAAACCGGAGGACCCGGAGAACACCCGCCCAGGAGCTGCTTCATCCATTACAAATCCTACATGCGGGCGCTGGGGATCGAACCCAGGCAGCTGGTTGCTATTTAATGTTAAACGCTTGATAATGAAATCATTTGTTTTCTTGTACTCCAATATTTAGCTGGGAGGTTGTATATATTGTAAAAGTTAGAGATTGTAGACGACCCATGTCTCCATTTAAGTTATAGAAGTACCTGCTATGCCAAATCTGTAGAAGTATGTTTGTAAACAGTTTTGTCAGAAGGTTGCTTGCTATTGCAGATTTTCTTGCTAATGTAGAAATATTGTAATCTTGTAAATTTTGTCACTGTTTTCCAGATGCATTATTTGTGTATTCTTCATTGACTTAGTTTGTGTACTTATCTCATATTATTCTTTTAAATAGAGCAAAATGGAATTACACAAGGTGGTCATTTAGTGATAATTTTACTTCCCTTCTTGGCCAAGAAATCAACCATTTCATTGTCTATTATTCACAATGGGCTACAATTCATCGACTTGCCACTCATTTATTAAATGGCTTAATTATTGCATTATTTTACGACAGTTAGGTGTTGGGTCTTATATCTCCTGTTACATCGATAATGACTGCTTTTGAATCAAATAGAATTAATTTTATTTTCTCTACAGTACATAGTGTATAGAGAAGATATTGTATTCCATCCAAAATTTTGATACCGAGATTTCACCGGAAATTCATGCTTTGGGTCCCCCTGAATACAAAAAAAAAAAAAAAATTAGAACAAATGTCCGCGCGCACGCGCGTGTGTGTGTGTTTATGTGTGCTTGTGGAGGAGAGTTACATAGCTCAAACATGAAAACCAAATTTTATATTTAAGTTTGGTATCCTCCAAGGATGCGACAACAAAGATTTTCAGAAAATTCCCCCTCACCCAACTAACTACCCTTTACATGGAAAAATGTAGTAAATGTTGATTTTCTCAAAATTGGCTCTAACGATTTTGAATGATATATCGTATATTAAAGATATTTACATGACAAATAAAATGTATATCTTCAAATTTATTGAATTAGCCGAAGACATTTTTATTCTGGATGAATTTTGCAAAACTGCCAACCCGTAAAAGATAGACAAAAACTTACCACACAAAAATGCAAAGCTCGTTAAAACACACAATTTATGTTATATACATTTTTTTCGTAGATTTCACCGTTTTTGAAATATTTCTTTATATTGGTTTCAGTTTTAAAATGCTTATACTTTTCTCAAATGCGAATTTGCCAACTCTTGGCCATACAAACAAAGGAACTTCAATTACATAGAAACCAGCTTTTGAAATATTTTATTATCGGTTTATGTTGCTCCCTCGTTTCCCTCTGCCTCAAGGAAGCAAGTAATAAGACCATTTCCACTGATGTTTTCTCCATTAGCATGAAGTAAATAGAATAATAAGTTTTTTATCAACAATTTGTTGCAGAAATGTAGAGAAAGTCGTGTGAATGGAACGCATCATAATTTTTATAAGATAAAAAGCGATTTTGTGGAAATAGTATACATGTACCTAGGTTGTCCCAGAAGTACCTACCTACCTACCCGATAGCGGTTGTTGTTAACAACAACAATGGTAAAAAGTACCGATCTTAGAAAGCTTAAGTTTGAGGATTTTACATTGTTTAGCATTTGTTTGGCAGCCATCATTACTGAATGCTCTCAACGAATTTGTAAACATGGATAAAACTGATCATCGTTATGTGATACAATACCTTCATTTGAAAGGTCTTAGAGCAAGTAATATTAAAGCTGAGCTAGATTCTACTTTGGGGGAGTCTGCTTCTTCGTTTACAACAGTGAAATATTGGGTTGCAGAGTTTAAGCGCGGCCATACGAGCTGCCAAGACGAACATCACAGTAGTCAGTCGACCAAATGACGTTGGTTACCAGTCCAGAAATTGTAAAGAAAATCCACAAAAATGTATTAGATGACCGTCGACTGAAAGTTCACGAGCTAGTAGACATTGTTGGCACTTCAAAAAGTTCTGTACATCGCATACTGACTGAAAATTTGGACATGAAAAGGTCGTGTGCAAGGTTGGTGCCGCGTTTGCTCACAAGGGAACAAAAACAGCGTCGTGAGGATGTTTCAGTCGAGTGTTTGGCAATGTTTCGCTGCAATAAAGCTGAGTTTTTGCGTCGATTCATAGCATTGGATGAAACCTGGTGCATCACTTCCATCTGAGACGAAGGAACAATCAAAACATTGGATTGGAAGGGGAGAGTCGGCATCATGGCGACAGTTTTCTGGGACGCACGCGAGATAATTTTCATTCACTATTTCAAAAAAGGAAAAGTAATCAATGACGAATATTATGCGAACTTGTTACAGCGTTTGAGTGATGAAATCGAGCAAAAACGGACTGTTTAGCGAAAAATAAAGTTTTATTTCATTAAGACAAGGCACCAGTTCACATGTCCATTATCACATGGCCAAAATCAATGAGTTAAAATTCGAACTGCTTCCTCATGCATCCTTTCGCCAGATTTAGCCTCCTCTGATTATTTACTGTTTCCAAACTTGAAGAAATGGCTTGGTGGTAGAAGATTTTCCAACAATGAAGAGGTGGAGTCTGCAGTTGATGGCTATTTTACAGACCTCCATAGATCTCGCTGTAAACAGGGTATCGAAGCAATTGAACATCGCTGGGAAAAGAGTATCCAGCTGAAAGAAGACTATGTAGAGAAATAAATATGTTTTTCCACAAATTTTTGTTTTTTCTCTTTGTTACGTCTGGTACTTTTGGGACAGCCCTCGTGTGTGTGTGTATGTGTGTGTGTGTGTACGAGGGTCGGCTGATAAGTCCCGGACCTCATACAGATATGGCGCATGGCGCCACTAGGCCAGTTTGACGGTAACATCGAGCAATTTAACTCTTGACTAGCTTGTATCCATAGTTACAGGTCAATAGCTTCTTCAGTTTTCGAATGACAGCATTTTAAACAAGATAACTTTAGAGTTTACACGAAAATGGAGGATTTGGAAAAACCAGCAGTGATTAAATACTTCCATTTGAAAGGCTTAACGCCTAAAGAAATCATGGAGGAAATGGACAGTACATTCAAAGACTCTGCCCCTTCATATTCAATGATTAAAAGCTGGGTTGCACAGTTTAAAATGGGACGTACGAGCACTAGTGATGGCCTCGCTCTGAACGCCCTGTAGAAGTGTCAACTTCAGAGATCATTGAAAAAAATCATCGTTTAGTGCGGGAAGACCGCAGATTAAATTTGCTTGAGATAGCAGAGAGTATAACCATATCAAAAGAACGTGCAGGTAATATTTTAAGTAATGTTTAGGGCTTTCACAAGGTCTGTGCAAGAAGGGTGCCGCGTTTGTTGACACCTGATCAAAAGTTGCAAAGAAAACTGTTTCTACTAAGAATGTGGAGCCCTACAGTAAAAATCCCAGTGAATTTTTTAGACGGCTTATTACCATGGATGAAACTTGGATACATCACTGCACACAATCAAAACAGTGGATTGCACCTGGTGAACCAACTTCAAAAAAGGCAAAGTCAATTTTGTCAGCTAACAAGGTTATGGGGAGTGTTTTCTGGGATGCACTGGGAATTATTTGTATTAATTACTTGGAAAAGGGTAAAAGTACTACTACGCAAGCTTACTGCAACGTTTGAGGGATGAGGTGAAAAGAAAAATACCTCATTTGCTAAAAAAAAAATCTTGTTTCATTACCACAAAGCTCCGGCCCGTCGTTCAGTCATTGTAATGGTAAAAATGTGGGAATTAAAGTTGGAACATCCATCCTATTCGAGAGATCTAGCACCCAGTGACTGCCACCTGTTCCCAAAAGTCAAACAAATTCTTGGAGGACGAACATTTCACAGCAACGAGGAGGTCATTGATGCGGTAAACAGCTATTTTGAGGAGCTTGATAAACTGCACTACAGGGATGGTTTAATTAAATTAGAACACCGATTTGACAGATGTATTAGCCTTTCTGGAGATTAGGTTGAGAAATAAAGCGAAAAAAAAATTAAATGCTGTTTTTATTGAGAGGCCCGGGACTTATCAGCCGACCCTAGTAATGTAGCTATTTCTTGCAAATGTTTCTCTCGATTTAAGCGAAGTAGATGGAATGTAAACTTTGGTAAGGGTAGTTAGTATGCGGACTAATAGACAGGCGATAGAGGGCTCACCTTGAGCTGTCACGGCAAACGTGTGTAATGTTTATTGAGGAGAAGAGTTAGTGGGAGGTCTGGCACGGCTTCCTGAAAACTCACTCAGTCACATGAAGTGACTCTTGTAACACATGTAGATGTCTCTGGCACACAAATTGGTGTGGAAGCTGTTGGTCAATGTTGAGGTGACATGGGCACGATGGAGCAGAGTGGAATCTTAAACACTGCCAACCTCAAAACATGTTCTGTACGTGATGGGGGTGCATGCCAGCACACGGTGTTCCGCAACACGGCCACCTCTGCGTGCTGGACAAACTTCACATCGCCTTTTCAACCGCAAACTGTTCTTCTTCTGGTATCTAATTTATGCTAATGCGCCAGTCACGCCTAATCCTAGTTACCTTGATTATTACTTTCTCTAGCCCCGTATGTACAGTGTATAGAGAAGGTATTGTATTCCACCCAAAAATTCGATACCGAGATTTCACCGGAAATATACGTTTTAGGGTCCCCTGCGTCCGAAAAAAAGCATTTTTATAAAAAGGTGCATATGAGTGTGTGTGTGTGTGTGTCTAGACAATATAGCTCAAAAATGAAAACTAGATTAAATACTAAACTTGGTATTTAAGTTCAGTAACTTCCAAGGATGCGACACGAAGATTTTCAAGAAGATCCCTCAGCACAACCTACCCTTTACATGGAAAAATTGTCGACATGTTTTATTTTATCAAAAAAAGGCTCCAAAGATTTTAATTAATATTACATCTCAGACAAAATGTATACTTTGACTTTTCTGGGAATAGCCTCTGAAGACCTCTTTATTCTAGATGAATTTTGCATAATGGTAAACCGTAAAAGATATACAATAACTTACTACACAAAAAATGTAGATCTCGTCAAAACACACAATCAGTGTCCTTTACATTTTTGTCGTGGAGGTAACCGTTTCCGAGATATTCCTTATTGGTTTCCATCATACAGTATTTTTCTCAGACAGGAAGCGTTCTTTTTTTTTTCTTTTTTTTTTCTCAACATCAATGTCATATCTGGACTTTGACTTGTGAAACTAGGTAGGTTCAGAACATTAGGTTAATAAACTTTATATTATTAAACACACATAGATTTACTCTCATATTCAGACCCTATGGGGGATAGGGAATAATTCTAGTTAAAGAAAAATTCCCCGCCCCAGCCGGGAATCGAACCCGGGGCCTCCGGGAGGGGGGGAAGCCAGCTCGCTAACCACTCTACCACGGAGGCAGCCTGCTTTTCTTTTGTTTTACTCCTGGTCAAGCAAAGAAACGAGTTGCAACGACAACCGCATGACAAGTTTTAAAACATTTGACAATCGCTTTAGCCTAGTGCATTCCCTTAATTGTCTTCTACTTATAAGAAACTAAGTAATAGGAACATTCTCTTAATGCCTACATCGACTAGCATAGAAAGAGGAAGTTTTGTAGAACAGGTAGAGAAAGTCATGTGAGTGTAACACATCAGGTCTTTTCCTCATAGATTCAGTAGAATAGAAAAGTAATAATAAAGCACTTTGTGCTGCTGAAACTCTTTTTAACTAAAGCAATTGTTCGTTGTCTCGAAGCTAATGCAAGTGCATAATGGCAAGACGTTCGTTAACGGCGCATTTGTCCGCGACAAGTGAATTATATCTCCTTGCCCAGCCATTGCAGCTTCGTAAACATGTAACTGAGTGTTGAAAAAGTGTGATTCTTTCCAGCAAGATTCCTTTACTTGTTGCTCTACAGGATGGAAGACAATTAATGCACCAAATTAAAAGTATAAAAATGTATATCTTAAATTTCTGGGAAAAACCTGTGAAGACGTGTTCATTCGGAAGAATAGTTGTATAATCCTGCGCAATTGTTAAATGTTACGCAATATAAGAACATGTAATGCAAAAAAAAAAAAAAAACTGATATGTTCCATCCACACGATTTTCTTTACATTTCTGTAAGAAATTATTGTTAGTAAGCTTATTCTTTTAGCTTCTTCTTGCTAATTAGTAGAACCGTGTTTTATTTAGTTCCTGATAAGAAGAATGGAATTACGGATAAACCGACAGTCAAATGCTTTTAAATGTGGTTGCTGTATGATTGAAACCCGTTTCTTTGCATAGGAGTTTAAGAGTTCTCTTAGTAGAAAAGTTGTAAGTATTTTAAAACTGAAACCAATAACAACGAATACCTCGAAACGGTCAACAGTACGAAAAAAAATGTGACGTGTTCCACTCACATGACTTTCTCTGCATCTCTGCGATAAATTATTGTTAAAAAGCTTAGGCTTCTATTTACTTCATGCTAATTGAGAAAAAAATACCAGAAAGCCTTATTACTTGCTTCCTTGTTAGTAGAAGCGAAATAAGCGAGTACCATAGGTTGCCATTGTGACTGATGTTCCTTTGAGTGTACGGACAGGAGTTGTCAAATTTCTGTATGAGAAAAGTGTGTTTTTTAAACCTGAAACCCATAACAAGGAATATCTCAAAAACGTGTATATACACACACACACACACACACATGTGGCATAAAGTGTGTGTCTTATCCTGATCTACATTTTTTGTGTGGTAAGTTTTTGTCCATCTCTTACGGTTTAGCAGTTATGCAAAATTGTCTAAAATTCATCCAGGATAAAGTAGTCGTGAAAATATACGAGTACATTTTATTTGGCATGTAAATATCTTAAATATGAGATTTTAATCAAAATCGTTAGCCATTTTTGAGAAAATGAACATTTTCGAAATATTTTTCCATGTCAAGGTTAGTTTGGAGTGGGTGGATTTCGTGTCGCATCCTTGGAAAATACCAAACTTAAATACCAAGTTAGGGCTTTAACGGTCTTTTCGTTTTTGAGCTATGCTGCCCAGAGACACACATAGACAGACACACACACAGGGACATTTTTCTAAAAATCCTTTTTCTGGATTCAGGCAAAATTCTGTAAAATTCATCCAGAATAGTCTTCAGAATCTATTCCCAGATAATTCAATATATGTTTCATTTGTCATGTAAATATACATAATATACGATATTTTAGTCAAAATCGTTGCAGCCATTTTTGAGAAATTCAAAATGTTGTAAAGCAGTTCTATGTAAAGGGTAGTTGGTGGTGGAGGGATTTTCTTGAAAATCTTCGTGTCGCATAATGGCAGATACAAAACTTAAATACCAAGTTTGCTTTAACGGTCTTTTCGTTTTTGAGCTATGCTGTCCACAGACACATATCGCCCTCCGTGGTGTAATGGTTACGATGCTAACTTAATATACCCAAGGTGGCGGGTTCAAACCCGGCGGAGGGCGATGGATTTTTTCGGGCGTAAAAATCCTTAGCATGGCTTCCTTCGGAAGGGAAGTTAAGCCGTTGTTCCCGTGTTGTAGATTTACGGCACGTAAAAAACCTCAAGCCTGATAAAGAGGCCTCTGAGCAAAATTATGCTATCTTTCACGCCCAGTATAGAATGGGACGCTGAAAACCATAGCAGTTAAAGAGCGTCCATAAAATAAAACTCCATTTCATTTTCATTTCACACCCACATACACACGCACACACGTGGACCTTTTTCGAAAAATGCTTTTTCTGGATTCAGGGGACCCAAAACATGTATTTCCGATAAAATCTCGGTATCGAAATTTTGGGTGCATTACAATATCTTCTCTATACACTGCGTACATAGTACGTGTAGAGAAAGTAAAAATTGGACTTAGGGGACCTCAAAATATATATTTCCTGTAAAATATCGGTGTCAAATATTTGGGTGGAATACAATACTTTCTCTATTCTCTGTGTGTTTATAGAGAAAATAAAATCACAATTTAGGTAAATGATTATAAAACCCTTACTTGTATCCGAAGATGGTGACTGCAAATTACTACCATTGATACTTTCTGCAACTAACCTGTAAAAATAAGAAAACAATATTGTAACTAATGCAGCCTAGTATTAGGAGGGAGGGAAGAAGGGGATAAGGCACACCGACAGACAGACAGACAGACAGAGAAACTCGTCTGTGAAGTTAGCCTTAAACTGGATTTTTATTTACCTTCTCTATACGTACTATGTACATAGTGTATAGAGAAGGTATTGTATTGTACCCAAAAATTCGATACCGAGATTTCATCGGAAATACAAGTTTTGGGTCCCTCTGAATCCCGCCCCCCCCCCAAAAAATAAGCATTTTCAGTGTGTGTTCGTCTGTGTGTCTGTGCGTCTGTGGACAGCATAGCTCAAAAACGAAAATACCGTTAAAAACCAAACTTGATATTTAGGTTTAGTATCTTCCAGGGATGCGACACGAACATTTTGAGAAAAATCCCCCACCCCAACTACCCTTTACATGAAACTTTTTTCGAAAAAGTTTGATTTTCTCACAAATGGCTTAAACGATTTTTGATTAAAATATATATTAAAGACATTTCCCCGACATATAAAATGCATATCTTCAATTTCCTGAGAATAGCTTCTGAAGACTACTTCATTCTGGACAAATTTTACAGAATTTTGCATAACTGCTAAACCGCAAGAGATGGACAAAAACTTGCCACACAAAAAATGTAGATCACGTTTAAACACACAATTTACGTTATATACATTTTTTTCGAGGAGTTGGTCGTTTTTATGATATTTCTTGTTTTTAGTTTCAGCTGTGAAAAACCATACTTTTCTCACACAGGAATCTGTCAACTTCTGTCCATACAAATAAAGGAACTTCAGTCGCACAGCAATCAGCTTTTCACTATCACTTTAACTTATGGTACTCCCTTATTTCGCTTCTACTTACAAGGAAGCAAGTAATAAGACTATTTCTGCTGATTTTTTCTCGATTAGTATGAAGTAAATAGAAGCATAAGCTTTTTAACAATAATTTGTTGCAGATATGTAGAGAAAGTCAAGTGGATGGAACACATCAGATTTTTTTCATGTGGTTACAGTTGTTATTGGCAAATAGCCATGGAACGTTACAGGATTCAGCAACGCGTAGAAATTGTGAAAATATATTATCAAAATGGGTCATCTGTTGCCAAACCTTCCGTGTATTGCGTGAAGTTTACGCTGTGCAAATCGTCTCTGCGAGAGAACGATTCGACGTTTGATCCATAAATTTGAAAGAAGTGGTTCTGTCAGCGATCAACGAACGCCTGTACGTAAGTGTTCCAACGAAAACATAGCGGCGTTCGTGAGAGTGTACGCGAGAACGGAAACAAATCAATTGCTCGTCAAGTGCAAGAAAAGGGGTTTCGCCGGCCACAACTTGACGAATTCTGCATCTGGGCTTGAAGTTTCACACTTACAAAATGGTGTTAACCCAAGAACTAAAGCCCAACGACCATAGGTTGCGCCATGTATTCGCTAACTGGAGCAATTGGAAGCTACCCAGATTTTTGTCGAAAAATCATCTTCAACGACGAAGCCGACTTTTGGATGGATGGTTGTGTTAACAAACAAAATTGCCACAATTGGAGCAATCACAATCCAATACAGATTCATAAACGACCACTTCATCCCCAAAATATTACTGTCTGATGTGGATTTTGGTATGGTGGAATCATTGGTCCATATTTTTTCGAAGACGAACATGGAGAAGCGCTGTCAGTGGAGAAAGATACCGGGCTCTTATAAGGGACTATTTTTGAACGCCCACAGGCGACCACATCAAACGCCAAATGTTAAATTCTATAACAAAAGCAGTAGACAGTCCTCATAGACAACAACTCATCCTAAACGCAGCAACGTTCAAGCAAGCAGTTACACCAGCGCCCCCGATCGTTTCACTTATCCAGCTGCACGACACCATCAAGCAAGAGGAAGATGCGGCATTAGAGGAGCACATGAGAGCACTTCTAGAACAGCAGATGGACTATGACATCCAAGGAACCTGACGAATCCGACACCTCGGAGCACAAGTAAATTAGAAATTTAGAATAAATAGTACACAAACTATATCATGGTAACTAACAAAAATGATGTATTCTGATAAATTAAGATAATGTAACTAACTGACAATTGCTTATAAATAGCACACTATATGTAAATAACTTAAACTCATAACCAATTGAAAAAATGCAAAAACGTAATGACACCAAACATGTCAAAAAAAAAAAAAAATATATATATATATATATATATATATATATATAATTGAGAAAATATAAAAAAAAAAATAAAAAAAAAGAGCCTGCCTGCCCCGCCCCAAATAAATTAAAAATAATACGCGGCTGAAGAGGGTACACCCCTGAAGCAGCCATAGGGCGAAATAAGCCCAGGGTGAGATAAACCCTTGGGCAAAAGTGCCCTAAAATCCCAGTAGTTAGTTAGTTAGTTAGTTAGTCCTCAATTAGATGGTATGGATCTCAGAAACATCTGGTTCCAGGAAGATGGTGCCACATGTCATACTGTGCTCAAAACAATCGATCTCTTGAAGGAGAAGTTCATAGGTTTCATCATTTCCCGTGGTGGTGGTGTGAACGGGCCCCCGAGATCATGTGAGTTAACGCCTTTGGATTACTTATGTTAAATCTGAAGCCAGAAACAGTAAATGACCTTATGAATAACATCACGCGTGTTATTCGTGAAGTTGGACCTGATCTACGTTCTTCTGTCATTGAAAATTGGGACAACCGTATACGCGCAACCCAACGAAGTCACGGCGGCCACTTAACGTAATGGCATATGTTCCAAAACAAATAAAAAAAATAAGTTCAAAGATAGGACACTCTTGTTGAAAGAGCCCTTTCTAATAGGTAGAGGAAGTACAATATACGAGGGCCGTTTTTTTTTCAACCGCTGATAGGCTATAAATAAAAGACAAGTTCATAGAAAACAATTATTTTATTACTAAACATTTTGTACACGTATGGTTTCTTTTCAACATAATCACAGAAAATATTGAGACATTTATCGTACCTGTGAACAAGCTTTGTAATACCCGCTTCAAAAAATGTTGCCGTCAAAGATTTCAAATGAGCATTGACGTTGTTTTGAAGATATTCGTACTTTACGACGTTTGCGGAGAGCCATTCAAAACAAACGAAGAGGAATGCTGACTTCAGGAATTGTGTTGATCCATGACAACGCTCGTCCACACACTGCTGGCACAACTCATAGGCTCCTTGAACTATTTCAATGGGACATTTTCGATCATCCGCCGTACAGTCCTGACCTGGCACCCAGCGACTTCAACTTTTCCCTAAACTCAAGACGTGGCTAGGAGGGCAGCACTCTCAAACCAACGAAGATCTTCAAAACAACGTCAATGCTCATTTGAAATCATTGGCGGCAACATTTTTTGAAGCGGGTATTGCAAAGCTTGTGCACAGGTACGATAAATGACTCAATCATTTCGCTGATTATGTTGTAAAGTAACCATAACTGTACAAAACGTTTAGTAATAAAATACTTGTTTTCTATGAACTTGTCTTTTATTTATAGCCTATCGGAGGTTGAAAAAAAATTCTCTGTTCAGAGATAGAAATCCTTTTTTCTACGACGGAGTAGTTTACGAGCTCATTTCAGATAATCCACGGGCAAAGAAATGCAGGAAGCGTAAAGTACAACTTTATGCTCGCCAAAATAATGTATCGGTTATAGCAGGCCATGACAAATCAATAATATTGATGTTCTGTGATACAGTTTGAGAATTATGATGTCCTTAAAGCTGCGAAAGAAGCACAATTAAATTTACTACCTTTCCTAACGCTGCGAAATAAATAACGAACTATAACCCTTGGTGAATGGCAGAGACTTATCCTAAAATGTATTTCATCTTTCGTTGCTTTTCTTTTAATATCAGAAAATGCTCGTAGAAAAAACATTGTATGATGCGCAAGCGTGAAGTTTCGACTGCGTCTCGTTTCACAATATTCCCGCTCGAATCAAAAACCATAAGTCTGCTCTCTTACCTCATAACATTACACCTCTGAATATAAAAATCTGATGTGTTCCATTCACATGACTTTCTCTACATCTCTGCAACAAATTTTAGTCAAAAAGCTTATGCTTCTGTTTACTTCATGCTAATCGATAAAACATTAGCAGAAATAGCCTTATTATTATTTGCTTCCTTGTAAGTAGAAGCGAAATGAGGGAGTACCATATGTTAAAATCACAGCCAAAAGCTGGTTGCTATGTGACTGAAGTTCCTTTGTTTGTATGGACAGGAGTTGACAAATTCCTGTAAGAGAAAAGTATGTTTTTCAAAGTAGAAAAGAAAAACCAAGAATATCTTAAAAATGATCAACTCCACGAAAAAAAATGTATATGACATAAATTGTGTGTTTTATCGCGAGCTACATTTTCTGTAGAGTAAGTTTTTGTCCATCTTTTACGGTTTAGCAGTTATGCATAATTCCGTAAAATTCATCCAGAATAAAGTAGTCTTCAGAGGCTATTCCCAGAAAATTCAAGATATACATTTTATTTGTCAGGTAATATCTTTAATATACGATATGTTAATCAAAATCGTTAGAGCCATTTTTAAGAAAATCAAAATTTTCGAAATTTTTTCCTTGTAAAGGGTAGTTTGGGGTGGGGGATTTTCTTGAAAATCTTCGTGTCGCATCCTTGGAAGATACCAAACTTAAATACCAAGTTTGGGCTTTAACGGACCTTTCGTTTTTGCGCAATGCTGCACACACACACACACACACACACACACACACACACACACAAGGATATTTTTCTAAAAATGCTTTTTTTGGATTCAGGGAGTTTCAAAACATGTATCTCCGGTGAAATACATGTGGGTGCATTACACTATCTTCTCTATACACTATGTACATATATAACCTGTATGAAGTAAATAGAAGAATATGCTTTTTAACTATAATTTATTGCAGAGATGTAGAGAAAGCCATGTGAATGGAACACATCAGAGTTTTTTATTCAGGGGTCCCTGATAGCAAGTATTTCTGGTGAAATTTCAAAAAGGGATTTTAGTGTAATATAATACCTTCTCTATCTATTATAGATACGTGATAGAGGAGTAAAAATTGATTTGATAATTCACGTCTTTCTCTACCTATTATGAAACAAATTTTATTATTCTATTCACCTAGCATGTTGAGGACTAAAAAGATCTGAAGTATTTCATTCACATGACTTTCACTACATGCAAAAATTATTTTTAAAAAGCTTATGCTTCTATTTACTTCCCGCTAATCGAGAAAAAATTAGCAGAAATAGTCTTATTACTTGCTTCCTTTTAAGTAGAAGGGAAATAAGGGAGTACCATAGGTTAAAGTGATAGTCAAAAGCTGGTTGCTATGTCACTGAAGTTCCTTTGTTTATATGGACAGGACAAATTAAGTATAAGTTTTTCAAAACTGAAACCAATAACAAGAAATATCTCGAAAACGACCAAGTGTAAGAAAAAATGCATATTACATAAATTGTGGGTTTGAACGTGCTCTAACATTTTTGTGTGGTAAGCTTTTGTCCATCTCTTATGGTTTAGCAGTTACACAAAATTCCGTAAAATTCATCCAGAATAGTCTTCAGGGGCTATTCCCAGAAAATTCAAGATATACATTTTATTTGTCAGATCTTTTAATTAAAATCGTTAGAGGCATTTTTGAGAAAATAAAATAAAAATTTTCGAAAAAGGTTCCATGTAAAGGGTAGTTGAGGGTGGGGGGCTTTTCTTGATTTTCTTGAAAATCTTTATGTCGCATCCTTGAAAGACACCAAACCTAAATACCAGGTTTGGTTTTAATGGACTTTTCGTTTTTGAGCTATACTGCCCACAGACATACACACACACACAGACGGACGTTTTTCTAGAAATTCTTTTTTTGGATTCAGGGGGTATCAAAACATGTATTTTCGGTGAAATCTCGGTATGGGATTTCTGGGTGCATTACAATACCTTCTGTATACACTATGTACATAGTACGTGTACATCTGCATGGCACAGCCCACTTTGGCCTACCGCCCGGCCGCTGCGACTACGGTCCATTACAGACGTCATGATAGGGGTGAGATGTGGACAGCCCCCCCCACGAGCTGGAGTGCACCCCAGTCTAGGTCTCCCAGCGAGGGAAAAATCCCCACGCCGGTACTGGGAATCGAACCCAGAGGTCCCCAAAACCTGTAAATGTTGCAGGTGGAATGCAATACCTTCTCTAGCTACTATTTATTTGGAAGAGAAAGTATAATAACGTAGAATCGGTAAAATTGGCAGGATCCCTTAGTCTCAGAGGTGCAGTTGTGGCGAAGCCCTACGAAAGAAACCCATTGCTACTTCTCTTGTTTTCTGGACGCTGCGCCCCGCCTTATGTTAATGACGTGGCAATCCCGAGGGAGATTACTGCTAATTCCTTTCCGACCAAGTGAAGCTCAGACGCGCGCGGTAAAACTGATTATCGCCGGCAAAATGATTAATTCCCCGGAGTGAGATACTTCCGGTACACCGCCCTTGCCTTTCCCTGAGCCTTTACCAATATTGTTCAGTAGTACTTCTGAGAACACCATAACTAAAAATGTTCACATGACTTTCTCTGCATCTCTGCAACAAATTACTGTTAAAAGGCTTATGCTTCTATTTACTTCATGCTAATCGAGAAAAAATGAGCAGAAATAGTCTTATTACTTGCTTCCTTGTAAGTAGAAGCGAAATAAGGGAGTACCATAGGTTAAAGTGACAGTCAAAAGCTGGTTGCTATGTGACTGATGTTCCTTTGTTTGTATGGACAGAGGTTGACAAATTCCTGTATGAGAACAGTATAAGTTTTTCAAAGCTGAAACCAATAACAAGGAATAGCTCAAAAACGATCAACTTCACGAAAACATTTTATAATATAAATTGTGTGTTTTAACGTGCTCTAAATGTTTTGTGTGGTAAGTTTTTGTCCACCTCTTATGGTTTAGCTGTTATGCAAAATTCCGTAAAATTCATCCAAAATAAAGTAGTCTTCAGAGCCTATTCCCAGAAAATTCAAGATGTACATTTTATTCGTCAGGTTATATATCTTTAATATACGATATTTTAATCAAAATCGTTAGAGCCATTTTTGAAACAATCAAAATTTTCTAAAACATTTCCATTTAAGGGTAGTTTGGGCTGGGGGGATTTTTCTCAAAATCTTCGTGTCGCGTCCCTGGAGAATACTAAACTTAAATACCAAGTTTGGTATTTTACCGACTTTTCGTTTTTGAGTTATCGTGTTCACAGGCTCACGGACACATAGGCACACACACAGGGACCTTTTTCCAAATTGTTTTTTTTTTGGGGGATTCAAGGGGTTCTAAAACATTATTTCCGGTGAAATCTCGGTATTGAGTCTTTGGGTATACACTGTGTACATAGTACGTGTAGAGAAAGTAAACAGAAGACACCTTATCATGAAACAAATGGCAACCTCTCAGCACATGAACGACCATGTGGTGTATTAACCTGAGATAAACAAGAACGAATCGCCTACAGCGGCGGCAAATCAAAACAGTATAATTGCTATTTTGTTGCAGTAGATACAAATTTGTAAGCATGTCATTAGAGCAAGCCTGTGGCAAGGAGTTGCCCAGAGCGCATTCAGTTGTCAACCTTTATAATGTCATGTCAACTTGCTGACATGTTATTTATTAAAATATTTTACTAGATGAGTTCAATATCACCACAGGCTTGACTGAAGATCGTTGACTGATGGATTGCACGTTGGTGAATTTTCTCGATGTGACAGATGCACAACGCCACGGGCGCTGCGCATTTGTCATGCTATCCCGACCTTCACGAAACCGCTTCTACAGAAAGTAAATTTAGTAAAATGCCAGAGTATCCTGATTACCTAACGAGGTCTTCTTTCCCTGTCTTCACCCTTCTCGTAGGCCTGAGCGGTATTAATACGAGGGCGGATCGAAAAGTAACGCACAATATTTTTACTTTCTCTACATGTAGTATGTGCATAGTGTATACAGAAGGTATTGTATTGCACCCAAAATTCGATACCAAGATTTCACCGGAAATACATGTTTTGAGACCACCTGAATCCAGTAAAAGCATTTTTAGAAAAATGCCCGTGTGTGTGTGTGTGTGTGTGTCTGTGGGCAGCATAACTCAAAAACGAAAAGACCGTTAAATACCAAACTTGGTATTTACGTTCAGTATCTTCCAAGGATGTGACACGAAGATTTTGAGAAAAATCCCTCCACCCCCAACTACCCTTTACATGGAACTTTTTTCGAAATTTTTTATTTTCTTAAAAATGGCTCTAACGATGTTGATTAAAATAACATATATTAAAGATATTTACCTGACAAATAAAATGTACATCTTGGATTTTCTGGGAATAGCCTCTGAAGACTACTTTATTCTGGATCAAGTTTACGGAATTTTGCATAACTGACAAACCGTAAGAGATAGACAAAAACGTACTTAAAAGAATAGGCACGTCACATTAAAACATACAATTTATGTTATATACACTTTTTTTCGTAGAGTGGATTGTTTTTTTTTTTGTTTATTTATTTATTTATTTATTTATTTATTTATTTTTTTTTTATATTCCTTGTTATTGGTTTCAGCTTTAAGAAACATACTTTTCTCATACAGGAGTTTGTCAGCTCCTGTCCATACGAACAAAGGAACTTCAGTCACATAGAAACCAGCTTTTGACTATCGCTTTAACCTATGGTACTCCTTTATTTCCCTTCTACTTACAAGAAAACAAGTAATAAGGCTATTTCTGCAAATTTTTTCTCGATTAGTATTAAGCACATAGAAGCATAAGATTTTAACAATAATTTGCAGCAGAGATGTAGAGAAAGTCATATGAATGGAACACATCAGATTTTTTTAGAGCAACCGGCTAAAATCGGGAGATCCGTGGTTCAAATCTCGGCTAAAACATTGAATTTTTCAGTCTGACCATATCTATCCAACTCCTGTCCTACACACGGCTTGTGTAAAGAATCTGATGTGTTCTATTCACATGACTTTCTCTATATCTCTGTAACAAATTATTGTTAATATACGTATTCTTTTATTTATCTCATGCTAATCGAGAAAAATTAGCAGAAATAGTCTTATTTCTTGCTTTATTGTAAGTAGAAGTGCAATAAGGGAGCCAAAAGCTGGTTGCTATGTGACTGAAGTTTATTTGTTTGTATGGACACGAGTTAGCACATTCCTATATGAGAAAAGTATGTTTTTCAAAGCTGAAACCAAAAACAAGGAATATCTCATAAAGATCAACTCCACGAAAATAATGTATAGAACATAAACTGTGTGTTTTAACGTGGTCTATATTTTTTGTGTGTTAAGTTTTTGTCCATATCTTACGGTTTAGTATTTATGCAAAATTCATCCAGAATAAAGTAGTCTTCAGAGGTTATTCCCAGAAAATTCAAGATATGCATTTTATTTGTCAGGTAAATATCTTTAATATACGATATTTTAATCAAAATCGTTAGATCCATTTTTTAGAAAATCAAAAATTTCGAAAAAACTTCCATGTAAAGGATTGTTGGGATTGGGGGGATTTTCTTGAAAATCTGCGTGTCGCATTCTTGGAAGATACCAAACCTAAATACCAAGTTTGGTTTTTTACGGACTTTTCGTTTCTGAGCTATGCTGCCCACAGACACACACACATACACACGCATAGACAGACACATACACGGACGTTTTTCTAAAAATGCTTTTTTTAGATCCAAGAGGTCTTAAAACATGTATTTCCGGTGAAATATCGGTATCAAATGTTTGGGTGCATTACAATGCCTTCTCTATACACTATGTACATAGCACGTATAGAGAAAGTAAAAAACAATTAAATCAATACCAAGGTTAAAGGACGTTAAGCTGAAAATACGTTGCACAGATGTAGAGAAGGTCACTGAATTGAGCAATGGGATTTGTTGTATGACTGGACCCAAGTTTGGAGGAGGTGATGAAGTACATATTGGTTGCATCCAGGCGTGCAGAGATCCCTAAGAAACGGAAGAAGGTACCTCGTTACGTCACTGGGAGAGATTAGGGTCAAGTTGTTTCCTACGTGCTGGCCAGGGACCGGTGGTAGCTTTAATTGCTGGATTCTGCACCAGGCTTCTCTTAAGCTTTAATGTTATTTTGTAAGAAGCTGTTTACTTGGATCCCTCCCATTGGGCCCTCATTTTCTTTTAGAAGTCACCACTTTCATTATTATTGCGGTTTTTTCCTTTGTGCTTCCCAAGGGAAGGCAAACACTGCATCGATAAAGATATTGCACTGCAGATACTCCTTTTTAGGGCTCTTCAAGAAAACAAAAACATGTTTGCGAAAACTGACGTCGATAATGATGATTTGTATTTAAGGTGCTCAACGACAAAGGTTATTAGCGCCCTCAGAAAATAAAATTTCGGCTAAAACCAGAAATAAAATAGACCTTTAAAAGAAATATATAACAACTCCGCAAGGAACCAGGAATAAAAAAACCTTATGTGTTCCATTCACATAACTTTCTTTGCATCTCTGCAACAAATTACTATTAAAAAGCTTATGCTTCTACTTACTTCATGCTAATCGAGAAAAAACTTAGCAGAAACAGTTTTATTACTTGCTTCCTTATAAGTAGAAACAAAATAAGGGAGTACCATAGGTTAAAGTGATATGCTACTGTAGTTTCTTTGTTTGTATGGACACGAGTTGACGAATTCCTGTATGAGAAAAGTACATTTTTCAAAGCTGATACCAAAAGCAAGGAATATCTAAAAAAAAAAAACGTATACATCATAAATTGTGTGTTTTGTCCATCTCTTACGGTTTAGCAGTTATGTAAAATTCATCCAGAATAAAGTAGTCTTCAGAGGCTATTACCAGAAAATTCAAGATATACATTTTATTTCTCAGGTAAATATCTTTTATATACGATATTTTAATCAAAATCGTTAGAGCCATTTTTGAGCAAATCAAAATTTTCGAAAACATTTCCATGTAATGGATAGTTGGGGTGGGGGGATTTTTCTCAAAGTCTTCGTGTCGCATCCCTGGAAGGTACTAAACTTAAATATCAAATTTGGTTTTTAATGGTCTTTTCATTTTTGAGCTATGCGGCCTACAGAAACACACACGGACATTTTTCTAAAACTACTTTTTTGGATTCAGGGGGTCTCAAAACATATATTTCCGGTGAAATTTCGGTATTGAATTTTTGGGTGCAATACAATATCTTCTCTATACACTATGTGCCTATATAACCTGTACAAATAAAACAATGGAGAGAAAAAGGTGTCAATGATTAAAACGAAGACAAAAGAGTGTCAAACAGGATAAAATATTTTAAACCTCACATATGACTCCATTGTTTGCCGTCAAAATATATAAAATCAGAATAAAACTAGATTTTAGGCATACGCAACTTTGGATAAAAATTTAAAAGCGTTATCCACCGCTCCGGAATGATCGGCCAGGACCTCCGAAAGCCTCGCCGGCAGTTGCAGAGTGGCTCCTAGTGGTGCTAGATGAGCACACTCAACAAGATACGAAAACTACGTTCACTTAAGGAAGATTAATTTGAAAATTCAAACGCCACACAAACTTTTACTTTTCAAAAACTGTATACTTCAACGAGATCTAACTTTTTACTTACTCTACGTAAAAGTAAGAGAAAGTGTTGCATTCCACTCAAACATTCGTATCGTATTCAATAAATCCTTAGAAAAAGATCGAAAACCAATTATTTTTGGTATTTTTACTTTCTCCATACGCACTATGTACATAGTGTATAGAGAAAGTATTGCACTCCACCCAAAAATTCGATACCGAGATTTCACCGGAAATATATGTTTTAGGGTCCCCAATATCCAAAAAAAGAATTTTCACAAAAAGGTCCGTGTGTGTGTGTGTGTGTGTGTGTGTGTGTGTGTGTGTGTGAGTGTCCGTGTGTCCGTGAACACGATAACTCAAAAACGAAAAGTCGGAAAAATACCAAACTTGGTATTTAAGTTTAGTATCTTCCAGGGTTGCGACACGAAGATTTTGAGAAAAATCCCCCCACCCCCAACTACCCTTTACATGGAACTTTTTTCGAAAATTCTGATTTTCTCAAAAATGGCTCTAACGATTTTGATTACAATTTCGGATATTAAACATATTTACCTGGCAAATGAAATGTATATCTTGAATTTTCTGAAAATAGCCTCTGAAGAGTAGTTTATTCTGGATGAATTTTACTAAATTTTGAATGAATACTAAACCGTAAGAGATGGAAGAAAACTTACTACACAAAAAATGTAGAGCACTTTAAAACACACAATTTATGTTATATACATTTTTTTTCGTGGAGTTCGTTGTTTTTGTGACATTCCTTATTTTTGGTTTCTGCTATGAAAAACGTATACTTTTCTCATACAGGAACTTGTCAACTCCTATCCATATAAACAAAGGAACTTCATTGACATGGCAACCAGCTTTTGACTAGCACTTTAACCTACGGTTGTCTCTTATTTCGCTTCTACTTACAAGGAAGCGAGTAATAAGACTATTTCTGCTATTTTTTTCTGATTAGCATAAAGTATATAGAAGTATAGGCTTTTTAAGAATTATTTGCTGCAGGGATATGGAGAAAGTCATGTGAATGGTACACATCAGATTTTTTAAATTTATTTTTCAACATAATATCCTTTTAGCTCGATACTTTTTCCAGCGTTTCTCCAACTGTTATAAGTCTTCCAAAAAGTAGGTTTTCGGAAGGTTCTCAAAATAGGTATCTGTTTGGGAGATGCCTCTTCGTTAGAGGTGAATCGTTTTCCGCCTAGTCACTTTTAAAAGTTTGGAAATAGAAAAAAGTCACTAGGGGCCAAATCTGGTGAATATGGTGGATGTTGTAATAATTCGAACCTTAATCCTACAATGTTTTTTTTCAATGAAACATTTGCTTTGTCTTGATGGAAGAGAACTTTTTTTCTTTGCTAGATGTGAACGTTTCTTCCCCCCCCCCCTTGATTTCTCTGTTCTGCTGGTGCAATAACAATGCATAATACTCTCCATTTATCGTTCTTCCCTTCTGCAAGTAATCAAAGTAGATGATTCCGCGAGCATCCCAAAGAACCGAGGTTATCACCTTGTCTGCAGATTTCACCACCTTTGCCTCCTTCGGAGCCGGTTCGCCTTTAAACCCCCGCTGTTTTTACTGTGCTTTTGTCTCCGGAGTATACTAGTGTATCCATGTTTCATCCGCAGGTATGTATCGACGCAGAAACTCGTTAGGATTATGACGAAAAAGTACCAAACCAGCTTCCGAATCGATCACACGTTTGCGTTTATTCTCCACTGAGAGCAAACGCGGCATCCATCTTGCCGTGACCTTTGTTAGACCTAATTTTTGGTATAAAGATGAAAACACTGTACTTTGTGACATGCTTGAGGCCTCTACTATTACCCAAACTTTGATTCGTCGATAAATCAAAACCATATCCTAAATTTTGTTAGTAATTTCGGAGGATGTCACTTCTACTGGACATCCGGAACGACGTTCGTAGATGTACGGCCACATTAAATTCATTTGTGCAATTGTAAATTGTTGCAAACGCAGGAAATTTCATCCAACTCGGCTTTTATCTCTAACAGAAGTATTTTTTTTTTTTTTTTTGGTAGTGTTTAACGCCCGCTTTAACTACTAATGGCATCGCAGGCGGTACAGAAGTATTTAATCACAATATGAAACTCGTTTATTTTCATCTTTCTAAAGAAGGACAAGATTGTTGATTCAATCGCCTGTGGCAACGAAACCACTTGATGGATATAGCTGAAACTTTAACTGCCATCTAGTAAGAGATGACGGTTACTAAAAACAAACTTTTTTCGATGCTACGAGTGTAATTTCTTGGATTTTTAAGAAACTTGCTGAACGCCCCTAGTATCTTATATGTTCCTCTGATTTACCTTTCTATACCTACACTACTACAAATTATTGTAAAAAAAAAAACAAAAAAAAAACAACAAAAAAGCTTATTACTTTTTCACACCCCCCCCCATAAAAATTACAAATATGCAGTCGCGCGCCCGTGTGTGTGCAGCATAACTCAAAAACGAAAAGTCTGTTAAATACATTACCGTTAATCTCGATTAGCATGAAGAGCTTACTAACAATAATTTATTACGAGAATGTAGAAAAAGTCATGTGAAAGGCAACATCAGAATTTTTTATTATTTTTATTACCCACATTACTCTTTCTCTAAGCATCCGCAATAAATATATTTCATTCAATACACAGCAAATACTAAAACAGTCTGAACGCAGATACAATATTATAGATAACACATTACAAAATTAGGTTTAGCTGCGAACGTCCCGAGTTCCGGCGACTACAGTCAAATGTGCCTATGGTAAAGGATGGGAGGGTCAAATTAAACTTACAGGTGTGATGGTAAGCTTGGATGATAACGGGGTTACATTTGATTGCTGTTGCACGGATTTTGCTGCTTTGTATTAAAAAATCTTATGTGTTACATTCACATGACTTTCTCTCAACCTCTGTCAAATTATTGTTAATCAGCTTATTCTTATATCTAATTCTTGCTTAAATATTAGTATAAACGGTCTTATTACATAGTTCCTTATAAGTATAAGGGAAATAAGGGAATACACTAGAATAAACCGACAGTTGAATGTTTTAAAATGTGGTTGCTATGGGATTGAAATCCGTTTCTTTGCGTGGCCAGGAGTTGACAAGTTCCCCGTATGAGAAAAGTTTTAAGTATTTTAAAACTGAATTCAATAACAAGGAATATCTCGAAAACGACCAACTCCAAGAAAAAAATTAATATGATACAAATTGTGTATTTTATCGAGATCTACATTTTGGGTATAGTAAGCCCATCTCTTACGGTTTACCAGTTATATAAAAGTCAATAAAATCATCCAGAATAAAGAGGTCTTCAGAGGCTATTCCCAGAAAATTCAATATACATTTTATTTGTCAGGTAAATATCTTAAATATACGAGATTCTAATCAAAATCGTAAGAGCTATTTTTGAGAAAATCAAAATGTTTCAATTTTTTTCCTTGTAAAGGGTAGTTGGGGTTGGGGAGAGTTTTCTCAAAATCTTCATGTCACATCCCTGGCAGATACTAAACTTAAATACCAAATTTGGTATTTTACCGACTTTTCGTCTTTAGTTATCGTGTTCACAGACACACGGACCTTTTTCTTAAAATACTTTTTTTTTTAATTGGGAACCCTAAAAGGTGTATTTCCGGTGAAATCTCGGTATCGAATTTTTTAGTAGAATACACCAACTTCTCTATACCGTATGACATAGTACGTGTAGAGAAAGTAAAAAAAAATTGGTAAACAAATATGGTGGAATGCGTCATCTACCATTTGAGAACTAATGTAAGTATTACAATAATAATCTGATAAAATCTCCCTTCCTATGTTATATTATTAATAGTCTATTTCGCTAAATTGTCTTATCAAATACAACTTGTGTTTTCGTCTCTTATGACATTTTTTATGGGGGAGTAACTTAATGTCCTTTAACCTGATTGGTCATATCGGACGATGAATGAAATTGGTGAAATGATGCTCAAATGATCTCGGGGTCCATGGAGCTTAAAGTTATTTGACATTCGTCTTCTCAGGATAAGGGAAAACCCCGAAAAAAACCTTATACGGGCAATTCACCCTAAGCGAGGTCGAACTCACGACCTTTTGAATTGCCGATCCCGGTGGCCGCGCTCGCTAAAGTGACTCGCTTTTGTGCTTCGTGGTGCACAGGATCGTGGGTTCGAGTCCCGCCTTGGGCATGGGTGTTTCTGTGTTTGTAAATGTGTCTATGTTTGTGTATGTAAAAGGAAAATGTTAAGAATAATAAGGTCTACTAAGGAAATATAGGAAACTGGAAAAAAATGGAGAAAAAAGGAATATAGCGCCGGAGTACTGACAAGCCTCCGGAACTGTATTATTTTTTATAAAAAATAAAAAATGTGAAGCAGACTCGCTACACCACATTACCCAAGCGGCCTCTTATGACAATTGACTCTCGTCGAGAATTATCGATAAGATGAAAACACTCGTCCTATTACTTATGACATGTTACAAAATTAGGTTTAGTAACTATTCCTCTAAATAACTAGTTTTTACATACGCTAATAACTAATATGAACCACAAGCTGTGTAATTTATTTATGCTCTTCCGTAGTTTAAGGAAAAAATGTTTCGGAAATTCGCAAGGAACTGTGTAACCATTCGACTGCGATCCAAGCGACAGCAATTGCACCAAATTATGACGTCATGGTTGATTACCTCCCGGGATCATAGGCAAAGCAGGAGATGAAAAAATTTACGTCAATTACGTCGCGAACAGTTTCGAAAATTGATGGTAAATTCAATTTGGTGTCAGGTGTGGGACTGACTGACTGACTGGCTTTTGTCCTTTTCTTAGCGTAAGCACG
This sequence comes from Hymenopus coronatus, assembly GCA_030762935.1. Classification (NCBI taxonomy): domain Eukaryota; kingdom Metazoa; phylum Arthropoda; class Insecta; order Mantodea; family Hymenopodidae; genus Hymenopus; species Hymenopus coronatus. The sequence goes on from CM060886.1 coordinate 136,812,097, forward strand.
CTATGCGCAACTGTTACTGTTACGCGAGGGAAAAAAAAAAAAACTAATTTGCGAAATGCGACGGTGACGCAAAAGCGAGCGCCAATTCCGGCCGTAAAAAGACGAAATCTACTTTAAATGAAATATCGCAGGAATATGGACTGTATAGCGGAGGTTCGGGAAATTTCACCGGTGGAGTACATTGCATATGCGGGAGAAAACAGCAAAGAGATTGGGGAGGGGGGGGGTATTTCAATACGACTGCTCTATTAAAAGCGAATATCAAGAATGGAGTGCGTATAATGAACAATGCGCGAGAAAATATCCGCTCTGTTTACATCCAGGCCGGCTTCAAAACTAATGTGTTCCATTCACATGATTTTCTCTAGTTGTTCCAAAAACAAACTATTCTTATAAAAGATTATTCTATTATCTACGAGGGCCATTCAGAAAGTGGTATAACTAAATAATAACGAAAGTTATCAGCACAAAACCTCATTTACAAAGTTACAGTACCTTACTCTATTTTTCAACGAAATCGCCATTACTATCAAGGTATTTATTGTCACGTGGTACCGGTTTTTCAATGCAGATGTTACACTCTTCCACCGCTAAAGATCTGAGCCAAGATGTCACTGTCACTTTGAGGTTTTCATGGCTGGGAAATATTTTCCATCCAAAAAAACATGTACGGTGTCCAAAATGAAACTCAATTCTTTCATCAACATTTGCTTTCAGCTCCTCCACTCCGGTCTTTATCGTACACACTGGTTCTTCCTTGATTACTCGTAAATTATGCGCCATTTCCTCACTGAAAGCTCATTCGTTGCATTATCACCTTACACTTGCGTTATTTGCCTATAAAATTCGATTGACCGATCATTTTGTGCATTCAAATAAACGAATAAGCTCTTTGGCGGTAGAAAAGCATAACATCGGCATTGAAAGACCGCTACCACGTGACAAGAAATATCATGGCAGAACGGACTGCGTTGACACCTAGAGTAAGTCTGTAAATAAAGTTTTGTGTTGATAACTTTCGTTATTATTCAGTTATGCCAAATCGTCTGCCACTTTCTGAATGTCCCTCGTAAATTATGCTAATCGAGATCAACATTAGCAGAATTGGTCTTATTACTTGCCTCCTTGTAACTAAAACAGAAATATTGGAATATGTTGACTAAAGCGATGGTCAAATCCTTTAAAGCTCGTCCCTGTGTGAAACAATTGAAGTTCGGTTCCCCTTGTATGGCCAGCAGTAAAACAAGAGAGATGAAACGAAAGGTGACTTCTATAACGGAGGTTTTACAGAGTCGGGTAAATTTCTGTAACTGGATTTTGAGGAATGTTAATGATCCACGATTAATACTGATCAGTGACAAAATACGGTTTCATTTACATGGCCATGTGTCATCACAACACAACCGATATTATGCTAAAAACCCAATTTCGTTCAGAAACTCCCTTGCACGATCAAAAAATCCGGTTAGGTGTGCATGTCAGTCTGCCACCGCGCATACAGCTGATGAATCATACACTTTATTGCAAACAATCAAGAAAAAATTAGTAGAAATAGTCTTATTACTTAAAACATGTATTTCCGGTGAAATCTCGGTATCGAATTTTGGGTGCAATACAATACCTTCTCTGTACATATGTACATGGTATGTGTAGAGTAAATAATTAGCAGAAATAGCCTTATTACTTGCTTCCTTGTAAGTAGAAACGAAATAAGGGAGTAGCATAGGTTAAAGTGATAGTTAAAAGCTGGTGGCTATGTCACTGAAGCTCCTTTGTTTGTATGGACAGGAGTTGACAAATTCCTGTATGAGAAAAGTATGTTTTTCTTAGCTGAAAATAAAAACAAGGAATATCTAAACAAACGATCAACTCCACGAAAAAAATGTATATTACGTAAATGGTGTGTTTTAACGTGCTGTACATTTTTTGTGTGTAAAGTTTTTGTCCATCTCTTACGGTTTAGCAGTTATGTAAAATTCCGTAAAATTGATCCAGAATAAAGTAGTCTTCAGAGGCTATTCCTAGAAAATTCCAGATATACATTTTATTTGTCAGGCAAATATCTTTAATATACGATATTTTAATCAAAATCGTTAGAGCCATTTTTAAGAAAAGCCAAATTTTCGAAAAAAATTCCCATATAAAGGGGAATTGGGGCTGGGGGAATTTTCTTGAAAATCTTCGTGTCGCATACTTGGAAGATACCAAACCTAAATGCCAAGTTTAGTTTTTAACGGTCCCTTCGTTTTTAAGCTATGCTGCCCACAGGCACACACACATACACGGATATGTTTCTAAATTTTTTTTTGCAATTCAGGGGGTCTCAAAACATGTATTTCCGGTGAAATCTTGGTATCGAATGTTTGGGTGGAATAAAATACCTTCTCTATACACTATGTACGAGTACAGTACGTAGAGAACATAAACATTTGTGAATGGTGCGCCATTAGCGGAGAAAGAGTTACAGGCCCAATGTTAACTTTCTCTACACGTACTGTGTACATAGTGTATAGAGAAGCTATTGTAATGCACCCAAAAATTCGACACTGAGATTTCACAGGAAATACATGTTTTGAGACCCCTGAATCCAAAAAAAAGCATTTTAGATAAATGTCCGTGTGCGTGTCTGTGTGTGTGAGTGTGCGTGTCTGTGTGTGTGGGCAGCATAGCTCAAAAACGAAAAGCTCGTTAAAAACCAAATTTGGTATTTAGGTTCGCAATCTTCCAAGGATGCAAAGATTTTGAAGAAAATCCCCCACCCCAAACTACCCTTTTTTCGAAACTTGTGACTTTCTCAAAAATGGCTCTAACGGTTTCGATTAAAACCGAATGATAAACCGAATGTTTCGGTAGCAATCGAATATACCATAGTTATATGACTATCGAATTATCCGATAGTTTTATTCGAAAGTGCTCATCACTACTCCAGGTGTGGCAGAATTTGAGTAATATACCCTCGATTTTAGTGGAGTGCAACACCTTTTCTACGTACGCACCACGTACTATGTAGAGCAACTGAAAACCGAATGATAAACCGAATATTTTGGTAATCATCGAATATCCGATAGATAGATGACTATCGAATAATCCGATAGTTTTATTCGAAAGTGCTCATCACTACTCCAGAAGGTGTGAGAGAATTTGTTTACATGACGTTGGGAGTGTTGTAAATCCGCATTCCCAGATTTTTAGCTTGCCAAGGAGTTTACGAGGATGCAGTGTGTAGAGTATTGATTCCATCTTTTATTGCCCGCCAGTAAAAGGATCTCGCGGTCGATGCCAGGCAGGCACTTTCACTTTTACGGTCTTCGTGGAGTGTTTCCCATCAGTTGTTCAAATATTCGGCGATAACGGGTCTTTCTCAGAAATAATTCTAGTTCCTTATCTCTGCGATAGATGGCCTGTCTGGGAAAATAATTGCCCTTCTGCATCATTAAGAACAGCGTAAATAAAGGTTTTTCCCAGCGCGTTACGTAACGTTTCCGTTTTGTCCAGCGATTGTTTTCTTTATAACATTGGCAAGACTTTTTAAAAAAATCGTTGAATTAAAAAGGAGTTTTGCATTTGACACAATTTTCAAATGGGATTTAAGCTTATTTTTTTTTTTTTTTTTACAATTTTTTTTAGAATTTACCATATTTTCGAGAATATGTTTTTCAGTGATAGCTGAGAAATATATCTATTTATTTTTATGTTCTATACCTAGTACATGGTAGGGAAGGTATTGCACTCCACTTAATATTATGATTTTACGCGGAATTGCATGTTTTAGGTTCCCCGTATCTAAAAAAGTCATTTTTAGAAAAAGGCCGTGCGTGTGTGTGTAGACAGCATGGCTCAAAAACGAAGAGACCGTTAAATACCAAACTTGGTATTTAGGTTTGGTATATTTCAAGGATGCGACACGAAGATTTTCAAAAAACTCCCCCCACCACAAACATGAGGAAATTTCGGAAATTTTGATTTTCTAAAAACTGGCTGTAACGATTTTGATTAAAATCTCGTATATTAAAGCTATTTACATTCCAAATAAAATGTATATTAAATTTTCTGGGAACAGCCTCTGAAGACCTCTTTATTCTGGACGAATTTTGCTGACATTTACATAACTGGTAAAATAGAAAAAAACTTACCACACAAAAAGTTGTTGATCTTCTTAAAACACATAATTTATGTCATATAAGTTTTTCCTCGTAGAGTTGATGGTTTTCGAGATATTCATTGTTATTAGTTTCAGTGTTAAACTAATTAACTTTTCTTAAACGGCACCATGCAAAGCGAACCGAAGGTCAATTGTTTCACAGAGCGATGACATTTTAAAAAAAGGTGTCCATTGTTTTGGCGTTGTGTATTCCTTGTATTTATAAGGAAGCAAAGAATAAGACCCATTCTGCTGATGTTTATTAAGATTAGATGACATAAGTGAAATAATACTCATTTTTAAGAGAATTTTGTTTGTCGAACAGCTAGAGAAAGTTATGTGAATGGAACACATCAGATTTTCACAAAAAGGTCCGCGCGCTCGCGTGTATTTGTTTGTGAACACGATAAAACGAAAAGTCGCTAAAATACCTCCCACCCTCCTCCCCCAAACAACTCAAATTTTGTATTTCTCAAAAATGATTCAAACTGTTTTGATTAAAATACCATACATTAAAGATATTTACATGACAAATAAATAGTTAATTTTAGATTTTCTGGGAATAGCTTTTGTAAACATCTTTATTCTGCATGAATTTTGCATAACTGGTAAACCGTAAGAGATAGACAAAAACTCACTACACAAAAAGTTAGATCTCTTTAAAATAAACTCTTTATTTTTCATATGGATTTTTTTCATGGAAAATTTGAACATTTCCGAGATATTCCTTGCTGTTGGTTTCAGTTTTAAAATACTTTTCTCATATGGGAACTTGTCAACTCTTGACCACGCAAAAAAATGGATTTCATCACATAACAACCAGCTTTTAAAACATTAGACTGTCGTTTAGTCTAATGCATTCCCTTATTTCCCTCCTACTTACAAAGAAGCAAATAATAAGGTAATTTCTTCTAATGTTTATATCAATAAGGATCAAGTAGATAAAAGAATAAGCTTTTTAATCACCAACGACGAAAACCCCCAGTAGGTTGGCGACCTCTGAGATTTGAATCCAGGACCTCCTAAATGCGGACCATTTACAACGGAATATGTATGTTACTATTTCGTAAAGGCTATCTTGATTAAAATGAAGAACAATAAACTTTAATAATAATAATAATAATAATAATAAATATTTTCTTCTACACTATCCGTGTGTAGGACAGGAATTGGACAAGAATTCCCTGGAAGTAGGAAAGGTGCTTTTTCACTTTCTCTACACGTACTATGCACATAGTGTATAGAGAAGATATTGTAATGCTCCCAAAAATTCAATTTAGATTTCACCGGAAATACATGTTTTGGATCCCCCTGAATCCCCCAACAAAAAGCATTTCTGGAAAAAGTCCGTGTGTGTGTGTGTGTGTGTGTGTGTGTGTGTGTGTGTGTGTGTGTGTGTGTGTGTGTGTATGTTGGTATTCTTCTTCAGAAAATGAAACAGCGTGATCAGAGTTGGAGATGGAATGCCATGGCCACTACGATATTAAGGTAGGCTGCAACAGCGTTTCTGTCTGTTAGTGTCACCTTATCTGTACTCATGTGTGTTGTGTACGCATTCCTTTCAGGCTCCACGAGCTGGGAACACAACTATATATAGGCCCTGGCATCAGATACGGTGAACTCATTCTCAAGTTCTGTGTGCTGTCCGTTCTCACTCGACTGACACGTCTAAGAAAGCATATAGGAAATGTCCTTCCCACACCAACATAAATCCAAGATAATAACAATGTGGGCAGTATACACATATACAAAGACACATAAGTGCGACACCTACACTACCTACTACTAAGTAGAGAAAGTAAAAAAGCGACAATCAATCAATCTTGTGATATACTTGTCAGGAAGGTCGCGGGTTCAAACCCGGCGGAGGACGATGGGTTTTTTTTTCGGGCGTAAAAATCCTTAGCATGGCTTCCTTCGGAAGGGAAGTAAAGCCGTTGGCCCCGTGTCGTACATTTAAGGCACGTAAAAGAACCTCAAGCCTGATAGAGAGGCCTCTGAGCAAAATTAAGCCGTCTTTCATACCCAATATAGAATGGGACGCTGAGAACCACAGCAGTTAAATAAAACGCCATTTCCATTTTACTCTGTCAGGGTAATGAAAAAGCTGAAAAGCTGTGCAGAACGTTGTGGATGCAACTATTTCCGATTACGTCATTCTCCCTTCTGTGACATCAGACACGCATGCGCATCTTAATGTTTATGTCAGTGGTGGAAGAGAGATCACTGCAAGCGGCAATTATAAAAAAATGATCACAAAAATGATACGTATTGTTTATTGTAAGAGTGTATAAACTGACAACTATTAACAGTAATGTCGAGGACCTTCAACGCCTCTGAGGAGCGAGATTGTTTACAATATTGCAACTTGCGAAACAAGTACTTCTCATTCTACATTCAGCCATACACGCGCGTATTGTATTAATGATATAGCGGTGATGGCAAACTCTCCCGCCATCCTTAGCACGGCCGACTAAAGCAGGATAAGGGGAAACAGTTGAAAAATGGTAGTGTTTGTAATTACCTTGCCAAGTTATAGAGTGAGACTGAAAAATGCAATGCCGAAACCGGGATTTGAACCCAATGGTTAGAGCAATTGGACGGAAACTAGGAGATCCGTGGTTCAAATACCGGCTATGGCATTGACTTTTTCAGTTTGACTCTTTCATATTAAGTTTGTTTACCAAACTAATAATTGAGATGGCAGACGAATTAAAGGTAACCATGCTTCGTTCCATAAGCGATCCCCACAAGTATGGGCCGGATGCTGCAGTTGGTATGCCGTGAAGTGCTGCTGTTGGCATTCCTGACTTTTCGTTTATCCTGCACACTATTCCGGTCACATACTCCCGCTCAGTCTGCGTGAATTGAGGGTACAGATATTACATTCCAAGGTCATTATTTCTTAATTGAGTTTCTGAAGGATAAAGCTTACTGGAGCCTGAAACAACAACGACTATGTGAAGCAAAATAATGCTAGCCCGCCTGAATACTGTGTCTGCCTCACACCCAACAGGTCGCGAATTCGAACCTCGCTTAGGGTGAGTTACCCGGATAAGGGTTTTCGCTTATACTGAGAAGACGTAACTTTAAGCTACATGGACCCCGAGATCATTTCACCAATTTCATTCATCGTCTGACATGACCAACTAGGTTAAAGGACGTTAAGCTACACAAAATAAAACATAAATAAAAAAAACAATGCTGCTTTCAAGTGTACTCATTAAAAATTTTAAGAAGTCAAAGAACAACAATATATACGAAATGTTTTTATAAAAAATCTGATGTGTTCCATTCACATTACCTTCTCTAGCTATTCTACAAACAAACTTCTTACAAAACATTATTCTTCTTTCTAAACCATGCTGCATTAGAGAATGTACTTATTACTTACTTCTTGTAAGAATAAGGGAATAGGTACACTAGGCTAAAGCGATAGTCGAATGTTTTAAAAGTTGTCCTTATGGAATGGTCATTGCAATTCGCTTCTTTGTTTGATCATCAGGAATAGAATAAAATAAAAAATGGATATTTCCTGTCTGAAAAAGTATAAGTATCTTAAAACTGAAAACAATAACTAAGAATATCTCGAAAATGGTCAACTCTACAAGAAACATGCATATGACAAATTGTGTATTAACGACATCTACATGTTTTTTTGTAATACGTTTTTATCTATTTCTTACGGCTTAATCGTTATGCAAAATTGCAGAATAAAGAGATTTTCAGAGGATATTCCCAGAAATTTAAAAATATAAATTTTATTTATGATATAAATATCTCCACTGCACGATATTTTAATCAAATTCGTTAGAGCAATTTTCTAAAAAAAAATTTTCAAAAAGTTTACCTGTAAAACGCAGGTTGTTCTGGGGCGGATGTTCTTAGAAATGTTCGTGTCGCAACCTTGGAAGATACTAAATATAAATACCAAGTTAGGTATTTAAACGTTTTTTGAGTTATGTAAAATTCATTTTATTGTCTACTTTATTTTAATCGATACAAACTATTGCAAAAATAGCTACATTACATATTTCGTTATAGATGCAAAAATAATAACGATAGTCAAATGTTTAAAACCTGCATGTTGACCTTAAAATGTTACTCTTTCATGTAATGGTGAGAAGCAATAATTGAATGTCGAAAGGGCTTAAAATAATTAAGCAATTTAAACTACGTATAAAAAAAATGAAATAAATTGTTTTAAAGAGATCTTCATTTTTTACTTACTGTACATAGTACCTACATGGTGCGTAGTAGAAAAAGTATTGCACTCCACACAAAAATTCGATACCGAGATTTCACGGAAATATATATTTTAGGGTCTCCTGTATCCAAAAAAGCATTTTCAGAAAAAGGTCCGTGAGTGTGTAAACACGATAACACAAAAACGGAAAGTCGGTAAAATACGAAACTTGCTTTATAAGTTTAGCATCTTCCAGGGATACGACACGAAGATTTTGAGAAGAATCCCCCCACCCCCAATTACCCTTTACATGGAACATTTTTCGAAAATTTTGATTTTGGCTCTAACGGTTTTTATTAAAATATCGTATATTAAAGATATTTACCTGACAAATAAAATGTATATCTTGAATTTTCTGGGAACAGCCTCTGAAGACTACTTTATTCTGGATGAATTTTACGGAATTTTGCATAACTACTAATCCGTAAGAGATGGACAAAAACTTACCACACAAAAAATGTAGGACATGGTAAAACACACAATTTATGTTATAAGCATTTTTTTTCGGGGTGTTGATAGTTTTTGAGATATTCCTTGTTATTGATTTCAGTTTTAAAAAACATAAATTTTCTCATACAGGAATTTGGCAACTGCTGTCCATACAAACAAAGGAACTTCAGTCACATAGTAACCAGCTTTTGACTATCACTTTAACACATCAGATTTTTTTGATACCATACAGTACTTCTTCTACATAAGTAGTACAGAAAAAATAAGGAATTAGGCAACAAAATACGAGTTTACCTATGGTGAGTAAATTGAGTTACAGCTAACTAACAACCTGCAGTAGCAGCAGCAAGGGACGTCACAATTTGCATGAGTAACAAAGACGCTATCAAGATTCGTGTGGCGTGGTCTCAGAGCACACAAAGGCCCTCTTCAGGTTTGACACCCACATCTAAGAGTACTTCATTCTATTGTTAAGACAGACTTCCTTCCCTCTCATCTGATTTTGTTTCTCTCCACGTCCTCTGTCTCTTATAGGTCAAAATGTTATCTTAATTAATCATATACCACGTTTCCACGAGAAATTGAAATCCATTCCATAACAAATAAAAATCTTATGTGTTCCGGTCATATGACTTTCTTTACATCTCTGCAACAAACTATTGTTAAAAAGCTTATGCTTCTATTTACTTCATTCTAAACATAAGAAATTAGCAGAAATAGTCAAATTACTTGCTTCCTTGTAAGTAGAAGTGAAATAAGGGAGTACCATAGGTTAAAGTGATAGTCAAAAGCTGGTTGTTATGTGACTGAATATCCTTTGTATGTATGGACAGCAGTTGCCAAATTCCTGTATGAGAAAAGTATGTTTTTCAAAACTGAAACAAAAAACAAGGAATATCTTAAAAATGATCAATTCCACGAAAAAAATGTATGTAACATAAATGGTGTGTTTTAATGTGCTCTACATTTTCTGTGTGGTAAGTTTTTGTTCATCTCTCATGGTTTAGCAGTTATGCAAAATTCCGAAAAATTCATCCAGAATAAAGTAGTCTTCAGAGGCTATCCCCAGAAAATTCAAAATATACATGCTATTTGTCATCTTTAATATGCAATATTTTAATCAAAATCGTTAAAGCCATTTTTTAGAAAATAAAAATGTTCGAAAAAAGTTCCATGTAAAGGGTAGTTTGAGGAGGGGGGATTTTCCTCAAAATCTTCGTGTCGCATCCCTGGAAGATACTAGATACACACGGACACACACACACACGCGGGCATTTTTCTGAAAATACTTTTTTTAATACAGGGGACCCTCAAACGTATATTTCCGGTGAAATCTCGGTATCGAATTTTTGGAGTGCAATACCTTCTCTACACTATATATAGTACGTGTAGAGAAAGTAAAAATAAAAATTAAAATAAATTAAATTAAAATAAAGTAAATTGATAAAAGGATAATAATAGATAATTAAATATATTAATTATAGTATAATAAGGTGATAATATTAATTATTAATAATGGTATAATATAATAACAAAATTTTAAATATATATAATTTTTAATTTTTAGGTAATTAATAATAATTAATATAATACATAAACATTTAAATAATAAATTTAATGTTTATAAATATATAGTTTCAGATGTATAAGTTAATTTAAGTTATTTAGGTTAAGTTATTAATCTGACAGTTGTATATTTATTTTATTTTGTAAAATTTAAAAAAAAAAGTTTGTTAATAAATAAAATAAGGTCTGAGATATTCGCCCCGGTGTAAGCAATTAGATATCGCGGTGTGGTATACAGATTATATTTTTCTATTTATGATTTTTTTTTTTTTGTATTCAATTCCACGACACTGAAATAGAGACATTAGATTGGAAATGCCCTATCCTTATGCATTGTGGATGGTGAAGCAAGTTTTTGCCAAGCCGCCATATTTAGAAAATACTATTTGAGATGAGTACGTTTTGTGTGGGTTAAATGTGCACCTAAAATAACATTTTGAGGTGTTAAATGTTCAATTAAGCAGTAAATTTAGACTGTTAAGTTTTAAACCACAATAATGATCAATACGTGTGGGATGTTTGGTTGTAGTTTCTCGAATAGCAGAAGCATAAGGAAAGGGAAATGTGTTTCAATACATAGGTTAGTGTACTTATTTAAGTTATAAGTTTTCGATGATATATTTAGTGAAAAAACTGATGTGCTCCATTCATATGACTTTCTCTACATTTCTGTAATAAATCATTGTTAATAAGCTTATACTTCTCTTTATTTCATGCTAAAACATTAGCAGAAACGGTTTTATTACTCAGTTCCTTATAAGTAGAAGAAAAAGATGCGAATACACTAAGCTAAACAGATAATCAACTGTTTTAAAATGTGGTTGCTCTGAAATGATTAACAAGGAATGTCTCGAAAACGACCAACTCTACGAAAAAAAAAAAAATGTATATGATATAAATTGTGTGTTTTATCGAGATCTACATTTTTCTGAAGTAAGTTTTTGTCTATCTGTTACGGTTTAACAGTTTTGCAAAATTCATTAAAACCATTCAGAATGAAGAGATCTTTAGAGGCTATTCCCAGAAAAACCAAGATATACATTTCGTTAGTCATTAACGTATCTTAAACATACGGTATTTTAGTCAAATTTTTGAGAAAACCAAAATTTTCAAAAAAATGTTCCATGTAAAGGGTAGTTGGGAGTGGGGGATTTTCTTGAAAATCTTGTCGCATACTTGGAAGATACCAAACTTAAATGCCAAGTTTGGTGTTTAACAGTTTTCGTTTTTGTGCTATACTCCTCACAAACAGCAATATACACACATACACACACGGACATTTTTCTAAAAATGTTTTTTTTGATTCAGGGGTCTCTAAACATATATTTTCGGTGAAATCTAGTATGGAATTTTTGGGAGCACTACAATACCTTCTCTATACACTGTATACATTGTGCGTATACAGAAAATTAAAATGTTATACCTTATTAAAAGAACGATTCTGTATTGTTTGTTAGACTTTATTTCTCCGCTCGGAAAGACCGTTGAGAAACTTGGTTAAAGGCAATTCGCAGATAAAATTGGCAACCTACTTCGTTTTATAAGAATCCTATTGCTAATTCGCCTTTTTGGCAGCTCTCCGAGAAATAATGACTATCAAATTATGTGCTTTGATACCTGAACCGTGAGAATAGGGGGCGTGTTCCTCGGACTCGGACTCGGAATGCAAAGGTAATTATCGTAATATTGCTCAACCGAAATTCTTGATTAATATCACACATTCTACCAAAGCTTTAAACCAATTTTGTAATATATGGTATAGCCTTTTGTTACATTAATAGTAGTTTTAGACCAAGAAATTAGAACAAAATTAAGTTATGACCTTGCAGCGATATTTACTGCTATATACCAATTTCTGACAGACCAAAAATCTGATTGTATTAAATATTACTTCAACTAAAGAACTCTTCTTCCCTTGTCCTTTGTTTTTACTTAAAAAAACTTGGAAAAATATGGCAGTATGTAGTGCCACAAGATGGCGGCTGGGCACAAAACGTGCTTCAGAAAACGCTAGCATTTCCGCCTGGTGGAATGCGATCCGCGTTTTACCTGTCAAGTTCAAAACGGATTGAGATCGTTTTGAAAACGCAAGGTTCAAGAATAAATATATATGGCTTTTATTAGATCGACTTAGATATGGGTTCTGTGTACTATTAGCAGGTTTTGAGGTTAGTCTATATTTTGGGGAAGAATAAAGTGTGTGTTTATCAAAGCGATAAAAAAAGAAAGAAAAAGGAAATTGTGTTATTACTTATATCTTTATAAGAAAGCAAATAAGGGAATAAGCTGCGTTAAATTAGTTTATTTTCATGTAACTCCTAAGTGGAGCATAGGGCATCGTTACGATGTTTCCATGATCAGGATTTTAATTTATAGTTCGTGAGTTCGCCGCTATGCGCCATGGTGACGAGGATGGCTCTGTAGGGCGAAATCACAACTAGCGGACGCGAAAATGGCGGAATTTTGCCCACAACCCTTTTTCTTTTAAAGAATGGGGTGTTTTAGGTGCAAATAACATTACACTTCTCTTCCGAAGGAAGCCATGCTGGGGATTTTTCCGTCCGAAAAAATCCATCTCCCTACGCCAAGTTTAGCCTATATTCTTGGATTTTAGAACCTAGCAAGGCAACCACTACACCACGCAGCTCACCAAACTAGGCTAAAGCAATAGTAAAATCTTTTAAATGCCGGCCACTATATGAAACTATTGACATTCAGTTCTCTTTGCTTTCTAAGAATAAACAAAACAAACAAATAACAAAAAGACGAGAAGAAAGATGATTGCCCGTTTGAAAAGAGTCGAAGAAGCTTAAAACTGTAACCAATAACACGAAATATCTCGGAAATAGTTAACTCTACAACATATAATAAATGTTCCAACGAGATCTACATTTTTTGTGTTGTAAATTTTTGTCTATTTCCTGCGGTTTGCCGGTTATATAAACATCGTCCAGAATAAAGAGGTCTTTAGAGGCTATTCCCAGAAAATTCAAGATATACATTTTGTTTGTCATAAAAATATCTTATACCTAAGGTATTTTAACCAAAACCTTTAGATTTTTTTTTTTTACAAAATAAACATTTTGAGAAAATGTTCCATGTAAACGGTAGTTTGGGGTGGGGGGTTTTCCTGAAAATCTTTCTGTCCCATCCTTGGAAGATGCTGAATTTAAATATTAACTTTGATATTTAATCGACATTTCGTTTTTCAGTTATGTTGTCCACAGACTGACAGACAGACAGACACACAGAGACTGTTTTATAAAAATCTGATGCGCTCCATTCACATGACTTTCTCTACATACCGTTAAGAAATTAGTTTTAAAGAGCTTATTCTTCTATCTACTTCATGCTACCCGAAATAACCATTAGCAGAAACGGTCTTATTACTTAGTTCATTATAAGTAGAAGGGAAATAAGGGAATACACTAGGCTAAACGACAGTCACATGTTTTAAAATGTGGTTGCTATGGGATTGAAATCCACTTGTTTGCGTGGCCAAGAGTTGATAAGTTCCAATATGAGAAAAGTTTGGGTGTTTTAAAACTGAAAACAATAACAAGGAATATCTCAAAAACGACCAACGCCACGACAAATGTACATAACATAAATTGTGTGCTTTAACGAGCTCTACATTTTTGTGTATCTCTTACGGTTTACCAGTTATGCAAAATTCAATAACAATCATCCAGAATAAAGAGCTCTTCAGAGGCTACTCCCAGAAAGTTCAAAATATGCATTTTATTTGTGATGTGAATACTTTTAATATACGGTGTTTTAATCAAAGTCGTTTGGGCAATTTTTGAGAAAAGCCAAATTTTCGATTAATGTTGCATGTAAAGGGTAGTTTGGTGTGGGGGGATTTTTTTTTTGAAAAGCTTGTGTCGCATCCCTGGAAGATGCTAAACCTAAATACCATGTTTAGTGTTTAACGGTGCTTTCGTTATTGAGCTATGCTGTTCACAGACATACACGCGCGCGGACTTCATTCTAATTTTTTTTTTTTTTTTTTTTTTTTTTTTTTTTTTTGATTCTGGGGTCCCAAAACATTTATTTGCGGTTAAATCTTGACATCGAATGCTTAGGTGGAATAAAGTGCCTTCCGGATCTACGTGCTAGATGAAGACAAAATATGGGAGGTGTCGTTTGTGAGTAATGCAGTTGACAAGAGTATGTTGCTTGCGGTGTATACTTACGGACAGGATTCCTCCTCTGTAACGTAATATGGTATCTTGTAGGCAGAACGCCTCGAGTTTCCGCTAATTATATACCTGGCATCTTTCGTGAGTCTTTTTAATTTAGAAACACAGACGCTGCTATCTGATTTATCATGGCATGTTTATGGCCGTACCCACCTGTTGTATACTTCACGTGTCTTCTTCCCCTCGCTATTTATTGTTTTCCTTCCTCTCCATCTGACCAGCTCGACTCGGGAATTCCGAAATCGCGGACGGTAAGGTCAGGGCTGCCATTACCGAGAACCCGAGTTCGATTCCCTGTTTTTACTTTCTCTACACATGCTATGTACATAATAGCTGATAAGTCCCGGGCCTATCAATAAAAACAGCATTTAAAAAACCAAATTTTTGCTTTATTTCTCAACATAATCTCCAGAAAGGCTCATACATTTGTCATATCGGTGTTCTAATTTAATTAAACCATCTCTGTAGTGCGATTTATCAACGTCCTCAAAATAGCCGTTTATCGCATCAATGACCTCCTCGTTGCTGTGAAATCTTCTCCTCCAAGAAAGGTGCTAGATTTGGCGAATAGGGTGGATGTTCAAGCAATTCCAACTTTAATTCGTACCTTATTGCAATGATTGAACGATGGGCCGGGATTTTATTGCCAAATGAGGTATTTTCTTTTCACCTCATCACTCAAACGTTGCAGTAAGCTTGCGTAGTAGTCACCATGATACTTTTACCCTTTTCCAAGTAAACAATAAAAATCATTCCCTGTACAACCCAGAAAACACTCGCCATAACCTTGTTAGATGACAAAATTGACTTTGCCTTTTTTGGAGTTGGTTCACCTGGCGCAATCCACTGTTTTGACTGTGATTTACTTTCTGAAATGTAGTGATGTATCCAAGTTTCATCCATGGTAATAAGTCGTCTCAAAAATTCACTGCGATTTTTACGATACAACTCCACATTCTTAGCAGAAATAGTTTCTCTTGGCAACTTTTGATCACGTGTCAACAAACGTGGCACCCATCTTGGACAGACCTTGTGAAAGCCCAAAACATTACTTAAAATATTACCCGCACGTTCTTTTGATATGTTTACAGCCTCTGCTATCTCAAACAACTTTAATCTGCGGTCTTCCAGTACTAAACGATGAATTTTTTCAATGATCTCTGGAGTTGTCACTTCCACGGGGCGTCCAGAACGAGGCTCATCACTAGTGCTCGTACGTCCCATTTTAAACTCTGCAACCCAGCTTTTAATCATTGAATATGAAGGACCAGAGTCTTTCGATGTACTGTCAATTTCCTCCTTGATTCCTTTAGGCGTTAAGCCTTTCAAATGGAAGTATTTAATCACTGCTCGTTTTTCCAAATCCTCCATTTTCGTGAAAACTGTAAAGTTGTCTTGTTTAAAATGGTGTCATTCGAAAACTAAACAAGCTATTGACCTGTAACTATGGATACAAGCTGGTCAAGAGTTAAACTATACGATGCTACTGTCTAACTGGCCTAGTGGCGCCATATTTGTGTGAGGCCCGGGACTTATCAGCCGACCCTCGTATGAAGAGAAGGTATTGTATTTCGCACAAAAATTCGCTACCGAAATTTCACCGGAAATACATGTTTTAGGGTCCGCTATATATAAAAAAAGTGTTTTTAGAAAGAGGTCTATGTGTACAGTATTTTTCAGAACATAATAACCTTCTGCCAAAGGCGGTGTGACTTTAAAGTTTGTGGTTGGAAACCAACCCTCGCAGCTGCCAAATCTGGTCCCTTAACTGGGGCGAAACCTGGACTTGCAAAAAGAATCTTCGAGTCTCCAGGAAACAGAAATTTTACTACGTTGCCTCTCACCCGTAGTGCAGGGCCGTCTTTTGTTTGCTAATGGTTATTGCCAAGTGGTAGGGGGAGGGTCCCGTTTGAAGGCCATCATGCTTTGAAACTGACTATACGGTTGTGTATGTGCGTGTCTGTGAGCAGCATAGCTCAAAAACAAAAAGTCAGTTAAACAACAAACTTTGGTATTTAAGTTTAGTAATTTCCAAGGATACGACACGAATATTTTCATCCCCCCCCCCCACTCTAAACTATCCTTTACATTGTCAAAATTTCGGAAATTGTTATTCTCTCAAAAATTGCTCCAACGGTTTTGATTAAAATGTCGTATATTTAAGATATTTACATGACAAATAAAATGTAATCCTGACTTTTCTGGGTGCCGTGTGATTGGCTAAGGGGTGCCGCGAGATATTGAGATAAACAAAAAAAAAAAAAAACCTTCTACTGAAGCCTTAAGTCTTGTAAGATCTTGAAATAAAATAAGTCAAATCAATTACTCTCATGCACGGCAGATGGTGATAGTGGTCGATTCATTTCAATAATTCAGTTATACTAGTATCCCACAGATGGCATTACAGCTATACCCTGCCGAACATTCCCGAGACTACTCGCTTCCTCACGAACATTCCCGAGACTTCGACATGAATATATAAAAGTGTACGCCGCTTGGCGCTTTCAGTTGTCTTCCTCGCGTTGATTCACAGTGTTTAGCTATGGATAAGTTCATTGTTAAACGTAAACGCCAGGACAGTGAAAATGAACAGTCGGCTCCTACTGCTTGCTTTAAGAAGCCAAATCTTACAGTTTCTCCCGAACCGTCAAATTCACCACATAAAGAAGACAAACGAAAGAAAAGAACATACCAGGACAGTTACTTAGCGTATGGATTTAAGTGGAATAACAACGAGGAAAACCCTATCCCTGTGTGTTTAGTTTGTGGCAAAACACTTAGCAACGAGGCCATGGTACCTAGCAAACTGAAGCGGCATCTTACAACAAAGCATCCTAGTGTGTCACAGAAAAGTGTAATGTATTTTTCACATATATTAGAAGGGGAGAATAAAACAGCTATGCGAACGGTAAAGAGAATGACTATAGGTGATACTGCTCTTGAAGCCTCATTTAAAGTAGTAGAACTGATAGCTAAAAAAAAAGAAACCTCATACTCTTGGAGAGGAAATCATTGGCCCTGCATGTCAAGTTACAGTTTCAACAATACTTGGCGAAGGAGCAGCTAATCATTTCGAAAGTTCCTCTGTCCAACAACACAATCAGCCGCAGGATATCTGAAATGTCATGCAATATCAACGAACAAGTCACGGAGAAAATAAAAACTTATGGAACATTTGCTTTGCAAGTAGATGAGAGTCTCGATATTGGTGACAAACCGCAACTCCTTGGTTTTATCAGATATATTGATGAAAAAGATATTAGTGAACAGTTTCTGTTCTGTAGACCGCTGGAGACTACAACCACAGGCCATGATATTTTCGTTTCTATTAATTCCTATCTCAATGACCATGATCTTTCATGGAAAGACTGTTGTGGTATATGTACAGATGGTGTACCATCTATGTCTGGGAAAATTAAAGGTTTTACTGCCAGAGCTCTCAATGAATATCCACCCATTATTATAACTCACTGTTTTCTGCATAGAGAGGCATTAGTCGTGAAAGCGTGTAATGAAGATTTTGCTGAAGTGTTTAACCAAGTTGTGAAAATGGTGAACTATATGAAGTCTCGACCTTTAAAGTGCAGAATTTTTGAACAGTTATGTCGCGCAACGGATGCAGCTCATACCTCTTTGTTACTTCACACAGAAGTAAGGTGGTTGTCGCGGGGTCGTGTATTGAACCGGTTTCTCGAACTTTAAGAACAGCTAAAAACTTTTTTTAAGGATGAAAATCAAGACACATTTCATGAGCTCTTACTAAGTGATTCTTGGTGTTTTGAACTGTCGTATCTGGCAGATATTTTTCATAAGCTGAATGAACTGAATGTTTCGATGCAGGGTCGACATGAAACAATAATCTCCTCAACCAATAAAATGAAAGGTTTTAAAAGAAAACTTAGTTCTTGGAAGTCTGCAGTTCAAAAAGGAGATTTGTCGAACTTTCCATCTCTTGTTAATGTGGCAGGAGATAAAGATCTGGGTAAACTGAAAGACCGCATTTGTGATCACTTATCAAGATTGCAAGATGCAATAGATGCGTACTTTCCAACTATTTCCACTACGAATCTCGACTGCGTTGTCTCACCATTTGATTTCGTAGATAGTGCAGAGGAAATAGATTTCACTGCTTGCGAACGAGGTGAATTTATTGATCTTTGCGCTGATTCCACACTCAAAGGTAAGTTCACCAAGAGTGAGGCGTCGGTGGCTAGTTTTTGGCTTCAACGGAGAGAGGAGTACCCTAACCTAATGAAAGCAATTAACGCACTTTTGCCCTTTTCAACATCCTATCTATGCGAGCAAGCCTTCTCTGCTATGGTGACAATAAAATGCAAAGCAAGAAATAGACTGAATAACCTTGAGGATGATTTGCGTGTTTCACTGTCAACTGTAGGACCCAACATCACATATCTGTGCTCTAAGCATCAATCACAAGTTTCACTTTAATCATTAATCGAACAAAATTTATTGATGTATTTTTACTCAGTGATTGTAGTAAAGTTTACTGTATTATGTTATGGTGTACGTTATTATTATATAATATTTCAATAAACTAACATATTAAGCTTAATTTTCTTTTAATTCAAGGAAGGGTGCCCCTGGTGTTTAATGTTATTCCCAAGGGTGCCGTGAACTTCAAAAGGTTGGGAAACACTGCTCTAAAGGCTTCTTTATTCTGAATTATTATTTTTTTTTCATTCTGCACAGTTAATTAATCGCAAGAGCTAGACAAGAACTTACTGCACAAAAAATGTAGATCTCATTAAAACACACATACATGTTATTTACATTTTATTCAGGAGTTGAACGTTTTTGAGATACTCGGTGATATTGGTTTGAGTTTTAAAATATTTAAAGTTTTCTAAAGTTTGTTAGTTTCTGGTGACGTAAAGAAACGGATTTCAATCCCATAGCAACCACATTTTAAAACATTTGACTATCGGTTTAGCCTAGTGTACTCCCTTACTTCCCTTCTACTTATAAGGAACTAAGTAATAAGACCGTTTCTGCTGTTTATCTCGATTAGCATGAAGTGGAGAGAAGAATAAGCTTTTTAACAATAATTTGTTACAGAGATATAGAGGAAGTCATGTGAATGCAACACATCGGATTTTTAATTTAGAAACACAGACACTGCTATCTGATTTATCATGGCATGTTTATGGCCCTACCCACCTGTTGTATACTTCACGTGTCTCCTCGCTATTTATTGTTTTCCTTCCTCTCCATCTGACCAGCTCGCATTCGGGAATTCCGGTATCGATTCCGGTCAGGCCGAACTGACTTTAATGTCAAGGCTAAGATTCCGGAGATCCCGAGTTCGATTATCTGTCTCTCTCTCTCTCTCTCAATCTCGGACCCTGTCTTTTAAATGTTTTCCCCGATCGAGTGAGGTGGCGCAGCAGTACCGTGTGCTACTCGCATATATGAGGTCGTGGGTTCGATTCCCAACATCGCCCGTTCTTATCCATCGTTTTGTTGCTTCGCCAGGCGAATGTCCAATAAGGGTAGTGGATATGTCCTCTCTTACCAATGTTAATATTTGACCTATTATCTGAGTAACTATTTAACATAATGAGCCACAGTTTTCAAGGTATATTCAGCAACATCTTTACTGTTCATTGATGAAAAATCTGATGTGTTACAATCACATGACTTTCTCTAGCTACTCTACAAACTTCTTACGAAAGATAATTCTTCTTTCTACACCATGCTAATCGAGATAAACATTAGCAGAAATAGTCTTATTACTTGCTTCATTGTAAGTAGAAGCGAAATATGGGAGTACCATAGGTTAAAGTGATAGTCAAAAGCTGGTTACTAGGTGACTGAAACTCCTTTGTATTGACACGAGTTGACAAATTCCTGTATGAGAAAACTACAAGTTTTTCAAAGCTGAAATCAAAAGCAAGGAATATCTCAAAAATGATCAACTTCTCGAAAAAATGTTATGTAACATAAATTGTGTGTTTTAATGTGCTCTACATTTTTTGTGTGTTAAGTTTTTGTCCATCTCTTACGGTTTAGCAGTTATGTAAAATTCTTCCAGAATAAAGTAGTCTTCAGAGGCTATTCCCAGAAAACTCAAGATATACATATTATTTGTCAGGTAAATATCTTTAATAGACAATATTTTAATCAAAATTGTTAGAGCCATTTTTGAGACAGTCAAACATTTCGAAAAAAGTTCCATATAAAGGTTAGTTGGAGGTGGGGGGATTTTCTTGAAAATCTTCGTGTCGCATCCTTGGAAGATATTAAACTTAGATACTAAGTTTGGTATTTAACGGTCTTGTTGTTTTTTAACTATGCTGTCCACACACACACGGACCTTTTTCCAAAAATGCATTTTTTTGGATTCAGGGGGACCCAAAACATGTATTTCTGGTGAAAATTCGGTATCGATTTTTTGGGTGCATTACAATACCTTTCCTATTCCTCTTGTACATATGGGGCTAGAGAAAGTAAAAATGGAATACTTCTATTCATTAGAAGGAAAGGTATGATGATTTTAAAATTGAAAGAAAATAACTAATCCATATACATAAAGACTTTTCCGTTAAAATAAAACCTATTTAGACGCAAATTTGTGGTAAAAATTTCACACCTTTATGAAAATTAGTTTCTGAGTTAATGGGGCATTTGTATAGATAATTTTTTTTTTTTTCAGAAATTGCTTTCAAATATAACATTTAAAAGAAAATGTAACCTAACTTTCCAAACACAACTTCACAGAACTTCGAAACTCTCACATGAAGGAAATATGAGTGTGATGTTAGTAGTGCGAATGTTTAAAGTAAAACTTTCCAATCAAAATAATTTGATGTGCTCCATTCACATGACTTTCTCTACATCTGCAACAAATTATTGTTATAAAGCGTATGCTTCTATTTACTTCATGCTAATTGAGAAAAAATTAACAGAAATAGCCTTATTACTTGCTTCCTTATAAGTAGATGCGAAATAAGAGTACTATAGGTTAAAGTGATGATCAAAAGCTGGTTGCTATGTGACTGAAGTTCGTTTGTTTGTATGGACAGAAGTTGACAAATTCCCGAATTAGAAAAGTATGTTTTTCAAAGCTGAAAACAAAAATCAAGGAATACCTAAAATATTATCAATTCAACGAAAAAAATGTAAATAACATATATTGTGTGTTTTAACGTGCTCTACATTTTTGGTGCGCTAAGTTTTTGTCCATCTCTTACGGTTTAGTACTTATGCAAAATTCCGTAAAATTCATCCAGAATAAAGTGGTCTTCAGAGGCTAATCCCAGAAAATTCAAGATATACATTTTATTTGTCAGGTAAATATCTCTAATATACTATATTTTAATCAAAATCGTTAGAGCCATTTTTAAGAAAACCAAAATGTTCGAAAAAATGCCATGTAAAAGGTAGTTTGATTTTTCTCAAAATCTTGGTGTCGCATCCCTGGAAGATACTAAACTTAAATACCAAGTTTGTTATTTTACCGACTTTTCGTTCTTGAGTTATCGTGTTCACAGACACACTGACACACGGACACACACAAACGGAACTTTTTCTGAAAATGCTTTTTTTGTATTCAGAGGATGTATTTCCGGTGAAATCTCGACATCGAATTTTTGGGAGGAATACAATATTTCTCTGTACATACGGGGCTAGAGAAAATAAAAATTGTTACAGAATAGGAAGACAAGGTGATGTGAATGAAACAGCAGAGTTTTACTCACCAAGAGACCAGGAGAGGAAATTCGCAGCACTAGAAAGTGACTGGAGAAGAAGCTGGTGTTTGTGTCGGACGGAAATTGTTGAGAGCCGTAAATAAGAGAAAAAGCGAGGTATAAAGGCTGGCTGGCTTGCTTATGAGCGTGTCAGCTTCATAAACACAACAAGATGGATGATGTATGTTTTCTTGGGGGTCAGCCTGCTGCATCTGGCGGCTCACAAACTTATTGTCAAAACCTAGCATTAAATATTGTCAGTTGCGCGTATACATCAGCCGCACACCATAATATTTAATGGGCAAGAACCACATTCATCTTTACTTTCTCTACATGGTACCTACTCATAGGTAGAAAAAATCTGATGTGATCCATTCACATGACTTTCTCTACATCTCTGCAACAAAGTATTGTTAAAAAGCTTATGCTTCCATTTATTTCATTCTAATCGTGGAAAAATTAGCACAAATAGTCTTATTACTTGCCTCCTTGTAAGTAGAAGCGAAATAAGAGAACATCTTAGGTTAAAGTGAAGTCAAAAGCCGGTTACTAGGTGACTGAAGTTCCTTTGTTTGTGTGGACACGAGTTGACAAATTCCTGTATGAGAAAAGTATAAGTTTTTCAAAGCTGAAACTAAAAACAATGAATATCCCCAAAAGGATCAACTCCACGAAAAATGTATCGAACATAAATTGTGTGTTTTAACGTGCTCTACATTTTTTGTGTTAAGTTTTTTGTCTCTGTCTTACGGTTTAACAGCTATGCAAAATTTCGTAAAATTCATCGAGAATAAAGTAGTTTTCAGAGGCTATTCCCAGAAAATTCAAGATATACATATTATCTATCAGGTAAATATCCTTAATATACGATATTTTAATCGAAATCGTTAGAGCCATTTTTGAGAAAATCAAAAATGTCTAAAAAAGTTCCATTGAAAGGGTAGTTGGGGGTCAGGGGATTTTATTGAAAATCTTCGTGTCGCATCCTTGCAAGATACAAAACTTTTTGAGCTATGCTGTCCACAGACACACGCACACACACACACACACACACACACACACATACAGACCTTTTTCCAGAAATGCTTTTTTTGGATTCAGGGGGACCCAAAACATATATTTCCCGTGAAATCTCGGTATTGAATTTTTGGGTACATTACAATACCTTCTCTATACACTATGTACATAGTACGTGTAGAAAAAGTAAAAACTAGTATAAATTTTGATAAGGATTCTTTTATTCTGTGGATTTTCAAAATTTCACAATCTTGGACTAAACATACATAGAGTCGATTGCAGTGCAGTGAAGCTGGAATCGAGTATTTTCCTTGACCAGACGCCCACACGAATTGTCCACAAGCTGCATACCGCAGAACACAAGAACCACTTTATACCCAACCAGAACAAAAAGAATGCACCAGGGGGACCGTAGTCGCCACTATGCAAAATTCGTTCACATTGAACACGACTTCAGGAGCTCTTCCCAGAAAATTCAAGTTATACATTTTATTTATCATACAAATATCTTAACATATGGTATTTTAATTAAAATCGGTAGAGATATTTTTTAAAAAAATCCAAAATTTCGAAACATATTCCATGTAGCTTGGAATTCGGAACTTTCTTCAAAAAGTTCGTGTCGTGCAATATATTAAATACAAAGTTTGGTAACCAACCGACTTTTCGTTTTGGAGTTACTTATGCACACACGTGTTTTGAGGTCCCCTGAGCCCGATTTTTTTTAAAATAATCTGATGTACTCCATTCACATACTTGCTCTACATCTCTGCAAGAAAATATTGCTATGAAGCTTATTGTTCTATTAACTTCATGCTAATCGAGAGAAAAATTAGTAGAAATAGTGTTATTACTCGTAAGTAGAAGCGAAATAAGACAGTCAAAAGCTGGTTGCTATGTGACTGAAGTTCCTTTGTTTGTATGGATAGGAGTTGACAGTCAAAATTTTCCAAAAAAGTTCCACATAAAGGGTAGTTTGGGTTGGGGGGGACTTTTCTCAAATCTTGGTGTCGCATCCCTGGAAGATACTAAACTTAAATACCAAGTTTTTTTTTTTTTTGGATACAGAGGACCCTAAAACATATATTTCAGGTGAAATCTCGGCATCAAATTTTTGGGTGGAGAGCAATACCTTCTCTACTCACCATGTACATAGTAAAAAGAAAGGAGTGATATAGCCGCAAGAGTGCCGTTGGGAATGACCTGCATGTATTAATGGTAATGCCAATGGGAACAAAGTCGCACATGTGGGCAAGTTTTGCATCTATTGGTTTCATGTCACGGCTCCCACACTAATGAGAAACTGAGGGGCGGGGGACACTCCTGGACCTAAGAGCATTGGCAACATGTGTGCTGTATTATATCGGGGCTCGAACCAAGGGTATATATCATCCTTATAGACGGCTCCCCAAATATACGCCTATACCAACTACTGAAGTACCCAGCAGCATATTTTAATAAAAATCTGGTACGGTACATTCCCATGGCTTCCTCTATCTCTTTGCAACAATTTATTGTTAGAAAGCTTATGCCTCTATTTACATCATGCTAATCGAGAAAAAAACTAGCAGAAATAGTCTTATTACTTGCTTCCTTGTAAGTAGAAGCGAAATAAGAGAGTGCCATAGGTTAAAGTGACAGTCAAAAGCTGGTTGCTATGTGACTGAAGTTCCTTTGTTTGTATGGACACGAGTTGACAAATTCCTGTATAAGAAAAGTATAAGTATTTTAAAGCTGAAACCAATAACAAAGAATACCTAAAAAAACACTCAACTCCACGAAAAAAATTATATACGTAAATGATGTATTTTAATGCGCTCTACATTTTTAGTGAGGTAAGGTTTTGTCCATCTCTTACGGTTTAGCAGTTATTCAAAATTCCGTAAAATTCATCCAGAAAAAAACTACTCTTCAGAGGCTATTCCTAGAAATTTCATCATATACATTTTATTTCTCAGGTAAATATGTTTAATATATGAAATGTTAATCAAAATCGTTAAAGCCATTTTTGAGAAAATAAAAATTTTCGAAAAAAGTTCCATGTAAAAGGTAGTTGGGAGTGGGGGGACATTCTTGAAAATCTTCGTGTTGCATCCTTGCAAGATATCAAACTTAAATACCAAGTTTGGTATTTAACGGTCTTTTCGTTTTTGTACTATGCTGTCCACACTCACACACACACACACACACACACACATGGACCTTTTCCCAGAAATGTTTCTTTGCTTTATTCAAGGGGATCCAAAACACGTTTTTCCGGTGAAATCTCTGTATCTTCGTTGGTTTTAAAGTGCTGCCCTCCTGGCCACGTCTTCAGTTTAGGGTAAAGGTGAAAGTCAGTGGATGCCAGGTCAGGACTGTACGGCGGATGATCGAAAATGTTCTATTGAAATTGTTCAAGGAGCCGATGGGTTGTGCCAGCAGTGTGTGGACGAGCGTTGTTTTTGTTTTTAAAAAACAGTTCCGGAGGCTTGTCATTTTTTTTCTCCATTTTTTCCAGTTTCCTATAATTCCTTAGTAGACCTTATTATTCTTAAAGTTTTACTTTTACATACACAAACATAGACACATTTACAAACACAGAAACACCCACGCCCAAGGCGGGACTCGAACCCACGATCCTATGCACCACGAAGCGCCAAAGCGAGACACTTTAGCGAGCGCGGCCACCGGGATCGGCAGCGTTGTCATGGATCAACATTCCTCTTCGTTTATTTTGAATGGCTCTCCGCAAACGTCGTCAAGTACGAAGATCTTCAAAAGAACGTCAATGCTCATTTGAAATCATTGGCGGCAACGTCTTTTGAAGCGGGTATTGCAAAGCTTGTGCACAGGTACGATAAATGTCTCAATCTTTTTGGTGATTATGTTGAAAAGTAACCATAAGTGTACAAACTTTTAGTAATAAAATAATTGTTTTCTATGAACTTGTTTTTTATTTATAGCCTGTCGGAGGTTGAAAAAAAAAAACGGCCCTCGTAATTTAGATGTAGACTTTCATTTGTTCACGCCAAGAATTCATTTTTACTTTCTCTTTATGTACTATGTACATTGTGTATAGAGAAGGTATTGCAGTCCACCCAATAAATCGATACCGAGATTTCACCGGAAATAGATTGCTTTAGGGTTCCCTGTATCGAAAAAACAGCATTTTCAGAAAAAGGTCCGTGTGTGTATGTGTGTGTATCCGTGTGTCTGTGAACACGATAATTCAAAAACGAAATACGACACGAAGATTTTGAGAAAAATCTCCCTACCCCAAACTACCCTTTACATGGAACTAACCTTTTGATCTTCTGAAAATCCCTCTTAACGATTTTGATTAAAATATCGTATATTAAAGATATTAACCTGACAAATAAAATGTATATCTTGAATTTTCTGGAAATAGCATCTGAAGACTACTTTATTCTGGATGAATTTTACGGAATTTTGCATTACTGCTACACCACAAGAGATGGACAAAACTTTAGCACACAACAAATGTAGAGCACATTTGGGATATTTCTTGTTTTTGGTTTCAGCTTTAAAAAACATACTCTCATACGGGAATTTGTCAACTCCTGTCCATATAAATAAAGGAACTTGATTACATAGCAACCTGCATACTATGGTACTGTCTTATTCGCTCCTACTTACAAGGAAGCAAGTAATAAGGCTATTTGTGCTAATTTTATTCTCGATTAGCATTAAGTAAATAGAAGAGTAACGTTTTTAACAATAATTTGTTGCAGAGATGTAGCGAAAGTCACGTGAATGGAACACATTTTTGACAATTTTCAATAATATATTGAAAAGCAATTTTGATTTACCATTGTTTTATACAGTTTTTTTCAAGTATTTCAAAAAGTAATTGGCTAATCACGAACTTATCAGATCTCATATTCCCAATATACATTCTCGACCTGATAAGTATAACTTGTATGTAATGTACCATTTTGTTGCAATTTGATTATGTAAATATAAGAAGTGCAGCAAGTTGTAATGCCTGTGAAATATCGAAGTAAAGTCCTCTCCCCACCCCCTCCCTAACCTTGTAATACCATTACAGGTAGGTCCCGTCTGGAGGAAGCTGCTGACCTCGGAAACAATGTAGCAACAAGAAGCGAGATGATGGAGCACGGCAATTAGTAATACAAACACCTGCTCCTGCGCAACTTAAGTCTACCTGGGCTATTCATTAATTATCTTCCTTCTTACTTAACTGTCCTCGGCTTCTTACTTTCCTGTCTGCTCACACAAATGTTACGTTGCAGCAGTGACGTGTGGCGACGACCTACGGTATGAGAATATTAATAAACAAAAATCTGATAGCTTCCGTTCACATGGCCTTCTCTACCTGTTCTGTAAACAAACTATTCTTACAAAAGATTATTCTTGTATCTTTTCGCAGTCGGCTTGCCCACCCCGTGTTTAGGGCCGACTCAAACCCGGCGGAGGACG
Organism: Hymenopus coronatus; assembly: GCA_030762935.1. NCBI lineage: Eukaryota > Metazoa > Arthropoda > Insecta > Mantodea > Hymenopodidae > Hymenopus > Hymenopus coronatus. The sequence goes on from CM060886.1 coordinate 136,839,871, forward strand.
ATACATTTTTTCGGGTATAAAAATCCTTAACATGGCTTCCTTTGGAAGGGAAGTAAAGCCGTTGGTCCCGCGTCGCAGATTTACGGCACGTAAAAGAACCTCAAACCTGATAAACAGGCATCTGAGCAAATTAAGCAATTAAATAGCGTCAATAAATAAAACTCTATTTCGGACTGACACCCCTAGGACTTACAAGTGATGCCCAGGGGTCAGAACACTGTCGAGGAGCCAACGGCACGAAACCACAGAATGGAGAACCTGGAACGAGTGTGAGGAAGTGGATTTTATGACATACAAGCGAAATGTATGATAGAAAAGGCGAGTAATTTGTGGAATGAGTGACGGGGGGAACCAGAGGACCCAGAGAAAATCAGCCCAGATGCCCCTTCGTCCACCAGAAATCCAACATGCGGGCGCTTGGGATCGAACCCGGCCCGCCTAGATGGGAGTCGAGCGCTCTAACCACTCAGCCACGACGCCGCTAGTCTTCTATCTACTTCATGATAATGTAGAAGGGAAATAAGGGAACAAACTAGGCTATGCGATATTCCAGTCTTTTGAAAACTGTCGCTATGGTTTTTCATTGAAATTCTGTTCTCTTTCCAAGGCCAGGAGTAAACTAAAAGAGATATGAAACGAAAGATAACATCCCGCTTAGAAAAGTTTAAGCAGTTTAAAATTGAAACCAATAAACAAATAAACCAAGGAATGTACAAAACATGTATATGACATAAGTTGCGTGTTTTAACGAGAGCTACAATTTTCGTTTTGTCTATCGCTTACGGTTTCCACAATGAAGAGGACTAGAGGTTATTCCCAGGAAATTCAAGATATACATTTCATTTGTAATAAAAATATCTTAAACTATGGTGTTTTAATCAAAATCGTTACGGCCATTTTGGAGAAAATCTACATTTTCGAAAAATTTTTCATCTACAGGATGGTTGAGAGTGGGTAGATTTTCTTCAAAATCTTCGTGTCGCATCCTTGAAAGATACTGAAATTAAATACCAAGTTGTATTTAACCGACTTTTCGTTTTTGAGTTATGCTGTACGCAGACAAACACACACATGGACGCTTCTACAAAAATGTATTTTTATAGAATTCAGGAGACCTCAAAACATGTATTTCCAGTAAAATCTTCACATGTAATTTTTCAGAGGAACACAGTACTTTCTGCACCTTATATATGCACAGTATGTGCAGAGAAATTAAAAAAATAGCTGATGTAGTACGTTTACAGAACTTTCTCTTCTTATTCCGCAACTAATTTTAATTCAAATTCTGCTAATCGAGATAAACATTTGTAGAAAATGTCTTAAAATATAGTTCCTTACAGGTTGAAGAGAAGCTAATACACTACACCAAAGCGATAGTCAAATGTTTAAAGAGCTGGTCGCCACGTGTGTGTTCCATTCACATGATGTCCTCTAGCTGTTCGGTAAACAAACTTTTATTAAAACATTAACCCGTTATCTAACAGGGTCGGCTGATAAGTCCCGGGCCTCTCAATGAAAACAGCATTTAAAAATGTTTTGTTTGCTTTATTTCTCAACATAATCTCCTGAAAAGTTAATACATTTGTCATATCGGTGTTCTAATTTAATTAAACCATCTCTGTAGTGCGATTTATCAAGGTCCTCAAAATAGCTGTTTACCGCATCAATGACCTCCTCGTTGCTGTCAAATCTTCGTCCTCCAAACATTTTTTTGAGGTTTAAGAACAGGTGGCAGGCACTGGGTGCTAGATCTGACGAACAGGATGGATGTTCAAGCAATTCCAACTTTAATTCGCACATTTTATCCCAATGCAATGACTGAACGACGGGCCGGAGCATTGTCGTGATGAAACAAGATTTTTTTTTTCCAAATGAGGTCTTTTTCTTTTCACCTCATCATTCAAACGTTGCAGTAAGCTTGCGTAGCAGTGATACTTTTACCCTTTTCCAAGTAATAAAAAAAAAAAATAATTCCCTGTGCACCCCAAAAGACACTAGCTATAGCTTTGTTTACTGACAAAATTAACTTTGGAGTTAGTTCACCTGGTGCAATCCACTGTTTTGCCTGTGATTTACTTTCTGGAGTGTAGTGATGTAACCAAGTTTCACCCATGGTAATAAGCCGTCTCAAAAATTCACTGGGATTTTTACGGTAGAGCTCCAAATTCTTAACAGAAACAGTTTTTCTTTGCAACTTTTGACAAGGTATCAACAAACGCGGCACCCATCTTGCACAGACCTTGTGAAAGCCCACAACATTATTTAAAATATTACCTGCACGTTGTTTTGATATGTTTAAAGCCTCTGCTATCTCAAACCCCTTTAATCTGCGGTCTTCCAGTACTAAACTATGCATTTTTACAATGATCTCTGGAGTTGTCACTTCTACAGGACGTCCAGAGCGAGGCTCATCACTAGAGCTCGTACGTCCCATTTTAAACTCTGCAACCCAGCTTTTAATCATTGAACATGAAGGGGCAGAGTCTTTCAATGTACTGTCCATTTCCCCCTTGATTCCTTTAGGCGTTAAAGCCTTTCAAATGAAAGTTTTTAATCGCTGTTCGTTTTTCCAAACCCTCCATTTTCGTGAAAACTCTAAAGTTGTCTTGCTTAAAATGCTGACATTCGAAAACTCAACAGGCTATTGACCTGTAACTATGGATACAAGCTAAGCTAGTCTAGAGCTAAACTATACGATACTACCGTCTAACTGGCCTAGCGGCGCCATATCTGTGTGAGGTTCGGGACTGATCAGCCCACATATTTTCCTTGTTATGGCTGTAATGATGTTTATTAAAATACTATAAATACTATATGTTGAAGCTAAAAACAAAATGTATACCTATCTTGAATTTTCTGGAACAGCCTCTCAACACCTCTTCATTCTGGATACTTTTTTATAACTGGTAAACCGTAAGGGATACATAAAAACTTACCGCACAAAAAATATAGATACCTTTAAAAGATACAATTTGTCATATACAATCTTATATATAAGATTATAGCTTAAAACTTTTTTATATAAAGATATAAAAATTGTATATGACAAATTGTATCTTCAAAACAACGTCAATGCTCATTTGAAATCCTTGGTGGCAACATTTTTTGAAGCGGGTATTGCAGAGTTTGTGTACAGGTACGATAAATTGCTCAATTTTTTCGGTGATTATGTTGAAAAGTAGCCATACGTGTAAAAAACTTTTAGCAATAAAATAATTGTTTTCTACGAACTTGTTTTTATTTATAGTCTATCGGAGGTTAAAAAAAAACGTCCGTCGTATAAGCAATGAAAATGACAGTGGCTGACGGTGATGGTGAAGTTGACGATGAAGATGATTTAGGAGTGGGAACTCTGCCTATCGACTGAGAGGTGCTACAGCCGTGGACGGGACGAAGCGACCACGAGGTAAGAAACCGTCAGGGATCACTATGGGTCTCTCAGACTTTAGATGAGGTAACTAGTGAGAAACGGGCATAGTTACACATACGAGAACTATGACAGAAAATGCATGGAAAGAGAGCATTTTAGAGGAAGTAGTGGAACATGTGGCGTTCAGACGGACAGCGAGTATATATGACAGCGTACCGAGACAGCCGCGTGTCAGCAGGAATGACAATCACAAGATAATTTCTCACCAATAATAAACCCCGGGCTTGAGAAGTATAAGAGCCAGTATAGACACAAGTTGCGTATGGAAAGTAGGCTAGCCTAGTTCTACCTGACTTTCAGTGTTGATTTACGTATCCACGATAAATACATTCTCCTCTCTCCTCCCCGTGTGACCTTGACTTGCCTTGGCTTGGCCGCCACGCTCGTTCTCCCAACGCTTCAGGTTACTAACGTGCAAATTATAGGTTATGTCGACCGTTGTTTGTTTTGTGGATAAGTAGCTGGGTCTGGCGTGCTGCCGCCTACCTGCCATCTTATATACTAGGAGCCATAATCATTACAGCATCTATACCATCAAGACAAAACACTCAGCCCATTTTCCTAATTCCTCTACCATAATAAACAGCTTTCGTTACATAGCTTATAACCAGACATCGAATTTATATGTAAATGGATTTTGATTTGTTACTTATTCTACCAAGTACATGCTAGATAGAGAAGACACTGCTACCTACTAAAAATGTTTTGAGGCCTTCAAAATTATTAAAAAAAATTATGTGTTACATTCACATCATTTTCTCTATTCTGTAACAAACTATTCTTACAAAGCCTATACTTCTATCCACGCCATCTAATCGAGAAAAACATTAACAGAAATAATCTATTACTTAGTTCCTTCTAAGCAGAAGGGAAATAAGGGAATACACTAGACTAAACCGATAGTCAAATTTATAAAATGTGCTTGCTTTGGGATTGAAATCGTTTTTTTTTTTTTTTTTTTTTTTTTTTGCTTGGCCAGGAGTTGACCAAGCTCCCGTATGAGAAAAGTTTTCAAGTATTTTAAATCTGAAATCAATGACAGAGAGTATCTAGAAAACGATAAATTACACGAAAAAAATAATTTATGTGTTTTAAATAGGTCTACATTTTTAGTGTAGTAAGTTTTTGTCCATATGTTACGGTTTATCAGATATTCAAAATTCAGAAAATTTCGTTCAGAATAAAGAGATCTTCAGAGACTGTTCCTAGGAAATTCAAGATACACATTTTATTTGTCACGTAAATATCTTAAACATAAGAGATTTTAATCACAATCGTTAGAGCTATTTTTGATAAAATCAAAAATTTCAAAATGTTGTCCATGTAAAGGGTAATGAGGGGTGGAGGGATTTTCTTGAAAATCCTTGGAAGATACTGAACTTAAATATAAAATTTGGTATTTAATGGACTTTTCGTTTTTGAACTATACTGTCTACAGACAGACACCCACACGGACATGTTTCTAAAAATGCATTTTTTTAATCAGGGGGGCTCAAAACATGTATTTCCGGTAAAATCGGAATTTTTTGGTGCATTGCAATACCTTCTCTATATGTACATACTACGTGTAGAGAAAGTAAAAATCTGATGTTATCTATCATATCACTTTCTCTACCTATTCTTACCAAACCTTATCCTAATATCTTCTTCCTCCTTATTTTGATAAGCATTAGCAGTAATTGTCTTAAAAATGTAATTTTTAAATGTCAGCGGAAATATGTTTTAAAGTCCCCTGAGTCCAAAAATCATTTTTGAAAAAGGTGTGTGTGTGTGTGTGTGTGTGTGTGTGTGTGTGTGTGTGTGTGAACAACATAGCTCAAAAATAAAATTAATTAATATTTAAGTTTGGTATCTTCCAACAATGCTACAAGAAGATTTTCAAGATTATCCTCCCCCACACCAAACTATCCCTTTACATGGAAAAAATTAAGAACATTTTGGTTTTCTCAAAAATGGCTGTAGCGATTTTGATTAAAATTTCTTACATTTAAGATATTTGCATGACATAAAGTATATATCTTAAATTTTCTGGGAATAGCCTCTAACGACCTCGTTATTCTGGTTGAATTTGTTTGGATTTTGTACAACTGGTAAACCGTAAGACATACACAGAAACTTCCTCAAAAAATGGTAGATCTCGTTAAAACACACAATTTATGTCATATACAGTTTTTTTCGTGGAGTTGAAATATGTTTTATTATTGGTTTCAGTTTTAAAATACCTACTTTCTCATACGGGAATTAGTAAACTCCTAACCATACAAACAAAGGAATTTCAATCACATAGCAATTAGCTTTTAAATTATTTAACTGTCGGTTTAGCCTAGTGTATTTTCTTATTTCCCTTCTACTTATAAGGAAGCAATAATAAGACAGCTTCTGCTAATTTTATCTCGATTAGTATGAAATACATAGAAGAATAAGCTTTTTAACGATACCTTGTAACATAGACGTAGAAAGTCATGCGAACGGGGCACATCATAGTTTTTAAAAATGTGTTTTCTGATGCTTTAAGTAAACACTCAGTACCAAAAAACAGGCTCTACATGCCCCATTACCATAGCGACATTTCATGTACTCATTACATTAATTCACCATTTTTACATTATTTCAATATTGTTAATAGCTGAATAGATACATATTTAGATTTGCCTTGGAATACAATGTCACATTTTAGCCGCCTTATATATTACATAATGTAGAATTTATTAATTACATATATTGGTCTGTTTTTACTTTCTATATACGTACTATGTACATGTGTATAGAGAAGGTACTGTATTGCACCCAAAAATTCGATACCGAGATTTCACCGGAAATACATGTTTTGAGACCTCTGAATCCAAAAAAGCATTTTTAGAAAACTGTCCATGTGTGTGTGTGTCTGTGCGTATGTGCGTGTGTATGTGTGTGTGCAGCATAGCTCAAAAACGAAAAGACCGTATTGGTATTTAAGTTTAGTGTCTTGCAAGGATGCGACACAAAGATTTTCAAGAAAATCCCCTCACGCACAACTACCCCTTACATGTAACATTTTTCGAAAATTTTGATTTTCTAAAAAATGGCTCTAATGATTTTGATTAAGATCTCTTATATTTAAGATATTTATGTGACAAATAAAATGTATATCTTTAATTTTCTGGGAATAGCCTCTGAAGATATGTTTATTCTGGATGATTTTTATTGAATTTTGCATAACTGGTAAACCGTAAGAGATACACAAAAGCGTAATGTACAAAAAATGTAGATCACGATAAAACACACAATTTATGCCATATATTTTTTCGTAAAGTTGATCGTTTTTGAGATATTCCTTGTTTTTGGTTTCAGCTTTGAAAAACTTATACTTTTCTCATGCAGGAATTTGTCAACTCGTGTCCATACATACAAAGGAACTTCAGTCACATAGCAACCAGCTTTTGACTTTTACTTTAACCTATGGTACTACCTCATTTCGCTTCTACTTACAAGGAAGCAAGTAATAAAACTATTTCTGCTAATTTTTCTCAATTAGCATCAACTATATAGAAGCATAAGCTTTTTAATAATAATTTGTTGCAGAGATGTAGAGAAAGTCATGTGAATGGAACACATCAGATTTTCTCTAATCTAAATATAATTGTAATGATTTAATATATTTTCTGAAAGTGCGTAGATTTTAAGAGATTAGTTCTTGATTATTAACTGGACAGGTACACCCAATTTGTGTTACTTCCATTATGAGAATGGATCTTTGATGTTCTGTGTTTATGCATTCGGAAATGAGATGGTTGACTGTCTGTTGTTCTCTGTTGCACGTGCAGATCGGATCATTTATAATGTGCAATCGATGTAAACATGATTTTGTTTTCCTGTGACCTGTCACTATGACTGTGAATTTTGGGTTTACTGCTAGTTCTAATTTTAGTCTTTCTTTTCTTCGTCCTTCAACCTGGTTGGTCATATCCAATTGGAGAAATGCTGGTCAAATGATTTCGGGTTCCATGGAGCTTAAAACTACTCGACATTCGTCTTCTCAGGATAAGGGAAAAAACCCCGAAAAATATCTGATGTGTTCCATTCACATGACTTTCTCTACATATCTGTAACAAATTATTGTTAAAAAGCTTATGCTCTATTTACTGCATGGTAATCGAGAAAAAATTAGCAGAATTAGTTTTATTACGTGCTTCCTTGTAAGTAGAAACGAAATAAGGGAGTACCATAGGTTAAAGTGATAGTCAAAAGCTGATTGCTATGTCACTGAAGTTGCAGTATTTGTATGGACAGAAGTTGACAAATTCCTGTATGAGAAAAGTTAAGTTTTTCGAAGCTGAGACCAAAAACAAGGAATATCTTAAAAACGATCAGCTCCACGAAAAAAATGTATAGAACATAAATTGCATGTTTTAATGTGCTCTACATTTTTTGTCTTGTAAGTTTTTGTCCATTTCTTACGGTTTAGCAGTTTTGCAAAATTCCGTAACATTTACTCAGAATAAAGTGGTCTTCGGTGGCTATTCCCAGAAAATTCAAAATATACATTTTATTTGTCAGGTAAATGTCTTTAATATATGATATTTTAATCAAAATCGTTAGTCAATTTTTAGAAAATCAAAATTTTCTAAAAAAGTTCCATGTAAAGGGTAGTTTGGGGTGGAGGGATTTTTCTCAAAATCTTCGTGTCGCATCCCTGGAAGATACTAAACTTAAATACCAAGTTTGGTATTTTACCGAGTTTTCGTTTTTGAATTATCGTGTTCACAGACACACGGACCTTTTTCTGAAAATACTTTTTTTGGATACAGGGGACCCTAAAACATATATTTCCGGTGAAATCTCTGTATCGAATTTTTTGTGGACTGCAATACCTTCTCTATACACTATGTACATAGTACGTGTAGAGAAAGTAAAAAACCTTATCCGGGTAACTCACCCTAAGTGAGATTCGAACTCTGACCTATTGACTGTGAGGTAGGCACGCTACCAGGCGGGCTTCTGCTCATGTTGTGATGCTATTCGTCCAGGTACTGGGTCTATGGTCCCGTTTTTTGCGCACCTCATTTTGGAAACAAGCAAATACGTATTAAGATAGTGAGTAACATGCACACGTTCTTGGGTCGTAAAATGTAATGAACATTAATGAATATTTGAGCAATGTAAATAAAACCACCCATTCTGCAAAGCACCCAATTTGTAATAAAAAGAAAGCATAAATGATGGTAAAATTACAAAATCATGGCCCTCCTGATTACATGTCTTGCAGGTTTTGTTTCGGAACCTGTAATTTTTAGGGGAGGCTCTGGAACGGACGTGACGGACATCTCTTATTAGAGTAGACAGTCTACTGTTTCCACTGCTCAGACACAGAGTATAAACTAACAGCAGTGAATTTATGACATACACGTTATCATGGTGTATTCCTGAATTTAGGAGAATTTATAAAACAAATTCTCATGTGTTCCATTCACATGAATTTCTCCACCTATTCCGTAATAAACTATTCTTGCTATCTTCGTCGTCATGCTAATTGAGACAAATACTTATTAATTACCTCCTTGTGAATAGAAGCGAAATAAGGGTATACATTAAAATGCCGTATATTAAAATTACGCGATCGCAGTTCAGCACATGCGCGGTATACGCTCTGTATCAAGGAGAAGAAACGTGCGCCATTTTGAGATCGCTGTCAGCCACATACGCTTTGTTGTGCTTGTTTACAATGTCGGTGTTGATTGAAAATCCCGCCGCTTGTGAAATCAGATCTGTGATTCGTTTTCTGAATGCTAGGAAAGTGAAACCAATTGAAATTTATCGGCAAATTTGCGAAGTTAACGGACAAAATGCGATGAGTGATTCAATAGTAAGAAGATGGGTCCGACAGTTCAATGAAGGACGTAGTGAAGTGCACGATGAAGTACGAAGTGGTTCACGCGATTGATGACAAGATCCAGGAAAACCGCAAGTTTACAATTAGTGCTCTCGCTATGGAATTTCCCCAAAGCTCACGATCACTAATTCATGAAATTGTTACCGAAAAACTGAAATTTCGTAAACTTTGCTCACGTTGGGTACCAAAGATTCTTACTGAGCAACAGGTGGCAAACTTCTATGAAGAAGGTATACTAAACCTTGTGCCACGCTATGACAAATGCCTGCAAAATGTCGGCAGTTGTGTGGAAAGGTAGTTTAAGAGTTGTAGAATTTTGTGCAATAAATATTTATTCTGTATCTGTACACAATTTAATTGTATTACTAAACGGACGTATTTTCTGGACGTACCTCGTATACACTTTTTTCTGCAGAATTGGCCATTACTGACATATTCTCCGTTATTTGTTTCAGCTTTATAATACTTATAATTTTCTCAAACGGGACCACACAAAGCAAACCTACCTCAATTGCTTCACATAGCGACGAGCTCAATTTAGGCTAACGTATTCCCTCATTTCCCTCCTACTTAAATGGAAACAAGTATAAAGACCAATTATGCTTTTATTTATCTCGATTAGCATGATGTAGATTAAAGATTAATATTTTGTAAGAGTAGTTTGCATTTGGAACAGTTAGAGGAAGCTATGTGAATGGAACATATCAGATTTTTACTTTCTCTACACGTACTATGTGCTAGTGTATAGAGAAAGTATTGCACTCCACCAAAAAATTGGATACCGAGATTTTACCGGAAATATATGTTTTAGGGTCCCCTGTATCCAAAAAAAGTATTTTCAGAAAGGGGTCCGTGTGTGTCCGTGCGTCAGTGTGTCCGTGAACACGATAACTCAAAAACGAAAAGTCGGTAAAATACTAAACTTGATATTTAAGTTTAGTATCTTCCAGGGATGCAACACGTAGAATTTGAGAAAAATCCCCCCACCGCAAACTACCCGTTATATGGTACTTTTTTCGAAAAGTTTGATTTTCTAAAAAATGACTAACGATTTTGATTAAAATATCGTATATTAAAGATATTTACCTGACAAAAAAAATGTATATTTTGAATTTTATGGGAATAGCCTGTGAAGAATACTTTATTCTGCGTGAATTTTACGGAATTTTGCATAACTGCTAAACCGTAAGAGATGGACAAAAACTTACCACACAAAAAATTTAGAGCACATTAAAGGACACAATTTAATTTCGATATATTTTTTTCGTGGAGTTGGTCGTTTTTGAGATATTCCTTGTTTTTGGTTTCAGCTTTGAAAAACTTAACTTTTCTCATACAGGAATTTGTCAGCTTCTGTCCATACAAACAAAGGAACTTCAGTCACATAGCAACCAGCTTTTGGCGATCCCGTTAGCCTATGGTACTCCCTTATTTCGCTTCTACTTACAAGGAAACACGTAATAAGACTATTTCTGCTAATTTTTTGTCGATTAGCATGAAATAAATAAAAGCATAAGCTTTTTAACAATAATTTGTTACAGAGATGTAGAGAAAGTCATGTGAATGGAACACATCAGATTTTTTGTGTGGCAAGTTCTTGTCTATGTCTTACGGTACCAGTAATGCTATTTCTAAGTTAACGAGGATAAACATTTTATTGGCCATCTAAACATCTTTAATATATGGCATTTGTAGCAGAATCATTAGACCGATCTTTTAGAAAATAGAAAACTCGAAAAATCTTCCATGTAAAGCTTAGTTTGGGGTGGCGCATTTAACTAAAATGTTTGGTGTTTATTCTTGGATGATATTGAACTTAAGTACCAAGTTTCATTTTAACCGACTTCTCCTTACTTTCTCTACACGTACTATGTACATACTGTATAGAGAAGGTATTGCATTCCACCCAAAATTTGATACCGAGATTTCACCGGAAATACATGTTTTGGGTCCCCCTGAATCAAAAAAAGCATTTTTACAAAAAGGTCCGTGTCTGTGGACAGCCTAGCTCAAAAACGAAAATACCGCTGAATACCAAACTTGGTCTCTATTTTAGCACGTAAGAATTGTTTAAAATGATTTATAGAGTGGATATGAGAGTTGTGTGGTTTTAAGCTGTGAGGTCAGCTCTTCCCCATCTAATTTGGCAGCAATACATGAAATATTCCCTAGTGAAAGCTCCGGGAACAACAACATTAGTATTTATAAAAAGTCTGCTGAGTTCCATTCAAAGACTTTCACTGAATCTCTGTAACAAAAAGCTTATTCTTCTTACTACTTCATGCTAATCGAGAAAACAATTAGCAGAAATTGTCTAATAACTTGCTTCCTTATAAGAAGAAGGGAAATAAGGGAGACCCGTGGGATAAAGCGATAGTCAAATCTTTAAAAAGCTGGTTGCTATGTGATTGAAGTTCTTTTGTTTGTATTGCTGGGTGTAGGCAAGTTCCCATATCAGAAAAGTATAAGTATTTCTAAAACTGAAATCAATAACAAGGAATAGCTCAGAAAAAGTAAACTCCATGAGAAAAAAAAAATATATATAACATAAATTGTGTGTTTTAACATTTTCTGTGTAGTAAATTTTTATCCATCTCTTACGGTTTACCAGTAATTGCAAAATTCAGCATAATTTCATCCAGAATAAACTGGTCTTCAGTGGCTATTCCCAGAAAACAAGTTATACATTTTATTTTTCAGGTATGTTTCACAATACACAATATTTTTAATAAAAATCGTTAGAGCCATTTTCGATAAAATCAAAATCTTCGTAAATGTCTCCCTGTAAAGGAGTAGTTGCGGATGAGGGGACTTTCTTGAAAATGTTCGTGTCGCGTCCTTGGAAGATACTGAACTTAAATACCAAATTTGGTATTTAACGGCCTTTTCGTTTTTGAGCTATGCTGTAAACAGACACACATTCACCACACAGAGAGAGAGAGGGAGAGAGAGAGAGAGAGAGAGAGAGAGAGAGAAACAGACAGAAACACACCCTGATTTTTTTAAGCTTTTTAGTTAGGGTTCTCAAAACATGCATTTATGGTGAAATCTTGGCATAAAATATTAGTTGGAATGCAATAGGTACCTTCTCTATTCACTCTGCGCGTACTATGTGTAGAGAAAGAAAAAAGTTGTTTTATTATTCAGGGGTCCTCAAAACATGAATTTCCTGTAACATCTCGATATGAATATAGGCTAGAGAAACTGTTGTAACACTGGAGAATTGTTTAAAATGATTTATGGAGTGGATATGAAATTGAATGATTAAGAGAAGAAAGTCGTGTGATTTTAAGCTGTGAGGTTTTCCCTCCCTCATCTAATTTGGCAGCAATATTGACAGCAATGCATAAAATATTCCCCAATGAAAGCCCCGGGAACAAAAACATATCAATACAATTAGTATTTATAAAAAAAAAGAAGGAAAAAAAGCTAACAAAATGGCGTTATGCAAATGAAGAGAAATTTTACCACTGTTCCACCGCAATCCCTGGCTATTGATAAATTAAATTACAAAATCCGATCTAATTAGTTTTTATAAACTGCAGTAACGAAATGAATTGAATTAATTTGTGCAGGGGGGAAAAATGAACGCAGTTTTTAATATGAATGTAGATGAGGCAGATTATATAATATAAAATATTTACGCACCATTACGTGTTCACGTCGACGAAACACCGCACATGAGCTAATTATCTGAACATTCCTCAGCATATGTCGACCTGCGGCTGCATTTGTTTTAGGTTGGTATTCCTGCTAAATATCGCCGGTTGCTATTTCATTCAATAAAACGCTTGCAATACTTAACATATTTATTCTGTGTATCTGTGACGTAAATTTTATATTTAATTTCAGTATTGTACAAGTATGCGACACGAAATTTTTCAAAATAATTCCCATGCCCCAAGCTAATATTTATATGAACATTTTTTCTCAAAAATGACACTAATGACTTAGATTAAAGTACCACATGTTTCGTGACACTTAAAATGTAAATCTTGAATTCTCTGGGAATATCCTCTGAAAATCGCATCGTTCTGATTACTCCTATATAAATCGTAACATATAGACAAAAACTTACAACACCAAAAATGCAGATCTGCTTAAAATATACAATTCATATTATCATATTTGTTGTGCAGTTAACCATTTCCGAGATATTCCTTCTTAATGTTTTCAATGTAAAAATACTTAGACTTTTCTCAAACGCATATTTGATAATCCTTTTTACAGTGTACGTACATACGTGCTAGAGTAGGAATTGTACTCCACCCAAAAATTCAATGTCGAGATTTCACCGGAAATATATGTTTTGAAGTCTACTGAGTCGGAAAAAAACATTTTTACTTTCTCTATATGTATTATGTGCATAGTGTATAGAGACGGTATTGCACCCCACCCAAAAATTCGATACCGAGATCTCACCGGAAATGTATGTTTTAGGGTCCCCTTTATCTAAAAAAAGCATTTTCAGAAAAAGGTCTGTGCGTGTGTCCGTGTGTCTGTGAACAACTCAAAAACGAAAAGTCGGTAAAATATCAAACTTAGTATTTAAGTTTGGTATCTTCCAGAGATGCGACACGAAGATTTTGAGAAAAATCCCCCCACACCAAAGTAACCTTTATATAGAACTGTTTTCGAAAATTTTGATTTTCTCAAAAATGGCTCTAACGATTTTGATTAAAATATCGGATATTAAAGATATTTACCTGAAAACAAAAATTCATATCTTAAATTTTCTGGGATAGCCTCTAAAGACTACTTTATACTGGATGAATTTTACGAAATTTTGCATAACTGCTAAACCGTAAGAGATGGACAAAAACTTACCATACAAAAAATGTAGAGCAGGTTAAAACACACAATTTAAGTTATATACATTATTTTCGTAGAGTTGATCGTTTTTTAGATATTCTTTGTTTTTGGCTTCAGCTATGAAAAACTTAAACTTTTTTCATACAGGAATTTATCAACTCCTATCCATACGAACAAAGGAACTTCAGTCACAGAGCAACCAGCTTTTGACTAATACTTTAACTTATGGTACTCCCTTATTTCTACTTACAAAGAAGCAAGTAATAAGACTATTTCTGCAAATTATTTTCTCGATTAGCATGAAGTAAATGGAAGTTTAAGCTTCTTAAAAATAATTTATTGCAGAGATGTAGAGAAATTTAAGTGAATGGGACACATCAGATTTTTAGAAAACGATCCCAGCGCGCGCGTGTGTGTCTGTGGACAGTATATTTCAAAAATGAAAATACCGTTAAAAAGCAAACTTGGTATTTATGTTTAGTGTCTTCCAAGGTTGGGACAGGAAGATTAAACAAAACAATTCGTCATTACAAACCACCCTTTACATGGGACAATATTCGAAAATTTTGATTTCTCCAAAATTGGCTCTAACGGTTTTGATTAAAATATCGTAAATTAAAGATATTTACATAACAAACAAAACGTACCTATATCTTGAGTTTTCTAGGAATAGCTTCTGAAGACATCTTTATTCTGGATGAATTTTTCATAACTGGTAAACCGTAAGAGATACACAAAAACTGTAGTGCTCAATAAAACACACAATTTATGTCATACTTTTTTTTTTCGTAGAGTTGACTGTTTCCTTGACTTTCATTGTTATTGGTTAGCGTTTTAAATTACTTAAAACTTTTCTCATACGAGAGCTTGTCAACTCCAGGCCTTTTCAAAAGATGTAATTATCGCTTTAGTCTTGTGTACTCCCACATTTCCCTTTTAGTTACAAAGAAGCGAGTAATAAGACCAATTCTGGAAATGTTTATTTCGATTAACTAATTTAAATAAAATAATACTCTTTTGTAAAGCTAGTTTGTTTATGGAATAGATCGAGAAAGTCATATGAATGTAACATATTAATTTTTTTTGTAGAATACGTTTTTTTCATGTTTCCGCCCAATTTTTAGTCTTTTCGGATGATTCAGTTCAACTATTAAAGTGCCAATATAATGGCTGAAATTAGGCAATTTCAACCACTCGCGGTCATCTGACTGGAGCGATATTGTCGAAACATCTTATCACAGCTGATGTTCATTTCTTTGAAATCTTGTCGCACCTGACGTTCGTTTGTTTAATCTCCTGTCTTGGTTATTGGTAACAAGGTGACAATCCAGCGTGAATATAATCATTATTTCTATTTCTTAAGTATGAGATCAGTGCAATAACCTCAAATAAAATAACGTTTGTTTCCATTTCATGTTACAGTTATTAAAATATGAAATACAATAATTGTTCCATATTTCTATTATTGCTATCGATATTCGTATATTGGGTGTAGGCAATATCATAATTCAGGAGGTAGTGAAGAAAGAAAGAAAGAAAGAAAGAAAGAAAGAAAAAACATTCGGTAAATAAAGATGGTCGAATGCGTCATCTACCATTTGAGAACTAAAGTAAGTATTACAATGATAAAATCTCCCTTCCTATACATTATAAATTATCAATAGTCTATTTCACTGAATTGTCTTATCAAATACAACTTGTGTTTTCATCTCTTAGGACAATTGACACTCGGTCGTGAATTATCGACAAGATGAAAACCCTCACTAAACTACCCTTTACATGAAACATTTTACGTTTATTTTTGTCTCGAAAATGACACTAATGAACTTGATAAAATGCTACACGTTAAAGATATTTTCGTGATAAATAAAATGTATTTCTTGAATTCTCTGTGGATAACGCCTGAAGACCTCTTATTCTTTTGACCTTTGTATAACCGGTAAACGTAAAATATAGACAAAATTAAATTGAATTTTATTTATGGAGACTCTTTAGCTGCTATATTCTTAGCGTCCCATTATAGATAGATAAGTTTATTTGGCAGAACAAAGTACATTGTGTAGCAACGTCAATTACAAATAATATCAAAAACAATTGGCAGTATCATAAAATTCATCCAGACAATAAAATGGATTTAAAATCAAAGTGCGCTTCACTGACCTCTTAAAAGAGAGCTCTAGTGCTGTTACTGAGTTTGTTAAATAGATTCAATGATATTGTCTCAAATGAAGTTTGAATCTTGCTATATTTACATCTATTTATGTAAACATTGGAACTAGTTCTGCTGTGATGGAGATGGATTTCGGAACAAAGATTGTATTTATGACTATAAGAGGCAGTGGAACACAAACAACGAAGTCAAAGTTAAAACACCCATCTTAACAAATAAAGGTTTACAATGAGTTCTGGGGGCTGCACCACATAAAATTCGAATTGCCTTTTTCTGTAATAAAAGTATATATTGGAAGACCCCCTAATTTTATTCAGAGGTCCCTTTTCCAAAGAATTTTTAGGCCCGAAAAAAACCATCGCCCTCCGCCGGGTTTGACCCCACGACTCGGACGACTACTAAGAGAGAGACGAAATCTTACTACACAAAAAAAATGCAGATCTCCTTAAAACACGGAATTGATGTCATATACATTTCCTGTAGGATTAACAATTTCCGAGATACTCCTAGTTGTTGGTTTCAATGTTAACACTATTTGATATTCCTTTTTCTTTTTGTTTTGATCTTGGCCATCAAAGAAAACCAAATTTCAATCACATTGATCCAAGTTTTACAAGACTTCACTATCGCTTTAGCCTAGTGTATTCCCTTCTACTTACAAGAGAGCAAGTAATTAAGACAATTTCTGCTGTTTATCTCGATTTGCATGGAGTGGATTAAATAATAATACTTTGTAAGAATAGTTTCTTTATGGAATACCTAATGTCGTGCGAAAGTAACATATTACATTTTTTTGTATTTTTTTTTTTCGTGTTTGCACCTAATTACTTTCACAACGTACATAGCGGATAGAGAAGGTATTGTATTCCACCCAAAAATACGATATTGAGATTACACCGGAAGTATACGTTTTGGTGTCCCCTGAGTCCGAAAAAAACATTTTAGAAAAAGATCCATATATGTGTGTGTCTGTGGACAGCATAGCTCAAAAACGAACGCTAAACATCAAACTTGGTATTTAGGTTTAGCATCTTCCAAGGATGCGACACGATGATTTTCAACAAAATCCCCCCACCACAAACTATTCTTTACATGGAAAATTTTTCGAACATTCTGATTTTCTCAAAAATGACTTTAACGATTTTGATTAAAATACCGTATATTACAGATATTTACCTGACAAATAAAATTTATATCTTGAATTTTCTGGGAATAGCCTCTGAAGACCTCTTTATTCTGGTTGAATTTGGCTAAATTTTGGTTAACTGTTAATTCATTAGAGGTACATAAAACTTACTGCAAAAAAAAAAAAAAAACTGTAAATCTCGTCAAAGCACACAAGTTATGTCGTTTACATTTTTGTTGTGGGGGTGACCGTTTTCGAGATATCCCTTGTTATTGGTTTCAGTTGGCAACTACTTATACTTTTCTCAGAGAAGAAGTGTCCGTTTTCTTTTGTTCTACTTCGAGTCAAGCAAAGAAGCGATTTGCAATGACAAATGCATACCGACAGCTTTTAAAACATTTGAATATCGGTTTAGCCTAGTGCATTCCCTTCTAATTATAAGGAACTACAACCAATTGCTTCGATTATTGCAACTTAGCTGTACAAACAACTGAAAACAGACTATCGCACAATACTACTCCATAGCATCAGTGAATCAGAGGCGATTAATGCCAAGTTGTGAGGAACAGGGTTTGGTTTTGGGATAGTTTCTGGTTCAAATAATTCTTCTGGAACGTGTTATTGTGGTCACGATGTCGTAAGTCACGGTTAGCAGACCGAAAAATATCACCGGACAAAACATCTGGGGATGTCATGATCCGTACCAAGGCTAATAAGCAAGGATTCAGTCTGATGGATCACAAATATTGCATTCCTGATCAAAGTCGTGATCATGAACGCAATCTCAAGACACGACCCATCATCATAATGACCTCCTCTGCTCATAACGCATTCACGATTATCATTAAAAATGTCTTCTTCCATCCACCATATATTACTTTCTCTACACGTACAATGTACATTGTGTATAGAGAAGGTATTGTCTTGCACCCCAAAATTCCATACCGAGCTTTCACTGGAAATACATGTCTTGAGACCCTGAATAAAAAAGTTTTTTTCCACACATGTCCATGTGTGTATATGCGAGGGCCGTTTTTTTTCAACCTCCGATGGGCTATGAATAAAAGACAAGTTCATAAAAACAATTATTTTATTACTAAACAGTTTGTACAATTATGGTTACTTCTCAACATAATCACCGAAAAGATTGAGACATTTATCGTACCTATCAAGCTTTGTAATACCCGCTTCAAGAAATGTTGCCGCCAATGATTTCAAATGAGCATTGACGTTATTTTGAAGATCTTCGTACTTTACGACGCTTGCGGAGAGCCATTCAAAACAAACGAAGAGGAATGCTGACTTCAGGAATTGTGTTGATCCATGACAACGCTCGTCCACACACTGCTGGCACAACCCATCGGCTCCTTGAACAATTTCAATGGGACATTTTCGATCAACCGCCGTACAGTCCTGACCTGGCACCCAGCGACTTTCACCTTTTCCCTGAACTGAAGACGTGGCTAGGAGGGCAGCAGTATCAAACCAACGAAGGTCTTCAAAACAACGTCAATGCTCATTTGAAATCATTGGCGGCAACATTTTTTGAAGCGGGTATTGCAAAGCTTGTGCACTGGTACGATAAATGTCTCAATCTTTTCGGTGATTATGTTGAAAAGTAACCATAAGTGTAGAAAACTTTTAGTAATAAAATAATTGTTCTCTATGAACGTGTTTTATTTATAGCCTATCGGAGATTGAAGAAAAACGGGCCTCGTATGTATGTGTGTATGTGTGTGTGTGTGTGTGTGTGTGTGTGTGTGTGTGTGTGTGTGTGTGTGTACAAGGAAGCAAGTAATAAAACTATTCCTGCTCATGTTTACCCAAATTAGCATAATGTAGATAAAAAATAATGTTTTGTAAGGGACAGCTACAGAAAGTTATGTGAACTGAACACATTAGATTTTTACTTTCTGTAGCCCGTATGTACAATGTACGTAATGGATAGAGAAGGTATTCTATTCCACCAAAAAATTCTATATCGACATTTCACGAAATTTGTTTTGAAGTTCCCTGAATCAGAAAAAAAGAAAAGAAAAAAAACATATTTAGAGAAAGGTATCTCTTACGTCTTACCAGTTATGCAAAATTCCGCAAAATTCACCAGAACAAAAATGTCTTCAGAAGCTATTCCCATAAAATTCAAAATTCAAGATATACATTTTGTTTTTCATGTAAAGATCTTTAATATATAATAGTTTAATTAAAATCGTTAGTCATTTTTTAGAAAATTAAAAATTTCGAAAAATGTTCCATATAAAGGGTAGTTTGGAGTGGAAGGATTTTTCTCAAAATCTTAGTGTCGCATCCCTGGAAGATACTAAACTTAAAAACCAAGTTTGGTATTTTACCTACTTTTTGTTTTTATGTTATGCTGCCCACAGCCACACAAACCTTTCTCTAAAAATGCTTTTTTGGATTCAGAGGGTCTCAAAACATGTATTTCCGGCTAAATCTCGGGATAGCATTTTTGGGTGCAATAGAATACTTTCTCTATACACTAGTGTGGATTGAACACATCAGATTTTTACTTTCTCTAGTCCCATATGTACAATGTAAATAGAGATAGAGAAGGTATTGTAATGCACCCAAAAATTCGATACCGAGATTTCACCAGAAATATATGTTTGGGGTCCCCTGAGTCCGAAAAAAGCATTTTTAAAAAAAGGTCCGTGTGTGTATGTATCTGTGTGTGCGTCTGTGGACAGCATAGCCCCAAAACAAAAAGACCGTTAAATACCAAACTTGGTATTTAGGTTTAGTATCTTCCAAGGATGTGACACGAAGATTTTCAAAAAAAATCCCCTCACCACAAACTACCCGTTACATGGAAAAAAATCGAAAATTTTGATTTTCTTAAAAATGGCTCTAACGATTTTGATTAAAATCCCGTATATTAAAGCTATTTATGTCCGAAATAAAAATGTTTGGGAATAGCCTCCGAAGACCTCTTTATTCTGGATGAATTTTGCTGAATATTGCTTAACTACTAAATCGTAAGAGATAGAGAGAGAAAAAAAAAAAAACGTACTACACAAAAAGATGTACAAAACACATAATTTTTGTCCTTTACGTTTTTGTTGTAGAGGTAACCGTTTTTGAGAAATTCCTTGTTACTGGTTTCAATTGTGAAGTACTTAAACTTTTCTCACACAGGAAGTGTCCGTTTTTCTTTTGTTCTACTCCTGGCCAAGCAAAGAAGTGATTTACAATGACAATCGCATAACGATAGCTTTTAAAACATTTGACAATCATTTTAGCATAGCGCATTCCCTTATTCCCTTCTACTTATTAGGAACTAAGTAATAACATTCTGCTAATATTTATCTTGATTAGCATTGTGTACAGAAGAAGAATCTTTTGTAGGGGTTTTCTAG
This sequence comes from Hymenopus coronatus, assembly GCA_030762935.1. Taxonomy (NCBI): domain Eukaryota; kingdom Metazoa; phylum Arthropoda; class Insecta; order Mantodea; family Hymenopodidae; genus Hymenopus; species Hymenopus coronatus. Next base: position 136,860,655 of record CM060886.1, read on the forward strand.
AGCAGCTAGAGAAAGTCATGTGAGTGTAACACATCAGATGTTTTTTTAATAGAGTGGTGAAAAGGTAAAGATACGTTTTCGTATGAACAGTTGTACAAAGAGGAAGGAACACACTCAAAGCTTCAGTAGAATGCCTTCGCGAGGAAGTGTGTAAATTTCGTTCACCTCTAATACAGACATCAACGCCACCTAGCAAGCAGAAAATCAGGACATTTATTTTGCTGCCAATGTTGCATAGCACTATTTGACTTGTATGACAGTTGAGTGACAAGTGCAACGCGCAGAAAAGCTTCCCCCCCCCCAAAAAAAAGAAAACAACACTATTCCAGTCTGACGAGGATGTTTTGTTGGAGCAGTTGGCAGCTCAAAATAAACCAAAAGAACCGCCGAGTTTATTTAACGTGCGGCGTTCAAAATAAAAATGTGATGTGTTCCATTCAACATGACACACTCTAGAATTCTGCAAAAACACTATTCTTCTGTCTGCTTCATGCTAATCGAGATAAACATGTATTACTTTCTCTACACGTACTATGTATATATGTATACAGAAGGTATTGTATTGCACCCAAAATTCGATACCGAGATTTCACCGGAAATACATGTTTTGAGACCCCCGGAATCAAAAAAAAATTTAGAAACAAGTCCGTGTGTATGTGTGTATCTGTCTGTGTATATGTGTGTGTTTGTGGGCAGCATAGCTCATAAACGAAATGACCGTTAAACACCAAACTTGGTATTTAAGTTTGGTATCTTCCAAGGGTGCGACACAAAGATTTTCAATAAAATCCCCCCACCCCCAACTACCCTTTAATTGCAAAAAAAAAAAAAAAAAAAAAATGGAAAATGTTTATTTTCTTTCAAATGGCTCTAACTATTTTGTTTAAAATCCCTTAAATTTAAGATATTTACTTGCCAAATAAATTGTATATGTTGAATTTTCTGGGAATAGCCTCTAAAGACCTCTTTATTCTAGGTTATTTTTATTGAATTTTGTATAATTGTTAAACCGTAAGAGATAGACAAAAACTTACTACACAAAACATGTAGATCAGCAGAAAACACACAATTTATATAATTTACATTTTTTTCGTGGAGCTGATCATTTTTTAGATATTCCTGCTTTTTGGTTTCAGCTTTGAAAAACTTACTTTTCTCATACAGGAATCTGTCAACCTCTGTCCATACAAACAAAGGAGCTTCAGTCACATAGAACCAGCTTTTGACTATCACTTTAACCTATGGTACTCCCTTATTTCGCTTCTACTTTCAAGGAAGCAAGTAATAAGACTATTTCTGCTACTAATTTTTCTCGATTAGCGTGAAGTAAATAGAAGCATAAGCTTTTTGACAATAATTTGTTACAGAGATGTAGAGAAAGTCATGTGAATGGAACACATCAGATTTTTATATCAATGAAATAGCATATATTCTATAAAATATAGATACATGGCAAAAATATCACTATTATTGTGTATAATATCTAGTATAAATTTCAGTAAGATTCTGTGGATTTTCAAAATTTTACAAATTTCACACCTACATCTTACATTCCTCTTCTCAGGATAAGGGAAAACCCCGAGAAAACCCCTTGTGCGGGTAACTTACCCTACCCGAGATTGGGATTCTTCACCTCTTGAATGTGAGGCAGACAGTTTTGTTGTGTATGAGTGAGGAGAGAAGATGGTGTGAGTGCAACACATCCCTTATTATTGTGAAGAGAATGTACAATTTGTCCGCACTTATTAGCACCTTATTGCATGGTTTTTACTTTCTCTATACGTACTATATACATAGTGTATAGAGAAGGTAATTGCACTCCACCAACAAATTCGATACCGAGATTTCACCGGAAATATATGTTTTAGGGTCCTCCGTATTCAAAAAAAGTATTTTCAGAAAAAGATTCGTGTGTGTGTATGTGTGTGTGAGTGCGCGCGTCCGTGTGTCTGTGAACACGATAACTCGAAAACGAAAAAGTCGGTAAAATACCAAACTTGGTATTTAAGTTTAGTATCTTCCGACACGATTTTGAGAAAAATCCCCCCACTCCAAACTATCCTTTACATGGAACTTTTTTCGAAAATTTTGATTTTCTAAAAAATGGCTCTAACGATTTTGACTAAAATATCGTATATTAAAGATATTTACCTGACAAATAAAATGTACCTATATTTTGAATTTTCTGGGAATAGCCTCTGAAGATTACTTTATTCTGAGTGAATTTTACGGAATTTTGCATAAGTGGTAAACCGTAAGAGAGAGACAAAAACTTACCACACAAAAAATGTAGAGCACATTAAAACACACAATTTATGTTGCATACATTTTTTTCGTGGAGTTGATTGTTTTTGAGATATTCCTTGTTTTTGGTTTAAGCTATAAAAACTTATATTTTTCTCATACAGGACTTTGTGAACTCGTGTCCATACAAACAAAGGAACTTCAGTCACATAGCAACCAGCTTTTGACTATCACTTTAACCTATGGTACTCCCTTATTTCGCTTCTACTTACAAGGAAGCAAAAAATAAGACTATTTCTGCTAATTTTTTTCTCGATTAGCAGGAAATAAATAGAAGCATAAGCTTTTTAAAAATAATTTATTGCAGAGATATAGAGAAAGTCATGTGAATGGAACACATCAGATTTTTTTTTTGGGGGGGGGGTATCACAATTTGTGTTCAAATCGTAACCGGCGGTTCGTATCGTACGATGAATGAAATCGGTGAAATGGTTCTGAAATGAGTCTGGAGGCTAAGGAGCTTAAAGTTATCAAACATTCGTATAAAGAAAAACCTTGTATAAACCTTAGCCGAATGTTGCACATTCTACCCGAAGTTCGAACACGACATGGTGTTGTGTAAGATTGAGTAGAGAAAATGGTGTGAGTGATATTGCCGTGAAGAGAATATACAATTTGTCAGCAGTTATTAAAATTGCTGGGCTTGGAAAGGACGAGATATTCTAAACCGGTTTCCTTATGAAGGAAAGGAATGTCCTCTCGGAAGGAACGCGGAACGTTCTTATTGCGTTCCAAGCCCCCCTTTAACAGGTTATAAACCAAATCACTCCATTATTGACGTTTTCTTATTAAGTATGGATGACGTCCTGCCCCCTCAAAATGTGCACTTACAAATAATAATGGCAGAAGCGTAGTCAGTGGTTAACCGGCCCACACAAGTAGAGCCATCTATCGGCGTGGGGTGGTAGGTACATCACTATTTAACCCTTTCAGTGCTACGGTCCAGATATAAGTCATAGAATTTCATTATTTCCTGCAGCAATTTTTAAATGAATAATAACTGTCAACTCTCACGGAATGTTTACTCTAATTCCGAGTAATATATAAAGCAAAGACGAACTGCAAGTTGTTTGGTCCGAGCAGAAATAAGCTGTTATGCGGGTGCTCGATCTCGCCTGTGGTTTAGGATGGGGAGGGCCCAGGTTAAATAATCGGTGGTACGGCATGCCTGCATGATGAGAAGCACCCGGCGTGGGACCTGTTTTGTAACTTTTGAAACATATTACTATACTCACTGTTTACTTTCTCTACACTTACTATGTACATAGCATACAGAGAAGGTATTGCATTCCACCCGAAAATTCGATACCGAAATTTCACCGGAAATGATTGTTTTGAGTCCCCCTGAATAAAAAAAAACATTTTTGGAAAAAGGTCCGTGTGTGTTCGTGTATGTGTGATTCTGTGTGTGACTGTCTGTGAACACGATAACTCAAAATCGAAAAGTCGGTAAAATACCAAACTTGGTATTTAAGTTTAGTATCTTCCAGGGATGTGACACGAAGATTTTAAGAAAAATCCTCCTCCCCAAACGACCCTTTATATGGAAAAACTGTCGAAAAAAATTATTTTCTCAGAAATGGCTATAACGATTTTAATTAAAATGTCATATAGTAAAGAAATTTAAATGAATATCTTGAATTTTTTAGGAATAGGCTCTAAAGATCTCTTTATTCCGAATGAATTTTGCAGATTTTTCCGTAACTGGAGAACAGTAAGAGCTAGACAAAAACTTAGCACAAAAAATGTAGATCAAGTTAAGGCACACAATTTATATCATATTCGTTATTTTTTTTTTCGTTGAATTGGCCATTTCTGAGATATTGCTTGTTATTTGTTTCAGATTTAATATAATAAAGGTTTTTTTTTCACGCGGAAAGTATTAAACTCCTGGCCCGTGCATAGAAACGGATTTCAACCACATGACAACCGGTTTTTAAAACATTTGACTGTCGTTTTAGCCTAGTGTACTCCCTTATTTCCCTTCTACTTACAAGGAAGCAAGTAATTAAGACAGTTTCTACCAATGCTTATCTCGATTATTATAAAGTAGATAGAAGAAGATGCTTTTTAACAATAATTTGTTACAGCGATGTAAAGAAAGCCATGTGAATGAAATACATCAGATTTTTGAGTTACTTGTGCACACACACACTTGTATTCCAGCCACATGACTTTGTCTACCTAGTTTCTTACAAACTATTCTTACGAAAGCATTTTCTTCTATCCACTTCATAAACATTAGCAGAAATTGTTGCTTTCTTAAAGTAGAAGGAAAATAAGGGAATATACTATGGTAAGACGTTAGTGTCACCCTCCATGGTGTAATGGTTATTATGCTAGTTTCATATACTCAAGGTCGCAGGTTCAAACCCGGCGGAGGGCGATGGCTTTTTTCGGGCGTAAAAATCCTTAGCATGGCTTCCTTAAAAAGGGAAATAAAGTCGTTGCTGAGAATCCATTAATAAAAATCCATTTCGATTTTAAATTTCCTATTTAGGGGTCCTCAAAGCAAATATTTCCAGTGAAACCTCGGTATTTAATTACTTTCTCTAAACGTACTATGTACATAGTGTATAGAGAAGGTATTGTAATGCACTCAAAATTTCGATACCGAGATTTTACCGGAAATACATGCTTTGGGTACCCCTGAATCCAGAAAAAGCATTTTTGGAACCAGGTCCGTGTGTGTGTAGGTGTGTGTGTGTGTGTGTGTGTGTGTGTCTGTCTGTGGACAGCACAGCTCAAAAACGAAGGGACCGTTAAATACCAAATTTGGTATCTCCCAAGGATTCGACACGAAGATTTACAAGAAAATCCCCCACCCCCAACTTCCCTTTACATAGAACTTTTTTTGAAAATTTTTATTTTCTCAAAAATGGCTCTAACGATTTTGATTAAAATATCGTATATTAAAATATATTTACATGACAATTGAAATGTATATCTTGAATTTTCTGGGAAAACCTCTGAAGACTACTTTATTCTGGATGAATTTTGTGGAATTTTGCCTAATTGTTAAACCGTAATAGATGGACAAAAACTTACCACACAAAAAATGTAGAGCGCGTTAAAACACACAATTCATGTAATATACATTTTTTTCGTGGAGTTGACCCTTTTTGATATTCCTTGTTATTGGTTTCAGCTTTAAAAAACCTATACTTTTCTCATACAGGAATTTGTCAATTCCTTTTGACGACCACTTTAACCTATGGTACTCCCTTATTTCTCTTCTACTTACAAGGAAGCAAGTAATAAGTAACGAAGTAAATAGAAGCATAAGCTTTTTAACAATAATTTGTTGCAGAGCTGTAGAGAAAGTCATGTGAATGGAACACATGAGATGTTTTTAATGACATACAATAGCTGCTTTAAGTACTATGTACAAAGGAGGAAGCTAATAAAATGTCGTAAGAATAATTGACATATAAAGGATAGAGTGTAGGTGGTTATTAAAGTTGGCAGGTACATGATGACAGTTATTGGGTTGTGTTTACAATTTGTCAGGACCTCCAGGAACAAGACAAGGCTGTCACTGCATCTGTCGGAAGGGATGCTGCTGCCTGTATCATCATCGCGTTGTGGTTAGTGTACAGTCACAGCAAACACTTGTACAACTTGTAACAGAAGCTCCATTAGGCTTCAAATATTCTTCCTTTCTCTATGGGGAGCCATCACTTTTTACTTTCTCTAGTGTTCGCAGTAGGTAGAGAAGCTATTGTATTCCACTCAAAAATTAGACACAGATTTTTACCGCAAAAATATTCTTTCAAGACCCCCTGAGTCAAAAACAAAGAAACACTAAAGCATTTTTAAGAAATCTGATGTGTTCCATTCAAATGACTTTCTCGACATCTCTGCAACAAATTATTGTTAAAAAGCTTATACTTCTATTTACTTCATTGCTTATTACTTGCTTTCTTGTAAGTAGAAACGAAGTAAGGGAGTACCATAGGTTAAAATGATAGTCGAAAGCTGGTTGCTATGTGACTGAAGTTCCTTTGTTTGTATGGACAGGAGTTGACAAATTCTTGTCTGAGAAAAGTTAAGTTTTTCAAATCTGAAACTAAAAACAAAGAATATCTCAAAAGCGACTAGCTCCACGAAAAAAAGTATGCAACATAAATTGTGTGTTTTAATGTGCTCTACAATTTTTTTGTGTGGTAAGTTTTTGTCTATCTCTTACGGTTTAGAAGTTATGCAAAATTCCGTAAAATTCACCCAGAATAAAGTAGTCTTCAGAGGTTATTCCCAGAAAATTCAAAATATACATTTAATTTGTTAGGTAAATACTTTTAATATACCATATTTTAATCAACATCGTTAAAGCCATTTTTGAGAAAATCAACATTTTAGAAAAAAGTTTCATGTAAAGGGTAGTTTGTGGTGGGGGGAATTTTCTCAAAATCTTCGTGTCGCATCCCTGGAAGATACTTAACTTAAATACCAAGTTTGGTATTTTACAAACTTTTCGTTTTTGAGTTATCGTGTTCACAGACACACGGACACACACACGGAACCTTTTTCTGAAAATACTATTTTTTGGATACAGGGGACCCTAAAACATATTTCCGGTGAAATCTCGGTATCGAATTTTTTAATGGAATGCAATACCTTCTCTATACACTATGTACATAGTACGTGTAGAGAAAGTAAAAAGGTTCATATGTATGTGTCTGATGTTTTCCATTCATATGCCTTTTTCTACATCTCTGTTACAAATTATTGCTAAAAGACTTATTACTTTCTCTAGCCGTACTATGTACATAGTGTATAGAGAAGCTATTGCATTGCACCCAAAAATGCGAAACCGAGATTTCACCGGCAATACATGCTTTGCGACGCTCTGAGTCCAAAAAAAATTATTTTAGAAAAAGGTCCGTGTATGTCTATCTGTACGTGCGTGTGTATGTGGGCAACATAGCTCAAATCGAAAAGTCTGTTAAATACCAAATCAGGATCTTCCAACAATACGACACGAAGATTTTCAAGAAAATCCCGCCACCCCCAACAACCTTCCACATGGACAAATGTTTGAATATTTTGATTTTCTCAAAAATGGCTCTAACGACTTTGATTAAACTGTCGCATATTTACATCGCAACTAAAATGTATACATATTTTGAATTTTCTGAGAATAGCCTCAGAAATGCTCTTTGTTCTGGATGAGTTTTGCAGAATTTAAATAACGTTTTAACCGTAAGAGATATACAGTTAATGCTGCAAAGACGTAGATATCGTTAAAACACGTAATTTGTGTCGTATATGGTTTCTTGTAGAGTTGACTGTTTCCGAGATATTCATTGTTATAAGTTTCAATTGTAAACTAATTCACTTTTCTCAAACGGGATCATGCAATGCGATCCGAATCTCAATTGTTTCACATAGCAACCAGCCTTTAAAATATTTGACTGTCGGTTATCCAAATGTATTCCCTTATTTCGCTTCTAGCTATAAGTTACTAAGTAATAAGAACGTTTCTGCTAATGTATATCTAGAATAGAATGATGTACCTAGATAAAAGAATAATCTTTTGTAAGAAAATTTGTTACTAAAGTTATGTAAATTGAACACACCAGATTTTTTCAGTAATTTTAACCTCTTCCCTTACGTATTTTAGTGTTTGCAATAAAATACCTGAGTTGAAAAAAAAAAAAAAAACGTTTACTTTGAGGGAATTAAATGATAAAGGTAGAGTGGAATAAGGCGCTGATGTATTTGACGCGACTTTCTTTACGGCAATACATCGACAAGTGTTTATAGAGGCGTATAATCGATCCTCGGTCTGGTTCGACCAGAGAACACATCATGCTGAAATGCGATAACAGGACTAGGGAATGACAGTGTCAGCAGATACAGTACATTAGTGGACAGCTAGATGTCACTGTCAACGGGAATGCTTGTCTTGTTGCAACTCACTGCTACAAGGTAAGGCATTGGAGGGAAAAGCCGCTTTCTGACTCGTTACATAGAATAAGTGTGTTTATTGCATTATGTTTTGTTCGAACGTGGACTGGCACCTAGCAATTCCACCCTTACTAACAAATGCATAATTTATTCTTCGGGGTGGAATATTTTCTTGACTATTTCGTTTATGACACGTGATCGTAGGAAGTGGCCAATCCAGTAAAATTCCAACCAATCGTTTTACTTTCTCTACACGTAGTATAAACATAATGTATAGAGAAGGTATTGCATTCCACCAAAAAATTCGATGCCGAGATTTTACCAGAAGTAGACTCTTTAGGGTCCCCAGTATAAAAAAAAAACATTTTTAGAAAAAGGTCCGTGTGTGTCCGCGTGTTCGTATGTCTGTGAACATGATAACTCAAAAACGAAAAGTCAATAAAATACCAAACTTAGTATATGAGTTTAGTATCTTCCAAGGATGTGACACGAAGATTTGTAGGAAAATACCCCCACCTCAAACTACCCTTCACGTGGAAAAATTTTCGAAATTTTTTATTTTCCAAAAATAGCACTAACAGTTTTGATTAAAATATATTTTATATTAGAGATATTTTAACGACAAAGGTATATCTTGAATTTTCTGGGAATAGCATCTGAAGACCTCTATTCTGGATGAATTTTGCTGGATTTTGTATAGCTAATAAGACGTAAGAGATGGACAAATACTACACGAAAAATGCAGATCTCGTTAAAACACACAATTTATTTCACATAATGTTTTTTTTCGAACAGCTGGCCATTTTTGAGATATTGCTAGTTATTTGTTTCAGTTTTAAAATACTTAAAACTTTTCACAAACAGGAACTTGTGAACTCCAGGCAATGCAATGCACAAGGCAAGCTTTTAAAGGATTTGACTATCGTTTTAGCCTCGTGCATTGCCTTATTTCCTTTCTGCTTACAAGTCAGATTCTTATCACACCCACGTGCAACTATTTTTCTAAATTTATTGCACCCACGTGCATTTGTTTCCTCTCTGAATATCAGTGTGCAGTGATATTCCCGTACATAATGGCGGAAGTTCCAATAGACATATTAATTGCAATCATGCTTTACTAAGCCAAAATAATAGAAGGTAGCAATACAAAGAGATCTGAAACTTATGATATGGACATCAAGACAAATGTGATTTTAGGAATATTATTCTTCGTGTCCTTATAGGCTAATCATTGTTATTTTACTCACGAAATAGTCTTATTAAATACAACTCGAGCTACAACATTTCTCTAGATAAAAGTTGGAACGCTCGTTACATTACTAATGATAATTTAACTCAACTATTAAAGCGACAAGATCTTATCGCTGTTCATTTCTTTGAAATTTTGTCCCACCTACGTTCATTTGTTTAATCTTCTCTCTTGGTTATTGGTAACAAGCTGACAATCCAGGCCGTCAACCTTCACTTTTAATAACTGTCAGTTCCAAACTTTCAGTTAATTCAGTTACTTAAATTTAATCCGGTTCATAATGTATTTAGTCTAAAAAAATCTGTGTACCATTCACCTGATTTCTCTACATCTCTGCAACAAATTATTGTTAAAAATCTGATGTGTACCATTCACATGACTTTCTCTATATCCCTACAACAAATTATTCTTAAAAAGCTTATACCTCTGTTTACTTCATGCTTATCAGAAAAAAAAAAAAATAGCAGAAATAGTCCTATTACTTGCTTTCTTGTAAGTAGAAGCGAAATAAGGGACAGCTGGTTGCTATGTCACTGATGTTCCTTTGTTTGTATGGACTGAAGTTGACAAATTCCTGTATCAGAAAAGTATAAGTTTTTCAGAGCAAAAACCAAAAACAAGGTATGTCTCAAAAACGATGAACTCCACGAAAAAAATGCTTATAACATAAATTGTGTGTTTTCAAGTGCTCTACATTTGTTGTGTAGTAAGTTTTTGTCATCTCTTACGGTTTAGTAGTTATGCAAAATTCCGTAAAATTGACCCAGATTAAAGAAGTCTTCAGAGGCTCTTCCCAGAAAATTCAAGATATACATTTTATTTGTCAAGTAAATATCTTTAATATACGGCATTTTTATCAAAATTGTTAAAAAGTCATATTTGAGAAAATCGAAATTATCGACGGTTTTTTCCACGTAAATGGTAGTTTGGGATTTGTCCAATCCTTGTGTGGTATAATTGAAAGATACCAAATTTAAATACCAAGTTAAGTATTTAAGTAATGTTTCTGACATAAATTATGTGTTTTAATGAGATCTACTTTTTTATACAGTAAATTTTTGTCTATCTCTTACAATTTAGCAGTTATGCATAACGGGTGATCAGCCGTGTCAGGTGTATAAAATCCAAGCTTTCATGCAGTCCCTGATGAAGACCAAGGAGTGTGCAATGGTCGAAAGCTTGGATTTTATATACCTGACACGGCTGATCACCCGTGAAGCCATAATGAATAACATTCGCCGTGAAAGCTTCAAGTCTTACACAGTTATGCATAAGTTATACAAAAGTCATCCGGAATGAAGAGGTCCTCAAAGGCCATTCCCTGAAAATTCAAGATATACATTTCGTTTGTCATAAAATATCTTATACATAAGATATTTTAATCAAAATCCTTACAGCCATTTTTGTAAAAAAAAATTTAAAAAAATTCCATGTAAAGGTTAGTTAAGGGCGGGAGGGATTTTCTTGAAAATGTTCGTGACGCATCCTTGGAAGATGCGGGCCCCCCCCCCCTCACACACACAAGAGCATGTTTCTAAAAAATCTTAAGTGTTCCAATCACATGCCTTTCTCTACATCTCCGCAACAAATTATAGTTAAAAAGCTTATTATTCTATTTACGTCTTGCTAATTTATAAAAATTAGCAGAAATGGTCTTATTACTTGCTTCCTTGCAAGTAGAAGGCAAATAAGGGAGGACCACAGGTTAAAGTGACAGTCAAAAGTTGGTTGCTATGTGACTGAAGTTCCTTTTTTTGTTTGGACAGGAGTTGTCAAATTCCTGTATGAGAAAGGTGTAAGTTTTTTAAAGCTGAAACCAGTGACTAGGAATATCTAAAAAAACGATCAGCTCCACGAAAAATATGTATATGACATAAATTGTATGTTTTAATGTGCTTTTCATTTTTTTGTGTGTTAAGTTTTTGTCCATATCTTACGGTTTAGTAGTTATGCAAAATTCCGTAGAAGGTCTTCAGAGGCTATTCTCAGAAAATTCAAGATATACATTTTATTTGTCAAGTAAATATCTTTAATATTTGACATTTTAATCAAAATCGTTAGAGCCATTTTTAAGAAAATCAAAATTTTCTAATAATGTTCCATGTAAAGGGTAGTTGAAGGTGGGGGAATTTTCTTGAAAATCTTCGTGTCGCATCCTTGGTAGATGCCAAACTTAAATACCAAGTTTGGTATATAACGGTCTTTTCGTTTTTGAGCTATACTGTCCACAGACACACACACAGACACATACACACGCACACAAACACGTACCTTTTTGTAAAAATGCTTTTTTTTTTTTTGGATTCAGGGGGACCCAAAACGTATATTTCCGTTGAAATCTCGGTATCGAATTTTTGGGTGCAATACAATACCTTCTCTATACAATATGTACATAGTACGTGTAGAGAAAGTAAAAATGCTTTTTTATTTTTATTCAAGGAGTCTAAAGATATGTGTTTCCAGCGAAATTTCGGTAACGAATTTTTTATTTAATACAACAGCCTCTCTATCTACTACCTACATTGTATATACGTGCTAGAGAAAGTAAAAACACAAATGTGAACATGGATGTAGGGGCCATAGAAATTAGCATATCAACATATCAAAGAGAATATGTAAATCTGTAATGAAAGTTAATCTGTATTAAAAAGGACAGACGGAGGAAATAAGGCCGAGAACTGGAAGGTGCAAGAAACTAGAGTCCCAAAAGCTGACGAACATAACACAAACAAAAGCAAACAGAGAATTAAACAAAACGTCTCGCGCAGCTGAAAGACAGCTGAAGAACAACGTTGATCTTGAATAATAAACACTGCCAACATACACAAACGACCATCGTTCCCACATCACCAAAGAAAATAAACGCGTTAATGGACTACTAGTGGTAACGTAAACATTTCCTGTAAAATAAATATCCAGGTCTTTCATCAAACATTTCTGCATCTGTTTCTACTTACCTACCTATGGCTAATTCCCCATCACTGCCAACTTGCCGAAATTGAAAACTGTAAAACCTTAATGCCACATTCACAATGAGATGCAAGCGCAGACGTAACGTAGCATAAGCGCAGACGCAAGGAGACCATTCACAATGCAACCGTACGCGCATCGCTAGAAGTTGGCACGGATTTCTAGATCCGCAAGTTACATGCGAATATCTTCCAAGCTACAACCTGAATAACATAACCAACAATACCACATAAGAAAATTCGCTCAATCGTTTACAAATAAATATGTTATAAAATTACATACTAACAACTGACGCTCGCGGCAGTGACGTCACAATAATTGCTGATTCAAATTTATTGAAAATAGTACAAGTATAGAGACTTCAGTAAGTGATAAAGCTACACATTTAATGAACTAGAATTATCTGTCTGCGCCTTCGATTTATGAGACCCAAGAAATCTAGACGCGGATGATATTTACATTCATTAAATCAAAGGATTCGCAAGGAGACTGTCATAACCTCTTGAGGGAAATTAGAGATGGCGCGGCACTGCACGGCCACATAGAAGAGGATAAAGTTTGCAGTTTGCGAACTCTTGCGTTGCATTGCATTGCGTCTTGCGTGTTTCTATGTGAATGCTTGCATTAAATAATATGAAACCAAACTCTTGCGCTTGCATTTCATTGTGAATTTACTTAGCTAGTTCAGCAGATCCTATTGTTCCGAGATTACACCAAACTTAGAATGTTAAAATTGTTAGTGCATTGAATGTACAAACATAAATCATAATTCCGTTTTGTAAGATAGCTTATAGAGTTGGTAGTACTGAGGGTAACACATCCTAGGACATATAGTTGTGTTCCCAGCTCGTGGACCCTGAAAGAAATGCATGTACAACACACACATGAGTACAGATAAGGTGACACTGACAGATATAAACGCTGTTGAAGAATAACATACAGTCTATCTTAATAGATTAGTGGCCGTACCAATTGCGTGTCCAATTCTGATCACGCTGTTTCATTTTCTGAAGAAGAATATTAGTGTGTGTGTGTGTGTGTGTGTGTGTGTGTGTGTGTGTGTGCGGCATAGCTCAAAAACAAAACGCTCGTTAACTACCAAACGATTTTTATTAAAATTCCATATATTTAAGATATTTTCTGACAAACGTAATGTATATCTTGAATTTTCTGGGAATAGCCTCTAAAGACTTCTTCATTGTGGACACTTTTGTAAGCAAGAGAAAGATAAAAACTCATTAAAACACACACTTTATGACATAGAGCTTTGTTTTTAAATAAATATAAAATGAGTTAACTATCGTATAACGGTAGCATTAAAGCCACTGATTTGCGCAACAGTATGTTCTGGTCTAGCTTTTCCAGAAGTGCTCAATACACTATTTTCTCCTCTTGACCGCAGCTCTTACGAATTCTCTTTATCGTTGACACAGAAACACCAGTACTATAAAATGCAACTGTTTGTGAGCTTGTGATATAAATACTGTTTATTCAGAACTTCTTCATCATATTTATCTATAACACTACATATAATTCCACGCCCTTCTGAACGCATTACCTTACATTTCTTAACGTCAGACACGGTGAAAAGAATACAAATCTCCTTACAACATTGAACTACTTCTACATCTTATTATGCTAGTAGGCCATGCCAGGTTAATACACATGTCTGCAGGAATGATTACTGCATAACAGCTCGCCAGGTAACTAGATGTCGCTTTCCCCTCTCCCCACACCTCATCCTGCAGGGCTCACAAGCCCACAACACAACTATCTATGGCTAATTCCCCATCAATGCCAACTTGCCGAAATTGAAAACTGTAAAACTTTAAGTTGTACAGCAAAGCGTAATGTTTCGAGGTTACACCAAACTTAGAGTGTTAAAATTGTTGGTGCATTGAGTGCACAAACGTAAATAATAATTCCGTGTTATAACATACCTTATAGAGTTGGTAGTGTTGAGGGTACCACAAAGTAAACCACATCCTAGGACAAGCACAGGGACCAAGATCATGATAAAGGATAAGTGGTCTATCACAGTCTGGAATCTTAACGTAGAATAGAAGAATAAGGTACAAAGAAAACCCGGAAAATCGTTTGCTTATATGTCTCTTGCTAAGGGTACCCCCAGGACGTAGGATGAGGTGAGAGAGACCGTGCGGTCGGCCCAAAGGTTCACAACAGAGCAGAAGGTAGGTTCCTGCCATTTCCAGATTGAAATTCCCTAGAGAACGGCTAGTTTTCCCTCCCTAACAACGACCTCAACCCAAAAACAAACCAACCAAATGACCACTCGCCTCTCACCTAGACGGCCCGGGTTCGGTCCCAAGCGACCGCATGTGAGATTTGTGGTGGACAAAGCGGCGCTGGGGCGGGTTTTCTCCGAGTTCTCCGGTTTCTCCCGCCATCGAATTCAACCGGTGCTCCATCTTGATTCATGTATCATCAGTGTCACCGCCTGCGGTGCCATAAGTAATTAAAGCGGGCGTTAAACACCACCCAAAAAAAATGAAGGGTGAAGTAAAATGAGAAGATAGAAGAAATTGGGGATGTATTAAACGTTCCAGTAGTCGCCTGGAGACCCGGTTAACTCTCGAAAATTACCATGCCGAAGGGGGCTACGGTTATCGAACACAGCACTTTCCAAGTGGAGTTATATGCGCTTTTTTGGATAGTGTTTAACGTTCGGTTTTATTATTGAAGATGGAGTACTGGTAGAATGCGTTGGTGGGAAAACTGGATAACCCGGAGAAAACCCGCCCCTTGTCCACTACAAATCTTACATGCGGTCGCTTCGGCTCGAACCTGGGCCGTCTATGTGAGAGACGAGTAGTCTAACCACTCGGCCACGGCGCGGCCACTCCTCTCTGCAGTCTTAGATATCCCTGAGGGAGTTCGGGGACCAAAGAGTACCCCGTTGGAGGATGACGTTGACCAGCTTCCCTAATATGCAACGCTGAGAGCTCGCCGGCCTTACAGATGGAGAAAGTTTGAGAAGATAGATGAAACAGAGGGACAGGAAAACGGGACCGCCTGAGATCCAGGGAAACCCACGAAAATACCCATGGGTTCAAAGGGCGGTCGCGGTTATCGAACCCAGTACCTTCCGAACGCCAGTCTCACGCGCTGCCGCCTACCTTGTTCATATACAACAGATACAATTTAATGTTTTGTGATGAAAAATTCTAACACATTGAATCTTCCCACAGAGCCGTAAAAATTCTCCGCTCTCGTAGTTTTTACGGGAAAATCGCAAAACTTGGCACGTATGCATTATATATTTCGATTTATGAACGACACAGGACGCTGCATCGTTAGTCAGTTTACATACGTTCCACCTGTCCCCACGGAAAACAAAATAACTGCGATTTAGGACTTTGAGAAACGTAAATTATCAGAAAATTCAAGCCAACAGCGAAATCTAGGAATCGCTTGATTACAAAACAACACATTTGTCAAAAGTTGTAAGGTTTCATGACATTTTTTACTTTCTCTAGCCCGTATGCATATTACACACACTAGATATTGTATTACACATAAAAATTCGATACTGAGATTTTAACGGAAATATATGTTTTGAGACCCCTGAGTAAAAAGACTTTATATTTTTAAGAAAAAAAAAAAAGGTCATCCTTTGTGGAAAATACAAGTCAAAAAACAAATCTGATGTGTTCCATTCACATGACTTTCTCTACATCTCTGCAACAAATTATTACTAAAAAGCTTAATGCTTCTATTTACTTCATGCTAATCGAGAAATTACTTGCTTCCTTGTAAGTAGAAGCGAAATAAGGGAGAACCAGGTTAAAGTGATAGTCAAAATCTGGTTGTTATGTGACTGAAGTTCCTTTGTATGGACAGGAGTTGACAAATTCGTGTATGAGAAAAGTATAATTTTTTTAAAGCTGAAACTAAAAACAAGGAATATTTCAAAAACGATCAACTCCACGAAAAAAAAAAAAAAAAAGAAGATATAACAAAACTTGTGTGTTTTAATGTGCTCTACATTTTTTGTAGGCTAAGTTTTTGTGTATCTCATACGGTTTAAAAGTTATGCAAAATTCCGTAATATTCATCCAGAATAAAGTAGTCTTCAGAGACTATTCCCAGAAAATGCAAGATATAAATTTTATTGGTCAGGAAAATATCTTTAATATACGATATTTTAATCAAAATCGTTACAGCCATTTTAGAGAAAATCAAATTTTTCGAAAAAAAATTCAATGTAGACAGTAGTTTGGAGTGGGGACATTTTCTTGAAAATCTTCGTGTCGCATCCTTGGAAGAAACCAAACCTAAGTACGAAGTTTGGTATTCAGCGGTATTTTCGTATACAGTATGTACATAGTACGTGTAGAGAAAGTAACGAGAAGAAGGTTAAAATGAAACTTGGCACTTAATATCATCCAAGAATACAACACGAAACATTTTAGTTAAATGCCCCACCCCAAATTAACTTTTGCATGGAAGATTTTTCGAGTTTTTTATTTTCTAAAAGATCGGTCTAATGATTCTGCTACAAATGCCATATATTAAAGATGTTTAGATGGCCAATAAAATGTTTATCCTCGTTAACTTAGAAATAGCCTCTGTATCTTTTGCATTACTAGTACCGTAAGAGATAGACAAGAACTTACCACACAAAAAACTATATCTCGTTAAACCAAAACGATTTTTAGTTGTTTTTTTTTAATTTTTTAGAATTAGCCATTTTATTAGTTTCAATTTTAAAATATTTAAATTTTTCTCTACCGGAAGTCCTCGTCTGTTTCATATATCTTTGTTGATTCTTGGTCATGGAAAGGAAACTGATTTTCAATTACAATCGCACAGTGACAGCTTTTAAAACATTTGACTGTCGATTGAGCCCAGCATATTCCCGTAATTCGCTTCTGCTTTTAAAGAACTAAGTAATAAAACCATCTGCTAATGTTTATATAAATTACCAATTTACTTTCTCTACACGTACTATGTATATAGTGTATAGAGAAGGCATTGCACTCCACCCAAAAATTCGATACCGAGATTTCACCGGAAATATATGTTTCAGGGTCCGTGTGTGTTTGTGTTTGTGTGTGTGTGTGTGTGTGTGTGTGTGTGTGTCTGTGAACACGATAACTCAAAAACGAAAAGTCGGTAAAATACCAAACTTGGCATTTAAGTTTAATATCATCCAGGGATGCGACACGAAGCTTTTGAGAAAAATCCCCCACCCCCAACTACCCTTTACATGGAACTTTTTTAAAAAAAAAGGTATTTTCTCAAAACTGGCTCTAATGATTTTGATTAAAATTTCGTATATTGAAGATATTTACCTGACAAATAAAATGTATATCTTGAATTTTCTGAGAATAGCCTCTGAAGACTACTTTATTCTGGATGAATTTTATGGATTTTTGCATAACTGCTAAACCGTAAGAGATGGACAAAAACTTACCACGCAACAAATGTAGAGCACCTTAAAACACACAATATATGTTATATACATCTGTTTCGTGGAGTTGATTGTTTTTTAGATATTCCTTGTTTTTGTTTCAGCTATAAAAAACTTATACTTTTCTCATACAGGACTTTGTGAACTCGTGTCCATACAGACAAAGGAACTTTACTTAGCAACCAGTTTTTGACTATCACTTTAAACTATGGTACTCCCTTATTTCGCTTCTACTAACAAGGAAGCAAGTAATAAGACTATTTCTGCTAATTTTTTCTCGATTAGATGAAGTAAATAGAATAATTTGTAGCAGAGATGTAGAGAAAGTGATGTGAATGGAACACATCAGATTTTTAAAATATTAATACTACGACTGCCAACTGCCACCATATCCGAAGTATAACTTGTGTTTGAAGAGATATGCTTGTTGTGTTTTCCCTTACCTGAACTATGTTGTTGTGGGCGAGCTCGGTGAGGAGGATGATCTCCTTGAGGATCTTGGCTGCAGCACGCCGGTAGCAGACGGGAAGTGACAATGGCTTCTGTTGGCACTCCTGGATGTCGTGACCGTTCAGGTTCACCGTCTTTATCGCCACTTCTCGCCCACGGTATCTGCAAAAGTCAACCACAATTACACGTCTGTAACCTGCTCAAGGGAAGTCATTACAGTTATTCTGGTGCTTCATTGTAAACGAAAAAGTCTAATGGTATGTTGTTCTTTGATCAGCCCATTTTGAAGAATTCTAATGTGTTCCATTCACATGACCTTCTCTATATCATATTACTTGCTTCTTTGTAAGTAGAAGCGAAATAAGGAAGTAGCATAGATTAAATTGAAGTAAAAAGCTGGTTGCTATATGACTGAAGTTCCTTTGTTTGTATGAACAGGAGCTCACAAAGTCCAGTATGAGAAAAGAATGTTTTCACAGCTGAAACCAAAAACAAGGAATATCTCAAAAACAATCAACTCCACGAAAAAAAAGTTTATAACATAAATTGTGTGTGTTTAAAGTGCTCTACATTTGTTGTGTGGTAAGTTTTTGTCCATCTCTTACGGTTTAGCAGTTATGCAAAATTCCGTAAAGTTGACCCAGAATAAAGTAGTCTTCAGAAGCTATTCCCAGAAAATTCAAAATATACATTTTATTTTTCAGGTAAATATCTTTAATATACGATATTTTAATCAAAATCGTTAGCCATTTTTTAGAAAATCAAAATTTTCGAAAAAAAGTTCCATGTAAAGGGTAGTTTGGGGTGGGGGGATTTTTCTCAAAATCTTCGTGTCGCATCTCAGGAGGATACTAACCTTAAATACCAAGTTTGGTATTTTACCGACATTTCGTTTTTGAGTTATCGTGTATTGCACTCCACCAAAAAAATTCGATACCGAGATTTCACCGGAAATATATGTTTTAGGGTCCCCTGTATCCAAAAAATGTATTTTCAGAAAAAGGTCCGCGCGTATGTGTGTCCGTGTGTCAGTGTGTCCGTGTGTCTTTGAACACGGTAACTCAAAAACGAAAAGTCGGTAAAATATCAAACTTGGTATTTAAGTTTAGCATCTACCAGGGATGCGACATGAAGATTTTGAGAAAAATCCCCCCACCCCAAACTACCCTTTACATGGAACTTTTTTTCGAAAATTTTGATTTTCTAAAAAATGGCTCTAACAATTTTGATTAAAATATCGTATATTAAAGATATTTACCTGAGAAATAAAATGTCTATTTTGAATTTTCTGGGAATAGCCTCTGAAGGCTGCTTTATTCTGACTGAATTTTACGGAATTTTGCATAACTGCTAAACCGTAAGAGATAGACAAAAACTTACGATACAAAAAATGTGGAGCACATTAAAACATACAATTTATGTTGTATACATTTTTTTCTTTGAGTTGATCGTTTTTGAGGTATTCTTTGTTTTTGTTTTCAGGTACGAAAAACTTAACTTTTCTCATACACGAATCTGTCAACTCCTGTCCATACCAACAAAGGAACTTCAGTCACATAGCAACCTGCTTTTGACTATCACTTTAACTTATGCTACTCCCTTATTTCGCTTCTACTTACAAGGAAGCAAGTATTAACACTATTTCTGGTGTTTTGTCGATTAGCATGAAATATATAGAAGCATAAGTTTACTAACAATAATTTATTACAGAGATGTAGAGAAAGTCATGTGAATGGAACACATCAGATTGTTCTTTCGATTATCATAAAGTAGATAGAAGCATATGTTTTTTAAACAATAATTTGTTGCAGAGATGAAGGGAAAGTCATGTGATTGGAACACATAAGATTTTTACTTGTAAGATGCGTGGAGTAACGTATTTCTGACAGTTTCGATAGGAATTTTGGGACATCACACAGAGTTATTAAATAGTTAATAATTTAAAAGAATTAACGGAATATTCCGAGCAGTTTTTCAGACATGAAGTAATTCGTCAACCTTGCGTTGAGGTTGGTCAGGTTTCTAAACTGGCCTCTGGATGTAAACACTTCGGTCACTTGCAAACACGACACAGGGTGGTGTAACGTTTAGGGAGATAACAGGTAACTGACATTCTGATTGGCTACACGTCCTAGTGAGGCGACGTAATGCAAGTGAAAGCCACACAACCTGCAGCGTTGCCAGCTTGTTTTCGACAAAACTAAAATATCTCCGCAGGAATGGTTAGAGACAACATCCTAAGATACAAAATGTGTTCCAAATACCGAGATATATCACTGGTTTAAATTAATGTAATGACGTCCCTTCCACCCCCGGAAACGGTCAACTAAAAATGTAAATGTCGTGTTATTTAACTGTTGTGATTCTCAGCGTCCCATTCTATATTGGGCGTGAAAGTCCACTTAATTTAGCTCAGAGGCTTCTCTAGAAGGTCTGAGGTTCTTTTACGTGCCGTAAATATACGACATGGGACCAACGGCATTACTTCCCTTCCGAAGGAAGCCATGCTAAGGATTTTTACACCCGAAAATATCCATCGTCTTCCGCCGGGCTTGAACCAGCAACCTTGGGTATATGAAGTTACCAATCAACTATATAGTTGACCGTTTCCCAGATACTCCTTGTTATTTGTTTCAGTTTTAAACTATGTACCTTTTCTCAAAGAGAAAACTTTTAATTGCATCTCTCTGTTGCTTTACTGCTGTCGTGCAAAACGAATTTCAACTGTTCACACAGCGACCAACTTTTAAAAAAATTTGAATATCACTTTAGCCTAGTGTAATAATAAGTAATAAGAGAATTTCTGTTGTTTTTCTCAAATAAAGTGCTACATAGAGGTAAACGAATCTTTTATAAGAATAGTTTGTTACAGTCAAATGAATGCAACACGTCAGGTTTTTACTTTCTCTACACGAACTATGTATATAAGTGTATATAGAAGTTATTGTCTTGCACCCAAAATTTCTATACCGAGATTTCACCAGAAATACAGGTTTTAGGACCCCCTGGATAAAAAAAACATTTTTAGGAAAAGGTCCGTGTATGTGTGTGTCTGTGAGCATAAACGAAAAGCCCGTTAAATACCAAACTTGGTATCTTGAGTATTTTCCAAGGATGCGACACGAAGATTTTCAAGAAAATCCTCCAAACCCAAATACCCTTTACATGGAAAACTTTTCGAAAGTTTTGATTTTCTCAAAAATGGCTCTAACGATTTTGCATAAAATATTGTATATTTAAGATATTTAAATAACAAACAAAATGTACATTTTGAATTTTTTGGGAATAGTCTCTGAAGTTCTCTTCATTCTGAATTACTTATACATTAGAGTTAACGATTTCCGAGACATTTCTTAATATTGGCTAATATTTTCAACCGGGAAGTCGTTATTCTGTTTTGATTTGATTTTACCCCTGGCGTTGCAAACAGGACAGGCTTTCAAAGGTATTCAGATAGTAGCCGGATTTTAAAATACATTACTATCGCTTTAGCCTAGTATGTCACGTTATTTCACTTTTTATTAAAAGTAACTACATAAAAGGACCATTTCTGCAGGTAGAGAAAATCACGTGAATGAAACACATCTGATGTTTTACTTAATTAAGATGTTGTAAGATCTGACATCGCAGGGTAAATCTGGATCATCAAGGTGTTTGGCTTTTAAGCCGATTGTCATTGGTCAATCGGGCTTCAAGCATGCCCATTCAAAAGCTGTCTCTGAAGAACGGGGATTTGTCTGCTCGTGAGAATAGAGGCAAGCATCATTTGAGGGTTGAAAGGTAGTGGAAATACCACTCACTCACTCACACCCTCTCTTTCCACCCCAGCGCATTCTTTAACAAAATGTAAACACTACATCTACCTGAAGGCACGGAAGTGACTGCAAACATTTCTCTGCAGTTGCCTGTGTATTCCTGGCCACGCAACTTTTCCTCTGACTAACCTTAGCACTATTCAAGAAATTTTACTTTATCTACTTAGTACATCGGTAGAGAGGATATTGCACTCCAGCCAAAAATTCGACACCAAAATTTCACCGAAAATACAGGTTTTAGGGCCTCCTGTATCCTGAGACAGTGCATGTGTCACGGGATTAAAAGTTAATTAAAAAGGAGATATAAATTATAGCCAATATATTATAAATTATACTAAGAGCGGGAAAATGGCCAGAAAAGAAATATTGTAAAACACGTCTATGAAGACAAGGACAAACAATTGTCACGAGCTGACAAGCGACCAGGTAGATAGTACCGTTAAGGGAAGGACATTGAACTGAAGAGGTGAGGTTACACTGTCCAAGGGTGGATATAACAAGGACAAACAGTTGTCACGAGCTGACAAGCGACCAGGTAGATAGTACCGTTAAGGGAAGGACATTGAACTGAAGAGGTGAGGTTACACTGTCCAAGGGTGGATATAACAAGGACAAACAGTTGTCACGAGCTGACAAGCGACCAGGTAGATAGTACCGTTAAGGGAAGGACATTGAACTGAAGAGGTGAGGTTACACTGTCCAAGGGTGGATATAACAAGGACAAACAGTTGTCACGAGCTGACAAGCGACCAGGTAGGATAGTACCGCTAAGGGAAGAGCATTGAACTGAAGAGTGAGTTTACACTGTCCGAGAGTGGACATAACAAGGACAAACAGTTGTCACGAGCTGACAAGCGACCAGGTAGGATAGTACCGTTAAGGGAAGGACATTGAACTGAAGAGGTGAGGTT
Source organism: Hymenopus coronatus (assembly GCA_030762935.1). Classification (NCBI taxonomy): domain Eukaryota; kingdom Metazoa; phylum Arthropoda; class Insecta; order Mantodea; family Hymenopodidae; genus Hymenopus; species Hymenopus coronatus. The sequence continues at coordinate 136,883,698 of CM060886.1, forward strand.
ACACTGTCCAAGGGTGGATATAACAAGGACAAACAGTTGTCACGAGCTGACAAGCGACCGGGTAGGATAGTACCGTTAAGGGAAGGACATTGAACTGAAGAGGTGAGGTTACACTGTCCAAGGGTGGATATAACAAGGACAAACAGTTGTCACGAGCTGACAAGCGACCAGGTAGATAGTACCGTTAAGGGAAGGACATTGAACTGAAGAGGTGAGGTTACACTGTCCAAGGGTGGATATAACAAGGACAAACAGTTGTCACGAGCTGACAAGCGACCGGGTAGGATAGTACCGTTAAGGGAAGGACATTGAACTGAAGAGGTGAGGTTACACTGTCCAAGGGTGGATATAACAAGGACAAACAGTTGTCACGAGCTGACAAGCGACCAGGTAGATAGTACCGTTAAGGGAAGGACATTGAACTGAAGAGGTGAGGTTACACTGTCCAAGGGTGGATATAACAAGGACAAACAGTTGTCACGAGCTGACAAGCGACCAGGTAGGATAGTACCGCTAAGGGAAGAGCATTGAACTGAAGAGGTGAGGTTACACTTCCCGAGAGTGGACATAACAAGGACAAACAGTTGTCACGAGCTGACAAGCGACCAGGTAGGATAGTACCGTTAAGGGAAGGACATTGAACTGAAGAGGTGAGGTTACACTGTCCAAGGGTGGATATAACAAGGACAAACAGTTGTCACGAGCTGACAAGCGACCAGGTAGGATAGTACCGCTAAGGGAAGAGCATTGAACTGAAGAGTGAGTTTACACTGTCCGAGAGTGGACATAACAAGGACAAACAGTTGTCACGAGCTGACAAGCGACCGGGTAGGATAGTACCGTTAAGGGAAGGACATTGAACTGAAGAGTGAGTTTACATTGCCCGAGGGTGGACATAGCAAAGAGGACAGAAACAATTCTCTTGATGGTCAAGCGACACTTTTGTCACTAGGCATGGAGCATCCGCGGAGCTAAGATGTGATATTTGGGTCCATGGTGGAGCCGAACGGTTGCGACGGAAATAGTGTTATTTTAATACACCAGAATATGGACGATATCACCGCACCAAAAGACTGTCAAATGTAATAACTAAAAATAGGCGCGGTCGAGTTAAGTGTAACTTAAGAGTAGAGAATTTAGGAGGAATGCGTGTGTGTTCGACGGCACAAAAAGCTGAACAATATGAATAAATGAGTTCAATAATAATCTGGAACTCGAAGAAAATCACTTGTCTTATCACACCTGTAAAATATTCCATGTTAACAGAATCCTGAGCAAGAGCACTCTTTCCATAACATCCCAAATCTGTTGGCGGAATACGAACCCGGAACCCCTAGTTACCGCCGCAATCCAAATAAAGTATTTTCTGAAGAAAAATCCGTGTGTGTGTGTGTGTGTGTTTAAGCTTGTGGGTCTGTAAACAGGATAACTCAACAATTAAAAGTTGGTAAAAATAATAAAGCATTTTCTGAAAAAAGACCAGTCTGTGTAAGTTTATGTGTTTGTGAACAGGAATAGCTCGATAATGATACATTGCATAAAATAATAAAGCATTTTCTGAAGGGGGAGGGGGGAAAGAAAGGAAAAAAGCTCAGTGTGTAAGTTTGTGTCAGGAAGTAGGATAACTCAACAGTAAAAATAATAAAGCATTTTCTGAAAAAGGATCTGAGTGTGTTTTAGTGTTTCTAAATAGGATAGCTGAACAAGGAAAATTTGGTAAACTAACAAATACAGTATATAAGTTTAGTACCTTCAAGGATGCGACACGAACATTTTGAAAAACATCTTCCACCCCAAATTACCCTTTACATGGAAAATTTTCCGAAAATGTTGATTTCTCAAAAATGGCTCAAACGATTTGATTAAAATGCATATATTAAAGCCATTTAATGGAAAATAAAATGTTTATCCTGAATTTTCTGGGAATAGCATCTAAAGACCTGTTTATTCTGGAGAATTTTGCTGAATTTTGCGAAATGGTAAACCATACGATATAGACAGAAACTTACTACACAAAAAATGTGGATCTGGTTAAAAACAAACATTTATTTTTATTTCATTTTTTTTTTTTTTGTTTATTTATTTTGTGGAGTTCATCACCACTGAGATATTGTTTGTTATTGGTTTTAGATTTAAAATAGTTAAACTTTTCTCAGACGGAAAAGCATAGAGCAGATTTTAACTTCATAGCAACCAGCTTTTAAATCATTTGACTATGGTTTTAGCGTAGTGTACTCACTTACAGGTAAGTAAGCAATAAGACCGTTTCTGCGTAGATAGAAGGATAAGCTTTTTAACAACAATTTGTTACAGCGATGTAGAGAAAGTCATGTGAATGTAACACATCCGAGTTTTACTTTCTTTACTCTGTACTTATTACATAGTCACTTCAGACAAAATCTGACGTGTTCCACTCAGATGACTTTCTCTACATCTCTGCAACAAATTATTGTTAAAAAGTTATTCTTCTACTTACTTCAAGATAAACATTAGCAGAAATGCTCTCATTGCTTAGTTCCTTATAAGTAGAAGGTAATTAAGGGAGTACACTAGGCTAAACCGACAGTCAAATGTTTCAAAATGTGATTGCTATGGGATTGAAACTCGCTTCTTTGCATACCCAGGAGTTGACAAGTTCCCGTGTGAGTATTTTAAAACTAAAACTAATAACAAAGAACATAACAACTCCACGAAAAAAATGTATACGACATAAATTGTGTGTTTTACGGAGATGTACACTTTTTGTAGTAAGTTTTCGTCTATCTCTTACGGGTTACTATTCATGCAAAATTCGGAACAATTCATAAAAAATAAAGATGTCTTAAGAGGCTATTCCTAGAAAATTCAAGATATACACTTTATTTTTATATAAATATCTTAAATATAAGAGCTTTTAATCAAAATTATTAACACTATTTTTAGAAAACCAAAATTTTCTAAATATTTTCCATGGGGTGAGAGGGTTTTTTTGAAATTCTTCGCGTCGCATCCTTGGAAGATACTGAACTTAAATATAGGAATCAAGTTTAGTATTTAACGGACTTTTCGTTTTTACTTTCTCTAACCCCGTATGTACAATGTATATAGGGATAGAGAAGGTATTGTATTCCACCCAAACATTCGATACCGAGATTTCACCGGAAATACATGTTTTGGGTCCCCTTGATTCCAAAAAAAAAAAAGCAAATTTGGAAAAAGGTCCGTGTGTGAGTGTCTCCGTCTGTGGACAGCATAGCTCAAAAACGAAAAGACCGTTAAATACTGAACTTGGTATTTAAGTTAGGTATTTTCAAAGGATACTATACCAGGGTTTTCAAGAAAATCCCCCCACCCCAACTACCCTTTACATGAAACTTTTTTCAAAAATTTTGATTTTCTGAAAAATGGCTCTGATTAAACTATAATATATTTACTTGACAAATAAAATGTATATTTTGAATTTTCTGGGAATAGCCTCTAACATCTCTTTATTCTGGATGCGTTTTGCAGAATTTTTCATAACGGCTAAACCGTAAGAGATGTCATATATGCAATATACGTTTTTCTTGTAGAGTTGATCGTTTTCGAAATATTCCTTGTTAGTGAGTTCAGTTTTAAAGTATCTTAACTTTTGTTATTCTTCTGTTGTTTTACTTATCAAACAGATTTTAAAAGATTAAACTGACGGTTTAGCCTAGTGTACTCTCTTGTTTGCCTTCTACTTACAAGCTAGAGAAAGTAATGTGAATGGAACACATCAGATTTGAATGTAGGTTGTCGTGTTGTTTTGGAGTATACAAATGAACAGAACAATAAATAAAGTTTGGTATTACACAGAGGCGGGAAAAAGGGAAACCGCGTAACTGAGCGTGCATTTGCCATTAATAAAAGGCGAACATTAACTTTTCAGGTTGTGCAACATTGCGGTTTCATCGCACTGCGTGTTTGTACAGACACAAACATATATATTCTAATTATTTATTGTGTAGTTTGTGGTCGCTATATAACACGCTTATGTATGAGGCTCTCTGCACCCCAACTATGTGAACTCCCGTTTGCTTTCTTTTAAATTGTTTTGTTATTCACCTTCCTCTTGGAGTCAAGACAAAACATTTATAAAACAGGGCCTCTCAATGAAAACAGCATTTAAAAAATCTGATGTGTTCCATTCACATGACTTTCTCTATATCTCTGCAACAAAGTATTGTTAAAAAGCTTATGCTTCTATTTACTTCATGCTAGGTGAGAAAAAAATAGCAGAAATACTCTTATTACTTGCTTCCCTGTAAGTAGAAGCGAAATAAGGAAGTACCATAGGTTAAGGTGATAGCAAAAGCTGGTTGCTATGTGACTGAAGTTCCTTTTTTTTTTTGTATGGACAGGAGTTGACAAATTCCTGTATGAGAAAAGCATAAGTTTTTTAAAGCTGAAACAAAAAAAAAAAAGGAATATCTAAAATATCGACCAACTCCAAGAAAAAAATGTATATAACATAAATGGTGTGTTTTAATGTGCTCTACATTTTTTGTGTGGTAAGTTTTTGTCTATCCCTTACGGTTTAGCAGTTACACAAAATTCCGTAAAATTCATCCAGAATAAAGTAGTCTTCAGAGGCTATTCCCACAAAATTCAAGATATACATATTATTTGTCAAGTATGTATCTTTAATATATGATATTTTAATCAAAACCGTTAGAGCCATTTTTTAGAAAATCAAAATTTTCGAAAATGTTTCCATGTAAAGGGTAGTTGGGGGTGGGGGATTTTCTGGAAAATCTTCGTGTCGCATCCTTGGAAGATACTGAACTTAAATACCAAGTTTGGTATTTAACGATCTTTTCCTTTTTGAGCTATGCTGCCCACAGACACACACACACACACACACACACACACACACACACACAGAGACACACACACACGGACAATTTTCTAAAAATGCTTTTTTTTGGATTCAGGTGATCTCAAAACATGTATTTACGGTAAATTTTCGGTATCGAATTTTGGGTACAATGCAATACCTTCTCTATACACTATGTACATACTACGTATAGAGAAAGTAAAAAAACTTTTTTTTGTTTATTTCTCAACATAATCTCCAGAAAGGCTAATACATTTGTCAAATTGGTGTTCTAGTTTAATTAAACCATCTCTATAGTGCGATTTATCAAGGTCCTCAAAATAGCTGTTTACCGCATCAATGACCTCGTTGCTGTGAAATCTTCGTCCACCAAGAAATTTTTAGAGGTTTGGGAACAGGTGGATTCACTGGGTGCTAGATCAGGCGAATAGGATGGGTGTTCAAGCAACTCCAACTTTAATTCGTACATTCTTCCCATTGCAATGACTGAACGATGGACCGGAGCATTGTCGTGATGAAACGAGACCCCCCCCCCCCAAATGAGGTCTTTTTCTTTTCACCTCATCGCTCAAACGAGCAGTAAGCTTGTGTAGGAGTCACCAGTGATACTTTTATCCTTTTACAAGTAATCAATAAAAATAAATCCCCGTGCATCCCTGAAAACATTCGCCATAACCTTGTTAGTTGACAAAATTGACTTTGCCTTTTTTGGAGTTGGTTCCGCTGGCGCAATCCACTGTTTTGACTGTGATTTACTTTCTAGAGTGTAGTGATGTATCCAAGTTTCATCCATGGTAATAAGCTGTCTCAAAAATTCACTGGGATTTTTACCGTAGAGCTACAAAGTCTTATGTATGAGGCGTTTTAAAAATCGCCCCTGCACCCCAACTATGTGCAACTGAGTTTGCTTTGGTTTTATTTGTTTTGTTATTGGCTTTTTTCTTGAAGTTAAATCAAAGGTTTATAAAACTGGTCTAATACATACTTTAAATAAACTCAACGAAAATAAAGGACGGTCGCTTTACTCACATTTGAAATTCGATACCGATTTTACTACAAATACACGTTCCGTGGTCTGAAGACGATAACTCAAAAAAGCTTGGTATTTGAGTTTAGAATCTTCCAAGGATGGGACATAAAGATTTTGAGCAAATTTCCCCCGCCGAAAACTACCCTTTATATTGAAAACTTTCTAAAATTTTGTTTTTCTCAAAATTGGCAATAAGGATTCTGACTAAAATACAGTATATCAAAGATTTGTATGAAAAATAGAATGCATATCTGGAATATTCTGGGAATACTATGTACATAGTGTATGGAGAAGGTATTGCATTCCACCCAAAAATTCGATACTGAGATTTTACCGGAAATGTATGTTTTGGGTCCCTCTGAATCCAAAAAAAAGTATTTTTGGAAAAAAGTATGTTTATGTGTGTGCGTGTGTCTGTGTCTGTGGACAGCATAGCTCAAAAAGGAAAAGACCGTTAAATACCAACCTTGGTATTTAAGTTCAGTATCTTCCAAGGATGCGACACGAAGATTTTCAAGAAAATCCTCCCACCCCAACTACCCTTTACATGGAAAAATTTTTGAAAAGTTTGATTTTCTCAAAAAATGGCTCTAACGATTTTGATTAAAATATCGTATATTAAAGATACTTACTTGACAAATAAAATGTAGATATATCTTGAATTTTCTGGGAAGACTATTCTAGATGAACTTTACGGAATTTTCCATATCTGTCAAACCGTAAGAGATAGACAAAAACTTACCTAACAGAAAATGTAGAGCTCGTTAAAACACACAAATTATGTTATATACATATTTTTCGTGGCGTTGATCGTTTTTTAGATATTCCTAGTTACTGATTTCAGCTTTAGAAAACTTAGACTTTTCTCATACAGGAATTTGTCAATTGCTGTCCATACAAACAAAGGAACTTCAGTCACTTAGCAACCAGCTTTTGACTATCACTTTAGCCTGTAGTACTCCCTAATTTCGCAAGTAATAAGAACATTTCTACTAATTGTTTCTCGATTAGCTTTTTAACAGAAATGTAGAGAAAGTGGAACACATAAGATGTTTGTTTGTTTTTTGTGGGGGAGGTCTAATCCCAGGTCGGTGTGTGAGACCAACTAAAACAAGGCCTGTCACGATCTGCAGGAAAAGGAAAGCCTCATTAAAATGAAATATTTCCCTGCACAGACACGAAATTTACCAAACCAGGCAGCAACAGGTAGCATAAGCTTACGTTTCATTCACACTGGCTTAATGATTCCTGTGTTGCAGTTAAACCGATAGATTGCTGCAAAACGTCACACCATAACTACCTTTGTGCTTTCTCTACCTCGTACATAGTAGGCACATAGGTAGAGAAAGTATTGCATTCCACCCCAAAAAAACTTTGTGGTGTTCCATTCACATAGCCTTCTATACATCTCTCCAGCAAATTATTATTAAAAAGCTTATGTTTCTATTTACTTCATGCTAACCGAGAAAAAATTAGCAGAAATAGTCTTATTACTTGCTTGCTTGTAAGTAGAAGCGAAATATGGGGGGAGTACCATAGGTTAAAGTAATAGTCAAAAACTGGTTGCTATGTGACTGCAGTTCCTTTGTTTGTATGGACAGGAGTTGACAAATTCCTGTAAGAGAAAAGTGTAAGTTTTCTAAATCTGAAACCAAAAACAAGGAATATCTCAAAAACGATCAACTCTACGAAAAAAAATGCTTGTAACATAAATTGAGTGTTTTAAAGTGATCTACATTTTTTGTGTGGTAAGTTTTTTTTTTTTCCATCTCTTACGGTTTAGCAGTTATGCAAAATTACGTAAAATTCATCCAGAATAGTCTTCAGAAGCTATTCCCAAAAAATTCAAGACATACATTTTATTTGTATCAGGTAAATATCTTTAATATACGATGTTTTAATCAAAGCCGATAGAGGCATTTTTGAGCAAATCTAAATTTTCGAAAAATGTTCCATGTAAAAGGTAGTTTGGGGTAGGGGATTTTCTTGAAAATCTTCGTGTTACATCCTTGAAAGATAGCAAACTTGAATACGAAGTTTGGTATTTAACATTCTTTGCGTTTTTGAGTTATGCTGCCCACTGAGACACACACACTCACATATACATTTTTCTAAAACTACTTTTTATGGATTCAGGGGGTCCCAAAACATGTATTTCCGTTGAAATCTCGGTATCGAAATTGTGGGTGGAGTGCAATACGTTCTCTATACTTATACTATGTACTTAGTACGTGTAGAGAAAGTAGAAAAGCAATTTAGGAATAGGTCCGCGCGCGCGCGCGCGTGTGTGTGTGTGACTGTGGACAGCATAGCCCAAATATTAAAAGACCGTTAAATACCAAACTTGATATTTAAGTTTATTATTTTCCAAGGGTGTGACAAGAAAATTCCCCCACCCCAAACTACCCTTTATATGGAATTTTTTTTGAAAATGTTGTCTTAATCAAAAATGGTTCTAACAATTTTGATTAAAATGCCGTATATTAAAAGTTATTCACAACACAAATAAAATGTATATTTTAAATTTTCTGGGAACAGCCTCTGAAGAGCACTTTATTCTGGTTGATTTTTGTAGAATTTTGCATAATGGTTAATCCGTAAGAGATCCACAAAATCTTTTACACACAACATTTAGATCTGTTAACACAATTTATGTCATGTGCATTTTCCGCTTCCAAGATATTCCTTGTTATTTGTTTCAATCTTTGAAATACACTCTTCTGAGACAGGAAGCGTTCGTTCTCTACTGTTGGACAAGCAAAGAAGCGAATTCAGATGATAATCACATAGTGAGAGTTTTTTAAACATTTGACTATCAGTTTAGCATAGCACATTCTAAGTAATAACAACATTCTGCTATTCGATTGACAGGTCTAGAAAGCAGAATGCTCTTTTGTAAGAAGTTTGTTTGTAGAACAGATAGAGAAAGCCATGTGAGTGTAACACATAAGATTTTTACTCTCTCTCTACATGTAATATGAACATAGTGTATAGAGAAGGTATTGCATTCCACCCAAAAATTGGAAACCGAGATTTTACCGGAAATACATGTTTTGGGTCCCCCTGAATCCAAAAAGGGAATTTTTGGAAAAAGGTCCATGTACGCGTGTGTGTGTCTGTGGACAGCGTAGCTCAAAAACGAAAAGACCATTAAATACCAAACTTGGTATTTAAGTTTGGTATCTTTCAAGGGTGCGACACGAAGATTTTCACGAAAATCCCCCCACCCCCAACTACCCTTTATATGGAACTTTTTTCGATAATTTTGATTAAAATATCATGTCATATATTAAGGATATTTACCTGACAAATAAAATGTATAGGTATTTTGAATTTTCTGCGAACAGCCTCTGAAGACATAAGGCATTTTGCATAACCGTAAGAGATAAACAAAAACTTACCACACAAAAAATGTAGAGCACGTTAAAACACACAATTTATGTTATAAACATTTTTTGCGTGGAGTTGATCGTTTTTGAGACATTCCTTGTTTTTGGTTTCAGCTATGATAAACTTATTCTTTACCAACTCCTGTCCATACAAACAAAGGAACTTCAGTCACATAGCAACCAGCTTTTGACTATTACTTTAACCTATGGTACTCCCTTATTTCGCTTCTACTTACAAGGAAGCAAGTAATAAGACTATTTCTGCTTCCCCCCCCCCCGATTTGCATGAAGTAAATACGAGAAGATTTTTAATAATAATTTGTTGCAGAAATGTAGAGAAAGTTATGTGAATGGAAAACATCAGAATTTTTTTTTTTTACCTAGTGTTTAACGCCCGCTTTTATTACAAACGGCGAGGGCGATGACATTGATGATAATGGAATGAAGATGTAGCACCGGTTGAATGTAATGGCGGGGGAAATCGAAGAACCCGAAGAAAACCCGCCCCTTGCGCCGCTTAGTCCACCACAAATCCCACATGCGGTCACCTGGGATTATAGGCGAATGGTCTAACCACCCGGCCACGGCGCGGCCCTTTAGTGACCGCTGAATCCCAAAGTAGCGCTTTTAGAAACAGGTCCGTATACGCATATGCGTGCGTGTGGGTGTCTGGGTGTAAAGTCGGATTAACATTGTAATAAACCAAATGAATTAAAATAATCATTGGTAATCATAAATGCATTAAATATATAGGTATTTTAACTAAAAAAGCCAAAATTATTCTAATATATAAAAACAAAACTTGGTATTTAAGTTCAGCATCTTTCAAGGATGCGGTCCAAAGTTTTTCAACCAAATCCTTCTAACTCCCCATTAAATGGAAAATTGTTCTAACATTTAATCCAAAATTGCTCTAACAAATTTAGTTAAAGTAACATATATTAAACATATTTACATGAAAAACGGCATATGTTGAGTGTCGTATTTTGAATGACTTTTGCGTAATATTACAAAAGCTGGTCGTTAAGTGACGCAATCAAAATTGGGTTCTATTTCCATGACAAGGATAAAACATATTAGAAATGAGATGTTTAAAATGTATGACGTCTTCCCGCTTGAAAAAGTTTAAATATAGCAAAATTAAAACCATTAATCAGAAATGGTTAACTCAAAAAACAAAACAAAGAAATCCTTAAATGACATTAACTGTTTTAAGGAAATCTACATTTTTTGTATACTAAGATTTATCTATTTTTTACGGTTTATAAATGCCATCTAGAATGATGAGGTCGTCAGAGAAAATTCAAGATATACATTATATTTTTCAAGAAAATACCTTAAATATATCGGTATTTTAATCAAACATTTTAGAACCATTTTTTAGAAAGTCGAAAAATTTGAATAAATGTTCCGTGTAAAACTTTTTTTGTTCAGGGGTCCTCAATACATATTTCCGGAGAATTTTTTCGAATTTTTGGGTGGAATACAGGTGGAATACAGGTAGGTACAGGCAGAGGTTAGAGTATGTTATCGTCGGGGGACACCTCGGCAACTGCGACATTTACTGGTCTATTGCGGCGTACTCCTCCCCGGGGAAGGGATTAGAGAAGGGTAACCACAGACAACACACAGGAAACGGCAGAGCTAATCGCAGAGACACACGGAAGTCCCTAACAGTTCATTGGATGGCAGCCATGAAGGCTATTCAGGGAGGCCGGAAGGATGACTCTACAATGGCACCTAGTGTCATCCAGCGCAACCAGGAGAAAGAGAGTTTTACTCGGAGCAAGCAACCGTGCCATCTATCTGCAAAGCCTCAAGCACATCTGCGCCGACCTGACACATGAAGAGGGAAAATGAAATGAAGGAATGAAAGGGAAAGGTATCGTGGTAGATATACAACACTCCAGCACCACGGAAAAACTCAAGGTCAGAGTGCGCGGTCAACGGGGAGCGACCTCCAGAAAGCCAGTCCCAGACGACATGCCTGAGGTTCCTGGCTTGTTAATATATGTAGAGAAAGTAAACACACGCGCTCGCGCGCGCACACACATCTCAAAACTATGAGATATGTTATGGAATTCTTTTGAATGGAATGTAGTTCTTACAAAAGGTAAAGGCGACAGAGAGCGTTAAACCGTGGTAATGTTTGGGTCCCTGGTCATGTAGGCTTGCACGCAGTAGACGACACTTGCCACGATGAACACGTTACTCCCGTAGGCATCTCATATAAGAACTGTTTTCTCATGCAGGAACTTGTCAACACCTGGTCGTACAAACAAAGGAACTTCAATCACGTAGCCACCAGTTTTTAAAACATTTGACTATTGCTTTAGACTAGTGTCCACCCTTATTTTCCTTCTACTTACAAGGAACCAAGTAATAAAACCCTTGCCCACCTGGGTAGTGTGTTTGTCTCACATTTAACAAGTCGTGAGTTCGAATCTCGCTTGGGGTGAGTTACTCGGATAAGGTTTTTTTCGGGGTTTTCCCCTATCCTGGGAAGACGAATTTCGAGTAACCTTAAGCTCCATGGACCCCGAGATCATTTGAGCATCATTTCACTAATTTCATTCATCGTCCGATATGAGCAACCAGGTTAAAAGACATTAAGAAAAAAAACTCTAACTATTAATTTTTTCTCAATTAGCATGAACTAAATATAAGAATAATATTTTTAAGAATACTTTTTTGCAGAGATGTAGAGAAAGTCATATGAATGGAACATATCAGATTTTTTTATTCAGAGGTCAAAACCTATTTCCCGTGAAATCTCAACTTCGAATTTTTGGTTGGAATACAATACCTTCTCTATCTACTATGTACATAAGTAGTACGTGTAGAGAAAGTAATCACGCTCACAGGCATGCGCGCGCACGCACGCACACACACACACACACACACACACACACACACACACACCTCTCAAAGCAATGAGATCTCGTTATGTAATTCTTTTAGATGGAATAGAATACTTACAAAAAGTAAAAGTGACAGAGAACGTTAAACTGTAGTAATGTTTGGGTCCCTGGTCATGCAGGCTTGAACGCAGCAGACGACACGCGCCACGTTCAGCACGCTACTCCCGTGGGCATCTCATATAAGAACTGTCAACTCTCCTCCTACACAAAACGGCATGCATTTTTAAGCCACCAATTTTTATTCCGAAGGACAACGACTCTCTTGGGGATGTACTTTATCTTTGGGACATGTTTTGCTATAAGGCACGCCCGTGCTCTTGTGGATGTGTAAAATACGTTTATGGTTTTGATCCGCGTCCCCCACACGCTGCATTGTCTAGCTCTGTCGCTCTCCTAACCGTCTCTGCATGCACGAGGGCCATCCAGGAAGTGACAGACGATTTGGCATAACTAAACAATAACGAAAGTTATCAACACAACACTGTATTCACAAAGTTACAGACCTTACTCGATTTCTCAACGTAATCGTCATGGGTATCAATGTATTTATTGTCACGTGGTACCGGTTTTCCTTAATTCTTCTATCAACATTTCCTTTCAACTCCTCCATAACGATTGATGAACTTCCACTCCGGTCTTTATCGTACACACTGGTTCTTCCTTGATTACTCGTAAATTATGCGTCATTTCCTCACTGAAGACTCGTTCATTGCTTTATCACCAAACACTTGCGTTATTTGCCTATAAAATTCAATTTGCCGAACAATTTTGTGCATTCAAGGAAACAAATAAGTTCTTTAGCGGTAGAAAAGTATAGAATCGACATTGAAAACCTGGTACCACGTGACAATAAACGTCTTGACAGAATGGAGATTATGTTGAAAAATAGAGTAAGGTGCTGTAACTTTATAAATAAAGTTTTGTATTAATAACTTTCGTTATTATTTAGTTATGCCAATACGTCATCACCTTCTAGATAGCCCCCGTATTTGAAATAAGAATTTCCTTTTTGCTGTAGCGTTGGTTGACAATTTGAAAAAAATGAGATGTGCTCCATACACGTGACTTTCTGTACAATCTCCGTAACAAATTATTGTTAATAAGCCTATTCTTCTATCCACTTGATGCTAATCGAGATAAACACCAGCAGAAACGGTCTTATTACTTAGTTCCTTTATAAGTAGGAGGGAAATAAGGGAATACACTAGACTAAACCAACAGTCAAATGTTTTAAAATGTGGTTGCTATGGGATTGAAACCTCTTTCTTTGCGTGGCCAGGAGTTGACAAGTTTCCGTATGGGAAAAGTTCAAGAATTTTAAAACTGAAACCTATAACAAGGATTATCTCGAAAACAGTCAACTCCACAAAAATAATTATATGACATAAATTGTTTTAACGAAATCTACATCGTTTGTGCAGTAAGTTTTTGTCTATCTCTTACTGTTTACCACTTTATGCAAAATTCAGAAAAATTCATCCTAGATTAAAGAGATCTACAGAGGCTACTCTAGAAAATTCAAGATATACATTTTATTTGCCTATAAGTATCTTAAATATAAGAGATTTTAATCAAAATAGTTAGAACCATTTTTGAGAAAATCAGAAATTTCGAATATTTTTTCCATGTAAAGGGTAATTGGGGGTGGGGGATTTTCTTGAAAAATATTCGTGTCGCAATCTTGGAATATACTGAACCTAAATATCAAGTTTGGTATTTATCGGAATTTTCCTCTTTACTTTCTGTATACGTACTATGTACATAGTGTATAGAGAAGATATTGCACTCCACCCAAAAATTCGATACCAAGATTTCACCGGAAATATATGTTTTAGGGTCCCCTTTAACTAAAAAAAGCATTTTCGGAAAAAGGTCCGTGTGTGTGTGTGTGTGTCCGTGTGTCTGTGAGCGCGATAACTCAAAAACGAAAAGTCGGTAAAATACGAAACTTGGTATTTAAGTTTAGTATCTTCCAGGGATGCGACACGAAGATTTTGAAAAAAATCTCCGCACCCTCAACTACCCTTTACATGGAACTTTTTTCGAAAATGTTGATGTTCTCAAAATGGCTCTAACGATTTTGATTAAAATATCATATATTAAAGATATTTACCTGACAAATAAAATGTATATCTTGAATTTTCTGGGAATAGCCTCTGAAGACTACTTTATTCTGGATGAAATTGACTGAATTTTGAATAACTGCTAAACCGTAAGAGATGGAAAAAAACTTACTGTATGAAAAATGTAGAGCACGTTAAAACACACAATTTATGTCATATACATTTTTCTTGTGGAGTTCATAGTTTTTGAGACATTCCCTGTTTTTGGTTTCTGCTTTGGAAAACATACTTTTCTCATACAGGACATTGTTAACTGCTGTCCATAGAAACAAAGGAACTTCAGTGACATAGCAACCAGCTTTTGTCTATCACTTTGAACGTCATTTTTCTTCTACTTACAAGGAAGCAAGTAATAATCTATTTCTGTTAACTTTTTCTGATTAGCATGAAGTAAATAGAAGTATAAACTTTTTAAGAATAATTTGTTGCAGAGATGCAGAGAAAGTCATGTGAATGGAACACATCAGATTTTTTTTTTTATTGTGGCTACGAAGTTCTGCACTAACAAGTTAGTTCTTTTGTTGCCTTATTATTATTTATCGTACGTTTCAGAGCCAAATATTGCAATATAAAGAGGATTACGCAAACAATATAAACAGATTGGACAGGCATTACATACTCATAAAATGGCCTTTAACATGGAATAAACAGCACAGATAACATTTGTATTGACATATAACATCAATATCAATAAGTAACATAACATTAACAGATAGCATAATATCGTCACACACCTTTTCTACGTAAAACGTATTACTTTTGACCTTTACTTCATCTAAAATACATGCATAGAGGCCCCCTAAATGAATACATTTAAAATATCTGGTGTGTTTCATTCACTTGATTTTCTCTACACCTCTGTAACAAATTATTGTTAAAAAGCTCGTTCTTCTATTTACTTCATACTAATCGAGAAAAAATTACCAGAAATCGACTTATTACTTGCTTCCTTGTAAGCAGAAGGGAAATAAGGGAGTACCATAAGTTAAAGTGATAGTCAAATATTTTAAAAGGTGCTTGATATGAATTGAAGTTCCTCTGTTTGTATTGCCAGGAGTTGATAAATTCACATATAGAAAAATATAAGTGTACTTTAAAACTGAAACCAATAACCAGGAATATCTGAAAAACGGTCAACTCCTCCATGAAAAAAATTAATATGACTAAATTGTGTGTTTTAACGAGCTCTACATTTTCTGTTTAGTAAGTTTTTTTTTTATCTTTGACGATTTACCAGTTATGTAAAATTCCACAAAATGCATCCAGAAAAAAGATATCTTCAGAAGCAATTCCCAGAAAATCTAAGATATACATCTTATTTGTCATGCAAATATCTTAAATATAACGAATTTTAATCAAAATCGTTATAGCCATTTTTGAGAAAAAAAATCGAAACCTTTTCCTTGTAAAGAGAAGTTGGGTGGAGGGGGGTTCTTTGAAATCTTCGTGTCGCATCCTTGGGAGATACTGAACTTAAATATCAAGTTTGGTATTTAACGGACTTTTCGTTTTTGAGCTATGATATCCACAAACACACACACAGATATGTTGGACTCAGGGAACCTCAAAACATATTTCCGGTGAAATGCAAAATTTTTGGGTGGAATAAATATCTTATTCCCTATGTACATTGTTGTACATACGTGCTAGAGAAAGTAAAAGTCAAGTAAATCCTTGTGAATCAAGTCATCTGACTCTCCTTACGTTACAATGTGATTAAAATACCAGGGTCGGCTGATAAGTCCCGGGCCTCACACAGATATGGCACCACTAGGCCAGTTAGACGGTAGCATCGTATAGTTTAACTCTAGGTTAGCTTGTACCCATAGTTACAGGTCAATAGCTTGTTTACCTTTCAAATGACAATATTTTAAACAAGACAATTTTAGAGTTTTCACGAAAATGGAGGAATTGGAAAAACGAGCAGTGATTAAATACTTCCATTTAAAAGGCTTAACGCCTAAAGGAATTGACAGTACATCGAAAGACTCTGGTCCTTCATATTCAATGATTAAAAGCTGGGTTGCAGAGTTTAAAATGGAACGTACGAGCACTAGTGATGAGCCTCGCTCTGGACGCCCCGTAGAAGTGACAACTCCAGAGATCATTGAAAAAATGCATCGTTTAGTACTGGAAGACCGCAGATTAAATTTGTTTGAGATAGCAGAAGCTGTAAACATATCAAAAGAACGTCCAGGTAATATTTTAAGTAATGTTGTGGGTTTTCACAAGGTCTGTGCAAGATGGGTGCCGCGTTTGTTGACACGTGATCAAAAGTTGCAAAGAAAAGCTGTTTCTGTTAAGAATGTGGAGCTGTACTGTCAATATCCCAGTGAATTTCTGAGACGGTTTATTGCCATGAATGAAACTTGGATACATCACTACACTCCAGAAAGTAAATCACAGTCAAAACAGTGGATTGCGCCAGGTAAACCAACACCAATAAAGGCAAAGTCAATTTTGTCAGCTAATAAGGTTATGGCGAGTGTTTTCTGAGATACACAGGGTTTATTTTTAATGATTACTTGGAAAAGGGTAAAAGTATTACTGGTGACTACTACACAAGCTTACTGCAATGTTGAGGTGAAAAGAAACAGACCTCATTTGGCAAAAAGGAAATCTTGTTTCATCACTGCAATGCTCCGGCCCATCCTTCAGTCATTGCAATGGGAAAAATCTGCTGTGTTACATTCACATGACTTTCTCTATACCTCTGCAATATATTATTTTTAAAAAGCTTATGCTTCTGTTTACTTCATACTAATCGAGAAAAAATTAGCAGAAATAGTCTTATTTCTTGCTTCCTTGTAAGTAGAAGCGAAATAAGGGAGCACCATAGGTTAAACTGATACTCAAAAGATGGTTGCTGTGTGACTGAAGTTCGTTTGTTTGTATGGACACGAGTTCACAAAGTCCTGTAGGAGAAAAGTATGTGTTTTATAGCTGAAACCAAAAACAAGGAATATCTAAAAAGCAATCAACTCCACGAAAAATATGTATGTAACATAAATTGTGTGATTTAAAGTGCTCTACATTTGTTGTATGGTAAGCTCTTGTCCATCTCTTACGGTTTAGCAGTTATGCAAAATGCCGTAAAATTGACGCAGAATAAAGTAGTCTTCAGAGGCTATTCCCAGAAAATTCAAGATATACATTTCATTTGTCAGGTAAATATCTTTAATATACGATATTTTAATCAAAATCTATTGAGCCATTTTTTAGAAAATCAAAATTTTCGAAAAAAGTTCCATGTAAAGGGTAGTTTGGGGTGAGGGGATTTTTGTCAAAATCTTCGTGTCGCATCCCTGGAAGATACTGAACTTAAATACCAAGTTTGGTATTTTACCGACTTTTCGTTTTTGAGTTATCGTGTTCACAGACACACGGACCTTTTTCTGAAAATACTTTTTTTGCATACAGGGGACTATAAAACATATATTTCCGGTGAAATCTCGGTATCGAATTTTTTGGTGGAGTGCAACACTTTCTCTATACACTGCGTATAGAGGAAGTAAAAATGTGCGAACTAAAGTTGGAATTGCTTGAACACCCACCTTATTCGCCAGATCTAGCACCCAGTGACGAAGACGAAGATTTCACAGCAACGAGGAAGTCATTGATGCGGTAAACAGCTATTTTGAGGACCTTGATTAATCGCACTACAGAAATGGTTTAATTAAATTAGATTATGTTAAGAAATAAAGCAAAAAAAAAAACAAAACATTTTTTAAATGTTGTTTTCATTGATAGGCCCGGGACTTATCAAACCGATCCTAGTACATCTTTGATCAAGTAGTGTTCAGATTACTTTAAAAATCGTCAGGTGTTTATGCCTTATGCTATAATAGTAATAATAATTGCTGAATTACAAGCCAGTAAGGTTATATATCAGTGCCTCATGTCAAGCCGTGACACTGTGTACTATAAATTACATATTCCCATATTAAATGAACACAAATTATCATGTAGTTGTATTTGTGTCATTTCAAAGTGCTTTGGGTTAATTAAATTCTGTTTAATATAGCAAATAGAAAACATAACAGCAGCAACTGTGTGGTACAGCTTATGTTGCAATAAAACATGAATATGGCCATCATGGGTTGGCAACCACCATCATTTATTGCTCCTGTAGCTATTCTGCTAACCACTGCCATCTGCAGTTAAAAACCGGAACATACATTAATTCGTGTGACAAATATTGGTGAAGGATTGCAGTATCTGAGTCAAAAACAACTAAAACAAGCGACACACGTAACGTTGTAAATACAGTTGGCTAAATCGATGTCAACATTTTTAAACAGCGTGTTGAAATAAAACGCTCTTGGCGTGACCACGACTTTCATTTGAAAATTCAAACCAATAAGAACAAATACCTCGGAAATTGTTTATAACACAATAAAAAAACTGCTGTGGTCCATTCACATCACTTTCTCTGTAACAAATTATTGTTAGAAAGCTTATGTTTCTATTTACTTAATGATAATCGAGAAAAAATTAGTAGAAATAGTCTTATTACTTGCTTCCTTGTAAGTAGAAGGGAAATAAGAAAGTACCATAGGTTAAAATGATAGTCAAAAGCCGGTTGCTATGTGACTAAAGTTCCTTTGTAGGGACAGGAGTTGACAAATTCCTATATGAGAAAAGTTTAAGTTTTTTAAAGCTCAAACCAATAACAAGGAATATCTAAAAAACGATCAACTCCACGAAAAATATGTATGTAACATAAATTGTGTGTTTAAATGTACTCTACATTTTTGTGCAGTAAGTTTTTGTCTATCTCTTACAGTTTAGCAGTTATGCAAAATTCCGTAAAATTCATCCTGAATAAAGTAGCCTTCAGAAGCTATTCCCAGAAAACTCTAGATATGCATTTTGTTTATTAGGTAAATATCTTTAACACACGATATTTTAATCAAAATTGCTAAGAGCCATTTATGAGAAAATAATTTTTTTTCGAATTTTTTCATGTAAAGGGTAGTCGGGGGGGGGGCGTTTCTTGAAAATTTTCATGTCGTATCCTTGGAAAATACTGATGTTAAATACCAAGTTTGGATTGGTATTTAACGGACTTTTCGTATTCTGCTGCCCATAGATATATACACAGATACACACACGCACACACGGACTTTTTTCCAAAAATGCTTGCTTTGGATTCAGGGGGACCCAAAACATTTATTTTCGGTGAAATCTCGATATCGAATTTTTGTGTGTATTATAATACCTTCTCTATACACTACGTACATAGTACGTGTAGAGAAAGTAAAAAAATCGATGCATAGAAAACGTAAATTTTTTTCTAAAAATGTTATTTTAAGATTCATTGGAGTTCAGAAAGTGTACTTCCCGACGAAGTGTAAGTATTCAATTTTTGGATGAAATACAATGCTAGCTGTGCGGGCTAAAGCCTACGCCAGAGAAAGTAAAACAAGGAAATGACGGTTGCTAGGAGAAGATATGAATGGAGTTGTTCTATTGGGAACTGAAATCCTTTAGCGCAGTGAAATGCCATTTCCTTAATTAATTCGTAATGAGATGATCTTGGCGCAGAGGGATGATGCGCAGTGAAACCTGACCAGGGTAATTAGTATTAGCCATGATTAGACCCCAATAATGACCCTAGAGACATGCCAACAAGTACTTGGGCTAATTACACTACCATTTCTTATTTCTAAACCAGAAATATAGTCTGACTGGCTTTTTAATTCTCCAATGACGAACTCTTAGGACTGCTTAAGGACTCTGGATGGCAGCATGTCAAGATTCTTAAAACTACCGATATATGCTAAAAAGCTGTGTTTTCTCAATAAACTATGGTAAGATTATTACTTTTTCTACACGTTCTATGTACATAGTGTATAGAGAAGGTATTATATTGCACCCAAAAATTCGATACAGAGATTTCAGAGGAAATACATGTTTTCGGACCCGCTGAATCAAAAAAAAAAAAAAGCCATTTTTAGACAAATTACCGTGTATGTGTGTGTGTGTGTGTGTGTGTGTGTGTCTGTGGGCAGCACAGCTCAAAAACCTAAAGTCCGTTAACTACCAAAAGTAACACTTCGACACGAGGAGTTAAAAGAAAATGCCTCACCCCCAACTACCATTTACATGGAACAAATTTCGAAAATTTTGGTTTTCTCAAAAATGACCCAAACGATTTTGATTAAAATCTCTTATATTTAATCTCTTGAATTCTCTGGGAATATCCTCTGAATACATCTTTATTTTGGATGAATTTTCCTGAATTTTGCATAACTAGTAAACCATAAGAGATAGACAAAAAAACTTACTACACAAAAAATCTAGATCTCATTACATTTTTTTTTCTTTACACGTACTATGTACATAGTATATAGAGAAGGTATAGTATTCCACCCAAAAATTCGATACCGAGATTTCACATGTTCTGGGTCCCCCTGAATCAAAAAAAAAAAAAAAATGGAAAAAGATCCATGAGTGTGCGTGTGTGTGTGTGTCTGTGTGTCTGTGGCCACCATAGCTTAAAAACGAAAAGACCGTTAAATACCAAACTTGGTATTTAAGTTTGGTATCTTCCAAGGATGCGACACAAAGATTTTCAAGAAAATCCCCTCACGCCCAACTACCCTTTACATGGAACTTTTTTCGAAAGTTTTGATTTTCTCAAAAATGGCTCTAACGATTTTGATTAAACTATTGTATATTAAAGGCATTTACCTGACAATTAAAATGTATATATTGAATTTTTTGGGAATAGCCTCTGAAGACTACTTTATTCTGGATGAATTTTGCGGAATTTTGCATAACTGCTAAACCGTAAGAGATAGAAAAATGTTGAGCACATTAAAATACACAATTTATGTTATACACATTTTTTTTTCGTGGAGTTGATCGTTTTCAGCTTGTTTTTGTATTCAGCTTTGAAAAAACTACTTTTCTCATAGAGGAATTTCTCAACTGTCCATACAAACAAAGGAATTTCAGTCACATAGCAACCAGCTTATGACTATCACTTTAACTTAAGATACACTCTTATTTCGCTTCTACTTACAAGGAAGCATATAATAAGACTATTTCTGCTAATGTTTTATCAATTAGCAAGCTTTTTAACAATACTTTGTTGCAGAGCTGTAGAGAAAGTCATGTGAATGGAATACATCAGATTTTTCCTTTTTCTAGCATATGTACAATCTACATATTAGGTAGAGAAGGTATTACAATCTATCCAAAAAAGTCTGTGTCCCATTCACATGACTTTCTCTACATCTCTTTAACAAATTGTTGTTAAAACGCTTACTATAACTACTTCATAATAATCGAGATAAACATTAACAGTAAATAAGCTAATACACTAGGTTACCGTGGTAGTCAAATCTTCTAAAAGCTGGTTGCCATGTCGATGAAATCCGGGTTTGCAATGCCAGGAGTTAGCAAATTCCCGTATGAGAAAATGTTAAAACAGGTTGAAACTAATAAGAAGAAATATCTTTAAAAAAAATCTGATGTGTTACACTCACATGACTTTCTCTAGCTGCTCTACAAACCTCCTACAAAAGATTATTTTTCTTTGTACACAATGCTAATCGAGATAAATGTTAGCAGAATGTTATTACTTAGTTCCTTATAAATAGAAGAGAATAAGGGAATGCACTATGCTAGAGTGATTGTCAAATGTTTTAAAAGCTATCGTTATGCGATTGTCATTGCAAATCACTTCCTTGCTTGGCCAGGAGTAGAACAAAAGAAAAACGGACACTTCCTGTCTGAGAAAAGTTTAAGTGCTTCACAACTGAAACCAATAACTAGGAATATCTCGGAAACGGTCACCTCTACAACAAAAACGTAAAGGACATAAATTGTGTGTTTTGTCGTGATGTACATTTTTTGTGTGGTGAGTTTTTTTCTATCTCTTACGGTTTAGCAGCTAAGCAAAATCCATCCAGAATAAAGAGGTCTTAAGAGGCTATTTCCCAAAACCTCGAGATATACGTTTTATTTCGGATATAAATAGCTTTAATATACGGTATTTTAATCAAAATCGTTAGAGCCATTTTTAAGAAAATCAAAATTTTCGAAAATTTTTCCATGTAAATGGTAGTTTGTGGTGGGGGGATTTTTTTGAAAATCTTCGTGTCGCATCCTTGCAATAAACTAAACCTAAACACCAACTTTGGTATTTAACGGTCTTTTCGTTTTGGGGCTATGCTGTCCACACACACACACACACGGACCTTTTTTTAAAAATGCTTTTTTCGGACTCAGGGGAGCCGAAAACATATATTTCCGGTGAAATCTCGGTATCGAATTTTTGGGTGCATTACAATACCTTCTCTATACACTATGTACATTGTACACATGGGGCTAGAGAAAGTAAAAAGTCAACTCCACGAAAAAAGTATATGGCATAAATTGTGTGTTTTAACGAGATCTATATTTTGTATGCAGTAAGTTTTTGTCAATCTGTTATGGTTTTCCAGTTGTGCAAAATTTTGCACAATTCATCCAGATTGAAGAGCACTTCAGAGGCTTCCCAGAAAATTCAAAATATACATTTTATTTTTTATGTAAAGGTCTTTAATTTACGGTATTTGAATCATAATCGTTAGAGCTATTTTGAGAAAATCAACATTTTCGAAAAATGTTTCATGTAAAAGGTAGTTAGGGTAGTGGAATTTGTATGAACATTTTCGTTCGCATCCTTGGAAGATACTGAACTTAAATACCAAGTTTGGTATTTAACGGTATTTTAGTTTTTGAGCTATGCTGCCCACACACAGACACACACACACACACACTGACATACTGACAGACAGACACACACACGGACATTTTTTTCTAAAAACGCTTTTTTTTTTTTTTTTTTTTTGGACTCGGGGAGTCTCAAAAGATATATTTCAGGTTAAATCTCAGTATCGAATTTGGGTGCAATACAATACCTTCTCTATACACTATGTATATAGTGCGTGTAAAGAAAGTGAAAAGCATTCGTAGAAAAAGGTGCGTGTGAGTCAATAATATACCAAGGGATGCGACACAAAGATTTTGAGGAAAATCCCCTCACCCCAAACTACCCTTTACAAGGAAAAAGTTACGATTTTTTTCTCTATAATGACTGTAGTTTTATCTAGCTATTTTGATTAAAATACTGGGTGTTAAATATACTTACATGAGAAATAAAATGTATATCTTGAATTTTCTGGAATTAGGCTCTAAAGACCTCTTTATTCTGGGTGAATTTTGCTGGTAAACCGAAAGAGATATATAAAAACGTACTACAGAAAAAATGTAGATCTCATTAAAACACGGTTTTCGAGATATTGCGGATTATTAATTTCAATTTTAGCCACTTAAACTTTTCTCAAACGGGAAAACAATCTTTCTTCATTTGTTTAGACCTGGCAACCAGATTAGAATTTCAATTGTTTCACATAGTACGAGATTATCGCTTTAGCCTGTGCATTTCCTTATTTCCGTTCTACTTACAAGAAAGCTGGTAATAAGACTTAATTCTTATGTTTATCTTAGCACAATGTATTAATGTTTTGTTTGCTGAACATCATGTGAGTGGCACACTCTAGCATTTGATAGAAGAATAAGCTTTTTAACAATAATTTGTTACAGAGATGAAGACTAAGTCTTTCTGTGATAGAAACTAAATTAAAATGTTCCTGCGGTAACATTAATTTGGAACACCGTGCATTATTTTCTATTGTTTCATTTTATTACGGGTTATGTTTAATCGGGCGGATAATTATTGTTATTTGACTCATTTGTCAGTTTTTATTTCTAGTTGCAGCTCTGCATTTGTAATTGTTTGCCATTATACATAATTTGCATAAATTGGTATTATGATACATACTTGACATTTATTGTATTGCTGCATTATCGAGTTTTTTTGTTATTATTATCTGTTAGAGATGGGTGCTGGGATATACGTGCCTAATGACGTTTTGAGTATAGAATGAGTTTTGGGAGTTGTTCCTAATCTTCCCCAGTATGTGCTACATTCACATCACTTTCTCTACCTATTCTGCAACAAGCTATTGTTACAAAACTTGTTCTTCTATCTACTTCATGCTAATCCAGATAAGCATTTTTACTTTCTCTACACGGCTGCAGAAACACTTTTGTTGCTAACAGGGAGGAGGCCCTTTAATTCCTTTAATAATTGACTGAAGGCTTAAAGGAACCGACCTGGACAAAAGTCTAATGTCGATCCCTCACCTTCAGCTGTTAGTGATCACATATCAAGTTTGTTATAATAGAAAAGATACCCTTTAAATGCTTCTAGAATTTGAAGACTTAAACAAAATGATGTGATGAACTAAAGGGAAAAAAATCTGATGTGTTCCATTCACATAACTTTCTCTATATCACTGCAACAAATTATTCTATTTACTTCATCTAATGGACCAAAAATTAGCAGAAATAGTCTTATTACTTGCTTCCTTATTAGTAGGAGCGAAATAAGGGAGTACCATAGGTTAAAGTGAAAACCAAGGGCTGGTTGCTATGTGACTGAAGTTCGTTTGTTTGTATGGACACGAGTTCACAAAGTCCTGTATGAGAAAAGTATAAGTTTTTATAGCTGAAACCAAAGACAATGAATAACTAAAAAGACAATCAACTTCACGAAAAAATATATATAACATAAATTGTGTGTTTTAAGGTGCTCTACATTTGTTGTGTGGTAGGTTTTTGTCCATCTCTTACGGTTTAGCAGTTATGCAAAATTCTGTAAAATTGACCCAGAATAAAGTAGTCATCAGAGGCTATTCCCAGAAAATTCAAAATATACATTTTATTTTTCAGGTAAATATCTTTAATATACGATATTTTAATCAAAATCGTCAAGGAATTCTTTAGAAAATCAAAATCGTCGAAAAAAGTTCCATGTAAAGGGTAGTTGGGGGTGGGGGGAGTTTTCTCAAAATCTTCGTGTCGCATCCCTGGAAGATGCTAAACTTAAATACCAAGCCTGGTATTTTACCCATTTTTCGTTTTAGAGTTATCGTGTTCACAGACTCACGGACACACTGACACACGGAGACACGGACGCACACACGGACCTTTTTCTGGAAATACTTTTTCTTTTGATACAGGGAACCCTAAAACATACTTCCGGTCAAATCTCGGTATCGAATATTTGGGTGGAGTGCAATATCTTCTCTATACACTATGTACATAGCACATATAGAGAAAGTAAAAAGTGGCGTGTTATTTATGGACGTTCTTTAATTGCTGTGGTTCTCAGCGTCCTATTCTATATTGGGCGTGAAAGACCGCTTAATTTTGCTCAGAGGCCTCTCTATCAGGCTTGAGGTTCTTTTACGTGCCGTAAATCTACGACACGGGACCCACGGCTTTACTTCCCTTCCGAAGAAAGCCGTGCTGAAGATTTTTACGCCCGAAAAAATTCATCGTCCTCCGTCGGATTTGAACCAGCGACCTTGGGTATACGAAGTTAGCATGGTAACCATTACACCACGGAGGGCGACACTAAAGGAAGGGCTGCTCACCAATTAGCACTGGTCAGCTTGGTGAGTTATTGACCTGGACTGATATTTCTTCCTTTCCACATATCAGATCCCCTCTTTTACCTTTCCTATCCAGTCTTGCTTGACTCAACTCTTGTTTTCTTTGACCCCGATGATGGTATTAGAGTATTCGAGGCCTAGGGGATCATTTCATTTTCTTTCTTGTCCATACCTTTCTTTACTTAGGTGATGTAACCGCCATTTATGGTATCTGATTTTAAACGGTTACAAAAAGTTAAATAAAGACACTCCATCTACTGCGCTGCCCAACCTTTAGTCCACATGATAATCTGACATCAAAATACCGGAATGCAAGAGAGCGAATGGCATCACTGCCAACTGCTCAACATTAGATACCAAGCAACCAACCACTTTCTCTACACGTGCTATGCACATGGGTATAGATAAGGTATCGTATTAGACCCAAAAATTCTATACCCAGATTTCACCAGAAATATATGTTTTGGGACCCCTCAATCCCCCAAAAAAATGACTTTTAGAAAATGGTCCGTATGTGTGTGTGTGTGTATGTGTGTGTGTGTATGTGTGTGTGTGTGTGTGTGTGTGTGTCTGTGGACAGCATAACTCAAAAATGAAAAGACAGTTAAATACCAAATTTAGTATTTAAGTTCAGTCTGCTCCAAGAATACGACACAAACCTTTAAAGAAAATCCCCACATCTCCAACTACCCTTTACACTGTACATTTTTCGAAAATGTTGATTTTCTCCAAAATGACTAACGATTTTGATTAAAATGCCGTATATTATGGATATTTACATCACAAATATAATGTATATCTTGAATTTTCTGGCAATAGCGTCTGAAGATCTCTTCATTCTGAAGGACTTTTAAATAACCGACAAACCGCAAGAGATGCACAAAAACTTACTACTAAAAATGTAGATTCCATTAAAACACACAATTTATGTTATATAATTTTTTTGTGGAGTTAACTGTTTTCGAGATATTCCGGATTTTTTGTTTCAATTTTAGCCACTTAAAACTTTACTCAGTCGGGAAGACATCTTTCTTTTCGTTTCTCATTTGTTTACTCGCGGTAATCAAAGAGTTTGGAATTTCAATTGATTCACATAGCGACCGGCTTTTAAAGGACGAGACCATAGCTTTAGTCTGTGCAATTTCTTATTCTTCTTTCAATATTCACCTTATGTTTATCTTGATTAGCATGATGTAGACAACACGTTCATATTTTGAATAAAAGGTTTGTTTAGCGAACAGGTGGAGGACATCATGTGAATGGAACACATTAGATTTTTGCCCTTCTACTTACCAAGTAATAAGGACAATTTTTGCTAATATTTATCTAGATTAGTATGATGTAGATAGAAGAATAAACTTTTTAACAATAAATTGCTACAGAAATGTTGAAAAAGTCATGTGAATGGAACACATCAGATTTTTAATTTCTCTACACGCTACGTGCATAGCGTATAGAGAAAGCATTGCACTCTACCGAAAGATTCGATACCGAGATTTCAATGGAAATATGTTTTAGGGTCCCCTGTATCCAAAAAAAACAAAAACATTTTCACAAAAAGGTCCGTGTGTGTGTGTGTGTGTGTGTGTGTGTGAACACGATAACTCAAAAACGAAAAGTCGGTAAAATACCAAACTTGGTTTTAAGTTTAGTATCTTCCAAGGATGCGACACGAAGATTTTGAGAAAAATCCCCCCACCCCAAACTATCCTTTACATGGAACTTTTTTCGAAAAAGTTTATTTTCTCAAAAATGGCTCTAACGATTTTGATTAAAATATTACATACTAAAGGTATTTACCTGACAAATAAAATATATATCCTGAGTTTTCTGGGAATAGTCTCTCAAGACTATTTTACTCTGGATGAATTTTACGGAATTTTGCATAACTGCTAAACCGTAAGAGATGGAGAAAAACTTACCATACAAAAAATGTAGAGCACTTTAGCACACAGCATTTTTTCGTGGAGTTGATCGTTTTTTTTTAGATATTCCTTGTTTTTGGTTTCAGCTTTGAAAAGCGTGTACTTTTCTCACATCGGCCTTTGTCAACTCCTGTGCATACAAAGGAACTTCAGTCATTTCAGCTTCTGACTATCACTTTAACCTATGGTACTCCCTTATTTTGCTTCTACTTACAAGGAAGCAAGTAATAAGACTATTTCTGCTAATTTTTTCTCGATTAGTATGAAGTAAATAGAAGAATAAGCTTAGTAACAATAATTTGTTACACAAAGGTAGAGAAAGTCATGTAAATGGAACACATCAGATTTTTACAACACGGATCGAGGTAATAAGACCATTTCTCGTAATGTTTATCTAGATTAGTATAGTTGTGTTCCCAGCTCGTGGAGCCTGAAAGAAATGCGTACACATGAGTACAGATAAGGTGACACTGACAGACAGAAACGCTGTTGCAGCCTATCTTAATAGATTAGTGGCCGTACCAATTCGTGTCCAACTCGATCACGCTGTTTCATTTTCTGAAGAAGATTAGTTGTGTGTGTAGGCGGCATAGTAAAAACGAAACGCTCGTTAAATACCAAAGTTAGTTATTTAAGTTCAAATCGTCCAAGGATACCCCACAAAGATTTACGCTGTATGTGACATTTTTTCGAACATTTTTATTTTATCAAAATTAGCTTTAACGACTTTTATTAAAATACCATATGTTTCAGATAGTTTCTGTCAAACGTAATGTATACCTTGAATTTTCTGGCAATAGCCTCTAAAGACTTCTTCACTCTGGACACTTTTGTAAGTAAGAGAGAGACAAAAACTTACTACACAAAACATGCAGAGTTCATTAAAACACACACTTTATGACATAGAGCTTTGTTTTAAATAAATATAAAATGAGTTAACTATCGTATAACGGTAGCATTAAAGCCACTGATTTGCGCACCAGTATGTTCTGGTCTAGCTTTTCTTCTTTTTCCAGAAGTGCTCAATACACTATTTTCTCCTCTTGACCGCAGCTCTTACGAATTCTCTTTATCGTTGACACAGAAACACCAGTGCTATAAAATGCAACTGTTTGTGAGCTTGTGATATAAATACTGTTTATTCAGAACTTCATCATATTTATCTATAACACTACTTATAATTCCACGCCCTTCTGAACGCACTACCTTACATTTCTTAACGTCAGACATGGTGAAAAGAATACAAATCTTCTTACAACATTGAACTACTTCTGCAACTTATTATGCTAGTAGGCCATGCCAGGTTAATACACATGTCTGCAGGAATGATTACTGCATAACAGCTCGCCAGGTAACTAGATGTCGCTTTCCCCTCTCCCCACACCTCATCCTGCAGGGCTCACGAGCCCACAACACAACTATAGGAATTAGATACCAGAATAATCTGTTTTACAGTAGTTTTTACAGAATAGACAGAAAAATCTGATGGGTTACACTCACATGACTTTCTCTAGCCGTTCTATAAACTTACATAAGAATATTCTTCTTTTTGCACTTTGTTAATCGAGATAATCATTAGCAAAATGTTCTTATTACTTAGTTCCTTATAAATAGAAGGGATCTAAGGGAATACCTCGGCTAAACCGATAATGAAACGTTTTAAAAGCTGTGTTATGCGATTGTCATTGCAAATCGCTTCTTTGCTTGGCCAGAAGTAGAAAAAAAAAAAAAAAAAACCACTGACGCCAATAACAAGGAATACTTCGGAAACGGTTACCTCCGCAACACAAATATTAAAGATATGAATTGTGTGTTTTGACGAGATCTGCATTTTCTGAGTAGTAAGTTTTTGTCTATCTCTTACGGTTTAGCAGTTAAGCAAAAGTCATCCAGAATAAAGAAGTCTTCAGAGGCTATTCCCAGAAAATTCAATATATACAGTTTATTTGGGGTGTGAATATCTTTAATATACGGGATTTTAATCAAAATCGTTAGAGCCATTTTTTAGAAAATCAAAATTTTCGAAAAATTTTGCATGTAAAGGGCAGTTGGGGGGATTTTCTTGAACATCTTCCAAGGACTTTTCGTTTTTGAGCTATGCTGATCACACACACACACAAGAACTTTTTCTAAAAATGTTTTTTTTTTTGATTCATGGTGTTTCAAAACATACATTTCCGGTGAAATCTCGGTATCGAATTTTTTGGTGCAATACCTTCTCTATACACTATGTACATAGTACATATAGAGAAAGTAAAAAGCCATGTGTATGTAACACATTGTATTCATGTGGGAAAGTAGCGTCCTATAGTTAAAATTAAATTTGTAATGAAAGCTTATCTAGATTGACAAGAAGAGTGAAGAGTGAGTGAAGAATGAAACGCATTAGCAAGTTATATCCACAATACGGCGTTTACTGAAACGCCGGGAGTTGCCGCTGCAATTGCCGATATGTAGGTTACCGTGAAGCGGACAACTACAGTGAAAAACAGCTGTTATGCAAGTCTACGTTTTAACTTTTAACAATATCTAAGGAACGTGAACCAATTAAGGGGCTTGGTGTGGGGTGGATAAGCTCGGCGTATCAAAAAGGAATGTTTGTAACGCTTCCACTTGGGCCGTTCCAAATAAAAGGGAACATTAATTAATGGGAAGGACGGTTGTCTGGCGTTCTATGTGGTAAACAAGAATGAGCAAAGTTTGACTTTGAAGTCGCAGGTGACAATTTAAAAAGGTGCGGTTTCCAGGTACTCTTTGACAAAAGCCTTTGTGTTCGCTGATGCTGAGAGAAACCGTCAGCATAAATTTAATGTGTCAGGTTTAAACTCCTTCATTATCAGACTTTCTTGTTATACTTGCAACATCTAATCAAACTCATATTTAAAACAGAATAAATTCAACCTTGTGAGTTTAAGTGAATTCTATTTTTACTTTATAAAAGTAAGTGAATTCTTACACGTTTTAGGCTGCCTGGTATCCAAAAAGTCGGATTTGTTCCATTCACATGACTTTCCCTACATCTCTGCAACAAATTATTGTTAAAAAGCTTATGAAACAGTCTTATTAAATGCTTCCTTGTAAGTAGAAGTGAAATAAGGTAGTACCATAGGTTAAAGTGATAGTCACAACCTAGTTGCTATGTGAATGAAGTTCCTTTGTTTGTATGGACACGAGTTGGCAAATTCTGTATGAGTTTTTCAAAGCTGAAACCAAAAACAATGAATTTCTCAAAACCGATCAGCTCCACGAAAAAATGTATGCAACATAAATTGTGTGTTTTAATGTGCTCCACATTAGTAAGTTTTTGTCCATTTCTTACGGTTTAGCAGTTATGCAAAGTTCCGTAAAATTCACTCAGAATAAAGTAGTCTTCAATACAAATACAAATATTCGATACCTTGACTTCAAAGGAAATATAGCTTCGAGGTCCCCCGAGTCCAAAAAAAAAAAAAAATTCTGAAAAAGGTCCGTGAGTATCTGTGTTTGGTATCTTCCTAGGATGCAATACGAAGATTTTCGAGAAAATCCCCATTACATAGCAAATTTTTTGAAATTTTTGTTTTTCTCAATGATTGTTTAACGATGTTGATTAAAATAGCGTTTATTTAACCTATTTATAACAAAAAAAAATCTCATGTAATCCATTCACATCACTTT
The DNA here is from genome assembly GCA_030762935.1 of Hymenopus coronatus. NCBI lineage: Eukaryota > Metazoa > Arthropoda > Insecta > Mantodea > Hymenopodidae > Hymenopus > Hymenopus coronatus. The sequence goes on from CM060886.1 coordinate 136,915,096, forward strand.
CTCTATATCTCTGCAACAAATTTTTGTTAAAAAGTTTATGCTTCTATTTACTTCATGCTAAGTTAGAAAAAATTAGCAGAAATAGTCTCATTACTTGCTTCCCTGTAAGTAGAAGCGAAATAAGGGAGTAACATAAGTTAAGGTGATAGCAAAAGATGGTTGCTATGTGACTGAAGTTCCTTTCTTTGTATGGATAGGAGTTGACAAATTCCTGTATGAGAAAAGTGTTAAGTTTTTTAAGGCTGAAACAAAAAACAAGGAATATCTTAAAAACGATCAACTCCACTAAAAAAATGTGTATAACATAAATTGTGTGTTTTAATGTGCTCTACATTTTTGTGCAGTAAGTTTTTGTCTATCTCTTACGGTTTACCAGTTACACAAAATTCCGTAAAATTCATCCAGAATAAAGTAGTCTTCAGAGGCTATTCCCAGAAAATTCAAAATATGCATATTATTTATCAAGTATATAGTTTTAATATATGATATTTTTATCAAAATCCTTAGAGCCATTTTTTAGAAAATCAAAATTTTCGAAAATGTTTCCATTAGAAGTGCAGTTGTGGGTGGGGGGATTATCTTGAAAAGCTCTGTGTCGCATCCTTTGAAGATACTGAACTTAAATACCAAGTTTGGTATTTAACGGTCTTTTCGTTTTTGAGCTATGCTGCCCACAGGCACGCACACACACACACATACACATACAGACACACACATGGACATTTTTCTAAAAAAAATGTTATTCAGGTGGTCTCAAAACGTGTATTTCCGGTAAAATCTCGGTATCGAATTTTTGGGCACAATGCAATACCTTCTCTATACACTATGTATATAGTACGTATAGAGAAAGTAATTAAATATAAGTCCTGAGTTTTCTAGGAATAGCTTCTGAAGACCTGTTCATTCTGGATGAATTTTGCGTAAATTTGCATAACTGGTAAATGGTGAGAGATACACAAAAACTTACTGCTCAAAAAATGTATATCTCCTTAAAACACATAATTTTGTCATAAACGTTTTTTTTTTCTCCCTAAAGTTGACCGTTTTCGAGATATTCCTTCCTATTGGTTTCAGTTTTAAAATACTTAAACGTTTTCTCAAACGGGAACTTGTCAACTCCTGGCCACGCAAAGAAACAGATTTCAATCCCATAGCAACCACATTTTAAAACATTTGACTGTCGGTTTAGCCTAGTGTGCTCCCTTATTTCCCTTCTGCTTATAAGGAACTAAGTAATAAGACCGTTTCTGCTAATGTGTAACTCGATTAGCTTGAGTAGATAGAAGAATAAGCTTATTAACAATAATTTGTTACAGAGATGTAGAGAAAGTCATGTGAATGGAACACATCAGATGTTTTTTACTTTTTCTAGCCCCATATGTACAATTTACATAGGGATAGAGAAGATACTGTAATGCACCCAAATATTCGATACCCAGATTTCACCGGAAATATATGTTTTGGGGTCCCCTCAGTCCGAAAAAAACATTTTTAAAAAAAGGTCCGTGTGTGTGTGTCTTTCTGTGTGTGTGTCTGTGGACAGCATAGCCCCAAAACAAAAAGACCGTAAATACTAAACTTGGTATTTAGGTTTAGTATCTTCCAAGGATGCGACACGAAGATTTTCAAAAAAATCCCCCCACACAAACTATCCTTTACATGGAAAAATTTTTAAAAATATTGATTTTCTTAAAAATGGCTCTAACGATTTTTATTAAAATCTCATATATTAAAACTATTTATGTCCGAAATAAAATGTATATCTCGAATTTTTGGGGAATAGCCTCTTAAGACCTCTTTATTCTGGATGGATTTTGCTTAACTGCTAAACCGTAAGAGATAGAAAAACCTCACGACAAAACACACAATTTATGTCCTTTACGTTTTTGTTGTGGAGGTAACCGTTTCTGAGATATACTTGTTATTGGTTTCAATTGTGAAATACTTAAACTTTTCTCACAGAGGAAGTGTCCGTTTTTCTTTTGTTCTACTCCTGGCCAAGCAAAGAAGTGATTTACAATGACAATCGCATAACGATAGCTTTTAAAACATTTGACAATCACTTTAGCATAGTGTATTCCCTTATTCCCTTCTACTTATTAGGAACTAAGTAATAACATTCTGCTAACATTTATCTTGATTAGCATTGTGTACAAAGAAGAATAATCTTTTGTAAGAGTTTTGTAGAACAGCTAGAGAAAGTCATGTGAGTGTAACACATCAGATGTTTTTTTAATTCATAAAGCTCATAGCTACAAAGCAATTCTGCATGGATATGTTGGTAATGCTTTGCTTGAAACACAGTGAAAACGTGAACAAAGCCATATTTCCTCCACCCGCTGCAAACAAAAGACTGCCACGTGTTGCTAAATTACTCAGGCCCATTATATATCCCAAGCTGCACTGTTGTGGCAACAATGGAGGGCTAACAAGATAAGGGCTGTGGACAGGAAATTCCCAGCAGTTAAGTCCACGTGGACCCAGCTGACAAAAACACGCCCACCACAGGGAGCACGCTGGAATCGAACTGCTGGCCGATATTGTGTTTCAAGTTGAGAACAAGTATTTCACTACGCAGTTTTACTCTGACCCTAGTCCACCTGCTGGCAATCAAACATAACCAGCGTTGCCATCTTATCAACATAAAACATAGCTAAAAGTGGCTAAAATTATAAATAAATATCCGATGTGTTCCATTCACATGACTTACTCTACATCTCTGCAACAAATTATTTTTAAAAGGGTGTGCTTCTATTTACTTCATGCTAATCCAGAAAAATATTGCAGAAATAGTCTTATTACTTGCTTCCTTGTAAGTAGAAGCGAAATAAAGGAGTACCATAGGTTAAAGTGATAGTCAAAAGCTGGTTGCTATATAACTAAAGTTCATTTGTTTGTATGGATAGGAGTTGACAAATTCCTGTATGAGAAAAGTATACAATTTTTAAAGCTGAAATCAACAACAAAGAATATCTCAAAAACGATCAACTGCACGAAAAAAACGTATATGACATAAATTGCTCTACATTTTTATGTGATAAATTTTTGTCCATGTCTTACGGTTTAGCAGTTATTCAAAATTCCGTAAAATTCATCCATAATAAAGTAATCTTCACAGGCTATTCCCAGAAAATGCAACATATACATTTTATTTGTGAGGTAAATATCTTTAATATACGATATTTTAATCAAAATCGTTAGAGCTATTTTTGAGAAAATCAAAATTTTCGAAAAAGGTCCATGTAAAGGGTAGTTGGGGGTGGGGGGATTTTTCTCAAAATCTTCGTGTCGCATCCCTGGAAGATACCAAACTTAAATACAAAAATTCAAAATCTTCTCGGGCTTCTAGCCAGGTAATAACTTGGCTTGACACCAACGTTTCGAAGAAGTGCATCTTCCTCGTCTTCAGGGTGAACTGATCAGAACTGAGGAAGATGCACTTCTTCGAAACGTTGGTGTCAAGCCAAGTTTTTACCTGGCTAGAAGCCCGAGAAGATTTTGAATTAACACGTCGCCAGGAAAGCTATAGTTCTTATTTTAAATACAAAAGTTTGGTATTTTACCGACTTTTCGTTTTTGAGTTATCGTGTTCAAAGACACACCGACACACACATATACATGCTTTTTTTCGATACAGGGGACCCTAAAACATATATTTCCGGTCAAATCTCGGTATCGAATTTTTGGGTGGAGTGCAATACCTTCTCTATACTCTATGTATATAATACGTGTAGAGAAAGTAAAAATGGTACAAGAAAATTACCTACAGAATGTCCCACTTAAAATGACCTAACGAAAATTTTAAATTAATTTTATGTTTAATGATATTTTGTGAGTAATGGTATTGTTAAAACTTGTCACTTTTAGTTTCTATACACGTACTATGTACATAGTGTACAGAGAAGGTATTGCATTCCACCCAAAAATTCGATACTGAGATTTCACCGGAAGTATACGTTTCAGGGCCTCCTGTATCAAAAAAAAATTTGTAGAAAAAGGTGAGTGAGTGAGTGTGAGTGTGAGTGTGTGTGTGTGTGTGGTATTTAACATATTGCCATGGTAGCTCAGTGTTCGAGCAACCGGCTAGAGATTGGGATATCCGTGGTTCAAATGCCGGCTATGGAAGTGAATTTTTCAGTCTACCTATCCAACTCCTGTCCTACACAGGCTTCTGTGAGAAAACAATTAAAAGTATTACAATTGTCCACAATAGTTGCTATACTATGAATCCTGGGACTTTAAAGTACCTATAACATTGTAAGTGGCCATTGGGGTTGTCATCTAAAATTAATTTGGGATCACCTTATATAGTTTACCGGGAAACATGCGAGTCAGTTGACAAATTCAATACTGTGCCGGCATGCTGCCATGGCAGCTCAGTGGAAGAGCAACCGGAAACCGGATAGAGACCGGGAGATCCGTGGTTCAAATCCCAGCTATGGCATTGAATTTTTCAGTCTCACTCTACCTAACCAACTAGAGTAAGGTTTTCTAAATGTGTAAATAAAGTTTTGTGTTGACTATTTCGTTCATGACACGTGACGTAGAAAATGGCCAATCCAGTACATTGGCGCGAAAAATTCCAACCAATCAAACTCATTATCTCTGCATTTTAATTGTTGTTGTTTTTTATCACAGCCACGGGCAATTGTTTTTCTACATTTATCGCTCGTCTCATAATAATAGTATCAGTGTGCAGTAATATTCCCGTACATAATGGCGGAAGTTCCAAAACGTTTTGGGGAAAGGTCTATCGCTGAAATAGACATATTAACTGAAAACTCAAAGCAGTAGAATACTAAAAATCTGATGTGTTACACTCACATGACTTTCTCTAGCCGTTCTACAAACTTCTTACATAAGATTCTTCTTCTTTCTGCACCTTGTTAATCGAGGTATTCAGCACAATGTTCTTATTACTTAGTTCCTTATAAGTAGGAAGAAAATAAGGGAATACACTAGGCTAAATCGATAGTCAAATGTTTTAAAAGCTGTCGTTTCGCTTCTTTTCTTGGCCAGGAGTACAACAAAAGAAAAACGGACACTCCAGTCTCAGAAAAGTATAAGTACTTCACAACTGAAACTAATAACAATGAATACCTCGAAAACGGTAAGCTCCACGAAAAAAATGTAAATGACGTAAATTGTGTATTTTAACAAGGCCTACATTTTTTGTAAAGTAAGTTTTTGTCTATCTCTTACGGTTTATTAGTTATGTCAAATTAAGCAAAATTCATCCAGAATAAACAGGTCTTTAGAAGTTATTCCCAGAAAATTCAAGATATACATTTTATTTGTATATACGATATTTTAATCAAAATTGTTAGAGCCATTTTTAAGAAAACCAAAATTTTCCAAAACAATTCCATGTAAAGGGTAGTTTGGGATGGGGGGATTTTTCTCAAAATCTTCGTGTCGCATCCCTGGAAGATACTGAACTTAAATACCAAGCTTGGTATTTTAGCTACTTTTCGTTTTTGAGTTATCGTGGTCACAGACACACGGACACACGGACACACACACACACAGAGACCTTTTTCTGGAAATGCTTTTTTTGGATTCAGGGGGTCCTAAAACATGTATTTCCGGTGAAATCTCGGCATCGAATTTTTGGGTGGAATACAATACTTTTCTATCCCTATGTACATTGTACATACGGGGCAAGAGTAAGTAAAAACAACAGAGAGAGTTTGTGGAACCAGTTCAACGAATTCTGTGAGCAGCGATGCCATGATTTATGATTTTGACTTCAAGTTGCAGTGGTTTCGGTGCAAATATACGTCAAGACAAATAGGATTTTAGAATATTATTCTTCGTGTCCTTATAGGCTAATCATTGTTATTTTATTAACGAAATAGTCTTATTAAATACAACTCGAGCAAGAGCTTTTCTCTGGGTAAAAGTTGGATGATAATCTCGTTATTATTTAGTAATGCCAAATGGTCTGCCTTTTTTCTGGATGGTCCTCGTGCGTAAAGGTTTATCTCGTTAAACGTGGAGCAGAGAGTACACAAAGTGTGAAGGTTGATTGATTTACAAGCCGCATTGACAGCCGCTGTAAATCATGTGATACCTGAACAACGTGCGAACTTGGGACCCGAGCAGATGCGCATGAATACAAATGATGCCAGCATTGTTTGTGATAAATTAAAATTAGTCATCTGCATACAAAACATGGCAGAGGACTCTTGACCTTCGTCAGCGCCAATTATTACCATCAGCAACTGCCGACGTGTTCTCGTTAAAACTGTCTCTGGGCTTTCTCAGCCTACCCTCTTTCGTAATCCATTCCAGATAAATATTCCATACCTGCAAATGCGCGCTTTCACGCTCCCTCAATAAGAAAGAAATAAAGAAAGACGGAAGATAGTAAGAAAGGAATAAAGAAAGGAAAGATGGTAGTCAGATAGTAAGAAAGAAAGAGAGAAAGAATAGTGGCAAGGGTGGAAGATGTAAGAAAAAAAGGAAGGATGCAGATAGTAAGTAAGAAAGAAAGAAAGGAAGAGACAAAGAAAGGAAAATAGTAAGAACGAAACAAAGATAATAAGAAAGAAATAAAGGTAGTAAGAAAGAAAGAAAGTAAGAAAGAATAGTGGCAAGGATGGAAGATAATAGAAAGAAAGAAAGAAAGAAAGAAGGGAAGATGGCAAGAAAGAAAGAAAAGAAGGAATATAGTAAGGAAAAATCTTATGTGTTCCATTCACATGACTTTCTCTACATCTCTGTAACAAATTATTCTATTTACTTCATCTAATAGAAAAAAAATAGCAGAAATAGTGTTATTACTTGCTTCCTTGTAAGTAGAAGCGAAGAAAGGGAGTACCATAGGTTAAAGTGATACTCAAAAGCTGGTTGCTATGTGACTGAAGTTCCTTTGTTTGTATGGACAGGAGTTGACAAATTCCTGTATGAGAAAAGTATAAGTTTTTCAAAGCAGAAACCAAAAAACAAGGAATGTCTCAAAAACGATGAACTCCACGAAAAAAATGTATACATATAACATAAATTGTGTGTTTTAACGTGCTCTACATTTTTCGAGTAGTAAGTTTTTGTCCATTCTTACGGTTTAACAGTTATTCAAAATTCTGTAAAATTCACTCAGAATAAAGTACTATTCCCAGAAAATTCAAGATATACATTTTACTTGTCACATAAATATATTTAATATACAAAATTTTAATCAAAATCTTTAGAGCCATTTTTAATAAAATCAAAATTTTTGAAAAAAATGTCCATATAAAGAGTAGTTCCGGGTGGGGGGATTTTTCTCAAAATCTTCGTGTCGCATCCCTGGAAGATACTAAACTTAAATACCAAGTTTGGTATTTTACCGACTTTTCGTTTTTGAGTTATCGTGTTCACAGACACAAGGACACACACGGACTTTTTCCGAAAGTGCTTTTTTTAGATAAAGGGGACCCTAAAACATATATTTTCGGTGAAATCTCGGTATCGAATTTTTGGGTGGAGTGCAATACTCTCTCTATACACTATGTACATAGTACGTGTAGAGAAAGTAAAAAATGAAGGATGGTAGATAATAAGAAAGAAAGAAAGAAATAAAGAAAGGAAAGATGGAAGGAAGAAAGGAAGGAACGATCGAAGGAAGATAGTATGAAAGAAAAGAAAGAATAAAGAAAGGGAGGACGAAGGATAATAAGAAAGGAAGCAAGAAAGAAAGATAGTAAGAAAATAAGGAAGGAAGACATTAAGAAAGAATTCAAGGTAGGAAGAAAAAAAATAGCAAGAAAGAATGAACGAAAGGAAGATAGTAAGAAAAATGGAAGGAAAGAAAGAAAGATAGAACGAAGCAAATACATATTTTCAGATTCCGTGAATAAGAAAGAGAGAATGAAAGCAAGAAAACCTTTTTTATTTTCTCTACCATATATAATAAACATACTAGGTAGAGAATATATTTCATTCCACCAAGAAAGTCGATACCCTGACTTCACAGTAAATGCATGTTTCCAGACTCCCTGAATAAGAAACAAAATCTGGCGTGGTTCATTCACATGGTTTTCTCTACTCTCTGTAATGGGCCGCGTGACTCGCCAGAGTTTCTTGAAATGGCTGAGCTGGTATTCCGTTTCTATTGTAGTAAGGATTGCATAAGATCGACTCCACACGGGGGTGCCAGTATATTAGGGTTAGCTTTATAAAGCACTCGGAAACATTTTATTATCATCCGTCATCTGTTTCTGGTGTCATATGTCTTTCAATTCCTTCCCCTTTTCAGGATCCACCCCGTGCACTGACCTCTATTTTTTACTTTCTCTACACGTACTATGTACATAGTGTATAGAGAAGATATTGTATTTCACCCAAATATCGATACCCAGATTTCGCTGAATCCAAAAACAACATTTTTAGAAACATGTCCGTGTTTGTCAGTGTCTGGACAGCATAGCTCTACAACGAAAAGTCCGTTAAATACCAAACTTGATATTTAAGTTCAGTATCTTTCAAGGATGCGACACGAAGGTTTTCAAGAGCAGCCATCCATTCCCAACTACTCTTTACATGGAAAAAAAATTAGAACGTTTTTATTTTCTCAAAAATGGCTCTAAAGACAAATTCTTCTGACAAATAAAATGTATATCTTCAAAATTCTAGGTATAGCCTCTGAAGACATCTTTGTTGTGAATGCATTTTTCTAAATTTTACATAAGTAGTAAACCGTAAGAGATAGACAAAAAGTTACTACAAAAAATGTAGAGCTCCTTAAAACACACAAAACATGTCATATACATTTTATTCCTGGAGTAGACCGTTTTCGAGATACTCCTTGTTAGTGGTTTCAGTTTTAAAATACTTTACAAGAATTGTCAACTCCTGGCCGCGCAAAGAAACAGATTTCAATCCCATAGCAACCACATTTTGGAAAATGTGACTGTCGGTTTAGTCTAGTGTATTCCCTCATTTCCCTTCTGCTTATAAGGAACCAAGTAATAATATCGTTTCTACTAGTGTTTATCTCGATTAGCATGAAGCGGTAAGAAAAATAGGCTTATTAACAATATTTATTACAGAGTTGTAGAGAAAGTCATGTGAATGTAACACATCAGATTTTTTTTTATTTATGATGTGCACAGATACACACACAAACACACGCGGACATTTTTCTATTTTTTTCAGGGGACCCTAAAACGTGTATTTTCAATGAAGTCTCGTTATCGGATTTTTGAGTGAAATACAACACTTTCTCTGCTTACGTTCTATGTACTAAGCAGGAAAAGTAAAAATACATCGTGACTAACATAACGGCGTTATGTGAAGTTGAGTGACTCACCAGGTTTTTCTTGAAATGCCTGAGCTTGAACTGCATAGAGGATTCCGTTTCTATTGTAGTAAAGATTGCACAAGATCGACTCTACACGGAGGTGCCAGTATTTTAAGGTTAGCTTTATAAAGCACTCTGAAACATAAAAAAACTGCCATTTTATTATCATTCGTCATCTGTTTCTGATGTCATATGTCTTTTATTTCCTCCCCCTTTTCAGGAACAGCTCCATGTACTGGGTCTCTGCGTTTTTCATTTTTTTTTTTTTTTTTTTTTACAACTCCAGCCTCCTGCCGAAACAGTTTTAAAAGGCTTTACTTTTGTAACCTCGCCTGTACATGATTAAAAAGTTTCTTTTCTGTTCGTTTTCAAATGAAACTAAAAGCGGTGGTAGTGGAGGATTTCTAGGCAGGGTATTAATAGAATCCTTACGAACAACCGGGTTTTGACGTGATGTTCCTCGCGGCTAAGTGCTTTAGTGTTCATGCTCAAGTAAATGGAGAGTTTCACTTTGTTAAGTCACTTCTTTCACTTGTCACTAGGCGCGCTGCTGTCGTTTCTCACTTTGAAATAAAATCACAGATGTCAAAGATGTGGTCAGGAACTAAAGTTGGAAAACGAATTTTTTATTTTTAACTCCCTCATTCCTGGTAGGTAGAGAAAATATTGCATTCCACTATAAATTCTACACAGAAGTGTCATTACAACGCACGTTTCGAGGTCCGAAGGCATTTTACACGCCACTTACAAACTTGCACCGAATTCGGCTATTTGTCTGACGCTCTTTAGCACAAGAGTAAAAAGCTGATGTTTTCCATTCACATGACTTTCTCTAGCTGTTCCGAAAACAAAACTTTTATTCAAAATATTAATTTTATCTACATCATTCTAATCAAGATAATAAGCAGAATTAGTCCTATCCTTGTAAGTAGAAGGGAATAAGAAAACGCACAGGCTAAAGCGATAGTCTTGCCTTTAACAGCTGGTCACTGTGTGAAACAATTGAAATTCCCATCTCTTTGATTGCCAGTACACAAATGAGAAACGAGACGAAAGATGATTTCCCGTTTAAGAAAAGTTTAAGTGGCTAAAATTGAAACCAATAATCCGGAATATCTCGAAAACGGTTAATTCCACAGAAAAAATATATATGACATAAATTGTGTGATTTAATCATTATTATTATTACAATGTACATGATGTATAGAGAACATATTGTAATGTACCCAAAAATTCGATACCGAGATTTCACCGGAAATACACATTTTGAGACCCTCTGAATCCAAAACAGCATTTTTAGAAAAATGCCCGTGTGTGTGTGTGTGTGTGTGTGTGTGTGTGTGTGTGTGTTGACAGCATAGTTAAAAAACGACAAGTCCGTTAAACACCAAACTTGATATTTAAGTTCAGTATCTTCCAAGGATGCGAAACGAAGATTAAAAAAAAAAAAAAAAAAATCCCCCACCTCAACTACCCTTTACATGGAACATTTTTTTTTTTAAATCCCGTATGTTTAATATATGTTCATGACAAATGAAAGGTATATCTTGAATTTTTTGGGAATAGCCTCTGAAGACCTGTTCTTTACAGAAGATTTTTGTATAACTGGTAAATTGTAAGAGATAGACGAAAACTTATTACCCATAAAATGTAGATCTCGTTAAAACACACAATTTATCTCATATACTTCTCTTTTTCTTTACTTTTTTTTAAAGTTAACCGTTTCCGAGATATTCTTTTCTGTTTGTTTCAATTTTAAATTACTTAACTTTTCTTAAAAGGGAACTTATCTTTTTTTTTCGGTTCTTTTTGTTTTTGGTCATGACTTTTGCAAACAGAATCGAATTCAATTGTTTCACATAGCGACGAGATCTTAAAATACTGACTATTGCTTTAGCCAAGTGTATTCTCTTATTCTCCTTGCTTATAAGGAACTAACTAGTAAGACTATTTGTTCTAATGTATATCTAGAACAGCTGCAATAATAAAAGAATAAGCTTTAGTAAGAACACTTTGTTACAGAATGGGTAGAGAAAATCATATGAACCTAAAACAACCGATTTGTAGTTTCTCTACACGTACTCTGTACATAGTATGTATATAGAGAAGGTATTGTATTGCACCCAAAAATTCTATACCGAGATTTCACCGGAAATACATGCTTTGGGACCCCCTGAATGCAAATATGAGCATTTTAGAAAAAGGTCCGTGTGTGTCTGTAGCAGCATAGCTCAATAACAAAAATTCCCTTGAATACCAAACTTGATATTTAAGTTCAGTATCTTCCAAGGATGCGACACGAAGGTTTTCAAGAAAATCCCCAAGGACTCTTTACATAGAAATAAAATTCGAATTTTTGTTTTCTCAAAAATATATAACAATTTTGATTAAAATCTCTTATATTTAAGATGTATACATAACTAAATTGTATAACTTGAATTTTCTGGCAATAGTCTCTGAAGACCTGTTTATGTTGGATGAGTTTTGCATAACTGATAAACCGTACGAGATAGACAAAAACTTACTGCACAAAAATGTAGATCTCATTAAAACACACAATTCAAGTCATATACACTTTTCGTGGTGTTGACCGTTTCCCAGATATTCCTTGTTATTTCTCATACGGGAACTTGACATAGCAACCATATTTTAAAACATTTGATTGTCGCTTTAACCTAGTGTATTCCCTTATTTGCCTTCTTTGTACTTATAAGGAAGCAAGTAATAAGATTATTTCTGTTAATGTTTATCTTGCTTAGAATGAAGTAAATAAAAGAATAAGCTTTTTAACTATAGTTTGCTACAGAGATGTAGAGAAAGTCATGTGATTGGCACCATCAGATATTTTTTTGAAGTTGTAAGTCACTATTCCTTGTCACGAATGAGTGCGAACTTCCAAAGGCATTTAAAACGTGTATCTGAAGTAGATAGGTGCAAAGTTAAACGACAGTGTGTAGAGAAAGTAATGTGAATGTAACAAGTCAGCAGTAACAATGCTACAGCCACATGAAGCTGGATTACATTTGCGATTTTGTTACGGCAGTTGGGCCCAGAAGAGCTCCTTGATACGTTAACCCCAGCAGATATCTGATTCAGGATTCTGCAGTGGGCCTTGGGGACTAACCCTCGACAGCAGTCAATTTCAGATGCACCCCGGCCTCAAGGTGAAATACAGTTACTGAAGCCCTTGTGAGGGAGGAATGTCAAAGTATACCATCAGTTTATGGAAGAATGGTACTGCCACCTCTGTGGCTTAGAGGTAGCGTGAATATTTCATACTCTAGTCATACCGAGTTTCCTAGATGAGTTCTTCAGGCCCCTGCTTGACAACCACTCTGATTGGATACTTAATTTACCAATAATAGATATACCAGGTGTCCTGAAAAAGGATTACAATATTTGCAGAAGTAGTATGCAATATAAGAACAAAAATATGATGTGTTCCATTCACATGACTTTCTCTACATCTCTGGAACAAATTAATGTTAATAAGCTTATTGTTCATGCTATTCGAGATAAACATTAGCAGAAATGGTCATATTACTTGGATTAGAAAGGGAGATAAGGGAATACACCAGGCTAAACCGACAGTCAAATGTTTTAAAATGTGGTTGCTAAGAGATAGACGACCATTTCTTTGCATTTCTTTTCTTTCTCTACGCGTACTATGTACATAGTGTACAGAGAAGGTATTGTACTGCAGCCAAAAATTCCATACCGAGATTTCAACGCAAATAGATGTTTTAGGTCCCCTGAATCCAAAAAAAAAGCGTTTTTGGAAAAAGGTCCGTGTGTGTGTCTGTGGACAGCACAGCTCAAAAACGAACGTTAAATACCGAACTTGGTATTTAAGTTTGGTATCTTCCAAGGATGCGACACGAAGATTTACAAGAAAATCCCCCCACACCCAAATTCCTTTTACATGGAACTTTTTTTCGAAAAGTTTGATTTTCTCAAAAATGGCTCGAACGATTTTGATTAAATTATCGTATATTAAAGATATTTACCTGATTAAATAAAATGTATATCTTGAATTTTCTGGGAATAGCCTCTGAAGACTACTTTATTCTGGATGAATTTTACGAAATTTTGCATAAATGTTAAACCGTAAGAAATGGACAAAAACTTACCACACAAAAAATGTAGAGCACATTATTTACGTTATATAATTTAATATTGTACAATTTATGTTATATAATTTTTTTCGAGGAGTTGATCTTTTTTTAGATATTCCTTGTTTTTGTTTTCAGCTTTGAAAAACTTGTACTTTTCTCATACAGGAATTTGTCAACTCGTGGCCATACAAACAAAGCAACCTCAGTCACATAGCAACCAGCTTTTGACTGTCACTTTAACCTATGGTACTCCCTTATTTCGCTTCTACCTACAAGGAAGTAATTAATAGGACTATTTCTGCTAATTTTTTCTCAATTAGCATAAATAAATAGAAGAATAAGCTTACTAACAACAATTTGTTACACAGAAGTAGAGAAACTCATGTGAATGGAACACATTAGATTTGGGGGGGAATAGTGTTTAACACCGCTTTTATTACTTGTGGCACCGCAGGCGAAAGCAATGGTGATACATGGAATGAAGATAGAGCACAAATCTCACGTGCGGTTTACGATCCCGGGCCGTCTAAGTGAGAGGCGAGTGGGCTAACCATTTGGCCACGGCGCGGCCCTATTTCTTGCGTGGCCAGGAGTTAACAAGTTTCCGTAAGAGAAAAGTTCAAGTATTTTAAAACAAAGCAATAACACGGAATATCTCGAAAACGGTCAAATCCACGAAAAAATGTATGCGACATAAACTGTGTGTTTTAAGGAGATCTACATTTTTTGTGTATCAAGTTTTTGTCTATCTCTAACGGTTTACCAGTTATAGAAAATTAAGAAAAATGCATCCAATAAAGAGGTCTTCAGAGGCTATTCCCAGAAAATTCAAGATATACATTTTATTTGTCGTGTAAATGTCTTAGAGATAAACGGGTTTTAATCAAACTCGTTAGAGCCATTTTTGAGAAAAGTAACTTTTTCGTTTTTGAGATATGCTCACGGACAAACCGACACACACAAGGACATTTTTCTAAAAATGCCTTTTTGGATATAGGGGACTCTAAAATGTGTATTTCGGTATCGAATATAGTACGTGCCGAGAAAGTAAAAACAGTTTCTATAAACAATGGCAGTAAACGTAATATCTTCAGAGTTACGGTCATATTCTGAACGAGAAGAATATCTCGCACTCCAACTTTTGGTACAAAAAAAATCTGATGTGTTCCATTCACGTGACTTCCTCTAGCTTTTACAAACAAACTTTCCTTACTAAAGATTATACTTCTATCTACAGCAATGCTATTCGAGATAAACATTAGCAGAAACGGTGTTATTACTTGCTTCCTTGTAAGTAGATGGAAATAAGGGAATACACCAGGCTAAAGTGCTAGTCAATAGTTATTTATGATGTAAGAGCGTAAAGTCGTGGTTTTTGATTCGAGCGGGAATCTTGTGAAACGAGACGCAGTCCCACAAAGCTTCACAAAAAGAAAAAAAATATATATATATATAGGTAAAAGAAAAAAATCTGATGTGTTCCATTCACATGACTTTCTCTACATCTCTGCAACAAATTATTGTTAAAAAGCTTATTCTTCTATTTACTTCATGTTAATCGAGAAAAATTAGCAGAAATAGTCTTATTACTTGCTTCCTTGTAAGTAGAAGCGAAATAAGGGAGTATCATAGTTTAAAGTGAGTCAAAAGATGGTTGCTATGTGACTGAAGTTCCTTTGTTTGTATGCACAGGAGTTGACAAATTCCTATATGAGAAAAGTATAAGTTTTTTAAAGTTGAAACAAAAAACAAGGAATATCTCTAAAACGATCAACTCTATGAAAAAATATGTATATAACATAAATTGCATGTTTTAATGTGCTCTATATTTCTTGTTTGGTAAGTTTTTGTCTACCTCTTACGGTTTACCAGTTACACAAAATTCCGTAAAATTCATCCAGAATAAAATAGTCTTAACAGGCTATTCCCAGAAAATTCAAGATATACATTTTATTTATGAGGTAAGTATCTTTAATATGCGATATTTTAATCAAAATCGTTAGAGCCGATTTTAAGAAAATCAACATTTTTTCATTTTTTTCCATGTAAAGGGTAGTTTGGGATGGGGGGATTTTTCTCAAAATCTTCTTGTCGCATCCCTGGAAGATACTAAACTTAAATACCAAGTTTCGTTTTTGAGTTATCGTGTTCACGGGCACACACACACACACACACACACACGGACCTTTTTGCGAATTTTATATCTATAAGGGACCCTAAAATATATATTTCCGGTGAAATCTCGGTATCGAATTTTTGGGCGGAGTGCAATACTTTCTCTATATACTATACACATAGTGCGTGTAGAGAAAGTAAATAGAAAATAAAACATATGTGACAAAAACAGTGTGTCTTAACACGATCTATGCACATTTCTAGATTTTTTTCTAACTTGCTGTTTACCAGTTATGCAAATTATCCAAAATGAAGAGGAATTCAGAGGCTATTTCCAGAAAGTTCAAGATATACGTTTAATTTGTCCTGAAAATATCTTAAACATACTGTGTTTTCATCAAAATTGTTTCAGCCATTTTCGAGAAAATCACAGCATTGGAAATTGTTTCCATATATTGGGTAGTTATACTAAACTTAAATACCAAGTTTGGTATTTTACCGACTCTTCTTTTTTAAATTATTATAACACACACAGGAGCGCGCGCGGAATTTTTTCTAAAAATATTTTTTGGATTCAGCGGACCCTAAACGTATATTTCCGGTATCGATCTACGTACATACTATGTATGAAGTAAGGAATTATGTAACGATGGAACTGTAAGGGATAGGCAAAAGCTTAGCTTACTAAAGAGAAAATCGCAACTTTTTACTTTCTCTTCGTGTACAATGTACATACTGTATAGAAAAGGTATTTGTATTGCACCCAAAAATTTGATATCGAGATTTCACCCGAAATATATGCTTAGAGACCTCCTAAATAAAAAAAAAAAAATGTTAGAAAAATGTCCGCGCGCGCGTGTCTGCCTGTCTGTCTGTGGGCAGCATAGCTAAAAAACGAAAAGGCCGTTAAATAATAAACTTAAAATTTAAGTTCAGTATCTTCTAAGGATGGGACACGAAGATTTTCAAGAATATCCCCCCCAACTACACCTCACACGGAAAAATGTTCGAAAATTTAGATTTTCTCAAAAATGGCTCTAACGATTTTGATTAAAAGTCGTAAATTAAAGAATATTACATGGCAAATAGAATGTATATCTTGAATTTTCTGGGAGTATCTTCTGAAGATCTGTTCATTCTGGATGAATTTTGACGGGTTTTGCAAAGCTGGTTAACCGTAAGAGAAAATACAAATAATATAGATCTCGTTAAAACACACAATTTATGTCACATAAATATTTTTCGTGGAATTGACCGTTTTCGAGATATTCTTTGTTATTGGTTTCAGTTTTAAATTACTTATACACTTATCTCATGCGGGAACTGTCAACGATTGGCCACGCAAAGAAACTGATTTCGATCCCATAGCAACCACATTTTAAAACATTTGACTGTCGGTTTAGCCTAGTGTGTTCCCTTGTTTCCCTCCTACTTATAAGGAACTAAGTAATAAGACCGCTTCTGATAATGTTTTAGCATTAAATATATAGAAGAATAAGCTTATTAACAATAATGTGTTACAGGGATGTAGAGAAAGTCTTATGAATGGAGCACATCAAATATTTTTCGTGGAGTTGACCGTTCTTGAGATATTCTTGTTATTAGTTTGTTTTAAATTATTCATACTTTTTTCATACAGGGATTTGTTAGCTCCTGTCCATACAAAGGAACTTGTCACATAGCAACAAGCTTTTGACTATCACTACTAAGGTTTATCTAGGTTAGCATGAAGTAAATAGAAGAATAGGTTTTTTTAACAATAATTTGTTGCAGAGATGTAGAGAAAGTCATGTGATTGGAACACAACAGATTTTTAAAATACACAATTTCTTAAAGATGCTTCTTTCGTGGCTTCAGCATTAGAAAATATTCTATGTTATACGGTTATATCATGTAACGGAATGATGTACCGCGCACATAAATACACTTTGGTTTAAACACGAGGTGACTTGTGACAGTTACTGGAGGAACATGTTTCCATGGAAACTATTGCTCTAGCCAGTAGGATTCCAGCTCCCTCCTTTCCCTTAGCCCACAAGCTGAGCTTTAAGAAGTAGCATGGTTGCCAGATACTGCATTGCAGCACATGCTTTCATACAGGTAACAAAAGCGCGTCTCAATCTTAAAATACAGCAGGCGTAAATGGAACGCAGTGTTGCCACATGACTATACATATACGTCTACCAATTGAATATCATATTGTGAATCATAAATCATCAAATAGTAAAAAATTGTGCACTGCTATTTAAGGATTTTATAGAACACTTATTATAGTTTTATTACCTATAAATAGGGTTTGTTTAGACATAAAAGATATCAAGTATGGAGATATAAAATTATAAAAGTTTTAATTTTCTAAGCCATCATCATCATCATTGTTTACTCTTGATAAAATTGTATTCAGATGGGTGGGACATTTTAAAACAGCAATGAATGAAACTTGCGCCGCATTGTATTTCGCTGTTCCATTGTACTGCTTTAACCTAGTGTGTTTTTGTTTCCGTTATCCTTTTCGCTTTCTTTTTAATGGCGCCCTTACGGGTCCTTCATTCGCTTCTTTTTACGTTTTCTGCACGTAGGTACTATATACATAGTGAGTTGAAAAGGTTTTGCATTGCACCCAAAAAGTCGATAACGATAGTTCAGACGAAAAACATGTTTTGAGACCTCTGAATTAAAAAACAAAACAGTTTTTACAAAAAGACCAGTGTGCATGTCTGTGTGTGTAAACCGAAAAGACCGTAAATACCGAACTTGATATTAAGTTTAGTACTTCCAGGGTTATTTCTAGTATTTTCTAGGGATGCGACACGAAGATTTTCAAGAAAATCCGCCCATCGCAAACAATTTTGTTTTACTAAAAATAGCTCTAGTATATTTCATTAAAATGCCTTATATTAAAGATATTAACAACACAAATAAAATGTACATCCTGAATTAGCTTCTGAAAGCCTCTTCATTTTGGATGAAGTTTGCAAAACTTCTAACTTTAAGAGCTAGACAAAAATACAAATCTTATTAAGACACACAATTTCTGTAATGCACATTTTTTGAAGAGATCATTATTTCCGAAATATTCCTTGTTGTTCGTTTTAAACTGCGTAACTTTTCTTAAAATGGGTTCACCTTTAGTTTCACCTCTGTTTTGTTCTACTGTCGGTCATGCAAATCGAATCAAAATTCAATTGTTTCACATTGCGACAGCTGTTAAAAGAGTTGAATGTCCTTAAGCCTAGTGTATTCCCTTATTTTCCTCCTACTTACAAGGAAGTAATAAGACTATTTTTTTTGTAGCTTAACGTCCTTTAACCTGGTTTGGTCATATCGGACGATGATATGATGCTCAAATGATCTCGGGGTCCATGGAGCTTAAAGTTACTCGACATTCGTCTTCTCAGGATAAGGGGAAACCCCGAAAAAAACCTTACCCGGGTAACTCACCCTAAGTGAGACTCGAACTCACGACCTTTTGAACGTGAGGCAGACATGCTACCCAGGCGGGCAATAAGACTATTTCTGCTTACGTTTATCTCGATTAGCGTGAATTACAGAGAAGAATGTTTTTTAAAGAAATGTTGAAGAATGGGTATAGAAAGTCGTGTGAAATCAGCACATATAAGTTCCTTACTTTCTCTGCCAAATACTACATAGTAGTTAGAGAAATAATTATATTCCACACAAAAAATACTTGTATACAGGAATTTCACCGTAAATACATATTTTGAGGACCCCTGGTTAAAAAGTTTAGAAAAAAACGTCCGCGTGTATTTAACTTTCGATTAAATGCCAAATTTGGTGTTTAAGTTTAGTACCTTCCAAGGATACTACACGAATATTTTCAGAAAAAGGCCCTCCCCAACTACATTTAATGGATTAATTGTAATATTTTCGATTTCCTCAAAAATGAATCTAACGATCTTGAATTTCCTTCATTCTGAATGAATTTTGGATAATGGTAAAGCGTAAGAGTTAAACAAAAACTTACTACACAAAAAATGTAACTCTCGATAAAACACACAATTTATGTCATATACATTTTTTTTCTGGAAAATGTGAATGTTGTGTTATTTATGGACGCTCCTCAACTACCTACTGTGGTTCTCAGCGTCCCATTCTAAATTCGCGCTTAATTTTGCTCAGAGGCCTCTCTATCAGGCTTGAGGTTCTTTTAAATCTACGACACGGGACCAACGGCTTTACTTCCCTTCCAAAGAAAGTCATGCTAAGAATGTTTACACCCGAAAAAAAATCCATCGTCCTCCGCCTGGTTTGAATCCGCGACCCTGGATATATATATTTATTTCTTCTGGAGTTAGCCGTTTTCGAGATATTCCTTGTTATGTATTTCAGTTTTAAAACACTTAAACTTTTCTCATACGGGAATTTGTCAACGCTTGGCCACGCAAAGAAAAGGATTTCAATCCCATAGTAACCACATTTTAAAACATTTGACTGTCGGTTTATCCTAATGTATTCCCTTCTACTTACAAGAAAGCAAGTAATAAGACCGTTTGAGCTAATGTTTATCTTTATTACCATATAGTAGAGACAAGAATAAGCTTATTAACAATAATTTGTTATAAAAATGTAGAGAATGTCATGTGAATGGAGCACATCAAATTTTTTTTTTTTCTTCGTTTGAGTTCGATGCTATAACTTTTAGATTTTATTGCCCTGTGCATCTGATTAAACATTTGACAGTCGTTTGCGCGTTATATACAATACTGAATAACGTATTTTGGTTAGACAGTCACTTTTTAACAAAGAATAGATAATATATGTAACGGTACACAAGGCCATGTGGGCGTACGTAAGATTTTAAGCAGATATTATGACGAAAATATAATAGCTAATGTGGCGTGATAGCAGAAAACTACGTTCATGCTATGTAGAGTTATGTTTTTAAGTTTATCATAAACTGTTAGCATAGAACAGAGAATAGCTTGTGTAATATTTGAAAGACATGACAGCCGTCAAGCTAAGCTGAGAGGAAGGTCGTTGCTATAGAAACGTAAACAAACACTTTTCTTCCGCACGTGGCAGAAGGCTGCAAACCTTTTAACGAATGCACTTTATGACTAAAGTATCGCAAAGTACATGCATTCGATTGTAGCAATATTATTCAAATGAGGCGTAGATACGTAAAGCTATGTTAAATAAATACATTTTTACTTTCTCTACACGTACTATGTACATAGCGTATAGAGAATCTATTGCATTCCACCCAAAAATTCGATACCGAGATTTCACCGCAAATACACGTTTTAGGGTCCCCTGTATAAAAAAAATTAGAAAAAGGTCCGTGTGTGTCCGTGAACACGATAACTCAAAAACGAAAAGTCGGTAAAATATCAAACATGATATTTAAATTTAGTATCTTCCATGGATGCGACACGAAGATTTTGAGAAAAATCCCCACACCCCAAACTACCTTTTACATGGAAAAAATTTCGAACATTTTGATTGTGTTAAAAATTGCTCTATAAATTTTGATTAAAATACCGTATACTAAAGATATTTCCATGGAAAATAAAATGTATATCTTGAATTTTCTGGGAATAGCATCTAAGGACCTCTTTATTCTGGATGAATTTTGCTGAATTTGCATAACTGGTAAACCGTAAGAGATATACAAAATTTTATTACACAAAAAATGTAGATCTCATTAAATCACACAATGTATGTCATATACGTTTTTTTTTTTTTCGTGTAATTGAGCAATTATATATTTCAAGTTATTTGTTTCAGATTTAAAATACTTAAACTTTTCTCACACGAAATGTCTAAACTCCTGGCCATGCATAGAAACGGATTTCAACCACATGGCAACCAGCTTTTAAAAGATCTGACTATCGCTTTAGCCTAATGTACTCCCTTATTACTGTTAATGTTTATCTCGATTATCTTATAGTATATAGAAGAACATGCTTTTTAAGAATAATATGTTACAGCGATGTATCATTTTTGTTGTTGTTGTTTCAGGTTACGTTATGCATTTTTGTTGTTGTTGTTTCAGGTTACGTTATGAAGTTCACATATTCTTACCTGCCCTTGTAGACAGCTTTAGTCCACCCCGAGGCCACGAACTCGAGATCTGTCACTTCCTGAAGAGAGGAACAATTGATAAGCAGTGAACTGCTATGCGGCCAGCGTAGTCCTGGACCCACGACGTCCTGGCTACGGTTGGGGTACATGTCCACGTGGTAGTCATCATGAGGGTATCTTCTACTGTTGCTCCTCGCCTTGTTGACGCCGTGAACGCGGAACACCGGTCCGAATAGCAGCACTCCAGCTACCAGGAACAACGACAGATACACGGTAACAAAAAGGCATAGCCCAGAACAGCGTGCCTGATGTAGGAACATGTCTTCATAACCTCACATTACACTGCAGTTCACGGATACATTTTTGTGACGTGCTTATCAACAATTTCCAGTAATGTACAATGTCGACAACACACACGTTGAGGTTATTAATGCATCGTTATGATATTTTACTGCGTGTTTATAACATTTCTAAGCTTTAGTTTTTGAATGTACAAGTTCTCACCTTTTACACACAGCTTCTGTTTTGTTTTATACAGAAAACCAGGAAATTATTTGCAGATAATTGTTTATATAAACACAGAAGAATCACATTTTCAACAATTGACTATAATATTCGACATTGTTTGGTAAGTAATGTTTTTAATACCGGCTCATTTGTTTGGAATGACGCAGTTTCCGGTATGATAATTGTAGCGTTGCACTAGTAATGAAAAACAAGCGAGCGAAGCGCTGCGACACTACCTACACGGTCGGAGCCTCGCGAACTAATGCGAGCTGGCTGGCTCAGTGCAAGTTCACACACAAACACGTGCCAGGCGATCGATTGCTAGCTTCCCCCACTACCACGCCGTCGTCGCCGTCTTCCAATCATGGGATCCATTCAGAAACAAGTGGGATAAGTGCACTCGACATGGAAGGGCGAGGCACTTTACTTCAACACCCTCGAAATAACACATTCCTTGTGTGGTGATTATAAACATTTCACCCTAACACGCATTTCATACCGATACATAAACAGGAACACCATTTAAATCGCCACATTAAATGACAATATTTCAGAAAATATAGTAAACATAAAGTTTGGTTTTGTATAGGGATGCCATAAATCACGGAAAACCGGAACTGTTCCGATTTCGAGGATTAGTAACACTGTTCCAACCCGATTAGTATGTTCATTTTTATGATTTCCATTATGAAATGCACTTGAAATTTCTCCCTCAACCGTTATTATTACTATTTGATCGAAAACTTGGCTACAATATCCTTGGTTTAAATTTATCGATTAGTGTTGCTAAGCTATCGAATGTTCTCGTAGCTGGTGATAGGCATTTGTTAATCACACGTTGATTGAGTGTTGCTAAGCTATCGAATGTTCTCTTAGCTGGGTATTTAGGCACCTTCATGCCAGGGCTCTTAAGGGAGATTCCCTCTTCAGCCTAGTTTGGTTTCTACTTTCTGTACACGTACCATGTACATAGTGTATAGAGAAGGTATTGCACTCCACCAAAAAATCCAATACCGGAATTTCACCGGAAATATATGTTTTAGGATCACCTGTATCCAAAAAAAGTATTTTCAGAAAAAGGCCCGTGTGTGTGTGTGTCCGTGTTATTGTGAACACGATAACTCAAAAACGAAAAGCCGCTAAAATACCAAATTTGGTATTTAAGTTTAGCATCTTCCAGGGATGCGATACAAAGATTTGTAATTTAATGACCCTATGAAAAATTAGGAATGACGTGGCAAATCCCAGAAAATTCAAGATATCGTTTTGTTTGTCTTGTATATACGTTAAATATATAGTAGTTTAATTAAAATACATGCTTATAACAGAATTCGATCGAAACCAAACATAGCCCCAAACCATTTTGGCTTAATTAGTATTAAATTTGAATTTAATTACTACTGATATCTATTAATTAAAATGATATTATCATTTGCACAAACTGATGATAAAATTATACAGAAAGGAGCTGTGTATTTTAATTATTTGTGTAACTGAGTATAAAATTACAATAGACCACCAGGCTGGCAAACATATGAGAGAGTAATTACATAGGTATCTGTAGGCACAATTAAAAACCGGTTCACGTCCTGATAATTGTTTAATCACAACTTGACATTTCCTATGTTGTAAAAACTATTTTGATTGACCGAAAAATCTTATGGGTTCCATTCACGTGACTTTCTCTACATCTCTATAAAAATGATTGTTAAAAAGCTTATGCTTCTATTTACTTCATGCTAATCGAGAAAAAAATAGCAAAAATAGTTTTTTTTACTTATTTCCTTGTAAGTAGGAGGGAAATAAGGGAGTAGCATACGTTAAAGTGATAGTCAAAAGCTGGTTGCTATGTGACTGAAGTTCCTTTGTTTAAGTGGACAGGAGTTAACAAATAAGTAATTTATAGCTGAAACCAAAAACAAGAAATATACCAAAAACGATCAACTCCACGAAAAAAATGTATATAACATAAATTGTGTGTTTTAACGTGCTCTACATTTTTTGTGTGGTAAGTTTTTGTCCATCTCTTACGGTTTATCACATATGCAAAATTCTGTAAAATTCATCCGCTACTCCCAGAAAATTCAAGATATATATTTTATTTGTCATATAAATAGCTTAAATGTAAGAAATTTTAATTAAAATAGTTAAAGCCATTTTGAGAAAATCATAATTTTCCAAGTAAAAGGGTAGTTGGGTGTGGGAAGATTTTCTTGAAAATCTTGGTGTGACATCCTCGGAATATACTGAACTTAAACACCAAGTTTGGTATTTTATGGACTTTTCGTTTTTGAGCTATGCCGCTCGTAGATGGGTGTGGGGGGATTTTCTTGAAAATCTTGGTGTGATATCCTCGGAATATACTGAACTGAAACACCAAGTTTGGTATTTAATGGACTTTTCGTTTTTGAGCTATGCCGCTCGTAGATGGGTGTGGGGGGATTTTCTTGAAAATCTTGGTGTGATATCCTCGGAATATACTGAACTGAAACACCAAGTTTGGTATTTAATGGACTTTTCGTTTTTGAGCTATCCCGCTCACAGACACACATACAGGCATTTTTCTAAATATTCTTTTTTTACGGATTCAAGGGGTCCCAAGTCATGTATTTCCGGTGAAATCTCGGTATCGAATTTTTTTGTGTAATACAATACTTTCTCTATACACAATGTGCAAAAGTCACCAGAATGAAGAGGTCGCTAGAAGCTTTTCACAAGAAATTTAGGATGTACATTCTTCTGTCCTCTAGATATCTTGAATATTTCAATGAAGTTGAGTCGTTTTTGAGAAAATGGAAAATTTTGAAAAATCCTCCATGTAAAGAATAGTTTGTGGTGGGAGAATTCTCTTGAAAATCTTTATGTCGTACCCTTGCAAGATACTGAACGTGGATATTAAAAGAATAACTGAGTTATGTTGTTCACACACATACGCGGACCTTTTTCTAATAACGTTTTTCTTTAAACAGGGGACCCTAAAATAAGTATTCCCAATGAAATATCGAATTCGAATTTTTAAATGTTTTGCAGTACCATCTCTATGTTTGGTGTGAAATTGCCTTGTGATTGACATTCCTGCTGAGACGTGGCTGTCTCGATACGCTGTTGCATACTTACTCGCTGTCAGTCTACAGCTTCCTCTAAAATGAATTCTTTCCATGCATTTTCCATCACACTTCTCGTATGTTGAACTACTTTTTTGCATTTCTCACTAGTTACCAAATCTATTTCTTTCAACATTGGCTCCTGTACTTCACTAAATGTAAAAGTTTTATTATTTCGGATAACATAACCTCAACTATGTATCACGTCTGTAAGACATTTTGAAATCACAGTGTCACTCGTGGTAGTTCTAGGATGAGAACAATAGCAATATCTGTGATATATAAAAGGTAGTAACAATTATAAATGTAACTCCTTACGGACTCACTGTATATAACACAACTAAACTTTTCACAGAAGGAAATCAAACAATCATCATGCATGAGAACGTGCACATAGATTTCCTTTGAACCCGTAGATGTTGCAACACATGATGTCTCTGACGGTTATGTATTCTTGCACTATGATTGGTCAGCAACCTGACCAGCAGACGACATACCCCACAAGTCTCAATCATAAGGAAATTTCTCTCCGACCGTACCAATGTACTATACCCCCCTCCCACGCTGAATCCTTGCACTTGACAGTTAGGAGTTACGTTGGCACACCCACAGAAAACAAATGAACATCTTTACCCGTTTGGCTTTCTGAACCAATCACAAAGCAGCATTCCGGTCGGTTGGTCAGACAACGGAAACGCATCTAGATGCCGCACCGTTGCAATATCTGGCTATTTCCAACCATGTGCTGCAACTCCTAACACGTGCGTTGAGCTGTTCTGTGCAGGCTACGCATTATTCGTTGTTATTGTTGCTGTTTGTTTGTAGTGAGGGAACATAACAAGACTTTCACAATTGTAGAGGTGGAGAGACTTTTGCGGGAAGGTGTGGCAAGAGTGGACGCGGCTTCATGGAAGAAGAAAGTGAATCATGTTCACAAAATAATACGAAAATCACAGGAATAAGACGGAATCATCAGTGAGTGTGAACCACTAATGATACATCTTGGTGACGACGACGATGTTGATGATGACAATGACGAGTATCCTTTCCAGAATGATGACGACGGAGAATTGGATGGAATTTTTTTTTTTGGTAGTGTTTAACGCCCGCTTTAACTACTAATGGCACCGCAGGCGGTTGGATGGAATTGAGCCATTAAAATTCTAAACCGGTGAAAATCACTTTGTTATACCTTTCTGTCATTGTAACGAGCTATTTTGCATTTTTGTTCAATATTGTCGTAAATAACTAATGTATTTAAATGCGTTATAGTAACACTGTTATTTTCAATTAATATCAATAATAGCGAATTACTTTCATTATTCATCGGAATTTATTTACAATGTACACTGGTTATATTCGTCTTTACACATGAAAGAGACATTTGTAATCAGCTGTTGTTGTTTACTAGGTACTCTGGCAACGCCGCAAAGGCAGCATAGCCAACCTTACGCGAAACTACCGGAACTGTCAAGTGCAAAGATTCAGCGGCGGGGGTATAAGTAGCGAAATTAAAAAGTGATTATTCTATTTACGTTACGCTACGATATGATTTTACATAGAATGTTTTTTAATTTAGACAAGAAGTGAGCTCTTTAATAAAACATAATGAAATAAGTATTGGGATGGAAAGAAACGTAAACTTTTAAGCATGTCCCTCAAATGACGCAATTGTGAACTGTAGACGTATTTATCTGGGCAAGTTAAACATGATGCGCAGTGGCATGATCTGATTGCTGCAGTCGGAAGGCAGCCCATATCTTCGTGCGTTTACATACTGCAGCGGGGTATCGCTTGTGGCGGGATTTTTAAGGTTGGTTTGCCATTTTATGACTAGATTTGGAAGGATAAGAAGGACTTAAGAGCAGGATCTCTTTTTGGGATTTTCTCACTTTATGTGTGAAGAAAAAAAAATCACTTTTTTTTCGGTTTGCCCCAGTTTATCCATTTTCACAGATTATTTATTTGTTCCCTCTGACTTCCGTTTCCTCATTTACTAATATTATTTACATACCACATGTCACACACAGTAAACTTTTCTACAAGAATTCAGGGCAGCTCCTCTACAGCAATAGATAACATATTCATAAATATAGATAGAATTAAAACTTCAATAACCTTACCATTTGCAAATGGCCTTTCACATCATGAGGCACAAAACTTCTCATTAAAGAGATTAACCTAAAGTTAAAACCAAACTATAAATATTGTAGAACACGAAAAGTAGATGAAAGCACCCTCACATTGTTTAAGTATGCCCTTCAACAAGAATTATGGTCTGAAATCTATGAAATAAGTGGAGTCAATCATTTCTTACAACATTTCAACTCTCACTTTGTAGCATCCTTTCCAGTCAAATATCGTAAAATACTTAATCAGAAGGAAAATAACACCTGATTACAACAGGCATTAAAACTTCTTGCAAACGTAAGCGAAAATTATACCAAGAACTGAAATATAATAAGACCCCAAACTTAGAATGTCATTACAAAAAGTACTGTAAAATTCTAAAAGAAACAATAAACGCTGCTAACATATTGCATTATTATAAAGAGTTATCCAATTCTGATAGTAAAATAAAAACTATCTAGAATATAATAAAAAGAGAAACAGGTAAAGGCTCTCAAGAAAGCTCTCCAATTCCACTGAATTCCGCTAATCAAAAAATTGATGATCCTCAAAAGGTTGCAGATATTTTTAATAATTTCTTTTTGAATGTAACAGACAAATTAAATATAAATTATGGGTGTAAAGAATCAACATTAACTTTTTTGAAAACTTCTTTCGTAAACAGAGTCCGTGAATTTAAAGTAAAAATGACTACACCGTTTCAAATAAAAAATATAATAAATTTGCTCAAGACCAAACATTCCTTTGGATATGATGAAATATCAAGTAAAATCCTAAAAGCATATTCTGACCTAATAAGTACTTCCCTTAGCTATTTATGTAACGAATCACTAAAGAGTGGAATATTTCTTGACAGAATGAAGCACTCTATTGTCAAAACACTTTTTAAAACAGGTAAACAAGATAATATCTCAAATTATAGACCTATATCTCTCTTGTCTGTTTTCTCAAAAGTGTTTGAGAAAGTAATGTTCAATAGGCTCTATAATTACTTGGAAAAGAACAACTTACTTGTCAAAGAACAGTTTGGCTTTAGAAAAGGAGTAGCGACAGATAATGCAACCTACAAGCTCACACATAAAGTGTTAACAGCGTTAAATGAAAAGGAACATGTCGGTGGAATCTTTTGTCTGATAGTTAAATTAAATTTCTATGGAATAAAGAATAACGTATTTGATTGGTTCATTTCATACCTAGAGAAGAGAAAGCAAAGGGTTGAAATTAACAACTCCAATGGGTATCAAAAAAGAGCCTCAGAATGGAAATCAGTAAAACATAGTGTTCCCCAGGGATCAATCTTAGGGCCTCTCTTGTTCTTGGTTTACATAAATGAGCTCCCTTTATACATTAACAGTATTGCAAGTATTTATTTATTCGCAGATGACACTAGTGTTCTAGTAACAAGTAAAGATTTCAATGAATGTGTAGTTTTTTTGTTTTTTGTTTGGTAGTGTATAACGCCCGCTTTAACTACTAATGGCACAGCAGGCGGTGACACTGATGATACATGAATGATGATGGAGCACCGGTGGAATGCGATGGCGGGGGAAACCGGAGTACCCGGAGAAAACCCGCCCCAGCGCCGTTTTGTCCACCACAAATCTCGCATGCTAGGTGAGAGTCGAGTGGTCTAACCACTCGGCCACGGCGCGGCCTGACTGTGTAGTAAAATTAAACTATGTTCTAAATTATATGTCAAATTGGTTCAAAGCAAACAAACTCCCAGTAAACCTTGAAAAGACAATTAAATTTATAACTACTCGCTCACCACAAACGCACATAGAAATAGGAATTGATACATTGTTAGAACAGCTAAATGAAGTCCAATTTCTTGGCCTTCAGGTAGATAAGCAGTTGGACTGGAAGTCACATCACACCTAAACTTAGCTCAGCATGTGATGCTCTCCGTGCACTGGTTAAATTTCACTCAATCAATACACTTAAATTGGTGTATTTTGCCTACTTTAACTCCATCATCGAGTATGGAATAATATTCTGGGGTAATTCAATGGATAGTAAATGCATATTCCAGATAAAAAAGAAAGCTAAACGAATAATCTGTAATGCTTATAGCAGACAGTCATGCAAAGAACTATTTCAAAAATTGGGCTTACTCACCTTACCTTGTGTTTATATATTATCTATTTTAAAATTCTATGCAGTTAATCGACATAGTTTTATAACAAACATGGAAATTCATAACATTAATACTAGACATAAGGGATTGATTCATCGTCCCAATGCCAATCTTCGTTGCTTTCAGAAAGATGTATATTATGAAACAATCAAGATATTTAACGCTCTCCCCAGTAATCTCAAAGAAAATCTTGGGAATTTCAGGGCCTCTCTTAAGGAGTACCTTTGCAATAAATCATTTTACTTTGTAGCTGAATATGTAAGTGACAAATCTGTCTGTCAACAATCATTGTGTTTATAAATATTACAAAGTATTGCATTTTGTGTATATTAGTGTGTGTGTGTGTGTGTGTGTGTGTTTTATATTAAAATTAAACTGATGTATACTTTGACTTGCACGAATGTGTCAAATGAATTTTTTAGTATTTAGCAATGACACAAGGTCTGTAAAGCCTGATCTTTTGATATTTTACACTCTAGTACATAATTGTAAATTTGAATTGGAAATTCTATAACATATTTGTAAATATGTATTGTAATTTGTTGACATTTATGAAGAGTACATAATACAATAATCATGTTTTAGTTTTATATAATTACTAGTAGTAACTATTATGTCAATAATTAGAAAACTATCATCTGACATTTCATCAGTGTTACATATAATGAAATTATGTTTATTTATACATTTTAACACTAATTTTTGATACTCTTTGTTTTTATGTGGTTGCAAAAAAAAAAAAAAAAAAAAAAAGGAAGCTCATAGAGCTCATTAAGTATAGTAGAGGCCTCAAAAGCAAATGGTGTGATTGTATATGTATTCTGCTGTTTTTGTAACCCAAGCTTTAAGCACAAGCTTTATATATTGTTTTTTTTTCTCAATTAGTATATAAACATATGTATACATGTATATGTCTTGGTGAATTCTATGTTCAGTGGTTTTCTGGCCTAAACGAACCTACAGAATGCTTTCTAATCTAATCTACACACGATTTATGCCATATACATTTTTTGTAGAGTTAACGATTTCCAATATATTCTCAGTTATTGGTGCTAATTTTAAAATATTTATCTGTGTTTTACTCCTGGAAACAGGACTAAATATCAATGTCAATCACAAACAACCAGCTTATAAAACATTTGACTGTCGGTTTAGCCTAGTGTATTCCCTTATTCCCCTCCTACTTATGAGAAGCCAATAATAAGACCATTTCTGCTAATAATTATCTCGATTATCAATATACAGCAAAGAGAACAGTTTTCTTGAGGACAGATAGAGGAAGTCATGTGGGTGGAATAAATCAGATTCTCACTTTCTCTATACGTACCGACTTAGTGTATAGGGAAGGTATTGCATTTCACCCAAAAATTCGATACGGAGGTTTTACCAGAGGTTTCACTTGTTTTAGGGCCCCCTGTGTGAAAAAGAGCATTTTTAGAAAAAGGTTCGTGTTGTGTGTGTGTCTGTGGACAGCATAGCTAAAAACGAAAAGACCGTTAAATACCAAACTTGGTATTTAAATTTAGTATCTCCCAATGATCCGAAGATTTTCAAAAAAATACCCCCACCACAAACTACCCTTAAATGCAACATTCTTCGAAAACTTTAATTTTCTCAAAAATGGCTCTAACGATTTTGATTAAAATACTATATGTATGATATATTTTTTTGACAAACGAAATGTATATCTTGAATTTGTGGGAATATCATTTGAAGACTTCTTTATTCTGGATGAATTGAACGGAAATCGCGTAACTGGTAAACCGTAAGAGATACCCATAAACTTACTTAACAAAAAAGGTATATGTTGTTAAAACACACAATTTATGTTACATACATTTTTTTTTTTTTTTTTTTGTGGAGTTGACACATTTTGAGATGTCCCTTATTATTACTTTCAGCTTTAAAATGTGTATACTTTTCTCATACGGCAGTTTGTAAACTCTAGTTCACGACAACCGGCTTTTAAAACATTTGAATATGTTTTTAGTCTAAGGCACTTCCTTATTTCCCTTCTACTTACTAGGAAGCAAGTAATAAGACCATTTTTGCTAATTTTATCTTGATTAACATGATGTAGATAGAAGAATAAGCCTTTTAACAATAATTTGTGACAGAGATGTAGAGAAAGCCACGTGAATGGAACATATCAGATTTTTACTTTCTCCAGCCCCGTATATACAATGTACATAGAGATAGAGAAGTATTGTATTTCACCAACAAATTCGACGTAGAAATTTCACCGGAAATATGTGTTTTAGGACCCCCTGAATCCAAAAAAAAAAAAAAAATTCAGAAACAGGTCCGCGCGCGCGCGCGCGTGTGTGTGTGTGGACAGCATAGATCAAAAATGAAAAGACGGTTAAATACCAAACTTGGCATTTAAGTTGGTATCTTTCAAAGATGCGACACTCGGGTTTTCAAGAAAATCCCCCCATTCCTAATTACCCTTTACATGGGAAAATTTTGGAAATTTTGTTTATCTTAAAAATGGCTCTAACAATTTTGATTAAAATACTACATATTAAAGCCCGTTCTATCACAAATAAAACGTATTTTTTTAATTTTCTGGGAATAGCTTCTAAAGACCTGTTTATTCTGGATGAATTTTGCTTAATTTGGCACAACTAGTAAACCATAAGAGATAGACATCTTGTTAGAATACAAAAGTTATGTCATGTACATTTTTTTCGTGGAGCTTACCGTTCTCGAGGTATTCCTTGTCATTAGTTTCAATCGTATAGTACTTTATACTTTTCTCAGACAGGAAGTGTCAGTTTTTCTTTTTTTCTACTCCTGCCTAAGGAATGAAGCGATCTGCAATGACAATCACATAACGACAGCTTTTAAAACATTTGACTATCACTTTAACCTAGAACATTCCCTTAGTTCCAGTCTACTTATAAGGAACTAAGTAATAAAATTCTGCTAATGTTTAACTCGATTAGCGTGGTGTTGAAAGAAGATCTTTTGTAGGACGTTTGTTTGTAGAGTAGCTAGAGAAAGTGATGTGAGTGTAACGCATCAGATTGTTTCCTGTGGGAAGCAAACAGAAACCACATTTTGACGTCTGTTGAACTCGGATGTATAGACAGGAGACTTTTTGAAGGAGACTGTACAAGTTCTATTCCTTTTTGTTTTATGTGTAGTGGTTGTCGAGGTGAAACATAAGACTTCGCTTCACACCCAAACCATCACATTGGGTCTCCTGGACCAGTATCAGTGACAATGTGTGTGTTTCCTGTTCTTGTGTTAGTAGCAGCTGTCTTTTAATTTACTCTCTCTCTCTCTCTCTCTCTCTCTCTCTCTCTCTCTCTCTCTCTCTCTCTGGTATTCCACTTTTAACAAAAATCTCGTCTTACATTCACAACTCTCTTAGGCCTATATTACACTACACAGAAATGAGACCAAATAGATGTGATACAACATTTTTTTACTTTCTCTATACGTGTCATGTACATAGTGTATAGAGAAGGTATTGCACTCCACCCAAAAATTCGATACCGAGATTTCACCGGAAATATATGTTTTAGGGTCCCCTGTATCCAAAAAAAGTATTTTCAGAAAAAAGTTCATGTGTGTGTGTGTGTGTCTGTGAACACGATAACTCAAAAACGAAAAGTCGGTAAAATACCAAACTTGCTATTTAAGTTTAGCATCTTCCAGGAATACGACACGAAGATTTTGAGAAAAATCCCCCCACTCCTAACTACCCCTCACATGGAACTTTTTTCGAAAATTTTATTTTCTAAAAAATGGCTCTAACGATTTTGATTAAAATATAATAATTAAAGATAATTACCTGACAAATAAAATGTATATCTTGAATTTTCTGGGAATAGCCTTAGAAGACTACTTTATTCTGGATGAATTTTACGGAATTTTGCATAACTGCTAAACCGTAAGAGATGCACAAAAACTTACCACACAACAAATGTAGAGCACCTTAAAACACACGATTTATGTTGTATACATTTTTTCGTGGAGTTGATTGTTTTTTAGATATTCCTTGTTTTTGCTTTCAGCCTTTCTCATACAGTATTTTGTGAACTCGTGTCCATACAAAGGAACTTCAGTCGCAGAGATACCAGCTTTTGACTATCACTTTAACCCATGGTACCCCCTTATTTCGCTTCTACTAACAAGGAAGCAAGAAATAAGACTATTTCTGCTAATTTTTGCTCCATTAGATGAAGTAAATAGAATAATGTATTGCAGTGATATAGAGAAAGTCATGTGAATGGAACACATCAGATTTTTTTTTTTTTTGAAATACTTGATGTGTAAGTTCATCATTCTGAACACATATTTGGTAATGTAAGCTAAATTTATAATTCATTTATTAATTGCCATGCCAACAAGCACTGTAAGCTCTTACAGTTAAGAGTTTGAGAGGTCTATCTATTTGAGAATCTATTGCAAAATTTATTAACAAAAAATCTGATGTGTTACATTCCAATGACTTTCTCTACTTCCCTGAAACAAATTATTGTTAAAAAGCTTGTGGGTCTGTTTACTTCATGCTAATAGAGTAAAAATCAGCAGAAATAGTGTTCATACTTGCTTCCTTGTTAGTACAAACGAAATAAGGGAGTACCATGGTTAAAGTCATAGTCAAAAGTTGGTTGCTATGTCACTGAAGTTCCTTTATTTGTATAGACACGAGTTGAAAAACTCCTGCATGAGAATAGTGTAAGTTTTTAAAGCTGAAACAAAATACAAGGAATATGTAAAAAACAATCAACTCCACGAAAAAAAAAGTACATAATATATATTGTGTATTTTAACGTGCTCTACATTTTTGTGTGGTAACTTTTTAATTATCTCTTACGTTTTAGCAGTTATGCAAAATTCCGCAAAATTCACTCTGAATAAAGTAGTCTTCAGAGGCTATTCCCAGAAAATTCAAAATATACATTTTATTTGTCAGGTAATTATCTTTAATTATTATATTTTAATCAAAATCATTAGAGCCATTTTTGAGAAAATCAAAATTTTCGAAAAAAAGGTCTATGTAAAGGGTAGTTTGGGGTGGGGGGATGTTTCTCAAAATCTTCGTGTCGCATCTATGGAAGATACTAACCTTAAATACCAAGTTTGGTATTTTATCGACTTTTCGTTTTTGAGTTATCGTGTTCACAGACACACTGACACACGGATACACGGACACACACACACACACACATGGACCTTTTTCTGAAAATACTTTTTTTGAATACAGGGGACTCTAAAACATACATTTCCGGTGAAATCTCGGTATCGAATTTTTTGGTGGAGTGTAATACCTTCTCCATACACTATGTACATGGTACGTGTAGAGAAAGTAAAAAGTGACTAAGAAGGATTTGTCCATATTATTTAGCTGTAGCCTTTCATTTGTTCACATCGAGAATTATTACTTTCTCTATACGTATAGAGATGGTATTGTATTGCATCCAAAAATTCGATACCGAAATTTCACCGGAAACATATGTTTTGAGACCCCCTGAATAAAAAAAAAAGCATTTTTAGAAAACTGTCCGTGTGTGTGTGTGTCTGTGGGCAACATAGCTCAAAAACAAAAAGACCCTTTAAAACCAAACTTGGTATTTAAGTTTAGTATCTTCCAGGGATGCGATACGAAGATTTTGAGAAAATCCCACAACTACCCTTTACATGGAACTTTTTTTCGAAAATTATTGATTTTCTCAAAAATGGCTCTAACGATTTTGATTAAAATATTGATATGAAAGACATTTACCTGACAAATAAAATGCATATCTTGAATCTTCTGGGAATAGCCTCTGTAGAGTTGTTTATTCCGGATGAATTTTACAGAATTTTGAATAACTGTTAAACCCTAAGAGATAGACAAAAATTTACTGCACAAAAAATGTAGAGCACGCTAAAACACACAATGTATGCTACATACATTTTTTTTCGTGGAGTTCATCGTTTTTGAGACATTCCTTGTTTTTGGTTTCTCCTATGAAAAATTTATACTTTTCTCATACAGGAATTTGCCAACTGCTGTCCATACAAACAAAGGAACTTCAGTGGCATAGCAACCAGCTTTAGACTATCACTTTAACCCTTGTTTCGCTTCTACTTACAAGGAAGCAAGTGATAAGACTATTTCTGCTATTTTTTTCTGATTAGCATGAAGTAAATAGAATTATAAGCTTTTTAAGAATAATTTGTTGCAGAGATGTAGAGAAAGTCATGTGAATGGTACACATCAGATTTTTTATATTTAGCAGCGTTTAAATTATTTTATTAAAATAAAAAAGTCGATTTTTTGTAAATTTTTTCATAAAATTTCAGTCATACATACCCTTAATGTGACCACAATGTGTGGCCAAAGGTTTTATGACATTCTGTGACACAGAACTGTGAGTGTAATATAGGCCTTACACATACGTGATGTTCACTGAGATAATCATTTCCAGAAATATTTACAATAGGTAACATTTCGTTATACATACAAAGAGAATAGCCATAGTCAAATGTTTAACAACTGAACGCCGTTTAAAGACTCATACTCTATCCCTGCTATTGCGGGCAACAACTGAACATCGAAATGATTTTAAAAGAATGTAAAGAGTATGAAATAATTCAAAAGATTAATAACGAATACTTCGGAAATTGCTTATTCTACAAAAAAGAATATATCTAAAATGTTCCATTCGTATGAACCTCACTACCTGATCTGCCAACAAACAATTATTACAAAAGATTATTCAATCTACTTCATGCTAATCGAGACACATATTAGCATAAATTATGTTATTACTTCTTCTTTGTTAGTAGAAAGGATGTAAGGGGATGCACTAGGCTAAATAGATTGACATACCTGTCGCTTGCGATTGACTTTGAAATTCTGTTCTCTAAGAATGACCGGGAATAAAACAAAAGAAAACTGGATGACAACTTCTGTTTGAGAAAAGTACAAGTACTTTAAAATTAAAACAAATAACAAGGGATGGTTCGGAAATAATTAACTTTACAACAACAAAAAATCTGATGTGTTCCATTCGCATGACTTTCTCTACAACACTGCAATAAACTCTTGTTAAAAAGCTATTAAAAATTATACTTTTCTCACACAGGACTTTAACTTCTGTCCATACAAACAAAGGAACTTCAGTCACATAGCAACCAGTTTTTGACTATCACTTTAACCTATGGTACTCCCTTATTTCTCTTCTACTTATACGGAAGCAAGTAATAAGACTATTTCTGCTAATTTTTTGTCGATTAGCATGAAATAAATAGAAATATAAGCTTTTTAATAATAATTTGTTGCAGAGAGGTAGAGAAAGTCATGTGAATGGAACACATCCGATTTTTTAAAATTATGTTTTTCTCAAAAATGACTATAGCAGTTTTCACTAAAATGCCGTATATTAAAGATATTTACATCGTAGATAAAATGTATATGATGAATTTTCTGAAGAGCTTTTCCCTGAACGAGGACGTGGCTAGGAGGGCAGCACTTTCAAATCAACGAAGATCTTCAAAACAACGTCAATGCTCTTTTGAAATCATTTGCGGCAACATTTTTTGAAGCGGGTATTGCAGAATTTGTGTACAGGTACGATAAATGTCTCAATCTTTTCGGTGATTATGTAGAAAAGTAACCATAGCAGTACAAAACATTTGGTAGTAAAATAATTGTTTTCTATGAACTTGTCTTTTATTTATAGCCTATCGGAGGTTGAAAAAAAAACGGCCCTCGTACTTAAAACTTTTCTCACACAGAATTTCCCGACTCCGGCTGTGCAAAGAAACAGATTTTTACCCCATGGCAACCAGTTATTAAAAGATTTGACTATCGCTTTAGCTTAGTGTATTCCCTTGTTTTCTTCTACTTACAAGGAAGCAAGTAATTAAGACAATTTCTGCTGATGTTAATTTTATATAAAACAAAGTCGTGTTAGTTACACTATTCATAACTCAAGAACGGCTGAACCGATTTGACTGAAAGTCGGTGGGGAGGTAGCTGAGAACCAGGACATGGGATACTTTTTATCCCGTTTCCGTGGGACGTCACATAATACAACAAAACGCAACAGACACAAAAACGCATTGTTGTCTATGGTGTTTGTTTCGGGTTTCTATTAGCTTATTGTGCCGATATTATCATTAACAATACCGCGACCAAGACGATCGAATCTTTCCCGACAAAGGATTCGAAACATTGCGAATGAAATTGCACGTGAAGAGCAACTATCCAATTGAATTTTTAAACTCCTTGGATGTGCCTGGCTTACCACCGCACAGTTTACGATTAAAGGTTGGCTCCGTAGTAATCATGCTTCGAAACATAAACCAACCAAAACTGTGCAACGGAACGCGTTTGGTGGCAAGTAAATTGATGAACAATGTGATTTACGCGACGATACTCAAAGGAAAATTCGAAGGCGAGGAAGTTCTCATTCCCAGGATCCCAGCCGATTTGCCGTTTCAGTTTAAACGACTTCAATTTCCGATCCGTCTTGCATTCGCCATGACCATTAACAAATCACAAGGCCAATCCTTGAAAGTTTGTGGTCTGAATCTAGAAAATCCATGTTTTTCCCATGGTCAGTTATATGTGGCATGTTCACGGGTCGGAAGACCATCTGCGTTATTTGTTCTTGCGCCTGATAATAAAACAAGAAATGTCGTCTATCACAAGGTGCTTCACTGAAGAGTGCAACCCCAATAAACAATCATTAAAATATCTGATTTTTTTGTCTTTAAATGTATTATCCTAATAAAAAATTGAAGTTAATAAAATCCAAAATCTGATGGTTTATTGCTTCTGAGGCGGAAGAAAGTTTGCCAGGTCAGCTAGTATAGTAAAAAGAAGTACATGCTTTTTAACAATAAAGTGTTAGAGGGATATGAATGGAACACATGCGATCTTATTGAACAAGGTGTAATAGAATTGAATCCTGATTCGAGTGAGAAGCTAGTTTGTGTGAGGCAACGCCCCCAGACGACCCCAGAAGGAAGCAATGATCTTGGACGACGGCCATGAACGTTAAGTACTGAGTAAAATAGCGCAACACTTAGCACCAGCATCTGAAAGAATCTGGCACAGAACCAAGTCTGCATATTCGCCAGCAGGATGGACCTTTTGCTCTTGACACTGTCTGTCTTCCTGCAGTTGATGCACTTCTCAGCTCGCACGAGTTTCTCCATCCACTATCGTTCATTACTTTCTCTGTAGT
Source organism: Hymenopus coronatus (assembly GCA_030762935.1). NCBI lineage: Eukaryota > Metazoa > Arthropoda > Insecta > Mantodea > Hymenopodidae > Hymenopus > Hymenopus coronatus. Next base: position 136,953,729 of record CM060886.1, read on the forward strand.
TCATGGTGCGTAGGTAGAGAAGGTATTGCACTCCACCCAAAATGCGTTACAGAGATGTTATAGAAAATATTCATTTTAGGATTCCCTGTATAAAAAAAAAGCATATTTAGAAAAAGCTTAGTGTGTGATTGTGTCTTTGAACACGTAACTCAAAAACGAAAAGTTGGTAAAATACAAAATTTGATATACGAGGGCTGTCCTAGAAGTACCCGACCTAACAAAGAAATCACAAAAAATTTGGGGAAAAACATCTTTATTTCTCTACATAGTCTCCTTCAGCTGATATACTTTTCCCAGCGCTGTCCAATAGCTTCGATATCCTGTTTATAGTGTGAACTATGTCTGCAAAATAGCCATCAACTGCAGACTCCACCTCTTCATTGTTGGCAAATCTTCTACCACCAAGCCATTTCTTCAAGTCTGGAAACAGAAAATAACCAGAAGGGGCTAAATCTAGCGAATAGGGTACATGACGAAGCAATTCAAACTTTAACTCATTGATTTTGGTCATGGCAATATTGGACATGTGAACTCGCGCCCTGTCTAGATGAAACAAAACTTTCTTTTTCGCTAAATGCGGCCGTTTTTGCTCGATTTCATCACTCAAACGCTGTAACAAGTTCGCATAATATTCGCCATTGATTACTTTTCCTTTTTTGAGATAATAAATGAAAACTATCCCGCGTGCGTCCCAGAAGACTGACGCCCATGACCTTGCCTGCAGATGGAACTGTCTTTGCCTTCTTTGGAGACGATTCTCCCCTCCCAATCCACTGTTTTGATTGTTCCTTCGTTTCAGGTGTGAAGTGAAGGACCTAGGTTTCATGCACATCGACGCAAAAACCCAGCTTTATGGCAGCGAAACATTGCCAAACACTCGACTGAAACATCCTCATGACGCTGTTTTTGTTCCCTTGTGAGCAAACGCGGCATACATCTTGTATACAACTTTCTCACATCCAAATTTTCAGTCAGTTTGCGAAGTACAGAACTTTTTAAAATACCTGCAATGTCTGCTAGCTCGCGCACATTCAGTCTACGGTCATCCAATGCCATTTTGTGGATTTTCTTTACCATTTCTGGTCCACCACTGCGATGTTCGTCTTGGCAGCTCGTACGACCGCGCTTAAACTCTACTACCCAATATTTCACTGTTGTAAACGAAGGGACAGACTCCCCTAAAGTAGAATCTAGCTCAGCTTTAATATTAGTTGGACTAAGACCTTTCAAATGAAAGTGTTGTATCACTTAACGATGACCTGTTTACAAATTCTCTGAGAGCATTCATAATGATGGCTGCCAAACAAATGCTAAACAATGTAAAATCGTCAAACTTCAAACTTAAGCTTCCTGAGGTTGGTACTTTTTACCGCTATCTATACGTCAGATCAGGTTCTTCTGGGACAGCCACTGTTTAAGTTTAGTACCTTCCACGGATGTGACACGAAGGTTTTCAAGAAACCCCCCCCCCACCAGCTTATCTGTTACATGCAAAAAGTTTTGAAAATTTTGTTTTCCTCAAAAATGAATTGAACTATTTTTATTAAAATACTGCACATTAAAGGTATTTACATCACAAATAAAATGTATATCTTGAATTTTCTGGAAATAGCATCTGAAGACCGCTTCATTCTGGATGAGTGTTGCTGAATTTTGCATAACTGATAAACGGTAAGAGATATACAAACATTTACTACACAAAAATGAAGATATCTTTATAGCACAATTTGCCATATGCTTTTTTTGTAGAGTTCGCCGTTTCCGAGTTATTCCGTGTTATTGGATTTAATTGTAAACTACGTAATTTTTCTCAAACGCCAAGTCACCTTTCGTATCATCTCTCTTTTGTTTTACTTGAATTGTTCAGATAGCGACCAGCTTATTAAAGATTTGACAATCGCTTGAGCAGAACGTTTGAAGTAGATAGAAGAATAAGTGTTTGCGCAATAATTTGTTGAATGCCTCCGTGGTCGAGTGGTCAGCGAGCTGTCTTCTCACCCGGAGGTCCCGGGTTCAATTCCCGGCTGAGGCGAGGGGTTTTTCTTTAGCCAGAGTCTGGAAGTATGTATGTGAGAGTGAATGTGCATGTGTGTGTGAGGAAAATAAAACGATTAAACTAAATGTAAAAGAACCTACACACAACGAGTTGTTTCAAGTGCAAAGCCCCCGATATGACCTTAGATGTTAAAGGGGGCTATATAAATGTAACAATAAAAAAAAAAAATTGTTACAGAATGTGGAGAAAGCCATGTGAATGAAACACATAAGATATTATGTATGGTCGCGCCATGGCTGAGTGGTTAAACCACGGCGGGTGCGAATCCAAGCAACCGCATGTCAGATTTGTGGTGGACAAAGCGGCACGGGGGCGGGTTTTCTCCGGGTACTCCCCCGCCATCGCATTCCACCGGTGCTCCATCTTCATTCCATGTACCACCAGTGTCATTGCCTGTGCTGCCTCAAGAAGTAAAAGTGGGCATTAAACACTACCGATCCATTCACATGTCTTTTTCTGCAACAAAATATTGTTAAAAAGCTTATGGTTCTATTTACTTCATACTAATCGAGAACAAATTAGCAGAAATAGTCTTATTTCTTGCTTCCTTGTAAGTAGAAGCGAAACAAGGGAGTATCATAGGTTAAAGTGATAGTCAAAAGCTGGTTGCTATGTGTCTGAAGTTCCTTTGTTTGTATGGACAGCAGTTGACAAATTCCTATATGAGAAAAGTATGTTTTTTAACCCTTTCCAGACCGCAATATCAAAGGCAGGAGCAAAAAATGTTTATACCTGTATCATTGTCCTTTGGGTGTGAAATATTATGAATGTAATTATAATTATTGATTTTTTTTTACGTTTAAGTCAGAAAAATTGTGAGATGCCATATGGCATCATTGGGCAATAAAGAAAGGAAGCATTGTGTTAAATACCTTTTTATTAGGAAACCATTCAATATTGTTAACTTCTAAAGAACTACAAAAAATCACAGTTTGTCATATTGGCTTAGTATAATTAATTGTTTGATCATTTTTTCTTTTTAAAAATAATTTCAATAATATCTTTAACTTAAAGTTAACAAAGATCAGAACTTCCCTCCAAGGCTATTGACAATAGAATGCGGAAAACTAGAGGGAACTCTTGCAACAAATGCTGCTCTAGATACCCGTGTTGTTGTTGTTCCCAGCGGTGCCCATTTTTTTTAAACTGACATCGGACCAAAATACACGGTTTTCCTCTACTAAACTTAATTGTCAATTTTGATATTTAACCGACATTTGGTTTTTGAGTTGTGTTGTTCAGATACACATACACACGGACCCAATGCTTTTTTGGACTAAGGGGACATCAAAACATGTATTTACGCTGTAATTTTACATCTAATTTTCGGTGGAGTGTCTGCAATACCTCCTCTACCTACTATATACATAGTACGTGTAGAGAAAGCAATAGACTTTCGTAAGAATGGTTTATAGAGGCAGTATTAAACGAGAGAGGGTGCAGAAACTCGTGGGAATGTGATTCATCTCGTTTTTCTTTTACAGATAGGTAAGTGAGGAGATAGATGCGGCACACTGTGGAGTCCCCAGAGCCTTGTTTGTCCACCCCTGCTCCAGACACTACCGTCACGTAAAGCAGCGAAAACAAACATTAACTTGGCTTGGTATTCTGGAACCGATCGACCTTAATGTCTTCATAGAAAAGTGGATCCGTTCATTAAGGAAGGTGCGAAGTCTTTTCCCGCCCGCCACTGACAGCTCCACTCGCAGCAGGGAACACAAACACACGTTTTGACAGTCCTATAACTAACAAACCGTGGGCACGTTAAGTGGGTGCGTTCAGTCCAGAGCTGCAGGGCAAGGCTCAAAGCTTAGTACACAACAGCAAGAAAATGTTGCTACTTCTGGCGGCACTTCTCAGGAAACATTGCATCTAGCTTTCAACAGAAGTACACATTTTCAGATCCCTTGAACCCAAAACCCAGCATTAGATATTAAGGGAGCATGTCATTAAAATGAAATATATTACAAGAAATGTATAACTTCCCAAACTTGTCACAGATTTGCAGTTTTATGTTTTACGTTATAATATAAAACACGTATTTTGGAAAATGCTATAAGCAGATACTTTTGACAAAATTAAATTAAAAATTTTAATTTCTATATCACCTATTATGAACACAGGAGTAGGTAGAGAAGGTCACTCACAAATTCGTGTCTAGATTTCACTGAAAATACATGTTTTAAAGTCCTTTAATCCAATAAAATATTTTTAGGAAAAGGTCATAGTGTGTATGTATCTATCAGCAGCTTAACTCAAAAACGAAAAGTGAGAAAATACACAATTAAGTCATACTCTTTTTTTTTCTTTTTTTTTTTGAGTTACGCATTTCCAAGATATTCCTTGTTATTGGTTTCAAGTTAAAAATGCTTAAGTTTTTTTCAAACAAGACTTTTCTGGCAACAGACTCTGAGGACCTCTTCATTCTAGGTGACTTTTGTATACCTGGTAAAGCCTAAGAGATCAAGTTGTAGATTTCTTCAAAACTCACAATTATACCATAAATTCCCCGCCCCTTTCTTTCGTTTTACTCCTCGCCATGTAAAGAGATCTGAATTTCAATCGCATCGTATGTGTATGTGTGTGTCTGTGGACAGCATAGCTCGAAAACGAAAAGACCGTTAAATACCAAACTTGGTATTTAAGTTTGTTATCTTCCTAGGATGTGGCACGGAGATTTTCAAGAAAACCTCTCTACCCCAAACTATCCTTTACATGGAACGTTTTTCGAAAATTTTGATTTTTTCAAAAATGACTAACGATTATGATTAAAATAGCTTATGTTTAAGATATTTTTATGACAAATGAAATGTATATCTTGAATTTTCTGGGAATAGCCTCTGAAGACCTCTTCATTCTGGATGACTCTTGTATAACTGACAAGCCGTAAGATATACACAAAAACTTAATACACAAAAATGCAGATCTCATTAAAACATACAATTTATGTGATATTTATATTTATATATTTTTATTTTTTTGTAGAGTTAACAGTTTCCGAGATATTCCGGATTATTGGTTTCAATTTAAATCACTTTTCTCAAACGGGAAGACATCTTCTTTTCTCGGTTCTCGTTTGTTTATTCCTGGAAAGCAAAGATATTGGAATTTCAACTGATTCACATAGTGACCGGCTTTTATAGGACGCGACTATCGCTTTAGCCTGTGTATTTTCTTATTTTCCTTCTACTTACAAGGAAGCTAGTAATAAGATTAATCCTGCTTATGTTTATCTTGATTAGCATGACGTAGATAACAGATTAATCTTAGAGGACATCATGTGAATGGAATACATTAGATTTTTCCCTTTTACTTACAAGGGACCAGGTAATAAGGAAATTGTGATTATCACGAAGTAGATAGAATAATGAGCTTATTAACAATAATTTGTTACAAAAATGTAGAGAAAGTCATGTGAATGAAAGTATCAGATTTTCGAGGACATGCTGTACTTGAAAGTGTGCATCAGACGTTGTTGCCTATGAACGCTGAATGACCACATCGAGTTTATGGAAAGTTACTTGATGAAAAGCATGTTAACGTGAAACATTCCACATAGACAGACAGGGGGTCGAAACTCGGATGGTGTGCACAGATAAAATTAACGGTGACAAGCCAGCAGTTGAGAGAATGTCAACACATTAACGTTAGAGTATTTAATTTGACTTCACGTGAGTTATTACAGCGTGGCTAGTCAATTCCAGCCCATCACTTATAGTTCCAAACAACAGGCCACAACAATAAATATCTCATGTGCTCCATACACACGCCCTTCTCTACATCTCTGTAACAAATTATTGTTAAAAAGCTTATTCTTTTATCCACTTGATGCTAATCTAGATAAACATTAGCAGAAACGGTCTTATTACTAGTTCCTTGTAAGTAGAAGGGAAATAAGGGAATACACTAGGCTAAACGACAGTCAAATGTTTTATAAGCTGGTTGGCATGTGTTTCTTTACATTGCCAGAAGTTGACATGGTCCCGTATGAAACACTTAAATGTTTTAAAGCTGAAACCAATAACGATGAATACCTCGGCAACATTCAACTTAACGCAAAAGTTACATGTGCGTTTTAAAGATATCTACATTTCTTTTTCTTTCTTTTTTCTATCGCTTACGTATACTAATTATGCAAAGTCATCCAGAATGAAGAAAAATGGAAAAATATTCCTTTCATTGTGAGACAGTATTATATGGAAGCCAACCCTTTTCATATCAAGTGTTCATTTTATGTTAATGGAAGGAAATTGATGATATCTTGATTTATGTGGTAATGATAATTAGTGAAAGTAATTAACCTGTAAGTGTTCTCTGACTATCACAATATTGAATTTAATGTGTACTTTAAGTATAATTTCATTTATGTCAAAAATAATTATTTGAAAAAATTCAACAATGATAATTGCATGGAAAAGGAAGCTGTTATTTCTAGTATACCGCATCCCCAAGCGTTCTATACCCGTATTTCAATATTCTCTAAGCGCAAATAGCTTATGAAATAAACATTATATGTACCAAAAGTAATTTATTTATAAATAAAAGGAAATCTTTATTACATAGTTCCTTAAAGAATGTTTAATAAGGAGAAACATGTAGAATAAGCTTTGAGGGTATATAAGAGCTGAATAGAGCTTTGTCATTCCTAATTGGTCAGTCTTTATGTGATCATTATTGCTCGGGTAGCGTCCTATGCATTTGGCGAGAACGCGTGCTATTAGTGGAATGCAATCTTAATTTATCTGTGCCATCCTACAGTGTTTATCCAGTGATATTGATAAGAACATCTTACCAGTGTATTATTTACAAGTATTATATTACCTGTAATGCATTATCTCCCTCGCGGCCATAATCCTGACAGGTAATAATAATATTATTACAGTGAGCCATCAATTTGCCGATATATTAATAATTTGTAATAATTGCTTTTAATTTTAAAATACTTATAGTCCTCTAAAACAGGAAGTCGTCATCTGCGTTTCTTTTCTTTTACTCCTGGACATGGAAAGACATCCGTATTTCAATGACGGTTGCATAGTCACAGCTTTGCCTATCCCTTCTACTAAGCAATAACACAATTTTTTCTAATGTTTAACTGAATTAGCATGAAGTAAATAGAAGAATAAGCTTTTTTAAAAAGTTTGTTTGCAAAATAGGTAGAGAAAATTATGTAAATTGAACATATCAGATTCTCTTTACTTCCTCTAGCCCGTATGTACATGTACATGGTGGATAGAGAAGGTATTGTGTTCCACCCGAAAATTCGATGTCGAGATTTCAAGGTCCCACGAGTCCGAAAAATGCATTTTTAGAAAAAGGTCCATGTATATGACTGTGGACAGCATAGCTCAAAAACGAAAAGACCGTTAAACATCAAACTTGGTATTTAATTTAAGTATCTTTCAAGGATGCGACACGAATATTTTAAAAAGAATCCCCTTCCCCAAACTATTCTTTACATGGAACATTTTTTGAAATGTTTGTTTTTTTCAAAAATGATTCTAACGATTTTGATTAAAATATCGTATATTAAAGATATTTACCTGACAAATAATATGTATATCTTGAATTTTCTGGGAATAGCCTCTGAAGACTACTTTATTCTGGAGGAATTTTGCATAACTGCTAAACCGTAAGAAATGGACAAAAACTTACAATTAAAAAAAAAGTAGAGCACATTTAAACACACAATTTATGTTATATACATTTTTTTCGAGGAGTTGATCGTTGTTTAGATATTCCATGTTTTTGGTTTCAGCTTTGAAAAACTTGTACTTTTCTCATACAGGAATTTGTCAACTCGTGTCCATACAAAGAAACTTCAGTCATCTAGTAACCAGCTTTTGACTATCACTTTAACCTATGGTACTCCCTTATTTCGCTTCTACTTACAAGGAAGCAAGCAATAAGACTATTTGTGCTAATTGTTTCTCGATTAGCTTGAAGTAAATAGAAGGATAAGCTTTTTAACAATAATTTGTTACACAGAAGTAGAGAAAGTCATGTGAATGGAACACAGATTTTTTCATATGGAATCACATATTGAAAATGTTATATAATCAGTCTAATAAGTTCAAAGTGCTTAATTTTATATTTTAACGAGTTTTACAATATTCTGTATCAGTTATTACTTTCTCTACACGTACTATGTACATAGTGTATAGAGATGGTATAGTATTGCACCCAAAAATTCGATACCCAGATTTCACCGGAAATACATGTTTTGGGTCCCCCTGAATAAAAAAAAAAGCATTTTTGGAAAAAGGTCCGTGTGTGTGCGTGTGTATGTGTGTGTCTGTGGACAGTATAGCTCAAAAACGAAAAGACCGTTAAATACTATACTTGGTATTAAGTTTGGTGTCTTCCAAGGATGCGACACGAAACTTTTCAAGAAATTCTCCCACCCCCAACTACCCTTTACATGGAAGTTTTTCGAAAATTTTGATTTTCTCAAAAATGACTCTAACGATTTTGATTACAATCTCTTATATATATAAGATATTTATATGACAAATAAAATGTATATCTTGAATTTTCCGGAAATATCCTCTAAAGACCTCCTCATTCTGGATGATTTTTATTGAATTTTGCATAACTTGTAAACCGAAAGAGATAGACCAAAAATGTAGAGCACACTAAAACACACAATTTATGTTATATACATTTATTTCGTGGCGTTGATCGTTTTTCAGTTATTCTTTGTTTTTGATTCCAGGTTTGAAAAACTTATACTTTTCTCATACAGGAATTTGTTAACTCCTGTCCATACAAACAAAGGAACTTCAGTCACATAGCAACCAGCTTTAGACTATAACTTTAACTTATGGCACTCCCTTATTTCGTTTCTACTTATAAGGAAACAAGTAATACGACTATTTCTGCTAATTTTTGCTCGATTAGCATGAAGTAAATAGAGGCATAAGCTTTTTAACAATAATTTGTTGCAGGGATGTAGAGAATGTCATGTGAATGATACACTTAAGATTTTCTCCCTTGTATTATAAAATTAAAATTTCCACAAACAAGGTGTGACATCAATATGCGATGCTCTTATTGTTTTGAGAGACGCATTATATTTGTGTCCAACATAGGAAAACTGGAGCGTACATCGTAAACAGATGACAGTAGAGATAAGTTTACCATGGTAACTGCACATTTGCCATGCAGAAAATGACAGTTTACATGGATAGCGTGTAATGTGGCTTGCCAAGAACGCCTTATCTCTTCTATCAGAAATCACCCACCGCTCACGCAACCTTCAAAAATTAATTGTTTTGTGTGTGGCCCTTCCAGGTCACAGTTGTGTCGCTGACTCTGTGGTGCATGTTTGGTGGTCTCTGCTCGTCACTTCAAAAAACCCTCCAGGTATTTCAGGGTGAGATCCATAGTTGGAAATTCCGAGTGTTGTTATTAGGGATAGCATGTTGCGGACCGATAGCGGGACAGAATCCAAGTTAGCGCAGCATGGTATATAGTTGTGATGTGTTGGCAATGCAGTCGTATTAATAGAAGGAAAATGGGGCAGTGGTGGACTGTGATGTTTTCACTAGCAGTGGAAGACGGTTCAGTTTGGGTGGATGGTAAAAAAAAATCTGAAGTGTTCCATTCACATGACTTTCTCTACATCTCTGCAACAAATTATTCTATTTACTTCATCTAATCTAGAAAAATCAGCAGATATAGTCTTATTACTTGCTTCCTTGTTAGTAGAAGCAAAATAAGGGAGTACTATAGATTAAAGTGATAGACAAAAGCTGATTGCTATGTGACTGAAGTTCCTTTGTTTGTATGTACAGGAGTTGACAAATTCCTGTATGAGAAAAGTATGTTTTTCAAAGCTGAAGCCAAAACAAGGAATATCTCAAAAACGATCAACTCCACGAAAAAAATGTATGTAACATAAATTGCGTGATTTAAAGTGCTCTACATTTTGTGTGTTTTAAGTTTTCATCCGTCTCTTACGATTTAGGAGTTATGCAAAATTCCGTAAAACTCATCCAGAATAAAGTAGTCTTCAGAGGCTATTCCCAGAAAATTCAAGATATACATTTTATTTGTCAGATAAATATCTTTAATATACGATATTTTAATCAAAATCGTTAGAGCCATTTTTAAGAAAATCAAAATGTTCAAACCTTTTTCCATGTAAGGGTAGTTTGGGGTGGGGGGATTTTTTTTGAAAATCTTCGTTTCGCATCCTTGGACGATACCAAACTTAAATACCCAGTTTGGTATTTAACGGTCTTTTCGTTTTTGAGCTATGCTGCCCACAGACACACACACATACACACAGACAGATAGACACACACAGACATTTTTCTAAATTTTTTTTTTTTTTTTTTGGATTCAGGGAGTCACAAAACATAGTGAAATCTCGGTATCGAATTTTGGGTGCAATACTATACCTTCTGTATACGTTATGTACATAGTACGTATAGAGAAAGTAATAAATACCACTGATTTACAATTTTAATATTTCCATATATTTAATTTCTGTTGTCGTCAGCATCATTATCCGTTTCATTTTCTCTCAAGATACATAACATCTCAAATATGAATCGTCTCCGATTGGCACTTAAACAGGCTGTATATTATGAAAAACTTCGCTCCACATCACAAATGAGCTAAACGAAAATAGGATACATTATCGACTGTTGGATACGATACTCCATCAACAATTATTTCCGTAGCAACACCTCGTAGTACATTTCGTATTTCACGCATTATTTAAAATCCTGCATATTTTCCAAGCACTGTCTTCACTTTCTGTTTCACACTGTCTAAACAGGTGTCACGGGTCTGTGATTAATTTCTTGCACAAGTTCGAGGCATTTCAATGCTCGAGGTTTCCAAATATGTATTATTGTCGTAGATATATCTGCAAAGTTCTTCTGTAGAATTGCAAATCTTCATCCAATCCATTTGAAGCAAGAGATTTTACAATCTTGATTCAAGAGCATGCACTATCATCAAAGACATTAATTACGCGTAAAACAGTATTGTAATATACAGCATAGTATACTGCTGCGTCGAGCAGCGTTCCCCAACGCGTTACTACAGGTTGTTTACATGCGGCGCGTGCAGTAGCCAATGCAGGTCGGTCTCTACTCGGTAGGTATGCAACAGGTATTCGCATATGTCCCGCTATCGGTCCCCAAGATGCTATCGCTAGGTATTATTGTTATTATTATTATTTTTTTTTATAATTTATTTATTTATTTTTAGTTTTTCTATGTCATATTTGTGGTATGTGAGAAAGTAGGGATGAGACCTCGATACCGTCCATAGAGACTCTCGATTCTCGCGTGTGTAGACTCGTGGTGAGTCCAGGTGAAGTTGCTATGTACAGGTCGCGCGCCAGTTCTTGACGAATGACATTTTTAAATGGGAGGTTAGACGTGACACACTTACCTTTACTGGAGCTTTGATGCACGGCAGTCAGATGTATACGTTATTCTCATGTTTCTGTGCTACTCACTACAAAGCAAATATCACACTTCCAATGATGTCAGTCACATATTTTCACTCTTAGCCTCAATTACTGCTTACACTACACTCTACACCTAATTTTCTTGAATTTCTTCTTTTCCCGACATTTCTCCCTCATCCTCTTCTTCTGAATTGCTGTAATTTTCATTAATAACTATGTTAAAACCTTGGTATAAACCCATAACGCAAGACACTTTGCAGTCAGCTGTACTCTGTGTATTCTCGAAACGTAAATCATAAGGAAGCAGAGCTCTTTGTTATTGTAACATAAACTATTTGTATATCAAGTTAGACTATCTCATTGTATCTTCACTAAAGGTCATTCGTATAGAAGGAACGAGCAGCCTGTACCTACCCTTGTAGGGTCTTAATCACAGGAATATAGGGATGGGTTAAGGTTTGGTTTGGTGGAGCTCAGATTGATGGTGTTTAGGAGGTAGGCTTCTAACGGCTTTTTCAAGAGCAGAATCCTTGTCTTGTTATTGAGTTGTTTCAATCACATAGAGGGAGCGATCAAAAAAGTTCACGTGTTCAGTTCTCAGTCTTTGTTCAGCTTTATAGCTGTTGCTTGGTTTAAAGCCTTCGTTACCAGGGCTGCCCACAAGCCATATGGGGAGCCTTGAACTGCCTGTAGCGGCGTTCAGTTGGTAAGTACTCCCCCAGAGATCTGACAATCTCGCGTAGAAACTTTGAGCCCGGCGCCTAATCACAGCCTCCACATGTAATAGAGTCGAGCTTCATATAGTAGCGTCATTGAAAAGTTACTATATACAAAGTAGATGGACTTCCTCTCTATTCGGTATTGCTGTAACCAGAGAGGCCAGTTATCTGCTGCCATGCCGCACACCTCAGACGTTTAGCGAAACACATCTAATACTCTGAGATAAACCTTCGATACCAAGCGGGAATGTCTGTGACCTGCATTTGGGAGGACCCGGGTTCAAATCCCGCCGACTTACCAATATGGCTGTTTTTACTTTCTCTAGCACGTATATACAACGTACTACATAGTAGCTAGAGAAGGTATTATGTACTTCCCAAAAATTCAAAGTTGAGATTTCACCGGAAGTATATGTTTTGAGGTCCCCTGAGTTCGGAAAAAACATTTTTAGAAAAAGGCGTATATGTGTGTCTGTGGACAGCATAGCTCAAAAACGAAAAGACCGTTAAATACCAAACTTGGTATTTATGTTTAGTATCTTACAAGAATGCGACACGAAGGTTTTAAAGAAAATCTCCCCACCACAAAGTACCCCTTTACATTAAAAAAATTTTGAACATTTTGTTTTTCTTAAAAATGGTTCTAACGATTTTCATTAAACTACTATATTAAAGATATTTATTTACATGACAAATAAAATGTATATTTTGAATTTTCTGGGAATAGCCTCTGAAGACATGTTTATTTTCGGTAGATCTCGGTAAAACAGATAATTGTCATATGTTATTCTTGTACAGTTTTTGTGCAATTCCGTACACTTGGTTTTATTTTAAGCAAACGGGACCATTTTGCATAACTAGTAAACCGCAAGAGATAGACAAATATACAAAAAATGTATATCTCGTTAAAACACACAATTTATGTCATATACATTTTTTTCGTGGAGTTGACCGTTTTCGAGATATTCTTTGTTATCGGTTTCAATTTTTAACTGCTTAAAATTTTCTCATATGAAATACACGTTTAGGGGTCCCCGGAGTATGAAAAAAGCATTCCTAGAAATGGACAGTATAACTCAAAAACTAATACCGTTAAATACCGAACTTGGTATTGCGTTTGGTATCTTCCAAGGATGCAACACGAAATTTTCAAGAACGATTCCCCAACCTCAAACTACCCTTTACATTGAAAACTTTTCGAAAATGGCTCTAACGGGTTTGATTAAAATCCCGTATACTAATGATATTTGCATCCTAAATATAATGTATATCCTGAATTTTCAGAAAATAGCCCCTAAGACCTCTTTATGTTGCATGAATTTTTCTGAATTTTGAATAACTAGTAAACCGTAAGAGATAGACAAAAACACACAAAAATGTAGATCTCGTTAAAACACAATTTACGTCATATACATGTTTTTTTCGTTGAGTTGGCCGTTTTCGAGATATTCTTTGTTATCAGTTTCAGTTTTTAATTGCCTAAAGTTTTCTCATACGGGAATTGATGAACTCCTGGCCACGCAAAGAAGCTGATTTCAATTCCATAGCAACTACATTTTAAAACATTTGACTGCAGTTTAGCCCAGTTCTCTTATTTCCCTTTTACTTATAAGGAAGTAAGTAATAAGACCGTTTCTGTTAAATGTTTATCTCGATTAACATGAAGTAAATAGAAGAATAAGCTTGGAACAGTAATTTGATGTAGAGAAAGGTTTTTAGAAGCGTTTCTGTTGAGTAAAACACTAAGAAGTATTTCAAAAGTAACCTCAAGGTTCTCCTTAGAAGTATATTATTTTAGAGCTTGTAAATCATATAAAATTGTGTGCACGGGGCTCATACGTCATCCCCCACTTTCAGAGTATAATATTTTAGGCGTTATTAGCACCTAAGATTTATACGTATTTAAAGTAAGATAAAACAAAAGCAAGTAATTTGCTGCAGTGGTTTTTCTTGCGCTGTACAGCAAGAAGAGAATTAAGGCCACTATTTATCTCACTAAAAGTTTAAATGTGCTTCTCTAACGTGTTTTAGCACTTTACACAGCATGTGCTAATTTGCAAGTGTTATTACCACTAAAGTTATAGTCCACTGCCGGATACTTTATGGACTTTTAAAAGCAAAGTTAGTTCCTAGTTGGATTTATATTTCCATTGAATTTTTACGCAATTAAGGCCGAAAAATTGCATTTTTTAAAACGTGAGTAAAACTCAGATTAAACACCAACATTGCGTGTAATTAATACGATAAAAAATCTGATGCGATCCATTCACATGAGTTTCTCTACGTCTCTGCAGCAATTATTGTTAACAGGCTTAAGCTTCTATTTTCTTAATACTAATCTAGACAAAAATAGCAGAAATAGTGTTATTACTTGCTTCCTTGTAAGTGGAGGCGAAAAAGATAGCTGAAACCAATAACAAGGAATATCTCAAAACGATCAACTCCACGAAAAAAATGTATAGGACATAAATTGTGTGTTTTATCGTGATCTACGTTTTTTGTTTAGCAAAATTTTGTCTAACTCTTACGGTTTACCAGTTATGCAAAATTAAAAAAAAAAATCATCCAGAATAAAGAGCTTTTTAAAGGCTATACCCAAAAAGTTCAAGATATACATTTCATTTGGCATGTAAGTATCTTAAATATAAGTAATTCAAATCGCTAGAGATTTTCTTGAAAATCTTCGCGTCACATCTTTGGAAAATACCAAACTTAAATACCAAGGTTAGTATTTAACAGTCTTTTCGTTTTTGAGCTATACTGTCCACAGACACACACATACACATAGACCTTTTTCCAAGATTTTTTTTTTTATTCAGGGGAACCGAAAACATGTATTTCCGGTGAAATCTCGATATCGTGTTTTTGGATGGAATACAATACCTTCTCTATACCTGTGTACATAGTACGTATAGAGAAAGTAAAAATTAAAAATCTCTTTACACGAGGTGGCAGAAGTGGGTCACTGCGGAACGTAACTATTTTGAAGTACATGCGTAAATTTCCATATGGTAACTTGTTTCTGTGTTATTTGCACATTCCGGGAACTTTTTGAATGTTGTAGTAGTAGTCTAAATAATAAAATCAGAGAATATAAAATGAAATGGAAGGAGCATATCTCTTGAAAACCGGAAAAAGGACTGCTAAATCAGGTCTTGTAATAAAGCATTTGATACCAGGAAGATTTCCTTTTGCGCCGAAACAGGTTCATGACGATGACTCAATCTATACGTATCTCTCTCTCTCTCTCTCTCTCTCTCTCTCTCTCTCTCTCTCTCTCTCTCTCTCTCTAATTATGACATAACAAACGACAATAGGAGGGCCATTCAGAAAGTAACAAACGATTTGACATAACTAAATAATAACGAGATGTATTAACACAAAACTTTATTTACAAAGTTATAGTACCTTACTCTATTTCTCAACGTAATCTCTATTCTGTCAAGATATTTATTGTCACGTGGTAACAGTTTTTCAATGCCGAAGTTATACTTTTCAACCGCCAAAGAACTTATTCTTTTTATTTTCTCTACACGTACTATGTACATAGTGTATAGAGAAGGTATTGAATTCCACCAAAACTTCCATACTGAGATTTCATCGGAAATACATGTTTTGGGTCCCCCTGAATCCATAAAAGCATTTTCAGAAAAAGGTCCGTGTGTGTCTGTGGACAGTATATCTCAAAAACTAAAAGAACGTTAAATACCAAACTTAGTATTTGGGTTTGGTATCTTCCAGGGATGCGCCACGAAGATTTTCAAGAAAATCCCCTCACCCCAAACTACCCTTCACATCGAAAAATTTTCGAAAAATTTTATTTTCTCAAAAATGGCTCTAAAGATTTTGATTAAAATCCTGTATATTAAAGATATTTATATCCCAAATAAAATACATTTCTTGAATTTTCTGGGAATAGCCTCTGAGACCTCTTTATTCTGGATGAATTTTGCTGAATGTTGCTTAACTGCTAAACCGGAAGAGATAGACAAAAACTTACTGCACAAAGAATGTAGATCTCGTCAAAACACAATTTATGAGCTTTACGTTTTTGTTGTGGAATTGGCCATTTGTGAGACATTCCTTGTTATTTTTTTTTTCAAATTCAAAATACTTAAACCTTTCTCACCCGAAAGTTGTAAACTCCTGGCAATGCAAAGAAACAGATTTCATCCACATGGCAACCAGCCTTTAAAACATTTGACTATCGCTTTAGCCTAGTGTATTCCCTTATTTCCCTCCTACTATAAGGCAGCAAGTAATTAAGCCAATATCTGCTAGTGTTTATATTGATTATCATAAAGTAGACAAAAGAACATGCTTTTTAACAATGATTTGTTATAGCGACGTTGAGAAAGTATGTGAATGCAACACATCAGATTTTTTTTTTTTAAATTTTAGCATTTTTTCCCAATTTTTTAATTTTCTCAACATACCCTTAGTTTTTCAAAGTGATTACCGTTTGCTTTTTGCCTCTACACACATATATGTATATATACGCATTTACAAACACACAAAACCCATGCGCAAAGCGGGACTCGAACCCAAGATCCCCTGCGCCACGAAGCATCAAAGCGAGGCACTTTAGCGAACGCAGCTATGTTGAAAAAGGAATTAAGAAAAATCTTATGTTTTATGTTCACAAATCTTTCTCTACAAACTATTGTTACCAAAAATTATTTTATCTACATCATGTTAATCAAGATAAATTAGCACAAATTGTTTTATTTCTTATTTCCTTATAAGTAGAAGCGGAATAAGGGAATATCCTGGGCTAAAGCAATAGTTAATCTTTAAAAAGCATGCGAACAATTGTAGTTCGGTTCGCTCTGCAGATGAAAGAAACGTAATCCTGTTTGAGAAAACTTACGAGGTAAAAACTGAAACAAATAACAAGGAATATCTCGTGAACGGTCAGCTCTACAACAAAACATTGTTTAACATAAACTGTCTGTTTTAACGAGATCTACACTTTTTGTGCAGTAAGTTTTTGTCTGTCTCTTGCGGTTTACTAGCTACATAAAATTGAACAAAACTCATCCAGAATGAACAGGTTTTCAAAAGCTATTGGCAGAAAATACATTTTGTTGGTGATGTAAATATCTTTAATTTACGGTATTTTAATCAAAATCTTTAGAGCCATTTTTGATAAGAGCGAAATATTGAAAAATGTTGCCATATAAAGGGTAGTTTGATTTTCTCGAAAATCTTCGTGTCGCATCCTTGGAAGATACTGAAGTTAATACCAAGTTTAATAAAATAACTCATCCCTAAACAAATGAAAAGACGCTCCTGGAGCTTCCGCAATAATCGTCAGTGTTCGTTTTCTTATGTATAGTGTCTATTATATTTAAACATATATAATTGATATATATATATATATATATATATATATAGCTTGTATATTTTAACTTATATACGCTAAGCGCTATTTTTTTTCTCACAATATAATAAATGGTTATAAATCCGTGCACACCATCGTGCGCATTCGGCAGTTTTCGTCGAAGCTCGGCTTGGTACTTCGACATTACCTGTTATGGTTGACACGATTCATGCTATTCTTTTCGATTCATACCTTTCTTTTTGATTCATGCGATTCTTTTTACTTTCTCTGTACGTACTATGTACATAGTGTATAGAGAAGGTATTGTATTGCACCCAAAATTCGATACCGAGATTTCACCAGAAATATATGTTTTGAGACCCCCTGAATCCAAAAAAAGGCATTTTTAGAAAAATGTCCTTGTGTAACTGTCTGTGTGTATGTGTGTGTGTGGGCAGCATAGCTCAAAAACGAAAAGACCGTTAAATACCAAATTTGGTATTTAAGTTCAGTATCTTCCAAGGATGCGACACGAAGATTTTCAAGAAAATCCCCTCACCCGCAACTACACTTTACATGGAAAAATTTTCGAAATTTTTGATTTTATAAAAAATGGCTCTAACGATGTTGATTAAAATATCATATATTAAAGATATATACTTGATAAATAATATGTACATCTTGAATTTTCTGGGAAGAGCCTCTGAAGACTACTTTATTCTGGATGAATTTTACGGAATTTTGTGTAACTGGTAAACCGTAAGAGATAGACAAAAAGTTACTACACAAAAAAATGTGGAGCACTTTAAAACACACAATTTATATTATATACATTTTTTTTCGTAGAGTTGGTCGTTTTTCAGATACTCCGTGTTTTTGGTTTCAGCTTTAAAACTTATAATTTTCTCATACAGGAATTTCACAATTGCTGTCCACACAAACAAAGGAACTTCAGTCACACAGCAACCATCTTTTGCTATCACTTTAACCTATGGTATTCCCTTATTTCGCTTCTACTTACAGGGAAGCAAGTAATAAGGCTATTTCTGCTAATTTTTTCTCACTTAGCATAAAGTAAATAGAAGCATAAACTTTTTAACAAAAACTTGTTGCAGAGATATAGAGAAAGTCATGTGAATTGATTACATCAGATTTTTTAACAACGATTCATGTTGAGACTAGCACGATTCTCGCTATTCTTTTATAACGACGACACCTGCTATGGTTGACACGATTCATGCTACTCCTTTCGACTCAAACGATTCTTTTCGATTCGTGCGAATCTTTTTGACCAACGATTCATTCCAAGATTGTCTCGATTCATACGATTCTTTTCTTGTAATCGTTCATATGAACGATTCGTTCATGACTCGACCTGTTTGTTTGATTTCCTTCTGTGAAAAATTTGGTTGTGTTATACACAGTGCTTCCGTAAGGATTTATATTTATACTCGTTA
The DNA here is from genome assembly GCA_030762935.1 of Hymenopus coronatus. Lineage (NCBI taxonomy): Eukaryota > Metazoa > Arthropoda > Insecta > Mantodea > Hymenopodidae > Hymenopus > Hymenopus coronatus. The sequence goes on from CM060886.1 coordinate 136,972,714, forward strand.
CTACCTTTTATATATCACAGATATTGCTCTTGTGCTCATCCTAAAACTGCCTATCACCAGTAACATTGTGATTTGAAAATGTTTTGCAGCCATTATTAACGGGTTGAGGTTACTTTAGCCGAAATAATAAAACTTTTACGTTTAGTGAAGTACGGGACCCAATGTTGAAAGGAATAGATGAGGTAACTAATGAGAAATGGGGAAAAGTAGTTCAACAACATGTGGTTCTGCAGACGGACAGCGAGTAAATATGGCAACAGCATATCAAGATAGCCATGTGTCAGCAGGAATGTCAATCACAAGGTAGTTTCTCGCCAATTATAGCGTGTTAATATATGCCGTTACAGAATTACATCATATTTGGTAACCAAAGTTTACCTCACTCATATGACTGCAAAGCCTAGTAAGACAATTCTGGGAGGTCTTTCGAGCAAGTAAAATCACTTTGCGTTTGTGGCGAGACCTTGGGGTCCTCAACCAGACACCGCCCATAAACCTCATGCAAGGATACAACAATAGCAACGATAATATCTCGCGGATTTCATCATCCTTAAAGAATGAACAACAGATTTATCGAATTTAATGCGACGTTATGTTGATGTAAACATATGTACTGCCTCTTCAAAGACAGCACAACCAAAAAAGGGGAGTGGTGTGCAGTTAAAGAAGTATTTTGTAAATCCGGTTTAGCGGTAAAGAGACATCTCCTTAAGAGATGATCTTATGTGCAAAGATACATAATAGTTATTTATTATACAAGTCGATAAACAGAGACTTCATCTAGGAGTAGAACAATTTAAAACGCGACCCGAAGGGGAGTGATTAATAAAGGTTTGTCCACTTGTATAATACATTATTTTATCCTAAAGATACGAAAAATTAATATATGACAAATATTCAGTTAATGATTTTACAACTGATAGTAATAAGGTATTGAATTGCGGCGTTCTTATAGTTATAAAATATGGTAGGATATGTATGAATACTAATTTTTTTTATTGCTGCTAGTTTCAAATTAAGTTTACGATGGACGTTGAGAACGTTATATATCGGTTCCAAATGATATATTAAATGAAGCAAAAGAAGCAGTTGAGGCTTTATTACCGTCGACTTCACACGGAAACTATACGAAAAAGAGTTAAAAGGTTATAGAAAAGTTGTAGTTATCAACCATTTATTTATTTACTTTATGCCACTCGTTACCGGAGCAACGAGTGAATTTTGTTTACTTTATCCCACTCGTTACCCGAGCAACGAGTGAATTTTGTTTATTTTATCCCACTCGTTACCCGAGCAACGAGTGAATTTTGTTTACTTTATCTCACTCGTTACCCGAGCAACGAGTGAATTTTGTTTACTTTATCCCACTCGTTACCCGAGCAACGAGTGAATTTTGTTTATTTTATCCCACTCGTTACCGGAGCAACGAGTGAATTTTGTTTACTTTATCTCACTCGTTACCGGAGCAACGAGTGAATGTTGTTTACTTTATCCCACTCGTTACCGGAGCAACGAGTGAATTTTGTTTACTTTATCTCACTCGTTACCGGAGCAACGAGTGAATGTTGTTTACTTTATCCCACTCGTTACCGGAGCAACGAGTGAATTTTGTTTACTTTATCCCACCCGTTGCGCTAATAACTATCACTTTGATTTAAAGTCCAAGTTTTCTTATGTCTTTTCTGCATAGCAACGGTATCTGCTACAAGTATCTGTAGGATAAAACTATTATAATACATTTCTACTACGTGAAAGTTTTTTTCAGCGCAAAAAACACACTTTTCTTTGCATTATTTAGAATTATTCACATGCGAAACAATTAAAGCACATCTTAATTGAAGTATGTAATAGAATTACAAGTAATATACACTTTTAGTTTGTCTACCTCGTACCTGTAAGTACAGGAAGCATTCTATTCCTTTCAATAATTCTTAGAGAAATTTCAGCAGAAACTTTGAGGTCCTCTGAAATTAAATTTTAACGAATGGTGCGTATTAATCTTTCTCAGCACATCATAATTTAAAAATCCGATGTGCTTCATTCACATGACTTTCTCTACATCGCTGTAACAAATTACTGTTAAAAAGTATATTCTTCTATCTACTTTATGAAAATTATCTTAATTACTTGCTTCCTTGTAAGTAGAAGAAAAATATGGGAATATACTAGGCTAAAACGATAATCAAATGTTTTAAAATGTGGTTACTATGGGATTGAAATCAGTTTCTATGCAGGGCCAGGAGTTTACAATATCCCGTGTGAGAATAGTTTAAGTATTTCAAATCTGAAATAAAAAGCTTGAAATATCACAGAAATGGCCAATTTCACGAAAAAACCCGTATATTGTCGCACCCCACATTATATGTTAAACAAGGGACCCGCTGGCAGTGAGAGGTATGACTAAGAAACTCTACTTTTTACTACGGGTGGACGCACCCGTGTAGGCTAAATCCTATACAACAGGGAAAAATCTAATTCAGAAGAGGATGACGAAGATTTTGAGAAAAATCTCCCGCCCCCAACTACCCTTTACATGCAGCTTTTTTTCGAAAATTTTGATTTTCTCAAAAATGGCTCTAACGATTTTGATTAAAATATCGTATATTAAAGCTACTTTACCTGACAAATAAAATGTATATTTTGAATTTTCTTGGAATAACCTCTGAAGAGTACTTTATTCTGGATGCATTTTACGGAATTCTGAACAACTGCTAAACCGTAAGAGATGGACAAAAACTTACTGCACAAAAAATGTAGAGCACATTAAAACACCCAATTTATGTTATATACATTTTTTTCGTGGAGTTGATCGTTTTTGAGACATTCCTTGTTTTTGAGTTCTGCTATGAAAAACTTATTTTCTCCCTACAGGAAGTTGTCAACTGTTGATTAGCATGAAGTAAATAGAAGTATAAGCTTTTTAAGAATAATTTGTTGCAGAGATACAGAGAAAGTCATATGAATGCTACACATCAGATTTTTGTTTTCTGGAAACAGTAGTGTTTACTTGACAACAGGTTTGTTGACCTCTCCCTCCTGCGTTCTTATCCATCACTTGTTTTGATGCGTCGAGATGGCCGGTCGCAACTTAATACGGAACGGCGAACGCTACGAACTTGCTAGCTCTGGTCATGACCAAATGTATATTATTTTGCAGCTGTGACATGGATGCGAGTAAAGTTCCTCGGAAGAAACGTAAAGTGATATTACTGCGTCCGCCTCAGCCCAAGCCTGCTGCACGTAAGGTAGTGGAACAGCACGTGTCTGATGAGATTCTCCACGCCGTGCCTCCAGACTGGGACGAGGAGGACGAGGAAGACGAGGCCATCGTGAAGGAACCGTCAGCAATCCGCAAGTGTCTGCTCTATATCAACCTGGTGTTCAACAACTGCTCCACTCATGGGCTCGTCTACATCACGGACAAGAACGTGTCGCCCTTTGAGAAGTGAGTAACAGTTCCACACTCAAGTAACCGTTACTGTCTATATGATACATGCATCTGGTTAGTCTCATACACACTATACACCAGCATCTGGGGGCAGTGTTACTCAGTCTGATGCACGTCATACATTAACATCTGGGGACAGTGCTACTCAGTCTGATACACGTCATACATTAACATCTGGGGACAGTGCTACTCAGTCTGATGCACGTCATACATTAACATCTGGGGACAGTGCTACTCAGTCTGATACACGTCATACATTAACATCTGGGGACAGTGTTAGTCTGATACACGTCATACATTAACATCTGGGGGCAGTGTTACTCAGTCTGACACACGTCATATATTAACATCTGGGGACAGTGTTACTCAGTCTGATACACGTCATACATTAACATCTGGGGACAATGTTACTCAGTCTGATACACGTCATATATTAACATCTGTGGACAGTGTTACTCAGTCTGATACACGTCATACATTAGCATCTGGGGGCAGTGTTACTCAGTCTGACACACGTCATATATTAACATCTGGGGACAATGTTACTCAGTCTGATACACGTCATACATTAACATCTGGAAGCAATGTTGTTGTATTTTACAATTTATACGCTAATATCTGGGGGCGGTCTTCTTGTATTATACAATCTATACAATAACTTCTAAGAATCGTATTGCTTAATGATACAAATTATTCCTACACTAAAATCTGGGGCAGTGTTGCTGTATGGTACAAACTGTACCCTGATACCTGGGACTGGTGTTAGTGTAAGATACAAACTATACCCTAACATCTGGGGCGATGTTATTTATTATACAAGCTATACACTGTAATCTGGGGGCAGTGTTGATGTATGATACAAGCTATACACGGTAATTTCGGGGTGGTGTTATTGTTTAATACAAAATATACTCTAACATCTGGGGGCGGTGTTACTGTGTGATGCAAACTATACACTAATATCTGGGGGCGTTGTTATTGTATAATACAAACTGTACACTAACATCTGAGGGCATTATTACTGAATGGTGCAAATTATGTACTAAAATCTGGGGGCGTTGTTATTGTATGAGGCAAATTGTACACTAACATCTGGGGGCGGTGTTACTATATGATGCAAACTATATACTAACATCTGGGGGCGGTGTTACTGTATGATACCAACTATATACTAACATCTAGGGGCGGTGTTACTGTATAATACCAGATATATACTAACATCTGGGGGCGGTGTTACTGTATAATACCAGCTATATACTAACATCTGGGGGCGTGTTACTGTATGATGCAAACTATACATTAACATCTGGAGGCATTGTTACTGTATGATACCAACTATGCTAACATCTGGGAGCGGTGTTACTGTATGATGCAAACTATACATTAACATCTGGGGGCGTTGTTACTGTATGATACAAACTATACACTAACATCTGGGTGTGGTGTTGCTGTATTATACAAACTAGACACTAACATCTCGGGGCGGTGTTGCTGTATTATACAAACTATACACTAACATTTGGGGGCGGTGTTGCTGTATTATACAAACTATACACTAATATTTGGGGGTGGTGTTGCTGTATTATACAAACTATACACTAAAATTTGGTGGTGGTGTTGCCGTATTACACAAACTATACACTAACATCTGGGGGCGGTGTTATTGTATTATACAAACTATACACTAACATTTGCGTGTGGTGTTGCTGTATTATACAAACTATACACTAACATCTGGGGGCGGTGTTGCTGTATTATACAAACTATACACTAACATTTGGGGGTGGTGTTGCTGTATTATACAAAATATACACTAAAGTTTGGTGGTGGTGTTGCTGTATTATACAAACTATACAGTAACATCTGGGGGTGGTGTTGCTGTATTATACAAAGTATACACTAACATTTGGGGGTGGTGTTGCTGTATTATACAAAGTATACACTAACATTTGGGGGTGGTGTTGCTGTATTATACAAACTATACACTAAAGTTTGGTGGTGGTGTTGCTGTATTATACAAACTATACATTAACATCTGGGGGTGGTGTTGCTGTATTATACAAAGTATACACTAACATCTGGGGATGGTGTTGCTGTATTATACAAACTATACACTAACATCTGGGGGTGGTGTTGCTGTATTATACAAACTATACACTAACATTTGGGGGTGGTGTTGCTGTATTATACAAACTATACACTAACATTTGGGGGTGGTGTTGCTGTATTATACAAACTATACACTAACATCTGGGGGCGGTGTTGCTGTATTATACAAAGTATACACTAACATCTGGGGGTGGTGTTGCTGTATTATACAAAATATACCCTAACATCTGGGGGCGGTGTTGCTGTATTATACAAACTATACACTAACATTTGCGTGTGGTGTTGCTGTATTATACAAACTATACACTAACATCTGGGGGCGGTGTTGCTGTATTATACAAACTATACACTAACATTTGGGGGTGGTGTTGCTGTATTATACAAAGTATACACTAACATCTGGGGATGGTGTTGCTGTATTATACAAACTATACACTAACATTTGGGGGTGGTGTTGCTGTATTATACAAACTATACACTAACATTTGGGGGTGGTGTTGCTGTATTATACAAACTATACACTAACATTTGGGGGTGGTGTTGCTGTATTATACAAACTATACACTAACATCTGGGGGTGGTGTTGCTGTATCATACAAAGTATACACTAACATCTGGGGGTGGTGTTGCTGTATTATACAAAATATACACTAACATCTGGGGGTGGTGTTGCTGTATTATACAAACTATACACTAACATCTGGGGGCGGTGTTGCTGTATTATACAAACTATACACTATGCGGACTTTGTTGTATTATTATTCTAACTGTAATGTAACCTCGGGGGGGGGCGGTGCTAATGTATCATGTAAACAATGCTATAAAATCTGGTTTACGTATACAGTGTAACTTCTACATTGTATTACAGTGTGTTTTGGGCAGTATTTGTGTGCCTTGCCACTTGGGGGGCGGTGTCCCTCGGCCTCAGCACTTACACTCGTTACATGGAGAGTCCTGTGGTCATGTCAATGGAGAGAGATCGCATGTCATGGAATACAACTTTCCCGTCCATCACAATCTGCCCTCTGGAGGCTGTCGACAGAACCACCTTGGAGAACAACGTACAACTGTAAGAGCATGTAAACATTCTTTCTGTTTGTAAAACTGGTTTAGAGTTTTTCAGTTACTCAATCAGAAATATGTGTTAGTATAGGGTTTGGGTGTCTATTACTATTATACATTGTATTTTCTCTACGCGTACTATATACATAGTGTATACAAAAGGTATTGCACCTAAAAATTCGATACCGAGATTTCACCGGAAATACTTTTGGGTCCCCCTGAATCAAAAAAACATTTTTAGAAAAAGGTACCTGTGTGTGTGTTTGTGTCTGTCTATGTGTGTCTGTGTTTTTGTCTGTCTGTGTGTGTCTGTGTTTTTGTCTATCTGTCTGTGTGTGTCTGTGGTCAGCATAGCTCAAAAACGAGAAGCCCGTTAAATACCAACTTTGATATTTAAGTTTGGTATCTTCCAAGGATGAGACACGAAGATTTTCAAGAAAATTCCTCCACCACAAACTACCCTTTGCATGAAACATTTTTCGAAAAGTTTGATTTTCTCAAAAATGGCTCTAACGATTTTGATTAAAATGCCTTATGTTTAAGATATTTTTATGACAATCGAAATGTACGTCTTGAATTTTCTGGCAATAGCCTCTGAAGACCTATTTATTCTGAAATATATATATTACAGTTAACCGTCTCGAGACATTTCGGTTTATTGCTTTCAATTTTAGCCGCTTAAAACTTTTCTCAAACGGGTAAATGTCTAGATAGTTTTTAAAATTGTATTTTATATATTATTTTAAAAACAAAGTATTTGATTCACATGGCTTTCTCCACATCTCTGTAATAAATTATTGTTGAAAAGCTTATTCTTCTATTTATTCATGCTAATCGAGATAAACGTTAGCAGAAATTGTCCTTATTACTTGGTATTAATGTGTTCCATTCACATGATGTCCTCTGGCTGTTCGGTAAACAAACATTTTATTCAAAACATTAATCTGCTATCTACATCATGCTAATCAAGATAAACATAAGCAGAATTAGTCTTATTACTAGCTTCCTTGTAAGTAGAAGGGAAATAAGAAAATGCACAGGCTAAAGCGATAGTCTCGTAGTTTGAAACAATTGAAATTATAATCCGTTTGTTTGCCAGGAATAAACAAACTAGAAGAAAGATGTCTTTCCGTTCGAGAAAAGCTTAGGTGCCTTAAAAGTGGTGCCAATTAATGAGATCCACGTTTTTACTTTCTCTACACGTACTGTGTGCATAGTGTATAGCGAAGGTATTACATTCCACCCAAAAACTCGATACCGAGATCTCACCGGAAATAGACGTTTCAGGGTCCTCTGTACCCAGAAAAATGTATTTTCAAAAAAGGTGTGTGTCAGTGTGCCCGTGTGAACACGATAACTCAAAAACGAAAACTCAAAAACGAAAAGGCAGTAAAATACCAAACTTGGTATTTAAGTTAAGTATCTTCCAAGGATGCAATACGAAGATTTTGAGGAAAATTTCCCCACCCCAAACCACCCTTTACATGGAAAAAATGTCGATAACGATTTTAATTAAAATACCGTATATTAAAGATATTTACATGGCGAATAAAATGTGTATCTTGAATTTTCTGGGAATAGCCTCTAAAGATCTCTTTATTCTGAATGAATTTTGCGTAACTCCTAAACGTAAGAGATAGATAAAAACTTATTAGACCGCCTGGGTAGTGTAGTGGTAGCGTGTCTGCCTCACGTTCAACAGGTCGTGAGTTCGAATCTCGCTTAGAGTGAGTTACCCGGATAAGGTTTTTTCCGAGGTTTTCCCTTATCCTGAGAAGATAACTTACATAAAGCTCCATGGACCCTGATTTCGTTTGAGCATCATTTCACCAATTCCATTCATCGTCTGATATGAGCAACTAGGTTAAACGTCGTTACACTACCAAAAAAAAAAAAAAAAAAAAAATTACTACACGAAAACTGTAGACCACGTAAAACCGCACACTTTATCTGGGGCGCCATTTGTAGTAAAAGCGGGCTTTAAACACTATCAACATTAAAACTAACAATTTATGTCATATACTTTTTTTTTTTTCGTTGATTTGGATATTTCTGAGACATTCCTTGTTACTCGTTTTAGATTTAAAATATTTAAACTTTTTTCACACGGAAGTTGTAAAACTCCTGGCCCTGCAGGAGGTTTTACAACTCCTCCACATAGCAACCGATTTTAAGAGATTTGACTATCGCTTTAGCCTAGTGTATTCCCTTATTTCCCTTCTACTTACAAGGAAGCAAGTAATTAAGACAAATTTCTGCTAATGTTTATCTCGAAAATTATAAAGTAGTTAGAAGAATATGTTTTTCAACAATAATTTGTTACAGCGATGTAGAGAAAGTCATGTGAATGGAACTCAACAGATGTTTTTTTGTAGTATCTTTTTGTCTATCTTTTATTGTTTGGCAGTTAAACAAAAGTCACCAAGAATGAAGAGGCTATTCCCAAGATATATGTACCTGTACATTTTATTTGTCATGTAATTATCTTTAATATTCTAATTTTATTCAAAATCGTTGGAGCCTTTTTGAGAAAATAAAACTTTCCGAAAAAAACTTCCATGTAAAGGGTAGTCTGGGGTGTGGGATTTTCCTCAAAATCTTCTTGTCGTATACTCGGCAGATAAAATACTTAAATACAAGGTTTGGTATTTTACCGACTTATTGTTTTTGAGTTATCGTGTTCACAGTCACGCACACGCGCGCGCGCGCGCTCTTTGGGATACAAAGACCCTTGTATTTCCGGTGGAATCTCAAATCGAAGTTTTAATACAAATAGAGAACATAACATCTCTAGTCTTTACACACAAACACAAGACAGTAGCTGGCATAGCCTTGAGCAGGTCATTCACTGCTTGTGAGTCAGCGGAACACACATAAATCACGTGTACACGCGATCGTGACAATAACCCTGTGTTTGTTTGTTTGACAATCCTAATGTGTGCTTTTCTTCATCAACAGTGAACACATGTCTGGAAATGTGGGTTACGATATGGTGGACTTCCTGGAGTTTATCAGCAATGCCACCCTGGATAGATTAGCAGATACACCTACAGGTGATACCGTCCAAAATTTACAACCCGAAGCTTATCTCAAGCTGATATATAAGGTATGTATTCCTCTGCATTTTGTGGTGACTTTGGAAGGGGGAACTTGGGGTGCCTTTAGCTTAGGAAATGGTTTAACAATCTCAGGGTTGATTTTGTGTGGGGGAACCTGAAAGAAACACTATCACTTGTTTCTGTTCCTGCATGTCTTTACTGTACCGCACTTCATAACCCACTCGTCCCCTTGGCCGTCCAGGTTCTGCGACGTGGGGGACAACTGGTGGGGGTTGAAAGGAAGACAGATGGTAAAGTGTAATAACGGGACTTAAATAAGCTAACATATTGAGAAAGATTCAATAATTACTTTCTCTACATGTTCTATGTACATAGTGTATAGAGAAGCTATTGAAATGCACCCAAAAATTAGATACCGAGATTTCACCAAAAATACATGTTTTAGGACACCCTGAATACAAAAAAGAAAAAAATTTTAGCAAAATGTCCATGTGTCTATGTGTGTGTGTCTGTGGGCAGCATAGCTCAAAAACGAAAACTTCTTTAAATACCAAACTTTGTATTTAAGTTCAACATCTTCCAATGATGCGACACGAAGAATTTCAAGAAAGTCCCCCCACCCCGAACTACACTTTACATGGAAAAATTTTCGAAATTTTTGATTTTATAAAAAATTGCTTTAACGATTTTGATTAAAATATGGTATATTAAAGATATATACCTGACAAATAAAACGTATATCTTGAATTTTCTGAGAATAGCCTCTGAAGACTTCTTTATTCTGGATGAATTTTACGGAAACTTGCATAACTGGCAAACTGTAAAAGATAAACAAAAACTTAGTGTAAAGAAAATGTAGATCACGTAAAAACATACAATTTATGTTATATACATTCTTTTCGTGGAGTGGATCGTTTTTCAGATATTCCTTGTTATTGGTTTTAGCTTTTAAAAACATACTTTCCTCATACGGGAATTTGTCAACTCCTGTCCATACAGACAAAGGAACTTCAGTCACATAACAACCAGCTTTTGACTACCACTTTAACCTATGGAACTCCCTTATTTCGCTTCTACTTACAAGTAAGCAAGTAATGACATTATTTCTGCTAATTTTTTCTCGAATAGCATGAATAAATAGAAGCATAAGTTGTTGTTTTTTTTTTTTTTTTTTTTTTTTTTTTTTTTTTTTTTTTTTTTTTTTTTTTTCCAGAGATGTAGAGAAAATCACGTGAATGGAACACATCAGATTTTTGTTGGTAGCGAATGTTTGGTTTACCATTTGACGGATGTTTGAAACATTGCTTGCGTTTCAGAGCAGGACATCTCTGCAGCTGGACGCCAGTACCGGAGAAGGCGGATGGCAGCCCACTATAGAGGAGACTATTATAGAAGGAGGCCAGTGCTATACATTCCATACATTTGTGGGTTACTACAACAGCTTCGAGTGAGTCAAAACATCTGTTTCTCAGAGTTATTACTTTTTCTACACGTACTATGTATATAGTGTATAGAGAAGCTACTGCATTGCACCCAAAAATTCGGTACGTAGATACCTGGAAATATACATTTTAGGCTCCACTATGTCCAAAAAGGTTGTAACTTTTTCTATGTGTTCCAGGAACATATTTTTCTAACAAAATATTATTATTTTATCATACTAATCTAGATGAACATTAGAAGAATAGGACTTATTACTTGCTTCCCTGTAAGTTGAAGTAACTAAGGGAATAGATTGGGCTAAAGCGATCGTCCAGATCGGGTGAGAAAAAAGCATGGAACGTTGGATGCGCAGGCTTGCACTTAAGCACACAGACATTGTTAACTATCGGGACATCACGCCGACGTCGCAGAAGGGATTCACCCAATTCGGCGTAGAGGCTGAACACTGGTTGGTTGGAAAACCTCCAACAGCCACAAGGATGCCCTGATTATGGACTGAGTCTAATCTTGTCAGTGCGGTTAGTCGTGGTGGTGAATGAACAATGCATCCATAGTTCAACTTAATTCGAATCAGTGCACGATAAAGGTGAAGCAACACTATTCAATCCGCTCCCCAAGATTTGTCAGTTGCTATCCATAAAATATGCAGAGAACGGTCACTTTGCGCTTTCAGTTGTGTTATGTGGTGACCAATAAAGTTTCCGATCGAAGGTCAACCCAAGGAATCTCATCTCATCTGCATATGAAAGTAAAGGTGACTCGAGTCGAAGAGACGGCGGCAGAATAACTTCTCGGTTGAAAAACGAAAGCCGGATTTTCGAGCTTCAATCATAAAAATATGGAGACGGCGGCTCCAAAAAACGGTGTACGCTGAGAAGTACAAAGGAGGCAAAGTTGTTCACGAATAAGCAGGACGAGACACCTGGAGGAACACATTGAGGTATAGCTATAGCAAACAGTGTCGCGATCAGAACAAAACTCTGAGGCACACCCTTCTCTTGAATAAAAGTATTTGAAAAACCGAGCCGACCCTTATTCGGAAAATGCGGTCCCTCATAAACTCCTCAATGAGCAACGGTAGGCGTCCACGTATATTCCAGTTGTGGAGGGAGCGTAATATCCCTACTCGCCAACATGTGTCGTAAGCCTTCTCGAGGTAAACAAGATCCCAACTGTTATACAATTTTTAAGAAATCCGATCATGATTTGCGTCAATAACGATACAAGGTGGTCAGCCGATGACCGACGTCTGTGCAACCCGTCCTGGGCATTAGTTGATAGATTATTGGATTCCACCACATCAACCGTCCATTGATCATGCGTTCCATCAACTTGCAGACGCAACTGGTGAGAGAAATAGGACGGTAGCTGGAAGGAAGATGACCTTTCCAGTTTTCAAAATAGGAATTATGGCGGCCTCCCGCCACTTTTCTGGAAAAGTGTACCCAGACACGATTATATACCTCGAGTAAGAGAGGCTTACCATCAGCAGACATTTGGACATGGATGTCATCTGGTCGTGGTGCAGAGTTTCGTAAAGGCGAAAGTGCATGGTCTAGCTCTGCCATTGTGAAAAGGCGATTGTAATCTTCAAGGTTTCCGGAACGAAAGGAGAGCCCTTGAGGTTCCACCTGAGCCTTGACGAAAAGAAACGAAGGCGAGTAATTGTCTGAGCTAGACATTTGAACGAAAATATTGGCTAAAATGTTGGTCTCGTCAAAGCCATCAACAACAGCTCCGCCAGAAATTCGGAGACCGGCGATTGGTATATGGGTCAATTTTCCAGCCACACGCCGCAACTTATCCCAAACGACAGAGGAAGGTGTATGCCTTTTAAATGAAGCTACAAACTTGCTCCATGTTGTTTTTTTGCTATCCTTAATAACTCGCCTAGAGTTGGCACGCATCTTCTTATAGTGTATCAGTTTATCCAGTGTAGGACGACGCTGGAAAAACCATGCTTGCGAAAGGCATTCCGGCATTCGTCGTTCCACTAAGGTATCGGTGGGTCAGTCGAATGTGGAATAGATTGCTCAGCAGCAGAGAGAATTTTCGCGTGTTAAGAGACTAATAAGACAGGGAAAGTGGTCACTTGAATGCAAATCCGAGATGATTGTCCAGAGTGGGGAAACAGTTAGAGGTGAACAAATCGCTTATCAGGTGTGAAAAAGTATTGTAGGCGCCAGAAAGAAATGCAGGAGAGCTAATTATTACGGTCCAAGAAATCTGCAATTAGCATACCTCACATACAAGCCCGAGGCGAGCCCCAAAGTGAGCAGTGGGCATTCACGTTACCTACCAGCAGAAAAAGTGTTGGTAATTGCGAAACTAGGTGTTCTAAGTGAGGGAGCGAGAGGTAAGCAGATGGAGGCAGGTAGATAGTACACATGGCGGAGGGCTACGCAATCCTCACAGTGACTTACTGGATGTCAGATTCTAAGTGCACGGATTCGGCGAATATATAATCTCGGATGAGCATCAAACTGCTGGAACACCCTCTGCTGGTGAAAAATCACACCGTACTGCCTGATCGCAACCGAGTCCTGTGGATGGATCTTTGTCTCCGGTAAGCAGACCACACCAACGGCTGATTCTGGTGGAGCAACAAATCAAGCTCTGGTGAATGTGATCTAGTTCCGCATATATTCCACTGTAGGACAGCCATTGTGTATATTATGGGATAACATTAAATCAAAAGACGTTTCTGCAGATTGGGCTGTGCTGGTCGGTTCAATTTGTTCTTTATAGGTATTGGTATGGTATTGTTTTCAGGAGCACGATCCTGCCGTTTCTGTATTGTCTATCGGGTAGTGGAGGCAGAATTCTCCTGGTTCATCTCCTCCACGGGGGAAGAGTCCTTTCCAATAAAAAATTTCGGTTCGAGAACCTCGAAACGATTAGAGGTGCGATCGGCTTGTATGGAAATGTTTCCCGACACGGCACCGGTTTAGCTGCAACTGAACTATATATACCAGTCCTCGGGACAGAGGTTAGCGAAATCTCAGGAGCTTCCGGGCTTCTGAAAAGCACACCTTCTCTTTCACCCATACCTCCTGAATCACTCTCTCCTCTGTAAAACAGGGGCATTCTTGGGAACCAGACAGGTGTTCCCTGTTACCGTTCACACACAATGGAGCTGAAGCACAAGCACAAGACACCGTGAGAGATGTCACCACAGTTGACGCAGGTAGATTTACCGTTGCACATCGCGTAGTGTAGCCAAAACGTTGGCATTTATAGCACCTAAGCAGGTTTGGAATATACGGCCTAACTCTGCCTTAATCTTTTGAGGGAGATCAAAACTAAGAAACAGAGTACGATAGGCACGAATTCACCATTGACCTTACGCTGAAACCGATAAACAGATGTGACGCCTTGAGCTGAAAGATTTTCTTTGATCTCCTCAATGGACAAACCGTCCAGGGCGCGGGTTCTTACCACACCACGTGAGGAGTTCAAAGATTTGTGTACCTCCACCTTTACTGGGTAGCTGGCTAAGGTCGTGGCTTTGAGTATCCTTCAACCTGGGAGGCAGAATTGGCTTCGACAAGCAGTGTACCGTTGCGAGCTCTAATGTATGACTTCATTGGACCAGCAATATTATCAATATCCTTTTGAACAATAAAAGGGCTTACCGTTAAAAACTTCTTACCTTCCTCTGCTCTATTAATAACCAAGTAGCGACGGCCATATGACTCGACTACTTCTATTCCTATGTCTTTACTAGAATTAAGAATTTTATATTTTGTTGCCAGATGGCTTAAATTCATTCCCCAATGCTCCCCACCCACCACGAACATCAACGAATGGTCACTCCACAGGGGCGATAGGGCTACACAAGAGAAATAGCAGCCTGGACGCCCCACTCACCCTGGAGTTCGGTATAGTAGCTAGTCCGGGCCGATAGACTAGGGAGGGTTAGTCCCTAGCCTCTCGTTTAGGCGAAGCAGAAAAAAGTAGTGTGTTAGGTTGCGCCCCTCCCCAGGCACTAATAGACAGAAGCTCAAGCTCAAATGCGCAATGCTCAACCAACCAGGATATCCCTTTCCACTGACACGGATCTCCACGCACGGTCTAAACGTGGGATTTGTTATGGACTGACTCCCTCACCACTCGCAGATTGCTCACACGAGGAAATCAGGGTTCTTTTGGGACCCCGGGTACGCCAAATCCGTTCATACCGTAGTAGGCCCCGGGGGGGGGGTCGGGCGAATGTACATAGAAGAATAGTCTTTCGTAAGAAGCTTTTTTCTTCTTCTTTTTTTCAGAACAGACAGAGGAAGGCATGTGAATAGAACATATTCGATGTTTTAGGAATATTTTGTTGAAGAATGGGTTGATAAAACTAGTGTATGTAAAATATTAGAATGTTATGCTGTCTACATACTATAAGCTTCCAAAACGGTTCTTTGAAGGTTAAAACGAATATTAATGGAGATATTTCGAATTTTGAATGAAACAGAGTTTTTCTGTTGCAACTACTACAGAAAGTAATATTGTAATTGATACAGTAATTGAGAATTTTACTTAAGCTAACTGGATTTCAAAAATAACAATATTACATTAAAATGTATACCAATTAACTTTTTAAATGAATTAAACAATACATGTTGCAGATACTGGAACAAGGGAGTAATGCCCATACAGCCTCCAAAACACCCCGTGTTGACTGGACACCCGGCAGGAGGAACCATTCTGGTTTCTGTCACAGGAATAGAACGAGATGTAAAGGTACGTGTTAACTGTAACTCGTTACTAGCTGTATGATACTCCCACACTCCGAAAGTTTTTCCATGTAAAGCTTAGTTTGTGGTGGGGGATTTTCTTGAAAATCTTCGTGTTACATCCTTGGAAGATATCAAACCTAACTACCATTTTTGGGTTTTTAAGGATATTTACGTTTTTGAGTTATGCTCCACAGACACACACGGACCTTTTTCTAAAATGTTTTTTCGGACTAAGGGGACCCCAAAATATGTATTTCCGGTGCAACCTCTTTATCGAACTTTTGGGTGCAATACAATACCTTCTCTATCTCTATGTACATATGGGCTAGAGAAAGTAAAATGAATAAGCTTTTGTATTAATAGGTTGCTGCAGCATAGGTTGAGAAAGTTATGTGAATGAAGCACATCGATTATTTTACTTTCTCTACACGTACTATGTAAATGGTGTATAGAGAAGGTATTGCATTCCACCCAAAAATTCTATACCGAGATTACATGATTTGGATCCCCCTGAATGGTTACCATATGCCCAAGGTCGCGGGTTCAAACCCGGCGGAGTACGATGGCTTTTTTTTTCGGGCGCTAAAATCTTTAGCATGACTTCCTTCGGAAGGGAAGTAAAGCCGTGGGTCCCGTGTCGTAGATTTACGGCTCGTAAAAGAACCTCAAGGCCTCTGAGCGAAATTAAGCAGTCTTTTACGCCCAAAATAGAATAGGACGCTGAGAACCACAGCAGTTAAAGAGCGCCCATAAATAAAATGCCATTTCATTTCACCCATGTCGCCTTGGGTACTGAACATAAATACCAAGTTTGGTAGCATTTAACCGACTGTTCGTTATTCTGTATAAACACACATGCACACACGAGCCAGGTAGATCAAGCGTTTCGTCTGGAACTAGCATCGGTTCCCCGTCCTCTCTGACCCATAGGTTTCACGAAGATTTTCCCGGGTCACTAGGGAATGCAGGGGAAGTTTTTTTCATTCCTCGGAACCTCCTGTCCCTTAACTTACCTTCATTTCAACTAACCAGTCTCTTTCAGGGTTGTAAGAATCGACGAGAACCGGAAGAGGCTTCATTTCGTGGAGGTGACTGCGCTCTAGAAATACAGTAGACACTCATTAATCCGGACCCCATTAGTCCGGACTCGCGCTGCCTCCCATCAGTATTAGTCGGTCGGTCGCCTGTTTGTGCTGCAGCTAGTGACAGGTTGTTGACCTTTCAAACAATATGTCTGCAGATTACTAACTTTTGAGGCATCTGTGCGAGTTAATTATTAAATAAATTAATGTCAAAGGAAGACAATAAGTGATCAGATTTTTCTTCAAAGCATTAAGCATATCAAGAGTGAACAAATAGTCTATCCTGGTTGCCATGTTCTAATTCTGTACCGCGCAATGGTATCTTGTATATTAAATAACCTTTTCACTGAACACAGTGTTTAAAAATGTACCTTGTGGTCATTTCATAGGTACTGTTGTTTAATCAGACCTTCATTAATTCGGACAAGCTAGAGCCCCAATTAATGAGCGTCTACTGTATATCTCTAGCTAGCGGTTGTTTGCGGACTCAGGCGGTCTATCCGGGTCTGAGCCACAGGCTCCTGGCGCTCCCCGAGTCGAAATTAAGAACGGGTGAGGACCGTCCACGGTGCCTCTCTCTGCCCGGATGTCGGCCGCCCTCTAAAATTACTCTCATCCTTCCTCCAGGGTTCTGAAGTGTGGAGTACCCTCCGGCATCTCACACACCTTCATTACTCCTTTTCATTTTGACTTCAATGCCTCTCGTGTTCCAGATGACGATCAACAGTCCATATGAAATCCCGGACATGTCCAACAGTTTCACCATCTGCCAGAAGAAGAAGATTCTGGTACAGAAGATTGGAGTTCTGGCCACAGTAACGACCCCTGAGGCAATCAGTTTGAGCATCTCACAACGGAAATGTCGTATGCCTTATGAGAACATTCTCAAGATCACTCCCGTGTACTCGTACAGCTTCTGTCGCATGGAGTGTCGTATCAGACTGGCTTACAGGCACTGCAAGTGTAGGCCTTTCTTCTACAGGCAAATAGGTAAGACAGTCTTCTGCATACACATTAACATTCTGGTTCAGTGACGGGTAGGGATTAGTAGGGATAGCATCTTGGGGACCGATAGCGGAACACATGCGGATACCTGTTGCATACCTACCGAGTAGAGACCGACCTGCATTGGCGACTGCACGCGCCGCATGTAAACAACCTGTAGTAACGCGTTGGGGAACGTGGCTCGACACAGCAGTACACTATACTGTATAATACAATACTGTTTTACAGGTAAATAATGTCTTTGATAACAGTGCACGCTCTTGAATCAAGATTGTAAAATCTCTTGCTTCAAATGGATTGCGTGATGTTTTCACTAGAGTGGAAGGTGGTTGAGGTTGGGTGTGTGTAAATATAAATACCACTGGCTTGTTGTGCAATGTGAATCGTCTCCGATTGGCACCTAAATACGCTTTATATTTGAAAAACTTCCCCCACATCAAAGAAGTGATTGGAGCAAAACGGAAATAGGATACATCATCCACTGTTGGGTAAGATACGCCATAAGCAATTACTCCCGTAGCAACACATTTCGTATTTCATGCATTATTGAAAATCCGACATTTTTTCCAAACACTGTCTTGGCTTTCTTTTTCACACGGTTTAAAACAGATGTCATTTACGTTTGCACAAGTTCATCGACAGCTTTCAGTGTTCGAGGCATTTCAAAGTTCGAGATTTCCAAGTATGTAGATAGTTCTTTTCTAGGAATTAAAATCTTTATGCAATCCATTTGAAGCAAGAAATTTTACAATCTTTATTGAAGAGCAAGCAGTATTGTAATATACAACATAGTATACTGCTGCGGCAGGTGCAGTCGCCAATGCAGGTCGGTCTCTACTCGGTAGGTGTGCAACTAGTATCCGCATGTGTTCCTCTATCGGTCCCCAAAATTCTATCTCTAATTATAATATTTATAGGACTTTAATGATTCAACTGAACTTTGAAAGCTCCCAAACATTAAAATTACGACTAATGCATAAAACATTGTTTTTCTCATTTCAGAGGAATTTAAGAAAACCTGCAATGAAACAGGCCTGGTATGTGTTGGTAAAATTGCAGGTGAGTTACCAAATTCTTATTATTTCATTTACAGTCCATGTCATTATTCTTTAATATTTTTGCTTTCGCCATCGCTTACTTCTGGTTGAGAAAGTACTGCATACCACTCAAAAATGCAGTACTGGAGACACAAATTTAGAGATCCCCTAATCTTAGCCCATTAAACACTTGAGCGAGCGCATTCGTTAATAGTACTTTACGATAATCGAGATAAACATTAACAGAAACTGTCCTTATTACTTGCTTCCTTGCAAGAAGGCTAAACCGACAGTCAAATGTTTTAAAAGTGGTTGCTATGCAATTGAAATCCGTTTGCGTGGCCAGGAGTTGACAAGTTCCCGTAAATTAAATGGAGTTTTATTTATGGACGCTCTTTAACTGCTGACATTCTCAGCGTCCCATTCTATACTGGGCGTAAAGACCGCTTAATTTTGCTCAGAGGCCTCTTTATCAGGCTTGAGGTTCTTTTACGTGCCGTATATCTACGAAACGGGACCAACGGCTTTACTTCCCTTCTGAAGGAAGCCAAGCTAAAGATTTTAACACCCGAAATAATCCATCGTCCTCCGCCGGGTTTGAACCCGCGACCTTGGGTATATGAAGTTAGCATGGTAACCGTTACACCACGGAGGACGACAAGTTTCCGTATGAGAAAAGTATAAGTATTTTAAAACTGCAATCAGTAACAAGGAATATCTAGAAAACGGCCAGCTGCATGAAAAAAAAAATTGACATGTTCCACTCACATGACTTTCTCTACATCTCTGCAACAAATTATTGTTAAAACGCTTGTGCGTCTATTTACTTCATGCTAATCAAGTAAAAATTAGCAAAAATAGTCTTATTACTTGCTTTCTTGTAAGTAGAAGAGAAATAAGGGAGTACCATAGGTTAAAGCGATAGTCTAAAGTTGGTTGCAATGTCATTGAAGTTCCTTTATTTGTATGGACATGAGTTGAGAAACTCCTGTATGAGAAAAGAATAAGCTTCTTAATGCTGAAAAAAAAACAAGAAATATCTAAAAAAACAAAAAAAAAACAAAAAAAAAAACAATCAACTCCACGAAAAAATGTATATAACATAAATTGTGTGTTTTATCGTGCTCTACATTTGTGTGTGGTAAGTTTTTATCTACCTCTTACGGTTTGCCAGTTATGCAAAATTCCGTAACATTCACTCAGAATA
Organism: Hymenopus coronatus; assembly: GCA_030762935.1. NCBI lineage: Eukaryota > Metazoa > Arthropoda > Insecta > Mantodea > Hymenopodidae > Hymenopus > Hymenopus coronatus. The sequence continues at coordinate 136,992,893 of CM060886.1, forward strand.
AAGTAGTCTTCAGAGGCTATTCCCAGAAAATTCAAAATATACATTTTATTTGTCAGGTAAATATCTTTAATATACGACATTTTAATCAAAATCGTTAGAGCCATTTTTAGAAAATCAAAATTTTCGAAAAAAGTTCCATGTAAAGGGTAGTTTGGCGTGGGGAGATTTTTCTCAAAATCTTCGTGTCGCATCCCTGGAAGATCCTAAATTTAAATACCAACTTTTGTATTTTACCGACTTTTCATTTTTGAGTTATCCTGTTCACAGACACACGGACACACACGGATCTTTTTCTGAAAATACTTTTTTTTTTTGGATACAGGGGACCCTAAAAACATATATTTCCGGTGAAGTCCCGGTATCGAATTTTTTGGTGGAGTGCAATAGCTTCTCTATACACTATGTACATAGTGCGTGTAGAGAAAGTAAAAATGTGTATGACATAAATTGTGTGTTTTATCGAGATCTACATTTTTTGTGCAGTAAGTTTTTGTGTATATCTTACGGATTACCAGTTATGCAAAATTCAATAAAAATCATCCAGAATAAAGAAGTCTTCAGAGGCTATTCCCTGAAAATTCCCGATATACATTTTATTTGCAATGTAAATATCTTTAATATCCGGTATTTTAATCATAAACGTTATAGCCAGGTTTGAGAAAATCAAAATTTTCTAAAATTATGACGTTTCTCAAAGATGGCTCAAACGATTACCATGTTTAAAATATTTTCATAGTAAATGGAACATATATGAATCTTGAGTTTTCTAAGAATAGTCTCTCCAGACCTCTCCATTCTGGATGACTTTTGTATGACTGGTAAACCGTAAGAGATGTACAAAAATCTGATGTGTACCATTCACATGACTTTCTCCATATCCCTGCAACAAATAATTCTTAAAAAGCTTATACTTCTATTTACTTTATGCTAATCAGAAAAAAATAGCAGAAATAGTCTTATTACTTGCTTCCTTGTAAGTACAAGAGAAATAAGGGACAACCGTAGGTTAAAGTGATAGTCAAAAGCTGGTTGCTATGTCAATGAAGTTCCTTTGTTTATATGGATAGGAGTTGACAAGTTCCTGTATGAGAAAAGTATACGTTTTTCATAGCAGAAACGAAAAATAAGGAATGTCACAAAAACGACGAACTTCACGAAAAAAATGTATATAACATAAATTGTGTGTTTTAATGTGCTCTACATTTTTTGTGTAGTAAGTTTTTGTCCATCTCTTACGGTTTAGTAGTTATTCAAAATTTAGTAAAATTCATCCAGAATAAACTACTCTTCAGAGGATATTCCCAGAAAATTCAAGATAAACATTTATTTTGTCAGGTAAATATGTTTAATATACGTAATTTTAATCAAAATCGTTAGAGCCATTTTTGAGAAAATAAAAAATTTCGAAAAAAGTCCCATATAAAGGGTAGTTGGGGGTGGGAGGACTTTTCTCAAAATCTTTGAGTCGCATCCCTGGAAGATACTAAACTTAAATACCAAGTTTGGTATTTTACCGACTTTTCGTTTTTGAGTTATCGTGTTCACAGACGCACGGACACACACACACACACGGACCTTTTTGTGAAAATGCTTTTTTTGGATATTGGGGACCCTAAAACATATATTTCCGGTGAAATCTCGGTATCGAATTTTTGGGTGGAGTGCAATGCTTTCTCTATACACTATGTACATAGTGCGTATGGAGAAAGTAAAAATGTATATAACATTAATTGTGTGTTTTAATGTGCTCTACATTTTTTGTGTAGTAAGTTTTTGTCCATCTCTTACGGTTTAGCAGTTATTCAAAATTTAGTAAAATTAATCCAGAATAAACTACTTTTCAGAGGCTATTCCCAGAAAATTCAAGATATACATTTTATTTGTCAGGTAAATATGTTTAATATACGAAATTTAAATCAAAATCGTTAGAGCAATTTTTGAGAAAATCAAAATTTTCGAAAAAAATTCCATGTAAAGGGTAGTTGGGAGTGGGGGGATTTTTCTCAAAATCTTCGTGTCGCATCCCTGGAAGATACTAAACTTAAATACCAAGTTTGGTATTTTACCGACTTTTCGTTTTTGAGTTATCGTGTTCACAGACACACGGACACACACACACACACACACACACACACACACACACACACACCTTTTTGTGAAAATGCTTTTTACTTTCTCCATGCGCACTATGTACATAGTGTATAGAGAAAGTATTGCACTCCACCAAAAATTCGATACCGATATTTCACCGGAAATATATGTTTTAAGGTCCCCAATATCCAAAAAAAGCATTTTCACAAAAAGATCCGTGTGTGTGTGTGTGTGTGTGTGTGTGTGTGTGTGTGTGTCCGTGTGTCTGTGAACACGGTAACTCAAAAACGAAAAGTCTTTAAAATACCAAACTTGATACTTAAGTTTAGTATCTTCCAGGGATGCGACACGAAGATTTTGAGAAAAATTCCCCCACCCCAAACTACCCTTTACATGCAACTTTTTTCGAAAATATTGATTTTCTCAAAAATGGCTCTAACGATTTTGATTAAAATTTCGTATATTAAAGATATTCACCTGACAAATAAAATGTATATCTTGAATTTTTGGGAATAGCCTCTGAAGAGTAGTTTATTCTGGATGAATTTTACTAAATTTTGAATAACTGCTAAACCGTAAGAGATGGACAAAAACTTAGTACACAAAAACTGTAGAGCACATTAAAACACACAATTTATGTTAATTTTATTTTTTTCGTGGAGCTCGTCATTTTTGAGACATTCCTTATTTTTGGTTTCTGCTATGAAAACCGTATACTTTTCTCATGCAGGAACTTGTCAACTCCTATCCATATAAACAAAGGAACTTCATTGACATAGCAACCAGCTTTTGACTATCACTTTAACTTAAGGTTGTCCTTTATTTCGCTTCTACTTACAAGGAAGTGAGTAATTAGGCTATTTCTGCTAATTTTTTTCTAATTAGCGTAAAGTAAATAGAAGGATAAGCTTTTTAAGGATTATTTGTTGCAGGGATATGGAGAAAGTCATGTGAATGGTACACATCAGATTTTTTTGGATATTGGGGACCCTAAAACATATATTTCCGGTGAAATCTCGGTATCCAATTTTTGGGTGGAGTGCAATACTTTCTCTATACTCTATGTACATAGTGCGTATGGAGAAAGTAAAAATATGTGTTACACTCATATGACTTTCTCTAGCTGTTCTACAAACTTCTTACATAAGATTATTCTTCTTTCTGCACCTTGTTAATCTAGGTATTCAGCACAATGTTCTTATTACTTAGTTCCCTATCAGTAGGAAGAAAATAAGCGAATACACTAGGCTAAATCGATAGTCAAATGTTTTAAAAGCTGTCGTTATGCGATTGTCATTACAAATCGCTTCTTTTCTTGGCCAGGAGTAGAACAAAAGAAAAACGGACAGTGCCGTTAGAGAAAAGTATTAAGTACTTCACAACTGCAACTAATAACAATGAATGCCACGAAAATGGTAAGCTCCACGAAAAAAATGCATATGACATAACTTGTGTATTTTAACAAGACCTACATATTTTGTACACTAAGTTTTTGTTCTATCTCTTACGGTTTACTAGTTATGCCAAAATAAGCAAAATTCATCCAGAATAAACAGGTCTTTAGAAACTATTCCCAGAAAATTCAAGATATACATTTTATTTGTCAGATAAATATTATTAATATACGGTATTTTAATCAAAATCGTTAGAGCCATTTTTAAGAAAATCAAAATTTTCAAAAAAGTTCCATGTAAAGGATAGTTTGGGGTGGGGGGATTTTTCTCAAAAGCTTCGTGTCGCATCCCTGGAAGATACTAAACTTAAATACCAAGTTTGGTATTTTAGCTAGTTTTCGTTTTTGAGTTATCGTGTTCAAAGACACACGGACACACACACGGACCTTTTTCTGAAAATGCTTTTTTTGGATACAGGGGGTCCTAAAGCATGTATTTCCGGTGAAATCTCGGTATCGAATTTTTGGGTGGAATACAATACTTCTCTATCCCTATGTACATTGTACATACGGGGCTAGAGAAAGTAAAGGCTTACTAAACAAAAACTGTAGATCTCATTAAGGCACACAATTTATGTCACATGCGATTTATTGTAGATTTAATATTTTTTTAGATTTTAAGCCACTTAAACTTTTCTCAAACGGGAAGACATCTTTCTTAACGTTTCCTGTTTGTTTTTTTCTTGCAAGCAAAGAGATTGTAATTTAACTTTTTTTACATAGCAACCGGCATTTATAGGACGAGACTATCGCTTTAGCCCGTGCACTTTCTTATTTCCCTTTTACTTACAAGGAGCTAGTAATAAGATTAATTCTGGTTATGTTTATCTTGATTAGCATGGTGTAGATATCAGATTAATGCTTTGAATAAAAGGTTTGTTTGCCAAACAGCTAGAGGACATCATTTGAATTGAACACTAGATTATTAGAAAAAGGTCCGTGTGCGTGTGTCTGTAGACAGCATAGCTCAAAAACCATAAGACCGTTTAGAAGCAAACTTGGTATTTAAGTTTTGTATCTTCCAAGAATGCGACACGAATATTTTCAAAAAAGTTCCCCCTTCCCAAATCACCTTTTACATGGAAAAAACTTTTAACTTTTTTTTTCTCTCAAAATTGGCTTCAACGATTTTGATTAAAATACCGTATATTAAAGGTATATATCACAAATAAACTGCATATCTTGAATTTTCTGGCAATAGCCTCTGAAGAGCTCTGGATGAATTTTGTACAACTGGTACACCGTAAGAGATAGACAAAAACTTACTTCACAAAAAATGTAGAGCCTGTTAAAACACATAACTTATGCTATACACATTTTTTTCGTGGAGTTGGCCGTTTTCGAGAATATTCCTTGTAATTAGTTTCAATTTTTAAATACTTTAACATTTCTCATGCGGGGAAAAAGTCAACTTCTGGCCACGCAAAGAAACGGATTTCAATTCCATAGCAACCAGATTTTAAAACATTTGACTGTCGGTTTAGCCTAGTGTACTCCCTTATTTTCCCTTCTAATTACAAGGGAGCAAGTAATAAGATAATTACTGTTAATTTTTAATGGATTAGCATGAAGTAAATAGAAGAATAAGTTCTCAAACAATAATTTGTCACAGAATAGATAGTCATCTGAATGCGACACACTCTAGGAAGTCTGAGAACGTGTATTTCCAGTAAAATTTTGGTACTGAATATTTTCACGGAAAGCAATGCCTGCTATAGATGTACAGTTGAAGAGTTCATTTTTGTGCGGCATCCAGGAAGTTGATCAAACGGATATGAAAATAATGGTTGTGGTTCTTTTCAAAGTCGAATACCGCTTAAACCGCAAAATACCGTTATTGATTTCCGAACTGCCTAATAAATTTTGCATCAGAATCCGCCATATCCCTTTCTCATCTGAATAACAAATGCTGGTTGTCAATAAAACAAAGGAATAGCGCCATAGCAACCGAAAGTACGTACTGGTAAAAACAAAAGAGCATTGGTCCAGTAGTATTTGTTGCACCAAATCATTTGGTCCAGGAATATTTAAAGAACTGGAGTGCAGAATAAATACACGCTGTAATAGACGTTAAACCCTCCCCTCCCCCCACATACAAGGGGCCAGAACTCGCGCTCAAGTGTTTGAACAGCGCGCTCCGATCTGATGAATAATGAATAACATTTAATGCTCACTTTGAACAATTTTGTTTGAAAAAGACGCGCAATTTAATATGCATGGCTTTCTTTGCTATTTCTGTTACTTTTACAACCTGGCTTGATTAAAAATAAGTCGCTAACATTTTCACCTAGAGACTTGGCCTCATACTTAAAAAAAAAAAAAAAATCTAATGTCTTCCATTCACATGACTTTTTATTTTCTCTAGCCCGTATGTACAACGTACACAGTGGATAGACAAGGTATTGTATTCCACCCAAAAGTACTATATTGAGAAATATGTTTTGAGGTCCCCAGAGAATTTTAGAAAAAGATCCGTGTGTGTGCCTGTGGACAGCATAGCTCAAAAACGAAATACCAAAATATCAAAATACCAAACTTGGTATTTAAGTTCAGTATCTACCAAAGTGCCATATGAAGATTTTCCCCCCTACCCCTAACTACCCTTTACATGGAACATTTTTCGAAATGTTTTATTTTCTCAAAAATATACCTGACGATTTTTATTAAAATACCGTGGATTAAAGCTATTCACATAATAAATAAAATGTATATTTTGAATGTTCTGGGAATAGCATCTGAAGAGATCTTTATTCTGGTTGAGTTTTGCAGAATTTTGCTTAATGGTTAAACCGTAAGAGATACACAAAAACTAAAAACACAAAAAACGTAGATCTCGTTAAAATATATAATTTAAGTCATATTATTATACTTTCTCTACACCTACTATGTACATAGTGTATAGAGAAGGTATTGCATTCCACCCAAAAATTCGATACCGAGATTTCACCGGAAATATACGTTTTAGGGTCCCCTGTATTCAAAAAAGGTAGTTTCTGAGAAAGATCTGTGTTCCTGTGAACACAATAACTCAAAAACGAAAAGTAGCTAAAATATCAAACTTGGTATTTAAGTTAAGTATCTTCCAAAGTTACACACGAAGATTTTCAAGAAAATCCCCCACCCCGAACTGCCCTTTACATGGAACATTTTTCGAAAATTTAGATTTTCTCAAAAAAGTCCCTATCGATTTTAATTAAAATACCGTATATTAAAGATATTCATATCATAAATAAAATTTATTTTGAATTTTCTGAAGAGCTCTTTATTCTGGTTGAGTTTTGCGGAATTTGTCATAACGGTTACACCGTAAGAGATAGACTAGGTCTTACAACATAAACATTCTGATGTGTTACACTCACATGCCTTTCTCTAGCTGTTCTACAAACTTCTTACATAAGGTTATTATTCTTTCTGCACCTTGCTAATTGAGATAATCATTAGCAGAATGTTCTTACTACTTAGTTCCTTATAAGTAGGAAGAAAACAATGGAATACACTAGGCTAAATCGATAGTCAAATGTTTTAAAAGCTGTCGTTATGCGATTGTCATTACAAATCGCTTCTTTTCTTGGCTAGGAGTAGAACAAAAGAAAAATGGACACTCCCGTCTGGGAAAAATATAAATACTTCACAACTGAAACTAATAACAATGAATACCTCGAAAACGGCAAGCTCCAGGAATAAAATGTGTATGATATAAGTTGTGTATTTTAACAAGACCTACGTTTATTGTATAGTAAGTTTTTGCCTATCTCTTACGGTTTACTAGTTATACCAAATTAAGCAAAATTCATCCAGAATAAACAGGTCTTTAGAAACTATTCCGAGAAAATTCAGAATATAGATATTATTTGTCAGGTAAATATCTTCAATATACGATATTTTATTCAAAATCGTTAGAGGCATTTTAAGAAATTCAAAATGTTCAAAAAAAAGTCCCATGTAAAGCGTAGTTTGTGGATAGGGGGATTTTTCTCAAAATCTTCGTGTCGCATCCCTGGAAGATACTAAACTTAAATACCAAGTTTGGTATTTTAGCTACTTTTCGTTTTTGAGTTATCGTGTTCACAGACACACACACACACACACATACACACATGGACCTTTTTCTGAAAATGCTTTTTTTAGATACAGATACAGATCATGTATTTCCGGTGAAATCTCGGTATCGAATTTTTTGGTGGAATACAATACTTCTCTATCCCTATGTACATTGTACATACGGGGCTAGAGAAAATAAAAGAGTAGATCTCGTCAAAACACATAATTTATGTCACATACTTTTTTCTTGTAGATTTTACCGTTTTCAGGATATTTATTATTGGTTTCAATTTTAAAGTAATTAACTTTTCTCAAACGGGATCATGCAAAGTGAACTGAACTGCAATTGTTCCTCATAGGGACCAGCCTTTAAAAGATTTGACTATCAGTTTAGTATTCCCTTATTTCCTTTCTAGTTACAAGGAAGCAAGTAATAACACAATTTCTGATAATCGAATATTAAAGATACTTATATGAGAAATAAAAAGATATCTTGAATTTTCTGGGAGTGGCCTATGAAGACATTTTTGTTGTGGAAGAATTTTGCTGAATTGTTTATAACTCGTAAACTGTAAGACATTGACAAAAACTTATACACAAAATCTATAGATTCCGTTAAAAAGCATAGTTAGACTGAGTTAACGGTTTCTGACACATTCTTTATTATGGTTTTAATTTTAAACTACGTAATTTTTCTCAAATGAGAAGTCACCTTTCGTTTCGTTTCCCTTGTTTTACTGCAGGTCATGCAAAGGGAACTGAACTTCAATAGTTTCACATAGGATAGGTTTTTAAAAGATTTAACTATCGCTTTAGCCTAATGTATTCACATAATTCTCTCCTACATACAAGGAACCAGGTGACATTTATTCTAACGTTTATCTTGCTTAGCATGGTGCATGTAAATAAATAATCTTTTATAAGAATGATTTGCATGTGGAACAGCTAGAGAAAGAAATGTAAACGGAGCACATCAGATTTTTTCCACAGCAAAGTCCCTTATATAATACATAAAAATATAACAATGAACAAAAAATCCCGTTTGAGAAAAATTTATATAGTTTTGAAATTGAAAAAAAAATCTGATGTGTTTCATTCACATGTCTTTCTCTACATCTCTGAAACAATTATTGTTAAAAAGCTTATGCTTCTATTTACTTCATGCTAATTCAGAAAAATTAACAGAAATAGTCTTATTACTTGCTTCCTTGTGAGTAGAAGCGAAATAATGGAGTACCATAGGTTAAAGTGGTAGTCGAAAGCTGGTTGCTATGTGACAGAAATTCCTTTGTTTGTATGGACAGGAGTTGACAAATTCCTGTATGAGGAAAGTGTATATATATTACAAAAATTGTGTGCCTTAACGTGCTCTACATTTGTGTATGGTAAATTTTTGTCCATCTCTTACGGTTTAGCAGTTATGCAAAATTCCGCAAAATTCATCCAGAATAAAGTAGTCTTCAGAGACTATTCCCAGAAAATTTAAGCTATACATTTTATTTGTCAGGTAAATATCCTTAATATATGATATTTTAATCAAAATCGTTTTTGAGAAAATCAAAATTTTCGAAAAAAGTTCCATGTAAAGGGTAGTTGGGGATGGGGGTATTTTCTTGAAAATCTTTGTGTCGCATTCTTGGAAGATACCAAACTTAAATACCAAGTTTGGAATTTAACTGACTTTTCGTTTTTGAGTTGTGCTGTTCGCTGACACACATACACCTTTTTTCTATTTTTTCTCTCTCTGCTATCAGTAATAAGTAGAGGGAGTGTTGGATCCCACCTCAAGAATGAGGTAAAACAGCTTACGGCAAGGGCCGTAGGAAAGCTACCGCTAGACAAGCCCACTATTTATTTCAGGACAGTCGGCACCCTAAATAACGTTTTTTGAACCTAACCATAGAAGGTCAAAAGAATTGTTGGCTATCTCACTGAACACAATACTCTATGCTTACTGATGACTCACTAATCAGGAAATGCGGAATGGGCTTTGAGACCTCTCAGCATATTTTATGTGAATGCAAGGCATTTGCTTTCCACAGGTTGTAACAGTTTCTCTTTGGGACCCAGGGATATAAGAAGGGCAGGTATCAGAGACGTGGTCAAGCATTGGGCTTCAGTGAAAATCAGCTTATAGCTTGTCAAAGGAATTAAAAGTAATACCATATTTCGGTCCGCGCAGCTCAAGCCTTCAACTGCTTCTCCTCTTCATGTGTTCGGAAATCCTAAGGAAGGTAAGGATAGAGGCAGAGTTTGCCATCATAGCTATATCATTACAATACGCATATGCATGGCTAAATGTAGGATCAGAACAAGTAATTATTTTCCCAAGTAATTGGCAACATTGTAAACAATCTTCCTAACCTCTCCGCTAAGGGACTTTAATAGAGGAGAACACTGGTGTTGAAGGTCGTGACATTACTGTTAATAGTTCTCAGTTTATATTCTCTTACAATAAACAATACACTGTAATTTTTGTGATCACACAATACCGCTTGCAATGCCTCTCTCCCATCGCTGACAAAAACCTCGCGATGCGCATGCGTGTCTGATGTCACATGGACATGCGGGAGAAGGGAGAATGACGTAGTCGGCAATAGTTGCGCCCACAACGCTCTGCGCAGCTTTTTCATTACCCTGACATGGTTTAGGAGGCACAAAGGGCTCTAAGAGCCTAGGTACGGACAAGGCCTTGAGATAGGCCACTCAGATGACATCATCAATGGATTCCACGCACAAATTCAATATGGAGATTTCACCGGAAGTATATGTTTTGAGGTCCCTGAATCCAAATAAGGCATTTTTAGAAAAAGGTTCGTGTGTATTTCAACTGTTCGCTACACCAACAGATGGCAGAGAGATCATGTTACAACCCCCAACCCAGGTGTTGTTCAAAATGGTGTTGTCATCCAAAAACGTTCTGTCTAACAGCCTGTAAGCAGAGAAAACATTTCCACAAAGACTTATGTCGATTTGCCAAAATATCCAGCGATGTCGTGTGACTCTTACACATCAAATATAAATTGTGATACCAATATTTTGTTTCAGAGCACCTGAAGAGACTCACGGACCCCGACACCAACAAGCCAATGGAAGATTGCAATTGTTTACCGCTGTGCAATGAGATCAGCTATTTCATCACCGAGCTAAATTATGGAGATGCCGCGTAAGTTGTATCATCTTGCTACATTTTTTTTTTTAAGTTACGAGTACACAGAAAACTCAATAATATTGTAACAAGAACTCTCATTTCCTCTACAAAATGATTATAATCAAAATCTGCTCACAAATAACTGTCTTTCGTAACAATTCTGTCGTATAGTTTCTTTTTGGCGTTCGCTGCGGCGATGGTACAGCTCGCTACGAAATCACCATCGAACTCATTCATCTGTTGCGCGCGATGCATTCCCAGTGAAAAATAACCTCTGTGCAGGGCTACGTTACCCTTTTTATACCTGTTGATCACGTCATTGTAAACTTCTAGAAACAGTCGCACATACAAAATCACCGCAGCTATTACACATTCACTTAACGATGCGTGGTTTCGACTTCAGAGAACCTACCGAAAACACACGTGTCCACTCGCACAGGTGTAATAGTCACAGCTGCTATGTCAAAAGTACTTGCCGCGGCACAGATGTCCACTAACGCAGTGTACCAATATGTGCTAACAATCAGTCATGATTCACAAAGCAAGCCCTGTTCATACTTTCGGCAATTACGGCTGCAGTGGTAGTCAGAATATACATGGTGTTTCAAAATGACACTGAACCAAAGTGTGGCAATTGATGCTCAGATCTTATGTAGTTGGATGCTTTAGCAGCTTTCGTAATCATACTGCATGCTGCATAGTAGTTAACTAATACTAGGGTATTTCTTCTCTTAACAAACCCCGCTAAATACCCTATTTGCCTTTAATTATTTGTTTATTCTTCCAACATACAATTTCATCATAACAATCAATAAAAGGAATGAATGAGAAAATAATATTACAAATGTATTTATTAAAAAAAAAGATTACAAATAATTCTTTAATTCACTGCTGCATAACAGTTTACTCGACGCGTAGACAGTTGATGGCTTTCTCACGCCACTGCGCGCTAACACTCCAGTCGAAGTCTGCCTCACGACTCCCAAATTGGCTTGCTATTTTGATGTATCTGTGAATGACGTCACAAGAGTTTCTAAAAGCTTGTGGAAGTCAAAGCTTTTGGTGTTTGCCAGATGTGTCACATTCCAAAGCCTCAGGTTGCCAGCACGTCGCACTTCCTGTGTTTACTGCATTCCAAAGCCTCCAGCCCCGCTGACTCATACGCAAGGGTGAACGTGAGAACAGCCGCGCACGGCACTGTCGCAATAGGCTGGGATACATACGCCGTTAGTACTATATTTTAGAGGCAGTTTAGCGTTAGTGACCTTGAGGGTGACGGCAAAGGACTGATAAAGACTTCAGAAGCAAAATAACTATCAGAATACTCACAAAATATTGTAGAGGAAGTTAAACAAAAATAAACCCCTTTTATAGTGAGACAATCAGTTTATTTTACTGCATTTATATCATAATACTAAATGAAATATTTCTATATTTAATACCAAGTTCTTGTTAATATTTACAGGTAGTTGTTGACAGTTTATTACTATTTGGATAGTTACAAAATTATTTTGATAATAAGTACAAGACATTGTTGGTTGAGCACTCTCAAAACTGTCGGATTCATAAGTAGCGTTTTGAGTGCGTAACTGCCCTTTGCCCCTTTACTTGAAAGGTGGGATAGGCTTGCAGATAACGAATGTGGGTGTCACACATGCGCTGCCTAATCTCAAAATGATGTAATTTTCAATGTTATATAAACACATTTCTAAGAGAGTTGGGAGGATGCAACCTCTAACTTCGGACTAGTTCACGTAAAAGTTATAAGAATGTTATACCAGTTGGTCCAACAGCGCCGTATTTCACGCTTACAGTTAACCATTCGTGCGTTAAAACAGTTGCACAGCTCAAGGAGGAAATGCCCATCGGTGGTGTTAGCGTGCACAAACTTCAATCTACGTCTCTTGCATGTCAGCGGAAATGGGAAGGAATCGCGCTCACTAAGAGGCAGTTTCGACTTGTGCTAGTGTCCGAGATAATTGCAAGAACAGTATAAACAGACGGAAAGTATTAACATGTTTTCCACTTCAGTTATAGAACCTTTATTTTTGAGAGAATAAAGTAACCTTTTGGAATACCAAATACTTAAAAAATTCTTATTTCACCTATCATTATATACAATAAGTGAAATGGAAAATACGGTAAAATTTCCCGTCTGTTTACACTGTTCTTGTACCTCGTCACGGACAGCACAGTCGAAACTGCCTCCTAATGAGCGCGATTCCTCCACCGTTTCTGCCGAATTGCAAGACATAGCATGAAGGTCGCTCACGCTAACACCGCCATTGACCAGCATTCTATTGGAATTTCCTCGCTGAACTCTACAATTCTTTCAACACACAAAGCGTAATCCACAAACGTAAAATAGGGCGCTGTTGGGACCCTGGTGTTCATTCGGTGCCCTTTCGAAATAGCCTGTATAAAATAGTTCTAAACATTCTATGTTTTTATGATAGCAGATAAGCAATATGCATGAGACGAAGAAAAGTATTGGATTCTAATTTCAGAGTAATATTCAGTTTAATTTAGAGGGGAGGCATTATGCTCCACCCAAAGTTTAGTATTCAAACTTCACTATCAATACGAGCGCCGTTTTTTTCAACCTCCGATAGGCTACAAATAAAAGCCAAGTTCATAAAAAACAATTATTTTATTACTAAAAGTTTTGTACACTTATGGTTACTTTTCAACATAATCACCGAAAAGATTGAGACATTTATCGTACCTGTGCACAAACTTTGCAATACCCGCTTCAAAAAATGTTGCCGCCAAGGACTTCCGCGCCGTGGCCGAGTGGTTAGACCACTCGCCTCTCACCGGGTTCGATCCCAAGCGACCGCATGTGAGATTTGTGGTGGACAAAGCGGCGCTGGGGCGGTTTTCTCCGGGTTCTCGATTTCCCCCGCCATCGCATTCCACTGGTGTGTATCATTAGTGTCACCGCCTGCGGTGCCATCAGTAGTTAAAGCGGGCGTTAAACACTACCAAAAATGACTTCAAATGAGCATTGACGTTATTTTGAAGATCTTCGTTGGTTTGAAAGTCCTAGCCACGTCTTCAGTTCAGGGAAAAGGTGAAAGTCGCTGGGTGCCAGGTCTTGACTGTATGGCGGAGGATCGAAAATGTCCAATTGACATTGTTCAAGGGGCCAATGGGTTGTGCCAGCAGTGTGTGGACGAGCGTTGTCATGGATCAACACAGTTCCTAAAGTCAGCATTCCTCTTCGTTTGTTTTGAATGGCTCTTCGTAAACCTCGAAGATCTTCATTTGAAGTCATTGGCGGCAACATTTTATGAAGCGGGCGATTATGCTTTTCGGTGATTATGTTGAAAAGTAACCACAAGTGTACAAAACTTTTAGTAATAAAATAATTGTTTTCTATGAACTTGTGTTTTATTTATAGGCTCTCGGAAGTTGGAAGAAAAACGGCCCTCGTACATCCAATATACCCAAGAATTATAACATTTCGGTAAAATGGGTATTGCCCAGTTTGAAGAGTTACATATGTGTATAAAATAATAGCACAAACACTAATACTCAAACAACAATACTACAATCAACAATAAATAAGCTTATGAACAAAGCAGTCCAACTATGAATCTAATTACATTAAGTTTATGAGCAATTGTCGCTCTCCGTGATGCAATTGTTACGATGCTCGCCTTTAACACCCAAGATTACAAGTTCAAACCTGGGAAGGGTGATGGATTTTTTTTCGGACACAAAAATCCTTTGCATGGCTTCCTTTGGAAGAGAAATGAAGCTGGTAGTCCCGTGTAATGTTTAATTGCACGTAAAATAATCCCATACCTTGAAAAAAGAAGTTTTCTGGGCAAAATTCTACCATTTCGCGTTCGTAAGTATCATCTGTGGGCGACGAGTTGATCCCTCGTCACCATGACGCATAGCGGCGAACTCACGAACTATAAATTCAAATCCGATAAAGGAACTAAGTAATAAGACCGTTTCCGCTAGTGTTTATCTCGATTAGCATGGACTAAATAGAAGTATAAGCTTATTAACAATAATTTGTTACAGAGAATAGAGAAAGTCATGTGAATGGAGCACATCAGATTTTTTTATTCAGAGGGTCTAAAAACTTACAGTTTCGGTGAAATCTCCATATGAAACTTTTGGGTGCAATACAATACCTTCTCTGTCTACTTACCCAATGTACATATGAGCTAGAGAAAATAAAATAAAACAAATCTGATGTGTTCCAATCACATGACTTTCTCATTCTCTGTATGGATAGGAGTTGACAAATTCCTGTATGACAAAAGTAGTTTTTTTAAAGCTGAAACCAAAACAAGGAGTATCTCAAAAACGATCAAATCCACGAAAAAAAAAGTTGTATTACATAAATTGTGTGTTTTAATGTGCTGTGGTGTGTTTTGCGTGGTAAATTTTTGTCCATCTCTTACGGTTTAAGAGTCATACAAAATTCCGTAAAATTTATCCAGAATAAAGTAGTCTTCAGAAGCTATTCCCAGAAAATTCAAGATGTACATATTATTTGTCAGATAAATATATGTAACATACGATATTTTAATCAAAATCTTTAGAGCTATTTTTGAGAAAATCAACATTTTCGTAAAAAGTTCCATGTAAAGGGTACTTGGGGTGGGGGGATTTGGTATTTAACAGGCTTTTCGTTTTTGAGCTATGCTGTCCACAGACACACACACACGTACACACCCGCACTCACACACGGATCTTTTTCTAGAAATGCTCTTTTTGGATTCAGGATGACCCAAAACATGTATTTCCGGTGAAATCTGGGTATCGAATTTTTAGGTACATTACAATACCTTCTTTATATATTATGTACATAGCACATGTAGAGCAAGTAAAAATGGTGTTTGTTACAGTGACAGTGGAGCAGCGATCCAGGTTGGTCTGGACATATATCCCAGTATGAGAATTAAAAGAGACGTTATCTTTGGATTTGCTGATCTCTTGGGTAAGTTATACTCTGTCTATATAACTTTCATTTATATATTTAAATGTTTAAAAAATTTGTTCACTGAGGTCTAAGACGGCTGCCACCAAAAAGTCCCGAATATTTCATAGCTTACGTCACTAGAAGTTTGAATTTCGAGTGATGTTCACAAAGACTATTTCTCGAACAAAATCTGTGTAACAATGTGTATATCGAGAGAGGTGGCGCCGCGATAACGTGTACGGCTTGCATTCGGGTTCGGCCCCCGTCGATCGCACACTCTCACTTGGAGTTTTTATTTTCTCTACTTAGTTTTACATGGAGAAAGTAATGCATTGCACCAAACATTCGATATTGATATTTCATTGCAAATATATGTTTTAGTGTTCCATGAATTAATAAAAATAGAAACACTCATAGAAAAAGGTCCGTGTGTCTGAGAACACGACAATTCAAGAACGAAAACTCGGTTAAATACCAAATTACATATTAAAGTTTGCCATCTTCCAAGGATGCGACACAAAGAATTTTCAAGAAACTCCCCCCACTCCAAACTACCCTTTATATGGAACATTTATCGAAAAATTTGATTTTGATTAAAATACGGTACATTCAAGATATTTATATGAAAAATCTGATGTGTTACAATCACATGACTTTCTCTAGCTGTTCTACAAACTTCATACATAAGATTCTTCTTCTTTTTGCACCTTGCTAATCGCGGTACTCATTAGCACAATGTTCTTATTATTTAGTTCCGTAGAAGTAGGAAGAAAATAAGGGAATACACTAGGCTAAACCAATAGTCAAATAAGAACTAAAGCTTTCCTGGCGACGTGTTAATTCAAAATCTTCTCGGGCTTCTAGCCAGGTAAAAACTTGGCTTGACACCAACGTTTCGAAGAAGTACATCTTCCTCGTCTTCAGGGTGAACTGATGGTTTGAGCTTGCGGAGAGCTCTTATAAATACCAGTCTCCGCAAGCTCAAACCATCAGTTCACCCTGAAGACGAGGAAGATGTACTTCTTCGAAACGTTGGTGTCAAGCCAAGTTTTTACCTGGCTAGAAGCCCGAGAAGATTTTGAATCAATAGTCAAATGTTTTAAAAGCTGTCATTATACGATTGTCATCATAAATCGCTTCTTTTCTTGGCCAGGAGTAGAACAAAAGAAAAACGGACACTCCCGTCTGAGAAAAGTATAAGTACTTCACAACTGAAACTAATAACAATGAATACCTCGAAAACGGTAAGCTCCACGAGAAAAATGTATATGACATAACTTGTGTATTTTAACAAGACTTAAATTTTTTTGTATAGTAAGTTTTTGTCTATCTCCTACGGTTTACTAGTTATGCCAAATTAAGCAAAATTCATCCAGAACAAACAGGTCTTCAGAAGCTATTCCCAGAAAATTCAAGATATACATTTTATTTACTAGGTAAATATCTTTAATACACGATATTTTAATGAAAATCGTTAGAGCCATTTTTAAGAAAATAAAAATTTTCGAAAAAAAGTTCCATGTAAAGGGTAGTTTGGGGTAGGGGAATTTTTCTCAAAATCTTCGTGTCGCATCCCTGGAAGATACTAAACTTAAATACCAAGTTTGGTATTTTAGCTAGTTTTCGTTTTTGAGTTATCGTGTTCACAGACACACGGACACACACACGGACCTTTTTCTGAAAATGCTTTTTTTGGAGACAGGGGGTCCTAAAACATGTATTTCCGGTGAAATCTCGGTATCGAATTTTTGGGTGGGATACAATACTTCTCTATCCCTATGCACATTGTACATATGGGGCTAGAGAAAGTAAAAATAAAATGAATTCTGTGGGAATATCCTCTGAAGAACTCTTCCCTCTGGGTGACTTTTGCATAACTGGTAAACCACACAAAAAATGTAGACCTTGTTAAAACACACGAGAATGTGGAGTTGACCATTTCCAAAATACTCTTTGTTAATTGTTTAAACTTTCGAATACTTATTACCTTTTTCAAATGGGAAGTTGTCATTCGTTTTCTTTTGTTCTTTTTTAACACCTTATCATGCAAAGAGAACTATGCTTCAATGTCTACATTTATCACTTAGCAACCAGCTTTTAAGGAGATCAACCTGTGAGAAATGATCATAATTTTTGAAAATGTTGATTTTTGATAATATGCCGAAACCATTTTCAGCCATTTGCAAAATAAACACTTGTTACGTGATCTTTTAAATGAAAATTTTAATGATAACAAATGATACTTCAAATATTAAAAGGGGTGTTTCTGTAAAACAATTTTCCAACGCATGTAAATGTTCAAAATGCTCCTTGCGCTGCTCATTTCATTCAATCAGTTTTATTTTCTACTAGAGAACCTTAATACTATAATAAAAAAAAATATTGAATTAATTTTCTAAAAGGAACATTAATTATGTTAATAACTCCACAAAGATAATGAAAAAGTATGAACGAATAATTTATCGTGCCTTTTCCTGCAGCACTATTTAATTAAATTAAAACCTTTTTAAAGTGGTATAGTTGTGTTCAGGGCTCGTGAGCCCTGCAGGATGAGGTGTGGGGAGACGGGAAAGCGACATCTAGTTACCCGGCGAGCTGTTATGCAGTAATCATTCCTACAGACATGTGTATTAACCTGGCATGGCCTACTAGCATAATAAGATGCAGAAGTAGTTCAATGTTGTAAGAAGATTTGTATTTTTTCACCATGTCTGACGTTAATAAATGTAAGGTGGTGCGTTCAGAAGGGCGTGAAATTATAAGTAGTGTTAAGTATTATTTATATACGTAACTAGTTTAGCTTCAAATGAAATATTTTTTTATTCCAATAAAATTGATAAATATGAGGAAGAAGCTCTGAATAAACAGTATTTATATCACAAGCTCACAAACAGTTCCATTTTATAGTACTGGTGTTTCCGTGTCAACGATAAAGAGAATTCGTAAGGAAAAGAAAGAGCTGCGGTCAAGAGGAGAAAATAGTATATTGAGCACTTCTGGAAAAAGAAGAAAAGCTAGACCAGAACATACTGTTGTGCAAATCACTGGCTTTAATGCTACCGTTATACGATAGTTAACTCATTTTATATTTATTTAAAACAAAGCTCTATGTCATAAAGTGTGTGTTTTAATGAATTCCACACGTTTTGTGTAGTGAATTTTTGTCTTTCTCTTGCTTACAAAAGTGTCCCGAGTGAAGAAGTCTTTAGAGGCTATTCCCAGAAAATTCAAGGTATACATTACGTTTGTCAGAAAATATCTGAAACATATGGTATTTTAATAAAAGTCGTTAAAGCTAATTTTGATAAAATAAAAATGTTCGAAAAAAAGTCATATGTACACGGTAATGGGGAAGGGGGGAATTTTGTTGAAAATCTTTGTGGGGCATCTTTGGAAGATTTTGAACTTAAATACCAAGTTTCGTTTTTAAGCTATGCCGCCTACACACACACACACACACACACACACACACACACACACACACACACACACACACACAAATTAATCTTCTTCAGAAAATGAAACAGCGTGATCAGAATTGGACACGCAATTGGTACGGCCACTAATCTATTAAGATAGGCTGCAACAGCGTTTCTGTCTGTCAGTGTCACCTTATCTGTACTCATGTGTGTGTGTTGTACATGCATTCCTTTCAGGCTCCGTGTTTTATCATAAAATTTTAAAAACTGAAGTGCAACGATTTTTATTTTATTTATTTTGTTTATTTTTTTTTTTTTTTTTGTAGAGCAGTTAAAAATAAACATATTTTTTTCTCGAAAACTAGTTGATGAACTTCTCTCAAAATTTCAGAATTAGTTACATATTCCATTAATATGATGTCCTCTAGTTGTCCGCAAACAAGATTGATCATTTATCTACATCATGCTAATCTAGAAAAAACATAAGCATAATTAATCATGTTACTTACTTCTTCGTAAATAAAAGGGACAGGCTAAGGTGACAGTCTCGTCATTTAAAGCCGGTCTCTATGTGAAACAGTGAAATGACATTCCTTTTGTTTGCCAGGAGTAAATAAACGAGAAACGAGAAGAAAGATTCTTTCCGTTTGAGAAAAGTTCAGATGACTTAAAATTCAAACCAATAATCCGGAATATCTAGAAAACGGTTAACTCGACAAAAAAATCGGATGTGTTTCATTCACATGACTTTCTCTACATCTCTGCAACAAATTATTGTTAAAAAGCGTATGCTTCTATTTACTTCATTTTAATCGAGAAAAAATAGCAGAAATAGGCTTATTACTTGCTTCCTTGTAAGTAGAAGGGAAATAAGGGAATATCATAGGTTAAAGTGATAGTCAAAAGCTGATTGCTCTGTGACTGAAGTTTCTTAGTTCGTATGGACAGGAGTTGAAAAATTCCTGTATGAGGAAAGTATGTATTTCAAAGCTGAAACCAAAAATAAGGAATATGTCAAAAACGATCGACTCCACGAAAAAAATTTAAATAACATAAATTGTGTGCTTTAATGTGCTCTACATTTTGTGTGTGTTAAGCCTTTGTCCATCTCTTACGATTTACCAGTTATATAAAACTCATTCAGAATGATGCTTCAGAGGCTATTCCCAGAAAATTCAAGATATACATTTCATTTGTCATAAAATATATTTAATATAAGATTTTTACTTTCTCTACACGTACTATGTACATAGTATATAGAGAAGGTATTATAATGCACCCAAAAATTCGATACCGAAATTTCACCGCAAAATACATGTTTTGGGTCCCCCTAAATCCAAATAAAGCATTTTCAGAAAAAGGTCCGTGTGTGTGTGTCTGTGGACAGCATAGCTCAAAAACGAAAATACCGTTGAATACCAAACTGGTATTTAAGTTTGGTATCTTCCAAGGATGCGACACAAGATTTTCAAGAAAATCCCCCACCCTCAGCTACCCTTTACATGGAACATTTTTCGAAAATTTTGATTTTCTTAAAAATGGCTCTAGCGATTTTGATTAAAATACCATATATTAAAGATATTTACCTTACAAATAAAATGTATATCTTGAATTTTCTGGAATAACTTCTGAAGACTATTTTGGATCAATTTACGGAATTTTGCATAACTGCTAAACCGTAAGAGATGGACAAAAACTTACCCCACAAAAAATGTAGAGCACGTTAAAGCACACAATTTATGTAATATACATTTTTTCATGGAGTTGATCACTTTTTAGATATTCCTTGTTTTTCGTTTCAGCTTTGAAAAACTTATACTTTTTTCATACAGGGATTTGTCAACCCCTGTCCATACAAACAAAAGAACTTCAGTCACATAGCAACCAGCTTTTGACTATCACTTTAACCTATGGTACTCCCTTATTTCGCTTCTACTTACAAGGAAGCAAGTAATAAGACTATTTGTGCTAATTTTTTCTCGATTAGCATGTAGTAAATAGAAGCTTAAGCTTTTTAACAATAATATATTACAGATATATGGAGAAAGTAAGTCATGTGAATGGAACACATGAGATTTTTTAATCTTAATCGTTTGAGCCATTTTTGAGGAAATCAAATGTTTCGAAAAGCGTAGTTGTGGGAGGGGGATTTACTTGAAAATCTTCGTGTCGCATCCTTTGAAGATACTCAACTTAAATACCAAGTTTGGTACTAAACCGACTTTTCGTTTTTGAGCCATGCTTTCCACAGATACATACAGACATGTTTCTAAAAATGTTTTGTTTTGGAATAAGGGATCTTAAAAGATATATTTCCGGTGAAATATCAGTATCGATTTTTTGGGTGCAATACAATAACTTCTCTATACATTATGTTAATAGTACGTGTAGAGAAAGTAAAAATAAACATAATTGCTAATGAAACTTTGAAATTGAAAATTTAGGGGTGTCACAATCAGTTAGGTTATTCACTATTCACTAGTTTCATAATAGTTATTTATTAAACAAGTGGATAAACAGAGAGCTTATCCATGAGTGGAACAATTTAAAACACGACCCGAAGAGGAGAGGATAATAGGTTTGTCCACTTGTGTAGTACATTATTTTATCCTACAGATACGATAAATTAATATATGACAAATATTCAGTTAATGATTTTACAACAGATAGTAATAAATTAAATAAGGTATTGAATTGCGGCGTTATTATAGTTATAAAACATGGTAGGCTATGTATGAATACTAATTTTGTTTTTATTGCTATTAGTTTCAAATTGATTAAGTTTACGTTAATATATCGCTTCCAAATGATATATTAAATGAAGCAAAAGAAGCAGTTGAGGCTTTATTACCGTCGACTTCACGAAAACTATACGAAAAAGAGTTAAAAGGTTATAGAAAAGTTGTAGTTATCAACATTTATTTATTTATTTACTTTATGGCACTCGTTACCGGAGCAACGAGTGAATTTTGTTTACTTTATCCCACCCGTTGCGCTAATAACTAGCACTTTGATTTAAAGTCCAAGGTTTCTTGTGTCGTTTCTGCATAGCAAAGTTGTTACTACAAGTATCTGTACGATAAAATAGATTTTATATGATTACTTTGTAGTTATGCTACATTCACAATGAAATGCAAGCGTAGACGCAATGTAAGCGCAAGAGTATGGACTCATATTATTTAATGTAAGCATTCACATAGAAACACGCAAGACGCAACGCAATGCAATGCAACGCAAACTGTATCCTAGCGTTGCATGCAAAGAGGAAGAATTGTGATACTTTTCTCTATGTATTGCCTGTGAATTCAATCAAACGATCGCACTGCATGGCCTGCTGTAAATGCCCTTGACCGAGCAGTGCCGCGCCATTTTCTCTCAAGAGGTTATGTCAGTCTCCTTGCAAATCCTTCTTTGATTTAATGGATGTAACTATCATCTATGTCTAGATTTTTGTTCTCATAAATCAAAGACACAGAGAGATAATTCTTAGTTCATTAAAAGCGTAGCTTTATCAGTTGCTGCAATGCTTATACTATTTTCAATAATATTGAATGAGCAATTATTGTGACGTCACTGCCGCGAGGGTCAGTTGTTAGTATGCAATGTATTTATTTGTGAAAGGTTGAGTGAATTTTCTTATGTGATATTATTCAATTTGTAGCTTGCGGGGCGCTTGGAAGATATTCGCAGGTAACTTGCGGATCTAGAAACCCGTGCCAACTTCTTGCGTTTCATTGTGAATGTAACATTATGAGTGAAGCGTGGTTAAGCCCTGACACTGTATTATGTTTCAGTGAGTATTGGAGGAACTGGTGGCCTGTTCCTGGGCTGCAGTCTGCTCAGCATTGCAGAGATCCTCTACTTCGCCACTCTCAGACTATTGCTGTGCGCAGGCAAGTTATACAAACAATGGCGTCTGGACAGCTACAGGAACAAGCTACGGCGCAAAACTCTCAAGTGATTGTAACACGAAACTTTGCTCCCTCTGTGTTTGTAACATCGTGTATTTTAATTAATGGTTACAAGTATAATAAAGCATTCCTCCCTCCTAACCTCAAAAGGGAAATCTTAAACGGGGAAATGAGAAAGCTAATGAACCGGCCAACTTTTATAACTCCTCCCTCTCCTCCTCCACCCTCGTTTGTATCCGAGTAATCCTTTACTCCTCTTTCTTTCCTGGAAATATGGCACTAGGGTGGTTACTTTATATCAGGTGTCAGGAGAAAAATGTTCCAATGTTTGCAGGAAGTTGTATGCCACAAAAGGAACAAAAACCTCTTGTGGCTTTTTGCCTGCCTCCGTGGTCGAGTGGTCAGCGAACTGAGGTCTCGGGTTCGATTCTCGACTGCGGCGGGGAATTCTTGAACCAGAATTATTCCCTATTCCCCACAGAGTCTGGAAGTATGTGTGTGTTTCAGAATAATAAAAGAAACAAATCTGATGTGTTCCATTCACATGATTTCTCTACATCTCCGCAACAAATTATTCTATTTACTTCATCTAATCGAGAAAATATTAGCAGAAATAGTGTTATTACTTGCTTCCTTGTAAGTAGAAGCGAAATAAGGGAGTACCGTGGGTTAAAGTGATAGTCAAAAACTGGTTGCTTTGTGACTGAAGTTCCTTTGTTTGTATGGACAGGAGTTGACAAATTCCTGTATGAGAAAAATATGCTTTTCAAAGCTGAAACCAAAAACAAGGAATATCTTAAAAACGATCAACTCCACGAAAAAAATGCATATAACTAAATTTGTGTGTTTTAACGTGCTGTACATTTTTGTTGCGGTAAGTTTTTGTCCATCTCTTACGGTTTAGCAGTTATGCAAAATTCCGTAAAATTCATCCAGATTAAAGTAATCTTCAGAGGCTATTCTCAGAAAATTCAACATATATATTTTATTTGTCAAGTAAATATCTTTAACATACGATATTTTAATCAAAATCGTAAGAGCCATTTTTTAAAAAACCAAAATTTTCGAAAAATGTTCCATGTAAGTTTGGGGTGAGGGAATTTTTCTCAAAATCTTCGTGTCGCATCCTTGGAAGATACTAAACCTAAATACCAAGTTTGGTATTTTACCGACTTTTCGTTTTTAAGTTATCATGTTCACAGACACACGGACACACACACACACAAACACACACACACGGACCTTTTTGTGAAAGTGCTTTTATTGGATACAGGGGACCCTAAAACTTATATTTCCGGTGAAATCTCGGTATCGAATTTTTGAGTGGAGTGCAATACCTTCTCTATACACTATGTACATAGTACGTATAGAGAAAATAAAAATCTGATGTGTTACAGTCACATGACTTTCTCTAGCTGTTCTACAAACGTATTGCACAAGAGTATTCTTCTTTCTACACCATGATAATCGAGATAAACATTAGCAGAATGTTCTTATTACTTAGTTACTTATAAGTAGGAGGGAATAAGGCAATTACACTTGGCTAAACCGACAGTCAAATGTTTTATAAGTTGGTTGTTTCTTTGCGTGAACAGATGTGACAAGTTTCCGTATGAAACGTTTTAAGTATTTTAAAATTGAAACCAATAACAAGGAATATCTCGAAAACAGTCGAACTCCACGAAAAAGATGGATATGACATAAATTGTGTGTTTTAAGGTCTACAATTTTTGTGTGGTACGTTTTTGTCTATCTCTTACGGTTTACTAGTTATGAAAAATTAAAAAAAAAATTCATCCAAACTGGAGATCTTCAAAGGGCATTCCCAGAAAATTGAACATAAACATTTTATTTGTCATGTAAATCTCCTAAATATAAGAGATTTTAATCAAAATCGCTAGAGCCATTTTTGAGAAAATCAAAATTTTCGAAAAATGCTCCATGTAAAGGGTAGTTGGGGCTGGGGGATTTTCTTGAAAATCTTCGTGTCGCACTTATAAGTTTGGTATTTAACGGTCTTTTCGTTTTTGGGCTATGCTACACACACACACACATGGACCTTTTCCTAAAAATGTGTTGTTGTTGTTGTTTTTTATTTAGGGGGTCCCAAAACTAATATTTTGGTGAAATCTCGGTTTCTATCGAATTTTTGGATGCAGTACAATACCATCTCTATACACTATGTTCATAATAGTGTAGATAAAGTAAAAACTCCACACTCTCAAAACTACGGTTTACATGGAAACGTTCGAAAATATTTTATCTCCTCAGAAATGATTATAACGAGTTTGATTAAAATAGTCTATGTTTAAGAAATTCACATGACAAATAAAATGTACATCTTGAATTTTTTGGGAATAGCTTCTTCCTTGTAGATTACTTTTGATAAATGATAAACTGTAAGAGATAGACAGAAATTGTAGATCTTATTAAAACACACAATTTATTTCATAGACATTTTTGTGACATTAAGCATTTCAGAGATATTCTTAGTTATCGGTTTGAATGTTTAAAAACGTAATATTTTTTACATGTATTGCTATGTCATATTTCGTTTTTGTATTGGTTATGCAAAGAACATGGAATTTCAAAGCATTAATTTGTAGAAGGGAGATTAGGGAGAACAATGTGAAAGCAGCACATCAGATTTATGTTTCTACAACAATATATAATGATATAATATGTGAATTTGTCGTTGGTAAAGGAAGTACGATTATTCTGATTATAGGGAATGTGAAATAAGCAAAGAAACGTCCGTTTTACTTGCGAAAGCAGACAGCAGCCCACTCAGGTGGTCGGCTGTGGAACTATCTCAAGTTGTGTTAATCACGGTTCAAGGTAATATGTGACATAACATGGTGCTGAAGTTCGCTAACGTTTGTACTCAAGCAAAATGAATATCTTGACAGTGTAAAGGTGTTTAACTATAACAGATACTGGTCTTATGTGAGGTAAGCAATATTTACTCTATGAGATATCGATTACATGTCCAGCGTAGTTATGTAAACTACCTCTACTTCACAGGTTACTTCTCTCCATCATTAAGCTCGTAGTGCATTTATCTGACTCAGACAAGACATAGAAGTGAATTAAATACTTTCTCTACACGTACTATGTACATAGTGTACAAAGAAGGTACTGTATTGCACACACAAATTCGATACGGAGATTTCGCTGGAAATACATGTTTTGGGACCCCCTTAATAAAATTTTTTTTAGAAAAATGTCCTTACGCATGTCTGTGTGTCTGTGGGCAGCATAGCTCAAAAACGTAAAGTCCATTAAATTCCAAACTTGGTACTTAATTCCAGTAACCTCCAAGGATGATTTTCTCAAAAAGGCTCTAGCGATTTTGCTTGAAATAGCGTATATTAATGATATTTACATAGCATATATATATTGAAATTTCTGGAAAAAGCCTCTGAAGATATCTTTATTCTGGATGAATTTTACGGAATTTTGCTTAACTACTAAACTATAAGAGATAGACAAAAACTTACTGCCCAAAATATGTAGATGTCGTTAAAACACACAATTTAATTTATATACTTATATATACATATTTATATTTTTCTCGTGGCGTTACTGTTTTTGAGATATTCCTTGTTATTGGTTTCCGTTTTAAAATACTTATACTTTTCTTGTACGGGAATTTGCCAACCCTTGGCCATACAAACAAAGAAATTTCAATCACATAGCAACAAGTTTTTAAAAGATTTGACTATCACTTTAGCCTTGTGCATTACTTTATCTCCCTTCTACTTACAAGGAAGCCAGTAATGAGACGATGTATGCTAATTTTATCTCGATTAGCATGAAGTAAACAGAAAAATAAGCTTCTTAACAATAGTTTGTTTTAGAGATGGAGAGAAAGTCATTAATGGGACATACAAGATTTGTTTTCCTTTGAAACCTACAGACAACTTTTTTCCTTTCTCGGGTAGGTAACTAGGGGAACTACAGCATACCACCGAAAAATTCGATGCTCAGATTTCACAAGATATACACATTTTTAATTCACCTATATATAAAAATCTGATGTGTTACACTCACATGACTTTCTCTAGCTGTTCTACAAACTTCTTACATAAGATTATTCTTCTTTCTGCACCCTGTTAAGTGAGGTATTCAGCACAATGTTATTATTACTTAGTTCCTTATAAGTAGGAAGAAAATAAAGGAATACACTAGGCTAAATCGATAGTCAAATATTTTAAAAGCCTTCATTATGCGATTGTCATTACAAATCGCTTCTTTTCTTGGCCAGGAGTAGAACAAAAGAAAAACGGACACTACTGTCTGAGAAAAGTATAAGTACTTCACAACTGAAACTAACAACAATGAATACCTCGAAAACGGTAAGCTCCTCGAAAAAACTGTATATGACATAAATTGTGTATTTTAACAAGGCCTACATTTTTTGTATAGTAAGTTTTTGTCTATCTCTTACGGTTTATTAGTTATGCCAAATTAAGCAAAATTCATCCAGAATAAACAGGTCTTTAGAAGCTATTCCCAGAAAATTCAAGATATAAATCTTATTTGTCAGGTAAATATCTTTAATATACGATATTTTAATCAAAATCGTTACAGCCATTTTTAAGAACATCAAAATTTTTGAAAAAAATTCCATGTAAAGGGTAGTTTGGGGTAGGGGAATTTTTCTCAAAATCTTCGTGTCGCATCCCTGGAAGATACTGAACTTAAATACCAAGTTTGGTATTTTAGCTACTTTTCGTTTTTGAGTTATCGTGTTCACAGACACACGGACCTTTTTTTGGATTCAGGGGGTTCTAAAACATGTATTTCCGGTGAAATCTCGACATCGAATTTTTGGGTGGAATGCAATACTTATGTACATTGTGCATACGGGGCAAGAGAAAGTAAAAAGTATCACTAAAATGTATATAAAAGCACACGTTTTATTTTAGAACTTGGATATAACAATTTTCCTCTCTATACACATATAGCACAAAAATAATTTTTGGTTTGTCCCAGCCACTACGTTCTCAATGTTCCCACACACCAAATGGTCCTTAGAAAGTAATGCCTGTTGCAGGAATAGAAACAACAACAATACTGGATTCTCTTTATCCCGCTTTACATGCGAAGACTACTTTATTCTGGATGAATTTTGCTTAACTGCTAAACCGTAAAAGATAGACAAAAACTTAATTCATAGAAAATGTAGAACTCGTTAAAACACACAATGTATGTTCTATATAAAGTATAAGTATTTTATAGCTAAAACTAATAACAAGGAATATCTCAAAATAGCCATAAAATACCTATACTTTTCCCATACGGGAAAATATCTCCTGTCCATACAACAAAGGAACTTCAGACACTTAGCAACCAGCTTTTGACTATCACTTTAACCTATGGTACTCTCTTATTTCTTTTCTACTTACAAGGAAGCAAGTAATAAGACTATTTCTGCTAATTTTGTTCTGGATTAGCATGAAGTAAATACAAGAATAAGCTGTTAGAAGAATCGTTTGTTGTAGAGATGTAGAGGACGTCATGTGAATGGAACATTTAATTTTTTTGTTTATTTAACGGTATTTTAGTTTTTGAGCTATGATGTCCACAGACTCACACAAACACACGGATGTTTTTCTAAAAATTGCATTTTTCATTCAGGGGGTCCCAAAACATGTATTTCCGGTAAAATCTCAGTATTAAATTTTGGGTACAATACACTACCTTCTCTATACGCTATGTACATAGTACGTGTAGAGAAAGTATACATGTATATTACATAAATTATGCACGAGGGTCATTTTTTCAACCTCCGATAGGCTATAAATAAAAGACAAGTTCATAGAAAACAATTATTTTATTACTAAAAGTTTTGTACACTTATGTTTACTTTTCAACATAATCACCGAAAAGATTGAGACATTTATCGTACCTTGCACAAGCTTTGTAATACCTGCTTCAAAAAATCTTGCCGCCAATGATTTCAAATGAGCATTGACGTTGTTTTGAAGATCTTCGTTGGTTTGAAAGTGCTGCCCTCCTAGCCACGTCTTCAGTTCAGGGAAAAGGTGGAAGTCGCTGGGTGCCAGGTCAGGACTGTACGGCGGATGATCGAAAATGTTCCATTGAAATTGTTCAAGGAGCCGATGGGTTGTGCCAGCAGTGTGTGGACGAGCGTTGTCATGGATCAACACAATTCCTGAAGTCAGCATTCCTCTTCGTTTGTTTTGAATGGCTCTCCGCAAACGTCGTAAAGTTTCACAATAAACAGCTGCATTGATAGTGGTTCCGGGCTGCATTTTGTAGCCTATCGGAGGTTGAAAAAAACAACAAAAACTGGTCTTCGTATAACGAGCCCTACATGTTTTGTGTGTTAAGTTTTTGACTATCTCTTACGGTTTAACCGTTGGGTAAAATTCTGCACAACTCATCTAGAATAAAGTGCCTTCAGAGGCTAATCTCAGAAAATTCAAAAGTGCTAAACTTACTATGGTTAGTGAGTAGTGAATAAAATAAAGATCAGTTTTCTTTATCTTGTATTCTTATCACCTCCGACTAATCCGTGTGTTTACACACGTAAGAGTTGTACCTTATCTGAGGTTAGGGGCGAAAACGATATACTCCTGGTGTGAGATCTGTTGCTCACTGTGAGAACCGGCTTCGAGGTCAACCATTTTCTAGTCCTCAGGAAGCTGTTTCAACAGACGAAGAGGAGTGAATCTGCAGTGCTGGAAACAGTGATGTGGATGCTTCCAGAAGTGGTTCCAGAGGATGGAATGTACGCCAGGAAGAATACTTTCACAAACTGGGATACACAAAAATTCTTAATGATTAATCTTTGTTGTATCACATTATCAACTACCCTTTACATAGAACATTTTGAATAAAATATCGTATATTAAAGATAATAACATGAAAAAAAAAAAAAAAAAAAAAAAAGTGTATCTTGAATTTTCTGGGAATAGACTCTGAAGCCATCCTTATTCTGGATGAATTTTACGAAATTTTTCATAACCGTAAGAGATATACAAAATTTTACTTAATAGAAAATGTAGATCTCGTTAAATGACACAATTTATGTCATATACTTTTTACTTTATGTACGCGTACTATGTACACAGTGTATACAAAAGGTGTTGTGATGCACCCAAAAATTCGGTACCGAGATTCCACCGGTAATACAACTTTTGGATCCCCCTGAATCCAGAAAACGGTATTTTTATAAAAATGTCCATGCGTGTGTGTGTGTGTGGACAGCACAGCTCAAAAATTAAAAGTCCGTTAAATACCAAGCTTGGTATTTAAGTTCAGTATCTTCCAAGGATGCGACACGAAGATTTTCAAGAAATCCCCGCCATCCTCAACTACCCTTTACATGGGAAAAAAATCGAAAATTTTGATTTTCTCAAAAATGATTAAAGTATTGTACATTAAAGATAATTACATGACAAATAAAATGTATATCTTGAATTTTCTGGGAAAAGCCTCTGAAAACATATTTATTCTGGATGAAATTTACGGAATTTTGCAGAACTTGTAAACCACAAAAGAGATAGACAAAATTTACCACACACATAATGTAGAGCACGTTAAAACACACACTTTATGTTATATACATTTTTTTGTGGAGTTGAGCGTATTTTAGGTATTCCTTGTTATTAGTTTCAACTTTAAAATACTTTTACTTTTCTCATACAGAAATTTGTCAACTCCTGCCCATAGAAACAAAGGAACTTCACTACATAGCAACCAGCTTTTGACTATCACTTTAACCTATAGTACTTCCCTTATTTCGCTCCTACTTACAAGGAAGCAAGTAATAAGACTACTTTTGCTAATTTTTTCTTGATTAACGTGAAGTAAATAAAAACATATGGCTTTTAACAATAATTTGTTGCAGAGATGTAGAGACAGTCATGTGAATGGAACACATCAGATTTTTTCTTCGTAGCATATAAACATACGTATGCATGTATATGCCTTGAGAAGTTCTATATTCAGTGTCTTGCTGACCAAACAAACCTAGAGAATGCTATCTAATCGAATAACAGCTTTAACTCATGGTCTCATAATTTATCGTAATTACGCCTTGCTGAACCACAATCGCCGCACGTGTTCTTCTGCTAACGATTGCTTGCGTGTGGCGACAGCGGCGAACTGACGGCAGAAGACTTTGAAGGTGTATGTTCCCATTACTATAAAACAATTACATATGAACAAAAATCTCATGTGCTCCATTCACATGACTTTCTCTACATCTCTGCAACACATTTTTGTTCAAAAGCTAATTCTTCTATTTACATCGTGCTAATCGAGATATACATTAGCAGAAATTGTCCTTATTACTTGGTCCCTTGTAAATGAAAGGAACAAAAGTCTAATGTGTTCCATTTACATGATGTCCTCTAGTTGTTCGGTATAAACAAACCTTTTATTCAAAACATTAATATGTCATCTACATCATGCTAATCAAGATAAACATAAGCAGAATTAGTCTTATTACTAGCTCCTTGTAAGTAGAAGGGAAATAAGAAACTGCACGGACTAAAGCGATAGTGTCGTCCTATAAAAGCCGGTCGCTCTGTGAAATAATTAAAATTCCAAGCTCTTAGCTTGCCAGGAATAAACAAACGAGAAACAAAAGAAAGATATCTTCCCGTTTGAGAAAAATTGAAACCAATAATCCGGAATACCTCGAAATGGGTTAACTCTACAAAAAATGTATGTGACATAAATTGTGTTTTCGACAAAATCTACATATTTTGTATAGTACATTTTTGTCTATCCCTTACGGTTTACCAGTTATGCGAAATTTATCCAGAATAAAGAGGTCTTTAGAGGCTATTCTCAGAAAATGCAAGATATACAATTTATTTTCTACGTAAATGTTTCAATACACTGTATTTTAATCAAAATTGCTAGTCATTTTTGAGAAAGCAAAATTTTCGAGAAAAATACCCTGTAAAGGGTAGTTTGGGGGTAGGAGGATTTTTCTCACAATCTTTGAGTCGCATCCCTGGAAGATACTAAACTTATATACCAAGTTTGGTATTTTACCAACTTTTCGTTTTGAGTTATCGTGTTCACAGACACAATGACACACACACACTGACCTTTTTCTAAAAAAATGATTTTTTTTCTTTCGGGTACAGGGGACCCTAAAACGTCTATTTCCGGTGAAATCTCGGTATTAAATTTTTGGGTGCAATACAATATCTTCCCTATACACTATGGGAAAAAATAAAATATTTTTTTTTTGCATCTTTTCATCCGCGCCTTTTTATGATAGCGGCAGACGGCAATGGGCGCCGAGGACGCGGACAGGCAAAACACAGCACAACCGGTTCCAACGTTTTTGGATCACCCAGTAGTATCAATATGCTTCGAGTCAACTGATTAGCTGGCACACGGAGAGGGAACAGAAACAGCGCAGTGCAGGGGAAGCAATTCCCCGTAATACGGCTTTACACTAAATGTGTGACAGCTCATTGAGGTAATGGCGTCGCCCATTAATGTAGATTTGCTCGTGTTGTGTACAGTTGGCCATGCGGGTGCTGCTCCTTCAGCTGTTGTTGGTGCTTGTACATGGAAACAAACTCGTGGACGTTTTCACGGACGCTGATTCAGTGTTAGTTGGAGACAACTTCACGTTCCCGGGACATTTTGTGTTCGGGACGTCAACTGCTGCCTTCCAAGTGGAGGGGGGATGGAACCAAGACGGTAAGTCTGTACTCGACAAACTTTCTTAATCAAATAACTCGCAGCAACTGCGGCTTTCCACAATACTATCGAGTTGCAAATCTGTTGCTTTGCATTCACATGGCTTTCTCTACTTACTCTTCCACAACTTATCCAACAAAAGCTTATTCTTTTATCTACTTCACATTAATAAATGTAAATTTTTATTTTCTCTAGCCCCATATGTAGAATGTACATGGGGATAGAGAAATATTGTATTCCACCCAAAAATTCGATGTCGAGATTTCACCGGAAATATATGTTTTGGGGTCCCCTGAGTCCGAAAAAAAGCATTCTTAAAAAAGGTCCGTGTCTGTGTGTCTCTGGACAGCATAGCCCCAAAACGAAAAGACCGTTAATAACCAAATTTGGGATTTAGGTTTAGTATCTTCCAAGCATACGACACGAAGATTTTCAAAAATATTCCTCCACTCCAAGCTACCCTTTACATGGAAAAATTTTCGAAAATTTTGATTTTCTTAAAAATGGCTCTAACGATTTTGATTAAAATCCTGTATATTAAAACTATTTACATCCGAAATAAAATCTATATCTCGAATTTTCTGGAAATAGCCTCTGAAGACCTCTTTATTCTGGATGCATTTTATCGAATGTTGCTTAACTGCTAAACCGTAAGAGATAAACAAAAACTCACTTCACAAAAATTGTACATCACGCCAAAACACACAATTTATGTCCTTTACGTTTTTGTTGTGGAGATAACCGTTTTCGAGATATTCCTTGTTATGGTTTCAATTGTGAACTTTTATGAAACAAGAAGTGTCCGTTTTTCTTTTGTGCTAGTCCTGGCCAAGCAAAGAAGCGATTTGCAATGATAATCGTATAACGATGGCTTTTAAAATATTTGACTATCACTTTAGCCCAGTGCATTACCTCAGTTCCCTTTTACTTATAAGAACTAAGTAATAATTCGATCAGCATTGTGTAGAAAGAATAATAATATTTTGTAGGAAGTTTATAGAGCAGCTAGAGAAGGTTATGTGAGTGTAACACATCAGATTTTTATGTTTATTTCAGTGTGTGTTGGAAATCTGTTGCCTTGCATTCACATGGTTTTCTCTTCTCATTCTTCCAAAACTATTCCAAAAAAAGCTTATTCCTCTAGCTACTTCATATTAAAAAAGCTGATGTTCTCCATTCACATTACTTTCTCTGTAACACATTCTTGCTAATAAACTTACTCTTCTATCTACTTCATGACAATCGAGATAAATAAGTACTAACAGAAACGGTCGTATTACTTAGTTCCTTGTAAGTAGAAGGGAAATAAGGGAATACAAATGAATTACATAAATTGTGTGTTTTAATGATTTTTACGTTTTTTGTGTAGTAAGTTTTGTCTATGTCTTACAGTTTACCAATTAAGCAACATCCAGAAAAAATAATCCAAAATAAAGAAGTCTTCAGGGGCTATTCCCAGAAAATTCAAGAAATACATGCTATTTGCCATGTAAATATTTTTAATATACGATATTTTAATCAAAATCCTTAGAGCCATGTTTGAGAAAATCAAACTTTTCGAAAATTGTTCCATGTAAAGGGTAATTTGGGTGGGGGGATTTTTCTCAAAAATATTCGTGTCGCATCCCTAGAAGATAGTAAACTTAAATACCAAGTTTGGTATTTTACCGACTTTTCGTTTTTGAGTTATCGTGTTCACGGACATACACACACATGGACCTTTTTCTGAAAATACTTTTTTTGGACAATGGGGACCCTAAAACGTATATTTCCCGTGAAATCTCGGAATGGAATTTTTGGGTGCATTACAATACCTTCTCTATACACCATGTACATGGTACGTGTAGAGAAAGGAAAATGTTAATAAAAAGGCACGGTTATGTGCCTATGTATGGCTATGAACAGCAAAATTGAAAAGTTGATTTAATACATCGCCTACATTTTAGTTGAGTATCTTTCAGGGTGCACAACTAGATGCTCAGGAAAACCCTCCACCACGAAACATTTTACTGGGAAGATGTGGCCGAGTGGTTAGACCTAGACGGCCCGGGTTCGATCCCAAGCGACCGCATATATCGGCGCAGGGGCGGGTTTTCCCCGCCATTGCATTCCACCAGTGCTCCATCTTCATCCCATGTCCCTTCAGTGCCATCGCCTGCGGTACCACAAGTAGTAAACTCGGGTGTTAAACACTATAACAAACTTGGAAGATCTGATAAGCTTGGTGTGATAAGTATTCAATCCGAAGTGCGGTTAATGGCCGGGACGGAATTGTGGTAGTGGTCACAAACAGGGCCAAGTAGTTAGACATTCGCCTCTCATTAAGGCGTCCTGATTTTGATTTCAAGCGACCGCAAGTTCGATTTGTGGTGAAACAAGCGGCACAGGGGCGGGTTTTCTCCGGGTTCTTCGGGTTTCCCCACCATCGCATTCTACCAGTAGTCCATCTTCATTCCATGTAACATCAGTGTCATCGCCTGCGGGCCTTAAACACTATCAGACTTCGGCGTTGAAGGAAGGATGTTACCGCGGTGGTGTTGTTATTTCCCTTCCAAGACATGGTAATGATGAAGCGTATATACCTAAGTCCTCCCCCGGGGAGAAAATGCCCACGTTGGTATCGGGATCGCACCCAGGTTCCCCGCGCCAGGAGCAAGTGCATTATCACCGCGCTAACGGGATGCACCAATTAGATATCTTCAGCGATGAAGGTCGCACAGAGTACATGCTGCGACTGGACCAAGCCAGGTGGCTCAGACGGACATTCGGAAAATCCGGGCTCGCTACCCGTTGACCGACCGCACACTCTTGCCCTGGGCTTTTCCTGGGGCGCTTAGGCGAATGTTGGGGTTATTATAACAGGCGCAGAAATATTGACACAATAGACAATAATCTGCAAACAGATGATGGTGTCTTGGAAGTCTTGCAGATGATTTACGTAGTTGGTCTTCGTGCAGATCTCGTCTTGAGCCTATAATAGCACCTTGAAGAGCAGTGGATCTAAGTCTAGCCCAACAAAGTGCCAGAATCGGGCACTGTCCACACAGTGGTATCGACCTGTTTGCAAATTGTTGTCTATTGCATGTGTTATTGTGTCAATATTTCTGTGCCCGTTATAATAACGTCTGCGTTGTGGCAGCATAGCTGCAGGAATGACAAGTTTCAACGCGTTATCGGGGAGTAGCGGAAGCAAGTGTAGAACACCTATCACTCGCGTACGCGTTTTTGCCTGTACCACGTTCCTTTCCCTTTCATTTAATTTCCCTCCTTCATTTTTAGGTGTGGCTTGGAGCTTTGGAGACAGATGGCGCGGTTGTTTGCTCCGAGTGAAACTCTCTTCCCCCTGTTGCGCTGATTGAGGCTAGGTGCCGCAGTAGAGGCATCCTTCCGGCCTCCCGGCGCTTGTACAGCCTCCGTGACGCGCCAGGGGTGCTATCTAGTGAAATTGTTAGGGACTTCCGTGTATCTCTGCGCTTAACTCCGCCCTGCCCACCTGGGTAGAGTGGTGGTAGCGTGTCTGCCTCACATTCAAAAGATCGTGAGTTCGAATCTCGCTTAGGGTGAGTTACCCGGATAAGGTTTTTCCTCGGGGTTTTCCCTTATCCTGAGAAGACGAATGTCGAGTAACTATAAGCTCCATGGACCCCGAGATCATTTGAGCATCATTTCATCAATTTCATTCATCGTCCGATGTGATCAACCAGGTTAAAGGACGTTAAACTAGAAAAAAAAAAAATGACTCCGTCCTCTCCTATGTGCTGGCCTGTGGTTTCTCCTCCTCTCAACCCTTTCCCCCGCGGGGGAGGGAGTACTTGGTCCTAGTTGCCGAGGTGTCCCCCACTGTTAACATGCTACGACTGGACACAGAATTTGAAACGTTACCATCCTTCTCTTTCCTCAAAAACTTCCCGCTGGTTGTACATGCTGAAATATAGAAATTAGTGTTTTTATTGTTTTTTTGGTGCCATGTTTATCTTCTTTTCTCAATATGTGTGTTGCTACGCAGGTAAGGGAGCCAGCATTTGGGATACGCTGACACACAGCCACCCGGAATATGTCAAGGATGGATCAGATGCAGATATAGCGTGTGACTCGTACCACAAATACAAGGAGGATGTCAGGGCTTTGAAAATGCTGGGGGTCAGTATCATTATTATCATTATTACTCTATGGTTGTGTCTCTGCAAGTATTTTAGTGGAATATTCCTAATTATTGAAACCATAACTAAACAACGGTTTATCTAAACCCAATACACAAGGTACTATTTTATCAAATTTCAACCACTTTAACTGAAATGTTAATTATAGATGTTTACTTTCTCTACACGTACTATGTACATAGTGTATTTCATCCAAAAATTCCATACCGAGATTTCACCGGAAATATATGTTTTGAGACTCCCTGTAACAAAAAAAAATTAGAAAAATGTCTATGTGTGTGCCTGTGTCTGTGTGTGGGGGGGGGAGGCAGCATAGCTCAAAAACTAAATGTCAGTTAAATACCAAATTTGATATTTAAGTTCAGTATCTTCCAAGAATGCGACACAAATGTCAAGAAAATGCCCCCACCCCCCACATGGAAAAAAATTTAGAACATTTTGGTTTTCTAAAAAAATGGCTGTAACGATTTTGATTAAAATCTCTTATATTTCAGATATTTACGTGGCAAATAAAATGTACACCTTGAATTTTCTGGGAATAACCTCTGAAGACTTTTTTATTCTGGATGACGTTTGCGGAAAATTTGCATAACTTGTACACCGTAAGAGATAGACAAAAACTTGATAGAGAAAAAATTAAATCACCTTAAAACTTAATTTATGATGTATACATTTTTTTTCGCGGAATTGACAATTTTTGAGACATTTCTTGTTATTGGTTTTAGTTATAAAGCTTTTCTTATACAGGAACTTGTCAACATCGGCCACACAAAGAAACGGATTTCAATTCCATAGCAACCACATTTTAAAACATCTGCTTGTCGGTTTAGCTTAGTGTATTCCCTTAGTTCCTTTCTACTTATAAGGAACCAAGTAATAAGACCGTTTCTGCTAATGTTTATCTCGATTAGCATGAGGTCGACAGAAGAATAAGCAATAATTTGTTACAGAGATGTAGAGAAAGCCATATGAATGGAACACATCAGTTTGTTTTTTTTTTAATTTCTCTGCTATAGTAGGTAGAGCAAGTTTTGTATTCCATAACAAAATTCGATATTGAGATTTCCTAGAAATACATGTTTTAAACACCCCCTCCCCCGAGCGACCAAAAAATAATTTTAGAGAATGGTCCGTGTGCGTCTATAAACATCATAACTCAAAAACCTGATGTGTTCCATTTACATGACTTTCTCTACAAACTCTTTGTTACAAAAGATCATAATAATCGAGATGAACATTAGCAGAATGTTCTTATTACTTCGTTGTAAGTAGAAGGGAAATTAGGAAATGCCCTAGGACAAAGAGATATTCGCTTTGCTAGGCCAGGAGTAAAACAAAGATGGCCTCCAGTATGAGAAAATAAGTAGCTTAACATTGAAACCAATAGCAAGGAATATCTCAGAAATGTTTAACTCTAAAAAAACATGTACATGACATAAACTGTGTGTTTTAACAGGCTCTATATTTTTTGTGTAGAGCGTTTCTATTTCTTACGACTTACAAATTATGCAAAATTTAGCCAGAATGAAAACGTCTTCAGAGGTTATTCTCAGAAGATTCAAGATGCAAATTTTATTTGTCATGTAAATATCTTAATAATACGGTATTTTAATCAAAATAGTTAGAATCGTTTTTAAGAAAAAGAAAAGAAAAAAAAAGCCATTGAAAGGGTAGGGGGATTTTCTTGAAAATCTTAGTGTCGCATCCTTGAGAGATATTTTTCGTAGTCGCCTTACCCTCCCCGTAAGTATTTAGGACTGACACCCTTAGGATTTACAAGCCTAGGGGTCAGAAGCCTGTCGGGGAGCACACAATGGAGAACCTGGAATGAAAGGTGACGTTGGAACAATTGGTGGAATGAATGGCGGGGAAACAGGAGAAAACTCGCCCAGACGCAGCTTCGTACTCCACAATGCCACATGTGGGCGCTTGGGTTTCCCCCGCCACTCATTCCACCAATTGCTCCACCATCACCTTTCTTATCCATTTCGCTTGCATTTCATATCATCCACTTCCTCATGCTCATGCCTGGCTGCGGGCCGACCACTCGTTCCAGGTTCCTCATTATGTACCGTTGGCTCCCCGACAGGCTTCTGACCTCTAGGCACTGGCTTGTAAGCTCTAGGGGGGTATCAGTCCAAAATACGGGGAGGGTAAGCAGATTAATGATACACGAAAGATTCCTTAAAACACACACACACACAATTTATGTCAAATAACTTTATTTGTGGCGTCAGCCATTTCCAAGATACGTGTGTTTAATGGTTCGGATTGCTAAATGCTTCTATCAACATTCAGCTGTTTATTGCGACTGCATGGAAAGAGTAAGACAGTTTAATGCCAATATAAATAGCGTCAGTTGTTAAACATTTGACTATCGCCACTGTCTGTATGTGTAGTGTAATAAACCTTCGTAAGAACAGTAAGTATAGCCATAATGAAGCGAAAAATTCATGTTGAGGGCTTGCGTACCACAGTTTGAGCTCCGTCACATTAACTCAGAAAGTGAAGTAACTAACAGCGCGCAACTGCTTCAAGCCGACATTAACGCTCTCTCTTCTTACGTCAAATTTATCTCGGCCCATGAAAGTTATTATGTACTTACATTTAGAGAAGATTTCAGATACAATTGGTCACGCAAAAAATCTGGTGTGTTACATTCACAGCAGTTTCTCTAACTATTCTGTAACAAACTATCCTTATAAATGCTTATTCTTTTATCTACTTCATGCTAATCGAGAAAAGCATTAGCAGAAATTGTCTTATTACCTGCTCCATTACTATAAACAAAAGGGAAATAAAGGAATACACTAGGCTGAAGCGATAGTCAAATGTTTTAAAAGCTGGTCACTAAATGTTTTGTCATTGTTCCAAGACCAGCAGTAGAACATAAGATAACCTCCCATTTGAGAAAAGTTAAAGCAGCATAAAATTGAAAACATAACAGGAATATCTGTGAAACGTTTAACTCTAAAAAAAAAAAAAAAAAAATGTATGCGTGTAAATGTTGTGTATTAACGAAATGTACATTTTAGTATAGCAAGTTTTTGTCTATGTTTACCAGTTAGACAAAATTCATCCAGAATGAAGAGGTCTTTAGAGGCTACTTCCAGAAAATTCAACATATACATTTATTTGTAATAAAATATCTTAAACATGTGGTATTTTAATCAAAATAATTAGAGCCATTTTTTAGAAGATAAACATTTTTAATTTTTTTTCATTTAAGAAAATCTTTGTGTCATATCCTACGAAGATACTGAATTTAAATACCAGGTTTGACACACAGACAAGGAGCTTTTTCTAAAATTTTTTTTTTTCATTTGTTTTATTCCGGGAGAAATTCCACTTTCCAGGGAAATCTTGATATCGAATTTTTGTGTGGAATACAATACCTTCTATGTACCTATATTGTACATACGTAATAGAGAAATTAATTAGAAAAACGAGGAGAAAAGGCGTAGTATAACTAAATTTGTGTTTATTGTCAGGTGGACTTCTACCGATTTTCAATATCCTGGTCACGTGTTCTGCCCAAAGGTCACGTGAATGTAGTGAATCAGGCAGGTATTGACTTCTACAACAGCCTGATAGACGAGCTGCTCAAGTACAACATCCAGCCCATGGTAAGTATGCAGTATACCACCGCGGTGTTAACACGTGAAAAGATCAGTAACTCTTGTAAAGGAGTTTTTATAAGCCTGCAATTATATTTTCATTTGAATACCACAATGACTCAAACTTTTGTGGATATTTCTTAGTTTCTTACTCTAAGAAAATCTCTATTATTTTCCCATTCTAGAAAGTCTCTCAATCTGTTAGTGTGAGAAAGTCTCTTTTATTTTGTTATTCTAGGAGAATACATCTTATTTTATTATTCTAAGAATGTATCTTTTATGTTGATATTCTAAGAAGGGATATTTAATGTTGTTACTGCTATTATTTAGTTACTCAAAGAACGTTTCTTGTCACTCTTAAAATAAGTCCTCGAAAACGACTAGGTTTGAATGTTACTTAATAACTTTTAATGTAGTGTCCCTTAACTGTAACAAAGTGAGGGGAAAATATTATGTGCTACATTGGCAGACTCACATTTAATCATTACATACGTCACATGGCTAACAAGATAGACAGTTTGTGTGATTCTTCTAGTCCAGTCCTGAAGCAAAATTACAGTCGCCCAAGAGAAATAAATTGCTTGTTTAACTCCTAAGAAAGATACAGTTAAATCCTGAAGCAATTCAATGTTTATAACTACCATTACTGCGTCACGCTGATTGGCGCCAATGCCTTCTCGATTCCTAGTCCTATCGGCGACATTCGCCTTT
Source organism: Hymenopus coronatus (assembly GCA_030762935.1). NCBI lineage: Eukaryota > Metazoa > Arthropoda > Insecta > Mantodea > Hymenopodidae > Hymenopus > Hymenopus coronatus. Next base: position 137,034,094 of record CM060886.1, read on the forward strand.
GCAACACGGGTTCTCTTGTTGGCTTTCTATTTTTACTTTCTCTACACGTACTATGTACATAGTGTATAGAGAATGTATTGTATTGCACCCAAAAATTCGATACTGAGACTTCACCAGAAATATATTATGTTTTGGGACCCCTTGAGTCAAAAAAAGAATTAGAAAAAGGTCCGTGTGTATGTCTGTGGGCAGCATAGCTCAAAAGCGAAAAGTCCATTAACTACCAAACTTGGTACCTAAGTTCAGTAGCTTCCAAGGATGCGATACGAAGATCTTCAAGAAAATCCCCCACCCCAAACTACCCTTTACTGGACAAAATTTCGAAAATTTTGATTTTCTCAAAAATGACTAATGATTTTGATTAAAATGTCTTATATTTAAGATATTTATATGACAAATAAAATGCATATCTTGAATTTTCTGAGAATAGCCTCAGAAGACCTCTTTATTCTGGATGATTTTTATTGAAGTTTGCATAACTGGTAAACCGTAAGAGATAGATCTCGTCAATACACACAATTTACATAGAATCAGGCTGAAAAATTCAATGCCATAGCCGGGATTTGAACCACGGATCTCCCGGTCTCTAGCCGGTTGCTCTTCCACTGAGCTACCATGGCAACATGCTAGCATAGCATTGAATTTCTCAACTGACTCGCATGTTTCCCGGTAAACCACAAGGTGATCTCAGGCTATTTTTTGAGTCGCCCTCCGTGGTGTAATGGTTACCATGCGAACTTCTTATACCCAAGGTCGTGGGTTCACCCGGCGGAGGACGATGGATTTTTTCGGGTGTAAAAATCCTGAGCATGGCTTCCTTCGGAAGGGAAGTAAAGCCGTGGGTCCCGTGTCGTAGATTTACGGCACGTAAAAGAACCTCAAGCCTGATAGGAGAGGTCTCTGAGCAAAATTAAGCCAATTTAGAAGGCAACCGTCGAGGAGCAATATTTGCCTCCTCCTGTCACTCCACAACCCCAAAACACACCCGCCATCCTGCAAAACCCACAATCCCGTCAGAACGTGGTTAAGTTCTCTCCGAGAACAGGGACACGTCTAGCACACCTCGGGCTGCCCTCAGCCTGCCAATTGCACTGGACTGGACAGTAGTTAAAGAGCGTCCATAAATAACACGCAATTAATTAATTAATCAGGCTATTTTGAGATGACAACCTCAATGACGGCTTGTGTGAAGAAACTATTAAACCAATATCATGTAATATCTGAAAAACGGACAGTTCTAAAAAAAAAAAAAATGTATATGACTTAAATTATGTGTTAACGAGATCTATATTTTTTTGCGTCGTAAGTGCTTCTTTATCTCTTTCGGTTTAAGCGTTATGCAAGATTCTGCAAAATTCAACCAAAATAAACCGAGCTCTTAAGAGGCTATTTCTAGAAAATTCAAAATGTATATTTCATTTGTGATATGAATATCTTTAATGTACGGTTTTTTAAAAAACCGTTACAGCCGTTTTTTTTTTGAAAAAATCAACATTTTTTAAAAATATGTAAAAGGTAGGTTGGGGTATCGCATTCTTGGAAGAGTTTGGTATTTAACGGTCTTTTCGTTTTTGATCTATGTTGTCCAACACAAAACACACACATGGACCTGATCCTAAAAGTGCTTTTTTGGATACTCTATATATAGTACATGTAGAGAAAGTAATAATGTATATTTCGGGAAAGGTTAAAACCGCAAAAAAAAAAAAAAAAAAAAAAAAAAAAATGCATAACATAAATTGTGTTTCTAGCAATATCTACATTTTTACGGGAAGTAAGCAAACAAAAATAATGAAAGGCATTCCATCTACAGAGCAGTTTGGAATAAACGGATTTCCTTGAAAATATTCGTGGCCTTGGAATACATTGAACTTACATACCTGATTGCGTTGATCGTTTAACAATTAGATACAAGCTGCCAACATTAACAAAACAATTGAGAGTCGATTTGGAGCAAAATAAATGACGATCAAGCTTGCCTCTTCTATATTCTCTCTGGTTTTCTGCAAGAGAAACACAATTCCTGGTGAACTAGTTGTTCTAAAATTACTTATGTTGAAAGTTATTGCAGCGGGAAGCCGCATCAGAAGGGGCAGTCATGAAATATTCATGCTTCACCAGAATAATGATAATATGCAGTAGTTACACGTAATGTTGGCGAAGAGCCACTCGCAAACACTGCGAATGGAACATTAGTTATAGTACAAGCTTAGAATTGGGAATTAACCTAATAACTGAAGTTCTGACACAGATAACCTACAAAAGTTTTGAATAAAATTTGGGTTCTCTGCCGTTTGTGAAATATTAGATAGAGAAGTATTGTACTACACTCAAAAAGTCTATATTTACCTTTTGTTGCAGATAATATGTACACCCACCCTCCCAAAAGTGGTTTAGAAAAAGTATTTTAGTTCAGTACCATTCAGGTATGGCTTTTCTCAAGAAAATCCACACACTCCAAACGATGCTGCAGGTACACAAAAATGGCTCTAAAGATTTTGATTGAAAATATGTAATATTATATGTTGGGCGCGTTGGCACAAGGTTACACACACACACACACTCGATTAAAGTGGAGGACAAAAAGCACGAATAATCGAGAAATCTGTAATTTAATGCTATTAAGGTGCAATAAGTAAGTAAATAGGAAATTACGTTTAAAAGCTTTTTACATGAATTCTGTATTCAAAAGTTTATTCTACTTTTGTGCATAGGTATTGTTTTTCTTTAGGAAAAAGCAATAAAGGAGCAGCCGCTTGATAATGAGTGCTGTCCCTTTAAACAATCACCGCCTGACAACAGAGTACCGTTTCCATTGATATCGGCCTGTCTGTTCCGTGTAAATTCAAAACAAATTCAGTTTTCAGCGTGGAAGTGTCAACGAAGCAAGTTAAAAGAAATTTGTGACAAAAAAACTGCAGAGAAACAAAAAAAAATGTGTGTTGACATTAAAAAAAAAATGATGTGTTGCATTCACATGACTTTCTCTATATCTCTGTAACAAGACCTTTTTCTCACCCATCTATTTAATTTAGTAACTTTTATTTAGTTCCTTTATAAGTAGAAGAGAAATAAGAGATCACACTAGACTAAACCGACAAACAAATGTGGTTGCTATGGGATTGAAATCCGCTCAAGAGTTGGCAAACCATCGGCGCTATTTGTTTTCTCTCCGGAAGGAAAATTGTGCATTACAAGGTATTACAATAAAGTATTGTCAAATTATTTAATTGTAATTTTACCTTATTGCATGGTGTCAGTCCAGTCCAGTCCAGTGTGATTGGCAGGCTGAGGGCAGCCCGAGGTGTGTTAGACGTGTTCCTGTTCTCAGAGAGAACTTAACCACGTTCTGACGGGATTGTGGGTTTTGCAGGATGGCGGGTGTGTTTTGGGGTTGTGGGGTGACGGAGGAGGCAAATATTGCTCCTCGACGGTTGCCTTGATGGTGCAACGGCCCTTGTGCACCGCTGGTGTGTTTTTATCAAAATGTTTCTTTTGAGGTTTTAATTTTGAATCCAAGCAAGTCTTGAAGGATTATAAGGAGCTTAGCCGTAGCAGCTGTTGGTGGTGTTCCTTCGTTACCGGCGATGCCCGCAAGCCATGCGGGGAAGCCGGTATCGCCTGAAGCGGCGGTTTGTGGGATCGTAATCCCCAAGAGACCTAACGAGGGCGCTCCGATGGAATGGTAACCCTTCGTTGAATTTTGTTGCCCGACGCCTAATTTCGTCCTCCAGGTATGGTAGACGAGAGGCTTCGTGCAGGAGTCTCGTTGGAAAGCCTCGAGGCACAGAATAGATAGCCCGAAGACACCTATTCTGAACCCGATGAAGCAACAGCAGACCGGAGTCTGCCGCCATACCCCGGATCTCACAGGCGTAGATTAACAAGGGGATTATGAGAGCCCTCAAAAGGCGCAACTTAAGGGGAACCGTCATCGAGGACCTCAGCATCGGGTACAGTGAGGCTGCAGCCCCATTGCCCCGGCACCACAGCCCCCTGATGTGCTCCCTAAAAGTGACGCCCCTGTCAAGCTTCACCCCCAAGTAGGTGATGGTGTTGGTCCATTGTATCCTTCGTCTGAGGTACGTGAATGTGGGGAAGTTTGCGGGAAAGCGGCGCTTGGTGAAGAGAATAGCGTGGCTTTTCTCCGGATTTATGGACAATCGCCAACGCTGGCACCACTCTTGGATGAGGCAGAGGTGTCTCTGAATGGGGTTGAAGGCTCTGCGTGGGTGTTTGTACAGTATAACAGCACGTCATCAGCATACTGAGCTACGTTGACTTGCTGCACTGTTGGTAAGTCGGCCATGTAGACGCTAAAGAGCGTGGGGGAAAGTACAGAGCCTTCGGGGACTCCGCCTCTTACTGGCCTAGGTGTTGATTTGTGTCCCGCAACTGAAACTACAAAACATCTGTGTTTAAGGTATGAGTGTAGTAGGTGTATGATGTGTGTCGGGAGCTCCAGTCGGATGAGTTTGAGGAGCAGACCCGCGTGCCAGGTCGTAGAGAAGGCTTTCTCCACCTCCAGCGACACCGCCGCAGTGTAGGCTCTGTCCTGGAAACCCAGGGCAGCGGCCTCCACCACTCTCAGTAGTTGCTGGGGTGTAGAATGCCCAGGACGAAAACCAAATTGGTGATCTGGGATGGCATGAATGTCGCCCAAGAGAGGGGACAAGCGGACTAGTATTAGCCTCTCGAAAACCTTCGAGAGAACTGATAGGAGACTGATGGATCGGTAGTTGGATGGGTGTAACGGGTCTTTCCCCGGCTTCAAGATGCATATCACCCGGGCCTCCCTCCACTCGCGTGGAAAGTGGCACAAGGTGAGGCACATGTTGAAAACCTTGGTTAGAAAGAGTACCGCCTTGATGGGAAGGCATCGGAGCATGGCGGGGGTTAGTCCGTCAGGACCCGCTGCCTTTTTGGGGTTGAGACGCCGGAGTGCGCCCTGGAGTTCACTGGGTCGGATAACGGGAAGTCGGTCCGCCTCGTCGGGGGGGCGTCGAAAGTATCGACGCACCTCCCGCCGAGCACGGTCCGAGAAGTCTTCGTCCTGGGGGTCTTCATGTGGCTTCATAGTCCTTTCGAGGTAGTCAGCGAACACATCGGCTTTGGCTCGGGGCTCATAAGCCAGGCCTTGGGTGCCTTGGATTGGGGAGGTGATTTGACCTCCGCGGTGTCGGAGACCTTTGGCAATCCTCCACACGTCGCCATCCTCGAGCCTCAAGCGGGTCATCGTCTTCTCCCACGCTCGCACCCTGTGCTCGCGTAGTCGGGTCCGGACCTCTCGGCGTAAACGCCTCAGGAGTGCTCGGTTATGTGGCGTGCGGTGACGCTGATAAAGTCTGCGGGCAGCCCAGGAACGGCGTACGAGCATATGGAGTTCAAGGGGAAGGACATCCGGGTGTAGAGGTGCTGGGGTGTGAACGGTTAGGTTATGGGCAGTTCGCACCACGATGGAGGTAAAGGATTGGACCGCAGCCTCTAGGGATGGGATGTGTGTGATCCTAGGGTTCGGCGGGATGATGTCCTTGAGGCAAACCCTGACGCATTCCCAGTCAACGTCGCGGTTATGAACCGAGACGTCATGACTGGCAACCCGTGTGTTAACCTCAGCTAACACGGGATTATGATCGGAATGAACTGCGTTGATCCAAGTGAGAGATGTATGAAAAGCGAATTGTTTGATGATCGCGAAGTCAATAACGAATGCCCGTCCTTGACCTCGTGGATGGTGTGTGGGTTGCCAGGGGCCCTCTACTCTGAGTTGAGGGTCCGCATCTATCATGCGTATGATATCATTGCCTCGGGCGTCCGCCCGGGGGCCGCAATGCCAACGCGGATGTTTGGCATTGAAGTCCCTGGCCAGGATGACATTAGGATGAAGGGCTAGGATGGAAAGGTAATCGTTTAATACGAACTGCCTATGGGGTGGATGGTAAACAGACACCAGTAAAACTTCTGTACCGCCTAGGTCAACACAGACAGCCGTGGCTTCCATGGTTTGAAGAGGCGGGAGCTGGATGGGTTTGTGGACTACCCTGTTTCTCACGAAGATCGCTGTGCCGCCTCCTCGGCGGCCCACACGATCCACTCTGAGGCAGTTGTAGCCCGGAAGTCGGAATGAGGTGTCTGGACGGAGATGAGTCTCGCTGACTAGCACGAGGTCTAGGGCAAATGAGCCGGCAAAATCCTGGAGCTCACTCCCCTGACCGTTCAGGCCACACGCGTTCCAGAACGCGAATCGGAAAGAGGTACGAGACCTATTTCGATTCGCCATTCTGGGCGGTCTGGACGATCACGGTCAGGAGGTCAAGTCCCTCCATGGCGACACCCATCTTTGCGGCTGGGTCTGTGGCATATAGAAATCTGACCAGCAGATCACAGATGCGCCGGCCGTGGTTCAGCAGAAACTGCTGTATCCATGCCATCACATCCGACATCTGCAGGACAGGAGGAGTGGTGGGGGTGATGTTTCTGGGTGAGGGTGTGGGAGGAGTGCTTCGGGGCGCTGGCACGCCGCCAGCCGCCTCCTGCCCCTGCTGTCGCTCGGGTACGGGAGTACCGTTCCCTTGCGCAGCCCTGGGGGAGAAGATAGGCTGCCTGGCTGGCCAGCGCACCTTAGCTTGGGTGGGGGGCTTTTGTTTGGGTTTGGCTGGAGCTTCTTTGTTGCGTGGGGGTTGGTTTGTGTTGTTACCATCCCGTGGCTTCGCAGGGCCACGCTCAGCCCTTTGCGCCGTAGTGGTGTTGGTGGCTATCCTTTGTTGCGCCGGCTGTCTTGCAGGAGGGGCAGGTGCAGTTGTTGGCGCCTCTGGGCGCTGACTGGCTACAGGTGCTGATCTTGTGACCTGCTGTGGTTCTGGCGGCGGTCTCCTGGCCGCTATGACAGCGATCCTCTTAGGACAGCCACTATAACAAGCGATATACCATAACAAGCGATATGATCGCCACCACAGTTTGCGAAAATCGGCTTCGCGGTGGGAGCTATCTCGCAGTCCTCTTTAGGGTGGGCGCCTCCGCACCTTAAGCAGCGCAGGTTACGGAAGCAAAAGTGACTGGAGTGGTTAAACCCCAGGCACCGGTGACATTGAGGGGGCCCGCCAGAGCCCTTGGAAGGTTCAATTTTGACCCTGAGGTACCAGATGGCGGTGACGCCATCTATCTTGGCCTCAGGGTCATTGGCCCGCTCCACTACTACGAGGAAGAGGGGGAGGGGAGATTTGGGGCCTTGCCCATCTGGAGCGGACCTGGTGAGCTGCTTCACCAGTCTTGGGGTGATGCCCTGGCGGATGAGGTCTGTCGAGATATCCTCCACCGAGGTGTCGACTGGTAGGCCACGAATGACCCTGCGAAGGTCACGGGACTTGTCCAGTCCAAAGGTAAAATGAGGAACACCTTTCCTCTTGAGGGCTTGTAATATGAGGTTATAATCCTCCAGAATCTTCGCCTGGAAGACGTAGCGGTGCTTGTTCTTCCGAACCGTGCACTGACTTGATAGGGATGGCATTACCTTCTTGAGGAAGCCTACCACCCCCTTAAAGTCGTCCACGATAATCGGTGGAACGTGCCTCCTCGACCCAGGATTTGGGCGGGCCCAGAATCTCTGGGGCGGGATGTTGTCTGGGATTGGCCAGAGGGCACGCCCTCTGCAGGCAATCGGGTTTGCCTCTTCTCCTTCCTCGAGGCCACTACACGAAAATTGTCCTCTCCGTCTGTGGAGAGGCCGGAAGAGGACTCCTCATGATCTACCATCATGGAGGATGAGTGGTACGACAGGACCGAGGTCCTGCCGCTGTGGTGTGAAATGTTACTGCACACACTGGCACAGTCATCGTCGGAGTCGTGCTCCGGAGTTTGGTCTACACGTGAAACTGGTTCGCGCGGGAGGCCCTCATTGGTAGCTTGCTTGGATGAATCCAGACATATGATCTTGCCTTTACCGCCTTGGCGTTCCTGGCTAGATCTCTTTTTGCCCTCTACAGTAGCATGGCCACTGGAGGTCAGGGTGGCTGCACCAGTGCTGGTGCTGGCAACGGCCGTTGCTTCGTCACAGGCAGGCCCGCTTGGGGCTTTGCCTTTGGATGGTTTGGATTTGCTTCTGGTCATGGTGGTAGAGGACAGGGATACTTGCCCTGCACCTGCAGTGCACAAAATCACACCTTGGTTTACCCTCACCTGCAGGCAGCAGGGGCTAAGAAGCAGGCCGAAACAGAGGACCGGACGCTTTATTAGCGCGCCTTACCCGAACCTAGAAGGTCGGATGGCTGTGGCCTTGTTTCGGCTACCCGCTGCCTTTGCACTTCCGGTGGTCTGGAAGTGCACTCCGCTCTTATTGGAGTGATTGGCCGGATCACCTGAAGCAGCCCAATAGGGTTTCTTCCAGTTGTGGTGGCCGGCCAATCAGGGTCCTCGGTGTTAAAGCTGGTAGATACTTGTCAGCTGATGCTTCTCTGGGTGGTAGCGACGATAGCAAGCTTCTGCTTGTGGCGCTAAAAAGCGCCTGGAATGCCAGAGATGGCCTGGAAGAGCAGGAACTGAAGATCTCGAAACAACGCTCTCGTCCGTTCGGCCGCCGAAACGAAACGAAAACCTGCGTCGAAACCTCCACATGGTGTCATACTGTAAACGGAAGATTTTCTCTGAGTTATTTTCATTAGATACACCACCCATGCAAAGCCGGGGCGGGCAGCTAGTGTATATATATATATATATATATATATATATATATATATATATATATATATATATGTACGCGTATCACGTATCACTTCCGAACGACTGCACCAAATTGAACAATTCTTTTTATGTTGTGTTCGTTATTGTCACGACAAGGTTTGTGGAAAAGAAAATGTTTAAAAATATGGGCAAGATTTTAAAATATCATAATATGAATAAAAACCGTGCCAAGCGAACGCATTTCGGTTAATAGTCGGCAGATGGCAGTGATATCACGGTTATTTGTTGCAAAATGGTTGTAGTACTGCTATATTTTCCCTCCCCATTCAATGTTAAGGTAACGCAACAGTTATTCGACACAATGACGCAACGCAAAAGTGAAATTCAAATACATGTTTATGTATTAATTGTCCTTTCCTTACTCCTATCGTTTAAAATAAAGAAGCTTTCCTGACGACGAACACCTAAAATAGGTATCTTATTATTTGCCACCACATGGCCGTAGTACCTACTGCTCTATTTTTCTTCCCCATTCAATGCATCTGGTTATGGAGGCAATGACGCAAAATAACTGTGAAAATCAAATATATTTCTTATGCATTAACTATCGTTCCGTTGGTCACATTGCTTAAATAAATAAGTTTATTTTTGTTGTAATTCTTTAAAATGAACAAGTTATAAACGAAACAGAAAATGGCGGAGAAATGACGGGATACGTTTTAGGTTAACTTCCTATTGCAGATGTTGGTTACTTGACGTTATGCTAAAGAACATGAAGATACCCGCGTCACCATCACACTGCAATTGCGGTGCTCTTAATACATATGATCAATTAATATTTTGGGTTAAATGGAGAAATTTAATACGAGTACACAAAACCATCATCAAATAAAAGTTTATCAAATGCCCAACCAGATCTACTTTCTCTTTAGTTATGTCATTGTTAGCCTTAAAAATGACAGTTTTGTCATAGGAGAAAATAAAGAAAGAGGTAGAAAACATTAGGAGTAAATGAAAGCAAAAGATTCAGAAGATGTTACGTTGTGACTTTCTCCTTAATGTAATTCATTACCTATGTCAGCGTTTACCCGCCACACTATGGAAGCACTGCCATTACTGTTATTATGCCAACGACATCCTTGGTTCCACGCTGTTAACTGCTTATGCCATGCTTTCCTTTTCGCAATACCAACAATATATGCTACATTGCGCTTTTGAGGTGCAAAGGCATTATTAGACATTGGTAATAGGCAAATCCCCGCTGACACTTCTACTGGCCTCATTTCGTTTCCATCAAATTTTTGACACTTCACAACGTCAAAGGAAAAGTTAATATCGAAAGTGTTTCCAAACATTTGTGCAAATTACAAAATCTATGCTTGGTTGAGCGAACGAGCCATTTTAGCAGCAACTAATGAGAATATAGATTATTTAAATATAAAAATTCAGAGTAAAATTGATGGACAGAGGCATTCATTTAAGAAGATCAATTCCATTACCAATCCAAATGAAGTCGTCAATTATCTAACTGAATTCCTAAATTTATTGGATTTGCCAGGATTACCGCCGCACACTACACAGCTCGAGGTGATAATTATGCGCAATCTTAATCAACCGAAATTATGCAGCGGAACAAACTCGCTGTTAAAAAAATTATGAAAATTTTGATTTAAGCTAAAAGTTCAAAGGCGAGGAGATACTTATTCCAAGAATACCACTAACGTCAGGCGGATTTCCTTTTGAATTTAAGCGCGTTCAGTTCCCGGCGCGCTTTGCATTCGCAATGCCAATAAATCCCAAGGTCAGTCGTTAGAAGTGTATGGAATATATCTTGAATCGTCGTGTTTTTCGCGTGGGCAGTTGTACGTTGCGAGCCCGAGAGTCGGCAAACCATCGGCGCTATTTGTTTCCTCTCCAGAAGGAAAATTGTACATCACAAGGCATTTCAATAAAGTATTGTCAAATTATTTAATTGTAATTTTATTTCATTGCATGGTCGTACTGTTAACGGAAGATTTTGTCTGACTTTTTTTCATTAGGTACATCGCCCGTGCGAAGCTAGGGCGGGCTGTGTGTGTGTGTGTGTGAGAGAGTATGTGTGTGTGAGTATGTGTGTGTATGTGTGTGTGAGAGAGTATGTGTGTATGTGTGTGTATGTGTGTGAGTGTGTGTGTATGTGTGTGTATGTGTGTGAGTGTGTGTGAGTGAGTGTGTGAGGGTGAGTGTGTGTGTGAGTGTGTGTGAGTGTGTGTGAGTGTGTGTGTGAGTGTGTGTGTGAGTGTGTGAGTGTGTGAGTGTGTGTGAGTGTGTGTGAGTGTGTGTGAGTGTGTGTGAGTGTGTGTGAGTGTGTGTGAGTGTGTGTGTGAGTGTGTGTGAGTGTGTGTGTGAGTGTGAGTGTGAGTGTGTGTGAGTGTGTGAGTGTGAGTGTGTGTGAGTGTGAGTGTGTGAGTGTGTGTGTGAGTGCGTGTGTGTGAGTGTGTGTGAGTGTGTGTGTGAGTGTGTGTGTGTGAGTGTGAGTGTGTGTGAGTGTGAGTGTGTGTGAGTGTGTGAGTGTGTGTGAGTGTGAGTGTGTGTGAGTGTGTGTGAGTGTGTGTGAGTGTGTGTGAGTGTGTGTGAGTGTGTGTGAGTGTGTGTGAGTGAGTGTGAGTGTGTGTGAGTGAGTGTGAGTGTGAGTGTGTGTGAGTGTGTGTGTGAGTGTGTGTGTGTGTGAGTGTGTGTGTGTGAGTGTGAGTGTGTGTGAGTGTGTGAGTGTGAGTGTGTGTGAGTGTGAGTGTGTGAGTGTATGTGTGTGAGTGTGTGTGTGTGAGTGTGTGTGTGTGAGTGTGAGTGTGTGTGAGTGTGAGTGTGTGTGAGTGTGTGTGAGTGTGTGTGAGTGTGAGTGTGTGAGTGTGTGTGTGTCAGTGTGAGTGTGTGAGTGTGTGTGTGTGTGAGTGTGTGTGTGTGTATCCCCCCGGAAGTAGGAATAAAAGCGGCCATGTTTTCTTGGCACAATGAAGATTACAAAATAGTTGAGTAGCAGCAATATTGTAATACTTGTCTTAATTCACATAAGTATGAATAAAAAAAATATTTTTTAAAAGTCTTATGTGTTCCATTCATATGACTTTCTCTACATATTTGTAACAAATTACTGTTAGTAAAATAATTCTTCTACTTCATGCTAATCGAGAAAATCATTAGTAGAAACGGTCTTATTACTTTGTTCCTTGTAAGTAGAAGGGAAATAGGGAATATATTAGGCTAAATCGACACTCAAATGTTTTATAATGAAGTTGGTATGTGATTGAAGTTCCTTTGTTTGTATGGCCAGAAGTTGACAAATTCCTGTATGAGAATGTAAGTATTTTAAAACTGAAACCAATAACAAGAAATATCTGAAAAACGATCAACTCCACGAAAAAAAGAAATGTATGTAAAATATATTAAGTGTTTGAAAGAGCTCTACATTTTTCTTTATCTACACGTACTATGTATACATAGTGTATAAAGAAGGTATTGTATTCCACCCAAAATGTCGATACCGAGATTTCACCGGAAATACATATTTTGGGTCCCCCTGAATAAAAAAAAACCATTTCTGGAAAAAGGTCCGTGTGTGTTTGTGCGTGTGTGTGTGTGTGTGTGTGTGGACAGCATAGCTTAAAAACGAAAAGACCGTTAAATACTAAACTTGGTATTTAAGTGTGATATACGACACGAAGATTTTCAAGAGAATCCCTTCTCCCCCAACTACCCTTTACAGGGGACATTTTTCGAAAATTTTGACTTTCTCAAAAATTGCTCTAACGATTTTAATTAAAAATACGGTATATTAAAGATATTTACTTTTAAAAACATTTGACTATCACTTTAGCATAGCACATTCCTTTAGTTCCCTTCTACTTATAAGGAACTAAGTAATAAGAACATTCTGCTAATGTTCATCTCGATTAGCATTGTGTAGAAAGAAGAATAATCTTTTGTAAGAAGTTTGTTTGTAGAGTAGCTAGAGAAAGTCACGTGAGTGTAACACATAAGATTTTTGGGTTCAGGGGTTACCAAAACATGTATTTCCGGTGAAATCTGGTATTAATTTTTGGGTGCAACACAATACAATACCTTCTGTATACACTATGTACATAGTACGTGTAGAGAAAGTAACTATTTCTGCTAGTGTAAGTGACATTTGCAGGTGACGATGTACCATTGGGACCTGCCCCAGAAGCTGCAGGATCTAGGAGGCTGGGCAAACCCCGCCATGGCGCTCTATTTCGAGGACTACGCCCGGTTCCTCTACACCCAATTTGGAGACAAGGTGCGTATTGCATAGGATTAAATACTGTCATTCTGAGCCCAAATAACACAGCGAAACACCTTTCGTCACCCCTGTCTTGGACAATGCTTCTGTTATCGCCTGTGGTGCCTATGTAGTGAAAGCGGGCGTTAAACACTATTAAAAAATCTAATGTGTTACGTTCGCATGACTTGCTCTACATCTCTGTAACAAAGTGTTGTTAAAAAGCTTATTCTTCTATCCACTTCATGCTAATCGAGATAAACACCAGCAGGAATGGTCTTATTACTTAGTTCCTTTTAAATAGAAGGGAAATAAGGGAATACACCAGGCTAAACCGACAGTCACATCTTTTAAAAGCTGGTTGCTATGTGGATGAAATCCGTTTCTATGCATTGTCAGCAATTGACAAATTCCCGTATGTGAAAAAAATAAGTATTTTAAAACTGAAACGAATAATAACGAATATCTCAAAAATGACTAACTCCACGAGGAAAAAACAAAATGTATATGACGAACTTTAAGTTTAGACCAGATTTATATTATTTTCTGTACCAATACTTCCGCTATCTCTTACTATTTACCAGTTATGCAAAATTTATTCAGAACAAAGAGGTCTTTAGAGACTATTCCCTGAAAATTTAAAATATAATTTATTTGACATGTAAATATCTTGAATATAAGAGGTTTTAGTCAAAATCGTTAGAGCCATGTTTGAGAAAACAAAAATTTTCATGTTTTTTTACTGCCTCCTTGGTCGAGTGATCAGCGGAGGTCCCGTGTGCGATCCCCGGCTGGCGCGGGGAATGTTTCTTTAACCAGAATTATTCCCTATCCCCCACAGAGTCTGGAAGTGTGTATGTGAGAGTAAATGTGTGTGTGTGTGTGTTTAAGGAAAATAAAAACGATAAACTCAACGTAAAGAACCTATACTCAACGAGTTGTTTCTAATGCAAAGCCCCCGATATGACCTTAGATGTTAAAGTGTATATAAGTGTAACGATAAAAAAAAAAATTGTCTATGTAAGGTATAGTTGGGGAGGGGGAGATTTTCGTGAAAATCTTTTCAACTATCCTTGGAAGATACTGAACTCGTTCGGACATTTTTCTAAAACGGCGTTTTTTAAATTCAGAGGGTCCCAAAACATGTATTTCCGGTGAAATCTCGGTATAGAATTTTTTGGTACAGTACAATACCTTCTCTATACACTATGTACATAGTACGTGTAGAGAAAGTAAAATGCCTCTGACAGGGATTTCCAATTACAATAATTGGAATATTATGGCATTTCTAAGTGTGGATTTCTTATCAAATAGTATTTAAAGCAACCCAAGAATGAAGTTTTTCAAGTCTATAACTATTTCTCAAACTTCTTGAATTTCCACTTTCTTTGCCGCTTACTTGTGGTATAGGCAGTGGAAGTATGGGTAATATTGCTTCCAAATTTGTGATATTGAGCAGCTATTGTTGACGATGAGAAACGAATGAATGCTGAATTAAAATGTCTAGCAATGTTAGTGATTTAAATATTCAAACAATAACAGGTAATATCTCGGAAAGGGCTAATGCCATAATCATTATTTCACATGAATTGCGTATTTTTATGTAGTTTATCAATTATACAAAAGCTATTGAGAATGAGGAGGACTTCACATGCTATTTCCAGTGTGTTCAAGATATACATTTTGTCACGTTAATGGCTTAAGCATATGAGATTTTAATAAAACCCGTATCAGGCATTATTGAGAAAATAAAGATTATTGTGACGCAGGTATAAATTAGATAGCGTCGATCGGCCGGCTGGAAAGATAAGTAGTGATCTCGCCTACCGTAATCACTAGAAACGATATCCAAATATAACCAGAATCTTCTGGAAATATTCCATCTCCACGCCTCTCGAATGTTCTAGAACTCTGGGGAAGATGCTGCTATATAAGCGCTGTTTCTCGCGAGTTAGTGAGTCGGTTTTTGGTCCAACATCAAGTGCTGTGGGCTGTGATGTCAGTTGTCGCGTCAGTTACTACTACCAGAGATCAGAGAGGTCTTGGGGTCGACTCCCCAGTGAGTGAAGCGGATGGAGACTTCGCGAGTAGTTCATTATGTCGTGAAGTAACAATGAAAAATGAACTAGATCACATTAGTGAAGTGATAGGAAGAATTAAGTGAAGTGACGGTAAATATTGAACTAGATCTGATTAGTGAAGCTACAAGTCAAGGAAGAACTACGTTAAGTGACAATGAAAGATGGACCAAATCACATTAATGAAGTGACAGCGAAGATTGAACTAGATCACATAGTGAAGTGATAGGCAGAACTAAGTGAAGTGAAAGAGAAAATTGAACCACACATTATTGGTATGGCAGGAAGAGAGCTAAGTGGAGCGATAGCTCAAGTTGAACTAGATCACATGTGACAGGAAGAACTAAGTGAATTGACAATGAAAATCTGAACTACGTCACACCATTGAAGCGACAGTGATAACCAAATGAAGTGACGGTGAAAATTGAACTGTATCACATTAATGAAATGCCAGTAAAAATCAAACTAGCTCACACCAGTGAAGTGACAGTAAAAATTCAACTAGATCTCATTAATGAATCGACAAATTTTCGTCTTAAAGGGTAGTTTGGGGTGGGGAATTTTCTTGAAAGTCGTTGATTTTATGTTTGAAAGAAGCAACACGTATACAGACCTTTTTCTAATTTTATTTCTTTTGATTCAGGAAACCCCAAAACGTGTTATTTCCAGTGAAATGTTTATATCAAACGTTTGGGTGGAATGCAATATGTCCTGTACTTGATATAGGTAACTGAGAAAAAAAATAAACATCAGTTAAATGCCAAGGATGCAACAAAAATAGTTTAAGGATCCGCTCCAAATTTCCTTTTACATTTTCATTAAAATATCTATATTGTAACAAATATCTTCACTGACTCAAAATTGGTTACGAAACAAGTCTTTAATTCACTGCTGCACAATAATTCACTCGACGCTTTGACGCGTAGACAGTTGACGGCTCTCTCACGCACTGTGTGCTGACACTCCAGTCGAAGATTGACTCAAAACTCACTAAATTGGCTTGCAACTCTTCCTTATATAGCTGTGAATTACGTCACATAATTTTCTAAAAGCTAATCAAAGCTATTGGAAGATTCTGGCAGTGTCAGTTAAAGTCTTGCATTCCAAGGCTTCCGGTTACCGGCGCGTCACTTCCTGTGTTTACCGCATTCCAAAGCCTCGAGCACAGCCGACTCACACATCAAGGCGAACGTGAGAAATGCCGAACACGGCACTGTCACAGTATTTATATACGCATATAAAAAGCACATCTTGTTCGTACTTCATTTGAGAAACGAGGCATATTCAGTTATACGAGGGCCATCCAAAAAGTGACAGACGATTTGGCATAACTAAATAATAACGAAAGTTATCAACACAAAACTAAATTTACAAAATTACAGTACCTTACTCTAATTTTCAACCTAATCTCCATTCTGTCAAGACATTTATTGTCACGTGGTCCAGCTTTTTAATGCTGATGCTATACTTTTCTACCGACAGGAAACTTATTCTTTTTTTTTTAGTGCACAAAATGTTCGGCCAATTAAATTTTATAGGCAAACAACGCAAGTGTGTGGTGATAATGCAATGAACGAATCTTCAGTGAGGAAATGGCGCATAATTTACGAGTAATCAAGGAAGAACCAGTGTGTACGATAAAGACCGGAGTGGAAATTTATCAATCGTTATGGAGGAGTTGAAAGCAAATGTTGATAAAAGAATTAAGAAAAACCGGTATTTCACTTTGGACACCGTACATGACTTTTTGGATGGGAAAGATTTTTCAGCCATGAAGACCTCAAAGTGGCAGTGACATCTTGGCTCAGATCTTTAGCGGTGAAAGAGTTTAACATCTGCGTTGAAAAACCGGTACCACGTGACAATAAATACCTTGATAGCAATGACGATTGCGTTGAGAAATAGAGTAAGGTAGTGTGACTTTGTAGATAAAGTTTTGTGTTGGTTATGCCAAATCTCTGTATCACTTTCTGGATAAAGCTCGTGGCACGAAACATATTGCATGTCCATGTATATGGAAACACATTTACTCTGTTGCAGGTGAAGATGTGGATAACCATAAACGAACCAGAGTCCCATATGGAGGGATACGCAAGTAAGACCGGGGAAGCACCTAATGCAGATTCTCCAGGAATTGGAGATTACTTGGCAGCGCACACGCTGATTCTGGCCCATGCACGCGCATACCATGTCTATGACAAGGAGTACCGGCACAACCAGAGAGGTAAACTGGCCTCGTAGCTCAGTCGGTAGAGCTCCTGCTGGCGCGGGGTGGAGTTTTTCCTCAGCACAGTCTGGAGAGTGAGAATGTGTGCGTGATCACACATGGCTAACCTGGGCTGAGCACATCAAACACATATGTGGGAATCCTTGCATTTGACAGTTTCGCGTAAGGTTGGCTATGCTGTCTTTGCGGCGTTGCCAGAGTAACTAGTAAACAACAACAGCTGATTACAAATGTCTCTATCGTGTAACGACGAATATAAACATTGTACACAGTAAATGAATGCCGATGAATAAATAAACTAATTCGTTATTATTGATGTTAATTTAAAATAACAGTGATACTGTAACTATGTAGCATACATTAGGTATTTCCCACAATATTGAACAAAAATAGCTTGTTACAATGAGAGAAAGGTATAACAAAGTGATTTTCACCGGTTTACAATTTTAATGGCTCTCCGTCGTCATCATTCATGGTCAACATCGTCGTCGCCTTCGTCGTCACCAAGACATATCATTACTGGTTCACACTCACTGATGATTCCGTCTAATTCCTGTCCTCTTGCCACACCTTCCCGCAAAAGTCTATCCACCTCTATAATTGTGAAAGTCTTGTTATGTTCCCTCATGTACAAACAAACAACAAAACACTATCAACAAATATAAATAACAACGAATAATACGTAGCTTGTACAGAACAGCTCAACGCACGTGTTAGGGGTTAACAAACTGAGCACGTGGTTGGAAATAGCCATTGCAACGGTGCGGCATCTAGATGCGTTTCTGTTGTCTGACCGACCGACCGGAATGCTGTTTTGTGATTGGTTCAGAAAGTCAAACGGGTAAAGCTTTTCATCTGTTTTCTGTGGGTGTACCAACTTAACTCCTAACTGTCAAGTGCAAGAATTCAGCGGCGGGGGTAAAGTAAAACAGTATATTTACTTAGATGCTTCAGCAATTATGGTGATATATTGAAACTAGTATACTATGATGTTTTTATCCACACATACTCTATGAGATTGACATTTGGGGTGCTGCTGCAAAAACGCATTTAGATAAATTGCTTATATATCAAAAGAAATGTAACAGAATTAAGTTTTACTTACAAGCAAGGGAATCAAGTAAAGAAACTTTTGTTCATAATAAACTACTTACCATCTACTCTCTCAAAGCAGTGATGTACTTTATAGATAAGCTCAAACTAATTATAAACAACCACATGCATAATCACTATACAAGAGATAACACGGACTACTTTAGGCAAAGTGTGAATACAATTGTATCTCTAAAAATGGACATATTTCTGGAATTACTCTCTATAACAAACTGCCACCAGAAATTAAATCTGTAGCAGATGTTTCTAAACAACAATTTGAAAGGAAGTTGAGGATGTATCTCATAAATAAATGTTTTTACGATGTAAAGGAACTCTGAAACTGATTAATGTAAATGTAAATATGTATAATTTTGACATGCCCAACATCATATGTATGATAAACTGGATGAAATAATAATAATAATAATAATAATAATAATAATAATAATAATAATAATAATCATCATATTAACTCCATGGCACGACAGCTCACGGGGAACCTTGGCCTACCGCCCGGCCGCTGCGTCCCCCATCTCGGTCCACTATAGACGTCATGGATGGGGTGCAGTATTGGAGGGTGAGACGTGGTCAGCGCCTCGAGTCCCCCGGCCGGTTAATGCGGTCCTCATGACTTGGAGCCGCTACTTCTCCATCAAGTAGCTCCTCAATTGGCCCCCCAGGGACTTTACGAGGCTGAGTGCACCCCGGGCCAGGTCTCCCAGCGGAGGAAAAATCCCCACGCCGGTACTGGGGATGGAACCCAGGTCTCCCGCTTGGTAAGCAGCTGCGCTACCACCGCGCTAAGGAGACGATCCAATAATAATAATAATAATAATAATAATAATAATAATAATAATAATAATAATAATAATAATTATTATTGTTATTATTATGATTATTATTATGATTATTATTATTAGCTAAGGAATAAAATTAAAGAAAATAGTAGCCCAAAAAATGCCAATAGGCAAATGCTGCCAATAGGTCCAAAAAGTTAATGGCAGGGTATAAATGGGAAACAAATGAATTCTGCTTTCTGACATGTTCATATGCCACAGCAATGTTTAAATCTTAGGTAATAGCAAGTGGTCTCAAAACCAGAGACCGTTCCCCCTGCCACTGAGCAATAACCATTAGCAAACAAGATGATCCTGTACTAGAGATGAGAATCAATGTTTCCTGTAGACTCTGTAGGCAATTAGTTTCATGTATGTGTCCAAATCAGTGAGTTACTGCACAACACGTTGAGGGACCAGTAAGTGGATGACTCGGCTACTGTAAGGGTTTGTTTCCAGCCGAGCGCCTCATAATCCCGAACTTTAAAGTCACGCTGCCTTTTATAGTAGACATGGGGTTTGGCGAGAACTTTGATAGCCCACAATATACGACGCTGGTTTACCTAAAAACAAAAACTAAACTCTGCGAAGCAACAGTCCAAAATTGGGACAAGACATACAGCCCAACCGCTGATTCGTCACCCACTCTCACTACAAGTGGGCTGCAGAACGTGGCTAGTGCCAGCCAGTTAATGAGATAAGCTGCCGTACTACCACTGCACTAAGGGAACAACGCTTACTAATTATACAAAAGTCTTTCCAAATGAAAGCTATTCTCAAAAAAATTCAAGATATATATTTTATTTGTCATTAAAGTTACTTAAACAATAGGTATTTTAAATAAAATCAGTAGTTCTACTGTTAATAAAATAAAAAATTGTGAAAAGTTCCATATAAAAAGTGGTTTGCGTTGAGGATTTTCCTTTTTTGTGGAAGTTTAATGTCCTTTAAACACTTTAGGTCACATTGGATGATGAATGAAATTGGTGAAATGATGCTGAAACGATTTCAGAATCCACAGAGCCTAAATTCAATATTCATCTTCTCAGAATAAGGAAAAACCCTGCAATAAACCTTATCTGGGTAACTCACCTTAATACCTCATAAAGAACACTTACTGATTCTAAGTAGACTTCAGCAGAGGTGCCCATATCTCCCTGAGGGGGAGATTAATTTAAGCCCAGTGTATATGGTAGCATTTCCGACCAGGAAGAAATGGGACTCATAGACCAGGTTTCCCCATGAAGGTAGGGAGTCTGATGTGGTGTACTGACAGTTCACACTTTGGGGCAGCCTTGCCACTCCCCTTACAAAGATTGCTACTGTGTTCCAGGTTGAGATATATGCCATCTTGGCTTGTGTCATGCACATTTTAAACATGCATATCCATATCTGCTTAGATAGTCAGGCAGCTTTGAAAGCCTTTACGGCGGTTAAAACCATATCCAGATTGGTGTGGGAGTGCCAAAGAATCTTGGATAGACTCTGTGTCTGTAGAAAGGTTACCCTTGTCTGGGTTCCAGGCTATGTGGGCATCAGGGCATCCCAGAAGTACCCGACCTGACGTATAGATAGTGGTTGTTGTTTTAAACAACAATGGTAAAAAGCACAACTTTAGTTTGAAGTTTTACATTGTTTAGCATTTGTTTGAGAGCCATCATTAGTGAATGTTCTCAGCAAATGTGTAAACATAGATAAAACTGGTCATCGTTATGTGATACAATACTTTCATTTGAAAGGTCTTAGTCCAACTAATATTAAAGCTGAGCTAGATTCTACTTTGGGGGAGCCTGCTCCTTCATTGACAACAGTGAAATAATGGTGGCAGAGTTTAAGCACGGCCATGCGAGCGCAAACATCGCAGTGGTCGACCAAATGAGGTTATCAGTCCAGAAATTGTAAAGAAAATCCACAAATGGCATTGGATGACCGTCGACTGAAAGTGCGCGAGTTAGCAGACATTGCAGGCATTTCAAAAACTTCAGCACATCACAAACTGACTGAAAATTTTGATATGAGAAAGTTACGTGCAAGGTGGGTGCTGCGTTTGCTCACAATAAAACAAAAACAGCATTGTGAGGATGTTTCAGTCGAGTGTTTGTCAATGTTTCACTGCAATAAAGCTGAGTGTTTACATCAATTCATAACAATGGATGAAACCTGGGTCCTTCACTTCACATCTGAGATGATGGAGCAATCAAACTGTGGATTGGAAGGGGAGAATCTGCTCCAAAGAAGGCGAAGACAGTTCCATCTGCAGGCAAGGTCATGGCGCATGCAGGATAATTTTCATTGATTATCTCAAAAAAGGAAAAGTAATCAATGGTGAATATTATGCAAATTTGTTACAGCATTTGAGTGATGAAATCAAGCAAAAATGGCTGCATTTAGCAAAAAAGAAAGTTTTGTTTCATCAAGACAATGCACTAGTTTATATGTCCATTATCGCCATGGCCAAAATCAATGAGTTAAAGTTCAAATTGCTTCTTCATGCACCATATTCGCCAGATTTAGCCCTCTTTAATTATTTTCTGTTTCCAAACTTGCAGAAATGACTTGGTGGTGGAAGATTTGCCAAGAATGAAGAGGTGGAGTCTGCAGTTAATGGCTATTTTGTAGACCTTGATAGTTCTCACTATAAACAGGGTATCAAAGCTATTGAACATCGCTGGGAAATGTGTATCCAGCTGAAAGGTGACTATGTAGAGAAATAAAGATGTTTTACCTCAAAATTTTGTGCTTTCTTTGTTAGGTCGGCTACTTCTGGGACAACCCTGGAATAGGATGGCAGACAGGGAGCAGGTTTTGTGTTTATAGGATCTAAGCCCTTTTATGGCTTGTCCCACAGAAGTGTCAAGTATGAGTTAACCCAGCTCACATCTAGGGCTCATCTTGAGATTTGGAAAAGGTAAAATACCACCAGGCAGACCCTGATTTTAGCCCTGAGCCAAGTGGCTAAGTGAGGCTCTTTAGGACCTACCTAGAACAAGGCTTAGAGGGGTTTGTTACCAATATATAATCTTTAAATAGAACATTTTTTGAAAATATTGATTTTATAATAAACGGCACTAACAAATTTGATTAAATTAACGTAAGATAAGATTATTTATTGTCACATACGCTTAGAAATGATTGAGCAAAAGCTCTATAAACTGGTGACTCATCAGTAAGTTTCACAATATTTACAGTGTAACAACATTTGAAAATACAATATAGTAAATACAACAATAATGTTTACCATTATATAAGTAAGTTACAAAATGACAAAAGTATTACTCTAATTCATCAATCAAGTATTTGAATACTGAGTAGTATCCATAAGCAACTTTTTAACTATTATATTAAAATATTTTGGATATTTTGTTTGTCTAATAGATGCCTATTCCAGCATATAACAGGCCTTTTTCATATAGTGCCAATCTATGCCTAAGGGGTTTCAGATTATTCTTGGTTCTTATTTCATGACCATGATGAACTTGAGAGTTATATAGAGTTTCAAAGTTTATGTGTATATATTTAATTCATATAGGTATAGAGATAGTAGAGTTAAAATGTTCAGGTCTGTGGAAAGATTTCTGCAGATTATTTTTTTCTGACTCTTAAAGATATAAGATAGTTTCCTGACAATTGAAATGTATATCTTGAACTGTCTGGGAATTGCTTCTTCATTCTGACTGATTTTTGCATAACTGGTAAAACATAAGAGATAGACAAAAACACACTATATAAAAATGTAGGTTTTGTCAAATATACAATTTATGGCAAATACTTTTTTGTTTTGTTTTGGCAGGGTTAACCATTTCTGAGATATTCCTAGTTATTGGTTTCAATTTTAGAATATTTATTACTCTTCTCAAACAGGAAGTGATTATCTGTTTTCTTTTGTTTTACTCCTGGCAAATGAACTTTTATGTCAGTTGCATAGCAACCACATTTTAAATCATTTGACTGTCGGTTTAGTCTAGTGTATTCCCTTCTACCTATAAGGAACTAAGTAATAAGACAATTTCTGTCAACGTGTATCTTGATTATCATGAAGTAGGTAGAAGAATAAGTCATGCTAATGGAACACAGCAGGTTTTTATTTTTCTGGTTCAATTTTTCAAAGTAATGAACTATTTTGACTATTCAATGACTGCTATAGCTACATATTGCAATCTTTCTGCAACTTAATGTTTTTATGCTCACAAAGTGGTTATTTACTAAAAAAATGATGTTATTTCTTTTCTATTTGGAAAGTAACATAAGTGCACTTCTTTTAAAGGTAAAGTGTCCATCTCACTAAATCTGAACTGGTGTGAGCCTCTTACTGGGTCTGAAGCAGATCAACAGGCCTGTGAACGTCATAAACAATTTTCTGTAAGTATAAATTTCATACCCTATGTGTTAAGGGAAACTGGGAGTGAAATTTTAACTCTAATCGATCAAACTTTTCATTATTACTGCAAACAGTTTTCGGAAGCTTTAGGAATCTATAAAAAATTAACATTTAACTGTTCTTCCCTTCTTTCACGCTCTACAGCCATTTAAAGACCATACAATACATGTGTTCATTAAAGGGTGCTTTTCTCAAAACTGCATTTTCACACTTTCAAAATATTCCACATATCTCAGTTTTTGTTTAAATACAACTAAAACTTCCTAGAATGTGTAGAAATATCTATTGTAATATTACAAAGAGCAAAATTATCCCAACATTAGTAATAATTTTTCAAAAAATATATTTGTATGAAAAAATTGTTGATTTAGATATTAAAATTTCTGTTTCAAAAACTTATATTAACTCGGTAATCAAAGTTACTGAAATTAATAGATTTTCCCAAACTGTTAATCCAATTGGAATCTGTACTAATTTTAATAACTTGGGCTCACTGTGAAAATTATGGTTTTGAGTCCAAAAATGATATGCTACAGCTGAATTATCTGTCTGTTTATATTTTAAGTATCTCATGTGTTCTTTAAAACGTTGTCCAATGTTTCGTTTTGTTTTTCCTATATATACCGTTTCACATTCCTTGCAACTGATTTCATATATCCCTGATTGTTTCAATGGGGGGGATTTTATCTTTTTTGTTTGTATGGAGGAGGTTTTTTAAATTGTGTTTATTAACTGGGACTAAGTTGAGGTTCCATTTTTTGAAAATGTTTTGATGGTTGTGTTGGTTGAAAGCTCCAATTTTCTTGACTTTTGAGATACATGGGAAAATTTGATTATGCAACATATTTACATAATAAATTTATAAATATATTTATATTTATCCATTTTGAATGAAATTTGGTATTCATATTTATATACGAGGGCAATCCAGAAAGTGACAGACGATTTGACATAACTAAATAATAACAATAATTATCAACACCAATTTTATTTACAAGGTTACAGTACCTTACTCTACTCGTCATTGCTATGAAGGTATTTATTGTCACATGGTACCAGTTTTTCAAATGCTAATGTTACACTTTTCTACCACCAAATGACTTATTTGTTTTTTTTTAATGCATAAAGTGTTTGGTCAATCGAATGTATAGGCAAATAACACAAGTGTATAGTGATATTACAATAAACGAGTCTTCAGTGAGGAAATGGCACATAATTTACAAGTAATCAAGGAAGAACCAGTGTGTATGATAAAGACCAGGTGGAAGTTCATCAATCATTATGGAGTTGAAAGTAAGTGTTGATAAAAGAATTCAGAAAAACCAGTGTTTCACTTTGGACACCTCACATGACTTTTTGGATGAAAAAATCTCCTAACCTCAAAGTGGCAATACATCTTTGGTGGTAGAATAGTATAACTTCTGCAATGAAAAACCAGTACCACGTGACAATAAATACCTTGATAGCAATGACGATTACATTGAGAAATAGAGTAAGGTGCTGTAACTTTGTAAATAAAGTTTTGTGTTGATATCTTTTCTTATTATTTAGTTATGTCAAATTGTTTGTTACTTTCTGGATGGCTCTCATAATAAAAATACAGTTATAGTAAAACTTTTAGAAAAATCTACACAGAAATATAAACATTTGAAATGTCACTTCCAGTGTTCCTTAATGCTAATTTATTTGAGTTTGATCTCTTATCTGTTGTTCAGATGGGTACATTTGCACATCCAATCTTCAGCGAAGAAGGTGACTATCCTCCGTTAGTAAAGGAAATAGTGAAGACCAAGAGCCTGGAACAAGGTTTCTACAGATCAAGACTACCACAATTCACTCCGCAGGAGATTCAATTAGTGAAAGGTAATTTTACAATATTAGATATAATTATTTACATATCCAGACATCATAGTGATATTCTAGTGCAGCATAGTATCACTTATAATACACTATTATCCTTGTTTTTGTCTCCATAGCAGCGCAGTGTTTAGACTTTCCAAACATCTTGTATTGTGTAAGATTTACAAAATTCAAAGAGGAAAACTATGAATATTATGAGGGCTACCTCAGAAGTACCCGACATGATGTATAGATAGAGGTGTTTGTTTCAAACAACAACAATGGTAAAAAGTACCAATGTTGGAAAGCTTAAGTTTGAAGTTTGACGATCTTACATTAACATTTGTTTGGCAGCCATCATTCGTGAATGCTCTCAGCGAATTTGCAAACATGGATAAAAATGGTCATTGTTATGTGATACAATACTTTCATTTGAAAGGTCTTAGTCCAAATGATATTAAAGCTGAGCTAGAATCTACTTTGGGGGAGTCTGCTCCTTCGTTTGCAACAGTGAAATATTGAGTGGCAGAGTTTTAGCGTGGCCATATGAGCTGCCAAGACGAATATTGCAGTGGTCAACCAAATGAGGTTACCAGTCCAGAAATTGTAAAAAAAAAAATGCACAAAATGGTATTGGATGACCGTCAATTGAAAGTGCGTGAGCTAGCAGACATTGCAGGCATTTCAAAAAGTTCTTTACATCGCAAACTGACTGAAAATTTGCAAATGAGAAAGTTGAGTGCAAGGTGGGTGCTGCGTTTGCTCACAGAGGAACAATCAAAACAGTGGAGTGAAAGGGGAGAATTGGCTCCAGAAGAAGGCAAAGACACTTCCATCAGCAGGCAAGGGCATGGCATCAGTTTTTGGGGACGCACACAGGATAATTTTCATTTATTATCTCAAAAAAGGAAAAGTAATCAATGGCGAATATTATGCAAACTTGTTACAGTGTTTGAGTGATGAAATTGAACAAAAATGGCTGCATTAAAATAAAGTTTTGTTTCACCAAGACAATGCACCAGTTCACACGTCCATTATCACCATGGTCAATGAGTTAAAGTTCAAATTGCTTCCACATACACCCTATTCGCCAGATTTGGCTCCCTCTGATTATTTTCTGTTTCAACTTGAAGAAATAACTTGGTGGTAGAAAATTTGCCAACAATGAAGAGGTGGAGTCTGCAGTTGATGGCTATTTTGCAGACCTCGATAGTTCTCAATATAATAATAATACCTTTATTGTCAATAGACTACAATGCAGTTTTTGACATTGTCACAAATTCATATTTACAATTATGTATTTACTATTTTTTACATTCGTCCAAAGTAGTCTACACTTAAAGTATGTATTAATTAACGAACATTACAAAGATGGACAACCTAATAGTTACACATATTATTATAACTACATATCAGTTGTATATACACAGAGGGTCTGCAATTTCAATATTGACATTATTATAGTTCATTGGTATATACTAAACAGGGTATCGAAGCTATTGAACATTGCAGGGAAAAGTGTATCGAGCTGAAAGGAGACTATGTAGAGAAAGATGTTTTTCCCAAATGTTTGTGCTTTCTTTGTTAGGTTCAGTACTTCTGGGACAGTCCTCAAACTATCATATGGGCCCTAAAAATCCTGTATTTCATTCTATACTTAAAGTTTGCATTTTGAAATGTGTGCATGTTCATTGGTTGGTCACGCTAGAGCATTGTATTGTATAGTCCAGTGGCGTATATTGTGGGCTATCACTGAAGCACATATCTAAAGTAAATTAAAAGCATTTGATGTGTTCTATTCATATGACTTTCTCTACATCTCTGCAATACATATTGTTACAAAGCTTATTCTTCTATTTACTTAGTGTTAATCCATAAAAATTTGGCACAGAGGGTCTTATTACCTGCTTCCTTGTGAGTAGAAGGGAAATAAGGGTGTACACTAGGCTAAATCAATAGTCAAAATTTTTATAAGCTGGTTGCTATGTTATTGAAGTTCCTTTGTTTGTATTTTCTCATTTGAGAAAAGTATAAGTATTTTAAAACTGAAACCAATAACAAGGAATCTCGAAAACGATCAACTCCACAAAAAAAATGTTGGGGGTGGGGGGATTTTCTTCGAAATATTTGTATTGCATCCTTGGAATATACTGAACTTAAATGTCAAGTTTGGTATTTAACAGACTTTACATTTTTGAGCTATGCTGTACACACGCATGCATGCACTCACACACACACACACACACATGAAGGTGTTTATGAAGGATGATTTAAACACTCAGCAAACTAATCGCTAATGCCAGCTCAATACCCTTGTAGGTCATTCCTACATCTTCACTGATCATTGTTTCCACAGTGGTGATGTTTTTCTCAGTCATTACTGTTGTCAGTCTGTCTTTCACTCTTCTATTCATCTTTAAGAGATGAATGCTCCAAACCAGTGGAACACTGTGGCCTGTGATGGAAAAAGCCCCCCTTAAACACCAATGTGACTACATTTCATTTAAGTCATACAAGATCATTGCAGAGGTGGTGCTGGGGCAGAGTGGTTAGACTGCTCGCCTGGCACCTGAGTAGCCTGGGTTCGATCCCAGGCACCCACATGTGAGATTTCTGCTGGACAAAGTGACATCTGGGCAGGTTTTCTCTGGGTCCTATTGCTACATCGTTACCTTTCCTATTATTCATTTTGCCTGCAGTTCATATCATCCACTTCCCCACACTCATGCCTGTCTATGGGCCAACCACTTGTTCAAGGTTCCTCATTCTATGGTTAAGTGCTGTTGGCTCCCCAACAGACTTCTGACCCCTAGGTACCCACTTGTACATCAGTCCTAAAAATATGGGGAGGGTACGCTGACTAAGAGAAACAATACCATTGCACAAAAATGCTCTCTCTGAATCTCTTTTCAGGCTTCAAACATAAAATGAGGGAAAATGAATGATGCAACAATGCTCTGCCTGCTACAATTGCATTACAATGAATCAAATATTTTGGCACAGTAACAATGCGTTCCCCAAGGATGCCATGTCTCAAAGAATATCTAATGACCCTCATATAAAACAAGTAGATCTTGTTATAGCACAGAATTTATGTTAAATCTTTGTAGCTTAATCATTTCTGAATCACCCTCTGCAGTGTAGCAGTTACCATGCTAGCCTCTAAACCTTAAGATATAGGTTGAAACCCAGCAGAGGGTGCAAAAATCCTTAGCATGACTTCCTTTGAAAGAAAAGTAAAGCCAGTGGTCCTGTATAATGTTTATTTGCACATAAAAGAACCCCATACCTTGAAAGAAGAAGGTTTCTGGGCCAAATTCTGCCACTTCACATCCGCAAGCTGTGATTTCATCCTATCTGTGGGTGACAAGCTGATCCCTCACCATCATGGCATATAGCAGTGAACTCACAAGCTGTGAGAGCTATCCAGAAAGTGACACATGATTTGGCATAACTAAATGATAACAAAAGATATCAACACAAAACTTTATTTACAAAGTTACCCCACCTTATTCTATTTCTCAACGTAATTGTCATTGCCATCAAGGTATGCACTATCAGATGGTACCAGTTTTTCAATGCAGATGCTGTGTACTCTTCCACTACTAAAGATGTCACTGTCACTTTGAGGTCTTCATCGGTTTGGAAATCTTTTCCATCAAAAAATTCATGTATTGTGTCCAAAGTGAAACACCAGTTTTTCTTAATTCTTTAATCAACATTTGCTTTCAACTCCTCCATAACAATTGATGAACTTCCACTCTGACTTTTAGTTACCCCTCCGTGGTGTAATGGTTACCATGCTAATCTCATACACCCAAGGTCGTGGGTTCAAACTCGGCAGAGGACGATGGATTTTTTCGGTTTAAAAATCCTTAGCATGGCTTCCTTCGGAAGGGAAGTAAAGCCATTGGTCCCATGTCGTAGAGTTACGGCATGTAAAAGAACCTCAAGCCTGAGCAAAATTAAGCGGTCTTTCGAGCCCAATAAAGAATGGGACGCTGAGAACCATATCAGTTAAAGAGCATCCATAAGTAACACGCCATTTCCGTTTTCTCTGACCTTTATCATACACACTGATTCTTCCTTGATTACTTGTAAATTATGCACCATTTGCCCACTGAAGATTCGTTCATTGCATTATCAGCATACACTTGTGTTATTTGAATATAAAATTTGATTGGCTGAACATTTTGTGCAACTAAAAAAACCAATAAGGTCTTTGGCGGTAGTAAAGTATAACATCGGCATTGAAATATTGATACCACGTGATAATAAATATCTTGACAGAATGGAGATTACTTTGAGAAATACAGTAAAGTACTGTAAGTTTGTAAATAAAGTTTTGTGTCGATAATTTTTGTTATTATTTAGTTGTGGCAAATCATTCGTTACTTTCTCGATGGCCCTCATGTTTTCGTCTGTTATGTCATATTTAGAGAATGAATAAAGGATATTTCTTCATCAACCATCAAGACGTGTCAAATAAACGTGTTTTGGCACAAAAGGAAATCTTCCAACACCTCTGTTTTATATTACAAGACCTGTTTTGGCAGTCTTTTTTCCAGTTTTCAAGAGATATGCTCTTTCCATTTCATTTTATATTCCCTGATTTTATTATTTAGACTACTACTAAGCTAAGTTGGGTTTATTAAAACCCAGGGTTCCAAATTATCTTACTTGAGGTACAAGACAGGGTCTTGTTATTGTTTAGTTATGTCAAATCGTCTGGATGGCCCTCGAATAAGTTCAAATCTGATCAAGGAAACATTGCAACAATGCCCCATGCTCCACTAGGAGCTACATGAAATTAATTAGTTAATTAACTGTTTCTGAGACATTCATTACTACTGGTTCAAGTTTTCTGAAGTGACAGGCATCACTACTGATTTGAGTTTTGAGATCATGAGATACAAAGCCACCATAGAAGCATGTAATAGATAGTATAGTAAGAATGCATAGAGAGTTACATGATTTGAACACCATAATGTTATGTTTCAGGAGCACATGATTTCTTTGGTCTAAACACTTACACTACATTCCTGGTCAGTAGCAGTGAGGATGGACCAATACCTTCCAGATCAAATGACAAAGGAGTGGAGTACACACAAAGCAATGATTGGATACCCAGCGCTTCTTCGTGGCTCAAGGTATGGGGTCTACCAATTGACTCAGGTATTGTATGCAACTCAAAAATGTTATGTGTAATATCATGGACATTTTCTTTTGGTTAAGTGCAAAGGTGCATAGCCCAGTAAGTTTGCAAAGAAAGAATTTCTATTAATTATAAATAAAAAGAATTTATTCCTAATCTGTTGGCTGTTTGCATTCAGAAGGGAAGTAAAGTTAGTAGTCCCACATAATGTTTAAGAACACCATACCTTGAAAGATGAAGGTTTCTGCAAAATTCCACCATTTTTGCGACCACAAGTAGTGATTTGAAATTTAGCAAATATGCAAAGAAGCTTGTAACAGTGATGTGATTAATATTAATTTTAAAGAATTTGAGTTGGTTTTTGCGACACAAACGTTAATTACTGGGACCAGTTTTGGGAACACTTGTTCCCATTTTCAACCCTTAGTTCTGACTAAATCTCTCTTCATTGGCGTCAATGACGAAGGTGGAGGTGCATCACTTGTGGAGACATCTGGTGCTGGGTCTATGAACTTCCAAAGGTTGCTGTATAGCAGTAAATCAAAATTCATAGTATGCTTTTTTTTTTTTTTTTCATGATATAGATCTTCTCCCGGACATCTAATTTTGTGTTGTCTGTTGGTAACATTTATCTTTGAAGGTAAAGTAGTTTTGTCTGATACAAAGCTTGGTTAGCCGTACAAGATCTTCTACTTCCTTTTGGGAGCATTTATCATTTGCAAAGCATCTTTATCTTTCCCAGGAAGTAGATTACAAACCAACCACAAACTTTTATAAATGTTTTCTCTTTAAGATGTGATCTTACTTATGCTACTTGTGTATTCAAATAAGCTGATTTTATTGATTTTTAAGCATTAATTTGTCCAGAAACTCCTCTTAAAGGAAGGTTTAGTATAGAAAATAAGATTCTGAATTTAGTGTCCCTATTTTTGCTTATTTTCAATTTTTTTTTTTTTTCCTACTTGATTATAAATGGTAGCCTACAAGCCTGTGGTCCAAATGATTTAATTACCAACATTTCACTGAAATCTGCATCTTCAGGGAACAAAGCATTAGATCAGCTCTGGAGTCCAACAAGCTGATCTAATAGCTTTGTTCCTTGAAGATGCCGGACGCAGATTTTGGTGAACGTTGGTAATTAAATCATTTGGACCATGGCCTACAAGCACGACTACCATTTATAATCAATTTGCCAACGCCACCCACGAAAGCCTAAATATTTATTTTTTTGCCTGTTTTACTTTTTTTTTTTGGCCTATAAATTCTCAACCTGGCTATTGTAATATGTTTTGCAGGTAGTTCCATGGGGGTTCAGAAGAGTGTTAAAATGGGTAGCAACTGAATACAAGAACCCTCCGTTAATTGTGACGGAGAATGGATTTTCAGATACTGGACAGCTCAACGACATTGGCAGAATCTCATATTATACTGTAAGTGTCATTCATTTATAAGGTATCTTATGTATAAAAACTTTCTAGCATGCATGTACAATTTACATGTAGGAGAGAAAGTATTGTATTGCACCAAGAAATTGCATACAGAGATTTCACAAAAAATACATGGTTTGAGAACCCTATAATTTTAAAAAAAATTAGACGAAGCTGAGCAGTGTGGACAGCACAACTCAAAAATGAAAAGTTGGTTAAATATCAAATTTGGTATCTTACAAGGATGTGACACAAAGATTTTCAGAAAAATCCCTCCATCCCAAATTAGCCTTTATATTCAAATTTTCTAAAAAAATGCCTCTAATTTCTATTAAAATGCTGTGCATTAAAGATGTTTATGTAGCAAATAAAATGTATATCCTGAATTTCTTGGGAATAGCTACTGAAATCCTCTTCATCCTGATTGATATGTGCATAACCAGTAAATCGTAAGATATAAACAAAAAATGTATCTCTCTTTAAAAAATCTGATGTGTACCATTCACATGACTTTCTCCATATTCCTGCAACAAATAATTCTCAAAAAGCTTATACTTCTATTTACTTTGTGGTAATCAGAAAAAAAATAGCAGAAATAGTCTAATTACTTGCTGCCTTGTAAATAGAAGTGAAATAAGGGACAACCGTAGGTTAAAGTGATAGTCAAAAGGTCGTTGCTATGTCAATGAAGTTCCTTTGTCTATATGGATAAGGAGTTGACAAGTTCCTATATGAGAAAAGTATACGTTTTTCATAGCAGAAACCAAAAATAAGGAATGTCACAAAAACGACGAACTCCACGAAAAAAATGTATATAACATAAATTGTGTGTTTTAATGTGCTCTACATTTTTTGTGTAGTAAGTTTTTGTCCATCTCTTACGTTTAGCAGTTATTCAAAATTTAGTAAAATTCATCCAGAATAAACTACTCTTCAGAGGCTATTCCCAGAAAATTCAAGATATACATTTTATTTTTCAGGTAAATATGTTTAATATACGAAATTTGAATCAAAATCATTAGAGCCATTTTTGAGAAAATAAAAATTTTCGAAAAAAGTTCCATGTAAAGGGTAGTTGGGGGTGGGGGGATTTTTCTCAAAATCTTCGTGTCGCATCCCTGGAAGATACTTAACTTAAATACCAAGTTTGGTATTTTACCGACTTTTCGTTTTTGAGTTATCGTGTTCACAGACACACACACACAGAGAGAGACCTTTTTGTGAAAATGCTTTTTTTGGATATTGGGGACCCTAAAACATATATTTCCGGTGAAATCTCGGTATCGAATTTTTGGTGGAGTGCAATACTTTCTCTATACATTATGTACATAGTGCATATGGAGAAAGTAAAAACAAAACTTATGTTCTATACAGTTGTTTTGTAGAGCCAACCATTTCAGAGATATTCTCTGTTATGGTTTCAATTTTAAAATACTTAAAACTTTTCTCAAATGCGAATCTGTTACATATCTCTTTTGTTTTATTTCTGACCATTGAAAGAGAACTGGATTTCAATGACAGTTACATAGGGACAGCTTTTAAAACATGTGACTGTCTCTTTAGCCTAGTGTATTCCCTTATTTCCTTTCTGATAAAAACAGTTTACAAGGAACTAAGTAATAAGACCATTTCTGGAATTTCCAGAACAGATAGAGAAAGTATGTGAATGGAACACATCAGATTTTGATTTTCTTATATCAGGAAGTTATTGTATATGTCTGTTCTTCCAGAGCTATCTGCTGGAGCTTCTGAAGGCCATTCATGAGGATGGGTGCAAGATCTTTGGTTACACAGCCTGGAGTTTGCTGGACAACTTTGAATGGAACAGTGGTTATACGTAAGTCTTTATACTTGGGAATAGCCCTTAGTCTTCTTCATTCTGAATGGCTTTTGCATAAACCATAAGAGATACATTTTTTTTCGTAGAGCTAGCCATTTCAGAGATATTCAGTATTATTGGTTTAAGTTTTGAAACACAAACTTTACTCAACAGAAATTTGTAATTCCTGATTCTTTTGCTTTACTCCTGGCAATGCAAAGAGAACTGAATTTCACTCACATAGCAACCAGCTTTTAAAGATTTAACTAACATTTTACTCTATTATCTGTTCACTCTTAGATTGCTCCACGCCAAAACAGATCCACATAGCTAGTGCACTGTGGTACAACACACTAATGTAAAGAATCTAAATTACAAAATGGATTTATTTTTAAATGGCATGAAGTATAATATTGTATACAAATACCTCAAAGTTAATTTGGTGGTGATTTGTACTGTTAAACACAGCTACAAGTCCCAAATTACTATTTGTATGAGTCACCTGATTTCTGCAATATTGTTTGCAATAATAATGGTTGCTGGTGTTGCTGTTTAGAATCATGGAGGATGGTCACCATGAATTTACTCTTGCATCTTCGTCAAGCTCCATAATGCATCAGGCTGGTAAACCGTTGACTAGTGTTGAAAAATCTGTTGAAGATTTATTATATGTTGTGAGAAATATCCAACACTTTCCATAAAGGAAGTGGTGAAATTATCTTCTGAGTTCCTGGTGTTTTGGCTACAAGTATATACAATGCTTGCAAAGAAAAATCCAAAAAAGGGACAAAAAAGGCAATTCATGTAACAGTTCACAATTACTTTCTTAAAATTGATCTACCAAAGTAGAAGAATTTTTTTGCAAAATGGACAGTTTAAATGACACCATTGTTGATAACCTGGTTATCAACCTTGGAGTGGAAAGTAACAGGCAAAACATAGCTCACACGACGATTCTGATCTTGAGGGAGTAGAACCACTTCCAGAGAGCAAATAAATGTAAGTTATCCTAAGCATGTTTTTTTCTCCCCACTCATGATTTTTAGAGTTTATTACATGTGCACCCATTTATTTTATTATGAATATCAATTTCATCACCATTATACCTAACAATGTTTTAGTCACCATTAAGTTGTTTGAATAAGCACTCTGTCAGTTTTACTTTACAATATGCTGCATGTATGCACCACATGGTTATGAAAATACGATAGCATGGTCGAAGGGCTATCTTATAATGGTGCACTGCTTGCCTGGGTTTTGTTCTCGCAATGATTAACTTACAGCTCAATTCCCTTCTACTTATAAGGAATTAAGAAATAACCATTTCTGCTAATGTTAATCTCGACTAGCATGAAGGTGCAGCACCAAATTTCATTCAGAACACAACATTCTTGTTCTTAGCAGAAACTTGTCAAATAATAATTGAAGACAGGCCTCCGAATCTTTGAGGTAAATGGACAGTTCTGCATTATCTAAAACTGTTAGAATCTGTACGAATATCACCAGTAACATACAACCTTCCCTTCTCGCCCTACAAAAAATTCTGCTCAATTGCATCCTTGTGTGTGTAAAGCAATAAAATCTGAGAGAAAGTATAGTGAGGAATTTTCAAAAATGAGCAGTTTTGTTAATCTCTTCCAGATGGTGCTACACACTTTGATGTCCATATACCCAAGGTCGTGGGTTCAAACCCTATGGAGGATGATGCATTTTTTGGGCGTAAAAACACTTAGCATGGCTTCCTTCAGAAGGGAAGTAAAGCTGATGGCCTCATATCATAGATTTATTGTACGTAAAAGAACTTCAAGCCTGATACAGAGGCCTCTGAGCAGAATTAAGCAGTTTTTCACACCCAGCATGGGATGCTGTTAAAGAGTATCCATAAATAAAACTCCATTTCCATTTTTTACACTTTGTTGTGCAGATGTGCAGGTGGGCTGCTATGTCAGATGCAATACAGCTTGCCATCTTTGGCTGGTTCTGTCTACATGAGCATTGGCAAACCTTCAGACCTAGAACAATTTGTCTTGTGTCACATGTTGTTAAAGAATTCCTGAATAATCTTTTGTAACAATAATGTTTTTGTAGAATAGTTACAGAAATGCATGTGAATTATTAATGGGAGTGTGCACAATGTACAAAGAATTAAATTGATTAGTATTATTCTAGGGCTAGCACTGTTATTGTCATTTGTCTTTTCTTGCAGTTTGTGTGTGGTATCTTTCAAATGGTTTGTTGCACACGCAGTCTTCGTTTGGCTGGTGGAATTTCTTGTTATGGCAGAGCTTATGATGGAGTCTATGTGCTGCACCTCGTGTAATTAGTTTGCCTGCTTCCATTCTACCGTCATCACAGTGTCTGTAGAGTAGAAATCATTCCATATGGTGTTTTTTCTTATAAGCATTTGTCTTGTTCCCTCGTAGGCTTCGGTGTTTGGAAGGAGTATCTGCAATCTGACGTCTTGATAACACTGCCTTCCCGATTCCCAGAATCCGTTTCATTTATCGGGTTTTGACTTTCTCTAACGTTGTGCAGTTGGCAGTGAAGCCATTCGCTCTCTTGCATTCCAGTATTTTGATGTCATGTTATCATGTTGACTAAAGGTTGGGCAGCGCAGTAGATGGTTTCCATCTATATCTTCTTTAAGTGTACAGAAAAGACACAGAGGAGATCTCACTATACCAATCCTGAATAAATGTTTATTGAGACAGTCAGGGCCTGTTAGGAGTCTAAAAGTTGATTTTCTTGGTAATGTAGTGATTCTGGTCATATTATTACATAAAATTTCCCATGGTTTCCTTTTGTTTGTAATACATTATCTTCTTTAATTTTGTTATTATATGTTGATATAATGATTCTTTTGATAGAGTGATCTTGCTGGATCAGATGTAATTGTTGTTATGAAGTCGTTAATTGTTAGTTTGTCCCAGATTATGCTGATCCCGTAGGTTGCTATGGCAGCTTTAAATAGTCATTGCTGTTTTATTGAGATTTTCAGGGGCTGTTGGATGTTGTAGATCACCAAAGTTGCTCTTTCATTGAGAAGTGTGCTGAAGGAAGTCAGTATTGTTTGGAGGGCGCCTCCGAGATATTTGGACTTTGGTAATATTTTCAGTGGTGAATGAAACAGATTTTTATTATTACTTTGACATGAAGGAAAGTTGATCAATTTCAGAGAGAAGTTTGGCCTTTACAAAGTGAACTTCAGCAACCCAGAGAGGACCCGCACTCCAAAAGCATCTGCTTGTGCTTACGCAGAGATAATCAAGAAAAGAAGTGTACCAGAGAGCCTTCGATGCCAGGAGGAAAACTGCTCCTGGAAATCTTTGCTCAGCAGTGATAACACACAGTTGTTTTGTAATGTGTTTGGCAGAATGTAAACTGTTTCTGTATGCACAATACAACAAGAAAATTGCTTGTTTTTATTAATACTGGTATATTTATTAGGCTCCTACCTGAACGATCCTCTTCTTTGTCAGCTAAAACAACTGTAACTCTAAATACAAGGGCATTTTAAAATAAAAGAGTAAACTGTTTATCAAATAAAAAGAAGTGTGGAGCACCATAATTAAATTTAAATGTAATGAGTCACCTTTATGCTCCAACTTTGCCTTCGTTTGGGAAGACCTGTTTCAGGTTACTTTAACTATATCTTCAGTTCCAGGGATGACTGATGCCACATGCAGCCTGGTGTTGTGCTGCCCTCTGCTCTTAAACATTGAGAAGCATTAGGTACGAGCACATAGACACGTCTGCAGTAGCACATCATTTTTGGTCTGAAAATCATAACATAAAGGAAGAAGTTGATTAAATGTGTAAAGAAACCTTTGGACTTACAAATTTGGGAAAATCACCAAAGAAGATTTTATGAATTTTGAGGTCTTCACCGTTGATGACATCATCCTGTTGACAAGAGTAGAGGACAACACACAATCACCTGTTGCATGTAGCGTTAGTCATCTCTGGAACTGAAGATAGGGTTAGAGTACCCTGAAACTGGTCTTCCCAGTACCGGCATGGGGAGTCTTCCCCCACTGGGAGACCTGGACCAGGGTGCACTCAGCCTCGTGAGGTCCCTGAGGAGCTACTTGATGGAGAAGTAGCAGCTCCAGGTCAAGAGGACCGCATTAACTGGCCGGGAGGGATTTGAGGCACTGACCAAGTCTCACCCTCCAATACTGCACTCCAATCCATGACGTCTGTCCTGGACCGAGATGGGGGACACAGTGGCCGGGCAGAAGGCCAAAAAAATGAAATGGCGTGTTATTTATGGACGCTCTTTAACTGCTGTGGTTCTCAGCGTCCCATTCTATACTGGGTGTGAAAGACCGTTTAATTTTGCTCAGAGGCCTCTCTACCAGGCTTGAGGTTCTTTATGTGCCGTAAATCTATGACACGGGACCCACGACTTTACTTCCCTTCTGAAGGAAGCCATGCTAAGGATTTTTACACCCGAAAAAATCCATCGTCCTCCGCCAGGATTGAACCCGCGACCTTGGGTATATGAAGTTAGCATGGTAGCCATTACACCACAGAGGGCGATGCAGAAGGTCAAGGTTCCTTGTGAGGTGTCGTGCCATGGACTCGTTGTTTGTACAGTTTGCATTTTTACTTTCTCTTCTCAGTATGCTGTACATACAGTGTTTATTACAAATGTTGGCCACCAGTAACGCAGCTCATGTGACCTTCACTGCACGTATGTGCTACATCTGTATGTCAGTTTTACTTTTGTTCTAGTCCAGTTGAATGTTTAGAAGGGTTTAGGCTTGCTTCAATTGCTCTCAAAATGCAGTAAATGTGAAACTTAAATCCCTGGCATGCGTGTTCATTTGCTTATGCATAAATTCAGGGAGACAGGTTCAATTTGTGATAGGAAAAGAAATGTTAACAGGCATGTGCTTATGGAGCAGAAATTAGACAAAATCAGAGAAAGGTTACAACAGTCACTTTGAAAATCTCTTAGGTGCCTTGCACAAGAAACTGACATTTCAAAAGCTTCACCATGGAAATCAACAAAACTTTAAAAACTCAAACCATACAAGGTTAGTCTTGTCCAGGAATTGCTACCACGTGATCACCAGATTTAGGTAAATTTCTGTAACTGGATTTTGAAGAACTTTAATTATAGAACAATCAATCCATGATTAATACTGTTAAGTCACGAAGCATGGTTTCATTTACATCACAACATTACCGATATTATGGTACAAACCCAATTTCATTCATGAAACTTCCTTGCATGATCAAAAAAAATCTGATGTGTACCATTCACATGACTTTCTCTATATTCCTGCAACAAATTATTCTTATACTTCTATTTACTTTATGCTAATCAGAAAAAATAAGCAGAAATAGTCTTATTACTTGCTTCCTTGTAAGTAGAAGCGAAATAAGAGAGTACCATGGGTTAAAATGATAGTCGAAAGTTGGTTTCTATGTCAATGAAGTTCCTTTGTTTATATGGATAGGAGTTGAGAAGTTCCTATATGAGAAAAGTATAAGTTTTTCATAGCAGAAACCAAAAATAAGGAATGTCTCAAAAACGACGAACTCACGAAAAAAAAAAATGTATATAACATAAATTGTGTGTTTTAACGTGCTTACATTTTTTGTGTAGAAAATTTTTGCCCATCTCTTACGGTTTAGCAGTTATTCAAAATTCAGTAAAATTCATCCAGAATAAACTACTCTTCAGAGGCTATTCCCAGAAAACTCAAGATATAAATTTTATTTGTCATGTATATATCTTAAACATAAGAGATTTTAATCAAAATCGTTAGAGCCATTTTTGAGAACATCAAAATTTTCGAAAAAAGTTCCATGTAAAGGTTAGTTTGGGGTGGGGGGATTTTTCTCAAAATCTTTGTCGCATCCCTGGAACATCCTAAACTTAAATACCAAGTTTGGTATTTTACAGACTTTTCATTTTTGAGTTCACACACGGACCTTTTTGTGAAAATGCTTTTTTTGGATATTGGGGACCCTAAAACATACGTTTCTGGTGAAATCTCGGTATTGAATTTTTGGGTGGAGTACACACTATGTACATAGAGCGTATAGAGAAAGTAAAAATTGGGGTATGGTGTGCAATAACTGGATACAATCCTATGATAAGGTATGTTTCTGATAGTTTTATTGTTAATGTGATTTGACATCCACGCATGTATGACTAGGTGACAGACCGTACACCTGGCAGAGCACACTTACTGTAGGTAGAGAAGCTTCTGCATTTCACCCAACAATTGGGCATTCAAAATTTCACTGGAAATACACATTCTAAGGATTTCAAGAAAATGCCCACACCCCAACTACACTTTACGTGAAAAAATGTTCAATCATATTGTATTTCTCAAAAATTGCTCTAAAGATAATTAAAATACCATCTTTAAAGGTAACAAATAAAATGTATATCTTGAATTTTCTGAGATCTCTTCCTTCTTGATGACTTTTGTACAATTGCTAAACCATAAGAGACAAACCTAGTATATAATTATAGATCTCCTTAAAATGCACAATTATGTCATCTATTTTTTGTAAAGCTAATTTCCAAGATATTCTTCGTTATTGGTTTAAAATTTTAAAATCCTTTTCTTAAACAAGAATTTATCTACTGTTTTCTTTTGTTTTATTCCTGGCCATGTAAAGAGAACTGAGCAACAGCTTTCAGAAGATTTGACTATTGCTTTAGCCTAGTATATCTCCTTATTACTTTCTCTAACATGTATGTACATATAATGAACTTACGAGGGTCAATCAAATATAAAGCGACTTTCTTTCCCAAAATTTTTAATTGATGTCAAACATTTACAAAGTACACATCACTTTTCGACATAGTTGCACACGAAGCCTTCCATTCTCAAATCTTTGACCTCCTAAGTGAATGGCCCAAAGAGATGAAAATCGCAGGGTGATAAGTAGCTATGGACTATAGGGAGGGTGTCCAACTCTACTGAGTGCCTCTCACAGGCCAACTTCTGTTCTTCAGTCAGGAGGCACGGGACCCAATGGGCACACACTTTATGAAAACCTGAGCTGTTTTTAATGATGGCATGAGAGCTCCCAAAGCTCGATGTCTGGTTGAAAATGAAAGAAACTAGTCCTTCAGTCGAAAATCCCAAGTGGTGTTTAGTGTAATTAATCGACTATTCAAATAAACATACAGCATGTTCACATTTTTCAAATATTGTAGCTTGGATTGTATGCAATTCTATTGTTTTCTCAGTGTAATTTTTGGTTAAATATATTATTAGTGTATCAAAATATTGTAATCCTATTTCATTGTAATCACTTAAAATAGTTGATATGATTTTATATTGTTAAAGCGACATTAAACATAAAAAATAATAAGACTATGCCTTGTGGCCTAGTTGGCACACACATGTAAGCAGCTTGCTTCCGAAGCCATAACTGATTACTGCTATGCATTGTTACACCTGCATGAGTGTATATGTATGCTGTCCGCAAGTTAATATCAAAAGCTTGTATTGTTACACCTGTGTGTGTATCACACCTGCAATGTTTTGCACATGCAAATGCTTCTGGAACTTTACTAGAGTGATGACCGTAAATGCTGATCAAAATTGCCAAACTCAGGCAGGCAATCCAGAACAAGAGACTTGGAATGTTGACAAGAGGCATTACAATGCAAAATCCCATACAGACAATGCCACACAAAATGTGTTGAATAAATTTGGATGGGAGGTCTTCGAACATCCACCTTGCAGCCCCGATCTCGATCCAAGTGACTCATCTAGTCTCGTGATGCATTTTCTGGCAGGAAAGCGTTTTCAGCGACGCTGAGGTGCAGAACGAAGAGACTTCATGGCTGCAGAATCCTATGAATTGGGCATACAATTAATGGTGCACGGTTATGATAAATGCCTCAACAATGGTGGCCAGTAGCCAGTGAGACTATGTAATTATACCAATAAATATTTCTTACTTGGTAACGTTTTTGTTCTCTTTATCAGTCATCAGGACTTACTTTCTGGATGCACCTTGAATTTCCATTTCGAGCACTGACCATGACCATGTGTGAGTGGAAGAAGTCAAACATCAAGCTGCAATAATTACTAACGAGGACAGTGGACCACAGATTTCATTACCAAGTCTACACACTAAGAGGAGAGAAATGGAGTTTTATTTATGGACACTCTTAACTGCTGTGGTTCGTAACATCTCACTCTGTACTGGGCGTGAAAGACTGCTTAATTTTGCTCAGAAGCCTCTTTATCAGGCTGATAAAGAGCTGTGAAATGCAGCTGAATTAAATCAAAATTACATTACAAACTGGAATGAAGAAAATTGCTCTGTAAACAATATTTCTAATTCAAATATCTTTCACATTCCGCAAATCTACGACACAAGACCAATGAGTTTACTTCCCTTCTGAAGGAAGCCATACTAAGGATTTTTACACCCTAAAGAATTCCTTGTCCTCCACCAGGTTTGAGCCCACTAAGAGGATACCATCTGGCTTCAAAACAGTGTACCTACATACTCTCTGTACACACTTGCGGTGCATGGTTGGTCACAGTGCAATATAGAATGGGTTATAAAAATGCATACGAGGATTCTCGCGGATTTTGATTGATATTTTTATCACCAATACTTCTGGGAAAAGGAGCACAAAGGAGTATCATCAGCAGCAAAGATACATGCAGCAACATTCTACACAAAAAAGGACATTTTTTGAAGAAAAAGAACTATACCCAATAAATATGAATTACAGTGCTACTCCAAAAGGTTAACGATGTCAAATTCAAAGGCTGCGATAAGATGTGTTTTAGCCCGCCTGGGTAGTGTGGTGGTAGTGTGTCTGCCTCACATTCAACAGGTTGCGAGTTCGAATCTCGCTTAGGGTGAGTTACCCGGATAAGGTTTTTTTTTCGGGGTTTTACTTTATCCTCAGAAGATAAATGTTGAGTAACTTTAAGCTCCATTGACACCGAGATCATTTGGGCTTCATTTCACCAATTTGGTTCATCATTCGATATGAACAACCACCTTGAAGGACATTAAGCTTTAATTTTATTCCATGTCTATCATTTGTGATTTCTATTGGCTGCTGTGATGCACTCATTGGTGCATTGCAACACATCGGCCACATCTCAGAATAATCAGTGCATTATCCGAGAGGTTTGTATTAACAAAGATGAAGTCCATGTTAATCTTTTTAGTAGCACAGTAATACACATTCTGTTAAATAAGTTAATAGTCTAGAATGCAAACAGAAAACACATTAGGAATAAATTCTTTATAAATTTTGGCAAATCCTGATGTACCACAACATGATATAGGCAAGGTAACAAATGACAAGTTTCGATATTCGATTATCCATTGCTCTTTCTTTTCCTGTATGTTTTTTACTTTCTACAAGTTGTAATTCTGACTAAAATATATTTATAGTGTTATGAATTAAAGAAGTAACCATGATACAGAACCTCAAATGTAATAGGAATTCTTCTTTACCAGATTTCAAGCTAGCCCACAGAACATGTGCCTGAAAAACAAGGAAATAAACAATAAAAATGACTTAAATAATTTATTTTATATAATTACACTCATACATACCAGCATTATTTTTCACTGGAAAAATATATATGTATGTTTATAATTTGTTTACATCCATATATATATACCAATACTTGCAGTCATAAGCACCTTCACTAACGCAAAAGGTGGCTGTAAAAATGTGAACTGCAGCTGAGTTATATCAAATTTGCATTTCAAACTGGAATGAAGAAAATTGTTCTGTAACCAACATCAAAACAATTTATACAACATACCAGCAAAATATTTTACTTGTTAAGTAATGAGGCATTTATTTTTTTCTTTCAAAACCTTTAGAAATACAAAATTTTAAAATAATTTCTTCATCCCAGTTACAGAAATCTGTTTGTGTGGCACTACTAAGAAGGGTTGCATACACAGAACATAACACATTGTGGTGCTGATCGCACTTGGAACAGTTCAATTACAATTTCTCATTTCCTAATTCAAATATCTTTGGTATATTTAACGTGTTAGTAAATTGCAAATTGATTTTTTTTTCTTTTTACAAGCATCTCCAACAATGCTGTAAGGAGAACCATACAGTGAATTTAACATGTGCCACTAACGTATATATACACATACAAAGCACCAAACTAAAACAGGAACAATGGCATAATATACTCTATGTATTATACATATATTTATATAGAGGTAATCTCCTAAACTGAGCAACATTTGTAACATCTATTCTAATGGATTTGGGCAACCGTTGCCAAACAAATGCCCAATTGCAACTAAGCTGTGTTGTGCCCAAAATGAGACTTGTTAATTTTCAGTCTTACATGCTTTCATTATACTTTCAGAGAGAGCTCTATTTGTTTGCTTACTTACAAAAGTAGGCTCATTTAGTGGATCTATCCTGTCAGCTTCAGCTCACACGATAAAAAAAAAAAAGATTCCAAACAGTTATTCTGGCTAACAATTATATATATATATATACTTTTAAAACATCTAAACTGTGTGGCAAAGAAATTGATCGCTGATAAAAGTAGTCAAATTAGATTAATATTTAGGGAGTCAAAGAAGTAAGGACGAATTTGAACTTGTCAGCTGTGGTTATCTGTTAGCCTTCCCATTAGTACGTGTTTTGATGTTCCGTTGCAAATGTTACGGAAACAGGACAACTGTGACCATAAGCCCTAGAAAATTGATTCGCAGGTACGTTCACTGCATGCATTCCTTTCAAAACATCTGAAAATGCATGCGTACAAGATTCAACTTACACAAGGGTTGAAGCCTGGCAGATGATGCGATCTTATGCCTTTAGATTTATTTGTGGGGATTTGTGAAATCAAAAGTGTACATGAACAAGCCACAAACAATACACCAATTGAAGGATGAAATTCAAAGGTTATTAACGGCATCCCACCAGATGTTTGTGAACGCACCAGCAAGAACTTCAATGAACACACTGCTCATTGCTGTGTGGCCTTGGGTGATCATATGGAGGATATACTTTTTAACACTTAAAGGGAGATGTTACTTAATCTGTTAATAAAAAAAAATTACATTTTTAATAAATTGTGTGTTCTATAGCACTTTAATATTTGTCCCAACTTCCCAGAGATCCTACATAT
Source organism: Hymenopus coronatus (assembly GCA_030762935.1). NCBI lineage: Eukaryota > Metazoa > Arthropoda > Insecta > Mantodea > Hymenopodidae > Hymenopus > Hymenopus coronatus. Next base: position 137,079,032 of record CM060886.1, read on the forward strand.
CAGAAGAAACATTAGAAATATTTAGCTGCCAAAAGCTATTTCAGATTCTTCACTGAGAAGGTAGCAAAAGTTCAACTTTGTTGCACAAATTTTTAATCAAACACACTAAACTAAATCAGAGTGCCTTGAAATAATGCCAGGTATCGTCCATAAAGTCAAAAAATTATTTCTCATTTCCAGGACAAGAATTATGCATTTTATTAAGAATGTTTGCAAATGTACAATGTGTATTTTCCTTGCTTCTTCAGTCTGCTTGCCTAGTTTCCATGCAAAATACTTGTCTATCAAATCACTAGTTATGTCTGACTACTGCATGAAATTAAGCACTGCTGAAGTATATTACAGACATCCATTACTGCATGCACCATAAAACCAAGGAATTTTGTGGTCACAAAGAAATACAATGCACAGTAACAAAAAACCCACAATGCTTTTAACCCATTCAAATTATTTGATGACCAAGATTTGCACGCCCTTTTTGGGCATATGAATCATATGATGAGCTGATGCATAGCTTTATATAACTCCAGCACACTCATTTAAGCTCTTTATCACAGATGTCTTAGGTATGTGTCTGGAATGAAATATTGACATGTGATGTTTGCAATTCCCCAGGAAAAATAATTTCACTTTAGTATTATTTCACTCAAGTCAGTAGCCATCATGTTGCGCATGTGGAGAGGAGAGTTTGAGAAAACTGACAAGATATATTTGAGAGTGACACTGAAAGCGGTGATTATTCTGAATATGAAACAGTCTCAAGAAGGTTCCGGTGACAGTGAATCGAGTGCAGAAAGCACCCAGGAAAACAATGAAGTGCCTGGCCCTTTACTACGACGCAGAAAAGACAGTGTGACTGGAATTGTACTAAAACTGACAATAAACCCATTGAACACCCTTTAACAGCAAATAGTGGTGTTTGTAAACACTTACTGAGTTTATGCTTTTTATATTATTCATGCAAAAAATGTTAGTTGATTTTAAATGATTTTTATATGCATTACGCTGTTACCACCCAATAGCTAGGGTATTTAAATCCAGTTTCTTGGTTAGCTGCATGGGTATTTAAAGATGACGTAATTGGGTTAAAGACTGCCATTGTGTTTTATAAATGAATTTCAAAATACTGTCCAAATAAACTTATTTTTTTCTTATTTGTACTAAGTACCTATTAAAGAATGTGGCTATTAACAGCCCATGCCATTTTCTAAATCCATGCTTTCCTTTGTATCTTGTACATTTTTTGTTTCCAGCTAATATCAATACTACTACTACCAATACTACTACTACTACTACTTCTAACAATAATTTTCATAATATTGCTTGAAAAGTTGTGGTAAATGTTTTTTCTTTCTGCAGAACAAATTTGTGAATAAAAATGCGATGGTACCATTCTGAAACTATAACAATGCAATGCAATTAAGCCACAGATTATAATTGGAATTGGTGGATGAAAACGTTGAAGTAAACCTTATGACTGCCTTTAGGCTCCTATTTTGACAGGGCACTTCGACAAAGGTAATCATGGAGCAGAAAAGAGCTTTCAGGGGTGGAAAGGTTAAAGAAACCAACCCTTCTAGAAATCTGTCCTGATGAAATCAACAGACAAGTAACCTCATTCAGAAACATTTCAAACTGAAAACATGTTCATTTTTTAATTTGGAAGACATAATGAAAAGTAACTCTTTTAGTTTAGCTGTTACGAATATAAAATTTCATTAAATGGTTAATTACCACAGCAATCAACTGACGAAGTGTTTCCTTGGAACTAGTTCTGAGGTAATAAAACTAATTTAATGAACTGCTTCTAAACTATAATTGAAAATCTCTTACTCAGACAGAATTAATATATTTGGAAAGACACCTTTTGAGAAGGCATATGAGAGCATAGTCTATATGTCTTTATAGAGGTCATGGACATACTGACTTTTAAGATTAAAGGTACATTTTCGTTCTAATTTGTTTTGTGTCAGGAAATGTGTATTTAGACTTTTTGCCCAATCTTAAGAGTGTCTCAAAATGTTTGCTTGCATGGCAACATGCACAATGCAGTTTATTCTGTGAATGTGAGGGATTATGCAAGATCTTTCAATGTTGGGTGTACCAGAGCTTTCAAAATGCAGCAGTATTCATTAGTTTCTGTGTGTACAATAATAAACCTGCCTTTTAATATCTTTAAACTGTATCCATCTGGAAATTTTGGAACTACCAATTAACATTAACAGATATTAAAATAAATTACAACTGACAAAACCCAGCATCAGAATCCACTAAAATGTCAGATAAAGTATACTTTGCTTTTACAAAACAGCAAAAAGGAAAGAGTGTGATTTAGGACATAACCTGAAGCAGAGATATATGCCAAGGGATATCTGAGCCAACAATACAATTTTTTTGCCACTCAGCATAGCACATGTCATTACCAATCATTCAACAACATTTTACTACCTTTATGGAATACACACACAAGGATGTATAAAATATACAGGGAGTATTGCAATTTGCAGAAATATTGCCAGAAAACTTGTTATATATTAGCTTATATAAAATCTAAACAGTTGAACACAGAATTTCAAACATCTGCTTAGCGGCTTTCAAAAAGACATCAGTGCTGCATATATTTTCGTTTTTAAGGATTTTTACTCACTGTAACACTCTCCATACTACTATAGGAAACTAAATCTGCTAAAGCAACGCTGCACAAATGCAAAGATGTCTTCCTAAAGTTACTCCAACTTTTTGTCCTCCACATCGAGGTAAATGCAAAAGCTTCACACCCCCATTCTTTTGATTACTTTTCTGATTAAGACGATATTAACTATTTAGAAAAAAAGATCAATCAACTTCTTAATCATTTAAGGCCACAAAATCCTGCAAATCGAGGAAGTAAACTTCTCATCTCCGATGTGAATTGCTTGCTTTAAATTGTTATGCTAAGCTTTCAGGTTAGCAGCAAAAATATTCTTATGATAAAGAATCAATAAATAATGTGTAATGTCCAGAATCAGAATTTTCTGTACATACATGAAATGATGAAATGAATTCTCTACAATGCTCCAAATACAAATCTTGGGCTGTGAAATTTGCTTAACAACGCAAAATGCTGGAAACATAACGACACTTATGATTCTTGTGCAATGAGCTTCTTTTGCAGGGCTCCTGAGGGTTACATATCTCGTTTCGATGGTGGGACGAGATGATCTGGTAGTTCTGATGGAAGATCGTGGCCGTCCAGTTTAATGTTAATCAGATGCATGGCTAGTGCAAATTCATCTGCATCCAGCATGCCATCCTTATCAATGTCTGACAGTTTCCAAATCTTCCCGAGCACAGAATTGGGCAACTTTGATTTTACCATTTCGGCCTTCGCCGCTGTAACAAAAACATTTCATTAGTACATAATCAAATATGATTATATAAAACTGTTTTATCCAGCTCATTAACTTTGAATGATAATTTAGCTCAACTATTAAAGCACCGATGGAATGGCCGAGATTAGGCAATTTCAACCAATCACAGTCATCTGACGAGCAATATTGTTGGTTGGTTGGTGTCTAAGTTGAGCAGTTGGCAGTGAAGCCATTCGCTCTCTTGCATTCCAGTATTTTCATGTCATATTATCATGTTGACTAAAGCTTGGGCTTCGTCCATATCTTCTTTAAGTGTACAGAAAGGACACAGAGGAGATCTCGCTATACCAATCCTGAATAAATGTTTATTGAGACAGCTTGTTAGGAGTCTAAAAGGTGATATTTTCAAGATTTGGGGTATTGTTTGGGGGATTATACACAGAACAAATTTTGAAGTGAGATTTATTTTTCCATATGTCTAGTTTAATTATTCCTATTTTATCTGTATTGTTCACCTCAAATGATTTTAAAAGATGAAGTAAGATTTTTTCGAACTCCAACTAGAATGCCACTGTTTGTCGTCCCTTAGGAAATAAGTACATACTAAAATTTAAAATTTATAACATTTTAGTTGTTCTAATGTTAAATTTCCTTCTTGAATTGTAAATGTATCAATATTATGGTCATATATAATTTTGCTTAGTTCATGTTTCTTTGCTTGCGATAGACCTCCCACATTCCTAGAACATCTTATCGCAGCTGATGTTCATGTCACAACTGACATTTGTGTGTTTAATCTCCTGTCTTGGATATTGGTAACAAGCTGACAATTCAGTCAGCTGCGACATTGTGTGATGGCAGAAAGTTTGAAACGGTTTGTTCCGGCAACCACACAAGAAATGAAACAAATTCATTAATGAAACCACACCCATTAATATGGATTAAAACCATGGTAATATATGGAGGCAGTTCATGCAATTTTGCTTAATTGTGTGATCAAAATCAACAGAACAGCATGAGCATCAATTTCATCCAGCGAGTCAATTTTCACTTTTAATAACGGTCAGTTCCACAATTAACTTCAACTAATTTAGTTATTCAAAACTTGCAAATATGCATAGAAGCTTTTGACAGTGATGTGATTAAATAAAAAATAAAAGAATTTGAGTCAATTTTTGTAACACAAACATCACTTATTTTTACTCGGAATTAAGGGTTGAAAATGAGAACAACTGTACCCAAAACCGGTCCCCAGTAAGTAAAAATAAGTGATGTTTGTGTTACAAAAATCGACTCAAATTCTTTTATTTTTTGATTTAGTTATGTTTACTATGTAGCTTTTATCCAGCTCACAATGTATTTAGTTCAAAAAAGGAGTGAAAATAATAATTTGTATTTCTTATGTGTGAGATGAGTGCAATAACCTCAAATAGCCTTGTTTGTTTCCATCAAACAAAAGGAAAACCATGGGGAAATTTATGTAATAACACGACCAGAATCACTAAATTACCAAGAAAATCCTCTGCAGCAACTTTTAGACTCCTAACAGGCCATGACTGTCTCAAACATTTATTCAAGATTGATATAGTGAGATCGCTGTGTCCTTTCTGTACACTTAAAGATATGGATGGAAACCACCTGATGTACTGCCCAACCTTCAGGCAACATAACATAAAATCAAGATACTGGAATGCAAGAGAGCGAATAGCTCAACATTAGATACCAACCAACCAGATATGTCAATTAAAGGAAATCGTAAAAGAAGTTAGATTGGGTAAGCTAGCCAATCAACAGAAAATAGGGGCGCAAAAACCATGGAATAAAGCGATAGTTAGGATAGACAACATAGAGAAACAAGAAATAATAGATATCTTGAGGGATGAGAGCACTTTATAATTATTCAGGAATGTTAAAGAATGGGGAAGAGAAAAACACAGTCTGTGAAAAAACAAAGAGGGTCTGGCATGGGCAAGAACAGGAACAATGTTAAAATAAGAACTGAAGCTTTCCTGGCGACGTATTAATTCAAAATCTTCTCGGGCTTCTAGCCAGGTAAAAACTTGGCTTGACACCAACGTTTTGAAGAAGTGCATCTTCCTCGTCTTCAGGGTGAACTGATGGTTTGAGCTTGCGTTAGCTCCATCCCAGCTCTTATAAATACCAGTCTCCGCAAGCTCAAACCATCAGTTCACCCTGAAGACGAGGAAGATGCACTTCTTCGAAACGGTGTCAAGCCAAGTTTTTACCTGGCTAGAAGCCCGAGAAGATTTTGAATTAGGAACAATGTTATTAAAAGATCTAAAACGTGATATAGATCTATGCCCACTATGTGGCAATGTCAATAATTTACATTGTATAACTGAGTATAAAGAAACTAAAATATGGAATAAAAACTGGGAAAAGTTGCCGCCAGAGATATTGTACTTCAAAACTTTTTGGAAACTGTACGAAAGAATTTTTAAAACTAGGCAATTATACAGGGAAAGTAAGAGAGAAATGGGGAGGAAAATCTCCAAAGAAAGAGAGGATCTTAACAATAAAACTGATGAGGTAAGTGATAAAAGAAATAATGAGATTAAGTTGCTAAGGTATAAAATGTACAAATAGAGGGAATGGTACATACACATCAATCATCAGGGTGTTAACTGTTTATGATACCAAATTCACAGACTCCAGGAAAGTAACTATATGTGTATGAAGTTTGTAACTTGAAAAGCTGAAATAAATCATCTATCTGTCTGTACCACTAAAGATACCAAGCCTGTAACTGAAATAAGCGACAGTCAATTGAAAATTATTTGATAAAATAATGTTGCTTATTTACCTGCTCCAGTGATTTTTCCATCCACAGGACCCAATGTATCAAAAATGGAGTCATATTTGTAGCGTTCCTTGTTTACAATCCATTCTGGCTCACCCGAGCCTGCATCTATACCTTCACCTCTCTTGTAACCAAATGGACTGACAGTGTCCTCAACCCCTTCAAATGCACCTCCTGTGAATATCAACATTGCATTTAAAACTTACTTGAGAATAGAACACTTCCTGAAATAAACCTCATGTCAGTTCGATAAGATGTTAAAAATCTTATACGTTCCATTCACATAACTTTCTCTACAGCTGTGTAAAACTGTTGTTAAAAAGCTTAAGGGCCATTCACATTGAAAATCAACCGTAGACACTTGCAGTCAAATTATAGGCTAATTCACATTGACGTACACATAACCGTAGTGCGTTAACATAGAAGCTTGCAAATGAGAAGCTTTTGCGTCAAAGTTAACATGCAACATAAGAGTCAACCAATGAGAACACTGCTCGTGTGTTATTAAAATGGAGTCGCTTGATGATTCTCTCCGTTAATTCGTCTTTCATTAAGAGGATAAATCAATTATCGTCTGCGACGAGACAACTGTTCCTTAAAACACCAAGCAAATTGGCATTTACACGAATGCTGCCACACTCTCATCTTGCCAGTCACTCACAAGGAGCAGTTCATTTGTTTTAAGTTCTCATTGGTTATTGCCTATGTTTACGTTTGTCATTGAGAATGCTCATGGGGCATTCAATTCTGCGTCTATATGCTATGTCAGTGCGTCTGCAGTTAATTTTCAATGTGAATGGCCCTTTATTCTTCTATTCACTTCATGCTAATCGAGATAAACATTAGCAGAATGGTCTTATTACTTGCTTCCTTGTAAGTAGAAAGGAATACACTAGGCTGAACTTATGGTCAAATGTTTTAAACTGTGACTGCTATGGGATTCAAATTGTTTCTTTGCATGACCAGGAGTTGACAAAGTTCCTGTATGAGAACAGTTTAAGTATTTTAAAACAAACCAATAACATGGAATATCTCAAAAATGGTTAACTCCAGCAAAAAAATTTATGACAAATTGTGTGTTTTAAGAAGCTCTACATGTTTTGTGTAGTAAGTTTTTGTCTATCTCTTACGGTTTGCTAGTTATACAAAATACAAAAAAAATTCATCCAGAATAAAGAGGTTTTTAGAGGCTATTCCCAGAAAATTCAAGATATATATATATTTTATTTGTCATGTATATATCTTACACAAGAGATTTTAATCAAAATCGTTACAGCCTATTTGAGAAAATCAAAATTTTCAAAATTTGTTGCATATAAAACATAGTTGGGGGTGAGGAGATTTTCTTGAAAATTTTTGTATCGTATCCTTGGAAGATATTAAACTTAAATAGCAAGTTTGGTAGTTAGCAGTCCTTTCGTTTTTGAGCTATGCTGCCCACAGACACACACCTTTTTTTAAAAATGCTTTATTCAGATTCAGGAGGTCCCAAAACATATATTTCTGGTGAAATCTCAGTATTGAGTTTTTTGGGTGCAATACAATACCTTCTCTATACACTATGTACATAGCATGTGTAGAGAAAGTAAAAATATCTCCTATGTACAGATACAGTAAAGCCAAAACAGCTTCAATTAAAAAGACTTTCACCTTTGACGAGAGGCTCGGTCGTGGTGCCAACACTCTCGTGAGGAATCATTGCCATGAGCCTTGCAATGTCTTCTGCCAACATTTTGTCCACTATTTCGAGAAGCCTAGGTTTTAGAGGATGGAATTTGGTGAAGTCATGATGTACCAAAAGCTCCTGCATCTTCTTCAGTTCAGGGAAGTCTCCAGGAGAGATCTGGTGTTCACGCTGCAGCTGGTCATAGATCTGACCAAGGTTCTTTATCAACTCCTTCTTCTTCCCTTCCTTGCCGAACACCGAGGGCATATCCTTGCGCAGTGCACTGATAATATATGCATGTACCTAAATGGGAGAAAAACAACCAATGGGTAATTATGACCTCCAAAAGCAAAAGAAAAGTTCTGTGATATGAGGGCGGATCAGAACGTAACGCACAATTTTAATACCAAAAGTTTAATAGGTACCATTACAAACAAATGCACAACTTAAGGAGTATTTTTTGCCTATTTTTCTACATAGTTGTCAATTTTCTTAACACATTTCTTCCATTGTGATACCGGTTTCAAAATAGCCACGTATTTTCACTTCTGTATTGGACAATGTTAAATCTTTTGTGAACTTAGGACTCACATTTACAATGAAAAACACATTGACATCACGGAACACATCATGACATATGGAGGAGAAATATGGGGGTGGGAACATACAGGCAATCTGGACCAAGTTTTTGAAAGGAATTCTGGAAGTAGGGAGGGGTACGGTCAACTACAAAATAATGAGGGAATTCGGGGCACATAGTGAATTGATAGAGCACAAACTCAGAGCAGTTAAATACTGTATGAGAATCATACATGGAAACCAATCTAATTAATTAGGGCAGTCTGCTACAGTGAACAGTTGAGAATGGAAGTACAGTATGGGCTAAAATTGGAGCGGGGTATGGAGCAATACATCAAAACAGGTACCAAACACATTAGAGAGAGGTTCGCGTGGATTAGACATGGTGGATGATTACTGACCCATTTGTCAGGAAGAAGAGTCGTGGACCCACATCTTGGCAAGAAGTAGTGGTATGGAGGAATGGAAGGAAAAGTATTCACCGTGATCCTTTACCACCGCAAATGTAGGATGCTACTGGCAGGCACAGAAAATGCGGATGGACTGGGCAAATTTCCACTCAAGGCACGACAGTTGAGATCTGAAAAGGCTGATAATAGGGAAGAAGGGAGGGTGATAAGAGGAGCTTAAAAAAAAGAGAGAGAGAGAAGATGTTTTACAAATATTTTGTGACATACTTTTCAGTCATTGTTGTTATGGTGTTAGTACTGTTTGTATACATTTCTCAAGTATATTTGTGTACTTTAATAGGGTTTATTAATACATTGGAATATGGTTTATTCTGTGCTGTAAATTTAAGTTGTATCTGAATATCTTTGTCCTTTTATTTTCATATTCACCGTTTTCATTTTTTTTAAATATTGCTTATGACTTTGTGTATTACAAAAGCATGTACAGTCTGTGGATCCATGTGATTACATACTTTTATTTCACTTATTCATTCCTTCTGCATCTGATGCAAAGTATTTACCAGCCTAGAATTTCTTCATGGGACTAAACAAATGAAAGTCTGATGGTGGAGGATGCTGGAGCACCTCCCAACCAAATGTGTTGATTTTCTCATGAACAGCTGCAGCAACAAGGGGGCAAGCATATAGAAGCTTGACACCATCAGCATAAGTGATATGAAGTTTGTCATGAAGGGCAAGATGCACTTTACCAATGTTTTAATGCAGCATTCTCAGTGGTCCCATGTTCAGCAAAGCCCACCAATACCACACTATTCATGTTCCAGAGTACTGCCAAAAGCAATTTACAAACAGATTGAGTCACCTTGAATTTTTTCTCCATCAGGGAAGCAGCATTTTTCCACTCCATAGTGGCCTGCTTTGTTTCAGGCATGTTGTGGTATACCCATGATTCACCAGTAATGATACCTTTCAGAAAATCATGCCCTCTACAGCATAACGTGATAAACGATCCAACCTTGTCATCAATCACTGACAACTGTCAGGTTCTTAGGCACACAGCGAGCACTAACTTTACAAGATTGCAATGTGTCATGCACAATATCTTACACCACACCATATGAAATGTTGAACTGCTCAGAACATGGTGCATCACAAAAGTTATCACGGCCAGTCCATACAGTCATCCATGCCAATTTCACTCAGGTTAGCCCATAAGAATTACACTACACCTCGCTGCTCTTCACACATGTGCACCTTGCTTGTTAGAGCTACCCATGAGAAACAAAGTCAACAGCAGAAGTATCAAACTATATCTTGGTGAAATTTCAACATCCCAGTCACAATACTAAGCAGAAAAAAATTGTGCATTACTTTCCAATCCACCTCATATATACATATACAAATAACAATATTACCACAGGTAACACAAACACAATTAGGTTGGTACATTATTTTCCATTCACTCTTAGGTTGATCTGTGTGGCCAGCATACCATAGCCCAACACAAGAGCAATGTGTGCAAGAATGTAATCCCATTAGTTTTAATTTTAAATCAAAAGCAGTAGACAATGCATGCAACATGCATGCGAAACTAGTTCTACATAAGTAAGTTTTTGTGAAGCACATGTGTGTATTAATATAAAAATAATAGTTGCAACAAATCTTCACTTATCTTTTGGAATCCTTGCCTGGACTGATGACATCAAAAAAGAGACCAAAAGGATATGTTGATAATGCAATGAAATCGTTGCGAAACTAGTCCAGGCAAGGATTCCAAAAGATAAGTGAAGATTTGTTGCAACTATTATTTTTATATTAATATTTGTGTTATTCTTCACTGTTACTAGCTTCTTTTTACATTTATAAACATGTGTGTATACTCAACTTCAATTAAAATTAAAACTTGTAATCCGGTCACCATCCCTTTTTAAGTTTTCTTTTACACCAAAATGTTGTTACTGCTGCATATGCACAGAAAATGTTGCCAATTAAACCGCAGTCCACAAAAATAACGTTTGGCTCACTCTAGCACCTAGAAGCTTGCGCTGGTCTCCTTTACTGAACAGTTTCTACAGGGTTCTTCATTTAAAGCCTAACAAATGCACAGCATTTTGCCTGTGCGCAATTGGGTGAGCCACAGCCAGCTTTGTTCCGACAAACTCTATGCATCAAGTATGTATAACACACTGCATTTACAGTCTGCTCATAAAATATTGGGCAGATTATGCATCTAATGTTAACAATGCACCAAACTCCAACTTTCCGATCATAATGAGGCATTTCTTGAAGGCAATGTGGATTTTCAGAGGCCCAATGACCATTTAGGTGGAATCGCACCTTGTCGGAAAAGAACAGAAGCTGTGGATCAGTTAAACCATCAGTCACTAATGAAAGAAACCATTAGCAATAAATCATTCGTGATACTGGATCACCTTATCACTTGTACACTTATAAGGCTTTAGTTTTAATAATACAGTTGCTCTAAGTGCAGAAGACTTAAATTCCCACCAGTTGTGCTAATTTTTGGATGGATTTTGTTGATGAATGTTTAAGACTTCCGCCTATGTTTAACTTTTCCTCTGTTAAAACTGTACATTTATGCTTTCATTCTTTGTTAGCCACAGAACCAGTGGTTTGAAATTTCTTCACAATCTCATGAATTGTAAATCACTTCACCAGGGAACTTTTGAATATATAGCTTGGTGATTCCCATTTATAACAACTTTTACATACAAAAATGCATTCTAGAGTCAAGTGCCTGTTCATTTTGGTGGCGGTACAATACTGCCAGCGCTAGCCTGCGCACACAAAGGCAGCCTGTAGAGGGGGAATCCAGCAAGATCCCATCAGCCTCTCTTATTGTTTAATGACAACCCAGCAGCACTTTCAGACTTCCTCCGGCCCTGGCTGCCCCCCCCAATTAAGCCTCATGAAACTTCCAAAGGTGGGGACAATTGTTTCCCTTGGACCATTATAGCATGTGTTCATTTGTGACAATGCACGTGTTCACCTCTATACAATGCTACTTAACATGCAACTATCTTCGCACACCTTCAAGGTAGAGGCAATACCTGCACGTGCATTTGGGAACATAGTCATAATATTTAATCATATTCATTTCATGTCCTCCTGTATAGTTATACCCAAAAAATAAACACCTACTTATATAAACAATTCAACTTTGTAGTGTCGCTCCCATATTGGCAACTCTTGAAGATCAGCTGTAGAAGTTACAATAGCCTCATGAACTAAAACCTTTAGGTTAAATATGGAACAACAAAAAAAGATTCTACAATCTTTAACAGCTATTTTAAAATTGTCGAGAACCAATGGAGTGTCACACGCATGACATGTCAATGTTTTATTAAAGTATTATGAGCAAATAAATGAGTTTATTATTCACCTTCGCCAGACGAGCTCGTTTTATCAAGTCATTCAGCTTCCTGAGGGCTGCATTTCTGGGTAATGACTGAAGATCTCGGAATAAATCTTGTTCCTCGTCTTCAAATAACCTAAAATGTTAAAATATAGCATGTGTTACATCCACTCTTTTACAAACTATCATAATTACTCTGTTTTCCTGTTAATATGTTCCAAAAACAATTTCATTATGCACTTCCCTGCAGATACAAAGATACAGTAAACAAAGATATTCAAATAAGGAATTTTTCACAGTAAAGCATCTAATTCGTAGTTGAAAAAGAAGAAAATAGTTGCTTCCTTTTCAGGACATCAAAATTATCAAAAAGAAAATCTAGAATTTGGAATATTCAGGAAACCTACACATACATACAATCACATCAAAGCAGACGACTTCAACGCAAGACAGCATAAACTAGCTGTAATAAATAGTCAGATTCACAGGATGATTAGAATACTTTTTAACAAAACAAAAGAACAAAATGTACATGAATAAATAGTAAAATCTTCAACATATAATAGTTTCAGCAAAGAATTATTGGACAAAAAATGAAGTTTAAAACACAAATGTAAATAAAACAAATCTCTACACTTTCAAAAGGAAAAAAATGATACCACATATAATAGCCGTAACCACCAAACATTTCCAAAAAGTATTCAGAGTTTAATATACAGTTAGCACCAATAAACAATTACTGTATCCATTACATAATTAGATCAAATAAAATAGATAAAATATCTGATGCAAAAGAAACTTGTAATTTACAAAATACAGAGTGAACAAAGTGAAAACTAAATATTGGTATGACAAAAAGAAACAATCTGCTTAAAAGAGCACTTTAGGGTTTTAAATAACAAAGAAATGGACAAATTGGCAGTAGCTTATCATTTTTGGGAAGACAGACACGATATAAAATCAGAAGTTAACTAAAAAATGTTGGCAATAACAATAAATTCAAGGTCTGGGAGAAGATATTTATCAACAAATTTGAAAATCATCTGATCAATTGGAATGTCAACACAGACAACCCAAACTTTATTTTTCCCTAAATAGAGGAATCCAAGACTACGCAGAGCTCACCAAATCAGTCGTTAGCTGAAGATGCACGCAATGTCCAGCAAAAACATGTATCTAGGTATGAAACCTTAAGTGAAGTTAAGAGTGCAACTCATTAATTAATATGTACAAAAAATGTTTAAAAGCAGTTACTAAATACTGGCCTTGAAACTTCATATTCATTCCATGAAAAAGCACAAATAAAAAAAAATTTCTGAAGTGTTTCATTCACAGGACTTTCTCTACATCTCTTAACAAATTATTGTTAAAAAGCTTATTCCTCTATCTATTCATGATAATTGAGATAAATATTAGCAGAAATTTTCCATATTACTTTGTTCCTTGTAAATAGAGGGACAAAATCAATGTGTTCCATTCGCATAATGTCTTTTAGCTATACGGTAAGCAAACTTTTATTCAAAACAATCCGTTATTTACTTCAAGATAAACATAAGCAGAATTAGTCATATTACTAGCTTCCTTGTAAGTAGAAGGGAAATAAGAAAATGCACAAAATGAAATGGCCTGTTATTTATGGACGCTCTTTAACTGCTTTGGTTCTCAGCGTCCCATTCTATATTGGGCATGAAAGACCGCTTAATTTTGCTCAGAGGCCTCTCTTATCAGGCTTGAGGTTCTTTTACGTGCCATAAATCTACGACACGGGACCCACTGCTTTACTTCCCTTCCGAAGGAAGCCATGCTAAGGATTTTTACGCCCGAAAAAATCCATCGTCCTCCACCGGGTTTGAACCCGTGCCCTTGGGTATATGAAGTTAGCATGGTAACCATTACACCACGGACGGCGACAGAAAATGCACAGCCTAAAGTGATAGTCTCATCCTTTAAAAGGCAGCCGCTATGTGAAACAATTGAAATTTCATCTCTTTGCTTGTCAGGAGTAAACTAATGAGAAGGAAAACGTCTTCCTGTTCGAGAAAAGTGCCTTAAAATTGAAACCAATAATCCACAATATCTTTAAAACAGTTAACTTAGGAAAAAAATGAATATGCCATAAATTGTGTGTTTTAATGAGTATACATTTTTTGTGTAGTAAGTTTTGTATATCTCTTATGGTTTGCCAGTTATATAAAAGTATTCCAGAATGAAAAGGTCTTTATTGGAAGTGTGTTTCAGGACAGAATTATTAGTAGAGATTTGTGGCCCACTCGACCCCCCCAACCTAACCCCCTGTGATTTCTATCTCTAGGATAACTAGACAAGCTCACACACCTGAAGAATTAAAACATAATATCTGCCAGGAAATTGCCAGCATTTCTCAACGTGAACTACAGCAAGTGATGGATAGTTTCCTAAAGAGGTGCTAAAATGTACGGACAACGGCAGTGGCCAGTTTCAGCATCTCCTTTAATAACATTGATAAGTAAAGCCTAAAAAAGCAGTTTTAAAATGTTGCATGGTTTCATTCACACCTTTCTACGATAGCGGCAGACAGGCAAAACACTGTGCAGTCTGTTAGGACCACCTGGTACATGAATAGTGTTTCAAAACATTTACAGTTAAAAATCCCAGCTCTCCATAGCTTATATATCTATCAAACTAAAAGATTGTGATCTAGCAATCCCCTTTTTGAAAATATGCCTAGTTTCATGGGAATAAAACTTAGTGTCTTTCCAATTGGCATTAAACTGGATAACAGCAAATTTAAAACTGCATTGAAAAGATTTCCAATACATAAAGCATAAATTATACAATGCCTTATTTTTGACTTGTCAGCAAGGAGGTACCTGGCTCCCACGTTTCTCAGTATGTTGAGGGGCGTATTGAGTAAAATTAAACAAAGGCCCTTCCCCTCCCCCCCAAAAAAAAATGTTTCACCCGCTTACAGAGGAAAAACTATGAGATAGGACAAAAGTTAGAACATGGCTCAAGAAAATCTTTGAGTAGGTTATCACAGGAAACAGGAGTTTCACAATTCTCAGCTTGGAAAACTAAAATTTTGAAATTAAATCCTTATAAGATAACCATAGTTTAGGAAAGAAATGAAAATGAAGTGGAGTTTTATTTATGTATGCTCTTTAACTACTATGGTTCTTAACCCATTCATAATGGGCATGAAAGATCGCTTATGTTTGCTCAGAGGCCTCTCGATCAGGCTTTAGATTTTTTTTACGTGCCATAAATCTATGACATGGACCAATGGCTTTACTTCCCTTCCAAAAGAAGCCATGCTAAGGATTTTTACGCCTGAAAAAATCCATTGCGCTCCACAGAGTTTGAGCCCGCGACCATGGGTATATGAGGCTAGCATCGTAACCACTACACCACAGAGGGCAACCCGTGGTTCAGGAACTGCAACCATGTGATGCTGGGAGTAGCATAAATATCTGCAATTGGGTGTCGGGCATAGTTACTTTTTTTTCACACACAAAGCATGACTTTATTTAAATGGCCATTATGGAAAGCAGAAAAACCTAATATTGTACACAAAATGCCATTGTATTGGTGCTGTGAATGCGTACCGAATTATGTACAGTGATACAATAATCAAACCATTCCTGGAATATTTGTGTGACATTGAGTGCACACAGGCAGATTTCAAAACAGCTGATCTCTCATTGAAGTTAATTGAAGATAGGGTCTCATCAGTAGAGGACTATGACCACCACACTCCCCAGACCTTATGGTATGCAACTTTCAGAAGAATTAATGTGTGTTGATGGAAATTTTCTTAAAAGGTGTGAGAGACATGTGGCAGCACAAGGACATCATTTCCAACACCTTCTGTGATAAAGGTATGTGGTTATTGCATGTAAATCTATGTGCTTGAATTGTCCGCACACTATGCACTCGAGTTCAGGGTCTGCGAATATTCAACTTGACTGGCAGCAGTGTGCGTCCTGCCTGCCAGCCACAAGTCAAAAATAAGGCACAATAGATAAATACATTATATGTAAACTCTTTATTAGTAGTTAGTGCATATGTTCATAGACCTATTTTGTATGAGTTTAATATATTGCTTATTTGTGTAATAAATAAATGAATCAGTAAAACTTCCACAGGCTATCCAGATTTGAATCTGCTAAATTTCCAAGGTTTTGACCTTTTCTTAGGATCATCATTAGCTTCACATATCCCTCATCTACACCCTGTTGTTCCCAAATGCTTTCAGCCACAACTGACCCATTCCTCTACTTATAAAAAGCATCCCTTAGTACACCATGCAGCTTAGGGCCCTAAAAGTTTGTAACATACCAGTAAC
This sequence comes from Hymenopus coronatus, assembly GCA_030762935.1. Taxonomy (NCBI): domain Eukaryota; kingdom Metazoa; phylum Arthropoda; class Insecta; order Mantodea; family Hymenopodidae; genus Hymenopus; species Hymenopus coronatus. Next base: position 137,095,558 of record CM060886.1, read on the forward strand.
TACAAATGGGTTCTAAAGGCAAACTACCTAAAGTACTAAATCCAGATCACAAAAGGAAGTGTAATTATCATGTTACTTACTAAGAGGTGGGGAAGGCCTTATGACACTGTCATTATAGCCAATTAGTTGTACATGTTCTGATAAATGCAAATTTCAGAGTTGTTAGAAAATGTTTGCATTTGCCATGCTGCTTGGCAAATTTAGAACATAAACTCAATAATTTACTTGTTTCATAACTTTACCACAAATTTATTCTAATTGCTGCCAAGAGTGCACATTTACCAGAATGATATGGTAAATAGTGGTAGACCCAAATTGGGTAATTATAGAGAACTTGGGCCCCTCTAGAAATTAAACAAATTGTGGTTTGACTGTTAGTTTGGTTTATACTTGTTACGTTTTCACCAATTTTTTTTATCGGAAAAGCTCCATAATTAAGTTAAACGCTAATTTATTACGTGCGCATAGCAATCCTTTTTTGTGAATATTTAGGAAGTATGCTGCCTAGAAGGAGTAGAATATAAATAAAGAAGTCTTGTAGTACTTTTGCAATGTAAATATATAATAATACTACACGCTAAAGTGCCTAAAACCTGAGTTTCATTGTCGGCGGCAGGCGAACAGTGTAGTGGAATGCAACACCAGCATATTTCGCCGGACGCTGTGCTGATGTATGATGAGTTATGTTTCACACAGATACAGCTGTTCAGTGAATTTTATTTGCAGAACTTCGACCACTCTAAAATCGAATGAAACTAAGTGTGATTGATTGACTTTGTATTTATGATGACAATTTCAAAGCCTGTGGATTTCAAATTTAGTGCGAGGTTAGGTTCCAATCCGTTTAGGTTAGTGTGTGTATATAAATTTATGTTTCTAATTTTATATCGTGGTAGTACCCCATTATCGATATTTCCAACAATTCCCAACAGCGCGATGGATACAACATTAGTTTTAGTGCAAAACTGGCATAAGTCGCAGCGGAGAGAGTTAGCGGCCCAACTTGTAAATAATTACCCCAAATTGAATTAAAACCCATTTTGCTTCAAACAATTGTGGTACAGATATAGGCAATCATTTACTGTACCTACTGGTCCTTTCCTTTCACTTAGCCATTTTCAGCCACTACTCCAACCATGTCAGTTCTCCTACCACAGTGGTTGCTCTATTAGCATTGCAATAATATGATTGTCATTTGAAAATTGTTGCATTTAGTATTCACAATTGCTATATTTTTTATTTCACATGTTTTTCCTTCCGATTCTGTAATAAATTTAATTTATTGATCTGCATTACTTCCATATGTGATCCAGATTTGATACTTTGTTTATTCTACTATTAGAATTTCTTTATTGTCTACTGGTCTGTTATAAACTTTTAGTCTCCTAAGCCACAAAGCATAGCCGAGGGATCATGAAGCTAAAACCCCATATGATCCCAGATAAATCAAATCCTCGACAATCTAGCAGATTTAAAATCTGGACATAATATTTTCACACCTCCAAATCTGGATCACCTATGGAAGTTTTAATTTTAAAAGAATGGTGCAAGGAAAGGATAGTTGGAACATGAAAAGAATATAGAGTATTTTCCAAAGCTTATATTTTTTGGCATATACTTTAAGCATATGCCCAATGTTGAGGGTTCTACGCCAAGAGCGTAGCCAAGGGATTTGTTCAACTAAAACTCCAGTCATCCTTGCATCAAGTATGGGAGAAACTCTGGAATATATCTTAATGTAGCTATTTATTGTGTAAGTCACATGGTCAGAGAGAGAATGTTTCTATATGAAACCATATCAGAGAGAAAATAATGACATGGACAAATGCACATGGTTGGAGACTTAAAACGGTAGAGAAGTAACTGGACCCAGATAGCACATAATTGCCCAAATATCAAATATGACCTATGTAGTGTTTCTAACCTGTAAGTTCATCACACAGACTTAAAAAGATGGAACCTCAGTGATTGTATGGTGTCATTTCAAACAATAGTTTTCTAAAATTGTGACATCCTTTGATGAACACAGTAACCAGACATTGAAGGAAACAATAAGATTACTGGAAAATGTGAGGTATTAAGAGTTTGGTATAATGGGAATCTAGTAGGTATATTTCAATGGCTCAGTGCCACTTCACTTTCTACTGAAAAGGCAATTCTTACTGACAAAAGAAATATCTACACATTATCTACAACTAAATTTCCAGAGGAAACTACTAGAATAAAAACACCCTTCTAGGTAGTACTTCTTACTGCAGGATTTTACATTAACATGTAAGATATTAAGAAGAGAATTTAACTAATTACATACCTCCTGTTGACATCGTATCTTAAAGGCTGGTCCCAAAATGAACCAATGTACACTCTTGCCACTTCTGGAGTTTGAAGCACTTTACCAAGAGACCACATGAGAGCACCATACACCCTCATCAACTGCTGATGATCTACCATATCTGCCTTGTTTAGAACAATCCTTATTTTATCATCATGTCCACGCAAAGCTTCAATAGATCTCCTGAACTCGTCTGATATATCAAGTTTATGTGCATCAAACAGAAGTATAATTCTGTCCACTCTTTCCGCAAACCACTCCAACACACCGGTGAAATCATAACCTCTATCCACTCGCTGTTTTTCTCCGGACAAAATACCTGGGGTGTCAACTATTGCCATGCCCTTAAGTACTGGGGAATTCACTAGCGAACACTGAAACCTATTCAGAAACGCGTTTCCGAATTTGCTTAAGGGTCTAAATTGCTTCTTTGGATCCACTACTAACGCATTTCCTGGAATCACGCCCTCTTTTTCATCGTACATGACAGCTATGAACCGATCGGTTGTTGGTTCTGGTCCGATTCGAATTCCTGGGAAATCTTGCTCTAATAAATATTTAATAAATGTAGTTTTTCCTGTGGAATACTGACCTACAAGCAATATCATTGGTTTCGCATCGAAGTCTGGGTCGTCCAATTGAGGCGAGTGGAAATCGTGGAACTGATAAAACTGTTCCAAAGGCAGCAATTTGGTCCTATAAATTTTCTTGAGTCCTTCCACCACATTTTCGAAAAGTTCTGGTGATTTCTTGTTTTCATCTTTACTAAGCCAGCTAAACATTTTTGCACGTGTCCACTTTTCACCGTGAATTTAAATTAACCAGGATTAAGGTCACTTCACTTCAGCCACTATTCTATCGTGGCAGCAGACGGTATTTAACGCCACACAGTCACGTCCCTGCTGACTGGAATACTGGGCGTCTTCTCATGGCCAGAGATAACAAGAGCACTTGTGACGTCATCACTTATGAAAATCATTGCGCTCAAGATACAAAAATCCAACATTATGCACGATTTTTGGTCAATAGAGCTATTATTTATTTAAAAATGTGTATATATTTCTCTAAAATAAAACCATTAAAGTAACAGTATTTTAAATTACAAAGAGCTTGTGGAAATTTCATAGAGTTGATTCATCGTGCGGACACCATAAAAAGACAAATGAACAGTGACCGGACTATGGCCGCGCTAAATCGAAACAGAAAAGGTGGTACTCCGTGACGTCCCTGATTTGACATGGCCACGCTTCACTGTGTTACATGTAATTAGCCATCTCTTACGCAAGCTATTTCTACAGTTCGTCATTTCCTTAATTTATTAACAAACTACCTCTCTACAGCGTCAGCCTACCCAAAATGTTCCGAATAAGAATGTTTTGCATAAAAAGTAGAAATTGATCCTATTAGCAAATATAAACTTATAACTGCTACACTTTAATTCCTTCGCACTTAGACTACTGCACCCCATAAAATTATAGCCACTTATTTTCGTCCACTCAAATGCCTCCCTTCCCCCGCCATTATGAATATGTGCCATTAAAGACGAGGTCGGGCCCATTACTGGTTCCTGCAGTAAATTTGATGCATATGAATGCAGTCGCTCATGCAATTACGTAATGGAGTAGCTGCACCGAATCCAGTTTGGTAAGCTGTGTTTGCCTGGAAATCATTTTGGACCAGGCACTACAGTAAAATGGGGGAACTAATCTCAGTATTTACATTACATCATTTGTTGGGATCTATTGCGTTTATGAAAAATGAAGAATCGTGCGTTTTCAAACGTGCTATACAAATATTAATTTATCTAATTATTGTATAAATCATGTTATCTTTTAATGCATCTGTATGATATATGTGTATGCGTTTATTTATAAGAACCCCCTCCTCAAGAATATTTTCTTAAATTAACTAAACACTAGCTAACAAATTTCAACATTGGAAAGCTTAAACAAAAATATTTTGAAAATAGCCATTACACATATATATATATATATATATATATATATATATATATATATATATAAGAGAATGTCCTGAAGCTCTTAGTGTTTCACTCTTATAAAGAACTAATTGACATTTTAGTATTATTTATCCGATTTTGAATGCAGTATCTGTACTAGAGTAAGAGGCAAAGAGAAATAAAATCAATGTGTTCAGTTCTAAACCAAGTGCAGCTTATCTTGTCAAATAATACTTCAGCTTTTTATGTAGTTAGGTATTTCAAAAGTTCATGTATATTTAGTGTGTTAGTTGCATTACTATTATTAATTTGTATTTGCTATTATTAATTTGTATTACTATTATTAACTGTAAGATTATTATTGTAAGTGATTTTGTACATTTAACTCTGCCACCAGACAGTACCCAATTGCAGAGAATAAAAACATGCGCCAAAATCCTGAACTTATAGCAATCTCTTCACATAAACTAGTATCCATAATTTTATAGAAATTACAGCTAAATTTTAAAACGTTCGAAAATTGTTATTTTTTAAATTATATGTTAAATCCCAACTCTGTGAGTATGATGTTTCCTGGGTTGTTTTATGTTTACACACAGTCAAAAGGATACCAACGTGCCTAAACACCAGCGAAGCACCTAAAACTCACCTTTTGGAGTTTCTAATCTCTGATATCATAAATAACGCTCAAATAGTTAACTTTTCTTGCCGACGCATTGATACATTGATTGCCACATAACGTAAATGTGGCGTTTACGTACGGACATTACATTATTGGCGAGCAGGGTTCGAATTAACGGAGGCATTTCCCCCTCTCATTAAATAATTTCCCCGGCTCGTTAAAAAAGTATTTCTTTCCTGCCAGGGAAGCATTGTTTTCTTTTTACTTTCTCTACACGTACTATGTACATAGTGTATATATTTCACCCAAAAATTCGATACAGAGATTCCACGGAAATACACTTTTAGGGTATCAAAAAAAAAAAAAAAAAAAAACATTTGTAGAAAAAGGCCCGTGTGTGTCCATGTATGTCTGTGAAAACGAAAAATCGGTAAAATACCAAAATTGGTATTTAAGTTTAGTATCTTCCAGGAATGCTGCACGAAAAATGCGCCCACCCCAAACTACCACTTACATGGAAAAAAATTCTAAAATGTTTTTTCTCAAAAATTGCTCTAACGATTTTGATTAAAATGCCGTATATTAAAGATATTTACATGGCAAATAAAGTGTATATCTTGAATTTTCTGGGAATAGCCTCTAAAGACCTCTTTATTCTGGATGAATGTTGCTGAATTTTGTGTAACTGGTAAAGCGTAAGAGATAGACAATAACTTACTACACAAAAAAAATGTAGATCTCGTTAAAATACACAATTTATGTCATAAGGGATTTTTTTTTCGTGGAGTTGACCATTTCTGAAATATTCCCTGTTATTTTTTTCAGTTTTAAAATACTTAGACTTTTCTCTCACGGAAATTTGTAAACTCCTGATCATGCATAGAAACTGATTTCAACCATATGGCAACCAGCTTTTAAAATATTTGACTATCGTTTTATTCCCTTATTTACCTTCTACTTATAAGGAAGCAAGTAATTAAGACAATTTCTGTTAATGTTTAACTCGATTATCGTAAAGTAGATAGAAGAATAAGCTGTTTATCAATAACTTATTTCAGCGATGTAGAGAAAGTCATGTGAATGGAACACATAAGATTTTTTATTATAAGCACCATTTTGAAAATAGAGGAAGACTGTAAGAGTGCGAGCAATGACAGGCAAACTATCATATCGGTAATACCAAGTAAGCTAAACAATGAACAGTTCTCGGTTTTTTATCTGGGATGACGTCCAGAATTAGAGTCATTACTCCATCATTTGCGCTAGCAATTACCACGTTTTCATGGGCAATCGAAGTCAATTTGAGTACAATTCCATCTCAAAACGATCCACATTTCACATGTTAAATTCAATACGAGTTGAGATCGTTTTGAATACGTAAGCTTCGAGATTAATTTTATTCGTCCATTCATGTTGGTGAACTTTTAATTGCGTTGGCGAACCTGTTAAACTTATATTTATTATCTGTGTATTACTTGCAGGTTTTGATGTTAAATGATTATATTTGAGAATGCATTGCAAACTATAGAAACCATAAAAGTGTTTCTTTAATAGTCTACCACAGAGCAATTTAAAAAGGTATATTGACAAATGACTACCGACTACAACGATTATAGCAAAAGAGTTTCTTTTCCGTAGTCAAAACGATTTGAATACGGAGGTGTTTTCATGCAACATATTTCGATTTGATCTCATTCCGATCCCACTTTTTAAGAAGATCTGTCCAAGATTCGATACGATTTGAATCCGTATTTCCATGCAGTATTCAATACGTTAACTGCACTCAAATCGATTTCAATTTCCCATTGAAACGTGATATACGAGTATGATGACAGTTCAGGTTTTTGCAACATTGTTGGTAGGCATGGATACATTTGTTATAAGAAAACATCAAGTTACAGAAAGTAATGACAGTAATGTATTCCAGTTCGAATCTTAAGCTTCAACTTCAAATAATATTAATATTCAGTTAAAACCACAGCATTGGAAGTCGCACGTATTAGTGAAAATAGAGAAAGTGCATTACATTAATTGGGGGATCTTATGTGCTACACTCGTGTGACTTTCTCTAGCTGTTCTACAAGCTTGTTACAAAAGATTATTCTTCTTTCTACACAATTTTTTTTTTTTTTTTTTTTTTTTTTTGGTAGTGTTTAACGCCCGCTTTAACTACTAATGGCACCGCAGGCGGTTTTCTACACAATAATAATCGAGATAAACATTAACAGAAGGTTCCTATTACTTAGTTCCTTATAAGTAGAAGAGAGCTCAGGGAATGCAGTAGGCTAAAGCGACTGTCAAATATTTTAAAATCTATCGTTATGCGATTGTCATTGCAAAACACTTCTTTGCTTGGCCGGGAGTAGAACAAAAGTAAAACGGACACTTCCTTTCAGAGAAAAGTATAAGTACTTCACAATTGAAACCAATAACAAGGAATATCTCGGAAATGGTTACCTCCACAACAAAAATGTAAAGGTCATAAATTGTGTTTTTTGAGGAGGTATAGTATATTTTTTTGCAGTAAGTTTTGTCTAATTCTTACAGTTTAGCAATTAAACAAAATACGGCAAAATTCATCCGGAATAAAGAGATCTTCAGAGGCTATTCCCAGAAAATACAATATATATATAAGTAAAATGATCAATGCTCTCTCATATGATATTAAAATAGATGACATTTATAAATTTAAAGGATCACTACGTTCATTGTTATATGACAAAGAATTTTATATTTTATGTGAATTATTTAATTAATATTTACTTTTATGACGAGTCTCTCTGTACAGATAGAAATCTACCTACCTACCTGCCTGCCTGCCTAGTTGTCTATCTGACTGTCTGTCTGTCTATCTGTCCGTCTGTCTATCTATCTTGTTCTTTCTGTTAACAATCTGTAATGCAGCTTTGTTGCAGCAAAGTTTTCTAATATAAAACACAAAATATTACTATTTGAGCCAATAAAATATAGGTTATTAATATGTTTGTTTTAAACACTGCAGTTAAAAGCATCTGAATAAAGGAAGCTGTTCTTCTAATAATATAGTAACACATTAACATCGCAGAAAATTTCCTACATTGTATTTTCAACAGAAGAAGCAAGAAAGTAAATTAAAGCCTCCATTAACTTAGCGCTCCTTCCATTTTTTAACAGTTTATCAGCCTGCTAATCGATTAGCAGACAGTGCTAAACAGAGGACTAACGCGTTAAAATGTATCAGTCACGTGGCTCAAAACACGCAGACCCGCATCTAACAAAAATACAATATATGCGTATTTATGTTTTGCATATGATTTTAAAGGTGCCGAAGTTATTTTTCCTTGTACGCGTAGTAAATTACTCACCAGGAATCCCCGTTACGTCATTATCAGCGAGAGTTGGAGGAAACTCATCAGAAGACTCCAGTCAAGTAGACGCGGGAAACTACTTCATTCTCGGGATATATCGTCATAAGCAGATTCAGACTGCTGCTTTATCACGCAAGAAATGGCGCACAGCATTTCATTTACTTATTTATTTATTTATTTATTTACATAGAATGTCCCAATGAGCATATTGCTCTAGGTGGGGACAGCCCTTTAGTGAGGCGGTAAGCAAAATACAAAGAATAAATCACATTAACACATATAAAAAAGAGTAAATAAGTATACATTTTATATATATACACACAATTTACTGGCAGTGTTAGTAAAATGTTACTACAGAACCTGGGCAGAAATCAGCATTTTTCCTTCGAAATAATTATAGTTTATAATTACTTGTTTCCTTGTAATTAGAAGGGCTAAATGCACGGGCTAAAACGACGAGAATCTCGTCTTTTAAAAGCCGGCCGCTATGTGAAACAATTGAAATTTTAATCTCTTTGCTTGCCAGGAGAAAATAAACGAGAAGGTAGATGTCTTCCCGTTTGAGAAAAGTTTTATGTGGCTAAAATTGAAACTAATAATTCGGCATATCTCGAAAACGCTCAACTCTACAAAAAATGTATATGACATAAATTGTGTGTTTAATGAGATCTACATTTTTTATGTAGTAAGTTTTAGCATATCTCTTATGGTTTACTAGTTATACAAAAGTGATGCAGAATGAAGAGGTCTTCAGAGGCTATTCCCAGAAAATTGAAGATATCATTTCGTTTGTCATAAAAATATCATAAACATAGGGTATTTTAATCAAAACCGTAGGAGCCATTTTTGAAAAATGAAAATTTTCGAAATATGTTGCATGTAAAGGGTAGTTGGGGGGGGGCCTTCTCTTAAAATCTTAGGGTCGCATCCTTGGAAGGTACTGAACTTAAATATCAAGTTTGGTATTCAACGAGCTTTTCGTTTTTGAGCTATGCTGCCCCCCCCACACACACACACACACATACACACGGAAATTTTTTCAATTTTTTTTTTTTAATTCAAGGGGTCTCAAAACATATTTCCGGTGAAATCTCGGTATCGAATTTTCGGGTGCAATACAGTACCTTCTCTATACACTATGTATATAGTACGTGTAGAGCAAGTAAAAATAATTTCTGGAATTGAATTGAAGTAAACTCATTAAATATAGTTCCTTTCATATTCAGAAAATGGCCGACTTAAAATACTAAATTCTGCTTTTTATGTTAATAAGGGCACAAAAGCGTGAAGTACTTATATATGAGTTCATTAAAAATATTTCGTAACTAAGCATGTTGGTTAAAAAATTATCGTCTTGCGAAGAATTTCTTACAATAATTAATTAGTTTTGTAGAAATTAAATGCTCAAATGCATAGTGCTATAACACAAAATTACAAAACCCGAAAACTATAATCAATGACAAAATACTCTTAGACTCGCTATGTGAGACAAACTTATTAGATAACGCTTTAAATCGATTACTCCTGGAATATGTTATGCGACTTAACAAATTCTCTTTGGCAAAGCTGGATCAGGAAACAAGTGACTGCAGACGTAAACAAAGGCGCTATTCAATGTGGGCCAACACACACAGGATAGAAGTATCAGTTTTAAACGAGATTTATATCGGGTCAAATGACATGGATAAAGTGTTTTTTTGTATCCTAATTCAAGCCGCAGCGTCCTTGAAACGTGTACGTATTTGGGGCAGCAGACCTTCTGCCTGCTGACCGCAACAGAACAGAGTTTGACAGTTCTGTGAGTGTAGACGCCATTCAGCATTTTAAAGATGATTTATAACGGGTTCAGTTAATTTAAACTCTTCAATATGTTTTATTTCCTCAAAATTTGCTCAACGATTTTGATTAAAATGTTTAAGATAGTTACATAACAAACAAAATGTATATCTTGAGTTTTAAGGAAATGGCCTGTGAAATTGCCTTCACTTTAAATTACTTTTGTATAATTAGTAAACAGAATGGGATAATCAAAAATGCAGTTCTCGTTAAGGGAACAAGGTGCTCCGAAATGGCAAAAAAAAAAATAGCATTTTTTGTTTTGTTTTAGACATTAATAAAATCTCTATTATTTCTAGTTTGAGAAAATGTATACTTTTGGGGGGTTAAGAGAGTTTTAATGAATTTAAATATAATTTAAATGCTAGTCTGCAGTTCTTTAAAGCTGTCATGCAATGTCTCTTTTTAGAACATTTGTATCTTTAAATTCAGTTTTCTCAAAACAACATGTTTGGAATACTGTAGCTTTTTCTCAGAAAGTATGAGAGCTAGAAAGCTGAAAATTTCAGCACATGTATAGAACACATAGTTGAACTTTCTGAGCCACAATCGTAATGCTATAGTATATATTGATCGTATTAAGAAAGCAACAACATTGTAAATTTTCCACATTTTTACTTTTTTGAATTTGCAAACTTTTTTTTTTTAATTTCTACTGAAATTGTATCATAGCTAAATAATTGAGGTTCAGAAGATAACTGATTATACTAAGAACAAGCATGCGAAATTGTGATTATGTATTGCAAGCAGTATCAGAGAAAAAGGTACATGAATTCAAATGTTTTTTTGTTTTCAAACAGTACCGGAGTCTGGTCAGGACTCCGGCACTGTATTCCCTATTTACATTCCCCCCTGTATGATTACTGGTTTTACTGTTCCTTTACACAAACATATACACATTGCACAAACATACAAAACCCATGCCCAAGGCGGGACTCGAACCCACGATCCCCTGCCCACGAAGCACGAAAGCGAGACGCCTTAGTGAACGTGGCCATGGGGACCGGCAGTTTTAAGACTAAGTTTTATTACTTTTCTGCTGAATGAAATATTTTTATAGACTCAAATACATAAGCTATTAATGCAAAAAAAAAAAAAAAAAAAAAAAAAAACACCTGAAATAATTTTCATAATTTATAGAATAATTCATACAAATTTCTGGAAAAACAATTGAATACTTTAAGAGCAGTGGTAATTCAACTTACTTAAGATGTAATTTCCGTGTGTTCAGACTACCTTGTCCCCTTAACACACAATTTGCGACCGATAACAATTTTAGTGCCACTAACTATTTCCGAGATACTCTTTGTTATTGATTTGAATTTACAAGTATTGCAAAGAAAAGAGAGTCTTAAAGGCATCACAGAGTTTCGCTTTTTAAAACTCTGGATATCGCTTTATCCTATTCTATTCTTCATACGTACAATGAAATGAGCAATGTAAATTATCTCGATTAACAAGAACTAGGAAGAATAATAATGTATGAATGAATGAATACATCTATCATCATAATTTACAACTTATTTACGTTATTAAAATGGATCTATTCTCCTACCGGTTGCTCAAGATTACACCTATCACCCATATTGTTTGTGTATACGCATTCTTCTTTCATCGATATATCTCTGATAGATTCGCACATAATTTACCTCCTCTATTATGAGTCCCTATATTCTCGTTTCTGTTATTCAATTCTTCCCTTTCATTCCTGACTTTCCTCCAGCACTTCTTCTTTAACTTCCCTACATACCCATTAAAATCTAATGGTTTAAAACTTCTTTCCCTGTTGTTTTCAACACAATGTTGTCCCTCTTCTTATTCCATAATCTTCTCTTCAAATATTTGTTTCGGAACAGTCTTACCACAGAGTGTTTGTCAACTTTCAAATCCTTTAACAACATTGTGACTATTCTTGCCCAAGCCTTTCCATTTTATCACAAACAACGCCATCCCCACCCCAGTCTTGTAACATTCCTGTAAAGTACCAGAGAGCTCTTACGTCATAAACAATAAGATTCTGAAAGAATATTTTAGAACTGAGAAGAGAAAGTCGCATGAATACATTATCACTTTTTTACTTTCTCTACACGTACTATGTACATAGTGTATAGAGAAGGTATTGCATTGTACCCAAAACTTTTATACCGAGATTTCACCGGAAATATATGTTTTGAGACTCCATGAATAAAAAAAAAATCATTTTAGAAAAATGTCCATTTGTGTGTGTGTGTGTGTGTGTGTGTGTGTGTGTGTGTGTGTGTGTGTGTGTGTGTGTGAACAGCATAGCTCAAAAACGAAAAGAGGGTTGAATACCCAACTTGATATTTAAGTTTGGTATCTTCCAAGGATGCGACACGAAGATTTTCAAGAAAATACCCCACCCCAAACTACCCTTTACATGAAACATTTTTGAAATTTTTTATTTTTATTAAAAATGGTTCTAAGATATTGATTAAAATACCATAAGTTTGAGATATTTTTTATGACAAACGAAATTTATATCTTGGATTTTCTGGGAATAGCCTTTGAAGACGTTTTCATTCTGGATCAATGTTGTATAACTGGTAAACCGTAAGAAATATACAAAAACTTACTACACCAAAGTGTAGATCTCATTAAAATACAAAATTTATGTCATATACATTTTTTTTTTTTTTTTTTTAGAGTCAACTGTTTTCGAAATATTCCGGATTATTATTTATTAGTTTCAATTTTAGCCACTTAAACTTTTCTCAAACGGGAAGACAATCGTTCTTCTCGTTTGTTTACTCCTGGAAAGGAAAGGGATTGGAATTTCAATTGTTTCACACAGCGACTGTCTTTTAAAGGACGATACTATCACTTTAGCCTGTGCAGTTTATTATTTCCCTTCTACTTACAAGGAACTAGTAATCAGACTGTTTATGTTGATTAGCATGACATAAATAACAGATTAATGTTTTGAGTAAAATGCTGGTTTACCAAACACCATGTGAATGGAACACATTAAAGTTTTTCCCTTCTACTTACCAAGTAATAAGGACAATTTCTGCTAATATTTATCGAGATTAGCATGATGTAGATAGAAGAATAAACTTTTTAACGATAATTTGTTACAGAAATATAGAGAAAGTCATGTGAATGGAACACATCAGATATTTCTGTAACATTTCTATGATTTTCAATTGGGAAGCAATACAATGTAGACAAAACTTAAATACAAAGAAAACACAAATTAATGGTTTTATTATTAGCAAAATCATAGTACACATTAATGTATGAAATTATATTTTAATTTTAATTTAATTTTTACTTTCTCTACAGGTACTATGTACATAGTGTAAGAGAAGGTATTGAATTCCACCCAAAAATTCGATACCGAGATTTCATCGGAAACAGACATTTTAGGGTCCCCTGTGTATCCAAAAAAAGCATTTTAGAAAAAGGTCCGTGTGTGTCCATGTGTCTTTGAACACGATAAATCAAAATCGAAAAGTCGATGAAATACCATACTTGGTATGTAAGTTTGGTATCTACCAAGGGTGCGACAGGAAGATTTTGAGGAAAATCCCCTCACCCAAAAATATCCTTTAAATGGAAAAACTTTCGAAAATTTTAATTTTTTAAAAAATTGATCTAACGATTTTGATTAAAATACCGTATATTAAAGCTATGTACACTACACATAAAATATAAATTTTGAATTTTCTGGGAATAGCCTCTGAGGGCTCTTTATTCTGCATGACTTTCGCTGGATTTTGCACCACTAGTAATCCGTAAGAGATAGACAAAATATGTAGAGCTCGTTGAAACACACAAGTTATGTGTGTAGCATTTCTGCTAATGTTTATCTCGATTATCATGAAATAGACAGAAGAGTAATTGTTTAACAATAATCTGTTACAGAGATGAAGAGAAAGTTTTTATATTTTAATGCATGCACATGTCATAGAGCATACAAGTTGCTGTAAACAATATTTCCTGACAGTATATAAGTTGGCAATTACATTTTGGGTTAGCTCATGCACATAATCTAATGAAAGTTAAATCAAGATTTTGTAACATTTTAATAATTTAATTTTGAAGGATTTTTGCTTATTTTCTGTGGTTAGATAGCAGCACGACGAATCTTTATATGACATTTTGAAATTTAAAAGGTCATATCACTCTGGCAGTAGGTAATGCCTCGTAAAATCAAAAGTTCACGGAATTGCAAGCAAAATTATTCGATGTGTTCCATGGCTTACGTTATTTTATTTGTTCATGCAGGATAACCAATATTCTTTCTTCGGCTGAAAATAAGAACGGCTGTTACTTTCTCTATACGTACTATATATGTAGCGTATAGAGAAGGTATTGTATTGTACCCAAAAATTCCATACCGAGATTTCACTGAAAATACATATTTTGGGATCCCCTGAATAAAAATTATTTTTAGAAAAAGGTCCGTGTATGCAGTTTAGCTCAAAAACGAAAAGTCCGTTGAATACCAAGCTTGGTATTTCAATTTGGTATCTTTCAAGAATGCGACTCGAAGATTTTCAAGAAAATCCCCCCACCCCAAACTACCCTTTACATGGAACATTTTTCGAACATTTTTATTTTCTCAAAAATGGCTCTAACGATTTTGATTAAAATAACTTATGTTTAAGATATGTTTATGACAAATGAAATGTATATCTTGAATTTTCTGGGAATAGCCTCTGAAGACTTCTTCATTCTGGACAGCTTTTATATAACTGACAAACCAAAAGAAATAGACAAACACTTTACAGAAAAATATAAATCTCATTAAAACACACAGTTAATGTTGTATAATTTTTTTTTGTAGAATTAACCGTTTTTGAGATATTCCGGATTATTGGTTTCAATTTTAAGGCATTTAAACTTTTCTTGAACGGGAAAATATATTTCTTCTCGTTTCTCGTTTGTTTACCCCTGGCAAGAAAAGAGAATGGAATTTCAATTGTTTGACATAGCGACCGACTTTTAAAGGACTCGACTATCGCTTTAGCCTGTGCATTGCTTATATTTCCCTTCTACATACAAAGAAAGCAATAAAACTTATTCTGCTTATGTTTATCTTGATTAAAATGATGTACCTAAAAATTAATATTTTGAATAAAAGATTTCTTTGCGGAACAGCTAAAGAAGGTCAGGGTTTTTTATTTTTATCAGCACCCCAGAAAAAGCCGTTTTATGACCGGTTTTCTAAACAACACATAGAATGTGCGTTGAGCACAGAGAGAGAGAGAGAGAGAGAGAGAGAGAGAGAGAGAGAGAGAGAAAGAGATAAATCCTCATTTATCGAAATATCGGAGCAGTAGGCGGATTACGCTGGGTAATAATTAATATCATGATGGCAATGTAACTGTTTCTGATGTTCTCTTGTTTTCCAGAATCGCCATGAGGAATAAATGAGCAATACGTTTACTCCTCTATGGTTACTGAAACGATTCGTGTACTGTTCTGTTAAATCATTTGTTTGATATCTCTATTCGCTGCATTCCTTGCTCCTTCCTACAAACGATTACAATTTTTGAGTTAGCTTATGCAGAGAAGCATGGCTACCTCGATCTGTTAATGTGTAAAGCTCAGCCCAAAAAGCGAGTGTAAAGTACAGCGGATGCGGCAACAAGCCGGAAGAAGCTGTTAAGTGCGACAGTTTTGCATATTATATACATGGTGGGCGTAAAGAGAAACAGAAAACATTATTTCAGCTGGGTAGCAGCTCTTCCTGAAGTAACGTGTATTGCACAGCTAATCTAAACAGTTTAATTTGTTCCAGCTGACTTCCTTAAACTCCAAACATGTGCAAATTGTTCTTTGGAATTGTTTAATCAAACTTCAAGGTCATATGCAACCAAGTTACATAATGTAGCAAAGCTTCAAGATATCCATGGCTATTGTTGCAAAATGCGACATAGAATGCAACAGAAAGCAAACTTGGCGTTTTCAATTTAAAAAAAAAACTGATGTGTTACATTCACATGACTTTCTCCAGCTCTTCTACAAACTTCTTACATATGATTAGTCTTCTTTCTACACTATGCTAAAGCGATATTCAAATGTTTTAAAGCTGTCGTTATGCGATTGTCATTGCAAATCGTTTCTTTGCTCGGCCAGGAGTAGAACAAAAGAAAACTGGACACTTCTTGGCTGAGAAAAGTATAAGTACGTTACAATTGAAACCAATAACAAGGAATATCTCGGAAACGGTTATCTCCACAACAAAAATGTAAATGACATAAAGTGTGTGTTTTGACGAGATCTACCTATCTCTTACGTTTAGCAGTGAAGCAAAATTAGACAAAATTCATCCAGAATAAAGAGGTCTTCAGAGGCTATTCCTAGAAAATTCAAGATATTCGTTTTATTTGGGATATAAATGTCTTTAATATAGGGTGTTTTAATTGAAAACCGTTACAGCCATTTTTGAGAATATCACAATTTTCGAAATTTTTTCTATATAAAGGGTAGTTTGTGGAAAATCTTCGTGTGACATCCTTGGAATATACTAAACCTAAACACCAAGTTTAGTATTTAAGGATCTTTTCGTTTTTGAGCTATGCTATCCACACCTCACCCCCCCCCACACACACACACACATACACACACATCGATCCCAAGCGACCACATGTGAGATTTGTGGTGGACAAAGCGGCGCAGGGGGTTCTCCGATTTCCCCCGTCATCGCATTCTACCGGTCCCCCATCTTCATTCCATGTATCACCAATGTCATCGCCTGCGGTGCCATGGTAGTAAAAGCGGGCGTTAAACACTACCACACACACATACACTGACAGACACACATGGACATTTTCCTAAAAATGCTTATTTAGGATTCAGGGTACCCCAAAGCATAAATTTCCTGTGAAATCTCGACATCGAATTTTTGGGTGGAATACACCTTCTCTCTATCCATTATGTACAGTATACATACAGGACTACAGAAAGTAAAAATCTGATATGTTCTATTCACATGACTTTCTCTACATTTCTGCAATACATTATTGTTAAAAATCTTATTATTCTATTTACTTGATACTAATCGAGAAAAAATTAACAGAAGCAGAATATTACTTGCTTCCTTGTAAGCAGAAGGGAAATAAGGGCGTACAATAGGCTAAAGCAATAGTCTAATCTTTTAAAAGCTGGTAGCTATGTATTTGAAGTTCCTTTGTATGGTGAGGAGTTGAGAAAATTATGAATATTTTAAAATTGAAATCAATAACAAGGAGTAATTAAAAATCGGCCAACTTCACGTAAAAAGGCATATAACATAAATAGTGAGTTTTATCGAGATCTACAGTTTTTGTGTGGTAAGTTTCTTTCTATCTCTTACGGTTTAATACTTATGCAAAATTCAGCGAAATTCATCCAGAGTAAATAGATCTTCAGAGGCTATTCCCAGAAAATTCAAGATATACATTTTATTTGTTACGTAAAAAATACATCTGAAGGACAAAAACAAAATGTATAAGCAAGGCACGTGAATTCAACACCACGTTTTTGTTCGTAATTCGGACGATCACATGAAGGATTGAAGAATGCGTTGCTCTGAAGCATGTAACACTGAAAGGAAGCTTTTAAGATTAGATAGAATGTTCACAAGACGAGAGTTGCACAGTGTTATCTTGCTAAGAGGAAGGCGAGTCATGAGTGACGTGATAAGTGGTAATAAACCGTAGAGTGGCGTCCAGGCGCATTATCACCATCAAAATCAACACACATCTGATGTGGTCCATTCACATCACTTTCTCTATATCTCTGCAACAAATTATTGTTAAAAACCTTATGCTTCTATTTACTTCATGCTAATCGAGAAAAAAATTAGCAGAAATAATCTAATTACTTGCTTCCTTGTAAGTAGGAGCGAAATAAGGGAGTACCACAGGTTAAAGTGACAGTCAAAAGCTGGTTGCTGTGTGACTGAAGTTCCTTTGTTTGTATGGACACGAGTTGACAAATTCCTATATGAGAAAAGTATACGTTTTTAAAATGTGAAACCAATTACAAGGAATATCTCAGAAACAGCCAACTCTTAAAAAAAACTATATGAAATAAATTACGTATTTTAACGAGATCGTATTAAGTTTTGTCTATGTGTAGTTGAGGTTGTTTTTTTTTTTAAAATCTTCGTGTCGCATTTTTGGGAAACACTAAACTGAAATACCAAGTTTTGCATTTAACGGACTTGTAACGCCTGCTTTTACTATATATGGCGCAGCAGGCTATGATACTGATGATGAAGATGGAGCACCGGTGGAATGTGAGGGCGGGGAAACCGGAGAAAACTCGGCCCTGCGCCGCTTTGTCCACCACAAATTTCACATGTGGTCGCTTGGTGAGAGGCGAATGGTCTAACACACGGACACACTGACACATGCGTGGACCTTTTTCTAGAAGTGTTTTAATACAGGGGACCCCAAAACGTGAATTTCCGATCTCTGCATTTAATTTTTGACTAGAGTGCAATATCTATGTTCAATGTACTATGTAGAGAAAGTAAAAACAAGTTGGTTCAGTATAAAAATTTATGTTTAAGTTCAGCTCTATCAAGCAGCGAAACGAAGATTTTCTGCAGAATCCACTACCCCAAACTACCCTTTTCATGGAAGATTTTCTGCAGAATCCACTACCCCAAACTACCCTTTTCATGGAAGATTTTCGAAAGTTTAGATTTGCTCAAAAATAACTCTTAACGACTTTGATTAAAATTCAACCAATTTAAAGTTGCATGTCAGCGTATATGGACCACATATACAGTGGTTACTTGACCCGGGAATTTCTAGCTTGCAATCCGTCACTATGTCACATGGCCCAACGCCTATACGACGAAATCACGACAAATGGAGAATTTATCCCAGAAAGCGTTTCTTTCAAAGTATGTGAGTAAAATAAAAATGGGGCTTTATTTATGGACCCTGTGGTTCTCAGTATCCCATTCTATACTGAGCGTGAAAGACTGCTTAATTTTGCTCAGAGACCTCTTTATCATGCTAGAAGTTCTTTTACGTGCCGCAAATCTACAGCACGGAACCAACGGCTTTACTTCCCTTCCGAAGGAAGCCATGCTATGGATTTTTACGCCAGAAAATATGTGTGTGTGCGTGTACGTTACGGAGGACTATTTCACACTGCAGACCTATGGAGGAAGGATGCAGAGGGCGGTCGACATCCGGACAGCGAGAGAGCAGCCGTGGAGGGTTCATAACAGTTCACAAGCAGTTTTCAGCTCGACACAGGCAGCGCCAGGAGCCCGTATAGATCACCTGAGTCCGCAGACAACCACTAACGTCATCCCTCATCCGAGAGCTGTATTTCCGGAGCACAGTCAACTCCACGAAATGGCGCCTCTGCCGCAGTCCTTATCGACACTTACAACCCTGAAAGAGACCGGTCGGGATGAAATGAGGGGACAGGAAGTTCGGGGAATGAAGAATCCTCTCCAGCATTCGTCTAGTGACTCCCGAAAGAGAGGTCGGCCGTGGGGAACCGACCCCACGACCTCCGGAATGTCAGTCCCAGATGAAATGCCTGAGCTACCTAGCTCGGTTCAAAGTATGAGGTTCTTTTTACTGCACATATACATTACACGGGATCAACGGAGAAAAGATCTCTGAAAGGAATGTGTTATTGTATCCGTCTGTAAACAGCGCGACAAGGGCAGTGGATGAGAACCCTCCACACAGCTCGGCTTAGCATCTCAACAATACCTCCTCTGCGCCTCATTCCCCGAAAGTTTCTTTGTTTTGGGAAATAGTTCTTTCCTTCGGACCGAAGCCAAGCTAAGGAGTTTTACATCCATAAAACAAAGCATATGGGTTTGAACCCGTAACTTGTGTATTTGAGGCTACCAAGATAACCAATACAGGTAACTATGATTAAAATACCATATTATTGCATTTTCTGGGAACAGCCTCTGAACTATTCATTCTGGATGACTTTTGCATAACAGGTAAACGGTAGAGGGTAGGGCGGGTGAGACAGTACATGTCTTGTCCCGTGGGGAAAGAATTATTCAGAAGAGAAAGTGTAGATGTATACAACGAAAATGGGAAGGGTAGAAAGACTTTTAACACGTATAAGGCACGAACTCGGGGTACAAGATCCGTTACCTGCCGTACATTGACGCGAGGGAAAGGGGCGAGAGTGCCCTGCCCAAGGGTAACTAACGGGACACACAAGACAATGATTTCCGCTATCGGGGGACGCTATCTGAGGCACTTGGTGAAGGACCTCCGAACAACCAAGATGTGATGGAGCCGAATAGGCTACCTTTTAATTGTGAGGAACTTGACGAAGATGTGGTATTTGAGCGCGTGGAGTAATCCTTAGTTGTGACGGAAGTAAGTGATTTAAAGACCGATCATAGCATGTAATAAATCAAGGCCTCAACATTAATAAACAATAACTTTAGCGGGCGAGTAAAGTGTAACGTCACAGTGGAAAATTAAGAAGTATACGCGTGTGTTCTACGGCGGAAAAAGGCCGGACTCAGTTAATAAAGCACTTTGTCTCACCACTACCTGAAAGAACCCGTTATCACCCTACGGGGCACATCACGGCAACTGCGACCAAGAACTGATCTATTGCGGCCTATCATCCACCGGGGAAAGTCGAGAGGAGAGGCAACCGCAGACCAGCACACAGGAAACGACGGAGCTAAGCGCAGAGACGCACGGAAGTCCCTAACAGTTCACTACATGGTAGCCCTGGCGCATCACGGAGACTCTACAGGCGCCGGGGGGCCGGAAGGAGGCCTATACAACGGCACCTAGCTCAACCAGGGGGAAGAGAGTTTCACTTGGAGTAAGCAACCGTGCCATCTGCCTGCAAAGCCTCAAGCCACACCTGCGCCGACCTGAAAGATGTAGAAGGGAAATGAAATGGAAAGGAATGAAAGGGAAAGAAGCCGTGGTAGATAGACAGCACCCCAGCGATTGCCTAAGCGGTACCAGGAAAACCACGGAAAAACCCAGGGCCAGAGTGCGCGGTCATCGAGGGTCGAACCCGGACCTCCCGAAGATCAGTCCCAGTCAGTCCGAAACTATTGAGCCACCTGGCTCGGTCAGGTAAACCATAAGAAATAGACAAAAAATGGTTGTATTCGTAGTCAGTTTCCCCTCCCCGTTTTTAGGTCTGACACCACCCTAGGACTTACAAGCGGGCGCCTAGGGGTCAGAAGCCTGTTGGGAAACCAACGGCACGTAACCAGAATGAAGAACCTGGAACGAGTGGTAGACAGGCATGAGCGTGAGGAAGTGGATGATAGGAAAGGTGATAGTGGAGCAATTGGTGGATTGAGGCGGGGAATACCCGCCCAGACGCCGTTCCATCCACCACTTATCCTCCATGCAGGATTAAAGCCGGAGAAGTCACTTCTTCTTTAAGGCTCGAAATATGTTAAAGCATCATTTCTGCTCTGTACATTGTTTTTCTAAGGTTAACAACTTCGGAGATATTCCTTGTTATTGGTTTAAATTTTCCAAGAATTTCTTTTCTCAAATGAGAAATCGTCATTCGTTTTTCTTTCGTTCTTGCTTTCTTCTGAACAAGCAAAGAGAACGGAGTTTCAAAGTAATCACATAGACACCAGCTCTTGGAAGATTTGACTGTATTCCTTGATTATTATGTACCTAGAAGTAAATAAGCAATAAAACATTTTCTGTTATTGTTTATCTCGCTTACCATGGAATATATAGAAGAATAATTTGTTTCAGAATAGGTAGACAAAGTCAGGTGAATGGAACGCATCACATTTGTTTAATATGGAGACGGATGGAAATCACTGTATTTACACATTTCTTGTATAAAAGATTTTGTGAGAGAGCGTGTCAAGTTTTTTTTTTAATGATATGCAAGTTAATTATTCTGAAACACGTATTTGGTAATGTAAGCTAAATTTACAATTCATTTATTAATCGCCATGCCAACAAGCACTGTAAGAGTTTGAGAGGTCATTAATACTTACAGTACAATTAGGAAATGACGTGACACTCAAGACATGTGCTACTTCAAGTAAAGGATCTATTGCAAAATGCATTAACAAAAGAGTGTAAAAGCAGGCTTTGTCCATATAATTTAGATGTAGCCTTTCATTTGTTCACATCGAGTATAACTTACAGTTCTTAGTACGCAATATACTATATCAGTAATGTAAACAAAAGAAGCGCGTGTTTCGAGATCTAGTTTATAAGGTCAAACTGCTATAACACAATGCTGTAAGCAAACAAACTTCATGTGATAATTTACAGAGGAATGAAAGCCTAACGCACAAATAATATGCTCAATTCACACGACTTTCTCTACCAACTATTGTTACAAAAGATTATTCAGTTATCTACATCTGGTAATCGAGGTAAACATTAGCAGAAACGGTCTTATTACTTGCTTCCTTGTAAATAGAAGGGAAATAAGGCAATACATCAGGTTAAAGTGAAAATCAAATCTTTTGAAAGGTCATCGCTATGTGAAACATTTGAAATTCGGTTCTATTTTGTATTCCCAAGAGGGGGGCGGGAAGAGAGATAATTAACTGCCTCCGTGATCGAGTGGTCACCGAGCTGAGTTCTCACCTGTAGGTACCGGGTTCGACTCCCGGAAGAGGCGGGGAATTTTTAAGCAGAATTATTCCCTACTTTACGACGTTTGCGGAAAGTCATTCAAAACAGACGAAGAGAAATGCTGACTTCAGGAATTGTGTTGATCCATGACAACGCTCGTCCACACACTGCTGGCACAACCCATCGGCTCCTTGAACAATTCCAATGGGACATTTTCGATCATCCGCCGTACCTTGCACCCAGCGACTTTCACCTTTTCCCTGAACTGAAGACGTAGCTAGGAGGGCAGCACTTTCAAACTAGCGAAGATCTTCAAAACAACGTCAATGCTCATTTGAAATGATTGGCGGCAACATTTTTTGAAGCAGGTATTGCAAAGCTTGTGCACAGGTACGATAAATGTCTCAATCTTTTCGGTGGTTATGTTGAAAAGTAACCATAAGTGTACAAAACTTTTAGTAATAAAATAATTGTTTTCTATGAACTTGTCTTTTATTTATAGCCTATCGGAGGTTGAAAAAAAAAAACGGTCCTCGTACATGCGTGCTAGAGGAATTAAAATATCACTTTTAAATTCATATGACTTTCCGTACCCACTAGAGTTCGGCATTTGTCTATTTTATTCCTTCGTTTAGAATCGTTGACTTTAGAAACAGTGAGAGAGTGTTTTATTTTATTTATTTTTTTGTTATTTATGGACGCTCTTTAACTGCTGTGGTTCTCAGCGTCCCATTCTAAATTGGGCGTGAAAGACCGCTTAATTTTGCTCAGAGGCCTCTCTATCGGGCTTGAGCTTCTTTTACGTGCCGTAAATCTACGACACGGGACCAAGGGCTTTACTTCCCTTCCGAAGGAAGCTATGCTAAGAATTTTTACGCCCGAAAAAAATCCATCGTCCTCCGCCGGGTTTGAACCCGCGACCTTGGGTATATGAAGTCAGCATGGTAACCAGTACATCACAGAGAGAGAGAGAGAGAGAGAGAGAGAGAGAGAGTGTGTGTTCATATGTTTTATGATTACTGAATTGAAATATACCAATAGGTAACTATTTTCGTACTGTGAGCCTTTTTGTACCTTAAGGTCCTACTATGACTTTATTTATAAGAACTTTTATCTAATTACTTTCTCTATACGTACCATGTACACCCAAAAATTCCATACCGAGATTTCGCCGGAAATGCATGTTTTGAAACTCCTTAAATCCAAAACAAAAATCTGATGTGTTCCATTCACATGACTTTCTCTATATCTCTGCAACGAAGCTTATGCTTCTGTTTACTTCATGCTGATCGAGAAATAATGATCAGAAATAGTCTTATTACTCGCTTCCTTGCAAGCAGGAGCGAAACAGGTTAAAGTGATGGTCAAAAGCTGGTTGCTATGTGACTGAAGTTCCTTTGTTTGTATAGACAGGAGTTAACAAATTCCTGTATGAGAAAAGTTTTTTAAATCAGAAATCAATAACATAGAATATCTAAAAAACGACCAACTCCACGAAAAAATATAGATGACTTAAATTGTACGCGCGCGTACATGTGTGAACAATGTAAATAAAAACTGAACAACCTTTTTAATACCAAACTTGGTATTTACGTTGAGTATCTCCCAAGGTTACGACACAAAGATTTTCATAAAAATGCCCCACCCCAAACAACCTTTACATGGAACACTTTTTTTCTCGAAATTTTCACTTTTCTAAAAAATGGTTCTAACGGTTTTGATTAAAGTGTATATTAAAGATGTGGTGGCAACGTGGTTGAGTGGTTAGACCGCTCGCTTCCGTCTAGGCGGCCCGGTTTCGATTCCAAGCGCCAGCATGTGGATTTTTGGGGACGAAGCGGCGAGTTTTCTTCGGTCCTCCGGTTTCCCCCGCCTCTCATTCCACCAATTGCTCCATTATCATTTGCATTTCATATCATCCAGCTTCTGGCTACTGGCCAACCATTCGTTCCAGGTTTCTTCATTCTGTGGTTTCGTGCCGTTGGGTCCCCGACAGGCTTCTTACCCCTAGACAAGCGCTCGGTCCTAAATACGGGAGGGTAAGCCGACTGCGAAACAAAATATTAAAGGTATTGTAACAAATGAAAGCACCAGTTTCTGTTGCATTTACATTATTCGTCACTAGGGCACTCAACTAATACAACACGTACACTTTTAGTACACAAATAACTGAGTCACTGTCTTAGCAAGCGTCACTCACTAGATTAAGTTTTAACTAACTTCACCGCAAATTGTCGGCTCCTTATATAGTCCGTAGCCGGGCTCCGTAAGCGCCAGTCATAGAAACTATACTCCCGCCGCTGAATCCTTGCACTTGACAGTTAGAACTTGGTACATCCACAGAAAACAGATGAAAAGCTTTACCCGTTTGACTTTCTGAACCAGTCACAAAGAGCATTCCGGTCGGTCAGACAGCGGAAACTCATCTAGCTGCCGCACCGTTGCAATATCTGGCTATTTCCAACCACGTGCTCAGTTTGTGAACTCCTAACACGTGCGTTGAGCTGTTCTGTGCAAGCTACGTATTATTCGTTGTTATATATATTTGTTGATAGTGTTTTGTTGTTTGTTTGTACGTGAGGGAACATAACAAGACTTTCACAATTATAGAGGTGGAGAGACTTTTGCGGGAAGGTGTGGCGACAGTGGACGCGGCTTCATGGAAGAAGAAAGTGAATCATGTTCACAAAATAATACGAAAAGCACAGGAATTAGGCGGAATCATCAGTAAGTGTGAACCAGTAATGATATGTCTTGGTGACGACGACGATGTTGATGATGAAAATGACGATGATCCTTTCCAGAATGATGACGACGGAGACTTGGATGGAATTGAGCCATTAAAATTCTATACCAGTGAAAATTACTTTGTTATACCTTTCTCTCAATGTAACGAGCTATTTTGCATTAATTTATTCTATTTTGTCGTAAATACGTAATTATACTACGTACGTTACAGTATCACTGTTGTTTTCAGTTAACATCAATAATAACAAATTCGTTTCACTATTCATCGGATTCATTTACTGTGTACACTGTTTATATTCATCGTTACACACGCTAGAGACATTTGTAATCAGCTGTTGTTGTTTGCTAGTTACCCTGGCAACGCCGCATAGCCAACCTTACGCGAAACCACCCGAACTGTCAAGTGCAAGAATTCAGCGGCGGAGGTATACAGCAAATCACTGGAAGTAGAGATAAAGAAATCTCGGGAATGTTTTGCAGGGAAACACACAAAAGCTTTGTCCCTTCGCTCTATTGTTAGTACAGGTCAAGTATGACTCCTTCAGCTCTCTTCTCAGAGCTAGTCTTCCCGACCAGCATTGTCCTAGCGGACTAGACGTTCTTGGCACACTACCAGCCGGAAGTGGTCGACCCTCTCCACCACAAGTACGGTCCTAGCCGTGATTGTTGGAACCCCTTGGTCAGGGTTCGGCGATATGACCACCCTTAAACTTCTTGCCGGGTACCTTCCCTGTTGGCTTGTCGGATGTAACAGTTCTCTAGCTCGTCGCTCACTCCCTGTGTGTATGTTGACATACCCGACAGTATAAGAGGTCCTACGGCAGCTGGTCCTTGCGGCCACCACACCTCTTAGCACCACCTCGCCCTCCGGTGGACTCCAGGATTTCCGTCTATATTCCAGATCATCACCATGTCTTCCCCGAGTCATAAGACCCATCTGCCAATATCGACCGTCGCATTGTGGCTTCTTAGGGCATCCAGTCCTAATATCAGCTCTTCAGCCACTCTCGCGTCGAACGCCCAAGCACTTTTGGCGCTTCGTCCCAGGGTTAACTCCAGCAAGGTCTCCTTCTCCACTGGCAAGGTTTCGCTCGAAACCGTCACTATCCCATACGGCTAATTCGGTTCCCTTGTCGGCAAGCCCTCAGCCACGTCAAGGCTACACCAGTGTCCACTAGTGTCCGGCACAGCTTCTCTCACATCCAACAGTCCACGATGTGGCTGTCTTCCATCCCTGTGTCTGAGGCACACAGCGTAACGAGAGAGACGGGAGAGACTCTGGTGCCTCCCTCGCCAGGTCAGGGCTTGTTCGTGTCTCACCTGTCAGTCGACTGGATTGCGGATAGCGTTTCACTAGATGCCCCGGATGGCCGTAACCCCAACACACATTGTTCGACGCTCGTCGTCTCGGTTGCACACTTCATCAGGTGTCCGGGTCGGTCACAACCCCAGCACATACCATTAGAAGCTCGTTGTCGACGTCTTTGAGTTAATCCTCTTTCTCCCTGGCACCAAGGACTCCTGCTTTCGGTTAGAACAGCTGTTACTCCAGCCGCCGGAGTTGGACGGATAGATGGATGGATGGATGGATGGATGGATGGATATACGGACGGATAGATGGATGGATGGCTGGCTGGATGGACGGACGGATGAATGGATGGATGGACGGACGGATGAATGGATGGATGGACGGACGGATGGATGGCTGGACGGACGGACGAATGGATGGATGGATGTACGGATGGCTGGATGGACGGACGGATGGATGGACGGACGGATGGATGGATGGCTGGATGGACGGACGGACGGATGGATGGATGGACGAACGGACGGACGGATGGATGGATGGATGGATGGATGGACGGATGGATGGATGGACAGACGGATAGATGGATGGACGGACGGATGGATGGATGGACGGACGGACGGACGGACGGATGGATGGATGGCTGGATGGACGGATGGATGGAGGGATGGACGAACGGATGGATGGCTGGACGGCTGGAGGGATGGACGGACGGATGGATGGATGGATGGACGGACGAATAGATGGATGGATGGACGGATGGATGGATGGACGGATGGATAGATGGCTGGATGGAGGGATAGACGGACGGACGGACGGACGGATGGATGGATGGACGGATGGATGGACGGACGGACGGATGGATGGATGGACGGACGGATGGATGGACGGACGGATGGATGGATGGACGGATGGATGGATGGATGGACGGATGGACGAATGGATGGAGGGATGGACGGACGGATGGCTGGATGGATGGATGGATGGAGGGATGGACGGACGGATGGCTGGATGGACGGATGGATGGAGGGATGGACGGATGGATGGAGGGATGGACGGACGGATAGATGGATGGATGGATGAATGGATGGACGGACGGACGGATGGATGGACGGACGAATGGATGGAGGGATGGACGGACGGACGGATGGATGGAGGGATGGACGGACGGATAGATGGATGGATGGCTGGATGGACTCATGGATGGATGGATGGGCGGACGGACGGATGGCTGGATGGACGGATGGATGGCTGGATGGACGGATAGATGGATGGACGGACGGATGGATGGATGGAGGGATGGACGGATGGATGGCTGGATGGACGGATGGATAGAGGGATGGACGGATGGATGGCTGGATGGACGTGTGGATGGATGGATGGAGGGATGGATGGACGGATGGATGGCTGGATGGACGGATGGATGGCTGGATGGACGGATGGATGGAGGGATGGACGGACGGATGACTGGATGGACGGATAGATGGATGGACGGACGGATGGATGGAGGGTTGGACGGATAGATGGCTGGATGGACGGATGGATGGAGGGATGGACGGACGGATGGCTGGATGGACGGATGGATGAAGAGATGGACGGATGGATGGATGGAGGACGGATGGATGGATGGACGGATGGATGGAGGGATGGACGGACGGATGGATGGATGGATGGATGGATGGACGGATGGATGGACGGACGGACGGATGGATGGATGGACGGACGGATGATTGGAGGGATGGACGGATAGATGGATGGATGGACGGATAGATGGATGGACGGACGGATGGATGGAGGGATGGACGAATGGATGGAGGGATGGACGAATGGATGGAGGGATGGACGGACGGATAGATGGATGGACGGACGGATGGATGGATGGATGTATGGATGGAGGGATGGACGGACGGATAGATGGATGGGTGCCTGGTTGGACGGATGGATGGATGGCTGGATGGACGGATGGATGCCTGGATGGACGGATGGATGGATGGCTGGATGGACGGATGGATGGACGGACGGACGGATGGATGGATGGATGGACGGATGGACGGACGGATGTATGTATGTATGTATGTATGTATGTATGTATGTATGTATGTATGTATGTATGTATGTATGTATGTATGTATGTATGTATGTATGTATGTATGTATGTATGTATGTATGTATGTATGTATGTATGTATGTATGTATGTATGTATGTATGTATGTATGTATGTATGTATGTATGTATGTATGTATGTATGTATGTATGTATGTATGTATGTATGTATGTATGTATGTATGTATGTATGTATGTATGTATGTATTTCTCTGCAAGTGGGTATCACCCGGTGGCAGAGTTATATATGTATACAAGATATATAAACAATAAATCACAGCTGCCAGTTTATGGCTTTGTAAACTAGATATAATAGTTATTTACACAAAAATGAAAACATTAATTTTTCTTTCAATTCAGATTAATTAATTTCATAATTAGAATCACCAACCAATTTAACATTTGTATTTACAACAATATAAAATCACAAACATTTCATTTAAGGAATATTTACAAAAATTATTCAACATTAAAATCAAGATTTTTCCTAAATTTCTTCAGAGACAGGGGACAACCCCGAAAGGCTGCTTAAGGCAAGTCATTCCAGTCTTTTATGGTTCTATTTACAAAGGAGAACTTTCCCACGTCAGTTCTGTATCTTCTAACCTTAATTTTGAACGGATGATCGTTTCGTGCATAGTAAGTTGGGTTTTCCAGTTTGTCAGTAACGTCCTCCCATGCGTTTAAGCCAGCGTAAGCTTTAAATAAAGCGCACAACCTCTGTTTCTCATGCCTAACTTTCAACGGCTCCCATTTTATCTCCTCAGCGTTTGTAGGCCCAAAATATTTACCCCTTTTTATGAATTTTATAGCCCTTTTCTGGATCTTTTCTAACGAATCAATTTGATTTACTCTATACGGGTCCCAACAAGTTACTCCAAATTCCATGACCGGCCGCACTAAGGACTTGTACGCGATTTCCCTGGGCTTTGCACTCCCCTTTTTTGAAATCCTCATTAAGAAAATCAGTGTTTTCCACGCTTTCTTAGATACAGAATTTACCTGCTCGTCCCATCCAGCGTTATTCGCCAAGTAAACTCCCAAGTATTTGCAGCTGTCCACCTGTGGAATTTTTTCCCCACCCATGTGATAGTTTTGCAGAATTTTTTCCCTAGATCTATTAAATGCAATTGACTTACTTTTGCCAGTGTTAATTTTCATTTTATTTGCAGCAGCCCAATCACTAATTTCATTTAAATCACCCTGAAGAGCAGTCTCATCTTCAACATTTCTAATTTTATTGTAAATAATACAATCGTCTGCAAACAACCTTATCTGGCATTTTATATTGACAGTTATGTCGTTTACAAAAATAAGAAAAAGTAACGGCCGCAGTACTGAGCCTTGGGGTACTCCCATACCCCTTTCAGATAGCTCCTTGCCTACTTTTACCCTTTGCGATCTTCCTTCCAAAAATTGTTTAACCCATAGAACTACGCGTTTATCAATTCCTGTAGCAGCTAGCTTCTGGATAAGTAAATTGTATGATACAACATCAAAAGCTTTGGAAAAATCTATCACCACTGCATCTGTTCTTCCCCCTGCATCCACCTCCTCTGCTAAATCTTGAAATAATGACGTTATCTGGCTTTCACACGAGTATCCAGGTCTAAACCCATGTTGCGCTTTATTGAACCACTTTTTGTTTTCTAATTTTTCCCGTATGTATTCCACAATTAAATGTTCCATCAATTTGCACACTACCGAAGTTAGACTGACTGGTCGATAATTATTTAGTTCTGTTTTATTTCCACCTTTATGAATTGGAACTACAATCGCGGTTTTCCAGTCTTCCGGTAAGGCACAGTTATTTACTGACATATTAAATAAAAGCATTAGATACGGAATCATGGATTCCCCTCCAATGTTTAGTATTTCGGTCGGTATATTATGAGGCCCCCTCTTTAGTCTGAAGCTGAAGGAACCCAAGAAAATTGCCTATATCAGAACGCGCTTTTGGCCTGGTCGCCTACCATGCGATTGTCTGTCAAGATTGTAACAAATTCCCAGACCCTTGACGAATTAAAGGAGTATCCGGGACGTATTTCACAGAAATTTGTCGAGTGTTGAATAATGTGTGCACACGCAGGTTTGCACAGACGCAGAGGGGATTCATTTCGAACACCTAGAGGTAAGCGTAACCTATTCGTAATATTTCCAATCGTTTCCATTATCTTTTTTTTTAAATACGGTACCGGAGTCTGATCAGGACTCCGGCACTGTATACCCTACTTTTATTTACCTTTTTTTTTACCTTGTTTTTCTGTATTATTACTGGATTGCTGTTTTGTTACTGTTACAACACAAACATATAACACCCATGCACAAAGCGGGACTCGAACCCACGATCCCCAGCGCTACGAAGCACCAAAGCGGGACGCCTTGGCGAGCGCGGCCATGGGGACCGGCTTATCTTGGGATGAAGAGGGGCCGGCCCGCCGTGGGAGCGACGCGAGGTTTGGTGCGCAATTCAAGAAAAATCCGCTATAGAAAGGTAATCATAAGCTTTTGGTATGTTTTCTACCGAGACATAATTTCTATCGTCGAGCGTACTGAATGATTATGAACACCACGCTTGAGACTAAATAAATATGAGTTATTTTTGTAATATAGTGTAGCATTATATATTAATAAATCAGTCAAGCTAAACATATAAAATTGTTTAAAAACATGTCTTAGTGAGTCTCTTGGCTTCATATTAAAAATTATTCTAAGCACTCTCTTCTGAATTAAAAGAAGCCTATCAACTATAGCTGCAGATCCCCAAATTAAACTATTGTATGATAACATTAATTGGACAGTGGCAAGCAGTTAATGTCCAAACTCATCTTCAGGCATCTAATGCAAAGCATGCTTTATTTAATTTGGTGTATATATAATCATAATAATCAATCTGTGTATGCCAAGTAAGGTTTTGATCTAAAACAATGCCTAAAAACTTCACCTTCTCTTGTACGTCCGCAGTATTCGGTAGAGAAAGTAACAACATGAATTTTAGTTTTTGAAATACTTGATGTGTAAGTCATCATTGTGAACACATATTTGCTAATGTAAGCTAAATTTACAATTCATTTATTAATTGCTATGGCAACAAGCACTGTAAGAGTTTGAGAGGTCATTAATACTTACAGTACAATTAGGAAATGACGTGACACTCAAGACATGTGCTACTTCAAGTAAAGAATCTATTGCAAAATTCATTAACAAAAGAGTGTAAACGAACATATAATTTAGATGTAGCCTTTCATTTGTTCACATGAGAATTCATTTTTACTTTCTCTACACGTACTACGTACATAGTATATAGAGAAGGTATTGCATTCCACCCAAAAATTCGATACCGAGATTTCACCGGAAATCATGTTTCGAGTTCCCAGAATTCAAATAAAGCATTTTTACAAAAAGGTCCGTGTGTGTCTGAGTGTCTGTGGCCAGCATAGCTCAAAAACAAAAAGACCGTCGAATACCAAACTTGGTATTTAAGTTTAGTATCTTCCAGGGATGCGACACGAAGATTTTCAGAAAAATTCCTCCACCCCAAACTGCCCTTTACATGAAACTTTTTTAGAAAATTTTGATTTTCTCAAAAATGGTTCTAACGAGTTTGATTTAAATATCATACATTGAAGACATTTACCTCAGAAATAAAATGCATATCTTGAATTTTCTGGGAATAGCCTCTGAAGACTACTTTATTCTGGATGAATTGCATAACTACAAAACCGTAAGAGACGGAGAACTTACCACACAAAAAATATAGAGCACTTTAAAACACACAATTTATGTTATATGCATTTTTTTCATGGAGTTGATCGTTTTTGAGATACTCCTTGTTTTTGGTTTCAGCTTTAAAAAATTATACTTTTCTCATACTTCTTGGTCAACTCCTGTCTATACAAACAAAGGAACTTCAGTCACATAGCAACCAGCTTTTGACTGTCACTTTAACCTATGCTATTCTCTTATTTCGCTTCTACTTACAAGGAAGCAAGTAATAAGACTATTTCTGCTATTTTTTTTCGATTAGCATAAAGTAAATAGAACAATAAGCTTTTTAACAATACTTTGTTGCAGAGATGTAGATGAAATTCACGCGAATGGAACACATCAGATTTTTCCTTAATGTTCAGTAAAATATTGGAAAGGAATTTTGATTTATTATTGTTTTTTTTTACAGTTTTTTCGAGTATTTCAAAAAATAATTGGGTAACCATGAATGTAAGTTACTTATCAGATCTTCAATGCTTGGCAAAACTGGGCCCTGCGGTTCTCGTATTTTCAATATGCATTCTCGACCTGATAAGTATAACTTTACAGTTCTTAGTGCGCAACATACACAAGCATGGAATATTAAAGAAAAACGTGAAAGTATTTGTCATAGGAGGTTATGTTGCCAGTAAACACGCATCTGGTTTAACTACTCTATGGTTTAAGTTGCTGCATTGAAATACTCGGTACATTCACGATATGAAAGAACAGAAACATTTTCTTGAGAGGCTGCAACGGACGAGATGATGACTTGGCCAAGCTTGAACTCTGAAAGTCTAATGAGATAATTAGTATGCAGATTACTTGGCAGTCGTCAAGTCTGTTACAACAGTCTGTACTAGAAGAGCTAAGTGGGCCAGTTTCATGAAGTTATGTAGAAACACTTGTTTGATTTCATGTAACAACTAGAATCCAGTATTTAGGTGTATAACAATCAAAATAAGCAGGCAAAATAGCAATATAAGTAAGAAAAGGTGCAAATATAAAAAAGATCTGCTCACTAGCTCCTAGTCTCTCCCCCCGAGGGCCCAGAGCCCAGAGATGCCCTCCGAAAACGGATGCATCAAGATATGAACCGCCACCCCGGAAAATCCTTTGCAGTACATATTCACCGCCTAGCCGCAGCACATCGAACTCCCTCAACTGGTTCTACAACCCTAAAGCAGATGATAGGACATTATGGGGATGGGGAAATCGTGGTAGAAGAGAAAAGCAGTGCATTTGCCTACCGACCCGGGGAAACCACGAAAAAAACCAGACTCTTGTTGAACTCTGGAGCTGGACTAATAGCTTTGTCCCCTGAAGATGGCAGACGTAGATTTTGGCGAAACGTCGGTAATGAAATCACATGTACCACGGCCTAAAGGCCAGCCTACCATATGCAATCAAGTTGATCATTTTATATGTTTGTTCCATTATAATCTTTCATTATCACATGGTGTGTTTACTGCACATGTTATTCTTGAAAAATTCAATGAATAGCCCAATATCGTAACGGTTTAGACGATCTTCGGTGAAGCCTCTGGATGCGGTAAATGGCATCATTTATCCTCTCTACCTAAAGGTTGTTGCAGCTTCTACGAGATGCTTCAAAAGTCGACCGCTGGCAGAATTACCCCAAGAGGACTCCCAAACATCAGCTTGCATGGTAGACACAGTTCCCTGCCAAAGATCAAACTGACTGGTATCAAATCGGTGGTGTCATGGTTGAGAACTGTAGGTCAGAACAAAAAGTAAGGAGAAAGAGGGGCGGGGGGCACCCTGACTTACGGTCTCTCTGTGAGATTGGCTACAACTTCCCTCAAAAATTCTTCTAGAGTCTTGAGTTTCGGCTCAACATGTCGTCTGTCTGTGGGCGAAGAGGTGTTGTTCGCATCTGCAAGTCGCTCCAGCGTCTCTCTCATTCAAAGGTTGGTGCCCTGATCACTGTGCAGCTCCAACGGTACTCCTTGGCGACAAAACGAGGCAGTTCGCGAGTCTTGGGCTTCTAGTTGGGAATGGCGCACATCTCCGGCCACTTGGTCAAGTAATCCATAACAACCAACAGGTACTTGTTGCCCCAGTTCGCGAGTCTTGGGCTTCTAGTTGGGGATGGCGCACATCGTCGGCCACTTGGTCAAGTAATCCATAGCAACCAACAGGCACTTGTTGCCCCCCAGTTCGCGAGTCTTGGGCTTCTAGTTGGGGATGGCGCACATCTCCGGCCACTTGGTCAAGTAATCCATAGCAACCAACAGGCACTTGTTGCCCCAGTTCGCGAGTCTTGGGCTTCTAGTTGGGGATGGCGCACATCTCCGGCCACTTGGTCAAGTAATGCATAGCAACCAACAGGCACTTGTTGCCCCTGTCTGAAAGAGGGAATGGCTAACTACGTCAATGGCTAGGCGTTGGAAGGATGCTCTCACGTTGTATTGTTGCATGCGTCTGTATTCCGCGACTTGCCGCACATTGCCAACTCTCAGCGTCAGTCCGTAGCCTCAATCAGTAGTACCGTTATCGAGCTTATCAGTTGGGTCATCACGTTATCCGGGCATGTACGTATTCTATCACTTCTTTCACCTTACTCCGAGGGAGAATAGGCTGTCCTGGGTCTTTCTGTCAAATGATCCCTATACTCTAAACAGAGCAGTTTCTTTTGTCTTCATTGAGCTCAGTAGAACTTATACACAATACACTTGAGCGCGATGCCTTGCCAGCTCGGTCTTGTCCATGCCTGCACTTCTCTCGGTAGTGAGCATCAAGACTCCCACATGCAAGCTGCTCCCTCCTCAGGCCTGGCCTATCCTACCCAGCTGCAGGCAACTTTGAAGGCATATGACACCTGCGACACGCTCTTCCTCTTCAACCTCACAGCAGTAGCCACATTTCTCTGGACAGATCATCAGGACATGACTTCCGCATAGGAGTGAATCCTTCCTTTCCAATACTCTGATGTGAAATTACACTCTTGGAGCCTCTGGCCCTCCAGGTTCTTGAAACTCAACAACCAGATGATCTTGTAACAAAGCGAGCAGGGACCCGACAACTCAAGTATGCATGCGACTCAGGGAATAACTCCGTGGAGCTTTCCATTAGGCCTAGTACGTGTTTTATAAACCGTGCCGCCCTGCGCGCAAATATGACAGTGGTCGTGCCACCTACATTGCATTCAAGGACGGAAGTAGATATGCCACTTACCCGCGTCAACTCCGGAGACCTCGGTGGGGGTGACCTTTACCAGCTTGGGTCTAAAAACTGTCCAGGTTAGTGCCAGAGAACATTAAGACGTCACATAACCCTGCCATACGTCACCGACCAAACGTACCCAATCTCCCACGGTTATCGGGCTACTGCCACGTCGAGTTCAACCCAGTCCAAATAGCTCCATTACGGGAGGGCCTCAGATTTTGGCCCAACTACTTCTAGTAACATCAGAGTATCAGGGTGCTCGGGTTCCACAGCACTCACACCGGAGCTGAAGAGGTCGGAACCTTCCCCCTACGGGGCGAAGCGTCAATCCTCAGGTGGGATGGCTGACTGCAAAAGTGTGGAAGTGCTCCAGTGCCTTTACTACTGCCAGGAGCTCTCGTCGAGTAACGCAGTAGTTCTTTTGTACTTTGGAGAGCATCTTGCTGCAGTAGGGTATACCTGCTCCTGGTCATCCTGAACCTGGGATAGGTTACTTCCAATGCCAGTGACGTTGGTCACCAAGTTAAGACGCCACCAAATTGTGGAAGTCCTAAAATAGGAGAACTCTAGAGTGTTGACTTAAGCACCTGGAACGCGCTCCCTGCCTCTTCTGTTGGAGAAACCTCTGATGAACCGGAGGTTGCAGCTGCATAAGCCCAGAACACTTCGCAGATCTCGTTTGTCTTTCGGCGAAGTCATACTCTCACTGCCCAAGTCTTCTCCGGGTCCTTGGCAACCTCAGATGCTGAGGTCCAAGTAGCTCAACTCCTTGTAGAACAATTGACACTTCTTCGCTCTGAGCTTCAGGTTAGCTGACTGCAGCTTTTGCAGCATCTTGGTCAGATTCTCAACACAGTCTTCGAAGCTGTTGGCTACAACGAATCCATCCGAATATAGCAGGCAGGCATCATAAGTCATCGCTGATTCCATCAGGTACTGGAAGGAGACTGAAGTGTTACAGAGGCCAAAGGGCATGACCATAAATGGCGAAATCTCCTGGCATGTCGTGAATGCTGTTTTCCCTTTATCTCCGGACCTAGGGCCACATGCTAACACGAGGGCGGATCGAACAGTAACGCACAATATTGTTTTACAAAAAAATTTAATTGTTAAAAAAATCACAAACGAACTAACACCTTTTACCTACTTTTCGACATAGTCACCAGCGACCAATGACGATTTCTTTCAGAAGGTAATTCCCTTCTGCGATGTATCACGTTAAAAGAGTCAATCTTGTCATCATTCGCTGGCCCTTGTGATTCTCGGTCAGGTTCTTACGCACCAGCGAGCACTAATTTACGAAATTTCAACGTGTTATGAACAATACAGTACATGCACCATAGGAGCGTGCCGAATCACTAAGGTAACGTGGTCCTCTTGGAAGAATGCAAGCCACCTGGAGATATTGCTATGGTCCATACAATCATCCCCATACACGCCACCATGTCCCTGTCAATTTCACTCGGTTTATGTCCTTTGGCCCACAAATATTGAACCACACCTCTCTGCCCTTCACACGTGGACGACAGTAGTATGTGTACCATCTTTGTTGCGCAGTTCACGCTTCTCTCGCTAGAGCTGCACATGAAACAAAAATACCCTCTGTAGTGAAAACTTCAAACTATATCTGTGTGAAATTGCAACATTCCAGCTGCAATACCTAGTGGGGAAAAAAATTGTGCGTTACTTTTCGATCCGCCATCGTATCCCGTCTTCGAGTTCAAACTCGAAAACCACTGGGGACCAGAGTGTGTGTCCAGGGTGTCGTAAGGGAAAACAGTCCTTTTTGGTAACGCCATTCTGCTTCCTGCAGTCCACGTAAAAGCGTAGCTCACCGTTCTTCTGCACCAAGATTACAGGAGAGCATCAGGGGCGACTCTTCGGAGTTTCCCCTAGATCTCATTTCCTCCAGCATGTCCCGTACCTCCGCCTATTTCACCAAAGGAACACGTCTTGGTGATTGCCGGATCGGCCGGAAGCCTGCGGTGTCGATGAGATGGAGTTCTCGGCCAGTGCGACCGTAATCAACGTTCCCTTGACTAAAGACAGGATGGCATCGTCACAGTAATCGCCTGTCTTAATCGAAAAACCTGTAATTTAATGCCTTTAATGTACAATATGCATATGTAAATAGGAAATTACGTTTAAAAGTTTTTTTCAACATTAATTCTTTGTTCAAAAGTTTATTGTGCTTCTGTGCACATGTACCTACTGTTCTTCTTCAGTACTGTGCATATGACAAGGAAACAGCAATAAAGGACCTGTCGCGGGACAACAGAGTGCCGTTTCCAAAGTTATCGGCCTGCTCGGTTTTTCTGGTTGTTAATCAGCATGTGTCTACGAAACAAGTTAAAAGAAACTTGTAAAAGAGATGGCGGAGAAACGAGAAAAAGTGTGTTGACATTAAAACAATTTGGGGGAAGGGATGTACGCATAATCGGAACTCTACTTAATAAATATATACATATATTTGATAGTGTTTAACGCCCGCTTTTACTACCGAGGCACCGCAGGTGATGACACTGATGATCCTGGTATGAAGATGGATCTCCGGTGGGAAGCGATGGCCGGGGAATCGGAGAAAACTCGCTCTTGCTTTGACCACCACCAATCCCACATGCAGTCGCCTTGGTGAGAGGCGAGTGGTCTAAACACTTGGCCACTCTTCAGTAAGTCTCTTAGCCTTGGCCCCAGACGCTGCGACGGTGCTCAGGCTCTTCGGATACGTCGCATGGCGTACCTTCTGCTGGTTCACACTCCCCCAATTCTGTCCCGGCGAATTCTGGTGATAGCCTCTGATGCCCTTTTCATTATGAATAACTTTTGTATATCTGATAATCGTAAGAGGTAGACAAAAATGTAGGTAGGCGACGCCGTGGTCGAGAGAAGCTTGTTCTTCTTCTTCTTCTTCTTCTTCTTCTTCTTCATTTACGATATAGAGTCCTGTTATTTATCCGGGCTCACTTCAGCCTGAGGCTTATTGTGCTATTTGTATCATTTAGAGCCAACCTTAAAAAGGAGTGCAGCTTTGCAATGAGTATGGATGATACTTCTGGTTCTATCAACATTTTCCCAAAAACTTTGTATCTCTCGCTGGGCTGTTTCAGTCTCCTTCCTGCAAAATCTGCAGTCTTGTGTTGAGATGTTTTTTCACAGTGGCATGCACTGTAATTGTTCTCAGCTGAAGTCTGCTACATTTTAGCTAGCTCTTTCCTACCTGGTCCTTTGACAAATAGTTTCCCATGTCTGTTTCCTGGGGTTTTGCGCCAGGTCTTATGATGTTCTTATAGGAATTGATGGGGAGTAGTGCCATGTTATTGTCACAGGGTTAGTTGTGCCTCCCTCTCTGAGGGGTGACATAATATAGGTTCTGGGTATTGGTAGGGAGTAGTGCCATGATTATTCTTCTTCATTTACGACACAGATTCCCGTCATTTCTCCGGGAGCACTTCAGCCTGAGGCTTATTGTGCTATCTGTATCGTTTAGAGCCATCCCATTACACCTGAATCCCTTGTCTTCCAATGGATATCGATGATACTTCTTCTGGTTCTAACATTTTCCCAAAAGCTTTGTAGCAAAAAATGTGCTGGGCTGCTTCAGTCTCGGCCGAGTGGTTAGACCGCTCGACTCTCACCTAGGCGGCCCGAATTCGATCCCAAGCGCCCGCATGTAGCATTTGTGGTGGCGGAAGGAGCGCCTGGGCGGGTTTTCTCCGGGTACTCATTCCACCAATTGCTCCATTAACACCTTTCCTATCATCCAATTCGCTTGTATTTCATATCATCCATTTCTTCACGCTCATGCCTGGCTATGGGCCAACCACTCGTTCCAGGTTCTCCATTCTGTTGTTTCGTGCCATTGGATCCCCGACAGGCTTCTAACCCCTTGGCATCCGCTTGTAAGCCCTAGGGGGTGTCAGTCCTGAGTACGGGGAGGGTGAGCCGACTACGATAAAAATGTAGATATCGTTAAAGTACAGAGCATAGGAATGTCAAATACATGTGTGTATAAGCATTTTCGCGATATTCCTTGTTATTGCTTTCAATTTAAAATACATTTGTCTTAAATTGATGTGTTCCAGGTCAAGCAATGACAACGGAATTTCAAACAGATTTCATAGCGACCAGCTCTAAAAATACTTAACTATCGTTTTAGCCTTATATAAACCCTTATTCCTTTGTTTCTACAAGGAAATAGGAAGTAAAACCATTTATGGAAATTAGCGTGAAGAAGTTAGAAAATAAGCTTTTAAAAAAAATAGTTTGTTGTATAAATTGGAGACAAATGCCTTCTGGTGTCATTATGTATCAAAAATTAAGTAAGGGGTTCAAAATAGGGGTAGCGGAAATGTAGTGTTATGAACACGATATTCACCCCTCCCCCCTCCCACGCCAGTAACTCAGTTGTAAAAATTATAAGCTTCCCTTTGTGATAAAAGTTATTCAAATTCTGCTACTCTGATATTCAGATTCAATCTAACAGAATTGAAACTGCTTTACAGGAATATGAAAACCCGGTAGTTTTAAAGCGTTTGTAGATATTTTATAGCCCAAATGTATCGGAAAAAAAACAATGGTTTTTACGGTGAAAGACCTATTATAACCGTTGTTTTTTACTTTCTCTACACGTACTATGTACATAGTGTATAGAGAAGGTATTGTATTGCACCCAAAAATTAGATACCGAGATTTCACCGGAAATATATGTTTTGAGACCCCCTGAATCCAAAAAAAGCACCTTTAGAAAAAGTATGTGTGTGTCTGTGGACAGCATAACTCAAAAACAAAAAGCCCGTTAAATACCAAACTTGGTATTTAAGATTAACATCTCCCAGGATGTGACTCGAAGATTTTCTTGCCGTTTACATTGGAGAAATTTTTGATTTTCTCAAAAATGGCTCTAACGATTTTATTTAAAATAACCTGTATTAAAGATATTTATATAAAGAAAGTAAATATCTTGAATATTCTGGGAATAGCCTATGAAGACCTTTTTATTCTGGATGAATTTTATTGAGTTTTGCACAACTGGTAAACCGTAAGAGATAATGCACAAAAAATGTAGATCTCGTTAAAACACATAATTTATGTCATATACGTTTTTATTTGTTCGTTTGTTTTGTTTTTGTAGAGTTGGTCGTTTCTGAGATATTCCTTGTTATTAGTTTCAGTTTTAAAATGCTTATACTTTTCTCCTGGCCATACGAAGAAACAGTTTCATTTACATAGCAACTAGCTGTTATTTGTCTATTGCTCTTTCGCCAGTGCATTCCCTTCTACTTGTACCGGAACAAGCAATAATAGTTATTTATGATAAAAGTTGTTAAAATGGTGTCTTATGTTGTGAGTAGGAAGTTTGAGAACGAGGCCGTAGGCCGAAAACAAAGCATTTTAACACGTGTGCCATACACTATTCTAGACAGTTCTCAATATTTATAGACATATTATAATTATAAATAAATTGCCTTACCAATTTCACGGGGTTCATGCTTTTCGGTATGCGATATTCAGTTGTTGCTTTGCTTAGCATCCGTGCTAACAAATGATGACTTACTCGTACAGAATGAAAACATTTTATAAAACGGAGGCAATGAAAATAATAAACCTATGAAAATAATGTAACACAATGCAGATGTAATTTTGCTCTCTCCTCAGTTTCTATAATTTCGTCTGGTTCAATAGATTCCATGTTCATGACATTCAAATCGTTCGCCATCTTATGAATCGATACGGACTTTCACAGTGATAGATTTATTTTTCTTTCACACAAGACAAGAGTTGGATAGATAGAGTCAGACTGAAAAATTGAATACCACAGCCGGGATTTGAACCACGGATCTGCCGGTTGCTCTACCACCGTAACTAAGTGACCATATACTATGAATCCTGAGACTTAAAGTACTTACAACATTGTAAGTCGCCATTGAGGTTGTCATCTCAAAATAATTTGAGATCACCTTGTGGTTTACCGGGAAACATGCGAGTCAGTTGAGAAATTCAATGTAATGCCGACATGGTGCCATGGTAGCTCAGTGGTAGAGCAACCGGCTAGAGTCCAGGAGATCCGCGGTTCAAATCCGGGCTATGGCATTGAACTTTTCAGTCTGACTGTACCTATCCAACTTTCAGAGGCATAGCCTACTTGAATGAGGCAATGGACGCATAATGGAGTGTTATAACGTTATAAAACTGAGTGACAGAATTTTCTACTTTAACACTACTGACATCTGGTAAAGGACCTACTTTTAGCATCAACTGTCTAAAAAGACAATTTCTGGTAATGTTTATCTCGATTAGAATGAATAGAAGAATAAGCCTTTTAACAATAATGTCTTACAGAGATGTAGAGAAAATAATGTGAATGCACCCAAAACACGAGATCCGCACAGAGTAAAATCTTTGCTTGTTGCAGGATTCCTTCGAGGCACAAGCAATTTATGCAGTGTTGTAAAGGCATATCCTTTCGATATAAGTGCGGGTTATTAGCGGCAATTGTCATTTGGCGAACTGCCCATAGTGTGACCCAAAATATTCGCTCCCCTTAATTGTGATATCCTTTGCAAACATATGATCCGAATTCTAATCGCGAGAGAACGGTCTTTAAGTGTACGGTCGAGCAGTTCTATGAGATAGAGCGCGCTCCCTGTCTTAATTACTCCTTGTCTCTTCTTATAAAGGGATGATACAGAAAAGTCTTAGAATTGCTGGGAAACTGGTGCTGAAAATCCTTGGATATACTCCAAGAAAACAC
Organism: Hymenopus coronatus; assembly: GCA_030762935.1. Lineage (NCBI taxonomy): Eukaryota > Metazoa > Arthropoda > Insecta > Mantodea > Hymenopodidae > Hymenopus > Hymenopus coronatus. The sequence goes on from CM060886.1 coordinate 137,138,048, forward strand.
CGCCATACTGCTGGCAAATGACTACTTGGATATAAGGCAAATGTATCTTGGAAATTTGGCAAAATAGTGCACATTTTTTTTTTTTTTTTACTTTTTCTACACATACTTGCGCACCGTATATAAACAGATATAAGAGGTACAAAGATACAGAGATTTCACCGGAAATACGTGTTTTGAGACCCCCTGAATTAAAAAAAAACACTTTTAGACACATCCGTGTGGGTGGGTGTGTCTATGGGCAGCATAGCTCCAAAAAGAAAAGTCTGTTAAATACGAAGCTTGATACTTAATTTAAGTATCTTCCAAGGATGCGACACGAAGATTTTCAAGAAAATCCCCCTACCATAAACTACCCTTTACATGGAAAAATTTTCGAAAAGTTTGATTTTCTGAAAAATGATTTTTAACTATTTTGATTAAAATTTCATATATTAAAGATATTTACATCCCAAATAAAATGTATATTTTGCATTTTCTGGGAATAGCCTCTGAAGACTTGTTTATTCTGGATGAATTTTTCCGAATTTTGCTTAAATGCTAAACACGTAAGAGATAGACAAAAACTTACAGCACAAAAATATAGATCTCGTGAAAACACACAATTTATGTCATTTACGTTTTGTTGTCGAGGTAACCGTTTCAGAGATATTCCTTGTTATTGCTTTCAATTGTGAAGTACTTATACTTTTCTCGCACAGGAAGCGACCGTTTTTGTTTTGTTCTACTCCTGGCCAAACAAAGAAGCGATTGGCAATGACAATCGCATAACGATAGCTTTTAAAACATTTGGCTATCACTTTAGCATAGCGCATTCCTTTAGTTTCCTTCTAGTTATAAGGAAATAAGTAATAAGAACATTCTTCTAATGTTTATCTCGATTATCATTGTGTAGAAAGAAGAAGAATTTTTGTAAGATGTTTATAGAGCAGTTAGAGAAAGTCACATGAGTGCAATACATAAGATTTTTTCTGTTTGCATTTTATTACACTTATAATTAAAATTTTATGGTACACATTTTTAATATGAACAATTTTAAAGACATAAACAGCTCTTCAATAGTTCTGTTCCATTTAGTTAAATGGTTGGATTTTAAACTGCAATTGTATTCAAGTGAAAATCGCTAGGTTTATTTCTTGAAGGTCTTCGTGTAGCATCCTTAGAAAATGCTGAACTTCAGTATTTAACAGACCTTTCGTTTTTTAATTATACTGTTCACGGGCACACACACACACGCACGCACAGGCGCAAGTGCCACAGGCATACACGGACCCTTTTCTAAAAATATGTTTTTATTCAGGGGACCCCAAAACATGCATTTCCAGTTAAATTTACGTATCGGTTTTTGGATGGAATACAATATCTTCTGTACTTGCTACATACACACTAAAGAAGGCAAGGAAGTAGCATTGGTTAAACCTCATAATTTTTGTGAAATGCATTTTTTGTGGCATTAACAATTTTTTAGATATTCTTTGTTATTTGCTGCATTTTCAAATACTTTTATTTTGTACATTCTCTAGCCCGTATGTGCAATGCATATAGTGAATAGAGAGGGTATTGTATTCCGCTAAAAAAATCGATGTAGAGATTTCACTGGAAATGTATGTTTTGAGGTCCCCTGAGTCCGAAAAAAGCATTTTGAGAGCAAGGTCCGTGGTTGTCTGTGGGCAGCATAGTTCAAAAACGAAAGTCCATTTAATGCCAAACTAGGTATCTAAGTTTAGTATCTCCCAAGGATATGATACGAAGATTTTCAAGAAAATCCCCCACCCCCAACTACCTTTTACATGTAAAATTTTCCGAAAACTTTGACTTTTTTCAATAATGTTCTAACGGGTTTGATTAAAATATAGTAAATTAAAAATATTTACATCGAAAATAAAATGAATATCTTGAATTCTCTGGAATAGCTTCTGAAGAACTCTTGATGAAATTTGCGGAATGTTGCAAAACTTGTATACCCTAAGGTTATAGATAAAAACTTACTACACAAAAAATGTGGAGTTCGTTAGTTATACATTTTTTTTTAAATATTCCTTGTTAATGGCTTGTTTTAAAACTCGTACTTTACTCACACGGGAATTTGCCTACAAACAAAGAAATTTCAATCTCATAGCAACAGTTTTTAAACGATTGGCTATCGCTTTAGCCTAGTGCATTCCCTTATTTTCCCCCTACTTTTTTTTTTTTTAAATACGGTACCGGTACCCTACTTTAATTTACCTTTTTTGTTTTTTTTTGTTTTACCTTGTTTTTTCTGTATTATTACTGGATTGCTGTTTTTTACTGTTACAACACACACATAAACACAAACATATAACACCCATGCCCAAGGCTGGACTAGAACCCACGATCCCCAGCATTACGAAGCACCTTGGCGAGCGCGGCCATGGGGACCGGCTTTTACTAGAAAGCAAATAATAAGAACATTTATGCTAAGTATTTTAAAGCTGAAACTAATAACAAGGAATGTCTCAAAAACGTTCAACTGCACGAAAAAATGTATATAACATAAATTGTGTGTGTTTTAACGAGCTCTACATTTTCTGTTATGTAAGTTTTTGTCTATCTCTTACCGTTTACCGGTATGCAAAATTCCGCAAAATGCATCCAGAATAAAAATGTCTTCAGAGGCTATTCCCAGAAAATTCTAGATATACATTTTATTTGCCACATCTTGTAACCTTAATATACGATATTTTAATGAAAATCGTTACAGTATTTTTGAGAAAACCAACATTTTCGAAGTGTTTTGTGCGCAAAGAGTATTTTGGGAAGATACTAACCTTAAATACCAAGTTTGGTTTTTAACATTTTTTCCTTTTTGGGCTATGTTGTCCACAGACACACGCGGACCTTTTTCTAAAAATGTTTTTTTCGGACTCAGGGGAGCTCAAAAATTTTTACGGTGATATCTCGACATCGAATTTTTGGGTGTACATTGTACATTTAAAAACTAATAAATAAATTGTAATATTACTTATTGATATAATTATTATATAACATTAATATATAAATAATAAATTAAAGGTAATCGATTAATTATAATTCATTATATTTTAGTACAAATGAAATTTAAGGATAAATAAATTTGGTAACTTGATGTTATATATTTGTCATTTTTGTTTAGAAATAGTAATAATAATTATTGGTGTTAATTATGAATGTATTTATAATAAGTGTTTGATGTTTTAGTCTATTATTTATTATATTTTAGTTATTTTATTAGTTTTTTTATTTGTTTAAAGTTATATTTTTACTTTATATATTTTACTTCTATATTTACAGTTATGTTAGCTTAAATTTATCAGCAATTATGTATACACACACACACACATACGGGCTAGAGAAAGTAAAAAAGATATGCAATTCCTCTTGAGGGATGGTCAAGTTAGACCGAGATGTACTGATTTGTTTGATGAACTCTGACGAATTAAACTGGTACAGCTTGTGTTTACAAGAGCCTAATTGAAAGTAGGTCTTCCTCAATTAACTAAAAGACTGATCAGATTTCAACACAGATGTGTTTAAGACCTTGAGGTTAATAATACTTGAAGGATTGGCAATACTGTCACAACAAACAGTCATTATCCTTTTAATGCATCTTGCTGATTCATGATCCACAGCCTAATAACGTGACTAAGTCTTTCAAAATCGGAAGTACACCTGTGTTGAGTTTAAACCAGGTATGGGAAAGTCGCGGGTCACTCAAGATGGTTGTGACGTAAAGTAACTTCCCCTCCAACAAAGCACTGACGCAATGCGATTCATAGTTTTGCAAAAAAAATCTGACGTGCTCCATACAAATGACTTTTTCTACATCTCTGTAACAAATTATTGTTAATACGCGTATACTTTTAACCACTTCATGCTAATCGAGATAAACATTAGCGGAAACGGTCTTATTACTTAGTTCCTTTTTAGTAAAGGACAACTATGAGACTGAAATCCGTTTCTTTGAATTGGCTAGTTCCCGTATGAGAAAAGTTTTAAGCATTTTAAAATTAAAACCAATAACAAAGAATATCTCGAAAACGATCAATTCCACCAACAAAAATGTATATACCTAAATTGTGGTTTTAAAGATATCTAAATTGTTTGTGTAGTACTTACATTTTTACGGTTTACCAGTTATGCAAAGGTCATTCAAAATTAAGGTGTCTTTAAGGATATTCTCAGAAAATTTAAGACTTTCATTTTATTTATCGTATAAACATCTTTAATATACGGTATTTTAATCAAAAAATTTAGAGCTATTTTTCAGAAAATGAAAACTAAGTTTTTCCATGTAAAGGGTAGTTAAGAGTGGGAGATTTTCTTGAAAATCTTCGTGTCGCATCCTTGGAAGATACCTAGCTTAAATGTCAAGTTTGGTATTTAAGGGAATTTTCGTTTTCGAGTTATGCTGCACACACACACACACACACACACACACACACACACACACACACACATATATGCGCGCGGACATTTTCTAAAAATGCTTTTTTACTTTCTCTAGCCCATATGTACAATGTACATAGAGGATAGAGGTGTTGTATTCCACCCAAAATTCGATGTCGAGATTTAACCGGAAATATATGTTTTAAGGTCCCTGAGTCCGAAAAAAAAAAAAGCATTTTAGAAAAAGTCCGTGTGTGTATGTGTGTGTCTGTACACAGCATAGCTCAAAAACGAAGTCTGTTAAATACCAAACTTGGTATTTAAGTTGAGTATCCTCCAAGAATGTGACACGAAGATTTTCAAGAAAATCCCCCCTTTACATGGAACATTATTCGAAAATTTTGATTTTCTCAAAAATGGCGCTAACAGTTTTGATTAAAATACCTGGTGTTTAACATTATTTTATGACAAACGAAATTAAATCTTGAATTTTCTGGGAATAGCCTCTGAAGACCTTCATTCTGGACGATATTTGTGTAACTGGTAAACCGTAAGAGATATACGAAAACTTACTACACAGAAATTGTAGATCTCATTAAAACATACAAATTATTTCATATACTTTTTTTTTTTTTCTTTATGTAGAGTTAACCATTTTCGAGATATCCCGGATTATTGATTTCAATGTTAGCCACATAAGCTTTTCTCAGACGAGAAGAACGATTTCTTTTCGTTTCTTGTTTGTTTACTCCTGGTAATCAAAGATATTAGAATTTCAATTGTTTCACATAGCGACCGGCTTTTAAAGGACGATACTATCGCTTTAGCCTATGCAGTTTATTATTTCCCTTCTACTAGCAAGGAAGCTAGTAATAATACTAATTCTGCTTTTGTTTATTTTGATAAGCATCGTGTAGAAAGTAGATTAATGTTTTGAATAAAAGGTGTGTTTACCGAACAGCTGGAGGACATCATGTGAATGGAACAGATTAGATTTCTGCTCTTCTGCTTATAAAGAAAAATAAGGACAGTTTCTGCTAATGTTTACCTCTATTATCATGAAATAGATAGAAGAATAAGATTTTTAACAATAATTTGTTACAGAGATGTAGAGAAAGTCATGGGAATGGATTTAGCGGATCTTAAAACTTTAATTTCCGGCGAAATCTCGGTATCGAATTTTTGGGTAAAATACAATAGCTTCTCTACATATCATGTACCTATATAGCTCATGCAGAGAAAGTAAAAACGAACCGTGCAACACCGGACAGTCAGTTGTTCCATAAATATTCTGTGGAATGTAAACGCTAGCCATTAGAAAGCAGACGATAACTGGTGACACAGAATGTGCGAGGCAGTCATTCAAAGAGTATCATTGAAGTTTGTGGGTGGGAACTGCACTTTGTGTTTCCTGCCTGGGCAGAACGCCAACATCATTGTTTTTACAAGGTCATATTGCATCCATCCTGGAAATCCATTCATTGTTTGTTACACAAACTGTCTCTCTACACCACCAGTAGAACTGCTAAGGCTTTAAACTAAATTTAATTGACAAACAACACTGATATTTGGGGAACGAACACAACGCAGGCTGACCGTGTAGCTCAGTCGATAGAGCTATTGCTTGCTGGGCTAGGGGCCCCGGGTTCGCTTCTCGGCTGCGGTTAGGGATATTTCAAAAGCCTAGATTATTCACTATTCTCCACTGAGTCTTGAAGTACAAAAGAGTATATAATCTAATGAACAAAATTAAATAATCGAGTGGCCAGCCAGCTAATTTCCCATCCGGAGGTCCCGGGTTCGATTCCCGGCTGAAGCGGGTAATTTTTCTTTAACCAGAATTATTCTCTATCCTCCACAGAGTCTGGAAATGTGAATGTGAGAGTGAATGTGTTTGTTTGAGGAAAATAAAAAACGATTTTAACCCAACGTAAAGAACCTACAGGCAACGAGCTGCTTCTAATGCAAAGCCTCTGATATGAACTTAGATGTTAAGAAGGGCTATATAAATTAAACAATACAAAAAATCTTATGTATTCCATTCACATGATTTTCTCTAAATTTCTGCAACAAATTATTGTTAAAAAGCTTATGCTTCTATTTACTTCATGCTAATCGAGAAAAAATTAGCAGAAATAGTCTTATTACTTGCTTCCTTGTAAATAGAAGCGAAATAAGGGAGTACCATAGGTTATAGTGATAGTCAAAAGCTGATTGCTATGTGACTGAAGTTCCTTTGTTTGTATGGACAGGAGTTGACAAATTCCTGTATGAGAAAAGTATGTTTTTTAAACCTGAAACCAAAAACAAGGAATATCTAAAAAACGTTCCACTCTACGGAAAAAATGTATATAACATAAATTGTGTTTTAACGTGCTCTAGAGTTTTTGTGTGGTAAGTTTTTGTCCATCTCTTACAGTTTAGCAGTTATGCAAAATTCGGCAAAATTCATCCACAATAAACATGTCCTCAGAGGCTGTTCCCAGAAAATTGAAAATATACATTTTATTTGTCAAGTAAATATCTTAAATATAAGAGATTTTAATGAAAATCGTTACAGCCATTTTTGAGAAAATTAATATTTTCGAAATTTTTTCCATGTAAAGGGTAGTTCGTGGTGAGGGGATTTTCTTGAAAATCTTCGTGTCGCATCCTTGGAAGATACTGAACTTAAATACCAAGTTTGATATTTAACGGTCTTTACGTTTTTGAGTTATGCTGCCCACAGACACACACACATTTTTCTAAAAATGATTTTATTGGATACAGGGGGTCTCAAAACATTTATTTCCGTGAAATCTCGGTATTGAATTTTTGGGTGCAATACAATACCTTCTCTATACACTATGTACGTAATACATGTAGAGAAAATGATAGAAACCCGACAAACAGTACAAGAGTTAACATAATTACCAATAAGCAATATGTTCCATAGGGAAATGTCATTGAAAGAACCATGCAGTTAAAGGCAAAACTAAAAGACCGTTAAATACAAGAAAATCCCCCCACCTCCAACTACCCTTTATATGGAAAAATTGTTAAAATGTTGATTTTCTCAAAAATTGCTCAATCAATTTTGATTAAAATCTCTTACATTTAAAATATTTACATGACAAATAAAATGTATGTTTTGAATTTTCTGGGAATAGCCTCTGAAGAGCAATTTATTCTGGTTGATGTGTGCAGAATTTTGCAAAATGGTTAAACTATAAGAGATAGACAAAAACTTACTACACAAAAAATGTAGATTTTGTTAAGACATACAATTTGTCACCTACATTTTTGTTGTAGAATTGACCATTTCCAAGATATTCCTTGTTGTTAGTTTCAATTTTAAAATATTTATACTTTTCTCCGTTTTTCTTTTGTTCTATTCTTGGCCAAGCAAAGAAGCCAATTTCAGTGACAGTTGCATAACAATAGCTTTCAAAACATTTGACTATCGCTTTAGCATAGCGCATTCCTTTAGTTCCCTTCTACTTATAAGGAACTAAGTAATCAGAACATTCTGCTAATGCTTATCTCAATTAGCATGGTGTAGAAAGAAGAATAATCTTTTGTAAGAAGTCTGTTTGTAGAACAGATAGAAAAAGTCATGTGAGTGCAATACATCAGACTTTTTTTACTAGAACTTTGTTCCTTTTTTGCAAAAATTATCCATGATACAACTTTGAAATTTAGCACAGAGACTCTTAGTAATAAGTTCTTTAAGGTGACTCAGAATGAATTGAATAGTTTAATTACAGCTTTCAGAAAAAAATGTGATCAAGGAAAACCTACATAGTTTTGTACTAATATCAACTAATGTCCGTATTATTCAAGATACACAGATGATTGTACGTCTCATTAAAGAATTTATTACTAAGAGTCTCTATACTACATTTTAAAGTTGTATCAGGGATAGTTTTTTCAAAAAAGGAATCTGAGCTTATCTGTAATAGTATAAGAGAAACTGATATTTTAGTACAAGGATACTTTTGCATATTTCAGTCCCTATCTACTTATTAGGTCTCATCACCAAACCATCTTACCTTTGCTTAGCACCAAGCAGATTGTGTTAGGTCTATACTACTATCTATATCAAATAGATATGATAAACATTTTGCGTGTAATATAGTATCTTTGATCCATCTAGCTGTGACATGCTTCTGTGAAAAAGTTATACTTACCCACCATCACATCTATGATTAAAAAATAAAATGGCAGACATTACACAGCGGCTACAACCAAACTGCTCATTTCCTGTTATGAATCACATGAAATTCTGTATGATTCAAAACATAATTATTATATAAACAGAAACATAAGACTGGAAATATATAAAAGTATAGAAGAAGCCATTTTGAAGTGCATGAGGGATAAATGGATAATGATGTGAGGAAAAACTTAAATGCATTGGGAAGCCAATATCAAAATGGAAGTTATTATGAGAGCCATTAATTACTATCTTTGCTGCTGGCTTTGTTATTCATACTCATAAATGTAGTATTAATTAACGTTCTTTAAAAAATGGACTTATTGAGGTTAAGTTTTAGGTTAGGTTATACAAAAACATTAGATGAATGTAATAAGAACTTAAGTTTATTTATAAATATCCAATATAATGATGCATTTAACATTTTAAACAGAACTAAATAAGTACCATTATTACAGCTGATGGTGTTAAATGTTGGAAGTGCTTTTTAAATTTGTAATAAAAGATGCGATAAAAGGTTTGACATACTGTAATACGCTCCACAGCTTTAATAAGATCACAGTATGTGATCAAAAAGTTTTATCATATTCTGTGACACAGAAATGTGTAATATAGACTTTAGAGGGCTGCCAGTCTAGCTGTTATACCGTCCATAGTCAAATGGCAAAGTGCAGCTAGCTTTTTAAGGTCTCATTTCCTCACACAATACTTACCACTTAGCTTCATAACAAGCAGATAGGGTTAGAGGTGCCATCCAGTCTACTGCTTACTCTCTCTGTGGATAGCAGCACAATCCCAGTTACCATTTATTTTGAGTTTTGCTATTGTTTTAAACTGAAGGTGGTACTTTGGACCATGGTATTAAATATCCAAATCCAGTTTTTAGTAGGGCATTCGACAAAACCTTAGAAAAAGATATAAAAACAAACTATTTTTGGAACTTTTTTTTTCTTAACATAATCTTGTTTTAGCTCGATATACACTTTTCCCAGCATTTCTCCAACTGTTTTAAGTCTTCCAAAAGGTAGGATTTTGGAAGGTCCTCAAATAGGCATCAGTTCGGAAGATGATCTCTATGTTAGATGTGACTCATTTCCGCTAAGCCACTTTTTCAAGTTTGGAAATAAAAAATAGTCACTGGGGGCCAAATCTGATGAATACAGTGGACGTTGTAGCAATTCCAACCTTAATTCAACAATTTTGCCATCAAAACTGCACAGGTGTGCACCCTTGCATTCTCTTGATGGAAGAGTATGAGGGCATTTTTTCTTGATTTCTCCATTCAACTGGTGCAATAATGATGCATAATACTCCCCATTTATTGTTCTTCCTTTTTACAAGTAAATAATGTAGATGATTCTGCCTGCATCCCACACAACCAAGGTCATCATTTTGTCTACAGATTTCACCATCATTACCTTCTTCGGAGCCAGTTCACCTTTAAAAACCCACTGTTTTGACTGTACTTTTGTCTCTGGAGTGTGTAGTGTATCCACAATTATGTATCAATGCAGAAACTTGTCAGGATTGCATGGAAGAGAGTCAAAATAGCTTCTGAATCAATCACAGAATTGTATTTATTCTGCATCGAGAGCTAATGGAGCATCCATTTTGCGACACCTTTGTCAGAGCTAATTTTTGGTGCAAAATTGAGAACACTGTATCTTGTGATATGTCTGTGGTCTCTACTATTTTGCAAAATTTGATTCATTGATCACTCAAAAGCATATCCTGGATTTTGTCAACCATTTCAATCAAGTCACTTTTATTGGACGTCCGGCATGATATTCATTTGTATGTATGGCCAAGTTTAAATTCATTTATCCAATTGTAAATTGTTGCAAACCCAGGAGCAGATGTGCCATGAACTTCATCCAACTCAGCTTTTATCTCTTTTGGTGTTAAGCCTTTTATATAGAAGTGTTTAATCACCACACAAAACTCTTTATTTTTTCCATCTTTCTAAAGAAGCACAAGATTGTTGATTCAATTGCCTATTGCGATGAAACCATGTGATGGATATAGCTGAAACTTTAACTGTCATCAGTAAGAGACGACGGCTACTGAATACAAACTTTTTCCGATGCTACGAGTGTAATTTCTTGGATTTTCCAAGGACCTATTGAACACCCCAAGTACCTTGGCGACCAAGGGCAACCATGAAAAAAACCCAGCCAACTTGGTCAGCCTGTGGGATTTGATCCCAGGACCTCCTGGCTACAGATGTTACCATTTGAGCTATCCCAGTCAGTTGGTACATATGTTGCATTTTGAAATAAGTAACGCAATGATACAAGATTACAAAAATTTATTGACATGATTTTTTTATTACATTTTTGTAAAAACCTAACAGTAACTAATATAATTATTTACTTTTTGATACCTTCATACTTTAACTATACAATATAATACATCGAGGGAACTTGATCTAAGCATAAAATAATTGTTCTTAATTATATATTTAAAATTCAACATAAACAATAAAATTACATAATATATTATACTACCACTCCCAAAAACAATATTGGAGCAGATCTTTACATAATCCAGAGATCAAATATTGCCCTTATTGTCCAAGTCTACATTACGACAATATACATGAACAAATTGTTTGTCTTTGTTATAACTTCAGCAGAGAATTTAGAACATCCAACCATGAAACATTGAATATTGGTCACATTGTTTATGCTGTGATGGCATTAAATGCTCAAAAGTATCCAGTATGAAATTTTCTAATTTTCAAACATAACTGAAAGTTTTAATCAACATTTAAGAAGATTTAATCAACATATACATAATGTTAATTATTTTTTCCACAGAAGCCATGTGTAGGACAGGAGTTGTAAAGCTAGTCAGACTGAAAGATTGAATGCCATTGCAGGGATTTGAACCATGGATCTTCCAGTTCCTGAAGATGGCCATGGAGTTTAGAATGGCCAAAAGCTTGACATTTTATAAACCTGACATGCCTGATTATCCATGAAGTCATAATCAATTGATTAAACTGTTCTGAACAGGAATCGAAACTAAGGTTTACTTAAATACACAATTACATAGAAGCTTGAAACAGCACAACTCAAAATATCACAAATTTGGATTTAACACTGGAGAAGCATGTCCTCGCAAAAAATACTGCATTTTTATTTATTTGTATTACTTTTGAAAGATAAATTTAAAAGTTCTTCAAAGAGCGGTTCTGTAGCATAATTTTCGCTCTCACCACACCCTGGCATCAACATTTGTGACATCAAATAATTATTTTGTTGTTGTTGTTATTTTTATAGCTGGTTCAGTAATTCCCTTATGTAGGACTTGCAAGTGTACCTAGGGGTCAGAAGCCTGTTGGGGAGCCAAGGGCACTTATAACACTAGAATGAAGAACATGGACGGCGTGAGGAAGTGGATGATATCAAATGCAATTGAGATGCATAATAGGAACAGTGAGAATGGTGGAATGAGTGCTGGGGGAAACTGGAGGACCCAGTCGCTGTTTTGTCCGCCACAAATCCCACATGCAGGCATTGGGATCATGATGGGAGGCGAGCAGTCTAAGCACTTGGCCATGCTGCCGCCAATCAAATAATACATGAGAAAAAATACCTTGTGAATTAGTCTGCCAAACAAAGTTTACTATAAATGAAGATCAATTACAAAACTGCAATACATTCCCGGCATAACTGGTAACAGTAATTTAAAAAAACTGTATTTTATTGTATATCACATACTTTATGAAGTAGTGCAATTTATCATTGCACAGATGTTCCCTTCCACCTCCGTAGGATCCATTTTTATCACTTCTAAACTCCCATTTCAATATACAGTGGGGTAAAGCATGTCTGCCAACAATCGTGTTATTCCAGGCTTCTACAGTATTTCTAAACTCAACAATTCTTGGAAAAAGAAAGTTGGCAACACTTCCATGAAATAATAATCAAACAGAGATATAGCTTGTGAAATTGGCATGCACCTTTCCTTGGGTGCTAGTTTTACAAGGGAGTGAGGGCCTGTGAACAACAGTGCGCTCACCCTCTCGCCTGGCTTTCTGTAGTGTTGTGAATAGCTTATCTAGTTTACCACAAACTGGCTGAGCTATATAATGAAACACAGCGCACATGCATGTGCATAAACTCCGGGATCTACAGACAGAATGAAACATTAGCATTGAGGCTAGGGTTGCCAACTCTTCCGGAATGGCTGGATCTCCCAGCTCTAAAATTATGCGATAATTTCTTTATTATAATTAAAATATTTTTATAAAATACGAGTATTTCCTCTGTTATTTGCAAGGGAATTATGCGATACCTTGTTATTTCTTTATTATAATTAAAATATTTTTATAAAATATGAGTTCTGTTATTTGCAAGGGTTGGCAGTGCATAGATGGAAATAGTAGTGCTTTGATTTGTGTGCCGGTAGTGTTGAAGTCGGAGGGGGGGGGGGGGGGGGAGAAGGAAATTCAATTGTTGCGTCAACATCATGTCACAGGTCTTACTATATTTACAAATAGAAATCATAAAATTGGTAATTATTATTGGTCGTAGTCGTAAGTTGGTTATTGTAATGGCTAGTTCATCGGGAGTAGAACTAGAAATACTATAGCATGTTTAACAATGTCTGGAAAAGTTCATATGAGTGATTAATGAAGAAAAGTGAGTGTGAAGCAGAATATAAAGATTGCTGTTAAAGTTTTTCAATCAACTTTAAGGGAAGTGGTGTACTCTATCATGCAAATTCTTCTAAACAATATAACAATCTCATTTACTAAAGAAAGACAAAAACATGTCAACAAAACTGCTAAAGCCTGAACTTCAAATATGCCAGGATTGCAGACACATGCAGAGAATTTCATGACACAGTACTTAAAAATGCAAAACTTCTAAATGCAGCAGAGAGACATGAAGAATAAGTTCAAGATGAAGAGGAACGAAAAGTGAATGTCACCATTTGCCTCAGTCTGCAGTCCAGCTTTATACATCTCGAATCTGCATAAAAAGGTAAAAATATTTTATCAATTTTTCTAGCTTTATGCTTTAAGGCAATAAGGGAAGATTACTTGTAACTCAGAATTACTTACAACTGAGATTTTGATGATGCATCATACATATTAAAAAAAAAAATCTGATGTGTCCCATTCACATGACTTTCTCTACATCTCTGCCACAAATTATTCTATTTACTTCATCTAATCGAGAAAAAATTAACAGAAATAGTCTTATTACTTGCTTCCTTGTTAGTAGAAGCGAAATAAGGGGGTACCATAGGTTAAAGTGATAGTAAAAAGCTGGTTGCTATGTGAATGAAGTTCCTTTGTTTGTATGGACAGGAAATGACAAATTCCCATATGAGAAAAGTATAGGTTTTATATAACTGAAACCAAAAACAAGGAATATCTCAAAAACAATCAACTCCACGAAAAATAAGTATTTAACATATACTGTGTGTTTTAAGGTGCTCTACATTTGTTGTGTGGTAAGTTTTTGTCCATCTCTTATGGTTTAGCAGTTATGCAAAATTCCGTAAAATTGACCCAGGAAAAAGTAAGTCTTCAGAGGCTAATTCCAGAAAATTCAAAATTTACATTTTTTTGTCAGGTAAATATCTTTAAAATATGATATTTTAATCAAGATCGTTAGAACCATTTTTGAGAAAATCAAAATTTTCGAAAAAAGTTCCATGTAAAGAGTAGTTTTGGGTGGGGGGATTTTTCTCAAAATCTTCATGTCGCATCCCTGGAAGATACTAAATTTAAATACCAAGTTTGGTATCTTACCGACTTTTCGTTTTTGAGTTATCGTGTTCACAGATGCAGGACCTTTTTCTGAAAATACTTTTTTTGGATACAGGGGACCCTAAAACATATATTTCTGGTGAAATCTCGGTATCAAATTTTTTGGTGGAGTGCAATACCTTCTCTATACACTATGTACATAGTACGTATCAAGAAAGTAAAAAAAAAAAAGGCAATACAGCAGGCCTACATGTGCAAATCAGCCATGATGTTCGTTATTTTAGCTTTTGCTTCTAGCATATCGCCACTGATTGGTAGAGCTGCAGCCCATTTCTGCTGGAACCATGTGAAAAGTGCCATTTCTAAATCATCATATCTCCCTTCCTGCTGATGGCTGCATTTTATTGAATTGGCACCCAATTTTAAAAGATCATCCAAAATAACATTTTTGTTACCGATGACTGTACATAGCATGGAGTAAGCAATTTCGGTTTTGGTTTTTTGTGGATTAAGCTCCACCTCTCGTATGAATTTCACTTTCTGATCTAGCACGTATTTCCTTTTTCTGTTCTCCATGGCTGAGAACAGAAAGACAAACTGTTTAACAATAAACACCAGATACCAAACACTTTTATCTTTACTTCTATTTTGTGACTGCATTGTGATGCTCTACCAGCAAACATATTATTGTCTTTTGTTTCTGAGGCTGAAAGCCGCCCGCTCAGCTTGCATCTTTGTCAACCAAGATAAGGAAAATGCGCTCTAGTTTCTTTTAAGATAGTGTATGCCATATGCTCATTATACATAATTACATAAAACTCAGTTGTATTTCACTGAAATTTAATATGTATAACAGCAAATTATGTATAAATAAGGTTCCGTTAACAGGTTTCTAAATTACATATTGCCGGGACCTACGAAAATTTACCTATAAATGCAAATTGCTTACAACTGCGTTATGTATAAAACAGGTTCATCTGTGTTGGATAGGTAGAGTCAGAATGAAAAATTCAATGCCATAGCCGGGATTTGAACCACGGATCTCCCGATCTCTAGCCGGTTGCTCTGCCAATGAGGTATCATGTCAACATGCCAGCAGAGCATTGAATCTTTCAACTGACTTGCACGTTTCCCGGTAAACCACAATTATTTTGAGATGACAACCCCAATGGCGACTTACAATGTTGTAAGTACTTTAGACCCAGGATTCATAGTACGGCCAACTATTATGGTCAATTTGTATGGAATAACTGTTTGGATAGGTAGAGTTGAAAAATTTAATGCTATGCCGGCATGTTGCCATGGTAGCTCAGTGGCAGAGCAACCGGCTAAAGATTGGGAGATCCACGATTCAAATCCAGGCTATGGCATTGAATTTTTCAGCGTGACTCTACCTATCCAACTCCTGTCCTACACATGGCTATGTGTATATTCCATACAAAGGTTCAACTGTATTTCTATTCTCCCAGAATTTAGAGTTCAGAAGTTGGTAAGCCACAAGATATCAGAGTGTATAGCGCAGATGTTGTTGCTATGCTCTGCTTCTATAGTAAATGTGACAACAGTGAACCCCAACTAACCTGAACTGTCTTTTGAGCATGGGTATGTACTATTGTTGATATACAGATTGAACAAGTGGCTTTTTAAGTCTTCAATGACAGTTCTATTACTTTAATTACCCTCAGTACTCTTTATGAAATTACGAGAGCCATCCAGAAAATGACAAGATGATTTGGCATAACTAAACAATGGGTCAAATGTATAAAATCCAAGCTTTGTCTTGAAGATTATAGTTTAAGTTAAAGCGAAAGCTTTAAGATTACTCTACAAGATTAAGCTTTGGCTTGTTCAACTCATGCATAAAAAAAATCTTAATCTATCAAGCTTTCGCTAGATGTTTTCCCAGCAAACGCTTGAAATACGTTGCGCGCGCAGCTGTCGTCTGCCAAGTGCTGCCACTCATGTGTACTGCACAGAAGTGTTTTGCGAATACGATACCTAACCTTTAAGTTATATGTGTAATGGCAAGTATGGCAGACGAAGTGAATATTCAGAATACGTTTGTAACAATTCTTAAGCAGTTTCCAATACTGTTGAATAAATCTCAGATCCCGAGCATCAAAGAAGAAAAGAATTAACGCTTTGCGAACCGTCTGCGTCAAGCTGGAAGAAACTTTAGGCAGAAAAGTAACTCCACAGCAAGTGCAGAAAAAGCTTCAGAATATGAAGACTGAACTAAAAAGAAAAACTAACCGTAAAGCCACGGGAAATCAAAAAATAAAGTTAAAAAGGTGGGAAGAAGAATTTCTTCAACTTCTTGATGGAGAAAGCAACCCAATCATTAGTAGGATTCCAGGTAAGAATAAAAATAGATCTCAGGAGCCAAATTTAAAAGTTTGTAGTATCCTTTGGTTTGTACTATCAAGTGCAATTTCAAACGTATTCTGTAATGTGATACATGTTACATGTAACTGCTATAAAATATAAATATATTGGAAAATTACAGTGAATATTAAAGTACATAACAAAATAATACTACTTTGGGGGAAAAACGGACTGTTTCAAATGCACTTTTTGCTTCATAATAAATTCTATCAGTTAATTCAAAATCTTCTCGGGCTTCTAGCCAGGTAAAAACTTGGCTTGACACCAACGTTTCGAAGAAGATGCACTTCTTCGAAACGTTGGTGTCAAGCCAAGTTTTTACCTGGCTAGAAGCCCGAGAAGATTTTGAATTAACACGTCGCCAGGAAAGCTTCAGTTCTTATTTTAAATTCTATCAGGTTCTTAAAGACGCTTTTCAAAGGGGTTTACATATGACTTTCCTGTAAACAGCACTAAAATTGATGATTTTATTTGCCTTTATTTCTGCATAAAGATTGCACATGGATGCTGCTGAGTTTACCATTTATATACGTTTTATTGGGAAACTTTTGTTTTCATTGTGATGTCTCTGGTTTGAATAGTTACAAAATGTAACTGTCTATAGCTCTTGTTTGCTGGTGCTAGTTTTACTAGCTCATAATTTCTCCTAAGAAATGTAACATTTTCATGGGATTTGAAGTTATTTATGAGCAAAAATAGTCGCAGCATTTATATGTAAGATGTTAATCATTGAAAGCACAATGGTAATTGACATCATCCTTGTGCTACTGAAGAAATTTCACTCTGGATCACCTCTGAAAAAGCAGAGGCCTAGTGACGCTACTATCACATGGAGGTCAGCTTAACCTGTAAACACGACCTTGTATGTACTGACAGAAGAACATTGTTAGCAATAATCATGTCACAGCTGAACGACAATGCATTTCCAGGAAAGTAATGTGATATACTTACAGCGTCATCAACTCCAAACAAGTATATGCCACTAAGTAAATAAACCAAGTTGTTCTTTTAACTCCCTTGCGGCTAGTTTATTTAGTTTTTTGTTCTGTTTACTGTTTAGGTGGATGTGCTGTGGGTGGGGAAGGTTTGCAAGAACAGCTACCAAACAGGTTGAAGTTGAATCTACAAATAATGAGAGCATTGCCCCAAATTCCAATAAGATTGCTAATGAAACCGGTACACAATCGAATAAATGTAAATTACCTGAGACCCCAGAAACAAAACACCTGACTATGCATGCAGCAAGAGGAGATATTAAACAAACAGAGCTTGCTTCCAGTAATAGAAGTACAGGGATCAAATTTTATTCAGAACCTGTAACAACAGATGACATTTATATTTCACTCGAGCTGCATAACCATTTGCATTTGTGTGTATAAAGTTTAAGATTGCCATCAAACTTGAAATGTATAGTTTATATTCATAACAATATGTAATTTAATCATTTGCAACATGTTCATACAACAACTGTGAAGTTTCATTTCTTCTTTGCATTCCACGTCGTCTCCAATCTTCATTTTCATTCCTATCTTCCCCTTCTCCATACTCCTCTTCATTTTCATTGTTATCATCAACTTCTTCCTCTACATCATCGTCTCTCAGCTGTTTTGCGAAATTATACAACACAAAGCAACATACAACAATACGCGGTACTTTCTCCGTATGAATTCTGATGGTGTTCATCAATATAGGAAATCGTCTCTTTAATTGCCCGAAACATCTCTCTATTGTAACTCTACTTCAGGCATGTTGACGATTATAGTATTCTTCCACAGCATTCACAGGGTTTCTGTATGGAGTTAGTAACCAAGGAGCAATCCCATACCAGGAGTCGCCCAGCAGTATCGCCGTTCCGTCTTGTTCTCGCAATCTTTCAAAAATATTTGAATTTCTGAATATGCGGCTGTCATGCACACTGTCAGGCCACGTTGCGTCCACACTTGTAAACACTTCATCGGAACTGCATGTCGCTTGAACATTAATAGAACAAAACGTTTTTCTTTTTATGTACTCGTCGTCGTGTACTCGTGGCTTCAGAATTGGGACATGTGTGCAATCTATTGCTCCTATTACACTTGGGAAATTAAATTTATTTTGGCAGTCTTGCTTTGCAGTATTAACTTCTTGCAGTCGTGATGGAAATTTTATCCACTGATTAGCTTTTTCAAAAATTCTTTCACTCACATAATCGATGGTTCTACTTACAGTTTTTTGATGAACTCCAACATCTTCTCCGACACCAGTCTGAAATCCCGGGTCGCCGATGAAACTTAGAAATATTTGCATCCTTTGCTTCGATGTCAGTGCACCTCCTCGTGTTTCTGCGTTTTCTCCCAAGAAATGATGTGAAATTAACTCGACATTGTCCTCATTGAATCTATAAAATGATTTATATACACACTCTCTACACTGTCGCTTTACTTGATACACTTTTCTTCGACGGATATTCATGAACTGTGCCATTTTGTGGGATAAAACAACTCTTTAACACTTCTCTAGTACGAATCAAGTCACCTACTGAGGTAACTTGAAAAAAGTCCAGATTAAGCTACAAGAAGTGAAGCTTTCGCTTGTTTTATGCATTGGATTTGCACTCAAAAGTCAAGTCATTGCTGGAAAATTCAAGCCAAAGCTAGGCAGCTAGTTGGCTCCAAAGCAAACGCTAGACTTAAGTCAAGTCGAAGCTGTTTTATGCATTAGAAACCAAGATTACACTTGAAAATTAGCAAGGCAAAGCTTATGCTTGACTTTATGCATACCACCAAATAACAAAAGTTGTCAACAGGACTGCTTCCGTGGTCGAGTGGTCAGCGAGCTGACTTCCTGGCTGGGGTGGGGAATTTTTCTTTAGCCAGAATTATTCCCTATCCCCTACAGAGTCTGGAAGTATGTATGGGAGAGTGTTTGAGGAAATGAGGAAAATAAAATGATTTAAACTAAACATAAAAGAACCTACAGACGAGTTGTTTCTAGTGCAAAGCCCCTGATATGACCTTAGATGTTACAGGGGGCTATACAAATGAAAAAAAAAAAAAGTTGTAACACAATACTTTATTTATAAAGTTACGGTACCTTATTCTATTTTTCAACGTAATCGTCATTGCTATCAAGACATTTATTGTCACGTGGTACCGGTTTTTCAATGCAGATGTTCTACTCTTCCATCACTAAGGGTCTGAGCCAAGATGTCACTGCCACTTTGAGGTCTTCATGGCTGGGAAATCTTTTCCATCAAAAAGTCATGTACGGTGTCCAAAGTGAAACACTGGTTTTTCTTAATTCTTTTATCAATATTTGCTTCCAACTCTTCCATAACCATTGATTAACCCCCACTCTGGTCTTTATTTTACACACTAGTTCATCCTCATTACTCGTAAATTATGCGCCATTTCCTCACTGAGGAATGTTCATTGCATTATTACCACACACTTGCGTTGTTTGCCTATAAAATTTGATTGGCTGAACATTTTGTGCATTAAAAA
Organism: Hymenopus coronatus; assembly: GCA_030762935.1. NCBI lineage: Eukaryota > Metazoa > Arthropoda > Insecta > Mantodea > Hymenopodidae > Hymenopus > Hymenopus coronatus. Next base: position 137,158,221 of record CM060886.1, read on the forward strand.
ATGAAGAAGTTCCTTGGTAGTAGAAAAGTATAACACCGACATTGAAAAGCTGGTACCGCGTGATAATAAATGTCTTGACAGAATGAAGATTATGAAATAGAGTAAGATACTGTTATTTTGTTAATAAAGTTTTGTGTTGATAACTTTCATTATTATTTAGTTATGACAAATTGTCTGTCACTTTCTGGATAGCCCTCTTATTATACAATAATGTAGAGTTTTATGCTGAGCACTCCGTTTACCTCTTAGAACAGTAAGTTTATAATGCTATTCATAATAATGGGCTAAAAATTTACTGATATTCATGGAAATGGGGATCACACATTTCCAGATATATTTCTGATCATATTCTCTCCAATTTGACAATGTTCTAAATTCTGGAAATGTATAGCAAAACATTTTTAAGGTGAAAGATATCCAATGGTTGATTCACTTTTAATATGCACAGTAGATGAAGTGTTAAACTTTATTATCTTTTCTTTGGTTTGCAATTATATCCTTTGATACAGCTCAACAAGTACAACTACTCTTCTGAGGCCAGGACAAATTTCTTTTCTGAGTATTTCAGAAAGAATGCCAGTTAAATCAAGTCTTGGCTAAAACAGAAGGTGGGAAAACTGTTGTTCAGAAGTTAGACTAGTTCTTTTTACTTTTGCTGCACAGTGCATAGTGTATAAAGAAGGTATTGCATTCACCCATAAATTTGAAGCATTGGCTAGCAACCAATGAGAGGCAAGGGACAGAGTCATGCGGCCTTATCAGAACTGATGGCTCACCACAGCATCTTTTACCAAAGGAATTGCAAACAACAATGTAGAAAAAGAAAAATAGACCTAAGGTAACAGAAAGCATAAACCAATTCCAGCACCACCAGTAAAGAGTGGCACCAAAACCAATTGGTGGCCAATCAGAAGTGAGGGGATGGGGCAACCACCACTGCACTGCTGGTATATAAGCGAGCAACAAAGCAAGGACTGCACAAGAGCCCAGGAGCTCATGACGAGATGAACAAAACATTGGCAATCCCACGCAAGATGACACAGCCGTGGAATCCTACACATCTGTTTATTACTCTAGTTTCACTTTCTACATAGAACAACTGAACCTAGAGTAATAAACATTTAATTTGTACATGTAAACATTAAATACATTTACTCCATTTTCCCAAAAAATAACCTTAAATATATACACATAATATGAGGAGCATTCAAGTTATAAGACTTCTCATTGTTTTTCTCATAAGTGGAAACAGAGAGAAACATGCGGTTTGTTTTAAAGTAAGCAGGCACTCTTTATTAATACGTGACAGATGGCAGCACTGTATGGCATACAGAACCTCTCGTGGCACAGCGAGTGAGAATTGTTTTGCACACTTAAAATAGTAGAGGGTAATCATTTGTTTGCTCCATTTGCGTGGTGTGACACCGATTGAAATTCATCGCATTAAGTGAGACTGTATCATGGATGTGTCTAATGTGTGTTTGTGGGTGCGACAGTTCAAAGAAGGCAGAACGTTGTGTTGACAACAAACCTGGACAAGCCGGTCCGATGACATGATCAAGTGAGTGGAGAAACGTGTTTTGGAGTTTCGCAGAACAGATTGTCTCCACAGTTGGCATTTCCATGGGATCTGTGCAAACAATCCTGCATGACGATCTGAAAATGCGAAAAGTGTCCTCCAGGTGGGTGTCACAAATGCTGACGGATGACACAGCAGTTTCTTTGTGCAAACAATTTTGAAGTGAAACATTTATTCAAGATTGATATTGTGAGATCTCCTCTGTGTCCTTTCTGTACACTTAAAGAAGATATGGATGGACACCACCTACTGCGCTGCCCAACCTTTAGTCAAAATGGTAATATGACATAAAAATACTGGAATGCAAGGGAGCCAACTGCTCAACATTAGATACGAACCAACCACTTTGAAGTCACTCCTCATACTCCCTACTTACCTGGCTGACTTTTGGCTGTTTCTAGCGATGAAAGGCACTCTCTGCGCCGCTATTGCATCACAATTTTCCAGTGTCAAAACAGACTCCTAAAGAAGTGTTTGCAGCAGCCATGGAATCATAGCATCAATATTGTGAAAAATGTGTATGGCTGTAGGGAGATTATGTTGAGAAGTGACACAAGTTTCAAAAGTTTTGTATGATTACTGAGAAAAAGAATCGGAGGTGTTGTAACTTGAATGCATCTCATACTTCCATGGCAACAAATGGTTTAAATATTTACAATAAATGAACACCTCTGTTTTTAAAACAGCACCTAATGCAGGTAAATATAATCATAATAATTCATCTTACAGTAGTAATTTTCTAACCTGAGTTCAAAAGGTGGTAGAGATAATGTTTTTACAGTCAACTGACAGTAGCAGAGTGGTTAGGAACACGTAACCCATGGTAGATGTTTCTGACAAAGCATATGGTATTACAGACTTGGCTGTCATCAATCTGTAGAATGAGATTCAAACTCTTGTAAATGTAAAGGCTGGTTTACAACTACACAAGTTGAAATGTATTACAATTTGAGCATTCAAAACTCATGAGTAGTTTTCCTGGGCCCCAGAAACAAGAAAGAACCCTTACCAAGTTTTAACTCTCTTTTCATTTTCTCTAGCACATATGAACGATGTACATAGTAGACAGAGAAAGAAAAGCATATTTATAGAAAGGCCTCTGTGCGTGCATGCGTGCATGTATGTGTGTGAGTGTTTGCAAGCATGCATATGTGCATGTGTGGACAGCATAATTAAAAAACGAAAAGTCCGTTAAATGCCAAACTTGATGTTTAAGTTTAGTATCTTCCAAGAATGCAACACAAAGATTTTCAGGAAAATAACCTGCTCAAAACTATCTTTTACATGGAGCATTTTTCTCAAATTTTCAATTTTCTAAAGAATTGTTCTAACGGTTTTGATTAAAATACTGTTTATTAAAGATGTTTACATGGTACATAAAATGTATACTCTGAATTTCTTGAGAATAGCCCCTGAAGTCCTCTTCATTCTGAATGATTTTTGAATAGCTGGTAAACAATGAGACAAAAACATACTATATAAAACATTTAGATTTAGTTAAAACACATAATTTGTCATATACAACTTCTTTTTTGTTGTTGTTGTTGTAGAGCTACCATTTCAGAGATATCCCCTGTTGTAGGTTTCAATTTTAAAATACTAACTTTTCTCAAATGGGAAGCCCATGCACATTTCTTAACTCTTTTGTTTTACTGCTGCCCATGGAAAGAGAAAGAAATTTTAAAATTGCATAGTGACAGGCTTAGGGAAATTTGACTGATGCTTTAGCCTAGTACATTCCCTTATTTCCTTTTTACTTACACGGAAGCAAGCAATAAGACCATTTCGGGATTCTTCACATGTGTTGGAAGACTGCAAGAAATGTTTCTATGTCCAATGGTTCGGCAATACACATGTGCAAGTTGACAAAACCAACTGAAAACTGCGAGCCATATTGTGTCCTGCATAGCAGCCAACCTGCATAACTTTGATTCAAAACCACATGCTGGATTTTGTCAATCATTTTGGAGAAAGTCACTTCTATTGGACGTCCAGAAAGATGTTCATCATTTGTGGATGTAAGGCCATGTTTAAATTCATTTATCCAATCGTAAATTGTTGCAAACGCAGGAGCAGATGTGCCATGAACTTCATCCAACTCTGCTTTTATCCCTTTTGCTGTTAAGTCTTTTAAATAGTGTTAATCACCATATAAAACTCTTTTTTTTTTCCCCCCCCATCTTTCTAAATAAGCAAAGATTGGTGATTCAATCGCCTATGGCAACGAACCCACGTGATGGATATAGCTGAAACTTTAACTGCCATCTAGTAAGAGATAAGGCTACTAATACAAGCTTTTTTCATTGCTACGAGTGTAATTTCTTGGACTTTGTAAGGACTTAATGAGCACCCCTCGTAGCTAGTAATTTAGAGAAAAACAGTCACATCGTTATACAATTAGTGCAATAGCGAGTGGTGAACTGTATAGCTACTATAATTTGGCTGCACTGCATTCTTCAGAATAGCTACATGCCCTGTAAGTAAATAAAGAATTGTAAACCTTATGTTATGTTAAGAAAATGTTTTTGGCATGAAATCATAGTAAAAAGTGATTTTATATTCCTATTAGATAAAAAAATGAAAATCTGTACTTCAAAATAATATTCTGCTCAAGTTTGGACTTAGAAAATATTCCATGTCACATATTGAACAGAAGAGGCGACCATTTCTACTCATGTTTTATCTTGATCAGTATGATGTAGTTAGAAGAATGATCTTTTGTAAGAATAGTTTTTTTTTGCAGAACAGAGAGTAAATCATATGAATAGAGCACATCATATTTTTTAAATCCATTTCATTTTATGTGGCTTTAAGAGCTTGGTTATATTGCAATGGATCTGTTTGGTACGATACCTTGTTGATAGTATATGGTGAGCAGTGGCCTTTCAGAACTCGTCCATGTGCCTAGCATATGGCAATAGGGTGCCACAGCTAGTTGTCTTTACCATCTGTAGTCAGATGGCAGCACACAGCCAGACATTAAGACTTTAGCCTAGTTAGATGGCAGATTCAGCCAGCCCTCAAGCCACATCCTTATATACCATACTAATTTGCTCCATGACAAGCAGATAGCAATGCAATCACTATTACCACCTATTTTCAGTTTTACTGTTGTTCTAAACTCAAGGTGTAATTTTGACATGGTATTAAATATTCAATCCAATATTTACCTTGAGAAATCACTAGTGGAGGGAGAGAGAACCAGATTGGTTGGCTCATGGGTTTTGAACCCAGGACTTCCTGGATGTAGCGCACAGATGTTTTATATCTGTCATTATAGACTGTAATATCAGATCCCAAGTAATTAAAAGGTACTTGCCTTATTATTGAATCTTTTATACTATTTTTGATCTTATTTGATTTTTCCCTAAAAAGGCAATGGCTTTTCTTTTTTAAGTTGAAATATTTAAATTGTACAACATTATTTTTTCCAACTGATGTGTTGCTAATTGAATCATATTTTCATTTCCAGCAAATAAGATTGTATACTTAATAAATAAGATTGAGTCATACTTATTTGCACTTTAAATGTTGGAAAATATTAAAAAGGTTTTCAAGAACATTTGTCGTCATCTTCAGTGACTGGGTGACAAACGCCCTCTTTCTTGCTTCCTCTTCTATCGCGTCCTATTGCATCTGGTGTTAGGAGCACAGAGTTCAATGGCGAGATTTCAAAATTTATTACATTGTAGCCATTTTTGATGATGTGTATTTTTTCCCAGACCTGCAACTTTATTGGTGACCCAAGTGGTTTTAACAGTTTTATATTTTTACCAATTTGTGGCTTTAGGCCTAACTTGGTAGTGTGGCGTAGCGTGTCTGCCTTGCATTCTAGAGGTTGTGAGTTCAAATCTTGCTTAGGGTGAGTTACATGCATAAGTTTTTTATTTATTTTACTATTTTCTCTTATCCTGAGAAGATGAATTTTAAGTAACTTTAAGGTCTATGGACCTCATCATTTGAGCATCATTTCATCAAATTCATTCATTGTTCAATTTGGCCTACCCGGTTACACGACTTCATGCTAAAACAAAACAAAACATTATGGTATTCTGTCCAAAAGTGCTATTAAACTGTGGATTTGGCTATTTGCACACAGAAACATAAATAGAGAGAGCTTCAGTCACCCAGCTGCCTAAGATGAGAACGGATGTCCTTGAAAACATTTAAATGTTTTCTAACATTTAAAAGCGAAGGTGAGTGTAAATGAATGTGACTCAAAATTCCATCATGGAGACACTTTTGTTTGCTTCAGTCACCCTTCTCCCGTTCCCGGTTATTGTAAACCAGCCTTTGCTGCCCTACATACACCATATGAAAGCTAATCCCTGTCACGGTTTTCATTGTTCTTGCCAATCTTCACCATATGCTTTGCCACCCCATCCATGTTCTCACTCAATAACGCTGAGTAGAGTTCTCCAAATGTACACTTGCGTGGCTTGCGACCTTTCCACTCCAGAAGCATTTGATAGGCACACTCTCGAAAGCCTATAGACTGATACGAATGTTCAAGATTCACTAGCGCTTGTTCTTCTATTCCTAGCGAGCGTCCTAGGTTCCTCCAGTCTTTCCTCACTATCTTCGCTGAGACGTGCCACAGATCATGGTCATTCAGCTTACGAGGATTACTTCTGCAAAAGAAAAACAGTAAGTTCAATTAATTCCTTCCTTAAACTGATATAAAAGACAGTTGTATATCAAATATGGAAAATTTAGTGGATGGATTTCAGTGTTTCCAATGGAATACTGGGTAAGTCTGCTAAACTTTTGCATATGTGGTGCATACTGTAGATTTTAGTATGAGGGGCATTCAAAAGTTTTGTAAACAGCCTTCCATTATTGAACAATAATGGTTACAACAACTTACCTTAATCTATCAAAATATATAGATGCATGAGTTGAAAACTTTAATGCTCATATTCATACAATCTGTTGAATTCAATCCTGTGTCAATAAATGGCAAAAAATCATGGATATTCCTTAGGTTCTACAAGGTGTAATCAAAAAGTTTCCAGAATGAGGTAATAAACACTATACAACAGTTTGATTTGTCTACTCTGCACTGTCACTCTCAAAGCAGTCTCCTTGGGAGTTGATACACTTGTCCCACTGCTGGAAGTCACCTTCTTTAAATGTGTTCAGAGCCTTCTGTGATTTGCAATGGATGACATCAATGTCCTTGGAGCCACATTTTAAGTTGCGGCAACAGAAAAAAGCCAGCTGGAGCCAAATCTGGAGAATAGACCGGATGGGGAACAGTATTCAGTCAATTTTTATCCAAAATTGGCAAACAAAAAGGGTATCGTGCATTGTAACGATGCAGAAACCACTCCTCCAGCTGTTTGTGTTGTACATTCTTCCTTCATCTTTGCAGCATTTGTTTGTAGAACACTTGATTTACTGTTTGACTCTGTGGCACAAATTCCTTACGTACAATGCCTTTAATGTCAAAAAACACAATCATGATTGACTTCACACTGGATCAAACTTGTCTGGCCTTTTTGGGGCATGGAGATGGACTCTTCCATTGTGAAGATTGTTACTTCATTTCTACATTATACCATGTTTCATCACCAGTAATAATTTTCTCCATAAACTGTGGGTCATTTTGAAGCTGTTCTTTAGGCTCTGTACAGGCAATCACATGACTTTCCTTTTTGGTCATTTGAAAGCAGGCAGGGCATAAACTTGGCAGCAATTCTTCTCATGTGCAAATTGTCTTTCAAAATGCTTTGAACACTTCTAAAAGAGAGTCCTAATGAGCCAGAAAGTTTTTTTTTTATTGTAATGAACCTATCATTTAAGACCATTTCATTCACCTGATTTGATATTTTCATCAGTTTGCTGGAACAGGGTCGCCCCAAAAGATCTGCATCTTTAATTGATATCACACCACTTTTAAATTTTGAAAACCACTGAAATGCTTGAGTTTTGCCCATTATTTCCTCCCATAAGCTGTTCTTAACATTTCATAGGCTTCTGTTACAGTTTTACCGAGTTTAAAGCAAAATTTGATGTTTGTTTTCTTAGTTTTTCATAATCTGGCATTTTTTCTACACAGAAAAATTGCATTAGTTTGTTCAAAATATATAGCAAAACTTTAAATGTCATTAAAAAATTGAGTTATGTCTTTTTTATATATAGATGATATGCTAAATTCCAAAATTAAATTCTGAAAAATGGGGGTTGTCTTGTATTCGGATAAATATGGTTGCACTGTAAAGGAGGTAGTCCTAGTTATAAGCTCCTCAAGGGTTGCCTTTTCAGGTGCAGCCTGCTTCCTCTCTGCTGTTATCTTATTGTGCCAAAATATGTAATATTTCCCTGAGGCACTCAAGGTGTTAGCGATGACTTTCCCGACAAGCCCCTCCATTGTTGACATCTGCTGGTTGGCCACACCCCACTCAAGGTTGGCATTATATCTGGCTTGTTTCTATGTCCCTGTCGTAGCAAATATTTCTTTCTTTGAGGTCCGCACAGCTGTTATCCTAGCCTCCTCCAACCTTAGTGCTGCCATTAGTGCCTCATGGCTTGTCTTGTAGCCACCTTGTGTTTCAGCGTCACACACCTAATTGTGCTGCTCCTTCAAAAGTTAAATTTTTAGGCATTCATCTCAAGTCTAATTTAGGGTGGAAATCCCACATAAATGATATCTCTGATAAAGCAAAGGGATCCTTATATTATGAGTACTGAGCCAAACCATTAACAACCAATCTTTACTATCAGTGTATTATAGTAATATATATTCATTTATGAATTATGGTATTTTACTTTGGGACAACCATTCCTATACTAATAAGCATTTTAGTTTACAAAAGAGAGCAGTAACAATAATATACAAAAACACATGTAAACCACATTTTATTCAACTAGGAATCCTCATTCTTCCTTGTATATATATTTTAAATTGTTTACTATATATTAAGAAGAATATACAAGTTTATGATATCTGTGAACCCACAAGAAGCAGCAATAATATTTATTTTAGGACATGCAAATGTAGTAAAGCACAAAACAGTTTTGAAATAGTATCCATCAATTTAATAGTTTACCTGACAAAATTAACACATTGAAGCCCAAGCCCGAGCAGGTATTTCTGACGCTTTTAATACAATTCCACAACCTTAACTCGGTCTTGGACTAAGCAGCAAAGAACGTATATCAGCTATCGTTTAGCGTCTGATTTGTGCTACCATCTGTCCTCGCTTTAGTCAACTATTAGGAAATTTAGGAGAATAAGTAATATTGGCTGCTCTCAGGTAGTCACACCATTTTTCTTCTGTTTGTTTTGTGTTCTTAAATGTTAAAATGCTGCATTTTCCTCAATTTCTATGAACTGAAGCTGAAGTTCAGGACAAAAATGATGCTCTGGAAAATTCCAAAACCGAGGGAGAGTTTTTTGAACTTTCAATAAATGGAGTGTAAGCAGCTTTACGCAGATTTTTTCAAACTCATATTTGATACTTGTAAATTCAAAATAAAATATTAATACGGAAGTTACGATTATTTTCACTTGTTGAGAAATCCTCGAATACCAGATTGTGCCAATACTTTTTGGCAGATTTAATTCATGTACTACAAATCATAACTCAAAGTAAGCATACAAACCCTGGGTTTCTTGGCCCTTCAACTAAAGCAATGCCTGGGCTTCAATGCGTTAAGAAACTTACAATATCAAATTTAAGAGAGAGCTTCTAATTATTTTGAAAATCCTGCATGTAAGGCCCAGGAGTTTTATAGCATTGAATTTTTGTAAAACTTTAATTGACCTGGCATGTATAATGTTCTTGGCAATACACATTTTTCTATCTATCCAGTCAACAAAGGAGTAGGTAGCTTCCTGGTACAGTAACCAAGTGGCAGATTCTCTGGGGCTTTGTTCATCAGCTGTTTAATCACCTGAATCGTCTCTCCTAGCTGTTGCAACCTGGATTTGAAGTGACTCTGGTAAGCTGCAGCCAAGCGATGGTTTCCGAAGGCAGTTTTTTATGGCCTCCCAGATCTCTCTGGACATTGCATTCAGTACTTCTGCCACCCATCCCTGGAGGCCTATCAATTGTGCAGCTTCCTCTTCTGCTGACTATCGGTCGTGGAGGATGATGACAGTGAACTGTCCGCAGAAAACTTTGAAAGTGGATATTCCATTGAACATGGATGGTTTGACGCATGCAGATATTTTGCAACCTATCTGTCAACTCTTCTCTCCATGACATTAAGGCATTCCCCAAGGTCTTCCAGGGCATCAATGCATTGTCAAGGTTCTTCATCCTTTTTCTGAATTCTTCTATGACCTTCCTTTTTCATGCCGGCCAGGTGCCTTTTGATTTTTTTTTTTGTTTTGTATTTTTTTTTTGTATCTTTGATATCTCAGTCATCTATCCATCGCGCAATTCCCAGTAGTTTACTTGATTTCCATCTTCTCCATTCTGGATTCCATCTCTTCTCTTTCATCATCTTCTCCATTCCTAATTTCAGTTCATCCATTTCTGGTTTCATTTTCTCTTCCATCTTCTCCATGCTAGATTCCATTCCAGTTTTCAAGTTATTTATTTCCAAGAGTCAAGTTTTAATCATTGTGATGTTAAATCCCACGCCTGACACAGACTTAAAATCTCTTCTTTATTACTCCAACAAACAACTCTTTAGTTCTTCCACAGATTACAAATAAAAATCTATTTTTATTCAATGCTTTTGCAACAATTCTGCTCTATTGTTTCCTTCTGACGCTCACTGCATGAGCTTCCTGTTGAAACTGACTACTCCCTGTAGGGCTTGTTCTCCCTTTTTATACCTGTCAATGATGTAGCAAGAACTCACAAACTAAAAACTCAAATCTGATTAAAGAAACATCATAATGATGCTCTGTGCTCCACTTAGGAGTTATAGAAAATTTAACTATTACTAGTAAATGCCAAACTACATGAAGAAACTTACTATACACAAAACATAGACTTCTTTAAAACAGAACATTTATTCCAGATAAGTTTTTATAGCATAATTCATTTGCTACATATCCATTATTAGTAGTATTAATTTTTGAATATTTGGTCGTCCTTTCAGTGTTCAGTGTTTCTCTCAATTGCATAAAATTTTTAAGCCCAGTATAAACATCATCCAGTCTTTAAACATTTGGCTACTGCTATCTCCTTTCTACCCACAAGAAATGTGTGATATAACTATTTCTACAAAAGTTTATATTGAATGAAATAAAGTAGATAGAAAAATAAGCTTTATAAGAATATTTGTTATACCCAATCATAAATAAAAGACGGTATAGAAATGCATGTGAATGAAACAAATAACATTTTTTATAAAATTATATCTTTCCATGTTAAAGCTTATACAGTAAGTGTGCTACAAAACTTGGCCATCAGGAGCATGGTCCGTCTCCTGGTCGCACGGCCCATCACCCAGTCCCACTTGCGTGGACATCAAATAAAATAAAATCACATTAACAATTATCAGAATAAACACAAAACATTCCTTATCACAGGAGATGTTGGCAATGCTGACCATCTGCATCAATACATCTACAGCACACACATTAGCTCAGCTTTTGAAATAGTGTTAATTTCTGCCCTAATATTTTGTTTTTATTGGGCATTAGTTTTGTATACTTTATTTTTCAAGTTGCCCCATAAATAAAAATCGCATGCCGTAAGATCAGGGGACCGGCCATAAACCCTTACTAATGACTCTATCCTCAAAAATGTTCGCAATAAACTGTAATGATTCATCAGCTGTATGTGCGGTGGCAGAATCCTGCTGGAAATATCCAGACTGACATTCTATGTCCGTCAGCTGTTCAAAACATGGTGCCAGTATATTATTTCTATATGTTTCTCCATTTATGGTACACTCATAAAAATAGGCCCTATTATTTTTATCCATTTATTGCACACCACACCCAATTTTTTGATTATGCAAGGGAGTCTCAAGAATGAAATTGGGTTTGTCTGTAGCATAATATTGGTTATGTTGAGATGACACATGACCATGTAAATGAAACCATGCTTCGTCACTGAACAGTATTAATTGTGGATCGATTGTTCCATCATTAACATTTCTCAAAATTCAGTTACAGAAATTTACCTAGCTCTGGTGATCACGTGGTAGCAATTCCTGGACAACTTGGATGGTTGGAGTTTTAAAAGTTTCGTTGCTTTCCATGCTGAAGCTTTAAAAATGTCAGTTTCTTGTGTACTGTATACTGCATTTGAAAACACTTGTAAACATTCCTAATGTTACTCACATGTGAACTGAACAGAACTGATCACTTGTGATGACAGAACGGATGTAAGAAGTGCACGCAGGTAAATGTAGTCAAGGTCACACAAGCTGTCTTCCTGACAGCCAAGTTTTGCAGCAAACGTACTGTACTTGTACTAAGTACTTCCAGCCAGCACAGTGGATTTCTAAGTTTGGTTTAACAGGTGACGAAGATGCATCCTTCCTATCTATGTGGCAGTAATTCTAAATTCTGTATACATACCTGTGCTTCTCCGTAGAGGCAGACTGACTGCCACGTACAGGTTCGTCATCGTCATCACCTGAACTGCTGGAGATTGTTTCAGAAATGTCAGAGAATTTTCTCCGTTTAGAGGCACTACCACCACCACCACTATTGCTCTTTTTCTTCAAACTGGTATGTGTGCGTTTTCTGTTCTTTACTGCTTCTGGGTGTTCATCTAGTGGGGAGTCTGGAAATGACAAATTAATAACTGCATTTAACTTTATTTGGAAATAATAACAGCATGTCTGAATTTTGGGCAGCCATAATGATTAAGCTGCTCAGCAAGTTGTATCAGAGTGTAATGAGTAATAATCGCACGACTTTCTCTATTCACAACCATTTATTGTGATAGTTATAATTGTTCAACTTAAGTTTTTTTCTTTCTCTAATCCTTATTATAATATGTAGAGGAATTACACCCAAAAATTTTGTATCAAATTTCACTGGAAATAAATGTTTTGAGGCCTCTTGAACAAAAACTGCTTTTATAGAATTTGTGTATATGCATCTGAACAGCATAACTCAAAACCAAAAAGTGTCTCGTATATCACAATGGTATTTTAAATGGAGCATCTTCTAAGAATATGATGCAATGATTTTTAAGAAAATTGCTCCATCCCACATTAGCCTTTAAATGGAAAAATTGTATTACTCTCACTTTCTTAAAAATTCTGATTAAAATACCATATGTTTGATATTTTCATGACAAAAGAAATGTATATCTTGAATTTTCTGGGAATAGCCGTAAAGTTCTCATTATTCTGTATGACTTTTCTATAACTCATAAACCATAAGGTATACACAAAAACTTACTGCACAAGATATGTAAACCTTATTAAAATTAAAATTACAATTAATGTTCAATATTTATCTGCTATCATTAGCTATTTTGCAAGTATTGTATTTATTTGTGTTAAGCTAATACATACTACAGTATGACAGGCATTCAGCACAGGCTTTCAGCTTGTCAAACCTGCCTGTATAATTTCAACTACACACTTCTTCCAAGGATGCAACACAAATATTTTCAAGAAAATGGTCGAACCTTTGCTAAATTACTATGACATTACTTAGTAAACAAGTGCTCTATAGATTTAAGGATGTGTAAACATGAGTGTATATTAATTTTTAGGAAAAAACTTTTAGATGTGTTATATTAAGTATGTTGTCTAAATACAGAATCATATCCATTATTGTTGTTACAGTTACGCTATCGCCACCATCGCCGTCACTTTCTATCATCACATATACTGTACATTTTCTTCTCCATCTTTCCTGCTCGCAATGTGCATTTCTGTGCAAATTCAAATTAGGTAAATACATTTACGATGTGTTATATTAAGTATGTCATATAAATACAAAATTATACCCATCATCGTCATTACAGTTATGCTACTGCCACGTACCATCGCACCCATACCATACATTTCCATACCTCCCTCTCCGGCAACTGCTCAAAACTTAAGTACAATAAATAAATAAGGGTCTTAATCAGCTTAAGTACCCATTAGCTTGATAAAAATATATGGCAAACCTTCAAATTTCATTTAAAAATTCTTCATTTTATATACCTATGTATGTCTCTTAAACATGTCTTATGTAGATGATATGCTAAATTCCAAAATTAAGCTGTGAAAAATGGGAGTAGTCTTGATTTCGGGGTCGTCTTGTATTTACATACCTATGGCACATTCTCTGTATTTAAATTAATACGATTGTTAAATTTTGTGATATAGCATTTAGCCTCTATCGACTAACTTCGAAGCTTCGTGACAAAGTCTATGGATAGTACCTATTATTAGTTAGATGATCCTCATATATAAAGGTATGCATGAAGATGAAATAGAGAAAGCCATGTCAGCGTGACATTTATTTTGATCTATGTGAAGGAGATAGAAAAATCACAATTTATATGAAGTTACCTGTGTCAGAATCGTTATTGTCTCTGCTCCAAGGCCTGAAGTTCCAAAGTGTGCTAAGTCTCTTGGTAGCTGCCCGCACTCCCGAGGAGCCCTGGGAGGAGGAACCTTGGCCATCAGATTCACGAGAGCCCCCAGAGTGACTACTGCTGTCTCCTCTGTTGTCAGCTGCCATTCCCGAGTTATTCAGGCGCAGATCCCTACTTACTGCATACAAACCTTGTATAAACTCTTCTGGGGTACCACCACGACCATTGTACATGTTCATCATTGTCAGGAATGGGTCATCAGAGTACTAAAAAATAAATACATAACAGGTATATTATAACTAAAACAAAATAGTTCTGTTCACAACAGTAAGGTGGTAAAACACAGCTATCAATTATATGAGGAGCTTGAGTAATTCCTTAGAAAATCCAAGAAATTACACTCGAGCATCGAAGTAAGATGCAATAAAACGAGTTTTGTGCAGTGATTACACACTTCTATTTAAAAGGCTTAATCCAAAAGCGATAAAAGCTGAGTTGAAGTTCATTGCTTCTTCTGCTCCTGCACTTGCAGTAATCTACAATTTGATAAATGAGTTTAATTGTGGCCATACATCCACAAATGATGAACATCGTTCTGGACATCCAGTAGAAGCAACTTCCACCAAAATGATTGACAAAATCCAGGATATAGTTTTGAGTGATCAACGAATCAAATTTCACACAGTAGATGAGGCCACAGGCATATCACAAGGTACAGTGCTCTCAATTTTACACCAAAAATTAGGTCTGGCAAAGGTCTCGGCAAGATGGGTGCCACATTTGCTCTCAATGGAGAATAAAGGCAATTGTGTGCTGGTTTGGCACTTTTGCGTCACAATCCTGACAAGTTTCTGCATTGATACATAATTGTGGATGAAACATGGATACTACTGCACTCCACAGACAAAAGTACTGTCAAAACAATGGGTTTTTAAAGACAAACAGGCTCCGAAGAAGGTAAAGGTGGTGAAATCTGCAGATGATTTCGGTTTTTTGGTATGTATGCGGAATCATCTACGTTGATTACTTGCAGAAAGGAAGAACAATAAATGGGGAGTATTATGCATTGTTATTGCACCAGCTGAACGGACAACTTAAGAGAAAACATCATCTGGCAAAGAAAAAGATTCTCTTTCATCAAGACAATGCAAGGGTGCACACTTGCGTAGTTTCAATGGCAAAAATTATAGAATTATGGTTCAAATTATTACAACATCCACCGTATTCACCAGATTTGGCTCCCAGATTTTATTTCCAAACTTGAAAAAGTCGACGGAAAACAATTAATATCTAACGAAGAGGTCATCTTCCAGAAAGATGCCTATTTTTAGGGCCTTCCAAAATTGTAATTTTTGGAAGGCTTAAAAATAGTTGGAGAAATACTGGGAAAAATTTACTGAACTAAAAAATAGATTATGTTGAAAAATAAAAAAAAAACAGTCTACTACCAAAATTAATTTGTTTTTCTACTGTTTTCTAAGGACTGATTAAATGCCCCTCGTAGCACATAGGACCTCTCTCTGTCCTTGTCCAAGCATATCTTAAAACTTACGAGACCATACACTGTGTATTAAAGTTTTATCCAATTTTTGTTTTGTTTTGTGGCCCCAACATGAATGTGTTTTCTTTAAACTGCAGTGAAATTAAATTGAGGTTTATGTACATATGGATGATGCTCTTTAACTGTTCAGTTCTTAGCACCCCATTCTATATTGGGAATGAAAGATCGCTTAAGTTTGTTCAGAGGCCTCTTTATCAGGCTTTTTATGTGCCATAAATCTACAACATGGCACCAACAGCTTTACTTTCCTTCCAAAGGAAGCCCTGCTAGGACTTTTATGCCCAAAAAGATCCATCCCCCTCCGCCAGGTTTGAACTAGTGACCTTGGGAAGGCTAGCATATTACACCAAGACTGCGGAAGATGACCAAGCAACCTATGGAATTTATTATTAGAACCAGTTAAAAAATTCAATGTCACAGCCAGGATTTGAACATGGTTCTCCCGCTCTCCGTGCGGTGGCCTTAACCATTAAGCGACTGTGACACTTGTCAGTATGGCATTCAATTTTCCAACTGATTACATATGTTTTACCCGGTTCAACCAACCGGTATGTCTCACTTCAGAGAACCACCTTAATGGTGACTTACAACGTAAGTACTTAGTATCCAGGTAATAATAACTATGTTCATGCCAATGGCCTGTACTAAGTACTTAGGGATAGGGATGCTCGGAAATAAGGCTTTCACATCCAATGTTACTAGTTTTTCTGATTTGTATATTTTTGCCAGAGTTGGGTTGTTTGGATTTATTCTGCATCTCTGGTTGTCTGATACATAGTGACTTCTTTGAGTGTTCTTTTAAAGTTGTTTATGTGTAATTTGAGGGGATTCTTGTCTATCGGTAAACAGTCTGTGCCTTTTAACAACTCTTCAACTCTCTGTATGTAGTCGTTTTTGTCAAAAACCAATAGACCATAGAGAGTGAATATCACAATCACAAAGGTTTCTTGTCTCTCAAAGTACAGGTCATGTATGATTTAAAAGAGTGTTTCACCACTGTGGGCATTAATTTAGTTATTTCCTGTAACTCCTAAATGGAGCATAGGACATCATTACGATGTTTCTGTGATCGGATTTTAATTTTTAGTCCATGAGTTCGCCGTTATGAGCCATGGTGATGAGGGATCAGCGGATCAGCTCGTTGCCCACAGTTGGCATTGTAGGACAAAATCATGACTTGCACATGTGAAATGGTAGAAATTTGCCTAGAAACCTTCTTTGAAGGTATGAGATTCTTTTACATGCAAATAAACATTACAAAGGACCACCGGCTTTACTTTCCTTCCAAAAGAAGGCATGCCAACAATTATTGCACCCTCAACCTTCGGTTTTAGAGGCTAGTACAGTAACTACTACACCATAGAGGACGACAGAAATTAACCTGTTGTGTTAAGTTTTAAATGAGAATGGCCATATTAAAAATAATTGAATAGAAGTGGAAGCACCCGATAATAAGAAAAGGTAAATTATTGAAAAGTAAAACTTTGACATAGAAATATACTTCTTAGCATTAGTTATTATTTATGCATACGAAATAAAGTACATGCAGTTCTTTCAAGCTTTTCTTGTAGGTAAAGCCAAAAGTAATACTACATCTTAAAGTATCGATCCCATTATATCTTAGAAAAAAAATGGTAAATGGCTTGTTATTTATGGTCGCTCTTTAACTACTGTGGTTCTCAGCATCCCATTCTAAATTGGGCATGAAAGGCCACTTAATTTTCCTTAGAGGCCTCTCTATCAGACTTAAGGATTTTTACGTGCTGTAAATCTAAACACGGGACCAACAGCCGAAAAAGATCCATTGTCCTCTGCTGGGTATCTTAGAAAAGCATAAACACAGCATATAAATGAGCAAGTAAATTAACATATTTCATAAATAGAAGTCAGAAAAAGTGACATATTAATCAGAAAATATATAATTAAAAAAACAAAAGAGCTAAATATTAAAGGACAAAGTTTGGTGACTAAAAATATAGTACATATCTGCAAAAAAAACATAGCAGTTAATAATGTATATGTAAAAAAACATATAAGTAAGGTTTAAATGCACTGCCACTAGCTTGAACTATTACTTATTATTCCTTACCTTTAGTTTACATTTGATTTCATTCTTGGTGAATCCAATGTACTGTGCAAACTTTTTCCAGTTATTTCCATCAGTGATCTGCAGTGATGAAGCCAATTCCTTCATAGCAAATACTGTCCAGCGTTCACATCCAACAGGTAGTGTAACTTCAGACTCCAGCCCTGTCTGCACAAACAGAAATATCTCGTCTCACAAGATGTTTTTAATTAAATTACAATATGTGGATGACTTTGTGACGTGATGTGTCCTAATCATAGATTGACCCTATAGTAAATAATTCCAATGCTGAATCTGCTTAATCAGCTGCACTGTAGAGCTCAACCATTACAGGGGGGTAGCTCAAGGGCATGTCAGTATTATTCAGATTATACATTAAGATGTGGCAGGGATGCTGGCTTGGTACAGGTCCAGCAACTCTCACATCAGTATGTCTGATAACTTACCTTGGTTAGATTGAATTCAAACAGTGGATCTTTTCCGGCTGTCAAGATGCGTTCCACTACCACCTTTCCAAACGTACCACGGTCCACGTTAACATCAGGTTTGAACCTAAAAATAATAAATCTGTGCTTAACACTAACTTTCCTGTTTATCTTTTTTAACATAAAAATTAAATCACACATCTTGAACTTTAATGAGTAATTTACTTATGAAATATAAAAAAAATTAATAATGAAAACTTTAGGACCAGCCTCACACTAGCTTCGCTCTACACATATAAGAGCCATTACTTCTTTCTCTCCTGTCACGATATTGTGTTGATATGATTTTATTTGCCTTGGTCTAGCTGAGCAAAGAGATTCTTGACGCTGCAACTTGTTGCGAAGGAATGCAAATATCCTTAAATTACAGTCGCCGCAATGGAAATCTTTACATGGTAATAAAAACAACAAACACTGACTTTACATGGTTTTAAGTTTAACTTCTCCTTACAATCCTGGAAATGTGAATAGCATCTGCTGCATAATAGTTATGATTATAAACAAGTTGATGCAACTGCAGCTACTCACAACAATAGCATGATACTTATGATTATAAAAAAGTTGATACAATATGTTTTATTAATTTGTTGAGTTGGTTTTTTAACACTACGTCACATTGTTATTATGAGGGACTAGTTTCGAAAGCCTATGCTTTCATTTTCAACCTCACGGGTCCAACTGCCATTGCTGGCTGCATTTACTTGTACTCTCTTCTCTGGTGGCGAAATTATGAACTTCTTAACTAAGCTGTCTACTGGCAGGATTTCAAAGTTTAATAGCCAATCTTTGTTTTTCCATATGAGGATG
The DNA here is from genome assembly GCA_030762935.1 of Hymenopus coronatus. Lineage (NCBI taxonomy): Eukaryota > Metazoa > Arthropoda > Insecta > Mantodea > Hymenopodidae > Hymenopus > Hymenopus coronatus. Next base: position 137,177,200 of record CM060886.1, read on the forward strand.
TTTTCCCAGGTTGTGAGTTCATTGTGGTCTGACATGGTTTTAAGCAATTTTGGATTTGGATCTAGATTGTGGTTTTCTTTCCAAAAGTGAAATGCTACTGCCGATTTGTCTTCTTGTTTCAATTTTAGTTTTCTAAAGTGCTCTTTGGATCTGATTTTTAAACTTCTTTTGGTTTAACAATTAAAATTTAGTTGAGTCGATTTTGTAACACTACATCACTTACTTTTTTATTTCGGAAAACATGTTTCAGAAGCCATGTGCTTCCATTGTCAATTCCTTTGGTCGACTACCGGCATCGCTTGCTGTGGTGGTTGTCTCTGTCCCTGGTGGTGGTTTGATGAACTTCTGGATGAGTAGATCGCCTGGCGGGATTTCAAAATTGAAAACCCGGTTCTTGTTTTTCCAAATATATATGTTTTCCCAAACTTTTAATTCTGTCTTCCTTGTGATGTTTTTGAGGATTTTTGGGCTTCTATTTATAGTGTGTTTCTCTTTCCAAAAATGCCAAGCTACTGCAGATTTTTCTTCTTGTTTGAGTTTAATATTTCTGTGGTGTTCTTTTGCCCTGGTTTTTATATTTCTTTTTGTTTGGCCGATGTAGATTTTTTCACAGTCATTACAGCTGAACTGATATATTCCTGGTTTGTTTTCTTGTGGGATATCATCTTTTAATTTGGAATTTAAAATGTTTTTTATAGAGTAATTGTTTTTAGGGGCTAGAATGATGTTATGTCTTTTGAAGATCCTCTGGAATTTGTAGAAAGTTGTAGGGTGGTATGTAAACTTCTTGTAGATCTTGTTTTCTTTCTGGTTTTGAGTGAGTGTGCTGACTTCTTTAATTCTCTTTCTATTTTTGGCTTTATTAACTTTTTTGTACACCAGTTCTGCCCGAAATCCATTCTCTGTAGCTATGTCCAAAATTTTATTAAGTTCACATTGGTATTCTGTTTTTCCCATTGGTACATTTACCAATCTGTGTGTAAGGCTGTTGAGTAAAGCATGCTGATGGGGAATGGGATTGTAACTCTTTTGTTTTATATAGCTGTTGGTGTGGGTAGGTTTTCTGTAGATGCCAAATGTAAGGTGATTATTAGTTTTTATGATTTTTAGGTCGAGGAATGGTAGTTGTCCATCACATTCCTTCTCCATTGTGAACTTTATAGACTTTTCTTGCATATTTAGGAGTTTTAGAGCATCTTCTAGGTGTCTTTCTGGGACTATTGCAAAGATGTCGTCTACATAGCGGTACCATATTTTGAACATCCAGGGGAATGCCTTTTTAATCCTAGTTTCCATAGTGCTCATGAAGAGATCTGCTAATATAGGGGACAGCGGGCTGCCCATAGCTAAACCAGATGTTTGTTTGTAATATTTCCCGTTAAATGTGAAAAAATTTTGATTTATGCACAGATTCGTTAATATGATGTATTCTCGCACTTCTTCTGTTGTTTTTCCTATTGCAAGTAACCAATTTTTGATGTGGGATTGTATGCTTTCTGTAGGTATGCTTGGAAACAGAGCAGTAACATCAAAGGAAACTAACATATCGGTTTTTTCCAATTTTATGTCTTTAATTTTTTCGATCAGATCTAGAGAGTAGTTTTTTATACTTGCTGTTTCAAATTTAGGGAAGGAAGAGAATCTGTTTGTTAACCATTTTGCTAGATTATAAGTAGGTGCACTTATATTGTTTATAATTGGTCTCATTGCATTTCCCGGCTTATGTATTTTTGGAAGGCCATAAATTCTGGGCAGAACTGGATTATCAACTTTAATTTTGCATTTTTCTTTTTTGTCTATTAGTTTACATTCTTGAATACTGGCATTTAATTTAACTATACATTGGTTTAGAGGGTTCTTTTGTACTGTAGAGTATTCTTCTTTTTCTAAAAGTGTTTCCATTCTTTCTACATATTCAGTTTTGTCCATAATTACTATTGTGTTTCCTTTGTCTGCTTTGCTAAAAATTACCGGTTTGCTTTTTAATGCTCTTATTACATTTTTTTGGGGGTTAGTTTTCTTTTTGCTTTCTATTGTTTCGATAATTTGGCAACATTCACTTTTTATTATGTTTTTATCAATATCATTTATGTGCTGGGTGGCTATTTGTACGTCCGCAATGTAATCGTCAATTTTTTCTGAAAAATCGATGCAAGTTTCATCCCTTTGTTTAAGAAATCCAGTTCTGATTTGGTGAAATTTTGGTCCGATAGGTTTTTGACGTTCATTTGTGGTGTGGACTTTTGAATTGGTTTTCTTTTCCCCTGTTCTTTGCACAGCTTTTCAAGTTTACGTTTTTGCGTTAAAGTTTTGTTTCTCATTTTGATGCTTAATTTAGCCAAAAGATTGTTTTCTAAATTTTCCCAAATGATGCTTCCTAATTGTTTGGTTAGTTTCAAGTGTAATTCATATAGCTGTAATTCTACTTCACTCCTACTTTTGTAATGTTTGTTCTTCTCCATTTCCAAGACTTTTTTGACGACTGCTTTTTCTAGTTTACTATTGTTATCATTTTTTATTATTTTTCTGACAAATTTTGGCGTGGCGTTTTTAATTCTACATAAATTTAGAAAGCGGATATCCGCGGCTAATTTGCGTTTCTTTTCTTGTAGTTTTTCGAATAACTTTATATCTTTTTTGTGGTTGGTTTCGTTAAAAGCCTCGTAAATGAATATTGAATTTGATCCTACCTTTGTAGCGTCCATTTTCTGTTCCTTTCACCACGTGTTGTGTATGTTTACGGCAGTCTACGTCCACAAGGTTTGTATTCCGTGAATTATCCTGATATATGGTGGACTTTGAGACAGTGATGTGTTTTAACAATTAAAATTTAGTTGAGTCGATTTTGATAAAAACATAATAAAAAGTGAATGTTGCCAAATTATCGAAACAATAGAAAGCAAAAAGAAAACTAACCCCCAAAAAAATGTAATAAGAGCATTAAAAAGCAAACCGGTAATTTTTAGCAAAGCAGACAAAGGAAACACAATAGTAATTATGGACAAAACTGAATATGTAGAAAGAATGGAAACACTTTTAGAAAAAGAAGAATACTCTACAGTACAAAAGAACCCTCTAAACCAATGTATAGTTAAATTAAATGCCAGTATTCAAGAATGTAAACTAATAGACAAAAAAGAAAAATGCAAAATTAAAGTTGATAATCCAGTTCTGCCCAGAATTTATGGCCTTCCAAAAATACATAAGCCGGGAAATGCAATGAGACCAATTATAAACAATATAAGTGCACCTACTTATAATCTAGCAAAATGGTTAACAAACAGATTCTCTTCCTTCCCTAAATTTGAAACAGCAAGTATAAAAAACTACTCTCTAGATCTGATCGAAAAAATTAAAGACATAAAATTGGAAAAAACCGATATGTTAGTTTCCTTTGATGTTACTGCTCTGTTTCCAAGCATACCTACAGAAAGCATACAATCCCACATCAAAAATTGGTTACTTGCAATAGGAAAAACAACAGAAGAAGTGCGAGAATACATCATATTAACGAATCTGTGCATAAATCAAAATTTTTTCACATTTAACGGGAAATATTACAAACAAACATCTGGTTTAGCTATGGGTAGCCCGCTGTCCCCTATATTAGCAGATCTCTTCATGAGCACTATGGAAACTAGGATTAAAAAGGCATTCCCCTGGATGTTCAAAATATGGTACCGCTATGTAGACGACATCTTTGCAATAGTCCCAGAAAGACACCTAGAAGATGCTCTAAAACTCCTAAATATGCAAGAAAAGTCTATAAAGTTCACAATGGAGAAGGAATGTGATGGACAACTACCATTCCTCGACCTAAAAATCATAAAAACTAATAATCACCTTACATTTGGCATCTACAGAAAACCTACCCACACCAACAGCTATATAAAACAAAAGAGTTACAATCCCATTCCCCATCAGCATGCTTTACTCAACAGCCTTACACACAGATTGGTAAATGTACCAATGGGAAAAACAGAATACCAATGTGAACTTAATAAAATTTTGGACATAGCTACAGAGAATGGATTTCGGGCAGAACTGGTGTACAAAAAAGTTAATAAAGCCAAAAATAGAAAGAGAATTAAAGAAGTCAGCACACTCACTCAAAACCAGAAAGAAAACAAGATCTACAAGAAGTTTACATACCACCCTACAACTTTCTACAAATTCCAGAGGATCTTCAAAAGACATAACATCATTCTAGCCCCTAAAAACAATTACTCTATAAAAAACATTTTAAATTCCAAATTAAAAGATGATATCCCACAAGAAAACAAACCAGGAATATATCAGTTCAGCTGTAATGACTGTGAAAAAATCTACATCGGCCAAACAAAAAGAAATATAAAAACCAGGGCAAAAGAACACCACAGAAATATTAAACTCAAACAAGAAGAAAAATCTGCAGTAGCTTGGCATTTTTGGAAAGAGAAACACACTATAAATAGAAGCCCAAAAATCCTCAAAAACATCACAAGGAAGACAGAATTAAAAGTTTGGGAAAACATATATATTTGGAAAAACAAGAACCGGGTTTTCAATTTTGAAATCCCGCCAGGCGATCTACTCATCCAGAAGTTCATCAAACCACCACCAGGGACAGAGACAACCACCACAGCAAGCGATGCCGGTAGTCGACCAAAGGAATTGACAATGGAAGCACATGGCTTCTGAAACATGTTTTCCGAAATAAAAAAGTAAGTGATGTAGTGTTACAAAATCGACTCAACTAAATTTTAATTGTTAAAACACATCACTGTCTCAAAGTCCACCATATATCAGGATAATTCTTTTGGTTTGTCCTATGTAGAACTTTTCACAATTTGTGCATTTAATTTGATATATTACTGACCTATTTTCTGGTGGAATTTCATCTTTTATTTTTGAATTCAGTAATTTTATGACAGAAAATCTGTTTATTGGAGCCAGGGTGATGTCTTGTTCTTTGAAGATTTTTTTGAATTTTCTAAATGCTCGGGGGGTGGTAAGTGAATTTTTTGAATGTGTTGATATTGTTTTTTCCTGCTGTTAGGGTAGTTATTTCTTTTACGGTTTTTTTCTGCTTTGCTTTGTTTAGTTTCTTGTACACAAGGTTCTTGCTGTATCCATTTTGTTCTGCTGTTTGAATTATGCTTTTCAACTCTTTATTGAAGTCGGTTGTGCTCATAGGTACATTTACTAATCTATGTGTGAGGCTGTTTATTATTGCATGTTTGTGTGGTAATGGGTTGTAGCTTTTATTTTTAATGTAATTTTCTGATTGAGTTGGTTTTCTGTAGATTCCAAAGTTTACTTTTGTGTCGTTTCTGATGATTCTTAGGTCTAAGAATGGGAGTTCTCCATTGGTTTCTGTTTCCATTGTGAATTTTATTGTTTTTTCCTGTATGTTTAATAATTTTATGGCATCATCTAAAAGTCTACTTGGTACTATTGCAAATATGTCGTCAACATAGCGGTACCACACTTTGAAAATCCATGGGTATGCTTTCTTCATGTGCGTTTCGAATTTGCTCATAAATAAATTTGCCAAAAATGGAGATAGAGGGTTGCCCATAGAGAGTCCTGATTTTTGCCTGTAATATTTACTATTGAAGGTGAAGTAGTTTTGTTCAATGCACAAATTTGTTAGCTGTATGTAATCTTCTACTTCTGCAGGTTCTATTTCTGCTGTATTTAGCCAGTTTTTTAATAGGTCTTGCAGTTTTTGTGTTGGGATGCTAGGTATAGTGCTGTAACATCAAATAAAACTAAGGTGTCTTCTGTGTCTATTTTTAGATCTTTGAACAATGAACTCACAACCTGGGAAAACATCCTCATATGGAAAAACAAAGATCGGCTAATAAACTTTGAAATCCCGCCAGTAGACAGCTTAGTTAAGAAGTTCATCATTTCGCCACCAGAGAAGAGTGTACAAGTAAATGCAGCCAGCAATGGCAGTTGGACCCGTGAGGTTGAAAATGAAAGCATAGGCTTTCGAAACTAGTACCTCATAATAACAATGTAAGTGACGTAGTGTTAAAAAACCAACTCAACAAATTAATAAAACATACCACATATATGTTATGTTTAACATCATTCAAAGAAAAAAACATTCAATAAATCCACAACATGTCAAACGTTAAGAGTGTTTATCTGCTCTTATGTAGCAGCTGCCACTTCTTAAATTTTAAATTTATATGATAAATAATAAGAGAAATTTAGAAACAAGACTGAAAGAGCATCTTAGAGCAATCAAATACAATCAGAAAGAAAAAATCTGCTGTTACACACTGCTTCTGGTCATCAAATCAGAAATAAATCAGTACATAAGACTTATAAAACTTGTGTCATATACAGCAGATAGATATTTGGAAGTTTCTTTGCCTGTATTTCAATCAATATCAAAGTTGCATTAGATAACAGTTATTTATCTGCATTATGCAAAAAGAAAATAGTTTAATAACACATAAACATATTCTTTTAACACTAATTCTTAGAATTTTCTCCATTGGGTCATTATGACCAAAGTACCAAGAGTGTGTGCTATTTTTAAGGAGAACAGAAGGTTTAAATGAAAACCACAAAATGTGGTTCCAATTAACAAATGTAACTTTACCTCAAAGCATACTGTTTTTCAAAATCCCTGCCTCTGAAGTCAGGTTCTAATTTTTCCATTTCTTTATCTTCTCCCGCTTCAACATCTGCTTCAAACATCTGCGAGCGCAGTCGTACGAGAATGCGACCAGGACGTACTAACTTTGGTTTTAAACTGGCTCCTACTCTATACCTGTAACAATTTCAGTATTTTTTACAACATATGAAACTAAAACATTAATGGGAATGCACAGTGAAGTAACTAATTAAATAGGTTTTATTAATTTGACCGTCACTGTCACTAAATTCCTCCAAACATCAATCAACTAATTAAATAGGAGTAAAAACATAGATTGCACTCAAACTTCACTCTTGAAATAAAGTAACTTACTTCATTACATGTTTCAGTGGCTTTTGCCACCATTTTCAACGTGGATTCACTGAAACACTACTTGTCTCAGTATATGTAGCACCTGATTTTTAGGTTCTGGCCTATTTTATTCCTGACCTCTTACTGTCCAAATTTCAGTTTATTTCAATGTTTTAGGTGTCAACGAGTAACATACTTTAAATTCACCTACTTTGATCTATATTTCTTTACAGAATCTAAAAACACCTAATTCAATATTTAAGCAAATTAGGTTATTTGCTTTGAATGCTCTTTTTTCAAAGGAAAGATCGTCCGAATAAGGAAAATGTTAAAACAATTATAATCTTATGAAATCTTGTGTAGTATTTTGGCATAATAATACTGAGGATAATGAACTAATTATAAAGTTGAACTTCAATTTATATTAACATAATTAAAAATTGTACACTTAAAACTGGAAGAATCAACTCTCCCCATTACAGAAGTGTTGCTAGACAAAGTGGTTCCTATCAGAAGCATATCTAGAATTTGGCTCTGGGGGGGTTTAAGTTTCCAGGAGTTTGGAATAACTCTCCCTCCTCATCACGCCAACATTTAAAACAATCTACAATATTGACAGTCCTCCATGGTTTAGGAGTAACACGCTAACCTCTAGTTTACAAGATCACGCGTTCAACTCTGGCAAAGGCGATGGATTTTTTTTCAGGCATAAAAATCCTTAGCATAGCTTCCTTTGGAAGGGAAGTAAAGATATTGGTCCCATGTTGTAGATTTATGCCCTCAAAACATAAAATGGCCTCTGAGGAAAATTAAGTGGTCTTTCACGCCTAAATGGGATGCTGAGAACTGTAGCATTAAAGAGTTCCATAATTGAAACTTACTTTTCTTTTTATATAATCAATGGACTTATTTTTATTTTTTGACTTTTTATTTAATTTTAGACGATATGGCAGATTAAAAAATAAAATTAAAGGATTGAAAGAGTTTCAGTAGTAGATTCATTTGTGATCTAGTCAAGTGAATTCCTGTATTACACCACTTAATATTTTTTTTTAAAATTTAATCAATTATTCAACCTTCAAATTTTATGTTTAGCTTGTATTTTTAGGTTCTCTTTAACGTACAATGTTCATAATAGATAGTAAAGGTATTGCAATCCATCTAGACATTCAACGATGACATTTTATTGAAAATACATGTTTTGAGGGCACCTAAACCCCAGAAAAGTGTTTTTAAATTAAGATCTCTCTGTGTGTGTGAGAGAGCAGCACAACTAAACAAAAGTATTTTAAGTACTTGGTATTTGAGTTTAGCATCTTTCAAACATGTTAGAAGAAGGTTTTTAGTTAAATTCCCCATCCAACCCAAACTACCATTTATATGGAATATTTTTGAAACTTATTTTCTCATAAATGGTTCTAACAGTTTGGATTAAATGCCACAAATAAAATGTATATCTTGAGTTTTCTGGGAATAGCCTCTGAAGCCTTCATCATTCTGGATGACTTTAGCACAAGCAATAAACCATAAGATATAGATAAAAACTCATACAACACAAAAATGTAGATCTCATTAAAAACAGAATTTATGACATTTTTTGGAGTTCTTCCTTGTTAATGGTATAAATTTTCCAATAGTGCTTTTCTGAAATGGGAAGTCGTCATTCATTTATATTTTTACTCCTGACTATGTATAGAGAATGGAATATCAATATCATCATTACTTGGCTACCAGCTTTTAATAGATTTGACTATTGCATTAGCCTAATATATTCCCTTATTTCTCTTGTACCTACAAAGAAATAACTAATGAATATTATTCATAAACATTATGTGAAAATTTGTGATTATAATGAACTTGTTATAGATCTACTTTCCTAGTTCCTTGGCAGATATAGCTCCAGCCTTGGAATGACGTATCACTTAAAAAAAAAAATAAAATGCTCCAGAAACTGGACATGTACCGACTATTTCAGATACACCCCATAGCCTAAATGTTTCTTTATTGGTTTAAACTAGGGTTACCACCTTTTTAGTTTTACATTCCTGGACACTTTTTTTTTGGGGGGGGGGGGGTTGGACAGAGGGTGCATGGAAGAAATATTTTTGTATAGTACTTAGTCAATCGAATATCAACTTAATGTTATAATATTCAGTAAAGTTTTAAAAATAATGGACATTTACGAAGAAAATTTCTTATATTTACCTATCTTATATTTACAAATTGTGTCTCTTACACTGCATATTATTAAGCACAATTAACTGTATCTTTGATCATTGAAAGTTAAATGCATACTTCTTGTTTGATTTTTCAACCTTAACAAGCAAGGATTTAAACAGAAGTTAGTCATAAAAACTACAATATTTCATTGACTCAAAGTTGACTTTACATTGAATTTCTGCTTTAACCACTTTTACATCCAGGCTATTACGATTGTCAGTCCAAACATTTCATACTATGGAAAACACTCGTTCTGTAAATGCATTATTCATAGGAATAGAAAGAATATATGTACTGAACAATTACAAACAAATTTGGTAGGGAATCAATTCCAGCTTTTGCAAATAAGAAGTTCCACTTTCCACTTAAGTTTTGAAATAAACTCTGGAAGAACTTCCTTCGTTCCGCTGTTTGCCAAAGCAACTGATTATTGCTGCCCTCTATTATATACAGTCTTACTACAGTATTTTCAAACATATAAATAGCAAATTATTGTGCAGTTAAAAATATCATGGTGGAAAAATAAATCAGATTCCCAGACATATTAAGCCTGGGTCTGGACTCCGGACAAATTTCTGAATATCCAGACTGTCCGGAGTAATCCCGGAAGGGCGGTAACCCTAGTTTAAATGCAATTGGTTATTTATCATGTTTTTTAATTATAACATGGTTTATCTTAATAGTTTTATTAATGTTTGATACAATAATGCTTAATTTTTATTTTTCTTATTTCAATCTCCCAGTTCTGTAGCTCAAATAACAATGCAATTTGGTTTATGAGCTTTGTAGACTTTCTGTATTATGTATGGTTATTAAGTTTGATTTGCCTATATAAGTTGCACTGTATGTAACTTTAACGAAAAAAAAAAAAAAAATGTTCAATTGATTATAAAAATCAAATAAACATGGGTAAATAAGGTACTACAGAATGGGGCACAAAAACTGACTGCAAATACTAGACTGCTCACTGTCACCCGTCAGTTATTGTCTATTGTTGCGAAGCTGAATTGACTACGTTTTATAAATATACACCTTTGAATTAGTTTATTTGTTATTTTTTATTATGTAATCATTACATGTTTACCCATTTGTTGTATCTGCTTGTGGCGGGCAACAATTCATGTGTAGTTGGCTGGCAAGCAGTTTGTATGCGGGGTCAGGTTTCATGCGCTACCCATGCAGAAAAACAATAAAATTCTTTTTAAATAAAATAATTTAAGAATACAAAGCAGCTCTGCAAATCTTAGTAGAAACTTTACCCTTACTTATACAAGTATACATCCCAATGTCGTTAGGATTGATAAAATGAGATGTGCTTTGGTTGGGAATGAAACTTAAGATGCAGAAGCTCAGCAGTGCATTGTTTGTCTGATAGTGGATTGGTCAATTTAACATCCATTGTCACTTTCTGAAGTTGATCCAGTTGTTTTCCTTTAAAAAAGGAATAAATAGTACTGATACTGGTGTAAGCCTACCATTTTTCCCCACCGAAAAGGTTGTGATTAACTGATCAATTCTTTCTAAATATGGCATTAACATAACATTAGAACGAAGGAACCATGATATTGAATAAATATACTATACAATATCAGAGTTCCCACCATGCGCAATCGACAATGTTGATTGCATTTTTTACAGTGAACTCTATAATTAAGCTTTTTCTCTTCGAAGAAAGGATATCTATCCTGTAAATTGGATAGGCAGATGCATTTCCATTTAGGCATAATAGCTTAAGTTCTCGCAAATATCACAGCACATCAACTGTCAACAATATACTGCAAAAAGTTTGTTTGTCTTCATTGTTCACAGAACACGCTAAACAATACAACAATAAGTGAGATAAGTGCCGACTCAGCATTTCTCACAAGAAATGGCAACAATTTCAGTAAGGTTTTAATTTAGGAAGGCAGTGTCAAGAAACTACGCGACCTATTTGTGTTCCAACAAAAGATAAATTAATTAGCCTAATGGATCAACAAACCAGAGGAAAAGAGCACAAGTAACCATTCACTGTCATAATTATACCATGATACACATTACACTAACGCTATATGTAAGTAGCGCTGAACCAACAGACAGAGCAGTTGTACTTTTCCCTGGTTGGAAAGCAACTAACTTGCACAAAAAATCTTGTTTATATTAAGATAAATATATTCCTTTATTTCTGTGGGATAGCAGAAAGCTGTTTATGATGGAGAATTTCAATGAATGTGTTACTTTTAAGTTAAAAAAATGGAAGAACTTGTATGTAGGTTTCTTTTTTTTTTTGAGGTAAGGGCTTCTGGGGGGGGGGGGGTCCAGTCCCGTTCATCCCCCCCCCCATAATTACACCCCTGGTTCCTGTACCAAGTGGAGAATCTATAAGAAAGAAGTTAGAAGCTACTTTACTGTTCAGTCCAGCTTTCAAGGCTATAGCAGTTGCAATAGAGACACTACGTCATTTACAATGTTTTGTGGCACACCAGTTTCTTTTGTTCTATCTTCAGAGGCCGGCTAGCAACTGTTGGATGTTGGTTGTTTATGTTGACATCTGTGATGTACCATATCTATCTGAATACAAAGATGACCCCTATTTTTCAGAATTTCATTTTGGAATTTAGCATACCATCTACATAAGACATGTTTAAAAGAAAGGAATAGGCACCTATATAAAAAGAAGATTTGCCATATATTTTGAACAAACTAATGGACACAAAGTCCCTTAATTATTTACTGTACTTAATTTGAATGTGCGCAGAAATTCACACTGCAAGCGGGAGAGACGGGAAGGGAGGACAAAATGTACAGTACATGTGATGATAAAATGTAGTGGCAGCATTGCTGTTTTGGCGCTTATTTATAGATGCTATTTTCTGTTAAGACAACATACTTAATATATCATAAAACGTTTTACTTAGTTTGAATTTGCGCATAAATTCACATTGTGGCGCATATGCGGCCCAAGGAGGGGAAATGCACTGCTAATCTCTCTTTTTGTTTTACCGTTGACTTCCAATGCAACATACCTGCAATCTCCAGTGTGAAAGGAAGTCCTGTAATTTTATTTAAGCCAGCTAATCATTTTCCCGATGAGAATGCTCATAGGCTCCTTAACAGCTAATTGTCAGCACGAAAAGAAGTGCTCAAAATATGCCGCATACGTCACAACCTTGGTGATAATCTATCCATTTCCCCCAAGCTTTTCCACTGCTGCACCTGCAAAGTTTAAAACTTACTCTTTTCTATTATGGTATTCGGAAAACATATATTACGAATGCAGAATGACTCCCCAGTTCTGAACATTAATATTTTGGAAAAAACATTGTCTTGCATTCGGATAAATATGGTACTTCCATAACTGATTGGGTGGTGGCAATTCAAAATTCATTAAGCAGCATTTATGTTTCATGATTAAAATTTTTTCCAAGTATCCTGCTCTGCTGGGTATTTTGTAGGCTTTAAGAATGTAATGTTTGGTGTGATGTGATTGGTGGTCCAGAAGTGGTGTGAAACTGTTTGTATTTGATGTGTCTTATGTGTTCCTTAAGTCTGGTCTCCAAGTTTATTCTTGTTTTTCCTATATAGATTTTGTCATATTCTGAGCAACTGATTTGACAAACTCCTGCCTTTTTGTTATGCGTATTGGTGCTCTAAATTATTGAAAAGTAATTTCTCAAGACTGTATTTACTTACAGATGTGTTTAAAATAGTGCAACTTGAAATTGGAAAAGTTAATTTAATTGTAAATTTTAGTATGCATTTAAAAGTACCAATTTCAACACACCTAAAATTAGTATGGCACTAAAAACATAAATTCAAGCTCTAGATGTGCAAAAGTTCTCCCTCACACCCCCACTCACTCCCTCCCTCTCCACCCACACCCATACACACAGATATATGCTTTTACTTACACCAAATTCACCATTAACTATGTTATAAATATAAAACTTATGTACTATTTATAAATTCTTCTACTGAATAAAATTTGTTTTCACCATGTTGAGTTTTTTTTCAATCAACCTGTATGTCTTCCTTCAGAGAACATTTTAATGTATGGAGGAAAGAAAGAAAGAAAGAAAAAAAAAAAAAGAGAGCGAGAGAGAAAAAAGTAGTAGTAGTAGTAGTAGTAATAATAATAATAATAATAATAATAATAATAATAATAATAATAATAATAATAATAAACAATATAGGATGCCCATGGTAATGTAAATATAGCAGCACACCTATACAATAATAAAACTGCCCAATACCAGTTGTAATAACTATGAAAATATTACCATATTTACCATTAAGGTGTTCTCTGAAGGGAGACACATCAGGTGTTTGATTGGCAAGAAAAACTTGTTTTAAGCTTACAATTGTAATTTAGATAAGACATTTGACATGTAATAAAAACTATACCTGTTTTAAGACAGTGTGTAACTACTCACTTGTAATTGGTTGTTTCTGGCAGCATTTTGTCGGATCTGTAACAAATAACTTCCAGACCAAAGCGACTGCTGCTACTTTCTTCCATAAACGCCTGGCACATCATGGAGAAGGAAATGTAAGGATAGAAATAAGACATCCCCATTTTTGCCTCGTAGAGTGACGATGCCAGTATGTCCCAGACGACTTTGAAGAAGGAGAAATGATGAACAGGAAAAGTTACAACTGCTACTGAATAACCGTTGCAGTGCACCGTGGACTCTTCTGTTGGTAATTGCAGTGAAACATCCATCCGTTTCCAGACCATTGGTTCCTCTTCTCGTGTGGAGCTCTGCCATACCGAGAGTCTTGCTTGGGCTCCAAACCTGGCTATGATGGCGTGGTAATCTGGTACTGGTAGTTGTACAGTTACCTGTTGAATTACCTCACATGCTTACAATGGCTACACAAAAATAAAACAAACTCCAATGAAATTCATTGAATTTAATTAGATAGGTGAGAAATTTTCTTGTGATTGACATTTGTGGGGTATGACTGCTGTCAGGGGCTCGTCAGGTTGCTGACCAATCATAGTGAAGAATACACAACTGTCAAAGATGTCATCGGTATTGCAACATCTACAGGTTCAGTGGAAATTTACATGTGCAATCTTATGCATGACTGATCTGATTGATTTCATTTTGTAAAAAGTTGGGTCGTGTTATACACAGTGATTCCATAAGAATTTTCATTTATAATCATGGACCATGCTCTTGTTCTCATTCTAGAATTACAACGAATGACACTGTGATTGGAAAATGTCTTACAGCCATGATGAGTTGAGGTTACGTTAGCTGAAATAATAAAACTTTTAGGTTTAGTGAAGTACAGGACCCAATGTTGAAAGGAATACATGAAGTAACTAGTGAGAAATGGGGAAAAGCAGTTCAACATATGTGAAGTGAGATAGAAAATGCATGGAAAGAAGGCATTTTAGAGGAAGCAGTGGAACATGTGGCACTACATATGGAGTAAATATGGCAACAGTGTACCAAGACAGCCAATGTATCAGCAAGAACATCAATCACAAGATAATTTCTTACCAATCACAGTGAGTTGATTTTTACAAAAGTCTACATTCATAAACTAAAAGAAACACAAAAGAAGACCTCAGAAACATGAAACAAAAACAAGAAGACAAATCTGCAGTAGCTTGGCATTTTTTGGAAAGACCAACACACCAAACAGAAGTCTAAACATATTAAAAAACATAGCAAGACAAACAGATTTAATAGATTTAGAAAATATTTGCATATGGAAAAACAGGAACTGCATTTTCAATTTTCCTGACAGGCAGCCTACTGATGCAACGGTTCATCTAATCACCATGATAGACAATGCCAGCAGTCACACAAGAGTTAACAATAGAATCACATAGCTCCCATTTAAAGCAGGCTGTTACAAGTGTGCAGGAGTACTCATATGCACACAGTAGCAATACTCGAGTATGGTGGGAGAAGCAACAGATAACTAATATGTTATGGGATGAATACGTCATGAAAATGTTGAGTCGTTAGTTGGCATAATTTGTATTTATGTGTATGCATAGGCTAACAATAGCTTGTCTTCGAATTTATTCTTTAAGTGGAGAAATATTAAAAACTAGCTGCCCGCCCCAGCTTCGCTTGGGCGTACTTAATGAAAAAACTGACACAAAATCATCCGTTTACAGTACGACCATGCAATGAAATAATTTGACAATACTTTATTGTAATGCCATGTAATGTTCAATTTTCCTTCTGGAGAGAAAACAAATATTGCTGATGGTTTGCCGACTCTCGAGCACGCAATGTACAGCTGCCCATGCAAAAAATACGGAAATTCAAGGTTTATTCCAACATAATTCTAATGATTGACCTTGGGATTTATTGACATTGTGAATGCATGGCGCACAGGGAACTGAACACGCTTAAATTTAAAAGGAAAATTGCTTGGCATTAGCGGTATTCTTGGAGTAAGCACATCATTGCCTTTGAACTTTCCTATGATTATAGTAACTTAAATAAAAAAATTTATAATTTTCTTAACAGTGAGTCTTGTTCCGTTGTACAATTTTGGCTGTTTGAGATTGCATAGCATAATTATCACTGAGTCAACCTTGAGCTGCAAATTGTGTGGCGGTAATCCTGGCAAATCCAATGAATTTAGGAATTCAATTATATAATTGATAACTTTACTTGGATCGGTAATGGAATCGATCGACTTAATAAATGCATTTGCACATCATTTATTTTATTCTTAAGTTTTTATGTCCAAATCATCTACATCTTATTAGTTGCTGCTAAAATGGCTCCTTCCCTCAACCAAGCATAGTTTTTGTAATTTGCAACAATATTTGGGAACGCTTTCGATATTAATTCTTCCTTTGACGTTGTGAAGTGACAAAAATTTGGTGGAAACAAAATGAGGCCAGTAGAAGTATCAACAGGAATTTTTCTATTGCCAATGTCTAATAATGCCTTTGCATCTGAAAAATGTAATGCAGCATATATAGTTGGTACTGCAATAAGGACAAGGTCAGCACCCATAAGGTAGTGTGGAAGGGATGACATATGCAGTTAACAGTGAGGGTAAGCAACGATGTCACTGGCATAATATCAGTAATGGCAGTGCTTCCATATTATGGCCAGTAAATGCTGAAATAGGTAATGAATTACATCAAGGAGAAAGTCAAAGTAACATTCATGCTTCTTCCAAATCTCTTTCTTTCCTTTGCTCCTAATGTTTTCCACCTCTATGTCAAAACAGCCATTTTTAAGGCTAACAATGACATAACTAAAGAGCAAGTAGATCTGGTTGGGCAACTGCTAAGTTTTCATTTGATGATAGCTTTGTATATTAAATTTCTCCATTTAACCCAAAATATTACTTGATTAAATGTATTAAAACACCGCAATTGCAGTGTGATGGTGACGGAGGTATCTTCATGTTCTGATGAAATCATCTTTAACTAGTTCATGTACCACATAACCTCAAATAATCAACATCTGCAATAGGAAGTTAACCTAAAATGGTTTACTATCCAGGTCCCATCATTTCTCCACTATTTTCAGATTCCAAGAAGGATTATTGGTTATGTGCATAGTTTATAACTTGTTCATTTTAAAGAATTACAACAAAAATAGTCTTACTTCTTATTTCTTTATTTAAAATATGTGACCAAGGGAACAATAGTTAATACATGAGAAATGTATTTGATTTTCATTGTTATCTTGCATCATTGACTTCATAACTGGGCGCTTTTCTTTAGCAATGAATGGGGAAGAAAATTAGAGCAAGCCATCTAGCGGCAAATAAATAAGTATGTACTTTAGATGTTCGTTGCCAGGAAAACTTATTTGCTTCTTTATTTTAAACGATAGGAATAAGGAAAGGATATTTAATACATAAAAAGCGTATTTGAATTTCACTGCTGCATTGCATCATTGTCTCGATAAACTGTTGTGTTACCTTAACATTGAATGGGGAGGGAAAATAGAGCGTACTACGGCCATCTAGTGGCAAATAAATAAGTACGTACTTTAGGTGTTCATCACTAGGAAAGCTTCTTTGCTTCTTTATTTTAAATGATAGGAGTAAGGAAAGGATATTTAATACATAAAACTTTTTGAATTTCACTGCTGCATTGTGCCACTGTCTCGATAAACTATTGCATTACCTTAACATTCAATGGGGAGGGAAAATAGAGCAGTACTATGGCCATCTAGCTGCAAACAAATAAATACTTACTCTAGGTATTCGTCGCCAGGAATGTTCTTTATTTTAAATGATAGGAGTAAGAAAAAGACACGTTTGTACATAAAAAAAGTATTTGAATTTCACTGCTGCGTTGCATCATTGTCTCTATAAACTGGTGCGTTACTTTAACATTGAATGGGGAGGAAAAATAGACAACTACTACTGCTATTTAGCAACAAATAACTGTGGTACCAGCTATTAATCGATTGCGTTCCCTTGGCACTGTACACTGATTCATATTATGAGATTTTAAAAACTTTTCCATATGATTTTTAAACATTTTCTTTTCCAAAAACCTTGTTGTGACAATAATGAACACAACAAAAAAAGAATTCTTCAATTTGGTGGTCGCTCAGAAGTGATGTGTGTACATACATTTTCATTTTTATTTATATATAGATTCATTAAAAGTAATGCTGATTTTAGAAAAATATGACTTTTGCATGAACATTTCCAGAACTTTGAAGATTATCAGAGGGGAGTTAGAGAGGTCAGACATTTTGCATGTTTCACCCCTTTTATATGAATATTAAAGAGGTATTCATCAATTGTTAGTAGTAGATGGAGCTGTACAAAATTAAAATTATAAGGGGTAAAAGGTTGGATTCACCACAAAAATCTTATAGATCATGGTAATGTAATTTCATAAAGAATGGCAAGAAGTAATGTAATTATCATATCTATCAGAATACAAGACTATCTTAAATGCAGTCCCTTTTTCCAGAACTAGATTTTGGAATTTAGTATACCTTAATATATACAAGTCAGTGTACATATGTACATATTTATGTCATACATTTCCACACCGTTGCACTGATTTCGACCAAACTTGGCAGGTACCTTTTGATGCAAGGCGAGAAACATTGTCTAGCTTAAAATCCAAAATTCCATTCCATTTCACAGGATTAATTATTTAATTTCACGTTGACTACCATAGCTAACAGGACAATCTGCATCTTTTTCAACAAAAATGGTGACAGTTCATATAACAATTTGTATTAAGTTTTGTGAAGATGGAGTCAACTGTAACTCAAAGTTTTCACATCAAAATATTCTATATTTAAGATATTTACATGACAAATAAAATGTATATCTTGACTTTTCAGAGAATAGTCCCTTTAGACCTCTGCAATCTAGATGAATTTTGTATACCTGGCACACCATAAGAGATTGAGTGAAAACTTTTGAGTGCTCAGTCAACTCCATCTCCACAAAATTTAAGCTTAAATTTGTTATCACCGTGTTCCTTTTTCATTGAATTTTAACAATTGTATAATGATTTTTGTCTTTCTTTTGTTTTGCCTTCTGTACGTTTTATTAGTTTTTCTATATGTATTTACTAAGGATAAATAAGGTTATACTGACATTTCATAAACTGCTATTATCGTATTTACTCGCAAAATAAACCCCCTTTTATCCTAAAATTATAAGCTGAAAAATAAAGGGGGGTGGGGGATATTATGTGGATATTTAAAATAATTGGCAGGCACCTGTGATAAATAAAGACAAATCAAACTGAGGAAAAGAAGGCGGGTTCAGTTCCGTAGTTATGCTGTTGTGGCACACTTTCATGAGCTGAAGAACATACTTAATTTTATTCTCAATTTCCTATCTGTGACAAAGGAAAATCACGTTGATGCCTCTGCTGTATTATGAAGCGGTGAAACACAATCACTTTATCCGTGCAGTCAATTGGCAAATGCTGAGCAAGTGTGGTCCGGCCTTCTCAAACTAAGTCCCTTTTTCGCATAAAGCATGTAACCCACCCCTGGCTAACTTTGAATTCTACATAAGAAATGCCATGTGTTTTTGCTGCTTTTCTTGCTTTCAACTGTAGCACTTTTTGTACGAGGCAATGCCATCATTTCTTAACTCCACAACATAATCTGACAGTTCTTGATCGATCTCGGGATATTTCCCATGCTTTTGGCCATGAAATAATTGACAAGCCAACTTTGCACTTCTCAACTCCTCTTTTTGGCCTCTCCAATTACAGATTAATTTAGGTTCTATCCTTAACTCTCTTCTCGCATATTTCACTCAGTTTTTCTCTACAAAATTCATTATGTTTAGTTTAAGCTTTTCTGTGTATTCTTTCTAGCCATTGCATAATGCGATAAAATTGTTTTCATGAAAGGAAGAAATTTAAAAATGAACATATGTATATGTGCTCTAATGACTGCTAGTTAGGTACTAAAGGTCAGGCATGTGGGTGACGTCAACCCTGTTACCACACTCAGGTATGAGGGACCGAGCAAAAATGGGGAATTAGAGCGACCTTGGTGCACTAACAATGCAGAATTCTTAGAAACGAAGCTTCTGAAAGTTAAGGGAAAAGTGCAATGAAAATTGCAATTTTTTTAATACTTTTCAAATGCCTCTAAAGAAAAGCAAGGCAATTGAGCAAGAGGAATCACAAACAACGAGTAACACTGGGTCTTTCAGCTAGCATATGAACAAACAGAAGACATGATATCTTCATTTTAACACATATTACTTTCTCTACATATACTATGAGCATAGTGTTTAGAGAAGGTAGTGTATTCCACTAAATAATTTGATACTGGGATTTCATTGGAAATATATGTTTCAAGACCCCTGAATCCATAAAAAGAATTTTTAGAAAAAAAGAGGGGTGTGTGTGCTTATGACATAACATTTTATGGTTAGCTTCTGAATTACTTTTGCGTAACTGGTAAACTGAGAGATATAGAGGTAATCCTACAATATAAAACATTTATGCCTCGTTAAAGGACATTATTTGTGCCAAATAATATTTTTTGTGATGTCAACCATTTCTAAGATATTCTAGTTATTGGTTTCAATTTTTAATACTTACACTTTTCTCAAATGTGAAATTCTCATTTTTATTTTACTTTAGTCCACAACATGCAAAAAGAATGGAATTTTATCATCTAACTGCCAGCTATTCATTGATTTGACTATCGCATTACCCTAGTGTATTCCCTTTTTGCTTTTGTACCCAATAGAAAACATGTAATTTAACTATTTCTGAAAATGTTTATTTCAATTAGCATGATTTAGATAGAAGAACAAGCATTTATAAGAATAGTTTCTTGTAGAATAGGTCAAGAAAATTATGTGAATGTAATATACCAGAATTTTTTTTTTTTTTTTTTTGCATTAATCTCCACTCACTTTATTAACAATATCAATTCATCTGTTTTTTTTTTTTTTTTTTTTACTCTACTGAAATTTTTTTTTTAAAACAATCACTCCATCTGTTTTTTTTTACTCTCCTGAATAAACATTTTTTGAAAAACATAGTTTTGCCAGAACTATTGCAATTGCGAAATTGGAAACTTGCTTTTTTTCCCCACATGATATTCAAAAACTATTTCACAAATGCAAGACCATCCCCCAGTTCTCAACATTAATGTTTTGGAAAAAACATTTGAATTCTGATAAATATGCTAATTTGTCACTCCAGTTTGAACAGCTACTGGTGCAATATCCAATGGTCAGTAAATTGTTATAACTTCAAAACAGTCCAAATTGGGAAATTATATTTAGTTGGTGGAGAGAAAGTAATTTTGATCCCAGTTCACGAGAGTCAAATAACCTTAAACAAAAATTACTTGACAGGCTGTCAATGACTTGAAGGGAGTAAACAAACTCTGGAAACTTGTCTTCACCCTAAAATGCCTTAACCATAGTTGGTGAAACTGATTATAATCAAATTCTCATGAACTTTTAACACTTGGTGGAGGGGTTATAAATGCCTAAACTGCAAATACCCTAATCTGAAAACTTTGTACAAAGACAGGCTTCAGTTAATTTTTCTGTCTCTGCACAAATTTGAATTTCTCAGAAGCTATCACACTAAACAATGGAACCTCAATGAATTTTTCCACTGTCTTTGATAATCCACTAACAGGTACAGAGCAGCATTTTGGATATCATATATGAGGTCAACTTTTTCAAATTACAACAACAATCTTAATTGGAGGACTGTTATTTTGGAAACACATAAATGGATCTATGTCTCATTCTCAAAAATAAGAGGCACATTTTTCTCTACTTTTCTAAGGCCTATATTACACCATCACATTTCTGTGTCTATACCCCTGCCGCTGAATCCTTGCACTAGACAGTTCGGGTGGTTTTGTGTAAGGTTGGCTATGCTGCCTTTGTGGCATTGCCAGAGTAACTAGTAAACAACAACAGCTGATTACAAATGTCTCTATTGTGTGTAACGATCAATATAAACAGTATACATAGTGAATGAATGCTGATGAATAATGAAACTGATTGCTTATTGTTGATGTTAATTAAAAATAACTGATACTATAACGCATGTGGCACACATTATGCATTTACGACAATATACAATAAATTAATGCAAAGTAGCTTGTTACAATGAGAGGAAGGTATAACAGAGTGATTTTCACCAGTTTAGATTCTTAATGAATCAATCTCTCAACCAAGTCTCCATCGTCATCATTCTTGGAAGTATCATCGTCATTGCGGTCGTCACTGAGACATATCATTAGTGGTTCACATTCACTGAGCATTCTATCTAATTCTTTTGCTTTTCGTATTATTTTGTGCACATGATTCACTTTCTTCTTCCACCCTCGCCACACCTTCCCACAAAAGTCTATCCACCTCTATAATTGTGAAAGTCTTGTTATGTTCCCTCACATAAAAACAAACACCAACAATAAAAGAAATATAAATAACAATGAATAAGTCGTAGATTGCACGGAACAGCTCAACGCACGTGTTAGGAGTTCATAAACTGAGCACGCAGTTGGAAAAGCCAGATATTGCAACGGTGCGGCATCTAGATCAGTTTCCGTTGTCTGACCGACCAACCGGAATGCTGCTTTGTGATTGGGTCAGAAAGTCAAATGGGTAAAGCTTTTCGTCTGTCTTTTGTGGGTGTACCAACTGTCAAGTGCAAGGATTCAGTGGTGGGGGTATAGCAGTGACATGCTTCTGTGATAAAAGTTATACCCAGCATCACACCTTTGATCACATCTCTGATGAGAAAATAAAATGGCAGATAGGTGCACTTGGTCAATGCCTACAACCAAATTGCTCATTTTCTAATATTAATCACATGAAATGTTGTATAATTTAAAACATAAAGATTATAAAAACAGAAACAGAAGACTGCAAATATATTAAAACATAGAAGAAGCCATTAATAAAGTATATGAAGGATATACTGCGAATGGTGTGAGGAATAAATAGATTAAGAAAATAAAATGATTTTTATTATTACAACCTATTATTACAACCATTTATTACTATTTGACTGCTGTCTTTGTTATTAATACTCATAAATGCATTATTAAGATTCTTTAAGATATTGTCTTTTTTAGGTTAAGTTTTAGGTTAGAATATGTGAAATTGTTGCACATGAATTTAATAAAATGCTATTATAGTTAATTGTTTATAAATATCCAATATAATGACAAAAGACACATTCTAAAAGAAGGTTGAAACCATTATTATGTCTCCCTCCATGGTGTAGTGGTTACCATGCTAACTTCATATATCCAAGGTCGCAGGTTCAAACCTGGCAGAGGACAATGATTTTTTCAGGCGTAAAAATCCTTAGTATGACTTCCTGCAGAAGGGAAGTAAAGCCGTTGGTCCCATGTCATAGATTTATGGCACGCAAAAGAACCTCAAGCCTGATAGAGAGGCCTCTGAGCAAAATTAAGCAGTCTTTTATGCGCAGTATAGAATGGGATGCTGAGAACCGCAGCATCCATAAACAACATGCCACTTCATTTTTTTTTTCTTTCAAACCATTATTATAACTCATGCTGTTAAATGTTGGGTATCCTTTTCAAAAGTGTGTAAAAGATGTGATCAATTATTTGACATAGTGTAATATACCCAATCACTTTAAGGGACACTGGAATCAGAAAAATGTCATTTTCTACTTTTTTATTAGATAAAAGTATTGAAGTTTTCCCTTCAAAATGGCACGATAATTACAACATATATTTTCCAAAGGTTTTAAAGTTCTTTTTAAAAATATATTTGTTCAAGTTGTGGGCACAGCAGAATATGGTTTTTAGCTGAAAGTTGTTTCTTATAAACAATTTTGAAAATCCCGCTTTCTCCAAGAATATAGTTATGTTTATGAGCTTGTTGGCTAACCAAGTTCACATAGTGAAATATTATGCTGTGAATTGGCTTACTTGTTTCAACCAACAACCCTTATGGCCTGCACGTACTGAAACGTCAACCTTCAATTCCCATAAGGTTAACTTTGAAGTATAAAAGTATCCTTTTCTCAAAAATTATAAAAGCAATAAAGCTCAACATACAAATGCATATTGCACAGAATTTTGAAAAACAGTTGTCAAATTATGATTTTATATCACATATTGTTAAAAATTTTGAATTGAAAAAACATAAAACCCTTGTGTTATAATGTTACAGATATATGTATAAAATAACAGTAAAATATTGAGGTTTGTAGAGTAAATAGTCTAGGAGTAAAGGATACCCGAACTTAAGTAAGCATTGTAAGTATAGGGATTTCTTGGTCCCTTAAATGTGTTCACATGTGATCAAAGGGTTTCTTCACATTCTGTGGTAAGAAATGTGATAGTATAATATAGGCCAATGAAGGCAAAGCAAGCAAATAAAGATATGGCATCAGAACTTACAGGGTTTCGGTTTTGTGAACTGAAGGGGTGTCCATGAGGGCCGAGCATTATAACCGGAGATGCTAGAGCCTGTCTCCTGTGTAACAGTCTGTCATGTGGAGAAGCGGGTGGTTCATTATCAAACAGCACTCGCAGATATGCATCAACATCTTCATCCAAACAGCCACGGGGGAAGTTAACCTCTACGCCTGGAACTTCGTCCAAACACAAACGGCCACCTCTTCGCCGGTGAATCCGCTTCATAACCTCCGGAAATGGTTCTTCCAAGATTACGGTGAAGAGACTGAAGTGACTTGCTGTTATCACTAAGGAACCATTTCTGTCAAAATGAAAAAGAAAACATACATTGTGAAGCCAATTCTATTGAAACTGGAGCTTTTGGCAACAATGCAAGTTCATTACAAGCTGAAATTATTAGACCTAATAAAATCTTTATTGTCACATGATGCTCACAGATTGAGCTTAAACTCATATACTGGTTAATAAAACAGTTAAATTTACATACACTTCACTTACTTATTTAAAATGCATGTATAAATTTAATCTTTTTATTAATTTGATTAGGCCTTCACTGTAAGTAGCTTCACAATTTATATTACTTGTCATATATTGGTGTTTATTGAAGCACTAAGCAACAAGTATACTACACAATACACATCTTGTACTGCACAATGGTCAGTCCAGTTTAAGTTATACCAGAAAAACATTTACAGTAGCTACTACCACCACTAAATGCCATCAACTGTAATTTTTATCTTTTAAAAGTCCATTTCCAATTATTTTTTATTTTTTCTAAATACTATCCTAAATCTTATAGTTTTTATCTATAATTTTATTTATATCAGATTTCCTATTCATTTTTGACCATATATTTTCTTTTCTCCATTTCTCAGTTTCCTTACAATCAAAAATGATATGCTGTACATCTTCCTTTGCCCGATATAATGGACATTTACCTTGTGGCTGCCTGTTTCGCTGTCTTACTCCATGTTCCTACTATCCCCCTCCTTTCTTCATGGCTAGTATATACTGGTGACTCTACAGAGTTTATTTAGTCTAAAATCTGATGAGTTCCATTCACATGACTTTCTCTACATCTCTAAAAAAAGGCTTATTCTTCTATCCACATCATGCTAATTGAGATGAATATTAACAGAAATTGTCCTTATTACTTGGTCCCTTGTATTTTGTATTGTATTTATTTTCATCCAAAGAAACACGATACATGTTATAGGACACGTCAATTAAGATATAAGAAAAAATAACATTTTTACAAACTAGATTAAAATACAGAAATATAAGATTTAACAAATTTTAAAATTAAAAGAAAGTAATATACAGAATTGAGTCATAAAGACAAGTTTTACAAATTGTACAATTTACACCAGTTCCTGATGTATAAATTCATCCACACTATAAAAGTTATTATAAAAATCTAATGTGTTCCATTCACATGATGTCCTCTAACCGTTCAGCAAACAAACCTTTTATACAAAACATTAATCTATTATCTACATCATGCTAATCAAGATAAACATAAGCAGAATTAGATTCCTTGTATGTAGAAGGGAAATAAGAATATATACAGGCTAAAGCAACAGTCTTGTCCTTTAAAAACCACTTGCTATGTGAAACAATTGAAATTCCTATCTCTTTGCTTCCCAGGAATAAGCAAGTGAGAAACGAGAAGAAAGATGTCACCCCATTTGAGAAAAGTTTTAAGTGGCTTAAAATTGAAACAAATAATCCGGAATATCTCAAAAACGGTTAACTCTACAAAACAAATGTGTGTTTTAATTAGATCTACATTTTCCATATGGTGTTTTTGCATGTCTCTTATGAAAGTCATCAAGAATGAATATTCACAGAAAATTCAAGATATACATTTTGTTTGTCAGAAAAATATCTTAAACATTAAGTATTTTAATCACAATTGTTACAGCCATTTTTGAGATAGTCAAAATTTTTCTATGTAAAGGGGGAGGCGATTTTTCTCAAAATCTTTATGTCGCATCCTTGGACGATACTAAACCTAAATACCAAGTTTGGTATTTATTAGTCTTTTCGTTTTTGAGCCATGCAGTCCACAGACACAAAAACTTTTTTCTAAAAATGCTTATTTCTGGATTCAGGGGTCCTCAAACCATATATTTCCTGTGAAATCTCTACATCAAATTTTTGGATGGAATGCAATGAAATGTTTTGCATTCAAGTTCATCTTGTATTTAGGTTACATATGCTACACCAGTACTAAGGAAATTTCTTTGCACTACTACAATGATCCCAAAACATTGTGGTATTATTTTCCACAGGTATTACTATAGGGTTTAAATTATAAGGGCAAGTGAACCCAGAGTTGCCGGGAAAGTTGTGCCAGTAGAGGCACACTAAATTCCTTATCTTATAGTAAATGCTCTCAAACAGGTGCCATAGCTTGTAAAAATGATTTTGCAGCAGGAACCCTTGTGATTTCTTGCATGATGCTCTCAATCACTAAGTTCTTGTAATGTACAAGGATTAGAATGATGCATGAAATTAGAGAGGTGGTTCACTACAGAAGGATAAGTATTGATTTGCAGCCCCCTTGTCCCTGCAGCCTCTAGCTTGGAGTTTTTTTTATGGGGGTTCTTCGAAACAAAAAGTATATCAATTGAAATTAATTAGCGAGTTGATTTTGTAACACTACATCACTTACCTATACTATTGGAAAACATTTTCAGAAGCTATGTGCTTCCATTGTCAATTCCTTTAGTCGACTGCCGCTATTGTCCCTAGTGGTGATTTATTGAACCTCGAACCTCGATACTAAAGGAATCGACAATGGAAGCACATACATACCTTCTGAAACATGTTCTCCAATAATAAAAGTAAGTGATTTAGTGTTACAAAATCAACTCACTAATTAATTTCAATTGATAGAACTATCACTGTCACAAAGTCCACCATATATCAGTAATAAAAAGTATATCATTCTAACCCAAATACACTACAGGAATTTAATGATGACATCATGCCAATAATCATAAGTATTCCTGTTGCCAAGTTTAGGCGAGTGAGCGAGAACATTTTTACAGATATGCTGCCTGGTTGAAGACACATCCAACATTTACTATAAGGTGAGGATTTTAGTGCGATTCTCAGTTCTGTCACGCAGTAGAGAGAGGGGTTACCTTATAATTTAACGACCCTATATTATGCAGTCAAATAAAGCTACACCTTACCGGTAACTGTAATCACATTTTGGTAACCTCCTCCAGTTGGTAGGCTGTCCTTCGGAAGTATTGCTGCAGAGGCAACTTAACCAGTCTTCATTTTGTGGCTCCACTGACAGAGAAATGATGAGCAATGCAGGAAATGAGCGATAGAACTGGACACCGTGGGGCTCCATAGATATTACCGGACTCACATGATGTATTCTCATTCCAGATGATAAGCCCTGCCTGTTAAAATTAAAACAAAACATACTTTAGATGATCTAAAAGCAATACTACACTTAGGGTGACCCACTCTCCTGTAATTCTGGAAACTCACATATTTTGGATGATAGTGGCAACCATATTGATCTTAAATACTCTCATACTTTTTATAATTATTCGTTGTTGTTACTTTCAGTATTACATTTGTTTATAATACCACAATTCAATTGAACATTAATAGTTTTGTAAATGGCAATTGATTCACTTGTAAAATATCATGATTCAGACAAAAATACTATATGGGAAGAAGTATGTTGCTGATGCAACATTTATAGATAATATAAACTGAAGCTAGCCTAAACTATATTCATTCTTGCTACCTCGGTTTGCATGGCACCCAGGCCATTAACCACCCTTCTCTCTTTATCTTAGGTATCTCTCTCTCCTCCACTGTCTTCTTCTTTTGCACTCCTTACTTTTCTTGCCCATTTTTCTCTTGCTTTCTGCAAGAACTCACCTATGCTTCTCATCTTTCTTCCTTCCCTGTTTTACATTTTTTATAGCTACAATTTTCCCCCCCTTTTTTTTACTTTCTCTACAAATACCATGTACATAGTGTATAGAGAAGGTATTGTAATGCACCCAAAAATATGATACCAAGATTTCACCAGAAATACATGTTTTGGGTCCCCCTGAATCCAAAAAAAGCATTTTTGGAAAAAGGTCTATGTGTGTGCATGCATGTGTGTGTCTGAGGACGGCATAGCTCAAAAACAAAAAGACCACTAAATACCAAACTTAGTATTTAAGTTTGGTATCTTCCAAGGATGCGACACAAAGATTTTCAAGAAAATCCCCCCACCCCAAACTACCCTTTACACGGAAAAAATTTAGAAAATTTTGATTTATTCAAAAATTGCTTTTGATTAAAATTTCCTATATTTAAGATATTCACATGCCAAATAAAATGTATATCTTTAATTTTCTGGGAATAGCCTCTAAAGACCTATTCATTCTGGATGTTGTTATTGAATTTTGCATAACTGGTAAACCGTAGATTTTTTTCCATTTTTTCTCCCAAACCTTGTTTTTCCATATTGCTGTTCCTTGCATTCTATTATATAATGTTCTATACTTTCTTTCTCACCACACATTTCACATATTCCTTTTTTCACTGCCCCTTATCCCTCTTAAGAAATATTGTTTCTGTTCTCATCCAAGCTATACTCTGTGTCAAGTTAGTTCAGCCCTGATGTCAACAAGGTGGAGCTGGCTCAACTCACCGCGTGTTAACGGTACAGGTGCGCACCTAAGTTTTGCAACACTAGCGATATATATATATCGCTAGTGGAATCCTGCAGAACTTCAACTCCTGAAAGAGAAGCATTGTCATCTCCCGATGTATGTTCACAGTCGCTTGAACTGCTACCGTCGGTGATTACAAGTCTTTCAACAACATTATCGGTGAGTCCATCCAGGCGCTACATCTTCTCTTCTTCTTTTACTGCATGCTGAACACAATTGAACCAATCCAGCGAAGTTATATTTTGTACTGAGGTGGCAAGCAGGGTGCGAACCTCACTCAGCTTAAAGGTGGTGTTGTGTCTATGCACATAGCCTTTCATCTAACTCCAGATTAGCTTGATTGGATTAAGTTTACAATGGTACGGTGGCAACCTCAGAATGGCGTGACCTGCACTTTTTGCTGCCTCATCCACAATATACTTATCGAATTGTGTTCTCACATTTTTTTACAATGGCTACTAGTTCAAGTTTAACCATCTCGGCACTAAACTCACACGCATGGTCCTGAAGCCACTTAATAATGTCATCTTTCCTCCAAGACATTGGGGATGCGTTCTGCTTTAACACTGTGGTAGCTAGCGTTATCTAATACAATAACAGAGTTAGGCTCAAGTTTCGGAAGGACAGATTGAAACCACTGAAGAAAAACATCACCGGTCATTTCTTCATGAAAGTCCTTAGTGCTTTTGGATTCAAAAGTCAATAAACCACCATCTACAAAACCAGTTTCACTTCCAATGTGAACTATGATGAGTCTTCTTCCTTTGCCTGTTGGTTCTTTCAGACCTGTGGAGAGACCAGAGAGAAATGCTTGTTTTTTATCTCTCACAGTTGTGTCACACCAAGCTGAAGAAGTTGTATATGCCTCATTCAGCCAAGTTTCGTCAAGGAAGTAAATTTTGCGGCCCTCACTGCGAAAAGCTTTGATCTGGCGCAAATATTGAGGTCTCCACATCACAATGTCGTCTCTGTCCACCATAACTGATATCCGCCCTCGCGATTGAAATTTAAATCCGATATCAATCAGCAACCTGTGGAGAGTACTTCGTGAGAAATGTGGCAATTCTGTGTCGAAATTTACTGCATGCAAAATTTTATTTAGAGTCGGTGGTTCATTTCTGAAGAAACAATCATGAACTTTACCGCGAATAGCACTTTTCGCAAACTCATCGTATTTCTCCGAACGTTTTTTACGTTTACGCGATTTTCCCGGTGTTCTTAGGCCTCCGGATGCTTGCTGTTCCATTCTAACACTATGCACAATAAATGCTGAAATGCCAAGGAGATCACCCGTTTCTTTCTCGATATTCTTTATGGCCGATTCGGGGGTTCTTTCTTTAAGCACCGTGAAACAATGCGCGACCATTCGTCTCTCGCCACTTTTTAAAGGCTTACCTCGGTTGTATTTTATTACGGCTAATCATCCATGATCAAAAGCTTAGTGCTTTTAAACTGCATATAGCAAGTCCCCTGGGCTTGTAAGGCATGCGAGATGTACAGGAAATACAGTCTTAAATAACACATTATCAGAAGCGACCCTGCACTATAAACAATAACAGCTTAATCAGCATTCACCTCGAGAATTACCGGCTGTTTAAGAGAGCTGTTAGGAATAGGCTTGTAACTTATTGTGTATATAATACCAATGTTCTTTAGTAATATAAGTTAGCTGCATTTTATTTAACAGTAATAAGTTAATAAAGTCAATATATAATTTCGCCGGTCTTCTGTCGAGTCTATATGTTTTTATAGAATGTGTACGTCTGTTGTAAATATTCCTTTCAGAATTCACGAACCCAGAGTCATCTGCTTGGTATGTGTCGGATATGGATAAAATGTTGGACTATTACCTTTTATAAGAATTGAAGCATTTGCATACTTTTCTCTCCGAAACTAACTCGCGCAGAGCAGTGATCTGAAATCTATTACAGTACTGTACTTTTAGGAGGCTGTTACAATATGCATCCATGTAAAAGTTAACACCCATTACCTTCCCTGAACCATCAACAGCCTAACGCTCTTTTGCTTCAGTTTCTCTCTCTCTCTTCCCTCCCATGTGTTGACATTAGGACTGAACTAACTTGAGACAGATAATAGTCCTCCTTTTCCTTGTCTGTTACAGTATCTACATTAGCTAAAAGGATAGTGAAGTATTGGAACAGGGTCCAAGTACTAGAGGAAGGAAATATTCTCAAAGTCTGTTATAGGACACAAGTAGCAGCAAAATGGAAAATAAATTGATTATGTCAATTAAAGGAAATTGTATGAGAAGTTGGATTGGGTGAGCTAGACAATCAACAGGCAATACAAGAGGTTATGGCAGTCTCCTTGTGAATCTTCCTCTGATTTAATGAATGTACCAGTATGTAGATTTCTTGGCTCTCACAAATAGTAAGGTGCAAAGATAATGCACATTGCATTAAATGTGCAGCTTTATCACTTTCTGCAGTCTCCATGTCTGCACTATTTTTAACATTTTAAACAAATAATTACTGTAACGACACTGCCACAAGAGTGAGTTGTGCACATCATTTTTATATCCTATTTATTCAATTTAAAACCTGCAGAGTGCTTGGAAGATATCCACATATAGTTTACAGATCCAGAAATCTGTGCCAACTTCTTGCATTCTTGCTTATGACTGCATTGCAAATATTCTTCCCTTGCACATGTGCTTTTGCTATGCTTGGATCTCATTGTAAATGTATTGTAAATTTAATAAATAAAGATTCTAACTGTAATTGTATGAGTATTTCAAACAACAAATAAGTATGAATATTTTAAACTATATTAAACTATTGCTCATTAATTTAAAACACAGCACATACTTTGGTGAGTTAAAATTTAAATAAATATAGCATCTATTTAATTACTGTATGATTTCTTTCTCTTTCTAAAGATTTTTTGAAATTTCCTACTTAGGAAATGCATATCTTGAATTTTCTGGCAATAGCCTCTTCATTCATTATGAATGAATTGAGAGATCGATAAAATCTTACTACACAAAAATAAAGAACTCAAAACACACAAGCTATTTAAGTCCATTTTTTGTGGACTTAAACATTTACGTTTTTTTAGTTATTCTAAAATACAATTATTTAGAATGAAGAGGGCTTCAGAGGCTATTTCCAGAAAATTCAAGAGACACATTATTTCTCTCCCCCTCCCTCAAGCATCCACCTGCCCCCAGCATGCAAGTACACACATGCTTTTTTTGTATTCAGGAGTCCTCAAAACAGTATTTCTGGTGAAATTTCAAAATCAAATTTTTTATTGGAATGCAAAACATTCTCTACCTGCTATGTACATTATGAATCAAGTATTAAATATTTTTAAGAATATTTTCCAAAATGCTCTGTGTTTTGTGAGTGTCAGAGCTATTTGATGGATTCAATGTTCCTGAGTACTGCCCATTGTGCCTAGTTTTCTATCTGTGGTTACGACTAGAAATCCTACTGAAGTGCACTGATTTTACATGTGTTAAGAGATGTTGGAGCAGTTGTCAAATTTGACATTGTATAGCCACCCACCCAACCTAATTAGAATGTTTTCTTATACAATAAAACTGATGGCCAAATCAAAGAAGGTATGCCATACTGTTGGCACTGTCAATGTGCACCTTCATCTCGTCAACCTAAATAGGGATTAAAATTGCTAGTTTGAACACTTATTATTATTCCTTTCATTTGTTGGTTATGTGTTGCTGAGTTGACAAACTGATATGCAGAGACTGCAAAAATTCTGTATGCTACATACTTTTGTGGTAATAAATTAAGTGCAATTAGTTATAATAGCTTACCTTGAAAAGAAAAACCTGAAAATCCAAAATTCTATGACAATGGCTGTTCCGGTTTTACTATATGGTTTGGAGACATGGACACTTAAAAAGAAAGATTGGAGCCAAATACAAGCAGCAGAAATGACATATCTTTGAGCAGTAAAAGGATGCACCAGACAAGATCATATTAAAAACAAAGACATAGGGAGAGAATTAAGACAAATTTTCGTTAAAAGAAAATATACAAATAAATAGAGAAAATTGGAATAGTCATTTACAAAGAATGGATAACTCTCGCCTTCCATTATAGTCATACAAATATAAAAAGGATGCAGGTTCAAACCCGGTGGAGGACGATGGATTTTTTTGGATGTAAAAATCCTTAGCATGGCTTCCTTTGGAAGCGAAGTAAAGTCATTGGTCCCGTATTGTAGACACATAAAAAAACTCAAGCCTGATAGAGACCTCTGAGCAAAATTAAGTGGTCTTTCACGCCCAATTTAGAATGGGACACTGAGAACCACAGCAGTTAAAGAGTGTCCATGAATAACATGTCATTTACATTTTATACAAATATAAACCTTTAGGCTATAGAACAACATTAAAAAGATGGTAAGAAATATGAGGCCAGAATAGGAGAATTATCCTAAACCATGAAGAGTTGTTGATAATAATTGTGATGCACATTTAGTAGAATTTTCCCTCAATCCTGATTCCCTCCAGATTTCTTGGCTGCAGAAATTACTACAGACATATTGGAGAATATCAGTTTATTTACACACACACACACACACCAATCTAGTGCTAACAAAGCAAATGCTCACCTCCCACATGCTTTTGTGAAAACTGTAAATATTATTAAAAATAAATTTATTTATATATACAACCATACACTAGTCCTTTTCTTTGGCGCTTGGATCCTTAGTGTTCATTTGGTACAGTGATAAAATTGAACATGAAGTACGCTGTACACTGATATCTTGCGGTTTCAATGCTAACATTTCATTCTGTCTGTAGGTCCCAGAGTTCATGCACATGCATGTGGACTGTGTTTCATTTAATAATTCAGTTAGTTTGCAATAATTAGAAAATCTATTCAGCATAATGGCTGAATGCCTAAAAGAAAAAAGAAAAGGTGCATGCATAATAGAGCTGAGAAGAGTGTATACTAGAATCACTTTAGAATTGTCGTCCCTTGATTATAAACAGGTAGTGCAATGACAAACAGATTTCGTTTAATCATATGTTGGAAGCTCCATTACTGGAGTCATAACAAACAGAGCCAACACCATCTGGGAAGAGTGTGTGTGCTGAAATCGACCACTTATAGAAAAATGTACAACCTTATGAACGAAGAAAAGTCTACAGATTTCCATAACAATTTAAAATAAATATTACTCACTTATATTCTTCTCCAGTTTTCAAGTTTATTTTGAAATGACCCCCATAACTGCTGCTGTTTACATTTGGTATTAATGCTGTTACTTGTCCTGCAGATATCACACTGACATTCACACTTTCACGTAAATGTTGGAAATATTGCTTCTCTGCATCTGCATCCCACTCGTTTGAATGGCGTAAAGCACAATGCCCCGAGTCTGTACAGTCTGAATCCCAGCAAACATTTGTCAAATCCGAAGGAGATTTGACTTTTGAGACATCACATGACCAATCATTATCGTGAGGATCATCATCACCTATGTCGCTCAACAGACTTCCAACACCACTTATTGAGTCACAGTGACAACTATCACCAGAACTGATTCTTGGTGACAATTCTTGCCCTAATGAATTATTTTTGGAGTCTTCTGAAGCAGTACCATATTCACTGGTATTGCTTTTGCAGTCAATTGACACATTGGGTCCTTTCCTAAGATGGAGTACTCTTAAATGATGGCACAAATCTGAGGGATGTGACAATTCTCGGATTTTGGTCTTAGACCTAAATCTAGTGACCATTCCTCCAGAATTATTTCTAGGGTTAGAGAGAGGGGGCGGTGGCTTCATCTCTCCTAAGTCCTTACTCATACTTACACCTCCTTTCTCCATGGACTTTGAATGGCCGTACATCTGCTGCCATTGTTTCATAGAGTTCCTGGTGACTCTAATGTGACATGTTTCAGAGGAATTGCTGCCCGCAGCGGAACCTTTAGTCTTGTTTCTGGGTTTCTTACCGTAAGAAGGTGACGGATCACCTAACTCATTATACACACTATTTAAACTCCGTTTTGCTTTTATTGGTACCTTGAATGCATCTGGGCCTGTTTCAGACATGACGACATGTCTATTACACACGCTCCTATCTCGTCACATCCAGAAAGAACCCTACTACGTTTGGCAAGCATAAATAACAATGCACATTATGTTCTTTAGGTTTCAGCTTCATAAGCAGGTTAGCATTGTATTCATCATGTTCCACTTTCACTTCTGTCAGGTGTGCAGCAAAACTGCTGCATAGTGATAATGAAATCGCCATTCAACATTTTTAAACTTCTAAATGTGTTCCATAACTCATATTCTCTTGCATTATAATAACTAAGCGTTTAGTTGTACACTATTGTTTATTTTAGCCATTACCAAAGCACCATAACAAAAAAGGACGCTCCGAAATCCGAATCTTCCACCAACCTTGAAAAAGCAAATATATTCTGACAATGTCTTGACAAGTATATTACAACATTAGTGCAGTTCAGTTCAGTTTATTTTTTTTATTATTATTATTACAGAAGCATTTATATGAAAGTAACACTCTATTATTTCAAATCCTACTTTCCTTCCATCGAAAGCTGTCAAAAAGTATGTTGGTGAAACTGCATATTTGGAGACAATTTTCAATTCTATCATCTCTGCATTAAACTTGTCTCAACAGGTATTCGTTTTGTTTCGCTCTCTAGGTTTCTCATTGGTCATTCCATCGATGGAATGAATAGAGCCGGTTGTAGTTTAGAAGCTGAACCTTGTTATTTTCATGTGAAGAAATAAGCCTAAAGCCAAACGGGACTATCCAACCAACAACCTTCTCAGTCGCCATGGGATCCAGCTCTGCCGTCTTGACCGGTAACCACTGCAGTCGGCACCACACTTCCTTTCGCCTCTCCGACTGCAAGTGCAGCCGCCGTTGATACATTAATGCCATCTCAATAACTGAATCTTGACAACATGAGCACAGCCGCACCGCATTTCACCTCCGCCAGCAAAATTTTCCTATAGTAGCCCAATGTCCTTCTTCACATCGGGAAAGCTCTTTCACTCGGGCTACTGCTTCACAATTAGCTGGTTCGATAGTCTACACATGGTCTATGGGGTTCACCAACTTCTGCCGGAGGAAGTTATCATACAGGTTGGTCAATAGTAATGGCCGTTACGGCACTCAGCGTGCGCCTGCGTGATGCAACCCAGTGTAATGAAACGGATTCGTTAGTAAAGTGCGTTCTTCTTTTGTTTGTGTAGTAGTGCTTTTTTTTTTTTTTTTTTTTTTTTTTTTATTTATAATGGCTGATGTTATAATTGCCCTTGCAATGTATGTTTTGTGAACGCTCAAAGTGGTGATCCGGACATGATAAAGAAAAAAAAATATTGTTAAGCAAATAGTAGGCGAAATGGAAAAAATAAATAAGACAGGTAATCCGAATCAGACAATGCTCACGCAAACGTACAACAAAGAGATTTTAAGTGGAGAACTTATTGAATTGGAAGCTGCACAGAAGATGCAACAAAACTTGGAAAGGTTAAGTACGGATATTGCCCATCTTGACGTAAAAATGCTTGACGCATTGATAGAAGAAGATGCGGAAACCTACAAACGTGAGTACAATGCCATTGAGCATTATAGGGATACTTTGGTTGAAATAAAATTAAAGATGATAAACGGTTCCTGTAGTTTAATTGCGAATGAAGAAAAATTTCCTAAATCCAATATTTCACAAACTCAAGGAAGAACGTAAAACTACCTCGGTTATAGTGGTCTAGTTTGGAGGCGACGTTAAAGACTGTTTGGAATTTCGGAGCATGTTTAAAATAATTAATGAAGACACGATATAGAACTGGAATATAAATTTCATTATCTGAGCCAATATACTAAACCCGGTAGTATTGCCAGAGAACTTTGTGATAGCTTCCCGGCTACTGCGGAAAATTATCCAAAAGCAATAGAAAGCATGAAGAATAGATTTGGACGGGAAGATTTGTTAACAGAATATTATTTTAGAGAGCTCATTGGGTTAGGCTTGCAAAATGTATCTCACAAGAAAACCCAAGAACAGTAGTTTTGTACGATAAATTAGAAAGTCAGCAAGAGACAAGTGCGAATCTATGTTATTCCCATTTGTCGAATCCTATTAGCAGAGCAGGTTTTAATTGTCTAGGTTAGAAATCAATCATACATAAGAATTGATTGGGCTAATGGACAGGAAGTGGATAAACTTGAAGTTCTTCTTCTCAGCTCCACTAAAAATGAGGTGGAAGGAGAAGTAAAAATAGAAATTGCTCAAACAGGGTTTGGATTGTCACATTGAAAAACCCAGAATTGGGTCAAAAGGAAGGATTCTGAAAATACTCATCAACCTACTGCAAATTTTCTGCCAAGTCTAACAGGATGAGACGAAAATGTGTATTTTGCTGTCAACCGCACGAGAGTCAGTTTATCATGCAGCTCAGCGATGAGCTAGAAGAGAGACGTGCTATTCTAGCTGATAATGAATATTGCTTTGCATGTTTAAGGTTAGGCCACAAAGCAAAACATTGTAAGACACACCTCTGTTATCAAATATGTACTCATCGACATGCAATAGGTCCTAAACTGAGTGAACAACGATCTGAAGAAAAGGACGAAGGAAAAAACAAAACAAGAAAAAAAAAAAAAAAAACCAAAAGGAAGGAGAAAAGTCAAGTAGTATATCCATGAATAACCAAAGGAAGTATTACTACAAGCATTGTGTGTCAAACAGTGTATCACAAATATCTTATATATCACAGCGGCTAGCCAATGAAATGGAATATTCAACACAAAAAAGAACTGAAACAATGATTCACAAACGGTATGGAGGCACCGAAAGCCGTGAAGAAAACCATCGGTTTTATGAAGTGAATGCAAGCAGCTATAATAGCACATATACTGCAACGTTACATATGGTTGATCAAAAGGTAATCCGCGGAAAGATTCCAAGATTGAAGTTTGGTCCTTGGATGAAAGAAATCAAGGAAAGGAAGATGTGGCTTTAAGATGTGGAAGCAGGGCCAACCGACGTGGAAAATCTGTTTGGAGCTATGCTGCCAGGATTCTTATGTAAAATAAAATGTTTACATTAAGATGTGAATTGGTGACTATGAAGACCACACTTGGTTGAAAGTGACTGGAACTTTGAAAGATGAATGAAGTATGCACTATTCTTGATCAAATCATTGTTTACCGAGGATCACTAAAATGTGATCAAGTTTTGAGCGCGGTTAAACTATGGTTGCGCTGCTTCATTGTTATAGTCGCCATCACGATTGAAGGCGGTAATTGACAAAAAAAAAAAAAAAAAAACAAAAAAAACGCGCAGGTTGGGGAAGTTAGGGGAAATGCTACGTTGCAACTTTTCTACGTAGTGGCACAAGGAGGGGTGAAGGGTGGTATTCGCAAGCACGTGGCAGTTGGCGCGAACCGAAAACTAACACATTCCTTTGTTGTTAAACGTCACATCACTATAAAAATTACATATTTTCTTACCTTATTCTTCGTCACTGGATTCTCCTTCAGAGTCGGAATCCCGAAGGCTCACTATGAAGGGTTCCATAACAGCATCCCTGGATATTTGTTTCCGAAAACCATCTTCTTGCAGTGAACACAGCCATGCCACTTTGTTGCCTTCCATAGCCTCGTGCGTCAGTCTCTCCACGTCTGCAATTTTGAAGATGTCATTTTTCTCTGCTTTCATTTGTGCCCACACCAATTCTATTGGATTGTATTGGAAGTGGTAAGGTGGTAATCGTCCTAATCTGTGTCCAAATTCCGCAGTAATGGTGTCCAATTCAAAACATTCTTTGGCTTATTTAATTTAACAACATGCAGCAGTTCGTTTCGTGTTTGTGATGGGGCAAATGGAATTTTCCTATTAGATAGCCAAGCCACAATTTCGGCTTTCCTTATATTAGAACACGGTATTTTTGCCTTCTGTACAGAATGTATACTTGAATTATCCATTACTATGGCCGATCTCGGTGCTAAAAATTGCAAGAATTGGTTCAAGAACCAGATTTTAAACACACCAGCATTCATTTCTGTATGAGAGTCAGTTGAAGCCTTCGATTTAGAGCAAAAAATTAATTTGCTCTCCGAGATGAAACCTGTGTCAGCTGAACCAGCGTGACATAAGATTAGACGACCACCTTTGCCAATAGGAACCTTTAAACCTCCACTCCCGTCATTCATCTGCCAGCATACTGACTTGGTATGGTTTTGGTTTACCCAGGTTTCATCCAGGTAATAAATTTTAGTGTCACACTGGTTTCTGATAGAGTGCATTGTTCTGAGAAACACGGCTCTCGCAGCTACGATGTCGCTACGTTCTTTCTTCCGTCGCGGCATTTCCTATAACGAAATCCCATTTTCCTTAAAATACGCAGCATGGAAGAATCATTGCCCTCAAATCCCCTGTGTCTTGTTTCATTTCGCTGACAAACTGTGCTGTAGGAAACTTTCCATTCTCACACTCTTGTCAAAATCGTCAAGCTCAGTCACTGGTTTGTTCCTTTTACACTTTTCCAGGAGAATTAAATTTAACACGCTCTCCTGCATGCACACAAGCTTTTGCTTCACGTACAATTCATTCCCACCTGACAGGCTTCAGCAACAATGGGCGTGTTTAATGAGCTTCGCGGTTTATCCGTCTTTCCTAAGAAATATTTGTCTACATTATATAGCATTTCTCTTGCTTGACTGTGAACGCAACGTTTTTTTGCTTCAGCCATCGTCAGAACTATTAACGAACTATTCTCTATCTTGCCAACACTCAAAAGAGTAGATTTTTAACTCGTAATTACTTAAGTTCACTGTTAAACTTCAGGGTAAGTTCCCACTAACATGAACTGAAACACATTGCAACTGATTGGCTAGAAAGCACGTGACTATGACGTTGTTGGATATTTGTCTACTGCGTATCCGCCTTTATTTGTGACGGGTACTCTAATCCTCGTTCAACTTACCGCCATCAGCTGACTATGCCATACGCTCTTATTTCTAAAAAAAATAAACAAAGTAAAGCATTATGTAAAAAGAAGCTAGTAACAGAAGTAACACAAATATTGATATAACAATTAATAATTGTAACAATTCCCCATTTATGTTTTTTAAAATCCAAGGACTAGTTTCGCAATAAAAGGATCTATTGCATCGTTAAATTCAAATTTCAAAAAGAAATTGAGCTAACGATACAATTGATCCTTTTATTGCGAAACCAGTCCTTGGATTTCAAAAAGATACGTGGAGAACTGTTACAGCTATTAATTGCTATATTAAATTAAAGCAATCAACACAATAGCCTAAGAGATTGAAGTGCAATTACATCTCCATGCTTGTATCCTTTCGTTTTTGTTTTGTTTTGAAATGTTGAATGACTGGGCATGGTTTTGTGGCAAAAGAAAATAGAAAATGAAAAATCCCCAAATCTTTGCTTTCTCTACGCGCAGATAGTGTATAGAGAAGGTATTGAAATGCACCCAAAAATTCTTAACCCAGATTTTTTGGAACTACATGTTCATATATATACTGATTTTTGGGGCCGGGAAGCCATAGGGATATCCGATCCAATGGAAGGCTAATCAACAGAAGAGATGGAAGAGGCTGCCTGCCATTATTTACAAAATTCGGTGACGTAAACAATGACGGTAGTAATTAAGTTGCACACCATTGTTGGAGAATCGACAATTTCTACAACAAAATAAACAAATGGCGGAGAAGAGATTGATCTCTACCACGAAGAGACTGATCAAGGAAGGAAAGTATCTTGAATATGAAACGTTTTTCAAGGATGAGGGTGTTTTGAGGAGGTTCCAGATGATAAAATAGGCGATTTTGTTGTTACTTACCACACCAAGGAATCTTTAAGGAAAGTTCAACCATCAAAATAAGACCAGTTTTTGATGGATCCTATATGTTAAAAGATTCTCCTTCATTGAACGACTGCTTGGAAAAGGGACATAATTTACTATTGAAGATCCCAGTACTTTTGCTGATGTCTCGAAAAAATAAATAAGATAGGAGTTATTAGAACAAATGGCATTACCCTCTCCTGACAATCCTGGACCTGGGATAGAATGCCTCAATGTCGGTTTCTCTGGAATCGTGTTCATAATAAAGTCGCCGCCAGGTTGTAAAAATCCTAAAATAGGTGCATTACAGAGTGCTGGCTTATGCGCCAAGAACACACTCGGCTTCTTCTGACCACATGTAAGACCGGTGCTCATCTATCAGACAAGTGGAAGGTTTCATATGGAGTAACCTCCGACGAACCGGCGGTAATAGCTGAATAGCTCAGAAAACGTCGCAAGTTTTATTTGTCTTTCGGGCGAGGCAAATTTCTGACTTCTAGGGAGCCGTTAGAGAGACTATGCGGTACAAATAATGGATTTCCTTGCAGAAAAGTTGGCACTTCTTCGCTTTCAACTTCAGGTTAGGTCTTTGCAGTTTTTACAAAGTATCCTGATCATGTTATTGCTATAGTTATCGAAGTTGTACCTACAACAGTGATATCATCTAGATAGTGCAGCAAGCGTCATAAGACAAACCTCTCATCGCTGATTCCGTGAGGCGCTTGTAGTTATTTGGCCCGATGCAGAGATCAAAGAGTATAACCTAAATTCCCAAAGCGAGAATACGGTGGTTATCGAGAATACGGTATTCTTCTTGTCTCTGAGCTCTAGTGCCAGTATCCCATTTCCAGTCCAAATTGAGATTCACTGGACACCAGCATGTGCATCTAGGGTGTGGTCAATGAAGGGTAATGGGAAGCAGTCCTTTCTGGAGACGGCATTCAGCTTCCTATAATCCACACAGAAGCGTAATTCGCCGTTCTTCTTTTCACCATAACTAAAGGAAAGCAGAAGGATTCTTCAATTATTCCCCTATATCTCGTGTCTTCCTGCATTTCGTGCACCTCCATCCGTTTCGCTAGAGGAAAACGCCTTAGTAGTTGCAGCTCGGTGTCAGATGGATGGAGTACTCGGTTAGTGTGGCCGTAATCGTTGTTCCCTTGGCTGAAGAGAGCCTGCACCGTCTCAGCAGACGCCAGACGCTCTCCAGTTGTGAAGGGATCAGATGTCGGCCGCCCTCTTCAGCAAGTCTTTCAGCCGGGACTCCAGGGCCCGCGACGGTGCTAGCTCTTTGGAAATGTGCACGGCGATACATCAGCTGCTGGCTCACACTTTTCCAACCCTGTCCCGGCTTGAATATCCTTATTGGTGACCGTTGGATTCAGCAGCCTCAAGGACATTTCCTCGCTACAAGGCCTGGGGAGTACATAATCCGTTCAGTGGCGTCTTTCGGTTCAACACGAGGCTCCTTTACCGTTGCTCCTTCAGTTGCGTCCTCACCATCATCACGTTTTTTTTTCGGGCACAACTATCCTTTAAAATCATCCTGAAGATTTCCGGATTCATTGGGGCTCTCACTCAACACCTCATCTCGGCCGAGTCGTAAAATCCTCTGGTCGAAGTCGACCGATGCCTTATGGCTCCTGAGGGCATCCAATCCCTGTGTACATCCTCAGCCACCCTAGTGACGAACACCTACAGGCTCACAGTGTGCCTACCACTTTCAGTCCAGCAGGGCTTCCTTCTTCGTAGGCAAGATATCGCCCGACATCATCACAGGTTGGTAGGGCCGACTGGGAGTTCGTGTCAACAAACCCTTCCCCATGTCAGGTCTGATTGCAGTCATGATTGCACTTATGTCCACTGGTATACGTCACAGCCACACGTCTACAATGAGGCTGTCGCGCACTCGCCTGCTTAGTGTACGCAGTATCACTCGGAGTTTGCGGTGACGGTCACGATGTGCCCGTCAATTATCTTCTGCCTGCTAGTCGGCTTTGTCGTGGACAGTCTCTCGCAGGTGTTCTGGATCGCCACACTCTAGCACCTACCTCTTGAAGGTCGTCGTTGTTGTCTCTGAGCTGTTTCTCTCTCCTGGCTGTAGCGAGTATTCCTGGTGTTCGAATTTGGCGGAACTGTTTTCTTGGCCACTTCCAACCTCAGTGCTGCCGGCAACGCTCATTGGTTCCACTTATAGTCGCCGAGCAACAGGCATCATGCAATCCGTCGATGGAGTAAATTACTTCCTGAGACACGTAATCAGACCGGAGGTTCATCAAGGCTTTGTTCACAAGCTGTTCTGTTGCCAAGGCGAACTTCTGCAACGTCTCATCTGCAGATTTAACTTAACCTGACTGGGGTAGGCTGCAGCCAAACAATTATGTTTCGTGACCTATTGTCTCGACTTTCAAGTACTTGAACTTTCCTTCGAGAATCTGTTTCACCAGGTATTCAGATCATTGAGCTGGCGTCGACTCTTTCCTCCAGGTCACCAACGAGTTCCCCGAGATCTTCCAGGGCGTCTTCCAATTCATAGTCATCTTCTGCATGGAGGATTCCATTTTGCCTTCCATTTTCTCCACTGCAGAGTTCAATTTTGTGTGCAATTTTCTCCATTCCCATATTTCTGCCTTTATTTCCTCCATGTGCCGTTCCAATTTCGTGTATATTTTCTGCATGCCATTTCATGGTCTGGTTTTTACCAATAACGGTTTCACTATCTCCTCCATCTTGACGTTAAATCCTAC
This sequence comes from Hymenopus coronatus, assembly GCA_030762935.1. Classification (NCBI taxonomy): domain Eukaryota; kingdom Metazoa; phylum Arthropoda; class Insecta; order Mantodea; family Hymenopodidae; genus Hymenopus; species Hymenopus coronatus. Next base: position 137,220,528 of record CM060886.1, read on the forward strand.
CACTGACATCAATGTAATAAAACTCTAAATTACTTTTAAAAAATCGGTGTACAATGATTGCATTTATTGCAGTCATGTAGCATAATCTTTCTCTCGTCGCTTCGACAGTTGACTACTGTCTCTCTCTCTTTCTCTCTCTCTATGTTTCACGCAACTGCACGCTCAGAACTCCTAGTCGAAACTGTCTTTTCTGATTTGCAGCTCTCCCTTTTGTAGCTATCGATGACCAGGCAAGAAACTTCCAGAAACAAAAGTCATTATTGCGCGAGCACGTCACAATTATTAGATATGCCGATCGACTGCTAGAGTCTATGAGATTTAACTTGACAGGTCTAGAAAAGAAAGAGACAGAAACACTTACCCTCTTGTTGTCTCTTGAGGTGTAATGGTTACCATACTAACTTCATATACCTAAGGTCGCTGGTTCAAACCCGGCGGAGGACGATGGATTTTTTCGGGCGTAAACATCCTTAGAATTGCTTCCTTGTATTGTATTGCACCAAAAAAAAAATCGATACCAAGATTTCACCGGAAATCCATGTTTTGAGACCCCCTGAATAAAAAATAGATTAGAAAAATGTCCGTGTGTGTAGTATAGCTCAAAAACAGGAGAAAAAACTTGGTATTTAAGTTCGGTATCTTTCAAAAATGCGGCTCAAAGATTTTCAAGAAAGTCCTCCCATCCCCAACTACCCTTTACATAGAAAAAAAAATCGTAAATTTTGATGTTCTCAAAAATGGCTCTAACGATTTTGATTAAGATTCCTTAAATTTAAGACATTTACGTGACAAATAAAATGGATATCTTGAATTTTCTGGGAATAGCCTCTGAAGACACCTTTATTCTTGATGAATTTCGCGGAATTTTGCATAACTGGTAAACCGAAAGAGATAGGCAAAAACTTGCTTTAAAATGTAGATAACATAAATAAATTGTGTTATATATATTTCGTGAACTTGTCCGTTTTTAGATATTCTTTGTTAATAGTTTAAGCTTTAAAATACGTATACTTTTCTCATACGGGAATTTGTCAACTCCTGTCCATACAACAAAGGCACTTCAATTACACAGCAAACAGCTTTTAAAATATTTGACTATCGATTCAGTCTATAGTCCTCCCTTATTTCACTTCTGCTTACAAGGAAGCAAGTAATAAGACCCTTTCTGCTAATTTTTTCTCGATTAGCATTAAGTAAATAGAAGAATAAGCTTTTTAACAATAATTTATTGTAGAAATGTAGAAAAAGCCATTTGAATGGAACACATCAGATATAATCAGATATAATTCAAATTAACACGTCGCCAGGAAAGCTTCAGTTCTTATTTTACATCAGATATTTAAGGACACTAACCATGCGTGAACAATTGATGGCCAATATCAAATAAAAGAAGTTTAGAGGGATATTTGGGATCTATACCAATAACTCTTAAAAATGCAGAAATGGAAGAAAACATCAAAGCGTATAACAAAATTAATGGGTGAACGTAGGCTTTCACGGCCGGAGTCAGTGTAACTAAGAAATGTTTCCGGGCTGTTTTGCCGTGGTCTGCTGGTGTTAGAAGTCCCAGACGTTTCGTCCACAACTACGGTGGACATCTTCAGTGGCGCGGTCGAAGTTTTCTTGGAGAAGGTTTCGCTGCGCCTGAAGCAGTTGACTGTCGGGATCGCTACTTTTATACTCTAACACCAGCAGACCACGGCAAAACAGCCCGGAAACATTTCTTAGTTACAAAATTAATGGGTGTATTGAAAGAAAAACCGGTAGAAACACGAGAAAAATGTTAAATGAAGATTATATACATAGAAAAGTATCAAAGCTCACATTAAAATACACGAAAGACATTGGTAATAAAAACAAGGAAAAATCAAGATTGGAGGCATCTCAGATGATATTTTCTTAAGGATCTTGTTGACCATAATTAGAAAAGCTCGACTCCGCAATGAAGAGATAAGGCAGCATTAGAGAAAAATGTTTTACAAGCCTTTGGTACGAAGAGACATTGTACGAACTACATATGCGTTGCAGGCGCTGACACTTATGCTACATGGAGTGGAGATGAAGCACCGGTGGAATGCGATGGCAAGAGAAACCGGAGATTACCCGCCTCTGCTCCGCTTTGTCAACCACAAATCCCAAAATGGTGTAACCAAAATGTATTAGAAATGAACTTTAATATATGATTACCAAATTAATAATCACATAATATTTAAAGATAATGGTATTGTATGATCTTGCGCATATGCAGCAAATATGATAAATTGAAGGTTTTAGTATCTTTAGTGGACTTTTTCCTAATTTCGTATTACCGTAACATTCAGCTATATAATTAGGCTATTTATAACTATTTTACGTCATGCTAATCGAGAAAAAATAGCAGAAATAGTCTTATTTCTTGCTTCCTTGTAAGTACAAGCGAAATAAGGGAGTACCATAGGTTAAAGGGAAAGCCAAAAGCTGGTTGCTATGTGAGTGAATGTTTGAATGGACAGGAGTTGAAAAATTCCCGTATGAGAAAAGCAGTTTTTTAAAGCTGAAACAAATATCAAGGAATATCTTAAAAACGATCCACTCCACAAAAAAAAAAAAAAAAAAAAAAAAAAGTATATAATATAAATAGTGTGTTTTAACGAGCTCTACATTTTTTTAAGTAAGTTTTTGTCTATCTCTTACGGCTTGTCAGATATACAAAACTCCGTAAAATTCATCCAGAATAAAGATTAGTCTTCAGAGGCTATTCCCAGAAAATTGAAGATATTCATGTTATTTGTCAGGTAAATATACAATATTTTAATAAAAATCGTTACAGCCATTTTAGAGAAAATAAAAATTTTTGAAAAAAGTTCCATGTAAAGGGTAGTTTGTGGTGAGAGGACTTTCTTGAAAATCTTCGTGTCGCATTTGTGGAAGATACCAAACATAAATACCAAGTTTGGTATTTAACAGACTTTTTGTTTTTGAGCTATGTTGTCCACAGACACACGGACCTTTTTCCAAAAATGTTTTATTTTTATTCAAGGGGATGCAAAACATGTATTTCCGGTGAAATCTTGGTATCAAATTTTTGAATGGAATACAATACCTTCTATTTACACTATTTACATTGTACGTGTAGGGAGTAATAAAAAGGTAGGTAATATTTAGATAGCTAAATGGTAGTTTGTGGTGTAACTAAAATATATTAGAAATGGGCGTTAATGTATAATTACCATATTAATAATCACATGATATTTAGATAGATTTAATGGTAGTTTCACTCTTGAATGAATGATGTTGCATATATGCAACAAAGATGATCAATCTAAGGTTTAAGTTTTTTTTAGAGGAATTTAATGGGCGCTTTGGATCGAGCCTGGGCCACCTAAGTGAGAAGTGTGCGGTCTAATTACTTGGCCATCTGAAAAGTCTAAAGAACAAATCCATGTTAAGGAATATGAAGTTAAGGTTGGAGACAGAATCAAATTTTGTTACGCTACATATGTGAGCGAAGCTGCAAGTTTTGCTACACCAATAGTCTAGGCCGAGTTTGAACCTGCGACCTTGGGATCTCACAGACAGCTCCTAACCAACTAAGCAATCCAGCAATTTAAATTTGATAATAATAATAATAATAATAATACTTTATTGTCAATAGACTGCAATACAGTTTCTGACATTGTCACAAATTCATATTTACAATCTTATGAAATATAAAAATGTTATACTCACATAACTTTCTCTAGCTGTTCCACATACAAACAATTCTTACAGAAGGTTATTCTTTAATCTACAACATGCTAATCAAGATAAACATTAGCAGAATTGGTCCTGTAACTTGCTTCCTTGTAAGTAGATGGGAAATAATGGGATACATTATACAAATCTTTTAAAAGCTGGTCGCTATGTGAAACAATTAAGGTTCAGTTCGCTTTGCATGGTATCATTTGAGAAGATAGGTGATTCAAAATTTAAACTAATAACAAGGACTATCTCAAAAACTGTCAACTCTACAAGAAAAACATATACCTGACATAACTTATGGTTTTAATGAGTTCTATATTTTTGTGAAGTAAGTTTTTCTCTATCTCTTACGGTTTAAGTGTTGTGCAAAATTCTGTAAAACTCACCAGAATAAAGAGGTCAAGAGGCTAATCCCAGAAAATTAAAAATATACATTTTATTCATGATGTAAGTATCTTTAGTATACAGTATTTTAATCAAACTTATTAGAGAAATTTTAAGAAAACAAAAATTTTTCCATGTAAAGGGTAGTTTCTGATCAGGGTATTTTCTTGTAAATCTTTATCACATCCTTGGAAGATACTAAATATAAATACCAAGTTTGGTATGAAACGGCCGATTTGTTTTTGAGCTATGGTATCCAGACACACACAGACGTTTTTCTAAAAATCTGATGTGTTCTATTCACATGACTTTCTCTACATCTCTATAATAAATTATTGTTAAAAAGCTGTCTTCTAGTTACTTAATACTAATGAAGAAAAAAATTGGCAGGGTCTTATTACTTGCTTCCTTGTAAGTAGAAGAGAAATAAGGGAGTACCATAGGTTAAACTGGTTGCTATGTGACTGAATTTCCTTTGTTTGTATGGACAGTTGACAAATCCTGAATGAGAAAAGTAGGTTTTTTAAAGCTGAAACCAATAACAAGAAATATCTGAAAAACGATTAACTCCTCAAAAAAAAGTATATGAAATAAATTGTATGTTTTATCGTGATCTATATTTTTTGCATAATAAGTTTTTGTCTATCTCTTTACGGTTTACCAGTTATGCCAAATATAATAAAAATCATCTAGAATAAAGAGGTCTTTAGAGGCTGTTCCCAGAAAATTCAAGAGACTTTATCTTAAATATAAGAGATTGTAATCAAAATCGTTTGAGCCATTTTTGAGAAAATCAAAATTTGTTCCATGTAAAGGGTAGTTGGGGGTGGGTGACTTTCTTGAAAATCTGCGTGTCACATCCTTGGAAGATAGCAAACTTAAATACGAAGTTTGGTATTTAACAGTCTTTACATTTTTGAGCTATGCTGTCCACCGACACACAAGGACCTTTTTCCAAAAATGCTTTTTTTTTTGGATTCAAGGGGACCCAAAACATGTATTTCTGGTGAAATCTCAGTATCGAATTTTTGGGTGGAATATAATACCTTCTCTACACACTATGTGCATAGTACATGTAGAGAAAGTAAAAATGCCCTTTTTGGACTCAAGGGAACTCAAAACATATTTCCAGTATATCCCAGCATCAAATTTTTGGGTGGAATACAATATCTTCTCTAGCTATGTAAATTGTACCTATGTGCTAGAGAAAATAAAAATATATGTTACACAAATCTCAACTGGTTAGTAGGATGCTATCCAGTAGAACTCATGTACATCTGACCACTCGTCTCTCACCTAGGCAGCCCAGGTCTGATCCCAAAGCAACTGGATGTGGGATTTGTGGTGTATAAAGTGGCACAGGGGCAGGTTTTCTCAGGGTTTTCCGGTTTCCCCGCCATGACACACACAAAAGAAAACAAACAAAACCAATAACAAGAAATTAGTGTCCACATTAGTAGTGCAAGTCAACTTCTGTGAACTCTTATTCTCATGCTTATTTAGGTGCTGCTTTCTAATCTGCAATAACTGTACTGAAGCGCCAAATATTTGTATTAAATCAACTACTCTTGACAGGAATAGCTAGTGGGTGGATTGGAAATTCCCTTGCTACGAAAATCTGATTTTAATTCCAATTTCTTGTCTAAAAGTGATAAACCCCCTCACGCAATTAATACTTTTACTCTTGATGTTTATCAAGTATAAAATGAGATTTAGGTGGGGGTTTTTCCGCCCCCTCTCATTAGGCTACCTAAAGTCGTGATGGACAGTTTGATAGTTTTAGCTAGTAACTCTGGATTATAAAAGGAAGAGTTCAATCACTTACATTCTAAAAAAAAAAATGACACGTGAAAAATACTCCCTTTATTTTGAAGCACATAAAATTCATTCTTACAATACATTGTATTAATATAAACATATTTGTAGCAAGTAAAACAATTTAGGAATACAAAACTTAATACAAAGCATTCCATTCTATTCTGTAAAAACTTAAAATATTTCTTTAATAATACAGTTCATTAACAAAATCAACAGAACAGCATCCTATTTTTACAGCTACCTGCTTCTTATAAATGCACTTGATATTAAGATATGGCTCTAATGCTTGTAATACTGATATAACAAAAATATAATTTATGGCAGAGTCCTATTAATCTGGCTAATCTATATATATTATGGTGCACCTTTTCCTGGGCCCTCAGCTCCAGGGTCCTCATTCAGTAGGTTTCGCACTCTTTTGGAAACAGAGCAGAGTGAAAACACTAAGCCAAGAAGTAAGCTTAAACTCTGATTTCTAGTGCCTTCAAAGGTGTTTCATTCTGACTCCATACACGCATGTGCTGCGTTTCATTCAATAATTCAGTTGTTTGTGGTAAATTAGATAACCTATTCACCATAATGGCTGGAGGCCTCAAAAAGAGAAACTTGCTTTCGTTAACAGTATGGGAAGACAGGCCAGCAAATTCCCTTCTTCTCCTCATAAAGATGACCAAGAAAATGTGCATACATAGTATATATAAGTAAAATCTCAAAACATAATCATTACTTGGAAATTATTCAAAATCACCAAAAATTTAAACCTTTCTAGCACAATTATGCAATATATTATTCATACTGTGAATTAAGTAAGAAATTTGGGATTTTGAAAGTTTAACTTTACTAGCACATGTGCCAATCAATGTTTTATTTTACGTTGAGCAATCCCATTCAATACCTATCACCACAGCAAGGATTGAAACTTAGGTAACCTCCAACATGTTCAGGCTTTAGTCAACCTGAGATCAATTCTATATCACACAAGGTATGCTTTTGACCACAGATAAGTAGAGTGGGACAGGATTAAGCCTAGAAGGGAAATCTTAGGACTTCTGTAAGAAACATATTGTGGAAAGCAGACACAGAATGGATTCAGCACACGTATAGTGGAAAAACTAATACAGAAGTCTGGGCTGCTTTTGAACATTTTCCAAGTCCAAAGGTTCACCAACACACACATGCAACCAGACTGAAATGATGGATAACAACTACCCCTATTGCAGCCATCATTTGTAATAACTAGGGATAGCAGCTTGGGAACCAATAGCAGGACAGAATCAAAGCGCAGCAGTTGGATGTGTTGACAATGTAAAATGTATGTAAGGAAAATGGGGCAGTGGTTGCATGGTGGTAAACATAAATACCACTGATTTACGGGAGCTAAATATTTTAATGTTTACATCCACTCAATTGCTGCTGTGCAACAAGTAATCATTATCCGTTTCATTTTCTCTCAAGATACATAGATTACAATGCACAACATACATTCCTAACACCTCAAATGCGAATCATCTCTGATCGGCACATAAACAAGCTTTATATAATGAAAATTTTCGCTCCGCGTCATAAGATAAGATTGGAGCAAAACGGAAATAGGACACATCATCGACTATTGGGTAAGATACTCCATCAGCAATCATTTCCATAGCACATTTTGTATTTTACGCATTATTGAAAATCCCGGCATTTTTTCCAATCAGTTTTCACTACTTTTTCACATAGTCTAAAACAGGTGTCATGGATGTCTGATTAATTTCTTGCACAGTTCGACAGCTTTCAGGGCTCAAGGCATTTCAATGGTCGATGTTTCCAAATATGTGTTACTGTTGTAGATATATCTGCAAAGTTCTTCTGTAAGAATTGCAAATCTTCATGCAATGCATTTGAAGTAAGAGATTTTACAATCTTGATTTAACAGTATTCACTATTATCAAAGGCAATAATTACCTGTGAAACTGTATTGTAATATACAGCACAATATACTACTGCATTCCCCAACACGTTGTTTACATGCAGCCCACGCAGGCTAGTCTCTACTTGGTAGGTATGCAACTGGTTTTCACATTTGTCCCGCTATCCCTATTAATAACCATAGCAGACTTCTATAGTTTGGGCTGCTCCAATTTCTCATCTGAGTCAAGAGTGCATGTGATACTCAAAACAAAACTCGGAGCATGGTAGCCTATATATCACACAACAAAGGTAATAGCACAATATTTGCATCCTGTCAATGATGCGCTGCATTGCATGTTGCAGGTAAACTCTTGTGAGTCATGAGTTAGTTGTTGCTCATTTGGCATACACCCAAATTGGAACAAACTGGTCTAATATGTGCCATGTGAAACAAATTAAGCCACAATTTTTTGGAAAGTCCTGGACATGCTTGCTTGTGTGCAAATGGATGTGGTTTGATTAGGGAAAAGTTATTGCTTGAACAAATCCTATTGCATGCAGTCATATGATGTAACAACAATGAATTTGTTGCCTGTTTCACATTTAACAGGTCATAATTTCAAATCTCTCTTAGGGTGAGTTACCTGGATTCGGGGTTTTCCCTTATCCTGAGAAGATGAATGTTGAGCTCCATGGACCCCAAGATCATTTGCGCATCATTTTACCAAATGTCATTCATCGTCCAATATGACCAAAAATTGTTTGTGGTATGTCAATGTATGAGCTTCAGTTACTGCTGTAAACTTCATGATCTCCAATAACACCAAAAACAAATATTACTAAAGGTGAAATTGGTGCTCCTGATCATGTCTTTCAAATCGATGAATGTAAGGTGGGACGATGGAACCTTGGGACAGTAAATTTGATAAGGAATGAGATACAAATGATAGCAAAAATTGGAAATCCTAAAGCAAGAACTTTTGACTGTTCAATACATACATGTACAATAAGTAAATAAATATTTTTAAATCTTAAATATGTTAGGAAAACGTTCTAACACTGTATTTTTAATCACATTCTTTTATATTGTAAAGCAAACGTAAACTGAAAATAATGTATTCCTGTGCTTATATGTAGGGTCAGAAGTCTGTCAGGAACAAATTTGATCATAAGACCCTGGATCAGTCCAAAATGAAAGTGAGGAAGTAAATGTTACTAAGTCAAGCTGGTCACCATGGCCGCGCTCGCCAAGGCGTCCCGCTTTGGTGCTTCGCAGCACTGGGGATCGTGGGTTCGAGTCCTGCCTTGGGCATGGGTGTTATATGTTTGTGTTGTGAAAGTAAGAAAACAGCAATCCAGTAATAATATGGCAAAACAAGGTAAAAACAAAAAGGTAAATAAAAGTAGGGTATACAGTGGCAGAGTCCCGATCAGACTCCGGTACTGTATTTAAAAAAAAAAAAAATGACAGGAAAGGTGCTGGAGCAATTGGTGGAACTTAATGCTTATGACAATGCCAATTTTGGGATATGTATTCTTACATAAAGCAAATAAGTCATTATAATAAAGATATTCATTTTGATGTATCATGTTTAATTTATAAACAAGATGCACCCTCTCAAGATTTGGCCAGCTTCTCTTAATGGACTTATTTTCACTGAAGGAGGAAGAGGAAAAAGAATTGCTACTGTCATCAATAAGAGATGGCATTTTCCACTATATCTTCTTTTACTCATCAAGATTTAGTTCATCTCATTTTGATAGTTCATGGACCACTTTAGCCAAGGAACAGGTCAGTTGCATGTCTTGACTCTATATTGGTGGAAGGAATGGCAGGGGAACCTGGAAAACACCCATGCAGATAATGGTTTTGTCTTTTATATTTGTAATTACTCATTAAAATTTAGATTAACTCCAATACAGCTTTGCCAATAGATCAAATGAGTTCTCTGTTTTGACAACATAATTCATTTGTAAAAACAGTTTCTCACACAAACATACCCATTGTAGCTCCAAAGAATCTTAATTATGTGCATTTTGCAACTGATAATTATTTAAATAGATTGTCAGTTTACTGTGGCACAAATATTTAAAAATACATCACATGCATAGAGGTTACAAAAAGTCAAAATTGTTTCCTAGCAAATCATTTACTCTGTAAATTTTCTAGTGAGATTTTTTTTTTTGCAGTCAGGTTACCCTCCCCTTATGTAGGACTGACAAGCGGATGCCTAGGGTTCAGAAGTCTGTTGGCGAGTCAACAGCACAAAACCACAAAATGGAAAACCTGAACGAGTGGTTGCCTGTGGCCAGGCATGAGTGTGAGGAAGTGGATGATATGAAATGCAAGTGAAATTGACGACAGGTAAGTTGATGATGAAGATGAAGCAATTGGTGGAATGACTGGCAGGGGAAACTGGAGGACCTAGAGAAAACCCTGATGCCCTTTTGTCCACCTCAAATCCTCCCAAAGGTTAGAATCCAGGCTGCCTAGGCAGGAGGTGAATGGTCTAACCACTCAGCCACAGTGCCGCCTAGCAAGAAAATATACATTTTTTAAATTCCCATATTCTAATTTGTATTTTGAGGGATTCCAAAGTGGCAGAATGATACTGCTGTCCTTCTTGTAACTGTTCCTTCCACAACTCCAATTGTATGGCACATGTGTTCTAATTTATTTCTTCCTTGTTAACATAATCTCTCATTACAACTTCCAAAATTGGAACGCTATTGTGGCCCAACACTGCTTGCTAATGTTATATTATACATGATTGTTTTAACATACTATGCATTCAAAGGTTTTGAAGTTAACCCTTTTTATATATCTGATATGAAACATTCCTAAAAGTACACCTTCCTTGTAAGATTTTAAAATCATTTGAATTTTTTAGTGCATTGTAAACCTTGAATTACTTAAAACATTTTAAATATATTTGTTAGGCAGATAAGTATGTAATAGCATGAAGCCACATTTTATATAGATTACTTACAGGATGCAGAAATTTGTCTCTATAAAAATTCTGTTTTCTAGAATATTTTGACTGCATGTTTCTCAGATTGAGTGTCTTAATTACCAGTACCAAGGAAATGAACATATATGAATTTTCTTAACCCAGGCAGTATTTTAATAATGAATGGTCGACTTTGCTGAAAAATGGGACAGAAAAGAAAACCTCTCAGTAAGATAATTGTACTACTGAAGAAACAAGGATGTACAGGGATGGTTCTGTATCTATCCACCATTCATATTTTTGTATGTACAATAAGAATTCACTAATATATTTTCTGTGACCTTAAAAGCACTGGAACCCACTGCTTTTAATCATTCAATTAATATACTTCGCTATCAGGACTGTAATGAAATATCCCACACACTTTAGTTTTGTGTGGCATAGACCATGGTGTCAGCTTGCAAGATGCATGACCTGCAGTGACATAACTACATATTCATATGTATTTATCAAAGGATGCATAAATTTTTGTAGAGAAAAAGTAAAAAATCAATCCAGATAAAGCAGTTTGTTTACAGCCTTTTTGGCAGAAGTTATAACAGTCACCTTAACTTTTCTGGCTCAATTCTTTCGTTAGCAATTTAAAGAATATTTTTTCAGGCTGTTATATTTAGCCGATTATTAATATTGGGATAAGTTTATTTAAATGTTTCCCTCCTCCTCCATTTGTTGTGTGGTCCAATAGCATTCACATGGATAAACTAACAATGGGGAGGATGTGGTTATAAATGCATGCCTCCAGAAATGAAATGGGATTTTATTTACGGATGCTCTTTGACTGCTATGGTTCTCTGTATAACATTCTATACTGGGCATGAAAAACCGCTCATTTTGCACAAAGGCCTCTTTATCAGGCTATGACACGAGACCTACAGCTTTACTTTCCTTTTTAAGTAAGCCATGCTAATGATGAAAAAACATCCATGTCCTCCGACAGGTTTAAACCCACAACCTTAGGGATATGAAGTTAGCATGGTAACCACTACACCACAGCTTGTTTCTAGAGGTTAAGTAATCATGTCCCTAGAAACACAGCTGCTTCTGCCTAAATGATTTCACAAAAATTATTGTAGTATGTCATTCATTGCCGCTTAAAGTTGTTCCAGTAGAATTTCCTGCCCCTTGTTTGTGGCGCTATGCATGTGTATTACTTGAAGATGGCATTAAAACGAACACAAGACAGTGAAATGTCTGTTTATTTCAAATCAGTGATAATTCTTATTTTGAATTAACAAAGAAAATGAAATAGCTGATCCGCAGCTGGTCAGATGCACCACCAGAGATGACCACTATTGGATTTTCAGGCCACATACATTTGGAAAGACGGCACTGGACTGTTAACAAGTCATATGAATGCATGACCCATTCTGCAGCTGAGTTACTAACATTTTATGGATCACACTGGTGTGGTGTTAGAGGTGCTGTGTGCAATGCATGAAGTATCAGGAAGGAAACAGCTTATTAATATGAAACATGCAGTGACAAGCCTTATATCAATCCAGATAAATATTTCAAACTTTATCATATTTGAAACATTTAGAATGAACCTGAGATTTAATACTGTTGTTAGGATCATATTATCAGCACCTGGAATTTGATCCCACAGGAGTATTTTTTATATACCAGTAAATCTAATAGCATGGGGCTGTTGTGGCTCTATTTCAAATATGAGACACAGGATTTTGTCTAATTCTAAGTACAATGTGAGTAGTGTGTTCTTTTTGGAAATTTAGAGTGCTTTGTAGTTACTGGTCTGTTGTAATGTTTAGGTCCTTAAGTCGCAAAGTGTAGCTGAAGGTTATTTTTATATAAGTACAGGAGTGTAGCAGTTGCAGCCCCCTATGCAGGGGCATAGCCGAAGGATCTATCAACTTTCACATTTGAACTAATGTTTTCAACACTTTCAAACATGGATCGCTAGTAGAAGTAACTTAAACTACTTACAGAAAAATTTCTTGCTTTAAAAATCCCTGGCTGCTGCTTTTAAGTACAGTTACAGACCATCAGCTTGGGACATCAGAAGGCCAGTGCTGAACTGCAGACGAACGTGGACCTGGAGTGTGCAATACCATGCTATATTCACATAGTATTGTCATATATGCATTCAAGGAATGCAGGAGGCAGCAGAGCCCCAGCAATGATGGGCAAGATGTTCTATTTAGAAACATAATACACCACTGCGATGTTATTTGAATTTGTGTGAAAATTCATAATGGATGGGAGATTGGAAACATACTCGGTATGTCTGCTAAGAACTAGACAACTAAAACCATCTTTCTGTTTCACCATTAGCTCCCAATAAATTAGGCACAACCACCAAGGCAAATGGAAATTCTCCATTTTTATTTTTGTCTTGGAAATAAATATTTTTTTCCAATGAGAATGCTTACAATCCTTGGTCTGTTAACTGCTACCTTTACAACATGAAATGCACAGAATGTGCTATATACATGCCTTGGCAATAATTTTTACTTCTCCAGGCATTGCCCCTACCACATCTTGCCTTTTTCCTGCATGCTATTTGTGAACACAAGATAATTCCCAGTTCTCAACATTAATGTCTTAGAGAAACAAAATCTTATATTCAAATAAATATGGTAATTCTATTCGAAAGGGTCTAAATAAATAGATTTAGGTTGAGAAAAAAGCATTCAACTAAACAGTTAACTCACCCCAACATTCATTTTGTTGATCTACCATATACAATACTTCTTGTTATGTATATGGAATTTCTAAAAGAAGCAGTTCCTTTGTCCATGGCTACTCCTTGATTTGGTCAGTCCAGATATTTCCAGATAATTCTTTTCATTTGCAAAGGATACCAGACCAGCTTCACAAATGCCAATCTGAAGAACTGCCATATTTATCCAAATACAAGATGACCCCCAATTTTCAAGCTAAATTTTTGCTGTATATTTTGAACTAAGATACAATTTAAGCTGTTTCTTCTTCTTCACTTCAGGGGTTAAGCCTATCAGCCTGTTCCATCTTCGCATTCCACTAATTACTCCTCTCACTCATTCTACCAAGGCATTCTTTGAAAAGTTGGTTTTTTAACAAGTCACTTACATTGTAATTGACGCGTTAAAAAACCAACTCAACAAATTAATAAAACATATAATTTGACCGTCACTGTTACTAAATTCCTCCAAACATCAACCAACCATTCTTTGCAATTTGGTTTATATTCTTCTATTTTGTCTTATTTATATATGCCCAATTCCTTTCAATTTTTTTAATTTCTTACTAAATGGTGCACTAACTCTTCTTAATAAAAGCTCATTTCTGCTGCATTATACTTTAATTTCTTAATATCAATACTTGCTTCCATACATGGCCACTGGAACTGCCAAGGTTTTGTAAAAATTTTGATTTAGTTTCTTTCCTTGTTTTATTATTTAAAGATCTTGCTATGGTTCCGCATACATTCTGAAACGCTATTCATCTTATTTTCTAGATCCTTATGTGCATCAAAACTTGCATCACAGCCCAAATAATTGAAGTTGGAGAGTTGTTCCAGGCATTCATTTTGAATACTTATTTTTGATATTTTCATCCATGTGCCATTATTTTGGTTTTTTTTTGGGGGATATATTTAGATTGTAATCTTTTCCTAATAAGTAAATTTTATACACGGAATGTTAAAGGTTCTCTCCTCACTGTCCTTTATTATGGCTACATTGTCAGCGTCAAGAATCACATTTAATTCAAATTTTTTTTTTACTTAATTTGAGTTTTTGCAGAAGTTCAAGTGATGGGGAGGAGTGAGAGAGAAGGTAAAATGGAAATGATACAGTGTTACATGTGCAATCAGAGATAAGCAGACTTTTGGCACAAAAGTAAACGCATAGAATCTGCTGCATTCATCAGACCGTGGCAATAATCGTTATCATTTTGCAAAGTTTGAAACTTATTTTTCTTGTATGCTATTTGGAAAACATTGCAAATGTAAGATGACCTCTAATTTTCAACATTATTTTGGAAACAAAAATTGTCTTATATTCAGATAAATATGGTACCTTTGAGGAATCTAAGATACAGAATGATGTATCACTTTGCAACTGCCATAGCCACAAAGTTTGAAACTTATTTTTCTTGTATGCCATTTGGAAAACATTGCAAATGTAGGACCTCTAATTTTCAAAATTATTTGCAGGAAAAAAACACACACACCATTGTCTTGTATTCAGATAAATACGGTAACTTTGAAGATTTGAAGAAGAAAAAAAAAAAAAAAACTAAGATACAGAATGATGGGTAAAGAAAGATATAGGATAATATAATAACCAATATTGTAAAGGACATTAAGCCTATGAGAGACGTCTTAATAATATCACAGCTTTGGCCTGGGTTTCGAAGTACCAGTTTCTGTGATGTACACCATTTCCTAAAGTCCATTAGTTGTCATGAGCTGAAAGAGTTTAAAAGCTATTTAATTCAAATATATGGACTGCAGGTGTCACCGACACCCAAATTATGTTAATCTGTTCTTTAGGGATTTAAGAACATATTATGCATTTTCATACAGTATTTCATTGCTTAACATTCCTTTTAAAAAGTTGAAACATACAACCATTAAGTAAAGAATAAGTTAGCCTCGAGTGATGGGGGAGTAACAGCAGGCCTGGCCAATTTATAGGGTTTGTTGTGGAGAGAACATAAAGAGGAAAGAGAAACAAAAATAACATGTAATATTGAAACCACTAGCTAATAAAACTGCTATTACATACTAGAAATAGAACTGCTAGCAATCACAATACTGGTGAACCATACATACCATATTTATCCAAATCCAAAATGATTCCCCCATTTTAGATTTTATTGATCAAACTAAGGGAAACTTGTCTGATTGTCTCCCCCCCACTCTTTCTTTTTGGAAATTGCACAAAAATTATGCAATGGGAGAGAATGGAAATGCATCAGTATACAGAGGATAGCGATGGTGATAAAGCTTCATCGACGACGGACAGTATCCTATTTACACAATATATCTTAACATGTAAACAGTTTAGCCTGATTAGAATTTGTGCAGAAATTCTTGTCTCAGTAAATATCAGCTGAAGATGGTGGCATTAGCCGCCAAAACATGTCCAAAATTGCTTATTTCAACTAGAAGTTTCAGTGTGCTGCTCTGCTTTTAGTCTTAATTAAATATTTCTAGTTTGTGCTAAACCGTGTTAATGCAATGAAATACAATATTTTTACCCTTTTTCTAATCTTGACATTGATGGGAAATTAATATAAATCCAATAACCAACATAGTAACTGTTCAATCTTATTTGTATACTTGAGAGAGATGCCTTTGCACTACAAAATGCCTGATAGTACAGTACATATACTTTGATCAGATGTTTCAATTCTGTGTAAAAGCAGCAACAATTTTCTTTACATAAAAATACAATTCACAACATTTTTTTTTTTAAAAACCTATATACAGTGTGTAGTCAGTCTTACAATGTACATGACATATAGATGTATTAAAACAACAGTTTTCTTTCTCAAATGCAGCCAACCTAATGTGAGGAACTACCTTTACTCTTGTTGCATAGCATTGGTTAAAACATGACTCATTCCATTTGTACCGCAGTTTGTAAAAATACTATTAAAACATTTCAATAATGTGATTAGCTGAGCAACGTAAGGCACAGACTTTAAGGAACATTATTGGTAGCAATTGCAATGGGCCAAGTTACAGGTCCTTTCACGATGATGTCATTCAGCTTTTCTTTTGTGCGAAGGAAGCGACGTTTGAATTCAAGACCACATCCCTTTGACAGCCTGAAGTCTAACAGAGTCTTGCCATCCATATCGAGAATGTTTGCCTTGAAAACCAATCTCATGTTTCTCTTGTCCACAGTGGTTATGGTTAGCTGAAAATAAAACAATTCTATAAATATCAGTTGCTTCCCGAGTTTTTATGCTATGCAAACATTCAAAACTATCCAATAAAACAAAACAATTAAAATCATAAAAATTTAAATCTGTGACTCTAAGATTGGCTAAAGCATTAATTTTTTCAGTCTGACTCTACCATTCCTATTCTTGCAAAAATTTACTTTTCTATCCACTTCACATTGAGATAAACATCTGCAGAAATTCATAAGTAATGTGTTTATCTGGAATAGGTTGAACCAAAGGTAATTCAAATTAGCAGAAATCTGGAAATAAACCATTTAACAAATAAACTTTTTTTTTTGGTAATGAAATTTGGTCGCTGCAAAAGCAGAAGGAAAAAAAGTCACATTCGTATTACTTCCTCTACTTATGTTTGAACAAATTATTCTTACAAATGCTTTTTATCTACTTTATAATCCAGATAAACATTTGCAGATTGTCTTGTTTGATCGAGGAGCATTGTTTTAAATCATATTAATGCAATCCATAAACTGAAGTGGAATTTTATATATTTTTGTACCATGCCTTCTCTTAGACTACATAGCGAGATCTGTTAACTTCACTTCATTCTGTACTTTTAATGCATAGAAAATACTGTTTGACATCTAAGCATATTAAGTGCTGTAAACTAATCAATTTAAAGTGTATTTAATTAATGCTTAACTTCTTACACTGTAATATAACATGTGGCATACTTCTGCAATAGAAGTTGTACCCACCATCACATCCGTGATGAGAAAATAAAATGGCAGACACGTACACTTCATCAATAGCTACAATCAAACTGCTGATTTCCTATCATCAATTCCATGAAATGTTGTCTAATTTAAAACAAAGTTTATAAAAACAGAAACAAAACACTGAAAATATATTAAAACATAGAAGCTATTATTGAAGTATATGAAGGACATACTGCAAATGGCATGAGGTATAATTAAATGGGTTGAGAAGCAAATATTTAGAATAAAATGAATATTATTACAACCATTAATTACTATTTGACTGCTGTCTTTGTTATTAATACTCATAAATGCAGTATTGACATTCTTTATGAATATTTCTTCTTGATAGGTTAGGCTATGTGAAATTGTTGCACATAATTTAATAAAATGTTATCATAGTAAAATTATTTATAAATATCCAATATGACAACGCACATTGTAAACAGCTCTTGGTGTCAAATGTTTGGTATCCTTTTCAAAAGTGAATGAAAGATATGATCACGTTTTATCACATTCTGTGACATAGAAATGTGATAGTGTAATACAGACCTAGAAAGAATTCACAAGGGCAAGCACTTGTACTTTTTTTTTTTTTCTGATACAAGGTTTGTAAAATTTTTTCTTGTGCACCCAACCCCCATTTTCCTTGCCAAATGCAAGTTTTCAGTTACGCACCTTTATACTACTCCCCCCCCCCCCCCACCAAGGTCTGTGAAAAAATGTATAAACAAAGTTTAATGCATACAGTGCTTTTGGTCGCTTATGGTTAACCAAACATACAAAATTCATCAGATTTGTAACAATTTTTTTTTCTACATAAGCATTGGTAGCCCAGGATTTGGAAAGGCAGAGTCAGACTATTCGGTATCTTAAACATATGATATTTAAATAAAAGTTGTTACATACCACTTTGGCTGCTACTTTCCACGTGTAGCCTTGTTTTTCTAGTTCCCTGCACAGTCGTTCCACAGCCTCCTCGCAATTTGTGCTTACAAAGAAACGGGTCATCCTGCGCACAAGTTTCTGGAACGTGTTCTGCAAATATAAACATCATAGATAGAGATGTAAACTAGACACAAACCCTGTGTTGATTATACAGTGATTAAATAATCATTATATTCTTTTAATTTTGTTTGCAATTCTTGGGGATGTTCATTAAGGGCAATGCAATAAAAATCTGCAGATGTTAACCCTTTTTAGATTTGAAAATATAACCTTGGAATTTGGCATTTACAGAAAAGCAACACATGTTGACTGTTACATAAAATGGAACCAGTTTAACCCAGTGCAACACCTACATGCTACATTACATAGTCTAGTTCACAGGTCTTTTTTTTTTTTTTGGACTGTTTAACACTGGCTTTTACTACTTGAGGCACTGTAGGTGATGACACACTGATAATGAAATGAAGATGGAACACTGGTGGAATGCGATGGCAGGGGAAACTGGAGAAAACCCACCCCTGTGCCGCTTTGCCAAACACAAATCTCACATGCAGTTGCTTGGGATCGAACCTGGGCCATCTAGGTAAGAGACAAGTGGTCTAACAACTTGGCCGAAATTCACAGGTTAATCAATGTCTTCATTGAATAAAACAGACTACGAAAAAGAATATACACATATTCATCAGGTTGCCAAACTGAACAATTACAATACAAACTTCATAGATTGATTTACACACACAACATAAAAAAAATATTACATGAAATCGCCACTCTGGAAAAACCATCAGTTAAATTTTACTAATTTACTTTTCACCCAAAAGTTTTCCGGAAATTTGAAAGAATTTTTAGAGAGAGAGAGAGAGAGAGAGAGAGAGAGAGAGAGAGAGAGAGAGAGAGAGAGAGAGAGAGAGAGAGAGAGAGAGAGAGAGAAAAAAACAGCTTCTAAAATAGATTTAATATTTGGAACTTATTAAATCATCCTTTGAAAAACACCACACCAAAAACTAAAAAATCATAGATTTATAAAACGAGCCTTAGACTGCAACAAGATTTATTTCAGGAAACCAACAAAAGTTGGAAACTAGGATGAAAAAGTCTTTTGACTTTCTCTATATCTCTGTAACAAATTATTGTTAATAAACTTACTCTTTTATTTATTTCATGCTAATCGAGAAAAATTAGCAGTAATGTCTTATTTCTTGCTTTATTGTAAGTAGAAGCGAAATAAGGGAGTACCATAGGTTAAACTGAAAGCCAAAAGCTAGTTGCTACGTGACTGAAGTTCGTTCGTTTGTATGGACACAAGTTGGCAAATTCCTGTACGAGAAAAGTATAAGTTTTTCAAAGCTGAAACAAAAAACAAGGAATATCTAAAAAATGATAAACTCCACAAAAAATTGTATATAACAAAAATTGTGTGTTTTAATGTGCTCTACATTTTGTGTGTTAAGTTTTTGTCCATCTCTTACAGTTTAGTAGTTATGCAAAATTCATCCAGAATAAAGTAGTCTTCAGAGACTATTCCCAGAAAATTCAAGATATACAATTTGTCAGGTAAATATATTTAATATACAACATTTTAATCAAAATAATTAAGAGCAATTTTTTAGAAAGGCAAAATTTTCGAAAAAAGTTCCATGTAAAGGGCAGTTGGGAGTGGGGGGATTTTCATGAAAATCTTCGTATCACATCTTTGGAAGATACCAAACCTAAATACCAAGTTTGGTTTTTAACAGACTTTTCGTTTTTGAGCTATGTTACAGACAGACACACACACACATTTTTCTAAAAATGCTTTTTTTTTTTTTTTTTGATTCACGAGCTCAAAATATGTATTTCCGGTGAAATCTTGGTATCAAATTTTTAGGTGCATTACTATACCTTCTCTGTACACTATGTACATAGCACATATAGAGAAAGTAAAAACACCTCAGAAGCATTAGATACAAGCATATAGACAAATCTGCAGTAGCATATCACTTTTAGTCTGAAAATCATAACAAAGGAAGAAATGAATTGATAAAATATGTAAAGAAACCTTTGGAATGGCAAATTTGCAAAAACAACTTTATTACCAAGGAAGAAGATTCTCTTATGAATTTTGAGGTCCCCCATGGATGAGGTCATCCCATTGACAAGAATAGAGGGCAGTACAACACCTGTTGTATGGAGTGTTAGTCAACCTTGGAACTGAAGATAAGAGTTAAGGTAACCTGAAACCGGTCTTCCCAAACAAAGGTGAAGTGGAGCAAACTAAATTGATTTATTCATAATAAATTTGTTAACTCTGCTGTTAAAGCTGTTGGCTGTGTGCAAAATCCTAACCAATTATCATTTTTGTTACATAATATAAAGTATATAAATCTGCAGTTCGTCTCTAATTCTCTGTCTCATGTAATGACAGAGATAAATACCAACCTAATAAAACATGTCAGCCATTTATCAGAATTTATCACTTGAGAGAAAATAAAATGTGACCATCTTGTCGTTTTTGTTACAGTAATTATTTCCTGGCATCAGTTTCGGGAACATATTTCCCCATGTTCTACCCTCAATTCCCACTAAATCTTGCTACGTTGGTGTCAACAAAGAGGGTGAAGATGCATCACTTGTGGAGGCATCTGGTGCTGGATCTGTGAACTTCCAGAGGTTGTTGTATGGCAGTAAATCAAAATTCATGAAATAGTTCTTTTTCTTCACGACGTAGATTTTCTCCCAGATATCTAATTCTGCTTGTATGAATTTTGATTTACTGCCATAAAATATCCTCTGGAAGTTCATAGATTGAGCACCAGTTGTCTCCAGAAGTGATGTGCCTCCACCCTCATCGTTAACGCCAATGAAGCAAGATTTAATCGGGATTAAGGGTGGAAAATGGGAAGTAGTGTTCCTGAAACCAGTCCCTGTAAGTGATCACTAAGTGATGTTTGAGTTACAAAAAACAGACTCAAACTCTTTGAAATTAATATCAGATTATGAATTTTGAAATCCTGCCAATTGACTAATTATATCTACCCAGCCATCAAGACACCTACCCCTTACTGATGCTACCAATACTAAGTTGAGGAGAGTTCTACCACTCAAAACATGTCAGAGTTGCCCATGAACAAAGAGTACTACAAAACATATAAAATACCAGAACCTCGGTCTAAAAATACGTTAATAAAAAAGAAGGTAGACAGGAAGTTAAAGAAATAATCATATAAAGAAAATTATCACATTACATAACATCAACAAGTGTTACTTAAAAAATAAGGATCAAGCCAAAGAAAAACATTTCAGCAGATACTATTCAAAGGAAACTGTATACAGAAAATTAAACATGGACAAAAGGTTTTAAGAATGCATGAGACATGTAAAATATAAACAGACTGGAAATCAGTATTTTAGGTTCATAGATGACCTGAAAGGCAAACCTAAGCTTTCAAAAGTCAGTTTAACACTGGCCCCTGAAATTTTGCAAATGCATTTTTAAGCAAATTCTTTAAAAATGACACGCTAGAAACATTTTTTTTAATGTCTGCATGATCTCTATGCTTCAATAAATGAATGGCATGTAAACATTTAAAAAAAAAAATTGCAACAGTTATTTATGCAACGATCCTATAATGGTAGTTATTAGGATACGAGTGAGAGGTAAGTTTCTATGCTTACTTTGCTCGTGTCAAAAAAACCTAACAAATATTCATACAAGAGTTATGTACAATATTTAAATATCCTACACATGAAAAATGAACCCCACTGGCTGCTATGGGTATTGTACGCATGCATTGATAACAAATGAAATTCAATTCACGGTGATAGTTGATTTGCAAGGTGGAGACTGGCCAAGTGATAATGATATGGAATTTAGTTACACATCTCCTGATATAACAGAGGCGGCGAGTAATGTTAATTTACTTCCACAGAAATAAAAAACAACAAATTAATGGCATGGAGCACAACAAATTAGTGAGTTGAGCGACCTTGGTTTGAAGTAGAGCTAGCTTGCATGCCCTGGGTTACTGATTTCATCTGTGATGGCAATGTCATGACCTACTTTGCTTGGCTTATGTAATATGAGTTTAAATTTACAAAATATATATTCTTATAAATAATTAAATATTCTTGGAGGTTATTGTATGAGTAAGATGTTTCTGTAATTTTATGCAGTGAACAGCCATTATGGTCCATTTTGATATAGGTATATAAAACACATATCCAGGTTCTCAAACACTTCCTTTGCTTCTACGGTAACAGAGACATACCTGACTGGTTGGTTGTGTGGAAGTTTGTGTGCACTGCAACTGGGAGTTGAGCAACAAGTCATCCAGGTATGCTGGCTGTGAGAACGAGAAAGATGGCCTATCCTCAAGTATTGCAGCCGCAGCACTTTCCACTGGAACACTTGGCTGAGCAAGTCTTGGGTCTGGCTGCGATCTACACAGCCGCGACAGTGAGTCATCCAGACCAACTGCATCAGACGCTGTTCCAGGTGGTGACAAATCTCCACCTGAGCATATTCGTTTGTTACCAAGCGAAGGGGAGAAAATCTTGTTTGGCGAGCCTGAAATCAATACAGTATAAAACATTACATTTGGACACTATGCCCACTTCAGCAATTAAGGCAATGCTTCAGTGATGATAAAAAATCTGACGTGTTTCATTCACATGACTTTCTCTGCATCTCTGTGAAAAAAAAATATTGTTAATAAGCTTACAATTCTATCTACTTCATGCTAGTTGAAATAAACATTAGCAGAAATGGTTTCTTGTAAGTAGAAGGGAAATAAAGGAATCCACTAAAGTGATGGTTAAATCTTTTTAAAGCTGGTTTCCATGTGAATGAAATTGTTTCTTTGCATTGCCAGGAGTTGACATGTTCCAATATAGGAAAAGTAATAAGTATTTTAAAACAAACCAATAACAGGGAATATCTAAAAAATGGTCAACTCCATGAATAAAATGAATGACAAATTGCATACTTTAATGAGATTTACATTTTTTGTGTTGCAAATTTTTGTCCCTTACAGTTTAATAATTATACAAAATTCACCCAGAATAAAGAGGTCTTCAGAGCCTATTCTCAGTGAATTCAAGAATATACATTTTATTTGACATGTATATATATACAATTTTTCCACGTGTAGGGTAGTTTGGTGTTTCATTCTTGGAAGATACTTAGCTTAAATATCAAGTTTGATATTTTACAGACTTTTCATTTTAGAGTTATGTTCACAGACTTATTCAATTCTATTTGAAATTTTCTTATACACTTCATGCTTCTTATATTTTGAGGATGCCCTTGTAAAAAGGTATGTTAATTATAACAAATTTTTAGGGTGAATCAAATATAAACCAGTATTTTAAATTAGCACCTCTGGTAGTGAATGGAAATAAGTGGGACTTTGAGAGGATGTTGTCTGGAATTGTGGTATTGTTATGTCACACTGCAGAGCAACTGCTCACTTCAGTACGCCATGAGCAAGCAAGAGGTACATGTGTCCGTTGCATAATGCATCATTATCAAGTTTTTGACAAAAAGTGGCACCACAGTTGCAGAAATTTTGAGAAGGCTACATGCACAGCTTGGGGAAGAAGCCCTTTCAAGACCCAGGTGTAAGAGTGACAAAATTTTTTTGACAGGATGGGAAGCAGTATTGGGAGCAAGGTGCAATTGGGCCAACATCTTTCTGTTGGAAAAGTGCTTACAACTGTCTTTTGGGTCTCAAAAGTGGATTTTATTCATGAATGAACGACTGTGAATGTGGACTAATACTGCACTCTTTTGGTCAAGACAAAAACTACATAATGCAACAAATGATGCCAGCAACCAATACAAGATGTGACTGTGCTGCAGAGCCCACACTGCTGTCTTAACATGGAAAAAAATGGAGGAAATGCATTGCAAACATCTGGAACATCCACCTTACAGCCCAGATTTGTCACTCTGTGACTAACATATTTTGGGCCACTGAAAGAAAAACTGGGAGGGAAGAGATTTGATGATGTGGCAAATAGACTATGCATGCAACTGGCTGTGCTCACCTTCGTTCTTCGAGGACAGCATGAAAAAGCTGGCAATTCAATCGCAAAAATATGTGTCACTTTTTTGGAGATTATGTAGATAAATGAGGTATTTGTTGGTGGACTCAATAAAATCATAAAATAATTCTGGTTTATTTTTGATTCACCCTAGTATAATTGTATAAATATATTTTATAAGCTGAAGTTGCTTGTAACTTATAAAGAGAAGTATTATCCCCAGCACCGACAATTCAAGCTTGGCAATAGGGAACAGTATGAGAAACAATGGAGAACTTAAAACCAGTAGAATTATATAGTATTTGTGCAGCATTATAAGATCAGGCAGCGAGTTAAGACTCTTGGCTGATACGAGGTGCAACCAGAAAGTAAGTCCCGATTGCATCCAGAGATGGCACCACCAGACAGAGAGGTATGCGCGTGTGCAGGAGAAGAGAGGAAGTATATGGTAACATTGTAGTAAAATTTCAGTTTTGTGATGGCAGTGGTCACAGTTCTGTGCTAGGAGAAAATGGCGGCTCCAATATAGTCTCCCACATGCAAGTTATGTGCAGTCATCAGATTTTTGTATGCTCAAAAGCAATCTCCAGCAGAGATGCATCGTCAATTGTGTCATGTATATGGACAGGACATTGTGTGACAGCATGGCAAGACGATGGTACAGAAGGAAGAACAATATTCACGACGAAGACCGTACTGACCAACCACCCTGGTGACACCAGAGGTGTTGGAAAGTGTGCAGCAAGCAATTGTGCAGAACCGGTGCTTCACAATTTCAGAACTCTCTTGTCAGTTTCCCCAGATGTCTCGCTCGCTTGTGCATGAAATTGTCTCCCGGTGGCTTGGTTTTCACAAAGTGTGTGCAAGATGGGAGCCTAGACAACTGACAGATGAACACAAAACCAAACGTCTGGCCGCAGCATTGACATTCCTACAGTGATACGCAGCTGAAGGTGACAAGTTTCTCGACAATATTGTCACGGGAGTTGAAACATGGGTGTCACAAGTCACATCAGAGACAAAACAATCAATGCATAGGCGGCATAGTGGTTCACCTGTGAAGAGCAAATTCAAGCAGACAATCTCTGCCAAAAAATCATATGCACTGTCTTCTTGGATCAACATGGTCTCCTCTTGTGCGAATTTTTACCACGAGGGGAGACACTAAATGTTGATCAATATTGCTAGATGTTGCATAAACTACTCAGGCAGGCAATCCAGAAGAGATGTGGAATGTTGACAAGAGGCATTATGCTTGTGCATGGCAATGCCACACCCCATACAGCCAATGCCACACAGAATGTGGTGAATAAGTTTGGATGGGAGGTCTTTGAACATTCACCCTACAGCCCTGATCTCGCTCCAAGTGACTTTTATATCTTCCGTCTCATGATGCGTTTTCTGGCAGGAAAATGTTTTCAGTGACGCTGAGGTGCAGAATGAAATGACTTTGTGGCTGCAGACATTGGCGGCAGAATCCTATGAATTGGCGTACAATTAATGGTGCACCTTCAAAAAGTAGCCAGTGAGTCTATATAACTATACCAATAAATACTTCTTATTTAGTGATGTTTTTGTTCTCATCGGTCATTACTTTCTGGATGCACCTCGTATTTATGGTCAGGAAGGGGTGTGGGGGAATTAACTTGCTTCATTTGGAGTTTTGGTGTGCTCAGTGTTTGGAACATCAATTTTTACTGTCTTGTAACACTTAGAGGAAAAATATTTGAACCAAAACTTTGAAATACATGTCTGGAGAAAATATAGCAGTATGTTTACAAAAGGGCAGAACATTCCAAGATCCCAAACTACTCTTTACAGGGAACATCTGTTTTTGATTTTCTAAAAATTACAATTTTGATTAACATACAATAAATATGACATTTTGTGGATAGCCTCAGCAGTTGAGTTCTCTTCATTTCAACGACTTTTGTATAATTTGCAATTGCCACAATAGATATAGCAAAAGTTGAAACACTTATTTTTACGATTTCATCTCCAATCATTGATAGGTTTGATTTTTCAAATTATACACAATACTTTTTTGAAGTAAACTATGTGGGATTTGAAAGTCATTGCTGACCCACATATACTTGTCTAAAACCACACAAAAATTTTCTTTCTGTTCCAGTGCTTTTATAAGCAAGAGCACCTAAATAATAATTAAAAAAACACACACACACTTTAAAATACTCAAAAAGGATTTCTCACTTGTCAACTTCCTGAAATTGAACTTCCTCATTCAGCAAAACTAATAATTTTGCCATGACATGAAGCTTAGACAAAAATTGTACGTAAAATAAATGATAATTCTGTTTTGTAAGAATCCTTGAAGAGTTGGCAGAACTGAGGGTACCACAATAAACACCACGGCATTGGGTATACACAGAGACCACGGCCGTGATGGATAATATCTGGTCTATCCCAGTTTGTAATCTTAGCTCATAATACAATTTAAGGCTTCATGGTGTACATCTCTATATGCTCACAAAGCAGCAAAAAGGTTTCCACTCCCATACATTTTAAAGGCAAGCTGCAAAAACTGGCAAGTATACAG
The DNA here is from genome assembly GCA_030762935.1 of Hymenopus coronatus. Classification (NCBI taxonomy): domain Eukaryota; kingdom Metazoa; phylum Arthropoda; class Insecta; order Mantodea; family Hymenopodidae; genus Hymenopus; species Hymenopus coronatus. The sequence continues at coordinate 137,247,494 of CM060886.1, forward strand.
GGTGTACATACATGTGTATCGGGGTTTTAACTCTTTATAATATTTATTACATTCAACTTAGTTATAAATGATATGTCAAATGAAAACAGTTTTGTTTGTTGGCACAAGTGCATGCAATGTTTCTGCCACAATCCGTTAGACAGCGGTAGTAGCAAAGATGGCGACTAGTAAACAGAAAGCATTTTGTGTTTTGCAGTTTGCAAAGACCAAATCTGTAGTTACCGTGCAACGTGCGTTCCGTAGTAAATTTGGTTGTGATCCAACTAGTGATAAAAACATTCCTAGATAGTATCATCAGTTTGAAGATACCGGCTGCCTTTATAAAGAGAAGAGCACGGGATGATCAGGAGTAAGTGAAGAGACTGTTGAGCGAGTGAGAGAGAGAGTCGTTCACTCGTAGCCCAAAGAAATCAGTCCGGAAGGCTAGTCGTGAATTACAAGTTCCTGTGTCGACTGGAAAGTTGTAACAAAACGCTTACAGCTACGTCCTTACCGTTTACAGTTATTACAGGTTCTAAAGCCGACAGACCACGGATTACGTGCCAAATTCACAAACAACATGTTTCATGACGATTTTGTGGATCGTGTTGTCTTCAGTGATGAATAGACCTTTCACCTTAGTGGACATGTTAACACTCATAATGTGCGCATCTGGGGCTCAGAAAATCCTCACGAGATGGTACAAATGCAACGAGATTCCCCTAAAGTGAATGTTTTTTGTGCCGTATCCCGGTGAAAAGTTTATGGGTCTTTCGTTTTTGGTGAACCTACTGTAACTGGCACTTTTTACCTTGATACATTAGAGCAATGGCTCTTCCCTCAGTTGGAAGAAAATGAGCCAGAGAACTTCATTTTCCAGCAGGATGGTGCGCCACCTCACAGGCATAACGAAGTACGCGATTGGTTGAAGGTCACTGTAACCGAGCACTGGATAGGCCGCAAGGGCCCCAATGACAGGGCTTGCTATGCATGGTCTCCACGTTCTCCTGACCCAACGCCATGCGATTTTTACCATTGGGGCTTCAACAAGGATCGTGCATATGTGCCTCTGCTACCAGCTGAGCTCCCTGAATTAAGAAACCGGATTGAAGCAGCTGTTGCTACAATTACTGAATACACACTTATAAACGTTTGGGAAGAACTCGGCTATAGACTTGATGTGTGCCGTGTGACAAAGGGTAGTCACATTGAACATTTATAAGCTTCTTGGTAAAACTGTTTGAGTTGCTTTTTCATTTGACATATCATTCATAACTGTAAGTTGAATGTAATTATTATAGATTAAAAATCCCGATATTCATTTATATACACCCTGTATTATATTATCCCTTTTAGTGCCAATCACAATCTCATTGTGATGCTGTTTTCACACGTTTTTACCTCTTTCCAGCTGGAAAGTATGTGTATTTTCTATATCATAGCCATACAGAAAGGTTTTCTGGACCTTATCTTCACCCCAAAGCGTTAAATTAGCTCCAAATTTAATTTCTCTTGCCGGGGTTTGTTTATCCTGGTTGAAACATGGCGTCGCCTAGCCAAAGGTTACAATCCAAAAAGAAAATAAGAGCTTCAGTTCATAATGTATTAGAAGAAAGTGAGCGATTTTGAATTTTCAGACCTTGTTGAAAGAGTTTGTCATCGACGTGAGAAAGAAATATATTCTAGCTTCAGCGATGAAAATGCATCCAATAACAACTGCCCTTGCATGCATAAAATAATGGTGCACTTATCAAAATGGATTTACAGAGATGTAACCACATGACGAATACAATATGAATCAACTATTCAGATAACAAAACAAAATAACAATGCAAAAATACAAATTGTACAGTAATCTTAAGTTACATTTGTATCGTATTGCTATATGCAGTTTTCATTAATGCTTATATGTGTGCATTTTTGCAGACTTTTTTTTTTTTAATTTCGGGTTAGGTGAATTCATTTTTTTGTATTTTAAAACATAAAACAGCAGACTAAAACAGGATGCTGTTTTAGTAAAGAAACAGTCATACTTTATTTAATTAGCCTGAACTTTCTGTGTAGTGAGGCTTTGTAGGTCTATTATTGATTATTTTGGGACTTTAATTGTATTTTCAACATTTTCTTTTGTTTTCAATTTTTTAAAAATATTGATGAGACTTCCCATACATAAAAGTTACCTGGCACTTTGCTATTTAGACTTGCACTAAAAGGGTTAACAATTCCTGTGGTGCATATAGATTAGAGAGATTATTCCATCTTTGCAGAGTACACTGTTTTCCTGACTTCGGTAAACTAGCTTTATGACGTTATCCAGTACTCATACAGCTAGATCACCAAAGAGAGGACAACAGCACTTTCTTCTCTCTTCAATGGCAGGTTCTCTGAAGTTCTGGCGATTTAGCCAATGTCTTTGCTTTGGTAATCTAGCTTTATGAACCTTTACAAACACTCATACAGCTACATCACCAAAGAAAAGACAAATGCTGTCTCCTTCCTATATTCTGGGAGAAAACAATTACCTGATAAACTACAGTGGCTTTCAAATGGGATGAGGTTTGTCCTTGAGTGCCTCCAGGCCAGAGCCAATTGGAGCGCTGCCATGCTGACATATTGCATTCGCACTTAACTGGAGAGTAACATGCTAAGTGATTCCGTCTCATAAATACCACTTGTGCTAAGACAAAATATCCAAATTTTGCAAAAAATATTTCACGAGGAAGATAGGGATTAAGGTTTGTAGCAAAACCACCGATTTTAGCTCAGCTAGTTTTCATAATGCACACGAATAATCATGTCGCCAGGCAGATTTGCAGGCTCAGTGTGCAAGTGAGGGAAATATGAAAAACGTAGGGGTAGCGACTTGGCAATGTAGAGCACGATAACGCATCTCACTTGCTGCAGGGCACAACTCTTCCCATTTGAAAGCTGAACATAGAAACACAAACCTTCAAACCATTTCTTCCAACTAAATACTATAAGTGATGTGTTACAAAAATTGATTCACTAACTAATCTTGATTAAACTCATCACTGCCACAATATCCACCATACTAAATTGTAATTTTAAGTTTGACTGGATGTTAGGAAAATATATTTTTATTGGGCGGTAATAAAACAAGTTTTGCAGAAGACCCAGTATTTGTTTTGCCTTTTCAAGGACTACCTAAACTGACTTAAGCTTTTTCAATAATCTTCTGTTTTTACAAGAGGGGAAGTTTGGAAACCTTAACTAAAAGAAAGTAGAACTCAAAGTGTGTCATTTCTTATATCCTGAGTTCAATATAGATTCTTCTAGGAAAAGAATCTGGACAAACTCCCATGGAGGGGAACAGTAGCTATTGCTATATGCACATGTATGTACTCATCTGCGATAGTACTTTTCCTTTTATACCACATATATCTCTGTATACAACAGAGGCATCCTGGGAACACTGTTTCTCCTGTCCTTATGTCGCCAGTAATTTAAGGCCCTAAAACACAAAGCAAAGCCAAAGTGGTTGAGGGTCCTATATTCATTAAGGGTAGCTGATGGGCCTATTGGAACAGTTTGCCCCATATAAGGGTGGGCAGGCAATATGACTGAGCAACATCTTTTGTTTAATGCATTCCTGATTACGTAGATATGATCTTTACCAGATTCTGTAATTATCAAGTAAAACATAGGAAGCTGTCTGCAGGAGTGAAACACAAAATGTTATAATCAAGTGCAGAGGTTCATGTACCTCTTCATTGGAATTAAAATTCTTTCCTTTCATTGCTTCTTTTGCGTGGTCCAAACATTTGGCAATACTTCTGGGAGGTCTGGCAACTGTGGCAGATGTGGAAAAATCAAGTTGCAACTAATGAGGCCAAGCATTGTTATGTTGCAAATATATACCAGTAGTCAAGACATCCATATTGCTTTGATCTGATTTCAGCCAGATGGCACCTCTAAGCAGCATAACCTTCCCTACAAATGACTGGGATGGAACATTTTGGCACCATACTTTGATTGCTGTTTTGAGCTGGCAATAGTTAACCCAGGTTTTTTCTGCTGTACTAATTCTTGCAAGGACTTCACCCAATTTGCAAACACTTTGCTAAACCTAAGCACATTATGGATAAGCCCTGGATTCTTAGGTTCTATTTTATCTGACCTCTTGACAAATTTATTTTAAGGTTTTAGATGCCAAGGAGCAATATAGTTTTCTACAAAACATGATTGCCCTCAAACAGGACCCCTCACCTCTACCACTGGGCAACAGCCATTAGCAAACAAAAGATAACCATGTAGTACTAAAGGCGAGAGGTGATGTAAAATCGGTTTCCTGGAGACACTGCTTGCAAGTCTAAAATCACACCTCAGTTTAGGGAGGGACTAGTAAGTGAAAGACTTGCTGACAACTAAGGTTGGTTTCCAGCTGCACACACCCTAATTCCAAACTTTAAAGTCAGGTCGACTTTGGAAGAAGAGTGGGGGCAGTGCCATCATGTTCAGAAAAATACTGCCAACTTCAATGTTATAGAGCCTAATTCAACTTAATTTAATATTAGCACCTAATTATTAAATAACACCTATTTTTTGTGATAGAACCTCAACATTCCAATTCAGTTATTTAAGCAAATAAGAGCAAATTTATTGCCAGAAAAATATTTTCATAGGGATAGGAGACTGTTTGAACAATAAGCATTTTAAATAATTATGACCTTGTTAAATCTTTAGTTCAAGTACAGTGGTGCTCCACTATATACAAATATTCACAATTATCTATATTTTATGAATTCTTGCATAGTTTTTAGGACAAGAACGAACTTGAAATTATACTGCACAGTCCCACGTACAGAGCAAAAATCAGTTGCATTCTCTATGAAGAAAAAGTACAAGAATCGTCGATTCAGAACCCTCAGCAATTAGCCAAAATGAAGTTCGCACCTCTTACCTCTGAAGCGGAACACCGTATTTCCACTTTCAGATATATTTTAATGGAAGACAGATTTTAGGTAAACCCTCTTCTATGTACTTCATTATTCAGTGTCTTACTAGGAGTTGAATGTTGAAAACTTGTGCATATTTAGTGTTTAAAATTAATTTTTCTTTCTTTCCAATGCCATACTAATCGTAGGTGTATTGAAGTTGGCACCTTCAAATGCATGCTAAAGTTATTTAATTTAACTTCTAAAAATTTTAAGTTACCATATTTTAAACACAATGGCATGCCCAGTGATTTATGCAACTCTATATTCCAAAAATCCTATAAATTCTTAGATCTTATAAAATCCTAATTTAGTGATAGAACCTAAAAGCCAGGGACTTAATGCAATGTGCTGAGCCATGAATCACGTTCAGATTCGTGGCTATTTTATCCATCATAGTGACTTCAACCGCTGCAATGGACTGGTGTCATACTTCAGTATACCTGACCTGGATGGAGAGCATCTACTGCACAAGTCAAGTTGCTTCAGAATTTTCTAATCCACCCATACACTTACTGCAGCAACAATCATATGTCCCCATACTGGACCTTCATATGTCAATGGATTTTAACAAGTTTCATACCTTCACTGTGTAGAAAACCGATTGAGGAATGTTCTTTATTGGACCATGTTACTAGCAGGGCAGCCATTTTAAATTGATATTGTGGCAGTATTTTGCTTGTCTGCAGTATGTTGTCAACTTAAAGTACAATGGTGCAAAATTACCAGCTTTATTATATTCTTCCACTCATCGCATTCACAGAATAGAAGATAGATGCAACTTGGACCACTGTTGCATTAGAATATCAAGGTTACATTTTGTAAAGTTGAAATCTTTAACGCTTTAAACCATTTAATGTAAAAAGAAGCTAGTAACAGTGAAGAATAACACAAATATTAATATAAAAATAATAATTGCAACCAATCTTCACTTATCTTTTGGAATCCTTGCCTTGACTAGTTTCGCAACGATTTCATTGCATTATCAACATATCCTTTTGGTCTCTTTTTTGATGTTTATTTACACTGTTATGGTTACTGCTACTAGGTGGATTGTGTACTAATGTATTGCTAACTACTGGAATCAAAACAAATTTGGTAAGAGTGTCAATTGGAGGTATATCAAAATTCATTGCATGATTTCTATACTTTAATATAAATATTTTCTCCCAAACCATTAAATCTATGGGCCCATTTAAGTGTTTTAATAATTTAACATCTGGATTTATTTCATGATTAAATTTCCAAAAATGTTCTGCTACAGCTGATTTATCAATTTGTTTGTATTTAATATTCCTAAAGTGTTCTTTTACTCTGGTTTCCAAATGACGTTTAGTCTTACCAATATAAACAAGGTCACAATTTAAACAGTTTAATTGATAAATGCCAGATTTTTTATTTTTTGAAATTTCATCCTTTTTAGAAAAGCCTAACAAATTTTTTATACTATATTTATTTTGAGGAACCAATATTATGCCATGCTCTTTGAAAATATTTGTGAATTTTTTATTTGCCCAAGGGTGATAAATAAATTTTTTAAAAATGTAATTATCTTTTATTTTCTTAAGCGTAGAAATATCTTTAATAGCTTTTTGATATTTAAACTTCTCAATTTTTATATTTATAAAATCAGTATTAAAACCATTAATTAAAGCAGTGTTAATAATGTGTTTATATTCTTTATAGAATTCATCTTTATTAAGGGGTAAATTAATTAACCTATAAATTAAACTATTAAAAACAGCAAATTTATGTGAAAAAGGGTTAAAGCCATTATTTTTTATATAATTATCAGTGTGGGTTTGCTTTCTGAATATTCCAAAATTCAATTTATTGTCTTCTTTTATTATTTTTAAATCCAGGAAAGGGAGATAACCATCACTTTCAGTTTCTAATGTGAATGTTATAGCCTTATCTTGTAAATTTAAAAGTTTTAGAGCATCATTTACATGTTTATCAGGAACAATAGCAAATATATCATCTACATATCTATACCAAGCTTTAAAAATTAGAGGGAATGCTTTAGTGACCTGTATTTCAAAATAGCTCATGAAAAGATCAGCAAGAAAAGGTGAAAGTGGACTACCCATTGCTAAACCAGAAGTTTGTTGATAGAATTTGTCATTAAAGCTGAAAAAATTTTGATCCAAACAAAGATTAGTAAGGATAACAAAATCATTTATTAAATTTTCATTCAGTTCTATAGAACTTAACCATTTTTTTTAAAAATGTCAAAAGTTTTTCTCTAGGAATGCTTGGAAACAAAGCAGTTACATCAAAAGAAACAAGTTTATCATTAGTAGACAATGTAATATTGCTGATCCTTTCAACTAGCTCAAAATAATTTTTAATACTTAAACTCTCAAATTTTTCAAAATTAGTGAATTTTTTATTTAACCATTTAGCTAGGCTGTAAGTAGGTGAATTTATGCAATTTACAATAGGTCTCATTTTATTTCCAGGTTTATGAATTTTGGGAAGAGCATATATTCTGGGTAAAATTGGATTACCGATTTTTATAATTTGCTTTTCTTTATTTGTAATACTTTTAATTTCATTAAGGGTCTTATTATAAATTGAAATGCAGGATTTTAAAGGGTTAATATCAATGCTTTTGTAATCTTCACCTTGAAGTAAGAGTTCCATTCTGTTAATGTAATCAACTTTAGTATAGATTACATCTTTTTCTTTTAATGATTTAATAATTTGTTTATTGTGATTTACTTTAGGGTGATTTTTATTCAAATTCTGTAATATTTTACTACATTTTTCTTTAACCAATAATTTATTATTTTCATTTAAATCCTGACTAGCAATTTCTATATCTGCTACATAATCATCTATATTTTTTGAAAAATCTACACATCTGCTGCTTTTTGATGAATACTATTATTGTCAAATTTAACAGTTTTTCTAACAAAAATAGGAGTTACTTTACGTTTTAAACACAGGTTTAAAACGTAAAGTTTCTTCTCTGCTGCTTAACGTTTTAAGCAGCAGAGAAGAAAGTAATTGAAGTTGAAAGAAGTTTGCATTTTAAAAACTTAAATAACATTGAACTGAAATTATATAATTTGCATCTTAAACTTATAAATGTTTTAGGTAATTCAATTTGGCTAAATATTGAATATAAATTGTTTGAAAATTTGAACTTTAGCATGAGAAATAAAACAAATAAACTGAAAAATAAGTTAAATAAATTATGCTTAAAACAAAATAAATTGAAACCAACTAAAGGGAATAACCCTAAAGATAATGTAATTAACCTTTCAAATTGTAATTTCAATGAGAAGGAAATTAATTTTTTGAATAAAGGTTTAAAAACCTGTGTAGATTTTTCAAAAAATATAGATGATTATGTAGCAGATATAGAAAATGCTAGTCAGGATTTAAATGAAAATAATAAATTATTGGTTAAAGAAAAATGTAGTAAAATATTACAGAATTTGAATAAAAATCACCCTAAAGTAAATCACAATAAACAAATTATTAAATCATTAAAAGAAAAAGATGTAATCTATACTAAAGCTGATAAAGGTAACAGCATTGTAATTTTAAATAAAATTGATTACATTAACAGAATGGAACTCTAACTTCAAGGTGAAGATTACAAAAGCATTGATATTAACCCTTTAAAATCCTGCATTTCAATTTATAATAAGACCCTTAGTGAAATTAAAAGTATTACAAATAAAGAAAAGCAAATTATAAAAATCAGTAATCCAATTTTACCCAGAATATATGCTCTTCCCAAAATTCATAAACCTGGAAATAAAATGAGACCTATTGTAAATTGCATAAATTCACCTACTTACAGCCTAGCTAAATGGTTAAATAAAAAATTCACTAATTTTGAAAAATTTGAGAGTTTAAGTATTAAAAATTATTTTGAGCTAGTTGAAAGGATCAGCAATATTACATTGTCTACTAATGATAAACTTGTTTCTTTTGATGTAACTGCTTTGTTTCCAAGCATTCCTAGAGAAAAACTTTTGACATTTTTAAAAAAAATGGTTAAGTTCTATAGAACTGAATGAAAATTTAATAAATGATTTTGTTATCCTTACTAATCTTTGTTTGGATCAAAATTTTTTCAGCTTTAATGACAAATTCTATCAACAAACTTCTGGTTTAGCAATGGGTAGTCCACTTTCACCTTTTCTTGCTGATCTTTTCATGAGCTATTTTGAAATACAGGTCACTAAAGCATTCCCTCTAATTTTTAAAGCTTGGTATAGATATGTAGATGATATATTTGCTATTGTTCCTGATAAACATGTAAATGATGCTCTAAAACTTTTAAATTTACAAGATAAGGCTATAACATTCACATTAGAAACTGAAAGTGATGGTTATCTCCCTTTCCTGGATTTAAAAATAATAAAAGAAGACAATAAATTGAATTTTGGAATATTCAGAAAGCAAACCCACACTGATAATTATATAAAAAATAATGGCTTTAACCCTTTTTCACATAAATTTGCTGTTTTTAATAGTTTAATTTATAGGTTAATTAATTTACCCCTTAATAAAGATGAATTCTATAAAGAATATAAACACATTATTAACACTGCTTTAATTAAGGTTTTAATACTGATTTTATAAATATAAAAATTGAGAAGTTTAAATATCAAAAAGCTATTAAAGATATTTCTACGCTTAAGAAAATAAAAGATAATTACATTTTTAAAAAATTTATTTATCACCCTTGGGCAAATAAAAAATTCACAAATATTTTCAAAGAGCATGGCATAATATTGGTTCCTCAAAATAAATATAGTATAAAAAATTTGTTAGGCTTTTCTAAAAAGGATGAAATTTCAAAAAATAAAAAATCTGGCATTTATCAATTAAACTGTTTAAATTGTGACCTTGTTTATATTGGTAAGACTAAACGTCATTTGGAAACCAGAGTAAAAGAACACTTTAGGAATATTAAATACAAACAAATTGATAAATCAGCTGTAGCAGAACATTTTTGGAAATTTAATCATGAAATAAATCCAGTATTAAAACACTTAAATGGGCTCATAGATTTAATGGTTTGGGAGAAAATATTTATATTATAAGTATAGAAATCATGCAATGAATTTTGATATACCTCCAATTGACACTCTTACCAAATTTGTTTTGATTCCAGTAGTTAGCAATGCATTAGTACACAATCCACCTAGTAGCAGTAACCATAACAGTGTAAATAAACAACATCAAAAAAGAGACCAAAAGGATATGTTGATAATGCAATGAAATCGTTGCGAAACTAGTCCAGGCAAGGATTCCAAAAGATAAGTGAAGATTGGTTGCTTTAAACCATACTAAACAGTTTTCATGTACCTCAAACTGAACTTGCTTGGCAGCTTTTGAAAGTTTGATGAAAATAGGTGTACATAAGTCAGTTCATAAAGCTAACGTGCAGCTAAGGTCTCGGCTTATAAGCTTTAATTTTCATTGTGAATGCCTCTTATTTTCACAACTTATAATAGCTGTTGATCTTCTGCCCACAAGGGCAGGCACCAAGTTCCTCTGAGATTACATAATCACTCAGAGTCACTCAGTACCTGACCATGTGAGCAAAACTTCACATTTCAATACCGCTCTTCTGTTTTCTGGCGATGCACTGAAATTTTATACAAGCCTTAAAAAGAGAGTGAGAGAAAAATAATAAATAAAAATGCAATTATGAAACGTATTCCTTAAGGTAGGTATAAACTAGAATCTGTGAGAAATTTTCCTGTGATTGACACTTGTGGGGTATGTCCTCTGCTGGCAGAGGGTCACCACGTGTCAACAGGAATGTCAAGCACAAGATAATTTCTCACCAATATTAGGAATGGGTACAATTATGAACAAGTTTGAGCCAATGGAACATAATTTCATACATATTTTATTGATCAATAACTTTAGCAGTGCCTTGGCTAACCAACCACAGTCGTATCCTATATAATATGATTGCAAGGATGCATTTTACCAGATATGTCAGCTTTTTGTTGAACTATAATAGAAACAATATGTAGCGATTAACAGGGCAACCCATCCATAAATTCTGGAGAAACTACAAAAGCCTACGACCTAAAACAGACTAACCAGGATTACTAAATAAATTCTGAAAATGTTTTTCATTAGTGCACACTCATAGACAATCTTCTGTTCCCACTATTGGTAGTACTGGTTAGTATTCCATATGTACTATGATAGTGGATGATGCAGATTCAATTTTAAACACAAGTACAAGGGCGATCCAGAAAGAAACTGCCATTTGTGCGTAGCGCCGGAAGTGGTAGGGGTAGCGCAGTTTTCTACACATCAGTGTGCACAGTGGTCAGTATGCTGCTAGCTGTCTAAGGAAGAGCATTGTGCTGTTGCGCATTACAGAGATATAACCTCAAAACATGAGCGCCGCAATAGAAAATTCCACCAAGTGTGAGGTGCGAGGTGTTATAAAATTTCTTTTGGCAAAACATCACTCAGCAGCTGAAATTCATTGTGAAATTGTGTGCAGTATGTGGTCCTAACATTATAATTGAAGGTATTGTCCATCAATGGGTACGATTTTTTAAAAATGGAAGAACTAACATTCATGAAGAGTACAGCAGTGGTAGGCCTATTCTTGTCAATGATGACCTGGTGGTCAAAGTGGATGGAAAAGTTCGCGAGAACCGTCGGTTCACGATAATGGAACTTTCCGACCATTTTCCCGAAATTTCTTGGGAGTCTTTTGTACGAGATAGTGACCAAACACCTAGGCTATCGCCAAGTTTTGTGCTCGTTGGGTACCAAAGCTGCTGACTGACGACCACAAAACCAAAAGAATGAGTGCCATCAACTTTCTTTCTCGGTATGCCACTGAAGGAGAAGCATTTTTTGAACAAAATTGTTACTGGCGATGAAACTTGGGTGGCCTATGTGAATGTCGAGACAAAATGGCAGTCAATGCAATGGGGACATGATGCTTCCCCAAGCAAGCCAAAGAAAGCCCACCAAACTTGGTCTGCGAGGAAAGTCATGGCTACAGTTTTTTGGGATGCTAAGGGCATCTTACTCGAATTTATGGTATGTGGCACGACTGTCAATTCTGAAGCCTACTGTGAAACGCTGAAAAGACTAAGAAGGGCAATCCAAAACAAGCGTCATGGTCTTCTGTCATCGGGTGGTGTGTTCAGCTCGAAGAACAAATGAACTTTTGGCCAGTTTCAAATGGGACTTTTTGACCACCCCCCCTACAGCCCGGACTTAGCTCCCAGTGATTTTCATGTTCCCATACATGAAAAAGTGGCTTGCATCTCAGTGCTTCGGCATTGACAAAGAGCTTCAGCATGCCGCGACGGGTTGGCTACGTTCACAGGCGGCAGAGTTTTATGCAGAGGGTATTTCAAAGACTGTTAAAAGGTATGACAAGTGCTTGAATTTGTTCGGAGAATATGTAGAAAAATAGAAAAAATGTTGTATTTTTCATATATAATAAAATGGTTATATCTCAACTGGTTTAATTTTTATTTCCAAACGGAGGTTACTTTCTGGACTGGCCTTGTAACAGAGTAACAACTGTCAATTGTCTGTTCCACACAAACTGGCACCAGGAGTTAGAAATGCATAATCACACTTAAAAATTCAATGCCATAGGAGGGATTTGAACTCCTGGTCTCTGTTCAGTTGCTCTAACCCCTCAGCTCCCATAGCGACATGCTACATGACAAGTTCCTTAACTGACCCACCCTACACATGGTTAGTGTGGAAGAAATATTAGACAATGATTGACCTAACTGTGATTAAACTATGAAACTCAGACATTGCCATTGGGGTATGTCATCTCAAAATACTTTTGTGGTTTGCCAGGAAAATCTTGGGTCAGTTGGGGAAATGTAGCGTCACGTTGCCTTTGTAGCTCAGTGGCTAGAGTAACTGATACATCACAAGAATCATGGTTCAAATCCCTACTATGGCACTGAATTTTTCAGTCATACTTGACCTTTCTAGAGAAACTGTTATTTATAAAGTCTGTTACATTACATTTATGGAAGAACTTCTTGAAGCCACTTACCTATTTTATCAAAGTGCTTATTACACCAGCGATGAGCACGCATTTGTTTGATTGCAGGCCGACTTGATGGGAGAGGAACAAGAATCTTACGTATTAATGATAATGCAAGATTATCTAATTTACTCCATGGTGTTTGGTGAAGTGCTTTGCCATCTTTCCAAGCCATATACTCACTGCACTCTACTGTTGGCTGATCCCATGGCAGTTCTGCAACAATTGATACTCTATCAGCTAGTTCACTTTCTATGAAACATATTACACAGTACATTAACATAACACTTTATGCACTAATGGTTAACACAATTAACAAATTACCAAAATAGGATATATATATATATATAAATAAAGGGATGGGCAGGAAATAATGCAACGGTTACAGAATGAAAAACACAGAAACTAGTCATCTCCTTAACTGGAACATAGTTATCCTTCTACACTACATTATCATCCTCAGCTAGAGATTGTGCACTGTCAATCTAATTTATCATTTGGCGAGAAAAAAGCCTATGACCTATCAACTTTGCTACACACCTATATTAATTGAGATTATCTGCAGCTTTTCTGGTGTAATGTTGTTTATCATATGCATGTGGGATTTGTTTCTTTTTGCTTTCAAAGTGAACATTCAACAAATATTTAACTTGTTATATTTGTAATTTCAGTAATGTTGAGGTTGGCAAAAATAGTTTTTATTTTGTATATTTGCATTATGCAAGATTTAGATTTACATTCTCATATACCTCAGTTCATCTGTACAATTCAGACAGTACTAGAACTGCAAACTGAATAAACATATTAAAACCAGTTCTATGTGAAAAATTATAGATTATGATCTTTGAAGGCGTAGATTATCCAATAAGTCTACTTTATGGAAACATTAAATGGGCTGCTCACTTCCTTCCCCCCTTTCTTTCTTTATTCTAAAAACCTGACAAGTTATGTTCACATAACTTTCCTTCAGAAGATTTCAAATATTTATTATATGGTTTACAATACATGGGACGAAACACATGCTTGGTACAGACTCGCTCTCATGAAACAGCCATTGGAATTTACAAGTTTGAGCAGTCATCGCATTGTGTTTATTACTTCGGATGTAGCTCTTGGTTACAAACACACCAGCCTTCTCTTAGGCAATTAATTGCATTTAGTTAATTTCTCAAATACCTTTATTAAGTGTACAATTGTTTATACAAAATAGGTATGAATCTACTATGCTGATTACTAGCAAAATAATGTGTATGCTAGTACTGGCAAATAAGAATACTTAGTTTCAGCAGTGATAAATGAAGATCCAGAGTTGCAAAATATTGGTTAGCCTATTCTCTAAGATAAGAAATCTGAAATTTCTCCATGTTTTGAATTCCAAAAGTACACATGAAGACATGTTTATACTTCTTTGGAATTATTATGGTTATTTTCATCTTGAAATGACACATAACAATGAAAGAAGCATTTCTGGAAGCAAACCTCTAAGATAAAAGGACTGCGCAATTACCAAACATAATTGTAAGTAAACTATTGATATTAATATTGCTCAGCATATGCTTCCAATTATGATTTGTATTATTTTTGGCAGCTATTTCCATTTGCATGTACTTAGACAAGTGCACTTAAGGCAGAAACATCTTGGCCATTAAGGAGATGGACACACGAAGGAATAAATTTTGGTGTGTGCACATGCATGTAGGAATACTGAAAAAAGTGAGAATGCCATAGTAGCTAATCAAAATGTTGCCACGGCTAGAGAAATTTATTTTCTTTAGATTGAATCAAAAAGTCTGCATAGAAAAAGTTTCTATAGAAGCATAGTTACAGCTCATTGTTCCTGGTAGCCATTATTGCAAATACTAATTGTTATTAAGTTACAAGTAATGTAACAGTAACATCTAAAACACAAATATAACTATTAGTCGCACCTCTAATAAATAAACACTAAATATCACTGAGTAACCATCCTACATTAGCTGTAACTTCAAATGTACATCCTTAGAACCTTTAATCATAATTTAACCTATTTTCACTATAATATAATACTAAAATTATATAAGGATCATAACCACTACAGGATAGAATATGGGTGGGATGAGAGCTTTTGGCATAAAAATGTATGAAACAAGTATTAAAAATCAATTAGGACAGCCATGTTTGGCTTGAATAACAAGAGCCACTGAAAAGAACAGGGGGGGGGGCTGCTAATCCGATATATTGATGTTTAAAAAATATGAAATGAAAGAACTTACTAAAAATGAGCACAATGTTGACATTCAATAGGCTAAACAGAGCCATTATTATTTCCAACTCTTTTTGGTTATAAGGCACATTTAATTCCTCTTAACCTCAATTTACAAATTCATAACAGCCCCCCGCCACATATCTTTCATTGGATAGGTAATTGAAAAGTGTAATGGCCAATGTGCCGTGCAGTCTGGACGAAAAATCAGGAAAGAAAGTTTACTGCTGCGAACAATACAGGGCTATCTTTATTTTCATCCAGATAGTGTTTCAGACTTCAGATTCCATTTTCATAAGCATGAGGAACACTGAAATGACCCTTGCTAGAATTTTTTTCTGGTTCCAGAGAGTTTTAGCATTTGTTTTACTTCAGACACTGGAATGCCAATTTTGTTTGGGGGTGGGGCTCATAATTAAGACAGCAGATCCTGTAAGGGAAAGGAAAGAATATTGTATGATCCCATAACTTGGCAGTGAGCTAATAAATTGATATATCTATAAACAACTCCATAAATCAATATAAACAAGATTATATATCAAAATAGTCAATAAATACAGCAAACTCATCATTATCCATGTGAAATGTGTTCAGTGGATCTGGTATATATTGTTTAATTTAAAGGCAAGATTGTTTCAAATGGAACCCTTTAAATGCTATTGGATCTGATGTACTACACTCATATCAACTTTTCTGCCCCAAGTATCATGTATTACTTTTAAGTACAATGTACACAGTAGATCGAGAAGGTATTGTATTACAAAAAAGTTTGACACAAAGATTCACCAGAACTACATTTTTGAGGACACTTAGAATAAAAAAAAATCTAATGTGTTCCATTCACATGTCTTTCTCTACATCTCTGCAACAAATTGTTAGAAAGCTTATGCTTCTATTTACTTCATGCTAACCGAGAAAAAAAAAAAAACAGAAATAGTCTTAGTATTACTTGCTTCCTTGCAAGTATAAGCCAAATAAGCGAGTACCATAGGTTAAAGTGATGGTCAAAAGCTGGTTGCTATGTGACTGAAGTTCCTTTGTTTGTACGGACAGGAGTTGACAAATTCCTGTATGAGAAAAGTATGGTTTTTAAAGCTGAAACCAGAAACAAGGAATGTCTCAAAAACTATCAACTCCACGAAAAAATGGATATAACATAAATTGTGTATTTTAACCTGTTCTACATTTTGTGTGTGGTAAGTTTTTGTTCATCTCTTACAGTTTAGCAGTTATGCAAAATTCATCCAGAATAAAGTAGTCTTCAAAAAATATTCTCAGAAAATCCAAAATAGACATTTTATTTGTCAGGTCAACATCTTTAATATACAATATTTTAATCAAAATCGTTACACCCATTTTTTTTTAGAACATCAAAATGTTCGAAGAAAGTTCCATGTAAAGGGTAGTTTGGGGTGGGGGACTTTTTCTCAAAATCGTGTCGCATCCCTGGAAGATACCAAACTTATTGGTATTTTACCGATATTTCTTTTTTGAGTTAGTGTGTTCACAGACACACACAGGGACCTTTTTCTGAAAATATTTTTTTGGATACAGCAGGTCCTAAAACATATTTCTGGTGAAAACTCGGTATCAAATTTTTTGGTGGAGTGCAATACCTTCTCTATACACTATGTACACGAACATGTAGAGAAAGTAAAAATTAAATAGAAAATGCTCTATATGTGTATCTGTGTCTAGAGCAATTTTCCAAAGATACAACACAAGGATTTTCAGGTAAATCCCCTCCAACCCCCCCAAACTAACCTTTACATAGAACAAACTTTTGCCACGTTTTGTTAATCTTAAATATGCTCCATTTTAAGATTTACATGGCAAACAAAATGTGTATTTCTTGGGAATAACCTCTTCATTCTGAATGACTTTTGTATGACTAGTAAACCTTAAGAGACATATATTTATACTTTTCTCGAACAGGAAGTTGTCACCCATGCTTATTTTTACTCCTGGCCATGCAAAAGGAACAGAATTTCAATTTCAGCAATAGCTTTTAAAATCAATTGACTTGCTTTAGCCTATGTATTCCCCTAATTCCTTTCTTCTTAAAAGGAATTAAGAAATAAGACCATTTCTGGTAGTGTTTATCTTGATTAGCATGATGTAGATTTAAGTATAGTCTTATGTAAGAATAGTTTGCAGAACATATGAAAGTTACATGAGTGGAACACATTTTTTCATATAGCTTCTACAAACTATTTATTCTTCCATCAGCTTGTTTTTCAATTTACTTCATATTTTGCAGTAGTAATTTCATTGCACATTTCATTGTAGGTACACAAAGGATACAGATGAAAGCTAGTCACTATATGTGTTGTAATCATGTGATTTTCTATATTTACTCTGAAACAAATTATTTCTATAAAATCTTATTCTTCTATATGCTCTATGCTGATCAAGAACATTAAGCAGAAATGCGAAGAACTGCTGAATCTTTGCACTTGTTCAGGTGACTTTGCATAACACTGACTATTGCCACAGTTGTAAGTAAACATGAAAATTATGAATTTTTCCGCAATCTCTAAAACTGCACGTTGTGAATGCCAATGAATAACCAATTCATTATAGAACAAATATTTGGGTTCACCTAATAAGACAAATGTGCCCAGATATGGCATCTTAACTGGAAAACATCATGATACCTGGTGTTGACAAATATTTGCCTTGTTCCAAATGGTTTAGGAATTTCACTCTTTTGCTGATAACAGTTCTCTTGCTTAGTCAGCAGTGAGTTGGTCTTGGTGCCTTAGTCAATTAGGCGCTGGTCTTCTGATCCCTAGGTCCCAGCACAGATTGATGGTTTATAAGTGTGCCTAAAAGCGACAAGTCCCATATCAATAGAGTTACTGGCATGTACAACTCTAGCACACTAGGCAGTGCTAATATGATCTTTGCAATTGACAGCATCATTAACAAACAAAATATTTATTTTACTCTAAGAGCTGCTGCAGTTTACTGCATGGTTTTATTAGCAGAAATAGTGTCTAGTACTCCTTCCACTAAAACTCCTGGGTCTTTCTCAATTCCAATGCCTGGCTATTAAATGAGACACAGTTATACAAAGGATTTTCACTTCCATTCACTCAGTAATCAGTGTTGTTTTTAAGGCATTGCAACACTTCAAATATATTAATATATAAACAACACTATTTACATTAACAGAAAATGTAATTCATGAATAATACGTAACTCAGCTGATCCCTCAAGACACATTTTGCACTTTAAGGTCCCAATTAACTTTTTCTAATGAACAACATGCCATTAGAAGTTGGCTCACAAAAATTCCTGCTAGATGGCCCTAAAAACTAGCAATTTTGTGCAATAAGATTGCCATATATTATGACAGATTGTTTTGTTTGAAATACAGCCAGATGCATGCACATTCATACAATTAAATTTCACAGGCATGCGACAACTGCAAGCGATTTCAGCCTGTACAATGAACAAAGGTATTACGAGGGCAACTGTCTATATCTTGAGCCTTGACAACACTGGTGTTTCCACTGTGAAGTTCGATATTGTTACCCTTAACCTACTTCAGATATTTTATCCATTGAGCATTATTTGTGTTTTTATAGTGACTAAAACTGTGACAGCAAAAAGATGTAATTTACTCATGAAACTGTTTGCGCGAATTTGACACCATCTTGTGTCAGTTGGTGAACACAAATGCTCCAGAAATACAACAGTGGAGCTTCAAAAGACATATAAGCTTGAAACAGGTGACTAATCATGGATCTATGCATGTGAGCTGGAACATAAACAGCACTCAGCTGTGTGGGTGTTTATCATGAAACAAATCCCACAGAAGTTGTTCACACTCAAAGCACTTCAAAACAAATAGTTGACTGTCCCCCCCCCCCCAAAGACTGGTCATGTAGCAACAGTGCCTTTAAATGTACGTAAAACAGTCAATTCTGAATGATACATAACCATTTATTTGCCAAAGTCTTTGGTGAAATAAGGAAAGCCAGTACCTTCGGATCATTCATCAAAATGTGAGCACTTACACCATCTTGTCTAGCAACTGACTATTTGAACATTCTGATTTGGCACCCAATTCTTTTTGTTCCCAAACATCATGAATAAAATGCATGGATGATTTTTGATGGCAGAAGAAATTATATTTTCTATTTGGATTGTAAAGTAAATAAAAGTGACTTTCATAGATTGGAAAAAATACTTATGGCAAATGGTTCAAATGTACAAAAAAATATTGATCATAAAAAAGAATATGCGAAACATTAACACAATTTTCAATGACAAATTACTGTTTTTATTTATTATTAACTTAAATAGTGCCTCTTGTACCATTGGATATTCAAATCAAGATACAGTGGACAGAACTGCTTACATTAAAATGACAATACAACTATGCAATTGTCATTTTGACCTTTTTTATAAGATTATGGCAGTATGCACAAGGGCTACAATAAGAAAAGTATCCTCTATTATTTTATTAGATATTAAAAAGTCGCAAGAATTCCTGCTAATGATATCTTTTTGCCAAAACCGGTAGGGCTAAAACAGATACTACTTATGCCATCTACATTCTTAATTCTGATGGTCACAGAAATAATTCCATTATACATTTCACTGTAGCTAATTTGGGATATAGATAGGGATGGAAGTGATTGTCAAATACTCTATCTAATGAGTAAAGAACTATTTGGCATACCTAAATGACAAAAGATAACACAAAACTTTGTAAATAAATTTACAGCATCTTATTCTGTTTGTCAACATTATTGCCATTGCTGCCAAGGTATGAAGTGTAACATCACACCAGTTTTTCAATGCTGTCCCATCAGAGCCTGGATGTTACTACCTCTTAAAAGAGATCTATAGAGGACTTTTCCACCCAAAAAGTTATTTTAAGTGCTCAAAGCGAAATGCTAGGTTTCCTGGACTCTTCCATTATTTACTCTCAATTACTATTTAATGAATGATGATCTCACATCCTGTATTTGTCTCCTGGTTTAATTTGTGTGCCATTTCCTCACTGAAGACACGTTCATTGTATATCGCCATACACTTGTGTTATTTGTCCATCAATTTCCATTGGCTTAAGATTTTGTGCATTCAAAAAATGAATCAGGTCTTTGGCGGTAGAAAAGTGTATCACTGACATTGGCGAAAAAGTGTTCCATTCATATGACTCTTCATCTCCACAGCAAATTATTATTAAAAAGCTTATTCTTCTATGTACTTCATGCTAATTGAGAAAAAATTTAGCAGAAATAGTCTTTTTACTTGCTTCCATTTAAATAGAAGGGAATCAAGCAGTATCATAGGCTGAAGTGATATTCAAAAGCTAGCTGCTATTTCCTTTATATGGACAGGAGTTGAGAAATTTTTGTATGAGAAAAGTACAAGTATTTTATAGCTCAAACCAATAATGGAATATCTTTCAAAAAGAAAAAAGGGAGAAAAAAAAATGTATTAAACATAAATTGTATGTTTTAACGAGCTCTACATTTTCTATCAAGTAAGTTTTTGTCTATCTCTTACGGTTTACCAGTTATGCAAAATTCCACAGAATTCATCTAGAATAAAGATGTCCTCAAGAGATTCATAGAAAATTCAAGATATACATTTTATTTGTCATGTAAATATCTGTAATGCAAGACATTTTAATCAATTGTTAGAGGCATCTTTTAAAAAATCAAAATTATTGAACATTTTCCCCTGTGAAGGGTAGTTAGGGGTGGGGGGACTTTCTTGAAAATCTCCTTGAAAGATACTGAACAAATACCAAGTTTGGTATTTAACAGACTTAAGTTATTGAGCTATACTGCCCACAGACGCACACACCTTTTTCTAAAACTATGTGTTCCATTCACATGACTTTCTCTACATCTCTGCAACAAATTAATGTTAAAAAGCTTATGCTTCTTTTTACTTCATCATACTAATTGTTTCTATGAACAGGAGTTGACAAATTCCTATATGGGAAAAGTTTAAGTTTTTATAAAGCAGAAACCAATAACAAGGAATATCTCAAAAACTATCCACTCCATGAAAAAATGTAACATAAATTGTGTATTTTAACAAGCTCTACATTCGCTGTTAAGTAAGCTTTTGTCTATCTTATGGTTTACCAGCTATACAAAATTCATCCAGAATAAAGTAGTCTCAGAGGCTATTCCCAGAAAATTCATGATGTACATTTTATTTGTCAAATAAATATTTTCAATACACAATATTTTAATCAAAATCGTTAGCTATTTCTGAGAGAGAGTAAAAAAATGTTGGAACATTTTTCCATGCAAAGGGTAGTTGGGGGGGGGGGGGAACCTTCAAGAAAGTCTTCTTGTGTGTCCTTGGAAGATGCGGAACTTAAATACAATGTTTGGTATTTAACAGACTTTTCATTTTTGAGCTATGCTGTCCACAGACACATGGACCTTTTTCCAAAAAGGTTTTTTTTTTGGATTCAGAGGGATGTAAAACATGCATTTCTGGTGAAACCTTGGTATCAAATTTTTGGGTGCTTAACAATATCTTCTCTATACACAGTGTACATAGTATATGTAGAAAAAGTAAAAATGCTGCTTTTTTTTTTGGATTCAAGAGGTCCCAGAACATGTATTTCTGGTGAAATCTCGGTATCAAATTTTTGGGTGTAATACAATACCTTCTCCATACACTATGTGCATAGTATGTATAGAGAAAGTAACTAGTACCACAACACTGTGATTATGTTAGGAAATAAGAATAAGGCAGTTACTTCGTATAGGACATTCTGTGGCGATATCTTTCATTAGATATGTATTTATTTCACTTCAATCATTACATGATTTAATTCACCCCTACAATTCTGTAATACTTAAATTCTACATGCCACATCATTTTTGTACTTTCTGGATGACCCTCATAAGTGGACCCACATTTTTTATCACAAGTTTCTCGAATTATACTATTCAAAGAAAAACAGTTTTGAAAAGCTTATCTTTTTACATTCAGGGAGCTCAAAGCACATATATTTTCATAAAGAATTCCCCTATCCTCATGGATAATACAGAGTTTGCTGTACATTCATGCAGTTACTCACCTGGGCTAGAGTTAAAGCACACAAATATCTACAAAAACATTCAAAAGGTGCATTTTGTGCAACATTCCGTCATGCTGTGATGTGGTGTAGAATGCCACTCTGTTCCTGACTTTGGTACGCTAGCTTTAGGAACACATCCACCTACAGCTAGGATACCAAAGAAAGGACCATAGATAGTACCGCTTCTCAGACTAAACACTGAAAACTACAAATCAAAATCACACACATACAGACTAGGCATGCACAGTTCAACTTGTCTTTCTGTACTGATGGACAAAGCTCAGATGCATCATTGGCTGCAAATACCAACCCTTGCCCTCAGAGCTGCCTTTTTATTTTTAATCACAAAAATCTGATTTGATACACTTGCACAACCTTTTGTACCCGTTACAAAATCTCTCTCTCTCACACACAGTGATCATCATGGAGCAAAACAAAATTCACAGCTCTTAACAAGCAGGCAGAGAAGTGCAAAGCTTCTGAGTGAGTTGAACTCTTGAAAATGTGGCATGTTTGTTAGATGCAATACATTATATATTAGGTTAAATAGCTCTATTAGGGTTCCAATTTTGCTTTCCCCACAAGGACTCATTGGTGTGCACAGAATCTGTATTCCTCCAATTTGAGAGCTTAAAATTGCAATCATGTATGGGCATCAATTGTTGACTCAAATATAAAAAGGAGAAAAGAAAGAGAGAAGAAGAAATAAAAAACTAAAAAAACCATCTGAACTGGTGCACACACCGAAACATGATAATACACCATGAAATTGCCAGTATTTCTCAACGTGAACTACGACAAAATATGGATAGTTTTCTAAAGAGGTGCCAAATGTATGTATGTATATCATTGGCAAGTAAGGCCGTTCTACGACAGTGACACACGTTTTTGATCACCCAGTACCTTGCACTTCTCCACCATAACTTTCTGTGCTCTACAGTCATTATGACTGTGGGATGGAGATGGGAACTATGTTCTTGGACAAGCTACATTGTTTGTTGGTGCCAAGTCCATAAATTGCCAAGAATAAAACCACAAATGTATAACGCACACAAAATCTGAACAATTAATGTTTGCTAGAGTGATTGGAGGTTTACAACCTTTCTTGAATGTAGTAAAATACAATGTTTTACAACTGGAAAATCTGTAGAATTGCATATAACTTGGTATAATGACCACTTTAATTTTTTGGTATTTAATCTGCTTTAAATCAAGCATTCAACAAAGGACAAAAATATTACACAACTGAACCTTAAAAATACTTATGAACCCATGTAAATCAACACATTTTATAAATCGTTCCCAAGTATAACAAATGCAATGCATCTTCCATCTAACCAAAACTTAGAATTAGAAAATCCATATTGCATTCATTCTGCTACATACAAACGCCAATGTACACATAAATTTAAAATTGTAAAATCACATTAACGCACATCAACAATTAGGTTAATTTTCATAAGCAGATGAAAAGTCACTGTAATGCATAATTAAAATAGTTGCCGTATCAATTACGTTTTAATATGCAATACCACATTCACTTTATCAAACACCACATTTGCCTAAGATTCGGTAAGGTTGGATCCTTAGTGTCCAATTACCGCGTAATCTTATTAAATATTAATCTTAGGAAGGAAGAAATCACTATGATGACGATTAAGTTGGCAAATGACACATCTGGAAGTACTATAATTTCAAACTCAAATGGAAGTTACTTGACAAGTTGCACAATGATGGTTCAATCAATCCCTTTTTACTCATTCAGTTTTAGATTTTAAGTACTTCTGTTTAGATATTAATTGTTAAACAATTCCAAAACATTCAGATTTTAAAGTTAATTTAATATTGCAATACGGTAATGCTTTAATAATTACTTCGAGTTATACCTACTAATTTGGCACATTGCCACCTGTAACCTTATTACAGAATCTTGCATTATTTGTTACATGCACATACTACCAAACATTCACATTTTAAGTTGAATTAATAATGCAGACTTTGCAGGAATATGCTTCAATAATTATTTCAGCTTATGTGGCTCACTGTCACCTCTTAACAGAATTTTGTATTTGTTCTGTGTATCACAACTTTGTATGTGTTGAATAAACATACATTACAAATCCAGAGCACAATATTAATTTCAAACTATGTGGAAAATGAATTATTCATATTTCATCACTATAAGGGCAGCCCTTATTTATTTATTGTAAGTTTTTAAAATTCTATTTTATTTTAGCTCTTTAACAACAAAGCTGTTCTGTCAGGTACCTCATTGAAAAACTAGCGTATTTATCCAAATACAAGAATGTTTTTTTCCAAAATATTGATGTTCAGAATTTGTGTGCGAGTGTCTTGCATTTGCGATATGTTTTCCGAATACCATACGGGGATAAGTTTTAAACTTCGCAGTTATGGCAGTGGCGAAACCTGGACAAAATGGTATAGATTACCACAAAGGCTACAACGTAAGTGGCAGATTTTGAGCATTCCAGTTTGCACAAAACATTAGCTGTTAAGGAGCCTATGAGCTTTCTCATTGGAAGTCAACAGTCAAACCAAAAGAGAGGTTAGGCACACATATACCATAACATGAATTTATGTGCAAATTCAAAAACATTTGATGATATATTAAGTATGCTTGTCTTTACAGAAAATAGCATCCACAAATAATCATCGTTAGTTATGCCACTGCAGCCACGCTCTATGATTTTAAATAACATACATTTCATTCTCCCTCCTGCGGCTCTCCCACTAGCAGTGTGAATTTCTACAAAAATTTAATTACATAAAAACATTTATGATGGATAGGTAGAGCCAGACTGAAAAATTCAATGTCATAGCTGAGATTTGAACCACAGATCTTCCAGATCTCTAAACGGTTGCTCTGCCACTGAGCTACCATGGCAATATGCTGGCATAGCATTGAATTTCTCAACTGAATCGCATGTTTCCCGGTAAACCACAAAGTGTTCTCACATTATTTTTGAGATGACAACCTCAACTTACAATGTTGTAAATACTTTAAGTCCAAGAATTCATAGTATAGCCAACTATTAAGGTCAATTGGTATTGGTATATAATTGGCTGTGAATTTCCGCATAAATTCAAATTAAGTAAAAAAGTATATAGAAAAGTGACTTAATCAGCTTAAATGCCCATTAGACTGTTCAAAATATATGGCAAAGAATTAAGTTCTGAAAAAAATGAGGGTTGTCTTGTATTTGGATAAACACGGTACTTTCGTTTAGTACCAAGCAGATGGCGTTAAGAGGACCCTCAAGTTTACCATTCTTAGCAAAGTAAAGATTTCCTTTAAGGTTTCATCTCTAAAAACATACAAGGGCTGTCCCACAAGTACCCAACCTGATGTATAGATAGCAGTTCTTATTTCAAACAACAATGGCAAAAAGTACAAACCTTAGAAAGCTTAAGTTTGAAGATTTTACATAATTTAGCATTTGTTTGGCAGTCATCATTAGTGAAGATGCTCAGCAAATTTGTAAACATGGATATAACTGGCATCGTCATGTGATACAATACTTTCATTTGAAAGTGATTGGTATAGTGAGATCTCCTCTGTGTCCTTTCCGTACACTTAAAGAAGATATGGATGAAAACCATCTACTGCATTGCCCAACTATTAGTCAACATGATAATATAACATCAAAATATAATGCAAGAGAGTGGATGGCTTCACTGCCAACTGCTCAACATTAGATACCAACCAACAAACTTTCATTTGCAAGGTCTTATTAAAGCTGAGGTTCTTCATTTACAACAGTGAAATATTGGGTGGCAAGTTTAAACCTGGTCATATGAGCTGCCAAGATAAACATTGCAGTGGTAGACCATGTGATGTTACCAGTCCAGAAATTTGTATATGAAAAAGTTGTGTGCCATGTTTGCTCACAACAGAACAAAAACAGCGTCATGAGGATGTTTGAAACCTGGGTCCAACACTACACACCTGAAGGAACAATCAAAACAGTGGATTGGGAGGGAAGAATCAGGACCAAAGAAGGCAAAGACAGTTCCATCTGCATGCAAGATCATGGCATCAGTTTTCTAGGATGCACGCGGGATAAATTTCATTATCTCAAAAAAGAAAAAGTAATCAGTGCTGAAAATTATGCAAACTTGTTGCAGCATTTCAGTGATGAAATTGAGCAAACACAGCCAAATTTAGCGAAGAAGAAAGTTTTGTTTCATCAAGACAATGCACCAGTTCACACATGCATTATCACCATGGGCAAACTAAATGAGCTAAGTTTGATTGCTTCCTCATGCACCCTATTTGCCAGATTTAGCCCCCTCTGATTATTTTCTGTTGAAGAAATGGCTTGGTGGTAGAAGATTTGCCAACAATGAAGAGGTGGAGTCTGCAGTTGATGGCTATTTTGCAGACCTAGATAGTTCTTAATATAAACAGAGTATTGAAGCCATTCATTCCTGTCCATACCTTTCTTTACTTAGGTGATGTAACTGCCATTTATGGTGCCTAAAACGGTTACAAAAAGTTGAATAAAAAGATACTGCACTTCCTAAATGTGGTCCACAGACATCATCTCAATGTATATAATTCATTTTCGTGCCTTATTTATCCATTATGGAATATATTACCAACTTTATACCTCAAACAATAGCAGCTAGAAATTCTGCAAAATCTGCACTTCATAGGTGGTGATGATGTTAGGCAGCCCTGGACACAAAGAATACAGCATTAAACAAGATTTCTCTACTTATACAACCTAGCTGCTGTCTCCGGCCTTGACATTTTATCTGACCACAAAAGTATTATTCTGAACTTCAGTACAATAACCACACAATAAACAATAACAAAGGCAACTAACCTAATGTCGCCCAAAGCAAGCAAAAACTTCTGGATCGTAAATGTAAGTACTTAATTGGTAATGAGATGTTACTCATTGTTAAGGATATCTGTTTTTATATATATGAATTTAAATCAGGGGATGTAAATGATTTAATATTTTTTTTATTAAAATGTGCTTCACTTAAGGCTGGTTCACGATAACCTCGTAACAATGAATTTCTCCTTTTTCTAGTCAATTATGCACACAGATTTATTTTTAACTGACCAATGATATATTCAATAAACAATGTGGGTGAACCATCTTTATTTGAAATAGTTGGAACTAAGTGAGCTCTAGCAACTGTTTTATGCCAAGACTGTCTAGAAATATCTCTACAGTGAAGAGAACTCTGAATGTGGATCTAATATGCCGTACTTGGGAATTGAAATAGATTTGAGTCCGATTCCATCTCAATATGATCAGCATTTCACATGTTAAATTCAATACAAACAGATAGTTTTGAATATGGAAGCTTCAAAATTAGTTATTTTATATGTCCATTTATGTTGGTCAACTTGGAATTCTGTTAACGAACATATTTGTTATTATCGTGTGTTTTATAAGCAGGGTTTGAAGTTTAATTATATTTGAGAATACTTTGCAAATCATAAAAGTGGTTGTTATCTACCACAGAGCAATAAATAAAAAGCATTAACAAATGACTACTGGTGTAACAAATATAGCAGAAGAGCTTATTTACCATATACAAACAACTTGAAGCTATTTCATACCAATCCCACTTTTTAAGAGGACCAGATACAAAATTCAATAAGATTTGAATCTGTATTTCCACAGAGTATTCAATACAGTAAGTGTACTGAAATTAATTTCAATTCCCCACAAAAATGTGGCAAATATTATAACTTGGTTCAAGTCTTGCTTCCTGTTACAGGTTCCTTGTTCCTTCTAGACAAATGACCTATGGCAAAGGTACAGTGAGCTAATCTACCTTTGATAAACAGGTCAGCAAATAGTTAACATTACCATAACAAACAGCTCTGCTTCCTATGATTACGTTTCCAGAATACACAGCAAGGGTGAGTAAGTGACTCCCATCTGATCGCATTTAAAAATGTCATTTACCAAGAACCGAGGCATGACCAACTGCATTAGTGAATGCTCCCAATGAAATACACGTTTTTCAATAGTTCTTGTTCTGGTTACTGTTACCAGTTGTTGTGAACCAATCTTTGCAAGAGAGTTGGCAATGTAGCCCAAATTGAGGCAAGATTTTTTTTTAAAAAATTGTAACTAGGCAATTGCGAAACTGTGCTCATAGTTGAGGTAACTAGCACATTTGTGCATGGGTTGTGCAATATCTTGTAAACCACATTTTATATGAACACAACAAAAATTGATCAGCTAAGTGTACCTTAATGTTCAAAATATGTGCCCTACACTTTAAATTTTATTTAAAAGTTATGTCTTCCATTTATATAATTAACATACTAAATTCTAAAATTAAGTTCTGAAGAAATAGGAGAAAAAAGTTTTTGTAGAAATAAGTTGAATGAAAAATCTGATGCCATGTTTCCTCTATCATAGTTAACAATTCAACCTGACCCATAAAAGTTAATTGGAAAAAGCACACCCTGAAGTACAAATTTTGGATTTTGTGAAAAACCCCAATATAAAAAGCATTTTCTTTATCAGTTAGAATTAAACGACACCATAAAAATATTGTTTTAGCCCTTTTTGGCATCTACAAACATCTTAATGACCACTACTACACTTTTCAGACATTTTTACTTGATAGGAAATACATTTGAGAACATGTAGCCAAAGTATTTAGTTTGCTTTCCAACTCCAATTTTAAAACCTGTGTGCAACTGTGCCATGTCCCCTTTTCAGATCATGAATTTTATTTTGGAGCATTAAAATGGTTATTTATTCCATAAAATGTTATCAAGTTAGCTTAAAGAGTACGCATTAATTGTTATAACAGACAAAAACTACTATTATGCAACTTTAATTGTTCTGCTGGCACATTTTAAACATGTAATAATTGAAGTCAATAATGTTGGGAGAAAATACAATTATAGATTTAACTTTTTCACCTTATACTTTAAGCGGTGAAAACTTTTTCACCTTATACTTTAAGCGGTGAAAAAATTAACTGCTTTCCAGCAGGAATTTAGACAAAGCAATATATCATGTGTAAATTCTATACCTAGAAAGAATTCCATTTGCAACAAAAAGTAAATATCCGATATCTCCCAAAATTACTTATTTACCCATTTAATACCAGTGTTACCCAACATATAGGGAAGAAGCCTGTAATTGGCCATAGCACAAACTTGAATCATTTTCTGCACAAACTGTCCTCCAGCACTACAGACTGCAGATTTTCTTTTCTTTTGAACATAATGTAGGTATTTTTTTTTTTTAAATCTCAGATGTCAAGGCCAGAGAGGCAACATCAGCACATTACTGAGAATATCTTATTATTCATTAAGTAAACCACGAAGTGAATGGCTTATCAAGAATGATTTTGAAATGCAGCTGAACCCCCAGATTAAAAATAAGAAATAACAGAATTCTGCGTCCACAACATCAAACCTGGTATACATGTCATTCAGATTTCTGCAAAATTGGATGCATACAAGTTGAGGGAATTTATGAACCTACAAGCTTGTGTTGTGTAAGTTTAATATTGCAAATGCATTTAGTTGCATACACAAGGCACTGCAAACCAAAACAAAGCCTTTTGCTAGTTAAATGTAAACATAAGACCATTTTAAAGAAATCTGCCACTCTCAAAATGAAAACCTTCTGTCCACTCTTGACTCAGTATATTTTCTGTTAAAATCAATCTCAATGGATTGTTTTAACACTGCAGAAAGGAGTAATTCCATTTTCTGTGAGATTGTTACCACAGGTCAAAAGAATGACCACCTCAATTAAAATATTCTTATATAAGCTTATTTCTATATCCTTTTCATGTTAAGAAAATTGCCTCAACCACATTTATTAAGCTTTATAATATAAAATATGAAAATAGCAAAATCCTGGCAAAAGAAAAACCTAATTTCTTACATTCACACAATTTTCTCTATTAACAATCATTTGTTTTCAGAGCGCTTCTTTAAACTGTTCTTAAGAATGTTTCTTTTTTACTACCTACCACATGTTAATTGAGATAAACCGTTTATAGAAAATGTTTCATTACAGATTTTGTAGGTACAAGGGCAAGATACAGTTGAAACTTGCTTATACGTTATTAACTTCAACATTTTTCACACATATACGCTAAAATATTAAGGACCAGTCGTTCCCCATTAAAATTTTGCTCAATTATGCGTTTTCTCGGTAATGTGTCACTTTTTCTGATCCCCATACACAAAATGTACCCATTTATGCATTTTTAAAAAAACGAATGGTGGTATGCTTGCTCTGTGTAGACTTGGAATTACATGGTTTACGGTTTTCATTGATGCTTAATGTTTCATTGTTGTCATATCATTCCAACAATCTATTAACCTTGGTTCCAACAATAACTACTCTGCTTTAAGTCAAGTACTGCTAGTGTGCTGTTTTCATTGTCATCATATTGTTCCAACAGTCACTTATCTATTTTATGTGGAGTTTGGAGTTACAAACAGGAGAAGAAACGTGTGAATATCAACTAGCATGGAAGAAAACAAGAAAATCCTTAACTTTGGTGAAAAAACGAAGTCAATTGAAGTTCAGTATCTTCCACAGACAGAACATTGAACATTTTTCGAACATCTTTGTTTTTTGAAGAAAAAAGAGGCTTTAATGATGAATGAACACATTACAAGATATTTTGTAACAAACAAAATGTGTATCACAAATTGTCAGGGAATAGCCTATGAAGACTCCATTTTGGATGATATTTTAACTAGTAAACTGTAAGAGATAGACAAATCTTACTAAAAAAAAAAAAAAAAGAAAAAAAATAAATAAATAAATAAATAAAAATGTAGTTCTTGTTACACACACGACTTGTGTCACTTACATTTTTTTTTTTGGGAGTTAACTTTTCCAAGATATTCCTTGTTATTGGTTTCAAACTTTTCTCAAACAGGAAATCATAGTTTGTTTCATACCTTTTGTATTACTCCTAGTCATGCAAAGGAACATAACTTCAATTGCTTCACATGGCTATACCTTTTAAAATATTTATCACTTTAGCCTAGTGTATTCCCTTTCCCCCCCTTCTACTTACAACGAAGCAACTAATAAGACAATTTCTGCTTAAGTTTATCTCAATTAGCATGATGTTGATAAAATAATAATCCTTTGTAACTATAGTTTGTTTGCAGAATAGAGAAGGTTATCTGAATGGAACATCAGATTTTTAACAAATTAAATTAACACAGTTGCCTGGTGTTAAATATTCTACAAGCGCGTGAGAAAACACCTTAAGCTGTATGACTATTATAGTGTACTGTAGTTCTACTTTACATGATGCAGAAAGTAACTTGGGTGAAGATGGACAGAAGGTGTTACAAAGCATAACAAAACACTGCATGCACATCCACCATTTTGTAATGCATATAAACTCACCTCCAGCCAACATGGCTACCAGTATTATACCACACGACCACACATCTGCTGGTTCTGCATGATAAGGCCTTAACAGTACTTCTGGTGCAACATAGGGTAGAGTACCACAACGCTTTTCTAACATTCTTTCCTACAAAAATGTAGGAACAATTATATTAACGCTAATGCACCCTAACATACATCCACATGGCAAGTGCAGCAACTGTAAAATGCCACCTACCTGGCCGTTCAGTCTGAAGAGAGTTGCCATACCAAAGTCGCTGATCTTCAAGTTATCCTGCTCATCCAGGAGCAGATTTTCAGGTTTCAAGTCTCGATGCGCTACACCTCGAATGTGCAGGTACTCCTACAAAAAAGATTGGAGGTATTACCTCCGAATAACCTGCTTAGACAATTACCAGGAATGCAAATAAAATTGCTAGTTTTTACTTTCTCTACACATACTATGTACATAGTATATAGAGAAAGTATTGCATTCCAACCAAAAATTTGACTGAGATTTCACCAGAAATACAAGTTTTAGGGACCCAGTATATAAAGGGCATTTTAAAAAAAAGGTCCATACAAATGTGTCCATGAAACTATTACTTAAAAATGAAGTAGGTTAATATCAAACAAGGATGCAACAAAGACTGAGAAAACTCACCCACCCCAAATAACTTTTACATGGAAAAATTTCGAAAATTGTAATTTTCTCAAAAATGGCTTTAACAGTGATTAAAATAGTGCACAAAGATATTTGCAGTGCAAATAAAATGTATATCTTGTATATCCTCTCTTTATTCTGGATAAATGTTGCGTAACTTGTAAACCATCAGAGATAGACAAACTCATTCAAACATGCAATTTATGTCAAGTTTCTTTTTTTGCAGAGTTTACTATTTCTAATATTCCTTATTTGTTTCAGATTTAAAATACCTAACTGTTCTCACACAGAAATCTGTAAACTCTTGGCCACGCATAGAAATGGATTTTAATCACTTGGTATGTTAGCCTAGCGTATTCCCTTCTACTTACAAGGAAACAAGTAATTCAGACAACTTCTACTAATGTTTATCTTATCATGAAGTAGATAGAAAACTATGCTGTTTAACAATTTTTACAGCAATGTAGAGAAAGTCATGTGAAAGCAACACTTAGAATTCCGGTATGACATTCAATCTCCCAAATGATTTGTTTTTACCTGGCCAACCTAGTATGTCTCCCTCCAGAGAACACACTAAGGGTTTGTATGACTGAAAAATCACAACAAATTGATTTTTTATTTTAATTTCATAAAATAATTTAAACATTCCTGAATATAAAAAAATGTATTTTTGGCTATCACGCAGCATTTTTAAATGCCTTAACTGCAGCTAAAACATTTGGGATGAAACTGTACTAGACTCAGCAAGAAAAACTTTAGCTGTACGAGATCAGGCAAAGTAAAAACTTAAGTTGTGCAGAGGAGAGGAAAAGGAATGCTAAGGATCCAAACTACCTACCTGATGGATTTTAATCTGAGCAATGCATTCAAATCTTTCGTTTTCTTGCTATTGATATTTTCAGCATTTTTCTTCCTGTAAAATACTCCTTGCAGTTCGGATTTTTTTTAACTGTGAGATGTATTTAACCATACGTTTTCAATTTGCAAACATAAAAATTATATTTTATGAAGAAAGAAAGAAAGAAAGAAAGAAAGAAAGAAAAAAAAAAAAAAAACCATTCATAACAGAGCCACACAGAAACCTAGGGCAATTTAAAAAAGTGTATATATTATGAACCTAAGGTTAATATATTACACCAAAATTTTAATTTTTTTAGTCGCAAAAGTGACATAAAAACATTAACACTTTGACCATAACCTCAAACCATTAGAGTAAAATTAATAAAATTTGCACTGTAACTTATTTGCATTATATTACTTCTATATTATAAATTTAAAAACAGCTAGCATTATTAGTTTGGGATTTCAAACTTTCAACATCCTGTCCTTAATGGCGATTAACATGCCTAAGTAGTTAGCATCCGCTACGCCAACTACTGTATTGGTAATGCTCCTACTGTATTTATACTACTCTGGGTAAGTTTATTATTAGAACCAGCTGAAAAATTCAATGTAACAGTCAGGACTCTCCATGTAGTTCCCATAACCATTGAGGAGCAAGGCAAAATGCTCTATGGGGTGGAGATGTGCGGTTTGGAGGAAGGGGCACAAGCATGGATATGAGCCATAGAAACTTTTGTGAACGTCACCAAAAATGAAAGTGAAATTTTTGTTTTTATCTGGTCACCAACGCCCTCCAAAGAACACCTTTCATGGTGACTTACATTCGTGAGTATTTTAATAGCCAAATTATTGCCCTCTACTCTTAGGCAATTATTATAACTGTATTGGTAATGCTGCTCCTATATTTATGTTACACTGGGTAATGCATGAAATGTTTATCTCCAATATGGCTAACTTAGATAAAAGAAAATTTGCATTAACATTAAGTTACAATATAATAGCAGCTGATAAAACTGACCCTAGAGGTAATAAACCACAAATCAGTAAATTGAATAGCAAACTTACCACACCAGCTATGAGTTGTTTGAAATACTTTTGAGCTTCCCAAGCAGCCATTCCATGATCCGGTTCTGTAAACAAAACCATAGTAATCATACCTTACATATCCTTTTTATTTTCAACTAGCTCTGAAGAACAATTGAGTATCATTGCAAACTGTATTATGTAAACCCCTGGAGGAAATCAAATTTTGATGTTGGCTTTCTACATATCTACTATCTTAGTCACTGGATCATACGCATATTACTTCCAGACTCTGGGGAGAATAATAATAATAATAAAAATATTGTACTAGAGAAAAACCCTATCAAGGATGGAATCAAACCCAGGACCCCCTCAATCAGCAGACAGGATCTATACCAACTGAGCTTCGAGGCTAGCTGAAGTTGAACATCATTACACTATTTAAAGTATGATTGTTTCTGGCGTTGAAATGCGTTTTTGCAGCATGAAGATGGACATGTTAAAATGCCAACATGTGTATTTCTGTGTTTAGTCTGAGAAGGGGTGCACCACATTAACTTGTTTTGGATACGCAGTGATCTCATTTGATCCTACACTCAGGAAATCTGGAAGTTTGGCTCACTCCACATAAAGTGCAAGAAATGGCGAACTCTTATAGTGCAAGTGGCAGCACAGCATGGTTAGTTTTTGAGTGAGTGCATATTTAAATTAATAACTTCATATTCTTATTCACGTATCCTATAATTTATCATGTTTAGTCCTTTCTCACATTATAATAATTATGTAGAAGTGCAAGATCCTATATTTTTAGATAAGAATGAGATCTGATTTAAAGTATGTATTCATATAAGGGAATATTTGACATAAGCCATCTTGGAACATATTTTGCCATGTTTAGGATAAGCAGTGACAAAATTTCCACATAAGCATGTTATGCTGGTTGTTTACCCAATGACAGTGTTGCCAAAAGCATTTCTCAAAATTTTCCCCGAACCATTAAAAAAATTGCAAAGTTGGTTTAAGTCACCCAATATTTTTATTAAAATATGCAATTTATTTTACTATTTTATATATACACACACACACTTGGAATATTTTCAAAAGATTCTTATAACCAGTATCTCTAAGTATAGCACAATCATAATAAATGGAATAATATTGGAATATTAACTAGTGTGAGCTGTGCTAACAGATTCAGGAAAGAGCATGAAAACACAAGGAGTTTGCACCAATAATTATATTGAAATGTTTACCTGAAGTATTTATTTTATTAACTACTTCCCTCAGTTGAGGGTTGCCTTATAGACACATAGACTTATAACCA
Organism: Hymenopus coronatus; assembly: GCA_030762935.1. Lineage (NCBI taxonomy): Eukaryota > Metazoa > Arthropoda > Insecta > Mantodea > Hymenopodidae > Hymenopus > Hymenopus coronatus. The sequence goes on from CM060886.1 coordinate 137,283,005, forward strand.
TACAATCTTATTAACTGAACGATAAATGTTACATTTTAGGAGCCAATTCTCCGACGTGTTGCTATGGGGACATACTTTTTATTTATATGGTTTTACTTCCCGCACTAATGCATTTGAATCATCATTAAATCTAATTGTTAAAATATCGATAAAACCAAACCAACAATTCTAATATATAAGAAGTATAATGGAACATTAACTACCAGCATTGAAATTTCTTTTGCTTTCATTGAAACCACATTGCAAGTGATAATGCCAACTTATGACCCATCCATAGCAACAATATTAATAAGTACCGCAAATTAACTATATTGCCTGCAAAAAAAGTAATTATTGGCAGACTTCAAATAACATTGTATAAATAAGTTTTACTCACGTCAGAGATAATTTAGTATTTATCTTTCGTCAATTTAGATTCAGAGCTCTCTTTCATACTAAATGGCGCATAAAGTTAAACACAAACTGACACAGTGTTAAAAAACCAACTGAACAAATTAATACCACACATTAAAAACAGACATTAATAAAAGTTATATTTTGCAGAAACATTTCAGTAGCCCAATTGGAGACTTTTTGCCCAATCTGGCAACACTACCCAAAGATGTGCAATAGAGCTTTGTCTGAATTTGCTAACTGATTTGCGATTGGGAACGGTCTTCTACACAAAGTTTAGACATTTTCTGTGCAACAATTATTTCTGTAAATATTTTCCTGTTCCGTTTACTATATCTTTGACAAAAACTGAAGTTAAAATTCATGCTCTGTTAAGATCATATCATGGATTAATAAAGAGCATTTGCAGAATAATGGTATGCCTATCTTTGCCTTCTGTTTCAGCTTCTGCACTTAAACCTTAAAGGTGTTAATGGGAATGCCTTGTTCTTCTGAAGCTGTGTGAAACCTAGCAAATGAAGATAGGGAGCCAAGCACTCAAGAAAACAAGTGTACACAATTTAAAGATGGGCACATTTAACACAACTGACTTCTCCCACTCTTTCCACATTTATGTCTCCACAGTGTCAGAGGATTTTGAACTATGACATTCTAGAAAATATATTTTCTTGACACATGCTAGTTCAGAGATCGCTGACAGCATATATTAGAACCTAATTACAAACTTACGCACAGTCTCATTACTCTCTGGTATAACGGTTTAATTAGTTATTTGTGAATCTGAAAGAACACATTTGGTTTCATAAATTGAACTGTTACAATAGTGGGTGTTTCAAACTTCTTTGCATAAGAATAACCACAAAATGCGAACATGTGAAACTATGAGGGATGTTCAATAAGCAGTGCAATGTATTTTTTTCTCAGCCAATTTTGATTGAAAAAATTGAAATTTTGTGTAGAAAACACAAAAATGTGTAAATATTTCTGCTTCACCTCATACAGCTTCATTAACTTCCAATACGTGATAGTACTATAATTAGCCTTCAAAATGGAGTGTAGAACAGAGGTGCATACCAAGCACATGCGTAACCAGAGCATCATAGGTACTCATAGGCGCTTGCAGAAAGTCTACGAAGACCTGGCAGTGGGCAAAAGCATGGCAAGTTGTTGGGCGAGGCATCTGTCATCACAAGGTGGAGCAAATCTGTCTGATCTTCTGGGTGCCATCTGGTCAGCCGCACAGTGGTGACTCCTGCAATGTTGGAACATGCAGACTTTTTTTTGTTGTTGATAGGATTGACAGATCACAATCAAACATCTCGCAGCTCAACTTGGCAGTTTTGTTGGTAGTGCTGACACACTTGTCCACCAGTTGGGGTACTCAAGAGGTTTGTTCTCGCTGGGTTCCTTGATGCCCAAGACCATAAAGATCATAGGACCATCTGTGCAGAATTGCTTGCTCGTTATGAGGCTGAGGGTAACAATTTTTTTTTTGTCAAATATTGTCACAAGCAATGAAATATGGGCTCGTCACTTTGAAACAGAATAGCAATCCAAGGAGTGGCACCATACTAAATCTGCTTCGAAGAAAAAGTTCAAAGTGTACCCTCTGCTGTAAAGTCATGGCTATGATTTTCTGGGACTCTGAAGGGGTTATTCTGTTTAATGTCTTCCCTCATGCTGAAATGATAAACTCTGAAGTGTATTGTGCAACTCTAAGGAAATGCAAACAAACTTCTAATTCTGCATAACACTAGGCCGCACACAAAACTTAAGTGGACTGTTCCTCATCCACCCTACAGCCTGAATCTCGCACCTTCCAGCTGTCTGCGGGAAGCATTATGTGGATGATATGGAAGTTAGTGATGTAGCTCCATCAGACCAGTAGTGGTACCATGCAGGCATACAGGCCCTCCTATCAAGGTGGCATTAAGTTGGGGCATTAAACGGAGATTATGTTGAAAAATAGGGTTTTGTAGCCAAAACATTGGGGAATAACATGCTGTACTCTAATCCTGAATAAAACCAACTTGCTTTAAGTTGTATTATTTATATAACATTCCTGTTAAGTGTTTCAGTGGAGACAACATGGTAAATAGTGTAAGTCAATAGAGCATTCGCTGGTCATATGGATTTTTACAACTACTTTGAACTTGCAGTGAAATCACTTTAATCAGATGCACTTATCATTGTATGAGGTTGATTTACATGTGACTTACTTATAATTTGAAAGGAATAAGATATTCTTCTTACCAATTCTGTCAAACAATTCCCCGCCTGCCGCATATTCCAGAAAGATGTACTCCAGGTTTGCTTCACGACGCTGTCCATAAAATCTAATGATGTGTGGATCTGTTAATATCCTGTGAATGCAAACTTCTTTACGAATGCTGGTTCTTGCATCTGGATGTTTTTCCAAATCTATGATTTTCATTGCAACAGCTTCTCCAGTACTCCGATTCAGCAGAAGCTTCACTCTACACAAAACAATATACAGTTCATAAGGTACAGCCTACAATGGTCAAGTATACCAGTACAGGTACTTGGCATTTTTAAGCAGTTAATATTCAGCACCTACACCACATACCAAAAATACTGCCAAAGGTCACTCTGAAAGTTATGAGATTGAATAAAATAAAATCTTAAAAATTTAGATCTGATCATTTATCTTTTAAAAGTATTCTCCATTGTATATTTTCATCCGTTCGAACCATTTTCAACTGCCTAATGCCACACTTCTTTGGAGAGTGCAAACACATTCTTCATAAAGAACTACTGCTGTTTCAGAAGATTCAAATCTTTCACCTAGAACTTTTAATTTTATTTTGGAGAACTGGTTGCTCCTTGTGCATTGTAACGGTGCAAAATTTCACACAGATGACTCTTAGGAAGCTTTGTTCTCGGTTCGTGAGGACTTGCAGCAGACATATTGTGGTGCACATCTGGCAGGGACAGTAATTTGTCACAATATGCTGGATGCCAAGAAAGAATGCATTTTCTTACCAACCCTTCTTGCATGCCTCATTTTGTTGGGAATTCTCTCTTGGAAAGACCCTTGGTTTCTAGATCATACTGCTTTCGTACCGTTACAAGGTTAAATGTGTTTCTGGAACTTCTCTCATCAAATTTTTCTATCACTTCCTGGCACCACTGTTTCTGCTCATTTATGAGGTGGTGGGAGATCTAATGACTGCAGACCTTCCTGACAAAGATTTTCTCTTAGGATTGTCTTCATTCTTGTCGATCCAATTTTCTGGGCTTCTTTATATTGTGATACATAGCAATCATCTTCTTGCAACATGCACTCTTTCAAGGCATCACCCCCCTCCAACCAACTTTAAAGCCCCCCCCCCCCCAAAAAAATCACCTGGGAAATTGGTGTGGCCTTCATTTAACCATATTTTGTTGAGAAAATACAGCTTCCATCTTTCCTGTCTGTACACGGGAATTTTAGTAATTCATCCTTATTGCCAACAAGGTTAGAATCACCATTCACAAATGCAAGTAGTTTCTTGATTGTATGTAGTACATTACTGTGAAAACTTTGCCACATTGCACTCCTAAGAAATTTGACACACTGAACTGGCTTTTTAAATTTCCTCAATTTTCCAGGTGTGGTTAACCTTTCACTGTGTGCAGAATTTATACTTAATGCACACACCTGTAAACTCTGTTGTCACGTTAACTCGTCGATGTCATGGAATATTGCCCACATAGTTTGTGAAAAAAATTCAAAATTACAACTTTCTCAGCACTTGTTAAAAGGAATACCCTTGCAATGTTTTACAAACAGCATTTGTTCAGCCATAACGGTTTACTAACAGCCCCATCTTCCCACTTCCAAAGTTTATGTGCTTATTGTTCATTTTCTAATTAAGCATAATTTGCTTATTTTAAATTCAATTTCATGCAGCTCTGCATAACATACCATTGCTACATAAATACAAGAGAGATCCAGTAACTTGTGTTAGTACTCAGCACAAGCCAATGAACACACACCTGATTCATGTTTCAGTTACATGAAACTAGTTCATCTGAACTTCAATCTTAGACAGCAAGAACTGTTTTAAGCTTACCACAATTCCTTGTTGTTGATTCTCAAAACGTTCTGAGTGATCTTCATAAGTTCAACTGCTTACAAATATATTCAATGTTTTACTTTTGGTGTAATTTATTGTGCAAGTTGTCACTGAAAAGAAAGCACCTCGTAATAAGCATTGAACAGAAAGCCACCTGGAGCAAATGAGGCACTCAAAGCATTAGTGGTAAGAATTCATATTTACACCTTAACACAAAAGATTTAATTACAGCATTATTAAAAGAAAACTTTTCTAGGTTGCCTTACAATTGTAACATATATAACAGTAGTCTTTTTTTCCACATTTTCTTCCATTGTACTGAAATTGGCCATCTAGTGCAATCTTCATTGGAATCCCTTCTTCTTGTAAATTCTGAAAACCACTTATCAATATTTAACTGCAAAGATACCCAAATGCACAGTATAGTTGGCATCTATCTCCCACCTAAACCAATTTTAAATTCGTAGAAAATCATAGCACAGAAATGCTCTTTGCACGAGATTCTCCCTGGTGTCTAGTGCAGCAACACCTGCATGCACAAACACAGAAATGCTGATGGTGCATACTATTGGAGCACACCCACACCTGCACTTACTAAAAAGTACTGTGTTGACTTACCAGAGCTCCTTGTTGCAGATTCCTAAAACTTTCAGCATCTTATATCACTAAAATGGCAAGGCACAGTCAAATGGAGAAACACTATAATTAATGAGTAGGTGGTTAAGAACTTGAATCATAATTGCATTGTCCAGAGGTGGGAGATACTTGATAGAGAGAAAATGCAGAATTCTTCCTGAGTTTCCAATCTCTTGCAACAGAATTTAAAATGGCAAGGAACAGTCAAATGGAGGAACACCATAATTAAAGATTAGATGGTGTAAGAACTCAAATAATTGTGCTTTGGTCCAAGGTGGGCGATACCCAAAAACAAAAATGCAGAATTCTTCCCAAGTTTGCAAGCTCTTGTATTATATGAATCTATGTTAATGCTTCCATTAATTAACATGTGTCTTATGCTTACTTTTCATTACTTTATTCTCTGCTTCATTCCTAGATTCAGTCATGTACTCTCAGTATCTTGCATTTTAAATTAACATACACTAGCTCATTGTAGCAGGCTGATAATCTAGGTGCACACACCAACCTCTGGATGCAGTGGACATCTTTACTACAAGATACTGTGAAAGCGCTGTCCATGTCATGCACGGTGTGAAGTAAGTCTACAAGATTCTCCATGTAGTCAACAGCTGGCTGTTCTGCACCAGGAGATTCCCAAACATTGCTGGCTAGTGGTGAAGAGCAATATGCCAGTAAGAGAAGAGCACTCTGACGTGTCAGTCCCTTTGGTGTTTGGCCATGACCTTTCTTAAATGATTCAACTTTAAATCTTCTACCTAATCATTTTCTATTAAAAATATATGACCAAACATTAATATAATTATGATATTAGTTGCATATTTAATTGTAATGCAGTAGTTAAAATTCTTCTTCTAGAATCTTGATATACTGGGCAATCATGTGCTCTCATATTTCCATCATTAGATAAGACACTAGGTGGGTGCTCTGATTGCTCCTGAAGTATCCCAAAAAGGTGAACAGTTCCATGAAGCACTTTGCAATAGTCTTCTCCACCTCTCAGAGTGTGCCTATAGCCTCAGGCAGTGGTGCCATTATTAGAGCTTCTCGATTCTTGGTCAGATTTCCTCCTGCAGTCATGACAAGTACTTAAATCACCTCTCTCTGGGTAAACTCTTGGTCTTCAAGTAGTCCCACAGGACCCAGTATGACCTCTCAGCTGAACCTACTTCCTGCCTACAGTTCTTCCAGCACTGCCAGGTGCAGCACACTCCTCTCCACCTTAGTGCACTGACCACACTCCCTGAACAAGGTCTTCTTGATATGGTATTGGTATAGCTCCTTCCTTTTCAATGTGATGTGAAGTATATACTTGGGGACCTTTGGACCCAACAGGGGCTGTCTGGCCCTCTATGGAAGTAAATAACGGCTGTGGCTCTCAGCATCCCATTCTCACTGGCCATGAAAGACCGTTTAATTTTGCTCAAGGGCCTCTTAATCAGGCTTGAGGTTTTTTTTAAGTGCTGTAAATCTACGAGACAGGACCAATGGCTTTACTTCCCTTCCAAAGGAAGCCATGCTAAAGATTTTAACGCTCGAAAAAATCCATCAATCTCTGCTGGATCTGAACCCACGACCTTGAGCATATGAAGTTAGCATGGTAACCGTTACACCACAGAGTGCGACACTTATGGAAGAGTACCAGCACCTTTATTAATTCCAAGGCCTCTTGTTGGGTAACCTCTTCTACCTTAGAGAGCACCTTGCTATAGTAAGCTATACTTGCTCCAGGCTATCCTGGACTAGAATGCCTCCATTACTGGTGCTGCTGGCATGTGTCAATAAAGCCATTACCAGGTTGTGGAAATCTTACGACAGGCATACTGCAGAATTATGATTTAAGTACCTGGAATGTGCTCTCTCTTTTGAAAAGTGCAAATGAGGAGTTTCACAATGTTGGAGAAACCTGTTATGAATAGGCGATACCAGCTCCTCAAGACTTAGAAACATCGTAGCTCTTATTTATCTTTTTGGGAGGCTAATCTCTCTCTACTTGAACCTATGATAAGACTATGCCGCACAAGTAGTTCACTTCCTAGCAGAGTTGCACTTTTTTGCATTCAGTTTCAGGTTAGCTGCCTGCAGCCTCTGGTATTCAAGTTGGTCCTCAAAAGTTCCTAGCAACATTGCAAGCAGGTAGCTGGCACATAGAGAGGCTAAAGGACAATGTTAAATTGCCATAGCTGTTGACCAACTGATATTTTGGTGTTCTTGTGGAACCTGAAGCCAAGTATCCCAAGTCCAAAGTTGAGAACCACTAGGCACAAGCAATTGTGTCCAGGGTGTCATCAATCTGGGTAGTGGAACTGGTCCTTTCTGGTGATGGCATTCAGCTTCCTCTAGTCCACACAGTTTGCCATTCTTCATTAAGATACAGGGAACACCAATGACTGGATTGTTGCAATTCCCTTAGATGCCATGTCCTCTGCTTTGTCAGAGGAGCAAATCTTATTGGTGGCTACCTGTGCTGCTTTAACCATTGTTCTCTGGTTGAAGAATGTTGGCCCTCTACAATTGAGAGTTGGGATGGTTGGCTGCTCTCTTTGCAAGTCTATCAGCCAGGGTCTGAGATCCTGTAATGTGTTTGGCTCTTTGGACATCGTGTGGCAATAATATTTGCTTTTGGATTGCATTCCTAATTCCACCCTGGCCTGGATGTTCTTGTAGGTGCCTGATAGACTCATCAGCCTCCAAAAATATGTTTCCTAACAGCTGGCCGTCCAGGTGTGTTTTCTGTCACCTCACTTCTTGCATGCACAACTAAATCTAAATCAGGATCACCCTTCAGTACTCCAGATATTTGTGGGGAGCAACATCCTGTTTTGGGAGAGCCACAAAATTCTGTGGCCTGACAGCATCCAGTCCCAGTATCACAGCCTGAGCAACAAGCACAACAACCACAGGCATATAGTGGTCACATTCCAGTGGTCAACTCAAGAGAGGATTTTCTTCTTAATGGATAAGATGTCATCCATCACTGGTTTCAGAGCTGCACCTTTGTCTACTAGTGTCTGGTTCAGCTTTCTTGGATGCAGTTGCCTGCAACAAGGCTTCGCATCATTTGAGATGGTACTTTCTTATCAGCTTGTTGTGGACAGTCTTTCATTATATGACCTGGATCGCCACAACCCCAGCACACTATATGAAAGTTGCCACTGTCACATTTCTCTTTCCTACCATAGCGAATTCTCCTGGTCTTTAGAGGAGAAAGTTAATGATGTCGTAAATCATAAATGTATCAGCAACATATGTCGGCCAGAATTTTGTCCTGCAGACATTATTTTACATGCTAGCAAATCTGCTAACAGGGGGCTATTGCTTTTAAGCTCAATTAAAACCCATAAATTCAGGCTGGATCTGAGCGTGCAACCTTAGGACCAGAAGTCCAGCTCCTAACCAACTCCTGGTTTTCAAAGTGACCACTTTCAGTGACCTTTATCGGTGCAACAATGCCTCATAGATTGTTGCACTGTCACCAATCAGGTACTTCTTGAATTAAGCTGAAGAAGGTAGGCTGCAGCCAAGCAATGGTTCCCGAGGGCCTTCCAGATGTTTCCAGACACTGCCAACTTTGGAAGCATATTCAGTACATCTGCTGCCCATCCCTGGAAGCTGGCTGTTAGCCGTGCAGCTTTTTCCTCGGTTGATCATTGGTTGTGGAAGTGATGCAGTAAACTGTTAATAAATGGCAATTTCAGTTTGTGCACATCTTGATCTTGGCCAATTAGTTTTCATATTCTCTTTATTTTAAATTCTGATCTTTACTGCAACATGCAGCACTATTTCCCATCACGTTGATTCTCACACTAAATTGACTGCTCTCTCTTAATTCAAGTGCACTCTCCAAAGTTGCTGTCTAAACTTAACTCTACAGGCATGGCACCTCCCTTTATATGCTAGCAAGAAATTTCCATTAAGGTCATTATTGCAAGTGTACACTATATGCAGATGTGACACTGCAGGGCTTTGATGTCATGTGTCTGCTTGCTCATGTTTTAAATGTATGCACATCTGTGACCGTTGGTCTATGAAAAGAAGGCCAGCAGCCCATATGCAACAATTATGACATAAGCACCTGCACATGGGCACTTAGTGTATTGTAAAATATTCAAAGTAATATTTTTGCAGATGCACTGCCTTTAAGGGGCAAGCATTTGTTGAAATACACCAGATCACTTTAATATGGTTTAGCTAGCAACTTTAGGTTTACTAACAGTGAATTTGTAAGTTTTCATATGCATGAAGTGCAACTTAAGCAAATTAAGCATCAAATTTGAAAGTGAGGGTTAAAATTTTCTTGTGCCAAAGATGGTAGTTTAAGAGGACCAGGCACTTTGAACATATGGAAATTACATGGCGAATTAAATTACCATTGCTCTGAAAGTTCTATAAATCAGGGCAATTATTTCCAGTGGTTATTTGCATTGATGGCTTATGTGATTTTGTCTATAAACAGCATTTTATTCAACAGAAAAATAATTCACTTTTAAAACATGTGAATGTTTGTTCTCTAATATACTTGCAATAAATGACACTTTTGCATGGTTGTTCTTAGAATAATCAATTATCCTCTGAACCTCAATTATTCAGTTATATGTATATAAGTTCATTAGAAATTGAAAAGAAAATATATATAAAAAAAAATACAGGCTTTAAAGGAATGCTGGTTAGCATTTAAATGATATTCTTATGATCGTCTTAACCTCTAAAAAGTATATTTTTTTCTGAAAGTTTGAAATAGATTTTTTATTAGTGCCTAAAACAAAAAATGTAGTTCGTTTTACCATTTCAGATACTTTATCCTCTTAGGAGATGACAACTAAAACACAATATACAAAAAAACCAAACTTCATTACATTCTTAATTTTGATAACCAACTTTGGATATGTTCAACAATATAATAATGCACATGTGTTGCAAATTTCAATAAAACTGAGAAAGTATTTTTGACAAAATTAGATTAACTACTATTAAATTTTCTTTGTGACTCTTCAAAAATAACTTTCAAGAGATAATTTTTTGAAAATCTGCACACTAATTATAGTAAAATAATTCCTTGTATGGCTTCCCCCCCCCCTTTTGTTATTCTAGGTTTATTATATTTTAAAAATGTGCCAAAATCAATGTTTGTCTGCAACTGTGTGCATGAAATATAACATCTATCAACAGTTCGTTACATGGAACGATGCTTATGCAGTTATCTGAGTGCAAAGTTTCATCAAAATCTTTCAGATAACAAAGTGCAAAGTTTACATTCATATGACAACAAAAATTGTTAGATTACTGTATCGATGCTGAGAGATAATATGGCATTTGTTTAGAAATTGATGCACGTACAACTAGATTTTTACCACTGGTATATCGCAGAGATGTCTTCTATGGTTTCTGCAGCAAAAAATCAATGCCAATAGTATTTTAGAAATCTAATGGAATTTTGAAATAAAACAATATGTTAAGCAAACATCAGACAACAAAATGTAAGGAAAATATAAAAATAAACATAATTGACATCTCCCCATAAGTGCATACTGTGCAAAATGATTGTAGTTATGTACATGGCTTTTTGTATCAAATTTAAAAGTCTAATAACTGATAAAGCTGACAGAAGAAGCTGGTTGAGCATGAGCAAATGGCAGCATTCCAGCTGTCCTTCAAAGCTGTGCAGGATCATTAGCTCCTTCGTGATCCAGAGATTCAGCAGCAGTACAGTGCAAGAGTAAACATACCACAAATATAGGTTACAATTTACTCTCATGACTTAGACCAAATCACTTTCAATTGAACTAAAATACATCTGGTAGATGATGTAACATATTAAAGGATTACTTAGATTGGAAGATCTCTGCTAAAAAAAATCTTGTGTTCCATTCACATGACTTTCTCCCCATCTCTGCAACAAATTACTGCTAAAAAGCCAATGATTCTTTTTACTTCATGTTAATGAGAAAAAATTTGCAGTAGTTGTCTTATTACTTGACTTCATGCAAGTAGAAGGGAAAAAACGGAGCAGCATAGACTAAAGTTCCTCTGTTTGCATGGATAGGAGTCGACAAATTCCTGTATGAGAAAAGTTTTAAGCATTTTAAAGCTGAAACCAATATCAGGGAATATCTAAAAAACTATTCAAGCCACAAAAAAAATTGTATGATATAAATTGTATGTTTTAGCGAACTCTACACTTTCTGTTACATAAGTTTTTGTCTATCTCTTATACAATATTATAATCAAAATCACTAAGAGCCATTTTTGATAAAATCAAACTTTTCGAAATTTTTTCCATGTGAAGGATAATTGGGGATGGGGGATTTTCTTCAAAATCTTCAAGTCGCATCCTTGGAACTTAATACCAACTCTGGTATTTAACATTGTAACGTATTTGAGACATGCTGTCCACACACAAAGACCTTTTTCCAAAAATGCTTCTTTTTTTTTTTTTTTTGGATTAAGGGGCACCTTAAACATGTATTTCAAGTGAAATCTTGTTAAATTTTTGGATGCATTATAATACCTTCTCTATACACTATGTACATAGCATGTGTAGAGAAAGTAAAAATAGGAATGCTATAGTGCATATTAGTAGAGAAAAGACCCAAGATCCATATACTTGTATTTCATACTGGAATATTTCAGAGTTGCACTTTATATATATAAAAAAAAAAGAAAAAAAAAAAAAAAAAAGAAAAAAAAAAAAAGAAAAAAGAAAAAAAAAAAAGGAAAGAAAAAAAAAATTCATCACACAACTGCTGGTCATATCTTTCATGGCGTTAAGACCACTTTTGAGATTAGGAGCAACGTACAAGAGCCCATATAAGATCAAAAGTGTTCAGAAAATAAAAGGAAATTCTTCATATTTGCAAGTTTTCCCATACATTGTGGGTGCAATTAGTGACAAGCATTCCTATTTTGTGGCCATTTGATGTAAATGGTGATTTTTTCTGAAATCAGAAAACAAATAATCTGCAATATGAACAGAAACATTGTTTCCAAAAATGTTGCAGCAGCTTCAATAATTTTGCTGTTTCTGGTAAAACTTCCACAGAAGATCCAGATTTGAAATCTGCTAGATTGACATTTTGATCTTGTTGGGATCATTGAGGTTTTGGATACACAGGTTGTCACGCCTTGGCTATGCTTTGCAGTTTAGGGTTCTAGAAGTTTATGTTGGCTGTGTAACAACATGCACCTTATCTTGGGTGCTATTTTTACAGGGGGCCTCAACTGTATTTCTGCCCTCACCCATTATGGTGAAAAGGCTACCTAATTTACAGCGATCTAGCTGACTTATTAAATGAAACAAAGTGCATGTGTGTGCATGAACTAAGGGATCTACAGACAGAATTAAATTTTTTGCATTGATGTCATATGTATACATACATCAGATCTACTTGCTCTCTTCCAAAACTGCAAGAAACCTACCAAATGAAGACTTGGGGGTCAAACATCCAGAAAACATGCTGTATAGTAAATAACTACAAAGCAGCTCTAATGGCAGAATAACAAAAACACCAAATCTGGATCAAATAAGTGTGTGTGCACGCCTTTTCTTTCTTTCTTTCTGGGCTTATGTGAATTTTTATCATTTTTACAAAGAAAAAGAAAAAAGTTGATCTCTTTTACTTAAGTTTATCCCTCTTTCTCACTCATAACCTTAAGGACTGTTTTGAGTGAAACAAAATTAAACTCTAGCAGTAATAAGCTCTTGCTTCTGTAGTGGCAACTTAAAGAGCAAATTGCAGCGATGTTACTCTGCAGTAAATTACTCCAACATGATGCACTGCACATCAAGATGCAGGAACAAGATTTTTTGAAGCCCAATGTGAGAGGCATACTTTTCCAAGTACAGCTCAGTTTTTTTGAGTGCGATTTGATAGCAGAGAACATTTTCTTAATATAAGTTGAGGTTTTATAGGGTCATGAAATTACATGGCTGGGCTTTTAACGGCACCTACAGTCTGCGATATATTTCCTTGCAATTAACACTTGTGGGGTGTGTTGTCTGCTGGAAGGGCTCACTAGGTTGCTGACCAAGCATTAAGTCGGACACATGTCAACACCTACGGGTTTGGGTAGAAATTTATGTGCACATTCTCATGCATGACTGATCTATTATTTCATTCTGTGAAAAGTTTGGTTATACAGTGATTCATTAACGATTTACATTTATAATCATTGCTACCTTTTACATCTCGCAGACATAGCTCTTGTTCTTATCCTAGAACTACCATGACTGGCACCGATTTTTTTTAGCAGTAATTTTCATTCCCCCCCCCCCCCTTATGATTACTGTTTTTACTGTTCCTTTACACAAACATATAACACCCATGCCCAAGGCAGAACTCGAACCCATGAAGCACCAAAGCGAGACTCCTTAGCGAGCATGGCCATGGGGACCGGGTGATCTGGAAAGGTCTCACAGCCATGATAAACGAGTGGAGGTTATGTTAACTGAAATAAAACTTTTAGGTTTAGTAAAGTACAAAACCCAATGTTGAAAGGAATAGATGAGATAATTAGTAAGATCAGGAAAAGTGTTTCAACATAAGAGAAAATGCATGGAAAGAAGGCATTTTAGAGGAAAGAGTGGAACATGTGGCACTGCAGATAGACAGTGAGTAAATACTGCAACAGCATCCTGAGACAGCCATGTGTCTGTATCACTGTCAATTACAGGTTGCAGTCGCTTCCCTCAACACTCCCCCCCCCCCCCCCCTTGCAGGCACCATCTTATACATTGCAGTGGATAGGATAAACGGAAGAGGTCAACTAGAACAATTATTTCAGAAATTACAACATTGAACATCCCCTACATTGCTTACCTTTTCAAAGATGATGGAAATGTTCTCCTTTGCTCAAAGACAGGAATTGCAGCATCTTATTAAAAATGTGTTACATTCTTCTTGAAATATGTTGGTTATTTCTTCCCATATATTATTTTGTAGCTTTTGTAATGTTCGGGGATTAGATTTATGCACTTCATCTTTTAAATTCTCACCATATAAAAATTGCTAACTCTGAGACTTTCTTGTCAAACGTTCTGTCCATACACTGATATCACCTTTCATCTGTTAAAATGTGAGGTTTTGAATTTTTTCTCCTGGTCTAACATTGATCACATACTTTTAATTTAGGTATTTTATAAACTTTACTTCTGTCAGGGAAATCAATATCAGGAAAGTGTTCCAGAAATGCTCCGACACAAAGATTCACGTTTTATAAAATTGAATCAAATGAAAAAACTCCTGATCTGTAGTATACTGCACTAACACACAACTGAAAACCACCAAAGAACGTTCTCTACTGCCTTCATTTGTCATATTTATGGCATGAGTCGCTTGTGGCACAATAGCAGAAATGTGATCTCAGCAGACGAATGTTTTTTGCCCTAGATCTCAAGATAACAGCGTGGCTGCTTAACCTGATGGCATCGTATAATTCTTAACTTCCTGTGCAAGTAGCCAAATTGAAGAGAGAAATACAGCCAAATTATTCATTATGCTCAATCTAAAACAATAGATCCAGACCCTTTTGTTCCTAAATTACATTATGTGCACCACTCTCAATTAAAATTTACTGTAGTAAAAGTATATGATCACTAAATTATTAGGTATGCCTCTCGCAGCCTCTCCACTACGCAAGGAAACAAGAGTTGCCAGGAAAGTTCTTACATTAAAAATGCTGAAAATACTGACCATCTGCTCCCAAACAGGCAGTATAACAAGTTAAAGATGTTCTCGCTCAGCAGCAGAAATCCCTCTGTAATTTACAGAAACTTAGTGATATCATCATGCAAGAAATCACAAGGATTCCTGCTGCTAAACTTAGAACAGCGAGCATGAATACTTTTACAAATTGTGCTGCCTGCATACAAGTAGAAGATCAACATTTTAAGATATGTATTTTAGTGCATCTTTGCCGGCGACTCTCAAGAGCTCTCGTGCAGAGGAGAGAGGCCACAACTGGGGTTACTGTATAACCATCCTATATTTTATCAATGTTCTATTTATCAACACTATCTACAAGTTGTGCGAATACTTGAATCCAAAATGGTGGACAATTAACTATACAATTAAGTGTAGTGGAACTATCATATTTTCCTCCAAAACTGAACCTGCATCCTTTTCCCCTCAAAGTAACATTCATGCTTCTTTCAAATTTTTTTTTTTTTTTGTTTATTCATACCGTTTTCCCTCTATTTTCTTCTAGGTCAAAACAGACTTTTTTTAAGGCTAACAATGATAACTAAAGAGCAAGTAGATCTGGTTATGCTGACATTTATTCTTAATTATTATTGCTACTACTGCTGCTGTTTTCATTAAAAAGAAACAGAGCAACTGATAACTTTTTATTGGATAGTAGCTTTGTGTATTAAATTTCTCCATTTAACCCAAAATATTACTTGTTCAAATGTATTAAGAGCACAATTGCGGTGTAATAGTGTTCTAATGAATCACCTTTAGCTAGCTCATGAGCCGCATAACCTCAAATAACCAACATCTGCAATAGGTATGTTAATCTTAAAGGGTATACTATCTGGTTCCAGCCATTTTCAGATTCCAAGAAGGCTTATTGGTTCATGTGCATAGTTTAGAACTTGTAAATTTTAAAGAATTATGAATAACAAAAATATAATTTATACGAGAAACAAGTACATTTTTATTACTTTCTCTATATGCACTGTGTACATAGTGTATAGAGAAGGTATTGCACTCCACCCAAAAATTTGATACCGAGATTTCACCGGAAATACACGTTTTACGGTATCCTTTATTTAATTATAATAAAAAAAAAGCACTTTCACAAAAAGGCGTGTCTCCCCGTGTATGTGTGTGTGAACACGATAACTCAAAAACAAAAAGCCGGTAAATAAACAAACTTGGTATTTAAGTTTAGCATCTTCCAGAGATGCGACACAAAAGACTTTGAGAAAAATCCCCCCCCCCCCACACCAAACTACCCTTTACATGGAACTTTTTTTGAAAATTTTTATTTTCTCAAAAAATGGCTAACGATTTTGATTAAAATATCATATATTAAAGACATTTACCTTACAAACAAATTTTCTGGGAACAGCCTCTAAAGACTACTTTATTCTGGATGAATTTTACGGACTTTTAAATAACTGCTAAACCATAAGGACAATAAACGTACTACACAAACAATGTAGAGCACGTTAAAACACACAGTTATTATAGAGAACTTCGGCCCCTCTAGAAATTAAACAAATTGTGGTTTGACTAAGTTTGGTTTATACTTGTTACGTTTTTTTTTATCGGATAAGCTCCGTAATTAAGTCAGACGCTAATTTATCACGTGCGCTTAGTGATCCTTTTTTGTGAATATTTATGAAGTATGCTGCCTAGAAGGAGTAGAATATAAATAAAGAAGTCTTGTAGTATTTTGCAATGTAAATATATAATAATACTACACGCTAAAGAGCCTAAAACCTGAGTTTCATTGTCGGCGGCAGGCGAACAGTGTTGTGGTATGCAACACTGGCATATATTGCTAGACGCTGTGCTGGTGTATGAAGAGTATGTTTCACGCAGATACAGTGGTTCAGTGAATTTTATTATGCGGAACTTCGGCCGAAACAAAGTGTGACTGATTGACTTTGTATTTATGATAATTTCAAAGCATGTGGACTTCAAATTTAGCGCGAGGTTAGGTTCCAATCCATTTAGGTTAGTGTGTATATATATAAATTTGTTTCTAATTTTATATTGTGGTAGTACCTCATCGATATTTCCAACAACTCCTAACAGCGCAATGATACAACATTAGGTTTTTAAACCATCTCCCCACCCATAATCCCTCTCTAACCACACCAGCCCCGTTAGAGTGCAAAACTGGCATAAGTCGCAGCGGAGAGAGTTAGCGGCCCAATTTGTAAATAATTACCAAACACACAATTATGTTATATACATTTTTTCGTGGAGTTCATCGTTTTTGAGACATTCCTTGTTTTTTGGTTTCTGCTATGAAACACCTATACTTTTCTCATACAGGAATTTGCCAACTGCTGTCCATGCAAACAAAGGAACTTCAGTGACATAGCAACCAGCATTTGACTACCACTTTAACCTATGGTACTCTCTTATTTCACTTGTACTTACAAGGAAGCAAGTAATAAGACTTATTTCTTTTAATTTTTTCCGATTAGCATGAAGTAAATAGAATCATTAGCTTTTTAACAATAATTTGTTGCAGGGATGTAGAGAAAGTCATGTGAATGGTATACATCCCATTTTTTAATTAAACGATGTGACCAAGGAAAATATGTTTGATTGTCACTTAACTTGAGTCACTGATTCCATAACTGTGTCATTCCCTTAGCATTGAATGGGGAAGAATTGAGCACTACTACTGCCATTTAGCAACTAATAACTGCTATTACTGCCATTTAGTGGCTATTAACCAGTTGCATTCCCTTAGCACCGTGTGCTCATTTCTACAGCCCTTTTTCAATTTGTAAAGTTGGTATGGATTTGCGAAGTAGCACAGTAAACAGATTCTTAGTCGGCAACATTACCTTTTTTTCAGGAAGCATACAGTTTAGGCAAAAGATGTGTGAATGTCAGGCAGAGATGGCAGCACTGTACAAGGGTTGTTTGTGATAAAATGGCAACCTTCTCACTACAAGAATGAGTATAACTTATGTAAATATAATTTGTAACAATTCTTCACCTAACTGTTTTTAAATCCAGGGAGAGTGAAATTTAGCTGATGATACAATACATCTTGATTGCAAAATATGCCTGTGGATTTAAAAAACAGGTAAGTGAATTGTTACAAATTACTAATTATATTAATACTTGTGTTACTTCACTGCTATTAGCATCTTAATTAACATTAATATTTATTTGTTTCCTCCACTTGTCTGGTGTAACACTCATTGAAATTAAACTACAATTGAACGAGACGTGTGGTGGTATTATGAATATAAAAATGTTAATTCTTCGTCACCCTCCGTGATGTAATGGATACCATGCTAACTTCATATACCCAAGTTCGCGGGTTCAAGCCCGGCGCAGGATGATTGATTTTTTCAGGTGTAAAAAGCTTTGCATAGCTTCCTTCGAAAGGGAAGTAAAGCCATTGGTACCGTATCATAGATTTACAGCACGTAAAAGAACCTCATGCCTGATTGAGAGGCCTCTGAGCAAAATTGAGCTGTCTTTCATGCCCAATATGGAATGGGATGCTGAGAACCACAGTAGTTAAAGAGCGTCCATAAATAACACACCATTTTCATTTTTGTAGTCTTCGGTACACAGAATGCCATGCGACTGAACGAAAAAATGCCAGCCAATGGAAAAAGCCATTTTGGAGTATTGCCTACAAAGATGGGATTTCTGTGGGATCTGTCCACACAATCCTGGGTGAAGACCTGAAATGCAAAGTGTCCTCTAGGTGGGTGCAGCAATAGACCACAAAGCTGTGAATATATCCATTTCCCAGGCAATGTTGACCCATGACACGAATGGGATTTCGTCAAATGTGACAATGGATGAGACATGAATGCCATTTTTCAACAAGTGCCAGTATATGCAATGGAACCACGTAGATGTTAGTCCTGAAAAAATGGTGGCCATATTGAACAGCAATAGCCTAACCCTTGCATGTTGCATTCCTAAGGGCACTATGGTAACAGTTACATCACACCAAGATGTTTAGAAGAACAAGCTGCTCCTAGCATTACGAGATAACGACCAGAAAATGCTGCACATATGCTCTTTAACTAACAATAGGCCCGGGCATATTGCGAACACACAAAATCGGCATTTCTTCATGAAAACAAATTTGAAATGGTTTGTTTCCCTACTCATTTGACTTGGCTCCTAGTGATTTTTGTTTTCTTCCCCCCAACAATGAAAGACACTGGTTGCACATTCCCCAGCCATTCCATATTGCATAAGGAATTTTCAAGTGGTCAAAACAGACTCCTAGAGAAGAGCCTGTAGTGCCTACAGAATCATGGTGTCAATGCTGTGAAAAATGTTTGTGTGTGTGTGTGCACAGAGTTTTTATGCAAATATTTGAAGAGATTTTAGACCTTGAACACACACCATATATAAAAACATGCAGTACTTCACAAAAATAATCAGTTGATAATTGCTTCCACAAGTTGGCTGCAATACAATAGGCCCGGGATTATAAAGCAGGTTTAAAGGATAGTTTCAGTTTACCTTTACTAAAACTAGTCTCTGTGAAACTCTGTTTAACTATAAGATGACACACCAGCTGTACATACATGAAGATTTTGGGGAGGTATTTGGCAAATTGCTGAGCGATAGGTATTCAGATCACTGAAAGTCCTTACAGACTGAGGACTTTTTTTTTAAGTAGACCTTATACCATTCAGATGTGGAATGACCATTAATTTGAAAACAGATTTAGACTCGTGTCCTAATTGTAGTAGGTCAAATTGTGTAAAACTACTTATTATTAGTATACAATGGTTCCACCACTTGCCATTACTTCTATACGCGGGTACTTTTGTTATTTCGTTATTAGAGCCGCATTGTAATTACTTACTGGTCTGTTATAAACATTTAGGGGCCCTAAGCCGCAATGCTTAGCCTAGGGATATTTTTTTATAAGTTGAGGAGTGTAGCAGTTGCGGCCGAAGGCGACAGGGTGTAGACGAATATGTGAAGCTAAAACCCCAATGTTCCCAAGAAGTCAAAATTTTGGCAATCTGGCAACTTTCACATCTGAACAACTTAGCGCGTGCCGCACGCATGTCAGTATATGGGTGGTGGAACTGTCGTATAGCTTTACCAACTACTTTATTATTGGATTTCTATTAAAACAAAAAATACATGCTTGAAACTTAAATGCAGACATACTTCTATAAACATATGCTCATCTGTTAGCCTTTTGCATATGAAAATGTTTCATTTTGTCAAGTATTAACTTAAAAGTCGATAGAAAAACTAGTTTTGTTGAACAATTTGTAAAATACAAATGAAAGTAAATCATAGCGCATAGGATCAAGTTGAGTGTAAATCAGACAAAATGCCAAGCTAAGTTAACGCACTTAAATTGCAAAACATGCTTTCTTACTGTAAATTTTACTTTTTTTCATTGTGAGTTAGGATTTTAGTCATTTTTCTTTCGACTGCATAATGAAACATTCCCTATTGTATTTTTCTTTAAGCCTGCAGGTCTACCAATATTATTTAGTTGTGATGCAATGAACAACTTAGCCAGACTGTTATAAAACACAGCTTTGGTTTAATTAATCCTCCAGCCAACCTACACTTGTAATACTGGGCCTTAGAAACATTACTTAGGGTAATCTCCAACGTTTGTTGCATTTTTTTTTGAGGGCCTTAAGCTAATATGCATAGCCAAGGGATATTTTTTAGGAGAGTGGAGGTCACAAATGCAGAACGATCAAGAGTAGCCAGGTGATTGGCACATCAAAAACACCCAACCATTCACCACTCCATTTCTTGTGCCTCAATTTTGGAAGTTTCTCCGATCCAACCACAGATTAGAACATGGAATTGCACTAGTCAATAATAGCTACAAAATGCAGCACCTGTGAAGAAATATATTGCTTTAACCTTACCTAATTTGCAGCTAATATGCATATAACATTTCTTCAACATCTATAGTTGCATACAAAGTATGAAAACATAGAGAAGTGGCTGTGAAAACCACCAGGGATTCTCGAGTTCTACATACACTGCCCCTCAGTTACTCTTTGTAGCTTAGGAACCTCAATATGGCAATATTTGTTAGTTGCAAACAACAATAGCTAGGAAGCGCAACTGCGGGAAAAATCTGCAAACTCTTTCCACTCATAAAAATGGCATCGATGAATGTCCAACAATTATTCTTTATATGCAACAATTTGAGTGCAATGTGAACAAAGAAAGTTATGCTTGCAATTCTCAGCCATGCTCTTACTGCTATGTTAACATGCACCTTGAAACAAAGAAAGCTAACAGTATGTACTCACTCTCCATAAGCACCTTCTCCTAAAGTCTGGGCTAAAGTCCATCCTTCCACAAATTCCATGTTAGAATAAGGTGGAATTGTGTTCTTGTTCTGAACCATATTCTATTTCAACGGATATAGAATATTATCAGATTTCAGGTAACCCTGCGAAGTGGAAAAATGTTCATATAAGTCGTAACGTGCTTTAACGCAACATTCATGCGTTATTAAGCAATTTATCTACCCAAGCTTTACCTGGCGCAACTTTTATAAAACACACCATTAGAACAATGGTTACTTTTCATTGAAGTTGTGTTCATAATATAATGTTAAATTATCATTTCTGAGCAACAACGCTATCTAATATGCTAATGTATAGTTTGTAAAATGGATGTGCTGCAATTTTAAAGCAGTGTAAAGCATTAATAATAGTCACGAACAACACGTGGTTGTCAAGACAATGAATGCCGCTATTTTCTAGGCCATAACAAGCGGAGAAGTGCCTCAGGGCAAAATTCAATACAATTATTGTGCTGTTGAATATAAATTAAAAATTCTTACCAGAAGTAGTTCGTTTCTTCTTTGGTATGTGTTCCACATTTTGAGTTAGCACAGGATGGTGCAATTCCTCCCGAATTCGTTACATTTCAGTAGCATCCCTCTTCTCCCTCTCATGGCCGCTTACACGCTCATCGCCGTTTTCGCGCCGAGGCCAGTAAAATGGCGATTTTTATAAAATAAAGAACCAAAGCTATTCATTCAAAAGACATTCCAGTATATTTATTTTCTAGAATATATAACATTATAACTTTAACATTCATAAATTTCACTTATTCCAACTTATTTTAAAATCCAAATCAGAATATTAAATAGCCTCCCCTCTATGTTCCATCCATTATAACTTATTCACATACGAACTTTCCATTATCTTTGACATTAACAAAATTAAACAAGGAAAGGATGAACCGGAAACTGAGACTATTAGTCAATTCACTACTTTATTCCTCATAGGAATAATTCAAAACTAACGAATAAATGTAAAATATACCTCAAGTTATGAAAAACTTAAAATTTATGAACATTCCTATGTTTCATTGATTTCAATTTGTTTTTCCCAAAAATTCATTAGCAACTGGATTAGTTTACGTCCTTGTCGGTCAGCTGAGACGGCTTAGAATACTTGGTGCAATCAATATCTAATAGCCTTGGCAGAGACATATTATAGATTTACTCATAAAGCTAGGAATGCGAAAATTATACAATAAAAATCAATATTCAAGCATATCTCGCAAGAAAATATCCTTACCAAATTTCAAAGGTTATGCCTTCCATCATGCACCATGGCAGCATTAAATATGAACTAAATTTTTTTATTTAAAAAAAAATAAGCGAAGTTATAAATACATGCTCAACTAATGGCTTTGTTACTGTGGGGAGTTTTAGTCAGTGCTGCGATATGGATGTGTTTATATTACGGAATAAAACATCGATATTCATTGGAACCAGAATGGTGCTGCAGACTTCTTACAACAGCACATGCGGTGCTAGTCACATGTCTTTCTTTTTTATCCAGTTATTCTGTAGGAACAACCTTCTTCGATGAACTTGGTAAGGTTTTCCTCTAAATAAAGCCAGTTTATTTTAAAAGTAGGTTCCTCAAGATCGCTTACATACCTAATGCAATTAATTTTCTAAACGTCTCCCTTTTTTTTTTTTTGGCTGAATGTTCTACATTTTTTTTTTTTTTAAATGATTGCTTGCTGCTTATCGCATTGCTTTGACACATTCCTCTTATACACCGAATATAACTCATACTAAGAGCTCTGATGGCCCAAAACTGTCATGCCCCTTTTAACAGTATCTTGTAACTCTCAAAAAGCTCTCAATACTGAATAGCTATCTGCAATTTTCAAGAAGCAATGTTTAAAGGGTACCTATAAACGGGTAAGAATGTGTCATTTATGATTCTGTATCTGCCAAGAAAGCATTGGATAAATGCTATAGTAGAATAGTTTTATTTTTGCTACATTTAGACTACCTATTCCTTTTTTACTCAAAATACTTTATTTATAATTTCTGTTAAATAACTTTGAGCTTTACCCCTTAATTCAGTTGATAGTTGTAAGTGGAAAACTTTGCAAAAGTAAAAAGAATCCACTTTTTTTGTTTATAGTCAGCTTTAATTCCAATTTAACATATGGAATAAATGAAACTCACGTGATTACCTTGAATCCATTTTTGCTATTATTAGTCTGTTCCAAACCTAAATAAACATACATGCTTATTGTATAATCTTACTGCAGAATTAGCCTTTGAAGTTGCTTTTCCAATTTTAACTTAACATGGTACTTCCTAAGGTATTTATGCACCATAAAAATTCAATGTCAAGATATCATTATAACTCATCTCGCTTAAGCTAGTGTGATAAAAGAAAATTAAAAATCCATCCTCTATGTTTGAGAGAGAGAGCGAGCGAGACATTTCATCATTAGGCACCTTTTAAGGATGCAAGACAATGATTTTCATGTAATTCTCCCTACTTCAACCTTTTTCATGCAACATATTTTGTTATGTTCTGTACTACTTGTATATAGTAGGTAGAGGAATTATTATACTTCAACAACAAAAATTGACAAAAGGTTTTACTACCAATAATATCAAATAACTTTTTAAGATTCTCTGAATCCATATTGTACTCCAGCAAAAAATATGATACAAAGGTTTTACCACAAATATTTTTTTTTAAGATTCCCTAAATCCACAAAAAACTGTTTTTAGAAAAAGATAAAGTCTGTGAACAGAATAGCTCAAAAACAATTAGATAAGTTGTCAACTTCATATATTGGTCAGATGCTATTCATGCATGCCAAGTGGAGATTTTAAAGAGAATCCCTCCACCATACTCTACCCCTCCCCCTCAAAAAAAGTTTCCAACAATTTTGATTAGCATACCATATTTAATAAAATGTATATATCTTGAATTTTCTGAGAATAGCCTATGAAGTCCTCATTTTGAATGAATTCATAAAAAGTGTAAAGCTTGTTGAAATGTTCTTTATTCTTTAGCAAGTGCATTCACAGTTTTGTTACTTTCTCTAGTCTACATGAACAATGTATATAGTGGATATAGAAGGTATTGGATTCCCCCAAAAATTCAATGTTGAGAAATATATGTTTTGGGATCCCCTGAGTCTGAAAAAAACATTTTTTAGAAAAAGGTACCCATGTGTGGGTGTGGGTGTGCGTGTGTGTGAACAGCATAGCTCAAAAATGGAAAGACCGTTAAATACCAAATTTGGTTTTTTGATTTGGTATCTTCCAAGAATGTGACACAAAGATTTTCAAGAAAATCCTCCCCAACACAAATTACCCTTTACATGGAAAAATTTTCGAAAATTTTGAATTTCTAAAAAAGGCTGTAATGATTTTGATTAAAATCCTGTATATTAAAGATATTTACATCCCAAATAAAAAGTTTATCTTGAATTTTCTGTGAATCACCTCTGAAGACCTCTATTCTGGATGAATTTTGCCAAATTTTGCTTAACTGCTAAACTGTAGGAGATAGCAAAAAAACTTGCTGCACAAAAACTGTAGAGCACGTTAAAACACACAATTTATGTTATATACATTTTTTTTCGTGGAGTTGGTCATTTTGGGATATTCCTTGTGTTTGGTTTCAGCTTTGAAAAAACATACTTTTCTCATACAGGAATTTATCAACTTCTGTCCATACAAACAAAGGAGCTTCAGCCAAATAGCAACCAGCTTTTGACTATCACTTTAACTTATGGTATTCCCTTATTTCGCTTCTACTTGGAAGGAAGCAAGTAATAATACTATTTCTGACAATTTTTTCTCAATTAGCATGAAGTAAATAGAAAAGAGGTTTTTAACAATAATTTGTTGCAGAAATGTAGAGAAAGTCGTGTGAATGGAGCACATCAGATTTTTAGGCATGTGCATTGCCAAATCTTCTGACTTAGAACATTTTCTCGTCATCTCGAGCAACATGTTGGAAAGAATCCCCTGAGTTTTTCTCACCATTAATTTGTCTGAAGTGGTGGTGAATGCTTTCTGGAATTTGTGTATATATTAATAATGTAGAGAAAGACACGTGCAACTGAATGATTGTTATTTTTTAGGGACACCAAACACCATTCTTCAGAACTTCATTTTGGCCACGAGCATTGGCTACTTCATATTTGACCTGACCTGGTGCCTGTACTATCAGACGGAGGGAGCGACGATGCTATGCCACCATGCTGTCAGCATCGTGGCGATGACCAGAATCCTAATGAAGGGCGTTTCTGCAATAGAGGCCGTGGCAGGTCTCGGAGGTTTGGAGTTCACCAACCCGCTACTCCAGCTAAGATGGTTCCTGCGTTCGCTGGGATATAAGGATACGTTTGTATATATATTTGTTGAAGTCTGTTTCATGACACTGTTTTTTATAATGCGCATGATTGGAGGAAGCTATCTATATTTCTCTATTCTAAGGCATAGCCGACCAGATGTCGAAACAAAGCTCCTTGCTTCATCGCTGTATGCCATTTCTTGGATATTTATGATTTATATTTTCAAATACTTTATAGGCAAGTACTTAATGGGAGCTAAAAAAGTTAAAGAAACATAATTGCCATTTTAATGGATATATTCTAGTCAAAACAGCAACGCATGACATAAGATAAAATCTATTAGTTGAAGCTGGATAGTTGGCGGAAATAAGCAGCATTGCTGGTCTACAAACTAACCAATCAGTTTCAACTAAAGCTACTCTTTGCACTGCAAAGATATCATCTTAGTTGAATCTCAAAAAGTGTAATTTTCCCCCCCATTAATTAAGAATAACAAGCCAAAAGTTAGTATAATATTACAAACAGTTGCATATAATCTAGTCATAGGCAAGTACTTATTGCACGACCCTGACAAATGAAACTGATATTTTGATATTACATATTGAAAATTTGCGCTTCCTTGCACCCAGGATATGTTGTGCCTCAGTTTACGCCTTTTGAAGACTGTTATTTGTAATTTTAGCATAGATTTTTCCAATAATATTCACCAGCATTTATAGAGAATTACAGTATAACCCTAAATATCTGTAATAATGGAAGAAAAGGCAGTGGTGGTTGTGAAATGAATCCATTTTAATGAAAAAAAAATTGTATCTAATCATATTTAAAGACTTTGAAATTATATTGAAGGCATGTTATCTCTATTGATTCACTAACAAGTTTCTTGGCGTGAAGTGTTATCATTTGGATTATATAGAAATAATTAGGAATTCAGCAAACCACAAACTAATAAATTTCATTAGGTTGACTTGCAAAATGCAAGCTGATGTATGAAATCACATTATATTGGTTATGGTACTATCTTTTAAATAGCAGAAGAACTAAAAGGTGCTAAATGAACAATGTTAATAAATGCAAAGCAAATGTTCATCAATAGAGCTTGGTTTTGTGTTCCGAAGCACTTTCAGTTACGAACACACAGAGCACTCAATGGTATAAAGAGATGATAGTGGGGAGGGGTTTTTAGCGTAAATATTGTTTCAAAAGTAACTATTACACATATTGGCATTATATGCATCATTCTAATTCAAAAAGCAATACAGTAAAACAGTTATTTCATAATATGATTAGTGGATATTAATGCCTTGTACTTTTACAAATAAAAGTATAAAGCTTGATACAAAAAATTCAGGATAATAATATGCAGAGCTTTGAAAATACAATGAACATAAATCAACCAAATTACTCAGAATTCATTGCAGAAAATTACAAGCTACATCTTTTCTGTATCAAAGGAAAGGATGTCCTCCTGTCACTTAAAATATGTTTGAATCATTCATAAGTTTGTTCAGAGTCGAAAACCTACCCTTTCATATTTTCAGCATTTTTTAAGCTGCACTCTCTTTTAATGTTCACTGGTTTATCTACTAGCAGGAACTGAATGAGGCCAGGCAGTGAGCAATGCTAAATATTGCAACACATTTCGAACGGGCTGTAGAGACCACACCTACTCCATCACATCATAGTTATACTCTGTATGCACCAAACCTCAATCCGGCAATTTCGTGACCACATACCAAGCTCTATTTATCAATGTAATTTGTTTGAAATGGATAGAAATTTAAGAATACAGTCAAATCTGCCTAAACAGCCACCTTCACATTGCATCTGCAAGTTTGTAAAGCAATCAAATTCGAGAAAAATGATGGTCAGACTTTTCAAAAAGTGACCAGCTGTTAAATGTTTCTGTATTCTTCGTTGTGTAGATGTCTTGGGAATTTTTGCAGAAGTTACCTATGATTATTACAAAATATGATGTGCATGTTGGCTGCTATGTGAGATGCAGTAGGGCTCGTGGTCATTGGTTATTTCTTCTGCTTGTGCATGCGCATTATTGGATCTTTGGACTTACAAAAATTGCTCCCTTGCTGTGTTTGAAAGTTTCCTCAATTTGTTTATTGTACTGTATAATAAGATTTTAATCATTCAGTGCATACAAATGTTTATTACCTTTAATATAATGTAGATCTGGCTGTATCTAATCATATGGTGAACCAAAACTTTTTCCCAATACTGAATAAACCTTTTTTAGCAGTCACCTGTAGTACTGGCCATTTTTGGGAAGAATAATGTTACTGCTTTAGGCAGGTTTCACTGTAGCAAGTCTGATAAAAATGTATGATTTTTGGATTGTAAATACCAAAATGCAGAACACTTTGGGTGGATTACAGACAATGTTCAGACAATGTGCAAATATGACTGCTTTGTTGTAAAAACAATGTTTAAGAGGCAATATTTTAACACTGTTTAAAATAGTAGTTGCATGAAGTAGATCACATTAACCATTTGATTAACTGGAGTCAGTATCGGAGAGATACATTGGAAGTTGTAAAGCCATCTTATATGGTGAGTGATTCAAAGCATGCTTTTGCTTCTTTAAGGAAGCTGCAAAAATATTAAGCAAGCTCAGACATCTGCTACAGCAAATTACAAAGGTTGTCCATTGCTCCACAACATTGTAGCTTCTTGTGACACTATGGTTCTTGGCAACTAGTATATTTATAACAAATGGTAACATTGATGCATCTATTTTATATAAGACTTTAGACTTGTGCTTCCTGCAAACAGTGTTAAAGGAATGATGATAAAGTTGCCAAATAATGAAGAGCACCTTTCATAGAACATGATTGCAGTGGACTAATTCTTGAGTATGTTACGAGGGTTGTCTGTAAAATAAGGTTCATGAGGAACACTATCATGCGAGATCCAGTGACACTGATGTGTAGCTTGGTTCTCTCTCTTCCTGCCCCTGTGAGCTTTCTGTGATGCTCAGTCTTGGCTTGGCAACTGTTAAAGATGGAGTCTCCATTCACTTCTCCTGACAGGTGTGAATTACGTTTTGTGATATGGTTTTTGTGTGCAAAAATACTGAATCGTTGGATATTCATTCCCAACTGTGTGAAGTGTGTGGAGAACAGTGTATGAGCAAACATGTGCACAAATGGTGTACAGGCATCTGTGATAAGCAGAATCTGGATAACCATTGGTTTCAGACAAAATACTTGTGAATGGGGAAGAAGCAATGCTGAAAGATCAAAGGCTGGTGGTCCAGGAGCTCTGCGAGATGATCCTGATGTAAGCAAGACATGCATTCACAAAATTTTGACAGATGGTTTAGGGTACACCAAGGTTTGTGCAATGTGGGTTCCAAGAATGCTTACAAGAGACCTCAGACAGAAATGTGGATGGGATACTGTCACGCACCCTCCCTACAGCCCAGGCTACCCTCTCTTCCCTGACTTGAAGAAACTTCTGGGTGGGACGCATTTCAGAATCGGAGAGGAGCTGCAAGAAAATGTTTTAAGCTACCTATGCCCGGCAGGAGAGTACTATGATACAGGCATACAAAAGATGGTACGCCACATGTAAAAAGGATTGATATGACAGCAACTATGTCGAAAAATATGAAAAAGATTAAGTTGTCCAAAATTGTTATTCATTATGAAAATAAATTGGGAATCTTATTTTATGGACAACCCTTGTATATAACTTCTTTATTACGCTTATTCTACATACTCATTTACTTTGGAATGAAAGAATTATAGCTCTTCTTCTACCTGTCCTCTCTTCACACTCTTCACTTTACTCTCATCTTTTTCTGGGGCATCCAATGTCTCTTTTTCCTGAAGGATTATATTTGTTAAAGGGAGATAGGTGATTGCATCTCAAAAAATCTACGGAACAGAATGATACTTGGGTTTACCTGACCGTAATATTATTTATGCCTCTGAATGTCTACTTAATAAGGTAATGTGCCCTTTAAATACCTGCAATGGCTCCACTTTAAATTGGTTCTTTGCTTTATGTTCCTTTTCCTCGATAATTAGAGAGGCAATCATAGTGATACTTTGCAGAAGCATGTAAACATAATGCCTGCTTATTTTGAATTACAGTCATCTTGTATCTTTAATATAGACCTTAGCAAATACTATTAGTAAAAAAAAAAAAAGTACTATGTTTATTCAAGCATATTTTTCTCATGACATTTTTTTTTTTGAAAGCGGTAATTATACTACTTGATTCATTCTAGCTCAAATTAAAGAATATATTGCTGAGTTTCTTTATATTAAATTTTAAACTTTACAGAAATATATGACAAAACAAAAGTAGATAAAGAGAAATCAATGATGGAACAAATCCAAGATAGCCATGAAGAGCAAGGAAGGCATACACAAAATTTTAAACTGTTTTTAAAACATATAGAGGACTAAAATAAGAACTGAAGCTTTCCTGGCGACGTGTTAATTCCAAATCTTTTACCTGGCTAGAAGCCCGAGAAGATTTGGAATATAGAGGACTGTCCAATGACAAAGGGGAGGACCCCAAGTTCAGAGGACAGCCCAAGATGTAGATGATTTGTGCATTTAAAGTCATACTAAATTTTAAAGTTAAAAGGGATATGAATTTCTAGGAAGAAAACATATAACCTCTCAATTAAAACATCTGATTTGTGAAAGATACTCGTTAGATACATAAAACATTTATACTGCATATGTAGCAGACTCTAATGTGCATGCAGATGAAATTTGGTGGGCTTGCTTTCAAGAAATTGGTGGTTTACTAATAAAATAACACTCGCTCATTTCAGTCACCCTTGATTAAAGATGGCATAATTTCTTGACCTCTTTCCATTTATGTTTATATTCTTCAATTTTATCATATAATTTGTAAATATTAAGCTCTTCTCTTATTGTTTATTTCTTATCAAGTCCAGTCTTCATAGTTCTCTGTATAAAATATGATTTCTGCTGTCTGAATTTTACTTTTGCCCTTTTCTTCTATTAATTATTGCATGATTCACTGCCATGGTCTTGTAGAGTTCTGTTTTGTTTCTTTCCAAGTTTTATTTTGTACAATTCTTCTTATGGTTCCATATAATTGTTAAAATTTATCTAGTTTATTTTCTATGTCTCTATTTACATCAAAACTTATATCAGAACCAAGGAATTAAAATTTATGGCTTGCTCCAGACTTGTTTCCAATACAAAGTTTTGTCCTCACTTGGTGACACTTTTGTCTTTTTTTTTTTTTTAAGCTAAGTTTTATCATGTTTTTCTTTCATTTCAAGAATAATTTTCCTGGAGTAATGAGTGCCATTGATTGCACCCATATCACAATAACCTATTCTTGTGCTATAGGACCATTGTTTGCATAAGCCATAAAGGATGGTTTTTAACAGCAATTTTCCCCTGAACACACTATTGTAAGTTTTAAGTCTATTTCACACTGAGAGACTGGTAACGGTTGCCAGTTATGGTCACTGGTCATGTGGTGAACACTCCTGGATCACTGGTGTCTGACGCTGCAAGTATTGCCAACTGAGTAGTTAGAGAAATGGACTCAAATGAGGAGGAGAATTAAGATGTTATGTGATTGGCTGGAGAAAGGATATTTTTACACTCTTATCTGAGACAAGATGCTATAGTCATCGCTTTTGATATCCCAAATAGCAGGATGACTTTCTACTTTACTTATAAAATTCTGTGTTAATCAAATCTAAACTCATGGTTACAATGTGTGCAGAAATGACTGTCTGTCTGTTGGCAAATCTGCAACGCTGTGTCTCAGTGCGTACACTCCAATGCATGTGACCTTGTCTGTCACATGTGGCGAGGATGAGACACTGCTGCATCAGAGTGTTTCTGTGAGGCAGTGTAGTGATCTGGAATGAATGTATCTCTATCAGTGGCCTTCACCAGTGTCCCAGTGTGAAACGAGCCTTACTCTCCAATTTCACCTTATAATGTTGGAAAACATAGTATGGAATTAAAACTAAACATTGAGTCGATTAATGACACTAAACAACCTTACATTTAAATTTCCAGGAAACTTAAATGTAAGGTTGTTTAGTGTCATTAATCGACTCAATGTTTACTTTTAATTCGATCTCAACAACACTGTCATCAACTTCTAAAATAAAACACATAGTATAGCTTTTCTTTGGTGAAAATGTTTGGCCAGGATTTGTTAATAAAACAAAAAATGAAAGCCACTTTTAAAATGAAAACATGATGCTGGCTACAATATAGAAAATTGAATTATAGTTGATAAAAATTGCTAAATATTGCTGTCATATTATCTGCATGGATTAAATGCATGAGGATTCTGGTTTCATGATCGATTAAAGTTGTTATCTCCATTGTGTTGTGGTCAGCCTATATTTCTCTTTCCCTCAAGGTCTGCAATTTAATGTTCTTTGTAATATATAGTCACTGTCCATCCTTTACACATGTGAGAGCCAGCTATTCTTTTTTATTTTTATTATTATTATTATTATATTATTCAGCTTGAATATTTTCAATTCCATCCTGATCTCATTCAAACATATAGCCTGTTATTCCCTGCAGAATTTCATCTCTACTGCTTCTAATCTTCTTGTTCTTTCGTTAAAAGAGAATGACTGGGACAGCCATAACTTTGTAGAATTTTAATACTGCCTCTCTGTGTGTGCTAAATATTGTAGCAAAAGTTATTCTTTACTTCCTTTTCACAGCTAATATTTGAACCTAAACATTGTTTAAATAAATAACCTTTCTGCAATTGACCCAAAATGTAGCATGGTATAACTTTAAATTCTAAAATTAGGTACATAGTAGAAATGTTGCAGTATAATAGTATACAAAACTTTATTAATTACAAACATTTGACTGCAAAAGGCCAAAAGGCCTTCTGTTATTGATGGAAATAGTTAACTTGTACAGGTTGTATGTATATTGCCATCATAACTGAAATATACAACCTCAAAATTGGTTAATCTGTCAAATGGAAAGCTTACTGCATGGGAATGGAAACAAGGTGCGTTATGTTTCAAGTTTCCTGGTCATAGCACATTATTTGCCATCTTTGTAAAGAATACTTGAGCAGCATTGTTTAAGAATCTGATTTGAATTTCAAAATTGATTAACCTGCATTTAGATTATGAAAAAATGGCATCCAGTTGTGCAAAATCTGTTTTCCATGTTTCTGATTTATTATGTACAATTTGGCCTTTCTTTATTCTGCATGTCAACAACAGCACATGCTCCTTAGTGTTCTCTTATTGGGTGAGCCAAAAACGTCGGAGCCAACTGTGTGGTGTTTTGCCTGTAGGTGCCCGCGGCACTCGTTGCTATCATAGAAAGGCACAGATGAAACCATGCAACATTTTTTAAACTACTTTTAAAGGCTTTACTTATCAATGTTATTAAAGGAGGTGTGAAACTGGCCACCACCTTGTGCACACATTTTTGGCACCACTTTAGGAAACTATGCATTACTCGCTGTGGTTCACGTTGAGAAATGCTGGCAATTTCTTGGCGGATATTTTGTTTTAATTCTTCCAGGGTGTGTAGATTTGTCTTGTACACTTTATGCTTTAAGCTACCACAGAGATAGACATCGCAGGGGGTTAGGTCGGAGGACCTGAAATACTCTTTCAATTGTTCTCATTGAAAGATTGACTGTATGAGCTGTTGCAGAGTCTTGTTGAAAAAAGGCAAAAATCTTGCTCCCCATCTGTTAAAAAGGGGGGGGGGGCAAATTGTATTCACTTATGTATGGGCATCAACCTTTGACTTGAAAAAAAATTGGACCTATAACTCCTCCACTAATAGCGCACCATACACCAATTTTTTGTCATGAAGGGGTATTTCATGAACAATACTAGGTTTCTCAGAGCTCCAATAACTGTTATTTTGTGTACATGCACATCCTTGAAGGTATAACCAAGACTCGTCTGTGAAAAATATTAAATGTGGGACACTATTGAGAGTTCACTCACAAAATGTGTTAACATATATGAATCATAAATAAATACACACTGTGATGTAGAAAACAAATGCTGAGCCATAATGCACTTTGTGACTAAGTACAGGACAAAATAATTAAGCCACTGGTAATAACTCAACCACACGATATCACCATCAGCTCAATACTGCATTTTCAGAGCAGAGAAAACAAGTCAGCACCGTGACCAACCTTGTGTACAGCAGCTGTGTGTGCAGTTCGGATGTATTTAGGTTGCGTTGTATTTCATGCCATGTCATGTTCTACTCCCCACAAGATGGTGCTCTCAGTTTGAGAGAAGGCAGCACAAAGGATTTTGTGTGCTAACATGCAGAGTAAGCTTTTCATTCTCATCCTTGGCTGTTCTTGAGAAAATCAATAAATTCATAATTATTTAAGCTTAGAATTGCTGCTTGTCGTTCCCATGCTCCATTGACTGTGCATATTCTCCTTGTTACATTCCCAGGCAGTTGTGGATTCAATGTGATTGGGGAATAGATAATCAAAGTTTTACTGTAATTCAAATGCAACCCATCAATCATATGCTTGGCTAAGAAAGCTTTGAGTACAATAAAACCCCAAAGCTTAACAATCTGCTGTATTTGGTAATGAGCAAATTTGTTTCTTTCTGCCTGCAGAGATGAGTGTAATGCATGCTGCATATTTTGTGACGAATTTACAGAGTACAGTAGTCTTTAAGATAAACCTTTTTGATTGCAACAGAGGTCTGTATTTAAACATAGGTCTTAAGTAACAGAATTTTGTAATCCAGAGAGCATTATTTCTCAAATTATTTGCTCACCATGAGTACCTATCATCATAAAAGAGGAATATTTCTGCAAAGCTTGCCATCTGACAAAAAAAAGTTTCAGGAAAACAAACATTTTCTGTTTTCCTGACTATAAATATATTTTATCCTATCCTATAGACTTCATGTGTACATTTCATGCATCCTAGAAAACAACAAAAATTCTTTATTTCATCGTGAATTATTTTAACTTCTTTGGCAGCTCCCCATTCTTTAAATAATGAAAATTCTTTGTCATATAAATTCTTCAACTTGCCAGGTAACAAACTAAGTACAGCTTTTTTAGCATAATCTATAACTTCTTCGGGAATATCTATTGTCATTCATTTATTGATTTATTTGGTGCAGTTTAAACAACCAGAATTGAAACTGCTTATTCCGGCAGGGCTACGCAGCAAAGAACAAATAGGGTACTACTACCTATGTCACAACTAAAACTCAATTCCTTGTAATGACTCTAATAATATTAATATTAATAAATACAAAAATATTTCAGTTAATATTAGGATAGGATAAAATATTGTATATTACACGTGGCTTATTAGACTACCATTTGCTCATGAGAAATTAGAATATTCTTGCTTATGTGCCTGTATATTAAACATCTATTTAAACCACTTATAATATAAATAACTATTGTTTATTAAATCTTTAATCATCAGCAGAATTTAATTAAAAGTGTATACTGTGATACACTAAGTACACATTATCTGAATCAAAAGGGGAGGTTCACTTTAATGAATTAAAAAATTAGATTTTCCAATTTATCTTTCTCTGTTTATAACAGATTTTGTTTATAGTTAAAAATATTTATTTATCTTCCAGAGAGATGGTAGAGTCAATTTATGATTAAGAAACATTACAGGCCTTATGGGCTTTTACCTTTAGTGTACTTGCTCCCTATTCTAAGACAGAGATCGCTTAAATATTTTCTGTATTATCTTAGTATATATTATATATGTTGTCTAAGTAAAACTTAATTTATAGTAAATATTAAATTAACAATGTCTGCAATATACTGACTTAGTCACTTAAAAAGAATCCAGTTTTTGATACAATTATTGGAACAGCCCTCCATGATTGCCATATATTCACTGACTGTCTGACATTATGTAGATCACGAAAGCAGAACTGCATGATATTCATTTTTATTATTATGTGTTGTTATAAGCAAAGAAAACGAGGAGACTATGAATAGCGGTGTTAAATTGTATAAAAGTGTGCGAGTATTACATATGTTTTGAGGTGTGCTGTCATCCTGTGCTCCTTCAGTTTGTTCATCTTAAAATGCCATGACCTTAGCTAAAATGTTTCCTGATAATGTTTATGCTATAAGGGTTAAATAGCAGCAATAAATAGCCCCAAGAGTAATCTTGATCATTATATTATCTGCCCCTTAAGAAACAAATGAGCTGCACTCAGTGTCATTATGTGGCAAAGAAAGAAATGGAGTTTTATTTATGGCACTTTAACTGCTGTGGTTCTCAGCGTTCCATTTTATACTGGGTGTGAAAGACTCCTTAGTTTTGTTCAGAGGCCTCTTTATCAGACTTGAGATTTCTTTTATGTGCTGTAAATCTATGACAACGGCTTTACTTTGTTTCCGAAGGTAGGCCACAATATGTCAGTTGCTAAGGTGTTCCCGCCGTTAACATGCTTCTATCTCATGGTTTTCTTATTCATGAACTGTGACTTGTGCTAATTTGAGGTTTAAATTCACTCCTACTAAAGAGGGTAGATAGTTCAGGGACAGTTTTTTAGAAAATGAATGACTTACATATTGTGTATGTGACTCGCATATCAAAGGCTTGAAATACAACAAGCATATCAAAATTGGAAATAATGTAGTGCAAACATATCCAAGTTTCACAGGCTTGTGCTAGCAAAACTTCCATAGCTTCAGGTGTATGACAATAAACCAACAATTAAACAATGCTTATGATTTCATTTTATTTTCCAAATTAAAATAGGAAGAAAGTTATGTTTGAAATAATTAGTGTAATTAATTACTCTGCAGTTGTCTCCGTAGCACAGTGGTAGCATGGCGCTAGCCAAGTAGGAGACCTGGGTTCAATTCTTGGTACCAGCGTGGGTAATTTTCCCCTGCTGGGAAACCTGGTCTGGGGTGCACTCAGCCTCATGAGGTCCCTGGGGGGTCAATTGAGGAGCTACTTGATTAAGAAATAGCAGCTCCAGATCGAGAAGAGGCACTGATCACGTCTCACTCTCCAGCACTGCACCCCATTCAAGACACCTTCCTGGGCCACGATGACGGATGCAGCGGCTGGGTAGCAGAGCTTGGTCTCTTGTGTCATGGAGTTAATTATATTGCCACACAATGTAAATGTTTGGATATCATAAATCAGAGTTTTGTTACTAATGACCCATTTGCAAAAAAGGAAAAGGCCCCCCTCCCAGAAAAATAAACTATAAAATATTGCTTCTTTCTTTCAGAAAGCAAGTTTTGCAAAAAGTGTCCTCAAATATTCCATCCATTTAATGCAAATGCATTTATTCCAAAGTTTGAAATTTGTAGAAATAAGATATGCTCTGATAATTCTAAAAAAAAAAAAAAATATATATAACTGTGTGTATGAGAGCATTTACTTAAAAGGGTGTGTTAATTGCTAAAGCTAGGTGTGCAGTAAAACACTTAGATAAGATATAAACTGTTGCAGGTATTAGGAACACTATTTTCATCTTGTTAGGGCTTTGCACTTTTCTGACATAGGAAGCAAAGAGTGAATATTGATATAATAGAGATTTAAATCTTGTTTAATCTCTCTAGCTTACTCTGACAAAGAAATATACCAATCTGCTCCTTACCTTCGGCACACATTACATTATGTCTGAAACCAAAGATTTGAAATTGCATTCATTCTAACTTAAAGTAAAAATTAAATATAGCTTTTTAATGCACCTCTCCAAACATTTATTTCTGTATTTAGTATATAAATAAGTACACATGTAAGGATATAAGGTGTGACGATTGTGAAGCCATATATCATTAAAATGAGATCATTATTAAATACCCAGTATTTTAAATACCCAGTATTTTGAACAGAAGTGACATCTGTTTACTAATATGGTTTGTTGAGAACTATTGTTAGCTTGTGTTTTTATAACTTAAGTCTTAAGGTGATGCATTTGTGAAAATTTAAAAAAAAAAAAAATATGTTATAATAAAATAAAACAAATTCTAAACTTTAAGAAATTTTTTTTTTTTTCCACTTGGTAAACTTTAACTTCCAATTAATTCATGCTTTAAATGGGCAGGTGCATATTTATTAATAGGTACTCCCAACTTTAAACCTTGTTTTCTTACAAACAACAATTGCAATTTTGTACTAATTTGTTTCAAAATTTGTATACTGCCTCTCAAAAATATATTTAAGAAAATGGTTGTATAGTTCTTCAAAATAATGCCTCATTTATGAGAAATAAATTGTTACATTTTGAAGAGTATGAAAAGTAAACATTTTTGTACAACAATTAGGGTTAACTTAAAAAAAAAAAAAAAAAAAAAATGGCATGACAGACCCATTTGTAATTTTATTTATTGTAAAACTTTTTTTTTTTTTTTTGTGAATGCTCACTGTTATTGGAACGATGAATTTTGAAGCAGTATATATAGTGGCAACTATAATTGTCTCAGAGGGCTAGTAAGGGATTTATGTCGGTGAGAGCTTTCTCTCAGGCTGCTATAGGCTCTAGACCCAGGCTGCAAACACGGGTAGATAATTCTTTGTATAATTCATAACTCAAATTCACTTTGTAGAATTGTAATTTATTTCAATCAGACTTTACAATCCATACACGAAATCTCAATCACTAGTGCAATTCAACGCTTCTCTTTGATGCAAAAATTCTATCTCTTGCGATTCTTATTTATCAATTCTGATGGAAAATTTATTTACTTCCTCAGATCAAAAATATTTTATTAGTTTCCAATTTGTAGTCAATTTGTATCCTGCTGCAAATATATACATGTTTC
Organism: Hymenopus coronatus; assembly: GCA_030762935.1. Lineage (NCBI taxonomy): Eukaryota > Metazoa > Arthropoda > Insecta > Mantodea > Hymenopodidae > Hymenopus > Hymenopus coronatus. Next base: position 137,321,204 of record CM060886.1, read on the forward strand.
TCAATCCACGCAGAAACTTGCATTGCAGCCTAAGAGATGTATATCGCGCAAATTCACTGTCAACTTCATTTGACTATGAATAGTCTTTCTTGCCTATCATGAAAATCAACATGTTACCATAATACTTGTTTACAACAAAACAAAATTGCAGAAAGAAAATCAAAACACATATCTAACGAAATCACACAGAATAATTATATTGCACCCAGTAATTTTAACCTTGGTATGCAACAAATAAAACATCTGCATAACAAATACACAAAATAGAACACAATTTACAAAATGTCGGCAACATGGGGTTGGGATATAAATCATTTAGATAAATGAGCAAAAATATTACTATTATTGTGCATAATAACTGGTATAAATTTCAATAAGATATCTTTCATACTGTGGATTTTCCAAATTTTACAAATACATCACCTGAATCCAGCTGATGAATCGGAAGAAATCCTTGAGACCTACAGTTTGGCACCTTACTTAAACTTATGTTCTAGAGGTACAAATGTAATAGTGTAATTATTGGCATTTAAGGTAATTTAAACTTTAAAATTTAGAAGCCAAGTGTTCCTGAAACACTTAGAAAAATACAGTGTGATCTAAATATATACACTCAATGGGTTTTAACCCAATGAAAGGGATAAATCATATGTTTGATTTCATTTGTATTATCATTAAAAGTAATACACAACCAAAATATAACAGTATTTGTGCCTTTATAGGTCATTAGGGAGTTTTCGCACCCTGATCAGAAGTCTGTGTCAAACATTATTCTGACTTATTTTACTTCAATCAGAAGACAGTACATTTAACTGCTTGCATAATGGCAGGCTTAACCGAACACAAGCTAAAAATATAATTTATTGACACATGTTTTTCTTGTTTAAATTTATCTAGAAATCATCCCTAGCAGAATAAATTTGAAGGATACTTAATAAAAAGTTATGTAAGAATGCTCCTAAGTGCTTAAAGATATGAAACTTAACAAGCATATTGATACAAAATGCCGGAATAATGATCTGTGAAGATGTAGGTGTCAGCTTTTAGAAATTACATCTTATATCCTACGTAATATTTTTAATTTTGGAAGAGGCTTTCATTATTACCTTAATGGTGCATAGAACTGAGGTGCTTTGTTAAGAATATTTAAGAAAAGCAGTTCAAAATAATTAAAATTAAGTATTATAAACAGCAAGTATAAGTGTGTCCATCAGTCTTCAGAGCACTGCAGAGTCTCGTATAATATTAGTGTGCATTTAAGATTTATGAGATCATAAGAGTTTTTCAACTACTTCAGGCTGAAAAGAATGTATTTTTGATATATCAGTGAAGAGATATCCAAAATAATAGGAACAATATTTATAGCTTAAGTTTTTCAGTATTCATTTTGTACTTAATATATATCAAATTTTATTCTGGTAGAGGTGAAAATACAGTTACTAGCAATTTACATTTACCTACTTGCTTGGTAAATGTAAGCAACAAAAGAAAATAATTTTACATTTTCGTACCTTGCTGTAAATTGTTCGTTCACATTTAAATCGTGCAGTTACCAAGTAAGCAAGTTAAATGTTGGCAGAGTAGCTGAAAAATGTTTTCACTCCAATTAACTAAAAGTCAATACGAGAGTTTTAATTAAATTAGAGGTAGCGATAAAATAATTACTTTGTGTACAGTATGCAGCCAAAAGTAAAAATTAAGATTATTAAAATAGAAACTGTGAAATGTCATATTTATTTTATTTTGATAGAATTAGTTAATGTAATGACAAACATTAGAGAAGTATTAAGGATTGTGAAATTTACTTGCAGTTGCGAGTTTCAATAGTAGAGCATGCAGGTATGAAATTATAGTATCCAATTTGTTTGGTTGGTATTACTGAGGCAGCCAACTGGGAAGATGTGTAAACTATAATGATATATTTTCAACTTTTATCAGATGCAAATGGCAAATTTGAACATTTTAGAGTAATTGCTTAACACTATATACTGATAAATAACATTGAAACAATTCAAGTTGAATAATTTATTGTAAGAATTTGTCTAGTCCTGTAAAGATTTGATAACTTTTAGAGGTAGATAGATTAATGCTATTTGCGACTCTGTTGCTTGGATAATGTTTGTTTCCTCATAATAACTTATACTGAAAGTTTTATTCATACTGGTAATGTGTGGTCCATTTTCAGGTGCAGTTTTATAGAACTGCTCTGTGCTTAGCAGTAGTGTTATAATTTATATAGGATAAATAGTAAATGATATCTATGAATACTGCAGTGTAAAAGAGGTAATATATTCATAAGTCAAATGGAGACAGCAATAATGCAAATAATATTCCATTTACAATCATCAGGGTGGCGCACAAAGTATCTACCAATTTTGCTTGGTGTTCCTGTTCAACTTGAGGTGTGCATGTGCATGAATCAGATATAATTATATGTCTGCAATTGGTATGCTATGGGTTGTTAGATTGTTGTGTGTTCCCTAACTGAAACACAGCTCTGTCTGTATCAACATTGGCACAGATAGCTGCTTAACCAACTGTTCAAGTCAGATGAAACAAGCTGCTTCTTCAGAGAGATTGAGAACAAAGAAAACCAAAACCTTGCAAAGTTTATGAGCCAGGATGTTGTGGTGTTGTGTGCAATTGGAATATGTGGGATTATCGGTCCATATTTTTCCGAGGATTGTGCTGGTCACGCACTAACTGTACATTCTGACTGCCAAGTTGAAATTTATAAAATTTTGTCATGACAGTTGAACAACATTTGGTTTTAGCAGCATGGTGCTATGCCACATACTGCACTTCAAAGCATAATTTTTCTCTGAGTGTTCCCCAATCGATGATTTCCTGTTTTGGAGATTTAACAGTTCCAGAATAATTTCTGTGGTGATAATTAAAAGAAAAAGTATTGTCGCACCGTTTGCAAACAATTAGGAGTTGAAAGATACCATCGTCCAGGAAATCAATGCCATTCCACTTGATGACATGATGTTTATGGAGGTATTTCTGTGCCGTCTTCAAGAATGCTTAAATGCAGATGGGGGCCACTGAGGTTAACGTCATATCCAAGTAATGCTGGGGTGAATGTATATTGTTTCACTTTTTAGTAGTTCTATGTCTCAACCAAAATTGATAGATACATTATGCGCCAACCTGTAGTACTGACTACCACCAACACCAAGTGTATTCAGCTGTACCGTAAGCCAGAGCTAGTTTGTCATCAAGTACTATAAACATGTTGTCAAAGTGTGCAATACTTTTCATGACTTAAGAGTAATTATGTCAAATTTCCTTGTTCAATGAAGAAAAATGGGAGCTTAAACCTTTGCAAACAGAGATGTTAACTTGAAAATACAGGGTTACTACAAAAGAAATAGACAACTTCAACTGCCTGTAAAACAAAAACTATTAGAGATAGCAACCTAATTATTTTGAAGGTATGTTGAGAAACTCTCAAAGTTTCGTTTGTTACTATTGGTAACGCTGTAGTGTTTTGTTTGTTTGAAATGGCGGAAAATCCTGTGGAAAAGGCATATTGCGTGTTGGAATTTGCTAGAACGCAATCAGCAACTGTTGTCCAACGACATTTTAGAACACGTTACCACAAAGATGAAATGATGCGCTCACAAAAACCAGCATCGTCTTCATCGTGTCGCAACATGTCGATGCAAAAGTCACGCCGTATGACCTTATCTTCTTCACTCAGAAACTGCAACATCTGTAATCTGTAAGGCATCATGTGCAGTCGCTTCTGCAAGATTTTCCATACAGTTTGCTGTGGAATTTGTAATTGCATGCTTGCCCTAGATGTCGATTTCTGTGGGCTTCTTATGTAGGCAGAACGAATACGTTCAACGTTTTCTTCCGAAACTCTTGGTCTTCCCGAGCTCTTCCCTTTGCACAAACATCCCGCTGTCTTGAATTTTCTATACCAGTCGTAGATTGACTGTCTAGTCGGTGGCATTTTGTGGTAATGTGTTCTAAAATGTCGGACAACAGTTGCTGGTTGCGTTCTAGCAAATTCCAACACCCAATATGCCTTTTCCACAGGATTTTCCGCCATTTCAGCTTCTGCAACAACAAACAAAACACTACAGCATTACCAATAGTAACAAACAAAACTTTTTTTTGAGTTTCTCAACATACCTCCAAAATAATTAGGTTGCTATCTCTAATAGTTTTTGTTTTACAGGCAGTTGAAGTTGTCTATTTTTTTGTATTATTCCTCCATTTAAGAAAAACTCCAAAAGAGTATTTATGCATGACCTGGTCTTTGAAGATTTTAATGCTTAATACAAGGGCCATCCATAAAGTAACAAATGATTTGGCATAACTAAATAATAACGAAAGATATCAACACAAAACTTAATTTACAAAATTACAGTACCTTACTCTGTTTGTCATTGCTATCAAAATATTTATTGTCACACGGTATCAGTTTTTCAATGCTGATTTACACTCTTCTACTGCCAAAGAACTTATTTGTTTTTTGTTTTTTTTTAATGCACAACATGTTCAGCCAATCAAATTTTATAGGCAAATAACACAAGTGTATAGTGATAATGTAATGAACATGTCTTCAGTGAAGATTGGTGCATAATTTACGAGTAATCAAGGATGAACCAGTGTTTACGATAAAGACCATAGTGGAAGTTCATCAATCGTTTGTGGAGGAGTTGAAAGCAAATGTTGATAAAAGAACTAAGAAAAGCCGGTGTTTCACTTTGGACACCATACATGACTTTTTGGATGGAAAAGATTTCCCCAACCATGAAGACCTCAAAGTGGCAGTGACATCTTGGCTCAGATCTTTAGCGGCGAAAGAGTATAACATCTGCATTGAAAAATAGAGTAAGGTATACTGTAATTTTGTTGATAACTTTCTTTATTGTCTAGTTATGCAAAGTCATGTCACTTTCTGGATGAGCTTTGTATATAAGTAGTCACAAACATTACAGATAGCATTGAAATATATTATTTTCCCAGTTAGTTATTTTTGAAAATGGACCACTCAGTTATAACTAAGAAAGTGGTTGTTTAATTACTAAGATATTATTTGTGTCTGATATCATAGACAAAGAATAGTATATTGTATTATCAAGCTTCCAGCATCAAGCATATTAAAATACTATTACTATTTGGTTTCTGCAGTGCTCTGATTAGCTGGCTCAAGTATTTATAGTTAATATGAGCTTTCACTGAAAATACAAGATCATTCTTTATTAAAAGATTATTTACTTAATCTGCTTTACACATAAAGCAAACAGCTTGTATATATTTTAATAAGATATAACTTATTAATGATGGTTGACCTGCTTAATGGCTCATTTTTGCAGACCACAATGTGTGATCAAGATTAGGTATTTTTAAGTGCAGCCAAAGAGGTAACAATGTACTTAATGACTGAATAGGATTGCCATTTGTAAGAAATATGCTATTAGTACCTCTGCTTGCTTTCAAGCCTATTCTCAGTATTTAAGGGACAAAGTTTTAGTTACTCTCACTAAATGACTGGTATTGCTTAAACATGTGCCTCTAGAGCTATATATGTCGCTGTGTGAGTAACAAAAATCTGATGTGGTATAGTTTAATTCTTTGTGCAAAAATAAATAGATAAAAAATCAGCATTGGGAACTTTTAAGTATATTCTAATATTTGGGATAAAATAAGTTCTGTGCTTATTCTGCAACATACTATTCTTATCAAAGCTTATGCTAATCAAGATAAATATTATCATAACTGATTTTATTATAGGTTCAAGGGGAATAAGGGAATACTCAAATCTCTGAAGAGCTGGTCTTGAAATTCTGTACTATTTGCATGACTAGGATGAAAAAGAAACATGACAACTTCTCACTTGAAAATGGTTAACTCTGCAAAATAATGTACTTGACATAAATTGTGTGCGATATGCATTTTTTGTGTTGTACAATTTTATCTATCTCATATGGTTTACCATTTATTAAAATGTCATTCAGGATGAAGAGAGCTTCAGAGGATATTCCCTGAAAATTAAAGACATACATCCATTTTTGAGAAAATTTAATATTTTGAAAAATCTTCCAAAAGGTAGTAGTTTGAGATCCGGGATTTTCCTGAAAATTGTGTTGCATCTTTGAAAGAAACCAAGTTTGTTACTTAACCCACTGTTCCATTTTTGAGTTATGCTGTTCAAAGACACACACAAACACCCACATGGGGTTTCTTGGGAGGTGAGAGGGGGGGGGGGATTCAGGGGATTTGCAAAATACATATTCCAGTTAAATGTCTGTATCAAATTTTTCGGTGGCATGTGTTATTTACCTACCTATATATACATCTTGTGGCAGTATTGTACTATTATTGCTATTATAAATATAATTTATATTGCTACTCTGAATACTTAAGTATGAATACCTGCTGCTAGAGTGACAGTAAATGGCGTACTATTTATGGATGCTCTTTAACTACTGTGGTTCTCAGCATCCCATTCTAAATTGGGCATGAAAGACCGCTTAATTTTGCTCAGAGGCCTCTCTATCGGGCTTGAGATGATTCTTTTATGTGCCGTAAATCTATAACACGGGACCAATGGCTTTACTTCCCTTCCGAAGGAAGCCATGCTAAGGATTTTTACACCCAAAAAAATCCATCGTCCTCCACCAGGTTTGAACCTGCAACCTTGGGTATATGAAGTTAGCATGGTAACCATTACACCACTGAGGGCGACAAGGACAGTACAGAAACTGGTTTGTCAGCAATGGCATCAATGACATGTTACACAGGAAATAGTGAATAAAATGAATATCAGTAGATTTGTTAAGATAGAAAGGAAAGAATATTCATCTTAACAGTGTGAATGGCAAACTTCATAATCTTAAGTATTTATTTTGTTCTTCCCTTTTACCAATCCAGTGAAATAATATCAACTAAAGAACCTCTGTAATTTTTAATAAGGTATACATTTGGAGCATACCAGTCATATATTGAGTGAAAGTTCATTTATAAAAGAACGAGCAAGTTGTATTCATGTTAGTTGTTACTATAGCTGTTTAGTGTTTGTTTTCTGGCATGTAAAATGATTTTGGATTATATACTTCCAGTTTCTTAAACTGCAATTTAGTGGAGATATATAGAAATATTATGTTTGCAGTCAATAGTATAGAACCAACACTGCTAGTTCAATTTGGCACTGGTCTATTAACAAATTGACTTCATTTTTAAGTATCACCAGTACTAAAATTGACTATAAGTCATTAGAAGCGGAAGAAATAACCACAGGTCCAGTTCCTTGACGTCAGTCCTCCAACTTCATAAATATTATTTTAGTATTATAAGCAGCTCCAAAAGTAAGGCTCTGATCATAGAGAGCACATTGTGTTACAATAGCTATAAGATGCTGGAACTGTCATTGCTTCCAAGTTCCAGCAACGGGCAGTCCTATGTAAATCTTCCAATCATGTGTTTCATTGTGAAAGAGCATCACTCAAAATGCCATTTTGGAAACTGATAAAAGACAACTACTATGATGATGGATGTCAATTCCTTCAACCCGAGCTAAGTGAGCAGTAAAGTATACAGAGTGCAAGAAAATTGTAGAGTGGGAACCTTGTGGAAAGAGATTGTACCTGGGCAAAGTTCTGCAAAGTCATAATTTCAAACTATGGTGTCATCTATAAGTGAATGTGCACATAGTATTGGCAGAGTCGCAAATTAAAACTTTCACTCAATTTAAGAGAGGCACTAAAATATGGTGAATTAGTGCAAAGGCAGTATTGCCAAACATCCAGTATACTTCACATCAGGTGACTGATGCAATCAGAGACTGTGATTTAATGTTGTTGCATGTGGCACAGTAAAATAGCTTCAGCAACCTCTTGAACTTATTCTCAAAATGCTTTTTAATACTGCCTTTCTACGTTCAATTTTCCACACTCAGTATAGATGTATTGCTGATAACATCAATTTATGAATTTGGTAGTACATATTCGAATGCAGGATCGAAGCCTTGTGTTGTCCCTTGGCAACAGAACAAGATTCAAAAGTTGGGCAAGTAACAGAGAACCAAAGGTATCCTGTTTGCAATGGACTAATTTAAACTCAAGGGAGGATTTAAAAAACAAAGAAACCAATTTATCCAAGCTTTGAACTAATAATATGCTCTTTAGCATAGAAATTATACCTTCAAATCAATTCATTTCATGCAAATAAATAGCCTGCAGGGTAACTCGCCCTGTTAATTTCCATATTTTATCCATGAAATATTTCAAGCAATTCAGATAGTGTTGGGCAATACTCCATGTTCCTTGACAATAACACTCTTCTTCTTTATTCCCTTTTCTACTTACCTGAGCAGTTACATTTGTTTGTTTGTTAAACACTCTGAGTTGCAGCTACTAAATATGGCTGAAATCACAAAGTGCTGGACAATTTGGTCCAATGTATGAAGGGCATTCCATAATGAATTACAGGTGTTTTTTTGCAAGCAGGTATTATACTTTCTCAATCTGGTCTCCATTGTACACACTTGCACCAACGGTATGGTAACTGCTGCAGGCCCTCCAGGAACCACTTCTTTGAAGTCTGTTGCACCCACAGCGGAACAGTTCCTCTAAGTTAGCGAAATGATATCTATACAAAGATCTCTTCATAGCCATGATTAGAGTAAGTATGGCAGCACCTGGAACTGCAGCCCAGCCATAGCAGCCATGGCTTCCCAACTCGTGTCGGGAGGAGCATTATCAGGTTGAAGGAGCATACCTTGCACCCAGTTTCATGACTGTTTCTGTTTACCCACATGGCAGAGACCTTCCCCAACTTCAGCTGTTCATGTGGAGTGTTTCTGGGAAGTCCTGTGGCCACTTTCAGTTCAATGAACATGATGCACTTGTTCTCTGAATAAACCATTCCACTCTTGAAATGTTGACTGGTGTTGTCACACAGTCAAAGGCCTTCCAGAACTGGTTCCCTACTCCATTAACTTTTCCACTCATGCACCCAGTTGTAAACAGTTTTTTGAGTCAGTGCAAACTGCCAGCAATCGCCTGTGAATCTCCACAGAAACCACATTGTCCAGCACTGCCCATAATGATTACACTTCATGGTGTCCACTCAACTGTTGAAGAAATGTACTATAGTGTGCAGTGATGTCACTTCTCTAGAATATCCTGCCACCAGTGGATAGACCAAAGTGACGAGCCAAATAGCAGACCAAGAATGATGGAAAAAATAAAGTGTAATTCATTATGGAATGCCTCTCATGGGTATGTGCTGGCCTTCATATGGTTGCTTGACAGTAGGCCTCACCTAGCAGTAGAATTTCTTATCCTTCCTTTGCTGAAGCTATGTGATGGGTTTTTGTGAAGCGTATGTAGCCATTAACAGAATATAAAAAGCTGGGATGAGGTATGTGCTTTCCAAAAATTTAGAAGAGCCAGTAAAGAAAAGGACAGAGCCAAACCTGGCAAGTTAAGTCTCAGACACTCTAGGAATGTGGGCAAAGATGAATTCTTTGAACTCTTTACAGAATTCAACAGCTCAGTCATACACAAATAACATTACAACTTTTCTAGGATTCAGAATAAATAAAATTCTGACTTCAAATTATCCAAATGTTCGCTTCAAAAATTTGAATTAAATGTGAATTTTAAAGGGATTGTACTTTTATTCAAAATACCCATAAATCCAAATTATCAGATGGCAAACTAACCAATCCTTACTATATTTGTGGATGTATTTAAGTCTTATTTTGGACCTGGAACTTTTACGTAAAAATAACCATTTCCCACCATTTCATGTACTTAACAAAAGCAATTAGAATTAACTTTTGTAAGCACAACAGAGAAATGTTCCTATAAATATAAACATTTTAAAATTTCTTCCAACATTGCAGTGAATATGTTGTCGTGCTATTTGCTGTCTAGCAATTTAAATTAGTTAATGGTGTTATATTTAGTTAAATTAAACTATGTTGAAAATGGCCTATAATGTGCATCATTTAACTAAGTTTTGTAAGTTGGTGTCATCTGCAGTATTGTCATAGTATAGCAAGGATTATAAACATTGTGCTTATGCATGTCAGCTAATAAAATCCAAGTTTAATAACACAGAATTTAAGAAGTAAGATTTATCCTTTAAAGTGATTATACTGGAGTAAGTTTAACTAATGCATCTGTGAAATCTGACCTATTTTTCTATCCTTAATAATTTGTACTGGTTTCCTTAATATTGGGCAGTGTTAATTTTTTTTTACCATCTATCAACGTTTAAAATGCCCTGCTAATCATTATATAATTATTAAATAACCTAATACATCACACCCATCTATACACATTTTATACTGTATTTCTACAAATATTGATTAATCTATTACCATGTTTCTATGAGGAATTGAAATCTATTTGAGAACATGTTCCATATTGAATACTGCATGGAAATGTGGATTCAGATGATATTGAATCTGATCCTCTTAGAAAGTGGGATTGTTGCATAGAAGCACCTCTCTATTCAAATTGTATTGAATATGTCAAAGATACTATAGTCTATTATACTTTTTGCATCACACTGAATGCTTGTCATTTTGTTTTCTTAAACTTTCCAGGAACTTTTTTAGTGTTTAATGCCCGCTTTTAGTACATAGACATTACACTGATGATACATTAAATGAAGATGGAGCCCAGTGAAATGCAATGGTGGGGGGGGGGGGACCAGAAAACCCCTATGCAGCTTTATCCACCACAAATCCCACATGCAACCTCCTTGGTGAGAGGCAAATGGTCTAAGCACTAGACTGTGGCTACAACAGAGCCATTTTTATGGTTTCCATAATCTTGAAATTTATTCTTCCTTCAAAACCTGCTTATAACTCACAGAAGTAATGTAAATTTAACAATGTAGGGTATTCAAATGAAAAGGTATGAAATGGCATAACAACCAAACTGGTCGAAATTTGAATATGCCGCTTTGCAGTAACACAATTGAGACATCTAGGCACATGAAATAAGTGGCATGGTTGTGTGCTATCCAATTGATCAGCAGCGCACGTAAGAACATTGGGGATTCAACGACTGTGGAAGGAGTTACATCAGTCAACATATGGGGAAGACTGTGTGTCTGACAAGTCAGAGAGAAAGTGGAGCACCCATTTTCTGGACAAGTTCAAGTGAACCTAGACATGTCTGTTTGGTCCACTAAAAATCTGAAGTGCTCCTGCTCCATTCACATGACTTTCTCTTCATGGTTGTAACAAATTATTCTTAAAAAGCACATTCTTCTATGTACTTTATGCTACTTGAGACAAACATTGGCAGAAATTGTTTTAATTACTTGCTTCCTAATTTGCTTTCTTTACCGTTTTCTGGCAAATACATATGTATGTAAACATTCACAAACACCGATGCTCAAGCCAGGACTTGAACCCACAATCCCCTATGTCACCAAGCATCAAAGTGAGGTGCTTTAGTGAGCATGGCCATGGGGACCAGCACCTTGTAAGTAGAAGTAGGCTAAAGTGATAGTAAAATCTTTTTAAAGCTGGTTGCCATCCGTTTACAACTTTCCGTATAAGAAAAGTTTTAAGTATTTTGAATCTGAAACATATAACAAGGAATATCTCAGATAAGTGTACATAACATAAATTGTGTGTTTTAACGTGATCTACATTTTTTGTGTATCACTTACAGTTTACAAGTTATGCAAAATTCATTCAGAATTAAGAGATCTTTAAAGGCTATTCCCAGAAAATTGAAAATATACATTTTGTTTACGATATAAATATCTTTAATATACAGTATTTTAATCAAAATAGTTAGGCATTTTTGAGAAAATCAAAATGTTCAAAATTTTCCCCATGTAAAGGACAGTTTGGGGTGGGGGGGATTTTTCTCAAAATCTTCCGTGTCCCTGAAAGACACTAAAGTTAAATATCAAGTTTGGTACTTTACAGACTTCGTTTTTGAGTTATTCTGTTCACGGACTCACACAGACCTGTTTCTAAAAATGCACTTTTTTAAGTTAAAAGGTACCCTAAATTGTATATTTCCTTCTCAATACACTATGTATATAAGGCATCTAAAGGGGAGCGCTTGAGGTACATAGTGGAGGACTGGCTCTTGTCACAACCACAGGAAATCCTTCAGCTCTTGAAACAGTGGATAGTTATGCTCAGATCTCTAGTGATTATTTTTGACTAAAGATCTCAATTACACCCACAGTGTCATTTTGTACCTTTTCATTGAAAACCCCTTATACACATATCCAAGTCAAAGAACATAAAAAGCTTGAATTATTTATTCTTGAACCTTGGATATTCAAAACAATCTCAATTTGTATTGAATTTAACACATGAAACACAGATCATATTCAGATGCAATTGGACTCAATATAAATTCAATTCCCCATAGAAACATAGTAATTGTTACTTTACTCATTTTTTCAGTAAAATCATCTCCTCTTAAGGGAACACACTAGTATAAAAAACGTGATTGTTGGGGAAAGTTATTTTGCGTTGGAAATTGAATCCTTAGCATCTCTAAAATGTATTCATATATTGCTTTTGTCTAAAATCCAGCTGGAAAGCAGTAGATTTTTCGTTACGCAATACCTTATGCTATAAAAGTTACATCTTACATTGTATTTTTGTTTCCATCAACATTTTCAGCTTCATTATCAGATGCTAAAAATATGATCCCTTTATGCAGCATCCAAATAGAAATGGATGAAGTCATCTGTCAATTTATGTGCAGAAAAAGTATCGGAGAGTGCTAATGGCTTCATTGCCAAATCTGAGACATTAAATAACAGTTTCTGTATTATTAAATCAGCAAAAATAATGTATTGCATATGTTTTCTAAATGTTCAAAACATTCTTAATACTGCATCATAAACAGCAATTCTGGTTACTTGCTAGTTTTCAATTAATTTAAAATTTTAGGGCAATAAACATACACAAACAAAAATACGTCTGATGTGAAAAAAAAAAAGGCAAGTCACAGTTGCCCTATAACGGTTTTTAAATTATTAAGTTAGAAGTAGAAAGAAAACAAACAAGTGTAATAAACCTCTGTGTAGTACTTATTAACACCACAAAAAACCACTTCAAAAATCATATTCTTGAGCATATTGGTGCTATATTAACATTAGGGCTAATTTTCACTCTAGAACTTTCATGATGAAAATTAAGAAAGAGAATTAAGTACCTTCCAATGTTAAGAAACTCCGCAGAATGTGGCTGTTTGCAATTTAATTTAATCAATAGATTTTAAATGACTGTAAATCTTGAAACAGCTAAAATGCTATCTTCACAATGTATGCTGTAATGTTGTACAGTTTTTTATTAAAGAATGGATTGCTTAAAGTGTATTGCTAATTTATTCTTTCTTCTAAACTGTACTATTCTTGTTTGAAACTGTATTATTTCAAACAATGCTGTTCCTATGAAAGGTTGCTTTTTATTAGAATAAATTTATTACTTGATTGAATTGAATGTATTTATTTCCATGAACATTTCTCCTAAACTTCCTTTCCTATTAGACTTTCAGGATATGCAAAGTAGAAGGGACATATTCAATCCTTTAAACCAGAGATATAACGAAAAAAATTCCTTGTTCCATTCATATTACTTTCTCTATTTGTTCTGGAAAAAGATTATTCTTTTATTTACATCATGCTAATCAAGATAAACATTACCAGTGATGGTCTTACTCCTTAGTTCCTTAGAAGGGAAATAAGTGACTAAATCGAGTCAAATCTATTAAAAGCTATCACTATATATTGTCATTGAAATTTGGTTCTCTTTCCATGGCCAGGAGCAAAACAAAAGAGGTATGAAATGGATTAGCGCTTCCTGTTTGTGAAAAGTTTCAGTATTTTAAAATTGAAACTAATAACACTTTAACTCAGAAATGGTTAACTCCACAAAAAATTATATGAAACATTCTAAGTTTTAACACCACCATATTTTTTGTGTAATAATTTTTTGTCTATCTCATGGTTTACCTGTTATGCAACAGTTAAAAAAATATTCGCACTTTAAATCAATTTAAAACAAAGATTAAAGAAGAAATAACTAGAGAACGAGTATATCTGGAAGCTAGACTCGTTACAAATTATATTAAAAAAGTTATCAAATCATCAGCTGTGGGGTCCAAAAAGACCCTAGATAGGTATGAAGGGTTAAATACACATATTTCAACACTCCCATTCTGATTGCCATTACTGTTTGTTGTGAACCAGCCTAAAACTTCCAGCAGAGCAGAATGTACAAGGTGAGTTCTGTGGAATTAGGGTAATCCATTCTATTCTCCTTAATTTCTATGAATGGTAGTGAAAGCACTGTGTCTCCTCACATCCCTGGATGTACTTATTTATAGTTCCTGATCTTGTACCTTAATCTAGAAGTGACCTTTCTCCCTCTCTGCATGTTTTATGACATCTCTGCCCTGTACCTACAACCCCCTAATGATGCGCACTGGCAGTGGTAACTCTTACTCCACACTGGGTGCATAATAATATTATACACCAGGCTTCTTAATAACTAGTTTGGCCATTCTTGTTTGATAATGTGAAACACTGGCACACTTGTGCTCTCCCCCCCTCTCTCTTTCTCTCTCTCTCTCTACAGTTCTGTATTAAATGTTTAAATAATTTGTTTTTTTATTACCTAGAAAAGAAAGTACACACAATGTTATGTCATAGCTTTTGTTAAAAGAACTGCACAGTAAAGTGATAAAAATAAGTTTCTAACAAAAAAAAAAAAAAAAAAGTGATATGAAAAACAGCTGTTTCAATTTCAGTTTACATTGGTAACACTAAAATTACCTTAAATATATGTCTGTATTCTTTATACACTTTTACTTACCATAATGTGGTACTACAAAGCTTTAATAATTCCTCAGATATATTTTTGGTGGTTTTAGGGTTCAATAAACCTTACAGTTTATTTCCTTTCATGTATCAAACTATCTTTTCCTTGCACCTTTAAAATTAATGTATAACAAAATATGTAATAACATCATGGCTTTTAATGTTACTTCTTTTTTTATAGATATTATACAGGTAGGTCATAAACACCTGACGGTTATTAGCCTGTTCAAGGATACCCAATAATGTAGGTTAGGTGTTAAAAAAAAAGTGACAAACTCCTGACCACTAAAAATATATATTTCTATCACTTTACGTACTATTTCAAGAACAACATTTACTCTTAATGTGAAGAGGACTCCCTACTAAAACTTTGTTCACTTATCAAGCATTTATATTTATCACTCTTTCACTTCTGCATCACTTTTTTTTAAGTGTAATATACATCTGATGCAAGGCATCACAGGAACATTTCCTCTTCTATCCTTGTCTCTCTGCATGATGCCAACACTCACAATTTGAACATAGCAAAGCTAAGGCAGCCCATCTTAATGGATCGTCACTGATGTAGTGGTCAATAATTTAAGGGCTCCAAGCTGACGATTGTGGGCTCATGGGACCTAACCTGGGTGTTGGTTAGTGTTCAGGATCCTAAACCACAAAGTATAGCTGAAGGATTGGGGACTCTAAGCTGAAAAGCGTAGCCAAGGGATCTGTGGAGAACAAATCCTAATGAATCCCAAGTAGCTGAGGGATATGTGAGGTTATGAGGTAATAGCCAATGGTTTGAGGGCCCTAAAGCATTGCCGAGGAAAACGTTCCTTCAGAGAGCGTTTCTTGTTCAAATGTTTATCACTAAATTTTCAGCATCAATTGGAACATTGCTATAGCCATATTTTCATTGCATAAGTTGGCAATATCTACTGACGCTACTTTTGGTGCTCTTTTTGTATCTTCATGTTCAAAACGGCATTGGAAATGAAATGGCATTTTATTTATGGATGCTCTTTCACTGCTATTTTGCTCAGGTCTCTCTTATCAGGCTTGAGTAAATCTTGACATGGGACCCACGGCTTTACTTCCCTTCCGAAGGAAGCCATGTTAAGGATTTTTACGCCCGAAAAAAAGTATTGTTAAAAAGCTTGGTCTTCTATTTAATACATGCTAACTGAGAAAACATTAGCAGAAATAGTCTTATTACTTGCTTCCTTTTAAGTAGAAGCAAAATAAGGGAGTACCATAGGTTAAAGTGATAGACAAAAGCTGGTTGCTATGTGACTGAAGTTCCTTTGTTTGTAAGGAAAGGAGTTGACAAATTCTTATATGAGAAAAGTAAGTTTTTTAAAGCTGAAATTAAAAACAGGAATATCTTAAAAACGATCAACTCCACAAAAAAAAGTGTATTGCATAAATTGTGTGTTTTAATGTGCTCTACATGTTATATGTGGTAAATGTTTGTCCATCCCTTTTGGTTTAGCAGGTATGTAAAAATCCATTAAAGTCATCCAGAATAAAATAGTCTTCAGAGGCTATTCCCAGAAAATTCAAGATGTACAGTTTATTTGTCAAGTAAATATCTTAAATATACAAGATTTTAATCAAAATCATTAGAGCTATTTTTAAGAAAATCAAAATTTTCGAAAAAAAGTTCAATGTAAAGGGTAGTTTGGGGTGGGAAGATTTTTCTCAAAATCTTTGTGTTGCATCCCTGGAAGATACTTAACTTAAATACCAAGTTTGATATTTTACCGACTTCGTTTTTGAGTTATCGTGTTCACAGATACACGGATGGACCTTTTTCTGAAAATGCTTTTTTTGGATACAGGGGACCCTAAAACATATATTTCCCGTGAAATCTCGGTATCAAATTTTTGGGTGGAGTGCAATACCTTCTCTATACACTATATAAATAGCATGTATAGAGAAAGTAAAAATCAGTAGAAAAAACTACAGCCAAGATTAACTGCCCAGCCCTGAAACCAGAGCTGGTGATAAAACCATGGCAATAAAAGAGCTAAAACAAGGGGAACAGAAAAAAATAGTATCAAAAAGTGTCAAAGGTGATAAAAGAATATAAAAAACTTCACATATCACTCAAGTGTCTGTGCCAAAATCAATAAAATCAAAATAAAACTAGATACATAAGGCATATGCCACTTTGGATAAAAATTTAAAAACCTTATCCACTGCTCTGGGATCATCGGCCAGGATCTCCGAAAGCAAGGTCGGGAGTATCGTAGTGGTGGATGCCGCTATACCAATTCTTGTTAAGCCTTTACAGGCTACAAGATGGCTTCTATTCATTTTACTATCATCACATAATCCACAGTTAGCAGAAGGCAGGCATTTATCTTGTATAAATGCTCAGCAAGGCAATCATGGATGGTTTCCACTCTAAATAGGCCCACTGAAGTTTTCCTTGGCATATTGAGCAAGTCTGCTCTATCCATGATGTTTTTGTATATTTTGTCTCTCTACAATTCCTTCTGCATGATTTCTTGATGGGCTGTAACCTGATGTTTTATCCGATTTATATGCTTATGAGCTCTGGTCATAGCAACATCATCTTTCTAGCATGTTCCTTGCTCCTTTAGGATCACTCTGGATATAAGAATAAATGGAATCCATATGCTTTTAGCTAGTAAAACAGGTGACATATTCAGGAGTGAAACCAAAAGAAAAAAATATATATATTTTGGTCCTTCGGGGCATGAACCTCTGACAATACCAGTATGGCCAACTCCCACATACCATACCTTACATCGTGTGGCCATTTATCTCAAGATAGCTGCAATTTTATCTGATCTTATAATGCTATGAGTGATTTTTTTTTTTGGGGGGGGGTAATAAAAATGGTAAAATGCATGTATTTCCATTCCCATCAGCATCCAACCATACCATCCGCCAATTGCTTTAGTTGAGTCCTCCCCATCCTTTAACATAGTTTTTATTGAATGCAGAACATACATTTTGACTGGATTTGATCCTGCAATCTTTGGTTTGGTAGGTTAGACCTCCAATAATTATCTATTGGTAAAATGTATCATTTAACAGTATCATGTTCATATTGCTGAAGATATATTTTAGTCATGCTGCAATGTATATGATGACATGGAGTTTCAGATGACATAGTTCACTACAAATTGATTTGATTTTTTGTGTTTGTTTTAGGTTGGTAACAACACAGTTGACTGACATGATTATGGTCTAACAATATACTGCAATATACCAGTTTGGTTGCAATGTAGCATAGGCTTATACTGGAGTGTGAAATGTAGCACAACAAAGTCACTTACAGCCATTTAGCAGGAATTGCGGAGACATTTCAGTAGTCGTAATGCTCCCTCCAGGTACACAGTTACTGTTGGTTAGAAAATGGCATGAAGAAGGTTCTATATGAACAAAGTTTCTTCTACTGAATGAATATGCTCTGATACAGGCCAATGCTCCATCCCAACTGAACTGGAAGTTCACTGTCAGACGTCAACCACAACTGTTAACTGTGTTACCAGCCTCAAAAATGAAATTAACTCATCAGTGACCATGTCATCTAAAACTTCATGCCATTGGGTGGATTGTAACATGACTAAGATATATCTTCAGCCAGGCACAGTGTGTTCCAATGGGTTTTAAAACTGTCAGGTGTTTATGTCCCACCCTGTATTAGCAATTATCCTTTCCTTACACCTTTAAAATTATGTATTATACATGAATTACATCATGGCTTCTAGATGCTCCACAGTGGATTATGTCCATTACAGTTCTGAAATGCATTACATTAGGTACTGTAACCAATGTAAACTATTTCATGAATAAAATGCAAAACACTATACTGGGTGTTCATTATCTCTGGAAATTCCCATGAGGTATATCTTAGTTGGTAAATATTGTTGGATAATTTGATCAAAATTCCTGCTACCTCTCTATACTTTTGGTGATAATAACACTGGTTTAATATAAAACCAGATCTAATTGTATCATTACTTCATATACCCTTGTTCAAAGCTTGAAAATAAATGAACACCCAGCATAAATGACAGTTATTAACAAATAAAGTAATAGAAGTTATACTCACTTTCAAACAGAAGTCCTGCTGTTAAAGACAACTCACCATCATGGCAATGAAAGCTGCCTAATCTCAAAAGGATAACCTATCCTTTAATTAAGAGCAATGGAACAAATACAGACATTTTCTGAAAACAGAAATCTTAAGCTCTAAGCAGAAATAGGACAGTCATTGTAACTTCTGCGAATGCTTATAAAACTAAAGCTAAAGAATGTTAACCTGAAAACAATGCAATATAGCCATGTCAGTTATCATCGTTTGAACTTTCTCTCCAATTTTACCGTCAGAAAGTTGTATAACATGGTCTAAATCATTTTAAACTAAGTTCCTAACCATTTTAAACTTAAAAAAGAGCAGAAAGAATTATATTGTACAGAATATTTATGTTTCTTGAAAATATCTTGTGGTGGCTGAGTGGTTAGACTGTTCACCTCTC
Source organism: Hymenopus coronatus (assembly GCA_030762935.1). Taxonomy (NCBI): domain Eukaryota; kingdom Metazoa; phylum Arthropoda; class Insecta; order Mantodea; family Hymenopodidae; genus Hymenopus; species Hymenopus coronatus. Next base: position 137,340,544 of record CM060886.1, read on the forward strand.
AACTAGATGGCCTGGGTTCAATCCCAGGGGGACTGCATGTGGATTTATTTCACTATCATTTCATATCACCCACTTCCTCACTTTCATACCAAGCACTGGGCTGATCATCCATTCCAGCTTCTCTGATTCAGAGCCTTTAATGGCATCTGACCCCAGGCACTGACTTGTAAGCCATGGGGGTGTAAGTCCTGAAGTCGGTAAAAAGGGAAAGAAATAAAATACCTTTGACCTGTCATATTTGTATGTAAGATGGCTACTAAAGTGCATCTAATGCTTAACCCATTGACATGCAATTTTTATTGAACAATTCATCAATCGCATGAGTCCAGAGACCGTGTATGATTTTGCAATACACAAAATAATAAGTAATATTAAAAACAAAAAATGAAGAGTGAACACAAAAACAAAAAGACAAACATATTCTAATATAGATTCTTAAAAGAAATTTTTACGAGATACAATAAATGGTAAACTGCATTCCAGTGCATTAGTGTGCCCTGTTATAGTAAAACAAATACACTTAAGATAGATATACACATACTAACACCACAACAAAACAATTACTGAAAAAGATGACATAAAAATATATAAAGCATTATAGTCACTTTTTAGCTCTTACCACTCCCGCTTCCCTACTATCACCCTTTTCAGATCTCAGCTATGTTGCCTTAAGCAGAAATTTACCAATCCCCTCTGCATCTTCCATGCCTACCAGTAGTGCCCAACATGCTCCTAACATTCCATTCAAAATGGTAATGCATCACTGTAAATATTTTTCTTGCCATTCCTCCGCACACCTATATCTTGCCAAGATATGCGCCTACGACTCTTCTGCCTTGCAAAAGGGGCAGAGTCTTATATTATTCTTGCAGTAATTTTTATCATCTGCCATGCTCATAGTCTAATCCATGCGATCCCCTCACTTAAAATGTGAACAAGTAATATAACACTAACATATTTGAAACCTTTTTCCAATACAGTAAAACCTATCTAAAATGGAATGTGATTTCCTCCCTCCCTTCAATTTCACAGAAATCCATTTTGTAAAAGGTTGTATTAATAAAACAAAATAGAGTAAAATGTAATTGCATTGAATAACAATGAAGGAAAAATTCATCAAAAAATACCTTTGCATCTACTTCCTTGCATCCTTTATCAGCATACATGTTTCTTAAAGCTTTGGTTTAAGTACAATCATGCTCAAAATTATTACTTACACTTTAAAGTTTGCATATATTATAGGTTATTGACACATACAGTTCCCAAAAATTATTCCATTTCCGCATTAGAGTATTATTTAACATAGGAAATAGCTCCATTTTGATATTTATTTATCATTTGTCCAGGTCTCCAGCATATAAGGGAACCCAGTTTAGGCAGGTTTTACTGTACAACAGCTTAATATTAAATAATCATTTACCACATTATGTGAGGACTCTTCTCTGGCAGTTAATATAAAGTCTTACAATGAATTCAATTCTTTCTATAAATGTATTTCTAAATATTGTGCTGAAAAACAACAGTTCTTGATTTTTACACACACACACATGCAAACAGCTTTGGATGATGGAACAATACCACTATTTCCTGATATGCAATACCAATACTCAGGGCATTCCATGAGTCCTAGAAAATCCAAGAAATTACACTCGTAGCATCGAAAAAAATTTGTATTCCGTAACTGTCGTCTCTTATTAGATGGCAGTTTAAGTTTCAGGTATATCTATCATGTGGTTTTGTTGCCATAGGCGATTGAAACAACAATCTTGTGCTTCTTTAGAGAGTTGGAAAAAAAATTAGTTTCGTTCGGTGATTAAACACTTCTATTTAAAAGGCCCAAAAGAGAGAAAAGCAGAGTTGGATGAAGTTCATGACGCATTTGCTCCTGCATTTGCAACAATTTACAATTGAATAAATGAATTTAAGTGTGCCTGTACATCCACTAATGATGAACATTATTCCAGTTGTCCGGTAGAAATGACTTCCTTGGAAATGTCTGAAAAAATCCAGGATATGGTTTTGCGTGATCGATAAATCAAAGTTCGTCAAATAACAGAGGCCACAGGCATATCATACAGTATAGTGTTCTCAATTTTGCACCAAAAATTAGGCCTGACAAAGGTCTTGGCAAGATGGGTGGCACATTTGCTCTCAATGGAGAATTAATGCAATCGTGTGTTTAATTAGGAAGCTGGTTTTGCACTTTTCTGTTGCAATTCTGATGAGTTTGTGTGTCGATACATTACTGTGGATGAAACATGGATACACTACTACACTCCAGAAACAAAAGTAGAGTCTAAACAGTGGATTTTTAAAGGCAAACCACCTCCAAAGGAGGAAAAGGTGGTGAAATCTGCAGACAAGGTGATGGCCTCGGTTTTTTGGGATGCACAATTATCTAGATTGATTACCAGCAGAGAGGAAGAACAATACATGGAGAGTATTATGCATCCTTATTGCACTGGTTGAATGGAGAAATCAAGCAAAAAAGCCCTTATCTGGCAAATAAAAAGATTCTCTTCCATCAACACAATGTAAGAGTGATGGTGTGTGTGTGCAGTGTCGATGCTGAAAATTGTAGAATTAAGGTTCAAATTACTACAACATCCACTGTATTCACCTGATTTAGTCCCCAATTTTTTTTTTTTTATTTCCAAAATTGAAAAAGTGGCTCGGCAATAATGATTCATGTCTAACAAAGAGGGCATCTCCCAAACAGATGCCTATTTTGAGGACCTTCCGAAATCCAACTTTTTGGAAGGCTTAACACAGTTCAAGAAATGCTGGGAAAAGTGTATCGAGCTAAAAGGAGATTATGTTGACAATAAATCTACTAAAAATAATTTATTTTTCTATCTTTTTCTAAGGCCTTATTGAATGCCCCTCGTAAGTGACTATCTTTAGCTGGAAATTGCTCTTTTATGAGGATGACACTGAACATTTTTAGAAAATCTAACAAGGATTAGCTTTAAAAATGTTTAATGATTTTTTTTCCCTCAAAATATTTCTCTTTAACATCAATACATTATGCCACTATTCCAGAGGCACTTCAGAAATCAGATTTTTATGTTATTCCACTGCTTCAGTTGATGACAAAAATTTGTTTCCACGTATTTTATCTTTAACAAAAAGAGATCACAAGGTGTTAGATCTGGTGGACGGTCCACAGTGAGTATCCAGATAGTTGTTGCTTTTGCAAAGGTGCAGCTTCTACTCTTGATATAATGCTATCATATGCTCACATTATAAAAAACTGAAATAAATAAATTGCAATCATTTTCTTAACAGCACTGGAAATTTGTCGAGACTTGCAGGCTTAGGTTCTGTTTGAAAGACTCTTTGCACTGATTGACTTTTCTTTTTAGGATCATCCAAGAATCATAACCAGTAACAATATTTCAAACCAAACTTGAAGTAGACCTTGGAATTTTTTCCAGAGTTTTTCCACACCACTCAATGTACTATTTTTTATGAGGAATCAATTTATGTGAAATCCATCAACAAGTACTCTCATACCTAATTGTTGAAGTAAAATGTTTTGGATTTGACTAATACCAATGTTGCCTGTTGATCCTCTTCAAGCTTTGGACAACAGCAATATTTTCATCAGTAACAGTCAGTTCTTGGGCAACCTTCATGAAACTCAGCACTTTTTTGAATTTGCTGTACCAATTAGATAGGGCTTCTTTGCCAAATGCATTTCTAAACTAGTCTTCACATTCTTTAAGCATTAATGCTGATTTTTTTTGTTTTGCTGTATTCCTTTTTTCTCTCTTTTTTCCAGTTTCCTACATTTCCTTTGTTAACCTATTTACCATTTTCTTTTTACTGACATACATATATAACAAACATCCATGCCAAAGGTGGGACTCAAACCCATGATCCCTTGTGCCAAAGAATGGCACTTTAGCGAGCGTGACTACAGAGACCGGCAAAAATTATTTAATCTGTTGTGTTCCATTCACATGGCTTTCTCTAGCTGTTATATAATCAACTTTCCTTAAATACTACAAATTTTGATGGAGAGATTTCGGCAATACTTCAGAGCTTACAAAACCTACTATATCATATAAATAAATTTGAAAAAGTTGTACTATTATCTGACTCTAAAGCAGTTATTATATCCATAATATCTGATGTAAACACCTAATAACTTAAATATTGCAGAATGCCGCAAAATCATAAAACAACTAATGAATTTAAATAAAAGATTAATACTTCAATGGATATTAGCACATTGCAGAATACAGGGTAATGAAACAGCTGACTTTCTAGCCAAGAAAGGTAGCAAAATTACATAAAATTCATCTGATCCAATAAGTTATCACTCTATCAAAAGAATCATTATATCAACATATAATAACAAAATTAAAGAAGATAATGTATTACAAACAAAAGGAAAACCATGGGAAAATTTATGTAATAACACGACCAGATTCACTACATTACCAAGAAAATCCTCTGTAGCAACTTTTAGACTCCTAACAGGCCACGACTGTCTCAATAAACATTTATTCAGGTTTGGTATAGTGAGATCTCCTCTGTGTCCTTCCTGTACACTTAAAGAAGATATGGATGAAAACCATCTACTGCGCTGCCCAACCTTTAGTCAATATGATAATATGACATCAAAATACTGGAATACAAGAGAGCAAATGGCTTCACTGCCAACTGCTCAACATTAGATACCAACCAACCAACTTTCCTTACAAAAGTTTATTTTATCTACGACATGCTAATCAAGGTAAACATTAGCAGAAGTTGTCTCATTGCTTGCTTCCTTGTAAGTAGAAGGGACATAAAGGAATACATTAGGCTAAAGCAATAATAAAATTATTTAAAAGCTGGTTCAATGTGTAACAAGAGAAGTGTTTGAGAAGCATTTAAGTAGTTTAAAACTGAAACCAATAACATGGAATATTTCGGAAATGGTTGACGACAAATTGTACGTTTAATGAGATCTACATTTTTATATAATAGGTTACTGTCTATCTCTTATGGTTTAACCGTTATGCAAAATTCTGCAAAGCTTATTCAGGAAAATGAGGTTTACAGAGGTTATTCCCAGAAAATTCAAAATATACTTCTTATTTGTGATATAAATATCTTTAATATATAATATTTTAATCTAAATCATTAAATCCATTTTGAGAAAAACAAAATTTGAAAAAATGTTTCTTCCATGTAAAGGGTAGTTTGTGGTGAGGGGATTTTCTTGAATATCTTCCTGTCACATTCTTGGAAGATTCTAAAGATAAATGCCAACTTTTTGTTTTAGAGCCCTGTGCATGCACACAAACACGTGCGGTCCTTTTGCTAGAAATGCTATTTTTTTGGACTCAGGGGACCTCAAATCATATTTCTGCTGAAATCTCGACATCAAATTTTTGGGTGGAATACACTACCTTGTTTATCCACTATGTACATTATACATATGGGCTAGAGAAAGTAAAAAAATCATAAACTGGAAATGTTTTCTAGTCAAATTCATTTTTGGGTAAACAAAATATTAAAATGATAATTAAAACTATTACAGCAAATCAGCTTGCAAAACATTAGAAATTAGCTGTCAGATATATACATATTTCATTTGCTTTTAGAAACATGGCATTCGAAAAATTTCAGTATCACCCTCATAAATGCTTTACAGTGGCAGCCCATGGCTAAAATTTTTCGGGGATATAAAAATGATTTTGATTACACAGTATCGACAATAATAAGTTATAACAACTATCAATTTTATTAACCATTTTTTCACTTTCTATGCCTATAACCCACGGAAATAATGGTTCTTAATGTTATAATACAGACTTCAGTAAATAGTACAAAAGTGTAACACAATTTTCCCCGTAAGGTGCTAAAATAATATGCATGCAACACACAAAAGGATGGTATTAGAGCATCATTCAAACTCACCCAAATCCAAAAGTAATGTTAGCCAAATAATTTGAGGAAAAGTGTTAACCAAAAAATAAAATTTGGGTCTCCAAGTGCTTTTCTATACCTTGAACTTCATTTATTGTGGTTGTATTAATGCTCTTCAATAATTTCAAAGCAATCTTCTTGATTTTTTATGTTTTCATACTCAATATTGACAGTATAAATATTTTAATTCCATCTTGTTAATGCGATCTTGTCTGCATTACTTTCCCTAAAATATCAGATCACAAAGAGGAATTGGAGGTTTGAAAAGAGCAGGCTTGAGAATTAGCATTTGTTGCCTTTTGTATAATTTAATTTGACTCGTGTGCTTAGCAGTGGACAGAGTATGCATATGGATGTATTTATCTTATTTTGACCTCTACTCCACCAGTCCTTCAATTCACAACACTGGCCCCCATCAACAGTTTGTGCTATGAGATTTTCTTTGGTATTTCCAAGAAGTGGGCCAATTTCATTCCTAATGCACTTTGCCAGAGATTCCGCATCTCTTCCTTCAGGATTCACAAATACCCGAAGTCTCTTGTACACATACAAAAAACCAACACCATTTGACAGTGATTAGAAACGTCAGTTGTCTCATCACATTGAATGGCAACATATTTAGAAACTCATATTTGTTATTTCTGCACAGATATCCAATATGCAGTATAACTATTCATTCTGAATTATTTTCAAATTTTCTTTAAATGATGTGGCTGTTTCTATATGTTCCTTTGTTGCTGTATCCAGTTCAGCAATATAATCAATGAAGTCTCAGTACACCCCTGGATTTGAAGTGTAACAGGCTTCTCATGGTTTCATGGTGCAAAACTTAACACAATATGAAATCAACCTTTTTAAAATATGTCACTTTTACTTGCTTGAATGTTTTGTTTTTTAGTTAATATGGAATCTTTATGATTTTTAATTTTTTTCTGTTAAATGTTTTATAACATGCACTCCTTTAACTGTCTACGATATCACATTTAGCAGCAAACAAAACACGGGTAGTGAAAAAAGGACTTGAGAACTTTGCAACCACAAATCCTGTGAATTTATTCATGTCCTTAGGTAATCTGAGTCTCAAGGTTTCATTTCTTTAAGTGCTCTTTTTTCTAAGAATTTGGGTATCGATCCAGCCAAAGATTTTAATTCTACTTTTTTCTTTTTTTTTTCTTTCAAGAGTTAGCCTCGAAAACTGCAATTCAAAAAATGATTGCACAGTTATTCATATTTCTTTAGTCATTTGTCTATAAGATTGTCAGTTCATGGTTTCCGTCGTCTGCTGCCAGGGGCTCATCAAATTGCCGACCAATTATAGTGTATGAATGTATAACCGTCAGAGATATGATGTCATCGGCATTGCAACACCTATGTAGTTCAGTGGAAATTTCTGCGCACTTTCTCATGCATGACTGATCTGATTGTTTGCAATCTGATTGATTTCATTCTGTGAAAAATTTGGTTGTGCTATACACAATAATTCCGTAAAATCTTACATTTATAATCGTAACTAAATTTTATATATCGTGGACATTGCTCTTGTTTTCAGCCTATAATTACCATGTGTGACTCTGTGATTTGAAAATGTCTTACAACCATGATAAACGAGTTGAGGTTATTTTAGCCAAAATAATAAACTTTTACATTTAGTGAAGTACAGGACCCAATGTGGAAAGGAATAGATGAGGTAACTAGAGAGAAATGGGGAAAAGTAGTTCAACATGCGAGGAGAAATGTGATAGAAAATACATGGAGAGAAGAAGGCATTATAGAGGAAGCAGTGAAATGTGCTGCTGCAGACAGACAGCGAGTAAATATGGCAAAAGCATACTGAGATGGCCACGCTCCAGCAGGAATGTTAACCACAAGGTAATTTCTCGATAATAAGTAAAAACATCACTTTTACCATCATATATTTTCTGATAGTTTAAAAATATACTATCCTTAACAGTCACAAGGCCAAGATTAATTTAATGCCTTAAGATTTACTAGGGGGCACATGCCTTTGTCCCTTTATAACGAACCGCCCTGGTGTTTTATTTCGTTCTACAGAAATTGTGCACCAACATCATCAACTTCTATGCATCACTTGGACAATTTTCAATTTAAGGATATGGAAGGTAAAAATAAAAATTTTTGTAATTTGTGGCAAATTAAGCATTTTAATAAATCTTTTTTTAAAGTTTATAAAATATTCACACAAAGTGAAAGAATATTTTTATAATGTTTTTATATTTATAACAACACATTAATTCAATTATATGTTACATGGCATTTTTGAATACAATTATACACATGAATAGTTAACATAGGTGCAAGAAATAAAATATGTCTTGAAAAATATAACTGAGGTGTTCCCTGGAACAAAAGCTTAAAGTGCAAGAGTTGTTGGTGTTCCCAGCATGTTTCAATCTCTAATAGAACATTTTATTCTTGATAAAATGTTTTTAAATGCAGTGCTCTTTGTATTCTGACACAAGCTATTCCAAAGAATGTAAAGTAGATTGTTAAGCATCTTTAAGTTCTATAGCCTTATAACAGGTCATATTTACCTATAATAAAAATTATATTGTACAGTATCTGGTGGCCATTTTGGGTAACTAAATATTTCATAAAACAAGAAGTAATGTTGCATCAGTTTGAGCAATTGATATTGGAGGCAAGATGTCGTAAATGATGACACACTTGTAGCCTCCTTAGCAAAACTGGCACAAACATGGGCTTAGCTATAAAAACCCTGAGAAGTAGGTCAACAGAGAACCTTACATCTAAACCACAGACAGAGCCAGATGCTGAAGGAAGGGTCAAACTGTTTTTTAAAAGAGTAACTTTCAGCTGAGCAGAACGTACAAGGTGAAGTGAGTTCTGTGGAATTACAGTAATCCATTGAGTTCTCCCATTTCTCCTCAACCATGTGTTCTTATTCATTCCTATGAGCAGTAAAAGCACTATAAACTCCTCACACCCCTTGATGTATTTGTTTATAGTTTTCTGATCTCTCCCTAAACGCACCCCCCCCCAGGACCTTCAACCCTGGGGTCCTCATAGCTCCCTTTATGCATGCACAAGATAGCTCTATCCTGAACCTGGTACCGCCTGACAATGCACAGTGGCAGAGGTAACTCCTACCCCACACTAGGTGTGTTGCATCTGATGAAGGTGCCAGGTATCAATCCCGTATCTTTTGCACGTTCTTTATCTTAAGACATGACTACAAGGGAACAGCAATAAATTTAGTAAAAGTTTAAATTTTTTTAAACATTTATTGATAGCTTTTATTAAATAACTCAATATATTTGCAATAATTTCAATAACAGAGTTTAAATGATTATTTGTGATGCATTCACTTGTGTATTGCCCAAAATTTTAACTCTCATCTTTCCAATATAATAGGTATTTAAGGTATGTGCATTAGTATGTCTGCCTTTTATTAAAGACTTAGAGAAGCGATGGAAATCTTCATATCTATTGAATTTTCTGTTACACTGATATAGCAATGAGTAATTAAATTGGTTGCTTGTTTATTCACCTATGAAATTAAATGAAGCAAACAGGTTTACTGCAGTACATCACTTGTAAATTAATGAAGGACGTGATAATTAGTGTTAGTTTTCAGTAAAACATGATTGAAATACTTGTGCAGTTTCTTAAGTATGTCAGCACAAAAGCAATACACCTCACACTTTAATCAAAATAATACATGAATTAACTAAAATTAACAAGGGATAATATAAAAATCATTACTATTAAAGCTGTACTTCCAATGTTACATTTGTCAGCTTGAATTTAAATAAGAATTCCAACATTCCAAACAATTGATAGCTTTTAGACAGGTTGCATATTAGAAACATAGAAAGTCAATAGTTCTAATTAGACGAGATGGGGCTATTATGGAAAGAAGTATAATAAAAAAAAATAAATTAAAAAATCAATATAGGCATGATTTTGGTTCGTTCTAAAGCAGATCTAAATCCATGTGATTTTTATGTGATGAATGTTTAAAGATAAAGTAACAAATCTATACATGCTTGACAATTTTTGAGACGGTATCCATTTTCTAATAATTTTGGGGTATGAGGATATAATAAGTATTAAAACAGATACCAGGCTTGTGGGACATAATTTTGAACACCTTTTATTAGAAAAAGTAAATGCAACATATTTACTTCATTAGAATTATCTAGAGAAGAAATCATTGGCCAGTCTGCAACATAGATTCATATAGTAGTGCCATGCAATGCCAGTCACATTATGCATGAGAAACCTATGAATTAAGTTTTTGGAAAAGTTAACTAAGTCTACTCTACAAATATAATGTCAAAACTATCCATAAGCCACCACCTAAAATAAAAAATTTGGTCAGGCCAGTTAAAGATAATTTAGCTCTCAGAGTACCTGGTGTCTACCACATTCCTTGCGAATGCAGCGCAGTGTACATTGGCCAAACAGGATGCACTATTGCCACACGCGTTTCTGAACACCAAAGATCAATAAGGCTTATGCAACCCGAAAAATCTGGACTGGCTGAACACTGTATAGAACAGAGCCACAGAGCTAACTTTACTAACACCAAGATAGTGGCAAAGTGTTCGAACTACTGGGAAAGGAGAGTAAAAGAAGCTTTAGCCATCTCATCTGAAACAAATAATCTAAATCGCGATTCTGGCCTACAATTAAGTTCAGCATGGACACCGATGTTAAAGAGCCTTAACACCTAATCCTGTACCTGCAGTCTTCCAAGACTTATTTTCTAGCAGGTACGTGCTCAAACGCAAAACATTAGCCGAATAACTGCTATAAATAGTTTTCTACGAAGTCCGTGCCCATGTCTCAGTCATCTTAAATACCAGGCCATAATATCTCGCGAACCAATCAGATGTTAGCTTCATCCCAGCTCTTATAAATACCAGTCTCTGCAAGCTCAAACCATCAGTTCACCCTGAAGACGAGGAAGATGCACTTCTTCGAAACGTTGGTGTCAAGCCAAGTTTTTACCTGGCTAGAAGCCCGAGAAGATTTTGAATATTTATAGCTGCTTTACATGTAAGAATATTACCCTTTTCAATAACATTTTGTAGTGCTTTTTTTTTTTTTTTTAAAGAATAAAAAGCAAAATCTGTGCAACTGCAGTCAAATGTAACCTCAATCAAGAGTGCCACCTCACTAATTATTTCACTTGGGCCTCCCCATCCTTTGCCATAGGGACATTTGAGTGCAGTTGCTGAGATTTGAACCGATGATGTCTGACTTTGGCCAGTTCATTTGGTTGTCTTAGCAATCATGGCCATTCAAATTGCTTCGTTGTGGTGCATGTGAAAGGGATATGAAAGCCAGTTTAGGAATTAAAGGGAGAGTGACACATGCAACAAAATAATTCCAGCATTAAGGGGTTATACATTTGGGGGCAACATGATAAACCATTGGGTCCAAGGAGCGTTTCATACCATATCAAAGAGTCATTAATTATGAATAAGAAACTTATACCTCAATAACATTTTGACATAGCTTGTTAAAATGTGACCAGTACATGTTTTATGCTCCAGTACAGAAAAATAAAAAGCAGTCAGAAAAAATTGTTGATATTTTGGATTTTCAGGAAGATTGCCTTTAAATCAGAAGTGATATGTATTAAATAATATAGTTTATATTTGAAACTCAAACATTAAATCAAGCCTGAAATATTAAGAAAAATTTGAAAACCTCTTCAAGGTTTTGCACTTAAGTCCTTAAACCAAAGAACACCTCAATTGTACACCTTACTTTCCATGCCCGTTTTAGTGGCATTATATTACATATTATGTCAAATTTATATTAAAAAGTATTGCAATCAACTTATGGCTTGTATAAAAATAAAATCTAATGTGGTATTACATCAACATCTTCTGAAATCTCTTCAGTGGAAAATTTTTTGTGTAATAAAAGTATAAAACTACAGATGAAATTACGACTAAGATGCAATATGTTAAATGCTACATAAAGATTACTTCTACCTGCAACGATAAGCTATAAGATGAACATTTACAAAGAGAATATTACATTAAACAAGAGGAATTTTAAGTTTTGTCGTGGACAGAGCTAGGGTTACCAGGTTGTGAGACAGGACCAGATACTGATGGTGTGCCCCATTCTGTTGACCTCTACTAAATGTTAACAAAACAATCCACACACTTAAATATACCATATTATATTGTAGTTGAAGAAACAATACTGCGTAACATATTTTATATATTTTTTCTGTTGGCAATATCACTACCATAGCAGACCTTGCTGATTTTTACTGCACATGGCACTGCAGACAATGACACTGATACATGGAATGAAAATTGAGCACAGGTGGAATGTATGGTGGGGGGAAACCAGAAAACCACCCCTGTGCTGCTTTGTCCACCATAAATCACATCTGCAGTTGCCTGGGATCAAACCCGACCTGCCTTGGTGAGAGGCAAGTGGTTTAAACTCTTGGCCAAAGTGCAGCCCAAGTGTGTGTCACAGAATTTTTATCTATGTTAAATTAACTTCTTATTTTTTAATAAAAAGTCAGTGATTTTGTTTTACAATACTTGTGTATCCCCCTATAACATCTATGATCATATTGGGGTCTTTGACTTAAACAACTTGACTGTAGATTCTGCCGTTGGCTTTGAGGTAGTACTAATGTGGACAATAGCCAGGAAGTTAGGGTGAAGTGCATAAAAGGATGTCCTTGAGCTAAAAAAGACAACCTAAGCTTGAAGGGTTAGTGAGATTGTGAAAGCTACTGGGATCTAGCAGCCTAAGTGAAATGGTAAGATGGTTTCTATTGGCTCATGAAAAGAGACATTACTGGGAGCTGGAAAAACAAGCCAGTTTAACGCTTAGGCAGAACAAGGGAGTTCGATACATAGTCTACAGAAATGCAAGTTCTTACACAATTCATCCTTGTTTACTGTGCAACTCAGTTCATCTTTAGGTACAAGTGTAGTCAGTAATTCTGCACAGAACTTTGGTCCTACATATTTATGTAAGAAATGTGATACGCGACATCTAAGTTTCATTTTGTACGTGAGCACATATAATACATTTTCAGCTAGGATCTCAGAGAACTGTAAAGTGTATGTAAATTGTGAATATAACAGTTTAAATAAATGCTCAAACTAAAATTACAAATGTGGTATCTCTGAAATAACTCCTTTTACCATCAAGATACTTGCTTGACCGAAGAACCTAACTAGCCAGAGCAAAAATATAAATATATTACAAACATAAATAATAATAAAAAATCAGAGATAATGGGTAGGTGTGACCATCACAGGTGCTATACAAACTTAATTTATTTGAGTTCTTCTTGGGATCATTGGGGTTTAAGCTTCACAGATCCCTTGGCTAAGCCCTGTCATTGTTTCATAGTACAATGCATTCCCTGAGCGACTGAACCACCCTGCGGCTGCAACATAAGGGGCAAGGGCCGGCGCATTCACCACCAGAATTATGCATAAAGGACCAGCAGGTAATGTGTATGGAACTAACCACTGTACTAATTTACATTAGGCTTACCTGAAATCACAACAGATGTTGAAATTGATGACCTTCAACGCAAATTCATTCCCTATATCTCCAAAAACAGTTCTGGTTCACTTGAATAAATTCAACTTGACTGATTGCCTGTATTTCTCTTGTGATGTTGTCCTTCAATTCTTGTAACGTGTGAGGGTTGGATGCTTTATTCTATAACATTCCCCATTAATAAAAATCACATGAAGATAGGTCAGGGGAATGAGATGGCCACAATCCTCGACTAATTATTCTGTCACCATACACCTTTCACAATTCATGCATAGAATTCGCAGCAGTGTTCGCTGTAGCTGAGCCCTGCTGAAACCACCCACACAATTGTTCATCTCTTGTTATTGCAGAAAATAAATATTTAAAATGGAATTTACATAAACGTGTGAATCAACTGTTGTGTCGAAAAATATGGGACCAATAATTCTATGCACACTTACTGCACACCAAACCCCAACTTTTGTAGCATAGTGAGGAATTTCACAAAGCCCAGTATCTATTGTTTTGGGTAGAATCATGACCTTGAAGATAAAACCATGCTTCTTCAGTGAAGAACGTTAAAAGTTGGTCCACATCACCATTATAAACAGACTGCAAAAACTAATTGCAATAATTAACTCTAGGTACAGGATCTTGTGGTTTTAAAGCATAAACTACAGTTACCTTGTACGGCGAAAGTTTCAGAAGTTTTGTTGCCCTAAACGCTGACGTCTTGTCCTACATGTCTCAATGATTTTTGCGGTGAGTGCTCTAACCAAGCTCAAGCTTCTCTTTTGATAGCACACTGCGTTTTTTAACATATCCCGTGTTCATAAATGATCCTGTATGCTTGACTCTACTGACAAGTTCATGAATAGTTGTCCTGCTAGGAATTCGAAGTTGAAATTCTCTACAACACCTTCTTGTAGAAGAGTATTTCATATATGTGTCATGCAGAAAAATACATTGTTCTAAAGTGTACTGAGCCATTAGTACTGGACAAATTATCACCAAGAGACAACACAATGTCACTCCAAACATGCACACAGATCTCTTTCCCTCACCACAGATCCAACTCGACTGACATGGCAGTAGTAGAGTGCTATTCTCTGGCGGAAGGCACGCCACTCATTACCCAGTCCAGGGCAGCCGCGAAATGGTCTGGTTGCTCAGGAAACACAAAGTAGTAGCCTTCAGCCACAATTGCTGTACTCCTCTACTTGTATCCCTCGGCTATGCTTTGTGGCTTAGGGCTCCTAAACATTTACAACATACCCGTAAATAACTACAAAGCAGCTCTAATGACAGCATCCACATATTAAAGTAATGTGCAATAAATTTTTATTATGCAACTTATTTCCTGGCTTACTTTACACATCACTGTGATAAAGTGCTTTGCCCATGCCGATCAGTCCATTAGGTCTCAGGTCAGTTAATAATTTTTTCTTATTCCATTTAACAAAATTCTCGTAATTCATCTTGTGATGACAGTCTGTTTGGCTTTAAAATTTAAAGTTGCATTGGAATGAAGCCATTTTCTCCACTTACATTAGAAATAACGAATCACTGTCCTACACTATGGGTATTCTTCACTCCAAATTCACTGCCACTCTGCTTTACTTACTGTGTAGTGAGGTTGAAGGTGAGTCAGACCTGATTATCACCAGATTGCTCATTTTGTTTCATTGACCTTAAATAGCACTCATGTCCATGCAGATACTTCATTTTTTTCTATTCAGATAAGCCTTCAATTTTAACATTTCTTAAAACTGTAACCAGTGAGTGTATTTTACAATTTTGCAGAGACTTTCCCGACCTCCTTTAAATCCACTTTGTACTCTAGCTCTGGTATGTATTTTATTTAAAATGGTAGCTCTTTTTTCACTGCATAATTATATTCTGCAGAGCAATTTTATCAAAATCATCAAAAGTGCTACTTTTGAAGGCCTTTTCCTCTTCTTTCCTGATGTCAACTTGCTGCCTGTTGCTTTGGCGTTTATATCCTATTGCCTTATCTGCACAGTTGTTCGCTCAGAAATGCGAGTGACTGCTGCAACCCACTAAATAGCTCTGTCCGATAGTAGCTTTAAAGAACCAAGTCTTTTTTTCATCAAAATATTTAATTATGTTGTATATGATGCCTTTAGCCTTACTAAATTACTTTATTAGACACTCATTGCATAGCCTGCAATATTAAAGAAAATGAAGGGAAATAAGAAAAGAAAGCAACTTTTCACCAAATATAAAATTGGAAACAATTTGCAAAGCTATAAATTACAGCACATTTAACTTCTTGGATAAAACAACTCCACGAGCACTCCAGTGACAATTTGCACTTGATAACTGACCATACCCAGCACACTAAACTCGGGGAGATCCATAGTGATTCCTGACAGCCAGCTCAGCTGATAACTATATCTGCCAATAGATTCATGCTACATAAGCAATGATGTCATCCTTGTCACAAGATGTAACGAACATTCCTCAATGCAGTTTCTGTTGATGCAAGTATCTACTTGTACATTTTGCTTTGCTACAGACTTTTTTACATGTTGCATTATACTGTTGTGCTGGTGCTAGTGTTTTAGTTTGTTTGAAAATGGCTTATTGTCCTGTTGCAGCCGCAGATGGAATGAAATGACAAATGTGATGGAGCAAGGTAAGGCAACTATCAGGTATCACTATGGATCTCTCTGACTTTATGACTGTCTATTGCCACAATACTCATCCCAAACATCATAGCTAAATGAAACAGATGGCAGATAGTAAGTTGCATATTTTCTGCATCAGAGTTATGTTGGTAGTGTAAGTACATTGAGACAATTTATACTGTCTGCAACTGAAGCCAACTTATGATTCTGGTTTTCAAATCATCATCACCAAAGTACTGCAATCTAAGCCACTTCTTCAAGTGCATGACGAGGTAAATGTATGGAAACTGATCAGAAAGCTCCGAGATGGTGAATCTAACTCTTTCACCAACCACTTTTCTCTTCATCATGGATTCATCCATTTCTAACCATATGGCATTGGCTTTGCAGATGCGACACAAATTTTGAAAGACCATAATGTACTATAAATCCTGGGACTAAAAGTACTTATGACATTGTAAGTCGCCATTGGGGTATGTCATCTCAAAATAATATGAGATCATCTTGTGGTTTACTGGAAACATGCGAGACAGTTGAGAAATTTAAAGCTACACTGCATGTTGCCATGGTAGCTCAGTGGTAGAGCAACCGACTACAGACCGGGAGATCTGTGGTTCAAATACTGGCTATGGGATTTTTCTCTGACTCTACCTATGCAATAAATTTCGAATGCTTTTTACATGGAGAGGAGCAAAGGCACAACTTTGGTCTACTACTGCTCAAAGCATATACCTTTGAATACTGCACTGCAAGAGCAGCTCCACTATCTCATTATGTGTGCACTGTTTCTTGGGCGCTAGTTTTATGGAGAAGCAAGGATCAGCAGGAAGAAGGGCCGGCCAGCCTGCCGCATGCCTTTCTGCAGTGAAACTTCTTCGTTTGTCACTAAAGAAAGTTTTGTAGAATGTAAAATATGTCTCTACATCACAAGATGTCACCAGTGTATGAGAGAAACTCCAAATCTCTTCTTTAGGAGTTCTTCTTGTACTTCACACGTTTCCCCAGCCTGCTGTTTTGCAATTTCACTAATTGTTTTATGACCTGTATTTTTACCAAGAACTTATTAAAAGCAATTTTAGCAACTCTGTGTGTTTCGAAGGACAGTGCTTGTAATATCTGATTCACTAGGGACAATGGGTGCTGTAATGAATTACTCTTAACCTGCAGTTCCTTAATGATTTCTGGTAGCACTGAAAAGCAGCTACATATGTACTTCAATTTATTTTCTATATCAACTGAATTGAATCACTCTTGAACTACCTTTGTAGAAGCTGCATCTTCCGGATCTAAACTATCTACTATTCTTTTCACATTATTGAAATATTTAGCATAGTAACATGCAGCCTCCAACCACGAACCCCACCGTGTTAAAACAGGCTGAGGAGGTAATGCTAACTTTGTAGCCAATTCCCTGAAAATTGAAACTCTAGCAGGAGCTTTAATGAAAATTTTCTTGACGATTAACCTCTGGATACTGGGATCTAACTGTCTCTACTACGCAGTGTAGCCCATGGGCTAAACATGTCAAATGTACTAGTTTGGGATAGAGAATTTTTAATGCATTTGCTGCTTTTACAATGTACGGAGCAGCATCTGTAAGAAATAACAGGTCACTCGTATTTTATACCATCTGGCCACAAAAAGGCTAGGGAATCATTGAAAAATTTTGCAATTGTAGAATGGTTTGCTCTTTCTAATATCTGAACATTTAACAGGTAAGTTTTACTTCCTTGTTTCATTGCACTCACTACTGCATTATACATACAGTGCGCTGCAGCTCTGTGGTCTCGTCTAACGAAATCCAAATCTTTTCATGTTTTAACGCTTCCCGAAGGGTAGATTTGTCAAGGACTATTTTATTAGTGTGCTGTTCTAAAAAAGTCTTAATATGGATATCATTTATTTTCCAAAGAGGAATGTTTGCACTTATAAAAGGCTGAACACAATTCCTCGGCAAATGAGTCACGTGAACCTCTGGGTACGTTGACCTGTTCACTAAATGATGTACTTAAAAATTTTTGACGTAAAGTAGATTTTCTGGGTGTAATTTTTTTGTGCTTCACAGTGTTAAGATGCTGTACTACTTGGAACTTTTTGTCAGAAGATACTTCGTTCACATGACAAACAAAATAAAACTTGTCCATCCTCACTAAAATTATCACTCCTGAACTCTGTAACATATTTAGTAACACAGACGAATGTGGCAATTTTACCGGTGGCATAACGAAGCAAAGTGTTTTTCACCCCTTACTGTTACTTCTGAACTGTGATTGCAACTGCAAGTAAATGTGACCAAACACATCCGGCAAATATGATGTTACAGCTTACCTCAAATGACATCACGCTATGAAGGGGAATGCTAGCTGCTGTTGCTACACGAGTAAACAATTAGCTGATACAATGAAATCGCATAACTACAGTCACTAGTTGTCATTTCAAGAAAATAAAAAAAACTATAGCATGTGTGAACCAACTAGAGTGTTTATTTAGGCTAGAAATAGAAAAGATATGCCATTACCTGTTAAATTTTAAGAAATATGCATGCCAAATCAGTTTTTCCCAAAATACGCAATTATATGAATTTTAAAGCTGCACTAGTGATCTCTTAAAGGTGAGAATGGCAAAGAATACTGCTACTGCACACATTTAGACTATTCAAAAACTCTATGCATTTTGCATACAAATCCAGGCTCTGATTATAACCATTACACCAGAAAGGTATGCTGTGTTCTCGAATGGCATCATCAGTCATGGCGGACTGGTAATTTAGAAACTTATGTCCATAACTTCAAAATTTGAACAGACAGACCAGAGGTCTCATCTCAAATCACTTAAGACACCTTATTCTCTGAAATATTTTGGCCTAGTACATCCTGTATAGTTTTATCCCATGTCCGTCCTATAAGACGATTCCCAAACTATCAACTAGATAATAATATGCCCACTGATTTGGATAATGACCTTGAACATTCACAAAAGCATCATATTGGCTATTTAATTTTGCAGACATACCTGCTCTAAACTTCTAAATAATTGATACAGTTGCACACATCACAAAGCAAAACCCTCCTTCAGCATTGTTACAGTTTTGTATGTACCAAATAACAACTCATTGTACTGTTAACAAGTATCATTGTTGTAGATTGTGTCGTGTGTTCAAACAGTTTGTCGTGTAAGTGTAATCAGTGTAAAAACTTCAATCTGTTTTATACCTGTCGTATAAGACGACCCCAATTTTGGGTGTCCTTTTTAATGGTTCAACTACCATAATCGCTGAAATATAGTATTAAGTGAAACACAGCGATGTGCACATTCAAGAACTTGGTGATTTACAGACAAGAAACCTCAGCACTGAAGCCACTAGATATCAGTGTAGCCTATTTCCTGTCTCAATGTAGCAGCTCTGCCCTGCTTCCAAAATTTCACAAATGAGCACTAGGGAGCTGAATGCCTAAAATAAGGTGTATGCACATTATATGAAAACGGAAGTAACTTTATGAATAACCCTTGGGTAAAGCTATACGATGGTTGCAGCACACACACATACACATAAATGGGTTTAAGAAGCAGTTTAAGTAACTTCTACTGGTGATCATGTTTGAAAGTGTTGAAAATATTAAGTTGTTCAGATGTGAACATCGTCAGATTGCCAAAGTTTTGACTTATTCTTGGGATAATTAGGGTTTTAGCTTCACAGATCCCTTGGCTACATCCTGTCTTTGGCAGCAACTGCTACACTCCTCTACTTATAAAAAGAATCCCTTGGCTATGCTTTGCAGCTTAGGGTCTTAAACATTTATAACAGACCAGTAAGTAACTACAAAGTGATTCTAATGACAGAATGACAAAAATACCCATGTATTGAACTAATGCCATCGTATAGCACAAAAAAAAAAAAAAAAGGCATGTTATTTACGGATGCTCTTTAACTGCTGTGGTTCTCAGCATCCCATTCTAAATTGGGCGTGAAAGACCACTTAATTTTGTTCAGAGGCCTCTCTATCAAGTTTGAGGTTCTTTTACGTGCCGTAAATCTACGACACGGGACCAACGGCTTTACTTCCCTTCCAAAAGAAGCCATGCTAAGGATTTTTACACCCGAAAAAATCCATCGACCTCCGCCGGGTTTGAACCCGCGACCTTGGGGATATGAAGTCAGCATGGTAACCATTACACCATGAAGGGCGACATCGTATAGCAATAATAACCCTTGTAGCAGCAAAGACTAATTGCAGCTTTCTTACATAAATACAAATGCAACAAAACTGAAACACAGCCATCACCCCTTTTTGTATTTTAAAGTGTTCCTTTAGGTTTTCAGAACCTGGACGCAACTTTTACACTGTTCTCTTTCTTTCCTGCATCAGAATGCGTGATAATGATGTACTTTATCAATTACACAGTATTGTTTCTTCATTAATGCTTACTTGACATTAGTATTAATAAAATAAACAGCATGAACTTAAGTCCTAAACAACTTGTAGGCTGATGATGATAAAGCTAACCATGCACTTGACAGCCATGTGACTCGCCTGAAGGAGGCTCATCCTGTCCAAACATGTTGCAAACACATCTCACAACAAGAGGTTTGATGTTACCCCTCGGGCTAGGCCAGGCTTCTGCTTGTAATGTAAACACAATTCACATAATAGTGTGTTTGGAGGGATTGCATGCATTATATCACTACATGTTTCAGTGTTTTATTACAGGCTTCAGATTTCAGTAATTTACTCATAGGAGTGCAGTTGTTGTACATGGACAACAGCAAGTGATGAACAGTGGCATCAATGTGAGAGTAAGGCAGCACTAACATCATGTGCATAGTTAATTATCCCAGACTGTTACAAGCTATATTCAGTTTCACAAACAACAGAATTCACCTACATTAGTGTTACTGTCCCTTGTAAATACTCATTGCAACAAGTAAAATATTTTCAGCACATATTTCAAGAATGTCAAGCATTATTGCTGTTTGCTGAGGGTACATGCACCCTAAGAGAGAAAAAATAAGCATGCCGGAAAGCAAGGTCAGTTTGGAAAATACAGGAAGCATTCACTGATGCTGAATTTACACTAAAGACAGGAATATAAACCAACCATAGGTCCAGTTACACAGTTCCAACTTTACACTAACCAATTCCAAAAGTAACACTCATTATAGAATATGTTGTATTACAGTATAACAGTTACCATTGTGCTACTCTAATTGTTAATCAGAAATCTCTTGAATAACACACCACACAGACTGTTTATTCTCAGACATGCCAACATTTCACGTTGCATCATTGAGTGTGTCACTTCAGTCAATGAATACAAAGAAATAATAAACGACATACAGATGAAATAAGACCTGCTTTCCTGGCAACAAATACACTCTAGGCTTTCTTGGGCTTTAAGCCAGTTAAGGTGGCATGAAGTCAACAAAGTTTCGGGGGCATGCACCTCTCCCATCATCAGGATAATGAATGACTTGACCAAGTAAAATGGCCTTCATATATAATGTGTGCAGCAGATCTCATAGAAAACGTGAGGCATTTGCACCTCGTAGAAAACTGGCTTCCTCTGATTTTTTATAGTGTTTAACTCCTGCTTTTACTACCATGGCACTGCAGGCGATGACACTAATACATGGAATGAAGATGAAGCACTGGTTGAATGTGATGGTGGGGGAGACTGGAGAACCAGGAGAAAACCTGCCCCTGCTCCTCTTTGTCCACCACAAATCCCAGGCTGCCTAGTGAGAGGTGAGTGGTCTAACCACTTGGCCAAAGCAGATTCTATATTGTCTGTGTCTGTGATTTCTGAGCCAGTTAATTTCAATTTTGATGGCTGGTTTGCAGAACTGAACTGTAATCCAGCGCCCCATACAGCCTTGTGTTTTCTTGGAGGTCTGTGTTAGCCACCACCATGCGCAGTGTGCATACAGACACATATATAAGCCATTTTACTTGATCAAGTCATTCATCATCCTGACAATGGGAGAAATGCATGAAGTACCCCAAAAAATCAATGGCTCTATATCACCTCATCTCACTCTTGATGACACCTAGAGTACAACATACAGATACTGACTCCACATGGAACAAACAAGATGTCATTCAGAATGACTTCCTCTGTAAGTGTCAGTGTTTGCAAAGTGTTGATAAAATGTTTAAGAAACATAGAACCAACAATATGAGAAAGGCACCTGCAGCACACCAAGCAAAATGGGTGAAAATATCAACTGCAAGTGTTTTTTCCAAATGTGAAATATATGAACATTATCTTCTCAGGCGACTCTGATATACTGCATGTTAACCAATAGAGTGGCACAATAATACAGTATGTACAAGGTGTGATGAAAAAATAACAGACATTTTTTAATTTCACAGGCTTTATACATCCAATTTTCAAAACTTTTTTTTTTTTTATATCTTATCACATGTTCCTGATGTGCGTTTCTATTTTCAGCTGTTGTGAATATTTAGTTTATTGTTGACAGTCAAAAAGGTTATACGTGCTTTCGAGTGCTCAACTAATCTGCTTAAACTTTGCTTGAAAAATGGAAAAAGTACACCGCCACATTTGAAATCTTGACTCTGGCTTTTGAGAAATATACTATGAGTAAGATAGAGTGGTAATGTTTCAATATTGCACTGGATGCCCACATCATTACTGATGATGTCAAATAAATAAAGAAATGGTTTTGCCTTATGGTTGTACAGTCAATAAGGAATACTACCTGGAAATTATGCACCATTTGTGTGATGCCATCCGGAGAAAACGACAAGAACTGTGGCAAAACCACTCATGGATAATACTCCCATCCAACCCTCAAATTTTCTGGCAAAAAACAAAACCAATATGTTGCTTCAGCCACTGTATTCACTGGACATGGTCCCTGCAACTTCTCTATTTTTGATGCTGAAGAGAACCATGAAAGGACGTCAAATTGCCATCACTGAGATATAAAAACTGAATTGCTGAAGGAGCTGAACACCATAACAAAAAACTGGCACAAGTGTAGTATATCTGAGGGACATTACTTTGAAGGGGACAAATTGATGTAGATGAATAAATAAAGATTCTTTAATAAAGACAAATTCCCATTATTTTTTGATCGCACTTTGCATATGATGAGAGACTTTACAACTGTTCCTGCTTACAACTCACAAAAGAAAGGAACGACCATCAGAAATCTTCCATCTATTCAAAATTTAATTGAGATGCCATTTTGGAACATGTCACCATTGTCACTGAATGATACAAAATGGTTACTATGAGGGGTGTTCAATAGAGATTGGCACTGAATTTTTTTTCCCCCATTAAGTGACTGTGACATCTTTTACATGCAGAGTGACTATATACTGTATTTGATAATCGCTGGAACTTTAACCGCAATAAGTCTATGGGTCAGGTGTGGGCAGCCTATGAGAGTGAATGTCTTACATAATCACTTCTAAACTTTATCATGGTAGATTTTCATGAGCAGCATTATGCAATAAAGTTTTATGTTTTATTGTAGGAAAAGTGTACTGCAATCTATGAAGAGCATATATATACCCGTGCTGCTGAATCCTTGCACTTAACAGTTCAGATGGTTTCGTGTAAGGTTGGCTATGCTGCCTTTGTGGCATTGCCAGAGTATTAGTAAACAACAACAGCTAATTACAAATGTCTCTATCATGTGTAACGATGAATATAAACAGTGTACATAATAAATGAATGTCGATGAATAATGAAACTAATTTGTTATCATTGATGTTAACTAAAAATAACAGTGATACTGTAACGTATGTAACACACATTAGGTATTTACGACAATATAGAACAGATTAATGCAAAATAGCTCATTACATTGAGAGAAAGGCATAACAAAATGATTTTCACCAGTTTAGGAAGTCTCCGTCGTCATCATTGTGGAAAGGATCATCATCAACATCATCATCGTCACCAAGACATATCATTAGTGGTTCACATTCACTGATGATTCCATCTAATTTCTGTACTTTTTGTATTATTTTGTGAACACAATTCACTTTCGTCTTTCATATAGTCGCACCCACTCTTGCCACACCTTCCCGCAAAAGTCTATCCACCTCTATAATTGTGAAAGTCTTGCTATGTTCCCTCATGTACAAACAAACACCAAAACACTATCAAAAAATATAAATAACAACAAATAATACGTAGCTTGCACAGAACAGCTCAACGCATGTGTTAGGAGTTCACACACTGAGCATGTGGTTGGAAATAGCCAGATATTGTAACAGTGCAGCATCTAGTTGAGTTTCCATTGTCTGACCGACCGGAATGCTGCTTTGTGATTGGTTCAGAAAGTCAAACGGGTAAAGCTTTTCATCTGTTTTCTGTAGATGTACCAACTTAACTCCTAACTGTCAAAAGCAAGGATTCAGCGGTGGGGGTATAGGGGCTGCTTAACATCTCATCACGCCTATTTTCATGGCATAAGGACATCAAAGATGGCTGAATTGCAGGGGGGAGAAGGTACACGTGTTACTCCAATAACGACCAACACAACAGGTGTTGTTATTGGTGGTGACTCAGGTCTCACTCGGAGACTGCTTGCAACATCAGTTGGGAGGACTCACTCAATCTTAAAAGGGCATTTGTACATGTTTAGGGGGTGTGCTTGAGCGATATGGCAACTGCTTGCACCAAACTTCATATTACTAATGCTGTTAAATTAAATTAAATTGGGTAAAATACAAATATTATAATACATTTATGTACACTCACTTTTCTCCTTGGCTATACATACACAATGGTTCCTTACATCAAAACAAAAAAACAAAAAAAACAAAAAAGTTCATATAAACACATGTCCCAAAACCCTTCATTTGCGACTTATTGAGGTTCAAAATGCTATTAATCAAAGCATTTTAAAGTAACAATTTATTCTATTTTTGACGTCAGCTTGTTAGGAGGTGTTCCAACAAACATCAGTTATAGAAAATGATCCAAGTATCCTTTTACGTCTAGACATGCATGCACTTGTTGAAGCATGCAATGTCAAATACTTCCAGTCGGTGTGTATGATTTTGCAGGCTTCCACAACATGTAGATTATGAGTTTCTTCATCTAGGATGTCTGCTGCATAAACCAATGGTTTAAGATGCCCCCAAAAGATAAAAATCCACAGAATTGAGGTCGGGGGAACATGCAGGCCATGGAACTGGTCCCCTTCTACCTATCCATCTGTCATACTACATACCAGCCAGTGCGTCTCGAACAGTGAGACTAAAATGTGCTAGAGCATCATGCATAAATTACATGTTTCTTATCTGCAGAGGCACATTTTCTAATAAGTCTGGGAGAGTGTTCTGAATGAAGACCCTGTAGACAGCACTTGTAAGGTTGCTGGGGGAATGTATTACACATCTGATAAATAATAAATGTAACAAGTAGCCATGGCAACACAAGGCCAACTCTGTAGGGTAAATGGGTCAAAGCCTTCTATGAATGAGTGATAATAAATGAAGTTATAAGGTTGGACTAGGAATGCCGTTGAAGGCGACTTTCATTAATAAGTTTATAACACAAAAACGAAGCATTTTAGAGCATATGTTTATGTAAACCTATTTTCTTGTTTCGATGTCAGGAATCCATCCCCAAATGTTGAAAAAGTATTTTTAAATCACCCTGTATAGAATAAAACCCAGCTCATATGATTCTTATCCAGCTCCACAAATTCTTGCATACTATATACAGGATTTTCCATTAGCCATTTAGACTCTATTCGGTAGTGCATTAAAAAGGTTTATACCAGAGTTCCTAGCAAAAAAAGGCATCCCTACGGACCAAATCTGCCTTACTTGCCTCTGCATGAATTTTTACTCAACCCAACAGAGCTTAAGGAACATTGGTTTGACAACAAGATCAAGGCAATGAAAGTTTTAGAGGTGACTGAAGATGATGTCAAACAATAGCTGCTTGCATTTCTTTGTCTTTTATATTTTGAGGGGTACAGAAGTCTGTATGAGATGTATTTTTCATTAGATTGTTATGTGAACATTAGTGCCAGTTGCTATTGAACAGCCCTCATATGATGAAGATGAATTCCTTTAATATGAATTAAGTGAGAATTAATTATAATAATAATAATAATACATTATGAATTCTTACTCTCCTAGGACAGTAACTTAATGTAAAACCCAAGAAAACAGTAGTTGAATTTCTTGACAATTATTCTGAGAGGCTTGGAACTGTTACTGAAAATTAACCATTTTCTCACCTCTATTAGTTCACATTCATAACACTGCCTCAATGTTTGTTTACAAGATAGACGATAAACAAAAAAAAAAAAAATATATATATATATATCATGTTTATTACACTCTCTGATGGCTGAGCATCAAATGCAAATGTCCAATGGTGGGTACTCCTCGGCTCAATACTCCCCACGTGCTTCAATGTTTTTACAAATAAAATTAAGATTTAAGGGTACATATGACTGAAATTTCAGGAAAAATCACAACAAATTGATTTTACTTTAATTTCATCAAATAATTTAAACATTCCTGAATACAATGAACATTGGTCAACAGGTGCCATTTTTAAATGCCTAAGTCACTGGAGCTACAACAAAGCCTTAGAGATGGAACTTAACAAGAAAAACTTCTCAGTTCGACAAGATCTACTACGCATCATGCAAAGTAAAAAACGAAGTTAGGCAGCAATGCAAGAAAAGGACAAAGAAACAGCAGCAGAGAAGAGGAAACGGAAAGCTGAGGCTCCAAGCTTGGTGGATTTTAATGAGCCATGCAACCAAATCTTTCTTTGTTTTCTCACTATTGATATTTTCAGCAGTTTTTTTCTTGTAAAATGCTCCTTATGGAAGTTTTTCTGTTACACAAATAACATTTGCTGTACACAGAGGTACAACAGAAAGAATTGCCCTAGGTTTTACTGTCAGATGTATTTAAGGATATGTTTTCAATTTTCAAACACCCAAAAATTGTATTTTTTATGTCAAAAAAAGCACACTCATAACTTTAAAAAGTGTTGGGCCTAAACTATAAGAGAGACAGAGAAACCTAGGGCAATTTCAAAAAGTAGATGTATTATGAATCTACGTTTAAAATATAGACCAACATTTTAATTTTTTTGTCATAGGGACTTTTTTAGTGACATGACAAACACAAACACATTTGACCATAACTTCCAAACCATTAGAGTAAAATTGATGACATTTGCGCTGTAATTTATTTGCATTATATTACATCTGTATAAAATTTAAAAAAAAACTAGCATTATCAGTTTGAAATTTCCAACTTTCAGTCATACATGTCCTTAATATATTTTTAACAGGTGATACATTCAAATTATAAGGCATTCATGCTTAAACACACAAAAACATAACTAAATAATCTTTAAAATAAGAACTAAAGCTTTCCTGGCGACGTGTTAATTCAAAATCTTCTCGGGCTTCTAGCCAGGTAAAAACTTGGCTTGACACCAACGTTTCGAAGAAGTGCATCTTCCTCGTCTTCAGGGTGAACTGATCAGTTCACCCTGAAGATGCACTTCTTCGAAACGTTGGTGTCAAGCCAAGTTTTTACCTGGCTAGAAGCCCGAGAAGATTTTGAATTAAATAATCTTTGTTTTCAAAATAAATGCACTGAAGAATGTAGTAATAAAAGCAGAGGGCTTCTGATTGACGCCACTGCACTATTTCAATGCACGTTTGACAGAACTCGATATGACTGATAACAAAATTAAGTCAAAGACTTGCATGCAATGTTACTTGTTTTATCTGTCTACAAACATGACATTTTTTACTTTTCCTTTGAGGTATATAGGGGACAAACTTTCACAGACTCAAACCCAGGACACCTGGCAACCCCAGACACAGCAATTAGGTACCAAAAGGCATTAAGAGATAAATTTCTATAAAACTCAGGTACAAGTATAGTTAATGTTCTTACAACAGTGAATACTTTTCTTTTAATATATTTTTTTTTGTCTTTTTTGTACATACAAAGGATCTCAAAGTATTGTTCCCTAGGAAGATTCACTGATAAAATATGCTATTTGACAGGTTTAAGATTATTTTGAGCATTTTCACAGGTAACTTCTGTATATCTTGTAACTCCTAAATTAATATGCACCTAATAATATTCAGTGCAAGTGTTTATAACATGGGTAAAAGATTTATAACAGCAGTGTTGGAATGAGCAATAGCTTATGTGACTACCACTATATTTGATAACAATCTCATAGCAAATTTATCAGCTGAGTTCTGGCAGTTGCATAGGATGGAGGTTTGGTTTACAACTGCAAGTAAACCTTTTACTTTCTCTACACATAGTTTATAGAGAAGGTATAGTATTGCATCCAAAAACTCAATACCTAGATTTCACTGGAAATATATGTTTTGAGACTCCCTGAATAAATTTATTTTTTAGAAAAAGGTCTGTGTGTGTCTGTGAACAGCATAGCTCAAAAACGAAAAGATCATTAAATACTAAACTTGGTACATATTTAAGTCTATTATTCCAAGGATGCGACATGAAGATTTTCAAGAAAATCCCCACACAAAAAACTACCCTTTACGTGAAAAAAATTTTTGAAAATTTTGTTTTTCTCAAAAATGGCACTAATAAATTTGTTTAAACTACCATATATTAAAGATATTTACATCACAGTTAAAATGTATTATTTTGAATTTTTCTGGAAATTGCCTCTGAAGACCTCTGTTTCTGGATGAGTTTTGCAGAATTTTGCATAACAGTTAAATTGTAAGAAATAGAGAAAAACTTACTGAAAAACAAAATGTAGATCCCTTTAAAACACATAATTTATGTAATATACATTTTTTACGTGGAGTTGACCATTTTAGAGATATTCCTTGTTATTAGTTTCAGTTTTAAGATACTTGAAACTCTTCTCACACAGGAGCTTGTCAACTTCTGGCAATGCAAAATAACAGATTTCAATCCCATAGCAACCACATTTTAAAACATTTGACTATCGGTTTAGTCTAATGTATTCCCTTATTTCCCTTCTACTTATAAGGAACTAAGTGATAACACCGTTTTTGTTCATTTTGTTAATAAATTAGCAGGAAGTAGATGGAAGAGGAAGCTTTTTAACAATAGCTTGTACCAAGATGTAAAGAAAGTCATGTGAATTGAACACATCAGATTTTTTAGGTAGTGTTTTTATATTTTAACTCCATCTAAAATAAGCTAATTTAGCTTGAATTTTGTGAAATTCAGTCCTATGTAATTTCTCTATTGTGTATGATAAGAGGAGGAAGTACTGCATTCTGCCCAAAATTTGATATCAAGACTTCATCGGATGTTTTGAGACTCCCTGAATCAAAAACAATTAAATAACAGACTTAGTACTTAAGTTAGGTATCTTCCAAAGATGTGACAAAGATTTTAAACCAAATCCCCCTACCCAAGTATCTCACAAATAAAGAATAGAAATATAAGCAAACAACAAAAACTGTACTTTGAGGTTATACAATGAATGTGCATTTGTATATTGCTTTGTGTGAATGCTGCATTGCCCATTCCAAGGTCACTGCGGTTAGTCTAGTGCAACTTGCTACATCATTACAGGATTCTTTTACAGTCTTTAATGCCCAATTTCACTACAAGTGGCACTGCAGAAGATGGCACTGATGATACATGGAATGTGATGGTGGGGGAAACTGGAGAAAGTGTGCCGATTTGTCCACCACAAATCCCACATGTGGTCACTTAGGATTGAACCTGGATTGCCTAGGTGAGAGGTGAGTGGTCTAATCACTCGGCCATGGCATGGCCCTTCATTACAGGATGAACCAGAAATAAATTCTCATTTGTTTTGGAAAATACAGCAATAAAACTTTGGAGCAAAAATACAATGGAAACTCTCTTTACAACCACCCCTATTAAGAGGCCACCCCCCACTTAACGATCAGTACTTTAAGGAACTACATTTAAAATTCCATATGTATATTTTATATCTATTTAGAGATCGCCCCTCGCTCTACACCCCTTTTCAATGAGCGCCCTTTTATTTATGTAATTTTTAAAGTCATTTTCAAGGTGATAATATGAATTATTAGCACAGCTATCCCAAATACACGAAGATGTACAGGACCCTTTCCTTCCTCAGTAATGTTGCTACCTATGCGCTAAGGTAAAAATCTCTATGATCAATATTGGGTTGGCAAACACTGAAGCAGTCCAATATTGTTAAAGGAACCAAACTCGCACGGAAGTTAATCTGAATCATTTGTATTTGGGAAGGGAAAATCCAATTGAGTGAATGAAACCAGAATGGTAGCACATTTATAAAAATGATAGGATTGAATAATTCCTTTTTATTCATTTGGTTTTAGATGTTAATTACTATGTATTCACATTTAAAATACGCTCTTTAATCTCAGTAATATAGAAACATAGTATTTGTCACCTGTAATTCTATGATAGAACTTGTATTGTTTGTTAAATAAACATATTACAAAACATTCAGATTTTAAGGTTAATTTAATTGCAGAATTGCATGAAGTTATGATTCTTAATAATTATTTCAGGTTATGTGGCAAAAGGATTAGCCACATTTCATCACTATATGAAGGAGCCCTACTTATTCCATATTCTATACACTAACCATATATATGATTTCTTGCCTTATTCGTCCGTTTCAGAGGCAATGCATATACAGTACCAATCAGTTTGAAATTCTGCTAGATTTGGTTTTCACAGATTGCTTGCCTGATATAATGTAGCTCTGGATGCAAAGGATGCAGTAACTCTTTCTCTCCCTCATTCCACTTCTGCAAAAGCCTTTTAACCCTTTATTTCTTTAAATGCTACTATAGAAATAGGTATAGTACTCTTGGGTTAATATTAAACTAGCTTCAATCATAAAGTATAATTATTACTGTTTTTTTTTTTTTTTTTTTTTTACTCCATGGCACGACAGCTCACGGGGAACCTTGGCCTACCACCCGGCCGCTGCATCCCCCATCTCGGTCCACTACAGACATCATGGATGGTGCAGTATTGGAGGGAGAGACGTGGTCAGCGCCTCGAGTCCCCCCGGCCGTTTAATGCAGTCCTCATGACCTGGAGCCGCTACTTCTCCATCGAGTAGCTCCTCAATTGGCCCCCCAGGGACCTTACGAGGCTGAGTGCACCCCGGGTTATTACTGTTTTATGTAGTCAAAATTATAACATTTTAGTAATAAAACTATACTGATTGTTTTTCTTTTTCAAAAAAAAGAGCAAAGTGCTATTGCACTGGTTGTTTTAATTGGGCCTTTACCACGTGCATATTTGACTGCAGTTGCTGAGATTCGAACTCACAACAATTAGCTTTGATTAGATAGCCAGTCCATTATCTATTGCCTTAACGCTAATGGCTATTTGAACTGCTTTGGTGATAGTGCCTTCGGAAGAGATATGAAAGCCAGTTTAAGAACTAGAGGAAGACTAGGCATATGTGGCAAAATAATTCAGACAGTAAAGAGTTAAATAATTGTCATCCAAGCAGGTGTACTGTTTGACCATGTCACTCATCACACAAATCAGTCATTTTCTTTCTCATGCCCAACAGAATTAAGAAGGGACAGGTACTTGATATGAATCCATCAAATACATAGCTAAACTTAGGTTAACCGAGGTAGGGGTTAACTTTTGACAGAAAACTTGCATGAAGCATCTTGTGTGCAAGAAAAAAGATGAATCTATTCAACCTCCTCTCATTCTAAGAACACATTTTTCTAATAATCTAAAGACTTCTTTTCTTAAAACCAGACTTAACGAATTGTAACAACTGTAGCCTTATTACAGAAAGAGTATCAACTAATGAAAATATTTTTTTGAAAAGTGATAGAACCAGCGATTATTTATATCTGCTCAGATAGTCGGGTCAAAACAACATCCAGATTAGTGTGGCAGTGGGGTCAACCTGGTGACCTCAGATATAACCAACACAACTGCAACGGAGTCAGCAGCCATCGACATGAGGGTCAACTAGGCAACCCAAGGAGCAACTGAAACACAACAGCAAGCTTCAACTTCTTCTGCAACCTTAGATCTTCAACACCCACCAACTGAGACTGAGACCATACCAGGGATACTACAACTGGAAGAAGTTTTACACAACTGCGACAGACTCTCCAAAAGCCACAAGGCCTCACTACATTCTGCCTTCTATAAATTAATGGGATCACTAAATCAGATGGGGGGATGACAACAACTACCACAAGAAGAAAATGAACATCTTAGAAAAGAGAATGCCTACCAAATACAGCGATTTGAAGAAAAGCAGCAACAAACCACCAGCATGACCATACCACTGAGCTATGCAGTGGTGACTGCCTCTGGACCAAAAATGTAGAGGGAAACAACCATAAGTAAGGTGACCTCCAAAGCACCAGCCATGGTCTTCTGCTCCTCAAAGAAGGAAAATTTACCAAGGAGCTGAGGGATATCATAACCACCACTAAAGATCTGAAATGGGATAGATTAAAATAAGGGCAATTTGACACACCAAGAAGCAGGTCATCATAGAGACAAACTCAGCAGAGGACGCTGAAATTTACTTCAACACCAACTGAAGAAGAATATGACCATGAGCGCCCAAAGAAATGGAGACCAAGAATCATCCTTTATGATGTCCCCAATTGGATAACACACTCCAAGACATGGCCCATGCATAGAATTTCGCAGTGGAGTTCGAATTACAATATTTTAAGGAACAGTTTCAGTTTAAATTTCTCATGGGCCTTAGGAGAGGTCCATGTCATCATAGAGGTTAGCCCCGCACTATGCAGATCCCTTCTAAAAAAGACACGGCTCTTCATAAACTTTAGCTCTCATACAGCAAATCACTTCCTCGTCATACCCAGATGCTACATCAGGACCTTGGTCCTGCAGATAAGAAACACACATGCATCTGGTGCGGGGAACAGGAACACACTCGAAGGAGTGTGAAAAATCCAAGAACTAGTAAATATGAATCATACTTATAGAGATTCGGCCTTGCTGAAATGGGCAAATGATGATGTGGAGCAATAGAAACACCAGAACATGCACTATGGGAATGTCTGCTAACTCAAACACAGAGAACAACTGCCCAATCACACTTACAGGAAAGAAGCATATGTCAAATAATCTGTCGCTGCAGTCTTTGGCAATGGATCAATAAAATGCAACCCAGACATTCCTTAAGGCCCTAAGCAGCTAAAGAACATGCCAAGAGAACCCCCGGATTAGGTATTAGAATAAGTAGGATTACTTAGCCAATAAGTACAATTTTTAAATAACTGTAATTGTAATGTATGTAGAGAAGGAGAGATATTAATTAGATGTAAAACCTTGTATACAAAACAATGTATGTAAAAGAAAGAGAAAATGAACAATAAAGGCAAAAACTGCTTGGGATATAAAATAGAACACAGGTTAAAAGCCGAGAAAGCTTGAAAAAAAAAACAAAAAAAAAACCAAAAAGCCATAAGGATGTTTGATAAACTTTGTACCTGTGGACAGGTTACCCTTGTCTGGGTTCCGAACCATGTGAGCATTAGAGATAATGAGATGATGGACAGGCTGGCTAAGCGGGGAGCAGGATTTGTGTCCAACTCACAGCGTTCATCTTGAGATTTTGAAAAAACAACAAGACCATGATTTTATTCCTGGGCAGGCAGAAAACTACATGAGGCTCTTGAAC
Source organism: Hymenopus coronatus (assembly GCA_030762935.1). Classification (NCBI taxonomy): domain Eukaryota; kingdom Metazoa; phylum Arthropoda; class Insecta; order Mantodea; family Hymenopodidae; genus Hymenopus; species Hymenopus coronatus. Next base: position 137,374,317 of record CM060886.1, read on the forward strand.
CAGGTCCAGAGTGATTGTTGGCACATCACTCTAAGAAGATTCTTGTGCATAATGGGGCATATTGAAGACCCAAGTGTAGGAAATGTTGGATGGACTGAAACCTCCCAGCAAATTTTATGTGCATGGAAGGCATTCACTTTGGCATTTTGGTTCTCAGCATCCCATTTTATTCTGGGCATGAAAGACAATTTAATTTTGCTAAGAGACCTGTTTTATTGAACTTGAGGTTCTTTTACGTACTGTAAATCTATGACATGGGACCAACAGCTTTACTTCCTAAGAATTTTTAAGCCCAAAATATTGCATCGTCCTCTGCCAGGTTTGAACCTGCGACCTTGTATATACCTAGGTCGGCTGATAAGTCCCGGGCCTCTCAATTAAAACAGCACTATAATTTTTTTTTGCTTTATTTCTCAACAATCTCCAGAAAGGCTTAATACATTTGTCATATCGGTATTCAAATTTAATTAAACCATCTCTGTAGTGCAATTTATCAAGGTCCTCAAAACAGCTGTTTACCGCATCAATGACCTCCTCGTTGCTGTGAAATCTTCATCCTCCGAGAAATTTTTTGAGATTTGAAAACAGGTGGTAGTCACTGGGTGCTACATCTGGTGTATAGGGTGGATGTTTAAGCAATTCAAACTTTAATTCACACATTTTCCCCACTGCAATGAGTGAACGATGGGCCGGAGCATTGTCATGATGAAACAAGACTTTTTTTTTTGCCAAATGAGGCATTTTTCTTTTCACCTCATCACTCAAACATTGCAGTAAGCTTGCAAAGTAGTCACCAGAGATACTTTTACCCTTTTCCGTGTAATCAATAAAAATAATTACCTGTGTATCCCAGATAACACTCACCATAAACTTATTAGCTGACAAAATTTACTTTGCCTTTTTAGCGTTGGTTCATCTGGCGCAATCCATTGTTTTGACTGTGATTTGCTTTCTGGAGTGTAGTGATATATCCAAATTTCATCCAAGGTAATAAGCCGTCTCAAAAATTCACTGGCATTTTTACAGTAGAGCTCCACATTCTTAACAGAAAGTTTTCCTTAGCAACTTTTGATCAGGTGTTAACAAACGTAGCACTCATCTTGCACAGATCTTGTGAAAGCCCAAAACATTACTTCAAATATTACCTGCACATTGTTTTGATATGTTTATAGCCTCTGCTATCACAAACAACTTTAATGTGTGGTCTTCCAGTACTAAACGATGACTTTTTCAATGATCTCTGGAGTTGTCACTTCTACAGGGTGTCCAGAGCGAGACTCATCACTAGTGCTCGTATGTCCCATTTTAAACTCTGCAACCCACCTTTTAATCATTGAGTATGAAGAGGCAGAGTCTTTCAATGTACTATCCATTTCCTCTTGATTTCTTTAGGAGTTAAGCCTTTCAAATGGAAGTATTTACTCACTGCTCGTTTTTCCAAATCCTCCATTTCTGTGAGAACTCTAAAGTTGTCTTGTTTAAAATGTTGTCATTTGAAAACGAAACAAGTTATTGACCTGTAAGTATAGATACAAGCTGGTCTAGAGTTAAACTATATGATGCTACCATCTGACTGGCCTAGTGGCGCCATATTTGTATGAGGCGCAGGAGTCATCAGCCGACCCTCGTATGAGACAAGTATGGTAATTATTACTTTTTACAAATATGGAACCTTGGATACAAGAGGGGCAAACATCAGGGATGTGGTCTGATTTATTGGGATTAATGCACTTGATTGAAGCCCAGTTTACGAGACACAAAGCCCTCTAGAAGCCTACGTACAAGACCTCAAGAGAGTCCACTCAGTTTTCATCATGATTTATCTAATGGTACCCTATTTGATCCCCTCCCACTTCTGGTTGTTTGCTTTAGTTACACATATTTAAACTCAAAACTTTTATGGTATTTTCCAAAATAAATGCCATTAAGGGTGATCTAGTTCACCCTGAATACCATTTTTAGTACACTAACCCATCTTTAATTAATTAGAAAATTGAAAATAACTTTTTGTACATAACTTAAAAACAATACTTTTTTAATGCATACATACAGGATTCTGTAACTCTTAAAAAGAATCTGGCAAGATATGTCAACATGTATGTACTCCATTATATGGCAATGTGTGGCATCAACTTAAAACACCTGTGTCTTAGTTTTAGACACACAAAATAGTTATATAGTAGAATGATTCAATAATACCCAGTTCCTTACATATATTGGTATCTAAGAAGTATTAAACAAGACAACTGTAAAAAAATGTGCAATTTTTAACTCAAGTTTCTTTTCTATTTTTCTTTCTTTCACTAGCCCACAAGTGGGGGGGGATGTAGTTACAGCACATTTGTCTTGGCTACATGAAATGTGTCTTTAGTATGGTATGATGCACAGATACTTGTAGTCTTGGTGTGGGCAAAGTTCATTATCAGTGCCTGGCATAGTATTTTGCCATTTTCTAAAGTTATGTTCATGGGGAAAATTTCATAATGTTTTTAGGATGGCTAACTCATGCTCCTTTACAACAAGTGTACAAAGTGAAACTAACTTCAGTGCTTTATCTATATTGGATGACTGTAAAATGTGAGGTTAGTTAGTAAGCAAACCCATCTTTTACTTAAAGATTTGAAGCTTTATTGGTATTGGTTAATAATGATGATTTCATGGGATACCAACCAAGTTAAATTGGAAGCATAAAAGTCCAAGCTTTTGAGCATCTTAACTCTATGGTCTTCCTCAAGGAAGTTTTGCAGTTTTACATATAAAACCAAGCCTCCATATTCAGTATTTCTTCCAAATATTCATCTACTTTCCGTCTTATGACAAATCTCTTCATAAATAAGACCAAGAAATATATGTGCTGAAGGTATGATAAGGCGAAACTACTTGAAAAACTCTTGGTTATCCAAACTTTCAATGGCTTATTCTTGTCTTGAATCTTTTGCCTCCGAAAATACATGTGCAAAACATGCTGAAATACTAGGAGATATTTCAGAATATACAGATAATTTGATAAGTACTTGGAATCACCAACAATAGTTATCGCTAGCGCAAATAGCTCTGATGCATTAATTAGCCATCCTTTATGAGTGCACAGATGGCATTTCAGTGCTTTGGGTGGAGAGCTGTGTTGTGGACGTATTATTGTTATTCCATGTAAAGATCTTGAAGATGGAAAAACCAAGATTCGGGTAGTGATAAAGTGAGTTGAGTACAAATTTCTGAACAATGCTTGGCCCATTTCCTGAAAACCCACAAGAGTTTTTGCATTGAATTGTGACCACAGATGAGGTATGAGTGCATTAATATTCACCAGAAACAAAACATAAGCATGCTGACTCTCCACCTCCAAAGAAAGCAAAGGCAATACAGTCAGCTCATAGCATCAGTTTTCTGGGATGTGAAAAGGGTTCTACTGATATTTTATCTTTCTAATGGTCAAACAATTACAGGGGAACTACACTAGCCTCTTGGACTTACTACACAAAAGGTAAGGTTTAGCAGAGAAAACAGTGATCTTCCATCAGGACAATGTGTGCCCACACACATGTCATTGCCATAGCAAAAATAACTGAGCTGAGGTACGATTTGTTGCCTCAGCTACCTCATTCACCTGATACGGCTCCGTCAGACTTCCATCTCTTCCCTAGGCTTAAAAGTTTCCTTGGTAGATGGAGATTTTCTTCTAATGAAGAACTACTAGTCGATATTAATGAGTATTTTGCAGCTTGGAAGAATCTCATTTTTGAGATGGAATAAAGGCATTGGAATTCTAATGGACCAAGTGCCTTAAAGTATAGGAAGACTAAATTGAAAAAAACTCTGATGTGTTCCATTCACAAAACATTCTTTAGCTGCTCCAAACACAAACTATTCTTACAAAAGATTATTCTTTTATCTACATCATGCTAATCGAGATAAATATTAGCATAATTGATCTAATTACATGCCACCTTTTAAGTAGAAGGGAAATAATGGAATACATTACCCTAAAGCTAGTCGACATGAAACAATTGAAGTTCGGTATGCTTTGTATGGCCCCGTGTGAGAAAAGTATAAATATTTTAAAGCTGAAACCAATAACAAGTAATATTTCAGAAATAGTTAGTTCTACCAAAAAAGTGTATATGACATAAATTATGTGTTTTAATGAGATCTACGTTTTTTGTGTGGTTAGTTTTTGTCTATCTCTTATGGTTTACCTCTTGTGCAAAATTCAACAAGGGGTCTTCAGAGGCCATAGTCAGAAAATTCAAAATATAGGCACACATTATTTGTGACGTAAATATCTTTAATATATCATATTTTAATCAAAATGTTTAGCCATTTTTGAGAAAATCAAAATTTTCGAAAATGTTTCCATGTTAAGGGTAGTTGTGGGTGGGGGGATTTTCTTGAACATCATTGTGTTGCATCCTTGGAGGATACTATCCTTAAATATCAAGTTTAGTATTTAACAGAATTTTTGTTTTTGAGTTATGCTGACCACAAACACACCTTTTTCTAAAATTATTTTCTTCGGGCTCAGGGTACCTCAAAACATATATTTCCGGCGAGATCTCAATATAAAATTTTTGGGTGGAATATGATACCTTCTCTATCTACTATATACACTTTACATACAAACTAGAGAAAGTCAGCTGTTATTTTGGGTTTCATTCTGAAAACTTGTCAACCCTCGTATTTCCTCTCCTCCTCCTGCAGCTATAATACACAGCGAGCAATCTCATGGCAAGTTAGTGAGGTGGCTGTGATGTGCAGTGCTGGTAGTCAGCCAATTCTATGAGCGTGATAAGATTCAATACTACTCTACGCTACCCAAAAAAAGGATTACTATTGACACCATCAGAAATAATCGTCGTCAGCTTACCCTCCCCGTATAAAGACTGACAGCCCCCTAGGTCTTACAAACAAATGCCTAGGGGTCAGAAGCCTATTGGGGAGCCAACGGCACGAAACCACAGAATGGAGAACGTGGCCCGTAGCCAAGTATGAGCATGAGGAAGTGGATGATATGAAATACAAGCAAAATGGATGACAGGAAAGGTGATGCTGGAGCAATTTGTGGGATGAGCAGTGGGAGAAACCAAAGAACCTAGCCGGGAAAACCCACCCACACAAATCCAACATATGGGCACTTGGGATCAAACCCAGGCCACCTAGATGGAAGGTAAGGGATCTAACAGTGCCGCCATAGAAACAATCATGAAACAAAATTCCTGGAATTACCATGGGCCATTTCTTCAAACATAATGAGATCTCATTGATGCATACTTTCATATTTAGCTGCTAACCTAAACTATCTAAATTTTCTAAACAAAATAGTCCATTTTATTATGAACATAAAATACTATGTAATGCCCATCTATGATAAAACTATATTATACACTTTAAACCTACTTTAATATGAATGACAAAGTTTCATTGATGTGCATGCAAAACAGTGCACATATGGCAAACCATTGAGCTGTAAATTAAAGTAAAATACACATAATTTTAAAATATTGACACTTATAATAATAAAAATTTCACTTGCTTAAAAGTAAAATGTAATCGTTAAAGAGCTTCTGGAATTGGAAGCAGTACTTGGGATGATCAGTGAACCTTCCGTAATAGGAAACTTGCTGAGAGATGTTTTCAACAAACTTTTAACATTACATTCATTTTCTATTTCATATCTCACGAGTACTTCCTAACAGCTATACAGTTATTAGTTTCCAAAACCTGATCAAAATGTTTAAACAGATTACATTTGTTGTTATCCTCGCAACAAATGTTGGTCCTAAATATTTATGAATTCCTGAGAGTAAATTTGTATTTCTTTTACTTATCTTTATTCAACACTAGGCCAAAAACATTTCGGATTTGCAAATATAAACAGATGAGCTAATCCAATTAACATTAGGGACTTTTCTGATCTCGTTGTAAACTTTTATTTTACTTGCCTGCTAAGTAAGTAAAAATTATTTGTCCAAAAGTTCAAAACTTATAACCATGCTTTAAGCTTAAAAGGCAGTGTGATGAGTTCTTTCAGGATTTGAATGAAGATATGTGTCCAAAAAGAAATATGTTATTTTTATGTAAGGAATATGTAATTTTTTTTTCACACAAGCCATGTGTAGGATATGAGTTAGACAGACAGAGTCAGACTGAAAAATTCAATGCCATAGCTAGGATTTGAATCACCATAATAGTTGGTTATTCTATGAATCCTGGGACTCAAAGTACTTATGACATTGTAAGACACCATTAGGATATGTCATCTCAAAATAGTTTCAGATCACCTTGTGGTGTACCGGGAAACATGCGAGTCATTTGAGAAATTTAATGCCATGCTAGCTGGCATGTTGCCAAGGTGGCTCAGTGTTAGAGCAACTGGCTAGAGATCAGGAGATATGTTGTTCAAATACCGGCTATGGCATTGAATTTTTCAGCCTGACTCTACCTATACAAAATGTTATCTTTATGTTCTATGCTATCTTGAACAAATATGTTATCTTTAGAAAGCCAAAATATCCTTGAAGTTAACATGCCAAAGCTTCTAAAATATTAAGAGTGAGCGACTGAAACCATTGCCTGCCATCTACAAACCATAGAAGACATATTTAATATTTTGACTTTCTAGGAATGACATGAATCATCATTACTTTTGAGTCACAGCAAATACTGTTTAAAACATAAAAGACACTCTGCAAATTTCTCTGTATCAAAATGAGCAGACAACTGCTCAATAAAGCTCCTGGTGACACAACCTGGGAAACTGGCGACAGTACGTATCAAACACAAATGCTACCATTTTGCTGCAGCAAGTGCTGCCATCTTGTGGCACCACACACTACCATATACATCATATGCAACATCTTTCAAATTGTTTTTCCAAGTTTCTGAAGTAAAAAACATAGGATAATAGAAGGGGAGAGATCTCTAGTTGAAGGAATATTTAATGCAATCACATTTTTTGGTCTGTCAGAAGTTATTATTGGTAAATTGGTATTACTGGAGTAAACATTGCGGCAGATCATAACTTAATTTTGTTCTAATTTCTTGGTCTAAGACTACTGTTAATGTAACAAAAGACTGTACCATATATTACAGCATTGGTTTAAAACTTTAGTAGAATGTGTGATAATAATCAAGAATTTCAGTCGAGCAATATTGCAATAATTACCTTTGCATTCCGTGTCCAAGGAACACGCTCCCTATTCTCACGGTTCTGGTATCATAAGCATATAATTTCAGTAATTATTTCTCGCGATAGCTGCTAAATGAGTGAATTAACAAGAAATTTCTTATAAACCAGAGTAGGTTACCAGTTTGGTCTGCAAATTGCCTATATCCAAGCTTCTCAACGGTCTTACCAAGTTGGAAATCTAAAGTCTAACAAACAATACAGAATAGTTCTGTGATAATGTACAACATATTTTGCTTAGTAAACCAGCAAAAGATCACTAGTACACTAACCTGTGTATTGAGATATTTCACAAAGTAAACCACCGGAAAATCTTTAAATAAGTACACTAATCTATGTGTTGATATACATTTCCCTTTTCTTGTTTTGCTTCTGCTATTCGAGAAACTACACCCAAACACCACACACATATTGACCATTACTGGTTTAAAACTTACAGTCTAAATTTACTGCTTAACTGAACATTTAACACCACAAAATATTATTTTTGTGTGCATATTTAACCCACGCAAGATGTGCTTATCTCCAAAATGTAGTAGCTAACTATGTAGGCTGAGCAAAAATCCTACTTTACAAACCACAATTCATAAGGATAGGACATCTCTCTCTATAACTGTGACATCAAGATGTGTATAGTTTTCAATCTACTCCTATCTATGCCCACATGCACGACTGTCAAAGACTGTCTTACAATGAGAAGAGCAGTATTTTATCTTCAACCCTCCCCCTCCATATTCCTTGTGCAGTTAGGACCTACCAGCTGCTCTGATATTCCTATTGGACCTGAAATCTTACTGGCTGTTAATATGAGTAGTAACTGAGGTTTGTCGTCCACAACTACACCATTGAATAAAACAATGCTTACTTTGGAGATATATTAGGTTACTGAAGCCCAAACATTGCTATTAATCCTATTTTATTGTACGGCATGATGTTTTGTCCCAACTCTTTAGTAGCAAAAATGATTTCTTGCTTTATACGTTTAGAAAGTATTAGGGAATAAAGCTTTTTAATAATTTTCCAGAATAATATGTTTATACTTCACCAAATTTGTTCATGGTTTCCACACTATTGCACATTTGTTGACAGTTTTACACTTTTTCCATATCACTGTTTTAACTTTGTTATAAATGTTTTGATATTTTATAATTTCTAAATTCTTACATGTTTTCAATCAGTTTGCAGTGACAGATCAAAAGTTAGATTACCTCCTTATATGTGAGCACATATTATTAAACTGGCAGCACATCTTCAAGATGAGAATTAAAGTTGAATAAATTGGTAAATAAATAATTGTTAACTACACAACAGTCTTGGTCTGGGTCTTCCCAGGAGATCCACCAACAAAAATGAAGCAAATAAGCAGCATGGGCAAGAAGATGATCTGTTCCTTATCAGCAAGTGGCCACATTGTGAAGATTCTATTTAAGACTGCTACTGTAAGCTGGTACACCATAAAATGTCTGCCACAATTGCTCAATGAACTGAGATAAAAGGGCCCTAACACTAATCTATGCATTGAGTCAAGAGTCAGATATTTTCCCATTCTTCCTACAGTCCAGATCTGGCCCCATGCAACTTTTTTCTATTCCTCAAAACTAAACAAAAAATTCAAGGTTTAAGACTTCAGTCACCTGAGGCCACAGTAGCTGCTTATGAAGAATGTATTTGTACTCTCTCCAAAGAAGAATGGTGTTCAGCATTTGAAAAATAGTTTGAAAGGATGAGATGGTGTATAGAATGCAATGGAGAATATTTTGAAACTTTTAATATTTTATTGCGTCCATTCTCAAAACATTTGGACTGAACCTCATTCATAGATCTTGAAGCAAGAATTAAGGTTGGTGAGAAATTATCTTGTGATTGAGACTTGTGGGGTGTGTCGTCTGCTGGCAGGGGCTCGTTAGGTTGCTGACCAATCATAGCGTAAGAATACATAACCATCAGACATCATGTCATCAGCACTGCAACACCTACAGGTTTAGTGGAAATTTACTTGCACATTCTCTTATATGATTGATCTGATTGTTTTGATTTCATTCTGTGAAAAGTTTGGTTGAGTTACACGAAGTGATTCTGTAAGGATTTGCATTTATAATCGTTACTACCTTTTATATATTGTGGACATTGCTCTTGTTCTCATCCTAGAACTATCACGAAGGACACTGAGATTTCAAAACATCTTACAGCCATGATAAACGAGTTGAGGTTACTTTAGCCGAAACAATAAAACTTTTAGGTTTAGTGAAGTAGAGGACCCAATGATGAAAGGCAAAGGTGAGGTAGGTAGTGAAAAATGAGGCAGTGGAACATGTGGTGCAGCAGATGGATGGACAAGTAAATATGGCAACAGCATACCGAGACAGCCACATGGCAGCAGGAATGTCAATCACAAGGTAATTTCTCACCAATTATAGATTGCACAGTTGTGCTACACTGCTTCCAATTATAATTTTTCTAGCCTAAGAATGTAGTATTATTCATGTTTAACTTTCCTACCCTTCTCCAGCACTCAGCTCAAGGATCTGCTGTTGTTTCTCACAATGTTACCTTAACCAAGTGGCATCTTTCACTGCACTGGCACTGGATGTTAAAAGAAATACACCCCTATACTCGTTAAACTAAATATACAAATTCAAGAATGAGTGAAAACTTATTATGAAATATATTTTATTAGTGAAAACTTAGGTGTTAATCAGAATCCTCGGGTAAAAGTGCAACACACAGCTTGCATTAAAAAGCACTCAATTCACCTGGATAGTATTTTTTTGTTTGAATTCTGTTTTATTTTATCAACTTGGTATATCGTGACGGATCTGTTTCATAAGACATTTTGTTGATAGAATGTGTTGGATAGTAGCTTTCAAGGTCTCATCCCCATAACATGCTAATTTTGCTTTGCACCTAGCGGATTTTGTTAAGAGTGCCATTAAGTCTAGCTGATTTACCATCTGTAGTAAAATGGAGAGTTCATCTAGCCTTTGAGATCTCATCCTTTTACACCATATTGTGCTTCATTTTTTAATTTTTATTTTATTTCTTATTTTTTTAATTTTTATATATATATATATATATATTTATTTTCCGTGCCATTTTAACTAGCATATATTTTCAGTTTTTACTATCGTTTTAGACTGACGGTGGAATTTTAGGTTGTGGTCTTAAATATCCAACCCATATAGGTCATGAGGCAAGACATGAACAAATCTTGCACATAGGAGAAATTAATTTCTTTTCTTCCCTCTCTCTAGCGGCTGAGGGGTAAATATCATCTCAAAATAATTTGACAACACCTTATGGTTTACTGGGAAACATACGAGTCAGTTGAGAAATTCAATGCTATGCTGGCATGCTGCGATGGTAGCTCAGTGAGCAACCGGTTAGAGATCAGGAGATCTGTGGTTCAAATCCTGGCTATGGCATTGAATTTTTCAGTCTGACTCTACCTATCCAATAATAATAATAATAATAATAATAAAGGATTAAGAAGATATTACATAATTCTGGGAGCTGGGAGATTTTTACTGTGTCCACCATCTCTCCTCATCATCTTCATCCTCACAACCAGCATTGCTATTGGCATCACGGTCTGCTTCCAAGTTAACAATAATCTGCTAGTGTTTAAACTAAAGAATGCAACAATAAAACTAGTGCTGGTGTACTTCACTCCGTGGGCAGAAATTTATGCATACATGTTTACGTAACTTCTACCACCATCAGCACTTCAGGTAAAGAATTGCCACTGCTCAACTTAATGTTTTGCTCTCCTGTTGTTTTTTATATAGCTCCCTTTAACATCTAAAGTCATATTGGGGGCTTTGCATTAGAAACAACTCGTCCATGTGCTCTTTACGTTAAGTTTATATACTTTTGTTTGCCTCAAACACACACATCCACTCTTACATACATACTTCCAGACTCTGTGGAGGTTAGGGAATAATTCTGGTTAAAGAAAAATTCCCCGCCCCAGCCGGGAATTGAACCTCTTGTCTTGCCTCACGACCTTTATTTACCTTGGCGACTAAGAGAATTGTGAAAAAAAAACTCCAGTCAGATTGATCGACCCATGTACTGATCCTACATGTTTTATTCTATTGACACATTCATGAATACATTGTATTGTTTATCTTATGTAATAAAAATACTTAACTATACCACTTGTTTATTTTGAGTTTGAATGTTGATAAGTTTGGTAAATTCGTCATCCAGTGCTTATTCTGTAAATTGGTTAATTGTATAGCATTGAACCTTTGTTTGTTTCATGACTTCTGTTCATCAGAGGGATGCACTTCAGCTCAAGAGGAAGCTTGGCAAGTACTTCAGGACCATGATTATGGCTTAGCGCAAACTGTATATAGTATTTTGATCACTATCATAAAATATAATGTATATAAAAGTGTACAATCGCTTTGTTAGAGTATTTTTTTTTTTTTTTTTTACTAAATCATGATTTCAATGCATTTCTTAAGGTGAATAAATTCTATTCTATTCTTAATTTTGTGCTGCTTGCTCTGTGTATGCAGTGAAATGGAAATGGACTTTTATTTATGGATGCTCTTTAACTGCTGTGGTTCTCTGTGTCCCATTCTATATTGGGCGTGAAAGATCGCTTAATTTTGCCCAGCGGTCTCTTTGAGGTTCTGTTATGTGCTGTAAATGTATGACATGTGTCCAACAGCTTGTGCATGCAGTGGGTAAACAAGTGACAGCAGGGATTGTATTTTCTTGTACACTGCTATACCCCCGCCGTTGAATCCTTGCACTTGACAGTTAGGAGTTCAGTTGGTACATCCACAGAAAACAGATGAAAAGTTTTACCCATTTGACTTTCTGAATCACAAAGAAGCATTCCGGTCAGTTGGTCAGACAACAGAAACGCATCTAGATGCTGCACCGTTGCAATATCCGGCTATTTGCAACCACATGCTCAGGTTGTTAACTCCTAGCACGTGCGTTGAGCTGTTCTGTACAAGATACATATTATTCGTCGTTATTTATATTTGTTGATAGTGTTTTGGTGTTTGTACGTGAGGGAACATAACAAGACTTTCACAATTTTAGAGGTGGATAGACTTTTGTGGGAAGGTGTGGCTAGAGTGTACGCAGCTTCATAGAAGAAGAAAGTGAATCATGTTCACAAAATAATACGAAAAGCACAGAAATTAAATGGAATCATCAGTGAATGTGAACCAGTAATGATATGTCTTGGTGACGTCGACGGTGTAGATTATGACATTGACAATGATCCTTTCCAGAATAATGATGATGACAGAGACTTGGATGGAATTGAGCCATTAAAATTTTAAACTGGCGAAAATCATTTTGTTATACCTTTCTCCTATTGTAACGAGCTATTTTGCATTAGTCTGTTATATATTGTCGTAAATACCTAATGTATGGTACATGCGTTACAGTGTCACTGTTAATATCAATAATAACGAATTAGTTTCATTATTCATCAGTATTCATTTACTATGTACACTGTTTATATTCGCCTTTACACATGATAGAGACATTTGCAGTCAGCTGTTGTTGTTTACTAGTTACTCTGGCAATGCCGCAAAGGCAGCATAGCCAACCTTACGCGAAACCACCCAAACTGTCAAGTGCAAGGATTCAGCGGCGGGGTATAGTGTCAATTTATAGTGTTGGGATCAGAAACCAATCCAACATACAAGCCATTGACTCCTATGTTTATGCTTCCTAAGAGGAATTTTTCTTATTTATAGAAATCAGTGTTTAGATGCAGCAAAGTTCTGTACTAAGAAAATTCAATTTGCAGCATTACGCAACCCATGCAAGTGAGTACAACTGTTACCTAGGAGAAGAATTTTTCTTTCGAATTAATTACCAAGATGCCTATTCATAATCAGTTATAAATATGAACATTTTTCATTAGAAATTAACTCTCGTATTGTTGAAGTTACAATATTCTATAAAGGTGTAGGGGAAAGTCAGAAGAAGCAAAAATAAGCCAATTAGAGCATTCAAACCAAGAACTACAAAGTTCCAAATGACAATTGCAGATGTTGGTTGAGATTATGTGGTACATGAGCTAAAGGTGATTCCATCAGAACATGAAGATACCGCCATCACTATCACACTGCAATTGTGGTGCTCTTAATGTATTTGATCAACTGATATTTAGTGTTAAATGGAGAAATTTAATACTCAAAGCTAAGATCAAATAAAACCAGCATCCTTGCAATCCCACATGTTCATTGCACATTACAGGGTTCGCCCACGACCCTATGGGCATGCTGCCCTCCCTCCTTTCTCCACTATCAACTCTATACGCTCCACAACGCTGATCACTGCACATTACAGGGTTCCCCCACGACCCTATGGGCGTGCTGCTTGACCTCCTTTTTCCACTACCATCTCTATACGCTCCACAACGCTGATCACTGCACATTACAGGGTTCCCCCAAGACCCTATTGGCGTGCTGCTTGACCTCCTTTTTCCACTACCATCTCTATACGCTCCAGAACGCTGATCATTGCACATTACAGGGTTTCCCCACGACCCTATGGGCATGCTGCCCGACCACCTTTTTCCACTACCAACTCTCTACGATCCACAACGCTGATCATTACACATTACAGGATTTCCCCATGACCCTATGGGCGTGCTGCCCGACCTCCTTTTTCCACTACAAACTCTATACGCTCCACAACGCTGATCATTACACATTACAGAGTTCCCCCACAACCCTATGGGCGTGCTGCCTGACCTCCTTTTTCCACTACCATCTCTATACGCTCCACAGTGCTGATCATTGCACATTACAGAGTTCCCCCATGACCCTAGGGGCGTGCTGCCTGACCTCCTTTTTCCACTACCAACTCTATATGCTCCACAACGCTGATCATTGCACATTTCAGATGCAAAGATTGCCTGCCTGACATTACGCAGCAAACAGATCCTCATTTAGCAACATAACCATCAACTATACATGATGGGCAGATTGCACCTTCGACATATGCCCACAGAGACCTTAGTGTTAGGCAACTGTGCCTCTGTTTCTGTACATAACAAGTAGATGGCAGATTTGACATGTGTCCACAGAGACCTTAGTGCCAGCTTATATGTCCACATAGATCTTAGTGCCAGGCAACTGCACCTCTATTTCTGTATGTGACAAGCAGGTGGTAACCTCATGTTCCCACAGAGACATTGGTATCAGACAACTGCACCTCCGTTTCTGAACATAATGGGAATATGGCAACTTTGACACATGTCCATAGAAACTGTAGTCCAGGTAACTAACACTATTTCTATAGGGTCATTATATTATATAGTAACTCATTTGCTGCCTTTCTCTCCTTCACTACTCCTGCTGGGACTTCGGACTTCCAATTCCTGCTCGATAATGCATTGTTGCCATTTCTGTGTTGCTGAGTCAGGTGTATAAGCAATTAATTAGGAGCTTCTGTCGCTGCAGTAAACATGGTGTGGTACTTAACTGCGGAAGAACGTGTGTTTATTTGTAAATTTTACTTTAATCATGAATCTGCTCACTGTGTGTGCAGGGAGTTTGCTGAAAAGTTTACAAACTCTACACCACCTGCAAGAAAAACTATACATACGGTTGTAATAAATTTGAAGCTTCATGTCAGTGTTGGACAAGAAGCATTCTAGGTCAGTGTTAACAGAAGATAAACTGTATGAACTTGGTGCCACTTTGGAGCATTTGCCTCAAAAATAGCTGAACAAATTAGCACAGCAAACAGGTGTATCTCCATCTTCTGCTAGAAATACTACACATCTGTTGAAACTAAAACCTTATCGATACACACACGAGTGTGGGCATTAAAAGCAAATGACCCCAGTAAACGTGTAAATTATTGCAATTGTTTTTCCAATCTGTAGAAAGAGGCTTCATTTATCCACAGCTTTTATTTTTCTCTGACAAATCTTGGTTTCACTTAAATGAGTGTGTGACTACTCACAAGTCGATACTGGGCTCCAGCAACATTGAGTAAGAACATTTTTAAGAGATATGATGCTATTTGAGAGCAAAAAGGCAACATTTCATGCATCTATTGTAAGTTAAGGATTTTAATCTGCCTCTGACCACATAGTTTTTCCGGCAACTAACAGCTGTCTCGCACATTGTTAGAGCGTGCGCGAGTGGTTTACCATATAAAATAATGACCCTGTGGGCAGATGGCACTTGGATGGTATCCAATTTACCTGCTTTCTTTATCTGTAGACAGATGGTTGAGCATTCACTATTACCACTAAGGTAGAATTTTGAGTCATGGTATTAAAAATCTAATATGGTATTTACCTTGGCAACCGAGGGAAACCATGAAAAAGCCCCAGCCAGATTGGTTGGCCCTCAGGATTTTAATCTGTGATCTCCCGAATGTGGATCACTTAAATTACCACCAAGTCATCCTGCTCCGTGAATATGTTTTATTGTGTTCTGATTTTAGTTTATTTTGAGCTTAACCGCTGCCTCATTTCCACTGTTGGCAGCATTGGTTAGTGTGCTGCAACACATATATTTAAAGTGCTTAAAAGACAGTATGTATTAAATGGGGCACACTGTTGCCACATGAGCTATACTTACACTTGAAACTTTGGTACCAACTGGAATCAGTTAGCAAGTCGATATTATCTTCTTTTTTTTTAGCTTAATGTCCTTAATTCGAACTCGCTACCTGTTGAATGTGAGGCAGATATGCTACCTCCACACTACACAGGCAGGCTAGATGCTATCTTGTAAATTATATATCACCAAATACTGAAATATCTGCATTACTATTTAAAGCTATTGTAAAACACAAAATACTTCTCTATGTACTGTGTATAGAGGAAGTATTGTATTCCACCTAAAAATTTGACGCTAAGCTTTCACCATAAATATATGTTGAGGTCCCTGGCGCCAAAAAAGCAATTTTTATTTTCTCTACAGATACTCTGAACCCAAAAATTCAATACTGAGATTTCACCAGAAATGTATGTTTTAGCATCACCTGTATAAAAAAAAAAAACATTTTTAGAAAACTGTCCATGCGTGTGTCTGTGAATATGATAACTCAAAAGCGAAAAGTCTGTAAAATACCAAACTTTGTATTTAGACTTAGTATTTTCCAGGGATATAACACGAAGATTTTCAAACTAATTCCCACCCCAAACTATCCTTTACATAGAAACATTTTTGAAAATTTTGATTTTCTCAAAAATGGCTGTACCAATTTTGATTAAAATACCACATATTAAAGATATTTACACACTTACTACACAAACAATGTAGGTCTCATTAAAACACAAAATTTATGTTATATACATTTTTTCCCTAGAGTTGAGCGTTTTTGAGATATTCCTTGTTATTGGTTACAGTTTTAAAATACTTATACTTTTCTCATATGGGAATTTGCCAACTCTTGGCCATACAAAGCAACTTCAGTCACACAACAAGCAACTTTGAAAAGATCTGACTTTCGCTTTAGCCTAATGTACTCCCTTATTTCCCTTCTACCTACAAGGAAGCAAATAAAAAGACCATTTCTCTTAATTTTTCCTCGATTAGAAATAAGTAAATAGAAGAATAAGCTTTTTATAATAGTTTGTTCCAGAGACGTAGAAAAAGTCATGTGAATGAAGCAAATCAGCTTTTTTTCTACATAATGTTCTTCAAGAGAAACACATTCGGATGACTATTCATTCAAACATGTGATGCACAATTTTTTTTTTTTTAAGTCCAACGTGAGCAGAATATTTTTTCGAAGTATTGCTTTAGATTGTCATATGATATGTATTTAAAATCACTTTTAACTATCATTTCTTCCTGGAGAATATTTTTTAACATAGCTTAAGATTTCTAGTACTTTATTTATTTACTTTCTGGTCACATAGCCATACTGAATAATACAGCTAAATTATCCATCTTGTATAACTTAATGCTGCCAACAGTTTTTTCATCAATAAATTACAGTAACTGAATAAATATGTACACTGTCCCTAAATTATTATTTATTCGATAGCGTTTAATGCCCGCTTTTACTACAAACAGCACTGCAGGCAATGCCACTAATGTTACATGGAATGAAGACGGAGCCTGGTGGAATGCTATGGCAGGGGAAACCAGAGAACCTGCCCCTGCGCCACTTTGTCCATCACAAATCCCACATGAAGTCGCTTGGCAACTGTGTTATTACCAATTTGGCGATAATGCAGAAGTAAAATAAGAAGGTGCTAACGGCAGCAAGCATGTGTTAGAGGCAGACAAATCCCATTTATCTTTACTGTCTTAGTTTGAGATAAGCATAATCTAATAATGGACACAATGGTAATTTAATTTTAAGCACTCATGAAAAGTAATTATTACTTTTATAGGACGATTCAAAAATACTTTTACAAAGATTGGCGACTGGTTCCTTATATTGAAAGAAGAAAAAATATTCATATAAAAAGAAGTCCTAAAGTCCTTCGTTTTCGATTTTGTTGAGATTCAAATTGTTATTAATCAAAACATTTTAAAATGACACATTATTCTATTTTTTGGCGTTGTCAGCTTCTTAGGGATGTTCAACACAAGCACCACCCGTGGCAAATGCTCCAAATATCCTCCTCTTGCATCTAGAGACACATGCAGTTTCCAAAGTATGTACTTTCAAACACTTCCTGGTACTTTTGTATGGTTTTGCAGGTTTCCATGGCACTTTGATTAAGAGTTTCCGCATTCAGGATGTTTGCTGCATAAACCAATTGTTTAAGGTGCCCCCAAAGATAAAATTCCAAAGAACTGAGGCCATGGGACTGGTCTTCCTCTAACTATCCATTTATTATGGTAGATACCAGTCAGTGTACTTTTAGAACAAAGTGCTAGAGCCCCATTATGCATAAACCATATATTTCTTCTTATTTGCAGGGTAACATCTAGTAAATATGGCAGTGTGTTCTGAGTGAAATTCCTGTAGACAGCACCTGTGAGTATGTATTACACAACTGATAATGTTAACAAGCAGCCATGGCAACACAAGGCCAACTCTGCATGGTAAAATAGGTCAAAACCTTCTATGAATGAGAGCATAGATAAATGCAATTTTTGGGTTGGACTCGGAAAGCCGTTAAATGTAAACTTCCACTAATAAATTAATAATTTGAAAATGAAGGGTTTCAGAGCATATGTTTATATGAGCTTATTTTCTTGTTTCAATGTAAGGAATCCATCCTCAAATGTTGTAAAAGTACTTTTGAATCACATTGTATTCATGAAATAGTCGCATTCGATGAATGAGATTCATCAGATAATCTGTCATGTACTTCCCTTTTGAGAACTATCAATAAACTCCTAATTGCTCGTAGAATTGCCTGTGATAATTAAGATCGCTTTCACATTCCAAATTTGTTGTGCCAGTGGAACTACAATTAAAAGTGTTTTCTGTTCTAATTTTAAGAAGCATTGTCATTAGTTGTCCAGCAACGCTCACTTACAATTTAAATCATAAAAATGTTTTAATCAACTTGCAACTCAGGTTGCTTCACCAGGAGCTCAGTGTGTTTGTTTCTAGATTGCAGCAGTAATGTTGTGCTCGTACACGAACAATCAACCAATGATATGACTGCATTTACAAAAATGAAAAGGATAAACTTCTATTATTTTACACATTAAAAAAAAAAGCTGATGCAAAGAACCACACAGTAGAGCCTTAAAAAACAAAATAAAATAATTTTAGGGCATTACAAAAATAAATTTCTAGCATCTGCTGTATGCTATATGCCCTATTAAAGTAAAACCCATTCTTCGTTTTTAAATTTGTCTCCCCAACTGGATGATGGTCTACTAATCAGAACATAACTATCCATCAATACACAAAATGTTTAATGATGGAAAATGTATATACCTGCTTCACTACCTTTTTGGACATTTATATCTTATGGGAATCCTGAGAGAACTGAAGCACACTGTTAAAATTATTTTGAACTACCTAGAAACATTTTAGTGCTGTCTAGCAAACAGATTCAGTTTAACCAGAACATATCCTGTCAATTTTCAAATAAACCTCCATCAGCTACGATAAATGAAATAAAGCCAGAGATAAAATTAGACACACTATTAAAACATAATTATTTATGTAATCAAAAGCCTGAGTAATCAATTATTTTTGGACACATCAAAACTATTCTGAACACAAACTACATGCTTTGTACCTTTGTATTGCAATTTAATTATTCTGTTTTAGGTTTACCAAACAAGTCTTTGCCAATATTGTTTAAACGTCATCGCAACATTAATTCTAATGTCTTCTATTGTCACTGCTACGTGGTGTATCACGTCGGTGACGTGAATTGTTTGTGTTTGGTTTGTTATGACGACCATTACTACTATGATTATGGTCATCTCCACCCCCACCACCACGATTATAAGGGTGATTTCTGTTGAACCCATAACTTTCACGAGAACTTTTAGGTGTCCTCATGTCATGAAATTGCCCCCCCAAAAGTTGAGAACTATTCATCTGGCTTGCATACATGCCAACAGGAGAAAAGAGTGGATTATATCCTCCAATAATCCCTGGTAAGAGCATTTGCTGCCCAAGCTGGAGTAACATTTCATAATCCTGCTGTCCTGGTGTCGTACTTGCAAAGTTTATTGGAAGAGACTGTGTTCGTTGTCTCTCATTTCCTTCCGAGTTTGACATGCCAAAACTCTGTTGAACAGTATCTGTATTTGCATTATGTCTTGACTGTAAATTTAAGGACCGTCTGTATAAACAGGTTCCTTTGAACAACGATAATGAATATGGCACCGAACACTCATGTTTAAAAGTTATGAAGCCAAATGTCCGCTGCTTTCCATATTTATCTTTAGGTATGCTTACTCTCTCCAACGGACCAGCCTACAAAGCAGGAAAATACAAACAAAACTTAACCTCCATAACATTCCATTATTCAGTAAAGTCACTTCTCCTACAATAAAAATCAGACATACCATTAACATGTAACAGTACATACCTGCAAAAACAGCTCGTATAAGATCTCTTCTGTGACTTTCTCAGACAAATTGCCGCACCACAAAGTCTTTCTTTCATCCATTTTAGGAAAATTCCAAGGTATCAGGTTATGGTACTTTTGCTGGATTTGATGCCCGCTTTACTGCCACTCACGTCCTTGATGTCTCCCAAATAGTTTATTGCTATTAACGCTCAGAGAATTGCTTCTACGGCACTATAAATGCAAAATATACTGGAACAATAGTATTAAATTTTACTCACAATTAAAACAGCGTCGTGTTTATCTACACGTAAATTTCCAACATGGCCTTCGCGATTCATATCACGCTCACGATCAGAGGATCAAGATCAGAGAGAGAAGCGAAAGGGCTTTATTGCGCTTTGTGCTGTGTAGCCTACACACTATTCAGATATAATCTTTTAAATTAACGGAGTTATTTCAGGGCAATTGTTTGTTTTGTACTATAGATTTATATTCTTTATCACTTTAGCTCCTAATTAATTTCTGTAAGTAGAGGAAGTATTCTAACACTTTGAGACTCCCTGAATTTAATCTTATGTGTTTCATTCATATGCTTATTTTTTTTTTTTTTTTTTTTTTTTTTTTTAATTTTATCGCTTCATTAGTATAGCCCCCTTTAACATCAATGGTCATATCGGGGGCTTTCACTTGTGAAACTGTAGGTTCAGAACATTAGGTTAAACTTTATATTACTAAGCACATTGACTCTCACATTCATACTTCCAGACTCAGTGGGGAATAGGGAATAATTCCGGTTAAAGAACAATTCCCCGCCCCATCCGGGAATCGAACCCGGGACCTCAGCTCGCTGGCCATTCGACCACGGAGGCAGTCTCACATGCTTATCTATTTTGTAGTTCTACCTAGATTACAAACAACCTTCTTCTAAGAGTTTATTCTTCTTTCTACTCCATGCTAATCGACACAAGCTACTAGAATGATCTTTTTATATTCATTTTCTTGTAAGTAGAAGAGAAATAAAAGAATGCACTGTAGGCTAAAACGATAGCCAAATGTTTCAAAAGCTATGCGATCTGCGATTGTCTTTGCATGGCTATGAAGAAAATAAAAGAAACAGTGTTTTAAAATTGAAACAAATAACAATGAATATCTCGAAAAGGTTCGCTCCACAACAAAAATGTAAAGGACATAAGTTGTGGCTAAGCCTACCATTTTCTTTCATTAAAATACAGGCGCCTGAAAAGGTTGTGATCAATTGATCAATACTTTCTGCGTATGGAATTAGCATAACATTAAAATGAAGGAAACATTATAATTGAATAAGTACACTTTACAATATCTGAGCTCCCACCATGTGCAATCGAAAAGTCGCATTGCAAATTTTACAGTAAGCTTCATAATTAAACTTTATTTCTTCGAGGAAAGAATATTTTTTCCTCTAAACTAGAAGTGAATGTGCATAAACGTTAAGTTCACGCAAATAACAACACAGTACATCAACCGCCAACACAGCTAGACAAACTCGCCTGTCTTCACTGTTTACACAACTCACTAAATTATAAGTGATAACAATATCACAACAAGGAATGGCAACAATTGTAATTAGGTTTTTAATTTAGGTAAATGACGGCAAGAAAATACGGGACCTATTCGCGTCAAAACAAAAATTTTCGGGACGCGGGACACACAAGTAAAAAAGGGGAACTATCCCAATATTTAGGAGACGAACGGCAGACTTAATTTTGATGAGATTTAAATTTTTTTTTTTTTTGTGTAGTAAGTTTTATCTATCTTTTATGGTTTACCAGTTATGCAAAAGACATTCAGAGTGAATGAGACTTCAGAGGCTATTCCCAGGAAATTTAAGACATACACTTTGTTTGTCATGTAAATATAAGCCTACCATTTTCCCCCATTAGATTAGATTAGAAAGCATTCTGTAGGTTCGTTTAGGTCAGGAAGCCACTGAACATAGAACTTGTCAAGACATATACATGTATACATATGTTTTATTACTATGGAGAGAAAAAGAAAACAATGTATAAAGCTTGTGCTTAAGACTTGGGTTACAAAAACAGCAGAATAGACATATAATCACACCATTTGTATTTGAGGCCTCTACTATACTTAATGTGCTCTATAAAATCACATGAACTTTTTTTCTTCTTCTTTTTCAATTACATAAAAATAAAGAGTATCAAAAATTACTGTTAAAATGTATAAATAAATGTAATTTCATTATATGTAACAATGATGTAATGTCAGATGATAGTTTTCTAATTATCGACATAATAGTTACTACTAGTAATTATATAAAACTAAAATATGATTATTGTATTATGCGCTCTTCATAAATATCAACAAATTACAATACATGTTTACAAATATGTTATACAATTTCCAATGCAAACATTTACAATTATGCACTAGAGTGTAAAATATCAAAGCATTAGGCTTTACAGACCTTGTGTCATTACTAAATACTAAAAAATTAGTTTAATACATTCGTGCAAGTCAAAGTATACATAAGTTTAATTTGAATATAAAACACACACACACACACACACACACACACTAATATACACAAAATGCAATACATTATACTATTTATAAATACAATGATTGTTGACAGTATTGTCAGACAGATTTGTCACTTAAATGTTCATCTACACAGTAAAATGATTTATTGCAAAGGTACTACTTAAGAGAAGCCCTGAAATTCCCAACATTTTCTTTGAGATTACTGGGGAGAGCATTAAATATCTTGATTGTTTCATAATATACACCTTTCTGAAAGCAACGAAGATTGGCATTGGGACGATGAATTTCCACGTTTGTTATAAAACTATGTCGATTAACTGCATAGAATTTTAAAATGGATACTATATGAACACAAGGTAAGGTGAGTATGCCCAATTTTTTAAATAGTTCTTTGCATGGCTGTCTGCTATAAGCATTACAGATCATTCGTATAGCTTTCTTCTGTATCTGGAATATGCATTTACTATCTATTGAATTACCCCTGAATATTATTCCATACTCGATGATGGAGTTAAAGTAGGCAAAATACGCCAATTTAAGTATATTGATTGAGTGAAATTTAACCAGTGCACGGAGAGCATCACATTCTGAGCTAAGTTTAGGTGTGATGTAACTTCCAGTCCAACTGCTTATCTACCTGAAGGCCAAGAAATTGGACTTCATTTAGCTGTTCTAACAATGTATCCTTAATTCCTATTTCTATGTGTGTTTGTGGTGAGCGAGTAGTTATAAATTTAATTGTTTTGTTTTTTCAAGGTTTACTGAGAGTTTGTTTGCTTTGAACCAATTTGACATACAATTTAGAACATAGTTTAATTTTACCACACAGTCATTGAAATCTTTACTTGTTACTAGAACACTAGTGTCATCTGCGAATAAATAAATACTTGCAATACTGTTAATGTATAATAGGAGCTCATTTATGTAAACCAAGACCAAGAGAGGCCCTAAGATTGATCCCTGGGGGAACAACATGTTTTACTGATATCCATTCTGAGGCACCATTTTGATACCCATTGGAGTTGTTAATTTCAACCCTTTGTTTTCTCTTCTCTAGGTATGAAATGAATCAATCTAATACGTTATTCTTTATTCCATAGAAATGTAGTTTTGCTATCAGAATTTCATGATTCACACAGTCAAAAGCTTTCGCTAGGCCCCAAAAGATTCCACCGACATGTCCTTTTCATTTAACGCTGTTAACACTTTATGTGTGAGCTTGTAGGTTGCATTATCTGTCGCTACTCATTTTCTAAAGACAAACTGTTCTTTGACAAGTAAGTTGTTCTTTCCAAGTAATAATAAAGCCGATTGAACATTCCTTTCTCAAACACTTTTGAGAAAACAGACAAGAGAGATATAGGTCTATATTTGAGATATTATCTTGTTTACCTTTTTTAAAAAGTGATTTGACAATAGAGTACTTCATTCTGTCAGGAAATATTCCACTGTTTAGTGACTCGTTACATAAATAGCTAAGGGGAGTGCGTATTAGGTCAGAACATGCTTTTAGGATTTTACTTGAATATTTCATCATATCCAGAGGCATTTTTGGTCTTGACCAAATTTATTATATTTTTTATTTCAAACGGTGTAGTCATTTTTACTTTAAATTCAGGGACTCTGTTTACGAAAGAAGTTTTCAAAAATAAGGGACCCCTATAAAGGTTGTGATTGACTGATCAATACTTTCTGAATATGGTTCTAACATAACATTAAAATGAAGGAAAGATGACATTGAATAAATTCACTATACAACATCTGAGTCCCCACCATGTGTAATCAAAAGTGTGGCATGGCAAATTTTACAGTGAACTTCATAATTGAGTATTGTCTCTTAGAGCAAAGGATATTTTCCCTTTAAATTGGAAGCGAAGGTGCATTTCCGTTTAAGTACAAACAACAACACAGAACTAGGCAAACTTCGTCTGTTTTCACTGTACACAAAACGCGCTAACTAGTGACGATAATAAGTGAGATAAGCGCTGACTCAATATTTCTCAAAATAAGTAATAACAACAAGATGTAGTTAGATTTTTAATTTAGGAAGACCATGTTAAGAAAATTCGGGATATATTCGCGTCTCAACACAAATTCTCGGAACGCGGGACGAATGGCAGGCTTATGTAAATATCTTTAATGTATGACATTTTAATCAAAATCAGAAATTTGGAAATTTTTTTCGTGTAAAAGGTTGTTTGGGGTGGCGCATCCTTGGGATGTCCCAAACTTAAATACAAAGTTTGGTGTTTAACGGGCATTTCGTTTTGAGCTGTGCTGCCCACACACGCGCGCGCACATACTCACACACATACACACACCTACACTGACCTCACTCTAAAAACACTTTTTACTATTCTTATTCAGGGGGTCTCAAAATATATCTCCAGTGAAATATCGGTGTCGAATTTTTTGATAGAATGCAATACCTGCTCCACCTAAATGTTTTGATAGTGTTTTAACGCCTGATTTTACTACCATTGCACCGCAGGCGATGACACTGGTGATACATGGAATGAACATGGAGCACCGGTCGAATGCGATGGCGGGGAACCTGGAGAAAACCCGTCCCTGCGGCGCTTTTTCCACCAAAAATCTCACATGCGGTCGCTTGGAATCGAACTCTAGGTGAGAGGCGAATGGTCTAACCTCTCGGCCACGGCACGGTCACTCCACCTACTATGTAGATTGTATATACGTGCTAGAGAAAGTAAAAGTCTTATATGTTATATTCACATTACTTTCTCTATCTGTTCTGCTAAGAAAGTGTTCGTAAAAAAGACCACTCCTTTGCTTACATCATACTAATCAAGATAAGCATTACTAGAAAGGGTCTTATTGCTTAGTAGAAGGGAATACACTAGCCTAAAGCGGAAATCAAATCGTTTAAAGCTGTGGCTCTGCGACTATCACTGAAATTTCTATCTCTCTCAAAGGCCAGAAGGAAAACAAGATATGACACGGATAAAAACTTCCGTTTGAGCAAAGTTTAAGTATTTAAAATTTGAAAGTAATACGGAATATCTCGGAAATGATTAGCGCTGCAAAGAAAAGAAAAAAAAAATGTAAATGAAATATTTGTGTTTTAACGAGATCCGCATTTTTTGTTTAGTACGTTTTTATCTATCTTCTTACGATTTACCAATTATGATAAAGTCATTCAGAATGAAGAGGACTTCAGGGGCTATAATAAAAAAATTCGGATGTACATTTTATTTACTATGTAAATAGGCTTAATGTGCGTCACTTTAAACCAAATCGTTATAGATTTTTTTTTTTTTTTTTTGAGAAATGTTCCATTTAAAGAGTAATGGAACGAGAGGATTTTCCTGAGACTCTTCGTGTCGCATCCTTGTAAGATACTAACTTAAATGCTAAGTTTCCTGTTTAACTGGCTTCTCGTTTTTGAGTTGCGCTGTCCACACACATGCGCGCACAAAGAAAACTGTTTCTAAGATTTCTTATTCAGTGGTCCTCAAAACATGTATTTCCAATGAAATCTCGGTCTTGAATTTTTGAGAGGAACACAATACCTTCGCTAATTGCTATGTACATTGTACATACGTGCTAGAGAACGCAAAATGTCGATTAAATACCAAGCCTTAGGTTTAGCAGCTTCCCAACTCGAACTATTTGCATATAAAAATATTTCGAGTTATTTCTTAAAGAATGGCTCAAACGATTTTTATTAAAACACCATATATTTTAAGATATTTCATAATAAATTAATGATATGCATGTCTTGAATTTTCCGAGAATACCCTGTGAAATCCTCTTCATTTTGAATCACTTCTGTAACACTGGTAAGCCGTAATACAAACAAAATTTTAGTACAAAAGAAATATACAATTTATGTACACAATATCATATTTTTGTGGTGTTAACTATTTCCGAGATATTCCTTGTAAATGCTTTGAATTTTCAATTACATTACTTCGGCTTTGTTTCAAAGGGATGCCGACAAGGGGGCGGGGTGTGAAAACACGTGTAAACACTTATAATCCAATTTGCAGTGCCTTTGTTTGGTATCAAAGCCGCCAACTTCTCTATAATATATGGGCACTTCATTCCAAAAGGATGCCGACATTGGGAGTGGGGTGTAAAAAACGCGTAAATATGTGTCACCCAATTTGCAGTCCCTTCGTTTAGTGTTCCAAAGGTGGAGCCGCCATCTTCCCCTACTAATATCTCCTGAACCGGTTAATACAGGTTGGTGAGGTTAAAGGTTAGAGCATGCTAACAGCGTGGGACACTGACATTTCGGCAAGTAGGTTCTGCGGGAAGGGTTGAGAGGAGGGGAAATCACAGGTCAGCACGCGAGATTGCAAATTCTAGTTCAGTTGTAGACTAAGGCTCCTTCCTGAGCCTTTCCTATTGGTTACGGAGACAATATGCCTACAAGGCAGGTGAATGACGGGTTTCGAGATTTCGTCGAGGTTAGCCTACGTTAGGTTAGGTGTATGTGAATGAACTGAATCGAAGTAAGGGGTAAAAATGCACTTTCTGAAAATCAGCTCTGCTTTCCAATGAGAAAAGCACAATCTTCCGTTCGTTCTGTCTGCTTGCGCTTGGGCAGCCATGTTGGCCAATCAACCAATGAGAGAGTCAAATCTAAAACTTAACTAGAATCTGCAATGTCGCGGTCAGCACACAGGAAAAGCTATGTGCAGAGACGCACGGAAATCCCTAGCAGTTCACTAGATGGTAGCCTGGCGCCCCACGGAACTTAAATAGGTGCCGAGAGGCCGGAAAGAGGCCTCTACAATGGCACTTAGCCTCAACTAGGGCAACCGAGGTTCACTCGGAGCAAGCAACTGTGCCATCTGCCTGCAGAGCCTCAACCGACCTGAAAGAGGAAGAAGGAAATGAAAGGAAAGGAACCGTGGTAGATTTACAGCACCCCAGAATTCGCCTAAGCAGCCCCAGGAAAACCCCAGGGCCAAAGTGCGCGGTCAACCGGACGTCCCGAATGCCAGTTCCAGACGAAAAGGCCTGGGCCACTTGGCTCGGCGGATAGTACGGTAAAAAGCGATCAATTACTCTGCCTACGTAGGTTTAATTAGTTTAATATCAATTCCAGAGTCCCTCGGTTCGATTTAAGTCGTTTATTAAAGTTTAATCTCTTCTACCGCCAAAACTAATTTAGATATAGACTTCCAATACACTTTATTCAATCGATATTCTAATGCACAATGCTTTAAATATATACCTATAGATGTATTACCGTGCTACTCAAAAGGTTAACATGTCGGCTTCAAAGGCTGCGATAAGCCGTGTTTTATTCCACGCCTACTTCACATCATTCTGTCATTGGTAGAAGTGACGCGCTCATTGGTGCACTGTAAAACGTCGGCAACTTCCCAGAATAATCAGTGCGTTACCTGAGAGGTTTGTATTAACAACGATAAAGCCCATGTTAACCTTTTGGGTAGCACGGTAATATCTGAAAGTGCAGGGTGTGAATCATAATTCTTAAACTTGATTATCTCAGGAACTTTTAATTCTAACGAGATGGTACAATGTTTTTATATAAACTATTTTTGTGATTATTATTATTATTATTATTATTAACATCATCAGCATCATCCTTCACCTAGACGGCCCGGGTTCGATCCCAAGCGACCGCATGTGACATTTGTGTTGGACAAGCGGCGCAGGGGCGGATTTTCTCTGGGTTTTCCGGTTTCCCCCGCCATATCATTCCACCGGTGCTCTATCTTCAATCCATATATCACCAGCGTCATCGCCTGCGGTGCCAAGGTAATAAAAGTGGGCGTAAAACATTATAATAATAATAATAATAATAATAATAATATTATTATTATTATTATTATTATTATACATCACTTTCAGGAATAAATTGTGACTGGAGTCCTTGGTTAGATTCTATAACTTTTGAGGATGTATTATGATTTGAACTATGAGGCATACATTAACGTAAAAAGTATATTTGAAGGCATTTACCATATGCAGTTAATATTATAAATACTTTTTACCTAGCGAACTCGGTTTAATTCCCAACTCGATGGACTTTATTTCCAAGTTGAATAAATGTTAAAGAAGTGATCATAAGGAGAGAGATGCTGCTTGTAGCTGTATGCACTGTCATAAGCCGTTTTTTTATTTTAATTTTGCTTTTCCTCTTTACGGTTCTTTGTTTTAATGGGTATGGGAAGTGGTTTGGTATGAAGTTGTTGGTGGTTTTGAAGATGGCAAGGATGGTGATGGAGATATATTTTTTAATGGCGATGCTATTGAAGAGATTGCTGCGGATATGGTAATGCTTTTTATGGGATTGGAGGGCTTTTCTAGATTTGTTATGTTTTGTTGTTTTATTGTTTATGAAAAAATCTGATGTGTACCATTCACATGACTTTCTCTATAACCATGCAACAAATTATTCTTAGAAATCTTATACTTCTATTAACTTCAGTAAAACATTAGCAGAAATAGCCATATTACTTGCTTCCTTGTAAGTAGAGGTGAAATAAGGGAGTACCATAGGTTAAAGTGATAATCAAAAGCTGGTTGCTATGTCACTGTAGTTCCATTGTTTGTATGGACAGCAGTTGACAAATTCCTATATGAGAAATGTTTAAGTTTTTCATAGCAGAAACCAAAAATAAGGAATGTCACAAAAACGACGAACTCCACGAAAAAATGTATTTAGCATAAATTGTGTGTTTTATCGTGCTCTACATTTTTTGTGTAGTAAGTTTTTGTCCATCTCTTACGGTTTATTAGTTATTCAAAATTTAGTAAAATTCATCCAGAATAAACTACTCTTCAGAGGCTATTCCCAGAAAATTCAAGATATACATTTTATTTGTCAGGTAAACATCTTTAATATACGAAATTTTACTCAAAATCGTTTGAGCCATTTTTGAGAAAATCAAAATTTTCGAAAAAAGTTCCATGTAAAGGGTAGTTGGGGGTGGGGGGATTTTTCTCAAAATCTTCGTGTCGCACCCCTGGAAGATACTAAAGTTAAATACCAAGTTTGGTATTTTACCTACTTTTCGTTTTTGAGTTATCGTGTTCACAGACACACATCACACACACACACACACACGGACGTTTTTCCGAAAATGCTTTTTTTAGATAAAGGGTACCCTAAAACATATATTTCCGGTGAAATCTCGGTATCGAATTTTTGGTGGAGTACAATACATTCTCTATACACTATGTATACACTATGTACATAGTGCCTATAGAGAAAGTAATATATAATGATTAAGGTTATGTTGTGTTTATGGGAGTTGTGGCGCCTATACTAGTGTTGGAAGTGTATGGCGTTATTATTACTATTCTTGTAGCGTGATGAGCGGGTGAAAGAAGAGTCTGTATCTACGTGCATATGTGAGAATACACATGCTCAAAACTGACTTTTGAGGGCTGCTATTAAGTACAAACCTGTGAGGCTGAGAAGAATATACTAGTGTTAAAAATGAATAAAACTATAACTAAAATCGGTTTTAGGGGAAGGCTTATGAGAAATAACGACGAAATGAAGGAGAATGATAACGGCTGTCTTTCAATTTCACATGCTCAATCCTCGTTTAAATGTAAATTCATGGTTTTATTTGGATGAAAGAAAAAAAAAAAAAAAAAACACTTGGTGTGGGGTATGTTATTAGTAGAGACCGGATTATCTGCAACTTAAGGACTCGAAATATGCATGCAAATATGAATGAAATTGCTGAAAATAAGCATTAAAGTGTCAAAATATGTAACACCAAATAAACAACAAAAAAAGTAATGATTAGTTATATATATATTTATTTATATTATTTCGAAAACAATCGGTAATTTTTTTATTATTTTCTTTATTATAAAAAGTATCGTTTACAAATTCTTTCACATTTTACTACTATGGCAAACAGTAACAATCAGGTACTCTTCCAAATGTTCACTAGTAAGATTGTGTCCTCCATCACTCAAAACATTTTATAAGCAGAAAAGACCCGTTCCTATATTAACTGAGGTCACTGGACAGTATTTAAATTTGGGTTTCATATTATTGTTTCAGGTAAAAATTTACCCATACCATTAATAAAACTATCAATTTGACACAAAGGTTAAAAGCCTGGGCTATTATTCAAAATGTTTGCAAGGGTTTTTATAAGTTTCCTCGGGAATACACTCGGCAAGGTGGGGTTTGTTAGACCAATTTTATTATCTGAATAGATTCGGTTAACGCCAAACCTCAAGTTTCGAGCTTTTTAAGACTCACAGGTATATGGCAAAAATAGGTGCTAATCACAGCAATATTTTTCTGAATACTGGCATCATTAAATGCTTCCTTGCACTGATAAACAAAACCTCTGCCAAAGTCTCTGCACTATCGAAATCGTTTACTACGCCTTTGATATACTCGAAATGGTCATAGCAAAACAACACAGCTTCGACCCAGGTACCCAAGTACTGGTTCGGGAGGTAAAGGCACATTTGTAGTTTTTCCCTATAGGCCTTGAAACACTTTCTTTGTTGATGAACTCAGTTTGTTTACATTCCCAAACGTGGATCATACTTCTTCAGTGAGGCGATGTACTCCGTGAGAGAAGCATGTCACATGAATCATATTTGTATAAAATACTTGGAAGGTTTTTGCTGCTTTGACTATGTAGGGAGCAGCATTTGAGAGAAACACAAACATCCTTTCATCTGCAGAAGATTCTGGAAATATCTTTTTAATGTCCTCATTCACAAATCTTGGATCGTAGAATGATTTAATCTTGCGATTCTTTGCAGGCCACCAAATAGGAAGACTCTTGTTTTAATTGACCAACAGTTAAACTAGCAACGTAACGGCCACAATTGTCGGTAGTTTCATCACTGGAAACCAAATGACGTTATCCTTGATTTCATTGCGTATTTCATCCAGAACATTGAGATAAATTGTCGGCATGCAATTCTTACACAATGTTGGTGTCATTTGGTATATGTTAATTTAAGCAATATTTGGCAGAAGCTCTTTCGGGGTAGGGTTTGTAAGTTTGTGAAGAGGAATATTGCTTGCAATGAACGCTTCACATAGATCCATATTAAAGCGATGTTTTGGTTTCCTCTGGAAGTTAAATCACTGCTACTGTTACTTGCCACTGTTAAAAGTTGTTATCGTGGGACTTTATTTTGCACTCCTGCAATATGAAGACTCGTCTTGACATGCTGGTCTATTTGAAACTTTTTTGTGCAGGAAATGTTTTTCTCGCAAACTTGACAGTATAACTTATTTCCGTCATGACAAAATGTTCCCGGATGGTCAGATATCCATGATGTGGCATTTATTTTTTTCGCGTGGCATGGTGTACTGCACGTTACACACTACGCGTTGAAATTTGTACAAATAAATAGAAAACTAAACTGAAACAATTGCGACAAACAACGTGCTTTCATTGTTACCGACCTACCCGCTATGACAGGTGAGGGGATTCAAGCGGGAACGCGGGCGGCAGTCGTATTGACTGCGCGGTTATGTTGCGGTACTATAAAACACTAAAACGAAAACAATTTCTACAATATTGTAAATATGGCCCTGAAATATGCGACATCACCAGTTTTGGTTAAAATATGCAATAACCGGTGAAAGGGGATTATATGCAAGTGCAACATGCATATAATCCGGTCTCTGGTTATTAGTTATGCTGCATATCTTATAATTGTATGGCATGTACTATGTTCTTGAGTGTTGCTCTCGGTGGGACCAAACTTGTTTGCTCGAACTAAACTCTGTCATATGCAACAGTTGATGGTAGCAGTAGCTGTAGTCTTATGTCCTATATTAGCATTTCTCCCCCGCAGAGCTTCTATTTATGGTAATATCGACGGTGTAAACTTAGATATGCCTATTGCCCTTTTATGAATGTAACCTTCAATTTCTCATGATTCTGAGGTTCGTGGTCATGTCAGTATCAAGACCCCGCGAGACCAAATAAGAAATTAGTGGTGCTTTAAGAGTTCTTTAAATGATTGAATAACCATTCAGTTCCATTTCCAATAGCACGTGCATAGTTTTAGGCCTGCTAAGTTAAAATGACAAATATTGAGCAATTTTTTTGCTCCCAATTTTTACTTTCTCTTGCCCCGTATGTACAATGTACATAGGGATAGAGAAGTATTGCATTCCACCCAAAAATTCGATGTTGAAATTTCATCTGAAACACATATTTTAGGACCCCCTGAATCCAAAAAAAGCATTTCCAGAAAAAGGTGCGAGTGTGTGTGTGTGTGTGTGTGTCCGTGAGTCTGTGAACACGATAACTCAAAAACGAAAAGTAGCTAAAACACCAAACTTGGTATTTAAGTTCAGTATCTTTCAGGTATGCGACACGAAGATTTTGAAAAAAATCCCCCAACCCCAAACTACCCTTTACATGGAACTTTTTTCGAAAAGTTTGATTTTCTTAAAAATGGCTCTAACGATTTTGATTAAAATATCGTACATTAAAGATATTTACCTGCCAAATAAAGTGTATATCTTGAATTTTCTGGTATTAGCTTCTAAAGACCTGTTTATTCTGGATGAATTTTGCTTAATTTGGCATAACTAATAAACCGTAAGAGATAGACAAACACTTACTATACAAAAAATGTAGGCCTTGTTAAAATACACAATTTACGTCATATACTTTTTTTCGTGGAGCTTACCGTTTTCGAGGTATTCATGTTATTAGTTTCAGTTGTGAAGTACTTATACTTTTCTTAGAAGGGAGTGTCCGTTTTTCTTTTGTTCTACTCCTGGCCAAGAAAAGAAGTGATTTGTAATGACAATCGCATTAACGACAGCTTTTAAAACATTTGACTATCGATTTAGCCTAGTGTATTCCCTTATTTTCTTCCTACTTATAAGGAACTAAGTAATAAGAACATTATGCTGAATACCTCGATTAACATGGTGTAGAAAGAAGAATAATCTTATGTAAGAAGTTTGTAGAACGGCTAGAGAAAGTCATGTGAGTGTAACAATCAGATTTTTACTTTCTCTAGCCCCGTATGTACAATGTACATAGGGATAGAGAAGTATTGCATTCCACCCAAAAATTCGATGTCGAGATTTCACCGGAGATACATGTTTTAGGAGCCCCTGTATCCATAAAAAGCATTTTCAGGAAAAGGTCCGCGTGCGTGCGCGCGCGCGTGTGTGTGTGTGTGTGTATGTGTGTGTGCGTGTGTGTGCGTGTGCGCGTGTGCGCGTGTGCGTGTGTGCGTGTGTGCGTGCGTGTGTGTGTGTGACAAATAAAATGCGTATCTTGAATTTTCTGGGAATAGCTTCTGAAGACCTGTTTATTCTGGATGAATTTTGCTTAATTTGCTATAACTAGTAAACCGTAAGAGATAGACAAAAACTTACTATACAAAAAATGTAGTTTTTTTTTAAAATACACAACTTATGTCATATACATTTTTCTCGTAGAGCTTACCGTTTTCGAGGTACTCATTGTTATTAGTTTCAGTTGTGAAGTACTTATACTTTTCTCAGACGGGAGTGTCCATTTTTCTTTTGTTCTACTCCTGGCCAAGAAAAGAAGCGATTTGTAATGATAATCGCCAACGACAGCTTTTAAAACATTTGACTATTGGTTTAGCCTAGTGTATTCCCTTATTTTCTTCCTACTTCTACGGAACTAAGTAATAAGAACATTGTGCTAATGAGTACCTCGATTAGCAAGGTGCAGAAAGAAGAATAATCTTATGTAAGAAGTTTGTAGAAGAGCTAGAGAAAGTCATGTGAGTGTAACACATCAGATTTTCATCTTTACGAACCTACCTAAAAATGTTCTGTCTGCAGGATGAGGTGTACTTTAAGCGCCTCTAGCAGCCACTACTTCATTTAAGATAGGTGCAAGCCATAGAGGTTATTGGGCTGAATTTCATTGTTTTGAAGGTTAAGCACGGTTTCTGTGTCATTAAAACGATTGCTAGTGGTTGGTAGTAAACTTAGGTAGTAAAGAAGACAATGTTATTCAAAACATCTGTTATGCTGCAGAAATTTCTTTTATGATTTCATATTTATATCACCGTGGGAGAATGTGCTGAGTTTTTACCTCCTAGAGTGATTTTTCTTTTCTGGCAGGTGCAAGTAAGAGACTGTTTTGTTGCATACTCCTGAGAGGTGGATGGGGATTTAGTTTCTATTTGTAGGTTAATCTAAGTCACCATATTAAAAAAAAAAAAAAAAGTTGGGCAACACTACATATATCCTAGGAGGCAGTATAAATGGCGGTGCAGTGTAACAAGAAGGTGTAGTCAAGAGATCTCAACATAACCCCGATCATCCAGGGTAAATACAAGTGTGGGAGATTTTCGCTCGGGGCGGGGGGGGGGGGGGGGAGGGGTGGCTGTGATGAGTCCACTCATCCACAATAATTAGGACATTTCCTTTCTGCTACAAAAAACTATGAAAACACGTTATATTTTCTATTGCCAACTTAAAATAAGGATAGAAATCTGCTAGCTTGGTGAGGTTCTTTGGTTATGCCAAGGATGATTGCGATTTTTATGTGCATTTGCACTGGGTACACCCTGTTGTCACTGGTGCTGCCCTCTCCTTCTAATAAACATCCTTTGGCTACACTTTGTGGCTCAGGACCCTAAAATTGCGTTATGGCTTGCAGCTTAGAAGAACCTGGTATGTTGGCAGTTCAGCTTCCCCTACTGTATTTGTTAGTCATGTGTTGATAGCTTAACTTCAGTGGCATAAGTAGCAACTGCCAGGAAAGTGTGCTGAAAGGAGTGACAAGTACGGGAGATTGACATACGTATTTTAACATTGAAAGAAGCTTAATTATCCATTGTAGAGCATCTAGAACCTACAATTGTATCCTCATGATTTGAAATAACCCACCACATCCGTCCTTTCCTAAATATCAAAAGTACAAAAATATACATAGTTTGGGTAAAAGTGTGCTGGTTTGCCACTATCCCCCAATTGCCACCATAATGAAGTGAAACTGCAAGATTGTCAACTATGTTACATAAAAATTAGTTTGCATACACGTTAGAGCTGACAGAGGACACAAGCAAAACGAATATGCTTTAGTGAAACTACTTGAAATTATTAAAGACTAATTATATGAAGATCTGTTTATTTGCAGCACACACTCAGTCACTCTCTCTTTGGTAAACACATTGGCAGCTGCAGTTGTGATGCACATAGCTCAAAAAAGCAAACAAAGTACTTTTGGTGTATTTAATTATAAATGACATGATTTATTGATCCATTTTCTGTGAACCATGTTTCTTGATAATTTATTCTGGTGAAATAAAGTGGAATCCACTATAAACTGATAAATTTATTCATAATTCTATTGCAAGGCAGTACAGTTATACATTGTTTAAAGTTTTGGTACAGATAAAGTTTATACTATTCACTAATAAACCTATTTCATAAGACTTTCTGCCTTGAACTACCTCTGACACTTTGAGGCCTTCATTTTATCATATTTATATCCTTTTCTCTCCATTTTTTGCTATGGTTTTGTAGATTCATCTGACTTCGGGTGTTAATTGTTTTATTTATACAGGTTTTATATGTCACTTTAGCATCTTTTTATTCTCCGAGTTATTTTAATAGTGTTTTTTATATATTTGTTTTATTTATTTCTGATTCCTTTCGGGGTTTTATCAACTTCTTTTAAAGCTGCTTTTTATTCCTGATTTTAGCCAAGATTTTATTTTCTGACAGCGCTAATAACCTTTGTTGTTGAGCACCCTAAAACACAAATCATCATCATTATGCCTTGAATTGCTTATTAGACTGGAAATAGATCTAACATATTATAGGCTACAGAAAGCTGTTGTTTGATGGATCATTTTATTTTCATATTACTTTCTCTATGCATACTATGTACATAGCGTATAGAAAAGGTATTGCATTTCACCCAAAAATTCAATGCTGAGATTTCACTGGAAATATACATTTAGAGGTCCCCAGAATCCAAATAAAATGCTATATGTGAGAGTGTGTGCACATGAAAAGCAGGTAAAATACCAAACTTGACATTTAAGTTTACTATTTTCCAAGAATGTGAATGAAGATTTTGAGGAAAATCCCCCACCCCAAACTACCCTTTAAATGGACAAATTTTTGAAAACTATGATTTTCTCAAAAATGGCTCTAATGATTTTGATTAAAATACTGTATAATAAAGATATTTACATAAAAAAAAAAAATAAAATGTATATTTTGAATTTTCTAGGAATAGCCTCTGAAGAGCTCTTCATTCTGGATGAATTTTGCTAAATTTCATATAACTGGTGAATTGTAAGAAAAAAAAACTTACTACACAAAAAATGTATATCTCGTTAAAACATGCAATTTATACCACATGCATTTTTTTCATGTGGTTGACTGACCGTTTTTGAGATAGGTATTCCTTGTTATTGGTTTCAGTTTTAAAATACTAAAACTTTTCTCACAGGAGGCCAAGGCTCACCAAGGGCTGTAGAGCCAGAAGAGAAGAAGAAAACTTTTCTCATATGGGAAGTTGTCAATTTCTGGCAATGCAAAGAAATGGATTTCAACCACATGGCAACCAGCTTTTTTAAGATTTGGCTACTGCTTTAACCTAGTGTATTCCCATATTTCCCTTCTACTTACAAGGAAACAAGTAATAAGATAATAAGACATTTCTGCTAATGTTTATCTTTGATTCACATGAAGTAGATAAGGGAATAAGCAGTTTAACAAAAATTTGTTACAGAGATATGGGGAAAGTCATGTGAATAGAACACATCACACTTTTTTTATTTGACTTATAGTCATTTTAAATAAATATTTTTGTGTTTATTTGCTTTAGGAGAATTCATAATTAGAATTCATTAAAAAAAATCTGATGTGTTCCATTCACATAACTTTCTCTAGATTTTTATGTACAGACTATTTGTACAAAAGATTTTTGCAAAAGAATATTCTTTTATCTACATCATGCTAATTGAGATAAACATTAGCAGAATTGGTCTTATTACTTGCGTCCCTGTAAGTAGAAAAGAAATAAGAGAATACATTAGGCTAAAGTGATAGTCAAATCTTTTAAAAGCTGATCACTGTGTGAAACAATTGAGGTTTGGTTCGCTTTGCATATTTCTGTTTGAGAAAAGTAAGGTGACTTAAAAATGAAACCCATAAGAAGGAATATTTTGAAAACAGTCATCTGTACAAAAAGAAAATATATGACATAAATTATGTGTTTTATCGAGATCTACATTGTTTACATTGTAAGCTTTTGTATATCTCTTACAGTTTAACTGTTATGTAAAATTCTGCAAAACTCATCCAGAATAAAGAATTAGAGGCTATTTCCAGAAAATTCAAAATGTGCATTTTAATTGTGATATAAATATCTTTGATATACAGTATTTTAATCAAATTCATTTGAGCCATTTTTGAAAAAAAAAAAACATTTTCAAAAATTTTTCCACCTAAAGTGTAGTTTGTGATGGTGGGATTTTCTTGAAAATCTGTGTGTCGCATCCTTGGGAGATATTAAACATAAATACAAAGTTTGGTACTTAACATTCTTTTCATTTTTGAGCTATAGTGTCCATAGACATACACACGTACACTGACCTTTTTCTAAAAATGTTTTCCTCGGACTCAATGGACATCAAAACTTATATTTCCCGTTAATTCTTGATGTCAAATACAATACCTTTTCTAGCTATGTGCATTGTATGCCCTTATGGCTAGAGAAAGTAAAAAATCTGACGTGTTCCATGCACATGACTTTCTCTAAATGTCCCACAAACAAACCTTTCTTACAAAAGATTACTTTTTTAGCTACATCATGCTAAACATCACCAGAATTGGTCTTATTACTTGCTTCTTGGTATGTAGAAGGGCAATAAGAGAATGATCAGGCTAAAGCACTAGACAAATCTTTTAAAAGCCGGTCGCTAAATGAAACAATTGAAATTTGGTTCTTGCTTGCTAGAAGTGACTTACTGTTTGAGAAAAGTTTAAGTATCTTAAACTGAAACCAACAACTTGGAATATATATAAAACAGTTTACTGGTTTTACGAAAGTTATATAAAAGTAATCCAGAATGAAGTCTTTAGAGTCTGTACCCAGGAATTCAACGTATACATTTTATTTGGCATGTAAATATAAATATAAGCTTTTTTAATCAGAATCGTGAAGAGCCATTTTTTCATGTAAATGGTAGGTGTGGGTGGATTTTTTTTTTTTTTGAAAATCACTGTGTTTGATTCTTGGAAGTTACTGACTTAAATACCAAGTTTGATTTTTAACAGTTTTTTTTAAGCTGTGCTGCCCACAGAGGGTCCCAAAACATGTATTTCTGGTGAAATCTCAGTATCAAATTTTTGGGTATAATACAATACCTTCTCTATACACTATTACATAGTACGTGTAGACAAAGTAAAAAGAAATACTTTGGATGAAATAAAAGTAAACTATATTAAATTGTCTCAATTGTTTTCTATGGTAAGCGAGTTCATTACTTTACTGATTTAATTGTTTTATTTACAGATTAGAGTTTGTGGAGAAATGTTGGGCTTGCCGAGACACAGTTGTTCTCCCACCATAAGAAGGGTGATCAACACATCTCTGCGACAGTTTGCCACTGTGGCAAGCAGTCAAACTGTTACATTATCTGCAGAAGATTCAGTGAAAGATTTGAGAATTGTGAACATTGCTTCAAAATTAGGAATAAAAACTGAAGAAGTGCTTGAATGTGTGAAGGTATCCCCCAGACTATTGGCTAGTTCACCGTCACAATGGCAGAGGTGCTTCGCAGAATTACAAGCTCAAGGCTTCCCCAAAAATGAACATTTAAAAATGATCACTGTTAATCCAGGGATCATTTCATTGGTCGAGAGAGAAGAGTTATCTGACATAATAGAAACATGGAGAAAATGCAAGATCGGTCATTACAACATCTTAAATTTGTTAGCGTCTTGTCCGCATCTGCTCTCGGTGAAAACACAAGAACTGGAGCGACGATTACCGATGATCAAGTCATTAGCAAAGTCTAATGAGAAACATTTGATGAGGCTATTAATAGGAAATCCTGAAATAATGTTTGACAACTGGAAAGATGTCTTAGCTAAAATAGACTATATAAAGAATGTTATGGACATTGATACAGATAAAGAGAATATTACCAAAACATTCTTGTTCAACAAGGATCTGACTGAGTTAAAAGTGAGGTACATGTTCCTCAGGAGGTAGGTATGCAATATCTGCAACAAGCAACTCTTTATTTTTCATGAAACTGATTAATATCTGCTCACAAATAACTATTTTATAACAATTATGCCATATAGTTTCTTGGGTAATATTGCGCAGTGTCACAAATCCATACCAACTTTGGAAATTGAAAAAGAGCTGTCGAAATAAGCAGACAGTGCCAGGGAATGCAACGGGTTAATAGCTGCTAGGCAGCAGTAGTATCACGGTTATTTGTTGCTAAATGGCATGTTTCTTCCCCATTCCATGCTAAGGGAAAGCATCTGGTCATGGAATCAGTGATGAAAGTTGGCAGTGTTAATCAAATATAGTTTTATGTATTAATTATCATTCCCTTGGTCACATCGTTTAAATATAGAAACAAAAATCTGATTGTTACACTCACATGACTTTCTCTAGCCGTTCTACAAACTTCTTACATAAGATTATTTTTCTTTCTGTACCTTGTTAATCGAGGTATTCAGCACAATGTTCTTATTACTTAGTTCCTTATAAGTAGGAAGAAAATAAGGGAATACACTAGGCTAAATCGATAGACAAATGTTTCAAAAGCTGTCGTTATGCAATGGTCATTACAAATGGCATCTTTTCTTGGCCAGGAGTAGAACAAAAGAAAAACGGACACTCCCGTCTGAGAAAAGTATCAGTACTTCACAATGAAACTAATAATAATGAATATCTCGAAAACAGTAAGCTCTACGAAAAAAATGTATATGATGTAAATTGTGTATTTTAACAAGGCCTACATTTTTTGTATAGTAAGTTTTTGTCTATCTCTTACGGTGTATTAGGTATGCCAAATTAAGCAAAATTCATCCAGAATCAGGTCTTTAGAAGTTATTCCCAGAAAATTCAAGATATACATTTTATTTGTCAGGTAAATATCTTTAATATACAATATTTTAATCAAAATTGTTAGAGCCATTTTTAAGAAAATAAACATTTTCGAAAAAACTTCCATGTAAAGGGTAGTTTGGGGGGGGGGGATTTTTCTCAAAATCTTTGTGTCGCATCCCTGGAAGATACTGAACTTAAATACCAAGTTTGGTATTTTAGCTACTTTTCGTTTTTGAGTTATCGTGTTCACAGACACACGGACACACACACACAGACCTTTTTCTGGAAATGTATTTTTTGATTCAGGGGGTCCTAAAACATATATTCCCGGTGAAATCTCGACATCAAATTTTTGGGTGGAATGCAATACTTCTCTATCCCTATGCACATTTTACATACGGGGCAAGAGAAAGTAAAAATGTACTTGTTTCACGTATAAAGTTGATTTTTGCTGTTGTAATTCTTTAAAATTAACAAGTTATAAAATATGCAAATTAAGGAATAATCCTTCTAGGAATCTGAAAATGGTGGATAAATGTCACTACCCCTTTTAGGTTAACCCACATGTTGCAGATATTGCTTGTTTGAGGTTAAGTGGTACATGACCTAGCTTAAAGTGATTCATGAAGGCACACCCGTCGTCGTCACACAGCAATTGTGGTGCTCTTAGTACTTTTGATCAATTAATATTTTGGGTTAACTGGAGAAGTTTAATACCATCAAATAAAAACAAAAACATGGCAGTGTTAGTAATACATAATAATAATAATAATAATAATAATAATAATAATAATAATAATAATAATAATCTTATCTACCATTCTTATTTTTATTATTATTATTATTATTATTATTATTATTATTATTATTATTATTATTATTATTATTATTTGCATATTTAATCGTTTCCCGGCCTCCCTATGGATGCGCTGCCTTTGCACCATTTTTCGCCTTCCTAATTTCTCCTTAATGTAATTCATTGCCTATTTCAGTGTTTACCCGTAACACTATGGCAGCAATGTCATTACTGTTGTTAAGCCAACAATACCTTTGCTTCCCCACACTGATAATTGCATATTTTATTCTTTTCAGACTAACCTATGGCTGCGCTGCCTTCACTCCTCTTCATAATGCCAACTATATATGCTCCATTGTGCAGATAATTGCACTTTTCAGATGCAAAGGTTGGCTGCCTGACATTATATGGCCAACAGACCCTTAGTCGGCTACATTACTGTTTCTTTTCAATGTTCGCTGTGGTGACAACATAGCTTGCTATGAAATTCTTATCAAACTCAACTATTTTATGCGATACATTCCCGGTGAGAACTGCATGTGGGCAGTGCTTCATTGCTCCTGTTTACTTTCTCTACACATACTATGTACATAGTGTATAGAGAAGGGATTGTATTGTATCCAAAAATTTTATTCCGAGATTTCGCCAGAAATACATGAATCCAATACCCTGAATCCAAAAGCAGCATTTTTAGAAAAATGTCTGTGGGCTGGATAGCTGAAAAACAAAAAATCCATTAAATACCAAACTTGATATTGAAGTTTAGTATCCTCTAAGGATGTGTGTGGCACAAAGAATTTCAAGAAAATCTCCCAACCTCCAACTACCCTTTTATTTCGAAAATTTTGTTTTTCTCAAAAATGTCTCTAATGATTTTGATTAAAATCTCTTACATTTAAGATATTTAAATGACAAATAAAATGTATATCTTGAATTTTCTGGGAATAGCCTCTGAATACCTCTTTATTCTGGATAAATTTTTCTGAATTTTGCATAACTGGTAAACTGTAAGAGATAAACAAAAACTTATTACACAAAAAATGTAGCTCTTGATAAAACACAAGGCATGGTAGCAGACATACCATTGTTGTGCAATTCATTTTTGCTCAGTTTATGTTTGAAGTCTGGAAAGTGTGAACGTTATTTCAAGTGCAATGGGGATTCAGAGAGAGCATTTTCATGCAATAATTTTGTACAACTTCAAATGTGGCTTGAATGAAACACAGTCATATGAGCATTTGAGGGGGGGCTTTTGGGGACTACTCACCATCATGTACTACTGTATTCCACTGGTTTGCAGAATTTAAAAGGGGGTGACAATCTCCTAAAAATGAAGAGAAGAATGTCAGACCAGCAACAATGTGACTGACAAAAGCATCAGCACTATGGCAACAATGATTAGGGAAGATCCAAGACTAACGTACAAGGACATTGAGTTGGCATAGGGGTTAGTTCGTCGAGTGTTTCAACCATCTTTCATGAACATCTTGTAAAATGAATTCTTAAAGATGGGAGTCCCATAATTTAACTGAAGCACAAAAGCTCCAATGTTGCAAAGATTTAACTGTGGAGAGTCTTGCCATGTTTAAGATATTACACAGGTGGTGAAACATGGATCTATCAACAAATATATCAAACAATTTCTGGAAGCTATTGAATCACCCTTTGAAAGGTACCACACCGAACATTAAAAAATCAGGAATTTAAAAATGAGCTGCCGAAACTGCAATAAGATTTATATTTGAAGAACAAAACAAAATTTGTATATTAGGATGAAAGAACACTTGAGAAGCATTAAGTACGAGCACATAGACAAGTCTGCAGTAGCACATCATTTTTGGTCTGAAAATCATGACATAAAGGAAGAAATAGACTTGTTTAAATGTGTAAAGAAACCTTTGGAACTGCAAATTTGGGAAAATATCTTTATCACCACAGAAGAAGACTCCCTTATGAATTTTGAGGTCCCCACCGTTGATGACATCATCCTGTCGACAAGAGTAGAGGACAACACACAACCACCTGTTGCATGTAGCGGAACTGAAGATAGGGTTAGAGTACCCTGAAACCGGTCTTCCCTAATGAAGGCA
Organism: Hymenopus coronatus; assembly: GCA_030762935.1. NCBI lineage: Eukaryota > Metazoa > Arthropoda > Insecta > Mantodea > Hymenopodidae > Hymenopus > Hymenopus coronatus. The sequence goes on from CM060886.1 coordinate 137,417,926, forward strand.
AAGTTGGAGCAAAGAGTGTAAACAGGTGATTCATTACATTTAAAAAGATGGATCTATCAGTTTGACCCTGAAACAAAGCATTTAGGTGTCCCAAGCACCCTGAAGAAGCAGTTTCTCCTTACGAAGAGGAATTATCTGCAGAAGTGGTTCTGGAAGATGGAGCAGTGCCAGGGAGATAACTTTGAGAAACTGGTATAAACAAAATGTTTCTACGAGTATGCATATTTTGCTGTCTCGATACATATCTAGTAACACTCGTAGTAAATTACTTTGCTCATGATAAATTATTATCAATGTGTTCTGGAGAGGTTCAGTTTTTCTAAGTGATGTGTAAATACCACATTTACGACATTGTCAAGTCTTGCCAGGTATTCCCAAACCTTATCCGATGTTAAATATTTTTCAACATTTTTGTATTGTTCTTGAATTGAAAAAAAATGTTTGATTGTGTACAGGCAGGTTTAGATATTAAAACATCTGATGTGTACAATTGATGTGACTTTCCCTCCTATTCTGCAAACAAACTCTACTTACAAAAGATTGTTCTTTTACCTACATCATGCTAATTGAGATCAACAGCTCAAATGATCTTATTAATTTCTTCCTTGTAAGAAGAAGGGAAATAAGGGAATACAGCTATAGTCAAATCTTTTAAAAGCTATCACTGTGTGAAACAATTGAAATTTGATTCTCTTTGCATAGCTAAAAGTAAAACAAAAGAAGTATGAAACGAAAGATGATTTTCTGTTTGAGAAAATTTAAGTGGCTCAAAAGTGAAATAAAAACAAGGAATATCTCGGAAATGGTTAACTGTACAAAAAAAGAATGTATATGACATAAATTGTGTGTTTTAAGGAGATCTACATTTTTTTGGTTACACAATCTTATGGTTTATTAGTTACACAAAAGGCATCTACCAAAATAGACATTTTCAGAGGGTATTCCCAGAGAATTTAAGATGTACATTTTGTTTCTCATGAAAATATCTGTGATATTTTAATCAAAGTCGTTAGAGCAATTTTTGAAAAATGTTCCATGTAAAGAGTAGAGGATTTTCTTCAGTATCTTCCAAATTTGATATTTAATGGATTTTTCATTTTTGAGCTGTCACCCCCCCCTGACCCAATGGAAATGGAGTTTTATTTATGGTTCTCAGCATTCCAATATATACTGAACATGAAATACAGCTTAATTTTGCTCAGAGGCCTCTTTTATCAGACTTGAGGTTCTTTTACATACCGTAAATCTATGACATGCAACAATGGCTTTACTTCCCTTTCAAAGGAAACCATACTTAGCATTTTTTCAGGTGATTTTTTTCGTCCTCTGCTGGGTTGTAACCCGCGACGTTGGGTATATGATGTAACCATTACACCACAAATGGCAACCCCCCCCCCCCCACACACACACACACACACACATGGGTATTTTTATAAAAATGCTATTTTTTTGGATTCAGGGGGTCTCAAAAAATATTATGGTATCAAATTTTGGGGTTGGAACAATACCTCGCTGTGTACTATGTACGTTATACATAGGTAGGCTAGAGAGAGAAAAAAACCTTGGCCATGAATGTGGCAAGATAATAGTCTGGGTTGATGTGTATAGCCATATTCTTGTGTATTGTTTTGTATTACAAATAAATAAAATAAACTGTGATAAAGCTATGTGATTTCCCAGGTGATAATCATTGAAGTAATTTGTCTTCTGTCTTGTTTTCAGAGCTGGTATTTACATCAATCCACCTAAAATAATAAAAGGAACCAAAGTAGAACAGATGCAACAGCCCTGGAGTAAGAATCCTCGCTTGTTTGAAATAATAGACACCAGTGATGAAGTGTTTATTAACAAAGTAGCCAAAGGTCTTAGTTTAGAGGAATTGAAAGTGTTTAGAACACTGTATATAAAAGAACTTGAAAATGAAGAAAGTGATTTAGAAGAAGATGAAACTGACAGTGATGAAGTAAACTAATATTTGATTGAAATAAAGAGCTTTCTAAGAAAATAAATCAATTTATTTATTTAGTAGCATGTTTTGAATCATACCTTATTAAGGAAAAGGTGTTTGACACAGGTGTCTATCTAACAAAGCTTTTAATATATTGCAGTATTAATTTGTTGAGTTTATTTTTAACACTACATCACTTATATTTTCATTATAAGGGACTAGTTTCAGATGCCTATGCTGCCATTTTCAACCTCACGGGTCCAACTGTCATTGTTGGTTGCGTCTGCCTGTGTTCTCTTCTCTTGTGGCGAAACTGTGAACTTCTTGACTAAGTTGTTAACTGACAGGATTTCAAAGTTTATTAGGCAATCTTTGTTTCCAAATAGGAATATAGAATTAGGAAAATGTCCTCATATGGAAACACAAAGATCGCCTAATAAATTTTGAAATCCTGCCAATTGACAACTTAGTCAAGAAGTTCATCGTTTTGCCACCAGAGAAGAGAACACAGGCAGATGCAATCAACAATGACAGTTGGACCCATGAGGTTGAAAGTGGTAGCATAGGCTTGAAAACTAGTCCCTCATAATGAAAATTTAAGTGACGTAGCGTTAAAAATGCTTACTCAACAAATTAATACCACATATAATTTCACCGTCACTGTTACTAAATTCCTCCAAACATCAGTTTACAATGTATTGTAATTTTGATTAACAACTTGTAACTCAGAAATATTGTACGAGGGTGGTTTGAAAAGTTGTCAGAATGGAATAGAAAAAATTACTTATGACACTGGAAGTTTTTTTTTGTAGTTTCACGTCCTTTAACCTGGTTTGGTCATATCGGACGATGAATGCAATTGATGATATGATGCTCAAATGATCTCGGGGTCCATGGAGCTTAAAGTTACTCGACATTCGTCTTCTCAGGATAAGGGAAAACCCCAAAAAAAACCTTACCCGGGTAACTCACCCTAAGCGAGATTCGAACTCACGACCTTTTGAACGTGAGGCAGACATGCTACCACCACGCTACCCAGGCGGGCTGCTGGAAGTTTTTTATTTTTTAATGTAGTCTTCTTGTAGATTAATGCACTTGGTCCAGCGATGTTTCAATGCCTTGATCCCATCTCGAAAATGAGATTCCTGCAGGCTTGCAAAATAGTTGTCCACTTCAGCTATCAATTCTTTATTTGAAGCGAATCTTCGTCCACCAAGGAAAATTTTCAGCTTTGAGTAGAGATGGAAGTTTGATGGAGTCCTATCAGGTGAATAAGGTGGGTGTGGCAACAATTCATACCTTAGTTTGTGTAATTTTGTCATGGCTATGGCACATGTGTGCGGGGGCGCATTGTTTTGATGGAACATGACTTTCTTCCTTGCTCAACCTAACCTTTTTTCGCGTATATTTTGTTGTAATTGGTCCAGGAGGTTAGCTTAGTACTCTACAGTAATTGTTTGCCCATTGAGGAGATAATGTACAAATAGAATCCCCTTCACATCCTAGGAAACTGGTGCTATGACCTTTCCGGCTGAAAGAATTGCCTTTGCTTTCTTTGGTGGCATGCCTCCACTGTTTTGGATGTTGTTTTGACTTTGGGGCATAGTAGTGGTCCCAAGTCTCATCTGTCACAAACCGGTGCAAAAATCTTGTTTGTTGCTCCTCAAATGGGCCAAGCATTGTTCTGATACTTCCATTCTCATGCACTTTTGATCCAGCGTCCAGAGTCACAGCTACCATTTTGCAGATAATTTATTCATATCTAATTCTTCAGTCAAAATGCGATATACCCTTTCCGATGACAAGCTTGAACAATTTCACGCATTTTGATCCTTCATTATCATTTTGTGCACCTTTGCAATGATTTCTGGGATAGTGACACATCTTGGCCGGCCTCTGCACGGATCATCTAAGCTTTCCCAACCAAATTTAAATTTGTTGGTCAACTTGGCAACAGTTGAATATGAAGGAGCATAGTCCCTTATTCTGACATCTTCAGTTGCTCCAGTGTGAGTGCTGAAGACCCCAAACACCCGTGGCACTTCTGATGTGTTTAGAAATAGTCCGGTCGAACACCTGAACCTCTCCCATAATGGGAGTTGTTTGGATTGGGTTGGACTCGATGTGTGGCCTGTTACCCTTGAGTATGTCTGGGTGGGGCTGTGAGATGCCTTAATGTCCTGACCTGAAAAGTTAGTAGACCCACCAAGGTAGTTGTTCGGTAGTCTTCCTGGATGGATTGCGGAAGTGGCACCTGGTGAGAGCTAGGTGGGCTGGTATATAAGATATACACTGGCCTAATGGAAAACTCCACAGAAACCCTTTGGTGTACCCTGGGGAGAAAAGTGACAGACTTGAGCAGTCAGGTCTCGCTGCATAGTCTTAGTCCCCCCTGTGTATTCAGGGCATGAGTATCCTTTGCTTTCATACCTTTCTTTACGAAATACTTAACCACTACTTGAATCTTGATTTTTTTCCATCTTTGCAAATCAGTAAGTGGTCCCCAATAGAAGTCACCACTACAGCTGTCGTCTAAGAGCACTGACGTGACATGTGTTTACAGGCAACAAACAGTCCAATGAACATTATGTGACCAACTCGTGCTAGGGCTGACCTCTCGTGGTGATTCGGAGAATCTATCAAACCACCGTTGTGTTCCACCTAAAAATTCAGTACTAGATTTCATTGGAAAGGCGCATTTTGGGACTTACTAAATACAAAATATCTGATGTGTTGCAACCATATAACTTCCTCTACCCTATATCACATAACAATTTTTCTGATGAAAGTTTATTTTCTTAATTACTTTATTTTAATCAAGTTAAACCTTTCAGAAATAATCAAGGACTTGAAACTTTCACGGCACTGGTTATTAATGATTTCTTCTAGGGACGTCAGCCAGGTAAATGTTGGATTAATTTCCAAGCTTTCAACCACGCACTCTGTTGCCATCATCAGGGAACTGGAAAGAAGTTGCTCTGGTGGTGGTATTTATACTTGGAGGGGAAGTCTGAAGGACCGCCTTGCACGCTGTCATTGGTCAGCACTGTCCAATAGGGGTTGAGGAGGATGGGGCAAGTGGTTATGAATTATAGGTAACCATGTTTTGCTTATTTGAAGACCTCCGTCTTTACCAGAAGTAGTTATATTGCATATTTTGTTAGGGAATAATAATGGTGGCTGGTTCCATAGCTCAATAGCTCAATCTGTAGAGTGCGGCTGTGTCAGGGATCCCAGGTTTGATTCCTGGCTGGGGTAGGGGATGGGAATCCTCACCAGTCTGGAGATGTGAATGAATTTGACATGGACATATTTCTTTGGACTTGTTGGAAGATTGGCAAATTTGTGAAGAAAGACTTTCTATTAAACTTATAAATAACAAAGACTTTAATCCTAATCAGTTGACTGTTTGCGTTCTAGCTTATTACTGCAGCATAAAATGAGCTCCTTGTAATAAAACTTGATTCTGTTCGCAATGTACTGTAGCCCTGTCTTCTGAAATGGGAGTAGTGTAGCTGACCGATGTAATATAAAGGAGGAAAGGAGGAAGAGCTGAGAAGGCGGAACTCGCTATAACAAACCAGAGCCTAGCCGCAGAGACTCAAGGACAGCCGTAGCAGATCGATATGCTTACAGCTCTATTTTCATAAATTAGTAATTATATTATAAAAAAAAGTTAATAATTTAACAAAAACTGATATAAGGAATACTGCTGAGCTAAATTAAATAAAGAAATAAGTAGTATGGTATTGGTTTAATTCTTTTTCATACAAGCCATGTGATAGGTAGAGTCAGACTGAAAAATTCAATGTCATAGCCGGGATTTGAACCATGGATCTTCCAGTCTCTTTTGTCACCCTCCGTGGTGTATAATAGTTACCATGCTGACTTCATATACCCAAGTTCGCAGGTTCAAATCTGGCGGAGGATGATGGATTTTTTCGGGTGTAAAAATCCTTAGCATGGCTTCCTTCGGAAGGGAAGTAAAGCCGTTGGTCCCTTGTCATAGATTTATGGCACATAAAAGAACCTCAAGCCTGATAGAGAGGCCTCTAAGCAAAATTAAGTGGTCTTTCATGCCCAATTTAGAATGGGACGCTGAGAACCACAGTAGTTAAAGAGCGTCCATAAATAACATGCCATTTTTTCCCAGTCTGTAGCTGGTTGCTCTTCCACTGAGCTACCATGGCAACATGCCGGTATAGCATTGAATTTCTCAACTGACTCACATGTTTCCTGGTAAACCATGAGGTGCTCTCAAATTCAATGCTATGCTGACATGTTGCCATGGTAGCTCAGTGGAAGATCAACCAGTTAAAGACTGGGAGATCTGTGGTTCAAATCCCAGCTATGGCATTGAATTTTTCAGTCTGACTCTACCTATCCAAATAAGTAGTATGTTGGTAGCTCAGTTGGTTAGGTGCTGGCCTAATGAACTCAAAACAAATCATAACCAGCCCAGATCAATGGTTATTAAGTGTGCTTAACTTTTTCCACTCTGACGACGAGTTATGCTCGCAGTGAAGTATAAAAAATACCTGATGTGTTCCATTCACATGACTTTCTCTACATCTCTGCAACAAATTATTGTTAAAAATCTTATGCTTCTATTTACTTCATGCTAATCGAGAAAAAATTAGCAGAAATAGCCTCAAAACTTGCTTCCTTGTAAGTAGAAGCAAAATAAGGAAGTAACATAGGTTAAAGTAATAGTCAAAAACTGGTTGCTATGTGACTGAAGTTCCTTTGTTTGTATGGACAGGAGTTGACGAATTCCTGTATGAGAAAATAAGTTTTTCAAAGCTGAAACGAAAAACCAAGAATATCATAGAAACGTCAACTCCACGAAAAAAATGTATATAACATAAATTGTGTGTTTTTATGTGCTCTACATTTTTTATGTGGTAATTTTTTGTTCATCTCTTATGGTTTAGCAGTTATGCAAAGTTTCATAAACTTCATTCAGAATAAAGTAAGCTTCAGAGGCTATTCCCAGAAAATTCAAAATACACATTTTATTTGTCAAGTAAATATCTTTAATATACAATATTTTAATAAAAATCATTAGAGTCATTTTTGAGAAAATCTAAATTTTCTAAAAAAGTTCCATGTAAAGGGTAGTTTGGGGTGGGGGGATTTTTCTCAAAAGCTTCATGTCGCATCCCTGAAAGATACTTAACTTAATTACCAAGTTTGGAATTTTACTGACTTTTCGTTTTTGAGTTATCATGTTCACAGACACACGGACACACACACACCCACACGCGCACACACACGGACCTTTTTCTGACAATACTTTTATTGGATTAAGGGGACCCTAAAACATATATTTCCGGTGAAATTTTGATTTCAAATTTTTGGTAGAGTACATACCTTCTCTAAACACTATGTACATAGTATGTGTGGAGAAAGTAATACACAGAAATTTTATAACAGCTCATGCTCGCATTTCGTTTGTTGTAGTATGCAGCCGCATAGCTTAGTTAACGGAAGAATCATCTAGATGGCAGATGAGACCAAGAAAACAAATGAAAATGTTTTGTTTGAAAGTCTACATGTCTACAGATCCTACTGCATACTTGGTTCAAAGATGACTAGCTCATGCAAGCATAATCTTACCAAAGAAGAAATGCTCAACATTTATTTTAATAATTCAGGATCTAGAGAAGACCTTAGTGAACTTTTGAGAGTGTATATGGTGCTGAAGGAATTGTATGTTATGGAATTTATGTAATGTAATAATTTATTAGTAAATTGTAAATGTAATTGTGCATTTGCTTATGCAGTTATTTTTCCTTTAAGAAAATATGCAGTATATTCTTTCAATATTTATATTTACAGAAGAAATGCATCAAACTAATGGGGTGAGTAGTGAGCTGTGAGAATCATGCAATTTTTTTTTTCTTATAAATGAGCTATGAGTGTTTTATTTTTATAAAATCACTATTTAATTTTTATTTTTTCAAATTTTTATATGGTATCTAAAAATATTGTGTTTACACTCATTATTTAGTTTAAACTTCATTAGTAAAAATGCAACAAAAATCAGTGAATTATATGAAACAGTTCATGAGTTACCTATTTTTAAAGAACCGTTAAAACACTCAGTCAGGGGCATAAAACTGTCAAAAAGGCCCAGACCAGAATGTAGATTTATTGGCATATTAAACAACTTCTGCGGAATGAAATTCTGACAGACTGGCATTGCTTATATGATCCTGGAAATTGACAACGTAGTAAACAATCAAAATAATTTTTTAAAAATTATTAAATCATTTTAAAAAATCTGTTGATTACTTTGAGCTGGTCTTGCATGTGCTTAGAAGTGATTAGGAAAGTTCATATTAAGGTATGAGAAAATGGCCGTAGGTAACCATTATTACACCTCACCTTTGTTTTTTCATCTTAATCATGTATTAAATAATGAGGTAAAGAAGTTAATGGGTAAGAGGAACGTAAAGAAACCAAATTAGGGGTACATTTCTGCTACATGCTGACATATTGTTTTGTATAAGTATAAGTTTATTTCATCCAGTAAGACTTACATTAAGTATAGGACACGTATGTGTGTTTAAAATTGGGAATTGCCCTCAGCTACCCTCTTAGTAAAATAAATATCACAGCTGTAGAAGCAATGAAATAAGTAACAAATAGCACAACAAATAATGCAGATGAAAAATAACTGAAGACAGCAAAAACAAAACACAGTAGCTGCAAGCTGAAACCAAGGTGGATTGAGCACGTGGTGATTTGGCATCCCAACTCTGATAATACATGACTGTTACTATAGCAACATGCTTGCCACCCTCACTTGTTTTACCAATTGCAGCGCTTTTGTCAGACCCCAACTTAGGAAAATATAGCTATAGTTAGTTTTATTACCAAAGATAGATAGTGATTTATTAGTTATGGGTAATTGCAATTGTTATATTGTTCTTCATATCATCATCATTAGCTGTATGTATTCAAGTTAATTGAAATTGTTTACATTGTTAAGAATAACTCATTAAATCTTGAACAAAAATGCATATTAATTTCTCAAGTAAAAAAAAAAAAAAAAAGTAATAAAAAGCTAGCATAAGCATCTGTAAACTATCCTTTACATGGAAAAATTTTGTTTTTCTCAAAAATGACCCTAACAATTTTGATTGAAACACTTATATTAAAGATATTTACATTACATATAAAATATATATCTTGAATTTTCTAAGAATAGCCTCTGAAGACTTTTTCATTCTGGATGAATTTTGCACACCTGGCAAACCATAAAAGACATACAAAAACTTACTACACAAAAGTTGTATGCCTCATTAAAACACATAATTTATTCAAAATCTTCTCGGGCTTCTAGCCAGGTAAAAACTTGGCTAGAAGCCTGAGAAGATTTTGAATTAACACGTCGCCAGGAAAGCTTCAGTTCTTACATAATTTATGTTGTACATTTTTTAATGAAGCATGTAGTAAGACAATTTCTGCTAATATTTATGATTAGCATGTTGTAATAAAAAAATTATCTTTTGTAAGAATAGTTTGTGTGTAGAACAGATAGAAAAATATGATGTGTTCCATTTACATGACTTTCTGTACAACGCTGTAACAAATTTTTGTTAAAAAGCATATTCTTCTACCTGCTCTATGATAATCAAGATAAACATTAACAGAAATTGTCTGAATTACTTCCTTGTAACTAGAAGAAAATAAGGGAATACACTAGGCTTAAGTGATAGTCAAATCTTTTAAAAGCTGGTTGCCATGTGGCTGAAATCCATTTCTATGCATGGCCAGAAGTTTACAACTTTCTGTATGAGAAAAGTTTCAGTATGTTAAATCTGAAACAAATAAAAAATATCTCAGAAATTGCGAATTCTATGAAAGAAAACTATATGGCATAAATTGCGAGTTTTAACGAGATCTACATTTTTTATGTAGTAAGTTTTTGTATCACTTATGGTTTACCAGCTATGCAAAATTCACCCAAAATAGTCTTTAGAGGCTATTCCCAGAAAATACAAAATATACATTTTATTTGTCATGTAAATATATTTAATATACAGTATTTTAATGAAAATCGTTAGAGCCATTTTGAGAAAAATAAAAAATTTTGAATTTTTTTTCCATGTAAAGGTAGTTTGCGATGGGGGGATTTTTTTTTTTCGTGTTGCATCCTTGGAATGCACTACATTTAAATATCAAGTTTGGTATTTTACTGACTTTTCGATTTTGAGTTATGTTCACGGACACGCGCACACACGGAGCTACAGGAACCTTATAAAAATTATTTAATTTTTTTTTATACAGAGGATGCAAAAACGTGAGATTCTGGTATCGAATTTTTGGATGGTGTGGAATACCTTGTCTTCGTGCAATAAGCAGAGAAAGTAAAAATTAATATATAATGATTGACATACACAGAGTTAAACTTTAAGGTGCCAAACCGTGTTGTGTGTTTATAGATGAATTTCGTTTTTGAGCATGAATACAGCCGTGTTTTATTTTAGCGTTCTAGGCACAGGTAAACATGTATTGAACATAAAAAAGTTAACATGAAAAATTAAGAATGATTTCTAAGCTCAATAAAAGGCCGTGAAAAAGCAAAACTTGTGTAAGAAATTAAATGTTTATGCGAAGTTTGCAGTAGCAATAATGAAAACGCCGCCATTTAATCATCGTGCATGCGCGTTGGTGATCACAGTTGAAGAGTTACATGCTGTGCTATTCAGATGGCGTTACGAGTACGGTAATTGTGCGTGTCGACAGAAGGAGGGAAAGCTTTCAATAAGGTAAATATTATTATATATATTCAAGGTATTAATATATGTACAAACATGTAATGTCAGCTGAAAAGACATTAAGTTTGAATCGAAAGCTTATTGCAAGTAAGTTATTATTGTTTCATCACCGTTTCGTAGTCTCAACTGATATGTGTACAATGTTTTCGTATCAAACGTATACGCACACTCTTCAAATTTCCCAAGAACCAAAATTGCCTAACTTTATTTCGTTAAATAAGAGCATTAAATAACAGAAATAAACCAACATGTAAGTAAAATGATACAGTATTGTGGAATTCTTAATGCTGGTTGTCAACTTCTTCGTAATTAAGGCGGACGCTATTCTCTTGTTTAAGTATCAACTGTACTGACGTACAATGGATGATTTTCTCAGTACTATTAGAAAATATCTGATATACTCCATTCACATTCATTTCTCTAGCTGTCACGCAAACAATTTTCCTTACAAAAGATTATTCTTTTGTGTATGACATGCTAATCAAGATGAACATTGCCAGAAATGACCTTATTTCTTGCTTCCTTGTAAGTAGAAGGGAAATAAGGGAATACTCTAGGCTAAATCGATAGTCAAATATTTTGAAAACTGGCCCTATATAAAAAAAATCTGATGTGTACCATTCACATGACTTTCTCTACACCTCTGCAACAAATTGTTAAAAAACTTATGCTTCTATTATTTCATGCTAATCAGGAAAAAAATTAGCAGAAATTGTCATATTACTTGCTTCCTTTTAGGTAGAAGCGAAATAAGGGAGTGCCATAGATTAAAGTGATAGTCAAAAGCTGGTTGCTATGTGACTGAAGTTCCTTTGTTTGTATGAACAGGAGTTGACAAATTTCTGTATGAGAAAAGTATACGTTTTTGATGGTGAGATCAAGAACAAGAAATATCTAAAAAACGATCAACTCCACGAAAAAAAGGTATATGACATAAATTGTGTGTTTTAACGTGCTCTAAATTTTTTGTGTGGTAAGTTTTTTGCCCATTTAGCTGTTATGCAAAATTCCATAAAATTCATCCAGAATAAAGTAGTCTTCAGAGGCTATTCCCAGACAATTTGAGATATACATTTCATTTGTCGTGTAAATATCTTTAGTATATGATATTTTAATCAAAATCGTTAGAGCCATTTTTGAGAAAATCAAAATTTTCAAAAAATTTTCCATGTAAAGGGTATTTGGGGGTGGGGAGTTTTCTTGAAAATGTTCGTGTCGCATCCTTGGACGATACTGAACTTAAATACTAAGTTTGGTATTTAACGGTCTTATCGTTTTTGAGCTATGCTGCCCACAGAAATACACACACACACACACACATACATACAGATACACAAGGACATTTTTCTAAAAGTGCTTTTTTTGAATTCAGGGGGTCCTAAAACATGTATTTCGAGTGAAATCTCGGTATCGAGTTTTGGGTGCATTACAATAACCTTTCTGTACATTGTGTACATAGTACGTGTAGAGAAAGTAAAAAGGATTTTTAGAAAGAGGTCCGCATGTGTATCCGTATGTCTGTGAACACAATATTCAAACAGAAAAGTCGGTCCAGAGCATATAGGCTACTGCACACATACTAACTCCCAGACTATGGAGGATAGGGAATCATTCTGGTTATAGAAAAACTCGGGGACCTCCGGGTGAAAAATCAGCTCGCTGACCACTCGACCACGATGGCAGACAATTTTATTTATTTATGCTCTTCTCTCTCAATTTTCCGGCATCTTCTCAGAAAATGCTCATTCACTCTCGAGAATTTAATATCCGATATTGATGTTTTCTTTTACTTCTTACAATATATGCGAATTTGCGACACGTGTTATTACTTTCTCTAACCATATATGTACAATGTATAGGGATAGAGGGTATTGTATTCCACCCAAAAATTCGATACTAAGATTTCACTGGATTGGTATTTAAGTTTGGTATCTTCCAATTATGCGACACGAAGATTTTCAAGAAAATCTCCCCACCCCTAACTATCCTTTACATGGAAAATTTTTCGAAAATTTTGATTTTTTTCAAAAATGGCTCTAATGATTTTGATTAAAATATCGTATATTAAAGATATTTACTTCACAAATAGTATGTATATCTCAAATTTTTTTTGGGAATAGTCTCTTAAGACTACCTTATTCTGGATGAATGTTTACAGAATGTTGCATAACTGTTAAACCGTAAGAGATAGACAAAAACTTACTATACAAAAAATGTAGAGCACATTAATACACACAATTTACGTTATATCATTTTTTTGGTAGAGTTGATCCTTTTTGTGATATTCATTATTTTTAGTTTCAGCTTTAAAAAACTCGTACTTTTTCTAATACAGTAATTTTTCAACTCGTGTACATACAAACAAAGGAGTTTCAGTCACATAGCAACCAGCTTTTGACTATCACTTTAACCTATGGTACTCCCTTATTTCACTTCTACTTACACGGAAGCAAGTAATAAGACTATTTCTGCTACTTTTTTCTCGATTTGCATGAAGTAGATAGAAGCAGAAGCTTTTTTAACAATAATTTGTTGCAGAGATGCAGAGAAAATCACGTGAATGGAACACATAAGATTTTTTAGCACAGCAATCAGCTTTCAAAAGATTTGACTTTCACTTTATTCTGGTGAGCTCCCTTATTTCCTTGCTACTAACTAGGAAGCAAGTAATAAGACAAATTCTGCTGATGTTTATCTAGATTAGCATGATGTAGATAAAATAATACTCTGCAAGAAACAGCTGGAGAAAGTTATGTGAATGGAACACATCGGATTTTTCATGTGAATATCCTAAATATATGTTGTTATCACTCTCTTCCACAGTTACTTAAATATACAATTGTTGCAGTATTCGCATTAGTTTATGCAGTAATAATACATTACGCAGGCAAACGGGAAATTTTGACCGTTAGTGTTGTTCAGGCGGGTTTCCGGAATCGATGCGTGATTGTTGTGAAGGCGTTGCCATTTAGCAATCATACAACGTTGTAGTGGTACGGAGCGTGCTGTCGCTGTGAGAGCGGATTACATACAAGCAGGGTGAAACTGTGACTGCTAAGCAAAGGGTTTTTCGGACGTCATGAATCTGTTCCATCGGCTCATGCGATTCACACGTGGGTGAGTAATTTTGAGGAAACAGGTTCAGCCTTGAAGAAGAAGTCTCCAATGGCGTTCGAACTATACGCACTCCTCTGTTCGAGTTTCCATCGAGAGGAGTCCTCGCCGCTCCGTTCGTCAACATGCATCTGCGCTAGGGATTGAGCGAATTGAAGTTCCACCCCTACAAGTGACAGATTGTGCCGCGATTACATCCACAAGACCCTGTGGCTCGTGAGGAGTTTGGCAAACGGCCCATTTCCTTACCAACGTATGGATGTCCACCTTACGGGGTACGTAAACAAACTCACTTTTCGTTACCGGATGGAATGGCAACAACAGCAACATCCGCTCGGTATGTTGATACGCTTAACTCCGAGACTGCACTTACGGTTTGAGCAGGACGGAGCCACGTACCATACTGCTCGACAATCGATGGATGCTCTTCGCCAATTGTTTGGAAGGCGCGTTATTTCTCGTAACGGCCTGCGAGTTCAACTGACCTCAGTGTTTGCGACTTCTTCTTGTGGGAACATCTTAAAAATAAAGTGTACCGCTCACGTCCTGCAAATATTCAAGATTAAACAGCAGATTGAAGACGAAATCACTTCCATTCCCCGAGGCCTGCTACAGCGATCATTCCAGAGTTTTCAGAACAACGCAAAAATGGAGCACACCTTTCCGATGTCATCTTTAAGAAGTAAAGTAAAGTGACATTTTGTAATGAAAACTTAAATGGCATAATGTATACATGAACGTTTGTCAATAAATGTGTTGTTTCCTATATTCACTCATGTAAGTTACGTTACTTCATAATTTCCCGTTTCCCTGCGTCACCCTGTATTATAATGTTCACATGTAAGAAAATGGGAGTTGAAAGTTGCAAATCGTTACAAAATAGAAAAAAATTGAGTTTATACAGCATAAAATAGTTAAAATGTAACCTCTGTGGATTAGGTGTATTATTAAAATAAAACAACAGCGACAATTTAGCCCAGATTCCTCCGTGCTTGTTACTCCTCTATGTTGTGACGCCATTTCTCGAAACAAAGAAGCAGCGTAATGTTCTCTCCCTTAAGTAATCTCTTAGACCATAATACCTTATTTTTCCCTTCAAGTTTCCTTCCCTCTTTGTTCTCATTTTATCTTTAATGCAGATTCCAAGAAAGTTGTATCTATGAGATGAAAACAAAAACCTGGCGTGTTGGTTCACGTTGGAAACGAGTTCTCATTTCAGTTGGGTTATGCTACAATTACTTTCTTTGCCATCTGCAATATACCCAATATTCCATACCGAGACTTTACGGGAAATACTGGTTTTGAAGTCTCTAAACTCAAGAAAAGCACCTTTAATTGGTGCATTTGCGAGCAGCATAAATCTTGTGTTCCATTCACATGTTCCATCTCTGTGATAAATTATTTTTAGTAAACTTACCTATTCTTCTATTCACTTCATGCTAATCGAGATAAACACAAGCAGAAATGGTCTTATTACTCAGTCCCTTAAAAGGGAAATAAGGGAATACACTACTAAACCGACTGTCAAATTTTTAAAATTGGTTGCTATGGGATAGAAATCCGTTTCTTTGCGTGGCCATGAGCTAACAAGTTCTCGCATATCGAAAACGGTGCAAATGTAAATGACGTAAATTGCGTGTTTTAACGGGATCTACATTTTTTGTGTAGCAAATTTATGTCTATCTCTTACGGTTTACCAGTTATGCACATTCAGAAAAATTCATCCAGAATAAAGAGGTCTTCAGTGGATATTCCCAGAAAATTTAATATATACATTTATATTCGTGATGTAAATAAATTTTAATATATGTCATTTTAATAAAAATCGTTAGAGCCATTTTTGAGAAAATCAACATTTTCGAAAAATGTTCCATGTAAAGGATAGTTGGTGATGGGGAGGATTTTGCTGAAAATCTTCGTGTCGCATCCCTGGAAGAAACTAAACCTAAATACCAAGCTTGATCATTTCGTATGCTGACCACACACACACACACACACACACACACACACACACACACACACACACACACACACACACACACACACACACACACATTAACCTTTTTATAAAAAATGCTTTTTTTCGGGCCCAGGGGACCTTAAAACATATTTCCGGTGATATCTTGACATCACATTTTTGGGTGTAATACAATACCTTCTCTATCTGCTATGTACATACGTGTTAGAGAAAATAATAAAACGGATGCCGTATTGCAAAGAGTTTTATTTAAACCTCACTTGAATTGCATAGGAATCGGCGAGTAAAGCAGGGACCTTGAATAAATTCGGAAGGAAATAGATTTGTGATTGAATGAAAGCAATACAGATAAATAAGTTATTGTGTTACAAACGGTTCATTGTGCTGCTCCTCCCCTGCGTTAAGGTGTAGGATAAACCTTCATCAGTGGCGGCTCTACCACCTCTGACTTTTATTTCAAGTTTTAACATAAAACAGCGAAATAAGTGTAAACTAGCTATTTCTGCAAACTTAATGCTCTAAGACTGGTTTAAAAACTTAAACAATAAATTAATTCCTTTGTGTTATAAGGAAAGGCAGGGTAGATACACTGAACCAATTCATCATTTTTCAAATGTCTTTTTACTTTCTTTACATGTGCTATGTATCTACACAGTGTATAGAGAAAGTATTGTATTATACCCAAAAATTCCATACCGAGATTTCATCGCAAATAGACGTTTTAGGGTCCCCTGTATCCAAAAAAGCATTTTACTTTCTCTATACGTACTATGTACATAGTGTATAAAGAAGGTATTGCACTCCACCCAAAAATTCGATACTGAGATTTCACCGAAAATAGATATTTTGAGAGTCCCTGAACCCAAAAAGAACATTTCTGGAAAGAGGTCCATGTGCGTGCGTGCGCGCGCGCGCGCGCATGTGTGTGTGTGTGCGTGCCTGTGGGCAACATAGCTCAAAAACGAAAAGACCGTAAAATACCAAACTTAGTATTTAAGTTTAGTATCTTCCATGGATGTGACACGAAGATTTTTATGAAAATCAACCCAGCCCCAACTACCCTTTACATGGAACTTTTTTAGAAAATTTTGATTTTATCAAAAATGACTAACGATTTTGTTTAAAATGTCGTATAATAAGGATATTTATCTGGCAAATGAAATGTATATCTTGAATTTTCTGGGAATAGCCTCTGAAGACTACTTTATTCTGGATGAATTTTACGGAATTTTGCATAACTGCTAAACCGTAAGAGATAGACAAAAACTTACCACACAAAAATGTAGAGCACGCCAAGACACAAAATTTATGTTATATACATTTTTTCGTGGAGTTGATCATTTTTTAAATATTTCTTGTTACTGGTTTCAGCTTTGCAAAACTTATACTTTTCTCATACAGGAATTTGTCAACTCGTGTCCATACAAACAAAGGAACTGCAGTCACATAGCAAACAGCTTTTGACTGTCAGTTTAACCTGTGATACTCCCTTATTTTGCTTCTACTTACAGGGAGCAAGTAAGAGGCTATTTCTGCTATTCCGAGGAGCGATTTGTGGAGCGTGATTTTTCACAATATAAAGCCTGTTTAGTGGCAATCGGAGACGATTCACATTTGAGACGTTACGAGTGTATGTTGTTGTTCATTGCACTCTAAAGTTTCTTGAGAGAAAATGAAACGGATAATGATGCTGATGACTTGTTGCAGAACAGCAATTGATTGTATGTAAATATTAAAATTGTTAGTTCCTGTAAATCAATCATCTTCCACTGCTAGTGAAAACATCACAGTCTACCACTGCCACATTTCCCTTCTATTAGTACACACTGCATCGTCAACACATCACAACTATACACCATGCTGCGCTAACTTCGATCCTGTCCCGCTATCTGTCCCCAAGACACTATCCCTACTGATCATATTATGAAATACTTATTTTATCGTATTACGTTATGAGTTAAAACGATGCATATAATATCGATACATGTATTGAGCTACTTTTCGTAACTGTGAGAGCTTTCGGAAAAGAAAAAAAAGTCTGATGTGTTCCATTCGCATGGCTTTCTCTACATCAAATTATTGTTTAAAAGCTTATGCTTCTGTTTACTTCATACTAATCGAGAAACAATAGCCTGAAATAATCTTGTTACTTGCTTCCTTGTAAGTAAAAGCTAAATAAGGGAAGGTTAAAGTGATAGTCAAAAGCTGGTTGCTATGTGACTGAAGTGCCTTTGTTTGTATGGACAGGAGTTGACCAATTCCTGTATGAGAAAAGTATAATTTTTTCAAAGCTGAAACCAAAAACAAGGAATATCTCAAAAACGATCAACTCCACGAAAAAAAAAAAATGTATGTGATATAAATTGTGTTTTAACGTGCTCTACATTTTTTATAAGGGAAGTTTTTATTCATCTCTTACGGTTTAGCAGTTATGCAAAATTCCGTAAAATTCATCCAGAATAAAGTAGTCTTCAGAGGCTGTTCCCAGAAAATTCAATATATACATTTTATTTATCAGGTAAATATCTTGAATATACGATATTTTAATCAAAATCGTTAGAGCCATTTTTGAGAAAATAAAAAAAAAAATCGAAAAAAAGTTCCATGTAAAGGGCAGTTGGGGGTGGGGGGATTTTTCTTGAAAATCTTCGTGTCGCATCCTTGAAAGATAACAAACGTATATACCAAGTTTGGTTTTTAACGGACTTTTCGTTTTTGAGCTATGCTGTCCACAGACACACACACACACACACACACACACACACACACACACACACACGGACATTTTTCCAGAAATGTTAGATTGAGGAGGTCTGAAAACATGTATTTCCGGTGAAATCTCGGTATGAAATTTTTGGGTGCATTACAATACCTTCTCTATACACTATGCACATAGTGAGTGTAGAGAAAGTAAAAAGCGAGCTCTACGTGAAGATGTGCACGTGAAAGCCGAGGTGGTCCAGTTTTCACAGGGCAAGGACTGTACAGTAGTGGGACCCACTACAACCCGTTAATGTCGTCAACACAGTGTCGGTAAAGGCGATGTTTACATTCGCCTTTACCGACAACAATCGGCTTCCGTTTATTATCTGGACCAAGCGCACGTCGATTGTAATTTTAAAATACCCCACCAGATCAAAGCGGACATGATAAACTCACGTAATTATCCATCGCTCAAGGGTTCGAGTCCACGGCACGGTGTGTTAGCTTCTTCAATTAAGGTTTTTGTTGCTGCCTCCCTTCAACTGTTTATCCCTGGTTAGGGCGTCACCATGGTAACAAGGTAAACTATGTGAAACTACTGCTTTTGAGTGATTCCCATAATCACTCTCCTACAGTCTCTTTATTCACCAATTAGAATCAAACTTAATCGAACTTTAACCCGAATTTGACTGTTTTTGTGTCTGTGAATAGCATAACACAGAAGTCATATGTATTCCAATCACATGACTTACTCTATCAGTTTTACAAACAATTTCTCGCTCTTTTTACTTTTTCTGCACGTACTGTGTACATAGTGTATGGAGAAGGTATTGCACTCCACCCAAAATATATGTTCTGGGTCACCCTGAATCCAGAAAAAACATTTTTAGAAAAAGGTCCGTGTCTCAGTGTGTCTGTGCACAGTATAGATCAAAAACGAAAAGACCGTTGAATACCAAACTTGGTATTTAAGTTTGGTATCTTTCAAGGATGAGACCCGAAGATTTTGAGAAAAATCTCCCACCCCAAACTAGCCTTTACATGGAACTTTTTTCGAAAATTTTGATTTTCTTAAAAATGGCTCTAACGATTTTGATTAAAATATCATATATTAAATATATTTACCTGATAAATAAAATGTATATCTTGAATTTTCTGGGAATAGCTTCTGAAGACTACTTTATTCTGGACGAATTTTACGGAATTTGGCATAACGGCTAAACCGTAAGAGATGGACAAAAACATACCACACAAAAAATGTAGATCACATTAAAACACACCTTTTATGCTCTGTACATTTTTTTTTCGTGGAATTGATTGTTTTTGAGATATTCCTTGTTTCTGGTTTCAGCTTTGAAAACTTAACTTTCCTCACACAGGAACTTTCCTTTTGAGCTCCTGTCCATACAAACAAAGGAATTTTGACTTATCACTTTAATCTATGGTACTCCCTTATTACACTTCTACTTACAAGGAAGCAAGTAATAAGACTTTTCTACTAATTTTTTTTTTCGATTAGCATGAAGTAAATAGAGCAATAAGCTTTTTAATAATATTTGATTTTCAAGAAAATCCTCCCCCCCCCCAGACCCAACTACTCTTTATATGGAACTTTTTTCAATAATTTTGATTTTATCAAAAATGGCTGTAACGATTTTGATTAAAATATCCTAAATTTAAGATATTTACCTGACAAATAAAATGTATATTTTGAAATTTCTGCGATAACCTCTGAAGACTACTTTATTCTGAATGAATTTTAGGGAATTTTACATAATTGCTAAGCCATAAGAGATAGACAAAAACTTACCACACAAAATTGTAGAGCACGTTAAAGCACACAATTTATGTTATATAAATTTTTTTCGTGGTGTTGATCGTTTGTTTAGACATTCCTTGTTTTTCGTTTCAGCTTTGAAAAACTTAAACTTTTCCCATACAGGAATTTATCAACTCGTGTCCTTACAAACAAAGGAACTTCAGTTACATAGCAACCAGCTTTTGACTATCACTTTAACCTATGGTACTCCCTTATTTCGTTTCTACTTATAAGGAAGCAAGTAATAAGACTATTTCTGCTAATTTGTTTCTGGATTAGCATGAAGTAAATGGAAGCATGAGCTTTTTAACAATAATTTGTGGCAAAGATGAAGCGAAATTCATGTGAATGGAGCACATCAGTTTTTTTTTCTCGAAAAGTAACTGTC
The DNA here is from genome assembly GCA_030762935.1 of Hymenopus coronatus. Classification (NCBI taxonomy): domain Eukaryota; kingdom Metazoa; phylum Arthropoda; class Insecta; order Mantodea; family Hymenopodidae; genus Hymenopus; species Hymenopus coronatus. Next base: position 137,438,665 of record CM060886.1, read on the forward strand.
TAACCACGAACTGTAAGTCACTTATCAGATCTTACAACGCAATATACGTAGTGTAAGTTAGTTTTGGAATTTTATAGTTAGTTGAGGACTTGGAAGAAATGTCAGAAGATAAGGTATTGTATGCATATGAGATGGCACAGCACCCGTCACTGACTGCCTCATGAATTATGTAAGTAGATTCCAGGCGAGAAGAGAATAGGAGCACAGATTGCTCTCGTTTTGATCAAAATACTCCTGGTTATATAGACTCAAGCACAAGATGGGGTTCGTGACTCCACACGTCCATGTTTGTCGGATCTCATTTCACTCCAACCAATCAATGCGAGAACAAACGCTTTGAAATTGGACCACACACAGCTGTTTATGCTACCAATTATGATATACGAAGCTTTCACACCACTGATAAATTCGAGCTATCGTGAATACATAAAAATGTTATAGGTTACACTCATATGAATTCTCCGCATATTCTGCAACAAACTGTATTTAAAACATTCATCTACAGTTAATCTAGAAAACTAGAGCAAGAAATTCACACCCAGCAGCTATAAAACAAGAAAAACTTCGAGGGCTGTTTTTTTTTCAACTTCCGATAGGCTATAAATAAAAGACAAAATCTTCGTGTCGCATCCCTGGAAGATACTAAACTTAAATACCAAGTTTGGTATTTTATCGACATGTCACCATGGTAGCTCAGTGGCAGAGCAACCGGCTAGATACCGTGAGATCCGTGGTTCAAATCCCGGCTATGACATTGAATTTTTCAGTCTGACTTTACCTATCCAACTGATGTCCTACACACGGCTTCTGTTTTTTTTTTGTAGTGTTTAACGCTCGCTTTTACTGCAGTGGCACCGCAGACGGTGACACTGATGATACGTGAAGATGGAGTCCCGGTGGAATGTGATGGCGGGGGAAAACGGAGAACCCGGAGAAAACCCGCCCCTGCGCCGCTTTGTCCCCGACAAATCTCACATGCGGTTGCTTGGGATCGAACCCGGGCCGTCTAGGTGAGAGGTCTGACCACTCGGCCATGGTGCGACCACACGGCTTGTGTGAAAAAGTAGTTAAACCAATACTCAAAAATAGTAAATCCATGAAAAAATGTAGATATAGAACATAAATTGTGTGTTTTGATGAAATCTACATTTTTACTAAGTAATATTTTGTCTATCTCTTACGGTTCACTAGTTAAGCAAACTTTCGCAAAGTTCATCCAGAATAACGATGTCTTCAGAGGCTATTGCCAGAAAACTTTATTTATCAGGTAAATATCGTCTACATTTTAATCAAAATCGTTAGAGAAATTTTTGAAAACCAAAATTTCGAAAATATTTCCATGTAAAGGGTAGTTTGGGGGGGTTTCTTGAAAATCTTCGTGTTGCATCCTTGGAAGATACTGAACTTAAATACTAAGTTTGGTATTTAAGGGACTTTTCTTTTTGAGTTATGCTACCCACAGACATACACACACAGATTTAGGGATCTCAAAACATGTATTTCCAGAAAATCTCGGTATCGAATTTTTGGGTGGAATACAATACCTTACTTATTCACTATGTACATAGTAAGTGAAGAGAAAGTAAAAATCGATTTTTTGTGATTTTTCATGACATTTCAGTCATATATACCATTAAACCAATCCATCATTCTTATATATATCAACAAATGTGGTAAACAAGGGTTTACTCAGCTTCAAATGAGCTTCATCACTTGCAACGTCAATAAATCAAGCAACGCATTCCATTCCAGTCAACAAATATCACTCGCTACATGCTCTTTGGAGAATTTGACCACGCTGGAGCATTTAAAATTAGACGCTCCATGCACATGTATCGCCCTCCGTGGTGTAGTGGTTACCATGCTAACTTCATATACGCAAGGTCGCGGGTTCAAACCCGGCGGAGGACGACGGATTTTTTCGGGTGTAAAAATCCTTAGCTTGGCTTCCTTTGAAAGGGAAGTAGATTTACGGCACGTAAAAGGACCTCAAGCGTGATAGAGAGGCCTCTGAGCAAAATTAAGCGGTCTTTCACGCCCAATTTAGAGTGAGACGCTGAGAGCCATAGTAGTTAAAGAGCGCCCATAATAACACATTTACATGCATGTGTTTTGATGGTTGCATATGCAGCAAGGCTCATGTTGCCCTTCTTGTTTTACCATCTCTCTCTTGTGGTTTACCGGGAAACATTCGAGTCAGTTGAGGAATTTAATGCCATGCAGGCATGTTGCCATGGTAGCTCAGTGGTAGAGCAAGCAGCTAGAGATAGGAAGATCCGTGGTTCTTGTGTGAGACACAATTAAATCAATACTAACTGACCTAATAGTGCCGGTCCCGCGCTCGCCAAGGCGTCTCGCTTTGGTGCTTCGTAGCGCAGGGGATCGTGGGTTCGAGTCCCACCTTGGGCATGGGTGTAAAAGAAGAAAACAGCAATTCAGTAATCATACAGCAAACAAAGTAAACAAATTAGGTCAATAAAAACAGGGTTTACAGCGCCGGAGTCCCGACCAGACTCCGGAACTGTATTTAAAAAAAATAAATAAAAACATTGTAGGCTATACTATGAATCCTGGGTTTGAAAGTGCCATTGGGGTTGTCATCTCAAAATAATTTGAGATCACCATGTGGTTTACCGGGAAACATACGAGTGAGTTCAAACATGTTGCAGGCATGTTAGCTCAGTGGTAGACCAAGCGGCTAGCGACCAGAAAATCCGTGGTTCAAATCAATTTCAGTCTATCCAACTTCTGTTAATGTTAATGTTGATTGCCACGATGTATGGTAATGATCTTTTGTAACACTAGTTTGTAAAGGAAGTCACGTGAATGGAAGACAGCGCATTGTTTGGATTATTGATTAATGTAATAGATAAATAAAAGAGTTAAGCAGTACGAGCAGTATTGGTCGCGACTGTCCGAAGTCTGAAGTGTTGGCTGAACATGTTCAGTGCTCGCTAAGCGACAGTTTAAACAAAGAAACACGTAGTAAATTGTTCATTTCCCGTTCGCTGTAAAATGGAACAATGAATAGCTAAATAACGCGGCTGAATAATGCATGAGAAAACGTTCGTAGCAGGTCCGTCCGTATTTGTGCACTGCAAGTATCAACTGAGAAACACACGACGTATGTAAATGTCTGTCTGTCTATGCCTGCTAGCACGAATGGGATTCCTGCTTCTTCATAAAGTATTACTGCTAGCGATCAATTTCAGAGCTGTGCGGAAATTATCACATACACAAACACAATTCTACGTAACAGAATCTGATGTGTCCCATTCACATGACTTTCTCTACTTCTGTGTAACAAATTATTGTTAGTAAGCTTATTCTTCTATTTACTTTAAGCTAATCGAGAAAAAATTAGCAGAAATAGTCTTATTACTTGCTTCCTTGTAAGAAGAAGCGAAATATGGGAATATTATAGGTTAAAGTAAAGTCAAAAGTTGGTTACTAGGTGATTGAAGTTCATTTTTTTGTATGGACACGAGTTAACAAATTCCTGTATGAGAAAAGTACAAGTTTTTCAAAGCTGAAACCAAAAACAAGGAATATCTCAAAAAACGACCAACTCCTCGAAAAAATGTATATAAAATAAATTGTTTGTTTTAATGTGCTCTACATTTTTGTGTACTAAGTTTTTGTCCTTTTCTTACGGTTTAGCAGCTATGCAAAATTTCTCCAGGATAAAGTAGTCTTCAGAGGCTATTCCCAGAAAATTCAAGATAAAGATTTTATTTGTCAGGTAAATATCGATAATATGCGATATTTTAATGAAAATTGTTAGAGCCATTTTTGAGAAAATAAAATTTTTCGAAACAAAACATTTATTTCTGATGAAATCTCGGTATCGGATTTTTGGGTGCATTACAATACCTTTTCTATACACTATGTACATAGTACGCGTAGAGAAAGTAAAACATATTGTGTTCCATTCTCATGACTTTCTCTAGCTGTTCCGCAAACAAACCTTTTATTCAAAAAATTAATCTTTTATCTACATCATGCTCATCAGGATAAACATAGGCAGAATTAATTTTGTTTCTTGGTTCCTTGTAAGTATAAAGGGAACAAGGGAATGCACAAGCTAAAGCGATTAGTCAAGTCTTTTTAAAGCCGGTCGCTATGTGAAACAACTGAAATTCCTATCTCTCTGTTAGGAGTGGCCAAGTGCTTAGACCACTCGACTCTCACCTAGACGGCCGGGGTTCGATCCCAAGCGACCGCATGTGAGATTTGTGGTGGACAAAACGGCGCTGGGGCGGGTTTTCTCCGGGTACTCCGGTTTCCCCCACCACCGCATTCCACCGGTGCTCCATTATCATTCATGTATCCTCAGTGTCACCGCCTGCGGTGCCATTAGTAGTTAAAGCGGGTGTTTAACACTACAAAAAAAAAAACGAGAAAGGAGAAGAAAGTTTGTCTTCTCGTTTCACAAAAGCTTAAGACGCTCGAAATATCTGGAAAAAACAATGTTCACGACATAAATTGTGTGTTTTAATGAGATCTTCCTTTTTACGGTTTGCCAGTTATGAAAGTCATCCAACATGAAGAGGTCTTCAGAGACTATTGCCAGAAAAGTCAAGATACACATTTCGTTAAACATAAGATATTTTAATTAACATTGTTAGTGCTATTGTTTCATGTAAAGGGTAATTGAAGTGGAGGTATTTTCATGGAAAATATTCGTGTCTCATTTCATTTGTCATGAAAATATTTTAAATCTATGGTATTTTAATCCAAATCGTTAGTGCTATTTTTGGGAAAATCAAAATTTTCTTAAAATGTTCCAGGTAAAGGATAGTTGGGGATATGGGGGATTTTCTTGAAAATCTTCGTGTCGCATTCTTGGAAGATACTGAACTTAAATACCAAGTTTGGTATATAATGGACATTTCGTTTTTGAGCTACGCTGCTTACAGGCACACTCACGGGCATTCTTCTAAATTTTGTTTCTTTCTTTATTTCTTTCTTTTCTTTTTAGGGGGAGAATTTAACAAAAAACCTCTAAACATATCGTCTTTTTGGGTGGAATACAACACCTGTTCTATGTACTATGTACATTATACATAGAACGTTGTATTAGACAAACTAAAAAGGGCACATCTTAGAATAACGATCTAGCATTTAATTTATATATCCTTGAATTTTCACGGATAACACATAGGGAAATAATGACTGTGTTGGGTAATCTAAGATCCACTTTGGGCAAAATAAAATCAATTTGTCAACATTTCTTTCAACAAAATATAATTCTGTGCATCCTGTGGTTAAAGATAAAACATTGACCTGGGTTTTTACTTTCTCTACACGTATTAAGTATATAGCATATGGAGAAGGTATTGCATTCCAACCATGGTTTCGGCCCCTCTGAATGCAAAAAAAAAAAATAGAAAAAGGTCCGTGTGTGCATGTGTGTGTCTGTAGACAGCATAGCTCAAAACGAAAAGACCTTTGAAACCAAACTTGGTATTTAAGTTTGGTATCTTCCAAGGATACGACACGAAGATTGTAAAGAAAACCCCCACCCCCAACTACCCTTTACATGGAAAAATTTTCGAAAATTTTAATTTTCTGAAAAATGGCTCGATCGATTTTGATTCAAATATTATATCGTACATTAACCTTGTATATCTTGAATTTTCTGGGAATACCCTTTGAAGACTACTTTATTCTGGATGAATTTACGGAATTTTGCATAACTGCTAAACCGTAAAAGCTTACAATTTATGTTATATACAATTTTTTCGTGGAGATGATAGTTTTGAGATATTCCTTGATATTGGTTTCAGCTTTAAAAAACGTATACTTTTCTCATACAGGAATTTTTCAAGTCCTGTCCATACAAAAAAAGGAACTTCAGTCACATAGCAACCAGCTGTTGACTATCACTTTAACCTATGTTACTCCCTTATTTCCCTTTCACTTACAAGGAAGAATGTAATAAGACTATTTCTGCTAATTTTTTCTCAATTAGCTCTTGAAGTAAATAGAAGCAAAAGCTTTCTAACAATAATTTGTTGCAGAGATGTAGAGAAAGTCGTGTGAATGGATCACATGAGATATTTTATTATCATTTTTATATACCTAGTAATTTATGCACAAATTCTTTTAAATACAGTGGAGTCCATGTCTGTAATATTTGTTAACAAAAAAATATTTGTTATTTAAATTTGGTGATATAGAATTGATTCAGGTATTTCTGTAGCCAAGTTCAGATCTATAATATGTATTTTACAAACAGATGAGGGAGTTAGTTCCGTATTCCAGATCAGCACGGTGACACATTCCAAAGGTGTACAAACTCATCAGAGGCAATATATATGCAAGGAAATAAATAACTAAAGAAAGAAAGAAAGAAAGTGAATTTTAAAAAATCGGCGATTTTGCATTTATATAGCATCTTAGTATAATTTTAGCATTTTTAGTCAATTTCGCATTTTATCGTATTTTTAAAACACATTAAAATGTGACTTAGATGACGTGAAAAATGAAAATACAAGACATTTCGCGCTATATCGCATCACCACCCCTAGTGATCGGTTATTTTATACTCTCGTGAATTGTTTTACTGAGTAATTAACCAGTTTTGTGACCATTACTAAATAACTAGTTACTTTTTGTTTCCTTTACTTCTGTAACCGGTATTGTAGCTTGTTATCTTCCGTCGCCGTTACTGTGTAACTATTTATTTTTGTAACTGCTACTGACTAACTACTTGTTTTAACCATTAATATGTAATGAATTCATTCTGTTCGTGATTTTTTAAACCGTTTCTAAATAGCTATTAATTTACCTCGGCCATTTTTGCAAGCATTACTGAGTAATCTGTTACAGAACAGTTGTTTGTTACAGTTGCTGTTGTACCTGACTTGTTTTGGTAACCGTACTCAGTCACGAATTAGTGATTTTTATTAACTATTATTGACTAAATATTTGTATTTATTACCTTTATTGAGTAACTAGTTGATTTTATAATATTTACTGTCTAATTGCTTAATTTTGTAACCGTTACTGTGCAACTAGTTATTTTCTGTTCGGCATACTCCTGTTGCCGTTACTGAACTAGTTACCTTTCCTCCTCTTCATTTTATCGGTTAATATATTAACTAATTATTTTTTAACTGTTACTGAATAATTTTTTTTGGCTTCATCATTTTTGAAACTGTTACTGACTATCCAGCTACTTTTTATCACAGTTATTTTTGTAAATGTTACTGTTTTTAACAGTTATTAAGTTAACACCGTGACTTTTGTAACCGTTGTTAAGAAGGTTTTTTTAGGCTCCGTAACTTTGAGCAATACACTTTTTGTATCTAGTATTAACTTTTTATCTGTCTCTGCAACTTTTGCAAACGTTATTTGGTAAGTAGCTACTTTCAAACCCCGTTGCTTTTGTAACGGTCGTTTTATACCATGTGCGAGTTGCTGTAAACTGCAAAGACCGCAGTTTCGCTTTTTCTGAAACATAACGTATCGTTTAGAGCTGCACGTGAAAAGAAAACACAGCAAGATATATTTAGCTACACAATAAACACATATATTTTTCATGTTTCTGCTCACTTTGCGGTAGGGTCTTTGTTGGGCTTTACCCGCCCTTGGAGCCGTGTTTTTTAATTACGAGTATTTATAGCGTCTACATAAAATGTTCCGAGAAGTAACAGCTCTTCCTTCAGGTCAGGGCTTCTTAAACATTTTATGTCATGTACTTCTGAGAACAGAGAGGAAAAAGATCTGAGTGTTTCATTCACATGACTTTCTCTAATTGTTCTATAAAAAACTACGAAGGCCTTTTTATTTAACCTCCAATAGGCTATAAATAAAAGACAACTTCATAGAAAACAGTTAAGGATGTTAAAATAATGTTTAAAAGCCATATCGCGGACCACTGGGACAAACAGTGGAAATCTACGCCCTCAAAACTGCAAATGGTTAGGAAATCTATTACAGAACCGGCAAAATCACACCTTAAATTCCGAATAAAACAAAAAGCCCTACTCACCAGGTTGCACATCGGCCACTTCAACCTCAGCCATGTTATCTGATGAAGAAAACAAACCGAGATGTTCAGCTCGAGAAGTCGTGTCAACACCACCTTATCCTCGAGTGTCCTCCTTTACTCAACGACACAAGGAACTTGAACCTCAAGAGTGATCTGTATTCCATCTTTAGCACCACCTTATCCTCGAGTGTCCTGCTTTACTCAACGACACAAGGAACTTGAACCTCAAGAGAGACCTGTATTCCATCTTTAGCACCACCTTATCCTCGAGTGTCCTGCTTTACTCAACGACACAAGGAACTTGAACCTCAAGAGAGATCTGTATTCCATCTTTAGCACCACCTTATCATCGAGTGTCCTGCTTTACTCAACGACACAAGGAACTTCAACCTCAAGAGAGACCTGTATTCCATCTTTAGCACCACCTTATCATCGAATGTCCTGCTTTACTCAACGACACAAGGAACTTCAACCTCAAGAGAGATCTGTATTCCATCTTTAGCACCACCTTATCCTCGAGTGTCCTGCTTTACTCAACGACACAAGGAACTTGAACCTCAAGAGAGATCTGTATTCCATCTTTAGCACCACCTTATCCTCGAGTGTCCTACTTTACTCAACGACACAAGGAACTTGAACCTCAAGAGATAACTGTATTCCATCTTTAGCACCACCTTATCCTCGAGTGTCCTGCTTTACTCAACGACACAAGCAACTTGAACCTCAAGAGAGATCTGTATTCCATCTTTAGCACCACCTTATCCTCGAGTGCCCTCCTTTACTCAACGACACAAGGAACTTGAACCTCAAGAGAGATCTGTATTCCATCTTTAGCACCACCCAAGTTATCAAGTTAATGGATATATCACAAATGTTGTCTAATGTGGTTTAATTGTTATAACCACAGTTTGATACTATTATAATTGTTTACCAATTTACATGGACTATGTTTTACTGTCACCAAAGTTCAAATAGTTACGTTTATCACCACAGTTTTAATATATTTGTATTACATTTTGTATATACATTGATCTTGATATGTAAGAATATTGTAGTCATTGATGACCTTTGTTGCTGTAAAGTGACCTTAAATAAATAAATAAATAAATAAATAAATAAATTACTAAACGTTTTGATTACTTATGGTTACTTTTCAACATAATCACCGAAAAGATTGAGACATTTATCGTACCTGTGTACAAGCTTTGTAATACCAACTTCAAAAAATGTTGCCGCCAATGATGCAGCTCGGAACCACTATCAATACAGCTGTTTATTGTGAAACTTTACGACGTTTGCGGAGAGCCATTCAAAACAAACGAAGAGGAATTCTGACTTCAGGAATTGTGTTGATCCATGACAACGCTCGTCCACACACTACTGGCACAACCCATCGGCTCCTTGAACAATTTCAATGGGATATTTTCGATCATCCGCCGACCTGGCACCCAGCGACTTTCACCTGAGCTGAAGACGTGGCTAGGAGGGCAGCACTATCAAACCAAAGATCTTCAAAAGAACGTCAATACTCATTTGAAATCATTGGTGGCAACATTTTCTGAATCGAGCATTAAAAAGCTTGTGCACAGGTACGATAAATGTTTCAACTTTTCGGTGATTATGTTGAAAAGTAACCACAAGTGTACATAACTTTTAGTAATAGAAACATTTTTATATGAATTTGTCTTTTATTTATAGCTCATAGGAGGTTGAAAAATAAACGGCCCTGGTATTACGATAAAAGCTTATTCTTCCATCTGCTTCATGCTAATCGAGATAAAATTAGCAGAAAAGGCTTACTATTTAGTTCCTTGCAAGTAGTAGGGAAATAGTCGCCCTCCATGGTGTAATGGTTATCATATACCTGAGGTCGCGTGTTCAAACCCGGCGGAGGACGAAGGAAAAAAATCCTTAGCATAGCTTTCTTCGGAAGGGAAGTAAAGCTGTTGGTCCCGTGTCATTGATTTACGGAATATAAAAGAGTCTTAATCATGATAAAGAGGCCTCTGAGCAAACTTAACCGGTCTTTTACGCCCAATATAGAATGAGACGCTGAAAACCACAGCAGTTAAAGAGCGTCTATAAATAAAATTCCGTTTCCATTTCCAGAAGGAAAATAAGTGAGTACCATAGGCTAAAGCGATATAGTCACATTTTTAAAAGCTAGTTGTGATGTGAAATTCAGAGCAGTAAAAAAGAAAGGGTCAGATACAGCTTTTATGGGGCCTGAACCTTAGGTATAACCAAATCAATGCTTAAAAATCTGGTTTATTACATTCACATGACTTTTTCTACATCGCTATAACAAATTATTGTTAAAAAGGTTATTCTTCTATCCACTTTATGATAATCGAGATAAACATTAGCAAAAATTATCTTAATTATTTGCTTTCCTGTAAGCAGAAGGGAAATAAGGGAATACACTAGGCTAAAAAGATAGTAAAATCTTTTAAAAGTTGGTTGCTGGGCAAGGAGTAAAACAAAAGAGCCATATTCCAATTTGAGAAACGTTTTTTAAGTATTTTAAAATTCAATAAGAAGGAATATCTAGGAAATGGTTAACTAAAAAAAGGAAGTATATGATATAAATTATGAGGTTTAATGAGATCTACAATTTTTGTTTTTGTATATCTCTTACAGTTTAGTAGTCATGAAAAAGTCATCCTGAATGAAAAAATCTTCACTGGCTATTCGCAGAAAATTCAAGATCCACATTTTCCCTGTAAATATTGTATTTCAATTAAAATCTTTAGAGCCATCAACATTTTCGAACTTTTTTTTTTTTTTTTTCATGTAAAGGGTAGTTTGGGGTGCGGGGATTTCCCATAAAATCTTTGTGCCCCTTCCTTGAAAGATATCAAACTAAATACCAAGTTTGGTATTTAATGGTCTTTTAGTTTTTGAGTAATGCTGCCCACAGAAACACGAGACGTTTTTCTAAAAATGCTTTTTTTTTTGTACTCAGGCTACCTCGAAACATATATTTCCGGGAAAATTTCAATATTGAATTTTTGGGTGCAATACAATACCTTCTCTGCACACTATATACATTGTACATGCATACCCAATAGGGGGGATGTTGCGACCCCCGGTGCGGCCGCTGCGGACCCCGAGCACCCGTGGTACTTCTGACGTTACTAGAAGTAGTGGGACCGAATATCGGAGCTCTGTTTGGATTGGGTTGGACTCGACGTGGCAGTGGGAGATTGGGTATATCTGGGCGGCGTTGTAAGACACATAAATGTCCTCCGGCACTAGCCTGGGAAGTTAGTAGATCTAAGCTGGTAATGGTTTTCTGTAGTCTTCACCTCGGGGTTGACGCGCGTACGCACTTCCGTCCCTGTATAAAAACATTTCAGTACTTGTACGCAGGGGAGTTCAGTGTATAAAACAGATACTGGCCTAATGGAAAAAATCCATTGATTTGTCCCTGGGTTGGCATGCATCCCTGAATAGTCAGGTTATACACGCTTGCTTCAGTTCGTATAAAGAAAGTAAAAACCCACGCAATTGTCCCTGAGAGGGCACGCATCCCTGAATAGCCAGGTTATACACGTTTGCTTCAGTTCGTATAAAGAAAGTAAAAACCCACGCATTTTTCCCTGAGAGGGCATGCATCCCTAAATAGCCAGGTTATACACGTTTGCTTCAGTACGTGTAGAGAAAGTAAAAACCCACGCACTTGTCCCTGAGAGGGCACGCATCCCTGAATAGCCAGGTTATACACGTTTGCTTCAGCTCGTATAAAGAAAGTAAAAACCCACGCATTTTTCCCTGAGAGGGCATGCATCCCTAAATAGCCAGGTTATACACGTTTGCTTCAGTACGTGTAGAGAAAGTAAAAACCCACGCACTTGTCCCTGAGAGGGCACGCATCCCTGAATAGCCAGGTTATACACGTTTGCTTCAGCTCGTATAAAGAAAGTGAAAACCCACGCACTTGTCCCTGAGAGGGCACGCATCCCTGAATAGCCAGATTATACACGCTTGCTTCAGTTCGTATAAAGAAAGTAAAAACCCACGCACTTGTCCCTGAGAGGGCACGCATCCCTGAATAGCCAGATTATACACGCTTGCTTCGGTCCGTATAAAGAAAGTAAAACCCACGCACTTGTCCCTGAGTTGTCACGCATCCCAGAGTAGTGAGGTTATACACGTTTGCTTCAGTACGTGTAGAGAAAGTAAAAACCCACGCACTTGTCCCTGAGAGGGCACGCATCCCTGAATAGCCAGGTTATACACGTTTGCTTCAGCTCGTATAAAGAAAGTGAAAACCCACGCACTTGTCCCTGAGAGGGCACGCATCCCTGAATAGCCAGATTATACACGCTTGCTTCAGTTCGTATAAAGAAAGTAAAAACCCACGCACTTGTCCCTGAGAGGGCACGCATCCCTGAATAGCCAGATTATACACGCTTGCTTCGGTCCGTATAAAGAAAGTAAAACCCACGCACTTGTCCCTGAGTTGTCACGCATCCCAGAGTAGTGAGGTTATACACGTTTGCTTCAGTTCGTATAAAGAAAGTAAAAACCCACGCACTTGTCCCTGAGAGGGCATGCATCCCTAAATAGCCAGGTTATACACGCTTGCTTCAGTTCGTATAAAGAAAGTAAAAACCCACGCACTTGTCCCTGAGAGGGCACACATCCCTGAATAGCCAGGTTATACACGTTTGCTTCAGTTCGTATAAAGAAAGTAAAAACCCACGCACTTGTCCCTGAGAGGGCACGCATCCCTGAATAGCCAGGTTAAACACGTTTGCTTCAGCTCGTATAAAGAAAGTAAAAAACCCACGCATTTTTCCCTGAGAGGGCATGCATCCCTAAATAGCCAGGTTATACACGTTTGCTTCAGTACGTGTAGAGAAAGTAAAAACCCACGCACTTGTCCCTGAGAGGGCACGCATCCCTGAATAGCCAGGTTATAAACGTTTGCTTCAGTTCGTATAAAGAAAGTGAAAACCCACGCACTTGTCCCTGAGAGGGCACGCATCCCTGAATAGCCAGATTATACACGCTTGCTTCAGTTCGTATAAAGAAAGTAAAAACCCACGCACTTGTCCCTGAGAGGGCACGCATCCCTGAATAGCCAGATTATACACGCTTGCTTCGGTCCGTATAAAGAAAGTAAAAACCACGCACTTGTCCCTGAGTTGTCACGCATCCCAGAGTAGTGAGGTTATACACGCTTGCTTCGGTCCGTATAAAGAAAGTAAAACCCACGCACTTGTCCCTGAGTTGTCACGCATCCCAGAGTAGTGAGGTTATACACGTTTGCTTCAGTTCGTATAAAGAAAGTAAAAACCCACGCACTTGTCCCTGAGAGGGCACGCATCCCTGAATAGCCAGGTTATACACGCTTGCTTTATTTCGTGTAGAGAAAGTAAAAAGTTGTCGAGTTATCGAGAGCCCAGTTATCGGGATTCCACTGTATCGAATTTTTGGATGTTAAGCAATATGCTCTCTACCTTCTATATGTGCGGCAGTGAAGGTAAAAAAGCTGGAAGGGTTACTAGCCTTATTATATTATGAAGCAGTGGGTATATTTTTTCTCGCCCCGTGTCCGCTTATCTGAAAGTACAACCCTTGGCTTTTACATTTCACCCTTGTGACGGTGTATTTTCCATTCAGAGTTTGAAACATTTCTGTCGAAAAGGAAAAGCCCTTTGGTGACGGGGATAATAGCCCCTCATGGGGGAGACCTGTTGAGCGATAAAGAGTCGCCGCTGATGTAAGTGGAAATGAAAAAGAAGGAACAGATTCACGTTTATGAATGGCTCGCTCCTACACTTTTCTCTATTTAGTTGGATCATATCACGTGGACGCTTTCATTCCCTGCCTCTCTGACGAGAGAGCCCCCCCCCCCACTAGTTTATATACAGCGTGACCCAATCTGTTACTTACTCTTCAACATTCTTAAAACATAAACTATGAAGGAAGTTTGGTGTGGTAAATTCCTATCAAAGAATAGACTTTTTGTTGCGGCTCTATGGTTGGTAAGCTTGGTAGGATCGTATAAACATTTCAACAATGTATTATCCTTGCAAATAGATGAGTCGCAAGGAGCAGTTGGCAGGCTGAGGGCAGCCCGACGGTGGGTTAGTCATGTTCCTATTCTCGCAAGAATTTCACCACGTTCTGACGGGAATGTGAGGTTTGCAGGACGGTGGGTGAAAATGAGGCTGTGACAGGAGGTAGCAGTTGTGCTCTTCAACGGTTGTCAGTCATGGTGCAATGCCCTTGTGCACCGCTGTTAGTTTACAGAATCTTTATTTTGGGGTTGGAATTTTGAAGTCCAATCAACTCTTGAAGGATTGTAAGGAACTTAGTCGTAGCAGATGTTGGGAAATAGACGTGAGCAGTCAGGTTGCGCAATACAATTAGTGGGGAGAAGAGGCGGAGACTGAAAGCGATAGCCACGAATCATACTACCCCCCACCTCATGTTACTGGTGGCGAACACTGGAATGTTCGAGTACAGTGGTGGGTTAAACGAACATATTCAGTCATCGATGCCCCGTTACAACAATGCTAACATTACTCTAGGTGAGAGATAATAAATCCGATAACTATTGTCTAGTGATTATGAGATAAATGGAACGTCTACATAAATGTTCACTGTTTATATCATTACGTGACGGACTGTGCCATGTACCTGATCCGCGCAATTCCCCATGACCCCTCCGTAGTCTATATTTGTTAGACAACAACAATACTAGCGGTAGCCTGACTAGAAACGAGCTATAGAGCGTGCACTTCATTGTTGATAGCCGTGTGATTTGGCCAATATTCGACTGTAATTGAAAATGGAGAACATCGAAATTCGTGTTGTTATTAAACATTTTCATTTGAAGGATTGGATGAAGTTCACGCTGTCTCTGCACCATCATTGAAGACACTTACGGATTAATGGATTTAAACATGGTCGGACGCGCTCCGGACGTCCAATTGAAGTAACCGACAAGGAAACCATCCTCAAAACCCATGAAATGGTAATGCAAGACTCCCGAATAAATAAAAATTCGTTAGATTGCTGAGGCTATAGGCATCTCAATTGAGCGAGTGCATAATATCCTGCACACTTTCACATTCTTAAAATATAAACTATGAAGGTACTTGGATAAGTGCCGTAAATTTCCATGAAAGAATCGAATATTTTATTTACGGTTCCACGGTTGGTAAGGTTGATTATTCAACGCATCGTATAAACATTTCAACAATGTACATTAAGATTGAAAATGTCGGCGATGGTGCTCAGTGCAGCGTGGCAATGAAAAAGGATGCTTTTTGTGACTATCTCTGTCCCCCAAACTCGGGTGCTTGCCCAGGTGAGGATCACCCTTAGCAGAGGTGTTGGCTAAAGCAATACTTTGAAAACACTTATTTTGAGGCTCCCTGAATAAAAAAAAACAAAAAAAAAAAAATCTGATGAGTTACACTCACTTGATTTTCTCTAGTTGCTCTAAAAACAAACCTCTTACAAAAGATAATTCTTCTTTCAACACAATGCTAATCGAGATAAACAGCAGAATGTTATTATTATTTAGTTCCTTATAAGTAGGAGGGAACTAAGGTAATGCACTAGGCTAAAGTGATAGTCAACAGTTTTAAAAGCTGTCGTTATGCGATTGTCATTGCAAATCGCTTCTTTGCTAGTCCAGGAGTAGAACAAAAGAAAAACGGACACTTCCTGTCTCAGAAAAGCATAATACTTTATATTAACTGAAACCAATAACAAGGAATATCTCGAAAACTGTTACCTCCACAACAAAAACATATAGGACATAAATTATATATTTTGACGAGATCTACATTTTGTGTGCAGTAAATTTTTGTCTATCTCGTACGGTTCAGCAATTAAGTAAAATTCGGCAAGATTCATTCAAAATAAAGTAGTCTTCAGAGGCTATTCCCAGAAAATTGAAGATATACATTTTATTTGTCATGTAAATATATTTAATTTACAGTATGTTAATCAAAATCGTTTGAGCCATTTTTGAGAAAATCAAAATTTTCGAAAATTTTTCCGTGTAAAGGGTAGTTGGGGGTGGGCATCTTTGAAAGATACTGAACTTAAATACCAAGTTTGGTATTTAACGGACTTTTCGTTTTTGAACTGTGCTGTCCACAGACACCCACACAGACACACACGCAAACACAGACACACACGCACGCACAGACACGCACCCACACAGACACACACGCACACGGACATTTTTTCTAAAAATGCTCTTTACTTTCTCTACACGTACTATGTACATAGTGTATAGAGAAGGTATTGCATTTCACCCAAAATTTTGATTGCGAGATTTCACCGGAAATACATATTTTGGGTCCCCCTGAATCCAAAAAAAAGCATTTTTAGAAAAATTCCCGTGTGTGCGTGTGCATCTGTGTGTGTCTGTGGACAACATACCTCAAAAACAAAAAGACCGCTTAATACCAATATTGGTATTTAAGTATCTATTCAGTATCTTCCAAGGATGCGTATGAAGATTTTGAAGAACATCCCCCACCCCCAACTACCCTTTACATGGAACTCTTTTCGAAAATTTTGATTTTCTTAAAAATGGCTCTAACGATTTTGTTTAAAATATTGTATATTAAAGATATTTACATGGCAAATAAAATGTATATCTTGAATTTTGTGGGAATAGCCTCTGAAGACTACCTTATTCTGGAAGAATTTCACGGAATTTTGCATAACTGCTAAACCGTAAGAGATGGACAAACATTTAACCCACAAAAAATGTAGAGCACTTTAAAATACACAATTTATGTTATATACATTTTTTTCGTGGTGTTGATCGTTTTTTAAATATTTCTTGTTTTTGGTTTCAGCTTGGAAAAACATATTTTACTCATACAGGAATTTGTCAACTCGTGTCCATACAAACAAAGGAACTTCAGTCACAAAGCAACCAGCTTTTGACTATCACTTTAACCTATGGTACTCCCTTATTTCGCTTCTAATTACAAGGAAGCAAGTAATAAGACTATTTTTGGTATGAAGTAAATAGAAGCATAAGATTTTTAACAATAATTTGTTGCAGAGATGTAGAGAAAGACATATGAATGGAACACATAAGATTTTTGTCTATTCTATTTTGCGTCGCTTTATCAGCTTTGTCATATATCGACAAAGACGGAACTCTTCGTAAATACTAGGGTTGGCTGATATGTCCCGGGTCTCTCAATAAAAACAGCATTTAAATAATTGCTTTATTTCTCAACAGAAAGCCTAATACATTTATCATATCGGTGTTCTAATTTAGTTAAGCGCGATTTATCAAGCTCCTCGAAATAACTGTTTACCGCATCAATGACCTCCTCGTTGCTGTGAAATCTTCGTCGTCCAAGAAATCTTTTGATATTTGGGAACAGGTGATAGTCACTGGGTGCTAGATCTGCCGAATAGGGTAGATGTTCAAGCAATTCCAACTTTAATTCACACATTTTTCCCATTGGAATGACTGAACAATGGGCCGGAGCTTTGTCGTGATGAAACAAGATTTATTTATTTATTTTTGCTAAATGAGATATTTTCTTTTCACCTCATCACTCAAACGTTGCAGTAAGCTTGCGTAGTAGTCACCATGATACTTTTACCTTTTCCCAAGTCATCAATAGAAATAATTCCCTGTGCATCCCAGAAAACACTTGCCATAACCTTGTTAGCTGACAAAATTCACTTTGTCTTTTTTGAGTTGGTTCACCTGGCACAATCCACTGTTTTGACTGTGATTTACTCTCTGGAATGTAATGATGTATCAAAGTTTCATCCCTGTTAATAAGCCGTTTCAAAAATTCACTGCGATTTTTACGGTAGAGCTCTACATTCTTAACAGAAACAGTTTTTCTTTGCAACTTTTGATTAGGTGTCAACAAACGCGGCACCCATCTGGCACAGACCTTGTAAAAGTCCAAAACTTTATTTAAAATATTACCTGCACATACTTGTGATATGTTTACAGCCTCTGCTATCTCAAACAACTTTAATCTGCGGTTTTCCAGTACTAAACGATGAATTTTTTCAATGATCTCTGGAGTTGTCACTTCTACAGGGCGTCCAGAGCGAGGCTCATCACTAGTGCTCGTACGTCCCATTTTAAACTCTGCAACCCACCTTTTAATCATTGAATATGAAGGAGCAGAGTCTTTCAATGTACTGTTCATTTCCTCCTTGATTTCTTTAGGCGTTAAGCCTTTCAAATGGAAATATTTAATCGCTAATATTTAATTCTCTATTTTCGTGAAAACTCTAAGTCTTGTTTAATATGCTATTGACCTGCAACAATGGATACAAGCTAGTATAGAGTTAAATTATACGATGCTACCGTCTAACTGGCCTAGTGGCGCCATATCTGTGTAAGGCCCAGGACTCATCAGCCGACCCTCGTATACCTCGTTGACGGTATTCGGTGGAGAGTAGCCTTTTAAGGTCTTATCCCCGAACCATACTACTTTAGCTTCCCGCCAAGCAGATAGTATTGTCCAGTCTAGCTGTTCTACCATCCGTAGTCAGATGGCAAAATGCAGCTAGACTTTAAGGCCTGATCTCCACACACTAAACAGTTATCTCAGCAGCAAGCAGATGGGGCTAGCTTCCGTCCTGTGCCGCAGTCACCCTAGAAGACACTTACATCCCTGAATGTGACCATTTGAGATGAAATGAAAGGACAGGGGAACAGAATCCTCTCCAGCATTCGCCTATTCTGTTTAACGCCCGCTTTGGATGACCGCAGATGGCACTGGTGAAGCATGGAATGAAGACGGAGCACCGCCTGCTGCAGGAGCACATACCACATGCTCCCAAATTATATATGTTTTAGGGTCACCTGTATCCAAAAAAAGCATTTTCAAAAAAAGGTGCGTGTGTCTGTGAACACGATAACTCAAAAACGAAAAGTCAGTAAAATACCAAAGTTGGTATTTAAGTTTAGAATCTTCCAGGGATGCGACACGAAGATTTTCAAGAACCCCCCCCCCCCAACAACCCTTTACGTGGAACTTTTTTCGAAAAATATGATTTTCTTAAAAATGGATCTAACGATTTTGATTATAAAATCATATATTAAAGATATTTGCCTCACAAATAAAATGTATATCTTGAATTTTCTGAGAATAACCTCTGAAGACTCTTTATTCTGGACGAATTTTACGGAATATTGCATAACTGCTAAACCGTAAGAGATGGAAAAAACTTTCCATACAAAAAATGTAGAGCACTTTAAAACACACAATTTATGTTATATCCTTTTTTTCATGGAGTTGATCGTTTTTTTTTTTTTTTTAGATATTCCTTGTTTTTGGTTTCAACTTTGAAAAACATACTTTTCTCATACAGGAATTTATCAACTCCTGTCCATACAAACAAAGGAACTTCAGTCACAAAGCAACCAACTTTTGACTATCACTTTAATCTATGGTAATCCCTTATTTCGCTTCTTCTTACAAGGAAGCAAGTAATAGGACTATTTCTGCTGATTGTGTCTCGATTAGTACGAAGTAAATAGAAACATAAGCTTTTTAACAATAATTTGTTGCAGAGACGTAGAGAAAGTCATGTGAATGGAATACATAAGATTTTTTAATATATTAGCCTCACCCACAAACCCCTGAGATAAATGTAATTAGGAAATTAGGTGTGGAACCTTCAAGATCGCCGGAGCTGAGGACACTGCAGGTACGAGACGCCGATCCCGCGACCCTGCGATGGGGGGGGGGGGTGGAGAAGTCGGAAAAAACTCGCCCCTGCGCCGTTTTGTCCAGCACAAATCCCATATGCTGTTGCCTGGGATCCAACTCGGGCCGCCTCGGTGAGAGGCGACTGGTCTAACTACTCAGCCACGGCGCGGCTCAGCATTCGCGTAAGTCCCCCGAAAAACCCACGACTGAGCCGCGAGGAACCGGTACCACGACCTCAACAAACGCCAGTCCCAAACGAACTATACACCAAGTAGATAAAGTAAAAAGGGATAATTGTTAGAATTAGAGACCAGTTTATAATTAACAACTGATGAAATTACTTTCCTCCATGGTTACAGGCTATATGTATTTTCCAAAAAGATTAACTTGGTGATCAGGGAGTGGAGGATCTTCATATCCATCAGCTTACCTCTGTTTCGTTTTATGCGTACATCTTACGGATTTTGGTAAAGCTTTACGATGGTTCGACCGCACACACGACATGCTCGCGGCACTCACGCACACACACACACACACACACACACACACAAACTGTCTTAAGACTTTTACTAGCGATCCATACTTCAAAGTGTTGAAAACATGTGAAAGTCGCCAGATTGCCGAAATTTTTACTTCTTCTTGGGATAATTGGGGTTTTAGCTTCACAGATCCCTCGGCTGCGCTTTGCGGCTTAGGGCCCTCAACGTTGGGCTACGCTTTGAAGCTAGGGCCCTAAATGTTTATAACAGACCAATAAGTAACTACGAAATGACTCTAATGACGAAATAACACAAGTGCCCACGTTGGAAGTAATGCCAAGTGGTGGAACCATCGTATACTAATAATAGGGTTTTTTTTTTTTTTTTGCGTGAATATCACGGAATTAATTCGAAATTTAAAACGCCACATGTGAAACATCGACTAGGCCGATACATATAAGTATGAATATTTTCGCAGCATCCCTGAGTAAATGATCACTCTGTATACAAAGATTATCTTGATGAAGCAAGACGGGTAGCTATCTGCTCCTGTTGCTCTTATCTTCGTCGCAGTTCCCTCCAAGACTGGATTCCCTTTTCATAAGCTCCGCTACCGATAAGATGAACAGGTGGAAAAGGGATGCTGTGTGGTGTAAACGATGCTAAAACCGTTTCCTGCAAAAGGATTCACTCAGAGCCATGGTTTTGATACTTACTTCTCTACCGCTTACCTGCAGAGGTATTGTATTTCACCTAAAAGGTTTCCGGGAAATATCTGATGCTTTTCATTCACAAGATTTTTGTACAATTCCATTAATTCCACATTTAATTATAGAAATAAGAAGGACTCAGGTGAATTGTTTATCAAGACGATCGCTTATGTTGTAATATATGCATTTCTCAATATCACGAGAGACAAAAGAAAGATGAGTTAGCAATTGAATTTAATAATTCAAATAAACAGCATCGAATTTCTCAGAAATGCTTTTTACTTTCTCTACACGTACTATGTATATAGTGTATAGAGAAGGTATTGCATTCCACCCAAAAATTCGATACAGAGATTTCTCCGGAAATACATGTTTTGGGCCCCCCTGAATCCATTTCAGCAAAACGTCCATGTGTGTACCTGTGTGTGTGTGGACAGCATAGCTCAAAAACGAAAAGACCGTTGAATACCAAACTTGGAATTTAAGTTTTGTATCTTCCAAGGATGCAACAAAAAGATTTTCGAACATTTTGATTTTCTTAAAAATGCCACTTAACGATTTTGATTAAAATATCGTATATTAAAGATATTTACCTGACAAATAAAATGTATTTCTTGAATTTTCTGAGAATAGCGTCTGAAGACTACTTTATTCTAGATCAATTTTACGGAATTTTGCATAACTGCTAAACCGTAAGAGATGGACAAAAACTTACCACACAAAAAATGTAGAGCACGTTAAAACACACAATTTATGTTATATACATTTTTTTCTTGGAGTTGATAGTTTTTTTAGATATTCCTTGTTTTTGGTTTCAGCTTTGAAAAACATACTTTTCTCATATAGGTATTTGTCAACTCCTGTCCATACAAAGGAACTTCATTCATATAGCAACCAGCTTTTGACTATCACTTTAACCTTCCCTTATTTAGCTTTTACTTACAAGGAGCAAGTAATAAGACCATTTCTGGCTTTTGTTTCTCGATTAGTATGATGTAAATAGAAGTATAAAATTTTTAACAATAATTTGTTGCAGAGATGTAGAGAGAGTCATGTGAATGGAACACATCAGATTTTTACTTTCTCTACGTACAATACATAATGCATTGTATTCCCTCAAAAATTCGATACCGAGATTTCGCGGAAATATATGCTTGAGATTCCATGAATCCGCACCAAAAATTTAGAAAAAGGTCAGTATATGTGTGCGTGGAAATGAAAAAAAAAAATGTTAAATGCCAAATTTAAATACGGTAGTACCCTTTGTTAATACTAAATAGCGCTAAATACGGTTGTACCCTTTGTTAATACTAAATAGTGCCAAATACGGTAGTACCCTTTGTTAATACTAAATAGAGCTAAATACGGTAGTATCCTTTGTTAATACTAAATAGTGCTAAATACGGTAATATCCTTTGTTAATACTAAATAGTGCTAAATACGGTAGTACCCTTTGTTAATACTAAATAGAGCTAAATACGGTAGTATCCTTTGTTAATACTGAATATCGCTAAATACGGTAGTATCCTTCGTTAATACTAAATAGTGCTAAATACGGTAGTACCCTTTGTTAATACTAAATAGCGCTAAATACGGTAGTACCCTTTGTTAACACTAAATAGCGCTAAATACGGTAGTACCCTTTGTTAATACTAAATAGTGCTAAATACGGTAGTACCCTTTGTTAATACTAAATAGTGCTAAATACGGTAGTATCCTTTGTTAATACTAAATAGAGCTAAATACGGTAGTATCCTTTGTTAATACTAAATAGTGCTAAATACGGTAGTACCCTTTGTTAATACTAAATAGTGCTAAATACGGTAGTACCCTTTGTTAATACTAAATAGAGCTAAATACGGTAGTATCCTTTGTTAATACTGAATATCGCTAAATACGGTAGTATCCTTCGTTAATACTAAATAGTGCTAAATACGGTAGTACCCTTTGTTAATACTAAATATCGCTAAATACGGTAGTACCCTTTGTTAACACTAAATAGCGCTAAATACGGTAGTACCCTTTGTTAATACTAAATAGTGCTAAATACGGTAGTATCCTTCGTTAATACTAAATAGTGCTAAATACGGTAGTACCCTTTGTTAATACTAAATAGTGCTAAATACGGTAGTATCCTTCGTTAATACTAAATAGTGCTAAATACGGTAGTACCCTTTGTTAATACTAAATAGCGCTAAATACGGTAGTACCCTTTGAAATACGGTAGTACCCTTTGTTAATACTAAATAGCGCTAAATACGGTAGTATCCTTCGTTAATACTAAATAGCGCTAAATACGGTAGTACCCTTCGTTAATACTAAATAGCGCTAAATACGGTAGTACCCTTTGTTAATACTGAATAGCGCTAAATACGGTAGTATCCTTCGTTAATACTAAATAGTGCTAAATACGGTAGTATCCTTCATTAATACTGAATATCGCTAAATACGGTAGTATCCTTCGTTAATACTAAATAGCGCTAAATACGGTAGTATCCTTCGTTAATACTAAATAGCGCTAAATACGGTAGTATCCTTCGTTAATACTAAATAGCGCTAAATACGGTAGTATCCTTCGTTAATACTGAATAGCGCTAAATACGGTAGTATCCTTCGTTAATACTGAATAGCGCTAAATACGGTAGTATTCTTCGTTAATACTAAATAGTGCTAAATACGGTAGTACCCTTTGTTAATACTAAATAGTGCTAAATACGGTAGTATCCTTTGTTAATACTGAATTTCGCTAAATACGGTAGTACCCTTTGTTAATACTGAATATCGCTAAATACGGTAGTACCCTTTATTAATATTGAATAGCGCTAAATACGGTAGTATCCTTCGTTAATACTAAATAGTGCTAAATACGGTAGTATCCTTCGTTAATACTAAATAGGGCTAAATACGGTAGTACCCTTTGTTAATGCTAAATGTCGCTAAATACGGTAGTACCCTTTGTTAATGCTAAATAGCGCTAAATACGGTAGTACCCTTTGTTAATACTAAATAGTGCTAAATACGGTAGTATCCTTCGTTAATACTAAATAGTGCTAAATACGGTAGTACCCTTTGTTAATACTAAATAGTGCTAAATACGGTAGTATCCTTCGTTAATACTAAATAGTGCTAAATACGGTAGTACCCTTTGTTAATACTAAATAGCGCTAAATACGGTAGTACCCTTTGAAATACGGTAGTACCCTTTGTTAATACTAAATAGCGCTAAATACGGTAGTATCCTTCGTTAATACTAAATAGCGCTAAATACGGTAGTACCCTTCGTTAATACTAAATAGCGCTAAATACGGTAGTACCCTTTGTTAATACTGAATAGCGCTAAATACGGTAGTATCCTTCGTTAATACTAAATAGTGCTAAATACGGTAGTATCCTTCATTAATACTGAATATCGCTAAATACGGTAGTATCCTTCGTTAATACTAAATAGCGCTAAATACGGTAGTATCCTTCGTTAATACTAAATAGCGCTAAATACGGTAGTATCCTTCGTTAATACTAAATAGCGCTAAATACGGTAGTATCCTTCGTTAATACTGAATAGCGCTAAATACGGTAGTATCCTTCGTTAATACTGAATAGCGCTAAATACGGTAGTATCCTTCGTTAATACTAAATAGTGCTAAATACGGTAGTACCCTTTGTTAATACTAAATAGTGCTAAATACGGTAGTATCCTTTGTTAATACTGAATGTCGCTAAATACGGTAGTACCCTTTGTTAATACTGAATATCGCTAAATACGGTAGTACCCTTTATTAATATTGAATAGCGCTAAATACGGTAGTATCCTTCGTTAATACTAAATAGTGCTAAATACGGTAGTATCCTTCGTTAATACTAAATAGGGCTAAATACGGTAGTACCCTTTGTTAATGCTAAATGTCGCTAAATACGGTAGTACCCTTTGTTAATGCTAAATGTCGCTAAATACGGTAGTACCCTTTGTTAATACTAAATAGTGCTAAATACGGTAGTACCCTTTGAAATACGGTAGTACCCTTTGTTAATACTAAATAGCGCTAAATACGGTAGTATCCTTCGTTAATACTAAATAGCGCTAAATACGGTAGTACCCTTCGTTAATACTAAATAGCGCTAAATACGGTAGTACCCTTTGTTAATACTGAATAGCGCTAAATACGGTAGTATCCTTCGTTAATACTAAATAGTGCTAAATACGGTAGTATCCTTCATTAATACTGAATATCGCTAAATACGGTAGTATCCTTCGTTAATACTAAATAGCGCTAAATACGGTAGTATCCTTCGTTAATACTAAATAGCGCTAAATACGGTAGTATCCTTCGTTAATACTAAATAGCGCTAAATACGGTAGTATCCTTCGTTAATACTGAATAGCGCTAAATACGGTAGTATCCTTCGTTAATACTGAATAGCGCTAAATACGGTAGTATTCTTCGTTAATACTAAATAGTGCTAAATACGGTAGTACCCTTTGTTAATACTAAATAGTGCTAAATACGGTAGTATCCTTTGTTAATACTGAATTTCGCTAAATACGGTAGTACCCTTTGTTAATACTGAATATCGCTAAATACGGTAGTACCCTTTATTAATATTGAATAGCGCTAAATACGGTAGTATCCTTCGTTAATACTAAATAGTGCTAAATACGGTAGTATCCTTCGTTAATACTAAATAGGGCTAAATACGGTAGTACCCTTTGTTAATGCTAAATGTCGCTAAATACGGTAGTACCCTTTGTTAATGCTAAATAGCGCTAAATACGGTAGTACCCTTTGTTAATACTAAATAGTGCTAAATACGGTAGTATCCTTCGTTAATACTAAATAGTGCTAAATACGGTAGTACCCTTTGTTAATACTAAATAGTGCTAAATACGGTAGTATCCTTCGTTAATACTAAATAGTGCTAAATACGGTAGTACCCTTTGTTAATACTAAATAGCGCTAAATACGGTAGTACCCTTTGAAATACGGTAGTACCCTTTGTTAATACTAAATAGCGCTAAATACGGTAGTATCCTTCGTTAATACTAAATAGCGCTAAATACGGTAGTACCCTTCGTTAATACTAAATAGCGCTAAATACGGTAGTACCCTTTGTTAATACTGAATAGCGCTAAATACGGTAGTATCCTTCGTTAATACTAAATAGTGCTAAATACGGTAGTATCCTTCATTAATACTGAATATCGCTAAATACGGTAGTATCCTTCGTTAATACTAAATAGCGCTAAATACGGTAGTATCCTTCGTTAATACTAAATAGCGCTAAATACGGTAGTATCCTTCGTTAATACTAAATAGCGCTAAATACGGTAGTATCCTTCGTTAATACTGAATAGCGCTAAATACGGTAGTATCCTTCGTTAATACTGAATAGCGCTAAATACGGTAGTATCCTTCGTTAATACTAAATAGTGCTAAATACGGTAGTACCCTTTGTTAATACTAAATAGTGCTAAATACGGTAGTATCCTTTGTTAATACTGAATGTCGCTAAATACGGTAGTACCCTTTGTTAATACTGAATATCGCTAAATACGGTAGTACCCTTTATTAATATTGAATAGCGCTAAATACGGTAGTATCCTTCGTTAATACTAAATAGTGCTAAATACGGTAGTATCCTTCGTTAATACTAAATAGGGCTAAATACGGTAGTACCCTTTGTTAATGCTAAATGTCGCTAAATACGGTAGTACCCTTTGTTAATGCTAAATGTCGCTAAATACGGTAGTACCCTTTGTTAATACTAAATAGTGCTAAATACGGTAGTACCCTTTGTTAATGCTAAATGTCGCTAAATACGGTAGTACCCTTTGTTAATACTAAATAGTGCTAAATACGGTAGTACTCTTTGTTAATGCTAAATGTCGCTAAATACGGTAGTGCCCTCCAAGGATGCGACACGAAGATTTTCAACAATATTTCTCCACCCCAGACTACGCTTTACATGGAAGCATTTTTGCAGATTTTTTTCTTCTCAAAATTGGTAAGACAAGAAAAAAATCAAACATTTACATAAAGATAAGCATAAAAGCAAAACATCTGATGTGTTCCATTCACATGACTTTCTCTATATCTCTGTAACAAATTATTGATAGCAAGCTTATTCTTTTATTTATTTCTTGCTAATCGAGAAAAAATTAGTAGAAATAGTCTTATTTCTTTCTTTGTTGTAAGTAGAAGCGAAATAAGGGAGTACCATAGGTTAAAGTGAAAGACAAAAGCTGGTTGCTATGTGACTGATGCTCCTTTGTTTGTATGGACAGGAGTTGACAAATTCCTGTATGAGAAAAGTATGTTTTTCAAAGCTGAAACCAAAAACAAGGAATATCTCAAAAACGATAAATTCCAAGAAAAAATGTGTATAACATAAACTGTGTGTTTTAACGTGCTCTACATTTTTCGTGTGTTAAGTTTTTGTCCATCTCTTATGGTTTAGTAGTTATGCAAAATTCATCCAGAATAAAGTAGTCTTCAGAGGCTATTCCCAGAAAATTCAAGATATCTTTAATATACGATATTTTCATCAAAATCATTAGAGCCATTGTTTAGAAAATAAAAATTTTCGAAAAAAGTTCCATGTAAAGGGAAGTTGGGAGTGGGGTGATTTTCTTGTCTTCGTGTCGCATCCTTGGAAGATATGGAACTTAAATACCAAGTTTGGTATTTAACGGTCTTTTCGTCTGCACACAGACACACACACATACAAACAGACAGACACACACAATGGCATTTTTCTAAAAATGCATATTTTGGATTCTGGTGGTCTCAAAACATGTATTTCTGGTGAAATATTGGTATCGAATTTTTGGGTACAATGCAATACCTTCTCTATACACTATGTGCATACATACGAGGGGCATACTGAAAGCCATGAGCAACACTGTTTTACAATCTTAATATTTATTTTTAAGCCAAACCAAATACATCATCATAATCTACAGACTTTCTTTCACTTTTCGACATAGTCTCCATTGTTTTGCACACATTTTTCCCATCGTTCTACAAGTTTGAAAATGCCCTTGTGATAGAACTCCGTTCCAGCTGCCCGATGACCCGCATGCACTGCTTTCCGAATATCCTCCAGCGTCTCGTAGCGTTGGCCACGCATCTGCTCCTTCAGAACCGAAAAGGTGGTAGTCGGAGGGTGCCAAGTCGGGACTGTAGGTAGGATTTGGAAGAGTTTCCCACCCTAATGCCCTGATCTTCTCCATAGTGGCACGGGCAGTATGCGGACGCGCATTATCCTGTTGATGGATGATCCTTTTTCCAGGGCGTTTATCACGCAAAGCCCGACGGAGCTTCAGAAGGGTCTTGATGTAGCGGGCAGAATTTATGGTTTGTCCAGGTTCAAGAAAGTCAACCAGAATGCAACCTTGTGCATCCCAAAAGACAGTTCCCATAACTTTTCCTACATACTGCACTGTCTTCGCTTTCTTCTTCGATGGTGAGTTCAAGTGGTGCCATTCCATACTCTGACGTTTCGTTTCTGGCTCATAGTGATGGAACCAGCCCTCATCTCCAGTCACAATACACGTCAAAAATTCATCACCTTCATTATGAAATCTCTGAAGAAGGTTTTGTGCAATGGTTCTTCTCTGAAGTTTGTGGTCTCAGTCAATAAACGGGAGACCCAACGGGCACAGATAACCCAAGCTGTGGATCATTTCTTGCACTGCACTATGTCCTATTCCAAGTTGCGCAGCAATTTCATTCACAGTGAAACGCCTATCTCCTGTAATGAGCTCATCAACTCTTTCCTTGTTGCGTTCTGTAGAGGCAGTTTGAGGACGCCCGCTACGAGGCGCATTTTGCAGACTCGTGTTTCCATCTTTGAAATGTTTCACCCATCTTCTAACACTGCTGGCACCCATGCAGACACCTCCATACGCACGTTGAAGTCTGAGATGAATTTCAGGAGCAGATTTTCCTTCTTTCACAAGGAATTCAATGACAGCACGCTGTCGAAAAGAAACATCAATGTCAGCCATTTTTCAAACACCTCTGTGGTCACGTGATAGAAGCTAATGACGTCACAATATGTCAGCATGTGGCTTAAAGTCTGCAGATTACGATCCTGCAATTCGTTTCATTACATTGTTGAAATTTAAATTTTTACAATGGGTTGCTCATGACTTTCAGTATGCCCCTCGTAGTGCATATAAAGAAAGTAAAAATCAAATTCTGTGATTAGCACTACAGATTTCTGAGCACTGTTCTTAAAATATTCCAGGACGATTAAATCGAAAGGTTGCTTGCGCACTGGAGTAGCATTAGTTAACGATTTTGATTAAAATACCGTAACTAAAATTTGTTTTTATTACTGCAAATGTGATAGCCCTATTTTAATGCTACAGAACAATTTTTATCTCGTCACAACGACGCTCGGCTGTCTCTTTACTGTACGCTCAGAACTGAAGTGGAATTGACGGAACTTCTTGCTCTCCCTTGTATAGCTGTCTGCGATGTGGAAAGACATTTAAGGCCACCTAGATTATATTGATTTTCTACAATTTTTACTTTCTCTATACGTACTATGTACATAGTATATGTAGAAGGCATGGCACCCAAAATTCGATACCGAGATTTCACCGAAAATATATGTTTTAGGGTCCCCTGTATAAAAAAAAAAAAAGCATTTTCAGAAAAAGGTCCGTGTGTCCGCGTGGCTGTGAACACGATAACTCAAAAACGAAAAGTTGGTAAAATACCCAACTTGGTATTTAGATTTAATATCTTCCAGGGATGCGACACGAAGATTTTGAGAAAAATCCCCCCACCCCAAACTACCCTTTATATGGAAAAATTTCGAAAATTTTGATTTTCTCAGAAATGTCTGTGATTAAAATATCATATATTAAAGATATTTACCTGACAAATAAAACGTATATCTTGAATTTTCTGGGAATAGCCTCTGAAGACTACTTTATTATGGATGAATTAGAGATGTCGACGGAAAGCAAGGCGTTCACATACCTGCAGCGGCTCAGGACTGCAAGGCATAGGCGCGTATACTCACAATACCTTATGTTTAAAACATTTTTATGACATGTATCTCTTGAATTTTCTTGGAAGGACACCTGAAGACCTCCTCATTCTGAATACATTTTGCATAACTGGTAATTACTAAGGGATATACAAAAACTTACTATACAAAAAAAAATCTCGTTAAAACACACAATTTATGTCATATACATTTTTATAAAGTATCATTTTAAACAGTTTAAACTATTCTCAAATGGAAAGTCATATTTCGTTTTATATCTCTGTTGTTTCACTCCTGGTCAAGGGACCTAAATTCAGTTGTATCACATAGTGATCAATTTTTAAACGATTTTCTTATCGCTTTAGCCTAATGTATTCCATTATTTCCCTTCTATTTACAAGGAACTAATACAGCCATTTCGGTTAATTTTTTTCTCCATCAGCATGAAGTAGAATAAGATTTTATAAAAATCTGCTGTGTTCCATTCACATGACTTTCTCTACATCTCTGCAATAAATTATTGTTAAAAAGCTTATGCCTCTATTTACTTAATGCTACTCGAGAACAACGCTGACTTCATATACCCAAGGTCACGGGTTCAACCCCGGCGGAGGACGATGAATTTTTCGGGTGTAAAAATCCTTAACATGGCTTCCTTCGGAAGGGAAGTAAAGCCGTTGCTCCCGTGGCGTAGATTTACGGCACGTAAAAGAACCTCAAGCCTGATAGAGAGGGCTCTGAGCAAAATTAAGCGGTCTTTCATGCCCAGTATAGAATGGAACGCTGAGAACCACATCAGTTAAAGAGCGTCCATAAATAACACGCCATTTTTTTTTACTCGAGAATAAATTAGCAGAAATAATCTTATTACTTATTTCCTTGTAAGTAGAAGCGAAATAAGGAAGTAAATAGGCTAAAGTGAAAGCCAAAAGCTGGTTGCTATGTGACTGATGTTCCTTTGTTTGTATGGACAGAAGTTGACAAATTCCTGTATGAGAATGGTATGTTTTTTAAAGCTGAAACCAGAAACAAAGAATATTTAAAAGTGATCAACTCCACGAAAACATGTATATAATGTAAATTATGTGTTTTAATGAGCTCTACATTTTTTGTATGGTAAGTTTTTGTCCAGCAGTTATGCAAAATTCTGTAAATTCATCCAAAATAAAGTAGTCTTTAGATCCTATTCCCAGAAAATTCAAGATATACATTTTATTTTTCAGGTAAATATCTTTAATATACGATATTTTAATCAAAATCGTTAGAGCCATTTTGAGAAAATAAAATGGTCGAAAAATGCTCCATGTAAAGGGTAGTTGGGGGATTTTTTGAAAAATCTTCGTGTCGCATCCTTGGACGATACACAACTTAAATACCAAATTTGGTATTTAACGGTCTTTTCGTTTTTGAGCTATGCTGCTCACAGACACACACACACACACACATACACACAGTCAGACGCACACGGACATTTTTCTAAAAATGCTTTTTTGGATTCAGGGGGACCCAAAACATGTATTTCCGGTAAAATGTCGGTATCGAATTTTTGGGTGCATTACAATACATTCTCTATACATTATGTGCATAGTACGTATAGAGAAAGTAAAAATGTAGATTTCGTTAGTATCAATTACTTTGATTTAATTGTTTTTCACACAGTGTGTGTGTAGTACAGGAGTTGGAGAGATTGGATGCGGGTCAGTTGAGAAGTTTAGTGCCGTGTCGGCATATTGCCATGGTAGCTCAGTGGTAGAGTAACAGGCTAGAGACGTGGTTTAAATCCCAGCAATGGCACTGAATGTTTAAATAGCGTAGCATGCCGTAGATAAAAGAATCATCTTAGAAAGAAAAAAGTGTTCGTGATACAGCTAGAGTAAGTTATATGAGGAACACCAGATATGTTTTTACTTTCTGTAGCCCGTATGTACAGTGTACATAATGGATAGAAAAGGTATTGTATTACACCCACAAATTTGATGTCAAGGTTTCATCGGAAATATATCTTTTGGGGTCCCCTGATTCCGAAAAAAAATTTTAGACAAAGGTTCGTGTGTGTCTGTGTGCGTGTGTCTGTGGACAGCATAGCTAAAAAAAAAACCGTTAAATACCAAACTTGTTATTTAGGTTTAACATCTTCCAAGAATATGACCTGAACATTTTAAGAAAATCCCCCACCACAAAGTACCCTTTACGTAGAAAGGTTTACGAAAATTTAGAATTTTTAAAAAATGACTCTAACGATTTTGACCTCTTTATTCTGGATGAATTTTGGCGAATTTTGCTTATTTGCTAAACCGTAAGAGATAGACAAAAACGTACTACACAAAAAGTGTAGATCTCGTCAAAACACACAATTTATGTAATTTGCGTTTTTGTTGTGGAGTTAACCGTTTGCGAGATATTCTTTGTTATTGGTATAAATATTATAAAATACTTATACGTTTCTCAAACAGGAAGTGTCTGTTTTTCTTTTGTTCTACTCCTGGCCAAGCAAAGAAGCGATTTGCAATGATAATCACATAACGATAGCTTTAAAACA
Source organism: Hymenopus coronatus (assembly GCA_030762935.1). Taxonomy (NCBI): domain Eukaryota; kingdom Metazoa; phylum Arthropoda; class Insecta; order Mantodea; family Hymenopodidae; genus Hymenopus; species Hymenopus coronatus. The sequence goes on from CM060886.1 coordinate 137,471,079, forward strand.
TTTGAATATCACTTTAGTATCGCGTATTCCTTTAGTTTCCTTTTACTTATAAGGAACTAAGTAATAAGAACATTTTGAAAATATGTATAGAGTAGCATCGTGTAGAAAGAAGAATGATCTTTTGTAAGAAGTTTTCTTGTAGAGCAGCTAACACATCAGATTATTTCATTCTGTGAACGATGCCAGAAATGACACGACTGTACACTGCTGAAAATACATTTCAGTGTTTGAGAAATACAATATTGGGGAGTGTAGCAGAGTAACAAGCGAACTGCGATAATTAGAGATTGATTAATCCGGGAAAGAAATCCGGCCGAATTAGCTGTGGTCGCCATCACACGGGATCGATGGCCCTCTCTTTGGGAAGGGCCTCCTCATATTGTTAATTACGTACCGTGCACTGTGGAGCACAAAACTCTTGCTTCCCTGATTAATTCCCTCCAGGTAGATATTTTATACTCACCAATCGATCGATAGTCGCGTCTAGCATTCGATTCAATTTATGTATCAAAATTTACGAGCAGCGATCAATAAGTCCTTAGAAAAAAAGAAACAAATTATTACTTTCTCTACACGTACTATGGAGAAGATATTGCAATGCACCCAAAAATTCGATACCGAGATTTTTTGCGCCACCATGAATAATAAATAAAATCTTATGTGTTCCATTCACATGAATTTCTCTATATCTCTGTAAATTATTATTGTTAATAAGCTTATCTTTTATTTATTTCATGCTAATTGAGAAAAATTAGCAGAAATAGTCTTATTTGTTGCTTTATTGTAAGTAAAAGCGAAATAAGGGAGTACCATAGGGTAAAGTGAAAGTCAAATTCTGGTTACTATGCGACTGATGTTCCTTTGTATGGACAGGAGTTGACAAATTCCTGTATGAGAAAAGTATAAGTTTTTCAAAGCTGAAACTAAGAAAAAGGAATATCTCAAAAACGGCCAACTCCACGAAAAAAAAATGTATATAACATAAATTGTGTGTTTTAACGTGCTCTACATTTTCTGTGAGTTCAGTTTTTGTCCATCTCTTACGGTTTAGTCGTTATGAAAAATTCGTCCAGAATAAAGTAGTCTTCAGAGGCTATTCCCAGAAAATTCAAAATATACATTTTATTTGTCAGGTAAATAGCTTTCATATACGATATTTTAATCAAAATCGTTACACCCATTTTTTAGAAAATCAATATTTTCGAAAAAAGTTCCATGTAAAGGGTAGTTTGGGGTGGGGGATTTTTCTCAAAATCTTCGTGTCGCATCCCTGGAAGATACTAAACTTAAATACCAAGTTTGGTATTTTACCGACTTTTCGTTTTTGAGTTATCGTGTTCACAGATACACGGACACACGGACACACTGACACTCGGACACACGGACACACACACACACACACACACACGGACCTTTTTGTGAAAATGCTTTTTATAGATAAAGGGGACCCTAAAACATATATTTCCGGTGAAATCTCGGTATCAAATTTTTTGGTGGAGTGCAATACTTTCTCTACTCACTATGTACATAGTGAGTATAGAGAAAGTAAAAAAGCATTTTTGGAAAAATACCAAACTTGGTATTTAAGTTTGGTATTTGCGACACGAAGATTTTCAAGAAAATCCCCTCACCCCCAACTACCCTTTACATGGAACAATTTTCGAAAATTTTGGTTTTCTCAATAAAGGCTCTAACGACTTTCATTAAAGTCCTTTATATTTAAGGTGTTTACACTACAAATAAAATTTATATCTTGAATTTTCTGGGAATAGCTTCTGAAGACCTCTTTACTGTGGATGGATTTTTCGGAATTTTGTATGACTTTCAAACCATAAGAGATAGCCAAAAACTTACTACACAAAAAATGTAGATCACGATAAAACACACAATTTATGTCATATACATTTTTCGTGGAGTTGATCGTCTTTGTGATATTTCTTGTGTTTAGTTTCAGCTTTGAAAAACTTATGCCTTTCTCATATGCGACTTTTTCAACTCCTGTCCATACTAACAAAGGAACTTCAGTCAAATAGCAACCAGCTTTTGACTATCACTTTAACCTATGGTACTCCCTTGTTGTTCTACTTACAAGGAAGCAAGTAATAAGACTATTTCTGCTAATTTATTCTCGATTTGCCTGAAGTAAATAGAAGCATAAGCTTTTTAGCAATAATATGTTGCAGAGATGTTCAGAAAGTCATGTGAATGGAACACATCAGATTTCTCCAACTGTTTTAAGCGTTCCAAAAAGTAGGATTTCGGAAGAACCCAAAATAAGAATTTGTTTGAGAGACTGGTGAATTGTTTTTTCACCGACATAAAAAAAGTCACTGGGGCTAAATCTGGTGAATATGGTGGATGATGTGGTAATTAGAATTTTAATTCTGCAAATTTCGCCATCGAAACTCCACAGATGTGCACCTTTGTATTGTCAGTCGCCCTTCGTGGTATAATGGTTACCATGCTAACTTCATATAACCAAGGTCGCGGATTCAAACCTGGCGGAGGACGATGGATTTTTCGGGCGTAAAAACCTTCGGAAGGGAAGTAAAGCCGTGGGTCCCGTGTAATAGATTTACGGCACGTAAAAGAACTTCAAGCCTGATAGAGAGGCCTCTGAGCAAAATTAATCAGTCTTTCATGCCCAATATAGAATGGGACGCTGAGAACCACATCAGTTAAAGAGCGTCCATAAATAACACGCCATTTACTTTTACCTTTGCATTGTCTTATGGAAGAGAATCTTTTTCTTTGACAGATGAGGCCGATTTTGCTTGGTTTCTCCGTTCAACCGGTGCAATAACGATGCATAATACTCTCCAGTTATCGTTCTTCCTTTTTGGAAGTAATCAATGTAGATGATTCAGCGTGCATCTCAAAAAACTGAGGCCATCACTTTATCTGTAGATTTCACCACTTTTGCCTTCTTCGGAGCCAGTTCGCCTTTAAAATCCACTTTTTCTCTGAAGAGTAGTGTATCCATAGCTATGCATCAACGCAGAAACTCGTCAGGGTTGGAACAGAAATGTGCCACACCAGCTCCCGTGGTTTGTTCTCCACTGAGAGCAAACGCGGCTCCTATCTTGCCGAAACCTTTGTTTTGGTGAAAAATTGAGAACACCGTACCTTTTGATAATCTATGGCCTCTACTATATCGCGAACTTTGATTCGTCGATTACTCAAAACCATATCCTGGATTTTGTGTAACACGGAGGAAATCACTTCCACTGGACATCCAGAACGATGCTCATCATTTGTGGATGTACGGCCATGTTTAAATTCATTTATCCAGTTATAAATTGTTGCAAACGGGAGCAGATGTGCCATGAACTTCATCCAACTCGGCTTTTATCTCTTTCGGTGTTAAGCCTTTTAAATAGAAGTGATATTTTTTAATGTACGTATTTATTTAAGGTCACTTTATAACAACAAAGGTCATCAGCGACCACAAGATTCTTACAAGATCAATGTGTATACAAAATGTAATACAAATATATTAAAACTGTGGTGATAAACGTAACTATTTGAACTTTGGTGACAGTAAAACATAGTCCATGTAAATTGGTAAACAATTATAATAGTATCAAACTGTGGTTATAACAATTAAACCACATTATACAACATTTGTGATATATCCATTAACTTGATAACTTGGTGGTGCTAAAGATGGAATACAGATCTCTCTTGAGGTTCAAGTTCCTTGTGTCGTTGAGTAAAGCAGGACACTCGAGGATAAGGTGGTGCTAAAGATGGAATACAGATCTCTCTTGAGGTTCAAGTTCCTTGTGTCGTTGAGTAAAGCAGGACACTCGAGGATAAGGTGGTGCTAAAGATGGAATACAGATCTCTCTTGAGGTTCAAGTTCCTTGTGTCGTTGAGTAAAGCAGGACACTCGAGGATAAGGTGGTGCTAAAGATGGAATACAGATCTCTCTTGAGGTTCAAGTTCCTTGTGTCGTTGAGTAAAGCAGGACACTCGAGGATAAGGTGGTGCTAAAGATGGAATACAGATCTCTCTTGAGGTTCAAGTTCCTTGTGTCGTTGAGTAAAGCAGGACACTCGAGGATAAGGTGGTGCTAAAGATGGAATACAGATCTCTCTTGAGGTTCAAGTTCCTTGTGTCGTTGAGTAAAGCAGGACACTCGAGGATAAGGTGTTGCTAAAGATGGAATACAGATGTCTCTTGAGGTTCAAGTTCCTTGTGTCGTTGAGTAAAGCAGGACACTCGAGGATAAGGTGGTGCTAAAGATGGAATACAGATCTCTCTTGAGGTTCAAGTTCCTTGTGTCGTTGAGTAAAGCAGGACACTCGAGGATAAGGTGGTGCTAAAGATGGAATACAGATCTCTCTTGAGGTTCAAGTTCCTTGTGTCGTTGAGTAAAGCAGGACACTCGAGGATAAGGTGGTGCTAAAGATGGAATACAGATCTCTCTTGAGGTTCAAGTTCCTTGTGTCGTTGAGTAAAGCAGGACACTCGAGGATAAGTTGGTGCTAAAGATGGAATACAGATCTCTCTTGAGGTTCAAGTTCCTTGTGTCGTTGAGTAAAGCAGGACACTCGAGGATAAGTTGGTGCTAAAGATGGAATACAGATCTCTCTTGAGGTTCAAGTTCCTTGTGTCGTTGAGTAAAGCAGGACACTCGAGGATAAGGTGGTGCTAAAGATGGAATACAGATCTCTCTTGAGGTTCAAGTTCCTTGTGTCGTTGAGTAAAGGAGGACACTCGAGGATAAGGTGGTGCTAAAGATGGAATACAGATCTCTCTTGAGGTTCAAGTTCCTTGTGTCGCTGAGTAAAGCAGGACACTCGAGGATAAGGTGGTGCTAAAGATGGAATACAGATCTCTCTTGAGGTTCAAGTTCCTTGTGTCGTTGAGTAAAGCAGGACACTCGAGGATAAGGTGGTGCTAAAGATGGAATACAGGTCACTCTTGAGGTTCAAGTTCCTTGTGTCGTTGAGTAAAGGAGGACACTCGAGGATAAGGTGGTGCTAAAGATGGAATACAGATCACTCTTGAGGTTCAAGTTCCTTGTGTCGTTGAGTAAAGCAGGACACTCGAGGATAAGGTGGTGCTAAAGATGGAATACAGATCTCTCTTGAGGTTCAAGTTCCTTGTGTCGTTGAGTAAAGCAGGACACTCGAGGATAAGGTGGTGCTAAAGATGGAATACAGATCTCTCTTGAGGTTCAAGTTCCTTGTGTCGTTGAGTAAAGGAGGACACTCGAGGATAAGGTGGTGCTAAAGATGGAATACAGATCTCTCTTGAGGTTCAAGTTCCTTGTGTCGTTGAGTAAAGCAGGACACTCGAGGATAAGGTGTTGCTAAAGATGGAATACAGATGTCTCTTGAGGTTCAAGTTCCTTGTGTCGTTGAGTAAAGCAGGACACTCGAGGATAAGGTGGTGCTAAAGATGGAATACAGATCTCTCTTGAGGTTCAAGTTCCTTGTGTCGTTGAGTAAAGGAGGACACTCGAGGATAAGGTGGTGCTAAAGATGGAATACAGATCTCTCTTGAGGTGCAAGTTCCTTGTGTCGTTGAGTAAAGCAGGACACTCGAGGATAAGGTGTTGCTAAAGATGGAATACAGATGTCTCTTGAGGTTCAAGTTCCTTGTGTCGTTGAGTAAAGCAGGACACACGAGGATAAGGTGGTGCTAAAGATGGAATACAGGTCTCTCTTGAGGTTCAAGTTCCTTGTGTCGTTGAGTAAAGCAGGACACTCGAGGATAAGGTGGTGCTAAAGATGGAATACAGATCTCTCTTGAGGTTCAAGTTCCTTGTGTCGTTGAGTAAAGCAGGACACTCGAGGATAAGGTGGTGCTAAAGATGGAATACAGATCTCTCTTGAGGTTCAAGTTCCTTGTGTCGTTGAGTAAAGCAGGACACTCGAGGATAAGGTGGTGCTAAAGATGGAATACAGATCTCTCTTGAGGTTCAAGTTCCTTGTGTCGCTGAGTAAAGGAGGACACTCGAGGATAACGTGAGGTGTTGGCACGACTTCTCGAGCTGAACATCTCGGTTTGTTTTCTTCATCAGATAACATGGCTGAGGTTGAAGTGGCCGATGCGCAAAGTGTTTAACCACCGCAAAAAATAGTTTTTTCCCCCATCTTTCCAAAGAAGCACAAGATTGATTTCTATCTTTTCTAAGGACTTATTCAGCGCTCTACGTAATATGGCGAAACACATTACCAGATGACATTCACGTCTGTAGCATACGCTTGTGCGTGGGCGCGGAGTAATACAAAAAATCTGATGTCTTCCATCCACATGACTTCCAACAAATTATTGCTAAAAAGCTTATGTTCCTATTTACTTCATGCTAATCGAGAAAAAAAAAAAAATAGCAGAAATAGTCTTATTTCTTGTTTTCTTGTAAGTAGAAGTGAAATATGGGAGTACCATAGGTTGAAGTAATAGTCAAAAGCTGGTTGTTTGTATGGACAGGAGTTGACAAATTCCTGTATGAGAAAAGTATAAGTTTTTTAAACGTGAAACTAAAAACAAGGAATATCTCAAAAACGATCAGCTCCACGAACAATGATTATATAACATAAATTGTATGTTTTAATGTGCTCTACATTATTAGTGTGGTAAGTGTTTGTCTATCTCTTACGATTTAGCAGTTATGCAACATTCCGTAAAATTCATCCAGAATAAACTAGCCTTCAGAGGCTATTTCCAGAAAATTCAAGATATACATATTATTTGTCAGGTAAATAGTTTTAATATACGATATTTTAACCAAAATAGTTAAAGCCATTTTTAAGAAAATCAAAATTTTCGAAAAAACTTCCATGTAAAGGGTAGTTGGTGGTGGGGAGATTTTCTTGAAAATCTTTGTGTCACATTCTTGGAAGAAAGCAAACTTAAATACCAAGTTTGGTATTCAACGGTCATTTTGTTTTTGAGCTATGCTGTCCTCAGTATACGGATATACAATGGTAGAGATGTAAAGCGCCGGTAAACAAACCCGTGACTCCTGTCACAAGCACAAAGACTTGGCTAATGTTTCTCGCTACAATTAACATTAAGAAGAGGGAACTACTAATGAGGGGAGTATAAACAGGGGGCGTGGTTGAGGCGCTATTAAATTACCTTGATTAAATTGGAGTACATTACAGGGGCGGTCCCGTCAAGTCTTGAGTAATGGACCGCTGCACAGAACAAACCTTGTGGTTGTCTGCTTTTATTGGGATACAGGCTAGTTCCACTGGTGTTGGGAGAGAGAGCAATCTTCCATAGACATGGCATAGCTCAAAGTGATAGTCAAAAGCTAATTGTAATGTGACTGAAGTTCCTTTCTTTGTATGGACAAGAGTTGACAAATTCCTGTATCAGAAAAGTGTAAGTTCTTCAAAGCTGAAACCAATAACAACGAATATCTAAAAAACGATCATCTCCACGAAAAAACATATCTAACATAATTTGTGGGTTTAAACGTGCTCTACATTTTTTATGATGTAAGTTTTTGTCCATCTCTTACGGTTTAGCAGTTATGCAGAATTCCGCAAGATTCATCCAGAATAAAGTAATCTTCAGAGACTGTTCACAGAAAATCCAAGTTATACATTTTATTTGTCGTGTAAATATTTTTAATATCTGATATTTTAATCAATGTTCTAAAAAGTTCCATGTAAAGAGTAGTTGGGGTGGGGGGATTTTCTTGAAAATATTTGTCTCGCATCCTTGGAAGACACCAAACTTAAATACTAAGTTTGGTATTAAACGGTCTTTTCGTTTTTGAGCTATGATGCCCACAGACACACACACATACACAGACAGATAGACACACACATACACTCTTATACGAACATTTTTCTAAAAACTCTTTTTTTGGATTCAGGGTGTCACAAAACATGTATTTCCGGTAAAATCTCTATCGAAATTGTGGATGCATTACAGTACCTTGTCTATACACTATGTACATAGTACGTGTAGAGAAAGTAAATGTATTGCGTTCCACACAAAAATCATATTCACTCAGTCCAGAGCCGTCTATAGTGACAAGCCAGAACCTACATTTGGCAACGCTGTTCAGATGTCAACCTGAGGTCTACGGTATCAGTAGCGTAATGGGGAACACAATCTAAGAATTGTTTTATTGCGATTTAAAAAATCCAATGTGTTCCACTCATATGACTTTCTCTAGCTGTTCTATAAAACTTTCCTCATAAGAGATTATTCTTACTTTCTCTACACGTACTATGTACAATGTATAGATAAGTTATTGTATTGCACCAAAAAATTCGATACCAAGATTTCACTAGAAATACGTGCTTTGGGACACCCTGAATCCAAAAAAACAGCATCTTTAGAAAAATGTCCGTGTTTGTGTTTGTCTGTATGTGTGTGTGTGTGGGGGGGGGGGGAGTGTGTGTCTGTGGGCAGCATAGTCAAAAACGAAGATTTCGTTATATATCAAACTTGATATTTAAGTTCAGTATCTTCTAAGGTGCGACACGAAAATTTTCAAGAAAATCCTCCCCCACCCCAACTACTCTTTACATGGAAAGATTTTCGAATATTTTGACCCTCTCAAAAATGGTTCTAACGATGTTGATTAAATCCTCTTGCATTAAAGATATTTACGCGACAAATAAAATGTATATCTTGAATTTTATGGGAATAGCGTCTGAAGACGTCTTTATTCTGGATGAGTTTTTCTGAATTTTGTATAATTGAGAAACCGTAAGAGATAGACAAAAACTTACTGCACAAACAATTTAGATCTAATGCTTTGATGTAGCTGCAGTGAAGGCATTTAAAATGGCGCCTGATGGCCAGTTACATTTTTTTGTTTTATATATTCAGGAATGTTTACATTACTTTAACGAATTAAAACAAAACAAACCGATTTTTTGTGAATTTTAATGAAATTTCAGTCATAACATCCTTAAATTGTAATATTTTGCTTCGTCTGTTTATTGTAATCTCATATAGTTTAACCCACATATAAACCTGGAATTTCAGTGTGCTCAGAGCGTAAATAATTATCAACGGAGTAGGGAAAGGTAAAACAAAGCAGTTTTCCCTAAAGTAAAAGTTAAACATCTTAGAAGAAGTCGAGGGAGGTCTAACGAAATCGGATATAGCGAAGAAATACACAATCAGTGCATCTACGTTTTTTACACTTAGAACCGAAAGGAACGTGTCGAGTCAGATTCAATCGTTCTGCAATGTAAAGCAGTAAGAGCTGCTGAATTATGAACATATTGACAAAGCATGGTTCGTGTCTATGTGCGAGTAATGAATGGTGAATGGTGTTTAAGAGCGCTCAACTGCTAGGTTATTAGCACCCTCTGAGTGAGTAGATATATACGTTTATTGCACTTCATTAATTATGTAATGCTCCGACGGGCGTTCAATAAGCCCTTAGAAGATATAGAAATGGAAATTATTTTGGGTACATTTTTTTATTTTTCAATATAATCTCCTTTTAGCTCGAGACACTTTTTCCAGAGTTTCCCCAACTGTTTTAAGCCTTCCAAAAATAGGATTTCCGAAGGTCCTCAAAATAGGCATCTGTTTGGGAGATGATCTCTCCTTTACACATGAATCGTTTTCCGCCAAACCACTTTTTCAAGTTTGGAAATAGAAAATAGTCACTGGGTGCCAAATCTGATGAATATGGTGGATGTCGTGGTATTTCGAACCTTAATTCTACAATTTTCGCCATCTAAACTGCGCAGGCGTGCACCCTTAGATGCTATTTCCAGAAAATTCAAGATGTACATTTAATTTGTCAGATAAATATCTTTAATATACGATATTTTAATTAAAATCGTTGGAGCCATTTTTAAGACACTCAAAATGTTCGAAAAAAGTCCCATGTAAAGGGTAGTTGGGGGTGCTGAAATTTTCTTGGAAATCTTCGTGTCGCATCCTTGGAAGATACCAAACTTAAATACCAAGTTTGGTATTCAACAGTCTTTTCGTTTTTGAGCTAAGCTGTCCACAGACACACACGCTTACACACGACTCTTTTTCTGAAAATGCTTTTTTTTTTGGATTCAGGGGGACCCAAAACATGTATTTGCGGTGAAATCTCGGTATCGAATTTTTGGGTGGAATGCAATACATTCTCTGTACACTATACACATAATACGTGTAGAGAAAGTAAAAGAACATACTACGTAAAACTAGATTCCAGGTGGCTCAACTGCCCTCGTGCGGGGTATTTCAAGTTAAAAATAGGAGCAGAGCGGATGATGAAAACTTCGAAAAAGGTGCAAGAATCTGCCCCATTTGTGAGGAAGAAGAGTCGTAGACCCATATCTTGGCAAGATGTAGGTGTACGGAGGAATGGAGGGAAAAGTATTTACTGCGATCCTTTACCACCGCGAATAGAGAGTTAGAAGCATGTTGGACGCTACTGGCAGGCACAGAAGACGGGCTAGGCAAATTTATACTTAAGGCAGGACAGCTGAGATCTGAGAAGGCTGATAATAGGGAAGAGGGGGCGATAAGAAGAGAAAATCTGATGTGTTCCATTCACATGACTTTTTCTACATCTCTGTAACAAATGATTCTATTTACTTCATCTAATCGAGAAAAAATTAGCAGAAATAGCCTAATTACTCTCTTCCTTTTAAGTAGAAGTGAAATAAGCGAGTATCATTGGTTAAAGTGATAGTAAAAATCTCGTTGCTATGTGATTGAAGTTCCTTTGTTTGTATGGACAGGAGTTGACAACTTCCTGTATGAGAAAAGTATGTTTTTCAAAGCTGAAACAAAAAACAAGGAATATCTAAAAAACAATCTACTCCAAGGAAAAAATGTGTATATCATAAATTATGTGTTTTAGCGTGCTCTACATTTTTTGTGTTTTAAGTTTTCGTCCATCTCTTACGGTTTAGCAGTTATGTAAAATTCCGTAAAATTCATCCAGAATAAAACGGTCTTCAGAGGCTTTTCCCAGTAAACCGTAAGAGGTAGACAAAAAATTACTGCACAAAAATGTAGATCTCGTTAAAAGACAGAATTGATGTCATATACGCTTTTTTTTCCTTCTTCGTGGAATTGGCCATTTGTGAGATATTCCTTGTTATTTGCTTCAGATTTCAAATACTTAAGCTTTTCTCACACGGAAAGTTATAAACCCCTGGCCATGCATAGCAACGGATTTCAACCATATGGCTATCAACTTTTAAAAGATTTGACTATCACTTTAGCCTAGTGTATTCCCTTATTTTCGTTCTACGTACCAGGAAGCATGTAATTAAGACAATTTCCGCTAATGTTTATCTCCATTATGATAACGTTAATAGAAGAATACCTTTTTAACAATAACTTGCCACAGTGATGAAGAGAAAGTCATATGAATGGAACACATCAGAGTTTTGGTCTTTGTGAAACAACACTTTCGCTGATTTGCTGAGAAATGTTCATGATAAATGTAACTTGACCTGATTTCAAGCATTCGTCTTTTGAAAATAATGTGAGGGTGGTTGGCATGGGACGCAGAAAACTTGGAGCTCTTTATCTTTTTTGTAAGCTATTAGTGGTCTGTGTTGTGAAACACTTTGTCTTGCGGGAGGTTGGCAACACTGAGTTATTGTGATGGATGCTTTGGTGAGAAGTGGTCAGGAAAATCCGAGTCTCTAGTGAAACAAAACTCATGAAATATATACGTACGTTTTGTTGGGACAATGTGTTTATGGCTTTGCTCGCTTCTTTACACCCGCAATCTGTTTCTCTGTCCGGACAACGGATTTCACAGCCTGCATATTCGTGTACCTACATATCATGTGTTCCATTAACATGACTTTCTCTACAGTTATTCTTGAATAGCTTACTTCCTTGTAAGTATACCATAGGTTAAAGTAATAATCAAAAGCTGGTTGCTATGTGATTGAAGTTCCTTTGTTTGTATGGACAGGAGTTGACAAATTCCCGTATGAGAAAAGTATCTTTTTTAAAGCTGAAACCAATAACAAGGAATATCTTGAAAACTATCAACTCCACGACAAAAATGTGTATAACATAAATTGAGTGTTTTAATGTGCTCTACACTTTTTGTGTGGTAAGTTTTTGTCCATCTCTTACGGTTTAGCAGTTATGCAAAATTCCGTAAAATTCCTCCAGAATAAAGTAGTCTTCAAAGGCTATTCCCAGAAAACTCAAGATATACATTTTACTTGTCAGGCAAATATATTTAATGTATGATATTTTAATGAAAATCGTTAGAGCCATTTTTAAGAAAGTCAACATTTTCGAAGAAAAGTTCCATGTAAAGGATAGTTTTCTTGAAAATCTTCGTGCCGCATCCGTGCAAGATACCAAACCTAAATATCAAGTATGGTTTTTAAGTCTTTTCGTTTTTGAGCTATGCTGTCCAAAGACACACACACAGACCCACACGCACACACATACCTAAATTTTCCAAAAATGTTTTTACTTTCTCTATACGTGCTATGTACATAGTGTATAGAGAAGGTATTGTAATGCACCCAAAAATTCGATACCGAGATATCACCGGAAATACATGTTTTAAGACCTCCTGAATCCAAAAAAAAAAAAAAAATAAGAATTTTTAGAAAAATGTACGTGTGTGTATGTGTGTGTGTGTATCTATGGGCAGCATAGCTCAAAAACGAAAAGTCCGTTAAAAACCAAACTTGATATTTAGGTTTGGTATCTTTCAAGAAAATCCCCCCACTCCCAACTACATGGAACTTTTTTCGAAAATTTTGATTTTCTAAAAAGTGGCTCTAACGATTTTGATTAAAATGTCGTATATTAAAGATATTTTCCATAAATAAAATGTGTATCTTGAATTTTCTAGGAATAGCCTCTGAAGACTACTTTATTCTGGATGAATTTTGCACAAAGATGGACAAAAACTTTAACACACAAGAAATGTAGAGCACGTTAAAACACACAATTTATGTTATATATATTTTTTTTCTTGAAGTTGATCGTTTTAGAGATATTCCTTATTTTTGGTTTCAGCTTTGAAAAACTTATACTTTTCTCATACAGGAATTTGTCAACTCCTGTCCATACAAAGGAACTTTTGTCACATAGCAACCCGCTTTTGGCTTTCACTTTAACTTACGGTACTCCCTTATTTCGCTTCTACTTAAAATAAAGCAAGAAGTAAGACTATTTCTGTTAATTTTTCCCGATTAGCATGACATAAATATAAGAATAAGCTTATTAACAATGATTTGTTGCAGTGATATAGAGAAAGTCATGTGAATGGAACACATCACATTTTTTTTTTTTTTTCGGATTCAGCGGGACCCAAAACATGTATTTTCGGTGAAATCTTGATACGAATTTTTGGGTGCATTAAAATATATACACTATACACTATGTACACTTCTCTATATACCATGTGCATAATACGTATAGAGAAAGTAAAAAAAATCTGTTGTGTTCCATTCACATGACTTTCTGTACATCTATGCAACAAATTATTGTTAAAAAGCCAATGCTTCTATTTACTTCATGCTAATTGAGAAAAAAATTAGCAGAAATAGTCTTATTACTTGCTGCCTTGTAAGTAGAAGCGGAATAAGGGAGTAACATAGGTTAAAGTGATAGTCAAAAGCTGGTTGCTATGTGACTGAAGTTCCTTTGTTTGTATGGACACGAGTTGACAAATTTCTGTATGAGAAAAGTATGTTTTTCAATGCTGAAACCAAAAACAAGGAATATTTCAAAAACGAATAACTCCAGGAAAAAATGTACATAACATAAATTATGTATTTTAATGTGCTTATATTTTCTTTGTAGTAAGTTTTAGTCCATCTCTTACGGTTTAGCAGTTATGCAAAATTCCGTAAAACTCATCCAGAATAAAGTAGACTTCACAGGTTATTCCCAGAAAATTCAAGAAAAACATTTTATTTGTCAGGTAAATATCTTTAATACGGTATTTTAATGAAAATCGTTAGAGCCAGTTTTAAGAAAATCAAAATTTTCGAAAAAAGCTCTGTGTAAAGGGTAGTTGGTAGGGGGATTTACTTGAAAATCTTCGTGTTGCATCCTTGGAAGATACCAAACTTAAATACCAAGCTTGGTATTCAACAGTCTTTTCCTTTTTTAGCTATGCTGTCTATAGACACACACACGGACGTTTTTCCAGAAATGCTTTTTTGGGTTCAAGGGAACCCAAAACATGTATTTCCGGTGAAATCTCGGTATCGAATGTTTGGGTGGAATGCAATACCTTCTCTATACACTAGTACATTGTACGTGTAGAGAAAGTAAAACACTACAGTTTTATTACAAAAATATTAATTTTTTTCAGTGTAGTACAATTATAACTAGCCTAGTTTTATTGTGAAGATTGGTGTAATACGAAATTAGAAAAAAAAGTACACTAAAAATACTACGCTTAATCCTTGAAAGCATAAGAAGATCTTATGCATTTCCGTATGTATACAGTAGACAATAGCTGCCATCTCACGACCAAATAGGGAAAGAAAGCAACAAAAGAACATCGTTTCTGTAGCTGTGAATTTATCTAGATTAATGTTCCCGGGCCATATGACATGCACCAAACGCTCGGAAAACCTCGAAAATCACATGTTGTTATGGCCTCTATCCTAATCTACAGCAGCTTATTTCATAATTAAAGCTCAGCCTACTTTGACAAACAAGCAGATACCATGAGTGGTCATTCATTCAAAACCCAGCGTCGCGAATGTAATCAAATGTGTCTGTGGGAAAGGATGGGGAGGGTCCAAGGAAAATAAACGGTGTAATGACCCACCTGGAGGCTGACGGGGTTACATTTGACTGAAGTTGTATGGATTTCTGTCTGTTGTATTAAAACACTACTGTGTTTTCAAAAATGTTAATAATTTTACAGTAAAATAGTTATAACTATCCTAATTTCATTGCTGAAGTTTCGTGTAATACGAAATTAGAAAAGAAAAGGTCACGAAAAGCAGTAAAAGCTTTGGTTAATCATCGTTGTTGCATATGTGGAACCCCTATTCTAGTCCCAGTGACCTTAGTCAAGTGTAAATGTGTTAAAGGACAGGGAGCGCCCAAGTAAAATAGCCGGTGTGATAGCACACTTGGATGCTGACGGGGTTACATTTCACTTCAGTTGCATTAATTTTGCTCTTTTGTATTAAAAAACTACGGTTTTATTGCAAAAATGTTAATAATTTTACAATATAAAACAGCTTTTCCTAGCCTAATTTCATTCCTTAAGATTGGTGTAATACGAAATTAGAAAAAAGTACATTAAAATACTGTGCATAATCCTTGAAAGCCTAAGATCTTATGCATTTCCACATGTGCACTGTAGCTGCCATCTCACGACTAAGCAGGAAACGAAAACAACAAAAGAACATCGTTTCTTTAGCTGTGGCCAGCTGCAGACGGAAGTGAATTTATCTAGATTAATGTTCCCGGGACATATGACGTGCACCAAACGCTCGGGGCACCTCGAAAATTACATATTGTCACGGCCTCTACCCTAATCTACAGCAGCTTATTTCATAATTAAAGCTCACCCTTCTTTGACAAACAGGCAAGAAATATGAGTGGAGAGGGTGATATTGTGAGGGGTTAATGAGATGAAGTGGATTTCTTCGCTATTGACTGCTAGGGGTTCTGACACTTGCAAGCGCCTGTCAACACTCTTTTTTTTGTCCTTCTTCTTCTTTACGTTACCTTGGCAACACGCCCTTCCTTTGTGATTCTAAATTTACCAGCTCGTGCAAAAAATTAATTAAAGAATTCGCTGTTAAAATTAATTAGAGGTACATACCTAGAGCAAACATGCAGTCCTAACTTGGAAATAATTCTTTCTTTTACGTTATTATATGTAACTGCAACGTTTTGTGGAAATATTAAAGCAAAGTATCCGTGGAATTAAAAACATCCACAGTTTTCTTCTGAAGAGCTTTTTACCTTCTATACTGGATATAGTATATAGGAGAAGTGATGTGTTTTACTCCAAAATACATGTTTTGAGATTTTTGATCCCAAAAATGTTTGTGTTCTCTTCTACGTATACCTACTGTAAATTAAGATTTTACTTTTTTCTTTCTTTTTTTACTTTCTCTACACGTACCACGTACATAGTGTATAGAGAAGGTATTGCATTCCACCCAAAAATTCGATACCGAGATTTCACCGGAAATACATGTTTTGGGACCCCCGAATCCAAAAAGATACTTTTTAGAAAAAAGTCAGCGCGCATGTGTGTCTGTGAACAGCTTAGCTCAAAAATGAAAAGACCGCTGAATACCAAACTTGCTATTTAAGTTTGGTATCTTCCAAGGATGCGACACGAAGATTTTCAAGAAAATCCCCTCACCCTAAAATATCGTATATTAAAGACATTTATCTGAAAAATAAAATGTATATCTTGAATTTTCTGGGAATAGCCTCTGAAGACTACTTTATTCTGGATGAGTTTTACGGAATTTTGCACAACTGTTAAACCGTACGAGATGGACAAAAACTTGCGACACTAAGATGTAAAGTACGTTAAAATACACTATTTATGTCATACACATTCTTTTCGTGGAGTTGATCGTTTTTGAGATATACCTTGTTATTGGTTTTAGCTTTAAATAACGTACACTTTTCTTATACAGGAATTTGTCAACTTCTGTCCATATAACAAAGGAACTTCAGTCACATAGCAATCAGCTTTTCGCTATCACTTTAACCTATGGTACTCCCTTATTTGGTTTCTACTTACAAGGAAGCAAGTAATAAGACTATTTTTACTAATTTTTCTCGATTAGCACGAAGTAAATAGAAGCATAAGCTTTCTAACAATAATTTGTTGCAGAGAAGTAAGGAAAGTCATATGAATAGAGCTCACCAGATTTTTTTTTCTTTTTCCTTTCTCTAGCACGTATAGTATGCTAGAGAATGCTACCCAAAAATTCAATACCGATATTTTACCGGAATATACGTTTTAAGGTCTCCTGACTCCAATAAATGCATTTTTACTTTCTCTAGCGGGTATGTACAATTACATACTGGATAAAGAAGGTTTTGTATTTTACCCAAACTTCGATAGCGAGATTATACCGGAAATACACGTTTTAGGGTCCTCTGTATCCAAAAAAGCTGACGTGTTCCATTTACATAGCTTTCTCTACACCTCTGTAACACATTGTTGTTAAAAAGCTTATTGTTCTATCTACTTCATGATAATCTAGATAAACATTAGCAGAAATTGTCCTATTACTTAGTTCCTTGTAAGAGGAAATAAAAAATGCATAGGCTAAAGCGATAATTAGTTCTTTAAAAGCGGCCCGCTTTTGAAACACTTGAAATTCCAATCTGTTTACTTGCCAGGAATAAACGAACGAGAAGAAAGATGTCTTCGCGTTTGAGAAAAGTTTAAGTGGCTAAAATTGAAACCAATAATTCGGAATATGGAATATCTTGAAAACGGTTAACTCAAAAAAAAAATTGTATAACATAAATTCATATTTTGTGTAGTAAGTTTTTGTATTACTCTTACGGTTGGCCAGTTATATAAAAAACACCCAGAATGAAGAGGTCTTGAGGGGCTATTCCCAGAAATTTCAAGATATTCATTTTGTTTGCCATACGAATATCGTAATCATAATGTATTTTAATCAAAATCGTTAGAGCCAGTTTTGAGAAAATCAAAGTTCGTTTCAATTTTAAGCCACTTAAACTTTTCTCAAAAGGAAAGACATTTTTTTTCTCGTTTCTCGTTTGCTACTGGCAAGCAAAGAGATTGGATTTCAATTGTTTCACATATTGACCGGCTTTTAAAGGACGAGACTATCGCTTTAACCTGTGCATTTTCTTATTTCCTTCTACTTATAAGGAAGCAAGTATTAAGGACAATTTCTACTTATGTTTTTCTCGATTAACATGATGTAGATAAAAGAATGAACTTTTTATCAATAATTTATTACAGCGATGTAAACAGAGTAATGAGAATGGAACACATAAGAGTTTTTTAGATATTCCTTGTTATTGGTTTCAGTTTTAAAAACTTATACTTTTCTGATATGGAAATTTGTTAACTCTTTGCAATGCGATGAAACGGATTTCAATCACATGGCAACCAGTTTTTAGAAGAGTTGACTATCGCTTTAGCATAGTGTATTCCCTGATTTTCCTTCTACCTATAAGATAAGTTGAACTTCGTTAAATCGAAGTTTTAATTCGAAACTGTGAATAATTCGACTTTAACATGGTCCCTTGACATTCCTATACAAAGTAATGTTAAAAATCTGATGTATTCCATTCACATAACTTTCTCTGCATCTCTGCAAAAATACTATTAAAAAGCTTATGCTTCTATTTACATCATGCTAATCGAGAAAAAATTTGCAGAAACAGTCTTATTACTTGCTTCCTTGTAAGTAGGAGCGAAATAAGGGAGTACCATAGGGTAAAGTGATAGTCAAAAGCTGGTTGCTATGTGACTGAAGTTCCTTTTTTTGTATGGACAGGAATTGGCAAATTCCTGTATGAGAAAAGTATAATTTTTTAAATCTGAAACCAATAACAAGGAATATTTCAAAACCGATCAACTCCATGAAAAAAAGGTATATAACATAAATTGTGTATTTTAACGTGATCTACATTTTTTGTGTAGTAAGCATTTTTGTCTATCTCTTACGGTTTCAATAAAAACAGGTCTTTTGAGGCTATTCTCAGATAATTCAAGATATACATTTTATTTGGCGTGTAAATATCTTTAATATACGAAATTTTAATCAAAATCGTTAGAGCAATTTTTGAGAAAATCAAAATTTTCGAAAAATGTTCCATGTAAAGGTTAGTTGGGGGTGGGAGGGTTTTTCTCAAAAACTTCGTGTCGCATCGCTGAAAGATACTAAACTTAAATACTAAGTTTGGTATTTTACCGACTTTTCGTTTTTGAGTTACCGTGTTAATGGACACACGGACACACACGGACCTTTTTCCGAAAATGCTTTTTTTAGATAAAGGGGACTCTGAAACATATTTCCGGTGAAATCTCGGTATTGAATTTTTGGGTGGAGTGCAATACCTTCTCTATACACTATGTACATAGTGCGTATAAAGTAAAAAAAAAAAAAAAACAATTATCTACCTTTATATACGTTGTACGTGGTACAGAAAGCAACAACGTTTCATAAAAACAGTTTGTATAGCAACTAAGAAATGTTTGAGGCTAGAGAAAGTCGCGTGAATGTAAGAAATAAGATTTTTACGTATAAAAGGAAATGATTTCGTTTTGCAGGTATGTGCTTTAGATATGGTAATATGCAGTTCTTGTAACATAGAAGCATGTTAATGTAGCCGCAGGTGTGCCAACAGTATTCAAACTTGCCCATGCTGCAAAGTTTGGCCGTTTTGTTTTTATTACAATAGCAGGCAGGGTGTTAAACCAAACCCTCAATAACACGTTTTCTGAAGCCATTACAGCTTATTTATTGCTGTGTGTAATACCGTTTTATAAAGTTGCCACTCTGCTGGTGAGATTATCACTATAACTTACGACCTGAGTGCTGAATAAGAGAAGAAATATCGTTTTGAAGGCATGTAAATATCACATTCTTTAAACTAGAAACATATCTCGTTCAGAATATTTTATTACGGCTCAAAAATCCTACATGTTGCATTTACATTTATTTCTGTACCCACACTTCTGCAAAGTGTTCTTACAAAAGCTTATTCTTCTAGACATTTTTACTTCCTCTACACGTACTATGTACATAGTGTATAGAGAAGGTATTATATTGCCCTGAGATTTTACCGGAAATATATGTTTTAGGACCCTCTTTATCAAAAAAAAAACAACACATTTTCAGAAAAAAGTCCGCGCGCGCGTATGTGCGTGTATCTGTGAACACGATAGTTCAAAAACGAAAAGTCGGTAAAATACCAAACTTGGTATATAAGTACATATATCTTCCAGGGATGCGACAGGAAGCTTTTGAGAAAAATCCTCCTACCCCAAACTGCCCTTTACATGGAACTTTTTTCGAAGATGTTGATTTTCTCAAAAATGGCTCAAACGATTTTGATTAAAATATCGTATATTAAAGATATTTACCTGACAAATAAAATGTATATCTTGAATTTTCTGGGAATAGCCTTTGAAGACCTCTTTATTCTGGATGCATTTTTCTGAATTTTGCATAATTGATAAAGCGTAAGAGATAGACAAAAACTTAGTACACAAAAAATGTAGATCACATTAAAACACGGTTTATGTAATAATCATTTTTTGTGGAGTTGACCGTTTTCGAGATATTCCTTATTATTTGTTTCTGTTCTGATTTTTATTTCTCATACCTCAAATTGTAAACTCCTGGTCACGCAAAGAAATGGATTTCAATACCATAGCAACCACATTTTAAAACCTTTGACTGGCGGTTTAGCCTAGTGTATTCCCTTATTTCCTTTCTACTTATAAGGAAGCAAGTAATAATACTAGATCTGCTAATGTTCAAATCGATTACCATGAGATAGACAGAAGAATAAGCTTATTAACAATAATTTGTGATATAGATGTAGAGAAAGTCATGTGAATGGAGCACATCAGATTTTGTGTTACAGGTGTCTTAAAACATATGTTTTCGATGAGGTCTCGATATCGATTTTTTGCATGGAATGCATTACTTCCTAGACATATAAAGGAAAAGTATTGCTAACGACTTAATAACTAGCGACTCCTGGCGTGAAAATCCATTACCACCTGCCCGCGAAGTCACACCTGAATAGGATTCCATTGAGACTTGCAGATAAAGGCGTTTCGTAGATAATTAGAAACGGAGCTTGTCGCTGCAGGCGAAAAACCTTCCGGGACAGAACAATTCTCACGTCTTACCTTGTTTCGGGTGAAGGGGGAGGGGTGCGTTTTCATATTCACACCTTTACGTTGTCTTCGTTATAGAATTTTCTTTTCACTAAGCGCCAAGCGTAAGTAAGGAAAATCTATATTTGAAGCCAAAAATAGCATTTTTATTTTCTCTCCAGCTTACTTATGGGAGGTAAAGCAAATAAGCCACCCCAGAGAAAAAACAAATCTGATGTGTTTCATTTACATGACTTTCTCCACATCTGTGTAACAAATTATTGCTAAAACGTTTATGCTTCTATTTACTTCATGCTGATCGAGAAAAAAAAAATAGCAGAAATAGTCTTATTACTTGATTCCCTTTAAGTAGAAGGAAAATAAGGGAGTAGCATAGGTTAAAGTGATAGTCCAAAGCTGGTTGCTATGAGACTGAAGTTCCTTTGTTTGTATGGACAGGAGTTGACAAATTCCTATATGAGAAAAGTATAAGGTTTTCAAAGCTGAAACCAAAAACAAGGAATATATCAAAAACGATCAGCTCCACTAAAAATGTATAAAAATAAATTGTGAGCTTAAATGAGCTCTACATTTTTGTGTGGTAAGTTTTTGTCTATCTCTTTGTTGTTGTTGTAGTTTAATATATCGGACGATGAATGAAATTGGTGAAATGATGCTCAAATGATCTCGGGGTCCATGGAGCTTAAAGTTACTCCACATTCGTCTTCTCAGGATAAGGGAAAATCCCGAGGAAAAACCTTATCCGGGTAACTCACCCTAAGCGAGATTCGAACTCACGACCTGTTGAATGTGAGGCAGACACGCTACCACCACACTACCCAGGCGGGCATTGTCTATCTTTTACGGCTTAGTAGTTATGCAAAATTCCGTAAAATTCTTCAGGAATAAAGTACTCTTCAGAGGCTATTCCCAGAAAACTCAAGATATACATTTCATTTGGTGCGTAAATATCTTGAATATAAGAAATTTCAATCAAAACCGTTAGAGCCATTTTTGAGAAAATCAAAATCTTCGAAAAAAGTTCCATGTAAAGGGGTAGTTGACGATGGGTGGATTTTCTTTAAAATCTTCGTGTCGCATCCTTGGAAGACAAACTTTAACACCAAGTTTATTATTTTCTAAAAATGTTCCATGTAAAGAGTAGTTGGGAATAGGGGGATTTTCTTTTGCTACCTTGGAAGATACTCAACTTAAATACCATTTTGGTATTTAACCGAAGTTTCATTTTTGAGCTATGCTGCTCACAGACACACACATACCTGTTTATAAAAATGTTTTTTTTTGTTTTTTTTGGATTCAGGAGTTCCCAAAACATGTATTTCCAGTAAAATCTCGGTATCGAAATTTTGGGTGGAATACAATATCTTCTCTATACAATATGTACATAGTACATGTGGGGAAGGTAAAAAACAAGTAAAACACCATTTTGTTAATGTTTATCTCGATTAGCATGGTGTTGAAAGAAGAATTATCTTTTGTAAGATGTTTGTTTGTAGAGTAGCTAGAGAAAGTCATGTGAGTGTAACACATCAGCTTTTTTTTGTTTCATTTATATAGTCCCCTTTAACATCTAAGGTTATATCGGGGGCTTTGAGTTTGAAACAAATCGTTGTATGTAGGCTCTTTTTTACGTTGGTTTAAATAATTTTATTTTCCTCAAACACACACACACACACATTCACTCTCACATACATACTTTCAGACTCTGTGGGGGATAGAGAATAATTCTGGCCTAAGAAAACTTCCCCGCCCCAGCCGGGAATCGAACCCGGGACTTCCGTGATTGAAGTCTTGGTGACGAATGTTGAGGTCCAATAAGTTGGGAGGGTGTCGTGTTGCTTCCTTAGCTGCAGCATCGGCGTTCTTATTCCCGGGTATGCCAGCATGGGAAGGAACTCACCCAAACTGACCTCCTTACCTGAGGTAGATAATCTGTGATAGAGTAACTGCATGTAATGCACCACGTTATTGCTTGGAGTTGGTGTATTATTTTCTTGGAGCGGTGCTTGGAATATTGAAAAGGAGAATAAGAATACTATTGAATACTCTAATTTCTGGTTTATGTAACGTGAACACGCTAAGTGGTGCACAATGAAACTAGCGCAGTCCAATAATTCTCTAGAAAACGTGAAATAGTTGGGTTTTATGAGTCTAGGAAATTACGACATATATCTTGTTAATATGAAACATATGCAGTTTTAAATGTGTTTCTTCATTGCTTACATTATATTCCTGCAGAAGCCTTCTTATTACTTTCTCTACGTGTACTATGTACACAGTGTTTAGAGAAGGTATAGCACTCCACCAAAAAATTCGATACCGAGATTTCATTGGAAATATATATTTTAGGGTCCCCTGTGTCCAAAAAAAGTATTTAGAGAAAAAGGCCCGTGTGTGTGTCAGTGTGTCCGTGTGTCTATGAACACGATAACTTAAAAACGAAAAGTCGCTAGAATACCAAACTTGGTATTTAAGTTTAGTGTCTTCCAGGGAAGCAACACGAAGATTTTGACAAAAGTCCCCCACCCCAAACTACCCTTTACATGGACCTTTTTTTAGAAAATTTTGATTTTCTCAAAAATGGCTCTAACGATTTTGATTAAAATATCGTATATAATAGGTATTTACCTAACAAATAAAGTGTATATTTTGAATTTTCTGGGAATAGCCTTTGAAGACTACTTTATTCTGAGTGAATTTTGCATAACTGCTAAACCGTAAGAAATGGACTAAAACTTACCACACAAAAAATGTAGAGCACTTTAAAACACACACTTTACGTTGTATACCTTTTTTCGTGGAGTTGATCATTTCTTAGATCTTCCTTATTTTTGGTTTCATCTTTAAAAACTTACGCTTTTCTCATACAGGAATTTGTCAACTCCTGTCCATACAAACAAAGGAACTTCAGTCACATAGCAACCATCTTTTGACTATCACTTTAACCTATGATACTTCCTTATTTCGCTTCTACTTATAAGGAAGCAATTAATAAGACTATTTCTGCTAAATTTTTCTGGATTAGTGTGAAGTAAATAGAAGCATAAGCTTTTTAACAATACTTTGTTGCAGAGATGTAGAGAAACATTTTTTGAAGCGGGCATTGCAAAGCTTGTGCACAGGTACGATAAATGTCTCAATCTTTTCGGTGATTATGTTGAAAAGTAACCATAAGTGCAGAAAACTTTTAGTAATAAAATAATTGTTTTCTATGAACTTGTCTTTTATTTATAGCCTATCGGAGGTTGAAAAAAAGACAACCCTCGTAGAAAATTTAAAAAACGGTCAAAAACGAAAAGTGGTTAAATACCAACATTATTGGTAATCATATTCAGGATTTCCGTAGATGCAACACGAAGATGTTCAAAGAAATCCCCCCAGCCAAAACTACTCTTTACATGCAATATTTGAACGTTGTAGATGAATATGAAGAATAGAAGTGTGGAAAATGCTTGTAGAAGAGACGAAAGAGCGAGCTGAAAGGGAAGCAATAATAGAGAAAATAAAAGCGACTCGCAGAGACAGAGTTAAAATGTGCTTGAAACCTTAGAGGCTGCAGCAGTAACAGGAGGCTTTGGATTTCAGTGCGAGTTTTAATCCCTAGCAGAAATTAGCCAAGACCGTGCGGCTTTCTTCTGTTTTAAATAATTTGAGGTCCCTAGGGACATTTCATTACTAACGTTGCCTGCTGCCATGTGAGTTATGAAATTAGTTTGCACATACTGTATGCGCACGTACGCAACTACGTGTAATGGACCTCGAGGGCTGACGTACTATAAAAACTTTGGGGAAGGGGGTCTGAAGTTGGCGCTTCTGCCCTCACAGTGACCTTTGCTTCAAAGAAAGAGTCAAATATCTGTGTTAGAAGTTCACATTTCTATTTAAAATTTCATTTTTAATTTCTCTATTAGAACATTGCACAAGGTATTGCATTGTACCCAAAATTTGATACCGAGGTTAAGATCTCTGAATCCAAAAGAAGCATTTTTACTCTCTGTAGCACGTATATACAATTACATGGTAGGTAAAGAATATATTGTATTCCACCCAAAATTTCGATACCGAAATTTCACTGGAAATACATGTTTTGGGCCACCTGAATAAAAAAAAAGCATTTGTAGAAAAAAGTCTGTGTGGACAGCATAGCTCAAAAACGAAATGTCGGTTAGATACCAAACCTGTTATTTAAATGCATAACCTTCCAAGGTTGCGACACAAAGATATATTCAATAAAACTTTTACTCCAAAATGTGCATCGAAAATTTGTATCGTGTTAAAACAAAGATGAGTTCCATTTATATAACTTTCTCTAGCTGTTTCGCAAACAAACTTTCTTTACAAAACATTTCTCTACCATCTACTTCATGGTAATCGAGATAAACATTAGCAGAAGTGGTCTTGTTACGTGCTTCCTTGTAAACAAAAGGAAAATGGGGGAATACACTAGGCTAAACCGATAGTCAAAGCTGGTTCTATGTAAAGCAACTCAAGTTCGGCTCGCTTTGCATCGCCTGCAGTAAAGGAAAAGAAACGTGACTTCCCGTTTGAGAAAAGTTAAAGTAGTTAAAAATTCAAACCGAAAACAATGTGTGAGAGTGAATGTGTGTGAGTGTGTGTGTTTGTGTTTGTATGTGTGTTTCTGTGTGTGTTTGTGTTTGTGTATGTGTGTTTTTGTGTGTGTGAGTGTATGTGTTTGTGTATGTTTGTGTTTGTGTGTGTGTGTGTGTTTGAGGAAAATAAAACGATTTAAACCCAACGTAAAGAACCTACAGACGAGTTATTTCTAATGCAAATCCTCTGATATGACCTTAGATGTTAAAGGGGGTTATATAAATGAAGCCATAAAAAAAAAGACAAGGCATATCTCGGAAACGGTCAGCTCTACATAAAAAGCGTATTTAGCATAAATTACTGTTTCAACGAGATCTACAGTTTTTTGTGCAGAAGTATTTGGCCATCTCTCACGGTTTACCAGTTATATCAAAATCATAAAAATTCATCCTGAATAAAGAGCCCATTAGGGGCTATTCCCAAAAAATTAAAAATATAATATAAATATATTTAATATACGGTATTTAAATCAAAATCTTTAGAGCCATTTTTGAGAAAATCAATATTTTCAAACATTTTTCATATAAGGGGCACGTTGGGGTGCGCAATTTTCTTGAAAATCTTCGTGTGGTATCATTGGAAAAAACTGAACTTAAATATCAAGTTTTCTATTTAACGGTCTTTTCGTTTTTGAGCAATGCTGTCCACAGACACACACGGATATTTTTCTAAAAATGCTTTTTCCTGAATTAAGCGACTTCAAAACGTATATTTCCGGTAAAATATCGATATCGAAATTTTGGGTGGAGTACAATACCTTTCCTAGCTACAAAGTAGCATGTGGTAGTATGTCCATACGTGCTAGAAAAATTAAAGATACGCTTGAAAATTATTCTTTTAGTTTATATTGCATCCAATAGAAATATAATCTTTTATTACTCCCTTATAACAGGAGACTCTACATTTGGGAACCCTTGTATATTTATGATTATGGTGTTCATGGTGTTGAAGTGCATTTGTTTTGTTAAACTTTCCATGAGGCAACCTTGCAATAAAGTAAGTTTTAAAAAGTTTAAATTAAAAATAGATATCCCCCAAAATAACAGATTTCTCCAAATTTTGAGTTCCTCTATTTAGCACGCAGTAATGATTCTAATTTTTATATCAGCTACAACATAAAATATTAGTTATTTATATTATATGTAGCTTAAATAGACTATTATTTGTGAGTGGGATGTTTAGTACACGAGCGAGTCTTCCTGTTTCGCAGGAGCAAATAATAAGCCACGTGTAATATACAACGTTTTATCCTATCCTGAAATATTCTTGTGTTTATTAATATTATTAGAGTCGTCATTACGAGGAATTGAATTTTAGACGTGACGTAGATAGTGTTTTGTTTGTTCGTTGCTGCGTAACCCCGCCGTAATAAACAGTTTCAATTCTGGTTGTTTAAACTAAACAAAATAAATCAATAAATGAATGAAAATGAACATTTCAGAAGATTATACCAAAAAAGCTGTACTTAGTTTGTTACCCGGCAAGTCGAAGAACTTATATGACAAGGAATTTTCATTATTTAATGGATAGAGAGCTGCCAAAAAAGTTAATGTAATTTATAATGAAATAAAGTACTTATTTGTTTTCATGATGAAATAAAACACTCCTTTTTGTTGTTTCCCAAGATATGAAATGTGTACATGAAGTCTATAGGATATGTATGTATGTAATGGGTATTTATAAAATAATATACATTCAAAAGTTAAGCAAAATTAGGTCATAAAGAAGCAAATAACAGCAGTTTCTGGTAAAAGATTCAATAATGTATTATGGTAACACTTTCTGGCCATAATTTATCAGACATTAGCTCAACTATTAAAGCGTCAATGAAATGGTCGAGATTAGACAATTTAAACAAGTCGCGGTCATCTCACTGGCGCGATATTATCGAAACATCTTATCGCAGCTGATGTTCATTTCTTTGAAATTTTGTCGCACACGACGTTCTTTTGTTTAATCTCCTGTCTTGGTTATTGGTAACAAGGTGACAATCCAATCAGCCAACCTTCTCTTTTAATAACTGTCAGTTCCACAATTGTACTTTCAATTAATTCAGTTACAATGTTTATTTAAACTTTTATCCAGTTTATAATGTATTTAGTTAAAAAATCTGATGTGTACATGACTTTCTCTATATCCCTGCAAGAAGTTATTCTTAAAAAGCTTATACTTCTATGAACTTCATGTTAATCAGTAAAACATTAGCAGAAATAGCCATATTACTTGCTTCCTTGTAAGTAGAGGTGAAATAAGGGAGCACTATAGGTTAAAGTGATAATCAAAAGCTGGTTGCTATGTCACTAAAGTTCCTTTGTTTGTGTGGACAGCAGTTGACAAATTCCTGTATGAGAAATGTATAAGTTTTTCATAGCAGAAACCAAAAATAAGGAATGTCACAAAAACGACGAACTCCACGATAAAAATGTATATAACATAAATTGTGAGTTTTAACGTGCTCTACATGTTTTGTGTAGTAAGTTTTTGTCAATCTCTTAAGGTTTAGCAGTTATTCAAAATTTAGTAAAATTCATCCAGAATAAAGTACTCTTCAGAGGCTATTCCCAGAAAATGTAAGATATACATTTTATTTGTCAGGTAAATATCTCTAATATACGAAATTTTAATCAAAATCGTTAGAGCCATTTTTGAGAAAATCAACATTTTCGAAAAAAGTTCCATGTAAAGGGTGGTTTGGGGTGGAGGATTTTTCTCAAAATCTTCGTGTCGCATCCCTGGAAGATACTAAACTTAAATACCAAGTTTGGTATTTTACCTACTTTTCGTTTTTGAGTTATCGTGTTCACAGAAACACGGACACACACACACACACACACACACACACACACACACACACACGGACCTTTTTTCAAAAATGCTTTTTTTAGATAAAGGGGACCCTAAAACATATATTTCCGGTGAAATCTCGGTATCGAATTTTTTGGTGGAGTGCAATTCATTCTCTATACACTATGTACATAGTGCCTATAGAGAAAGTAAAAAAGAGTGAAAATAAGTATTATTTGTATTTCTTATAAATGAAATGAGTGCAATAACCTCAAATAAAGTAACGTTTGTTTCCATTTCATGTATTAGTTATTAAAAGCTGAAATAAAATAATTGTTCCCTATTTTTATTGTTGTTATCGATATTCGTACATTTAGTGTAGGCACGATCGGCCATATCATAATTCAGGAGGCAGTGAAGAAAGGAAAAAGATCTCATGTGTTACATTCACATGCCTTTTTACATCTCTGCATCAAATTGTTAAAAAGCTTATGCTTCTATTTACTTCAAGCTAATCGAGAAAAAATTAACAGAAATCGAGAAAAAAAATTAGCAGAAATAATCTTATTACTTACTTCCTTGTAAGTAGAAGCGAAATAAGGGAGTACCATAGGTTAAAGTGGTAGTCAAAAGCTGGTTGATATGTGACTGAAGTTGCTTTGTTTGTATGGACAGCAGTTGACAAATTCGTGTATGAGAAAACTATAAGTTTTTTAAAGCTGAAACCAATAACAAGGAATATGTAAAAACGATCAACTCCACGAAAAAAAATATGTATAACATAAATTGTGTGTTTTAATGTGCTCTACATTTTTTGTGTGGTAAGTTTTTGTCCATCTCTTACAGTTTAGCAGTTATGCAAAATTTCACAAAATTCATCCAGAGTAAAGTAGTCTTCAGAGCTATTCCAAGAAAATTCAAGATTTACATTTCATTTGTCAGGTAAATATATTTAATATACGATATTTTAATCAAAATCGTTAGAGCCATTTTTGAGAAAATAAAAATGTTCGATAACAGTTCCATGTAAAAGACAGTTGAGGGTGGGGGGGTTCTTAAAAATCTTCGTGTCACATCCTTGGAAGATACCAAACTTAAATACCAAGTTTGATATTTAACGGTCTTTTCGTTTTTGAGCTATGCTGTCCACAGAAACACACACACACACATACACACACACCTACACACACGCACAGCACACATACACACACGGGCCTTTTTCCAAAAATGCTTTTTTTGGATTCAGGGGGACCCAAAACATGTATTTCCGGTGAAATCTCGGTATCAAATGTTTGGGTGGAATACAATATCTTCTCTATGTACATAGTACGTGTAGAGAAAGTAAAATCGTTATATAAACATGGTCGAGTGTGTCATGTACCATTTAAGAACTAATGTAAGTATTACAATGATAAAATCTCCCTTCCGGTCGTGAATTATCGACAAGATGAAAATACTCGTGGTATTACTTACGATTATATGCTGAGTAAGGTTTTAATGCAATACTGTAATCTGAAAGTTAATTTAATCAAAAAATGTCCAGTAATAATGCCACTATTGCATACAGAAATATCTAAATATATTGGTTTAAAACTCGGCATGTGAACAAAGCACGTTATTGCTCGTATTGAACGTCTGGTTTTATTGGTCAACTAAATGATCATATCGGAGCCCGGTCCCATTGGTAATGTCGAGCTATACAACTCACCTGATACGTCCACAGAGCTCTAAAATGCATTTCCCCAGTCTAATCCCATTTTAAAAACACAAAAACCTCTACAGCTAATTACTTTATATCGGATACTGCTTTGCCAGAATTGTAAACGTTCTCAGCGTCCGTTGTTATTATTATTGTCACTAGGGAATATTTCTGGGGATAACATATTAAGGTTTCCTAATACCATACAGTCATAAAAACGAACGTATTGAAACTTAATGACTTCCTGTGCCCTCTGTCGCTTATTAGTCGCTGGTAAGCTATTCTTAAGGACATTTATTAACTTCTTTACACGTATGTACAATGAACATAATGGGTAGAGTGGGTATTGTATTCCACCCCAAACTTTTACACCGAGATGTCACTGGAAATATATGTTTTGATGACTCCGAGTCCAAAATAGGCACTTTTAGAAAAAATTGAGGTTACACTCACATGACTTTCTCTAGCTGCTCTATAAATAACTTCTTACAAAAGATTATTCTTCTTTCTTTCTAATCGAGATAAAAATCAACAGAATGTTCTTATTACTAGGTTCTTCATAAGAAGCGCTATGCTAAAGCTGTCGTTATACGATTGTCATTGCAAATCGCTTCTTGGCCAGGAGTAGAACAAAAGAAAATCGGACACTTCCTGTCTGAGAAAAGTATAAGTATTTTAAAATTCAAATCTCGAAAACGGTTATCTCCACAACAAAAATGTAAAGGACTTAAATTGTGTTTTTGTGTCTATCTCTTACGGTTTACCAGCTATGCAAACTTCAATACAAATCATCCCGAATAAAGAGGTCTTTAGAGGCTAGTCCCAAAACTCAAGATATACATTTTATTTGACATGTAAATATTTTAAGTATAAGATATTTTAATCAAAATCGTTTGTTGTCTGGAAAAGTACTGTTTACTTGCCAACAGGTTTATTTACCTCTCCACCATGCGTTCTTATCTATGATTTATTTTGTTGCGGCGAGACGGCCGGTTGCAACCTATATACGGAACGGCGAACGGTACGAACTTCCTAGCTCTGGTGATATATTGGTTCTGTCTAAAGACTTTGCCTAGGTGCTGGATTTCTTCTGGAAGGTTATGCTTATCACATATGTAAATTATTTGGCCATCAAGAGAGAGAAGGAAGTTAATGAAGCGAGGAAGGCTGTATGTTCAAAGGAGCCCAGTAAGGCATTAAAATTTAACCTTTCAAGGAGCATTTTCTCAGAAACTATTTATTGTATCTACTTCAAATTTTTACTGTACAGTATATGGACTTTTGTACACACTTTAGCACAATTTTGGTAGATTAGTTATTTGAAGTATCTTCCAGGGATGCGACACGAAGATTTTGAGAAAAATCCCCCACCCCCAACTACCCTTTACATGGAACTTTCTTTCGAAAATTTTGATTTTCTCAAAAATGGCTCTAACGATTTTGATTAAAATTTCGAATATTAAAGATATTTACCTCACAAATAAAATGTATATCTTGAATTTTCAGGGAATAGTCTCTGAAGAGTACTTTATTCTGGATGAAATTTACGGAATTTTGCATAACTGCTAAACCGTAAGAGATAGATAAAAACTTACTACACAAAAACGTAGAGCACCGTAAAGCACACAATTTATGTTATATACATTTTTTTCATGGAGTTGATCGTTTTTTAGATATTCCTTGTTTTTGGTTTCAGCTTTAAAAAACTAACTTTTCTCATACAGTAATTTGTCAACTCCTGTCCATACAAACAAAGGAACTTCAGTCACATAGCAACCAGCTTTTGACTGTCACTTTAACCTATGATACTCCCTTATTTCGCTTCTACTTACAAGGAAGCCAGTAATAAGACTATTGCTGCTAATTTTTTCTCGATTAGCATTAAGTAAATAGAAGCATATTACTTCTAACAATAATTTGTTGCAGAGATACAGAGAAAGTCATGTGAATGGAACACATCAGATTTTTAAAGATAGGTCTACAAACGTTATATGAATACCTACTGAAATACATAAGGAAATGATGTAAAACTGTGGTAGGATGGGTAGAAAAAGTGGCACATCAGACTGCGGAAACAAAACGTTTTTAGGTCACGTCTGCTGTTCACAAGATTTCTTGTAAAGAAGTCGCTTAAATGCGGTGCAATGTCTGGCAGTGCCATCTGTATGCTGCAAGCAGAGCCATTACTTGGCGAATCATAACCCATTACGTTCTTTCAAATGTAACCTCGCATGTAAATGATAATATTTATTTTTCCAGACAGACGTTACATTTCATACAGTCACTTGATACGGAAAACCCTTGTGGGCGCGTTCATGTATGCTTTGTCGGGAGAAAGTATCAATATAGGTCATCTTAAGATATAATTTCATGTGTGTGATAACGGAAGGGCTCCAAAATATAATTAAAAGTATACCTTAACATTATATTGCTTTCTCTACGCATACTATGTACATAGTGTATAAAAAGGTGTATTGCACCCAAAAATTCCATACCGGAAATATATGTTTTGAGACCCCCTATATCCAAAAAGTCTGATGTGTTGCATTTACATGACTTTCTCTACATCTCTGCAACAAATTATTGTTAAAAAGATTATACTTTTATTTACTTCACTCTAATTGAGAAAAAATTAGCAGAAATAGTCTTATAACCTGCTTGCACATAGGTAGACGGGAAATAAGGGAGTACCATAGGTTAAATTGATACTCAAAAGCTGGTTGCTATGTGACTGAAGGTCCTTTGTATGGACAGGAGTTCACAAAGTCCTGTATGAGAAAAGTATGTTTTTTATAGCTGAAACCAAGAACAAGGAATATCTAAAAAACGATCAACTCCACGAAAAAAAAGCATATAACATAAATTGTGTGTTTTAAAGTGCTCTACATTTGTTGTGTGGTAAGTTTCTGTCCATCTCTTACGGTTTAGCAGTTATGCAAAATTACGTAAAATTTACCCAGAATAAAGTAGTCTTCAGAGGCTATTCCCAGAAAGTTCAAGATATAATTTTATTTGTACGATATTACGATATTTTAATTAAAGTCGTTAGAGCTATTTTTAAGAAAATCAAAATTTTCGAAAAATGTTCCATGTACAGGGTAGCTCTGGGTGGGGCGATTTTCTTGAAAATCTGAGTGTCGTATCTTTGAAAGATACCAAACTTAAATACCAAGTTTGGTATTCAACGGTCTTTTCTTTTTTGAGCTAAGCCGTCCACAGGTACACAGATATATACACCTCCACACACGAACCTTTTTCTAAAATGCATTTTTTGGATTGAAAACATGTATTTCCGGTGAAATCTCGGTATCGAATTTTTGGGTGCAATGCAATACCTTCTCTATACACTATGTACATAGTACGTGTAGAGAAAGAAAAACGAATTTTTAGAAAAACGTCCGTGTGTGTCTGTGGGTAGCATAGCTCATAAACGAAAAGATCGTTAAATACCAAACTTGGTATTTAAGTTTTTATCCTCCAAGGATGCGACACGAAGATTTTCAAGAAAATCCCCCAACCCCAACTACCCTTTACATGGAACTTTTTTCGAACATTTTGGTTTTCTCTATAATGGCTCTTAACGATTTTGATTTAAATCTGTTATATTTAAGATGTTTATATGCCAAATAAAATGTATATCTTGAATTTTCTGGGAATAGCCTCTGAATACCTCTTTATTGTAGATGCTTTTATTGAATTCTGCAAAACTGCTAAACCGTAAGAGATAGACAGAAACTTACCCCACAAAAAATGCAGATCACGATAAAACACACAATTTATGTCATATACATTTTTTTCGTAGTGTTGATCGTTTTTTAGATATTCCTTTTCAGCTTTAAAAAAGTATATTTTTCTCATATGTTAACTCCTGTCTATGCAAACAAAAAACTTCAGTCACATAGCAACCAGCTTTCGACAATCACTTTAACCTCGTGCTCCCTTATTTACCTTCTACTTACAAGGAAGCAAGTAATAAGGCTATTTCTGCTAATGTTTTCTCGATTAGCATGAGAAGTAAATAGAAGCATAAGCTTTTTAACCATACTTTTTTGTAGAGATGTAGAGAAGGTCATGTGAATGGAATACATCAGATTTTTTTTTTAGTTGTACTGCACCCAATGAGAAATATTATGAATTATGACTCTCTTATAACAGGGAGCTCGAAATTGGGGAAATATTGTAAATTAAAAATTATGGTGTTCATTGTGTTAGAACGTTATAAGCCCAAAATTAATAGATTATCCAAATATTGAGCTTCTTTATACAATATGAGAGCAATAAATTAATCGGAGTTGGACACCTTGGAATATCTTAACACAGGAAGTGCGGCACGCTGGTAATCAGAGGCTTTGGAATGCGACACGTCTGGTACACGCTAAAGTCTTCCAGAAGCTTCTGTTTCCACAAGATTCTAGAAAACACTGGACTTCATTTCCTAGCCTTACAAGGAGGAAGCCAGAGTGTATAGGGAGATGTGTAGTGCATTGTAGTGAGTGATGAGTAATTGAGTGTTAGCGTGTAGTGGTCTGCAAGCTGTCAGCCTCTACGTGTCGCAGCGTCGAGTAATTTATTTGCAGCAGTGAATTAAATACTTTATTTGTAACCATTTTTTGAGTCAATAAAACATTAGTTAGAGTGGTGTCAGGAGTGAGTGGAGTAAACAAGCCAAGATGGAAGAGATGCTTAAAATCTGTTGAAGAAAATGGACAGGATGGGAAGTGAAATAGTGAACACCGACATGAAGAAATGAAGGGTTAAATAACGACAGTGAATTCCTCATTAGAGAAGGTGCAGATAGAAACAAAGTCCGAACTTGAGTGTGTAAAGGAAGAAATGAAAATAAAATGGAGGAGATTTAATTCGGAATAAAGAAAATGAGAAATGATACAACCGGAGGGAGATAATGAAGACGAAATTAACGACTGATATCGACTAACGACTGGCTGGTGGCGTGGAGAAAAACTGGAAGAGTTCAGTGGAGGGATGAAAGGTCTTGAATAACGCGTTGACGCCCTGGAAGACCTCGGAGAACGCTTTAATATGCTGTAAGGAAAAGTCGGCAGGGTACCAGTTTTGAGTCCAACCTCATGAGGGAACCTTTGGAACGACTTGGAGTGCACAAGACGCGCACAACACGTCTTCAGTCACAGTCAGACGGTAGGGTTGAGTGGTATATCAAGACTCTAGAACATTTGAAGAAGGTTGTGGCCAATCATCTGAGAGATGGGATGTCAAGTTGCCACTTTACTTGCCAGGCAACCGATCTTCTTCCCACAACACCATCGAGATGACATCGGCCAGTTTGGTCTTAGCAAAGAACTGCGTCTACCATAACACCGAAAGTCTACCTAGGCAAAACAGCCAGTAGTCGACTACGTGGTGCATTTCGTAGACCTACTTCATGACATGCATGAAATGGTCCTTCAAACCATCCAGATGGCGAGCAATCGGATGAAGACACGTTACAACCGGGAGACCAACAGTTGAGGTTTCTGGCAAAGTGATCTGGTGTGACCATATCGCCCTATCCGGACCAAGGGACGTGCCCTAAGCTTCAACAACCATGGCATGGGCCCTACCTTGTGGTGAAGAGGATAAATGGTGTCTACCACCACTCCCAGAGGCTACCCGTGGGAAGAAGCTCATAGTTTACTTGGATCGTCCAAACTATTACGATGGAGCTGGTCGGGACGACCGACTCTGAGGAGGGAGCAGTGTGACAATACCTTCCGTGTGTGTGGGCGCTCTCACGTTTGCCCTGATATGTGAGTCGGAGAAGTTGGACATCTTGGAATGAGTAAAAACAGGAAGGTCGGCACATCTGTAATCGTAGGCTTTGGAATGCGACACGTCTGGTACACATTAGATTCTTGCAGAAGCTTCTGTTTCCATAAACTTCCAGAAAGTTCTGAATGTCATTTTCTAGCTCTGAAAGAGGAAGAATTGCAAGCCAGTGTGTTGTGAGTCGCAGTGAGTGAGTGTTAGCGCGCAGTGGTCTGCAAGCTGTGAACTGTCTACGCGTCGAAGCGTCGAGTAAGTTATTTGCAGCAGTGAATAATTAAAGCAGTGAGTTAAAGGCTCCGGTTTCCCCTTGACACTTAGGTGAATGCTGTGCTGCTTTTTCTACACGACTTTCCCTTCATGGTGTTTCCTTCTCATTGAATGTGCGCAATTGGACTGGTGTGTGGCAATGCTGGCAGATAGCGCGCGGATGGATGTGCTTTATGAATGTTGTTCTCGGAGGGGACATTTGCCTTCCCAACACCCGGAACCCGTGAGCTTTACGCTCCTCAGCCGAGATGAATAACTATCAAGTAACGGTTAGGGACTTTCGCGAAGCTTTTTCTCCTGCCTGCCCCCAGTTATTGGTTCCCTCTCTTTATTCCTTCCTCTTGGAGCTGTTAACGCCAATAGATCTGCGTAGTCTTAGTGCGTGAGGCCTCCCCGCTCTTGTATAGCGTTTACTTGTATATCTTGAATGTTCTGGAAGTAATTTATAACCGTACGCCTTAGACAAAATCTCTACACGGAAATAGTAGAGCACACAGTTCATGTCAGATACATATTTACTTTCTCTAGCACATATGTGTAATGCATATAGTAAGAAAAAAAAACTATTGATCGATACCGAGTTTTATAGGCAACTCCCGAATTAAAACAAAATCTGCTTTAGAAAAACAAAACCGATACCTAAGGGTCAGAAGCCTGTCGGGGAGCCAACGGCACGAAATCACAGAATGGAGAACCTGGAACGACTGGTTGGCCCGTAGCAAGGCATGAGCGTGAAGAAGTGGATGACATGAAATGCAAGCGAAATGGATTATGGGAAAGGTGATGATGGAGCAATTGGTGGAATGAGTGGCGGGGGAAACGGAGGACCCGGAGAAAACCCACCCAAACGCCACTTCGTCCACCACAAAACCCACATGCGGGCACTTGGGATCGTACCCGGGCCGCCTAGATGGGAGGCGAGCGGTCTAACCACTCGGCCACTACAGCATAACTCAAAAACGAAAATTCGGTTAAACACCAAAGCTGGTGTTTAAGTTCAGTATCTTTCGAAGATGGCCGCCCCACCTATTCTTTACGTGGAATAATTCTCGAAAATTTTTATTTTTTAAAAAATGGCTCTAACTATTTCATTAAAATACCATACGTTTAATAGTTTTGATGACAAACGAAATGTATATCCTGAATTTTCTGGGAATAACCTCTGTAGACCTTTTCATTCTGAATGACTTTTGTAAATCGTAAGGTATGACAAAACTTACTTCACAAAAAGTATGGCTCTCGTTAAAACATAACTTTTTTGTAGGGCTAACCATTTTTGAAATATTCCTTATTATTAGTTTCACTTTTTTAACTCCTTAAGCTTTCTGAAAGGAAAAGTTATCTTTCGTTTCATATCTCTTATATTTTATTTACGGTCATCTAAAGAGAACCGAATTTCGATTATTTGACTAAGGTACCAACTTTTAAAAGATTCGACTATCACTTTACCCTAGTGTATTCCCTTATTTCCCTTCTATTTACAACGAATAAAGTGATAAGACTAATTCTGCTAATGTTTATCTCGATTAGCATTAAGTGAATAGAAGAATAGCCATTTTTAAGAAAAGTTTGTGGAACAGCTAGAGAAAGTCATATGAATGGAACATCTTTTTTTTTTTTTTTTTTTTGTAGAGTTAACCAGTTCCAATATATTATTTATTACTGCTTTCATTTCTTAACTATTTAAACCTTTCTCAACAATAAAGTCATATTTCGTTTCATATTTCTTAGTTTTATTTCTGGCCATCTAAAGAGAACCGAATTTCAAATGTTTGACATAGCGACCAGCTTCTAAAAGGTCGTTATCGCCTAGTATATTCCTTTATTTCCGTTCTGCTTACAAGGAAGTTAGTAATAAGGCCAAATTTGGTACTGATTATTTTTATAGCATGAAGTAAATAAAAGAATATGTTTTTGTAATAGTAGTTTATAGAAAAAGTCATATAAAGCAATACATCAGGTTTATTTATTTTCAGCAGTTCTCACATTTATCATTAAACAAATGTGATGTGTTATACTCACATGACTTTCTCTAGCTGCTCTACAAACAAACTTCTTACAAAAGATTATTCTTCCTTCTACACATGCTAATCGAGATAAACATTAACAGAATGTTCTTATTACTTAGTTCCTTATAAGTAGAAGGGAACTAAAGGAATGCGCTATGCTAAAGCGACAGTCAAATATTTTAAAAGCTGTCGTTATGCGATTGTCATTGCAAATCGCTTCTTTGCTTGGCCAGGAGTAGAACAAAAGAAAAATGGACACTTCCTGTCTGAGAAAAGTATAAGTACTTTACAATTGAAACCAATAACAAGGAATATCTCGGAAACGGTTACCTCCACAACAAAAACGTAATGGACATAAATTGCGTGTTTTGAAGAGATTTACATTTTTTGTGTAGAAAGGTTTTATCAATCTCTTAGGGTTTAGCAGTTAAGTAAAATAAAGAGGTCTTCCGAGGCTCTTCCCAGAAAATCCAAGATATACAATTTATTTTGGTTGTAAATATCTTTAATATACGAGATATTAATCTAAATCGTTAAACCCACCATTGAGAAAATAACAATTTTTGAAAATTTTTCCTTGTAAAGGGTAGTTTGTGATGGGGGAGATTTTCTTGAAAATCGTCGTGTCGCATCCTTGGAAGATTACAAACCAAAATACCAAGTTTGGTATTCAACAGTCTTTTAATTTTTGAGCCATACTGTCCACAGATAACACTTGGACCTTTTTCTAAAAACCTGATGTGTTCCATTCACACTGCTTTCTCTACATATCTGCAACAAATTATTGTTAAAAAGCTCATGCTTCTATTTATTTCATGCTAATCGAGAAACAATTAGCAGAAATAGTCTTATTACTTGCTTCCATGTAAGTAGAAGTGAAATAAGGGAGTACCATAGGTTAAAGTGATAGTCAAAAGCTGGTTGCTATGAGACTGAAGTTCCATTGTTTCTATGCACAGAAGTTGACAAATTCTTGTATGAGAAAAGTATAAGTATTTTAAAGTTGAAACCAATAACAAGGAATATCTCAAAAACGATCCACTAAATACAAATGTAATATAACATAAATTGTGTGTTTTAAGAAGTTCTACATTTTCTGTTAAGTTTGTTTTTGTCTATCTTTTACAGTTTGCCAGTTATACAAAATTCCATAAAATTAATCCAGAATAAAGTAGTCTTCAGAGGCTATTTCCAAAAAAAAAAATAAATAAATAAATAAATAAAGATATAATTTCATTTTCAAGTAAATATATTTAATACACGATATTTTAATCAAAATTGTTAGAGCCATTTTTGAAAATTTTCGAAATGTTATTGAAAATCTTTGTATCGCACACTTGGAAGATACTGAACTTAAATACAACTTTTCGTTTTTGTGCAATGCTGTCCACAGACACACACGAACCTTTTTCTAAAAATGCTGTTTTCGTACTCAGTGGAGTCCAATATATATATATATATATATATATATATATATATATATATGTGTACTTCCTGTGAAATCTCGACATCGAATATTTGGTTGGAATAGTATACCTTTTCTATCCATATGTACATTGTACATGCGGACTAGAGAAAGTAAAAATTTCTGCCTATGCCATCACATGGTGACACGCTCTTTAAAGCCTTGACTATCGTATCGGACAACGAAACATGTAAATTTGAATTGAAGGTTTATCTGTCTAGTAATTTAACAGAGAGGCAGTGAGGGGAGCTGAAGAGGAATTAAAATAAACAGAAGGACAAGAGAATTAACAAACCGAAAAGAGAAAGAGTTTTTTAAAAGCACTCATTGGAGCGCGAAGTGAAATTAACTTCAATATAAAAGTTACTCCGGGTCTCAGGTGCTTTCTGTCCCAGCAAAGTAGGCAACTTGTTTTCATAAAGGGCTTTCCGGCACTCGCCCGGAGTTTTATAATGTTCCAGGTCCACGGAGAAAATTATACTCACACATCAACTTCATGCTATTTTGTAATATGATTCTCTTCACCCGTGCGGGAATTTCACATGGAAAGGAGTAACATTTTAAACCGTATCTTTTTACCTCGTCCACTATTTTATAGCTATATTTCTCAAAACAAGAAAGATTAGACAAAAATCAAACGTTTTATTTGTTTCCAGTGCGTATATTTTAAGTTTGTAACACGAAGAGAACCATTTTTCCGGAAAAACTATACTTACAACATAAAAATATTTAATATATTACATTCACATTACTTTCTCTAACTATTCAATTACTTAGTCTGCTTCATACATAGTAGATACATAGGTAAGAGAATTTCGAATTCCATCCAAAAATACGATACCGGAATTTTACTGAAAATACACGTTTTCGGTCCCTTTATTAAAAATCTGATGTGTTACACTCACATGACTTTCTCTAGCTGTTCTACAAACTTCTTACATAAGATTTTTCTTCTTTCTGCACCTTGCAATCGAGATAATCATTAGCAGAATGTTCTTATTACTTAGTTCCTTAAAAGTAGGAAGAAAATAAGGGAATACACTAGGCTAAACCGATACCCAAATGTTTTAAAAGCTGTCGTTATGCGATTGTTATTACAAATCGCTTCTTTTCTTGGCCAGGAGTAGAACAAAAGAAAAACGGACACTCCCGTCTGAGAAAAGTATACATACTTCACAACTGAAACTAATAACAATGAATACCACGAAAATGGTAAGCTCCACGAAAAAACTGTATATGACATAACTTGTGTATTTTAACAAGACCTACATATTTATATAGTAAGTTTTTGTCTATCTCTTATGGTTTACTAGTTATGCCAAATTAAGCAAAACTCATCCAGAATAAATAGGTTTTCAGAAGCTATTCCCAGAAAATTCAAGATAAACATTTTATTTGTCAAGTCAATATCATTTATATACGGTATTTTAATCAAAATCGTTAGAGCCATTTTTAAGAAAATCAAAATTTTCGAAAAACGTTCCATGTAAAGAATAGTTTGGGGTGAGGGGATTTTTCTCATAATCTTCATGTCGCATCCATGGAAGATACTAAACTTAAATACCAAGTTTGGTATTTTAGCTACTTTTCGTTTTTGAGTTATCGCGTCCACAGGCACACTGACACACGGACACACACATACACACACACGGACTTTTTTCTGAAAATACTTTTTTTGGATACAGGGGACCCTAAAACATATATTTCCGGTGAAATCTCGGTATCGAATTTTTTGGTGGAGTGCAATACCTTCTCTATACACTATGTACATAGTGGGTATAGAGAAAGTAAAAAACCAATTATAGTTTCTCCTAATAGTACATGGGCTGTACATAGAGAACATATTGCACTCAACCCAAAAATTCTATGCGGAGATTTTACTGGAAACACATGTTTTAGGGTTCCCTATATCCAAAAAAAAATATTTTGGAAGAAGTCTATATGTGTCTGTGTGCCAGTGAACACGATAACTCAAAAACGAAAACTCGATAAAATATCAAACTTGGTATTTAAGTTTTTTATCTTCCAAGGATACGATACGAAAACTTTCAAAATAATCCCCGCACCCTTACATGAAAAAAATTCGAAAATTTTGACCGTCTCAAAAATGGCTCTAAGGATGTTGATTAAAATACTCTATGTTAAATATACTTATATGCGAAGTAAAATATTTATCTAGTTTTCTAGGAACATCCCCTGTGGTTCTCTTCTTCTGAATGACTCATGTATAACCGGAAAACCGTAACAGATAGGCACAATTTACTTAAAAAAATCTGATGTGTTCCATTCACAAGACTTTCTCTACATCTCTGCAACAAATTATTGTTAAAAAGCTTATGCTTCCATTTACTTCATGATAATTGAGAAAAAAAATTAGCAGAAATAGTCTTATTACTTGCTTCCTTGTAAATAGAAGCGAAATAAGGGAGTATCATAGGTTAAAGCGATGGTCAAAGTCTGGTTGCTATGTGAAGTTGCTCGTTTGTGTGGAGAGGAGTTGACAAATTCCTGTGTAAGAAAGGTATACATTTTTTAAAACTGAAACCACTAATAAGGAATATCTTAAAAACGATCAACTCCACGAGGAAAATGTATATAACATAAATTGTGTGTGTTTTAACGTGTTCTACATTTTTTGTGTGGTAAGCTTTTTATCCATCTCTTACGGTTTAGCAGTTACACAAAATTCCGTAAAATTCATCGAGAATAGTCTTCAGAGGCTATTCCCAGAAAATTCAAGAAATGCATTTTATTTGTCAGATAAATATCTTTAATATGCGATATTTTAATAAAAATCGTCATAGCTATTTGTGAGAAAATAAAAAATTTCAAAAAAAGTTCCATGTAAAGGGTAGTTAGGGGTAGGGGGAGTTTTCTCAAAATCTTCGTGTCGCATTCCTCGTAGATACTTAAATTAAATACCAGGTTTGGTATTTTACCAACTTTTCGTTTTTGAGTTATCGTGTTCACAGACCTGCGGACACGTTTTTTTCTGAAAATACCTTTTTGGGATACAGCAACCCTAAAACGTATATTTCCGGTGAAGTCTCGGTATCGATTTCTTGGGTGGAGTGCAATACCTTCTCTATACACTATGTTCATAGTACGTGTAGAGAAAGTAAAAATCAAACGTTTTATTTGTTTGGTGTAGTTATATTTCAAGCATGTTGGGCGGGGATATTAACTAATTTCCCATCTAAACTGCACTAACAACATAAAATATATTAAATGTTTTACGTTCACATTGCTTTCTCCACCTATTCAACAAACTATTCTTATAACGCGTCATACTTTCTCTACTTCATACATAGTACATAGGTAAGAAAGTAATGCATTCCATCCAAAATTTCGATACCGAAATTCTACTGGAAGTACACGTTTTAAGCCTTCTGATTAAAAAAAGCAAAAATAAAAAATAGCATTTTTTTCTTTCTCCACATATTACCAGAAATAGTCTTATTACTTGCTTCCTTATAAGTAGAAGCGAAATAAGGGAGTACCATACGTTAAAGTGATAGTCAAAAGCTGGTTACTATGTTACTGAAGTTCCTTTGTTTGTATGGACTGGAGTTGACACTTTCCTGTAAGAGAAAAGTAAAATTTTTTGATAGCAGAAACCAAAAATAAAGGAATATCTCAAAAACGATCAACTCCACGAAAAAAATAACATAAATCGTGTGTTTTAATGTGCTCTAGATTTTTTGCTTGATAAGCTTTTGTCCATATCTTATGGTTTAGCAAAATTGCGTAATATCCATCCAAAATAAAGTAGTCTTCAGAGGCTATGCCCAGAAAATTCAGGATATATATTTTATTTGGTATATAAATATCTAAAATATTTGAGATTTTAATCAAAATCGTTAGAGCCATTTTTGAGAAAACCAAATTGCTCGAAAGTTTTTCCATGTAATGGGAGTTTGGGGTGCCCAGATTTCTTGAAAATCTTCGTGTCGCATCCATTGGAGATACTAAACTTAAATATCAAGTTTGGTATTACCAGAGTTTTCGTTTTTGAGCTATTCTGTCCACAGACACAAACGGAGATTTTTCTAAAAATGACTTGTTTGGACTCAGGGGACCAAAACATATTTACGGGGAAATCTCGGTGTCTAATTTTCGGACGAAATACAATTCGTCGTCTATACAAATTGTACATAGTACATGTAGAGAAAATAAAAATATACTTTCTTGAGAGTTTTGTAATAAATGATACAAGATGAGAAATTCATCTGAATGAAATACAACAGATTTTTATTAAAAGATTTTTACTTTCTCTACACGTACTATGTAAACAGTGTATAGAGAAGGTATTGACCGAGATTTCACCAGAAAAGTTTTAAGGTCTCCTATATCCACAAAAGCATTTTCAGAAAAAGGTCCGCGTGTGTGTGTGTCCGTGTGTTCGTATGTCTGTGAACACGATAACTCAAAAACCAAAAGTCAGTAAAATATCAAACTTGGTATGGGATGCGACACAAAGATTTTGAGAAAAATCCCGCCAACCCAAACTACCCTTTACATGGATCTTTTTTCAAAAATGTTGATTTTCTCAAAAATAGCTTTAATG
Source organism: Hymenopus coronatus (assembly GCA_030762935.1). NCBI lineage: Eukaryota > Metazoa > Arthropoda > Insecta > Mantodea > Hymenopodidae > Hymenopus > Hymenopus coronatus. Next base: position 137,515,044 of record CM060886.1, read on the forward strand.
ATTTTGATTAACATATCGTATATTAAAGATATTTACCTGACAAATAAAACGTATATCTTGAATTTTCCGGGAATAACCTCTGAAGTCTACTTTATTCTGGATGAATTTTACGGAATTTGGCATGACTGCTAAACCGCAATAGATGGACAAAAACTTACCACACCAAAACTGTGGACCACATTAAAACACACAATTTATGTTATGTACATTTTTTCGTAGAGTTGATCGTTTTTTGATATTCCTTGTTTTTGGTTTCAGCTTTCAAGTACTTACACTTTTCTCATACAGGAATTTGTCTACTCCTGTTCATACAAAGGAACCAGCTTTTGACTATCACTTTAACCTATAGTACTCACTTATTTTGCTTCTACTTGCAAGGAAGCAGGAATAAGACTATTTCTGCTAATTTTTTCTCGATTAGAATGAAGTAAATAGAAGCATAAGCTTTTAACAATAGTTTCCTGTGGAGATGTAGAGAAAGTCATGTGAATGGAACACAATTGACTAATTTTTAACATGAGCACGGATCTGAGGCCTTGAAGCCGTTACCAAGTTTCTAATGACTCTGTTGTAAGAGGACGGAGCGCCGATCGTGTTGTGTTTTGGGTGTTCTACTAACGGAAGGAAGTTAGTCTCGATAGGAATAATCGATATCTCGCTCGAGAGTCGCGCTTCTTGTTATATGATCATTACTGGTATTATTCCTCGGCAGCTTTAAATTACCCGATAACACAGCTCGGGGAGCGTTGCGTCTTTGTCTCTCACTACCTAACCTTCCTCTCAATAAAGAGCGGCGTCTGCAATAACAGCCTCCACTAAAAATATAATTTGTTACATTCACATGACTTTCTCTACACGTACTATGTACGTAGTGTATAGAGAACGTATAGTATTGCATCCAAAAATTCCATACTGAGATTTCACCGGAAATAGACGTTTTAGGGTCACCTGTATCCCCAAAAAAAGCATTTTTGGAAAAATGTCAGTCTGTGTGTGTGTCGTGGGCAGCATAGCTCAAAAACGAAAAGTCCGTTAAGTACCAAACTTGGTATTTAAGTTTAGTATCTTTCAGGGATGCGACAAATGAGAAAAATCCCTTCACCGCAGAAATGATGTTCTCAAAAATGGTTCCTACGATTTAGATTAAAATACCGTATATTAAACTTATTTATATAGCAAATAAAATGTATATTTTGAATTTTCTGGGAATACTGTCAAAAGACTTCTTTATTCTACTAAATTGTACTGAATTTTATCTAAATGGTAAACCGTAAGAGTTAGGCAGAAACTTACTACCCAAAAAATGAATATCACGTTAAGACACACAATTTATGTCATATACGTTTTTATCGTGGAATTTATTACTTGTAGGATATTCCTTGTTATTTATTTCCGAATGAAAATAATTTTCTCATATGGCCCGGCATAGAAACGGATTTCAACCACATGGCAACCAGTTTTTAAAAGAGTTGACATTCCTTTTAGCCTAGTGCGTTCCCTTGTATAGGTTCCACTTACAAGGTAGCATGAAGCTAAGAAAATTTCTCTTAATTTTATCTTATATTATATATATAAGATGCAATAAGATATATGATTTTAACAATAATATGTTACAGAGATGTTGAGAAAGTAATGTGAATGTACCGTATCAGATTTTTACATGCTATACACGCACTATGTACATTGTGTATAGAGAAGATATTGTAATGTACGCAAAAGTTCGATACCGAGATTCCACTGGGAGTACATGCTTTATGACCCCCTGAATCCAGAAAAAGCATTTTCATAAAATGCCCGTGTGTCTGTCTGTGTGTGTGTATCTGTGGGCAGCATAGAACGCTAAATACCAAACTTGGTATTTAAGTTCAGTACCTACCAAGGATGTGACACGAAGACTTTCAAGAAAATCAAACCAACCGCAACTACCCTTACAAGGTAAAAGTTTCCAAAATTTTGATTTTCACAAAAACGGCTTAAACGATTTTGAATAAAATATCGTATATTAAAAACGTTTACCTGACAAACAAAATGTATATCTTGAATTTTCTGGGAATAGCCTCTGAAGACTTCTTCATTCTGAATGAAGTTTCGGAATTTTGCATAACTGCCAAACCGTAAGAGATAGACAAAAACTTCCTTCACAAAATATGTAGAGCTCGTTAAAACACACAATTTATTTTATATATAGCTATGTATTTTGCATGGAGTTGAACTTATTCCTTGATGTCAGCTTTAAAATACTTATACTTTTCTCATACAGGAATTTGTCAACTATAAAGGAACTTCAATCACATAGCAACCAGATTTTAAAAGATTTGCCTATCCCTCTATTCTATGGTATTCCCTTATTTGCCGTCTACTTACATGGACGCAAGTAATAAGACTATATCTGATAATTTTTACTTTCTCTAGCCCCGTATGTACAATGTATGTCTGTAATTTACACTTTTCTCATACAGGAATTTGTCAACTCCTGTCCATACAAACAAAGGAACTTCAGTCACTTAGCAACCAGCTTTTAGCTTTCACTTTAACCTATGGTACTCCCTTATTTCGCTTCTACTTACAAGGAAGCAAGTAATAAAAACAATATCTGCTAATTTTTTCTCGATTAGCATTAAGAAAATAAAGGCATTAGCTTTTTAACAATAATTTTGTTGCAGAGATGTAGAGAAAGTAATTAGCTTTGGTAAGAGACATTTTTAGAAGCGTGAATGTAGTAACACGTCATAAACGCAGCAAGTTTTTGACGCCCAAGAGAGGAAATATGAACAACGTGTATGACTTGATGCAAATCCGTGTCAGAGTTTTAACGTTTTAATTTGTGGAAATGTGTGTGGGACGATATTACTGTGGCATGTTTGCACGTCTACAGCTAATCTGCCATCCATGTTCCTCCCGACATAGTCCAGATTAACTGAAATTCCTGTGGGAATGCTCAGCCGGGCTATAATAGGAAGATGGTCTGGCCTCAGTGAGGGAATGATTACTTCTCTGGGTTCACCCTCGCTCGCTCGTCATTAACAAGTGAGTGACCAAGCCGTTCAGTGATCCTCCGTTAATGTCACCCTAACCTGCTTTCTCTGTCACGTATGCAGCAATATTATACTTAAATTATAATTACGAAGGGCTTTTTTTCAACCTCCGATAGGCTATAAATAAAAGACAAGTTCATAGAAAACAATTATTTTATTACTAAAAGTTTTGTACACTTATGGTTACTTTTCAGCATAATCACCGAGACATTTATCGCGCAAGTTTTGCAATACCCGCTTCACAAAATGGTGCCACCAATGATTTCAAATAAACATTGACGTTATTTTGATGCTCTTTTATTTATAGCCTATCGGAGGTTGAAAAAAAAAAAAAAAACGACCCGCGTAGTATAAGTGTAAGTGAATCAAACAATGTCATGCTAAGGTTTCACTCAATGCTAATTCATATCTACCAGGCCAAAATTTTAAAAATAAAATGCTGATGTGTTCTATTCACATGACTTTCTCTACATCTCTACAACAAATTATTGTTAAAATGCTTATGCTTCTATTCATTTCATTCTAATCTATAAAAAAAAAATTAGCAGAAACAGTCTTATTACTTGCTTCCTTGTAAGTAGAAGCGAAATAAGGGAGTACCATAAGTTAAAGTAATAGCCAAAAGCTGGTTGCTATGTGACTGAAGTTCCTTTGTATGTTTTTTAAAGCTGAAACCAAAAACAAGGAATATCTCAAAAACGATCAACTCCACGAAAAAAACTATTTAAAATAAATTGTGTGTTTTAGAATGCTCTTCATTTTTTGTGTGGTAAGCTTTTGTCCATCCCTTAAGGTTTAGTAGTTATGCAAAATTATGTAAAATTAATCCAGAATAAAGTAGTCTTCAGAGGGCTTTCCTAGAAAATTCAAGATACACGTTGTGTTTGGCATGTAAATGTCTTAAATATAAGAGAACCGTTTTTGAGAAAATCATAAGGGTAATTCCATGTAAAGGGTAGTAGCGGGTAGGGGGATTTTCTTGAAAATTTTCGTGTCGCATCCTTGGAAGATACCAAACTCAAATACCAAGTTTGGTATTTAACGGACTTTTCGTTTTGAGCTACGCTGTCCACACACACACACACACACACACACACACACACACACACACAAACGCACACAGACACACACGGACCTTTTTCAAAAAAAAAATTAGGATTCAGGGGGACACAAAACATGTATTTCCTGTAAAATCTCGGTATCCATATTTTGGGTGCATTACAATACCTTTTCTATACACTATGCACATAGTACGCGTAGAGAAAGTAAACATTTTATTGCATTCCACCCAAAAATATCCAGTGATATTTAAAAGAAAATACATCTTTTGAAGACCCCTGAATTTAAAAATGTGATGTAATTCATTAATTTCTCTACAAACTATTGTGTAACATAAGGTTGTTTCTCTATCTATATACTGGTAAAATTCCGTAAAATTTATCCAGAATAAAGTGGTCTTCAGAGGTTATTCCTTGAACATTCAAGATATACATTTTATTTGTGAGGTAAATATCTTTAATATACGATAATTTAATCAAAATTGTTAGAGCCATTTTTGAGAACATCAACAATTTCGAAAAAAGTTCCATGTAAAGGGTAGTTTGGGGTTTGGGGATTTTTCTCAAAATCTTCGTGTTGCATTCGTGGAATATACTAAACGTAAATATAAAGGTTGGTATTTGACCGACTTTTCGTTTTTGGGTTATCGTGTTCACAGACACATGGACACACACACACACACACATGGAAAATGCTTTTTTTATACATATTTCCGGTGAAATCTCGGGATCGAATTTTTGGGTGGAGTGCAATACCTTCTCTATTCACTATGTACATAGTGCGCATAGAGAAAGTAAAAAGTGTAAATTTAGCGTTTGCTGTGTTGTCAGAAGCAAAGCCAAGCGATTCATATCTGGACAACTTCTTCCGAGGAAAGCAGCATTTAATTCCCCCACTAGAGGGGTAAGTCATAAGCTCTGATATATGGGACCTTACAAATACTTGTCTCACATATGGAGACGCTTGCGTGACCACAGACAGGGTGATAAACTGTCATAAGCCCCCTACCTCAAGTACAGAAATTAATAATACGGCCGTTAAAATGTTACTCCCCGCACAGATAACGTACTTTATTTGTAAATAGAAATACACTAACCCCCGACATTATTGCCTTCCTATTCTTGGGTCAGTGGCGTACAGCAGAGCACTCTATCGGTCACAGCTGCAGCATATTGCTATATACTCGTGTGCAAAACCGTCGCCTACGCTATTGTACTATATAATGACGTAGGCTACTGCAAAACCTAGGGTAAAAACCTTATTGTAGGGATATTTCAAGTCATGTACATAGTGTATAGAGAAAGTATGGTATTCCAAACAAAAATTCGATACCGTGATTTCACCGGAAATACATGTTATGGGTCCCCCTGAATCTAAAAAAAGCATTTCTGAAAAAAGGTCAGTGCGTGTGTCTTTGGACACCATAGCTCAAAAACGAAAATGCCATTAAATACCAAACATGGTATTTAAGTTTGGTATCTTCCAAAGATGCAACACGAAGATTTTCAAGAAAATCCCCTTACCCCAAGCTACCCTTTACGTGGAAAAAATTTCGACAATTTTGATTTTCTCAAAAATGGCTCTAAGGATTTTGATTAAAATCTCTTATATTAAAGGTATTTATATGCCAAATAAAATGTATATCTTGAATTTTCTGGGAATAGCCTCTAAAGGTCTCTTTATTATGGATGATTTTTGTTGAATTTTGCATAATGGTCAACCAAAAACTTACTGCAAAAATATAGATCACGATAAAGCACACAATTTGTTATATACATTTTTTTTTCGTGATCTTTTTTGAGATATTCCTTGTTATTGGTTTCACTTTATAAAACATACTTTTCTCATACAGGAATTTATCAACTCTTGTCCATACAAACAAAGGAACTTCAGTCACATAGCAACCAGCTTTTGACTATCACTTTAACCTATGGTACTCCCTTATTTCGCTTCTACTTACAAGGAAGCAAGTAATAAGACTATTGCTGCTAATTTTTTTCTCGATTAGCATGAAGTAGATAGAAGAATAAGATTTTTAACACTCATTTGTTACAGAGATGTACAGAAAGTCATGTGAATGGAACACATCAGATTTTTTTTTAAACTGATGTGTTTCATTCACATGAATTTTTCTACATGTTCGTAATAAATTATTGTTACTATTGTTTCTATCCACTTCACGCTAATCGAGATAAACATTAGAAGAAATAATTTTTTGTAAGTAGAAGGGAAATAATGCAATAAACTAGGCTAAAACGATAGTCAAATCTTTTAAAAGCTGGTTGCCTGTGATTGAAATCATTTCTACGCAGGGCCTGGGGTTGTCAAATTCCAGTATTTTAAAATGGAAACTCATAACAAGGAATATATAATAAATGATGAAATGCACGTAAAAAGTGTAAATGACATAAATTCTGTATTTTAACGAGATGTACATTTTTGTGTTGTAAATTTTTGTGTATCTGTAACAGTTATGCAAAATTCATGCAGAATGAACAGGTCTTTAGAAGGTTCCCAGAAAATTCAAGATATGCATTTTATTTGTCATGTAAATATTTTTAGTACAGGCATTTTAATCAAAATCGTTAGAGTCATTTTTGAGAAAATCAAAATTTTCGAAAAAAAGTTTCATGTAAAGAATAGTTGGGGTGGGGGGATTTTCTTGAAAATCTTCGTGTCGCATTCTCGGAAGATAGAAATCTTAAATATCGTGTTTGGTATTTAACGGCCTTTTCGTTTTTGAGCTTTGCTACCCACTGACACACACACAGACGGACATTTTTGTAAGTACGCTTCTTTTGGATTCAGGGGGACCCAAAACATGTATTTACGGTGAAATCTCGGTATCGAATTTTTGGGTGCAATACAATATCTTCCCTATACACTATGTACATAGCATGTAAGGAAAGTAAACATTAGAAAAAGGTCGGTGTGTGTCTGTGGATAGCCTAACTCTAAAACCAAAACACAACATTTGGTATTTAAGTTTAGTGTCTCTCAAGAATGCGACAGGAACATGTTAAAGGAAATACCCTCACCCAAAACTACCATTTACTTAGACATTTTTTTGAAAATTTTGTTGTTCTCAAGAATTTTTTTAACGATTTTAATTACGGCTTTTATTATTTGTTTCACTTTTTTTAAACACCTTGTATCTTCTGAAGGCATCACCGTGACAGACTAGTTAGACGCTTGCGTCCCTCCTAGGTGGTCCGGGTTTGATCCCAAGCGCGCGTAAGTGGGATTCGTGGTGGACAAAACAGCGTTTGGACGGGGTTTCCCCCGCCACTCTTTCCACCAATTGCTCCATCACATACATTGCATCCTTTCCTATCATCTATTTTGGTTTTATTTCATATCATCCACTTCCTCACATTCATGCCTGGCTATGGGCCGAACACTTATTTCAGGTTCTTCATTCTATGGTTTCGTGTCGTCGGCTCTCTGACAGACTTCTGACCCCTAGGCACGCGCTTGTAGGTCCTAGGGGGAACCAGTCCTACATAAGGGCCGACTAGGTATCTTAAGCTTTTCTGAAAAAAGAACTCGCTATTCATTCTATTCTCTCGTAGACGTGCAAAGAGAACGGAATTTAAAATGTATCACATAGTTCTTAAAATTCTGTACTATTACTTCAGCCCAGTTATACACTTTACAGCAAAACATATCTCTCTCCGTGACACAGCTCACTAAGGGCATTGGCCTACCGCCCGGCTGCTGCGTCCCCCACCTCGGTCCATTACAGACGTCATGGATAGGGTGCAGTATTGGGGGGTGAGACGAGGTCAGCGCTTCGAACCTCCCCGGCCAGTTAATGCGAACGGATATTTTGCACCTGAATTTTCCCTAGACGCGTCCTGGAGAGCTCTTATTTGGACAGTAATGGGTACCTATGCTTGGCTTAGTACCTTGGACACGCCAGCTGACTGTGTGGTTCCAGCTTAACGCAGTTTTTTGTATGCAGAGAGGTGGCGGATGATTCGAGACAACAGAATCAACGCTTTGAAACCCTGGATATACCTGATTGATTCTATATCGATCCGGAATGATCTTGGATACAATAGCATGCATTATTCCTCGTTATGCTGGCCTGTTGTGATGTAGAGCTCTTGCTTCTCCTGAAATAAATAAAGTTCCTAATTCTCAAAGGGGGTACAATCCCATTACAAACAAATTAAAAAAAAATCCCCTACACGCCCAGGAAAAAAAAAAAAACTATAAAAAAAATGCGGTATTCACGACCTGGATTCGCTACTTCTCCATCAAGTAGCTCCTCAACTGGCCCCCCAGGGACCTCACGGGACTGAGTGCATCCCGGTCCAGGTCTCCCAGCGGGGGAAAAATCGCCACACCGGTACTGGGAATCGAACCCAGATCTCCCGCTTGGCAAGCACGCGCTAAGGAGAGAAAGCGAAACGTCTAATGCTCATAAAATTATATAAACATCATCTTTCGCCATCGTCTCTTCAACTGTTTTAAGCATTCCAAAAAGTAGGATTTTGGAAGGTCCTCAAAATAGGCATCTGTTTGGGAGATTGCCTCTTCGTTAGACGTGAATCGTTTTCCGCCGAGCCACGTTTTCAAGTTTGGAAATAAAAAGTGGACACCGGGGGACAAATCTGGGGGATGTTGTGGTAATTTGAACGTTTATTCTACAATTTCCGCCATCGAAACTGCTCAGGTGTGCAGCCTTGCAACGTCTGGATGGAAGAGAATCTTTTTCTTGATTTCTCCGTTCAACCGGTGCAATAATACTCTCCATTTATCGTTATTCCTTTCTACAGTAACCAATATAGATGATTTCGTGCATCCCAAAAAACTGAGGCCATAACCTTGCCTGCGGATTTCACCACGTTTGCCTTTTTTCGGAGCCGACCCATCTTCAAAAACTCACTGTTTCGAGTACGTTTGTCTCTGAAGTGTAGGAGTGTATCCATGTTTCATCCACAGTTATGTATCGACGCAGGATCTCGTCAGGATTGCGATGGAAAAGTGTCAAATCAGCTTCCGAACCGATCACACGTTTATTCTCCATTGAGAAATGAAAAAAATGGAATGGCATCTTATTTATGGACGCTCTTTAACTGCTGTAGTTCTCAGCGTCCCATTCCATTATGGGCGTGAAAGATCGCTTAATTTTACTCAAAGCCTGCGCTACGAGGCTTGAGGTTCTTTTACGTGCCGTAAATCTACGACACGGGACCAAGGGGTTTACTTCCCTTCCGAAGGAAGCTTTACGCCCGAAAAAATCCATCGTTCTCCGCCGGGTTTGAATCGCTGAGAGCAAACGCGGTACTATCTTGCCGTGACTTTTGTTACACCTATTTTTTGGTGCAAAATTGAGAACACTGTACCTTGTGATATGTCTGTGGCCTCTACTACTTTGCGAAATTTGATTCGTCGGTCACTCAAAACCAAATCTTGGATTTTGTCAACCATTTCGGAGGAAGTCGCTTCTATTGGACGTCCGGAATGATGTTCAACATTTGTGGATGTACGGCCACGTTTAAATTCATTTATCCAGTTGTAAATTGTTGCAGACACAGGAGCAGATGTGCCATGAATTTCATCCAACTCAGCTTTTTCCAGTATTTTAAATAGAAGTGTTTAATCACAGCACGAAACGCGTTTCTTTCCATGTTTCTTAATAAGCGCAAGATTGTTGATTCAATCGCCTGTGGCAACGAAACCACGTGATGGATATAGCTGAAACTTTAACTTTCATCTAGTAAGACATGACAGTTACCAAATACAAACTTTTTTGGATGCTACGAGTGTAATTTCTTAGATTTTCTAAGGAGTTATTGAAGTATACTTTTTGTAGGAATAGTTTATAGAATATATGTATAGAAGATATAATTTGAGCTTGTGTTACTTAAAATAAATGACAGAAGTAGAGACAAACGAGTTAATTCGCCCATTTGGCTTTCTTGTGCTGAGCTGTGGTGGTATGACGTCACAGAGAGGGGATCTGTGGTACCATTAGTCGCTCGCTCCCTCACTTGTGAAGGGATAAGAAACTTCCGTCTCTCGGGAACAACCCTACTTCTTGCAATGTCGCTGATCCACCCCCACAAGTGTTAAATGCATTTATTTGCCGTCAGGCTTCACAATTAGGTCACCATCAGTCCGCTTAATGCACACTCGGGAAGTAAAGTCAAACATGGCTACTTGCCGCACGAGGGAAACAAAATATCATACAAACTTAAATTGTACTATCTCATAACCAGGCAGCAACGAATTCTTACCTTCTGACCTATTACTTTCTCTGTCATGTATGTATAATATACATAGTATATAGTAAAGTTGAGTCGAGCGATTCTTTTCAGTAATCGATTCATACGATTCGTTCATGTAAAATGAGTCGATTCAAACGATTTGTTGATGCAATATGCATGGGTTCATATGATTTGTTCACGATTCAATCCTCCAATGCCTTCTGTGTGTTTGACACACGGCGAAGATAGTCATATGGCAGCTCCTTTATCATAAAAACAACAATTTATATAAAAACGTCTTACTCTTTTCCATCTATTGCAAACATATTTGGTAAAATTTCCTCCATTATTCGGGAAAAAAATATAAAATGTTCGTATAAGTGTAAAATTGCCACGTAAACATGGCGGTATTTGTGTAATGTTAATACACAGAGTAATTATCATTCATCACCATCGCGGTTGCGCGCCAATAAGTAATGTAATTTTTACTTTCTCTACACGCACTATGTGCATACTGTATAGAGAAGGTATTTCACTCCACCCCAAAATTCGACCGAGATTTCACCGGAAATATGTGTTTTAGGGTTCCTTGTATCCACAAAATGCATTTTCACAAAAAGGTGCGTCTGTGTGTGTGTGTGTCCGTGTGTCTGTGAACACGATAACACAAAAACGAATACTCGGTAAAATACCAAACTTGGTATTTAAGTTTAGTATCTTCCAGGGATGCGTCACGAAGATTTTGAGAAAAATACCCAAACCCCAAACTACCCTTTACATGGAACTTTTTTCGAAAATTTTGATTTTCGCAAAAATGGCTCTAACGATTTTGATTAAAATATCATATATTAAATACATTTACCAGACAAACAAAATGTATATCTTGAATTTTCTGAGAATAGCCACTGGAGACTACTTCATTCTGGACGAATTTTACGGAATTTTGCATAACTGCTAAGCCGTAAGACTTAGATAAAAACTTACTACACAAGAAATGTAGAGCACGTTAAAACACACAATTTATCTTATATACATTTTTTTCGTTGATCGTTTTTGAGATATTCATTGTTTTTGGTTTCACCTTTGAAAAACTTACTTTTCTCATATAGGAATTCGTCAACTCCTGTCCATATAAACAAAGGAACTTCGGTCACATAGCAACCAGCTTTTGACTATCACTTTAACCTATGGTACTCCCTTATTTCGCTTCTACTTACAAGTGGTCAGACCTCTCACCTAGACGGCCCGGGTTCGATCCCAAGCAACCGCATGTGAGATTTGTCGGGGACAAAGCGGCGCAGGGGCGGGTTTTCTCCGGGTTCTCCGTTTTCCCCCGCCATCACATTCCACCGGGACTCCATCTTCACGTATCATCAGTGTCACCGTCTGCGGTGCCATTGCAGTAAAAGCGAGCGTTAAACACTGCAAAAACGAACCCCAATACATGATGACGATTCTTCAAATCTGCGATTCTTTTTGAACGCTGACACCTGCTATGGTTGACACAATTCGAGCTATTCGTTTCGACTCCTGCGATTCTTTTCGATCCAGCAATTCTTTTTGAACAACGATTCATGTTGAGACTAACACGATTCTCGCGGATCTTTTTGAACGACAATTCATGTTGAGACTAACACGATTCTCGCGAATCTTTTTGAACGACGATTCATGTTGAGACTAACACGATTCTCGTGAATCTTTTTGAACGACGATTCATGTTGAGACTAACACGATTCTCGCGGATCTTTTTGTACAACGATTCAAGTTGAGACTAACACGATTCTCGCGAATCTTTTTGAACGACAATTCATGTTGAGACTAACACGATTCTCGCGGATCTTTTGAACGACAGTTCATGTTGAGACTAAAACGATTCTCGCGAATCTTTTTGAACGACGATTCATGTTGAGACTAACACGATTCTCGTGAATCTTTTTGAACGACAATTCATGTTGAGACTAACACGATTCTCGTGAATCTTTTTGAACGACAATTCATGTTGATACTAAAACGATTCTCGCGAATCTTTTTGAACGACGATTCATGTTGAGACTAACACGATTCTCGCGATTCTTTTTGAACGACGATTCATGCCAAGATGGACATGATTCAAACGATTCTTTCATTGTAGTCGTTCATATGAACAATTCGTTCATGAATTACCACATGTCTAGTATATAGAGGTGTTATGTTGCACCCAAAATGTTGATACATGTTTTGAGAACCCTAAATCCAAAAACAGTATATTAAGAAAAAATCAATGTCTCTGTGTATGTGTGTATGTATGTATGTATGTATGTACGTACGTATGTATGTATGGTATGTATGTATGTATGTACGCATGTATGTATGTAACCGTTTCTGAGATATTCCTTGTTATTGGTTTCAATTGTGAAGTACTTAAACTTTTCTTAGACAGGAAGTGTCCGCTTTTCTTTTGTTCTTCTCCTGGCCAAGCAAAGAAGCAATTTGCAATGACAATCACGTAAAACATTTTTAAAACATTTGACAATCACTTTAGCATAGCGCATTCCCTTATTCCCTTCTACTTATTAGGAACTAGGTAATAACATTCTGCTAACATTTATCTTGATTAGCATTGTGTACAAAGAAGAATAATCTGTTGTAGGAGTTTTGTAGAGCAGCTAGAGAAAGTCATGTGAGTGTAACACATTGATGTTTTCCCTTGTACGTACAAGGAACCAAGTAATAAGAGCAATTTTGCTAATGTTTATCTCGATTATCATTAAATAGATAGAAGAATAAGCTTATTAACAATAATTTGTTAGAGATGTAGAGCAAGTCATGTGAAAGGAGCCCATCAGATTCTGTTTTTTTAGACTTAATGTCTTTTCACCTGGTTTGTCATATTGGACAAAGAATGAAACAGTCTTATTACTTAGTTCCTTTATAAGTAGAAGGGAAATAAGTGAATACACTAGACTAAACCGACAGTCCAATGTTTTAAAATGTGGTTGCTATGGGATTGAAATCCGTTTCTTTGCGTGACCACCGTATGGGAAAAGTTTAAGTATTTTAAAGCTGAAATCAATAACAAGGAATATCTCTCAAACGGCCAACTGCAGGAAAAAATGTATATGACATAAATTGTGTGTTTTATTGTGATCTACATTTTTTGCCAAATAAGTTTTCGTCCATTCCTTACGGTTTGCCAATTATTAAACATTTCGCAAAATTCACCCAGAATAAACATGTCTTCAGAAAATTCAAGATCTACACTTAATTTTTGATGTAAATATATTAAATATAAGAGATTTTAATTAAACTCGTTAGGGCCATTTTTGAGAAAATCATAGTTATCGAAATTTTTTCCATATAAGGGTAGTTGGAGGTGTGGGAATTTTCTTGAAAATCTCCGTGCCACATCCTTGGAAAGTACCAAACTTAAATATCAAGCTTGGTATTTAACGGTCTTTTCGTTTGTTAGTTATGCTGTCCAAACACACACGCGCGCGCACGGACCTTTTTCTGAAAATGCTTTTTTTGGATTCAGGGGACCCAAAACATGTATTTCCGGTGAAATCTCGGTATCGAATTTATGGGTAGAATAACAATACCTTCTCTGCACACTACGTACATAGTACGTGTAGAGAAAGTAAAAATTAATTGTTAAAGAGAGGTAGAGAAATAATGTGAACGTAACAGATTTATTTTTTATGTGAAATACAATACTTTTGTTCTTCTGTATAGTAGTGTATTTCGAAAATGACACCCTTTTCTTGTAAATCTGAGAAATTAGGTTTCAGGAAAGAAGGAAGCTCAGTAATGACGTAATAAAGTATGAAGTTTGTAATATGAAACTGCTGAGGAAGCTAGCTGACTTTGTTCTACTTTAATACTCCCTGGAAGCACATTTTTCATTGTTACGTGATTTAGTGGTCAGTACATATTACGGTCGAGTTTTCATAAGCACTGATCCTTCCTTTATAACTGCGTTTTAAATTACCTGGTGGTTGTGCGCGTGCGCAGTGTAACCCCGCGCCACTTGGCTCAAGAAGTCTCGGCGTTCCTTTGAACTCGCATTCTGCTATCTGCATTATTAAGAATTCTATATGAGCCCGCAGCTTTTGTTACTTGCAAGTGTTGGGGGACACATAAGCTGCAGGCGACTACTTTCAGTTTAATTATTCTTTACTAGTCCTGGGCGGTGTTCCTTCAACCAAGTCGTCCTTTTTCATTCACACGCCGGATTTTTATTTCCTCTGCCTTGTACAAGAAGGTACTGCATTCCAACCAGAACTTCGAGGTCGAGATTTCACCGGAAATATGTGTTTTGAGGTCCACTGAATCCAAAAAAGCAATTTTACTTTCACTACCAAATACCATTTATGTATGTACATAATAGGTAGAGAGGTTATTACTTTCCGAATAAAGCTTCGTTGTCCTGATTTTACAGGAAATATATGTTCAAATATAAATCCAAAAAAAGTAATTTTACGTTCGCTACGGAGTTACTATGTATATAAGTAGAAAAGGTATTATATTCCACCAAAAATCTGATACTGATTTTTCACCAAAAACCCATCTGTGTGTCTGTGGGTAGTATAGTTAAAAATCTGATGTGTTCCATTCACATGACTTTCTCTACCTCTCTGCAAAAATATTGTTAAAAAGCTTATGGTTCTATTTGCTTCAGGTTAATCGAGAAAAAATTACTTGCTTCCTTGTAAGTAGAAGCGAAATAAGGGAGTACCATAGGTTAAAGTGATAGCCAAAAGCTGGTTGCTATGTGATAGAAGTTCATTTGTTTGTAGGACAGGAGTTGACAAATTCCTGTATGAGAAAAGTATACGTATTATGTACATGTACATAGTGTATAGAGAAGGTATTGCACTCCACCCAAAAATTCGATACCGAGATTTCACCGGAAATATATGTTTTAGGGTCCCCTGTATCCAAAAAAGCATTTTCAGAAAAAGGTCCAGTGTGTGGGCGTCCGTGTGATAACTCAAAAACGAAAAGTCGGTAAAATATCAAACTTGGTATTTAAGTTCAGTATCTTCCAGGGATGCGACACGAAGATTTTGAGAAAAATCACCCCACACCAAACTACCCTTTAATGGAACTTTTTTCGAAAATTGTGGTTTTCTCAAAAATAGTTCTAACGATTTTGATTAAAATGTCGTATATTAGAGATATTAAAGTGACAAATAAAATGTATATCTTGAATTTTCTGGGAATAGCCTCTGAAGACTACTTTATTCTGGATGATTTTTACGGAATTTTGCATAACCGCTAAACCGTAAGAGATGGATAAAAACTTACCACAGAGAAAATGTAGAGCACATTAAAACATACACTTTATTCTATATACATTTTTTTCGTTGAGCTGATCATTTTTTAGATAGTCTTTGTTATGATTTCTGCTTTAAAAAACTTATACTTTCTCATACAAGAATTTGTCAACTCCTGTCCATACAATCAAAGGAAGTTGAGTCACATAGCAACCAGCTTATAAAACATTTGACTATAGAATTAACCTATGGCACTTCCTTATTTCCCATCTATTTAAAGGAATCAAATAATAACACTCTTTCTGCTAATTTTTGTCTCTATTAGTATTGAGTAAATAGAAGAATAAGCTTTTTAGCAATAATTTATTATAGAGATGTAGAGAAAGTCATGTGAATGGAACACATAAGATTTTTTAAAGCTGAAACCAAAAACGAGGAATATCTCAAAAATGTCTAACTCCACGATAAAATGTATATAACGTGTGTTTTAATATTGTTTTGTCTATTTCTTACGGTTTACTTGTTATGCAAAATTCATTCAGAATGAAGAGGTCTACACAGGCTATTGCCATAAAATCCAAGAAATACATTTTATTTGTCTTGTAATTATCTTTGATACTTTAATCACGTGTAGAGAAGGTAAGAGTCTCTCAAACCCTACATGGCTTGAAATAGCTATAATAGGGCTTTTATCCTACACATGGCAACACTGCTTGAAGGCATTTCCTTCCTTCGATATATTACGCTGCCCTCTATTGGTAGGATTGACAAGCTAGTTGTCAATTTTTGTGTCGAAGTTCATTATTTCTTATTTAAATTTGTGTATAAATATTTTTGTCACGTTGTCAACACTGATTCTGTTCTATTTGATTTTATAGAGAGATGTCCCAGTTAATTTGATGATTTATATCCCCAAAATGTAATGACATGGCCGATTTGTCTAAATGCCTATTTTGTGTGTGGCGTCTGTGTTTTCCTTCACGTGTATTTACATTTGACCTATGTACTTTCTCTATACGTACATAGTGTATAGAGAAAGTATTGCAATACACCCAAACATTTGATACCGAGCTTACGCCGGAAATATACATTTTAGAGTCTCCTGTATATAAAAAAGCAAATTTTGGAAAAAGGAGCGTGTGTGTGCGTGTGTGTTGTCTATGAACACAATAACTAAAAAACGAAAAGTCGGTAAAATACCAAATTTGGCATTAAAGTTTAGTATCTTCCAAAAATACGACATGAAGATTTTGAGGAAAATTCTCCTACCCCAAAATACCATTTACATATAAACAATTTCCAAAATTTTGATTTTCTCAAAAGAAATACCCTACATTAAAGATGTTTACACGACAAATAAAATGTGTATCTTGCTTTTCTGTGAATCGCTTCAGAAGAAATATTTATTCTGGATAAATTTTGTGGAATTTTGCATAACTGGTAAATCGTAAGAGATAAAAAAAACTGTACTTAGCAAAATATGTAGAACTCGTTAAAATACACAATTTAACTTATACACACTCTTTTTTCGTGGAGTTGACCATTTCTTAGATATTTCTTGTTTTTGTTTTAATTTTAAAAATACTTACACTTTTCTCACACGGGAATTTGTCAGCTCCTGGCAATACATAGAAATGGATTGCAACCACATGGCTACCAACTTTTAAAAGATTTGGCTCTCGTTTTAGCTTAGAGTATTCCATTATTTCACTTCTATTTACAGGAAAGCATTTTTGCTAATGTTTATCTCGATTAGCATGAATTAGATAGAAAAATATGCTTCTTATTAATAATTTGTTATAGAGATTTAGGGAAAGCTATAAGAATGTATTGTACTCTACCCAAAATTCGATACCCAGATTTCACGGAAATATGCGTTTTAAGGTCGCCTGTATAAAAAAATCATTTTTAGGAAAAGGCCCGTATGTGTGTATGTGTGTGTCAGTGTGTCCGTGTGAACACGATAACTCAAAAACAAAAACTTGGTAAAATCCCAAACTTGACATTTAAGTTACGTATATTCCAAGGATGCGACACGAAAATTTTTAGGAAATCCCAAATTACACTTTACATGGAAAAAGTTTCGAATATTGTTATTTTCTCAAAAATTGCTCTAACGATTTTAATTAAAATATCGTATATCAAAGATATTTATATGGCAAATAAAATGTGTATAATGAATTTTCATGGAATAGCCTCTGAAGATCCCTTTATTCTGGATGAATGTTGTTAGATCTTGTATAACTAGTAAACCGTAGGAGATAGATAAAAACTTACTACACAAAAATAGCAGATCTCGTTAAAACACACAATAAGGTCGTTGCAGTTTTTTTTTGTAGAGTTAAAATCATTTTTGAGGTATTCCTTGTTAATGAATTTTACTGAATTTTGCATAAGAGATGGAAAAAAAAACTTACAAAAATGTAGAGCACGTTAAAACACACCATTTATGTTATATAATTTTTTTGGCGTTGATCGCTTTTGAGATATTCCTTGTTTTTTGGTTTCAGCTTTGAAAAGGATACCTTTCTCATACAGGAATTTGTCAGCTCCTGTCCATACAAACAAAGGAACTTCAGTCACATAGCAACCAGCTTTTGACTATCACTTTAACTAATGTACTCCTTTATTTCGCTTCTACTTGCAAGGAAGCAATTAATGAGACTGTTACTGTTAATTTTTCCCAATGAGCATGAAGTAAAGAGAAGCATAAGATTTTTAACAATAATTTGTTGTAGAGAAAGTCATGTGAATGGAACACTTCAGATTTTTTAGGTGGAATACAATACTTCCTATATTTATATATAGTAAGGAAAGTAAAATATGTGTGCTTATTTGTATATATGTATGTATATATATATATACACGAGGCCCGTTTTTTTCAACCTCCAATAGGCTATAAATCAAAGACAAGTTCATAGAAAACAGTTATTTTATTACTAGAACTTTTGGACACTTATGGTTACTTTTCAACATAATGTCCGACAAGATTGAGACATTTGCCGTAGCTGTACACAAACTCTGCAATATCCGCTTCAAAAAATGTTGCCGCCAATGATTTCAAATGAGCATCGACGTTGTTTTGAAGATCTTCTTTGGTTTGAAAGTGCTGCCCTCCTAGCCACGTCTTCAGTTCAGGGAAAAGGTGAAAGCCGCTGGGTGCCAGGTCAGGGCTGTATGGCGGATGATCGAAAATGTCCCATTGAAATTGTTCAAGGAGTCGATGGGTTGTGCCAGGAGTGTGTGGACGAGCGTTGTCATGGATCAACACAATTCCTGAAGTCAGCATTCCTGTTCGTTTGTTTTGAATGACTCTCCGCAAACGTCGTAAACTACGAAGATCTTCAAAACGACGTCAATGCTCATTTGAAATCATTGGTGTCAACATTTTTTGAAGCGAATATTGCAAAGCTTGTACGATAAATGTCCCAATCTTTTCGGTCATTATGTTGAAAAGTAATCATAAGTGTACAAAACTTTTAGTAATAAAATAATTGTTTTCTGTGAACTTGTCTTTGATTTATAGCCTATCGGGCCTCGTATATATAAGTGGACAGAAAGGTATGTAGATGAGTAGAAAGTAACAAACTCTTAGAGATGATTGTGGTTAACATGGTATTTTTGTCGTACCTACCTACACCTGTCGTACCCTGATTGAGTGTACACATTACTAACGAAGAGAAACACTCGTTAGCGTTGCGGCAGAACAAGCCACGTGGAATATCCAGCTGATTGTACGGCCCGCCCCGTTTAATTGCTGGCTACATCTGACTTCGTTAATTGACAAGTCAAAACATGCAAGTCATTTCTCCTGCAGCGGATAATGACTTCCATCACTCAATATTACTTTCTCTACACGTACTATGTACATGAAGAAGGTATTGTAACGCACCCAAAAATTCATTACCGAGATTTCATCAGAAATATTTGCTTTGGGTTCCCCCGAATCCAAAAAAATATATATATGTTTTTGGAAAAAGGTTCTGTGTGTGTGTTGGTGTGTCTGTGAACACGATAATTAAAAAACGAACAGTCGGTAAAATACCAACGATGAGATACGAAGGTTTTCAAGATAATACCCCAACTACAACTACACTTAACATGGAAAAAGTTTCGAAAAATTTGATTTTCTCAAAAATAGCTCCTAATATTTTTATTAAAATATCGTATATTAAAGATATTTACCTGACAAATAAAATGTATATCTTGAATTTCCTGGGAATAGCCTCTGAAGACTACTTTATTCTTGAGAAGTTTTGCATAACTGCTAAACCGTAAGAGATAGACAAAAACTTACACAAAAAATGTAAAGCACATTAAAACACACAATTTATGTTATATATATTTTTTTCGTGCAGTTGATCTTTTTTTAGATATCCCTCGTATTTGGTTTCAGCTTTGAAAAACTTATACTTTTCTCACACAAGAATTTGTCAACTCCTGTCCATGCAAAGGAACTTCTGACACATAGCAACCAGATTTTGACTATCACTTTAACCTATGGTACTCCCTTATTTTGCTTCTACTTACAAGGAAGCAAGTAATAAGACTATTTCTGCTACTATTTTTATCGATTAGCATGAAGTAAATAGAGGCATAAGCTTTTTAACAATAATTTGTTGTAGAGATGTAAAGAAAGCCATGTGAATGAAACACATCAGGAAGATACCAAACTTAAATACCAAGTTTGGTTTTTAATGGTCTTTTCGTTTTTGAGCTCTGCTGGCCACAGGCACACACACAGACACACGCACACACATGGAGCTTTTTCTGAAAATGCTTTTTTTTTTTTGGATTCAGGAGGACCCAAAATCTGTATTTCCAGAGAAATCTCGGCAGCGAATTTTTGGGTGGAATGCAATACCTTCTCTATAGGCTACATAGTACGTGCACAGAAAGTAAAAATAAAAACATAGTTTTGGAAAAAGTTGTATACACTAAAATCAATGTCCAAACAAGAATATATGTACCTACCAACAATGAGAACATTTGACGCCATTTTTCATTTCACGTCACGACGAACCTATTTATTGATAAAGATTTGCAAGACTGTGAAACACTTGCAATATTTACGACATATTGCCGGTCAGGGCCGATAATAAATATCAGAGATACATTTCATAACCTCTGCGAAGCAATTTATTGGCCAATTAAACGCAACAATACACTGGCAAAGGGAGCAAGGTTCATGCGACAATAATTACTTCTGTTTCCCGCCTTTATTGCGGTTGATTAATCAGTTGTTACGAGGTTGTTAGCTTAACGTGACATACTTTGTTCTTTTAGTGGAGTGTTAAATATACAGGGGCTTTGAAATCTCTGTGTTGAAAGAAAAACTGTTTTACAAGACTTTCTTTACGTCTCTTGGCAGAAATTGCCTTAATTTCTTGCTTCCTTGTAAGTAGGAGGGAAATAAGGGAATAGACGATAGTCATCTTTTTAAAGCTGGCTGCCCTGTGGATGAAATCCATTTCTATGCAGAGTCAGGAGTTTAAAACTTTCTGTGTGAGAAACTAGTATTTTACATATGAAACAAATAACAGGAAATATCTCAGGAAAAAAACGATAAAAACGATGACACAAGTTTGTTTTAACGTGATCTACATTTTTTATGTGCTAACTTCTTATCTATCTCTTACGGTTTACCAGTTACACAAAATTCAGCTAAATCTGATCAAAATCGTTACAGCCATTTTTTAGAAAATAAAAATGTTCGAAATTTTTTCCATGTAAACGGTAGTTGTGTGGGGGGGGGGGTATTTTCTTGAAAATCTTCGTGTCGCATCCTTGGAAGGTACTGATGTAAAATACCTAGTTTGGTGTTTAACCGACTTTTTGTTTTTGAGCTCTGCTGTCCACAGACACACGGACCTTTTTTCTAAGAATGTTTTCATCGGGCACAAGGGGCTCAGGGAAACTCAAAACATATATTCCTGGTGAAATCTCGTTATCGAATTTTTGGATGGAATACAAAATCTTCTCTACCCACTAAGTACATTGTACATATGGGCTAGAGAAAGTAACAAAAATCTTATGTGTTACATTCACATGAATTTCTCTACATCTCTGTAAAAAATTATTGTTCGAAAGCTTATGCTTCTATTTACTTCATGCTAATCGAGAAACATTGGCAGAAATGGTATCATTTCTTGCTTTATTGTAAGTAGGAGCGAAATAAGGGAGTACCATAGGTTAAAGTGAAAGCCAAAAGCTGGTTGCTATGTGACTGATGTTCCTTTGCTTGTAAGTATAGGATTTGACAAAGCTCTGTGTATGAAAAGTATAAGTGTTTTAAAGCTGAAACCAAAAACAAGGAGTATCTAAAAAACGATCAACTCCACAAAAAATACATATAACATAAATTGCGTGTTTTAAAGTGCTCTACCTTTTTTATGTGGTAAGCTTTTCTCCATCTCTTATGGTTTAGCAGTTGTGCAAAATTCTGTAAAATTCGTCCAGAATAAAGTAGTCTTTAGAGGCTATTCAAGATATACATTTTATTTGTCAGGTAAATATATTTAATTTACGATAATTTAATCAAAATCGTTAGAGCCATTTTAAAGAAAATCAAAATGTTCGAAAAAAATTCCATGTAAAGGGTAGTTGGAGGTGGGGATTTTTTTTTAAAATCTTCGTGCCGCATCCTTTTAAGATACCAAACCTAAATACCAAGTTTGGTTTTAAACGGACTTTTCGTTTTTGAGCTATGCTGCCCACAGACACACACACACATACGTACAGACACACACACACACACACACCTACGGACATTTTTCTAAAAATGCTTTTTTTGGATTCAGGGGGCCTCAAAACATATATTGCTGGCGAAATCTCGGTATCGAATTTTTAGGTGCAATAGAATACCTTCTCTGTGCACTATATACATAGTACGTGTAGAGAAAGTAAAAAATAGAAGTATTTATGAAGTTACGAGTAATGCTCTGGATTATCGCACCTGACTAATTTTTGCACGAGGCAAATCACCATTTCAGACTTAATGATAGATTATTAAATTAATCAAATTGCAGAAGCTAGCCATATAAAATTCATGGGTTTAATTATGGATCGTAACATGAACTGGAAACACATATTGATTATACCTTTCGCAAACTGAGCTCTGCATAGTTTGCAATCAGATCATTAATTCAGCGTGCTAATAAGAGCATTGTAAACACAGTTTATTATGCTTATTTTCATTCATTGATTACCTATGGAATAATATTCTGGAGAAATTCGGTGATGCCAAAAGCAATTAATTACGATGGATGATCAGAAACTAATTACAACACCCTCATTCTTGGTGTTTCGTCTATTACACCGAGCGGTGATTCTAGTACATGCGGTAGACAACTGTACGGAGTTTCAGTCAACTGCTACCTACAGCGCTACTGCAACGTAAAGACAAATTACGACTCGTCTCGCGAAGAAATCTGCTTAGTTATTCAATTTCTGTGGGCGAAACATTCACCTTCATCTGGTAGAGGTTTAAGTGAGACTGTAATATCGCAGAATGGTGTCGAAAGTTTGCGGCCGGTAGAGGAAAGTCATGGACGAGGTTGCAGTGGCCGACGACATCCACAGATTGGAATACGGCTCATGTGGAGGAGCTTATTCAGGACAACAGGAGGATCACATTACAAAATATGGCGGTAGAACTGGAAATGTCTTTTGGAAGAATTCATCATATTGTTCACGATATTCTGCTGTCCCGGATAGTTTGTTCCCGACGGGTTTCACGAAATCTGTCCAACCATAACAAGAGAAAGGGCATGGGGGCAAGACTGCAACTTCTGCAATGGTTCTTCACGGAAGGGAACAGTTTTCTTCCTCGCATTGTCACCAGTGACGAAGAATTGATCCAACACTATATCTCTAGCAGTATGCGGTCGTCAGTGGTGTGGAAACGCCACTCATCTTCAAAGCTAAAGAAGTTTAAGGGGGCGGGAAGGTGATGGCCCCAGTGTTTTTTGGACAGCGCGGGTTTCATACTAGTAGTGTTTTTGGAATGAGGGCACACAATGACTGCTGATCGATACAATGACACGATTGCGCGAAACAATCGGAAGGAAACGGCCAGGACTCCTCACTGAGGGTGTCATCTTCCTTTACGACAATGTACGAGTTCATATAGCTGTTGAAGCAGTTTCGCTGAGATATCATCCGCCAGCTTCCCTACAGCCCGCATTTCTCATCAAGCGACTTTCACCTTTTTCCTCACTTGAAGGAACACTTATGAGGCCGACGCTAATACAGGATTTTTGCCAGGAAGGAATATTCAAACTCATCCCACAAAGCGACAAGTGCCGCAACCGATATGAAGACTAAGTGGCAAAATAAACTAATAATCAACAAAGACTGGGATTGATTTTTTTTCACAGATGTTTATTACTCCAATTCAATGTTTGCATGATCTTTTTCAAAGTAGTCACCTCTGCCAGTTCTTGAACACGTGCTGCAGACCATTCTTTGTCAGGTCCTTGAGAATCGCCTCACTTTTCTTGAGCACTGCTTCAGAGTTCTCAAATCGAATACCCCTAAACTTTGCTTTTAGTGATGGGAATAAAAAACAGTCACAGGGTGCAAGATCGGGGCTATAAGGTGGATGAGGTACACAGGTAATGTTGAATCGAGCCAGAAACTGCATGACTTGATTTGCGACGTGAGGCTATGCATTGTCATGATGAAGTCGCCACCCGGTCCGAGAAAGCTTTGGTCGTTTCTTTGCACTCAGTGTAGCCAATACTGACGTGTAGTATGCTGCTGTAACAGTAGTGTGAGGGGGAACTGCATGACGTGAGGCTATGCATTGTCATGATGAAATCGCCACCCAGTCCGAGAAAGCTTTGGTCGTTTCTTTGCACTCAGTGTAGCCAATACTGACGTGTAGTATGCTGCTGTAACAGTAGTGTGAGGGGGAACTGCATGACGTGAGGCTATGCATTGTCATGATGAAATCGCCACCCAGTCCGAGAAAGCTTTGGTCGTTTCTTTGCACTCAGTGTAGCCAATACTGACGTGTAGTATGCTGCTGTAACAGTAGTGTGAGGGGGAACTGCATGACGTGAGGCTATGCATTGTCATGATGAAATCGCCACCCAGTCCGAGAAAGCTTTGGTCGTTTCTTTGCACTCAGTGTAGCCAATACTGACGTGTAGTATGCTGCTGTAACAGTAGTGTGAGGGGGAACTGCATGACGTGAGGCTATGCATTGTCATGATGAAATCGCCACCCAGTCCGAGAAAGCTTTGGTCGTTTCTTTGCACTCAGTGTAGCCAATACTGACGTGTAGTATGCTGCTGTAACAGTAGTGCGAGGGGGAACTGCATGCTGGTAAATCATTCCATGTGATCACCATCACTTTCCCTGCAGATGGAACAACTTTTGCCTTTTTTGGTGTTGGAGAACCACCTAAACACTGTTGCACGAGGTAGTGCATCTTCACTGTACGCTTACTTCAGCTTTTCATAAGTTTCGGTGGCTGTAGGGTTTAAACAAAAACAGAATTTGATTGCGCTGTACTGCTCCTCTCGTGCCACCTCCACTGTCTGGTATGCGAAATGCACGTAGGGTCTACAAAATAGACATTACTACCAACCTACCGATACGGGAGTGCTGCCGCCTACCGACATTATACATAAAAAACCGGAAACTACAGGAAAGAAATCAGTCTTAGTTTTTGTTGATCAGCCCTCGTACCAACAGATGAATGTATTGGTTGTACGAAATAAAATATCCTTTTTTTATTATTCTTTAACATGTAAGGTCATATCGGGGGCTTTGCACTTGAAACAACTCGTTGTCTGAAGGTTCTTTATATTGGTTTAAATTATTTTATTTTTCTCAAACACACACACACACATTTAATCTCACATACATACTCCAGACTCTGTGGGGGATAGACAATAAATCTGGTTAAAGAAAATTTCCCCGCTCCAGCCGGGAATCGAACCCGGGACCACCGGGTGAGAACTCGGCTCGCTGACAAAATATACTTGTTTCACTGCAGGATTTGAAATTTTAGTTTCTGATCATACCTCCTATACAAATAATAATAATAATAATAATAATAATAATAATAGCCCGCCTGGGTAGTGTGGTGATAGCGTGTCTGCCTCACATTCAACAGGACGTGAGTTCGAATCTCACTTAGGGTATAAGATTTTTTCGGGGTTTCCCCTTATCATGAGAAGACGAATGTCGAGTAACTTTAAGCTCCGTGGACCCCGAGATCAATTGAGCATTATTTCACCAACTTTATTCATCGTCCGATATGACCAACCAGGTTAAAGGACGTTAAACTAAAAAAAAAAAAAAAATAATAATAATAATAATTGCAAGTGCTAGACAATTAACTCACTGCAAACCACTATTCAAAAAGTTTGGAATTTTGCCATTAGCCTATTCTAGCCGTGTTGTTATTTGTAATGAATAGCACAGATATACCTAACAAAGAGATTAGATGCACATGACCTACATATACCAACAAATAATTGGGTGCAATACGATACTTTCTCTGTCTATTATGTACATTGTATATAGGCGCTAAAGAATGTAAACACTTATTATGAACACTATTGCATGGCGTTGTCAGTTGGCAACAAACTTGTTTAATCAAACGTTTAAGTGTTTTATTTTTCAAATTTCTAACCTTCAACTATAAAATTAGGCTATTTATAGCTGTTTTATATAATAAAATGTTATTATCTTTGATATAAAACTAGTGTTTTTAAAATTATATTGAGAAAAATCCATACAGTTACTGTCAAATGTAACCCCATCAACAGCCAAACGTGCCACCACACCGGCTATTTTACTTGGCACCTCCCCATCCTTTACCACAGACACATTGGCTGTATTCGCTGGGACTTGAACTCGCTTTGAATGAATGGAAAATCCACTTCGTATCGCACTAACGATCACGACTATTCAAGTCGCGTGAGTTTTGATGCCGTTGAAAGAGATATACTACCCTTTACATGGAACTTTTTTTCCAAAATTTTGATTTTATTAAAAATGGCTATAACGACTTTGATTAAAATATCGTATATTAAAGATATTTACCTGACAAATGAAAGGTATGTATTGAATTTTCTGGGAATAATCTCTGAAGACTACTTTATTCTGGATCAATTTTATGGAACTTTGCATAACTGCTAAACCGTAAGAGATGAACAAAAACTTACCAAACAAAAATAGCACGTTAAAGCACACAATTTATGTAATATACATATTTTCCGTGGAGTTGATAATGTTTTAGATATTCCTTGTTTTTGGTTTCAGCTTTGAAAAACATACTTTTCTCATACAGGAATTTGTCATCTCCTGTACATACAAATAAAGGAACTTCAGTCACATAGCAACCAGTTTTTGATTATCACTTTAACCTATGGTACTCCCTTATTTTGCTTCTACTTACAAGGAAGCAAGTAACAATACTATTTCTGCTAATTTTTTCTCGATTAGCGTGAAGGAAATAGAAGAATAAGCTTTTTATCAGTAATTTGATACAGAGATATAGAGAAAATCATGTGAATGGAACACATCAGATGTTGCCAGATGCATCACTTGAAGTGAAGGTCACCCTAAGTGTTTGCTCTGGCGTGGAGCACAATTTGCTAAATAGAAAATGGACAGAGAGGCTCGTATCGTTTTGGAAAGTTAGCTACGTGATCGTGTTGCCAGAAACCATATTGCCGGGCAAGAAATTGCGACCTGAGATCACTAGCGCACCAAACGTTCTCAGCTGGAACTAATAAAGCAGAATGTGCATCTTGTTTCTTATATTTCATTGACCACAGGGGCGTCCAAACGTGTGCAGGTCATCGATAAAACATCTGACGTGTTCCATTCTCAGTACGTGCTTTACATCTCTGTAACAAAGCTCATTGTTCTTTGTGCTACATGACAATCGCGATACACATCAGCAGAATTGTCTTTATTGCTTGCTTCCTTGTAAGTAGAGGCGAAATAAGGGAGTACCATAGGTTAAAGTGATAGTCAAAAGCTGGTTGCTATGTGACTGAAGTTCCTTTGTATGAGAAAAGTATGTTTTTTTAAAGATGAAACCAAAAGCAAGGAATATCTCATAAACGATCAGCTCCACGAAAAAAAAGTATATAACAGAAATTGTGAGGTTTAACATGCTCTACATTTTTTGTGCAGTACGTTTATGTCCATCTGTTACGGTTTAACCGTTTTGCAAAATACTGCAAAGTTCACCCAGAATAAAAATGTTTCAGAGGCTATTCCCAGACAATTCAAGATATACATTTTATTTGTCATGTAAATATCTTTGATATACGATATTTTAATCAAAATCGGTAGAGCCAATTTTGAGAAAATCAACATTTTCAAACATTTCTCTATATAAAGGGTAGTTTGTGGTGTCGCAATCTTGAATGATACCAAACTTAGATACCAAAGTTGGTATTTAACGGTCTTTTTGTTTTTGAACTATGCTGTCCACAGTCACACGCGGACCTTTTTCTAAAAATTATTTTTTTGGACTCAGCGGGTCCCAAAACATGTATTTCCGGTGAAATCTTGGTATCGAATTTTTGAGTGCATTACAATACCTTCTCTATACAATATGTATATAGTACGTGTAGAGAAAGTAAACATTTGAGGTCTTCCATTCACATGATTTATTCTAGCTGTTCCACAAACAAAAAAAGAATTTTATTTTACCTACATTATGCTAATCTTGATAATCATTGGCACATTCCGTCCTATTACTTGCTTCTGGTAAGTATAAAGGAAATATGGGTACACACTAGGTTAAAGCGATAAACAGACTATTAAATACAATTGAGGTTTGGTTCGCTTGCATGGTCCTGTTTGTGAAAAGTTAATTTGTTTAAAATTTAAACCAATAACAAAAATATATCAGAAACGGCCGACTCTACATAAAAAAACGTTGAGGCAATATTTATATATTCTTCACAAAATCTGCCGACATTTTATGAGTTTTATGTCATGTTTTTGATATTTGATGTTCAATTGTTTTAGTTCCTTTCCTTCCGAAGTTGAAATAGCTGGATACAAATTTTTATTATTCCTTGTGATTGCGTCGCATATAAGCGTTTTAATTTTCTCGATGCGATTTTGTTTTTCAACAGTATCTATAGTTACGTGTTGATTTTCTGACTGGTGACTCCAAGTTATCGAGAAGAAGGAGGCTTCTACACACGTATGGAAAATGCCGCTTAGAGATAACGTGTAAAAATGCATTCGCGTTGAATTATACGCGCACATGGATTCACAGCGTCCAACAAAAGTAAAAATTGCATCGAGCGATTACAGTTTCTCTTTGGAATTGTAAGAAACTAATTACAAAATAAACTGCGATTCTACAAACATCCTAGCGACTTATTATTTAAGAAACCGCCAGGAAGTCTGGGTCTGTGAAGCCCAACATGCCCGATAAAAACTCCCTGAGAAGAGTCAATTGCTACTCAAAGTCAAACATAAACGCGAGTAGACTTTTAATTCAACATTCGACGAACGCTTATAGAGGCGTATATATTTAATGCTTCAACGTATAAAATTAAGTTATGTATATTAACGAGATCTACATTTTTTGTTTAGTGAGTTTTTGTCTCTCTCTTTCGGTTTAACCGTTATGTAAAATTCTGCAAAACTCATCCAGAATAAAAATGTCTTCAAAGGCTATTTCCATAAAATTCAAAATATACATTTCATTTGTGATGTAAATATCTTTAATATACAGGATGTTTATCAAAAGCGTTACAGTCTATATTGAGAAAACCAACATTTCAAAAAAATTTCCATATAAAGGGTAGTTCGTGGTGGAAGGTTTTTCTTGAAAATCTACGTGTCGCATCCTTGGAAAATACCGAACTTAAATACCAAGTTTGGTGTTTAACGGTCTTTTCGATTTTGGGTTATGGCACTTGGCTACCAGTAAATTCTGTTACTGGAATTCCAGTAATTAATAATAGGTGATTTAGTGTGGGTGAAAATTGTTTTATGATCGGTATTTACTTTACTTGCTTTATTTTACGTTAATTTGTTTCATTGTGTGTTAATTAGTTTTTAGTTATTAGTATATAAGTAATATCTGTAAAATGATAATTTACGATAAGGATTTAAAAGTGGTAAATAAATAATAAAGTTTGCAACATGCGTCCTGGTATAGGAACTGGATGTTGCATTACAGATTTCACTTTACTTTATTTTGAGCGATGTGCTCAGACACACACGCACACACACATAAATTTTACTAAAACTGTTTTTATCAAACTCAGGGTACCTCAAAACATATTTCCGGTGAAATATCGACATCGAATTTTTCGGTGGAATACAATACCCTCTCTATCCACTATGTATGTTGTACAAACGGGCTAGAGAAAGTAAATATATTTTATTGCATTCATGGTTTATCTAAACATATATTTTCGGTAAAATTTCGACTTGAATTTTTGGGTGGAATATCAGTAATACCTTCTCTATCCCTATAGGTTGTAGATAAGGGCTAGAGAAAGTAAATTTATTTTATTGGATT
Organism: Hymenopus coronatus; assembly: GCA_030762935.1. Taxonomy (NCBI): domain Eukaryota; kingdom Metazoa; phylum Arthropoda; class Insecta; order Mantodea; family Hymenopodidae; genus Hymenopus; species Hymenopus coronatus. The sequence goes on from CM060886.1 coordinate 137,545,135, forward strand.
CAGTGGACCGCAAAACATATTTTTTCCGGTGAACGACATCGAATTTTTGGGTGGAATACAATACTTTCTCTATCCACTATGTGCATTTTATATACTGACTAGAAAAAGTAAATTTATTGTAAAGGACACAAGGGACTTCAAAACATATATTTCCGGTGCAATGTAGACATCAAATTTTTGGGTGGAATACAATACCTTCTTATCCAGTATGTTCATTGTACATACAGTCTAGAGAAAGTAAATTTATTTTATTGTATTCAGGGGACCTCAAAACATATTTCTAGTGAAATCTCGAGATCGAAGTTTTGGGTGGAATACAATACCTTCTCTATCCACTAGGTGCATTATACATACAGGGTAGAGAAAGTAAATTTATTGTATTGGATTCAGGGGGCCTCAAAACATATATTTAGGCTGAAATCTCGACATAGAATTTCTGTGTGGAATGCAATACGTAATCTGTCCACGATATACATTGCACGTACACGCTAGAGAAACTATATTTATTTTATTGGATTCAGAGGTCCTTAAAACGTATATTTCCGGTGAAATCTCGACATAGAATTTTTGTGTGGAACAAAATACGTTTTCTTTCCCTTATGTACATTGTACACACAGGCTAGAGAATGCACATTTATTTTATTTGATTTAGGGGGCCGCAAAACATAATTTGTGGTGAAATCTCGATATTTATAGTTTTGGGTAGAATATAGCGTAGTAGTGAAAGTAATATGCTTATGTAAGAATAGTTTGCATACGAGTGGGTAGAGAAATTCATGTGATTGACTTAGATGACGGTAGAAAACGGCCCATAGTTAAAGGCTTAGATATAGAAGAAAAAAGAAACTTTTATGCGCTAAAAGAAGCATTAAAATAAATAATTCACCCCGTAAGGTTACGTAAGTGGTTTTGTTTTAAGGAATCTGACAGCTTGACATTGCAGGATGTAGGTTCTTCGATTGTCTGTTGTCGTTGTTATTTCATTAATGTGCACGTCAAAGCCTGAGCTTTTCCCCTTGTTTCTCAGTATAGGTGGTCACGCATTCTCTCTTATTTTTATTTCTCTTTGGTGCACCTGCAAAATGACGTTTCCTTTCCCATTAGAAATTATTAATATTCCAGCAACATAATGCTATAAAATCATTATACACATATTAAATATGAGGTGAGTTTCGTTTTGGGATTCTGAGAAAGAAACCTCAATGTGTTATATTTACATGTATTTTTACTTTCTCTACATAGTACATGGTACGGTAGAGAAGGTATTGCACTCCCTAAACATTCTATACCGAAAATACGTTCTAGTATCCCCTATATAAATAAATCTGATGTGTTCCATTCACATGACTTTCTCTACATCTCTGTAGCAAATTATTAATATGAATGACTAAGTGTATTTATTGACATAACAATATTATACATTGAACTTCTTGAGGGCTCTCATAGTCCCCTTGCTAATCTACGCCTGTGAGATCTGGGACATGGCGGCAGACTCCAGTCTGCTGTTGCTTCAGCGGGTACAGAATACATGTCTCCTGGCTATCTTTTCTGTGCCTCGTGGCTTTCCTACGAGACTCCTGCACGAAGCCTCTGGTCTACCATACCTGGAGGACGAGATTAGGCGTCGGGCAACAAAATTCAACAAAGGGTTACCATTCCATCGGAGCGCCCTCGTTAGGTCTCTTGGGGATTACAATCCCACAAACCGTCGCTTCAGGCGATACCGGCTTCCCCGCATGGCTTGCGGGCATCCCCGATAACGAAGGAGCACCTCCAACAGCTGTTACGGCTAAGCTCCTTACTATACTTCAAGAGTTGCTTGGATTCAGATTAAAACCTCAAAATAAACATTTTTTAATAAACTTCACACCAGCGGTGCACAAGGGCCGTTGCACCATGATAGGCAACCGTCGAGGGGCAATACTTGTCTCCTCCCGTCACTGCACAACCCCAACTCTCACCCGCCATCCTGCAAACCCCACAATCCCGTCAGTACGTGGTTAAGTTCTCTCCGAGAACAGGGACACGTCTGACACATCTCGGGCTGCCAACTGCTCTGGTCCGGCACGGGTCCACAGACCGTACATGCTTTTGTAATACACACTAAAAAGCAATATTAAAACAACAACAAAGAATTAAAAGAGTAAACACGAAAATAAAAAGACAAAGATATTCAAATACAACAATTTAAATTTACAGCACAGAGTACACCTTACTCAGAGGCATAAATATACTCTCTTATAATAGATAAAAGAAATATATATACACAACATATAAAACAGTAACCTAAGTCTGACATAAAATATATGTATGTAAAACATTGTAGTCGCTTTTGTTTAATTATTCTTACCCCTCCTCCCATCTTCTTTATTGACAGCCTTCTCAGAGAGCTGTCTTGCCTTAAGTATAAATTTACGTAGCCCGTCCATTTATTCCGTGCCTGCCAGTAGCATCCAACATGCTTCTAGCTCTACATGCGCGGTGGTAAACGTTCCCGCCATTCCTCCGTACCTCGACATCTTACAAGATGTGGGTCCATGACACTTCCTCCTCGCAAAAACTATTGTTAATATGTCGGGCAACAAAAGTCTAGATAAACATTAGCAGAAGCTGTCTTATTAATTACTTCTCAATAAGTAGAAAGGAAATACGCGAGGCTAAAGCGATAGTAAAATCTTTTAAACACTGGTTGCTATGAGAATGAATACATTTCTTTGCATGACCAGATGTTGAAAAGTTCCCGTATGAGAAAAGTTTTAAATATTTAAAAACTGAACCAATAACAAGCAATATTTCGAAAACGGGCAACCCCACGAAAAAATGTATTGACATAAATTATGTGGTTTAACGTGATCTGCATTTTCTGTGTAGTAAGTTTTTGTCTATATATTACAGTTTCCAGATATGCAAAATTCAGCAAAATTCATTTAGAACAAAGTAGTCTTCAGAGGCTATTCCCAGAAAATTGAAGATCTTCACTTTACTTGTCTTGTGAATATTTTTAGGGATACCCACCCAACATATTTTTTTTTTGCCTAATTAAATAATGTAATGCTTGTAGTTCAATTTACTGTTGTTTTCATCATCATGCGGCACTTTAAACCGTATCACGTGACGATTTAAATGGGTGATAAAGTGGTTGTGGTGCTTTAACTTCTTCACTATGGTGAAAAATTGCTAAAAATCCGAAATTTGGTTTTGACCAATAACATTTGTCCTTAAATATGTCTATTTCAAGTTGAAAAGACAAATTGCTGCAGAAGAATATGAAATTCTAAGACTTACAAAAAAACAGCGTTAAATTGTATGTTAAACCTTAAAACCTATTTTCGCGTGTTTTTATTTTTTAGCGTTTTCAAAACTTCAAATTGTTCCACACGATACATTTTTCGAAACAGAAGCTTAAACATTTTTATGCTTGGATAAAAATAACACAAAAGAAAATTGATGAGATTATTTTTGTTTTCTAATATCACCAGTTTGTTTTTGTAATTAAAGAACAATCTTCATATTTCCATAGCAAAAATAACAAATTTACAAAATGACAATTACACAATAGTCAGTTAAAAATTTCATCTCATCAATTTACAAATACTGTATTTAAGTATAACTGCAAAGTACTATATTTCTGTAACTGAAATTGCATCCCGTGGAATGATCTAATTAAATGATAATAAAATACTATAAATATGTTAACATCACAGGAACTATTTTGAACAAAAACTATTATTAATACTGCAATTATTGTGTTAAAATTTCAAATAAATCCAAGCAAAGTTGTGGATTTTAGCTTTTTCACAGATGGGTATCCTTAATATGCGATATTTTAATCAAAATTGTTACAGCCATTTTGAGAAAATCAAAATGATCGAACTTTTTTCCACGCAAAGGTAGTGGGGGGATTTTCTTGAACATCTTTGTGTCGCATCCTTGCAAGATACTGAACTTAAATACTAAGTTTGGTATGTAATGGACTTTTCGGTTTTGAGTTATGCTGCCCAAAGATGCGCGCGCGCACACACACACACACACACACACAAACGGACATTTTTCTAAAAATGCTTTTTTTGCATTCGGGGATCCCAAAATATTTATTTCCGGTGAGATCTCGGAATCGAATTTTGGGTGCAACACAATACCTCATCTATACATAGTACTTGTCGAGGAAGTAAACATTTGATGTTGAAATGAAAGTTACATGTTGAATTAAGATAAGAATGGCAGCCAGCTTTACTTGCACACAGAGGAAAGATGTGATCTATAAGGCCTGCTAATGCACATGACGATTACAGAGAAGTAATATTCTCTTACCTCCCTAGCTAATCTCTCAGCGTTACCTAATTGATTTCCCTCGTGGCTTTTAGCGTGCACTGCTACTGTCTTTTATTTTCTCCGAACTGCATGCTAAGAGATACTCAAATTGTGCATGCACCATCTACGGTAGACATTCGCTAAGCTTATATCTCTATCTACTTCTTGTTAATACACACATACAGGGTGTTCATCAACTACACCGAAATAATTTGCGACATTGTGCACGTGACTGATATAAGTAATTTGAGATCGGCGATGCATGGTCCCCAGATAAATATAACGTTAAACGTGTGGGTATCAGGTGCTGATAAGTCGGTGTTAAAGCAAAGCAGGTTGAAAAATCTGATGTGTTCCATTCACATGACTTTCTCTATATATCTGCAACAAATTATTGTTAGAAAGCTTATGCTTCTAATGAGAGAGGTTGCACACACGGACGACATTATCAAATATTCATATTTCCAGTATTTTAGTGAATTTTTTATTTTTTCATTTATATAGCAAATGTCATATCGGGGGCTTTGCATTAGAATCAACTCGCTGTCTGTAGGTTCTTTACGTTGGGTTTTAATCATTTTATTCACTCTCACATACATGGTTGGTCTCGTTTCGTAAAAGAACCTCAAGCCTGATAAAAAGGTCTCCGAGCAAAATTAAGCGGTCTTTCACGCCCAGTATAGAATGGGACGCTGAGAACTTCACCAGTTAAGAGCGTCCATAAATAAAACTCCATTTACATTTTGCAATGACTCACATTCCAACTGCCGCCGCATACCAGAGCGAACATGAGAGAGGTCGCACACACGGACGACATTATCACAATATTCATGCTTCTATTTCCAATGTATTAGTGCATATTGCATACGTATTTTGAACATTTTAGTGCATATAAATTACGCATTCAACTGTTTCCTTGAAGGTATCTTCAAGATAGGACTGAGGCGTATTTTATGAAGGTAGCTGTACAAATGAAAAGTGAGCGCTCGCGTTTGGAACAGATGTTTAATTATGTGGGTCGGCTCGAAACCCAAACACTGAATTAATGAAGTGTTTAATTACCAATCGCACCAGCAAATACCAACTTTTCAACGCCAGCAAGACCGACCCACTTGGATTGCATTTACATATTGATCAGTGTTGATTGTTTTATTCGCAGAGCCAAGCGAGGAAGAGTAAATGAAGCGAGGGTGGTTGTATTGGTAGCCCTGCAAAATACGACTGCCGGAGTACACCCTTATTTTCTTGCATCCTCCAATATTTGCTTCTTCTGCTGATACACTCACAAGACGTAAAGATAACTGGTGTGCAAACTGGGGCACGTGAACCACCTTCAGAGAAACTGTAGCGGGTTTAAAAAGCATTCTTGTCTTATGTTCACTTAGTAGTGTAGCCGACAAAATATGTGTTCCATTCACATGACTTTCTCTACATCTCTGTAAAAAATACTAGTAAAAAGCTTATGCTTCTATTTCCATCATGCTAATCGAGAAAAAATTAGCAGAAATAGTCTTATTACTTGCTTCCTTGTAAGTAGAAGCGAAATAAGTGAGTACTATAGGACAAAGTGATAGTCAAAGCTGGTTACTATGTGACTGAAGTTCCTTTGTTTGTATGGACACGAGTTGACAAATTCCTGTATGAGAAAAGTAAGTTTTTCAAAGCTGAAAACAAAAACAAGGAATATGTTAGAAACGACCAATTCCACAAAAAAAAAAAAAAAAAAAAATGTATATAACATATATTGTGTGTTTTATCGTGCTCTACATTTTTTGTGTGGTAAGGCTTTGTCCATCTCTTACGGTTTAGCAGTTTTGCAAAATTCCGTAAAATTTATTCATAACAAAGTAGTCTTCAGAGGATATTCCCAAAACATTCAACATATACATTTTATTTGTCAAGTAATATTTATTTATTGTACAAGTGTATAGACAGAGAGTTTATCCATGGTTTTGATTAAAATCTCTTACATTTAAGATATTTACATGTCAAATAAAATGTATATCTTGAATTGCATTGGAATAAGACCTGTTTGTTCTGGATGATTTTTGTTAAGTTTTGCATAAACCGTATGAGATACACAAAAAATGTAGAACACGATAAAACACACAATTTATGTTGTGTACATTTTTTTATCTTAACGTCCTTTAACCTGGTTGGTCATATCAAATTGGTGAAATGATCTCGGGGTCCATGGAGTTTAAAGTTACTTGACGTTCGTCTTCTCAGGATAAGGGAAAATTCCGAAAAAAACCTTATCCGGGCAACTCACCCTAAGCGAGATTCGAACTCACGATCTTTTGAATGTGAAGCAGACACGCTACCACCATACTACCCAGGAGGGCTTTCTTTGTTATTGATTTCAGTTTTAAAATACTTTTCTCATACATGAACTTGTCGACGCTTGGCCACGCAAAGAAATGGATTTTAATGCCATAGCAACCGCATTTTAAAACATTTGAGTGTCGGTTTAGTCTAGTGTATTCCCTTATTTCCCTTCTACTTATAAGGAACTAAGTAATAAGACCATTTCTGCTAATTTTTAGTATTAAATAGATGGAAGGATAAACTTATTAACAATGATTTGTTTCAGAGATGAAGAGAAAGTAATGTGAATGGAGCACATCAGATTTTTTTTGGTAGTCTTTACTATTTTTGGCACTGCAGACGATGACGCTTATGATAATTGGAATAAAGATGGAGTACCGGTGGAATGCGATGGCGGGGGAAACCGAAGAGTTCGGGTGTTTCCACCACAAATTTCACACGCGGTCGCTTGGGATCGAACCTGGGCCGCTAGAGAGAAGAATAAAGTTTTGTAAGAATTATTTATTGCAAAATTGGCAGAGAAAGCCATGTGAATGGAACACACAGATGCTTTATATTTGCTTTTCACAGACATCACATATGTAGATACCTGTTTCTAAAGTTCTTTTTATTTTGTGGTGAAATCTCGATATCTAATATTTTTGCTGGAATACTGCACTTCCTCTACTTACTATATGTGGCATAGAATGTAATAAGTAATAAAATTTCATTACCACTGAATTAATGAAAAAACTTCCATCCGTTCACGATTCAATTTCATCGGTTTAATTTTATGTGGGGTAAAGTGAACCCACTTTACACAGTCATTCCGAGTAAACATTCCGAGTTAACTTTACGGTTTTCACGCCCGTAAAACGAATTTTAAAGCCGTTTTCACCTTAAGAGATGAAAAATAAAATGATTGGGTTAAGTTGTTCCCTGAGGCGATTCTTGGCTTGCACGTTAAGGAGGAAAATTACAAGGAAGGATCCCGTGGGACGAAAACTTTGTTGCGACTTCATTAGGAATAGAAGTCTCTGCTTATAACGAACTTGATTACAGACTCTTCTACCTCATTTGTAGCAGAGGTTAATGAATATGGCGGGCGTCCTACTTTCCTGCTCCTTGGGCGAGAAACACGCAAAACATCTAACACTTTTTACTTTCTCTATACGTAGTGTATAGAGACGGTATTATGTTGCACCAAAAAATTCCATACCGAGATTTCACTGGAAATATATGTTTTGAGACCCTCTGAATTAAAAAATCTGATGTGTTCTCTACATTTCTGCAACAAATTGTTATTAAAAATCTTGTTTTTATTTAGTTCATGATAACGAGATAAGCGTTAGCAGAAATAGACTTATTACTTGCTTCCTTATAAGTAGAAGCGAAATAAGGGAGTACCATAGGTTAAAGTGATTGTCAAGAGCTGGTTGCTATGTGACTGAAGTTCCTTTATTTGTATGAACAGGGTTGACAAATTCCCGTGTGAGAAAAGTCTAAGTTTTTTAAAGCTGAAAACAATAACAAAGAATATCTAAAAACGATCCGCTTCACCAAAAAATGTATAGAACATAAGTTGTGTGTTTTAACGAGCTCTACAATTTCTGTTATGTAAGTTTTTGTCTGTCTCTTACGGTTTGCCAGTTATGCAACATTCCATAAAATTCATGTAGAATAAAGTTGTCTTCAGAGGTTATTCCAAAAACAAATTCAACATATACATTTTATTTGTCAGGTAATAGCTATGTATTATACAAGTGATAAACAGAGAGTTTATCCATGAGCAAAACAACCCGAAGGGGAGTGATTAATAGAGGTTTGTCCACTTGTATAATACATTATTTTATCCTACAGATGCGATAAATAAATATATGATAAATATTCAGTTAATGATTTTACAACATATAGTAATAAGGTATTGAATTGCGGCGTTCTTATACGAGTAGTTATAAAATATGGTAGGCTGTGTATGAATACTAATTTTGTTTTTATTGCTGCTAGTTTCAAATTAAGTTTACGATGGACGTTGAGAACGTTAATATATCGGTTCCAAATGATAATTGAAGCAAAAGAAGCAGTCAATGCTTTATTACCGTCAACTTCACGGAAATTATACGAAAATGAGTTAAAAGGTTATAGAAACTTTTTAGTTATCAACCATTTATTTACTTACTTTACCCCACCCTTTACCGGAGCAACGAGTGAATGTTGTTTACTTTACCCCACTCGTTACCGGAGCAACGAGTGAATTTTGTTTGCTTTATCCCACTCGTTACCGGAGCAACGAGTGAATGTTGTTTACTTTACCCCACTCGTTACCGGAGCAACGAGTGAATTTTGTTTACTTTACCCCACTCGTTACCGGAGCAACGAGTGAATTTTGTTTACTTTATCCCACCCGTTGCGCTAATAACTATCACTTTGATTTAAAGTCCAAGTTTTCTTGTGTCGTTTCTGCATAGCAACCGTGTCTATTACAAGTATCTGTAGGATAAAGATATTCTATTGCACCCAAAAATTCCATACCGAGATTTCAACGGAAATACATGTTTTGAGACCCACTGAAAAAATTACTTTCTGCACAATGTATAGAGAAGGTATTCAACCAAAAATTAAATACCGAGATTGCATCGGAAGTATATACTTTTAGACCGTGTATTAAAAAAAAAGAGCATTTTTACTTTCTCTATCCCGCATCTACAATGTACATAGTGGATAGAGAAGGTTTTTTCCATGTTAAGAGTAGTTGGGGATGGGGGGTTTGTTGAAAATCTTAATGTCTCTTTCTAAGAAGATACTCAACTTAAATAATAAGTTTGGAATTTGCCTATCTTTTACGGTTTAACCGTTATGCAAAATTCCGGAAAACTCAACCAGAATAAAGAATTTTTCAGAGGCTAATATACTGTAATTATATCAACATTTTCGAAAAATGTTCCATATAAGGGGTAGTTGGGGATTTTGCAGTTTTTCTTGCAATTCTTCGTGTCGTATATTTGGAAAATACCAAAATTAAATACCAAGTTTGGTATTTATTCGACTTTACGTTTTTTGAGTTATGCTGTCCACACACACACACACACACACACACACACACACACGCGCGCACACAGTGCTTTTTCTAAAAATCTGATGTGTTCCATTCACATGACTTTCTCTACATATCTGCAACAAATTATTGTTAAAAAGATTATGCTTCTTTTTACCTCATGCCAATCGTGAAAAAATGAGCATAAATAGTATTATTATTTGCTTCTTTGGAAGTAGAAGGGAAATAAAAGAGTACCATAGGTTAAAGTGATAGTCAAAAGCTGGTTGCTATGTGACTGAAGTTCCTTTATTTGTATGGACAGGGATTGACAAATTTCCGTATGAGAAAAGTATAAGTTGTTTAAACCTGAAACCAATACAAATATCTAAAAAATTATCCATACCAGGGAAAAAATATATATATATATATAACAAAATTGTGTGTTTTAACGAGCTCTATATTTTCTGTTAAGTAACGTTTTGTCCATCTCTTACGGTTTGCCAGTTATCCAAAATTCCGTAAAATTCATCAAGAATAAAGTAGTTTTCAAAGACTACTCCCACAAAATTCAAGATATACATTTTATTTGTCAGATAAATATCTTTAATATACGAATTTTAATCAAATCGATAAAGCTATTTTTGTGAAAATCAAACTTTTCGAAAACTTTTCCATGTAAAGGGTAGTTTGGGGTGGGGAGATTTTCTTGAAAATCTTCCTATCGCATCCTTGGAAGATACTGAACTTAAATACCAACTTTGGTATTTTCATTTTTGAGCTATGCTATCCACAGACATACAAACACACACACGGACTTTTTCCCCAAAATTCTCTTTTTCGGATTCAGGGGACCCTAAAATATGAATTTTCCGTTAATTTCGGTATCGAATTTTTGGGCGAAATACAACCTTCTCTATCCACTATGTACAATGTACATACGCGCTAGAGAAAGTAAAAAATATGTAATGTGTTGCATTCATATTCCTTCTCTATCCATTTGTCAACAAGCTATTCCAAAAAAACTTATGCTATCGCATTATTATACAGGATGATCCACGTTATGTCCCTATTTCCGTTTTCCTGCTACAAACGAAGTAAGATAAATAACTGTAACGTTATTATATTATGCTGTTACGTGCTGGGGTATATTAGTTGGTTTGGCAACGGCTTTTATCTGCTATTAAGTCACGTTAGGTTGGCTTACCTGCATTGGCGGTAAGCTCTTGGTTCACCTCAACAATCACTACACAAATGCTTGCTCGTTCAGAAGCTTGGAGTCATATTAGATGTCGTTTGTCGAGCGAGCCTTTAAATAATTGTGTGAATTTTATGTATCTTATTTGAGCATGAATTAATCTATGGATCGTGTGATACAAAACGATTTAGCTATTGAGTGATATTTGGTAAGTTTCTGCTGAGTAGTTTTAATTTATTTACTTTAAAATATATAAATGCAAACGAAACGAAACAAGGAGCAAATTTTAACAATAATTCATTTTATTGGCTTCCTTACTTAAACCTATCAACATAGAAGTTTATTAACACATTACAGATGTTAAAATACTCTTCTTCCCAAACATAGTTTATATAATATTACAAGCTTGATTAAAATGATATCTTCTTTGGGTCTGTTACAATGGCGATGAAGTACAAAATCCGTCTATTACCAATTACTTACGAGGGTCGGCTGATAAGTCCCGGGCCTCACACAGATATGGCGTCACTAGGCCAGTTAGACTGTAGCATCGTATAGTTTAACTCTAGACTAGCTTGTATCCATAGTTACAGGTCAATAGCTTGTTTAGTTTTCGAATGACAGCATTTTAAACAAGACAACTTTAGAGTTTTCACGAAAATGGAGGATTTGGAAAAACGTGCAGTGATTAAATACTTCCATTTGAAAGGCCTGAAGAAACCAAGGAGGAAATGGACAGTACATTGAAAGACTCTGCCCCTTCATATTCAATGACTAAAAGCTGGGTTGCACAGTTTAAAATGGGACGTACGAGCACTAGTGATGAGCCTCGCTCTGGACGCCCTGTAGAAGTGACAACTCCAGAGATCATTGAAAAAAGTCATCGTTTAGTACTGGAAGACCGCAGATTAAAGTTGTTTGAGATAGCAGAAGCTGTAAACATATCAAAAGAACGTGCAGATAATATTTGAAGTATGTTTTGGACTTTCACTAGGTCTATGCAAGATTGGTGCCGCGTTTGTTGACACCAGATCAAAAGTTGCAAAGAAAAACTACTTCTATTAGGAACGTAGAGCTCTATGTAAAAATCTCAGTGACTTTTTGAGACGGCTTATTACTATGGATGAAATTTGGATACATCACTACTCCAGAAAGTAAATCACAGTCAAAACAGTGGATTTCGCCAGCGGAACCAACTCCAAAAAATCTGATGTATACCATTCACATGACTTTCTCCATATCCCTGCAACAAATATTTCTTAAAAAGCTTATACTTCTATTTACTTTATGCTAATCAGAAAAAAATTAGCAGAAATAGTCTTATTACTCGCATCCTTGTAAGTAGAAGCGAAATAAGGGACAACCGTAGGTTAAAGTGATAGTTAAAAGCTGGTTGCTATGTCAACGAAGTTCCTTTGTTTATATGGATAGGAGTTGACAATTTCCAGTATGAGAAAATTATACTTTTTTCATAGCAGAAACGAAAAATAAGGAATGTCACCAAAACGACGAACTCCATGTAACATAAATTGTGTGTTTTAATGTGCACTACATTTTTTGTGTAGTAAGTTTTTGTCCATCTCTTACGGTTTAGCAGTTATTCAAAATTTAGTAACATTCATTCAGAATAAACTACTCTTCAGAGGCTATTCTCAGAAAATTCAAGATATACATTTCATTTGTCAGGTAAATATCTTTAATATACAACATTTTAATCAAAATCATTAGAGCCATTTTTGAGAAAATCAAAATTTTCGAAAAAAATTCCATCTTGTTTCATCACGACAGTGCTCCGACCAATTGTTCAATCATTATAATGGGATAAAATGTGCGAATTAAAGTTGGAATGTCTTGAACATCCACCCTATTCTCCAGATCTAGCACCCAGTGATTACCATCCCAAATCTCAAAACATTTCTTGGAGGACGAAGATTTCACAGCAACGAGGTCATTGATGTGGTAAACAGCTATTTTGAGGACCACTTTTTGTTTTTCTTATATTTTAGCAATGTATTCATCTTCTGTTACCACTTATTACTTGAATTATAGAATATATTTAGAAATATCGAGGTTTATAACTCTGTTCTGTTCAAAATGTACAATGCTAACTTTGTATCCTTTTTGAGAGTGAAAAAATTTCAAACAATGTTTGTTTGGTAACCACAGTTAGAATCTCGTCTATATACACAAGATTATCATTCTTTTGTTATTTCCATATATATTTTGTGTATGAATACCAATACAATGACCAGAATGCATGGTTGTATTATATAATCTACTGCCACGGCCATTATATAATTGTTACTTATTGTTTTAGTTGTTGTTGTTGTTGTAACTGTACTTTCCTGATTGTGCTCGGTTTGCAACTAGGGTGGAAGTATGGCAGTACCCTCTAATGCTACATGGGATACACACGACTCTGGACATGAAAACAATAAAGAGATTACATGCGAAGTTGTTGCTAACAAGTTGGGTTGCTCACCACCAGAGTGCTGGACCCGCAAATAGAGATGTCACTGAAGAGGCTGAAGCCAATTGCTGCTGTGGCATTTGGGTAAAGGCCCAAGAAGTCCCTTAGGGAATCTGGGTTATCGTACAGTGCAGTGGATAATGCAGGAGATCGACTGGAGACCACACGTTGTCACTTGACCGTGGTGTCAGGGTAGAGTTTCCTGAAGCCACATTACAACGGATGGAAGAAGAACCAGAGATCCTGAGTAACATTCTGTGTTCCATGTGGGTGGGTTCTTAAATCGCCATGACTATCATTACTGGGATGCTGGTAACAACAGTCTGATGTTTTGCATTCACACTACTTTCTCTAACCATTCGTGAACAAGATATTCTAAAAAGCTTATCCTATCTACTTCATATTAATTTAATGATCCAGTGTTAGGTCCCAATTTTTATTTTCCTGCTATTCTATTACAAACGATGTAAGATCAAAACTCTACCGTTATATTATGCTCTATTCTAAGCCATCATCTTATTATCGTGTACCAACAAGCAGCCATTTAATGAAAGTATTTCTAAAGATATCTGTATTGGTATACTAGGTGACCCAACAGCGCTGTATTTTGCGTATGTAGATAAGCGCACGAGGAGCCATGTGTCATGCATGATCTGTTGAGCGATGATGGACTATGTTCTGTTCAGCGACGAAGCGACCTTTACGTGAGAAATTATTCCGAATCCTGGAAGAATTAAAATGTATACTTCAGGATGTCCAAAAAATCAAAATAAATGTTGTTAGAGAATTGGATCTCCAGCATTGGATGTTATGACATATTCAATATACACAACTGTCGGATCTGGACTGAGAAGCGACCGCCTGAGGTCCCTGAATGACAACGGAACGCCCCCAAACTCTAGTATGTCTTGGACATGAAGGAAAGAATTAATGGCTTGTTTATGTTTGCTGAACAGACAGTTTCCGGAACAACCTATCAGGACCTGCTGCAACTGTTCCTGAAACCACAGTTGGAACAGGATGATATCCTTGACTCAGTGATTTAACAATAAGACGGGTCACCACCCCACTAGGCATACATTATGCGGGAGTACCTGAATTAAACTTTGGGAGATCCATAGTGATCCCTGACAACTATCACACTGTCTCAGCTGATAAGAGGTGTGTCTGCCAATAGAGCCATGCTACGTAAGCAATGGTGGCATCCTAGTTGCATGATGTAACAAACATTCCTCAATGCAGTTTCAGTTGGCGCGAGCTTCCACTTGTACTGCGCTATTTTGCTTTGTTATAGATATTTTATGTGTTGCGTAAGCTTCGGCGCCCAGTGTCCATTGTGTCTCGGTCTTTCGGAAAGGCCGTGTCTTGACTAAATTTCTTGCCGACGTTTCGCCTCACTGTGTGGGGCTTCATTAGAGGCTGTCCTCTCTCCAGGTGAACTGCACTGACCACATGAGCAGTTCGCAGGCTGAGGGTGTGTTAGACGTGTTGCAAGAATTTAGCCACGTACTGATGGGAATGTGGGGTTTGCAGGATGGCGGGTGAAAATGAGGTTGGGGAGTGACGGGAGGAAGCAAGTGTGCTCCTCAACAGTTGCTAGTCATGGTGCAACGCTGGTGTAATTAGTTTACACAAAATAAGTTTATTTTGGGGTTTAAATTTTGATGTCCAAGCAACTCTTGAAGGATTGTATTGTAAGGAGCTTAGCCATAGCAGCTGTTGGAGGTAGTGGTTGCGCGCTATTTATACTCTAGTGGAGGGGGGGGGCGAGAACTGGCCCCTCTCGTGCTTATTGGTTGGTGATCTGCCAATCCCCGCGTTCCTAATTAGTGTCTGGCAGATAGTGTTAAGATGTCTGCCGTTGTCTCGGTGTAAGGCTCGTATGTTGTTTGTAAATTTCTATGAAGTTTAAAATTGGACCAACCAGAGAAATCAACAGAACATGCCATATTTACAGGACAGCTCATAGATTTCGACCAAATACAGCTACTGGCATATTCAGACCAATTCCCACATAGGATGTTAAGAGAAAGCCAACACCAAATTAGCTGAACTAATTACTCCCTCCTCCCAACATTGGAAGTGGTCAATCTAAATTCTCCAACAAAAACAATTTTAACCAAATCAAACACCAGCGGAGCAGAGGTAAAGTATGCTGCTCCTGAAAAATGCAACAGTTTGAGGAGCTTTCTAGCGCTACCTCCTAACATCATCACCCGAAACCTCAATAAAACCAATCCTAAACCATCCTCCTCATTCCTGTGGTTAAGCCCTTACCAAGGTAGGTACACAGAAACGTTACCTAGGCTCACCACGATTCTACCAGATCTCTGACAGACGGTCAATGCAGTTCACCTGGTAACTGTTGTGGAGAGAGGACAAGCCCTGATGAAGACTCACAAAGTGAGACGAAACGTCGGCAAGAAATTTAGCCAAGTCGCGACCTTTCCGGAACTCCTAGACACAGTAGTGTTGTGTTTTATTTGTTAGTTTTAAAATGCAGCCGTGGACAGGACGAAGTGGCAACAGTGTGACGGAGCGGCCACGAGGTAATATAACTGTCAGGGATCTCTCCGACTTTAGACCTTTCCTAAGAGGTGGACAGGAAGAGCTGCAAATCGCATGTGGGCTCCTCGCTCTCCCCGACCTCACTCTCCTTGATTTCGTCACATGGGGTTTCATCAAGAGCTGAATGTGTTCTACCAGGGTGCCATATTTGGAACAGCAGATAGGAGAGGCCTGTTTACTAATAACCCATCAATTGTTGCAGCGCACGCTCCACACAACCACAAGACAATGAGAACAGTGTGTTGACAATGAAGGTGGTATTAGGTCAACCTAGCTACTATCTACAAGGGTGTTTTTCATTTCTCTACACGTAGTATGTACATAGTGTGTGAAGAAGATATTATAATGCACCCAAAATTTTGATTCCCAGATTTCAATGTGTAATGAAAGACATGTTTTGAGATCCCCAGAAACAAAAACTTTGTACATACGTTTAGTATCTTCCAGGGATGCGAGACGAAGATTTTGCGGAAAATTATTCCATCCCAAACTACTCTATACATAGCAAAACGTTCTAAAAGTTTTATTTTGTCAAAATGGCTCTAACGATTTTGACTAAAATACAGTATATTAAAATTTTTTTACATGTTAAACAAAATGTATATCTTGAATTTTCTGGGAATAGCCTCTGAAGACCTCATTATTCTGGATGAAATTAGCTGCATTTTGCAATCCTAAGAAATCGATAAATATACTACACAAAAATTTTATATCTCGTTAAAGCACACAATCTATTTCATATACCTTTTGTGCCTTGAGTTGGACATTTTTTAAATATTCCTTGTTATTCTTTTCAGTTTTAAAAATTTATCAACTCCTGGCAATGCAAACTTGGGGATTTCAACCACATGGCAACCAAATTTTAAAAGATTTGACTATCACTTAGCGTGTTGTATTCTCTATTTCCTTCTACTTACAAGGACGCAAGCAATCAAAACAATTTCTGCTAATGTTGCCGCTCCCCGTGGCCGTGCTCGCCAAAGTGCTTCGCTTTGGTGCTTCGCGGCGCACGGGATCGTGGGTTCGAGTCCCGCCTTGGGCATGGGTGATTCTGTGTTTGTTAATATGTATATATGTAAAAAGAAAACGTTAAACATTAATAGGTCAACTAAGGAAATTTACAAAACTGGAAAAAAGAGGAATACAGAGTCCTGACAAGGCTCAAAAAAAAAGTTTATCTCTGTTATCATAAAGTAGTATATAGAAGAGTAAGCTTTTTAGCAATAATTTATGGGCAGCCTGTATAGTATTCCAATGAAATCGCGAAGTCTATGCGTATTGCAGAGAAAGTGAAAACACGTTTCACACCTGTGAAAATTGATTTGCCCATGCAGGAAGTTTAAGCTTTTATGTTACACCAGTCTGTATAGTACACCATAAAAAGTCTGATGTGTTCTATTCACACGACTTTCTCTACATCTCTGCAACAAATTACTGTTAAAAAGCTTCTATTATAAGCTTTTCAAAGCAGAAACAAGGAATATCTCAAAAACGTTCAACTCCAAGGAAAAATTGCATATAACTAGTGTTTTAACGTGATTTACTTTTTTGTGTGGTAAGCTTTTGTCCATCTCTTACGGTTTAGCAGTTATGCAAAATTCCGTAAAATTCACCCAGAATAAAGTGGTCTTCAGAGGCTCTTCTCAAAAAATTCAAGATATACATTTTATTTGTCACGTAAATATCTTTAATATACAATATTTTAATCAAAATCGTTAGAGCTTTTTTAAGAAAATCAAAATTTTCGAAAAACGTTCCATGTAAAGGGTAGTTGGGGGGTGGTAGGATTTTCTTGAAAATCTTCGTGTCGCATCCTTGCAAACGATCTTTTCGTTTTTGAGCTATGCTTTCCACAGTCACACAGACACACACACACGTACACACACACGGATCTTTTTCCAAAAATGCTTTATTTGTGGATTCAGGAGGACCCAAAACATGTATCTATTTCAGGTGAAATCTCGATATGAAATTTTTGGGTGCAATACAATACCTTTTCTATACACTATGTAAATAGTACGTGTAGAGAAAGTAAAAAGAGGAAAAAAGAATACAGAGATGCAGTCCTGACACGCCTCCAGAACTGTATTTTTGTAAAAAAAAGAATGTTTATCTCAGTTATTTTGATGTAAGTAGAAAGAAGAATAAGCAATAATTTATGGGCAACTTTTATAGTATTCTGGTGAAATCGCGATTTCTATGAGGAGAAAGTGGAAACATTTTCATACCTGTGACCTTGCGAGAAAATTTAAGCTTTTGTTTCTACATTATAACGTACAAAGAAATACGAGAGACGGTATTTGTGCTCACAAAGAAGGAAATAACGAACATGTGAGTAAAGTGACAGATAAAGAAGTGCCTTTGTGCGATATTTCAAGGATGCTTGCAGCAAAACAATAATAACACGTTATTCCTTGAGATTCCATACTGTCGAGTATTGGGAGGGGAATGTCATTGCCACCTCTGTTTTCCTATTTCCTTATATACACTCCGTTGTTACTCGAGTAACCTCAAACTTCCGAACGGGATGGTCCAGGCTGTTTCGCCTTCTGTGTTTACTTTCTCTGCACATACCAAGTAAATATAGAGAGTATCTTTTTGGAAAAAGGTCCGTGTGTCTGTGGACCGTTAAATACCAAAATGATATTTAAGTTAGTATCTTCCAAGGATACGACACGAAGATTTTCATCAAAATCCCCCCACCACAAACTATGCTTTTTGGAATTTTTGTCGAAAAATTTGATTATCTCAAAAATGGCTTTAAAATTTTGATTAAAATGTCATATATTCAACATATTTGCCTGACAAATAAAATGTATATCGTGAATTTTCTGGGAATAGCCTCTGATAACTACTTTATTCTGGATGAAATATACGGAATTTTGCATAATGGCTAAACCGTAAGAGATGGACAAAAACTTACCCCACAGAAAATGTAGAGCATATTAAAACACACAATTTATGTTATATACATTTTTTGTGGAGTTGATCGTTTTTAAGATATTCCTTATTTTTAGTTTCAGCTTTGAAAAAGGAATTTGTCAACTCCTGCCCATACAAACAAAGGAACTTCAGTCACATAGCAACCAGCTTTTGACTGTCACTTTAACCTATGGTACTCCCTTATTTCGCTCCTACTTACAAGGAAGCAAGTAATAAGAATATTTCTGCTAATTTTTTCTCAATTAGCATGAAGCAAACAGAAGCTTAAGCTTTTTAACAATAATTTGTTGCAGAGATGTAGAGAAAGTCATGTGAATGGATAACATAATTTTTTTTTACTTTCTCTACACGTACTATATACATAGTATATAGAGGATATAGAGAGTATATTTTTGGAAAAAGGCCCGTGTGTGTGTGGACCGTTAAATACCAAGCTTGGTATTTCAGTTTGGTATCTTCCAAGAACCCAATACGAAGATTTTCAAGAAAATTCCCCCACTCCAAGTATCCTTTACGTGGAGCAAAATTAAAAACAATTGCTTTTCTCTAAAATGGCTTTAACGATTTTGATTAAAATCTCATATATTTAAGATATTTATAATTCAGATAAAGTGTACAGCTTGAATTTTCAGAGAATAGCCTCTAAAGACCTCTTTATTCTGGACGATATTTATTGAATTTCGCATAACTGGTAAACCGTAAGAGATGGAGAAAAGCTTACCACACACAAAAAATGTAGATCACGTTAAAGCACACAATTATATTACATACATTTTTTTCGTGGAGTTGATCGTTTTTGAGATATTCCATGTTATTGGTTTCAACTTTAAAAAACATACTTTTTTTATATAGGAAATTGTCAACTCGTGTCCATACAAACATAGGAGCTTCAGCCACCTAGCAACCAACCATTGACTATCACTTTAACCTATGTTACTCCCTTATTTCGCTTCTACTTACAAGGAAGCAAGTAATAAGATTATTTCTGCTAATATTTTCTCAATTATCATGAAGTAAATAGAAGCATTGGCTTTTTAACATTAATTTGTTGCAAAGATGTAGAGAAAGTCATGTGAATGGAACGCATCAGATTTCTTTAGTAGTGTTTGACGACCGCTTTTACTACAAATGGCACCGCAGATGATGATATTGATGAAACATGGAATGAAGATATAGCACCGGTGGAATGCGGAGAAGTGACAGGAGAACCCGGAGAAAATCAACCCCTGCGCCGCTTTGTCCACCACAATGTCGAAAATCTATGTGTCGCATCCCTAGAAGACACTAAACCTAAATTCTAAGTTAGGTATTTAAAGGTCTTTTCGTTTTTGTGGTAAGCTGTCCACAGACAGACACACTCGGACGTTATTCTAAAAATGCTTTTTTCGGATTGAGGGGGACCCAAAAACATATTTACGGTGATATCTCGACATCGAATTTTTGGGTGGAATACAATACCTTCTCTGTCCAGTATGTACATGCGGGCTAGAGAAAGTAAACAACCTCAGCGTGTGTCTGTGAACAGCATAGCTCAGAAACGAAAATACGTTAAATAGCAAACTTGGTATTTAAATTCAGAATCCTTCTCTAGCAATGCTTATTTCGATTAGTGTGGTGTAGAAAGAAGAATACAGTTTTGTAAGAAGTTTGTTTGTAGAACAGCTAGAGAAAATCATATGAGTGTACCACATCAGAAATGTTTTCCTATCACGAATGGTTTATTTAGAGTGGTTTAGCTATGAGGTGAATTTTGAAAAAGGTGTAATATATTTATGGTATTTTTGCAAGAATATAATTTATTTAATATGCTTCTCTTATATTTTCAGTTTTGCAACAAGTAAGAAAACAACAACCAAAGTGGGATTTTAAGCTCGAGGGTTCCTCAAGGTAAATAATATGTTTCACTTTGACAAATTTCTAACTTCACATATGTAGCTATCTCTTAGCTTACAAATGCTTCTGTACAGGAGCAAATGAGATAGAACACCTCCATTTGGTAACCAAACATTAAGAGAAAAATCTGATGTGTTCCATTCACATGACTTTCTCTACATCTCTGTAACAAGTTATTGTTAAAAAGTTTATGTTTCCATTTAATTCATGCTAATCGAGAAAAAAATAGCAGAAATAGCTTGCTTCCTTGTAAGTAGAAGCGAAATAAGGGAGTACCATAAGTTAAAGTGAAAGCCAAAAGCTGGTTGCTATGTGACTGAAGTTCGTTTGTTTGTGTGGGCAGAAGTTGACAAATTCCTGTATGAGAAAAGAAAAATGTACGACATAAATTGTGTGTTTTAATATGCACTACATTTTTTGTGTAGAAACATCTATCTCTTAGGTTAGGCAGTTATGCTAAATTCATCCAGAATAAAGTAGTCTTTAGAGGCTATTCCCAGAAAATTCGAGATATACATTTTATTTATCAGGTAAAATACCTTTAATATACGATATTTTAGTCAAAATCTTTAGGGTCGTTTTCGAAAAAAGTTCCATGTAAAGGGTAGTCGGGGGTGCGGGGGATTTTCTTGAAAATCTTCAGATCGTATCCTTGGAACATACCAAAGTTAAATACCAAGTTATATTTAACGGTCTTTTTAAGCTATGTTGCCCACAGACACACACACGAACCTTTTTTTTGTAAAAATGCTTTTTTCGTATTCAGGGGGACCTAAAACATGTATTTCCGGTGAAATCTCGGTATCGAATTTTTATATGGAAGACAATACCTTCTCTATAGATTATATATATAGTACGTGTAGAGAAAGTAAAACATCTTTCACTGGAAGTTGTTTTAGAATGCGAGGAATGACCAATTTGGCTTTCATCACCAGTAAACCTCTCTGGATCGATGCTATCAAGCACTTGGGAAGAGATCTTTGGAGCGTCCCAAGAAGCGTTAGAAACATAATTCTTTTTTATGAGATCGTAACGGGCTTTGCCCAGTACTTATTTCGGTGGTGATGATATGTATTTCAAATTAAAATAAATATACTTTAATTTTTCTCTACATAAACAAAATAAATAGAATCCAATATTCAGGACTTACACTGCATTGAAGGGGTCAAAGCAAAATTTCTAAAAAATTTCAAAATTCACGCCATCGCACCTAATCTATGAGCCCTTCCTCATCGAGGACCTACTAACGCAGCTCACCCAAGAGAGAGAATAAAGAAGAGGGAAGAAATCTCAAGGGACGCTATGTTGTACCGGAACTGGACCAGAAGCTAAGAATACATTCATCACAAGACAACAGCATACCACGACCCCAGTGTGAGAGATACCACATCACCAGGTGTAAATACAAAATCAACATCAAAGACTAAATCAAATTAACCATTATGCACGTTAGTGTGCTTTTATCACATTGTTACTAATATTCAGAAAATAATTTGGTAGCAGTTTTATCATATATTACACCCGCCCCAAACTACCCTTTACATGGTAACAATTTCAAAAGTTTTGATTTTCTCAAAAATGGCTATAACGATTTTGATTAAAATCCCTAATATTTAAGGTATTTATATGCCAAACAAAATATACATCTTCAATTTTCTGGGAATAGCCTCTGAACATCTGTTAATTCTGGATGAATTTTACTGAATTATACGTAACTGGTAAATCGTAAGAGATAGACAAAAACTTACCACACAAAAAATGTAGAGCATATTAAAACACACAAGTTGTTTTATATACATTTTTTTTCCTGGAGTTGATCGTTTTTGAGATATACCTTGATTTAGTTTCAGCTTTAAAAAACTTATACTTTTCTCATACAGGAATTTGTCAACTTCTGTCCATACAAACAAAGGAACTTCAGTCACATAGCAACCAGCTTTTGGCTTTCCCTTTAACCTATGGTACTCCCTTATTTCCTTCTACTTACAAGGAAGCAAGTAATAAGACTATTTCTGCTAATTTTTTCTCGATTAGCATGAAGTAGATAGAAACATAAGCTTTTTAACAATCATTTGTTGCATCGATTTAGAGAAACTGATGTGAAAGAATACATCAGAATTTTTTTTGTACACTAGATGTGAAAATAGTGGGTAGTGTGTTGAGAATATTATGTGATTCTTTAAGCAGGGGATGGCGACCTCAGGGATTTAATTTAGCATAGCCGAGCGTGACTTCGTGTTCCCACAATCCTATGCGAGCAGTTAACGTCAGCAGTGTGAGGGAATTTGAATTCGAGATATCGATTACTGTCAACACCACTGTTGAAGGCTGGCTAAGTGGCGCCCATCGAAATTCGATACGGAAACTTCGCAAATTAAGATAGCTTAAGCTAACCGGTATCGGTATTTCCTTATAACGTTGGTACTTAGCGAAAACGGTTTGCTCTGGAATATGCTGCTGTAAAGGAATTTTCATAATGAACTATTTTAAAAAAGCTGAGAGGGTGAAAATCTCAGCTAGAGGTATTCCTACAGCTTACTCTCAAAGTTGACCAACCACGTGCACCAATTATAGTGTTGTGATACATAAATATCTGTACAGAGTCTTCCAAAGCTCACTTCAAAATTTAAAGCATTATAAACTTATAAATAATGTAATATTTGAAATAGGAAAATAACAACAGAAGGCACACACTGTTCAAACAATGGACTTGAAGGTGCCCTCCGTTCTCTGGTTCAACATACACGACCCTGAGACTCCATGCACAGCATTTTGTAGATGGTGTCTTGGAATATCAGCCATTTCTTGCGAGATAGCATCTTTCAGTTGCTGTTGGATGTCTCAGGAAAACTCGTTCTTTAAGGTAATCTAAAAACCAGTTGGATTTAAATCTGGAGATTACGGCGGCCACATTGTTGGAAAGTGTCTACTGATGACACGATCGACAAATATTGTTTTGCAGGATGTAGATATGGAACAGTGCCATGGCGTGTTATTTATGGACGCTCTTTAACTTCTGTGGTTCCCAGCGTCCCATTGTATACTGCGCGTGAAAGACCGCTTAATTTTGCTCAGAGGCCTCTCTATCAAGCTTGAGGTTCTTTTACGTGCCGTAAATCTACGACACGGGACCAACGGCTTTACTTCCTTTCCGAAGGAAGCCATGTTAAGGATTTTTACACCACGGAGGGCGATGCCATCTTGTATGAACATAATGTTTTCCATATCGTGATTTCTCAGTATAGGGATGACAAAGTGTAGTAGTAGTAGTAATAATAATAATAGTAGCAGTAGTACTTCCTGAGACTATTAAGTGGAACAAAGGGTATCGTAACAATGTTTCCGGAATTGGACTTCAATTTCTAGTTCCTGAGTTTGCCACAATGCGCCATGGTGACGAGGGGTCAGCTTGTCGTTCATAGATGACACTGTAGGAGGAAATCACGACTTAGGGATGCCAAATGCCGGAAAATTTTGCCCAGGAACCTTCTTCTTTAAGATATAGGATTCTTTTACGTACAACGGGACTATCAGCTTTACTTCCCTTCCGAAAGAAGCTATGCTCTGGAATTTTTGGGTCCGAAAACATCTATTACCCTCCATCGGCTGGGTTTGAGTCTGCATTTTTGGGTTTTAGAAGCTAGCATGATAACCCCTACACCACGGAGGGCGATAACAATTTACAGTAAAAGTCTGTCATTGCATTTTTGACTTTCTTTACACGTACTATATACATAGTGTATAGAGAAGGTATTGCACGCCAATCAAAAACTCGATACGGAGATTTCACCGGAAATATATGTTTTAGGGTTCCCTGTATCCAAAAAAAGCGTTTGTTGCTTTGGTTTCAGCTTTGAAAAACAAACTTTTCTCATACAGGAATTTGTCAACTCCTGTCCATGCAAATAAAGGAACTTCAGTCACAACCAGCTTTTGACTATCACTTTAACTTATGATACTGCCTTATTTCGCTTCTACTTCCAAGGAAGCAAGTATTAAGATTATAGTCGCCCACAGTGGTGCAATGGTTACCATGCTAACTACATATACCGGAGGTTGGGGGTTCAAAACCGCCGGAGGACGATGGATTTTTTTGGGTGTAAAACTCCTTAGCATGGCTACCTTCGGAAGGGAAGTAAAGCCGTTGGTCCCGTGTTGTAGATTTATGGCACATAAAAGAACCTCAAGCCTAATAGGTCTCTGAAAAAAAATTAAGCGGTCTTTCAGGCCCAATATAGAATGCGATGCTGAGAACCACAGCAGTTGAAGAGCGTCCATAAATAAAACTCCATTTATTTATTTCATCTGAGCAACAGTGACAATCTTGAATCCCTTTGGTCTTTCACATTTCTAATCGCCAACTGATCCAATTTCCTCAAACCTTTTTGATTAAACCCCCATGGGAAAACTGATCTTGAATTATTAAGAGCTCTAAATTTTCTGTCCATTTTTTTATCCGCTGGATCCCAAATCCTCTATTTCCAGTGAAATCTCGGTATCGATACCTACATAATACATGAAAAGTAGAAAAAAGTAAAAATGTAAATAAAGATTTCCCTTTTCAGAAAACTATAAGATTTAAACAAATAATATCTCAGAAATACTTAACTAGGCAAGAAAGAAAGAATAAAAGAAACGAAGAATCAAAGAAGGAACAAAAGAAACAAAGAAAAGCAAATATCTGACATAAATTGGTGTTTTAACGAGATCTGCATTTTTGTATAATAAGTTTTGTCTATCTCTTACAGTTTACCAGTTATACAAACACCATTCACCACGAAGAGATCTTCAAAGGCTATTCCGAGGAAATTCAAGATATATATATATATATATATATATATATATATATATATATATATATATATATATATCAGTTTTTCATGAAAATATACTTAAAAATTAAGTTTTTTATTTATTAGCATCACTTTTGAGAAAATAAACATTCCGAAATGAGAAAGATTTACGTATTTTAAAACTGAAACCAATAACAAGGAATATCTCGGAAGTGATCAACTCCACTAAAAAAAAAAAGTAGGTGCTCTAACGAGATCTACATTTTTCTATAGTATTCATTTGTCTAGTTTTAAGGTTATACAAAAGTCATCCTGATTGAAGAGATCTTCAGAGGCTATTCCCAGAAAATGCAAGATATACATTTTATTTGTCAGGTAAATATCATATATATGTATTAATAAAAGTCGTTAGAACCATTTTTGAGAAAATAAACATTTTCGAAACATTTTTCATATATAGAATAGTTTGGGATGGGGAAATTTTCAACAAAATTTTTTTGTCGCATCCTTGGAAAATACTTAACTTAAAAACCAAGTTTGGTATTTGACCGACTTTTCGTTTTTGAGCTATTATTTTCACGGACACACTAACACACGGAACCTTTTCTAAAATTTTGTGGTGTATTTCTGATGAAATTTCGGTATCAAAATTTTAGGTTGAATGCAATACCATCTTTACCTATATACTATGTAGAGTAAGTAAAAGAGCACACATAGACACATTAAATTTTTCTAAACGTGATATTTTGGGATTCAGAAGACTTAAAAAAATTCGATGTGTTACATTTACATTATTTTCTCTACACCTCTGTAACAAATTATTGCTAATAAGCCTATTCTTCTATCCACTTCGTGCTAATCGAGATAAACACTAGCAGAAACTGTTACTTATCCCTTATAAGAAGAAGGGAAATAAGGGAATACACTAGGATAAACTGACAGTCACATGTTTTAAAATGTGGTTGCAATGGTAGTGAAATCCGTTTCTTTGCGTGGTCAGGAGTTGACCTGTTTCCGTATAAGAAAAGAATAAGTATTTAAAAAAAAAAAAAAAACCAATAACAAGGAATACATTGAAAACGGTCTACTCCACGAAAAGATGTATATGACATAAATTGTGTGTTTTAGAGAGATCTATATTTTGGTTTTAGTAAGTTTTCATCTATATCTTACGGTTTACCACTTATGAAAATTCAGAAAAATTCATACAAAATAAAGAGGTCTTCAGAGGCTATTCCCAGAAAATTCAAAATATACATTTTATTTGTCATTCAAATGTATTAAGTATAAGAGATTTTAATCAAAATATTTTGGGCCATTTTTGAGAAAGCAAAATGTTGGACATTTTTTTGCGTGTAAAGGGGAGTTCGTGGTGGTGGGATTTTCTTGAAAATCGTATCCTTAAATATCAAGTTTGGCATTTAATGGACTTTTCATTTTTCAGCTATGTTATCAACAGACACATACACATACACTTAGAGACATTTTTCTAATTTTTACTTTCTCCATACGCACTATGTACATAGTGTATAGAGAAAGTATTGCACTCCACCAAAAAATTCGATACCGAGATTTCACCGGAAATATATGTTTTAGGGTCCCCAATATCCAAAAAATGTATTTTCAGAAAAAGGTCCGTGTGTGTGTGTGTGTCCGTGTGTCTGTGAACACGATAACTCAAAAACGAAAAGTCGGTAAAATACCAAACTTGGTATTTAAGTTTAGTATCTTCCAGGGATGCCACACGAAGATTTTGAGAAAAATCCCCCCACCCCCAACTACCCTTTACATGTAACTTTTTTCGAAAATTTTGATTTTCTCAATAATGGCTCTAACGATTTTGATTAAAATTTCGTATATTAAACATATTTACCTGACAAATAAAATGTATATCTTGAATTTTCTGGGAATAGCCTCTGAAGAGTAGTTTATTCTGAATGAATTTTACTAGATTTTGAATAACTGCTAAACCGTAAGAGATGGACAAAAACTTACTACACAAAAAGTGTAGAGCACATTGAAATACACAATTTATGTTATATACATTTTTTCGTGGAGTTCGTCGTTTTTGTGACATTCCTTATTTTTGGTTTCTGCTATGAAAAACGTATACTTTTCTCATACAGGAACTTGTCAACTCCTATCCATATAGACAAAGGAACTTCATTGACATAGCAACCAGCTTTTGACTATCACTTTAACCTACAGTTGTCCCTTATTTCGCTTCTACTTACAAGGAAGCGAGTAATTAGACTACTTCTGCTATTTTTTTCTGATTAGCATAAAGTAAATAAAAGTATCAACTTTTTAAGAATAATTTGTTGCAGGGATATGGAGAAAGTCATGTGAATGGTACACATCAGATTTTTTTTTTGATTCAGGAGATCCCTAAACATATGTTTCCGATGAAATCTCGGTATCGAATTTTGGGTGCAATGCAATACCTTCTCGCCCGCCTGGGTAGCATGTGTGCCTCACATACTTCAGGTTGCGAGTTCAAATTTTCGCTTAGAGTGTGTTACCCGATAAGGTTTTCTTCTGGGATTTTCCTTATCCTGAGAACACGAATGTCGAGTAACTTTAAGTTCCATGGACCCCGAGATCATTTGAGCATCATTTTACCGATTTCATTCATCGTCCGATATGACCAACGAAGCTAAAGTACGTTAAGGTAAAAGAAAAGAAAAAATCTGATGTGTACCATTCACATGACTTTCTCTATATCCCTGAACAAATTATTCTTAAAAAGCTAATACTTCTACTTACTTTAAGCTGATTTAGAAACATTAGCAGAAATAGTCTTATTACCTTCTTCCTTGTAAGTAGAAAGGAAATAAGGGAGTAGCATAGGTTAAAGCGATAGTCAAAAGCTGGTTGCTATGTGACTGATATTCCTTTGTTTGTATGGGCAGGAATTGATTAATGCCTCTATGGGGAAAGTACAAGTTTTTCAAAGCTGAAACTAAAAACAAGGAATATCTCAAAAACGATGAACTCCACGAAAAAAAATATATATGTAACATAAATTCTGTGTTTTAGTGTGCTCTACATTTTTTGCGTGGTAAGTTTTTGTCCATCTCTTACAGTTTAGCACTTATACAAAATTCAGAAAAGTTCATCCAAAATAAAGAGGTCTTCAGAGACTATTCCTAGAAAATTCAAAGTAAATACTTTATTTGCCATTTAAAAGTCTTAAGTATAAGAGAGTTTAATCAAAAACCTTAGTGCCATTTTTGAGAGAAGCAACATTTTTGAAATTTTTCCATTTAAAGAGGATTTTCTTGAAAACCTTTGTATCGTATCCTTGGAGGATCCTGAACTTAAATGTCATGTTTGGTATTTAACGGAGTTTTCGTTTTTTGAGCTATGCTGTCCACAGACACCCACACACACACACACATGGACCTTATTCCATAAATGTTATTTTTTAGGATTCAGGGGACCCAAAACATATATTTCCGGTTAAATATCGGTATCAAAATTATGATTGGAATAGAGTACTTCCTCTAAACACTATGTAAATAGTACGTGTAGAGTGAGTAAAAATATTTACGAGCACCGTTTTTTTTTTCAACCTCCGATAGGCTATAGATAAAGTTCAACTTCATAGAAGACAATTATTTTATTACTATAAGTTTTGTACACTTATGGTTACTTTTCAGCATAATCACCGAAAAGATTGAGACATTTGTCGTACCTGTGCACAAGCTTTGCAATACCCGCTTCAAAAAATGTTGCCACCAATGATTTCAAATGAACATTGACGTTGTTTTGAAGATCTTCGTTGGCTTGAAAGTGCTGCCCTCCTAGCCACGTCTTAGTTCAGGGAAAAGGTGAATGTCGCTGGGTGTCAGGTCAGGACTGTACGGCGGATGATCGAAAATGTCCCATTGAAATTGTTCAAGGAGCCGATGGGTTGTGCCAGGAGTGTGTGGACGAGCGTTGTCATAGATCAACACAATTCCTGAAGTCAGCATTCCTCTTCGTTTGTTTTGAATGATATTCAAAACATTATTAATGCTCATTTGAAATCATTGGCGGCAACATTTTTGAAGCGGGTATTGCAAAGCTTGTGCACAGGTACGATAAATGTCTCAATCTTTTCGGTGATTAGGTTGAAAAGTAACCATAAGTGTACAAAACTTTTAGTAATAAAATAATTGTTTTCTATGAACTTCTCCTTTATTTATAACCTATCGGAGGATAAAAAAAAAAAACGGTCCTCGTGCATAGACACACTGTACTTTTTACTTTCTCTAGCTCCATATGTACAATGTACATAGGGATAGAGAAGTATTGTATTCCACCCAAAATTTCGATACCGAGATTTTACCGGAAATACATGATTTAGGACCTCCTGTATCCAAAAAAGTATTTTCAGAAAAAGGTCCATGTGTGTCTGTGAACACGATAACTCAAAAACGAAAAGTAGCTAAAATACCAAACTTGGTATTTAAGTTTAGTATCTTCCAGGGATGCGACACGAAGATTCTGAGAAAAATCCCCCACCCCAAACTACCCTTTACATGGAACTTTTTTCGAACATTTTTATTTTCTTAAAAAAAATGGCTCTAACGATTTTGATTAAAATATCATATATTAAAGATATTTATCTAACAAATAAAATGTATATCTTGAATTTTCCGGGAATAGCTTCTGAAGACCTGTTTATTCTGGATGAATTTTGCTTAATTTGGCATAACTAGTAAACCTAAGAGATAGAAAAAAAACTTACTGTACAAAAAATGTAGGCCTTGTTAAAATACACAACTTACGTCATATACACTTTTTTCGTAGAGCTTACCGTTTTCGAGGTATCCATTTTCATTAGTTTCAGTTGTGAAGTACCTATACTTTTTTCAGACGGTAGTGTCCGTTTTTCTTTTGTTCTACTCCTGGCCAAGAAAAGAAGCTATTTGTAATGACAATGGCATAACGACAGCTTTTAAAACACTTTACTATTGGTTTAGCCTAGTGTATTCCCTTGTTTTCTTCCTACTTATACGGAGCTAAATAATATGGATATTGTACTAAAGAGTATCACGATTAGCAAGCTGCAGGAAGATGAAGAATCTTATATAAGAAGTTTGTAGATCAGCTAGAGAAAGTCATGTGAGTGTAACACATAAGATTTTTCTAAATGTAACATATTTCCTGTGAAATCTCGGTATCGAATTTTTGCGTGAAATGCAATACTTTCTGTACTTAGATGTACATAATCGCCACACTATGACGCATGCTCTACCTACTGTTAGTTCGCGGTAGAGTAAGAAACACACTCTATAGTTATGTGGTCGAGTAAGTTCGATTGACTTTGAGGAGGAGGTAGTAAACGCGGCTGAAGAAATCTCCTAAAGGCAAGGGACGTGACACGGAGCGCGTGTCCCCAGGGACCAATAATGTCACAACATCCCGTCCCTCTGATATGAACAAACTTTCTTAAAGAAGATCCACACGTATCTCATATACACCGCGGGTCACTTCAGGCTCGCGGTCTCCTGGTTGAAGACGTTTCATTAGTGAGACTGATTTAAGACTTTTAAGTTTTGGGTCATCAATTTATTTGGTCTTTAGCGCCAGTGGGTTTAAATGCATGGTATTATTGTTAGTATATCCACGTGTACATAATGTATAGCGAAGGAATTGATTTGCACCCAAAAATCATGGTTTGGGATCTCCTGAGTCCAAAAAAAGCATTTGCACTTTGTCTACACGGACTATGTAAATAGTGTATAGAGAAAGTATTGAAGTATTGCACCCAAAAATTCGATACCCAGGTTTCACCGTAAATATATGTTTTGAGACACCCTTAATTAAAAAAAATTACTTTCTCTTCACGTAGGTAGAGTACAGAGTAGGCATTGTATTGCACCCAAAAATTCGATACCGGGAGTTCACCGGTAATACATGTTTTGGGACTTCCTGAATCTAAAAATTTTTTTTTTACAAAAACGTCTGTGTGTATGTGTGGACAGCAGAGCTGAAATAAAAAAATGGAAACAGCGTGTTTTTTATGGACGCTCTTTAACTACTGCGGTTCTCAGCGTCCCATTCTAAATTGGGCGTGAAAGACCGCTTAATTTTGCTCAGAGGGTCTCTCTATCAGGCTTGAGGGTCTTTTACGTGCCATCGTCCTCCGCCGGGTTTGAACCCGCGACCTTGGGTATACGAAGTCAGCATGGTAGCCATTACACCACGGAGGGCGACAGCAGAGCCCAGAAACCAAACTTGATATTTAAGTTTATTATCTTTCAAGGATGCGACACGAAGAATTGTAAGAAAATCTGCAGTCTCTAAACTTCGCTTTAATGGAAAGGTTTTCGAAAATGTTGATTTTCTCAAAAATGGCGCTAACGATTTTGATTAAAATTCCGTATATTAAAGTTATTCACAACACAAATAAATGTATATTTTGAATTTTATAGGAATACTCTCTGAAGAACTCTTTATTCCGGTTGATTTTTGCAAAACATCGGTTAAACCGTAAGAGGTATACAAAAACTTACCGCAAAAATTGTAGAAATCGTTAAAACACACACATTTTGTAGATAACAGCGTTTTTTTTTTTTTTTTTTTTTAAACAGTACCGGAGTCTGATCAGGACTCCGGTACTGTATACCCTACTTTTATTTACCTTTTTCTTTTTACCTTGTTTCGCTGTATTATTACTGTTTTCTTACTTTTACAACACACACATATACACAAACATATAACACCCATGCCCAAGGCGGGACTCGAACCCACGATCCCCAGCGCTAAGAAGCACCAAAGCGGGACGCCTTGGCGAGCGCGGCCATGGGGACCGGCTGAGATATTCCTTATTATTGGTTTCAGCCATAAAAAACAAATACTTTCCTCGTACAGGAATTTGTCAACTCCTGCCCATATAAACAAAGGAACTTCAGTCGCATAGCAACCAGCTTTTGACTATCAATTTAACCTATGGTACTTCCTTATTTAGCTTCTACTTACAAGGAAGCAAGTAATAAGACTATTTCTGCCAATGTCTTTTCGATTAACATGAAGTAAATAGAAGAATAAGCTTTTTATCAATCATTTGTTGCAGAGATGTAGAGAAAGTCAGGCGAATGGACACATCGGATTTTTCTACTTACTGTATACGTGTTAGAGAAAATAATAAAGGGTAATCATAAAGAAATTGAGCAAGAAACGCCCCCTGAGCTTGTAAAGACTGAACCCCAAGTTACGAGTGTGCGAGGTTGCTGTGAGGGGTGAGACGGGGTGAAATAAGAAAGCAATAAAGAAGTTTTAAGGACAATGGGTAACTTCTTATTACTAACCCCTAACTAATATTGGCAAAACGAACAGTTACCCCCATGTTTACACACGAAATGTATTTCTCCCCTTTGCTGATTTAATTTCCCTCGTGACCAGGCATCTTGTCCCTCGAGGTTCTTATTCCAACCCGTTCGTTCGTTCAGACACGTTAAATATTCATCTGGCTGGGTAGTGCGTGTGGCCACTGTCACATGTGTGCCATTCATCTCTACTCACTCTTCTACAGCCTCTTTAAATGACCACGAGAAAAAAATCTGATGTTAATCGAGAAAAAATTAGCAGAAATAGTCTTATTACTTGCTTCCTTGTAAGTAGAAGCGAAATAAGGGAGTACCATAAGTTAAAGTGACAGTCAAAAGCTGGTTGCTAAGTGACTCAAGTTCTCGATTAGCATGAAGTAAATAGAGGCATAACCTTTTTGCAGAGATGTAGAGAAGGTCATGTGAATGGAACACATCAGCTTTTTTCCCGTGTGGTTTAACGTCTTTTAACCTGGTTGGTCGTATCGGACGATGAATGAGATTGGTGAAGTGATGCTAAAGAGATCCTTGGGGTCCATGGACATTCGTCTTCTTAGGATAAGAGAAAACCCCGAAAAAACCCTTAACTTTCCCTAAGCGAGATTCGAACTCACGACCTTTTGTACGTGATCAGACACGCTACCGCCACACTACCCAGGCGGGTCCTTCTAATTGCAGGCAACTAAGTACATTCTACTAATGTTTATGGCGTGAAGTATAATGTTTTGTAAGAAGAACAGCTAGAGAAAGTCATATGAGTGTAGTGCATAAGATTTTTTGCACATGTTTATCTCGATTAGCATTAAATAGATATAACATTAGTGTGTAGAAAGGATTGTGAATGCAAGATTATATTATGTAAATAATTTGTAGAGTAATAACGAAAAAAAGTTATATTTGTTAGAGAGACAGTCGTGTGAATGTAAGCTATAAGGTTTTTAATGTATTTGGAGGCATTTGGGGTTTATAACAATAAGTGAACGGCTACACTTGGTGCAGACTTCTGAAAAAAGTTTCCACCCGCGTACGTTCACCAAATATTACTGCTAATATTAGTGACCCGTTCAGAGGACGTGAAAGGACAATTGCACATCGCTCGGCAGGCACAAGAACTGGGAATGTTTTTGTCAAAAAATGTGTGACATTGAATTTTATGAGAAGTCGTAAATTTTGCGCAGCGTGGGCCGTTCATTTGAAGCGTTTCTTGCTTACGTCCCAAGCCAGAGAACCATCCGCGTGCTCAAACTGTTTTATACACGCAGGCAGCTCTACGAGTTAAAACGTGTAAAACAGACGACGAGCGGCCCCCAGCAATAAAGCGGCAAGCGGGGATCGATGTCAAACGATCTCTCTGCCAAGAGATCACCGCCCTAAGCCACTACTCTCGACACCAAAACTAGAAAACAGTTTTAAACCTTATTACTTTCTCTAACTCCTTCATTGTAGATACAGAAATTGTTGCATTTCTCCCTAAATTTCGATACCGATATTTTACTGAAATAAGGTAAGCGTCTCAAATAAGGTTTGATTCAATGTTATATCACATCTACCGCGCCAATTTTTACTTTCTCTACACGTATACCATGTAAATAGTGTATAGAGAAGGTATTGCACTCCACCAACAAATTCGATACCGAGATTTCACCGAAAATATATGTTTTAGGGTCTCCTGTATCCAAAAAAGGTATTTTCAGAAAAAGGTCCGCGTGTGTGTCCGTGTGTTCGTGTGTCCGTATGTCTGTGAGTCTGTGAACACGATAACACAGAAACAAAAAGTCACTATCATACCAAACTTGGTATTTAAGTTTAGTATCTTCCAGGGATGCAATACGAAGATTTTGAGAAAAATCCCCCACCCCAAACTACCCTTTATATGGAACTTGTTTTCGAAAACTTTGATTTTCTCAAAAATGGCTCTAACGCCTTTGATTAAAATATCGTATATACCTGACAAATAACATTTATATTTTGAATTTTCTGGGAATGGCCTCTGAAGACTACTTTATTCTGGGTGAATTTTACGGAATTTTACATAACTGCTAAACCGTAAGAAATGGACAAAGCTTACTACACAAAAATGTAGAGCACATTAAAACATACAATTTATGGTGTATACATTTTTTTTTCGTGGAATTGATGGTTTTTGGGACATTCCTTGTTTTTGGTTTCTGCTTTGAAAAGCATACTTTTCTCATACAGGAATTTGTCAGCTGCTGTCCACACAAACAAAGGAACTTGAGTCTCATAGCAACCAGCTTGTGACTTCACTTTTACTCCCTTATTTCACTTCTACTTACAAAGAATCAAGTAATAAAACTATTTTTGCTAATATTTTTTCGATTATCATGAAGTAAATAGAAGCATAAACTTTTTAACAATAATTTGTTACAGAGGTGTAGAGAACGTCATGTGAATGGAACACATCAAATTTTTTAAAAATGTTATAAAACCTTTCTATTGGACTTGGGAAAAGAAAAATGTAAATTTTATTGGATAACTCAAGGAAGTTGATGTTAAAATTGTGTTTCTTTTTTTAAATACGACAAATTGGCTTTATTAAAACCAAGGGTTCCAAATATGGCCAATTCAAATTATTTTACTCGAGATAAAAGACAGAGGTGGTCATGAGAATAATTTAGTTAGATTCTGAAAACATTAGCGTCTTATTAAACAAGAGTATTGGCATATGAAAGTTCAGTAATGACAAATTTACTTATACATATCCAAAAATTAAAAATCTGATGTGTTCCATTCACACGAATTTCTCTATCTCTCTGTAACAAATTATTGTTAATAAACTTATCTTTTATTTATTTCATGTTAATCGAGGAAAATTAGCAGAAATAGTCTTATTCCTTGCTTTATTGTAAATACAAGCGAAATAAGGGAGTACCATAGGTTAAAGTGAAAGCCAAAAGCTGGTTGCTATGTGACTGATGTTCCTTTGTGTGGACAGCAGTTGACAAATTCCTGTATGAGAAAAGTATGTTTTTCAAAGCTGAAACCAAGAAAAAGGAATATCTATGTCGACTTTTGCACATTGTCATATCTGCCATTTTATCCGCTTTGTAGATACCTCTGGCTTTTAAGATCTATTTGTGCCCTCTCTTGAATTTTTACTTTCTCTACACGTACATAGTGTATACAGAACGTATTGTAATGAACCCAAAAATTCGATACGAGATTTCACCGGAAGTACATGTTTTGGGTCTCCTGAATCCCCCCCACAAAAAAGCATTTTGGGGAAAATGTGCGTTTGTCCATGTGTCTGTGAACACGATAACTCAAAAACGAAAAGTAGGTAAAATACCAAATTTAGTGTTTAAGTTTGGTATCTTCCAAGGATGCGACACGAAGATTTTCAAGAAAATCCCCCCACACCCAAGTACCCTATACATGGAAATGTTTTCGAAAATTTTGGTTTTCTATTATAAGGCTCTAACGATTTTGATTTTAATAGCGTATATTAAAGACATTTACCTGAAAAATAAAAAGTACATCTTGAATTTTCTGGGAATAGACTCTGAAGGCTACTTTATTTTGGATGAATTTGACGGAGTTTTGCATAACTGGCAAACCGTAAGAGATAGACCAAAACTTACCTAACAAAAAATGTAGAGCACATTAAAACACACAATTTATGTTACATGCAGTTTTTGGTGGAGTTGATGGTTTTTTAGATATTCCTTGTTTTTGGATTCGCTTTAAAATACTTCAACTCCTGGTCATACAAAGGCACTTCAATCACATGATAAAAGATTTGACTATCACTTATCCTACTGCATTCCCTTATTTCCCTTCCAATTACAAGGATGAAAGTAATGAGATCATTTCTCCTAATTTTTTTTTACTCGATTAGCATGAAGTAAATATAAGAATAAGCTTTTTAACAATGTATTGCAGAGATGTAGAGAAAGTCATGTGAATGGAACACATCAGATTTTTTTAAGTGGGACAAATTAACTTTAATAAAACCAGTAGATCCACATATAGCCACTGCAAATTATTTTACTTGAGGAACAAGACCGAAGTAATTATTAAGATTCTGAACATAATTGAGTCTATTTAAACGAGAGTAATGATCTATGAAAGTTTAGTAATGGCAAATTTACTAATAAGATCCAAATATTAAAAAATCTGATGTGTTCAATTCGCATGACTTTCTCTACACCTCTGCAACAAATTATTATCAAAGCTTATGCTTCTATTTACTTCATGATAATCGGGAAAAATTAGCAAAAATAGTCTTATCACTTACTTCCTTGTAAGTAGAAGCGAAATAAGGGAGTACCATAGATTAAAGTGATAGTCAAAAGCTGGTTGCTTTGTGATTGAAGTTCCTTTTGTATGGCCAGGAGTTGACAACTTCCTGTATAAAAAAGTATGTTTTTCAAAGCTGAAACCCATAACAAGGAATATCTAAAGAACGATCAATTCCACGAAAAAAATGTATATAACATAAATTGTGTGTTTTAACGTGCTCTACATTTTCTGTGGGGTAAGCTTTTGCCCATCTCTTACGGTTTAGCAGTTATGCAAAATTCTGTAAAATTCATCCAGAACAAAGTAGTCGTCGGTGGCTATTCCCAGAGAATTGGAGATGTACATTTTATTTAGGGTGTAAACAGTTTTAATTTGCGTGATTTTAATCAAAATCGTTAGAGATTTTTTAAGAAAATCATAATTTTCGAAAAAAGTTCCATGTAAAGGGTAGTTTGTGGTGAGGAGATTTCTTGAAAATCTTCGTGTCATATCCTTGGTGGATACCAAACCTAAATATCAAGTTTGACATTTAACAGTCTTTAGGTTATTGAGCTGTGCTGTCCGCAGACACACACACACACACACACACACACACACACACACACACACACACACACACACACACATGGATCTTTCTCTAAAAATGCCTTTTAGCGATTCAGGAGGTCCTATAACATGTATTTCCGGTGAAATCTCGGTATCCAATTTTTGGGTGCAATACTATACTTCCTCTATACACTATGAACATGGTACGTGTAGAGAAAGTAAAAAAAAGCATTTTTAGAAAGACATCCCTGTTTGTACGTATGTATCTGTGTGTGTGTGTGTCTATGTGTGTGTCTGTGTGTGTGTGGAGAACATAGCTCAAAAACGAAAAGATCGTTAAATATCAAACTTGGTATTTAAGTTTGGTATCTTCCAAGACCCCTTTATTCTAGATGATTTTTATTGAATTTTGCATAACTGGTAAACCGTAAGAGACAAAAACTTACTACACAAAAATGTAAATCGCGATAAAACACACAATTTATGTCATATACGTTTTTGTCGTGGAGTTGATCGTTTCTGAGATGTTGCTTATTATTGGTTTCAGCTTTGAAAAACATATTTTTCTCACACGGAATTTGTCAACTTCTGTCCATTCAAACAAAGGAACTTCAGTCACATAGCAACCAGCTTTTGACTATCACTTTAACCTATGGTACTCCCTTATTTCGCTTCTACTTAGAAGGAAGCAAATAATAAGACTATTTCTGCTAATTTTTCTGAATTAGCATGAAGTAAATGGAAGCAATAGCTTTTTAACAATAATTTGTTGCGGGGATATAAAGAAAGTAATGTGAATGGAACATGTAAGATTTTTTTCTATATTTCTAGGTTCAAAAAGTGCACGCCAGATGATCAGTAGCTGTTTATTTTGAAGTTGTTTAAATGAAAGAGCACGTCCATGTCTTGCAGTTTTCTTGAAAGCGAGCAACGACTTTCTTTGAATGCGTTTCCCGGATTCAATTCCTGCAGCTTTAAATTGAACACCCGCTCTGGTCGGAATGAAATGAATAAATAAAGGGAGGAAATGCAAGACCACCTCTATTCACTCACGCACATATGCGTCTGTGCTGGCGCCGTGCCATTCCAGGAGGCCGTGTTTTATCCCCGACCGCCTTTTACTCAAACAAGAGAAGACTTCCTAACGAAAATTTACGATAACGTCTGTATTTGAAGCCAGACTGTAATCTTTGCGCATGCGCCACTGTAACAAGCGAACTGCGACCAGAAAACTGCTTCTCACAAACGATCCCACTTGATGATAATCATTGCGTACAAATAAGCTACAGAGCGAGCTTGGTGCATTATGAAATTGATTATGCAATACCTTTTTGCGTCTGCAAGGAAAACATATATGCTGTTACATTCTAAAGATTTTCTCTACCCCATATCGTTTACATTTATGTAATTTCTAAAACCTATTTCTTTCTCTACACGAACTATGTATATATTATACAAAAAGGTATTGATTGTATTATTACACCCAAATATTCGACACCGAGATTTCACCGGAAATATGTGTTTTGAGACCCCCTGAAAAAAAACATGTTTAGAAAAATGTCCGTGTGTGTCTGTCTGTGTGTGTATGTGTGTGTCTGCGGGCAGCATACCTCGAAAATAAAAAGAGTCTTGAATACCAAACTTGGTATTTAAGTGATGTGTCTTCCAAGGAAGATTTTCAAGAAAATCCCCCACCTCCAACTACTCTTTACGTGGAACCTTTTTTCGAAAATTTTGATTAAAATATCGTATATTAAAGATATTCTTCTACATAATTCTTCATTCAACACCATGCTAATCTAGATAAACATTAGTAGAATTTATTACTTAGTTCCTTATAAGTAGAATGGAATGCACTATGCTAAAGTGATAGCCAAATGATTTAAAATACTGTCGTTATGTGATTGTCATTGCAAATTGCTGTTTTGCTTTGCCAGGAGTATAACAAAATAAAAACGGTCACTTCCGTTTGAGAAAAGTATAAGTACTTCACAATTGAAACTAATAACAAGGAACACCTCGGAAACGGTAAGCTACACGAAAAAAATGTACATGACGTAACTTGTGCACTTTAACAATATCTACATTTTTTGTAAA
Source organism: Hymenopus coronatus (assembly GCA_030762935.1). Taxonomy (NCBI): domain Eukaryota; kingdom Metazoa; phylum Arthropoda; class Insecta; order Mantodea; family Hymenopodidae; genus Hymenopus; species Hymenopus coronatus. The sequence goes on from CM060886.1 coordinate 137,584,877, forward strand.
GTAAGTGTTTGTCTATCTCTTACGGTTTACTAGCTATGCGAAATTAAACAAAATTCATCCAGAATAAACAGGTCTTTAGAATCTATTCCCACAAAATTCAAGATATACATTTTGTTTGCCATATCAATATCTTTAATAAATGGTATTTTAATTAAAATACTGAGAGCTATTTTTGAGAAAATGAAAATGTTCTAAATTTTTCCCTTTAAAGGGTAGTTAGGGATGGGGCTTTTCTTAAAAACTACGTGTCGCATCCCTGGAAGATGCTAAGTTTAAATTCCACGTTTGGTTTTTTAATGACTTTTCTTTTTTGAGCTATGCTGTCCACACACACACGGACCTGTTTCTGGAAATGCGTTTTTTGGATTCAGGGGGTCCTAAAATATGTATTTCAGGTGAAATCTCGACATCGTATATTTGTGTGGAATACAATACTTCTCTATCCTTATGTACATTGTACATACGTGGCTAGAGAAAGTAAAAAAAAATTGTACATGGAGAGTTTTATTGAAGAATGGGTAGAGAAAGTGACGCGAATGTAACACGTCAGATTTTCCTTTGAAATTACTATGCCCTAGAAGAAAGAGTTTTATTCAAGTATTTATTTAGCGCCCGGCGTAAAAAGGACTGGAATAATAAGATGCCGAATGTCTTGAGGGTATTTTGAATCTTATGTGAGTGGCAGCTCTTAAGACAATATGAATATTTAATTCTAGTAAAAGGTTTAGACGACAACCGAAGGGCATTCTCTGACTTCTCAGAGCAAAACAAAATCTCATGCATAGATTTATGATTCCAGGTCAGTTGGATTTATTTCCTCTCTGCAAGTCTCTCGAACCCTTACGAGAAAACTGGGTGTGTGAATGCACCACTACTGGATAATATCTAAACGTATTTGTAGACAATATGAGGGCCAACCAGAAAGTAACCAACTATTTGAAATAATTAAATAAAAATCTGATGTGTTCCATTCGCGTGACTTTCTCCACATCTCTGCAACAAAGTATTGTCAAGAAGCTTATGCTTCTATTTACCTCATGCTAATCGAGAAAATATAAGCAGAAATAGTCTTATTACTTGCTTCCTTGTAAGTAGATAAAGGGGTACCTAAGTTAAAGTGATAGTCAAAAGCTGGTTACTATGTGACTGAAGTTACTTTGTATGGACAGAGTTGACAAAGAAAAAGTATGTTTTCTAAGGCTGAAACCAATAACAAGGAATATCTAAAAAATCTGATGTGTACCATTCATATGACTTTCTCCATATCCCTGCAACAAATAATTCTTAAAAAGCTTATACTTCTATTTACTTTATGCTAATCAGAAAAAATTAGCAGAAATAGTCTTATTACTCGCTTCCTTATAAGTAGAAGCGAAATAAGGGACAACCGTAAGTCAAAGTGATAGTCAAAAGCTGGTTTCTATGTCAATGAAGTTCCTTTGTTTATATGGATAGGAGTTGACAAGTTCCTGTATGAGAAAAGTATACGTTTTTCATAGCAGAAACCAAAAATAAGGAATGTCACAAAAACGACGAACTCCACGAAAAAAAATGTATATAACATAAATTGTGTGTTTTAAAGTGCTCTACATTTTTTGTGAAGTAAGTTTTTGTCCATCTCTTACGGTTTAGCATTCATTCGAAATTTAGTAAAATTGATCCAGAATAAACTACTCTTCAGAGGCTATTCCCAGAAAATTCAAGATATACATTTCATTTGTCAGGTAAATATGTTTAATATGCGAAATTTTAATCAAAATCGTTAGAGCCATTTTTGAGAAAATCAAAATTTTCGAAAAAAGTTCCATGTAAAGGGTAGTTGGGGGTGGGGGGATTTTTCTCAAAATCTTCGTGTCGCATCCCTGGAAGATACTAAACTTAAATACCAAGTTTGGTATTTTACCGACTTTTCGTTTTTGAGTTATCGTGTTCACAGGCACACGGACACACACATACACACACACACACACACACACACACGGACCTTTATGTGAAAATGCTTTCTTTGGATATTGGGGACCCTAAAACATATATTTCCGGTGAAATCTCGGTATCGAATTTTTGGTGGAGTGCAATACTTTCTCTATACACTATGTACATAGTGCGTATGGAGAAAGTAAAAACGATCCACTCCTCGAAATAAATGTATATAACATAAATTGTGTGTTTTAATGTGCTTAAATTTTTTATGTGGTAAGTTTTTGTTTATCTCTTACGGTTTAGCAGTTATGCAAAATTTTGTAAAATTCAACCTCAATAAAGTAGCCTTCAGAGGCTATTACCACAAAATTCAAGATATACATTTTGTTTGCCATATGAATATCTTTAATAAATGGTATTTTAATCAAAATAGTGAGAGCCATTTTTTAGAAAATGAAAATGTTCTAAATTTTTTGCATTAAAAGGGTAGTTATGGATGAGGGACTTTCTTGAAAACTTCGTGTCAAAACCCTGGAAGATACTAAATTTAAATATCACGTTTGGTTTTTTATCGACTTTTCGTTTTTGAGTCATGTTCACAGACATACAGAAACATACGGACATTTTTCTAAAAATGATTTTTTTTGCTTTTAGGGGACCATAAAACATGTATTTATTTTGGGTGGAATGCAAAACCTCTATACACTATGTACATCGCACGTGTAGACAAAACTTTGTGTATAAGGACCAGTAACTTATTGCCAGTAATCGTTATTGCTTTCGAGGTATTTATTGTCACGTGGTACTGATGTTTCAATACAGATGTTATACCCTTCCAGCACTTCAGATCTGAGACTGCCTCTTGGATGTCTTCTTCAGTTGAGAGTACGGTGTTCAATGTCAAACACCAGTTTTTACTTTCTCTGCACGTACTATGTACATAGTGTGTAGAGAAGCTATTGCATTCCACCCAAAATTCGATTCCGAGATTTCACCGGAAATACATGTTCTGGGTCCACTTGAATCCAAAAAAACATTTTCAGAAAAGCGCCCGTGTATGTGCGCGTGTGTGTGTGTGCCTGTGTGTGCACGTGTGTGTGCGTGTGTGTTTGCCTGTGTGTGCGCGTGTGTGTGCCTGGTGCGTGCCTGTGTATGCCTGTGTGTGCCTGTGTGTGCCTGTGTGTGCCTGCGTGTGTATGCCTGAGTGTGTGTTTGCCTGTGTGTGCGCGTGTGTGTGCCTGCGTGTGTGCCTGTGTATGCCTGTGTGTGCCTGTGTGTACCTGCGTGTGTGCCTGTGTGCGCGTGTGAATGTCTGAGTGTGTGTTTGCCTGTGTGTGCGCGTGTGACCCTGCGTGTGCCTGTGCGTGTGCACGTGTGTGCCTGTGTATGTGCCTGTGTGTGCGCGTGTGTGTGCCTGTGTGTGCGCGTGTGTGTGTCTGTATGTATGCCTGTGTGTGCCTGTATGTGCGCATGTGTGTGCCTATGTGTGCGCGTGTGTGTCTGAGTGTGTGAGTCTGTGTGTGCCTGTGTGTGCGCGTGTGTGTCTGAGTGTGTGTGCGCGTGTGTGACCCTGCGTGTGCCTGTGGGTGTGCGCGTGTATATGTCTGTGTGTCTGTGGACAGCATAGCTCAAAAACGAAAAGACCGTTGAATATCAAACTTGGTATTTAAGTTTGATACCTTCCAAGGATGCGACACAAAGATTTTCAAGAAAATTCCCCCACCTCCAACTACCCTTTGCTTGTAAATATTTTTAAAAATGATGATTTTCTAAAAATTGGCTCTAACAATTTTGATTAAAATCTCTTATACTTAAGATGTTTACACGACAGATAAAATGTATAGCTTGAATTTCCTGGGAATAGCCCCTGAAGACCTCTTTATTCTGAATGAATGTAGCTGAATTTTGCGTAGCTGGTAAACCGTAAGAGAGAGACAAAAACTTACTACGCAAAAAATGTAGATCACGTTAAAACACACAATTTATGTTATATACACTTTTTTCGTGAGGTTGACCGTTTACAAAATATTCCTTTTTTTCATTCGGGAGTTTGTCAACTCCTGGCCACGCAAAAACGCTATTTCTATTCCATAGCAACCGCATTTTAAAACATTTGACTGTCGGTTTGACCTAGTGTATTCCCTTCTACTTATATATAAGTGTTTATCTCGATTAACATGAAGTAGATAAAAGAATAATTTTATAAACAATAATTTGTTACAGAGACATAGAGAAAGTCATGTGAATGAAACACATTAGCTTTTTAATTTGTAATAAAATATGTGATAAAAGTTTGACGTAGTGTAATATACTCGACAACTTTAATGTGATGTTAACATGTGATCAAAGGTTTTATCATAGAAATATGTAATATAGACCTTACAGAAACAGAGAAGTAATGTTCACTGGTTAGAGGTATGGCAATTAGAAAGTAATTAAAAAGCTTAAATAACTTCACCTTATATTGCTGCTGGCACAAAGAAGAACAGAATAATGCTGCGTTTATCAGTTATAATTAAGTTTCCTTCATAATTGACCGTCTAATGCAAGTGCTAGTATCATAGAGAGGAAATATTTGAGTTTGTCTTTGAGCAAGACAACTAAAATCTAAAGTGTTGATTAAATACAAAGCTAGTCATTTAACTTTAAACTTTACAAGGAATGTGACGCGAAGATTAAAACAATCTCTGCCACAAATTATTCTATTTACTTCATCTAATCGAGAAAAAATTAGCAGAAATAGACTTATTACTTGCTTCCCTGTTAGTATAAGCAGGACTGCTAAAATCTAAAGTGTTGATTAAATTTTCGAAAAATTTCAATGTAAGGGGTAGTTGGGGGTGGGCAGATTTTCTTAAAAATCTTCGTGTCTCATCCTTGCAAGATAGCAACTTGGTCCTTTTTGATTTCGATCTATCAGACACACACATTTCCAAAATGTTTTGTATTCAGGGGGACCCAAAACATGTATTTCCGGTGAAATCTCGGTATCGAATTTTTGGGTGCGTTACAATATCTTCTCTATCCCTATGTACATAGTACGTGTAGAGAAAGTAATAAAAAATAAGTAGGTCGTCAAATTTTACGCTATTGATCTGTAGTTCTGCTTCTCCGTTTTTGGTCCACAGAAATAATAAAATCGTTCGAGATCTTTCACTTCTCTACAATAGTATTGTAATTATTTCTTTTGTTGGGTGTTGTTAAGTGCCTAACTTTTCATGAACACATGCGGGAAATGAAGGGGGCTTGGGGTCGGTGGTCGCCTTCTAGAGATGTATCTCTCTCTTATTGGATTGATGTTAAATGTCTGGTACTCAAACCTTAACCAATGAATAAATGTCATGCCTAGGTTAGTGGCAATAGGGCAGGAGTAAGGAAACACTTCTCCCAAGTGGTTGGATGGCATAATTTGCAACGATCTGACCCTGGAATGTGTGTATCATGTTGGTATGCTGACAAAACCTAAATATTACCCAATGAACAAAGATTAGGATAAGTGAGCGGCAATAAGGCAGGCGTAAGGAAAATTTTCACCTGAGTGGCTAGAAAGCATACTTCGCAAGGATCAACTACTGGATAAATCAGTCTCCTATTGGTGTGATGTCAAAGGTATAACACTTGAACATTAAACTGATGAACAAAGATTAGGCAGAGCGCGCCTGGGTAGTGTGGTGGTAGCGTGTCTGGGTCATATTCAACAGGTCGTGAGTTCGTATCTCTCTTATGGTGAGCTACCCGGCTAAGGTTTTTTCGAGGTTTTCGCTTGTCCTAAGAAGACGAATGCCGAGTAATTTTAAGCTCCATGGACCCCGAGATCATTTGAGCATCATTTCACCAATTTCATTCATCGTCCGATATGAACAACCAGGTTAAAGGACGTTAAAACTAAAGAAAACAAAAGTTAGGCCTAAGTGAGCGGTGATAAGACAGGAGTACTGAAAAATTCCACCTGAGTGGCTGGAAGGCTAGGTTTGCAATGACCAGTTCTTGTATGAATCCGTCTTTCATTGGATTTATGTCAAAAGTATGACACTCAGGCATTAAACAATGAACAAAGCCCAGGCCTTGGAGAGGGCAATAGAACAGGAGTATAAGAATATTACATTTGAGTTTAATCTAATTACATAGATAAATAGAACTAATATACTTGCTGAGTGACCTGAGTGGCTTGCAGGTATGCTTCTCAATAACCAGGATGAATCCATCTCGTATTGGTTTGATGTCAACAATTTGGGCCTCAGACGTTAAACTATAAACAAAGACCAGACTTAGGAGAGGGGCAATAGAACATGAGTACGGAAATAATTCACCTGAGTGGCTGGAAGCTATGCTTCTCAATAACCAGGATGAATCCATCTCGTATTGGTTTGATGTCAACAATTTGGGCCTCAGACGTTATACTATAAACAAAGACCAGACTTAGGAGAGGGGCAATAGAACATGAGTACGGAAACAATTCACCTGAGTGGCTTGAAGCTATGCTTCTCAATAACCAGGATGAATCCATCTCGTATTGGTTTGATGTCAACACTTTGGGCCTCAGACGTTAAACTATAAACAAAGGCCAGATACAGGAGATGGGCAATAGAACATGAGTAAGGAAATATTTCACCTGAATGACTGGAAGCTATGCTTCGCAACGACCAACCTCTGGATGAATCCGTCTCGTATTGGTTTGATGCCAAAATTATGGAATACAGACATTAACCCTTAGTTGCCTGCATTAGTATATTACATTATACCGTTTTTCATTTAATTCAAGTTTAAAATTGGAGTTCTAGTAAAAATATATAGGAATAAACCTATAAAAGTATTATATAAAATAATAGAGAAAATAGAAATGAAAATAAATGTAAATGTTAATCTTTTTCATCTCAATTAAAAGTTTAAATTATCCTAAACCAGTTTTCATAATCCTGCCAAAGGCACCACCAAAAAAGTGTTTCAAATGGCCATGAGTGTTAGGTGATAGGTAATGGACTGGCCATCCATTCAAAGCCAAATGCTGCAAGTTCAAATCCCACTGAATATGGGAAAGGACGGGGAGAGCCCAAGTAAAATAATCGGTGTGATGCTTGGAAGCTAATGGGGTTACATTTGACCGTAGTTATGCGAGGTTTACTCTTTTATTTATTTAAAATAGTCACTGTAATTTTAGAGCAAAGTGTATACATTTTTACAATATAAAACAGTCTTGATTAGTTGTTTATAGCTGAAGGTTAGTATAACACGAAATTAATCCTAGAGTACAATCTATTTGTATAATTACGCTTAAAACAAGCGGAACTTAAAGGCACCGACAGGCAACAAAGGGATAAGCACTTAACAACGCCTGGCCTAAGGGTGCGGTGATAGAACATGAGTACGGAAACATTTCACCTGAAAGGCTGGAAGATTTGCCACGACCTGCTTTTGAATGAATCCGTCTCGTATTAGTGTAATGTAAAAAGTGTGGCATTCAGACATTAACGTATGAATACGTAACAGGTCTCAGTAAGAGGCGGTAGTAAAGGGGTGCGAAAACATCACCTGACTGCTAATAAGCTCGTCTCTTATTGGACTGACACCAAATGTCTGGCATTCAAACATTACGAAGTTATGAAATCTGAAACATTTTATCTAAGTGGCATGCTTCGCAATGACCAGCCACGGGATGGGTCCATCACGTATTGGTTTGATGTCAAAAGTTTAGCTCTTGGACATTAAATTATAAACAAAATTCGTTTTCAGGAATGGTTTACTATCCTTGCCAATATAAACCAATTATATCGGCACGATTCCTTGCACTCGACTATGCGGAAGGTTTTCTATTCTTGTTACGTGTGAACTTAACAAAACTTATTTCCCTGCTCATAAAAAAGCAGTTACCTATCTGTTATACTTGGAAAGAAACTCAATTAATTTAAAATGCTCCAATAAACACAGCTCCTTGTAAAACCTCAATTACCAATCGCAAGAATAACAAAGTTTCAAATTAATTTTGTTCCCCAAGCACTTCTGAGAACACACTGTTATCATTATTATTATATATATCATATCATTCTCTACAAAAAGACGCAAGAAAACTTTTAAAGAGAGAGAAATTTACCTTTTTAATATACAAACAAAATACAGTGTGTTGTGGAAACAGTTGTATAAAAGCAGGAAGACAATTAGAGAGCAAAAATGTAGCGAATTAATGCAACAAAAACAGAAGTTTTAAGTTGGAAACTATTGCAACTAGACCATGAAGAAGAAAATCTGATGTGCTCCATTCACATGACTTTCTCTACATCTCTGTAACAAATTATTTTTAATAAGATTTTAGTTCCTTAAAAGTACAACGTAAATAAGAGAATACACTAGGCTAAACCGACAGTCAAATGTTTTAAAATGTGGTTGCTAGGTGATTGAAATCCATTCGTTTCTTAGCGTGGCCAGAAGTTGGCAAGTTCCCATATGAGAAAAGTTCAAGTATTTTAAAACTGAAACCAATAACAAGGAATATCTCAAAAACGACCACCTTCACGAAAAAAGTGTAAGTGAAATTAATTGTGTGTTTTAATGTGCTCTACAGTTTTGTGTGGTAAGTTGTTGTCCATCTCTTACAGTTTAGCATTAATGTATTATTCCGTAAAGTTCATCCAGAATAAAGTAGTCTACAGAGGCTAGTCCCAGAAAATTCAAGATATACATTTTATTTGTCAGGTAAATATCTTTAATATACGATATTTTAATCAAAATTGTTAGAGCTATTTTGAGAAAATAACATTTTTCGAAAAACGTTCCATGTAAAGGGTAGTTCGGGATGGGGGGATTTTCTTGAAAAGCTTCGTGTCGCATCCTTGGAAGATACCAAACTTAAATTCCTAGTTTGGTACTTAACGAGCCTTGCTGCCCACAAACACAGACACACATACACAGACAAACACACAGACATTTTCTAAAAATGCTCTTTTTTGGATTTAGGTGGACCCTAAACATGTATTTCCAGTGAAATCTCGGTATCGAATTTTTGGGTGCATTACAATACCTTCTCTATACACTACGTGTAGAGAAAGTAATAAATGTAAATGTGTATTTATTGTTAAATGCTTAAACGTTTTGAGTAAATATCTATTTAGTGGGAAATTAATTTCACAAGTAAAAACGCTAAGAAATAATGACATTTAAAATGAAGTATTGTTTAAGTTATTAAACACGTAAAATTAAGAACTTAATATTGAAATTATATATAAGGCTATTTAAATATGTTTAAATAATGAATAAAAGAAGCAATAATGAATAGTTACTTAGGTAAATAAATGTTTAGTTATTATGGTTGAAGATTTATTAAAGAAATAAAAGGATAATTATAGAAAATTTGTTTGTTAGCATAATATAACAATAAAATCTGATATGTTACAATCACATAACTTTCTCTAGCTGTTCTACTTCTCACATAAGATTATTCTTCATTCTGCACCTTGCTAATCGAGATAAACATTAGCAGAATGTTCTTATTACTTAGTTCCTTATAAGTAGGAGGGAACTGAAGGAATGCGATATGCAAATGTTTTAAAAGCTGTCATGCGATTGTCATTGCAAATCGGTTCTTTGCTTGGCCAGGAGTAGAACAAAAGAAAAAATTAGCGGAAATAGTCTTATTTCTTGCTCCCTTGTAAGTAGAAGCGAAATAAAGGAGTACCATAGGTTAATGTAATAGTCAAAAACTGGTTGCTATGTAACTGCAGCTCCTTTGTTTGTATGGACACGAGTTCACAAAGTCCTGTATGAGAAAAGTATAAGTTTTTATAGCTTAAGCCAAAAATAAGGAATATTTCAAAAACAATCAATTGCAAGAAAAAATGTATATGACATAAATTGTGTGTTTTAAAGTGCTCTACATTTGCTGTGTGGTAATTTTTTGCCCAGCTCTTATGCTTTAGTAGTTTTGCAAAATTCCGTAAAATTGACCCAGAATAAAGTAGTCTTTAGAGGCTGTTCCCAGAAAATTCAAAATATACATTTTATTTGTCAGGTAAATATATTTAATATACGATATTTTTAGCAAAATCGTTAGAGCCTTGTTTTATAAAATCAACATTTTCGAAAAAAGTTCCATGTAAAGGGTAGTTGGGGTGTGGGATTTTCTTGAAAATCTTGGTATTTAACGGTCTTTTCGTTTTTGAGCTATGCTGTCCATAGACACACACAGATTGAAATTTCGGTATCGAATTTTTGGGTGAAATACAGTATTGCATAGTACGGTACTCACTATATGCAGTAAGATAAAATAAGAAGAGATGTGCAGCGCCCTGATTACTTGGTCTAGGTGAGTTTATTACAGACAGACTTAAACAAATATGTCGTACAAAGCGAAGTCACGTCGTGGAAACGGCAGCCAGGCGTAAGAACACATGAAGATTCATCAAACAAAACTGGAAGTGGAACATCTCTATGGAATAGGCTTGTTAACACTTTGCAGTCCTTCTCTCTACACTCATATAACATTTGCTATGAAAATGTTAAAACATCCATGAAAATATAGAGAGAAACTTGGTAGTCTGCGAATTTAATATGAATATACCCGCAAGGCGTACGTTCTTATGTCCTGAATTATGAATATTAATGTTCCCTTCCTCTCTCCACTCAGCGGTACAGATTGTGACCTGCATTCGGAGGTACTTGGTTCCATACAAGGCGAACACCAACTCTGTCTCATTTTTTTCATGCTTTTTACAATACTTCTTCTATACATAGTGTATAGAGGAAGTATTGTATTCCACCCAAAAATTCGATACCGAGATTTCGCCAGAAATACATGTTTTAGGACCCCCTGAATAAAAAAACAGCATTTTCAGAAAAAGGTTCGTGTGTGTCTGTGGACATCATAGCTAAAAAACTAATAGACCGTTAAGTACCAAATTTGGTATTTAGGCTTGGTATCCTTCAAGGTGCGACACGAAGATTTTCAAGAAAATCCCCCACTCCAACTACCCTTTACATGGAAAAATTATTAAAATTTTTGATTTTGTGAAAAAATGGCTCTAACGATTTTTATTAAAGGTCCTTATATTAAAGATATTTACATACCAAATAAAATGTATATCTTGAATTCTCTGGGAATAGCCTCTGAATACCTCTTTATTGTGGCTGCATTTTGGGGAATTTTGCTTAACTGCTAAACCGTAATAGATAGACAAAAACTTACAACACAGAAAATGTAGATTTCGTCAAAACACACAATTCACGTTCTTGTTGTGGAGGTAACTGTTTCCAAGATATTCCTTGTTATTGTTTTCACTTGTGAAGTACTTAGATTTTTCTCAGACAGGAGGTATCCGTTTTTCTTTTGTTCAACTCCTGGCCAAACAAAGAAGTGATTTGCAATGACAATCGCATAACGACAGCTTTTAAAACATTTGACTATTGATTTAGCCCGGTGTAGGCCCTTATTTTTTTCCTGCTAATGAGGAACTAAGTAATAACAACATTCTGCTAATGCTTATTTCGATTAACAAGGTGCAGAAAGAAGAATAAGCTTATGTAATTAGTTTGTAGAAAAGCTAGAGAAAATTGTGTGAGTATAACACATCAGAATATTTTTTTTGTTTCCTCGAGTTGACAGGGAATGCTGGGTTGGTGCATTCTCCACCACGAGTACCAAACCAGGTGAGACAGCGTTAGTTTCCTTCAAAGCAAAGAAATTCTTATCATTAATATACAACATTAATATTATACTCTGAACTACACAAGTGTGTTCATGTTGATAAAGACATAATATTTTTAATTTCTCTAGCACGTATGTATATCAACGTTTACAGTAGCTAGAGAAGGTGTTGTATTCCACACAAAAATTCGGTATCAAGATTTTACCGGAAATATTTATTTTGAAATACCCAGAGAAAAAAAAATATTTTCAGAAAAAGGTCCGTGCGTGTCTGTGCATAGCATAACTCAAAAAAGAAAAGACCCTTAATTACCAAAATTGGTATTTAAGTTTGGTATCTTCCAAGGATGGGACACGAAGATTTTCAAAAAAATCCCCCCACCCCCAACTACCCTTACATGGAAAAAGTTTCGAACATTTTGATTTTCTTAAAAATGGCTCTAACGATTTTGATTAAAATATCGTATATCAGAGATATTTACTTGAGAAATAAAATATATATCCGGAATTTTGTGGAAATAGCCTCTGAAGACTACTTTATTCTTCATGCATTTTAAAGAATTTTGCATATCTACTAAACTGTAAGAGATGGACAAAAACTTACCACACAAAAAATGTAGGGCACGTTAAAACACACAATTTATGCTATGTACATTTTTTTTTCGTGGAGTTGATTGTTTTTGAGATAATACTTGTTTCTGGTTTCAGGTTTAAATAACTTACTTTTCTCATATAGGAATTTGTCAACTCCTGTCCACACAAAGGAACTTCTGTCACATAGCAACGAGCTTTTGACTATCACTTTAATCTATGGTACTCCCTTATTTCGCTTCTCTTACAAGGAAGCAAGTAATAAGACTGTTCTTGCTAATTTTTTCTCGATTAGCATGAAGTAAATAGAAGTATAAGGTTTTTAAAAATAATTTGTTGCAGAGATGTAGAGAAAGTTATGTGAATGGTATACATACGATTTTTTTGTGGTTTCCTCGAGTCGACAGGCGAATGCTGGGTTGATTCACTCTCCACCCGACTACCGAGCTAGGTGAGCCCATTTAGTTTCCTTCAAAGGACAGAAATCCATATCATTAATATCCAAAAATGTGTAATATTCCACTTTAATCTACACAATGGTCTTCATCTTGATTAAGAGGGGACGTAGACAGAAATACCTCGACACATCAAAATTCTATCATGGCCATAGTTTTTGTCCTAAAGCAATGAAAATTTGCACGGTTAATTTTCTTGATATCTTCTATGACTGTGTTATTTTATAAGTAATTTTATCAACAAATAAAGAAATTACTCTACATTGGAATTTTCAAAACATCAATAAACTCATGTACCTTTTTCTCAGTATTCCTTAGGTAAAGTTACTTGAAAATAAGTGCAAATAAAGTATTACAGGTATGCTATATTTTGCTACAGATGTGGTTTCTCCATCTTTCTTCAATGATTTTTAAAGTATTTTTAAGGTACGTGGGTTTTTTTTTATTTCAAATTATTATGTATATCATAGCACAAGACCTATAGATTCTAAATCAAAAGGAAACTAGCTACGCCAAAATACTCATTGTGGACTGAAATAATTGTGTACAAAATTTAATTGCAATATCTCAAATAGCTTTTAAGAAAAAGGTACCTAAGTGTGAAAAATTATAAAATGAGAAAAGAAAATGTTGTGTGATTGTTTTATTTGGGGAATGATCTACATACTTAAATATTGTCTAAAATCCACCATAATTATAGTCAGTTTCTTCTTCCTGATCAGAAACTAAAGAAACATACCTGCTAAATATTTATAACTATGTTTAGAAATGTAGAGCAACAAGGGATCAAAGCTGATAATCAAGCAAGTAGAAAAAGGGGGCGTGGCAAGACAAGTCCTATTTGTACCACAAAGAAATCCAATTAGGTTATGAAACTTTGCGAACATAAATTTGGGAAATTTTACATATTAGTAAAAAAAATTGAAAATTTTGCCATTTTTACTTTCTCTCTACGAACTATGTACATAGTGTATTCTCTATACGAACTATGTACATAGTGTATAGAGAAGGTATTGCACTCCACCAAAAAATTCGATACCGAGATTTCACCGGAAATATATGCTGTATAGAGAAGAAGTATTTTCAGAAAAAGGTCCGTGTGTCTGTGTGTGAGTGTGTGTGTCCGTGTGTCTGTGAACACGATAACACAAAAACGAAAAGTCGGTTGGTATTTAAGTTTAGTATCTTCCAGGGATGCGACACAAAGATTTTGCGAAAAATCCCCCCACCCCAAACTACGCTTTACATGGAACTTTTTTCGAAAATTTTGATTTTCTTAAAAATGGCGAATATATCTAAAGAAATCTTCTGCGTAACTGGTCAACTGTAAAATACTTACTGCACAAAAGATGTAGATCTACTTAAACCACATAGTTTAAGTAATTTACATTTTTTTCGCGCAACTAACCATTTCCGAGATATTTCTTTTTATTGGTTTAAGTTTTAATATACTTAAGCTTTCCCTCGTACAGGAACTTGTCAACTCGTGGTGACGCAAAGCAACGGAATACAATCAGCTTTTAAAACATTTGACTATCGCTTTAGCCTAGTGTACTCCCTTCTACTTACAAGGGAAGTTTATCTCGATTAGCATGAAGTAGACAGGTTTTCAACAATACGTTGCTTCACAGATGTAGAGGAAGTCATGTGAATAGAACACACCAGAGTTTAATAGTTATGTTTATACAGTCCCGAGATGTATATACCCAAAATGTTTCTTTGTCAGAAACTTTTAACAGCAAATGAAGCTTTTCTTTTTCCTGTGATGCCGGGAGGTCGGTCTGCTTCAGCAAAAAACAAATTGCCCATAATTTCAGAGGTTATGGGTCCCTACGCTTCGATCGCTGATCCGATTCCCCCTGCACCCTCGTGGCCCCGCATTGATCAGAGTGCGTCTCTCAAATTTGGGGCCTATCGTCGGGTTTCTGTTTTTATTCCTGTAGTTTATAATAAGAGCTCATCGTAATTGGAACCAAAAGCTTAAAATAGCTACCAGAACATGTTGAAAATAGGCAAGTTAGGTGTATAATGCACTTTTTATTTTCACTTTCTCTAATACGTATGTACAATGTGATTGAGAAGCTACTGTATTCCACCCAAATATTAGACGTGTTCCATTCACATGACTTTCTCTGCATCTCTGCAAAAAAATATTATTAAAAATCTTCATGCTAATCGAGAAAAAAATTAGCAGAAAGAGTCTTATTACTTGCTTCCTTGTAAGTAGAAGCGAAATAAGGGAGTACCATAGGTTAAAGTGATAGTCAAAAGTTGGTTGCTATGTGACTGAAGTTCCTTTCTTTGTATGGACAGGAGTTGACAAATTCCTATACGAGAAAAGTATAAGTTTTTCAAAGTTGAAACAAATAACACTTAATATCCCAAAAACGATAAAATATGTTACATAAATTGTGTGTTTTAACGTGCTCTACATTTTTTGTGCTTTAAGTTTTTGTCCATCTCTTACGGTTTAGCAGTTATGCAAAATTCCGTAAAATTCATTCAGAATAAAGTAGTCTTCAGAGGCAATTCCCAGAAAATTCAAGATATACATATTATTTGTCAGGTAAATATCTTTGATATACGATATTTTAATCCAAATCGTTAGAGCCATTTTTGAGAAAATCAAAATTTTCGAAAAAAAGTTCCATATAAAGGGTAGTTAGGTGTGGGGGAATTTTCTTAAAAATCTTCGTGTCGCATCCTTAGAAAATACCAAACCTAAATACTAAATTTGGTTTTAATGGAGTTTTCGTTTTTGAGCTATGCTGTCCACAGACACACAAACACACACGCGCGCGCACACACTAACACACGCGCATACACGGACATTTTTCTAAAAATGCATTTTTTGGATTCGGGGGTACCCAAAACATGTATTTCTGCTTAAATCTCGGCATGCAATACAATACCTTCTCTATACACTATGTACATAGCACGTGTAGAGAAAGTAAAAAGTCATGTGAATGTAACTGATCAGATGTTTTAGATGCACGGATACTCAGGAGTATAGTGCATATGTATCTTATTTCAGTTCGTTCATCAAATTGCCTATTTATACCTCTAACTGACACGGGGGATCCTTTTTCAGTTTGCAGGACTCGAATTGAAGCGTGTTTCTGTGACAAAAGTGTCGAAGGGGGTGACTATTTTCGTTTTAAAACTTTTAATCGCTTTTAATCTGCGTTCAGAGACACGATCGTTGACTTTGCACATTTTTTTTCTCTCTTTAGAAAGAGAGAGACGAGATATAGGGGAGCACCACTGACTCTTATGCCACGATTACGGTTTTATTTGCTCCTGCAATGTATGCAAACAGCAATACATCCACATTTTGTCATTCTTTTTCATTTTCTGACGTAAAAGGCGTCGCTATATGTCATCTCTCCGGTTTGTTTTACAGAATATGTGCATTCATTATTAAAACCACGAAAAACAAACATTCATATGCTTCAGGTCTGCAGTAATAATAAATTAGCGTTAGCGGGGCCTTTTAAATTAGTGGGTAGGGGATCGTGGGTTCGAATCCCGCCTTGGGCATGGGTGTTATATGTTTGTGTAAAGGAACAGTAAAAACCAGTAATCATACAGGGGAGGGAATGTAAAAAGGAGATACAGCGCCGCAGTCCTGAAAAGACTCCGGTACTGTTTTATATAAAAGCTATGTGTGACTGAAATTTAATGAAAAATCATCAAAAATCGACTTCTTAATTTTTACTCCATAAAATAATTTTAACATTTCTGAACACAAAAAGGTATAATTGGGTACCAGGTACAAATTTTGCTTTATCTGCAATACTTTGTACATAATGTATAGAGAAGATATTGCACTCCACCCAAAGATTCATTACCGAGATTTCACCGGAAATATCTGCTTTAGGGTCCCCTGTATCCAAAAACACATTCAAAAACGAAAAGCCGCTAAAATACCAAGCTTAGTATTTAAGTTCTGTATCTTCCAATGATGCGACAAAAAGAGTTTTGAGAAAACCCTCCTACCCCACCGCAAACTACCCTTTACATGAAACGTTTTTCGAAAATTTTGACTTTCTGAAAAATGACTCTAACATTTTTTTCTTAAAATATCTTACGTTAAAGATATTTACCTGACAAATAAAATGTATATCTTGACTTTTCTGGGAGTAGCCTCTAAAGACTACTTTATTCTGGATGCATTTAAGGGAATTTTACAAAGTGCTAAACAGTAAGAGATGGATAAAAACTTACCACACAAAAATGTAGAGCACGTTAAAACGCACAATTTATGTTATATACATTACTCTTGTGCAGTTGATCGTTTTTCAGATATTCCTTATTTTCAGTTTCAGCTTTAAAAACTTATACTTTTCTCATACAGCAGTTTGTCAACTCCTGTCCATACAAACAAAGGAACTTCAGTCACATAGCAACCAGCTTTTGATCATCACTTTAACCTATGCTATTCTCTTATTTCGCTTCTACTTACAGGGAAGCAAGTAATAAGACTATTTCTGCTAATTTTTTTTCGATTAGCATGAAGTAAATAGAAGCATAGACTTTTCAACAATAATTTATTGCAGAGATGTAGAGAAAGTCATGTGAATGTAACACATCAGAATTTTCTTTTTAAAAAGAGAGAGAGAAGAGATAGGGGAGCATCATTGTCTGTCATGCCACGATTGCAGTTTTATTTGCTCCTGCAGTGTATGCAAACAGCGATACATCCACATTTTGTCAGTCTTTTTACTTTCTCTAGCCCCGTGTGTACAATGCACATAGGGATAGAGAAGTATTGCATTCCACCCAAAAATTCGATACCGAGATTTCACCGGAAATACATGTTCTAGGACCCCCTGTATCCATAAAAAGCATTTTCAGGAAAAGGTCCGTGTGTGTGTGTGTGTGTGTGTGTGTGTGTGTGTCTGTGTGTGTGTCCGTGTGTCTGTGAACACGATAACTCATAAACGAATAGTAGCGAAAATACCAAACTTGGTATTTAAGTTTAGTATCTTCCAGGGATGCGACACGAAGATTTTGAGAAAAGTCCCCACACCCCAAACTACCCTTTACATGGAACTTTTGTCGAAAATTTTGATTTTGTTAAAAATGGCTCTAACGATTTTGATTAAAAATAGTATATTAAAGATATTTACCTGACAAATAAAATATATATCTTGAATTTTCTGGGAATAGCTTCTGAAGACCTGTTTATTCTGGATGAATTTGGATTAATATGGCATAACTAGTAAACCGTAAGAGATAGACAAATACTCACTGTACAAAAAATGTATGTTTTTTTAAAATACACAAATTATGTCATATACATTTTTCTCGTGGAGCTTACCGTTTTCGAGGTACTCATTGTTATTAGTTTCAGTTGTGAAGCACTTTTCTCAGACGGGAGTGTCCGTTTTTCTTTTGTTCTACTCCTGGCCAAGAAAAGAAGCTATTTGTAATGACAATCGCATAACGACAGCTTTTAAAATATTTGACTATGGGTTTAGCCTAGTGTATTCCCCTATTTTCTTCCTACTTATAAGGAACTAAGTAATAAGAACATTGTGCTATGGGTACCACGATTAGCAAGGTGCAGAAAGAATTATCTTATGTAAGAAGTTTCTAGAAGAGCTAGAGAAAGTCATGTGAGTGTAACGTAAAAGGCGTCGCTATTAAATATCATCTCTCCGGTTTAGTTTACGTCTGATATAGAGTAGGTGCATACATTATTGAAACCACGAAAAACAAACACTTATACGTGAGACGTCAAAAATAACAAAACATTAGAGTTAGATCTAGCTTATAGTATGAGTTGCAAGGGCTTTTATACCCAGAGTAACAGTTAAATTCATGTATCCTATTATATAGCCTCAACTTATACATGTATCCTAGGAAATAATAAAAATCTGATGTGTACCATTCACATGACTTTCTCTACATCCCTGCAACAAATTATTCTTAAAAAGCTTATTCTTCTATTTACTTTATGCTAATCAGAAAAAATGAGCAGAAATAGTCTTATTACTCGCTTCCTTGTAAGTAGAAGCGAAATAAGGGGCTACTATAGCTTAAAATGATAGTCAAAAGCTCGTTGCTATGTCAATGAAGTTCCTTTGTTTATAGAGATAGGAGTTGACAAGTTCCTGTATGAGAAAAGTATACGTTTTTCATAGCAGAAACAAAAAATTAGGAATGTCTCAAAAACGACGAACTCATGAAAAAAATGTATATAACATAAATTGTGCGTTTTAACGTGCTCTACATTTTTTGTGTAGTAAGTTTTTGTACCTCTCTTACGGTTTAGCAGTTATTGAAAATTCATCCAGAATAAACTACTCTTCAGAGGTTATTCCCAGAAGATTCAAAATGTACATTCTATTTGTCAGGTAAATATCTTTAATATACGATATTTTAATCAAAATCGTTAGAGCCATTTTTTAGAAAATAAAAATTTTCGAAAAAAGTTCCATGTAAAGGGTAGTTTGGGATGGGGGATATTTCTGAAAATCTTCGTGTCGCATCCCTGGAAGATACTAAACTTAAATACCATGTTTGGTATTTTACCGCCTTTTCGTTTTTGAGTTATCGTGTTCACAGACACACGGACACACACGGACCTTTTTCTGAAAATACTTTTTTTGGATACAGGGATCTTAAAACATATATTTCCGGTGAAATCTCGGTATCGAATTTTGTGGTGGAGTGCAATACCTTCTCTATGCACTATGTACATGGTGCGTATAGAGAAAGTAAACACGAAAAATCCGTTAATATATACACCAAGTGTATTAATTATAGAGGCACTACACTACTTAATATAATATACAAAATCTTCTCTGTCACTATACAAATAAAATCTAATGTGTTCCATTCACATGACTTTCTCTACATCTTTGAAACAAATTATTGTTAGTAAGGTTATTCTTCTATCTACTTCACGAGATAAACATTATCAGAAACAGTCTTATTACTTAGTTCCTTGTAAGCAGAAGGGAAATAAGGGAATACACTAGACTAAACTGACAGCCAAATGTTTTAAAACGTGGTTGCTATGCAATTGAAATTAGATTCTTTGCTTGGCCAGGAGTTAACAAGTTGCTGTTTGAGAAAAGTATAAGTATTTTGAAACTGAAACCAACAACAAAGAACGGACTTCTTTGTGCAGTAAGTTTTTGTCTACCTCTTACGGTTTACCAGATATGCAAAATGTATCCAGATTAAAGATATCTTCAGAGGCTATTCCGAGAAAATTCAAAATATACATTTTATTTGTCATGTAAATATCTTTGATATACGATATAGTAGTCAAAATCATTAGAGCCATTTTTGAGAAAGTCAAAACTTTTCAAAAATGTGCCATGTAAATGGTAGGTGAGGGCAGGAGGATTTTCTTGAAAATCTTCGAGTCGCATTCCTTGCAAGATACCAAGTAAATAACGGACTTTTACATGGAAAAAATTTCGAAAATTTTGATTTTCCTAAAAATGGCTCTAACGATTTTGATTAAAATCCCGTATATTAACGCTATTTATGTCCGAAATAAAATGTATATCTCGATTTTTTTGGGAATAGTCTCTGAAGACCTCTTTATTCTGGATGAATTTTGCTTAAATGCTAAACCGTAAGAGATAGAAAGAAAAAAACTCAGTACAGAAAAAATGTACGTCACGACAAAACACACAATTTATGTCCTTTACGTTTTTGTTGAAGAGGTTACCGTTTCCGAGATATTCCTTGCTGTTGGTTTCAATTGTGAAGTACTTAAACTTTTCTCAGACGGGAAGTGTCCGTTTTGCTTTTGTTCTACTCCTGGCCAAGCAAAGAAGTGACTTGCAATGAATGACAAGCGCCTAACGATAGCTTTTAAAACATTTGACAATCACTTTAGCATAGTGCATTCCCTTATTCCTTCTACTTATAAGGAACTAAGTAATAACATTCTGCTAACATTTATCTTGATTAGCATTGTGTACAAAGAAGAAGAATCTTTTGTAGGTGGTTTGTAGAGCAGCTAGAAAACGTCATGTGAGATCTTTCAACCTGCTTTGCTTTAACACCGACTTATCAGCACCTGACACCCACACGTTTAACGCTATGTTTATCCGGGGACCATGCATCGCCGATCTCAAATTGCTTATATCAGTCACGTGCACAATCTCGCAAATTATTTCGGTGTACTTCATTAACACCCTATATATGTATTACAGTAAAATGAGCCCTAGGCAGTAAAAACTGAGAAACAGCTATATTGAGCCACCAGTTGACAAGCACAGCTCACGAGAGAAACGCTGCCATGTAAAATATAGGTCGGTACTCGAACCTGACGTCACGCTGGAGACGAACCTCTCATATCTCCAAGATATGAAGTGCAATTGATTTCTTGGGGCGATTGGGAAATTTATGCTTCAAGCAATCTGTATCACGGGGCTTCCCCATAAAATCACGGACTTACGTCATAACTCTGGGAAGTGTTCGTAAAACCCAAGATTCAGGCATTCATCAACAAAACTACATAAAGGATAAATAAAACAGAATTAAAATATGATTGGTATTTCATATGACTTTCTCTTTAATTGGTGAGTATAGAAACCGTTTTACGAAAATTATTATCTTCTCTAATGTACTATACCCATGGTGTATAGAGATGGTATTGTATTACTTTCTCTACACGTACTATGTATATAGTGTATAGAGAAGGTATTATAATGCAACCAAAATTTTGATACCGACATTTCACCGGAAATGCATGTTTTAAGACACCCTGAATACAAAAATAAAGAATTTTTAGAAAAATATCTGTGAGTCTGTCTGTCTGTCTGTCTGTCTGTCTGTCTGTGTGTTTGTGGACAGTATAGCTCAAAAACGAAAACTCCGCTAAATACTAACCTTGGTATCTTCCAAGGATGCGACACGAAGATTTTTCAAGAAAAGCCCCCCTCCCCAACTACCATTTAGGTATATGGAAAAAATTTCGAAAATTTTGATTTTTTAAAAAATGGCTCTAACGATTTTGATTAAAATATTGTATATTAAAGATCTATACCTGACAAATAATATGTATAATTTGAATTTTCTGGGAATAGTCTCTGAAGACTACTTTATTCTGGATGAATTTTACGAAATTGTGTATAACTGGCAAACAGTAAGAAATAGACAAAAACTTACCACAAAAATTGTAGAGCACATAAAAACACACAATTTATGTTCTATACATTTTTTCGTGGAGTTGATCGTCTTTTAGATATTCCTTGTTTTTGGTTTTAGCTTTGAAAAACTTATAATTTGCTCATACAGGAATTTGTCAACTCGTGTCCATACAAACAAAGGAGCTTCAGCTACATAGCAACCAGCTTTTGACTATCACTTTAACCTATAGTACTCCCTTATTTCGCTTCTACTTACAAGGAAGCAAGTAATAAGACTATTTCTGCTAATTTTTCTCAATTAGCATGAAGTAAATAGAAGTATAAGTTTTTTAACAATACTTTGTTGCAGAGATGTAGAGAAAGTCATGTGAATGGAACACATCAGGCTTTATTGTCATAGTCAGCGTACCCTTCCCGTATTTTAGAACTGACACCCCACTAGGACTTACAAGTGGGTGCCTAAGGGTCAGAATGGAGAACCTGGCATGAGTGGTCGGCATATTGCCAGGTATGAGCGTAAGGAAGTGGATGATATGGAATGCAAGCGAAACGGATGAATGGAAAGGTGATAATGGAGCAATTAGTGGAATGAATGTCGGGGGAAACCGTAGGACTCGTAGAAATCCACCCAAACGCCGCTTTGTGCTTCACAAATCCCATATATGGGCGCATGGGATCGAACCCGGGCCGCCTAGTTGGAAGGCGGGCGATCTAATCACTCGCCAACGACGTCGCCTGTTATAATATTCCACCCAAAAATTTGATACCGCTGTTTCAACGGAAATACACGTTTAAGGGCCTCTGTTTAAAAAAATCTGATGTGCTCCATTCACATGACTTTCTCTACATCTCTGCAACAAAGTATTCTTAAAAAGCTTATGCTTCTATTTACTTCATGCAAATCGAGAAAAAATTACCAGAAATAGTCTTATTACTTGCTTCCTTGTAAATAGAAGCGAAATAAGGGAGTATCATACATTATAGTGATAGTCAAAAACTGGTTGCTATGTGACTGAAGTTCCTTTGCTTGTATGGACAGGAGTTGACAAATTCCTGTATGAGAAAAGTATAAGTTTTTAAAGCTGAAACCAATAACGAGGGAATATGACGAAAACGGTCAACTCTAGGGAAAAGTGTATATGAAATAAATTTATCTCGTTTTGCATGAAGTATGTAAGGGAATAGTGTTTTGTAAGAATATTTTGTTTGCGTTGGTTTCTGAGCCGTGTACTAAGTGTATAAAGGGAATTTTGTGCTATTAAGGGTTGCAGGACCATAAATCCAGGTGGCGCAGATAAATAAGACATGAGATTTTGTCCCAAGATTGATGGATAGGGACCAGCTGCAGGCAATAATCTATTGGAGGTACCAGCTGCTGGGTTTTTCTTGCTACAAATGACCCGCATTACCATACATATATCTTCCGGGTTCAGAGAGATAGGGCAAACAGCAAGATTCCCTTGCTTTGTGTGCAATGACACGGGCGCTGGCAACCAAAAGTATAACCTAATTTCTTTATCACAAAGTTAGTGCACAGGCACGAGGGACACTATATATGAGGGTTCATGAACTACACCGAAATAATAGGCGAGAGTGTGCACGTGACTGATGTAAATAACTTGAGATCGGCGATGCATGGTCCCCGTTAAACGTGTGGGTGTCAGGTGCTGATAATTCGGTGTTAACTCTCTGCAACAAATTATTGTTAAAAAGCTTATGTTTCTATTTACTTCATGCTAATCCAGAAACATTTAGCAGAAGTAATCTTATTTTTTTTGTACTGTTTAACGCCCACTTTGACTACTTATGGCACCGCAGGCGGTGACACTGGTGATACATGAATGATGATGGAGCACCGGTGGAATGCGATGGCGGGGGAAACCAGAGTACCCGGAGAAAACCCGCCCAGCGCCACTTTGTCCTCCACAAATCTCACATGCGGTCGCTTTGGGATCGTCAAGGTGAGAGTCGAGTGGTCTAACCACTCGGCCACGGCGCGGCCCGAAATAATAATCTTATTACTGGCTTCCTTGTAAGCAGAAGCGTTATAAGGGAGTACCATAAGTTAAAGTGATACTCAAAAGCTGGTTACTATGTGACTGAAGTTCCTTTGTTTGTATGGACTGGAGTTGACAAATTCATGTATAAGAAAAGTATAAGTTTTTTAAAGCTGAAACCAAAAATAAGGAATATGGAAGAAACAATCAACCCACGAAAAAAATTGTATATTACATAAATTGTGTGTTTTAACGTGCTCTACATTTTTTGTGTGGTAAGTTTTTGTCCATCTCTTACGGTTAAGCAGTTATGCAAAATTCCATAAAATTGATCCAGAATAAAGTAGTCTTGAGAGGTATGGGATCGAGTATAGAAGCTTGCGGTACACACGCATCTGATTTTCCTAGGACTTTCTGAACACTCCCAGTTATTGAGCATATTGCCTAAAATAATTTCTGAGATAATGAATTTATTAGCTGTAAGTTTGGAAGAGTAATGTTCAAGAGAAGCCCAAACATTTGGCTAATGTTAAACTGACCGCAGTGACGTCACGTGACCAAACCGTTGTTATTAGGTACCTAGATGGCTACCATATTAACAGCAGAAATCAATTACCAACATCACTTAGGTGGACCATAACACGTGACTGCGCAAACTCAAACTGCATTTCCATCTCTTATTGCATGACATTAATTGTCAAGTGTAAACTTCTCTGAGTACTTGAATGTATATGGAATATCATTCATATATTCTATTTGTCGCATTCACATGACGGTCAACATCTCTGCAACAAATTAGCAGAAATAGTCTTATTACTTGCTTCTTTCTAAGTAGAAGCGAAATAAGGGAGTACCATAGGTTAAAGTGTTAGTCAAAAGCTGGTTGCTATATGACTGATGTTCCTTTGTTTGTATGGACACGAGTTGACAAATTCCTGTATGAGAAAAGTACAAGTTTTTCAAAGCTGAAACTAAAAACAAAGAATATCTAAAAAAAAGATCAACTCCACCAAAAAAATTTGTATAACACAAATTGTGTGTTTTATCGTGATCTATATTTTTTGGGCTGTAAGTTTTTGTAATCTCTTACGGTTTAGCAGTTATGCAAAATGCCTTAAAATTCATCCAGAATAAAGTAGTCTTCAGAGACTATTCCCATAAAGCTCAAGATATACCTTTAATTTGTAGGTAAATATCTTTAATATAGGTACAATATTTTAATCAAAACCGTTGGAGCCATTTTTGAGAAAATCATAACTTTCGAAAAAAGTTGAATTTAAAGGGTAGTTTGGAGTGGGGGAATTTTTCTCAAAATCCTCGTTTCGCATTCCTGGAAGATACTGAAGTTAAATACCAAGTTGGTAGTTTACCGACTTTTCGTTTTTGAGTTATCGTGTTCACAGACACACACGGATCTTTTTCTGAAAATGCACTTTTTGGAAAGGAGACCCCGAGACATGTATTTCCGGTGAAATCTCGGTATCTAAATTTTGGGTGCAATGCGGTAGTATTTTGGTAGTGTTTAACGCCCGCTTTACCTACTTATGGCACCGCAGGCGGTGACTTTCTTGTAAGCGGAAAGGAAATAAGGAAATACACAGGCTAAAATGACATTAAAAGTTGGTTGTCCTGTGGAGCAAATCGGTTCCTATGCATTGCTTGGGGTTCACAAATTCCCGTATGTGAAAAGTTTTAAATATTTTAAAACTGATACAAATAACAAGCAATATCTCAAAAATGGCCAGCTCTACGAAAAAAAAAATGTATATGACATGAATTGTGTGTTTTAACGATATCTACATTTTTTTGCGTAGTAAGTTTTTGTCTATCTCTTTCTTTTTATTAGTTATACAAAACTCAACAAAATTCATTCAGAATAAGATAGTATTCAGGGGCTATTCGCAGAAAATTCAAGATATATGTTTCATTTGCCATGTAAATATCTTTAATGTACGCTATTTTAATTAAAATCGTTAGCGCCATTTTTGAGAGAATCAACATTTTGGAACTTTTTTTATGTAACGGGTAGTTGGAGGTGGGGGGATTTTTCTCAAAATCTTTCTGTCGCATTACAGGAAGATTCTAAACTTAAATACTAAGTTTGGTGTTTTACCGACTTTTCGTTTTTGAGTTATCGTGTTCACAGACACACACACGCGCGTGGGGACCTTTCTTTAAAACTATTTTTTTTGTATATACGGGACCCTAAAGCATGTATTTCCGGTGAAATCTCGGTATTGAATTTTGTGTGGAATACAACACTTTCTCTACACACTATGTACATAGTACGTGTAGAGAAAGTAAAAGTCTAATAAGTCTTTTAGCGGTTGAAAAGTATAATATCGTCATTGAAAAAGTGATATCACGTGACAATAAATATCTTGACAGAATAGAGATTACGTTGAGAAATAGAGTAAGGTAACTTTGTAAATAAAGTTTTGTGTTAATATCGTTCGTTATTATTTAGCTATGCCAAATCGTCTGTCACTTCCTGCATGGCCATCGTATATGAGCTACTAAATAACTTATTGGCCATTCGCCACCTGGTGGTGCAGAAATGCATTAAGACCACATTACACATCGGGTGGTCCTCTACAATAATTGAATGTCCATTAAGCCAAAACATACTTGTTGCTGTGCGTGACGTCATCACAGCCAAATTCAATTATCAGCTCCATTTCTTCATCCGTCCCCCTTTTCGAGTTCTTCCCCTACTAGATTAGGGTTGCTGTGGAAGTTTACACGTGTGCAGTCACTACGCACAGTTTTAGACCGTTATATCACAATTCTGTAACATTCACATGACTTTTCTAGCCGTTATACTTTATTTTTATACCTGTACCTAGGTAGAATTTACAAATTATTCTTACGAAATCTTTAGTAGCTAGAAAAAATCTGACGTGTTCCATTCACATGGCTTTCTCTAGCTGTTACATAAACAACTTTGCTTATAAAATATTATTTTTACTTTCTCTACACGTACTATGTATATAGTGTATAGAGAAGGTATTCTATTCCACCGAAAAAATAGATACCGAGATTTAACCGGATATACATGTTTTGAGACTACCTGAACCCAAAAAAGAAGGTCCCTGTGTGTGTCTGTCTGTCTGTCTGCCTGTGCGTATGTGTGTGTCTGTGTGTCTGTGGGCAGCATAGCTCAAAAACGAAAATACCGTTAAATACCAAACTTGGTATTTAAGTTCAGTATCTTCCAAGGATGTGACACGAAGATTTTCAAGAAAATCCCTCCATCCTCAACTACCCTTCACATGGAATCATTTTCGAAAATTTTGATTTTTTAAACATGGCTCT
This sequence comes from Hymenopus coronatus, assembly GCA_030762935.1. NCBI lineage: Eukaryota > Metazoa > Arthropoda > Insecta > Mantodea > Hymenopodidae > Hymenopus > Hymenopus coronatus. The sequence goes on from CM060886.1 coordinate 137,611,908, forward strand.
AACGATTTTGATAAAAATATCATATATTAAAAATACATACTTGACAAATAATATGTATATCTTGAATTTTCTGGGAGTAGCCTCTGAAGACTACTTTATTCTGGCTGAATTTTACGGAATTTTGTGTAACTGATAAACCGTAAGAGATAGACAAAAGCTTACCACACGAAAAATATAGAGCACATTAAAACACACAATTTATGTTATTTACATTTTTTTCGTGGGGTTGATCGTTTTTTAGATATTTCTTGTTTTTTGTTTCAGCCTTAAAAACTTACTTTTCTCATACAGGAATTTGTCAACTCCAGTCCATACAAACAAAGGAACTTCAGTCACATAGCAACCAGCTTTTATATCACTTTAATCTATGTTACTCCCTTATTTCGCTTCTACTTACAGGGAAGCAAGTAATAAGACTATTTCTGATAATTTTTTCTCACTTAGCATAAAGTAAATAGAAACATAAGCTTTTTAACAAACATTTGATGCAGAGATATAGAGAAAGTCATGTGAATGGATTACATCAGATCTTTTTTACTTTCTCTACACCTGCACATAGTGTATAGAGAATGTATTCTATTCCACCGAAAAAATAGATACCGAAATTTCACCGGAAATACATGTTTTGGGTCCCCCTGGATCCATAAAAAGCATTTTTGGTAAAAGGTCCGTGTGTGTGTCTGTGGACTGCATAGCTCAAAAAGAAAAGACCGTTAAGTATCAAACTTGATATTTAAGTTTGGTATTTCCAAGGATGCGACAAGAAAATCCCCCCCACCCCTAACTACCCTTTACATGGACCTTTTTTAGAACATTTTGATTTTCTGAAAATTGAATGAATGAAGCACTTTAAAAGTGGTAAATCAATTATCAAGATTGCAATATTCGTCCTGGTATAGGGACCTAGACGTCAGTTGTTGTATTACAGATTTACTATTTACTTCGTGATAATGGAGAAAAGATTTGGAGAAATAGTCTTATTACTTGTTTCCTTGTAAGTAAAACATATATTACCGGTGAAATCTCTGTATCAAATTTTTGGGTGGAGTGCAATAGCTTCTCTATACACTATGTGCATAGTACGTGTAGAGGAAGTAAAAATGAGCTGTTGTACGAATGTTTTATAAACTTCATAAATGTATAATTGGTGTGAATGTTGTGTATTTAGTAATTTAAATCACTCGCAATATACATTGTTCATCGTAGAGCTTTAATAATAGCTATAGTATAAAAAGAGGAGAATTAAAGCACAATATAGAATAAATATTTGCAAATGCAGCGCTTTGTGCACGTGTGTATTAGAAATAATTGTGAGAGCGGCCGTTTTGTATAATGGGACACGAATCGGAAAAGCGCTTGACAATCAGCGAAACACAAATGGTACGTAATGTGTTCCATTGTGAACACGCAGTAAAATTAATATCTCTCGTGTAGAAATATCACACATACATGAACCCACGCTGTGTTTACATCGGATATTTTTAAAACTGGAAGGTCCCTTCTCAATCTACGAAATTCACTAACTTTATGTATCCCTTCACATTCTCATATTGCGCTTATTTCATTTTTAAAAATCTGATGTGTTCCATTCACATGAATTTCTCTACACCTCTGCAACAAATGATTGTTAAAAAGCTTATGCTTCTATCTAGTGCATGCTAATTCAGAACAATTAGCAGAAATAGTCTTATTATTTGCTTCCTTGTAAGTAGAAACGAAATAAGGGAGTACCATAGGTTAAATTGCTGGTTGCTATGCGACTGAAGTTCCTTTGTTTGAATGGACAGGAGTTGACAAATTCCTGTATGAGAAAAGTATGTTTCTCAAAGCTGATACCAAAACAAGGAATATCAAAAGAATGATCAACTTCACGAAAAAATGTGCATCTCTTACGGTTTAGCAGTTATGGAAAATTCCGTAAAATTCATCTAGAATAAAGTAGTTTTCAGAGGCTATTCCCAGAAAATTCAAGATATACATTTTATTTATCAGGTCAATATCTTTAATATATGATATTTTAACCAAAGTCGTTAGAGCCTTTTTTAAGAAAATCAAAATTTTCTAAAAATGTTCCATGTAAAGGTTAGTTCGAGGTGGGAGGATAGAAAACTTAAATACCAAGTTTGGTACTCAACGGTCTTTTCGTTTTAGAGCTCTGCTGACCACATCCACACAGACACACGCACACACAGTGACCTTTTTCTGAAAAGGCTTTTATTTGGTTTCAGGCGGACCCAAATTATGTATTTCCTTCTCTATACATTATGTACATAGTATGTGTAGAGAAAGTAAAAAAGCTGAAGTGTTCCATTCACTGATTTTCTCTACCTGCTGCAAACAAAACATATTCTTTTATTTATATCATACTTATAGAGATAAACATTAGCAGAAAGGGTCTTATCCTTTTTCTTTTAAGTAGAACAGAAATAAAGGAATACACTTGGACAAAGTGACAGTCAAATCACTAAAAGACGGTCGCATTTTATAACAATTGAATTCAGATTCTCTTCGCTTGTTAGGAGTAAGAAATAAGCAAAGGCAAAGCCAAAAATGACTTACCGTTTGAGAAAAGTTTTAGCTTAAAACTGTAACCAATAATACGGTTCACTCTACAACAAAAATGTTTTGACATAAATTGTGTATTTCATCTACAATTTTGAACAATACGTTTTTGTCAATGCATTACAGTTTACCTGTTATATAAAAGGTACATAATGAAGAGGTCTTTAGAAGGTATTCCTAGAAAATTCAAGATAACTATTTTATTTGTGATAGAAATGGCTTTAGTATGTGGCATTTTAATCAAAATCGTTACGGCCATTTTTAAGAAACAGAAAATTTTACAAAAATTTTCCATGTAAAGGGTAGTTAGGGGTGGGGGGATTTTCTTGAAAATCTTCGTGTCGCATCCTTGGAAGATACCAAACTTAAATACCAAGTTTCGTATTCAATCGTCTATTCGTTTTTGAGCTATGCTGTCCACACACGCACCCATATACACACACACATACACACCCGGAACTGTTTCTGAAAATGTTTTTTTTTGGAATCAGGGGGTCCTAAAACATGTATTTACAGTGAAATTTCGATTCTGAATTTTTGGGTGGAATACAATACTTCTCTATCCCTATGTGCATTGTACACATGGGGCTAGAGAATGTAAAAAGTGTGTGTATCCGTGTGTCCGTGTGTGTGTCAACACGATAACTCAAAAACGAAAAGTTGGTAAAATACCGAACTTGGTATTTAATTTTAGTATCTTCCAGGGATATGACACGAATATTTTGAGAAAAATCCCCCACCCCAACTACTCTTTACATGGAACTTTTTTGAAAACTTTGATTTTCTAAAAAATGGCTCTAACGATTTTGATTAAAATATCATATATTAAAGATATTTACCTGACAAATAAAATGTCTATTTTGAATTTTGTGGGAATAGCCTCTGAAGAATACTTTACTCTGGGTCAATTTTACGGAATTTTGCATAAGTGCTAAACCGTAAGAGATGGATAGAAACTTACCACAAAACAAATGTAGAGCATCTTAAAACACACAATTTATGTTATATACATTTTTTTCGTGGAGTTGGCTGTTTTTGAGATATTTCTTATTTTTGGTTTCAGCTATAAAAACTTATACTTTTCTCATACAGTACTATGTGAATTCGTGTCCATACAAACAAAGGAACTTCAGTCACATAGCAACCAGCTTTTGATTATCACTTTAACCTATAGTACTCCCTTATTTCGCTTCTACTAACAAGGAAGCAAGTAATAAGACTATTTCTGCTAATTTTTATTCCATTAGATGAAGTAAATAGAATAATTTATTGCAGTGATATAGAGAAAGTCATGTGAATGGAACACATCAGAGTTTTAATTTTTCTTCACGTACTATACGCATAGGGCAAAGAGAAGGTACTGCATATCATCCAAAAATGTTATGTCAACGTTTAACCGTAAATACACTTTTTAGGGTCCCCTGAATCCAAAAAAAGAAAGAAAAAGGTCCGCATATATCCGTGTGTCTGTAAACACGATGATTCAAAAACAAAAATTCGGTAAAATATCAAACTTAGAATTTAGTTTAGAATTTTCCAAGGATGCAACACGAAGGTTTTGAGGAAGATCCCCACCTCTAACAGCTCTTTGCTTGGTAAAAGTTTCGAAAACATTTTATTTTTTCAAAAATTACTCATTACTTTCTCTATACGTACTATGTAAATAGTGTATAGAGAAGGTATTGCGTTTCACCCAAAAACTCGATACCGGGATTCCAGCGGAAATATATGTTTTGAGACCCCCTGAATACATTAAAAGCATTTTTAGAGTAATGTCCCTTTGTGGGTCTGTCTGTGTGTATGTGTATGTGTACTTTTCTCATACAGAAGTTTGTGAGTTCGTGTCCATACAAACAAAGGAACTTCAGTCACATAGCAACCAGCTTTTGACTGTCACTTTAACTTATGATATTCCGTTATTTCGCTTCTACTTACAAGGAAGCAAGTAATAAGACTATTTCTGCTAAGTTTTTCTCGATTAGCATGAAGCAAATAGAAGCATAATCTTTTTAACAATAATTTATTGCAGAGTTGTAGAGAAAGTTATGTGAATGGAACACATCAGATTTTTTTTTCAGTTTCAAAATACTTAACACTTTTCGCACACGGGGATTTGACAATACATAGAAGCGGATTTCATCCCCATGGCAACCAGCTTTTAATGTCTTTTAGCCTAATGCATTCCCTTATATCTTTTCTGTTTACAAGAAAGCATCGCTGCTATTTATTGTCTTGATTAGCGTGAAGAAGATAGAAGCTTAACTTTTTAACAATAATTTGTGACAGAGATGTGGAGAAAGTCATGTGAATGGAACATATCAGATTTTTGAAAATAGTCTCTAAAAACCTCTTTATACTGAATGAAGTTTGCTGAATTTTGCGTAACTAGTAAACCGTAAAGGATAGACAAAAACTCACATCACAAAAAAAGTTGATCTCGTTGAAAAACAGAACTAATGTTCTATACATTTTTTGTGAGGTTGACCGTTTTTGAGATATTCATTACTATTAACTTCAGCTTTGAAAAGCTTATATATTCCTCATATTGGAATTTGTCAACTGCGGTCCATACAAACAAAGGAACTTCAGTCACACAGCAACCAGCTTTTGATTATCACTTTAACCTATGGTGCTCCCTTATTTCGCTTCTACTTACAAGGAAGCTTAGCATTAGGTAAATAGAAGAAATAACTTTATAGCAATAATTTATTGTACACACGTAGAGAAGGTCATGTGAATGGAGCACATTACATATTTAAGAATGCCATCTGTACTTGTACATAGTGTATAGAGAAGGTATTGCACGCCACCAAAAAGTTTCGTCCCGAAATTTCTCCGGAAATATATGTTTTAGGCTCCCCTGTATCCAAAAAAAGTATTTTCAGAAAAAGGTGCGTGTGTGTGTCTGTGAACACGATAACTCAAAAACGAAAAGTCGCTAAAATACCAAACTTGGTATTTAAGTTTAGTATATTCCAGGGATGCCACACGAAGAGCTTGAGAAAAATCCCCGCACCCCAAACAACCCTTAACATGGAACTTTTTCGAAAATTTTGATTTTTTAAAAGATGACTAACGATTTTGATTAAAATATCGTACATTAAAGATATTTACCTGACAAATAAAATGTATATTTTGAATTTTATGGGAATAGCCTCTGAAGAGTACTTTATTGTGGATGAATTTTAAGCAATTTTGAATAACTGCTAAACCGTAAGAGATGGACAAAAACTGAACACGCAAAAAATATAGATGACGATTAAACACACGATTTATGTCATATACATTTTTTGTGGGGTTGATCATTTTTGAGGTTTTCCTTGTTATTGGTTTCAGTTTAAAAAAAACAACTTACTTTCCTGATACAGGAATTTGTCAACTCCTGCACATACAAACAAAAGAACTTCTGCCACATAGCAATCAGCTTTTGACTATCAGTTTAACTTATGGCACTCCCTTATTTCGCTTCTACTTATAAGGAATCAAGTAATAAGACTATTTCTGCTACTTTTTCTCAATTAGCATAAAGTAAATAGAAGAATAAGCTTTTTAACAATAATTTGTTGCAGAGATGTAGAGAAATACATGTGAATGGAACACATAAGATTTTAAATATATTGTGTTTAAAATGTGTGAGTGGCGGAAGTTTTATCAGCAAACAAAGGAAAGTAGCAGTATATAAACAGAAAGTTTCGTGGACCAGAAGCTCTGCTCGCCACTTTTATCTCAGTTGTGTTGTGGAACAATAAAAAACAGATGCTGCCCTCTACTGGGCAGGTGTGGTGTATTAATTTAAACGAGCACTCCACATAAAGGAACGTCCTACCAAAACACTTTTAATTTAATTGTAGAGTAAGGGACTCGGAAGATGCCCCCCCCCCCCCCGTTTGTAGGGGTCAACTCCACGTGTCCAGTCAGAACAACCTGTGAATACCAGAGCTCCATAATTACTCCAGTGTAGTGCCTCAAAACTGTTTTTTTTTACTTTCTCTACACGTACTATATACGTAGAAGTATTGTAATGCACTAAAAATTCGATACAGAGATTTCACCGGAAATACATGTTTTGAGACCCACTGAACCCAAAAAAAATAACATCTTTAGAAAAATGTCTGTGTGTGTGGACAGGATAGCTCACAAACGAAAACACCGTTAAATACCAAACTTGGTATTTAAGTTTTGTATTTCCCAAGGATATGTCACGAAGATTTTCAAGAAAATCCCCCCACCGCCAACTACCTTTTACATGAAACTTTTTTCGAAAATTTTGATTTTTTTCAAAAATGGCTCCAACAATTTTGATTAAAATACCACATATTAAAGTCATTTCTATCACAAAAAAATATGTATCTTGAATTTTCTGGGAATTAATTCTAAAGACCAGCATATTTATGGATGAATTTTGCTTAATTAGGCATAACTAGTAAACCGTAGATAGACAGAAACTTACTATACAATAAATGTAGACCTTCTTTAAATACACAATTTATGTCATATACATTTTTTTCGTGGAGTTTATCGTTTTCGAGGTATTCCTTGTTATTGTTTCAATTGTGAAGTACTTACACTTTTCTCAGAAGGAAGTGCCCGTTTTTCTTTTGTTCTACTCCTGGCCAAGTAAAGAAGCGATTTGCAATGACAATCGCATAACGACAGTTTAGCATAGCGCTTTCCTTTAGTTCCCTGCTACTTATAAGGAACATTCTGTTAATGTTTATCTCAATTAGCATGGTGTAGAAAGAAGAATAATCCTTAGTAAGAAGTTACTAGAGTAGCTAGAGAAAGTCATATGAGTGTAACACATCAGAGTTTTTAAATGGGAACCAGCATTTTTTATTTTATGTCCTTATTCCTCGACTCACCCGGGGGTCTCGGGTTCGATTCCCGGCTGGGGCGGGGAATTTTTCTCTAGCCAGAATTATTCTCTATCCCCCACAGAGTCTGGAAGTTTATATGTGAGCGTGAATGTGTGCGTGTTTGAGTAAAACAAAATTATTTTTAAAGCAACTTAGAAGAACATACAGACAACGAGTTGTTTCAAGTGGAAAGCCCTTGATATGACTTTAGATGTTAAAGGGGGCTATATAAATGAAACAATAAAAAATAAAAAAATAAAAACTTTTGTTTAAACAATTTTCTTGTACAGGTTCTTTTACTGGTGTAAACAAATATTGATGAAAGGTAGATGCACAAAGTTTCAGCACTGCACGGTATTGTACAGAATCGTTTCACAAGCATCGTGCCTTATTGTAGTAAATGTTGAAAATGATGCCCTTCTACCTCAATGCATTTTCCAACTCTGTGAATAAACGATTGCTGTGACCGTAAAAGCATGTCTCTTCCAATACGGCACAAGCATTTTGTAATTATGTCTTCGTGTTGCCTGGACATAGTCCAAGAAAGATTAAATGCTCTGTGTGCCCTTCCGGCAGCTCTGGAAATTTATTTGTTACGTATGAGGGGTTGTACAGGGAGAACAGCCAGGTTCGAGACAAAGTTGTGCGACAGAGACTTCGTAGAGTCCAGTTAAATTATAGAGACAGATGAAGCAGTCGATAGCTGAGTGTAGGAGCGTAGAAGTAAAGAGAAATAAAATCGTTTTGCAGCATTTAAACAGACATTTTAATACACATAATACATGAAAATACACACATATGTTATATATACGTAAATAGGGGCACACATTCATGCATACATACACACTTACGTAGGTGCATACATATATGCATGGGTACAAACATACATGTATACACGCATACATACGCACATACATAGGTACATACATACACACATATATACACGGGTTCATACGTATGTACATACATACATACATACATACATACATACATACATACATACATACATACATACATACATACATACATACATACATACATACATACATACATACATACATACATACATACATACATACATATATACATACATACATACATACATAGGTACACACATTCATAGGTACATGCATACATATACATAAATGGGTTCATACATACGTACATATATACACACATAGGCACATATATTGCTCCTTACATATATACTTACATACGTAGTTACACATATAAACATATTTACGTGGATTCATGCATACGTACATAGACAGGTACGTGCATACATAGTTATGTGCTTATGTCTATACATACAGACATACATACATGCATACATACATGCATACATACATACATACATGCATACATACATACATACATACATACATACATACATACATGCATGCATACATACATATATGCATGCATACCTACAATACATACATATATGCATACATAATACATACATACATACAGACATACATGCATACATGCATACATGCATACATAAATGCATACATACATACAATCATACATACATACATACAATCATACATGCATGCATACATACATGCATGCATACATGCATGCATGCATACACGCATACATACATACACGCATACATACATACATACATACATACATACATACATACATACATACATACATACATACATACATACATACATACATACATACATACATACATACATACATATTCTGTGTACAATTAGAACAGATGAGAATATTTTCCGCAGCAAGAAGGTGTGTTGATGTATTGACTTGCAGGTCACGACGATCGCACATTGCATTACCAAGTGTCATGTTGATATAGCACCTTGCGGGGCCCAAACAAATGAGGGGAGGAGATGAAAGTTTCCGGGGTGTTGCCCAAATGCTACCTTGTGGTCTGGATTAATTCACCTCCGGCAGCGAAATGTCAACTCCGTGGCAAGTGCCTGCTTCCGGGTGCTTGCATCACTCTGCTCATTAATATTTATTTTTCTGTCACCCACTCATATCTGTGAAAAAATGAGCTACATTCAGAATAATTTTACTTTCTCTACTACGTTTAGTAAGCAGTGGAAGCATGTATTCCATCCAAAAATTGTATACTGAGATTTGGAAAGAAGTACATGATTTGAAACACCATGTAGGTAAAAAAACTGGTGTGATCCTTTCACATGACTTTCTCTACATCTCTGTAACAAATTATTGTTAATAAGCTTATTCTTCCATTTCATCTAAACATTAGCAGAAACGATGTTATTATTTAGTTCCTTAAGTAGGAGAGAATACACTAGACCAGGCTTCAGTCAAATGTTTTAAAATGTGGTTGCTATGGGATTGAAATCCGTTTCTTTGCGTGGCCAGGAGTTGACAAGTTCCCGTATGAGAAAAGTTTGAGTATTTTAAAATTGAAACCAATATCAATGAATAACGGCTAACTCCACGAAAAAAAAAATGTATATGACAGTCTTTTGTGCAATACTTTTTGTCTATCTCTCAAGGTTTACCAGTTATGCAAAATTCAATAAGAATCATTCGGAATAAAGAGGTCTTTAGATGCTATTCTCAGAAAATTGAAGATATACATTTTATTTGTCATGCAAATATCTTTAATATACAATATGTTAATCAAAATCGTTAAGTCCATTTTTAAGAAAAACAAAATGTTCGAAAGTTTTTCCATGTAAAGGGGTGGGGGGATTTAATTAATAATCTTCGTATCTTTCGAAAATGTTGGTTTTCTGAAAAATAGCTATTACGATTTTAATTATTTACATGACAAATAAAATGTTTATCTTGAATTTCTTGAGAATAACCGCTAAAGACTATTTTTATTGAATTTTGCATAACTGGTAAACCGTAAGAGATAGACAAATACTCACTACACAAAAAATGCAGATCTTGTTAAAACACACAATTTATGTCATATACATTTTTTTCGTGGAGTTAATCGTTTTTGAGATATCTACTCATTATTGGTTACAGCTTTGAAAAACTTATACTTTTCTCATACAGGAATTTGTCAACTGCTGTCCATACAAACAAAGCAACTTCAGTCACATAGCAACCAGCTTTTGACTATCACTTTAACCTATGGTACTCCCCTAATTCGCTTCTACTTACAAAGAAGCAAATAATAAGACTATTTCTGCTAATTTTTCCTCGATAAACATGAAGTAAATGGGAGCATAAGGTTTTTAACATAAATTGTTGCAGAGATGTAGAGAAAGTCATGTGAATGGAACACATCAGGTTTTTTTTCTGTCAGCCCCCCCACAAGCTAAATCTATGAAAAAATGAGCTACATTCAGAATAATTTCACTTTCTTTACTACGCATAGTAAGCATTGGAAGTATTGCATTCCATCCAAAAATTCGATACTCAGATTTCGAAAGAAATACACGATAAGAAACGCCATATAGGCAAAAAGTCCGGTGTGATCCTTTTACATGACTTTCTCTACATCTCTGTAACACACTATTGTTAATATGCTTATTCTTCTATCTACTTCATGCTATCAGTATAACCATTAGCAGAAATGGTCTTATTACTCGCTTCCTTGTAAACAGAAGGGAACTAAGGGAATATACTAGACTAAACCGACAGTCAAATGTTTTAAAATGTAGTTGCTATGGTATTGAAATCTCTTTCTTTGCGTGGTAAATTCTCGTTTGAGAAAAGTTTAAATATTTTAAAACAGACTGCCTCCGTGGTCGAGTGGTCAGCGAGCTGAGTTCTCACCCGGAGGTCCCGGTTTGATTCTCGGCTGGGGCAGGGAATTTTTCTTTAACCGGAATTATTCCCTATCCCCCATAGTCTGGAAGTATGAATGTGAATGTGCGTGTGTTTAGTAATATAAAGTTTAACCTAATGTTCTGAACCTACAGTTTCACAAGTGAAAGCCCCGATATGACCAGTGATGTTAAAGGGGGGCTATACAAATGAAGCAATAAAAACAAAACAAGAATACTGAATCAATAATAGGGAATATCTCGAAAACGACCAACTTCACAAAAAAAAAAAAAAAAAAAAAATTGTATGACATAAATGTGTATTTTAACGTGATATACATTTTTTGAGCTGTAAGCTTTTCTCTACCTCTTACGGTTTACCAGCTACGCAAAATTGAGCGAAATTCATTCAAAATAAAGAGGTCTCTAGTTGCTATTCTCAGAAAATTAAAGATATACATTTGTTTGCCGTATAAATATATTTAATATTGTAATCAAAACAGTTAGAGCCGTTTTTGAGAAAAGAAAAAAATTCGAAAAATTATCCACTGAAAGGGGTAATTGGGGATGGGGGAGTTTTATTGAACATCTTCGTGTTGCATCCTTGAAAGGCACCAAACTTAAATACCAAGTTTGTTATTGAACGGGATTTTCGTTTTTGATCCATGCTGTCTAGAAATACACATTTCCGGTGAAATCTCGGTATTGAATATTTAGGTGTAATACACTGTGTATAGTACGTGTAGAGGAAGTAAAAAGAACCGAAAGACAGTTATGAATGTTGTAGAAACGCGCAGATTGACATGAGCTGTGAATTAATTAAGCAGATAAACCGTTCTTAATCGCACATGATGACAAAGAGAGGAAGGCATTAGCAGAGACACCTGGAGGTGATACTCATAAGTCATCATGGGTCGGAACATTTGCTGGCGACTGAGCCCTCGGCAATTTAACGATCGGAGCGCATTTAGTGTTCAAATTAATTTTGGCTTAATGTTCGATTAATCAATGTATTAGAGACAGTGTTGCCATCCTGACATAAATCCTGTTTCCACGCCATTTAAACATGGAATTATAACACCTCATAGAGTTAGTTCCCTCTGGTGACAAACTGCGTAACTTACCCGAACAGACATCTTTTTATGCGCTTTACCATTTATTTTTACCTTCCCCCTTATCTACCCATGTACAGCATCCTGTTCAAACCATAAAGTAGAGAAACACAATTTTTCCAGATCCACTAAACCCAAAAAGGTGTTTAATTCGCATACTTTTCCTAGCTGTTCCATATACACATTTTTCTTACTAAAGATTAAGATTATTATTACTTTCTCTACACGTACTATGTGTATAGAGAAGGTATTGTAATGCACCCAAAAATTCGTCACCGAAATTTCACCGGAAATACATGTATAAAATGAATATCTTGAATTTCCTGGGAATAACCTCTAAAGAGTACTTTATTCTGGATGAATTTTACGGAAGAGAAACTGGCAAACCGGAAGAGAAAATGTAGAGCTAGTTAAAACACACCATTTATGTAATATATTTTTTTTCGTGGAGTTCATCGTTTTTTAGATATTCCTTGGTTTTGGTTTCAGCTTTAAAAAACTTATACTTTTCTCATACAGGAATTTGTCAACTCCTGTCCATACAAACAAAGGAACTTCAGTCACATAGCAACCATCTTTTGACTATCACTTTAACCTATGGTACTCCCTTATTTCGCTTCTACTTACAAGGAAGCAAGTAATAAGACTATTTCTGCTAATTTTTTCTCGATTAGTATGATGTAAATAGAAGCATAAGCTTTTTAACTACAGTTTGTTACAGAGATGTGGAGAAAGTAGTATGAATGGAACATATTAGATTTTATGCACCTTGTTCATTTATTTTCACCTTACTCTTATTTACTCATATAAAGTATTCTATTCCACCCAAAACATCGATAAATAGAAATTTTCGAGGCCCATTAAACACAAAAACATAAAAAAATTCTAATGAGTTACACTCACATGACTTTCTCTAGCTATTCTACAAACAAATGTCTTACAAAAGATAATTCTTCTTTCAACACCACGCTAATCGAGATAAACATTAGCAAAATTTTGCTACTTAATTCCTTATAAGTAGACTGGAACTAAGGGCATGCACTAAGCCAAGGTGATTGTCAAATCTTTTAGAAGCTATCGTTATGCGATTGTCATTGCAAATCGCTGCTTTGTTTGGCCAGGAATAGAACAAAAAAAAAAAAAAACGAAAAAAAAAACGGATTTTTACGTCTGAGAAAAGTAAGTACTTCACATTGAAACTGACAACAAAGAATACCTCGAATACGGTAAGCTCCACGAAAAAAATGTACATGACATAATTTGTGTATTTTAACTAGATCTAGAATTTGTGTATAATAAAACTTTGTCTATCTCTTACGGTTTACTAGTTATGCCTAATTAAGCAAAATTCATCCAGAATAAAGTAGTCTTCAGAAGCTATTCCCAGAAAATTCAAGATATACAGTTTATTTGTGATAGAAATGGCTTTAATATGTAGTATTTTAATCAAAATCGTTAGAGTCATTTTTAAGAAAAACACAATTTTCGAAAAATTTTCCATGTAAACGATAGCTAGAGGTGGGGGGGGGTTCTTGAAAATATTCGTGTCGCATCCTTGGAAGATACCAAACTGAAATACAAAGTTTGGTATTTAACTGTCTTTTTGTTTTTGAGCTATGCTGTCCACAGACACACACACACACACACACACACACACACACACACACACACACACACACACACACACAGGGACTTGTCTCTGAAAATGCCCTTTTTTGTGTTCAGGGGGTCCAAAAACATGTACTTCTGGTGAAATCTCGACGTCGAATTTTGGGTGGAATACAATACTTCTCTATTCCTATGTACATTGTACATACGCGGCTAGGGAAAGCAAAAATCTGATGTGTTTCATTCACATGACTTTCTCTACACCTCTGCAACAAATTATTGTTAAAAAGCTTATGCTTTTATTTTCTTCGTGCTAATCGAGAAAAATTAGCAGAAATAGTCTTTTTACTTGCTTCCATGTAAGTAGAAGCGAAATAAGGGAGTAAGTGAAGTCACACGCTGGTTGCTATGTGACTGAAGTTCCTTTGTTTGTATGGACAGGAGTTGACAAATTCCTGTATGAGAAAAGTGTTAAGTTTTTCAAAGCTGAAACCAAAAACAAATATCTAAAAAACGATCAACTCCACGAAAAATATGTATACAACATAAAGTGTGTGTTTTAATGTGCTCTGCATTTTATGTGAGCTAAGTTTTTGTCCGTCTCTTACGGTTTAGCAGTTATACAAAATTCCGTACAATTTATCCAAAATAGTCTTCAGAGGCTATTCCCAGAAAATTCAAGATATAGTTTTTATTTGTCATGTAAATATCTATCATATATTGTATTTTAATCAAAATCGTTATGGTCATTTGAGAAAAAAAATCAAAGGGTAACTTTGAAAATCATCGTGTTGTATCCTTGGTACATACACACATGGAGTTTTTTCTAAAAATGCTTTTTTCGGACTCTGGGGGCTCAAAACATATTTCCGGTGAAATATCGACGTCGAATTTTTGGGTGGAATAAAATATCTTCTTTATCTACTATATAAATTGTACATACGGGCTAAAGAAGGTAAAAAAAGTGATGTGTTCCACTCACATAACATTCTCTACAACTCTGCAACAAATTAGATATTGTTTAAACGTTTATTTTTCTATTTATTTCATGTTAATCGAGAAAAACATTACCAGAAATAGTCTTATTACTTGCTTCCTTGAAAGTAAAAAGGAAATCAGAGAGTACTTATATGCTAAAGATTTTAAAAGCTGGTTGCTGTGATTGAAGTTCCTTTGTGTGGCCACGAGTTCAAAAATTCCCGTACGAGAAAAGTGTAAGTTTTTATAGCTGAAACTGTCAATTCCACAAACAAATTGTGTGCTTTAACGTGCTCTACATATTTCATCAAATAGGTTTTGTCTATCTCTTACGGTTTACAAAATACATCCAGAATAAAGAGGTCTTGACAGGCTATTCCCAGAAAGTTGAAGATATACATTTTATATACCGTTTAAATAAATACCGTAAAATTTGCTGTATTTTAATCAAAATCGTTAAAACTGTTTTTGAGAAAATAAAACATTTCGAACAATTTTCCACATAAAGAGTAGTTTGGGGTTTGTTCGTGTCAAATCCTTGGAATACCAAGTTTGGTATTTTACAGACGTTTCATTTTTTGAGTTATCGTGTTCACAGACATACGGACATAGGACCTTTTTCTAAAAAAAAAATGTTGGGATGCACGTTACCCTGAAACTGTATTTCCGGTGAAATCTCGATATCGAATTTTGGGTGGAATACAACACCTCCATCGACTATGCAAATTGTACATACGGGCTACAGAAAAAAAAAGTGTAAAATAAGATCATAAAAGTTTCCCCATTATTGACTTTTCAAAATCACAGGAGCCCCAAAATATTTTTAGTTAGGCTCTAGAATTGTATGAAGCTCGTATATACAGGTGTTCATGAATTATACCGAAATAATTTGCGAGATTGTGCACGTGACTGATATAAGTAATTTGAGATCGGCGATGCATGGTCCCCGGATAAACATAACGTTAAGCGTGTGGGTGTCAGGTGCTGATAAGTCGGTGTTAAAGGAAAGCAGGTTGAAAACATGGCATAGAATGTCTTTAAAACTGCTGCCCGAGTATAGAAATATTGACGCTTAGCAGCTCGTTACTAGCGTTCACAAGATTTAATGTCGCAAAAATCTGTAAAATCTGGAACTAATCACATGACAGTGCGACACTGAGCATTCATTAACTACACTCTTGAGTTATGCAACCTACTCTGGAGGCGTTTTTTCAACTGTTTTGCTGGCTTAATGCGTAGCGCGGGAAGCTGCTATCACAAATGTTTTAAGTTCGATTCCTGTCAGAGGGTAAATGTTTTTTATTATTATTTGTTTCATTCCAGACGAAGTGCCGCGATACGTGGCGCACTGGTACTTCAGAAACTTATAGCCGTTACTTGGACATTTCAATAAACAGGCCATAAGTCTCTTTTTCAAATTACTTATTTAAGTTATCTACTTACTCTGTGAAAATCTTTGGGTGCAGTTCATTAACACCCTGTATATTTCTTCATGCGAATCGTGGCAGAGTTAAAGTGTTGGATAAACAGCATAATTGTGTTGTTCAGAAAGTGCAGACTTTGCCGCTAACAGCCATTGAAACAGCTGTTAACGCCATAATCGTTGTCATGCAGATTGGCGATGTATCAAATCAACTTATGGACAGAGAGGGGAGCACAAAACAAGCTCGTGTCGATATTGCCATGACAATTAATTTAATAATTTCGAGAGCCTGATGAAGATGGACGTAAACAAACAGAATTATCCGAGACAACAGGATGGCTGAGTGGATAACGTTCAGTTCAATGATAACACGTCAGGTATTGCTGCATAAAGTGATTAAAGGCTGCCACCTGTTAGTTCCAGTAGTGTGCGCGTGCAGGTGTGGGGGGACGCTCACTCTAAAACCTGCATGTATGCTTTTTCAGACGGTTAATTCGTTTGGCTAGACATAGGTGTATGCAAAAGTCCTATACCACAACAATAACATTGACATACAGGTACTAATAAATGCAAGAATATGCAAATAATAAACAAGCAAATAATGTAAATAAATATGAGGGCCGTTTAATAAGTTCTTACGAAGGGATTGAAAAACAAATTATTTTGGGTAATGTTTACTTTCTCTAAACGTACTATGCACATATTGTATAGAGATATACATTTAATTTGGGACGTAAATGGCTTTATTACACAGGATTTCGATGAAAACTTCCATATAAAGGGTATTAGGGGGTGGAGGTTTTTACGGTGAAATCTCGGTAACGAATTTTTGGGTGCACTACAATATTTTTCTATACCCTATGTACATAGTACGTGTGGAGAAATTAATTATAAAATGATATTTCAACGGAATAAGTGTTTTGGGTTCTTCTCTGTAAGAAGAGCATTTTAGGAAAAAGTCGCATGTATATCTGTGAGCACGATAACCCAAAAATGTATGCTATAATTGTATATATTTTTTCTATACATACTATATACATAGTGTATAGAGAAGGCATTGTATTGCTCCCAAAAATTCAAGATTTCACCGGAAAGATGTTTCGAGGACCCCTGACTCCGAAACTTTTTTTCAGAAAAAGGTCTGCGTGTGTATGTCTGTAGACAGCATAGCTCAAAAATGAAAAGACCGTTAATTACTAAATTTGGTATTTAAGTTCAGTATCGTCCAAGGATGCGACAAGAAGATTTTCAAGAAAGCCCCCCACCCCAAACTACCCTTTACATGGAAACATTTTCGAAAATTTTGATTTTCTCCAAAATAGCTCTAAGGATTTTGATTAAAATGTCGTATACTAAAGATATTTACCAGGAAAATAAAATGTACAACATTTTCTGGGAATAGCCTCTGAAGACTACTTTAATCTGGATGAATTTTAGTGTATTTTATATAACTGGTAAACCGTAAGAGATAGATAAAAACTTACTATATAAAAATGCAGAGCAGGATAAAACACGCAACTTATGTCATACACATTTTTTCATGGAGTTCACAGCTTTTGAGATATTCGTTGTTTTTGGTTTCAGCTTTGAAAAAGTTATACTTTTCTCAAACATGAATTTTTCAACCCGTCAATACGAACAAAGAAACTTCATCACATAGCAACCAGCTTTTGTTTATCACTTTAACTTATAGTACTCCCTTATTTCCCTCCTACTTACAAGTAAGCAAGTAATAAGACTATTTCTGCTAATTTTTTCGTGATTAGAGTGAAGTAAATAGAATCATAAGCTTTTTAACAATAGTTCGTTGCGGAGATATAGAGAAAGTAATGTGAATAGAACACACAGATTTTTATGTAAATAACTTTACTAATGTACTATGTACATTGTCTATAGAGAAGGTACCCAAAAATCGACATCGAGATTACATCGGAAATACATGTTTTGGGTCCCCCTGAATCCAAAAAAAAAAAAAAAGCATTTCTGGAAAAAGATCCGTGTGTGTGCGAGTGTGTCTGTGGACAGCATAGCTCAAAAACGAAAAGACCGTTGAATACCAAACTTGGTATTTAAGTTTGGTATCTTCCAAGGATGCGACACGAAGATTTTGAGAAAAACCCTCCCAACCCAAACTACCCTTTACGTGGAAAAAAAATTCGAAAATTTTGAATTTCTCAAAAATGCCATAACGATTTTGATTAATATAGCGTATACTAAAGATAAAATATATGGCAAATGATATGTATATCTTGATTTTTCTGAGAATAGCCTCTAAAGACCTCTTTATTGTAGATGATTTTTATTGAATTTTACATAACTGGCAAACCGTAACAGATAGACCAAAACGTACTATACAAAAATGTGGATCACGTTAAAACACACAATTTGTATCATACGATATATCGTATATATTTTTATTTTCTCTAGCCCCATATGCACAATGTACATAGGGATAGACAAGTATTGTATTCCACCCAAAAATTCGATACCGAGATTTTACCGGAAATACATGTTTTAGGACCCCCTGTATTCAAAAAAAGCATTTTCAGAAAAAGGTCCGTGTGTGTGTGAGTGTGTCCGTGTGTCTGTGAACACGATAACTCAAAAACGAAAAGTAGCTAAAATACAAAACTTGGCATTTAAGTTTAGTATCTTCCAGGGATGCGACACGATGATTTTGAGAAAAATCCCCACACCCCAAGCTACCCTTTACATGGAACTTTTTTTCGAACATTTTTATTTTATTAAAAATGGCTCTAACGATTTTGATTAAAATATATATTAAAGATATTTACCTAACAAATAAAATGTATATCTTGAATTTTCTGGGAATAGCTTCTGAAGACCTGTTTATTCTGGATGAATTTTGCTTCATTTGACATAAACCATAAGAGATAGACAAAAACTTACTGTGCAGAAACTTTAGGGCTTGTTAAAATACACAAGTTATGTTATATACAGTTTTCTCGTGGAGCTTACCATTTTCGAGGTATTCATTGTTATTAGTTTCAATTGTGAAGTACTTATATTTCTCGATTAGCATGAAGTAAATAGAAGCATAAGCTTTTTAACTAAAATTTGTTGCAGAGATGTAGAGGATGTCATGTGAATAGAACATATCAGATTTTTTTCACGAAGCTGGCTGTTTTTGTGATATTCCTTGTTATTGATTTCAGCTTTCACGCAAAGAAACGGATTTCAATCCCATAGCAACCACATTTTAAAACATTTGTCTGTCGGTTTAGTCTAGTGTATTCGCTTATTTTCCTTCTACTTATAAGGAACTAAGTGATAAGACCGTTTCTGTTAATGTTTATCTCGATTAGCAAGATGTAGATAAAAGAGTAATCTTTTGTAAGGAAAGTTGTTTGTGTAACAGCTAGAGAAAGTCATGTGAATCAAACACATCAGATTTCTTAGGTAAATAGATTTAATGTATAAAATTGTAGTCAAAATCTTTTGAACCATTTTTGAGGAAATTGTTTTCGAAAAATGTTCCTCTAATTTGAGATGGAAGGATTTTCTTGAACATTTTCATATCGCATCCTTGAAAAGGGTACATTTAAATACCAAATAGACTCATCTTTTTTCAAAATCTTTTTGGGTTCAGAGAAACTCAAAAAACATGTATTTCCGTTAAAATCTCGACATCCAATTTTGGATAGAATGAAGATAGTAAGAGTACATCAATCAAAAATCTGATGTGTTACATTCACATGATTTTCTCTACATCTCTGCAACAAATTATTGTTAGAAAGCATATGCTTCTATTTACTTCATGCTAATCGAGAAAAAATTAGCAGAAATAGTGTTATAGCTTGCTTCCTTGTAATTAAAAGCGAAATAAGGGAGTACCATAGGTTAAAGTGAAAGCCAAAAGCTGGTTGCTATGTGACTGATGTTCCTTTGTTTATGTGGACAGGAGTTGACAAATTCCTGTATGAGAAGAAATTGTTTTTAAAGTTGAAACCAAAAACAAGGAATATCTAAAAACAATCAACTCCATGAAAAAATGTATATAACATAAATTGCGTGTTTTAACGTGTTGTACATTTTTGGTGGAGTAAGTATTTATCTATTTCTTACGGTTTAGGAGCTATGCAAAATCCAGAATAAAGTAAGCTTCCGAGGCTATTCCCAGAAAATTTAAGATATACATTTTATTTGTCAGGTAAATATGTTTAATATACGATATTTTAATCAAAATCGTTAGAGCCATTTTTAAGATAGTCAAAATTTTTGAAAAAAGTTCCATCTAAAGGGTAGTTTGGGGTAGGGGGGATTTTTCTCAAAATCTTCGTGTCGCATTCCTGGAAAGTACTAAACTTAAATACCGAGTTTGGTATTTTACC
Organism: Hymenopus coronatus; assembly: GCA_030762935.1. Taxonomy (NCBI): domain Eukaryota; kingdom Metazoa; phylum Arthropoda; class Insecta; order Mantodea; family Hymenopodidae; genus Hymenopus; species Hymenopus coronatus. The sequence goes on from CM060886.1 coordinate 137,632,536, forward strand.
GAATTTTGGTTTTTGAGTTATCGTGTTCACAGGCACACACGGAGCTTTTTTTTAATTGCTTTTTTTGGATACAGGGGACCCTAAAACATATATTTCCGGAGAAATCTCGGTATAGATTTTTTGGATGGAGTGCAATACCTTCTCTATACACCATGTACATAGTTCGTGTAGAGAAAGTAAAAAGTAGAAGAATAAGCCCCAGTTAAAATGTCTTGAAGGTGAGTAGTGAAAGTTATGTAAGTGTTATACATCATAATGTTTCAGTGTGGCTCATTACACAGAATAAAATGTATTACTATTTAAAACTTAAATATTTACACACAATTTTCTATTACAATTTCATTATACGTACAGGTTAGATGAAATTTTTGGACGGAATGATGTTTTACCTCATTTTTTCGCTCTCTCTTTTCCCCCGCACTTCACTTTGTGTCGTCTCCAAGGGATTCCATTTAAACTTGTAGAAACCATCTTTTTCGTTATCTCAGGATTTTCTCCAAAGGCAAACACTGCCACAATGATAACTTCACAGAATTTTATGCCTCGCTTCGTGTTTTTACTCCGTTGTCCCCTTCCTAATACTAATGTAAGCACAATGGAAGAAGAAGAAGAAGACTGGGTGTGAAGAGAGGGGTAAACAAAGTTACTGAAACTTAAGATGCTGTAACAGAATCCTCCATCCATAAACTTCTACACTCACGCCAAACTTTTATAATTCCTTTCGCTCGATACATATAACTTTCATTTCTCTGTCGGCTCCGTGCACGAGAAACTGTTTACAATATTCTTTGTCATTTGTAGAGAGTCTCATGAATACTCGGTCAATGTTTGAAATCCCACCTCTGCCACCAAGCGACTGTAACACCCAACATTTGCTGTGCTTATTTTCCCCTTAACATCTTTTGCGCTTACCTACTTTACGGAGAGGAAATGTTATATTCAAGAAACAATTTGGTATCTGGATTTCACCGAGAATACACGCTTCGATCTATCCTAAAACAATGTTTAGAAGAGAAATCTGATGTGCTCCATTCACATGTACATCTCAGCAACAATTTCTTTTTTACTTTCTCTACACGTACTATGTACATAGTGTATACAGAAGGTATTGTATTCCACCCAAAAATTCGATACCGAGATTTCACCGGAAAAACATGTTTTAGGACCCCCTGAATCCAAAAAAAAAAAAAAAAATTCAGAAAAAGGTCCCTGTGTGTATGTGTTTGTGTGAGTGTGTGAACAAGATAACTCAAAAATGAAAGTCATTAATGTCCAAATTTGGAATTTAAGTTTAGTATCTTCCAAGAATGTGTCACGAAGATTTTGGGAAATATTCCCTTCACCCCAAACTACTCTTTACACAGAAAAAAGTTCGAAAAATGTTATTTTCTCAATAATGACTCTAACAATGTTGATTAAAATACAGTATATTAAAGATATGTATTTACATGGTAAATAAAATGTATATCATGAATTTGCTGGGAATAGCTTCTAAATACCTCTTTATTCTGGGTTGATTTTGCTGAATATTGTGTAGCTGGCAAAACTTAAGAGATACGTAGATAAAAACTTAACACAAAAATGTAGTCTCATTAAGGCACACAATTTATGTCTTATATATTTTTTCGTGGACTTAACCATATTTACTCTCTCTACACGTACTATGTACATAGTGTATAGAGAAGGTATTGTAATGCACCAAAAATTCGATACCGGGATTTCACCGGAAATATATGTTTTAGAGTTCGCTGTATCCAAAAAAAGTATTTTCAGAAAAAGATCCGCGCGCGCGCGTTTGTGTATGTGTGTGTCCGTGTATCCATGTGTCAGTGTGTCCGTGTGTTAATGAACACGATAACTCAAAAATTAAAAGTCGATAAAATACCAAACTTGGTATTAAAAGTTTAGTATCTTCCAGGGATGTGACACGAAGATTTTGAGAAAGATCTCCCCACTCCAAACTACTCTGTACATGGAAATGTTTTCGAAAATTTTTATTTTTTTCAAAAATGGCTCTAACGATTTTGTTTAAAATATGGTATATTAAAGATATTTAACTGACAAATAAAATGTATATTTTGAATTTTATGGGAATAGCCTCTGAATACTACTTTACTCTGGAAGAATTTTACGGAATTTTGCGTAGCTGCTAAACCGTAAGAGATAGACAAAAACTTACTGCACAAAACATGTAGAGCGCGTTAAAACACACAATTTACGTCATATGCATTTTTTTCGTGGAGTTGATCTTTTTGTGATATTCCTGTTTTTGGTTTCAGCTTTAAAAACTTATACTTTTCTCATACAGGAAACTGTCAACTCCTGTCCATACAAATAAAGAAACTTCAGTCACATATCAACCAGCTTTTGACTATCACTTTAACCTATGATACTCCCTTATTTCCCTTATACTTACAAGGAAGCAAGTAAAAAGACTATTTCTATTAATTTTTGTCGATTAGTATGAAGTAAATAGGAACATTAGCTTTTTAACAATAATTTTTGCAGAGATGTAGAGAAAGGCATGTGAATGGAGCACACCAGATATTTGTCTTGTAATTTTTTGTTGTCTTTTTTTAGCGTATCCTTCTTAGCCTGGTTGGTCATATCGGATGATGAATAAAATCGGTGAAATGATGCTCTAATGATCTTGGGATCCGTGAAGCTTTATGCTACATTCACAATGAGATGCAAGCGCAGACGTAACGTAACATAAGCGCAGACGCAAGGAGTTGGCACGGGTTTCTAGATCCACAGGTCACAAACTGAATAACAGAACCAACAATAGCACATAAGAAAAGTCACTGAATCGTTTACAAATAAATGTGCTATAAAATTACACGTCAGTGACGTCACAAAAATTCTCATTCAGAATGATTGAAAATAGTACAAGCATAGAGACATCAGAAAGTGATAAAGCTACACATTTAATGAACTAAGAATTATCTCTTGCGTCTTCGAATTATAAGAACCAAGAAATCTAGACACAGATGATAGTTACATTCATTAAGTCACAGAGGAATTCGCAAGGAGACTGTCGTCGCCCTACGTGGTGTTGACTTCATATACCCAAGGTCGCGGGTTCAAACCCGGCGGAGGACGATGGATTTTTTCGGGAGGGAAGTCGTTGGTCCAGTGTCGTAGATTTACGGCACGTAAAAGAACCTCATGCCTGATAGAGAGGCCTCTGAGCAAAATTAAGCGGTCTTTCACGCCCAATTTAGAATGGAACGCTGAGAACCATAGCAGTTAAAGAGCGTCCAGAAATAGCACGCCATTTAATTGCTTTCTCTATAAGTACTATGTACATAGTGTATAGAGGAAGTATTGTATTCCACCCAAAAATTCGATACCGAGATTTCACCGGAAATACATGTTTAGGACCCCCTGCATCCAAAAAAAAAAACCATTTTCAGAAAAAGGTCCGTGTGTGTGTCTGTCTGTGAGTGTGAACACAATTTATATCTTCTAGCAATAAATAGATGTACTAAGAAAAACACGTAAATGAAAGTGTGTAGTGAAATCTATGTGAATGTAGCAGACACAAGATGGCGTGACAGTAAGAGACAATAAACGCGCGCAGTGAAACGAATTTAATTTAGTACAACACAAACACTCCATTCTGTGAAGGGATTGCGTAGTCGATTTAATTAAACTCTCTTAGCCGAAGTGATTTAACTGGAAAAGTTTCGCATTGTCTCAAACGATTATGTGTGTGTGTTAGAGGAGGTCGATGCTTCCCCAGGAGGCTTTGAACAGCGTTTACATCCTAGCCACGCTTATAGGTTATTGTTTGGTGCGAATATCTCATAGCTGGTATAATGCCACTCATTTTCAGAAGCTATTAACACTTTTGGTGAGTCAACTGGATCCTGGGCCATTTACCAAACTCTGCCAGACTGGGGCTGCATGGAGGATGCTATATATAAATTACCCAAAATGCGTTTCACAAACTAAACATCGCTTTCAAACATTTACAGAACGCAAAAACCAATATATAATGTTTTTCAAATAGGAAGAGTTCTGCTCTGCAGTGAATGAGATACGTTATCGTGCTCTGCATTGCCAGGTCGTTTTATATTTCCCTCTCTCTCTCGCACTAAGCATGTCAATCTGCCTAAGAGATAATAGTGCCTAACTGATTTTTACTTTCTGTACACGTACTATGTACATAGTGTATAAAGAAGGTAATGCACTCCACCAAAAATTCGATACCGAGATTTCACCGGAAATATATGTTTTAGGGACCCCTGTATCTAAAAAAAGCTTTTTCGGAAAAAGGTCCGTGTGTGTGTCCGTGTGTCTGTGAACACGATAACTCAAAAACGAAAATTCGGTAAAATACCAAACTTGGTATTTAAGTTTAGTATCTCCCAGGGATGCGACATGAAGATTTTGAGAAAAATCACCCCACCCCAAACTACCCTTTAAATGACAAATAAAATGTATATCTTGAATTCTCTGGGAATAGCCTCTGAAGACTACTTTATTCTGGATGAATTTTACGGAATTTTGAATGACTGCTAAACCGTAAGAGATGGACAAAAACTTACAACACAAAAATGTAGAGCACGTTAAAACACATTTTATGTTGTATACATTTTTGTCGTGGAGTTCTTCGCTTTTGAGACATTCCTTGTTTTTGGTCTCTGCTATGAAAAACATATACTTTTCTCATACAGGAATTTGTCAACTCGTGTCCATACAAACAAAGGAACTTCAGTCACATAGCAACCGGCTTTTGACTGTCGCTTTAACCTATGGTACTCCCTTATTTCACTCCTACTTACAAGGAAGCAAGTAATAAGGCTATTTCTACTCCTTTTTTTTTTTTTTTTTTTTTTTTTTCCGATTAGCATGAGGTAAATAGCAGAATAATCTTTTAACAATAATTTGTTGCAGAGAAGTAGAGAAAGTCATGTGAATGGAACACATCAGAATTTTACTTTCAGTACACGTACTATGTATATAGTGCATAGAGAAGGCATTGCATTCCACCCAAGAAATCGATGTCGTGATTTCACCGGAAATACATGTTTTAGGACCCCCTGTGTGTGTGTGTCTGTGGACAGCACACCTCAAAAACGAAAAGACCGTTGAACACCAAACTTGGATTTAAGTTTAGTATCTTCCAAGGATGCGACACGAAGATTTTCAAGAAAACCCCCCACCCGTAACTGCCCTTTACATGGAACTTTTTTTCGAAAATTTTTATTTTCTTAAAAATGGCTCTAATGATTTTGATTGAAATGCCACATATTAAAGCCATTTCATGACAAATAAAATGTATATCTTGAATTTTCTGGGAATAACTTTTAAAGACCTGTTTATTCTGGATGGATTTTGCTTAATATAACTTAACTAGTAAACCGTAAGAGATAGATAAAAACTTAATATACAAAAAATGTAGATCTTGTTAACGCACACAAGTTATGTCATACACTTTTTTTTCGTAGAGCTTACCGTTTTCGAGGTATTCCTTGTCATTAGCTTCAGTTGTGAAGTACTTATACTTTTCTTCGACGGGAGTGTCCGTTTCTCTTTTGTTCTTCTCCTGGTCAAGTAAAAAAGCGATTTGCAATGACAATCGCATAACGACAGCTTTTAAAACATTTGACTATCACTTTAACCTAGAGCATTCCCTTAGTTCCAGTCTACTTATAAGGAACTATGTAATAAAATTCTGCTAATGTTTATCTCGATTAGCATGGTGTTGAAAGAAGAATTATCTTTTGTAAGACGTTTGTTTGTAGAGTAGCTAGCGAAAGTCATGTGAGAGTAACACATAAGATTTTTTTTATACATAGCCGTGTGAAGGAGATGCTATGCCGGCGTTGCCATCATAGCTCAGTGGCGGAACAACCTGCTAGAGATTGGGAGATCCGTGGTTCAAATCCCGGCTGTGGCATTGAATTTTTCAGTCTGACTCCTGTCCTTCACACGGCATACAGTTATTCCATACAAATTGACCATAATAGTTGGCCATACCATGAATCCTGGGTCTAAAGTACTTACAGCATTGTAAGCTATCATCTCAAAATAATTTGAGATCACCTTGTGGTTTACCGGGAAACAAGCGAGTCAGTTAAGAAATTTAATGCTATGCCGGCATGTTGCCATGGTAACTCAGTGGCAGAGCATTGACCTTTTCAGTCTGACCCCGCCTATCCAACTGACCCTAAATGCGTTTAACAAACCAAACATCGGTTTCAAACATTTACACAATCCAGAAACCAGTTTATGTTTTTCAAATAGGAAGAGTTCTACTTTGCAGTGAATGAGATGCGTTAACATGCTCTGCGTTGCCAGGTCGTTTTATATTTCCCTTTCTCTCGCACACTGAGCATGAAAATCTGCCCTACGAGATAATAGTCGACGTAAGGAAACCCTAACTGACTTTTACTTCCTCTGCAGTACATGTATAGTGTATAGAGAAAGTATTACATTCCACCCAAAAATTGGACACTGAGATTTCACCGGAAATACATGTTTTGGGACCCCCTGAATCCCAAAAAAGCATTTTTACAAAAAGGTCCGTGTGTGCGTGTGTGTGTGTGCCTGTGGACAGCATAGTTCAAGAACAAAAAGGCCGTTGAATACCAAACTTGGTATTTAAGTTTGGTTTTTTGCAAGGATGCGACACGAAGATTTCAAGAAAATCCCCTCACCCCTAACTACCCTTTACACGGAACTTTTTTGAAATTTCTGATTTTCTCAAAAATGGCTGTAACAATTTTGATTAAAATAGCGTATAAAGATATTTACCTGAGATATAAAATGTATATCTTGAATTTTCTGGGAATAGCCTCTGAAGAATACTTTGGATGAATTTTACGAAATTTTGCATAACTGCTAAACTGTAAGAGATGGACAAAAAGTTACCACACAAAAAACATAGAGCACATTAGAATACATAATATAGTTGTATAAAGTTGTTTCGTGGAGTTGTTTTTGAGATATTCTATATTTCTGGTTTGAGCCTTGAAAAACTTATACTATTTTCATACAGGCATTTGTCAACTCGTGTCCATACAAACAAAAGAACTTCAGTCACATGCAACCAGTTTTTGACTTCAGTTTAACCTATGGCACTGCCTTATTTCACTTCTACTTACAAGGAAGCAAGTAATAAGACTATTTCTGCTAATTTTTCTCAATTAGCATGAAGTAAATAGAAGCATAAGCTTTTCAACAATAATTTGTTGCTGAGATGTAGAGAAAGTCATGTGAATGGAACACATCAGGTTTTTTTAATACAGTGCTGGCCCTCAAATAAGGCCCCTGTTGTGTTCTGGCCCGCAGTGCATTACTAATTTTCCATCAGTGACCTAGTTTGAAGAATACCCTTTTGTAAGAGTAGTTTGTTGCTGGTACGTTCCCAAACACACAAGACACCAACTGCCTCTCTTAATCATATTAGTATAAGCCGTTTCAGTAGAATTTTAATTTTCTAAGGAAGGGAAGGGGTTGTTGTCCAGTGGGTCAGTGAAATATCGATCCCCCCTTCCCCTTCTATATATTCTCATAGACGGCCAACTTTGCCAAAGACTAATATATAGATTACAAAGGGTTTCCTGTAAGGGATGCTAATAGTTTAGGGGATGATAATGTTTAAGGAAGGAAACTTGATGGAACAAACAAGGACGTTACCAATCCCCCTTCTCGCCCCGCACCTCAGCAAAATTCATCCAGAATAAAGAGGTCTTCAAAGCATGTTCAATATATATTTCGTTTATCATAGAAACATCTTAAAGATATAATATTTTAATAAAAATAGGTAAAGCCATTTTTGGGAACATACAATTTTTCGAAAAATGCTCCATATAAAAGTTTGTTATTTAAAGGAGTTTTCGTTTTTGAGCTATGCTGCTCACAGACACACACACACACACACCGACACTTTTCTAAAAATTCTTTATAGGATTCAGGAGGTCTCAAAACATGCATTTATGGTGATATCGAAGTTTTGCATAGAATACAATAGCTACTCTACACACTATGTACATATTACATGTGGAGAAAGTAAAAGTCTGATGAGTAACAAATTATTGATAAAATACATGCTTTTCTATGTAAATTCTGACTATCGATATAAACGTGAGCAGCAATTGTGTTAATTATTCTCTTTCTTGTAAGTAAAAAGGAAATAATGGAATACACTAGGACAAAATGTAGTCAAATCTTTTAAAACTGGTTGTCATGTGGTTGAAAACCATTTCTTTGCAGGACAAGCAAGGAGTTTACAACTTTACGGGTAAGAAAGAAGTATTTTAAATCTGAAAAAAATAATAAGGTATATCTCAGAAAAGGTGAGTTCCATTAAAAAACGTATATGGCATAAATTGTGTCTTTTAATGTGATCTACATTTTTACTTTCTCTAGCCCCGTATGTACAATGTACATAGGGATAGAGAAGGTATTGCACTCCACCCAAAAATTCGATACCGAGATTTCACAGCAAATATATGTTTTAGCGTCCCCTGTATCCAAAAAAAAAAACATTTTCAGAAAAAGGTCCGTATGTGTGTATATTCGTGTGTCCGTATATCTGTGAACACGATAACTCAAAAACGAAAAGTCGGTAAAATACCAAACTTGGTATTTAGGTTTAGTATCTTTCAGGGATGCGACACGAAGATTTTGAGAAAAATCCCCCCACCCCAAACTACCCTTTACATAGAAAAATTTCGGAAATTTTGATTTTCTTAAAATGGCTCTAACGATTTTGATGAAAATATCGTATATTAAAACTATTTACCTGAAAAATAAAATGTATATCTTGAATTTTCTGGGAATGGCTTCTGAAGACTACTTTATTCTGGATGAGTTTTACGAAATTGTGAATAACTGCTAAACCGTAAGAGATGGACAAAGACTTACTGCATGAAAAATGAAGAGCACGTTAAAACACACAATTTGTGTCATATACATTTTTTCGTGGAGTTGAACATTTTTAAGATATTCTTAGTTTTTCGTTCCTGCTTTGAAAAACATACCTTTCTCATACAGGAATTTGTTAACTCCTGCCCAAACAAACAAAGGAACTTAAGGCACCTAGCAACCAGCTTTTGACTATCACTTTAATCTATGGTTCTCCCTCATTAGGCTTCTACTTACAAGGAAGCAAGTAATAAGACTATTTCTGCTAATTTTTTCTCGTATATCGTAAAGAACCTACAGACAACGTTGTTTCTAATGCAAAGCCCCCGATATGACCTTAGATGTTAAAGGGGCTCTGTAAATGAAGCAATAATAATCATAATAAAAATAATAATAATAATGATTATAAGGTATCGCACTCCACCCAAAAATTTGACACCGCGATTTCACCGGAAATTTATCCAAAAAGAGTATTTTCAGAAAAAGGTCGTGTCGGTTTGTGAACACGATAACTCAAAAACAAAAAGTCGGTAAAAGACCAAACTTGGTATTTATGTTTAATATCTTCCAGGGATGCGACACGAAGATTTTGAGAAAATCCCCACATGTCAAACTGCCGTTTACATGGAAAAAGTTTTGATAATTTTAATTTCCTCAAAAACGGCTGTAACGCTTTTGATTAAAATTGCGTATACTAAAGTTCTTTATATGGCACAGAAAGTGTATATTTTAAATTTTCTGGAATACTTCTTTATTCTGGATGATGTTTATTGAATTTTGCATAAGTAGTAGACAAAAAGCTTACTACACAAAAGACGTAAATCACGATAAAGCACACAATTTATGTCATACATTTTATTCGTGCAGTTGGCCATTTTTAAGATATTCCTTGATATTGATTTAAGTTTTAAAATACTTTTAATTTTTCTCATGCGGAAGCTTGTCAACTCCTGTTCACGCAAACAAACGGACTTCAATTCCATAGCAACCACATTTTAAAACATTTGCCTGTCGGTTTAGCCTAGTGTATTCCCTTATTTCACTTCTATTTATATGGAAGCAAGTATTAAGACTATTTCTGTTAATTTTTGCTGAATCAGCATGAAGTAAATAGAAGCATAAGGTTTTTAAAAATAATGTTGAGAAAGTCATGTAAATGGAAGACATCAGATTTCTTTTGGTTTCAGAGAGACTCAAAACATGTATTTCCAGTGAAAATTCAGCATCCAATTTTTGGGTGAATTACAATACGTTCTCTATATGTACCGTATAGCATGTGTAGAGGAAAAAAATTATATAAATTGTGTGTTTTAACGTGATTTACATTTTGTGTGGAGCAAGGTTTTGTCTATCTCTTACGGTTTACCAGTTATGTAGACTTTTCACACACTGATGTTTTTCTAAAACTTTTTTTTTTCTTTTAACTGTCTCCGTGGTCGAGTATTTAGCGAGCTGATTTCTCACCCGCAGGTCCAGGGTTCAATTCCCAGCTGGATCGAGGAATTTTTCTTTAACCAGAATTATTCCCTATCCCTCACAGAGTCTGGAAGTATGTATATGGGAGTGTATTTAAGGAAAATAAAAACGATACACCCAAAGTAAAAGAACCTATACACAAGTTGTTTCAAGTACAAAGCCTCCGTTATCACCTTAGATGTTAAAGGGGGCTATATAAAAAAAAATACACATATTTCCAGTGAAATCTTGGTATCGAATTTTTGGGTGCATTATAATACCTTCTCTATACACTCTGTACAGTAGAGCAAGTAAAACAGTATATGATATAAATTGTGTTTTAACGAGATCTACATTTTTGGGTAGTACGTTTTTGTGTATCCCTTACGGTTTACCGGTTACGTAAAATTCACACATACTGATTTTTTGTTTGTTTTTTTTTTTGTTGCTGAGGGTTTCTCAATATATGTATTACCGGTGAGAATCTAATTTTTGGTGTCAAGGGATTTTTCTTATTGTGTTTTAAAATTACGTCTTATTTCTTATTATATATTTTATTTTGTTAAGAAATATAATTTTTTGTTTGAAAAACTATGAGTGTTAATTTTTTTGTAACTTAACGTTCTTTAACCTGGTTGGTCATATCGGACGATGAATGAAATCGGTGAAATGATGCTCAAATGATCTCGGGGTCCATGGAGCAGCTTAAAGTTACTCGACATTCGTCTTCTCAAGATAAGGAAAAACACCGAAAAAACCTTATCCGAGGAACTCACCCTAAGCGAGATTCGAACTCACGACCTTTTGTTAAAATTGATCTGTATTTAAAATGAGAATTGTTTAGAAACTTTAGTCTGATAGTTGTATTAGTTTAGTGAGGTGTTGGTGTATGATGTAAGGTATATTCGCGAGAGGTTATATTAATTAAATAGGACCCAAAGTTTTGGCAGAGCAAGCCATGTGACAGTGAGCTATACAAAGGTAATTTTGGTGTGATGTGTGTGTGTGTGTCACGAACTCGCGGTTACCCGCAGGGTGCCCGTCAACACCAGGTCCGGGCCTGTTTGCTGACCTCGACACATCTGCGGTCACCGGCTCTATTTTAAATTCGTGGCCCCGCTGGTGAGAAACAAATTACTGCAGACTATTGGTCGAGGCAGAAGCTAACCACATATACGAACCAATCGCTTATGCCAAGACAAATCTCCACTATCAGGTTCAGCTTTCTCCCTTGATTACAGCTCTGCACCAATACGAAACAAAACATGTATCTTAGTCTTCTTTTATATTTCATTTCTGGACACTGCAAGCATGTACTTTGTAATTATGGAAGAGCGAGTATTTATTACTTTCTTTACGCGCACCTATCTACATAGAGAAGATATTATGATGCACTAAAAAATTCGACACCGTGATTTCACCGCAAATATATTTTTACTTTCTCTATACTCACTATGTACATAGTGTATAGAGAATGTATTGCTCTCCACCAAAAAATTCGATACCGAGATTTCGCCGGAAATATATGTTTTACGGTCCCCTGTGTCAAAAAAAAGTATTTTCAGAAAAACGTCCGTGTGTGTGTGTGTGTGTGTCCGTGTGTCTGTGAACACGATAACTCAAAAACGAAAAGTCGGTAAAATACCAAACTTGGTATTTAAGTTTAGTATCTTCCAGGGGTGCGACACGAAGATTTTGAGAAAAATCCCCCACCCCAAACTACCCTTTACATGGAACTTTTTTCGAAAATTTTGATTTTCTTAAAAATGGCTCTAACGATTTTGATTAAAATATCGTATATTAAAGTTATTTACCTGACAAATAAAATGTATATTTTGAATTTTCTGGGAATAGCCTTTGAAGACTACTATATTCTGGATGAATTTTTCATAACTACTAAACCGTAAAAGATGGACAAAAACTTAAACCACAAAAAATGTAGAGCACGTTAAAACACACAATCTATGTTATATACATTTTTTTCGTGGAGTTGATCGTTTTTGAGATATTCCTTTTTCTTGGTTTCAGCTTTGAAAAACTTATACTTTTCTCATACAGGAATTGATAAAAAGTTGGTCAAAATTGCTCTAACGTCCTTGATTAAAATACCGAAAATTAAAGATATTTACATAACTAGCAAAGTGTATATTTTTAATTTTCTGGAAATAGCACCTGCTATTGTGGATGCATTTTGCTGGATTTTGCAATACTGATAAACTGGAAGAGATAGTCGAAAACTTACTACACAAAAATGTAGAAACACACAATTAAGGTTGTATCCTTTTCTTCTGGAGTTGATCAGTTTTGAGACATTTCTTGTTATTGGTTTCAGTTTTAAAAAAGCTTATACTTTTCATATACAGGAATTTGTCAACTGCTGTCCACATAGACAAAGGAACTTAAGTCACATAGCAACCAGCTTTTGACTGTCACAAAAAGGTCCGTGTGTGTGTGTCCGTGTGTCTGTGAACACGATAAATCAAAAACGAAAAGTCGGTAAAATACCAAACTTGGTATATACATTTAGTATCTTCCAAAGATGCGACACGAAGATTATGAAAAAAAATCCCCCACACCAAACTACCCTTTACATGGAACCTTTTTTGAAAATTTTGATTTTATCAAAAATGGCTGAGACGATTTTGATTAAAACATCGTATATTAAAGATATTTACCAGACAAATAAAATGTGTATCTGGAATTTTCTGGGAATAGGTAGTGGAAACTACTTTATTCTGTATGAATTTTATGGAATTTTACATAACTGCTAAACCGTAAGAGATGGAGAAAAACCTACCCGACAAAATATGTAGAGCACTTTAAAACACACAATTTATGTTGCATGCATTTTTTTGTGGAGTTGATCGCTTTTGAGATATTCCTTGCTTTTGGTTTCAGCTTTAAAAAACGTATACTTTTCTCTCACAGGACTTTGTGAAGTGCTGTCCACACAAACAAAGGAACTTCAGTCACATAGCAACCAGCTTTTGATTATTACTTTAACCTATGATACTCCCTTATTTCCCTCTACTTGTATGGAAGCAAGTAATAAGACTATTTCTACTATTTTTTTCTCGATTTGCATGAAGTAAATAGAAGCATAAGATTCTTAACAATAATTTGTTACAGAGATGTAGAGAAAGTCATGTGAATGGAACACATCAGTTTTTTTTAATAATTATTTATTTTCTTTTGAAGTTATTTATTTTCTTCACCTGTCTCTGAAAGAGGAAGGGATCCCAAACCCTGAATATGGATGACATTGCGGAAATGACGTCACACGCCTCCTAGGGTAGTAAAAACCCGAAGCAAGGGAATTTGAATTTACAGCTCCTTTTCGCTTACGTTCCGGAGGCCTGCGCCCCCTTCCAGTTAATACAATGTGAAATGATGCTCCAATTTGTTTATGTAGCTACTGTGTGGGCCCTTAATCTTTTCCTGGGGAGGGTGAAGGGGAGACTATGTCTTAATACGCCACGTCGTTATTTTCTCTTTTTATATCAACAGAAAAAAAATGTATAATGTGTTCCGTTAACATGACCTTCTCTACAGATCGTAACAAATTAATAAGCTCATTCTTGTGTTACATGCTAAAACATTAGCACAAACAGTCTTATTACGTATAAGTAGGAGGAAAATAAGGGAAAACACTAGACTAAACCGACAGTCAAATGTTTTAAAATGTGGTTGCTATGGAACTGAAATCCGTTTCTTTGCATAGGCAGACGTTGGAAAGTTTCCGCATCAGAAAGTGTAAATATTTTAAAACTGAAACCAATAACAAGGAATATCTTGAAAACAGTGAATTTTAACGAGATGTACATTTTTTTGTTGTAGTATGATTTTATCTATCTCTTACGGTTTGCTAGTTATGCAACATTCAGCAAAATTCATCTACAATAAACAGATTTTTATAAGCTATTCCCGGAAAATTTAAGATATTTATTTAATTTGTGATGAAAATGGCTTTAATATACGTTATTTTAATCAAAATCGTTAGAACCATTTTTGAGAAAAACAACATTTTCGAAAATGTTTTAAGTTAGGGGTGCGGGGATTTTCTTCCACTTAAATACCAAGTTAGGTATTTAACGGTCTTTTCGTTTTTGAGCTATGCTGTCCACAGACACGCACGGACCTTTTTCTACAAATGCTTTTTATGGATTCAAGGGGTCCGAAAACATATATTTCCAGTGAAATCTCGTATCGAATTTTTAGTGCACTTCAATACTTTCTCTATCCACTATGTACATATAGGGCTAGAGATAGTAAAAAATCTGATCTGTTAAACTCACATGACTTTCTCTACATCTCTGCAACACATTATTGTTAAAAAACTTATTCTTCTATCTTCTTTATGATACCTAATCGATATGAACATTAGCAGAAATATTTTCTTGTAAGTAGAAGTGAAATAAGGATGTTCACAGGCTAAAACGATAGTCAAATTTTTTAAAAGCTGGTTTTCATCTGTTTCTTTGTATTGCCAAGAGTTGACAAATGCCCGTATGCGAAACATGTTAAGTCTTTTAAAACTGAAACCAATAACAAGGAATATCCTGAAAACAGTTAACTCTATGAAAAAATCTGATGTGTTACACTCACATGACTTTCTCTAGCTCTTCTACAAACTTCTTACATAAGATAATTCTTCTTTCTGTACCTTGCTAATAGAGGTACTCATTAGTTCAATGTCCTTATTATTTAGTTCCCTATAAGTAGGAAGAAAATAAGGGGATACACTAGGCTAAACTAATAGTCAAATGTTTTAAAAGCTGTCGTTACGCGATTGTCATTATAAATTGCTTCTTTTCTTGGCCAGGAGTAGAACGAAAGAAAAACGGACACTCCCGTCTGAGAAAATTATAAGTACTTCACAACTGAAAATAATAACAATGAGTACATCGAAAACGGTAAGCTCCACGAGAAAAATGTATATGACATAACTTGTGTATTTTAAAAAAAACTACATTTTTTATATAGTAAGTTTTTGTCTATCTCTTACGGTTTACTAGTTATGCCAAATTAAGCAGAATTCATCCAGAATAAACAGGTCTTCAGAAGCTATTTCCAGAAAATTCAAGATATACATTTTATTTGTCAGGTAAATATCTTTAATATATGATATTTTAATCAAAATCGTTAGAGCCATTTTTAAGAAAATAAAATTTTTCGAAAAAAGTTCCATGTAAAGGGTAGTTTGGGGTGGGGAGATTTTTCTGAAAATCTTCGTGTCGTATCCCTGGAAGATACTAAACTTAAATACCAAGTTTGGTATTTTAGCTAGTTTTCGTTTTTGAGTTATCGTGTTCACAGACACACGGACACACACACACACACACACACACACACACACACACACACACACACACAGACCTTTTTCTGAAAATGCTTTTTATGGATACAGGAGGTCCTAAAACATGTATTTCCGGTGAAATGTCGGTATCGAATATTTGGGTGGAATGCTATACTTCTCTATCCCTATGTACATTGTACATACGGGGCTAGAGAAAGTAAAAAGGATGTATATGACATAAATTGTGTATTTTAACAAATCTACATTTTTGGTGTACTAAGTTTTTATCTATCTCTTACGGTTTACTAGTTATGCAAAATCCAGCAAAATTCGTTCAGAATAAAGAGATCTTCAGACACTTTTGCACCCAAAAGTTCGTTACTAAGATTTCACCGGAAATACATGATTTGGTACCACAAAAAGTATTTTTAGAGAAATACCCATGCGTATGTGTGTCTGTCTGTCTTTGAGCAGTATAAATACCAAACTTAATATTTAAGTTCAATCTTCCAAGGACACGACACGAAGCTATCAAGAAAATCTCCCCGCCCCAACTACCCTTAACATGGAAAAAGCTTCGAAAATTTTGGTTTTCAAAACCAGCTCTAACGATTTTATTAACATTTCTTGTGTATAAGATATATACATAATAAATAAAAGTATATATCGAATTTTCTGGGAATAGCCTCTGAAGACCGAATTGGTAATGAATTTGTCTGAATTTTGAATAACTGGTAAACCTACTTTTAGATCAACTGTCTAAAGAAGGGTTTTCTTGGTCATAAAACGTATGTAGATCAATTTCTCGTTCTACAAAACCTTCTTCCAGCGAAATCTTCAAATCCACGAAGATACGGAGTCATGTAGAATTGAAAAGAGCTACTGAAGCGTAAAGTATCATTTTCCGCACTGTTTTCAGTTAAGTAATAAGTACATTTCGACACAGTGCAGAGGGAGAGCAAAGCTGTGTTGTGATAAAAACGAAATTGCATTTATCAGGGGAATTTCTTTAAGAGCGTGAGTGACGTCAGTGCGGGTGACTCAGAGAACCAATCTAGAGGCTTGATTACGATGATCGTCTTGTTGTAGCAGATAACTCAATCTCTGCCCGCCCCTTGATTA
This sequence comes from Hymenopus coronatus, assembly GCA_030762935.1. Lineage (NCBI taxonomy): Eukaryota > Metazoa > Arthropoda > Insecta > Mantodea > Hymenopodidae > Hymenopus > Hymenopus coronatus. The sequence continues at coordinate 137,649,289 of CM060886.1, forward strand.
TACATCGTAATTGAATAGGTTCTCGATAAAAACGCTCGGGAGATAGGTAAATGGATTGCACCGCGTTATTTTTTCAAATCTCCTCTTGTTTATCCTTCTTTGTGATCGACAACTGGGGTCATTTGTGCACCAAACTCCTGTTTAACATTCAACGAGCTAAGCTCGGTTCTGCTGCTACTGCACCTTTTATTATTCTTTTTTTTTTATTGGGGGAGGCACAAGGTGTAAAACATTTCGCCAGGCTTCTGACCCAAGGCCTGCCTTTACTACCATGTTATAATTATACTGACATTGAGCTCAACTATTAAAGCACCAAAACAATGTCCAAGATTAAACAATTTCAACCAATCTCGGTCATCTGACTGGAGCGATATTGTCGAAGCATCTTATCGCAGCTGATGTTCATTTCTTTGATGTTCGTTTGTTTAATCTCCTGTCTTGGGTATTGGTAACAGAGAGATTGCAGATTCTAGTTCAGTTGTAGCCTAAGGCTTTTTCCTGAGCCTTTCCTATTGGTTACAGAGACAATATGACTACGTGACAGGTGAACGACAGGTTTCGAGATTTCATCGAGGTTAGGTGTATGTAAATGAACTGGATCGAAATAAGGAATAAAAATCAGTTGTGTACCATTCACATGACTTTCTCTACATCTCTGCAACAAATTATTCTTAAAAGCTTACGTTTCTATTAACTTCGTGCTAATCAGTAAAAAAATAGCAGAAACAGTCTTATTACTTGTTTCCTTGTAAGTAGAAGCGAAACAAGGGAGTACCATAGGTTAAAGTGATAATCAAAAGCTGGTTGCTATGTCACTGAAGTTCCTTTGTCTGTATGGACAGCAGTTAACAAACTGCCGTATAAGTTTTTCATAGCAGAAACCAAAAATAAGGAATGTCTCAAAAACGACGAACTCCACGAAAAAAAATGTATATAACATAAATTGTGTGTTTTAACGTGATCTACATTTTTTGTGTAGTAAGTTTTTGTCCATCTCTTACGGTTTAGCAGTTATTTAAAATTCAGTAAAATTCATCCAGAACAAACTACTCTTCAGAGGCTATTCCTAGAAAATTCAAGATATACATTTTATTTGTTAGGTAAATATCTTGAATATACGAAATTTTAATCAAAATCGTTAGAGCCATTTTTGAGAAAATCAAAATTTTCGAAAAAAGTTCCATGTAAAGGGTAGTTTAGGGTGGGGGGATTTTTCTCAAAATCTTCGTGTCGCATCCCTGGAAGATACTAAACTTAAATACCAAGTTTAATATTTTATGGACTTTTCGTTTTTGAGTTATCGTGTTCACAGTTACAGGACACACTGACCTGTACGGACCTTTTTCTGAAAATAGTTTTTTTTATACAGGGAACCCTAAATAACGTATTTCCGGTGAAATCTCGGTATCGAATTTTTTGGTGGAGTGCAATACTTTCTCTATATACTATGTATACAATACGTATACAGAAAGTAAACATGTTTTTATACATTCAGGGGACTTCAAAACAAATATTTCCGATGAAATCGCGACATCAAATTTTTTGCTGGAATACAGTACTTTCTGTATACACTAAGCACATGATACATGTACAGACAGTAAACATTTCGGTATTGAATGCAAAGCTTCTTCTACTTGCTACAGGTAATAAATGAAGTATTTTAGAAGCTAATAAATAGGGACAACATCTTGGGGATCGATAGCAGGACACATCCAGATGCATACCTACCGAGTAGAGACCGACCTGCACGCGCCGCATGTAAACAACCTGTAGTAACGCGTTGGGGAACGTTGCTCGACGCAGCAGTATACCACAATACTGTATACAGGTATTGCCCTTGAATCAAGATTGTAAAATCTCTTTCTTCAAATGGATTACATGACGATTTGTAACTCATGTTGAAGAACTTTGCAGATATATCTGCGACAGTAACACATTTGGAAACATCGAAAATTGAAGCGCCTAGAGCTGTGAAAACTGTCGAAGAACTTGCGCAAGCATTTAATCAGAGACCCGTGACACCTGTTTCAGACCGCGTGAAAAAGACAGTGAAGGCAGTCTGATGTGTTTCATTCACATGACTTTCTCTACATCTCTTCGACAAACTATTGTTAAAACGCTAATGCTTCTATTTCCTTAATGCTAAACAAGAAAAAAATAGTCTCATTGCTTGCTTCCTTGTAAGTAGAAGCGGAACAAGGGAGTACCATAGGTTAAAGTGATAGGCAAAGACTGGTTCCTATGTGACTGAAGTTCCTTTGTTCGTATGGACACGAGTTGACAAATTCCTGCATGAGAAAATTGTTTTTCAAAGCTGAAACAAAAAACAAGGAATATCTTAAAAACGACCAATTCCACGAAAAAAAGTGTTTAACATAAATTGTGTGCTTTAATATGCTCTACATTTTTATGTGGTAAGTTTTTGTCCATCTCTTATGGTTTAGCAATTATGCAAAATTCCGTAAAATTCATTCAGAATAAAGTAGTCTTAAGAGGCTATTCCCAGAAAATTCAAAATATACATTTTAAATGCCAGGTAAATATTTTTAATATACGAAATTTTAATCAAAATCGTTAGTCATTTTTGGGAAAATCAAAATTTTCGAAAAAAGTTCCATGTAAAGGGTAGTTTGGGGTGGGGGATTATTCTCAAGATTGTAAACTTTAATACCAAGTTTGGTATTTTACCGACTTTTCGTTTTTGAGTTATCGCGTTTACAAACACACGGACACACACATACAGGCATTTTTCTGAAAATACATTTTTTTTATACAGGGGACCCTAAAACGTATATTTCCGGCGAAATCTCGGTATCGAATTTTTGGGTGGGGTACAATACCTTCTCTATACACTATGTACATAGTACGTGTAGAGAAAGTAAAAAATGTCGGATTTTCAGTAATGCGTGAAATACAAAATGTGCTACAGGGTGTTGCTACCGAAATATCTTACCCAATAGTCGATGATGTGTCCTATTCCCGTTTTGCTTCAATCACAATCTTCTGATGTAGGGCGAAGTTTTTCCACAGTATAAAGCCTGTTTACGTGCCAATCGGAGACGATTCACATTTGAGACGTTACGAATGTTAGTTGCTGTGCGTTGTAATCGGATAATGATGCTGATCACCTTTTGTACACCAGCAATTGAATGTATGTAAATATTAAAATTGTTAGATTTCTTAAATCAGTGATATTTATGTTTACCAACCTCAATCGTCTTCCACTGCCAGTGAAAACAGTACAGTCTACCACTGCCACATCTCTGTACAAACACATTGCATTGTCCCAGTCACCTGTCACCTAGGGCCCGGGTTCGATCTCAAGCGACCGTATGTGAGATTTGTGGTGGACAAAGCGGCGCAGGGGCTGGTTTTTTCCGGGTTCTCCGGTTTCCCCCGCCTGCGGTGCTCCATCTTCAGTCCATGTATCACCAGTGTCAGTGCCTGCGATGCCATGGAAGTAAAAGCTGGCGTTAAACACCATAAAAAAAACACTGTATTGTCAACACATCACAACTATATACATGCTGCGCTAACTTCGATTCTGTCCTGCTATCGCTCCCCAAGATGCTAAATGATGGCGGATTGATAAAGTCGTGTGATTTATACAGTTAAGAGCAAGGAAACACAAAGCTTGTAAATGTGTAAGGATACAGCCTGGAGCTAGAGTATGTGGGAGCCTTATGCCCCGGTCTCCCTGACCGATATTCTTCCGCACGTCCCAACTCATCAGAATACTCCTTCCTTTTCTATAGCAGGTTCTATTGAGTCCTTGAGTCCTCTTATTGTGTTCCCAGCTCCGTGTAAAACACAATGGATCCTCTGCTCCGCTGGACCACTGCGAGTAAATGGTCCTAGGTTATCTTAATGACGTCTTACATCTCATCACTTTCTGTACCCGTTCTTATATCTAGGTCATGCTAATATAATAACATTAGCTGCTTGATATGTAAGTTACTTATTCTGAACTGATATTTGATAATGTAAGATAAATTTACAACTCATTTATTAATTGCCATGGCAACAAGCACTGTAAGAGTTTGAGAGGTCATTAATACTTACAGTACAATTAGGAAATGACGTAACATTCAAGACATGTGCTACTTCAAGTAAAGAATCTATTGCAAAATCCATTAACAAAAGAGTGTATAAGAAGGCTTTGTTCACATAATGAATACAGAACGTATTGCATTCCACAAAAAATTCGATACCGAGATTTCACCGGAAATACGTTATTTAGGGTCCCCTGTATAAAAAAAGTATTTTCAGAAAAAGGTCCGTACAGGTCAGTGTGTCCTGTAACTGTGAGCACGATAACTCTAAAACGTAAAGTCCATAATATAACAAACTTGGTATTTAAGTTTGGTATCTGCCAAGGATGCGACACGAAGATTTTCAAGAAAAACCCCCCACCCTAAACTACCCTTTACATGGAAACATTTTCGAAAATTTTGATTTTCTTAAAAATGGTTCTAACGATTTTGATTAAAATATCGTATATTAAAGATATTTACCTGAAAAATAAAATGTATATCTTGAAATTTCTGGGAATAACCTCTGAAGACTACTTTATTCTGGATGAGTTTTACGGAATTTTGCATAACTGCTGAACTGTATGAGATACACAAAAACTTACCACACAGAAAATGTAGACCACATTAAAGCCCACATTTTATGTTATATAACTTTTTTTTTTTTTTTTTTTTGTTGAGTTGATCGTTTTTTAAGTATTCCTTGTTTTTTATTTCAACTTTGAAAAACATATTTTCCTCATACGGGAATTTGTCAACTCCTGTCCGTACAAACAAAGGAACTCCAGTCACATAGCAACCAGCTTTTGACTATCACTTTAACCTATGATACTCCCTTTTCGTTTCTACTTACAAGGAAGCAAGTAATAAGATTATTTCTATTGTTTTTCTCGATTATCATCGGTAAATTGAAGCATAAGCTTTTTAACAATAATTTGTTGCAGAGATGTAGAGAAAGTCATGTGAATGGAGCACTTCAGATCTTTTCCTAATGTTCAATAAAATACTGAAAAGAAATTTTGATTTATTATTGTTGTTTTACAGTTTTTTCAAGTATTTCAAATAGTATTTAGCTAACCACGAACTGTAAGTTACTTATCAGATCTCGTATTCCCAATATGCATTCTGGACCTGATAAGTATAACTTACAGTTTTAGTACGCAATAATCCATTTAATAACTATTTCCTTGCACGTACAACTGGAGTAAAGGAATACTAAAGCGACAGCAATGGCTATTTATCATGTAAGACCGTAAAGTTACGTTTTTGATTCGAGCATGTACATTTTGAAACAAGGCGCGGTTGAGAATCAAAAAGAAATTTTACACTCGTGAATCATACAATGTTTTTTTCTGCGAGAATTTTCTGATATTAAGAGAAAAGCAAAAAGATGAGATAAATTTGAGGTTAAGTTTGAGCCATTCACCAAGGGTTATAGTTGGTTATTTATTTCGCCGCGTTAGGATAGGGTGCGTTCAGTGAGTGTAGTTTCGCTTTGTGGTTGCTGGGCGCGATGACGGTACGGTTATAGCAGGCCGTGACAAACCAATAGTATTGTTGTTCTGTGATGTATTTTAAGAATTATGTTATCCTTAAAGTTGTAAAAGAATATTAGTCACTTATTGACGTTGAACATAACATTATATCGTGCACGACAAGTTTTAATTGTTTGTCTGTTGATGAGTGATGTATACACACTAATATCGTGAATTATTTTGGCGAGCGTCAAGTTGGAACAAAATTACGTTACGCTTGCTGCACTTCTTTGCGCGTGGATTCCGTAAAAACCAAGTTTGCACTCTGAAATGTTCTCGTATCTACTCAATTACGCTCGGTCGTAGAAAAAAATCGTTTTAAGATCTCTCTATATAATTGTGTTGAAATTCTGTGCTCTTTGCATGGCCAAGTTGAAAAAAGTGAATAACTACTTCCTATTTGAGATTAGTACACGTATTGGAAAGTTTAAATCAAAAAATGGAAATATCTGGGAACAAAATATTGTAGATATCATTACAACAAGATGGTATACATGTATTGTATTCCATCCTAAAACTCGATACGGAGATTTCACTAGAAGTAGACTTTTTAGGGTCCAATGTATAAAAAAAATTCGGATCAGAAAAATGTCAGTGTATGTAGTGAGTCCGTAAGTCAGTGAACATTTTTGGGGGGGGGGGTAGTGTTTAACGCCCGATTTAACTACTTATGGCACCGCAGGCGGTGACACTGATGATACATGGAATGAAGATGGAGCACCGGTGAAATGCGATGGCGGGGGAACCCGTACCAGCGACGCTTTTTTCACCACAAATCTCACATGCGGTCGCTTGGGATCGAACCCGGGCAATCTAGGTGAGAGGCAAGTGTTCTAACCACTCGGCCACGGCTCGTCCGTGAAACATAATAACTGAAAAAACGTTAAGTCGGTAAATTACCAAACCTGGGGTTTAGGTTCAGTATCCTCTAAAATATGTTCAAGAAAATCCTCCGACTCCCAAATATACTTTCCGACAATTTTGTTTTTCTAAAAATGGCTCCAACGATTATGATTAAAATACCACATGGTTAATCTATTTTATAACAAACAAAATACATATCTTGAATTTTCTGGGAATAGCTTCTGAAGACTACTTTATTCTAGATGAATTCTGTTGAATTTAGCATAACTAGAAAACCATAAGAAATAGACAAAAAATTACTGCACAAAAATGTAGAGCTCGTTTAAGTACATGGTTTATATCTACTACTAGTTTTTTGTTGTTGTTGTTTTTGTTATATGGATGTGGCCATTTTTGAGATATTCCCTTTACATACGGGAATTTGTCAACTACTGGTTATGCAAAGAAACGGATTTGGGTCACATAGCAACCAGTTTTCACCTTCGCTTTAGCCTAGTGTGTTCACTTACTTCCCTTTTGCTTATAAGGAACTACAAAATATGACTGTTTCTGCTAATGTTTGTAGTGGGTGGAAGAATAGGCTTTTTAACAGTAATATGGTACTGAGATGTAGAGGAAGGCATGTGAATGCAACACACCACAGGTTTTATTGGTGCTTGTATTTGTAAGGCATATATTGAAACTGTAGGAGTAAAGTGAGTCGCAATATTTTACGAGGTTATCCAGAAACTAGATGATATGTGCAACTAAACAATAACGAAAGTTACCAATACAAAACTTTATTTATAAAGTTACAGTACCTTGCTCTATTTCTCAATGTCATTGCTATCAAGTAATTTATTGTCACGTGGTACCGGGGTTTTATTTCTATGTTATATTCTTCCACCACTAAATATCTGAGCCAAGATGTCACTGCAACTTTGAGGTCTTCATGGCTGGGAAATCTTTTCCATCCAAAAAGTCATGTTTCGTTTCTCTTCAGAATCAGCTTTCCCTCCCTGTAATTGTAAGACTGACACACCCCTAGGACTTACACCTAGGGGTTAGAAGCCTTCCGTGGAGCCTACGGCACGAAACCACAGAATAGTGAACCTGTTACAATGGAAGAACACGAGGAAGTGGATGATAGCAAATATAAGTGAATGGAATGAGTGGCAGGGGAAACCGGAGGATCTGGACCACATGCGGGCGCTTGGGATCGCACCCGGGCCGCCTAGATGGGAGGCGAGCGGACTAACCATTTTTTTTTATAAAAAAATACAGTTCCGGAGGCTTGTCAGGACTCCGGCGTTATATTCCTTTTTCCTCGATTTTTTCCAGTTTCCTATATTTCCTTAGTAGACCTTATTATTCTTAAAGTTTTCCTGTTGCATATACATACACAAACATAGACACATTTACAAACACAGAAACACCCATGCCCAAAGCGGGACTCGAACCCACGATCCTGTGCACCACGAAGCGCCAAAGCGAGCGCGGCCACCGGGATCGGCAGAACTATTCACTCACCAGGCCACCTCAAAAAGGCATGTATGGTGTCCAAATAGAACCACGAGTTTTCTTAATTCTTTTATCAGCATTTGCTTTCAACTCCTCCATAAGGATTGACGAACTTCCACTCCGGTCTTTTTCTTCCTTGATTACTCGTAAATTCTGCGCCATTTCCTCACTTCATTGCATTATCATCATACACTTGTATTATTTACCTATAACATTTTATTGGCTAAACATTTAGTGCCTTCAAAAAAATGTTCTTTGGCGGTAGCAAATTATAACATCGGCATTGAAAAACTGGTACCACGTGACAATAAATATTGACAGAATGGAGCTTACGTTGAAAAATCTGATGTGTTCCATTCACATGACTTTCTCTACATCTCTGCAACAAATTATTGTAAAAAAGCTTATGCTTCTATTTACTTCATGCTAATCGAGAAAAAAGTAGCAGAAATAGTCTTATTTCTTGCTTCCTTGTAAGTAGAAGCGAAATAAGGGAGTACCATAGGTTAAAGTGATAGTCAAAACCTGGTTGCTATGTGACTGAAGTTCCTTTGTTTGAATGCGGTGACAATTTCCCGTATGACAATTTTTTTTAAAGCTGAAACAAAAACAAGGAATATCTTAAAAACGATCAACTCCACGAAAAAAAATGTATATAGCATAAATTATGTGTTTTAATGTGTTCTACATTTTTTGTGCAGTAAGTTTTTGTCAATCTCTTACGGTTCAGCAGTTATGCAAAATTTCATAAAATGCATCCAGAATAAAGTAGTCTTCAGGGGCTATCCCAGAAAATTCAAGATATACATTTTATTTGGTATGTAAATATCTTAAATTTAAGAGATTTTAATCAAAATCGTTAGAGGCATTTCTGAGAAAATCAAAATTTTCGAAATGTTTTCCATATAAAGGGTGGTTTGGGGTTGAGGATTTTTCTTGAAAATCTTCGTGTCACATCCTTGGAAGATACCACACTTAAATACCATGTTTGGTATTTAACGCTCTTTTCGTTTTTGAGCTATGCTGTCCACATACAGACACATACACACACACATATGCACACACGGACCTTTTTCCAAAAATGGTTTTTACTTTCTCTACACGTACTATGTACACGTGTATAGAGAAGATATTGTAATACACCCAAATATTCGCTACCGAAATTTCACCGGAAATACATGTTTTGGGTCCCCCTGAATCCAAAAAAAGCATTTCTGGGAAAAGGTCTGTGTGTGTGTGTGTGTGTGTGTGTGTGTGTGTGTGTGTGTGTGTCTGTGGGCGCATAGCTCAAAAACGAAAAGACCGTTAAATATCAAACTTGGTATTTAAGTTTGGTATCTTGCAAGGATGCGACACGAAGATTATAAAAAAAAAATCCCCTCACCCCCAACTGCCCTTTGCATGGAACTTTTTTCGAAAATGTTGATTTGCTCAAAAATGACTAACGATTTTTATTAAAATAATTTTCTGGGAATAACTTCTGAAGACTACTTTATTCTGGATGAATTTTACGGAATTTTGCATAACTGCTAAACCTTAAGAGATGGACAAAAACTTACCATACAAAAGATGTTGAGCACACTAAAACACACAATTTATGTTATATACATATACATTTTTTTCGTGGAGTTGATCATTTTTGAGATATTCCTTACAAAGGAACTTCAGTCACTTAGCAACCAGCTTTTGACTGTCACTTTAACCTATGGTACTCCTTTATTTCACTTGTGCTTACAAGGGAGCAAGTAATAAGACTATTTCTATTAATATTTTCTCGATTAGCAATAAGTAAATAAAAGCATTAGCTTTTTAAGAATAATTTGTTACAGAGATGTAGAGAAAGTCATGTGAATGGACACATCAGATATTTTGGATTTAGGGGAGAAATCTCGATATATTTTGGTTGGAATACAACACCTTTTCTATACACTATGTATATAGTACGTGTAGAGAAAGTAAAATTAGAGTAAGGTACTGTAACTTTGTAAATAAAGTTTTATGTTGACATATTTCGTTACCATTTAGGTATGCCAAATCGTCTGTTACTTTCTGCATGTCTCTCGTATGTCAATATAAAATGAAACTGCTAATATTTGTGTTATAATGTAAATACTGGAGCTCACACAGAGTGTCGGCTGCATGCTGAAGACCCGAGCGGGCTACGCGACAGATTTTCGCGACCCGCACCTGTTAAATTTGCTTTTCACGTGTCCTCTGATGACTAATGCACGATATTTGAACTTGCATCATTTATGTACCAATTAGGTCACAGGGAGACTCCAAAATAACCCCCTCCTCGCGTCATAGCACTCTTGTTGATTTTAGATTTACATCATTAACGTATATCCTTACCTATGGCAGGTAGCAGAAGCATCGCATTCCACTTCAAAGTTCCATAAACGTGGGCTGTTTTTTTTTATCCTCCGATAAGCTACAAATAAAAGACAAGTCCATAGAAAACAATTATTTTATTACTAAAAGATTTTTACACTTATGGTTACTTTTAAACATAATCACCGAAAAAATTGAGACATTTATCGTACCTTGCACAAGCTTTGCAATACCCGCTTCAAAAATGTTGCCGCCAATGATTTCAAATGAGCATTGATGTTGATTTCAATCTTCGTACTTTACGACGTTTGCGGAGAGCCATTCAAAACAAACGAAGAGGAATGCTGACTTCAGGAATTGTGTTGATCCATGACAGCGCTCGTCCACACACACTGCTGGCACAACCCATCGGCTCCTTGAACAATTTCAATAGGACATTTTCGATCATCCGCCGTACAACCCTGACCTGGCAGGCAGCGACTTTCACCTTTTCCCTGAACTGAAGACGTGGCTAGGAGGGCAGCACTTTCAAACCAACGAACGTAGTTGTGGGTGGGAAAAAGTCTTCGTGTGCCTGCTTGGAAGATGCTAAACGTAAACACCAAGTTTGGAATTTCATAAACATAGAATCACTGACAGACACACACACGGATATTTTTCTAAAAAAAAAAAAAGTGATTCCACAGTTCTCAAAGCTTGTATTTCCGGTGAAATCTCGGTATGGATGTTTTGTGTGCAATTTAATACCTTCTCTGTACACTATGTATATAGTACGCGTAGAGAAAGTAATACAGCTGCGTGCATGCGGTATTGTGCAGAAGTGCCAATAACCAGATGATCCCTTGTGACTTTACTCAGCTGACTGTGACCAGATCTGAATGTAATAGAAAGTTATAATTGAATTGATTTTAATAACTTTCGCTTACACTTGAACGTGCAGTTGAACTGAAAAGAAAGATCTGGTATCTGTGTGTGTACAAAGCTTATGAAGACGGAAATTGGGTCGCATGTCAATATACCCGCTGTTTCCTGTAGCTAGCAGTTTGACAGGCTTGCCACCTTCACTCAGTGAAATAACACTACATTAGTACCTAGCTTATCCCGTATTACACGCCATGACTCTTTTTCCAATTTAATTATAGATATAGGGAAATTTTGTTCAGCATAACAATATATTTATTTATGCCTACTTTCTCTACGTAGGTAGATAAGGTATTGTACTCCACTCATAAATTCTATACCGAGATGTTACCGGAAATACACCTTTAAGGGTCTCCGGTATCCAACAAATCTGATGGCTATCTCTGCATCTCTGTAACAAATAATTCTTAAAAAGCTTATTCTTCTATTACTGCCTATCGAGGTAAATATTAGCAGAAATTGTGTTATTACGTGCCTCCTATCTTTTTAAAACTGGGATTGAAATTAATTTCCTTCCATGCTCATGTGTTAACATAAATCCGTGTGAGAAAAGTTTGTCTTTTAAATCTGAAATAAAAAACAACGAATATCTCGAAAACGGTCAAATGCACAAGAAAAATGTATATAATATAAATTGTGTGTTTTAACGAGATATATATTTTTAGTTAAGAAAGTTTTTGTCTATCTCTTATGGTTTAACCATTATGCAAAATTGTGCAAAGCTCAATCAGAATAAACACCTCTTTGGAGGCTATCCTCAGAAAATTCAACATATACATTATAAATGTCATGGAAATATCTTTAAAATATGTTATTTTAATCAATATCGTTAGAGCCTTTTTTGAGAAACTGAAAATTTTCGGTAATTTTTCCATGTAAGAATAGTCTGGGTGCGGAGAATTTTCTTGAAAACCTTCGAATCGCATCCTTGGAAGATACTGAGCGTATATATAATGTTTAGTATTTAACGGACCTTTCGTTTTAGAGCTATGCTGCCCTCAGACACAAACACACGCACACACACACACTGATAGACAGACACATACGGACATTTTAGCAAAATAGTTTTTGGTTTCAGTGGGGACTCAAGAAATATATTTCCGGTGAAATCTCGGTATCGAATATTTGGATCCAATATAGAATCTTCTCTATACACTATGCAAATACATAGTACATGTGGAGAAGTGTAGTTTTAGAAAAAGGTCTGCTTGTGTGTGCCTGTGTGTGAATACGATAATTCAAAAAATAAAAGTCGGTAACATAGTAAACTTGGTGTTGAGGCGGAAACTAAGGACGTACCTTTAATGTTGGGCTGCGCAGCGACGACTGGTCCTCTCTCCCCCTTCCTCTCTCCGGCGTCGCAGCTGGAGAAGATAATTCTAAACGCTCCTCGGCTATTTGCATACTCAGCGGCGAACAATTGAGATCTATTTGTTTAGCTCAAGGTGATGAGCGACAAGGATCTCGAAGAGTGGTACGGGAATTTAGCTCAAAATAAACGTCGGCACTTTCATTGAGTCAAAGATTTATTTCGTTTCACGGTTCTCGTAGACGGTTCCTGGCGCCATTCAATCTCCGTAATTTCTCTCGCAATAGAGCATAATGCACACAAATGAAACGTTAGCTTACGCGGCGACATTTATAATTGTTACGTGCAGAACTAATATAGACACTTTCACATTCTAAGTAAGTTCCGCGCGGTATTACATCACGACAGTGGCTGGATCACAGTTATAAACATTTAGACTTTTGCAGACACTTAACTTTTTAGCGCGGATTTCTTATTACAAGCGTCGCAGGTTCCGCGTGACGATACATTTTAACAGTGCCTGAATCACTTTGCGGACACTTTGTTATTTGGCGCGGATTTCTTTTTCTGAGCGTCGCAGGTTCCGCGTGACGTTACATTTCACAGTGGCTGAGTCACCATAATAAACTTTGCGGACACTTTACTACTTGGCGCGGATTTCTTGTTCTGAGCTTCGCAGGTTCCGCGTGACGTTACATTTAATAGTGCCTGAAAATTCGGGCAAGCACCCTACATTTATAGTAAATTCTACCCACATGCAAAACTCTCAACGTGCAATCTCATTGGGCCATTTTGGCGCCGAAAATAGCTTGGGGTGCGCTTCTAACGTGACGTAATTATTTTCACGCGATTCTTTACCTCAATTTCTCGTGGTTCCCCTCTTTATATGTCACATCCACTTTCTCTTTCCGAGTCATGACTAACACAAAGCATTTTCCCCCCTTGTAATACACAAAAGCAACTGTCGTAAACAACTGAGATCGTCGCTTGAAAAACTCTCTAGTTAAAGTTAGAAAATGCTTTCCAGGAACAGTCTCTCTGAACTTTCAATATACGTTATGACAAAAAAATACTTGATATTATACTTAAAAATTAACTTAAACAATCTAATTGAATAAAATGTAGGCTATGCGCCCAATCAGCTGGGCGACAATCCGTCTCAGTGTTTAAGTTGAAAATTTCCAAGAATGCATCACTAAGATTTTGAGAAAACTCCCGGCATTCCAAACTATCCTTCACATAGAAAAAATATCCAAAAAGTTGATTTGCTCAAAAGCGGCTCAACGATGTTGTTTAAAATACGCATATTAAAGATAGACTTCTACATGACAAATAAATGTATATCTCGTATTTTTTTGGAAAAGCTTCTAACGATTTCTTTATTCTGGTTAAACCGTAAGAGATAGACAAAAAAGTAATACACAAAAATTGTAGATCTCGTTAAAACACTTTATTTATGTCAAATGTGTTTTTTGATGTAGAGCTGACCGGTTCTGAGATATCCCTTATTATTAGTATCCCTTATCCCTTATAATTTTAAACTAAATACTTTTTCTCCACAGGGACCATGCGAAGCGAACGGAATCTCAATTGTTTCACATAGCAACCAGCTTTCAATATGTTTGACTATAGCTTTAGGCAAGTGTATTGCCTTACTTTCATTCTACTTACAAGTAAGTAATAAAATGTCTGCTAATTTTTGTCTCGATTAGTATTACGTAGGTAAAAGAGTAAACCCACCTGCGGTGCCATAAGTAGTTAAAGCGGACGTTAACCACTAGAAAAAAAAAATAAAAGAGAATAATCTTTTCTAAGGAAAGTTGTTTGTGTAACAGCTAAAGAAAGTAGTTTTTTTTTTCAATCCAGCTTAACAGTAAAGTTCGGTCGCGAAATTGCATGACTAAGGTTAAGTCGGGGAGCACCTGCAAATGTATGCATGCTTCTTCAAGGAGAATTTCAGCACTTTGAGCACAATTGACGTGGAAGATAAGGTAAATATTTAGGACGCCGTTCAAGTGACTCCGTTGTTGCGTCAGTGTCAGCTGCTGTTATTGAAGTTCGACCTGGTTGAAACTCGTCAGCAATAAACTTATTCGTTGAAACTTATTTACCAGTTACCATGTGGTTTTGTTCGTTGGTCCATCCTTTCTAAATGTCCGTTGAAACCGTCGTCGCAGCACATAGCTCGGAATACCCTGGAGATGCAACGGCCACACGCTAAGGAATACCTAGTTGATATACTGCTCAGTGATCAACCTGTAAAAAAAAGATATTCGTAAATTATTTCAATCACGAAATAGTTAGGTACCTATTTATTTTGTGGACATCCTGTATGAGGACTTTGTAAATCTTTTGTAATATTTTAATAATTGATGAACTTTAATTAACAGATGTTTTATACGATGACGTCGTGACCGACTGGTTAGACCATTCGCCTCCACCTAGGTTCGATGGCAAGCGTCCGCATATGGGATTTGTGGTGGATGAAGCAGTTCTGGGCGGGTTTTCTCCGGATCCTCCGGTTTCTCTCACCACTCATTCCACCAGTTACTCAATCATCCACTTCCACTCGTTCCAGGTCCTCCATTCTGTGATTCCGTGCTCGACAGGCTTATGACCCTTAGGCATTCGCTTGTAAGTCCTAGAGGGGGTGTCAGCCCTAATCGAGGAGAGGGTAAGCCGACTACGAAACGAAACAGAGATGTTTTAATGGCGTTGTCCATCAGAAACGATACGACTTTTCAATGGTGAAAGAATTATCAAAATCGGTTGAGCGATTTTTGAGCTTGCCGTACATACACACATTATACTTCTCTGTGGATGAAGTTCACATTATCTTTCAATGCAGGGCCTCAAATAACTGGAGGGAAACTTTAATAAGTAGGGAAAGGCTACTACCAAATACCACCTAGAAAGATTTTTGAGGATTATCAACAGTGCCTAAATTAGAGGAGTTTTTATGGAAAGTAAGGATGAAATGGAAATGGTCAGTTGAAAAACTCGGAAACTGGATTAATTTTAGAGGATAAAGAATATCTACTAATACTTTGAAACGTATATTTAACATTTATGGCCTGGCCAACTATCTACGGTTAAGGTCAGACAATAATCATTTATAGACTTAGCACTACATAACTAAAATAAATACACATTTTCTCTTTACAATAATTATAAACTTTTAAGTAATTACTTGAAATACGAGACAATGCACACAAAGCTTTCTGATTTATTGTAAATGTTAACATAACTGTATATTGATATACAATGTATTTATGATCAGCGATTCATAACGACCTCAAATAAACATTAATTAAACTATTTGTTTAAATTACATCACGCTATATATAAATATACATATATATATATATATATATATATATATATATATATATATATATATATAAATCTATGGCGTGCTGTAATATAAACTAGACATAAGGGCGATTCATAAACAATTCGTTCATATGAACGACTACAAGGAAAGAATCGTTTGAATCGTGTCAATCTTGGCATGAATCATAGTTCAAAAAGAATCGCTAGAATCGTGTTAGTCTCAACATGAAACGTCGTTCAAAAAGAATCGCATGAATCAAAAAGAATCGTATGAGTCGAAAAGAACAGAATGAATCATGTCAACCATAGCAGGTGTCGTCATTCAAAAAGAATCGTAATCAGGTATTGGGGTTTGTTTTCGTTTTGCTTCCACCTTTCTGAGTGCCAAGCCGAGCTTCGACGAAAACTGCCGAGTGCGCACGATGATGTTTACAGAGATTGATAACCATTTATTTTATATTTAGTCTCATGGCTAAATATAAAAACATAAAATATATAAAATAAAATATATAATATACAAAATAAATCAGAAAACGAATACTACCGATCACAGCCGAAGCCACAACGAGCGTCTTCATATTGTTGAGGATGAGTTATTGTACACGTGAAAGCAAGCGTTAGGATTTACAACTTGTTAATATTTATTTATTTATTTATTTATTGCAGTATGTTAAATATAATATATGCACAGCTAAATCGTCACTACATTAGCAGCATAAATTACTCTTTTTATGCTAAAGGAGCTACCATTTGACTAATGTACGAGACAGCTTTAGTCAAACCCAGAGTTGAATGAATCGATTGCTGAAAATGAATCGCTCGACCCAACACATGGCTGAGATGGCCATTTCCCTCCGAGTAGACTTTCTCATTGTTGTTACCTTAATTGTTGAAGCAGCGTTTTTGCCGCTATATCAACAATGATTGTCGAACGCCAACTTGAAGGAAAAGTGCACACAGACGCAGGATATCGACTCGGTCGCTCAGCGTCCCATGCATTTAAAATCTCTGCAAATATTTACCTTATTACGCTTTCCTGGTCCTCCAATAACACTGAGCAAACAGGGAACCAAAACTAATTATAGCGTCGGCGTTTAAGGCAACGTGGCGACTGGCGTGCCATCTTGTGGGGTAATTGGGTGCTAACCACATCCATTTTCATCGATTTGGGGGCGGCTAAACTCAATTTCACGTTAACAGGATCATAATATCTCAGCAAATCTCCTGCATTCACAGATGTTTACTTTCTCTACACGTAATATGTAATAGTGTATAAAGAAGGTATTGCATTCCACTCAATAATTCTATACCAAGGTTTCACCGGAAATACATGTTTTAGGATCCCCTGTATAAAAGAAGGCATTTTTAGGGAAAGGTCCATGTGTGTCTGTGTGTCTGTGGGCAGCATAACTCAAAAATCAGTAAAATACCAAACTTGGTATATAAATTTAGTATCTTTCAAGCATGCCACACGAATATTTTGAGAAAATTCTCCCCACCGCAAGCTACCCTTTACATGGAAAACATTTCGAAAATGTTGATTTTGTCAAAAATGGCTATAACGATTTTTATTAAAATACCGTATATTAACGATATTTACATGTATATCTTGAATTTTCTAAGAAGACCTGTTTATTCTGGATGTATTTTGCTGGATTTTGTATCCTCGGTAAACCATAAGAGATATACAAAAACTTACTACACAAAATATGTAGATCTCGTTGGAATACACAATTTATGACATAAATATATATATATTTTTTTTTGTACAGTTGACCATTTTTGAGATATTTGTTGTTATTGGTTTCAGTTTTAAAATAGTTAAAACTTTTCACATACCGGAATTTGTCAACTCCTTGCAATGCAAAGAAACGGATTTCGGCCATATGGTAACCAGCTTTTAAAAGATTTGACCATGGTTTTAGCCTAGTGTATTCCATTATTTCGCTTCTACTTAAAACAAAGCATTTCTGTTAATGTTTGTCCCGATTAACAGGAATTAGATACAAGAATAAGCTTTTCGACAGTAATTTGTTTCAGAGATGTAGAGAAAGTAATATGAATGGAACACATCAGATTTTCATTCTCTCGACTAAGTAGAGCAAGTAGAGAAAGTTGCATTTCAATTATTCAAAAGAGTTAGAATGTAAAATCACATCTTCCTGTATCTAAAATGTTTATACTCTTTCCGCATTCTTCCTTTGCCTCCCAGTTTAACTTTCATGTCATTCTCCTCCTTACCACTTCTTAAAACAGGTGCCCCCGTATCTGTGTAGATATCCCTATAAGAGTTGCAGAACCCAACAGGGGCTATTTCAAGTTTAAACCTGCCAGTGAAGAACTTAACTGGTCATATCGGACGATGAATGGATTTGGTAAATTTTGCTCAAATGATTTCGGGGCCCTTGGAGCTTAAAGTTACTCGACAGGGAAAACCCCAAAAAAACCCATTCCTATAACTCACCCAATGCGAGATTCGATCTCGCGACCTCAATATGAGGCAGACAAGCTACCACCACACTACCCAGAGGGGTTAATATGTTATTATTATTATTGGATAGGTAGAGTCACACTGAAAACTTCAATGTCATAGCCGGGATTTGAACCACGGATATCCCGATCTCTGCCATTGAGCTACCATGGCAACATGCTGGCATAGCATTGAATTTCTCAACTGACTGGCATGTTCCCCGGTAAACCACACATTATTTTAGATGACAACCTCAATGGCGACTTACAATGTTGTAAGTACTTTAAGTCCCAGGATTCATAGAATAGCCAACTGTTATGGTCAATTGGTATTGGAATAATAAAATCCCGGCTATGGCATTGAATTTTTCAGTCTGACGCTACCTATCCAACTCCCGTCCTACACACGGCTTATGTGAAAAAAAAACAATTAATCCAATTATTATTGTTATTAATATTCGTCGCCCCCCGTGGTGCAATGGTTACCATGCTAACTTCATATACCCAAGGTCGCGGGTTCAAACCCGGTGGAGGATGATGCATTTTTTTCGGACGTAGTAAAGCCCTCGGTCCGGTGTCGTAGGTTTAGGGAACGAAAAAGAACCTCAAGCCTGATGAATAGGCCTCTGAGCAAATTTAGCGGTCTTTGACGCCCAGTATAGAATGGGACGCTGAGAACCACAGCAGTTAAAGAGCGTCCATAAATAGCACTCCATCTCATTTAAACCGTTATTTGTTGTTATTATTATTATTATTATTATTATTATTATTTTTCATCACGAATGAGCCCATGAGGGACTACGCAAAGTACTTAGAAACGTCTCTTTGTTTTCCTTTGAACCCATATTTCTCTCATTCTTTGGCTGTGGGCTTCTTTTCTCTCGTCTGTCCACGTTGCTCCAGTTCGGTCTGTCCTCGTGGTCAACTTGCCATTAATGAACTTTGTTTCTGAAGAGCTCTCTGTTTAACATACCTTCTTGTGTAATTCCTGCTAATTTTAAATCATTTTTTACTTCCCCAATCCATTTCAGAGTATCTACATGTGATTTGCTTCTATTTTCATACAATTCAATGTCTTGTTTTGTGAGCCTGTTAGCATTCATTCGTTTGATATGTCCATAAAATTTTAACCTTCGTTTTCTAATATCACTATAAATATCTGTATATAATGTTATTTCATTCTTGCTTCACAGTCTGTACTGTTCACCTACGACTTGTGAGCCTAAAATGTTTATTATTATTATTATTATTATTATTATTATCATCATCAACGTCTAGCTAAGGACTTTTACGTCCGAAAAAAGTCCATCACACTCGGCCGGGTTTGAACGCACATGCTAGAGTCGACAATGATAACCACTACACCAAGATGGTTAAAACTTAAAAACAGCACTCTCCTTTTGTTGAAACATTGTGTGGCTTTTTCGACCTGTAAACTCTTCTTTGACAAAAATGTAAAGCGACTGCGCGAGTGTTAATTGTTGCAGATTGTTACAAACGGAGGGCGCTAACAGAAGTACACAAGAAAAAGACGCGGGACTGTTAATGACTGCGACCATTACCAAGCTCTCTTGCCTCCAACTTATTTGAATTTCAAACAACAGCTTGTGTGCTCTGTATAACCAATCTGCTTTAACTAACGAGCAGTAAATTACATTGCTGGGTAATGTCTATACGAATATACGTCACACATATACAGGATCTTTTATAGGTAAGGAATTATTCAAATAATACTACAATTTATTCGTTACTTTCTCTACGCGTACTATTAACATAGTTATAGAGAAGGTATTGCACTCCGCCCAAAAATTCGATACCGAGATTTCACCGGAAATATATGTTTTAGGGTCCCCAATATCCAAAAAAAGCATTTTCACAAAACGGTCCGTGTGTCTGTGAAGACGATAACTCAAAAACGAAAAGTCGGTAAAATACCAAACTTGGTATTTAAGTTTAGTATCTTCCAGGGATGTGACACGAAGATTTTGAGAAAAATCCCCTCACCCCCAACTACCCTTTACATGGAACTTTTTTCGAAAATTTTGATTTTCTCAAAAATGGCTCTAACGATTTTGATTAAAATTTCGGATATTAAACATATTTACCTGACAAATGAAATGTATATCTTGAATTTTCTGTGAATAGCCTTTGAAGAGTAGTTTATTCTGGATGAATTTTACTAAATTTTGAATAACTGCTAAACCGTAAGAGATGGACAAAAACTTACTACACAAAAAATGTAGAGCACATTAAAACACACAATTTATGTTATATATATTTTTTTCGTGGAGTTCGTCGTTTTTGTGACATTCCTTATTTTTGGTTTCTGCTATGAAAAACGTATACTTTTCTCATACCGGAACTTGTCAACTCCTATACATATAGACAAAGGAACTTCATTGACATAGCAACCAGCTTTTGACTATCACTTTAACCTACAGTTGTCCCTTATTTCGCTTCTACTTACAAGGAAGCGAGTAATTGGACTATTTCTGCTATTTTTTCTGATTAGCAGAAAGTAAATAAAAGTATAAGCTTTTTAAGAATTATTTGTTGCAGGGATATGGAGAAAGTCATGTGAGTGGTACACATCAGATTAAATCAATCAGATCAAATTAATACTTTTTTATACAGGAATTGGTCAACTCTTGTCAATACAAAGGAACTTCAGTCATATAGCAACCAGCTGTTGACTATCACTTTAACCTATGGTACTCTCTAATTTCGCTTCTACTTACAAGGAAGCAAGTAATAAGACCATTTCTGCTAATTTTTTCTCGATGAGCATGAAGTAAATGGAAGCATAAGCTTTTTAACAATAATTTGTTGCAGAGATGTAGAGAAATTCATGTGAATGGAACACATCAGATTTTTTTCCCTCTACACAGTACTATGTAGATAAAGTAATGCACGCAACCATACACTCGACACCGAAATTTCACCGCAAATAGTACACGGTTTAGGGTCCCCTGTATCTGATATGTTGCATTCACATGGTTGATAACTACAAATTTTCTGTAGCCTTTTAACAGCAACGTCAAACATTTTTATACCTTAACTACATGAAAGTGAACTTGTACATTAACATAGAAGCTAACACCCCCAAATGGATTACAAGCAGTAACGTTACCAGTATTTATATCGTTGCAAATAAGCAACAATCACTTCTTCATTAATGCCCTGAACATTTCTTCGTATCTGGCAATCCTTAAATTGCTGAAACTCTATTTCGTATAATTTCTGTGAAGTTGACGGTAATAGAGCCTCAACTGCTTCTTTTGCTTCATTTAATATATGATTTGGAACCGATATATTAATGTTCTCAACGTTCATAGTAAACTTCATTAATTTGAAACTAGCAGCAATAAAAACAAAATTAGTATTCATACATAGCCTACTATATTTTATAACTACAGAGTGATTTATGTAGAACTGACACATTTCTTTCTTTAATTATTCCGTTTGAAATTCATTCAATGACACAATTTTAGCACAAATTAAGCAGAATGTTTTGGAATTTCGATTCCTTGTCACTAGATGTTTGTTTTATTTCTAATTGCATTGTTGGCAGCTGTTTCGACATTTTGTTCTTGTGACAAACGTGAAAATACAGTACGATGTAGAGCTGTGTCAAGGATATTTTCAGCAACATGCCATACATAGAATGAATCTATGAACCTAATTGCAAGTTTCTTTGACAATCGGATAATTTCCAGGAACCTGTGGCCACCGAGATCTCCGGATTTGACATCGCCGGACTTCTTTCTATGGGGTTACTTAAAAGACAGGGTTTATGCCACACGTCTCCAGACATTGGACGATCTGAAGTACAACATCACAAAGGAAATTCAAGCTATTGACAACAGAGTCCTCCAAGTCGCCCTCCTTTTTTTTTTTTTTTTTTTTTTTTTTAAACAGTAACGGAGTCTGATCAGGACTCCGGTACTGTATCCCTATTTACATTTCCCCCCGTAGGTTTTACTGATTACTGGTTTACTGGTTTTACTGTTTCTTTTACAAACATATACACATTGCACAAACATATAACATCCATGCCCAAGGCGGGACTCGAACCCACGATCCCCTGGCCATTAAGCACCAAAGCGAGACGCTTTAGCGAGCGTGGCCATGGGGACCGGCTTCCTTGGTGTAATGGTTACCATGCTGACTTCATTACCCAAGGTCGCGGATTCAAACCCGGCGGAGGACGATGGATTTTTTCGGGCGTAAAAATCCTTAGCATGGCTTCCTTCGGAAGGGAAGTAAAGCCGTCAGTCCCGTGTCCTAGATTTACGGCACGTAAAATAACCTTAAGCCTGATAGAGAGGCCTCTGAGCAAAATTAAGCGATCTTTCACGCCCAATATAGAATGGGGCGTTGAGAACCATAGCAGTTAAAGAGCGTCCATAAATAACACACCATTTTTTTTTTGAGTCCTCCAACGAGTGGCCAGTACGACGTGTTGAGTTTGCCTTATGCAGGATGGAGTACATTTTCAACATTTGCTATAGAGGTAAATAAACTCCCAATATTCCTCTACAATTTAGGTATAATACGTTGTCGCTAGCATAACACGTTTTGAAACAATTAATGAAAGAAATGTCAGCTCTATATAAATCACCCTGTATAAGAATACCGCAATTCAATACTCTATTTGTTATCTAATCTATTACTATCTGTTGTAAAATCATTAAGTTCATATTTGTCATATATTAATTTATCGTATCTGTAGGATAAAATAATGTATTATCCACTCGTAGAACTTAAAACGCTCCCCTGCGGGTTCCGTTTTAAGTTGTTACTCACGGATAAACTCTCTGTTTATCCACTTGTATAATAAATAACTATTATATAGAACAGCTAAGGAAAGTTATGTGAATGGAACACATGAGAGTTTTAGAAAGATGAGATACGTGTTTGCTGAAAGCCGAGGGCAGTAAGACTGTTTTCATACACCCCACTGTGGGAAGCGTCAGAAGAAGTGCGGGGGAGGGAGGCCCATCATATGGACAGTGTCAATACGGTGTGTTGGGTAAATAAGAGAGAGGCAGATTCAATAAGGCCTGGCTGGCGTGTCAAATGGACTCTGTGCCAGTAAATATTCAATATACGACCATCGCCTTTCAAATATATCGTCTCTAAATAATAATCATATACCGCTGTAAACTCAAATCTATTTTAGACTAGTTTTAAAATACATTAAGTTTTTATTTTATTCAAAAAAAGTCAGTACAAAGAGGAAATAATATTTTCTGTTCAAGATTTTAACGGAAATACATGTTTTGGGGTCTAAAATCGGAGTGGGGTATGGAGCGATACATCAAAACAGGTACCACACTCATTACAGAGGGGCTCGCGTGGATTACACTAGGATCATAAACATTACTGACGAGAATGGTATGATAATCTGTCCTATTTACGAGGAAGAAAAGTCCCGGACCCATCTCTTGGCAACGTGTAGAGGTACGAAGGAATGGACGGAATAGTATTTACCGCGATCTTTTACCACTGCAAATAGAGAGTTAGAAGCATGTTGTACGCTACTGGCAGGCACGGAAGACGCTAAGTAAATTTCTACTTAAGGCGAGACAGCTGAGAAGGCTGATAATAGGGAAGAGGGGGGGTGGCGATAAGAAGAGATAAATATCTGATGCGTCCAATTCACATGACTTTCTCTACATCTCTGCAACAAATTATTGTTAAAAAGCTTATGCTTCTATTTACTTCATGCTAATCGAGAAAAAATGGCAGAAATAGCCTTATTACTTGCTTCCTTTTAAGTAGAAGCGAAATAAGGGAGACCCATAGGTTAAAGTGACAGTCAAAAGCTGGTTGCTATGTGACTGAAGTTCCTTTGTTTGTATGGACAGGAGTTGACAAATTCCTGTATGAGAAAATATAAGTTTTTGAAAGGTGAAATTAAAAACAATGAATAACACAAAAACGTTCAACTCCACGAAAAAAATGTATATAACATAAATTGTGTGTTTTAACGTGCTCTACATTTTCTGTGTCATAAGCTTTTGTCTATCTCTTACCGTTTGGCAGTTAAGCAAAATTCGGCAAAATTCATCCAGAATAAAGAGGTCTTCAGAGGCTATTCCCAGAAAATTCAAGATATACATTTTATTTGGTATGTAAATAACTGTAATGTACAGGATTTTAATCAAAATCGTTAGAGCACACAATTTATGCTATATGATATTTTTTCGAAGGGTTGATCGTTTTTGAGATATTCCTTGTTTTTGGTTTCAGCTATTTAAAACTTGTACTTTTCTCAAACAGATATTTGTCAATTCGTGTCCATACAAACAAAAGAACTTCAGTCACCTAGTAACCAGCTTTTGACTTCACTTTAACCTATGATACTCCCATATTTCGCTTGTACTTTCAAGGAAGCAAGTAATAAGACTATTTCTGCTAATTTTTTCTCGATTATCTTGAAGTAAATAGAATAATAAGCTTATTAACAATAATTTGTTACACGGAAGTAGAGAAAGTCATGTGAATGGAACACATCACATTTTTTATTCTGGTTTTAATTTCGCAGTAATTAAACTTTGCTCAAACGGGAAATTGATACTCGTTCCATCTCTCTTTTATTAGACGCAAAGATAAATGAATTTCAATTGGAAGCAATTGGTGCAAATGTTTATCTCCATTAGAAAGAAGCAGATACAAGAACATTCTTTAATAAGAATATTCTGTTTGTTACAGAATAGTTAGAAGTCATTGGAATGAAACACATCCGTTTTTTCCTCTTTTATATTGAAAACGTATCTTACTGCAAAATGTCGAATTAGAGAATACATTCCTAGCTTCTCTAGTTAAATTAGTGGAAACATTTGGTACAATGAGCATAGCAAACAGAAACATTTTCATCAGTATGTTGCCATAGCAACCATGCAGTATAGAAATAACAAGTGAACTATGTGTAAACCAGGTTTTCGAAACTATTGCCACTTAATTAACTGAGATTTTGTAAACTGTACAAAGTTAATTTTAGTCTCATGTGTTTTCATGCATACCGCTAACCAATAACCTCGGATCGGCTTGCAGTGAGAAATAATCAAATACCAATATTGGCAGTGCTTGTGTAGAAAACAAGAGAAGCGAAATATTCCCTTAATAAACCTTTCTGCAGCGTAATTAAAGATTTTTTGTTTACACAACTTCCTCATACAATTAAAAATCTGATGTGTTCCATTCACATGACTTTCTCTACTTCTCTGCAACAAATTATTTTTAAAAAGCTTATGCTTCTATTTACTTCATGCTAATCGAGTAAAAATTAGAGAAATAGTCTTATTATTTGCTTTCTTGTCAGTAGAAGCGAAATAAGGTAGTACCTTAGGTTAAAGTGATACTCTAAAGTTGGTTACTAGGTGACTGAAATTCCTTTATTTGTATGGACAGTGTTGAGAAACTCCTGTATGAGAAAAGTATAAGTTTCTTAAAGCTGAAAAAAAAATAAGGAATATCTAAAAATAATCAACTACAGGAAAAAAAAAAAAAATGTATATAACATAAATTGTGTGTTTTAACGTATTCTACATTTTTTGGTATGGTTAGTTTTTATCTACCTATCACGCTTTAGCAGTTATGCAAAATTCCGTAAAATTCACTCAGAATAAGGTAGTCTTCAGAGGCTATTCCCAGAAAATTCAAAGTATACATTTTATTTCTCAGGTAAATATCTTTAACATACGACATTTTAATCATAATCGTTAGAGCCATTTTTTAGAAGATCAAAATTTTCGAAAAAAGTTCCATGTAAAGGCTAGTTGGGTGTGAGGGAATTTTCATGAAAATCTTTGTGTCGGATTTTTCGTTTTTGAGCTATGCTGCCCACAGACACAGACCCACACATGCACTTAGACACACACGCAGAGAGACAGACAGACACACACACTCGGACATTTTTCTGAAAATGCATTTTTTGGATTCAGGGAGACTCAAAGCATGTATTTCCGGTGAAATCTCGGTATCGAATTTTTGGGTGCATTACAATTACCTTCTCTTTACACTGTGTACATAGTATGTATAGAGAAAGTAAAAATAGTCAGATCTTTTAAAGGGAGTTGAAATGAAATATGCTTCTTTCCATTTTCATGTTTTAATTGCATATGCATGTATCGAATCTTCGTTCATTTTGGTATAACTGTCATAGAGGCATGCCAATTGTAAATGGTTTAAAAATATTGTTGAAAATAATCCTGCGTTGTAGATTTTACTTTCTCTACACGTACTATGTACATAGTGTATAGAGAAGGTATTGCATTCCACCCAAAAATTCGATACCGAGATTTCACCGGAAATACATGTTTGGAGTCTCCCTGAATCCAAAAAATGCATCTTCAGAAAAAGGTCCGTGTGTGTCTTGGACAGCATAGCTCAAAAACGAAAAGACCGTGGAATACCAAACTTGATATTTAAGTTTGATATCTTCCAAGGACGCGACACGAAGATTTGCAACAAAATCTCCCCACCGACAACCTTTTAAATAGAACAGTTTTGGAAACTTTAGATTTTCTCAGAAATGGCTCTAACGAATTTGATTACGGTATTGTATATTAAATATATTTCCCTGACAAATAAAATGTATATCTTGAATTTTCTGGGAATAGCCTCCTAAGACTACTTTATTTTGGATGAATTTTACGGAATTTTGCATAACTGCAAACCGTAAGAGATAGACAAATATTTGAGCTCGTTAAAACACACAATTTATTTATATACATTTTTCGTGGAGTTGGTCGTTTTTGAGATGTTTATTGTTTTTCGTTTCAGTTTTAAAAAACCTATACTTTACTCATACGGGAATTTGTCCTCTCCTGTCCATATAAACAAAAAGCATCAGTCGCACAGCAACCAGCTTTTGACTATCACTTTAACCTATGGTACTCCCTTATTTCGCTTCTACTTACAAGGAAGCAAGTAATAAGACTATTTCTGCTAATTTGTTCTCGATTAGCAGGAAGTAAATAGAAGCATAAGCTTTTTAACAATAATTTGTTGTAGAGATGTAAAGAAAGCCATGTGAATGGAACATTTCAGACTTTTTTGTATTCAGGGGGAACCAAAAAATATATATTTCCGTGAAATTCCGGTATCGAACTTTAGGATGGAATACAACACCTGCTCTATACAGTATATACATAGTAGGTATAGAGGAAGTAAAAACTATTGCTTCCGATATATTTATTGTTTCAGATTACTAAATACATACACAAAAAATCATATCTAAGTTCATAATCAGATTTTGGGGGCAAAGTTTTGAATGTTATTTTAGTTATGTACACGAGTCTATGTTCATATATTTATAAAACCCCAGGTATGAAATAATAAATCGGGGCCTAAAGGCTGTGTGTTGTTTTTACAGTAATTTCCGTTTTTCTAAGAAATGAGCTGTACAAACTTTGCCCCGAGCGATGGGGTTTAATGTCGTGGAGCGCGGGAGGGGGGAGGAATATTGGGAACGAAACGACACATCATGAAGGAGGGAAGGTCACTGATAAGAACGAGAGGAAACAGAGATAAATGGGGGAGCCGTGCGATATGAAAAACACGAGGAGGGAATTCACATCTCATATGTGGAAAAGATGAACACAAAAACGAGAAAAAAACCCACTGAAAGCATTTTTCAAATGTAGCCTTTTACTTAAGAAACAAAATAGTTCTAAAATCGTGTTGTGTTTCATTCACGTCAATTTCTGTACCTGCTCCGGAAATAAACTTCTTACAAAAGTTTATTCTTCTATCTACTTCATGCTAGTCTAGATAAACATTAGAGAAACGATCTTATTACTTAGTTCCTTATAAGTAGGAGCGAAATAAGGGAATACACTAGGCTAAACCGACGGTCAAATGTTTTAAAATGTCGTTGCTATGGAATTGTCATTGAACTTCCATTCTTTTTGCGTGGCCAGGAGTAAAACAAAAGAAAGACTGTTTGATGCCTTCTGTTTGAGAAAAGTATAATGCTACATTCACAATGAAATACAAGCGCAGACGTAACATAAGCGCAAGAGTTTGGGCTCATATTATTTAGTGGAAGCATTCACATAGAAACACGCAAGACGCAACTCAAGAGTTTGCAAACTAGAAACTTTAAACTTGCGTTGCATGCAAAGAGGAGGAATTCTGCTTCTTTTCTCTATGCATTGCCTATGAATTCAACAACAGACGATTGCACAGCAAGATGTTACAAGACCTGCTGTACACTAGATTCCAGATTCTAGTTCAGTGTTGGACTAAGGCTCTTTCCTATTGGTTACGGAGACAATATGGCTACGTGACAGGTGAACGACAGGTTTCGAGGTTTCGTCGAGGTTAGGATAGGTGTAAGTAAATGAACTGGATCGAAAAAATCGGATGTGTTCTATTCACATGACTTTCTCTACATCTCTGTAACAAATTGTTGTTAAAAAGCTTATACTTCATGCTAATTGAGAAAAAATTAGCAGAAATAGTTTTACTATTTGCAGTAAGTAGGAGCAAAATAAGGGAAACCATAGGTTAGATTAGATTAGAAAGCATTCTGTAGGTTCGTTTAGGCCAGGAAGACACTGGAAATAGAACTTGTCAAGACATATTCATGTGTACATATATGTTTATATACTAAGGAAAAAAATGTATAAAGCTCGTGCTTAACCCTTGGGTTACAAAAACAGCAGAATAGACATATAATCACACCATTTGTATTTGAGGCCTCTACTATAGTTAATGTGTTCTATAAAAGCACATAACTTCCTTTTTTTTTTTTCTTTTTTTTGCAATCACATAAAAACAAAGAGTTTCAAAATTAGTGTTCAAATGTATAAATAAATATAATTTCATTATATGTAACATTAATGTAATGTCAGATGATAATTTTCTAATTATCGAGATAATAGTTACTACTAGTAATTATATAAAATAAAACATGATTGTTACGGTATTGTCAGACAGATTTGTCACTTAAATATTCATCTACAGAGTAAAATGATTTATTGCACAGGTACTCCTTAAGAGATGCCTTAAAAGCCCTGAAATTCACATTTTCTTTGAGATTACTGGGGAGAGCATTAAATATCTTGATTGTTTCATAATATACACCTTTCTGAAAGCAACGAAGATTGGCATTGGGACGATGAATCAATCCCTTTTGTCTAGTTTTAATGTTATGAATTTCCATGTCTGTTATAAAACTATGTCGATTAACTACATAGAATTTTAAAATAGATAATATATAAACCAAGATAAGGTGAGTATGCCCAATTTTTACTTTCTCTAGCCTCGTATGTACAATGTACATAGGGATAGAGAAGTATTGCATTCCACCCAAAAATTCGATGTCGAGATTTCACCGGAAATACATGTTTTAGGACCCCCTGTATCCATAAAAAGCATTTTCAGAAAAAGGTCCGTGTGTGTGCGTGTCCGTGTGTGTGTGTGAACACGATAACTCAAAAACGAATAGTAGCTAAAATACCAAACCTGGTATTTAAGTTTAGTATCTTCCAGGGATGCGACACGAAAATTTTGAGAAAAATTCCCCCACCCCAAACTACCCTTTACATGGAACTTTTTTCGAAAATTTTGATTTTCTTAAAAATGACTCGGACGATTTCTATGCAAATATCGTATATTAAGAATATTTACCTGACAAATAAAATGTATACCTTCAATTTTCTGGGAATAGCCTCTAACGACTGCTTTATTCTTGATTAATTTTACCTAACTTTGCATAACTACTAAACCGTAAGAGATGGACAAAAACTTAACGCACAAAAACGCACGTTAAAACACATAATTCATGTTATATACATTTTTTCGTGGAGTTGGTCGTTTTTTATATATATTCCTTGTTTTTGGTTTCACCTTTAAGAAACTTATACTTTTCTCATACAGGAATTTGTCAACTCCTGTCCATACAAACAAACGAACTTCAGTCACATAGCAACCAGCTTTTGACTATCACTTTAACCTATGGTACTCCCTTATTTCGCTTCTACTTACAAGGAAGCAAGAAATAAGACTATTTCTGCTAATTTTTTCTTGATTAGCATGAAGTAAATAGAAGTATAAGTTTTTTAACAATAATTTGTTGCAGAGATGTTCAGAAAGCCAAGCTGAAAAGCTCCGTGATCCTATCTGAGGATAGTATACCTCAAAAACGAAAAGTTTGTTAAATACCAAACTTTGTATTTAAGCTCAGTATCTTCCAAGGATGCGATACGGATATTTTAAAAAGAAAATCGCTTCACCTCCAACTACCCTTTGCATGGAACATTTATCGAAAATGTTTATTTTCTTAAAAATGGCTCTAAGGATTATGATTAAAATACTGTTTATTAAAGATATTTACACCAAAAATAAAATGTGTATTTTGAATTTTATGGAAATAGCCTCTGAAGAGCTGTAGTTTTGCAGAATTTTGTATAACAGTTAAACCGTAAGAGATGGACAAAGACTTACAGGCAAAAAAAAAAAAAAATGTAGAGCTCTTTTTTTGGGTAGTGTTTAACGCCCGCTTTAACTACTAATGGCACCGCAGGCGGTGACACTGATGATACATGAATGATGATGGATCACCGGTGGAATGCGATGGCGGGGGAAACCGGAGTACCCGGAGAAAACCCGCCCCAGCGCCGCTTTGTCCACCACAAATCTCATATGCGGTCGCTTGGGATCGAACCCCGGCCGTCTAGGTGAGAGTCCGGTGGTCTAACCACTCGGCCACGGCGCGGCCCTGTAGAGCTCTTTAAAATGCATAATTTATGTCATATAAGTTTTTCTTTTAGAGTTGATCGTTTTCGAGATATTCATTATTTGTTTCAATTTTAAACTAACGCTTCTCAAACGAGACAATGCACAGCGAAGCGAACCTCAGTTGTTTCATATAGCGACCATCTTTTAAAAGATTTTGACTATCGCTTTAGCCTAATGTATTACCTTATCTCACTTCTATATACAAGGAGACAAGTAATAAGACGTATTCTACTAATGCATACCTAGATTAGCATGATCAAAGAATAATCATTTGTAAGAAAATTGTTTGTGGAACAGTGAGAGAAATGTAAAACATCAGATTTTTAAATATGTGGTCTCTTTCAGCGTTGACTGGTTTATTTACTAGCAGGAATTGAACGAGGCCAGGCAGTGAGCAACACGTTTCGAAACGGGCTGTGGAGACCACCTATTCTATCACGTCAAAGTTATACTTTGCATGCACCGAACCTCATGCCGGTTATTTCGTGACCCCGGATCGAGCATTGTCCATTACCTTTATTAATTTGTATTAACATGCTGAAAACAGTTTCCTAAACATCACATGGCATCTTTTTGTTCACAAAGAGGAGTTGGATGAGAACAACTGACGCGAGGAGAGTAGACATGGAGGAGCAATCGGAGAGGTAGATCCATGAAATTACGGGTTGAAATAAAGATAAACAGCATTGGAAATGCATTATATTTTATTTATATAAAAAATACAACAATTTTATGAATATTTACAAAAACTCATACAACATTCTCGTACATTCGAAGTTGAGATTATATAATTTTTAATAACATCATCACAACTCGAAACACTATATATAGACATTGTTGTTTATGTATTAATAGTAAATGAACAGATAACCAGATAAATACATAACCTGGCACTCCATAAGTACATATATAATTATATACATACATACATACACTCACATGGATATACAAACACACACGCATGCGCACACACATACACAGGCTAACTTATACACTGAGAATTTTGTGTTTCTTGCACAAAAGCGCTGATTTTCTTATTCAATTTAGCTCAAAAACATAACAATCTATGGAATGATTGTGGGTAATGTTGCAGTGGGCTGTACGAGAAACTGGCAACATCGCAGTAAGCCCTTGTTGCCACACTTGGCAAAATGAATGAAATATACGAAGTTTACTCGTAGTAGGTTAGCCATAAATACACGTTTTGAGGCAGTTTGAAGGAAACCTTTAGGAAAAGGCATTACGCACGATGTGTGTGTCTTTTAACAGCATAATTAAAAATACGATGTGTTACAACTAAATGATTTTTTCCACCTATTCTGTAACAAACTAATTTGAAAGGGTTTATTCTGCTACTTCATGCTAATCTGTATAAACATTGGCAGAAATTGCCTTATTACTTTTTTCGTTCTAATTAAACTGGGAATAAAGGGATAATCAAATTATTTAAGATCCGGTAACTATGTGACACATTTAAAATTACGTTCTGTTTGTTTTAATAGGATGAAAAAGAGAGACAGGGGTATTTAATATTTGTGAAAAATATAAGTATTGGAAAATATATATGAATGACAAGAAATAACCCTGAAATCGTTTATTTTCGTTTTAATGTATACGAAAATAAAGAATATTTTAGTTTTAGGTGTTGGTAACGTCCGTGACACTATTCATTTCAATTTTCATGCTTGTGACGATTGTCTTTGTTTGGCAACTAGCTTTTGTTGTGTGTGCTGTTCGTTTATTCCCTGAATTCAAACAAAGCATTTTTGGAAAATGTCCGCGCGTGTGTGTGTCTGTGGAGGCATTGCTCAAAAACGTTCAATACCAAATTTGATATTTAAGTTCAGTATCTTCCCAAGGATGCGACAAGAAAATCCCCCCTCCACAAATTACACTTTATATGGAAAACATTTTGAAAGTTTTGGTTTTCTTAAAAATGACTAACGTTTTTGATTTGGATATTTACATGATAAACATTATGTTTAATTTTCTGGGAACAGTCTCTTTTCAATGAATTTTTCTGACTTTTGCATAACTGGTTAACCATAAGCGATAGACAAAATCTTACAGCACAAAAAAAGTCTCCCTTATGTCATATACATTATTTTCGTGGAATTGACCATTTTCGTGACATTCCTTGTTAGTGGTTTCAGTTTTAAAAACCTATACTTTTCTCACACAGGAAGTTGTCAACTCCTGTCCATACAAACAAAGGAACTTCAGTCACATAGCAACCGCGTTTTAAAACATTTGACTGTCGGTTTAGCCTAGTGTATACCCTTGTTTCCCTTCTACTTATAAAGAACTAAGTAATAAGATCGTTTCTGCTAATGTTTATCTCGATTATAATGAAGTAGATAGAAGAATAAGCTTATGGACATTAATTTGTTGCACAGATGTAGAGAAAGTAATGTGAATGGGGCACATGGGAACCTTTGTCTTTGCGTGTACATATGCATATGCTAGATAAAGAAATAAATGATGGAGGGTAGAGAAAGTCACTGTTTATTAACTAGGTTGTCTGAAGAATCATATTCCACTGCAACTTTACGCTGAGTACATTTAAGATTTTTACACCAAAATGCGCGTTATAAGAAGCCTTTAACATCTGCAATTTCAATACATACCTTTATATAACCTTCACTATAATAGTGAATTTTGAATAGTAGAGGTTTACACACATAATCATAATTGCCTGCTTTTATTTGATCTATTTGTGTTTTGTTTTTCTTTGAAATTTGCAATTCTTTTTTGAGAAAATTTGTGTCAACACACCTTGATAGTTTAAGATACTAATATTTCTTCGTGGTTTTCAATTTAGTATTTTGGAATCATAATGTATTTCATTAGTAAAAATAATTTCGGAAAATATTTAAAATGAGATTAGAATGATATCAAATTTACAAAAAGGAAGAAAACATAGCATCCATAGTTCCTTAATTTTTACTTTCTCTATACGTACTATGTACATAGTGTATAGAGGA
The DNA here is from genome assembly GCA_030762935.1 of Hymenopus coronatus. Lineage (NCBI taxonomy): Eukaryota > Metazoa > Arthropoda > Insecta > Mantodea > Hymenopodidae > Hymenopus > Hymenopus coronatus. The sequence continues at coordinate 137,683,319 of CM060886.1, forward strand.
AGTATTGTATTCCACCCAAAAATTCGACACCGAGATTTCACCGGAAATACATGTTTTAGGACCCCCTGAGTCCAAAAAAAGCATTTTTACAAAAAGGTCCGTGTGTGTGTGTGTCTGTGGACAGCATAGCTCAAAAACGAGAAGACCGTTAAAGCCCAAACTTGGTATTTAAGTTTGGTATCTTCCAAGGATGCGACACGAAGATTTTCAAGAAAATTATCCCACTCCAAACTACCCTTTACATGCATAAATTTCGAAAATTTTGATTTTCTCAAAAATGGCTCTAACGATTTTGATTAAAAGATCGTATATTAAAGATATTTACCTGACAAATAAAATGTATATTTTTAATTTTCTGGGAATAGCCTCTGAATACTACTTTATTCTGGACCAATTTTACGGAATTTTGCAGAACTTCTAAACCGTAAGAGATGGGCAAAAACTTACTCCATGGCACGACAGCTCACGGGGAACCTTGGCCTACCGCCCGGCCGCTGCATCCCCCATCTCGGTCCACTATAGACGTCATGGATGGGGTGCAGTATTGGAGGGTGAGACGTGGTCAGCGCCTCGAATCTCCCCCAGCCGGTTAATGCGGTCTTCATGACCTGGAGCCGCTACTTCTCCATCAAGTAGCTCCTCAATTGGCCCCCCAGGGACCTTACGAGGCTGAGTGCACCCCGGGCCAGGTCTCCCAGCGGGGGAAAAATCCTCACGCCGGTACTGGGGATCGAACCCAGGTCTCCCGCTTGGTAAGTAGCAACGCTACCACCGCGCTAAGGAGACGACGGGCAAAAACTTACCACACAGAAAATGTAACACGATAAAACACTCAATTTATGTCATATACATTTTTTTCGTGGAACTGATCATTTTTAAGATATTCATCGTTTTTGGTTTCAACTTTGAAAAACATACTTTTTTCATACAGGAATTTGTCAACTCGTATCCATACAAACAAAGGAACTTCAGTTACATAGCAACCAGCTTTTGACTATCACTTTAGCCTATGGAACTCCCTTAATTCGCTTCTGCTTACAAGGAAGCAAGTAATAAGACTATTTCTGCTATTTTTTTCTTGATTAGTATGAAGTAAATAGAAGCATAAGCTTTTTAACTACAATTTGTTGCAGAGATGTAGAGAAAGTCATGTGAATGGAGCACATCAGATTTTTTTGAATGGAGATAATGAATAGTTTCAAATGTTTTACTTATATAGTTCAAGAAGCTAAGAAGGTGAAGATAATATGTAATAAGCAATTCAAAACCACGTGACGAAGGATCATCTCATTGGCTGGTGGGCAAATTACAACTTTTCCCGTTTAAGATGTCAGCTCACTATCGGTTCAGATATAAATAACCTTTTGTGGTTATTCTTTTGTGGAGAAATTAAAAATATCCAGTATTGTAACAGTTTAATTTATGAAATAAAATGTATTTATTCAGAATCGCCCATAAGTAACCGGACCGTCAGAGCAGAGGGTTTATGACGCTATGCTGTATATCATTTCCGGTTTCCGTTTTAACAGTCACTTTACTTCTTGCTACATTTTCACCAGGTACTCATGTAAACAGAAACACGCCATATTTTGAGCCCACATTTCTGGGATGAGTACGGCTTTTTTGGGTTAAATGTGCACCCAAAAATAAGATTTTGTGGTATTAAATGTCAATTAAGCAATACTTTTGGACTGTAAGTTTCAAACCAGTATAATGGTCAATACGCATGTGGTGTTTGGGTGTAGTTTCTCGAATAGCAGAAGCATAGACAAGGAAAGTTATATGTGTTTCAACACATAAGTTAGGGTACTTATTTAGATGGGTTTGTGGTGTTAAATGTTCAATTAAGCAGTACATTTAGAGTGCCAGTTTCAAACCAGTATAATGGTCAATACGTATGTGGTGTTTGGGTGTAGTTTCTCGAATAGCAGAAGCAAAAACAAGGAAAGCTATATGTGTTTCAACTCATAAATTAGGGTACTTATTTAGATGGTTTTGTGGTGTTAAATGTTCAATTAAGCAGTACATTTAGAGTGTAAGCTTTAAAACCAGTATAATGGCCAATACGTGTGTGGTGTTTGGTTGTAGTTTCTCGAATAGCAGAAGCATAGACAAGGAAAGATGATTTTTCGGTAGTATACTTAGTGAAATATGTTATACATTATCAACAGCAATTCTCTATTGTTCGTTACATTTTAGATTTCCTACTCGGAAATATCGTTGAGAAGCAGACAAAATGGCAACCTACTGCGGTTTATAAGAAACGTATTGCCAATTCGCCCGTTTAGCAGCTATCACGAGAAATAATGACTATCAAATTATGTGTTTATGATACCAGAACGGTGAGAACAGGGGGCGTGTCCCTTGGGCTCGGAATGCCATATTTGCAGTCCACAGAGAAAGTCATTATAATCTTTAGGGTACTCTCTGATACCTATCACCTTGTTTATTGGTGTGCATTTACATAAGTTCAAAACCTGACATAATATGCTCTCCTGTTTTATACCAAAAAATTAGAACAAAATTAAGTTATGACCTTTTCTGCGATGTTTACTACAATAATACTAATTTATCACTAATAACTTCTGACAGACCTAAAAATGTGATTGTATTAAATTTTCCTTCCACTATAGATCTCTCCCCTTCCATTGTCCTTTGTTTTTTACTTTAAAAACTTGGAAAAGCAATTAATTTGACAGATGTTGCGTATGGTGTATATGGTAGTGTGTTGAATCACAAGATGGCGGCTGGACACAAAACGTGCTTCAGAAAACGCTAGCAATTTTGCTCTGTGGTTCAGAATCATTTATAAGTAACCGAACCGTCAGAGCAGAGGATTTGTGACGCTATGCACATGTGCTGTAGTTCATTTCCGTTTAAACAGCCGATTTACTCCTTGGCATATTGTTATACCCTCGCCGCTGAATCCTTGCATTTGTCAGTTGGAAGTTAAGTTGGTACATCCGCTAAAAACAGACAAAAGACTTCACCCGTTTCAACCAATCACAAAGCAGCATTCCGGTCAGACAACGGAGACGGAACTAGATGCCGCACCGTGTCAATATCTGGATTTTGATTTTCTTAAAAATGGCTCTAACGATTTTAATTAAATTCTCTTATATTTAAGATATTTAGTTGCCAAATAAAATGTATATCTTGAATTTTCTGGGAATAGCCTCTGAAGAGTACTTTATTGTGGATGAATTTTACGGAATTTTGTCTAACTGCTAAACCGTAAGAGATGGACAAAAACTTACCACACAAAAAATGTAGAGACCATTAAAACACACAATTCATATTACATATTTTTTTCGTGTAGTTGATCCTTTTTTAGATATTCCTTGTTTTTTGTTTCAGCTTTGAAATACTTATACTTTTCTCATACAGGAATTTGTCAACTCCTTGCCATACAAACAAAGAAACTTCAGTCACGTAACAACCAGTCTTTGGCTATCACCTTAACCTATGATACTCCCTTATTTCGCTTCTGCTTACAAGGAAGCACGTAATATGACTATTTTTGCTAATTGTTTCTGGATTAGCATGAAGTAAATAGAAGCATAAGATTTTAACAATAATTTGTTGCAGAGATGTAGAGAAAGTCATGTGAATGGAACACATCAGATAATATTTGGTTACATTTCACAGATGCATCCCCTTAAGAGTGAACGCAAGCAGAAGAGGGGAGTAGCAGAACTCCGATCTTGATGGAATACAATCTGATTCAGATTAGGTATGTTTTCTGTATTTATTTTCGTATAGTGACTTTTATATTTATTTACCTATATCTTTAGTTCGGAGTACTATTGTTATCTAACAAACTATTTCTCAAAGAAGAACATGCAGAAGGAACACGGTGACAGTTCCACTTGGTTATTTCCCTTGGCGCCATGTGGTTCCGAAAGTATTCTCTGTCCAGCCTTACTTCAGCGGTAATGTAAACAAAAGCAACAGGTTGCAATGGCTAGGATTGGTTGCTCAACGTTTTACTGCTGTTCTGCCTCACAAAATAGTTCCTCTTGAATTGCCGAGTTCAGAAATATCGTGTTATACTATGCAATTTTATCTAAATATTGTAGTATGAATGATTAAGGAGCAAAGTTTATGATCATTTAATCATTATTTCTTTATAATAATAATAATAATAATAATAATAATAATAAAATCGCGTACAAATTGTACATATGTTTGAAGTTATTTTGTGCAAAAGTGGAATGCCTTGTTCCAGCATGCTTTGTGAAGGTATCCATGTGCTGCCTCGATGTCATCAAGTGTCGGAGCTTTTGGTTCCTGCCATTCCAGTTCCGGTTTACCATGGCTTCCGTTGAATAGAATTGCGGCCAGATGTCCTCCTCCCGCCTTCTTCCAGTTGGTGGTCCAGGGAAGTCCAAGTTTTTTCCTGAGTTCTTCTATTAAGAAGGCTTCTCGTGCTTGCAGGTTAGAGTGTCCCAGTGTAGCCTTCAGGAGGTGGGCTTTAACGTTCTCTAGGGTGTGGAAGTCTTTCTTGCGGAGTTTGTCCCATGTTGAGTCTAGTCCGTATGGGTACTATTTTTGTGTTTGCCATCGCGGATTTGTTAGTTCTCGTATGTCGTTTATTTCTTTTGTGGCTCTTTGGTTAGTTTGTATTCTGAGTGAGTTTGTTGTGCTCTGTAGGATTAGATTTGGTGCTTGACTGTTTGTAGAGGCTCATTCTTCCAGTAGATGTTGTCCTCCTGAGATGTCTTGCCTCCTTTTCTGAATATCATATGTTCGGTTTTCTCTTTATTTATTTGTAGTTCGTTTTTGTCAGTCCATCCCTCCAGTGCGGTTACTGCCTTCTGTAGTTCCTTTCTATCATGACATCGTCGGCATAGATGTAGATCTTAACTGTTGGTGCTTCTTCTTTGATTGCTTCTCCATTATTTCTTTATGTAACAATGCGTATCCATCATGCAGTTCGTTTCTAACGGTTGCTTCTAGTCAGCAAGTAATGGCGGAAACATATTATACCAGTGTAATGAAACGTAAGCAAGGAAAGAATTATTCCAAGTGTGTATATATATGTGTTAAGTTTGGTGAAAAATACCTTACCTTTCCATTAAATAATGTTCTTACGAGGGCTGTCCCAGAAGTACCCGATCTGATGTATTGACAGCGGTTGTTGTTTCAAACAACAATAATAGTAAAAATTACCAACCTTAGAAAGCTTAAGTTTGACAATTTAAATTGTTTAGCATTTGTTTGGCAGCCATCATTAGTGAATGCTCTCAGCGGGTTTGTAAACATGGATAAAACTGGTCATCGTTATGTGATACAACACTTTCATTTGAAAGGTCTTAGTCCAACTAATATTAAAGCTGAGTTAGATTCTACTTTGAGGGAGTCTGCTCCTTCGTTTACAACAGTGAAATATTGGGTGGTAGAGTTTAAGCGCGGCCGTACGAGCTGCCAAGACGAACAACGCAGTGGTCAACCAAATAAGGTTACCAGTCCAGAAATTGTAAAGAAAATCCACAAAATGGTATTGGATCGATTGAAAGTGCGCGAGCTAGCAGACATTGCAGGCATTTCAAAAAGTTCTGTACATCGCATACTGACTGAAAATTTGGGTATGAAATCGCGGTGTGAAAGGTTGGTGCCGCGTTTGCTCACAATGGAACAAAAACAGCGTCGTGAGGATGTTTCAGTCGAGTGTTTGACAATGTTTCGCTACAATAAAACTGAGTTTCTGCATCGATTCATAATAATGGATGAAACCTGGGTCCATCACTTCACCTTGAGACAAAAGAACAATCAAAACAGTGAATTGGAAGGGGAGAATCGGCTCAAAAGAAGGTGAAGACAGTTCCATCTGCAGACAAGGTCACAGCGTCAGTTTTCTGGGACGTGCGCGGATAATTTTCATTAATTATCTCAAAAAAGGAAAAGTAATCAATGGCGAATATTATGCGAACTTGTTACATTGTTTTATTGATGAAATCGAGCAAAAACGGCCGCATTTATCGAAAAAGAAAGTTTTGTTTCTTCAAGATAATGCACAAGCTCACACATTCATTATCGCCATGGTCAAAATCAATGAGTTAAAGTTCGAATTGCTTCATCATACACTCTATTTGGCAGATTATCTTCTGTTTCCAAACTTGCAGAAATGACTTGGTGGTAGAAGATTTGCCAACAATGAAGAGGTGGAGTCTGCAGTTGATGGCTATTTTACAGACCTCCATAGTTCTCACTATAAACAGGGTATCGACGCTATTGAACATCGTTGGGAAAAGTGCATGAGCTGAAAGGAGAATATGCAGAGAAATAAATATGTTTTTCCCCAAAATGTTTGTGCATTCTTTGATAGGTCGGGTACTTCTGGGACAGTCCTCATAGCTTAACGATAGAATTCACTGGCATTTCCGAAAGCAGCAAAAAGTGTGCAAAACTGTTAAATTAGCCGAGGTGCGACATCTTGTGCCAGCAACTTTACAAGTGACAGCCGAAAATGCAGTGAATGTGATTCACACATTGTTCGGGAAGAGCAAACAAAGTAAGATTTGGAGGAAATGGTGGACATTGTCCACTCTCTGTGAATATTCAGACAGTTCGATTGTCTTGAACAAATGACTGGCATCTTGAAGGAGTGGGCTCAACTCCATCTTCAGATCAGCTGTTCTGATATGTCACTACATTATGACAGTAACGTGTGGTGTATGCTTGCTCATATATGAATGTCAAAAACTGTTGGAGTGACGCAATACCTCAGCAAATTTTCAAAATATCTGAATTTTATAATTTTGCGGGAGAGTTTTAAATGTTGTACTGAATTTACAACGATTTGCCTACATTTTTATTGTGTTTTATTTATTATGCAGTTAATCATTATCTATGAACAGTGAAAGTAGTAGCTATTTCTTTTCCTTACAAACTTAGGTACGCGGTTTTACAATTGTACAGCAGACCAACCAGCTTAGCACCACGTGGTGTACACTCATACTCGCGGAAGAATACATTCTGATTTGTTTACATCGCCGGTGAAGTAAGAATGGACAGATAATAGTACTCTTTCCTTTGAGCAAGCGTCCGCGCCATTTTCCACCATCGCCACGAACCTAGAAGCACATCTGAAAGATGAGAATGAAGGAGAAAAACAAATCGTGGTGGAAGAGAAACCACTACAGGATTTACCGACCAGGGAAAACCACGAAGTCATACATAACTATAACAGTTTCTTCACTGAAACATTGCAGACAGCGAAGAGTGTAAACATTGGTGTGAAGTAAGTCCTATTTTAACCACTGAAGCATATTTGGTAATAGTTAACACGACAAATGAATGTACAAGTAAGTACCCTGTAATCAGCCTGGTGCCCCAACAAATGTATATAATTATGTATAGCCAGCGAGCAAAGCTGCTTCGTTTACTCTTACAGCTAAATATTAGTAATAGTAGTAGTATTATAAAACTATAGGCTGAACGCCATGAAAAACTTCTGTGTAGCCGTTTTCTTTGGAATGACTAGCTGCTCAACCAGGAATACCATCAATCTGAAACAAAAACATACAACTGTAGCAGTTATAGATTACTTAAGGTAATGCGTATGTGAAATTCCTAAATCCAACAGTTTTCAAGTAATCAGCCTGTAATTTTGTACATGCATTTACGTTGTACAGTAATTACATGCTTTAAACCTTAGTTTATGTATCATAAGTAGTTTTTGAGTTATTAATTTTTAAATTAAAAATCTGACGCCAAATTCAAATCTGCTTTATTTTATGATTCAGGGGATCTCAAAACATATATTTCTGTTGAAATCTCGATATCGAATTTTTGGGTGCAATACAATACCTTCTCTATACACTATGTACATAGTACGTGTAGAGAAAGTAATAAGTGGGAGATTTGAAATATGTTTATGCAATTAAAACATGAAAATGAAAAAAAAGGTAATGAAAATCCCATTTCTCCTTAAGATTTTATGTGCTTACTAAAGCGGGTTTGTTGGTTAGGGATGACATACTTAAGTAGGCAAGCATTAAAGGAAACAAAAGAAGATCTGCATGACCTCCTACAATATTCACAGAGAATTTATACAGAAAGATGGGCAGTGTTTTGTTTGTAAATGGGAAGAAGAAGGAATAATAGTTGCTGACACATCACCATGGAGACATGAAATCAACAATATAACTGAGAACATTTTTAATTACAGTCCTGTGCGAGTTAATTGGAACAGTAACACATTTTTCATGCTTTCTTGAGTTTAATAATAAATTCATTCCAATTTAGATATCTTAATATTTAATTTGTTCTCCTTTCTTTTTAATTTTTCTACACGTACCGTGTACATAGTGTATACAGAAGGTATAGCGTTCAACCCAAAAATTCGACAACGAGATTTCACTAGCAATACACGTTTTAGGATACCCTACATCCCAATAAAGGCATTTATAGAAAGGACCACGTGCGTTCGTGTATCTGTGAACATAATAACTCAAAAACGAAAAGTGGACCAAGAACTTCCAAGGATGCGATACGAAGATTTTCACATAAATCCCCCTCCCGCGCCTCAAACTAGCCTTTACATGGTGAAATATCAAAACTTTTGATTTTCTGATAAATGGTTCTAACAATTTTGATTAAAATACAATATATAAAAATATTTATATGAAAACTAAAATGTATATTTTACATTTTCTGGGAATAGCCTCTTAAGAAGTCTTCATTCTGGATGAATTTTCTTGAATTTTGCATTTTATAAGAGACAGACAAAACACGTACTATACAAAACATTTAGTTCAAATGTAAATGGACTTGTCTGTTTCTCACGGTTTACCAGTTATGCAAAATTCTCTGACATTCATCCAAAATAAGGTCTTTAGAGGCTATTGCAAAATTCAAAATATACATTTTATTTATCTGGATAATATATTTAATATACACCATTTTAATAACATTTGTGAGAAATATAGAAAATAGGAATTTTCAAAAATTGTCCATATGAAGGGTAGTTTGTGTGGGGGAATTTTTCTGAAAATCTTTGTGTCGCATTCTTGGAAGAAATAAACATAAATAGCAAGTTTAGCCTTTAAAGAGCTGTTCGTTTTTGAGTTTGCTATCCACAGGCACACACGGACCTTTTTACTTTCTCTAGTCCACATGTGCAAGGTACACAGTGGGTAGAGAAGGTATTGTATTACACCCAACAATTTCACACCGAGATTTCACCGGAAATATATCTTTTAGATTCCCCTGAGTCTAAAAAAAAAGCATTTTTAGAAAAAGGTCTTTGTGCGTGTCCCTGGAAGACCGTTAAATACCAAAGGATGTCTTCCAAGGATGCGACACGAAGATTTTCAAGAAATTCTCTCTACCATAAACTACGCTTTACGAGGAAACATTCTCGAAAATTTTGATTTTATACAAAGTGGCTATAAAGATTTTGATTAAAAACCCGCACATTAAAGAAATTTACATTCTAAATAAAATGTATATCTTGAATTTTCTGGGAATAGTCTCTGAAGACCTCTTTATTCTGGATGACCCTTGCCGAATTTTGTATAACTGCTAAACCGTAAGAAACAGACAAAAACTTACAACACAAAAAATGTAGATCTCGTCAAAACACACAATATATGTCATTTAGGTTTTTGTTGTGGAGGTAACCGTTTCCGAGATATTCCTTGTTATTGGTTTCAATTGTAAACTACTTACACATTTCTTAAACAGGAAGTGTCCGTTTTTGTTTTGTTCTACTCCTGACCAAGCAAAGAAACGATTTGCTATGACAATCGCATAACAATAGCTTTTAAAACATTTGACTATCACTTTAGCATAGCGCATTCCTTCAGTTGCCTTCTACTTATAAGGAACTAAGTAATAAGAACATTCTGTTAATGTTTATCTCGATTAGCATTGTGCAGAAACAAGAATAATATTTTGTACGAAGTTTGTTTGTAGAGCAGCTAGAGAAAGTCATGTGAGTGTAGCACACAAATTCTTTTCGGACTCAGAGGGGTAAGTACATACGTGGTAGAGTAAGTAAAAATCTGTGAATGGAACAAACCATTTTCACTTTCTCTACACGCACTATGTACATAGTGTATAGAGACGGTATTGTATTGCACCCAATTATTCGATACCGAGATTTCCTTGGAATTGATGTTTTAGGGTCCCCTGTAGTAAAAAAAAAACAAAAAAACAACACTTTTTGAAAAGGTCCGTGTCATGTTTTGGGTCCCCCTGTATCCAAAAAAGCACTTCTGGCAAAAAGGTCTGTGTGTGTGTGGACAGCTCAAAAACGAAGAGTGTTAAATATCAAACTTGGTATTTAAGTTTGGTATTTTCCAAGGATGCAACACGAAGATTTTCAAGAAAATCCCCCCACTCCCAGCTACCCTTCACATGGAACTTTTTTCGAAAAAATAGGCTTTCTCAAAAATGGCTGTTATGATTTTGATTAAAATATCGTACATTAAAGATATTTACTTCACAAATAATATGTATGTCTTGACATTCTGCGAATAGCCCCTGAAGATTACTTAATTCTGGGTGAATTTTACGGAATTTTGCATAACTGCTAAACCGTAAGAGGTACAAAAAGAACTTACCATACAAAAAATGTAGACCACATTAAAACACACAATTTATGTTATATACTTTATTCGTGGGGTTGATCGTTTTTTAGATATTCCTTGTTTTTGGTTTCAGCTTTGAAGAACTTGCACTTTTCTCATACAGCAATTTGGCAACTCCTGCCCAACAAATAAAGGAACCTCAGTCACATAGCAACCAGTTTTTGACGATCACTTTAACCTATGGTACTCCCTTATTCGCTTCTACTTACAAGGAAGCAAGTAATAAGACTATTTCTGCTCAGTTTATCTCGATTAGTATAAAGCAAATAGAAGCACAAGCATTTTAACAGTAATTTATTGCATAAATGTAGAGAAATTCATGTGAATGGAACATTTATGACTTTTTTCATGTAAATATTTTAATCAATGATAAGTTAACCAAAATCGTTAGAGCCATTTTTGAAAAAATAAGAAATAACGAGAGATGGAGAAAGTATTACAATATAGCAGTATGTATTTACAAGCATGTGAAGGTGACGCAGGTTGCGGTTTCCGTGTCCACTCGGCGTTGCGTGAGACAGGTTCGTGCCACATTCATAAATAAAGATGTTATACTTCACCAGGGAAATAAGTGGCAAAGCACAAATGTAAACAGATACCAACATTAAGTAATTGTGAAAATACACGAACTCGAGAAAATAGAAGGGATAAAGTTGTTAAGGGAGAAACAAAAATACAATATTTGGGAGATCCTGAAAAATCTTCCATGTAAAAGGTGGTTTTGAGTTCCTTTTCCTGAAAATGTAAGTGGCAATTTCTAAAGTAATTACCAAGTTTGGCAATTAGCCGGTTTTTCCTTTTTGAGTTATGACGTTCAAATTCACACAGATACAAACACCTTTTTTCCAAAACTAACTTATTTCATTTATTTATTTATTTATCAATTCAGAGTTCCTCAAAACATTTATTTCCTGTGAAATCACGGTATCGAATTTTTGGGTGAAATGAACAATTTTCTCTATGTACGTTTTAAAGTAAAAAATCTGTGTTCCATTCACATGACTTTCTCTACATTTCTGCGACAAATCATTGTTAAAAAGCTTATGCTTCCATTTACTTCATGCTAATCTAGAAACAATTAGCAGAAATGGTCTTATTACTTGCTTACTTGCAAGTAGTGATAGTCAAAAGCTGGTTGCTATGTGACTGATGTTCCTTTGTTTGTATGGACAGGAGTTGACAAACTCCTGTATGAGAAAAGTATGTTTTTCAAAGCTGAAACCAATAACAATGAATATCTCAAAAACGATCAACTACACGAAAAAAATGATTATGACATTAATTGTGTGTTTTATCGTGATCTACATTTTTTGTGCAGTAAGTTTTTGTCTATCTCTTACGGTTTACCAATTATGCGAAATTGAATAAAATCATACAGAATAAAGCAGTCTTCAAAGGCCATTCCAAAAAAATTCAAGATAGATATACATTTTATTTATCATGTAAATATCTTAAATATAAGAGATTTAAATCAAAATAGTGAGAGCCATTTTTGAGAAAATAAAAAATTTAAAAAAAAAAATCCATGTAAAGCGTAGCTGGGAGTGGGATGGGGGGTTCTTAAAAGTTCTTAAAAATCTTCGGGTCGCATCCTTGGAAGGTACCAAACTCAAATAGCAAGTTTGGTATTTAACGGTCTTTTCGATTTTGAGCTATGCTGTATACAGACACACACACGCACATGCGGACCTTTTTCCAATTTTTTTTTCGGATTAAGTCTGACCCAAAACATGTATTTCCGGTGAAATCTCTGTATGTTATTTTTGGGTGCAATATAAAACCCTCTCTATATACTCTGTACATAGTACGTATAGAGAAAGTAAAACTCTGATGTGTTCCATTCACACGACTTTCTCTACATCGCTGTAACAGATTATTGTTAAAAACATTTTCCTATTTATTTTATGATAATCGAAATAAACATTAGCAGAAATTATCAAAATCACTTGCTTCCTTGAAGTAGAAAGGAAATATGGTAATACTTGGATAAAGCGATAGTCAAATATTTTAAAATCCGGTTCCCATGTGGATGAAATCCGTTTCTATGTAGGGCCAGGAGTTTGCAAATTCGCGTATGGGAAAGTTTTAAATATTTTCAACTGAAACCAATAACAAGGAATATCTCAAAAACAGTCAACTCTGTGAAAAAAATATCTTACATGAATTGTGTGTTTAAATGAGATCTATATATTTTGTGCTAAGTTTTTGTCTACCTCTTGCGGCTTACAAGTTCATCCAGAACCAAGAGGTCTTCAGAAGCTATTCTCAGAAAATTCAGGAGAAACATTTCATTTGTCGAGTAAATATTTTAATATACTATATTTTAATCCAAATTGTTAGAGATATTTTTGAGAAAATCAAAATTTTCGAAAAAAGTTCCATGTAAAGGGTAGTTTGGGGTTGGAGGATTTTTCTCAAAATCTTCGTGTCGTATCCCTGGAAGATACTGACTTTTCGTTTTTGAGTTATCGTGTTTACAGATACACGGGCACACACACACACACACACACGGACCTTTTTGTGAAAATGCTTTTTTTGGATATTGGGGACCCTAAAACATATATTTCCGCTGAAATCTTGGTATCGAATTTTTCGGTGGAGTACAATACCTTCTCTATACACTATGTACATAGTGCGTATATAGAAAGTAAAAAAGTCAGTTAATATGATGGGAACCTAAGAGTGCTGGCATCTGTTGCACTACTGGCAAACTTACTCAGGGCCCGTCATGAGTGCCGCATACGAATTTCAATGCACGTAATTAATAGTTCAGATATTTGTAAACAGAAACTATGGAATGGTAGACCAAAAAATCTGATGTGCTCCATTCAAACGACTTTTTCTACATCTCTACAATAAATTATTCTTAAAAAGTTTATTCTTATATTTACTTAATGCTAAACGAGAAAAATAGCGGAAAGGGTCTTATTACATACCTCATTGTAAGTAGAACGGAAATAAGGGAGTACACTAGACTAAATCGATAGTCAAATGTTTTAAAAGCTGGTTGCTAATGATTGAGATTCCTTTGTTTGTATGGATAGGAGTTGACAAATTGCTGTATGAGAAAAGTATACAGTTTAAAATAATAACAAGAAATGTCTCAATAACGGTCAACTCCACGAAAAAAATGTATACGACATGAATTGTGTGTTTTAACGAGATCTAAATATTTGGTTAAGTAAGTTTTTGTCTATATCTTACGGTTTACCAGCTATGCAAACTTCATCCAGAATAAACAAGTCTTCAGAGGCTATTCCCTGGAAATTGAAGATATACATTTTATTTGTCATGTAAATGCCTTAAATATAAGAAATTTTAATCAAAATCGTTGGAACCATTTATGAGAAAATCAACATTTTCGATTTGTTTTCCATGTAAAGGGTAGTTAGGTATGGGGGGATTTTCTTGAAAAATCTTCGTATCGCATCCTTGGAAGATACCGAATTTAAATACCAATATTGGTATTCAAAGGTGTTGCCCACACAAACACACACACACGGAATTTTTTCTAAAAATGTGTTGTTTTTTTTTTTGTTTTTTTTTGGATTCAGGGGGTCTCAAAATATATATTTCCGCTAAAATCTTGGTATCGAACTTTGGGGTGCAATACGTCTGCATCACGGCTATAATGTATTATTATTACTTATTATTATTATTATTAATATATGATTATGGTACGTGGCAACCATACCAGAGCAGTTGGCAGTCTGAGGGCAGCCCGAGGTGTGTCAGACGTGTCTCTATTCTCGGAGAGAACTTAACCACGTACTACTGACGGGATTGTGGGGTTTGCAGGATGGCGGGTGAGTGTTGGGGTTGTGGAGTGACGGGAGGAGGCAAGTATTGCTCCTCGACGGTTGCCTATCATGGTGCAACGGCCCTGGTGCACCGCTGATGTGTGTTTATCAAAATGTTTGTTTTGAGGTTTCAATTTTGAATCCAAGCAACTCTTGAAGGATTGTAAGGAGCTTAGCTGTAGCAGCTGAGATGCTCCTTCGTTACCGGGGATGCCCGCAAGCCATGCGGGGAAGCCGGTATCGCCTGAAGCGGCGGTTTGTGGGATTGTAATCCCCAAGAGACCTAACGAGGGCGCTCCGATGGAATGGTAACCCTTCGTTGAATCTTGTTGCCCGACGCCTAATCTCGTCCTCCAGATATGGTAGACCAGATGCTTCGTGCAGGAGTCTCGTAGGAAAGCCACGAGGCACAGAAAAGATAGCCAGGAGGCATCTATTCTGTACCTGCTGAAGCAACAGCAGACTGGAGTCTGCCGCCATGTCCCAGATCTCACAGGCGTAGATTAGCAAGGGGACTATGAGAGCCCTCAAAAGGCGCAACTTAAGGGGAACCGGCATTGTGGACTTCAGCATCGGATACAAGGAGGCCGTAGCCCCGTGACCCCCCTGATGTGCTCCCCAAAAGTGATGCCCCTGTCAAGCTTCACCCCCAAGTAGGTAATGGTGTTCGTCCATTGTATCCTTCGGTTGAGGAACGTGAATGTAGGGAAGTTTGCGGGAAAGCGGCGCTTGGTGAAGAGAATATCGTGGCTTTTCTCCGGATTGATGGACAACCGCCAACACTCGCACCACTCTGGTCTCTGAATGGGGTTGAAGGCTCTGCGTGGGTGTTTGTACAGAATAACAGCTAATCATCAGCATACTGGGCTATGTTAACTTGCTGCACTGTTGGTAGGTCGGCCATGTAGACGCTGAAGAGCGCGGGGGATAGTACAGAGCCTTCGGGGACTCCGCCTCTTATTGGCCTATGTGTTAATTTGTGAAAGAGTAGTATATAAAACTATTAACAATATAGGTACCTATTAAGTAGCGCAGCCAATCTCAGCAGTAGATGAAATTGTAGGTAAACGTTAGCAGCACTAGCGACATCCAGCGGTGGTTGTAGGAACTGAGCTCCACACCACTATCTGCAACAAAGGGCGCATGCTTAAACTGCTGTTTGACGATTCCAAAATATTTTATTGTAAGTGAGAAATCTTAGACGTTAAATTTGATAAGTAGAGATACACCAGTTCACTAAAATCATGAAACATCAACTATTTGAGATATTAACAGAATGTAGATGCATGTCTTATAACTTCACTCATATACAATAAGTTTCTATTGTAAGGAAGTCAAAATTATACAAAGTCACTTAGAGGTACTTTTTACCATAAGTAATGTAACGAGAGATCCAACTTTTATCTAGAGAAGAGTTGTATTTAATAAGACTATCTTGTGAGTAAAACAGCAATGATTAGCCTATATAGACTGCAACTTGATGTCCATAGCGTAAATCATGCTTACAGAATACATTGAACTGATTCCACACACTCTCTGTTGTTTTACTTTCTCTACACGTACTATATACATAGTGTACAGAGAAGGTATTGTAATGCACCCAAAAATTCGATATCGAGATTTCACCGGAAATGTATGTTTTAGGGTCCCCTGTATCCAAAAAAAGTATTTTCAGTAAAAGGTCCGTGTGTGTGTGTCTGTGAACACCATAACTCAAAAACGAAAACTCGGTAAAATACCACACTTGGTATTTAAGTTTAGTATCTTCCAGGGATGCGACACGAAGAATTTGAGAAAAATCCCCCCACCCCAAACTACCCTTTACATGGAAAAAATTTCGAAAATGTTGATTTTCTAAAAAATGGCTCTAACGATTTTGATTAAAATATCGTATACTAAAGATATTTACCTCACAATTAAAATGTATATTTTTAATTTTCTGGGAATACCCTCTGAAGACTACTTTATTCTGGGTCAATTTTACGGAATTTAGCATAACTGCTAAACCGTAAGAGATGGACAAAAACTTACCACACAACAAATGTAGAGCACGTTAATACACACAATTTATGTTATATACATTTTTTTCGTGAAGTTGATTGTTTTTGAGATATTCATTGTTATTGGTTTCAGCTATGAAAAACTTATACTTTTCTCATTCAGGACTTTGTGAACTTGTGACCATATAAACAAAGGAACTTCAGTCACATAGCAACCAGCTTTTGACTACCCTTATTTCGCTTCTGCTTACAAGGAACCAAGTAATAAGATTATTTCTGATTTTTTCTCGATTGGACGAAGCAAATAGAATAATTTGTTGCAGAGATGTAGAGAAAGTCATGTGAATGGAACACATCAGGTTTTTTAGTATTCTGTTGCTTTGAGTTTTCCCCAAAAGATTTTGGAACTTCTGCCATTATATACGGGAATATCACTGCACACTGATACTATTATTATGAGAAGAACATTAGTTAAATGCACTTGGGTGCGATAAATTTAGAAAAATAATTGCACAGTGGGTATGATAAGAAAACGATTAAAATGCAGAGATGATGAATTCCGATTGGTTGGAATTTTACGCACCAATGTACTGTATTGGCTACTTCCTTGGATCACGAGTCATTCTTAAAAAAATAATTTGGCTATCTTCAATATTTTATGAGACAATAAAATTATCGAAAATATATCATTGATAGAAAAATCGGTTCAGAGTATAAATGGAGAAAACAAACTTGCATATATTTGAGAAGAAAGAAATCACATGACCTTGAGCACACAGAAGCTGTTAACAGTCATACAAATTTGTAGAGGAAACTTCCCCCAAAATATGTCTTCCAAGAATGTGTAATAGTTCGGATGTTTTTGTGTAATTTCAGAAGTAGAAAATGGCAATTGCAGTAACAGAAAATATATTTAAAATACCAGTACAAATGGTTTATATATCTATCACTTTAGGGCTGGTTAACATTAAAATACACACAAGGACATATATACATATAATAAAACTATAACCAATAGTTTTCGATTTAGGATAAATAACTATGGTAACGTGAAAATATTTTAAAACGTTTGTTCTTTGTTACCTTTTCAAATTATTATTTTTTTTCTCGCAGTCGGATTACCCTTCCCATATTTATGACTGGCACCCCCAGAGGACTTACACGCGGATGTCTAGAAGTCAGAAGCCTGTCAGGGAGCCGACCTCACTACAACGGAGAACCTGGAACGAGTGGTCGGCCCGTAGTCAGGCATGAGTGTGGGAAAGTGGATGATATGAAATGCAAGTAAAATGGATAATAGGAAAGGTGATGTTGGAGCAATGGCTGGAATGAGTGGCGGGGGAAATCGGAGGACCCGGAGAAAACCCGCCCAGACGCCGCTTCGTCCACCACGAATCTCACATGCGGGCGCTTGGGATCGAACCCGGGCCGCCTAGATGGGGGGGGGGCGAGCAGTCTAACCAGTCAGCCACAGCGCCGCCGGGAAAATTATTACAAAATTTAAATAGATAAGATAGAATAAATATATTTGATATATAAATTAGAAAGATTAGATAAATCGATTAGATGGTTAGATAGAACATATAGATAGATCGAATAGATACGTAGATAAATCGATGGATGCGTGGATTTAATGGATATATTGAATTGAATTGGATATATTAGATGGATAGAATACCTATTTTACAGCAACAGCTTTAGCATTCCAGTTTTGTATATATATATATATATATATATATATATATATATATATATATATATATATATACACACACACACACAAAATAAAAGCTCGTTCCAAGATATTAGCTAAGTATAAGCCGGCCAAGGCGAGTGCAGTCCTGCAGAGGGAGCGGAGTACAGGTGAACTAACGTGATGAGACAATAAGACTTCACACATGAAATGTTGTAAGTCTGGTTTACTTCACTAGCACGCGGATGTCTAGAATGTCTATTCGGTGACTGATGGAACGCAAAGCGTGTTATTTATAATGTCTTTAAGACTTGTGACGAAGAGAAGAAAGAAGCTCAGAAAATATCTATTTCAAATGCTACTGAACTTTTCGTCTCTACCGGTTAGAATAAAACAACGATATACAAGATCAGAAAGGAGGGCCGGCTTGAAGAAGGTGTCGTTTTGGACGACATGGAGGAGTGTTTCATTAGAAGAAAATATCAGGAGTTTTACGAGGTTAAAAAGAAATTCCTACGCTGCGAAAATTATTGAAGGTTTGAAAGATGGAGATTAGTTTCCTTGGATGTAAAGAACACTTAAGAAAATATTGAAATTTAAGAAGAGTAAAGATAACGGAGTGTACTGAGAGAACCCGCTGACGTAGTGTCTCTAAGAGCATAATTTCTAAGAATTCTATTGGGTCAATAACAGAAAATGACTGGAAAAACTCGGTTCAGAATGTGAAACATATTCAAGAAACATGTTGAAATACAGATGCACTAATAGAAGAAAACATGGGAAGGATAATAATCAATGCAGGATTTGACAGCAATGCTGAATCAGGAGAATAAACGGTCACCGAATCGGAGCCCGACACGGCAAGGGAGGGAGATATCACGGAATAATGCGAGAGAGTGAAACAGATGTACACACTTACTGTATTGTAATGGATTTCAGAATATATTTGATTGCTAATAATATGAATATAAAACACGATTTTAACACACACACACAAGGGAAGTGCCATCATGAACTGTCGCTCGCGTTTTCCCAACTGAACTGTACAGACGAGCGGGGAAGCCATTACATGTACAAGTGGTGCTCCCCGGTACAGGACTCTACTCGCCTTGGCTGACTTTAAAGTACACTTAACTGTAACTACGAGGGTCGGCAGATAAGTCCCGAGCCTCACACAGATATGGCGCCACTAGGCCAGTTAGACGGTAGCATCTAGACTAGCTTGTATCCATAGTTACAGGTCAATAGCTTGCTTAGTTTTCGAATGACAGCATTTTAAACAAGACAACTTTAGAGTTTTCACAAAAAATGGAGGATTTGGAAAAATCGAGCAGTGATTAAATACTTCCGTTTGAAAGGCTTAACGCCTAAAGAAATCAAGGAGGAAATGGACAGTACATTGAAAGATTCTGCCTCTTCATATTCAATGATTAAAAGGTGGGTTGCAGAGTTTAAAATGGGACGTACGAGCACTAGTGATGAGCCTCGCTCTGGACGCCCTGTAGAAGTGTCAACTCCAGAGATCATTAAAAAAGTTCATCGTTTAGTACTGGAAGACCGCAGATTAAAGTTGTTTGAGATAGCAGAGGCTGTAAAACATATCAATACAACGTGCAGATAATATTTTAAGTAATATTTTGGGCTTTCACAAGGTCTGTGCAAGATGGGTGCCGCGTTTGCTGACACCTGATCAAAAGTTGCAAAGAAAAACTGTTTCTGTTAAGATTGTGGAGCTCCACCGTAAAAATCCCAGTGAATTTTTGAGACGGCGTATTACCATGGATGAAACTTGGATATATCACTACTCTCCAGAAAGTAAATCACTGTCAAAACAGTGGATTACGCCAGGTGAATCAACTCAAAAAAGGCAAAGTCAATTTTGTCAGCTAACAAGGTAATGGCGAATGTTTTCTGGGATGCACAGGGAATTATTTTTATTGATTATTTGGAAAAGGGTAAAAGTATCACTGGTGACTACTACTCAAGCTTACTGCAACGTTTGAGTGATGAGGTGAAAAGAAAAATATCCCATTTGGCCCAAAAAAAAAAAAAATTGTTTCATCACGACAATGCTCCGGCCAATCGTTCTGTCATTGCAATGGGAAGTGTGCGAATTAGAGTTGGAATTGCTTGAACAGCCACCCTAGTCGCCAGATCTAGCACCCAGTGACTGTTCCAAAACCTCAAAACATGTCTCGGAGGACGAAGATTTGACAGCAACGAGGAGGTCATTGATGCGGTAAACAGCTATTTTGAGGACCTTGATAAATCGCACTACAGAGATGGTTTAATTAAATTAGAACACCAATATGACAAATGTATTACCCTTTCTGGAGATTATGTTCAGAAATAAAAAAATAATAATAATAATAATAATAATTACATGATGTTTTCATTAAGAGTCTCTGGACTTATTAGCCGACCGTCGTATAATGTTGCTCGGCGGACTCGGGTTATTTCGTATCAAGTCGTCATTATTCGTACTTAGCATTAAAAGAATTCAGTCTATCATGATCTTAGCTACCGTCTTAGAGCAGTTTTCACAATGCTGAGCCGACTCACATAAAGCGATGCAGAACTAAACAAAACAGCTGATGTGTTACACTCACATGACTTTCACTAGCTGCTCTACAAACCTCCTACAAAAGATTCTTCTTTGTACACAACGCTAATCAAGATAAATATTAGCAGAATGTTATTACTTAGTTCCTAATAAGTAGAAGAGAATAAGGGAATGCGCTATGCTAAAGTGATTGTCAAATGTTTTAAAAGCTATCGTTATGCGATTGTCATTGCAAATCACTTCTTTGCTTGGCCAGGAGTAGAACAAAAGAAAAGCGGACACTTCCTGTCTGAGAAAAGTTTAAGTACGTCACAATTGAAACCAATAACAAGGAATATCTCAGAAACGATTACCTCCACAACAAAAACGTAAAGGACATAAATTGTGTGTTTTGTCGTGATGTACCTTTTTTGTGCAGTGAGTTTTTTTCTATCTCTTGCAGTTAAGCAAAATTCATCCAGAATAACGAGGTCTTCAAAGGCTATTCCCAAAAAATTCGAGATATACATTTTATTTCGGACATAAATAGCTTTAATATACGGGATTTTAATCAACATCGTTAGAGCCATTTTTAAGAAAATCAAAATTTTCGAAATTTGCTCCATGTAAAGGGTAGTTTTTAGTTGGGGGATTTTTTTGAAAATCTTCGTGTCGCATCCTTGGAAGATACTAAACCTAAATACCAAGTTTGGTATTTAACGGTCTTTTTGTTTTGGGGCTATGCTGTCAACAGGCACACATACGGACCTTTTTTTAAAAATGCCTTTTTTGGAATCAGTGGACCCCAAAACATATATTTCTGGTGAAATCTCAGTATTGAATTTTTGGGTGCATTACATTGTACATATGGGGCTAGAGAAAGTAAAAACATCAAATTTAATAAAAATAAATTCAAAACCAATATAAATAAATATTTAACATACGTGAAGAAAAACGAATAGAAACATAATCAGTGATATTGAGGATTTTATTTCCTGTGGAATCACTTCAACAGGAAAACAAGATGAGATTACTGTAATTTGGTCATTAAAATTATTATAAAACAACCCAAGATGGCAGTGAAACTGCCTTTTGGTTGAAGGGGAAAAATGTGAAAACCTGAAAAATGCAGTACGAATTATATATAAAAGTAGAACATTTGCAAATAGTAGAAACAAAACTTAAAACTATGTGAAATTTGAACAACAATTGTAAAAGTTAAAAAGCAATATTTTAATAATAAAATAATATGAATTTTAAATTATAAGGAAATATATCGGTTTTCCCACTTGGCGCAGTTTAATTACCAATTAACTGAAACTCTAAATGGACAGGCCTAAGCTTATTAACAGGCACTCCCTGCTTTAAACCTTATTTTCTCCGAAACATTTTTCCAACATTTTTCCTTACTCAAATACAATTTGTACTAATTTGTTTAAAAACATTTATATCGGCTCTGTATAGTACATTAAAGAAAATTGTTATGTAGTTTTTGGAAATAATACTTCAATTTATAGAAATATATTATTAAATTTTTAAAAATCAACAGTTTTGAAGAGTAAGAAAAGTAACATTTTTTATAAAATAATTCGAGTTAAAACAAACGTAGTTGATGTACCTATTTGTAAATTTTGTTCGCTGTAAAGGTTGAATGTGAATGGGAATATTTTAAAAAGTGCATAATGCTGCTCATTTTTATTAGAACAATGAGTTTATAAAATAAGAAAGTATGATTTATGATATCATTGAATATAATAATTGGGATAGATAGGTAGATAGAAAATATAGCTAGATAGGCAGATAGATAGATTAGAAAAATCGATTGGATAGTGAATATAGATGGATTACATAAATCGATTAGAGGATATAGATAGATATATAAGATAGATTAGATAAATTCATAAGATATATTAGATAAATTGATAAGATTGATTAGATAAGCCGATTAGATAGATTATAAATATTGATTATATAGAGAATATATATGTATATAAGATAGATAAGTCGATTAGATAAATCGATAAGATGGAGAATATAGATAGATTAGATAATCAATTAGATATATAGAGTATATAGATAGCTCGATTAGATAGGAAAATAGAGAGGTGTTCTTACTGGTGTAAAATTATTGCACAAACACTTACTGCATGGGCGGCTGACCGTGCGTGCATAATTCAGGTACAAGTTAAAGGTGACAATAAGAAACAAAAGAGAAAATGAAGAGAAAAACATAGGTATAAATTGATTTTAACTAGCTGAGCAAATTTGATCTAGCATTGCGCACTTTAGCGCTTGTAATGTTACCTGTTCTTCTGGTCAGCCGGTAGATCCCAACATGCCAACCTCCTTCTAATGGGACTTAATCAATTTCCTTTTAGTTTAATTGTTCGCTGGTTGTTCACATTCCGCCAAAATATGCGGGTACCTAATGTTCATCCAAACCACAGGAAGGGCAGATTGTCCCACCAGATTTGTCTGTCATTTCAATAAGTTACAGAGTATGGATTTTCGCAATTTCGCAAATGCACCAGCAACCAAATTGGTTGTTATAACCTAGTAACCAAACTAGTGAAGGGCAGTACAAATAGTTGTTAGCTGTAAAGAAAATGAGAAAGCAAAGGGAAATGGGACGGGTTTCAGAGAGCAACAAGGGACGGGAACACGCAGTTAAGGCATTGAATTCTCGGCTACCAAATGCGGTAGTAGTAGTAGTGTGTAGCCATTGGTTTATTGTACGAAAGACCTCAGGAGGAAGGCTGAGTGCAATTCAAAGCGCGGCCGAAACCAGACTGTGGGGTAAGAGTCACCGTGAATGGTCCCTAACATACTCAATTCAATTGTACATCCCGACACGAAACGCCTGCTCGGTAGTAGTAGTAGTTTTTTTTTAAACGGACAATATTACATCAATTACGATACACAGTCGTAAATGTGGGGTGACCGTAAATGCTCTTAAAATACTTGCATTGAAGATATTATTGCATACTCTAATTTTATATTCACAACACCGGTAATACACACACACACACACGCGCGTGCTAAAACAACAAAATGTCCGGCTGGGTAGTGTGCTAGTAGCGTGTCTGTTCAAAAGGTCGTGAGTTCGAAGCTCGCTTAGGGTGACTTACCCGGATGAGGTTTTTTTCGGGGTTTTCCCTTATCCTGAGAAGACGAATGTCGAGTAGCTTTAAGCTCCATGGACCCCGAGATCTTTTGAGCATCATTTCACCAATTCCATTCATCGTCCGATATGACCAAGCAGGTTAAGGTTAAGCTTAAAAAAAGAACAACAACAAAACAAATGACCCGCAAAAGACACAACACTGATATCACATATCTACACACCCCACTGATTCAAGCTTATGAATAATGCATGTCAATACAATATTTATACAAACTTCCAGTAAGTATGTATCCAGGCTTGGCCAGCTTTGTCCGTTTAGAATCAAGTCCCAGCATGCTGTCCTTCGTCTGTTTCAAGCTTAACCCTTAGTTGCCTGCATTAGTATACTACACATGACGTTTTTCATTTAATTCGAGTTTAAAACTGGAGCTCTAGTAAGAATATAGGGGAATAAACCTATAACATTATTATATAAAATAATAGAGAAAGTAGACATGAAAATAAATGTAGATCCTCCATGAATTTTTTCTTCCCAATTAGAAGTTTAAATTCTTCTAAGCCAGTTTTCATAACGCTACCAAATGCACTACCAAAAAAGTTGTTCAAATGGCCATGAGTGTTAGGCGATAGGTAATAGACTAGCCATCCATTCAAAGCCAAATGTTGCAAGTTCAAATCCCAGAGATTGTGGTAAAAGACGGGGAGAGCCCAAGTAAAATAATCGGTGTGAATCTTGGATGCTAATGGGGTTACATTTGATCGTAGTTATGTGGGTTTTACTCTTTTATTTATTTAAAAAATACTGCAATTTTGGGAAAAAATTAATATATTTTTACAATATAAAACAGTCTTAATTACTTGTTGTTTATGGATGAAGGTTAGTATAACATGAAATTAATCCCAGAGTACAACTCTATCTGTATAGTTACGCTTAAAACAAGCGGAACTTATAGGTACCGACAGGCAACAAAGGGTAAAAATACAATACAGTGGCTGTCCCAGAAGTACCCGACATGACGTATAGACAGCGGTTGTTGTTTCAAACAATAATGGTAAAACTTACAAACCTTAGAAAGCTTAAGTTTGACAATTTTACATTGTTGAGCATTTGTTTGGCAGCCATCATTAGTGAACGCTCTCAGCGAATTTGTAAACATGGATAAAACTGGTCATCGTTATGTGCTACAATACTTTCATTTGAAAGGTCTTAGTCCAACTAATATTAAAGCTGAGATAGATTCTACTTTGAGGGAGTTTGCTCCTTCGTTTACATCAGTGAAATATTGAGTGGCAAGAGTTTAAGCGTGGCCGTACGAGCTGCCAAGACGAACATCGCAGTGGTCGACCAAAAGGAGGTTACCAGACCAGAAATTGTAAAGAAAATCCACAAAATGGTATTGGATCGACTGAAAGTGCGCGAGCTAGCAGACATTGCAGGCATTTCAAAACGTTCTGTACATCGCATACAGACTGAAAATTTGGATACGAGAAAGTGGTGTGCAAGGTGGGTGCCGCGTTTGCTTACAATAGAACAAAAACAATGTCATGAGGATGTTTCAGTCGAGTGTTTGACAATGTTTCGCTACAATAAAGCTGAGTTTCTGCATCTATTCATAATAATGGATGAAACCTGCGTCCATCACTTCACACCAGAGAGAAAGGAACAATCAAAACAGTGAATTGGAAGGGGAGAATCGGCTCCAAAGAAGACGAAAACAGTTCCATCTGCAGGCAAGGTAATAGTGTCAGTTTTTGGGACCCACGCGGAATAATTTTCATTGATTATCTCAAAAAAGGTAAAGTAATAAAAAACGAATGTTATGCTAACTTGTTACACTGCTTGAGTGATGAAATCGAGCAAAAATGGCCATATTTAGCGAAACAGAAATGTTTGTTTCTTCTAGACAATGCACTAGTTCACTCGTCCATTATCGCCATGGCCAAAATCAACGAGTTAAAGTTCGAATTTGCTAATTCATGTACCCTACTCGCCATATTTAGCCCTCTCTGATTATTTTCTGTTTCCAAACTTGAAGGAATGGCTTGGTGGTAGAAGATTTTACAACAATGAAGAGGTGGAGTCTGCAGTTGATGGCTATTTTGCAGACCTCGATAGTTCTCACTACGAACAGGGTATCGAAGCTATCGCTGGGAAAAGTTTATTGAGCTGAAAGGAGACTATGTAGAGTGCTTTCTGTTTAGGTCGGGTACTTCTGAGTCTGCCCTCGTACTTCTAGTAATACTTTTTTCCTAACATCCTCCATCTGCACGCAATCTGCCAAAATCTGCTGCCAGGCTTCCTGATCTCCGCATAGAGGGCAAATCCTCCGACCAGCATCAACTACCTTACGAGTTATCCACCCTCCGAACTTAAGCCAAGTTATTCGCAACCGCTGTTTCCTACCCAATTCTGAAATAAGCGTTCTGACATATGGCTGTATTACATCTACTTCACTGCGCTGTTTCTAACCGATTTTGCTTTCTCTCCGTGTGCGGACTAATCAGTTCCACAAGGGTTGGGAGATCACAACTTTCACCGTTATTGTGCTGTGGTAATTCAGCACCAAGAATCTTCATGTAGTTGTTGTAGTATACCTTGAATTTAATAGACTATCAGCGTCCCGATCCGACGGCCACATGTTCATTAAGGCTCTGTATATTCATTAATTTATTGAATGTAGAAGGATATAAGTGCTTTTAAAGCATTTCTGTACTAAAGGTGCAATATCTGTAGAGAAAAATCTGATGTGTTCCATTCACATGCATTTCTCTACATCTCTGCAACAAATTATTGTTAAAAAGCTCATGCTAATCTAGAAAAAAATAGCAGAAATAGTCTTATTACCTGCTTCCTTGTAAGTAGAAGGGAAATAAGGGGATACCATAGGTTAAAATGATAGTCAAAAGCTGGTTGCTATATGACTGAAGTTCCTTTGTTTCTACGATCAGAGTTGGCTAATTCTTGTATGAGAAAAGTATAAGTTTTTCATAGCTGAAACCAAAAAACAATGAATATCTAAAAAACGATCAACTCCATGAAAAAATAGTATATAACATAAATTGCGTGTTTTAACGTGCTCTACATTTTTTGTGCAGTAAATTTATTTCTATCTCTTACGGTTTAGGAGCGATGCAAAATTCCGTAAATTTCATCCAGAATAAAGTAAGCTTTTGAGGCTATTCCCAAAAAATTCAGGATATACATTTCATTTATCAGGTAAATATCCTTAACATACGATATTTTAATCAAAGTCGTCACAGCCATTTTTAAGAAAATCAAAATTTTCAAAAAAAGTTCTATGTAAAGGGTAGTTTGGGGTGGGAGGATTTTTCTCAAAATCTTCATGTCGCATCCCTGGAAGATGCTAAACTTAACTACCAAGTTTGGTATTTTACCGACTTTTCGTTTTTGAGTTATCATGTTCACAGACACACGGACACACACGGACCTTTTTCTGAAAATGCTTTTTTTGGATACAGGGGACCCTAAAACATATATTTCCGGTGAAATCTCGGTATCGAATTTTTGGGGTGGAGTGCAGTATCTCCTCTATACACTATGTACATAGTAAGTGTAGAGAAAGTAAAAATATGTACGAACTTTAACGATGTTTTCTAGAATGAAATTAAAATGCAGATTACTTACCGCTTGTGGGCTGAAACATTCCTGTAACAAAGAAAGCAATATGAAATTAACTTATGCCTGAAGGTTAACAAAGCAAATACAGAAAACAATTATTTTATTACTAAAAGTTTTGTACACTTTTCAACATAATTACCGAAAAGATTGAGACATTTATCGTACCTGTGCACAAGCTTTGCAATACCCCTTCAAAAAATGTTGCCGCCAATGATTTCAAATGAGCATTGACGTTGTTTTGAATATCTTCGTACTTTACGACGTTTGCGGAGAGACATTCAAAACAAAGGAAGAGGAATGCTGACTTCAGGAATTGTGTTGATCCATGTCAACGCTTGTCCACACACTACTGGCACAACCCATCGGCTCCTTGAACAATTTCAATGGGACATTTTCGATCATCCGCCGTACAGTCCGGACCTGGCACCCAGCGACTTTTACCTTCTCCCTGAACTGAAGACGTGGCTAGGAGGGCAGCACATTCGAACCAACGAAGATCTTCAAAACAACGTCAATGTTCATTTGAAATCATTGGTGTCAACATTTTTTGAAGCGGGTATTGCAAAGCTTGTGCACAGGTACGATAAATGTCTTAATATTTTCGGTGATTATGTTGAAAACTAACCATAAGTGTACAAAACTTTTAGTAATAATATATATATATATATATATATATATATATATATATATATATTTTTTTTTTTTTTGTTGTTGTTTCATTTGCATAGCCCCCTTTAACATTAAGGGTCATATTGGGGGCTTTCACTTATGAAACTGTAGGTTCAGAACATTGGGTTAAACTTTATTTTACTGCGCACGTTCACTCCCACATTCATACTTCCAGACTGTATGGGGGATAGGGAATAATTCTGGTTAAAGAAAAATTCCCCGCCCCAGCCGGGAATCGAACCCGGGACCTTCGGGTGAGAATAAAATAAGTGATTTCTATGAACTTGTCTTTTATTTATTTGCTATCGGAATTTGAGAAATACGGCCCTTGTAGTTAACCTATTTTATGCTGATCAAGATAAACATTAGCAGAAATGGTCTTACTGGTTAGTTCCTTGTAAGCAGAAGAGAAATATTAGAACATAATAGGCTAAAGTGATTGTCAAATGTTTTAAAAGCTTTCGTTAAGCGATTGTTATTGCAAATCACTTCTTTGCTTGGCCAGGAGTAGAACAAAAGAAAAACAGACAGTTCCTGTCAGAGAAAAGTTCAAATACTTCACAATTGAAACCAGTAACAAGGAATATCTCGGAAACGGTTACCTCCACAACAAAAACGTAAAGGACAAAAATCATGTGTTTTGTCGTGATGTACATTTTTCCTGCAGTGAGATTTTTTCTATCTCTTACGGTTTAGTAGTTAAGCAAAAGTCGGCAAACTTCATCCAGAATAAAGAGGTCTTCAGAGGCTATTCTCAAAAAATTCGAGATATACATTTTATTTCGGACATAATTAGCTTTAATATACGGAATTTTAATCAAAATCGTTATAGCCATTTTTAATAAAATCAAAATTTTGGAAATTTATTCTATGTAAAAGGTAGTTTGTGGTGGGGGGATTTTTTCGTGTCGCATCCTTGAAAGATACTAAACCTAAATACCCAGTTTGGTATTTAACATTCTTTTTGTTTTGGGGCTATGCTTTCCACACACACACAGAGAAAAACAGACACACAGACGGACCTTTTTTTAAAAATGCTTATTTCGGACTCAGGGTGCTCCAAAACATATATTTCCGGTGAAACCTCGGTATAGAATTTTTGGGTGCATTATAATACCTTCACTATCCCTATGTACATTGTACATATGGGGCTAGAGAAAGTAAAAAGTTGACAAGCATTTGACTTAAATTGTGCGGTTTAACGAGATCTACATTTTTAGCCTAATAAGCTTTGCCTATCCCTTATGGTTTACGAATTGTGCAAAAGGCATCCAGAATAAAGACGACTTCAAAACCTATACCCAGAAAATTCGAAATATATATTTTATCTGTCGCGTGACGCCATTTAATATACAACATTTTGAACAAAATCGTTAGAGCCATTTTGAGAATAACAAAATCTTCAATAATTTTTCCGTGTAAAGAGTAGTTCGGAGCGGGGGAATTTTTGTTTTAAAATATTTGTATCGCATCCGCGCTTTTATAGTCTATTGCGTACTGAGAACTGTAAGTTATACTTATCAGGTTGAGAATGCATATTGGGAATACGAGATAAGTAACTTACAGTTCGTGTTAGCCAATTACTTTTTCAAATACTTGAGAAAACTGTAAAATAACAATAGAAAATTAAAATTGCTGTTCAATATGTTATAGAACATTAAGAAAAAGCTGTGTTCCATTCACATGACTTTCTCTATATCTCAGACACAAACTATTGTTAAAAAGCTTATGCTTGTATTTACTTCATACTAATCGAGAAAAAAATTACTTGCTTTATTGTAAATACAAGCGAAATAAGGGAGTACCATAGGTTAAAGTGAAAGTCAAAAGCTGGTTGCTATGTGATTGAAGTTCCTTTTCTTGTATGGACAGGAATTTTTAAATTCCTGTATGACAAAAGTAAAAGTTTTTAAAGCTGAAACCAGAAACAAGGAATACCTCAAAACCGATCAACACCACGAAAAAGATGCATATAACATAAGTTGTGTGTTTTAATGTACCCTTTATTTTTGTGTGCTAAGTTTTTGTCCATCTCTTACGGTTTAGCAGTTATGCAAAATTCCTTAAAATTCATCCAGAATAAAGTAATCTTCAGAGGATATTGCCAGAAAATTCAAGATATACATTTTATTGTCTTTAATATACCATATTTTATTGGAATCGTTAGAGCCATTTTTGAGATCAAACTTTTCGAAAAATGTTCCATGTAAAGGGTAGTTTGGGTGGGGGGATTTTCTTGAAAATCTTCGTGTCGCATCCTTGAAAGACAACAAACTTAAATACCAAGTTTAGTATTTAACGATCTTTTCGTTTTTGAGCTATGCCCAAAGTCACACACATGGACATGATTTTTTTTTATTCAGGGGGGACCCAAAACATGTATTTCTGGTGAAATCTCGGTATCGAATTTTTGGGTGCATTAAAATACCTTGTCTATACATCATACAAATAGTACGTGTAGATAAAGTAATCGAATAAGGCGCTGTAACTCTGTAAATAAAGTTTTGTGTTGGTATCTTTCGTTAATGTTTAGTTATGCCAAATCGTTTGTCAGTTTCTGGATGGGCTCATATATGTGCTATATAAAAAAAATAAAACAAAAGAGAAAAATTAACTAAATACATAGATACATATTAATTATCTCTCATACATAAAAATAATAAAATAAATGTTTTTCCACACGGTTGAATAACCATGAATATACATTGGTATTTAATATTTCTTTCGAGTGTAAAAGCTGCTAGAACAATAATATTTTATACATCTATTATTATTTTATATATTTATTCCTTGATGGTCATTCATAAATGTCAATATTAGTTATGATAAGCGAGTATAAAAATGAACAATTTTCATTGTTTTAGAAAAGCTGTAGGTATTCAATTAAAATCTGTATAAAAGGTCAATTGTATTTAAAACTCCAGGGATTTTCTTTGTAATGCTATAACTGACATTTATTATTTTATATTTTAATAATTTTACTTCCTCTAAACGTACTGTACGGAGTGAGTAAAATGTATGGAACAATGCTTATAACTTTGTTGTTATAGTTTTGTAAAGCGATATTTTATAGAAAACCTGAAATATATGAACATGTTTTCATATTACTATCATTGTGAACAGGGCGTGGCTTTTTTTCTTTAATGGCAAAAATTTTGTTTTTCATTTTTACTTTCTCTACACGTATTTTGTGTATAGTGTATAGAGAAGGTAATGTAATGCATCCAAAAATTCGATATCGAGATTTCACCGGAAATACATATTTTGAGTCCCCCTGAATCCATTAAAAAAACAACACATTCTTGGAAAAAGGTCTGTGTGTTTGTGTGTGTGTGTCTGTGGACAGCATAGCTCAAACACGAAAAGACCGTTAAATACCAAACTTGGTATTTAAGTTTCGTATCTTCTAAGGATGCGACACGAAGATTTTCAAGAAAATCCCCCCACCCCCAACTACCCTTTACATGGAAAAATTTAAAAAAAAATCATTTTCCCAAAAATGGCTGTAACGATTCTGATTAAAATATCCTATATTAAAGATATTTATCTGACAAATAATACGTGTATCTTGAATGATCTGGGAATAGCCTCTGAAGACTACTTTAGTCTGGAGGAATTTAAGAAATTTTATATAACTGCTAAACCGTAAGAAATAGACAGAAACTTACCACACATAAAATGTAGAGCACATTAAAACACACAGTTTAAGTTGTAAACATTTTTTTCATGGAGTTGATCGTTTTTGAGATATTCCTTGTTTTTGGTTTCAGCTTTAAAAAACTTTCTTTTCTCATACACGACTTTGTCAACTCGTGTCTGTACAAAGAAAGGAACATCAGTCACATAGCAACCAGTTTTTGACTATCACTTTAACCTATGGTACTCCCTTATTTCTCTCCTACTTACAAAGAAGCAAGTAATAAGACTATTTCTGCTAATTTTTCTCGATTAGCATGAAGTAAATAGAAGCATTAGCTTTTTAACAATAATTTGTTGCAGAGCTGTAGAGAAAGTCATGTGAAAGGAACACATCAGATTTTTACTACTGGCAAGCAAAGAGATGGAATGTTAATTGTTTTATATAGCGACCGGGTTTTAATGGACTTGGGTATCACTTTAGCCTGTGTATTGTCTTATTTCCCATTTAGCTACAACTAAGCTAGTAATAAGATAAATTCTGCTTATGTTTATTTTAATTAGCATGACATAGATAAAATAATAATCTGTTATAAGTAAATTCGTTTGTGAGAAAGTTATTTGAAATGATCACGTCCGACTCCGTCGTGAACCAACTCTCATTGCAGCTGTTTCTCCTGGTGATGGACTTGTCACAGAAGTTAAAGATAAATGTGAAATTCTTGCTCCCCACTATGAACAGACATTCCCTCCATTATGTAATGCTACTCTCCGAGACGCTGAAGAAAGAACTCCATGCTCTGCGACATCAACCCGCTGCACCACAGAGAATCTCCCAGTGAACTTCGATATTTGATTAGATATCTTTCTCTTAAAAAATCTCCAGGACACGACCTGCTTCCTAATGTAGCATTAAAAAACCTGACAAGCTCTGGAAAACAAGTAATCCTCACTTGGGTACCGTCACATGCAAATATCGATGGAAATGAAAACGCCGATAAAGCTGCAAAGAAAGCCACTCGACATCCTGTCAGTGACCACGGAATAACTTCTACACATCAAGACGTCATTAGATACACCAAACAACTGTTTATAGAAAACTGGAAAACGACATGGTCAACATCCAACAGCAAACTGCTTGATGCCGGATCTACCAATTTCTTCGAACCCCTCCGAAAATTACAACGTCGTGAGCAAACAATAATTACCCGCCTCAGAAACTGACACATTCCTTCATCATTAATAAAGACCCAGAATCAAAATGTGAGACCTGCAACACACCACTGACTGTCCTACACATCCTGCTGTAATGTCCGAGATACGACAAACAGAGACTTCAGGCCGGCTTCAGTGACTTACCAATGCTCTACATAACCACCAGACAATCAAAAAGACAATCATATTTATAAGACAATGTAAACTTTTTGAGTTATTGTGAAGAATAAGTGTAACCTTTTGTATTTTACCAATGTGTAAAACTCTATTTTATGTACAATTTGAAAGGCCGCGACATGACCATGCTGTTAAAGCGACCCAAAAATAATTATAATATTAAAAAAAAATATAAAGCACTTGTTTACTTATCATCCATCCTGAATTTCGTCCTCCGTGGTGTAGTGGCTACCATGCTGACTTCATATACCAAAGGTCGCGGGTTCAAACCCGGCGGAGGACGATGGATTTTTCGGGCGTAAAAATCCTTAGCATGGCTTCCTTCGGAAGGGAAGTACAACCGTTGGTCCCGTGTCGTAGATTTACAGCAAGTAAGAGAACCTCAAGCCTGATAGAGAGGCCTCTGAGCAAAATTAAGCGGTCTTTCACGCCCAGTATAGACTGGACGCTGAGAACCACAGCAGTTAAAGAGCGTCCCTAAATAACACACCATTTACATTTATCCATCCTGAATGCCTGTATCCAATTCGGTTACTTTCCTGAGAATTGCAAGTTTGCTCACATCATAGTGTTCCACAAATCAAACAAGTCTAAAAGTTTTCCGGGCAGCTACCTTCCAATTAGTCTATTGCCGACGTTATCCAAAATCCTTGAAAAGGAAACACTTCGACGTCTCCTTAAACATGTGTCTCAAAACAACATAATTCCAGATTTCCAGTTCGGGTTTCGATCTAAGCACTCTGCTTCGCATCAACTGTTACGTATAACACAAGCAATGGTGAATGGATTTGAAAAGGGTTACCACACAACAGCCCTGTTCCTAGATGTAGCACAGGCCTTCGATAAAGTATGGCATCGGCTTTCCTCAATATCTGATCACTACAATTTGCACTTTTCTATCAGAACGCACCTTTGTTGTTCGTATTGGCGGTACTCAGTCATCTCGGCGCTCTGTTAAAGCAGGAGCTCCACAGAGCTCGATACTCGCTCCAATCTTGTTCAATATCTTCACCTACGATCTTCCTGACATGGCCCCGACTTCCATAGCTCTATACGCCGACGATACTGTATTATTCTACTTTTGTTTTTTGTATGGTTACCCACATTTTTTTAATTTTTTTAATCTTATTTATTTTGTTATACCTTACAATGAAAACTATGAATATATGTCATTTTGGTATCATATATTTAACTGGTTACAAACACATTCCAGTATTCTATTGCAGTTAATGAATTAAGATCAATCAAAAAGTTTTTATACATCTTGTAAGATTTTGTAAAGTAAGTATTACAGAAGAGCTTGACATGCTCTGTTTTCATATAAATTACATACTGCATTAAATTCACGTATTCATAATTTTGCAACATATAATACATTGTATTTGCTATTAATCACAATGAAAACCTTTGTCTTGAAGGCTGAGTTAAAACAAAATCTGGTCGAAGAAGAATATTTGGAGTGCACCATTTATGATGATTTAACCATAGTTTCTTCAGGGAATCCATAAAGTGGATCTTAATTTCCTGCACAACAGAACCTGTGTGTTTTCCGTTGCATTTCGGGCACTTACTAGAATCACTGAGATGAATTTGATGTAGTCTACTACGAGTGGGTAGGATATCATGTACAGCTTGAAACCACAAGGATCTGATTCTAGGTGGAAGATGTTTCAAGGAGATAATGTGAAATGAGTGTCCACAGTGTCTCATCATCCTACTCACACACAGATGGCGTGCCCACATTTTACTAACATCCGGAAGACTTTCTAAACTCTATCCACTATTTCATAAACACACAACTCTTGGTCTTGAATGCTCTCTTCTTGTTTACAAGTCTCTTGTTCGACCCATCTCTACATCTGCTTCTCAAGTCTGGGGCACTGCTAAAAACACTCACCCGCGCCGTTTACAGGTACTCCAAAACAGATTCCTGGGAACCGCTACCAATGCTGCTTAGTTTGTCAGGAACCAGCAGCTACATCAAGAATTCTGTCTCCTTCCAGTTGACAAGTTTATACGCAAGATCGCCTCTCGCTTCTTCTTACACTTGCCGGACGTTCCAGGAGCTGTGACGTACATCGCCAGGCCACAGGCCTGAAGACACGACTACCTCAGCAACTCCGATGATTCCGATCAACTTCACTTTACTCTCTCAATATCATTTTTAATCACTTTGCAGTTCTTTATCCATATTTCATAGTTAAAAGGAGCCTCTTAGGTTTTTCTTAAATACTTTTATTACTTTACTTTCTCTGAGATCTGCAAAACAAGTAATGTTGATCGATCATTAATAAAATTAAACAAAAGAAAAACATATCTTTTTCTTTTTACTTTCATTATACGTGCTATGTATATAGTGTATAGAGAAGGTATTGCACTCCACCCAAAAATTCGATACCGAAATTTCACCGGAAATATATGTTTTAGGGTCCCCTGCATCCAAAAAAGTATTTTCAGAAAAAGGTCCGTATGTGTGTCCGTGTGTCTGTGAACACGATAACTCAAAAACAAAAAGTCGGTAAAATACCAAACTTGGTATTTAAGTTTAGTTTCTTCCAGGGATGCGACACGAAGATTTTGAGAAAAATCCCCCCACTCCAAACTACCCTTTACATGGAACTTTTTTTTCGAAAATTTTGATTTTCTAAAAGTGGCTAACGATTTTGATTAAAATATCGTATATTAAAGATATTTAAATGACAAATAAAATGTATATTTTGAATTTTCTGGGAATAGTCTCGGTCAATTTTAAGGAATTTTGTATAACTGCTAAACCGTAAGAGATGGACAAATGCTTACCACACAACAAATGTAGAGCACCTTAAAACACACAATTTATGTTATCTACTTTTTTTTTTCGTGGAGTTGATTGTTTTTGAGATATCCCTTGTTCTTTTCAGCAATAAAGACATACTTTTCTCATACATGACTTTGTGAACTCGTGTCCATATAAACAAAGGAACTTCAGTCACATAGTAACCAGCTTTTGACTATCACTTTTACCTATGGTACCCCCTTATTTCGCTTCTACTAACAAGGAAGCAAGTAATAAAACTATTTCTGCTAAGCTTTGCTCCATTAGATGAAGTACAGGGTTACTACAAAAGAAATAGACAACTTCAACTGCCTGTAAAACAAAAACTATTGCAGATAGCAACCTAATTATTTTGGAGGTATGTTGAGAAACTCTCAAAGTTTTGTTTGTTACTATTGGTAACGCTGTAGTGTTTTGTTTGTTGTTGCAGAAGCTGAAATGGCGGAAAATCCTGTGGAAAAGGCATATTGCGTGTTGGAATTTGCTAGAACGCAATCAGCAACTGTTGTCCAACGACATTTTAGAACACGCTACCACAAAAATGAAATGATGCGCTCACAAAAACCAGCATCATCTTCATCATGTCGCAACATGTCGGTGCAAAAGTCACGCCGTATGACCTTATCTTCTCCACTCAGAAACTGCAACATCTGTAATCTGTAAGGCATCATGTGCAGTCGCTTCCGCAAGATTTTCCATACAGTTTGCTGTGGAATTTGTAATTGCATGCTTGCCCTAGATGTCGATTTCTGTGGGCTTCTTATGTAGGCAGAACGAACACGTTCAACGTTTTCTTCCGAAACTCTTGGTCTTCCCGAGCTCTTCCCTTTGCACAAACATCCCGTTGTCTCGTAGATTGACTGTCTAGTCGGTGGCGTTTTGTGGTAACGTGTTCTAAAATGTCGTTGGACAACAGTTGCTGATTGCGTTCTAGCAAATTCCAACACGCAATATGCCTTTTCCACAGGATTTTCCGCCTTTTCAGCTTCTGCAACAACAAACAAAACACTACAGCGTTACCAATAGTAACAAACAAAACTTTGAAAGTTTCTCAACATACCTCCAAAATAATTAGGTTGCTATCTCTAAAAGTTTTTGTTTTACAGACAGTTGAAGTTATCTATTTCTTTTGTAGTAACCCTGTAAATAGAAAAATTTGTTGCGGTGGCATAGAGAAAGTCTGTGAATGGAACACATCAGATTTTTTCTTTATTAAGGCGGTCTAAAAAGATGTATTTCCTGTGAAATTTCAGAATCCGTTTTTTGGCTGGAATATAATTCCTAATCTACCTAGTATGTACATCCTACGTACGTGCTAGATAGAAAAAGTAAAATTTGGGCGATTCATAGGACTTTTAACTTTGTATTTTCGGTGAAATCTCTGTATTGAATTTTTGGGTAGAAAACGATACTTCCCCTACTTTCTAACCGCGGTAAAGAAAGTTAATAATAAAGTTTAAGAAAACTGGCGAGGAAAAGGGAACGATGTAGAGGGGAAGGGTAGAGTCAGTGAATTCTAACACGTTAGGTTTTACATTCTCAACATTAACTATGTACTTAGTGAATAGAGATGGTATTGTATTGCACCCAAAAATTCGATACCGTAACTTCACCTGATATCCAAAAACAGATTTTTAGAAAAAGGTGTCCGTGCGTCTGTGAACACGATAACTCAAAACTGAAAAGTCAGCAAACTTAATATTTAAGTTTAGTATCTTCCAAGGAAGATTTTGACAAAAATCCCTCATCCAAAACTACTCTTTACGTGAAGATATTTTCCAAATTTTGATTTTCTCAAAAATGGCTCTAAGACATGTTAAAATATTTATATGGAAAATATAATGTATAGCTTAAATTTTCTGGGAACAGGCTCTGAAGACCTCTTAATCCGGAAGAATTTTGCTGTATTTTTCA
This sequence comes from Hymenopus coronatus, assembly GCA_030762935.1. NCBI lineage: Eukaryota > Metazoa > Arthropoda > Insecta > Mantodea > Hymenopodidae > Hymenopus > Hymenopus coronatus. The sequence goes on from CM060886.1 coordinate 137,721,142, forward strand.
TATAAACCCCAAGAGATAAACAAAAATTTACCTCACAAAATATGTAGATCTCGTTGAAACACACAATTTATGTCATATACATTTTTGTCGCGGAGTTGACCATCTTTGGGATACTTCTTATTGCTGGTTTCAGATTTAAAAGAAACAAATTTCAACCACATGGCAACCAGGTTTTAAAAGATTTAACTGTCGTTTTAGCCCGGTGTATTCCCTTGTTTTCCTTCTACTTACAAGAAAGCATTTCTGCTAATTCAATGCCATAGCAGGGATTTAAACCAAGGATCTCGCGGTTCCTAGCCGTTTGCTGTACCACTCAGCTACTATTGAACATGCCGGCATAGCATTGAATTTCTCAACTGACTCGCATGTTTCCCAGTAAACAACAAGGTGATCCCAAATTATTTTATATGACAACCCCAATGGGGACTTACAATGTTGTAGGTACTTCAAGTCCAAGGATTCATAGTATAGCCAACTATTATGGTCAATTGACAAATCCCGGCTATGGCATTGAATTTTATCAGTCTTGACTCTACCTATTCAACTCCTGTCCTACACCGGCTTGTGTGAAAAAACAATTAAACTATACTGTTTGTCTCGATTAGCATTAAGTAGAGAGAAGCATAAGATTTTTAACAATAATCTGTTACAGAGAAAAAGTCATGTGAATGAGGTACATCAGGTTTTTAGAAGAGCTGGTTGTGATATTTACGACCTCCGATAGGCTATAAATAAAAGACAAGTTCATAGAAAACAGTTATTTTATTACTAAAATGTTTGTGCATTGACGTTTTGAAGATCTTCGTACTTTACGACGTTTGCGGAGAGCCATTCAAAACAAACGAAGAGGAATGCTGACTTCAGGAATTGTGTTGATCCGTGACAACGCTCGTCCACACACACTGCTGGCACAACCCATCGGCTCCTTGAACAATTTCAATGGAACATTTTCGATCATCCGCCGTACAGTCCGGACCTGGCACCCAGCAACTTTCACCTTTTTCCTCAACTGAAGACACAGCACATTCAAACCAGCGGAGATCTTCAAAACAACGTCAATGCTCATTTGAAATCATTGGCGGCAACATTTTTTGAAGCGAGTATTGCAAAGCTTGTGCAAGGTACGATAAATGTCTCAATCTTTTCGGTGATTATGTTGAAAACTAACCATAAGTGTACAAAATGTTTAGTAATAAAATAATTGTTTTCTATGAACTTGTCTTTTATTTATAGCCTGACAGAAGTTGAAAAAAATCTGATTTGTACCATTCACATGGCTTTCTTTACATCTCTGCAACAAATTATTCTTAGATATCTTATACTTCTATTTACTTCATGCTAATCAGAAAAAATTAACAGAAACAGTCATATTAATTGCTCCCTTGTAAGTAGAAGAGAAATAAGGGAGTACCATAGATTAAAGTGATAGTCAAAAACTGGTTGTTATGTCACTGAAGTTCCTTTGTTTGAATGGACAGAGTTGACAAATCCTGTATGAGAGAAAAGTATAAGTTTTTCAAAGCAGAAACAAAAAACTAGGAATGTCTCAAAAACGATGAGGTCCACGAAAAAAATGTATATAACATAAATTGTGTGTTTTAACATGCTCTACATTTTTCGTGCAGTAAGTTTCTGTCCATCTATTACGGTTTAACAGTTATTCAAAATTCCGTAAAATTGATCCCGAATAAAGTTTTCTTCAGAGGCTATTCTGAGAAAATTCAAGATGTACATTTTATTTGTGGGGTAAATAGCTTTAATATGAGATACTTTAATTAAAATCGTTAATGCCATTTTTGAGAAAATCAATAAAAGTTTCATGTAAAGGGTAGTTGTGGGTGGGGGGATTTTTCTCAAAATCTTCGTGTCGCATCCTTGGAAGATAGTAAACTTAAATACCAAGGTTGGTATTTTACCGACTTTTCGTTTTTGAGTTATCGTGTTATCTTACACACGGACACACACACGGACCTTTTTCCAAAAATGCTTTTTTTAGATGAAATCTCGGTATCGAATTTTTGGGTGAAGTGCAATACCTTTTCTGTACATTAAGTACATAGTACGTATAGAGAAACGGTCCTCGTATTTGGAAATGTTTTTGAATCAGAGTCGTCGACCGAGTATGGTTATAACGCGCAGGTTTTGTGCACGACCTGTACCAGGCTTAATGAGAGCGTATTGCCATTCCGGAGTGTTTGTTAATATTGAATCACCGATGAGACAGAGCGGAAATTAGTTTCACCGTGTGACTGCTGCTTAATTTTAATTTATTTATGTGATACACCGCCACTTTGGTTCACGCGACTTTGTGCCCATCAATAATTTGCTGGAAGCGTCATCAACTCGCAGGAATAAAACCAACATCACACATTTGGACGTCCATTTTATGGTTAACGCAACCGTTAATTCCCTATATACACAGACGTAATGACTGCCGGAGTGAGTTTGTGTACGTGGCTCGAGGTAAACAAAGTAAGAGGTGACCTTGACCTTCCCGAAGCTAGCGTTAGCACAAGACTTCATCAATAAAGACATGAGCATATTATAAATGATACTCCATCATTCCCAAATCTGTTAAATTCAAAAGTGATTATTAGATCCAGATTTGCTGTAATATCAAATTAGATTAGATTTAGATTTGCAACGAAAAATCTGATGTGTTCCCTTCACATGCCTTTCTCTACATCTCTGCAACAAATTATTGTTAAAAAGCTTATACTTCTATTTACTTCATGGTAATCCAGAAACAATTAGTAGAAATAGTCTTATTACTTGCTAGTTGCTATGTGACTGAAGATCCTTTGTTTGTATGGACAGGAGTTGACAAATTTCTGTATGAGAAAACTAAGTTTTTTCAAAGCTGAAACCAAAAACAAGGAATATCTAAAGAAGGATCAACTCCACGAAAAATAAATATAATATAATTGTGTGTTTTAATGTGCTCTACATTTTTTGTGTGGTAAGGTTTCGTTCATCTCTTACGGTTTAGCAGTTATACACAATTCCGTAAAATGCATCCATAATAAAGTGGTCTTCAGGGGCTATTCCCAGAAAATTCAAGATATACATTTTATTTGGCAAGTAAATCTCTTAAATATAAGAGAATTTAATCAAAATCGTTAGAGCCATTTTTAAGAAAATGAAAATGTTCGAATTTTTTTCCATATAAAGGTCAGTTTGGGGTGGGGGGAATTTTCTTGAAAATCTTCGTGTCGCATCCTTGGAAAATACCAAACTTAAATACCAAGTTTGGTTTTTAACGCTCTTTTCGTTTTTGAGTTATGCTGCCCTCAGACATACAAACACACACACACATACGGACATTTTCAAAAAATGTTTTTTGGATTCAGGGGTTCTCAAAACATATATTTCCGGTGAAATCTCGGTATCGAATCTTTGGATGCATTACAATACCTTCTCTATACACTATGTACATAGTACGTGTAGATAAAGTACAAATTTGGTTCGTGTGTATTCTACCATGTAGACTCTTCTCTGGCTTGTGGTATACAAGACGCGTTCTGTACTTTGGTTTCAACTACCATTAATAAATATTGTTATTATTCTTTTTGATACATAAACACACACAGAATCAAGTTATAACACTTATTTATCACAAGAATACAACATTTTTACTCCTTCATCTTTCGTTGTTAAGCTAATTGATCTTCCTTTTTACTTTCTCTACACGTACTATGTACATAGTGTATAGAGAAGTTATTGAATCGCTCCAAACATTTAAATACCGAGATTTCACCGGAAGTACATGTTTTGGATCCCCCTGAATCCAAAAAAAGCATTTCTGGAAAAAGGTATTTCTGTGTGTGTGTGTGTGTGTGTGTGTGCACAGCATAGCTCAAACAAGGAAAGTCCGTTAAATATCAAACTTGGTATTTGAATTTGGTATCTTCCAAGGATACAACACGAAGATTTTAAAGAAAATCCCCCACCCCAAACTACCCTTTATATGAAAAAAAAAACGAAATTTTTATTTTTCAAAAATGACTCAAACGATTTTGATTAAAATATCTTTATATTTATACATGCCAATTAAATGTGTAGGGGAAACGTGCCTAAAATGACATAGGTGGGTAAAACGACACATCACTATCATTTTACATAGATACAACAGATGGAAGCTGAGTTTTGCATCGCATAGTTAGTGTCACCGTTAATCTATTCCCATTGTTGCTCGATAGCGCTTCGGTTAGTTTTTGCGCGTTCAGAGCGGAAAACGCGTTTTTGCAGTCAGGCGATTCAAGAAATAAGTCTGCAATTTTATGTAATAATGCCTATATTTATAACTTCTGGAATACATCCACAGGAAAGGATAATCTAACAAAGGTAGTTCTTACTTTTATACTAGTGTTTTATTGATATTGTTGTAATATTTGAGGTTATAATGACTAATATGAAGCAATGTGATGAAGGGTAAAATGACATATAGTATGTCATTTTGTCCTATTACGGAATTTAAGATACAATTACGTCTAGAAACACTTCTTTTTAAAAATAAATATCATTTCCATTAATTTTTTTAGATACTATGTATTGAAATAAGTATTTTAAGCCAATAAGAATAATTTTATGTAAAAACTTATGCCTGATTTTTTGCCTTTTTTTATAGAACATGGTGAACAAATAAAAATGACAATCTAATAGCCTGCGCCAACCAGAACCCACATCAGCAGCACGCGCACAAGCCTTTAATAAACTCTAGATGCAGAAATATTTCTCTTTGCTTTCAACAACTATTGAGAGACACTATATTCTGCCTATGCAGATTTCTAACGTGAATGAACCTCACTAACAATTGTGCATAAACCACCGAAGATATTCGCTGCAAGAGGAAAGAAACAAGTCGCTGCACTAACTAGTGCTGAACTTGGACTTCATGTTACAGCGGTGGCCTGTATTATTTCCTACGACATGTATTTACCTCCAACAATGATATTTCCGTGCAAGAAGTTGAACCCAACACTCCATGATGAAGCCCCGGCAGGAATCTTACACCTCTGTAATGAGAGTGGCTAGATGACTTCGGAACTATTCGGAAATGGCTACAACATTTCATATCTGTAGTTGACAAAGTTCTCATCCTGGATGGGTATAGAGGTCGTAAAAATAATATTCAAGCACTTGAGATTGGCAAAGAGTCTGCAGTTGTAATGTATGTCTTCCACCGCATTGCACACATAGACTTCAGCCTCTTCATTTATCTTCCTTTGGTTACCTGATACCTAGTACAATGAGGAAGTCAGGAAATGGTTGAACAATCCAGGTAGAACAATGTTGCTCTACCAGATTTTCATGAAGCCTGTCTGTTAGCTGCAAACCCCAAAAAATGCAGTATCAGGCTTCGATTTCTCAGGAATTTTCCCACTGAACCCAAACAAAATCGCCGATCATTTGTATAAGCCAAGAGTACAACAGATCAGCCTTCAACACCCATCACATACTTCAACCACGGTAAAGCACATCTCTCCTATTCTTCAATGCTTGAACTACTGCAAGAGATTTCTCCCAAACCCTCATCTTCTAAGCTTGAAGCTTCACGAAAGGGAGGTCAGGAACTGAGAGTAATGCCCCAATATGCAGTTGGTAAAAGAAAAAAGCTCTGGAACTACGAAAAGCAAAGAGAGGTTCTGTCAAGCGCCAACTGCTCGTGTATTCAGAACTCAGTGAAGAAGTCCATTCAGATCCAATTGATGGCATTCATAGTAAACATGATGATGAAGATGCTTCTTCAAGCATCTATTGAAGCGATTTGTTCAGCCGTTCAAAGTCTGGGGAAGTGTTGAAGTGGAGTCATGAAGATTGTGCAGGAGTGTGACAACGAACCAAGAATTTTGTATATGAACTGTGCCTATATTATTTTTTTCTATTAGCCTACTAGTTTTGATCAAAATGAACCAAGAATTTTGTGTGCAAACATCCTGTGCTCTTCTATTGCTAACTTATTGCTTTTTAATGTGAGATTTGCAGAACCTTAAATTTTAAAAGAGAGTTTCAAATTACAAGACAAGTTTTGTAATGCAATTATTTATGTTTTCCTTGATTTAAATGTGTTACTTTTTCTTAATTTCTATCCGTAATGCCTCACATTATTTTGGTTTTGCCCAATATGTGTATACTTTTTAATTACATATACTAATTCCAAGTAAAAAATATACTATGTCAATTTGCCCTCCCAGGCAGCCAAAAATGGCATACTAACCACATTTTCAAAAATGAACATTTCTGAATTTCCGTATTATCCTAGGGATTATTTTGAATATGCATAGTGTCACCCATAAACTATTGTAGTCATTCAGCAGATTTCTCTAATTTTTAATTACAGAATGTACTAAAAAATGAGGGTCCTAATAAAAGTATGTCATTTTAGGCACCTTTCCCCTATCTTGAATTTTTGGGAATAACCTCTAAAGACCACTTTTTTCGGGATGTTTTTATTTAATTTTGCAGAACTGGTAAACCGTAAGAGAGAGACAAAATCTTAACAAACAAAAATGTATAGGTCGTTAAAACACACACTTTATGTTACATACATTTTTTCGTGGAGTTAATCTTTTTTGAGATATGCCTTGCTTTTGTTTTCAGTTTTTAAAAACGTATACTTTTCTCATACAAGAATTTATCAACTCCTGGCACACAAATAAAGGAACTTCAGTGACATACCAACCAGCTATTGACTATCACTTTATCCTATAGTACTCCCTTATTTAGCTTCTACTTACAGGGAAGCAAGTAATAAGACTATTTGTGTAATTTTTTCTCAATTAGCATGAAGTAAATGGAAGCACAAGCTTTTTAACAATAATTTGTTGCAGAGATGTAGAGAAAGTCATGTGAATGGAACACATAAGATTTTTCGTTTTGTTTTATGCTGTTCACAGCCTCATACACAGACACATACACAGAGACAAATCTTTGTTCTAAAAATTCTTATTTACTTAATTATTGGGGCGTCTGAAAACATGTCTTGCGGTGAAATTTGGGTATAGAATTTTCGGATGGAATACGAGGTTTATCCAGAAAGTGACAAGACGATTTGGCATAACTAAACAATAACGAAAGTCATCAACACAAGGTTGCAGTACCTTACTCTATTTCTTAACATAATCGTCATTGCTATCAAGGTATGTATTGTCATTTGACACCGGTTTTCAATGCAGATGTTATACTCTTCCACCGCTAAAGATCTGAGCCAAGATGTCACTGCCACTTTGAGGTCTTCATGGCTGGCAAATCTTTTCTATCCAAAAAGTCATGTAGGCTGTCCAAAGTGAAACACGGGTGCTTCTAAATTCTTTCATCAACATTTACTTTCAACTTCCTTGATTACTCTTAAATTATGCGCCACTTCCTCAGTGAAAATTCGTTCACCCTACAGTTGCGTTGCTTCGATGGGCCGAACATTTACTGCATTCAAAAAAACGAATAAGCTCTTTGGCGGTAGAAAAGTACGTATAACATCGGCCTTGAAAAAGTGGTACCACGTGATAATATCTTGACAGAATGACGATTACGTTGAGAAATAGAGTAAAAAAAAAAATCTGATGTGATGCATTCACATCCCTTTCTCTATATCTCTATAACAAAGTATTGTTAATAAGCTTATCTTTTATTTATTTTATGCTAATCGAGAAAAATTAGCAGAAATAGTCTTATTTCTTGCTTTATTGTAATTAGAAGCGAAATAAAGGAGTACCTTAAGTTAAAGTGAAAGCCAAAAGCTGGTTGCTATGTGACTGAAGTTCCTTTGTTTGTATGGGCAGGAGTTGACAAATTCCTGTATGAGAAAAGTATAAGTTTTTCAAAGCTGAAACCAAGAAAAATGGATATCTCAAAAACGATTATCTCCACGAAAAAATGTATGTAACATAAATTGTGTGTTTTAACGTGCTCTACATTTTTTATATGTTAAGTTTTTGTCCATCTGTTACGGTTTAGTAGTTATGCAAAATTCATCCAGAATAAAGTAGTCTTCAGAGGCTATTCCCAGAAAATTCAAAATATACATCTTATTTGTCAGGTAAATATCTTTAATATATGATATTTTAATCAAAATCATTAGAGCCATTTCTAAGAAAATCAAAATTTTCGAAAAGAAGTTCCATGTAAAGGGTAGTTTGGGATGGGGGGATTTTTTTCAAAATCTTCTTGTCGCATCCCTGGAAGATACTAAACTTAAATACCAAGTTTGATATTTTACCGACTTTTCGTTTTTGAGTTATCGTGTTCGCAGACACACTGACACACGGACGTTTTTCTGAAAATACTTTTTTTGCATACAGGGGACCCTAAAACATATATTTCCGGTGAAATCTCGGTATGGAATTTTTTGGTGGAGTGCAATACCTTCTCTATACACTATGTACATAGTACGTATAGAGAAAGTAATAAATGGCGTGTTATTTATGGACGCTCTTTAACTACTGTGGTTTTCAGCGTCATATTCTAAATTGGGCGTGAAAGACCGCTTAATTTTGCTCAGAGGCCTCTCTATCAGGCTTGAGGTTCTTTTACGTGCCGTAAATCTACGGTACGGGACCCACGGCTTTACTTCCCTTCCGAAGGAAGCCATGCTGAGGATTTTTACACCCGAAAAAATCCATCGTCCTCCGCCGGGTTTGAACCCGCGACCTTGGGTATATGAAGTTAGCATGGTAACCATTACACCACGGAGGGCGACTAGAAATAGAGTAAGGTACTGTAACTCTGTAAATAAAGTTTTTTGTTGATATCGTTCGTTATTGTTTAGTTATGTCAAATCGTCTGTGTGTGTGTGTGTGTGTGTGTGTGTGTGTGTGTGTGTGTGTGAAAATTGGTAAGCTATATAAATAAATATGTAATAAATATAATATAGAAATCTATGTTTTTCCTTACAAAGATGCTCATAGCCAGGCGTTTCGTATGTGACTGACATTGGAAGGTCATTATCATGAAATAGAAGCATAAGCTTTTTAACAAAAATTTGTTACAGAGATGTAGAGAAAGTCATGTGAATTGAACATATCAAACTTTAATTTTTCATGATTTTTATGATGAAATATTCAAAATGAATATAACTTCACTTGCAGGTTCGCTCGTTATAAACTGAAAACTTGTTCTTACATTCCCACAAATAAACGTATTAAAGAAACATCCATTTAAACAAAAAGCTGACGTGTCCCATTTATATCACTTTTTCTACCTGCTGTACAAACAAATTTCTTGCAAAATATTCTTCTTCTTTCTACTTCACGCTAATTGAGATAAACATTAGGAGAAATTATCACTTGCTTCTTGTAAGTAGAAGGAAAATAAGGGAATACTCGAGGCTAAACCGATAGTCACTATGGACTGTCAATTAAATTTGCTTCTTTTTATGGCCAGCAGTATAACAAACGAAACACCTTTCTGAAAAAGTTTAAGTATTTTAAAATCGAACCTTATAACAAAGAATATCTCTGAAACGGTTACCTCCACTACAAAAACTAAGATAATATAAATTGTGTATTTTGACGAGATTTACATCTTTTGTGCTGTGAGGTTTTGTGTATCTCCTACGTTTATCAGCTATTTAAAATTCATTCAGAGTGGAGAAGGTCTTCAGAGGCTATTCTCAGAAAATTGGTGTCTACGGACTCATTATAGATTTTATTTTCTTTAAACATCGATATATTCAGTCAAAACCGTTAGAGCCAATTTTGGGAAAATCAAAAATTTAATTAATTTGTCCATACATTTGCTGTCTACAAACATGCACACGCAGACAACCACTGACCTTTTTCTAAAAGTAATTTTTTATTGATTGGATTTAAAAAACGCATTTGCGATGAAATAGGTATCAAATTTTTGGCTGTAATACAATACCTTTTCTACGTACTGTACGCTCGTGCTAGAGAAGGAAAAAAGCAAATATCAGTGAAGAAATAAGCGAATAGCAGTATAAATAAACTGTCTCGTGTTTTTAAATACAGATAGCTTTTGTAGTATTTATTCAATGCTTTTTTCCTAAACAGTATAAATTAGTCAATGTAATTGTTTTATCATAATTAATGTTGACGTTTCTGAAAGAAAAATAAAGGATATGTGAAGACCGCAAACTGTTTTTCTGATACATTTCTAATTTATACGCATGTTTACTTTAAATTATATCATTTAAATAAGTGGAAGAATATTTTATTATTTTGTGGCCATGCGGTTAGATCCTCATATCTCACTTACGCGGCCAGGGTTCGATTCCTGGGAACAGCATGTGAGATTTGTGATGGACGTAGTGGCATTTGGACGTATTTTCAACAGGTCCTCCGGTTTTCCCCGCCATTCATTCCACCCATTGCTCCATAGCTATCTATTCTGTCACCCATTTCCCCTTCATTTTGTACCACCCATTTATTCACTTTATACCAGGCATGGGCTGATCACCCATCCTGACTGCTCTCTAATCCAGAATGTCTACCAAACAGGCGTCTGATCCCGGGCGCTGGCTTCTAAGTTCTGGAGAATATGAGTTCTACATACGAGGAAAGAAAGTAGTTGTGTGTGTTTGTATTAGAGGGAGAGAGAGAGAGAAACAGAGAGAGAGAGAGAGAGAGAGAGAGAGAGAGAGATTTTAACGGGCATGTACAATGTACGTACGAAGTTTGGTTTTTCAACCTCCGATAGCCTATGAATAAAAGACAAGTTCTCAGAAAAAAAATTTATTACAAAAAGTTTTATACACTTATGGTTACTTTTCAACATAATCACCGAAAAGATTGAGACATTTATCGTACCTGTGCACAAGCTTTGCAATACCCGCTTCAAAAAATGTTGCTGCCAATGATTTCAAATGAGCATTGACGGTCCTCGTACATAGTGGATAGAGAGGGTATTGTGTTCCACTCAAAACTTCGATACCGAGATTTCACCAGAAATACATATTTTATGACTCTCTGAATAAAAAATATTTTTTTTTAGAAACGTACACATGTATCTAAGATAAATTGTGTGTTTTAAAAAGATCTACTTTTTGTTACGATCTACTATCTCTTACGATTTACCAGCTACGTAAAATGGATCCAGAATAAAGAGGCCTACAGGAGCTATTCTCAGAAAATTCAGATATACATTTTGTTTGTCATGTTAGCACATTTTATATACGGTATTTTAATCCAACTAAATTAAGCAGAATGTTCTGTAGTTTTGATTCTTTGTCACTAGATGCGCAGATGTTTATGTTTTATTCCCAATTCCTGTTGGCAGCTGTTTCGACATTTTGCCAACGTGAAAATGCTGTACGGTGTAGAGCTGAGTTAGGTTATTTTCAGCAAGATGGCGCTACATGCCATACATCAAATGAATCCATGAACCTAAATGCAAGATGTTTTGACCATCGGATAATTTCCAGGAACCTGTGACCACCGAGATCTCCGGATTTGACATCGCCGGACGTCTTTCTATGGGTTACTTAAAAGACAGGGTTTACACTACACGTCCCCAGACATTGGACGATCTGAAGCACATCATAAAGGAGATTCAAGCTATTGACAACAGAGTCCTCCAACGAGTGGCCAGTAACATGGAAGGACTTGTTGAGTTGTGCCTTATGCAGGATGGAGGCCATTTTCAACATTTGCTATAGAGGTAAATAATCTCCCAAAATTCCTCTATTTAGGTATAAGTTGTCGCTAGCATAACACGTGTTGAAACAATTACTGAAAGAAATGTGTCAGGTCTACATAAATCATCCTGTATATCAAATGAAGTAAAAGAAGCAGTTGCGGCTTTATTACCTTCAACTTCACGGAAAGTATACGAAAAAGTTAAAAGATTATAGAAAGTTTGTAGTTATCAACCATTTATTTATTTACTTTAAGCCACTCGTAACCGGAGCAACGAGTGAATTTTGTTTACTTTATCCCACCCGTTACCGGAGCAACGAGTGAATTTTGTTTACTTTATCCCACCCGTTGCTCTAATAACTATCACTTTGATTTAAAGTGCAAGTTTTCTTGTATCGTTTCTGCATAGCAACCGTGTCTATTACAAGCATCTGTAGGATAAGGGAATTTTATATGAAAGATGTTCCATGGTGGATAATAACTCTGTTTCACTTCTTAAAACGTTATATTTTCCTTATGGTTTACGAGGAAAGTCAGTTGGAGAATTTAATATCGTTTCAGCTTGTTCTCATGGTAGCAAAGCAAAACAAGTGGACTACTAGAATGGCAGTTATAGAACATAAGTAGGGGTGGTAATTTTTCGGAAATGCGAAATGTTCATAAAGTCTTGCCATCTTGTATTTTCATTTTTCACGACCCCTAAGTCACATTTTAATGTGTTTTGAAAATGCGATGAAATACGAAATTGACTCAAAATGCAAAAATTCTACTACAATGCGATATAAATGCAAAATCAGTGATTTTTTAAAATTTACTTTATTTATTTATTTATTTATTTTCTTCCAGAAATTGCCTCTGCTGAGTTTGTACACCCTTGGAATGTTTATGATTCTAACACACATTTCCACCGTAATGATCTGGAATGTAGAAATAATTTCCTTATTCCTCATCTGTTTATAAAATATACATTATAAACCAGAACTTGACATACAGAAATAAATCAATTTCATATTATCAAATTTAAATGACAACCATATTAAAGAAAGGGACTCTACTTTATTTACAAGAATTTGTGCATACATTTGTATACAAAAATCTTGTGTTCCATTCACATGACTTTCTCTACATCACTGCTACAAATTATTGTTAAAAAACTTATGCTTCTATTTACTTCATGCTAATTGAAAAAAATTAGCAGAAATAGTCTTGTTACTTGCTTCCTTGTAAGTAGAAGTGAAATAAAGTAGTAGGATAGCTTAAAGTGATAGTCAAAAGCTGGTTGCTATGTGACTGAAGTTCCTTTGTTTGTCTCTGCACGAGTTGACAGATTTGTATATGAGAAACAATTTTAAAGCTGAAACCAGTAACAACGAATATCTTAAAAACGATCTATTCAACGAAAAAATGCATATGACATAAATTGTGACCTACATTTTTTGTTTTGCAAGTTTTTGTCTATCTCTTACGGTTTAGCAGTAATGTAAAATTCCGCAAAATTCATCCAGAATAAAGTAGTTTTTAGAGGTTATTCCCAGAAAATTCAAGATATAAGTGTTCTTTGTCAGATAAATATCCATGTAAAGGGTAACTGGGAGTGGGGGGATTTTCTTGAAAATCTTTGTGTCGTATCCTTGGAGGACACCAAACTTACACACACACACACGGAGCTTTTTCCAGAAATGTTTTGTTTCTTCAGGGTGAAATAAAATACCTTCTCTATGCACTATGAACATAGTGCGTGTAGAGAATGTAATAAACACACACACAAGTCAGAAGATATAAATATTTGTGGATATGAAAAGGTTTTATCCATTGTAAACACATATATTTTAAAGTAGGGAGTTTAGAAAACAAATGATATCATATTTCTCAAGTGTGTTAAAGGAGAGTGAGAAGCCTAACGTGTGATTATATTTGCTCATTGCAAGGACTGGAATGTTAATTAAAATGTTGTCGCATAACGTGGAGTATCTACACAGAATCTGCTAATGCATAATGAATGAGAAGGCGAATGGCTTTATAATCTCGTATAATGGAATCTATTTTAATTATTCACCGACCCAATCTAATTACATAAAACATGTGAGCAACAAAAGGCGGTGCTTTCACAGGCAAATGCAATTCAAAATATCTCACAATGAATTTCTCTACAAAATATCCTTACAAAACCTTATTCTTTACTCTACTACTTCTTACTGGGAGCATTTAATAAGTCCTTAGAAAATCCAAGAAATTACACTCGTAGCACCGAAAAAAGTTTGTATTTAGTAACCGTCCTCTCTTACTAGATGGCAGATGGTTTCGTTGCCATAGGCGATTGAATCAACAATCTTGTGCTTTCTTAGAAAGATGGAAAAAATATAATTCGTGCGGTGATTAAACACTTCTATTTAAAAGACAATACCGAAAGAGATAAAAGCCGATTTGGATGAAGTTCATGGCACATCTGCTCCTGCGTGTGCAACAATTTACAATTGGATAAATGAACTTAAACGTGGCCGTACATCCACAAATGATGAACATCGTTCCGGACGCCCAGTAGAAGTGACTTTCTCCGAAATGAGGAATCCAGGATGAGTAGAGGCCACAGGCATGTTACAGGGTACAGTTTTCGCAATTTCGCACCAAAAAATAAGGTCTGGAAAATGTCTCGGATAGATGGGTACCGCGTTTGCTCTCAATGGAAAATAAACGTAATTGTGTAATCGATTTCGGAAGCTAGTTTGGCACTTTTCCATCGCAATCCTGACGAGTTTCTGCGTGCACACATTAACTGTGGACGAAACGTGGGTACACTACTACCCTCCAGAGATAGAAGTACAGTCGAAACAGTTGGTTTTTAAAGGCGAACTGATTCCGAAGAAGGCAAAGGTGGCCAAATTAGCATACAAGGTGATGGCCTCGGTTTTTTGGGATGCACGCGGAATCGTCTACATGGATTACTTGCAGAAAGGAAGTACGATAAATGAAGAGTATTGTGCATCGTTATTGCACCGGTTGAACGGCGCAAAAAACGCCCTCATCTTGTAAAGAAAAATATTCTCTGCTATCAAGACAGTGCAAGGCTGCACACCTGCGCAGTTTCAATGGCAAAAATTGTAGACTTAAGATTAGAATTACTACACAATATTGGCCCCAGGGATTATTTATTTCCAAACTTGAAAAAATGGCTCAGCGGAAAACGATTCATTTCTAACGAAGAGGTGATCTCCCAAACAGATTCCTATTTTGAAGACCTTCACAAATCCTAGTTTTTGGAAAGCTTAAAACAGTTTGAGAAACGCTGGGAAAAGTGTATCGAGCTAAAAGGAGATTATGTTGAAAAAAAGTGTACCAAAAATAATTTCTTTTTCAAGGATTTATGTAGTCCCCTGCAACGTGAGTAGAATATTTTTTTCGATGCAGAGCTTTAGATTTTTTAAATCTAATATGTATTTAAAATCACTTTTTAAAATGATTTTATGGCAGTTGTTTTTAAACATAAACTGTGGTTTACATTACTTTATTTATTTACTTTCCCTCGTGTTGCCATACTGAGGAATGCATTGCAGCCAAATTATCCACCTGGTACCACTTAATGCAATGCTGCCAACCGTGTTTTTCGTCAATAAATTACACTGACTGTATAACTTTAGGTACGCTGTCTCTAAATTACGACGTCGCCCTCCTTGGTGGTGTAATGGTTACCATGCTGACTTCATATATCCAAGGTCGCGGGTTCAAACCGCGGAGGACCATGGATTTTTTTCGGGCGTAATAATCCTTAGCCATGGGTCGTAAAAGAACCTCTGAGCAAAATATACGGTCTTTCACACCCTTTATAGAATGGGACGCTGAGAACCACAGCAGTTTGAAATGCATCACTTGAACAGTTTCAGCCTGAAATGCATCACTTGAACAGTTTCAGTTTGAAATGCATCACTTGAACAGTTTCAGCCTGAAATGCATCACTTGAATAGTTTCAGCCTGAAATGCATCACTTGAACAGTTTCAGCCTGAAATGCATCACTTGAACAGTTTCAGCCTGAAATGCATCACTTGAATAGTTTCAGCCTGAAATGCATCACTTGAACAGTTTCAGCCTGAAATGCATCACTTGAATAGTTTCAGCCTGAAATGCATCACTTGAACAGTTTCAATACGGAAGGAATACTTTCAACAAGATTTACTAAAACATTGAGTAGCCCTACCTGGATAATAGACGATTCGTTTGCTGACGGCGTACTGAGCCTCTGGTAGGTTGAGTTCACAGATGAACACTGTGGGCGATTCTATGTCGCTATCGTCCACAAGCGTCCAGGCCGTGATGTCGTAGGACTTTTGTCTACTAGATGTCTCCACTACCACATCTTCAAGTGTATCCAACCTTCAAACAAACAAAATCAACATATTTTAGTTTGAAAATACCAGACTGACAATCATATTTAATGGTTTTGTTTGACAATGTATTATGCACATACCATAATTAAAGGAATGCAAGAACAAATCTGATGTGTTACATTCACCTCACTTTCTCTACCTCTCTGCAACAAATTATTGTTAATAAGCTGTGCAGGGCGTCAACCTGGCCCAGTTTGCTGATGACGTCCTGCTCTACCTCACTGACAGGAACATACGCGGAGCCTTCAATCCCATACAGAGACACCTCCATCTCGTCCAGGACTGGTGCAGACAGTGTCGGATGTCCGTTAACCCGGGCAAAAGTCATGCTGTTTTCTGTTCTCCAGAAAACGCCCCGCAATACCCAACTTTTCCTACCAGGGCCAAAGAATAGAGTGGGGGAATTCCATCAAATACCTGGGCGTCACTCTTGATAAGGGTTTAACTTTTCGTGAACACGTGCGGGGAACGTCGGACAGAGCGAAGGGGGCAGTAGTCTCCCTTTACCCTGTACTGGCCTCCCAGATGCCGGTTCACTTAAAGTTACGTCTTTTCAAGGCGCTCGTAGTCCCCCTGATGCTCTATGCCTGCGAAGTGTGGGGTATGGAAGCAGACCCCTGGCTTCTCTGGTTACAGCGGGTACAGAATAGAGGACTGCGGTCCATATATTCTGTATGTCGACGTTTCTCTTTGAGGCTACTACATGAAGCTTCGGCCCTCCCATATGTGGAAGATGTTGTTAGGCGCCGGGCTCAAAAATTCTACGCCAGATTGGGCGACCATGAGAACGCACTTGTCAGATCTCTGGGGGAGTACTTACCCTCTGAACGCCGAAAAAGGCGGTTCCGGGTTCCCCGCATGACTTGTGGGCACCCCCGGTAACAACGGCTTTAAACCAGCCAACAGCGTAATAGCTGAACAAAGCACTCCCCCCCCCCTCCCCTTGGGAGAGGTCTATCAAAATTTCACCAATATAATTAAATGAAAATAAACACCAGCAGAGCAGAGGAAAAGATGCTGCTCCTGCAACCGCTCGAGGAGCCTACCTCATTAACACCAACACTCGAAAACTCCAAAATTAAAACCTCAACCTTCACCTCATTCCTGTGGTTAAACCCTTACCAGGATAGGTACACAGCAACAACACCTAGGCTCACCACGAGCCTACCAGGCAGGCAGGCAGGCAGGCAGGCAGGCAGGCAGGCAGGCAGGCAGGCAGGCAATTCATACTAATCGAGAAAAAATTAGCAGTAATAGCCTTATTACTTGCTTCCTTGCAAGTAGAAGCGAAATAAGGGAGTACCATAGGTTAAAGTGACAGTCAAAAGCTGGTTGATATGTGTCTGAAGTTCCTTTGTTTGTATGAATAGGAGTTGACAAAATCCTGTATAAGAAAGGTATACTTTTTTTAAACCTAAAAACAAAAAACAAGGAATATCTCAAAAACAATCAACTCCATGAAAAAAATGCATATTACATAAATTGTGTGTTTTATCGTGATCTACATTTTTGTGTAGTAAGTTTTTGTCTATCGCTTACGGTTTACCAGTTATGCAAAATTAAATAAAAACATCCAGAATAAAGTGGTCTTCAGAGGCTATTCCCAGAAAATTCAAGATATACATTTTATTTGTCAGGTAAATATCTTTAATATATGATATTTTAATCAAAATCGTTAGAGCAATTTTTGAGAAAACCAAACTTTTCGAAAAAGGTTCCATATAAAGAGTAGTTTGGGGTGGGAGGATTTTTCTCAAAATCTTCTTGTCGCATCCCTGGAAGATACTAAACTCAAATACCAAGTTTGGTATTTTATCGACTTTTTGTTTTTGAGTTATTGTTGGGTGGAGCACACTATGTACATAATATGTGTAGAAAAGTAATAAGCTAATATGTTACATTCACATGGCTTTCTCTACATCACTAAAACAAAAAATTCTTAAAAACTAGATTCGTCTACCTACTTCCTGCTAATCGAGATAAAATTAGCAAAAGCAAAGTATAAAACAAATAAGGGAATACACTAGGCTTACGATAGTCAATCCTTTTTGAAACAGTCGCTACGAGATTGAAATTCCTTCCCTTTTATGGCCAAGAGTAAATCAAAAGAAGCAAAAATGTTAAATTCGCGCTTGAAAAAAGTTTAAGCATTTTTAAATCAGATCAATAACAGGGAATAACTCGGAAACTGTCAACTCCACGAAAAAAAATGTATATGACACAAATTGTGTGTTTTAACGAGATCTAAATTTTTTCTTTCTCTAGCCCGTATGTACATTGTAGCTACAGAAGGTATTGTATTCCACCCAAAAATTCGATGTTGAAATTTCCCGGAAAAACGTTTTGAGGTCCCTTAAGTCAGAAAAAAGCATATTTAAAAGAAGGTCTTATATGTGTGTGGATAGGATAGCTCAAAAATAAAGACAGTTATTAAAGAACATTGAAATCACAAATAAATGTTTATTTTGAATTTTTTATGAATAATCACTAAATACCTCTTCATTATGGATGAGATTTGCAAAATGTTTCTTAGCGAATAACTCGTAAGAAATAGACAAAAGACTTGCCAGATAAAAATTGTATATCTCGTTAAAATACATAGCTTATGTCATGTAAATGTTTACTTTCTCTACGCGTACTATGTACATAATGTATGGAGAAGGTATTGTAATGCGCCCAAAAATTCTATACCGATATTTCACCTGAAATACATGTTTTGGGTCCCCCTGAATCCAAACAAAGCATTTTTGGAAAAAGGTCCGTGTGTGTGTCTGTGTACAGCATAGCTCAAAAACCAAAAGACCGTTAAATACCAAACTTGGTATTTAAGTTTTCAATCTTCCAAGGATGCGACACGAAGATTTTCAAGAAAATCCCCCCACCCCCAACTACCCTTTACATGGAACTTTTTTCGAAAATGTTGATTTTCTCAAAAATTGCTCTAACAATTTTGATTAAAATATCGTATATTGAAGATATTTACCTGACAAATAGATGTATATTTTGAATTTTCTGGGAATAGCCTGTGAAGACTACTTTATTCTGGATGAATTTTACGAAATTTTGCAAAACTGCTAAACCGTAAGAAATGGACAAAAACTTACCACACAAAAAATGTAGAGCACATTAAAACACAAAATTTATGTTATATAATTTTTTTTTCGAGGAGTTGATCGTTTTTTAGATACTCCTTGTTTTTAGTTTCAGCTTTGAAAAACTTGTACTTTTCTCATACAGGAATTTGTCAACACGTGTCCATACAAACAAACGAACTTCAGTCACATAGTAACCAGCTTTTAACTTCACTTTAACCTATGATACTCCCATGTTTCGCTTCTACTTACAAGGAAGCAAGTAATAAGTCCATTTCTGGTAATTTTTTCTCGATTAGCATGAAGTAAAAAGAAGCATAAACTGTTTAACAATAAATTGTTTCTGAAATTCAAGTGAATGGAACACATAAGATTTTTTTATTTGCCAACTAAGTATCTTAAATATACGAGATTCTAATCATAATCGTTAGAGCCATTTTTAAGAAAATCAAAAATTTCAAAAAAAGTTCCATGTAAAGGGTAGTTGGGGGTGGGGGATTTTCTTGAAAATCTTCGTGTCATCCTTGGAAGATAACAAACCTAAATACCAAATTTGGTTTTTAACGGACTTTTCGTTTTAGAGCTATGCCACCCACAGACACAACACACACAGACATGTTTCTAAAAATGGTTTTTTATTTTGTTGGATTCAGCGGGTATCAAAACATATATTTCCGGTGAAATCTCGGTATCAAATTTTTGGGTGCATTGCAATGATTTTTTTGGATTCGGGTGGTCCCATTCCCCGCCGGGTATATGACCCACAGACATAGACACACAGTTACATAGACACTCACACACAAGAAACTTCCATTTTCTGGATCAGGGTGAAATCTTGGTATAGAATTTTTGGATAGAAAAGAATATTTTCTCTGCCTGTTATATAGGTACACTGAACATAAGTGCTGGAAAAAGTAAGTGAGGTAAAACTATGTTAGGGAAGAGATATTCTTTTTCCTAAAATCGGCTGTCTAGTAATCAATTTGGTCGAACAATACAATGAATGTTGAGTTCAGGGAGTTCTATTTGTGCGCGCGCCTACTCGAGTACCCCCCCCCCCCAGAATAATGTAAACACGAATGGTGAGGTTTGTTTTACACTCGTGCAGTTTTCTCCCATGTGTTTGTACTGAATTGGGAATGTGCAGTATTTGATCTGAACCAAATGGAACTGAATGAATGATTAAACTCTTGGCCTACTGTATTTCACAAACAATACCTTCCATTCCGCCTTTTGATGCTCTTTTATTTAACGTGCACTAAACTCCCATTGCACCATCAGCTACGCTAATGAACCGTATATAACCATGTTATCTTTTCTACCGGGTTAAATTCAGGTAGGTACAATGATTCCAGAAAGGTTACATCTTCAATTATAGAAAGAAATGACGTATCAAATTTACGTGACCGATTTTGTTATACAAATTATTTTAGTCCGCCTGGGTGGTGTGGTGGCGAGTTCGAATCTTGCTTAGAGTGAGTTACCTGGATAAGGTTTTTTTCGGGGTTTTCCCTTATCCTGAGAAGAGAATGTCGAGTAACTTTAAGCTCCATGGACCCCGAGATCACTTGATTCAGCGTCCGACGTGACAAACCAGATTAAAGGACGTTAAACTATATATATTTGACCCGCTTTGATAGTGTGGTCGGTGGCGGGTCTGGCTGCCACTCCACAGGTTAGGAGTTTGAATCTTGCTTTGGGTGTGTTACCCGGATATGGTTTTTATTATGGCTGAATAGAGAGCAAGAAAATGAATAACAATATCCCATTTGAAACAAGCATTATTACTTTAAAATTTAAACCAATATCAATGGATAACTTGGAAATGGTTAGCACCACGCTCATACCTATCTACGGGCCGATCGCTCGTTCCAGGTTCTTCATGATGTGGTTTCGTGCCGTTGGCTGCCCGACAGACTTCTGACCCCTAGTCACCCACTTGAAGCCTAGTGGGGTTCCAGTCTTAAATACGGGGTGGGAAAGCCGATATATACCTAAATTAAAAAAGTCCCCGGAATCGTTTATTTTCCCTTAAATGTATACGAAAGTTTCGTTTCGTAGTCGGCTTACCCTCCTCGTATTTGGGACTTACAAGCGGATGTCAGAAGCCTGTCTGGAAGAAAACGGCACAAAACCACAGAGGTCGGCCCATAGCATGAGCGTGAGGAAGTGAATGATACGAAATGCAAGCGAAATGGATGATAAGAAAGTTGATGATAGAGAATTTGGTGGAATGAGGGCGGGGGAAAGTGGAGCACCTGGAGAAAACCCGCTTCGTCCATCGTAAATCCCACATACGGGCGCATGCGATTGCCTATGTGGCAGGCGAGCGGTCAAATTACTCATCCAAGGCGCACCTCATCTAAATTTATTCTCATAAATACAGCATGTCAATCTTATCTGCCAGTTTAAAATAATAACAATAGTAACAATAATAATAATACAGTAAAACACTACGTCATCTCATGCAAGATTTTGGTTACATCTTAATACTAATTAAGAACAGCATATTACACAGTTACAAAAAAAATTCTGATGTGTTACACTCACATGACTTTCTCTAGCTATTCTACAAACAAACATCTTACAAAAGAACATTTTTCTTTCAACACCATGCTACTCGAGATAAACATTAGCAGAATTTTATTACTTAGTTCCTTATAAGTAGACTGGAACTAAGGGAGTGCACTAGGCTAAAATGATAGTCAAATGTTTTAAAAGCTGTCGTTATGCGATTGTCATTGCAAATTGCCTCTCTGTTTGGCCAGGTGTAGAACAAAAGAAAAACGAACACTCCCGTCTGTGAAAAGTATAAGTACTTCACAACTGAAACTAATATCAAGGAATACCTCTAAAACGGCAAGTTCCTCGAAAATAATGTTTATGACATAAATTGTGTATTTTAACGAGATCTACATTTTTTGTACACTAAGTTTTTTTCAATCTTTTATGATTTACTAGTTATTCTAAATAAAGCAAAATTCATCCAGAATAAAGTAGTCTTCAGAGGCTATTCCCAGAAAATTCAAGATATACATTTTATTTGTCAGGTAAATATCTTTAATATACGATATTTTAATCAAAATCGTTATAGCTATTTTTAAGAAAATCAAAATGTTTGAAAAAAGCTCCATGTAAAGGGTAGTTTGGGGTGGGGGGATTTTTCTGAAAATCTTTGTGTCGTATCCCTGGAAGATACTAAACTTAAATACCAAGTTTGGTATTTTAGCTACTTTTCGTTTTTGAGTTATCGTGTTCACAGACACATGGACACACACACGGACCTTTTTCTGCAAATGCTTTTTTTGGAAACAGGGGGTCCTAAAATATATATTTCCGGTGAAATGTCGGTATCGAATTTTTGGGTAGAATACAATACTTCTCTATCCCTATGTGCATTGAACGTACGGGGCTAGAGAAAGTAAAAACCTGATGTGTGCGATTCACATGACTTTCTCTAGCTGTACCACAAACAAACGTTTCTTATGAAAGACGATTCTTTTATTTACGTCCTGCGGCAATACATTAGGCTAAAGCGATACGCAAATATTTAAAATATGGTTGTTATGTGAAACAACTGAGAAATAAAACTGAAACCAATAACAAGAAATATCTTGAAAACGATCAACTCAAAGGAAAAAGTCTGATGCGCTCCATTCACATGACTTTCTCTACATTTCTGCAACAAATTGTTGTTAATAAGCTTATTCTTCTATCTATTTAATGCTAAAACATTAGCAAAAACGGTCTTATTACTGGGTTCCTTTATAAGTAGAAGGGAAATAATGGAACACAGGCTAAACCGACAGTCAAATGTTTTAAAATGTGGTTGTTATGAGATTGATATCCAATTCTTTGCGTGGTCAAGCGTTGACAAGTTCCTATCAGTAAAGTTCAAGTATTTTAAAATTGAAATCAATAACGAGGAATAGCTAAAAAAATGATCAACTCCACGAAAAGAATGCACATAACATAAATTGTGTGTTTTAACATGTTCTACATTTTTTGTATGGTAAGTTTTTGTCCATCTCTTACGGTTTAACAGTTATGAAAAATTCCGTAAAATTCGTCCTGAAAAAAGTAGTCTTCAGAGACTATTCCCAGAAAATTCAAGATATACATTTTATTTTTGAGGTAAATATCTTTAATATATGACATTTTAATAAAAATCGTTATATCCGTTTTTGTAAAAAAGTTCCATGTAAATGGTAATAGGGGGTGGGGGGATTTTCTAGAAAATCTTCGTGTCGCGTCCTTGAAAGATACCAAACGTAAATACCAAGTTTAGTATTCAACGGTCTTTTCGTTTTTGAGCTATGCTGTCCACAGACACACAGACGCGCACACACACACACCCATACACACGCGGACGTTTTTGTAAAAATGTCCCTTTTTTTATTCAGGAGGACCCAAAACATGTATTTCCGGTGAAATCTCTGTATCGAATTTTTGGATGGAATACAATACCTTCTCTATATTTTATGTACATAGTACGTGTAGAGAAAGTAAAAAGTGTAACATAAATTGTGTGTTTTAATGATATACATTTTTGTGTAATGAGTTATTGTCTATCTCTTCCGTTTATCCATTGTGCAAAATTCTGAAACACTGAACCAGAATAAAGAGATCTTCAGAGGCTATTCACAGAAAATTGAAAATATACATTTTATTTATAATGTGGATATATTTAATATGCGGTATTTTAATCAAAATCGTTAAAGCTATTTTTAAGAGAATCAAAATGTTCGGAAAATGTTTCATGTAAAGGGTAGTTGGGAGTAGGGGAGGGGCTTTACTTGAAAATCTTCGTGTCGTATCCTAGAAGATAATGAACTTGAATACCAAGTTTGGTATTTACTGACTTTTCGTTTTTGAGTTATAATGTTCATGGACATATACATGCACACGCACCTTTTTCAAAAAATGCTTTAATTTATTTATTTATTCAGGTGCCCTAAAGCGTGTATTTCAAGTGAATCCCAGTATAGAAATTTTGCTTGGAATGGAATACCTCTCTGTATATACTGCCCACGTGCTAAATAAAGTAATAAATGTTTTACTTTCTCCACCACGTATTTATAATATATACATAGTAGATAGAGAAGGTGTTGCATTCCATCCAAAATTCGTTACCCACCAAGATTTCGCTGGAACCATATGTTTTGAGGTTCCCTGAATCCAAAAAAAAAAAAATCCGTGTGTGTGTGTGTGTGTGTGTGTGTGTGCGTGTGTCCGCGAACAGTATAGCTAAAAACGAAAAGACCTTCAAATACCAAACTTGTATTTAAGTTCAGTATCTTCCAAAGATCCGACACGAAAACTTTCAAGAAAATCTCCTTATGCCAAACTACCGTTTACATGGTTTTTTCTCGAAAATGCTTTTTTATCAAAAACGATTTTGATTAAAAAACAGTGTATTAAAGGTATTCACATCATAAACAAAATGTATATCTTGATTTTCCTGTGAATAGCCTGTGAGAGCTAGTTATTCTGGTTGAGCTTTTCAGAATTTTGCATAACGGTTAAACTGTAAGAGATAGACAAAAACTTAGGTTAAAAAAAATGTAGATCTCGATAAAACACAGAACTTATGTCATATACATTTTTGTTGTAGATTTGACCGTTTTCGAAATATTCAATTCTAAAGTAATTAGCCTTTCTGAAACGATACCATGCAAAGCGAACCGAACTTCAATTGTTTTATACAGCAACTAACTTTTAAGCTTTGTATAAATGTATTTCCCTTCTACTTACAAGGATAAGATAAATTCTTCTATTCATAGTCGTAAGCTTTCACGGCCGGAGACCAAATTATAACTACAAGAATTTTCCAGGCTGAGAAGCCGTGGTCTGCTGGAGTTTTCAGGTCCAGACGTTTCGTTCACGACTCCGGTGAACATCTTCAACGGCGTTTTTTGTTGTTGTTTTTTCGAGTGGAGGGGAAAAATCCACCTTAAGGACTGGCCCGGGCAAGCCAGAAGTGTCGGGGTCTTCCATGTGGGCACACCGACTAAAAAACCCCTCCACCGGTATTAGAAGGAAGTAAGGAGAGGCGTTAGCGCATGACCCGCGGATTCAAGGTGATAGACATCTGACTGCAGTCAGGGGAGTGAAATGAGGGCCGGGAGACAGCCTTGACCGAGGCCCAGTCATCGCGGATGATTCTGGGAGAGAAAGGAAGGAATTTAGAGGTGAAGGATGGAGCTAGTGCTTGTTGACTCTTCTTAGCCAGTCGGCATACCCTGGGATGTCTTCACGCCTAAGGTCTTGACGTTTACTCTGTAGGTTGAATCTTGAAGTTGTTTGAGGCTCTCACGTCCTCCCTGAAGATGAGTCGGATGTCGGTGACTGCTGTTGCTTGGTGAACGTCTGGAAGTGAAGTGGTGCTGTCCTGCTGCTGCAGCCTGTCCTCCAAGGCTGTCAGCTTAGCCGTAACTAACAAGACCTCCGCGTGGAGTTCCTGAATGGCCTCGCGTAGATGGTGTCCAGGTTGGTTGAGGTGATGCATGCCTGCTCTTTGGGTAGCTGGGGCACTGGGCTTGCCCGGTGAAATGTCCCGTGCCACCACAGGTGACACAGAGTCGGCGACGGCGGTGGAGGTCGTGCCCAGTGCACTCGGAGGTGTAGGCGTTGGTGCCACAGTAGTGGCATCTCGGCGGCGAAGAGCAGGCATCTCGGCGGCGAAGAGCAGGCATCTTGGCTGTGCCCTAATAAGGGCAACGCCGATGCAGCCTCCAGGTCTGTTCGGTCCTGTAGCTCCACTCTGACCAGTGGTGCTGGGTCCCAGTCGCAGATAATTCTAGTGGCTCTCAAACATGAAGGCCATCTAGACTGCGCTGCGGTGAGGAGGTGCCGGGTGGAGAGATCCCGAGGGACCCCCCCTAACCACGGCACTGTACCGGGGCGGCGGCGGCGAAGAAGAGACGTTGGCTGCCGGTAAGACAGCAGCGGCAGACTGCGTCGGAATAGGTGAGCGCGGCGAAGGTGCAGCTCACTGCCGGTGAAGCTGCAGGTGGCGGAGATGCCGGCGAATGCTTCCAGCGGTGGCTGCTGGAGAAGCTACTGGTCTGCGCTAGTGCTTTCTCTTCGGCATCTCGAAGCGAAGTCTAAGCGGTCGTATTTATACTCAGGCTCCTCTCACGCGATTGTCCGGCTGGGGCTGCATGAGGGAGGGGGTTAGCCACTCCGGTGCTTTTGATTCCTGATTGGTTCGGATGATCTGGTTGGATTTGTGCCTGTTTGATGTGCCCAACTAGCGGATATCGCACGGGTAAATGCTAGGTACCGTGGCGATTTACCCCCGCCCGAGAACACTCGGGCGACTAGTTCCTGCTCCTGGCTCAAGTAGCGGATGCCAGTTTTTGAGTTTCTAGCGGTATACATAGGTACCACGCGACGTAGCATCAACATCCGGCTGACGGAACACAAGAGATGCTGCCGTCTAGGTCAACCCGAGAAGTCCACGGCCGCTGAACATGCACTTCGGGCAGAAGGAGAACACATAATTCAATACGATGAAACAGCCGTTCTCTCATCTCTGCCTTATTACCATGCTAGATTACAACGTGAAGCAATAGGAACATCCCAATAACTTTAATAGGAAGAGACACAAAAACTGAACATCAAACAGGCACAAGCCCAACGAGATCATCCGAAGGAACCAAAAGCACCGGAGTGGCTAACCCCCTCCTTCCACATGCAGCTCCAGTCGGACCAATCACGTGAGAGCAGCCCGAGTATAAATACTGCCGCTATTTCAGCCAACGAGGCCGGGAGCTTGATCTTCGAGCGGTCTACATGGCTAAGAAGAGACAGCGCAGAGCCGCCGCTGCCAGCATGCGACACCTCTTCCCCAGCAGCCGCTGAGGAAGCAGCACCTCCGTCAACACCGGTCGTGGCAAGTTCCGCTTCGCCGGCGGCCTCACAGGTACTGGAACCGCAATCACCGACACCTCCAGCAACGCCGCCGCCCCGGTTAGTGCCGTGGTACGGGAAGTCCCTCGAGACCTTTCCACCCGGCAACTGCTCAGTCGCGGTGGCCTTCTTGTTTGAGGGCCATCCCATTATCTGCGACCGGGAACCAACGCCGTTGGTACGAGTGGAGATGCAGGACTTTGAAGCTGCCTTGGCGTCATGATTGCCCTTATTAGGGCGATTCCTGGTCGTCGAGGCTAGCAGACCAGAACGCCACCGGCTCTCCCGAAGCTGCTGTGCCTTTGGGCACACAGCCGACGTCTGCTCCTCACCGCCGCGGTGCCAACACCACCAACCCGGACTACACCACCGCCGACCACCATCATAGACACCATGCAAACCTGCACCCTTGATAGACGTAGCGACACGGGATGCCATTCAGGACCTGAACGTCGGCGCTCGTTTAGTTGCCCTTGAAGAGCTGTGCAGTAGCTTCAACGAAAAGCTACAGGACCTTCAAGCTGCCACCGCCGCCGCCAGCTCCACACTACAGTCCACCACCACTGAGTTGTCTTCTACAGGACCTCCACACCGCCGAGCACTCCCTCTCCAGGGACAATCACACAACGGGGCTCCTCCAAGAACCAGCACTGAGTCTTGTCTTCTACGCGCAAGACAAATACGACTGGAGAAGAACAGTTAACCAACACTAACTCCATGCTTCACTCTCAAAGTCCTTCATTCCTCTCCCAGACAGTCTGGGCCCCGGTCTCCTGCCCTCATTCACTCCCCTGACTGCGCTCTGCAGGGACAATCACACAACGGGGCTCCATCAAGAACCAGCACTGAGTCTTGTCTTCTACGCGCAAGACAAATACGACTGGAGAAGAACAGTTAACCAACACTAACTCCATGCTTCACTCTCAAAGTCCTTCATTCCTCTCCCAGACAGTCTGGGCCCCGGTCTCCTGCCCTCATTCACTCCCCTGACTGCGCTCTGCAGGGACAATCACACAACGGGGCTCCTCCAAGAACCAGCACTGAGTCTTGCCTTCTACGCGCAAGACAAATACGACTGGAGAAGAACAGTTAACCAACACTAACTCCATGCTTCACTCTCAAAGTCCTTCATTCCTCTCCCAGACAGTCTGGGCCCCGGTCTCCTGCCCTCATTCACTCCCCTGACTGCGCTCTGCAGGGACAATCACACAACGGGGCTCCATCAAGAACCAGCACTGAGTCTTGTCTTCTACGCGCAAGACAAATACGACTGGAGAAGAACAGTTAACCAACACTAACTCCATGCTTCACTCTCAAAGTCCTTCATTCCTCTCCCAGACAGTCTGGGCCCCGGTCTCCTGCCCTCATTCACTCCCCTGACTGCGCTCTGCAGTCAGATAACTATCAGCATGAATCCGCGTGACAATCAGGCGGTACCGCCTCTCCTTTCTTCCTTCTAATACCGGGGTTTTTTAGTCGCTATGCCCACATGGGAGACCCCGACACTCCGGGCTTGCCCGGGTCAGTCCTCAAGGTGGATTTTTCCCCTGCACTCGAGAAAAAAAAAAATCCAACGAGTCAGTTGCGACCAAACCTTCACCGAGAAGACTTAGACCACGCGCACTGAAGATGTTCACCGCAGTAATGAACGAAACGTCTGGACCTGAAAACTCCAGCAGACCATGTTTTCTAAGCCCGGCAATTTCTTCTGTTTATGTCGATAGCATGACGTCAGTAAAAAAGGTAATACTTTTTATAAGAAAAATAAGTTCCTGGAATAGCTAGAGAAAGTAAATGGAACACATCAGTTTTTTACTTTCTCTATATGAACTACGTACATAGTATACAGAGAAGGTATTGTATTCCACCCAAAAATTCTATAACGAGATTTCACCGGAAATGCATGTTTTGAGTTCCCCTGAATAAAAAAAAAAGAAATTTTACAAAAACATCCGTGTGTGTGTCTGTGGACAGCATAGCTCAAAAACGAAAAGTCCGTTAAAAACCAAATTTGGGATTTAGGCTTGGTATTTTCCAAGAATGCGACATGAAGATTTTCAAGAAAATTCCCTCACCCCCAATTACATGAAACTTTTTTCAAAAATTTTGATTTTCTAAAACATAGCTCTAACGATTTTGATTAAAATGTCGTATATTCCAGATATTTACCTGACAAATAAAATGTATATCTTGAATTTTCTGGGAATAGCCTCTGAAGACTACCTTATTCTTGAGGAATTTTGCATAACTCCTAAACCGTAAGGGATACAAAAAAACTTACCACAAAATATGTAAAGCTCATTAAAACACACAATTTATGTTATACACATTTTTTTCGTGCACTTGTTCGTTTTTGAGATATTCCTTGTTTTTGGTTTCAGTCTTGAAAAACTTATACTTTTCTCAAACAGGAATTTGTCAACTCGTGTCCATACAAACAAAGGAACTTCAGTCACATAGCAACCATCTTTTAACTATCACTTTAGCCTGTGGCACTCTCTTATTTCGCTTCTTACAAGGAAGCAAGTAATAAGACTATTTCTGCTTATTTTTTCTCGATTGGATGAAGTAAATATTAGCATAAGCTTTTTAACAATAATTTGTTGCAGGGATGTAGTGAAAGGCATGTGAAAGGAACACATAAGATTTTTTATTATTATTTTAGGGGACCTAACTCGTGAATTTCCAGGGAAAACCGAGTATCGAATTTTTAGGTGGAATGCAATACTTTCTGTACTGTGTAATACGTAGAGAAACTAAAAAGAACAAAAGCTAAACAAACTAAATGTACAAAAGTATTTACATTTACTTAAAATGAAGAGAAAAGAATGTTGAGTACTCACTTTGTGGACTCCCTGTCAGGATCGCGGTACAGAGACATCTTTGGTTCAGGAAACACACCTCTCGCGCTACAGCTGATATTTACAGAGTCTGGTGTGGGCTTCGTCTGCTCTAGAACAAGATTCTTCTCCGTCGCTGAAACAGTAGCAGACCACAACACATGGTGTTACATTCCTTTACACAATCTTCTATCACTAATTTACAAAACCGTCTTCCTCTATATCAACTTTCACCATATACAGGGTGTTAATGAACCACACCGAAATAATTTGCGAGATTGTGCACGTGACTGATATAAGTAATTTGAGATCGGCGATGCATGGTCCCCGGATAAACATAACGTTAAACGTGTGGGTATCAGGTGCTGATAAGTCGGTGTTAAAGCAAAGCAGGTTGAAGAAATGGCTTAGAATGTCTTTAAAACTGCTGCCCGAGTATAGAAATATCGATGTTTAGCAGCTCGTTACTAACGTTCTCAAGATTTAATGTCGCAAAAATCTGTAAAATCTCGAACTAATCACTTGACAGTGCGACACTGAGCAGTCATTAACTACGTTCTTGAGTTATGTACACTACTCTGGAGGCATTTTTTCAACTGCTCTGGTGGGTTAATGGGTAATGTCGGAACCTGCTTTACCACAGGTCATGAGTTCGATTC
This sequence comes from Hymenopus coronatus, assembly GCA_030762935.1. Taxonomy (NCBI): domain Eukaryota; kingdom Metazoa; phylum Arthropoda; class Insecta; order Mantodea; family Hymenopodidae; genus Hymenopus; species Hymenopus coronatus. The sequence goes on from CM060886.1 coordinate 137,751,618, forward strand.
CTGTCGTAGATTAATATTTTTTTTATTGCAGACGAAGTTTCTTTTTTTTTTTTTTTTGGTAGTGTATAACACCCGCTTCGACTACTTACGGCACCGCAGGTGGTGACACTGGTGATACATGAATGATGATGTGATGGCGGGGGAAACCGGAGTACAAACCCGCCCCAGCGCCGCTTCGTCCACCACAAATCTCACATGTCGCTTAGGATCGAACCCCGGCCGTCTAGGTGAGAAGCAAGTGGTCTAACCACTCGGCGAAGTGCCGCGATACATGAACGAGACCCGAACTCGGAAACTAACCTTCACTTGAAAGCCAGTATGATAAGAACTGCGCTAGAGAGGTACGCTGTAATATGTCCCTTCGTTTTTCGTATTATGCTCTTGAATGGTTGATAAATTAGCCAGTGGCATACTGGCACTTCAGAAACTTATAGCCGTTACTTCGACATTTCAATAAACAGGTCATAAGACTCCTATCTCAAATTACTTTTTTAAATGCTCTACATATGCTGTGAAAATATTTCGGTATAGTTCATTAACACCTGTATATACCGGATCGAAGGGAAGTTATTACATGAATTTAAACCAGTGATAGATGTCGGTATTTGGAACACATTTTGTATCATACGTTTTTGTCTCTGACCATTATCTACACAGATGTTTTACTTTTGTCAAAAACAAGAGACAGACAAGTTGGCACCGCTGCAGTTTGTGTGAGTGTCACTTGCACTGTTAGAACGTAAACATGCCTCACCGCTACTACCATAGTAGTGTAGTCCAATCATATCAGTTGCACTCGTTATCCCCCGCCCTGCGTCGTGTTTGCACGCGACCAATGTGTTTACATCCAGAAACCGGCTCAGAAACCTGACCAACCTCAACGCAACGTTAGTGAGGTGCTTCGCATCTGAAAATCTGCTCGGAATATTCCTTTAATTCTCTTAAGTGATTAATTATTTCGAAATTCAGTGTGATGTCCCATAATTCTTACCAAAACTAATGTCAGAAATGTAGTACTCTACGCATGTTACAAGTAACAAACCGTTATATCCATACATTCTTGTGAAATTACGCAAAAATGTTTATTTATTTCGAAATCTGCTGACCAAAGAACAAAATGCCATTAGACTTTTTTTTTACTTTCTCTAGCCCACATGTACAATGTACATAGTGGATAAAGTAGGTATTGTATTCTATGTCGGGATTTCGCTGGAAATACATATTTTTGGGTCCCTTGAGTCTGAAAAAAGCATGTTTAGAAAAAGGTCCGTGTGTGTCGATGGGCAGCATAGCTCAATAATGAAAAGACCGTTAAATATCAAACTTGGTATTTAGGTTTGGTACCCTACAAGAATACGACAAGAAGATTTTCAAGAAAATCCACACACCAAAAACTACCGTTTACAGAAAAACATTACGAACATTTTTATTTTCTCAAAAATGGCTCTAACGATTTTGATTAAAATCACTTATATTTAAGATATTTACGTGACAAATAAAATTAAAATCTTGAATTTTCTGGGAATAACCTCTAAAGACTTCTTTATTCTGTATGAATTTTGATTAAATGCTAAACCGTAAGAAATAGACAAAACTTACCGCACCAAAAATGTAGATCTCCTCAAAATACACAATTTATGTCATTTACATTTTTGTTGTGGAAGTAACCGTTTCCGAGATATTCCTTGTTATTGGTTTCAATTTTAAAGTACTTAATACTACTTGAACTATCGCTTTAGATATTAGTTCCCTTCTACTTATAAGGTCTATTCTCTGTCGAGCCTTACTTCAGCGGTAATGTAAATAAAAGCAACAGGTTGCAATGGCTAGGATTGGTTGCTGGACTTTTACTGCTTTTCTGCATCACAAAATAGTTCCTCTTGAATGGCCGAGTGAGTACAGAAATATCGTATTAAACTATGCAATGTTGTCTAAATAATATAGTACGAATGGTTAAAGAGTAAAATTTACTGATCATTTAAGCATTATTTTTTTATATAACCATGTATATCGTTGTGCAGTTTAATGGTTGCTTCTAGTCGGCAAGAAACATGTGATACTAGTGTAGTGAAACATAAGCAAGGAAAGAGTTACTTCTAGTGTGTATACAGGCTGTTTCAGAGCGACACCAAACGAACATAACAGACTTTCACTTGTTCAAAACTTGATGTCGCAACTTTCAGACTCTTCTATTTAAAGTTGTATATGTGTTTAAAACTCGCAAACATTTAGGATTAGGCAGTGAAGAAACAACGGTTGTCATACGCCACACCCATATGCTACGTTTAGCATTACTAAGGCGACCTGTGCCGCGCCGGCGTGTCTATCAAACCACGCCTACACCACGTGACTAGGACCTTTGCTACCAACCGGCATCTCTCTTGGAGTGGGCCAGACACGTGCCTTTTGGTTATGTACGACTGCCTAATCCATAGTGAGTTTATGGCAGTTTTTGTATGTGCCGTATTTAGAGCTGAAAATTATATTCGCGTATCGCATACGGTATGACCAACAAGGTCCACATCTTCGTTTGGTGTCGTTTTGAAACATCCTGTATTAGTTTTGCGAAAAGTATCGACTTTTCATTAAACAATGAATAACGGTAGAATTTGCTGTTGTTCCCGAAAGCAGCAAAAAGTTTGTCAAACTTTTAAATTAACCTAGGTGTGACATGTTGTATAAGCAGCTTTTCAACAAGAGGAAGCCGAAAATGCAGTGGATGTGTATCACACATTGTTCGCGAAGAGCAAACGCAGTAAGGTTGGGAGGAGGGAATGGTGGATATTGTCGTTGGCCCACTAATAAAATAATCAATCTTCATGATGATTCAAACAGTTCCACTACAACTGCAACAGATGACTTGTATCCTGAAGGAGTGGGATTTCTGCCATCTTCAGATTAGCTCTTCTGGGAAGTCACTGCATTATGGTACTATATTAAAGAAATGTGTAGTGTGTGCATATTGAATGCTAAACTTCGCAACAACAAAAATATGATGGGTTCCATTCACATGATTTTCTCTATATCTCTGTAAATTATTATTTTTAATAAGCCTATCTTTTATTTATTTCATGCTAATCGAGAAAAATTAGCAGAAATAGTCTTATTTCTTGCTTTATTATTAGTAGAAGTGAAATAAGGGAGTACCATAGGTTAAAGTGAAGCTAAAAGCTGGTTGCTATGTGACTGATGTTCCTTTGTTTGTATGGACAGGAATTGACAAATTCCTGTATGAGAAAAGTGTTTTTCAAATATGAAACCAAGAAAAAGGAATATCTCAAAAACGATCAACTCCACGAAAAAAATGTATATAACACAAATCGTGTGTTTTAACGTGCTCTACATTTTTTGTGGGTTAAGTTTTTGTCCATCTCTTACAGTTTAGTAGTTATGAAAAATTCATCCAGAATAAAGTAGTCTTCAGAGGCTATTCCCAGAAAATTCAAAATATACATTTTATTGTCAGGTATATAACTTTAATATACGATATTTTAATCAAAATCATTAGAGCCATTTTTTAGAAATTCAAAATTTTCGAAAAAAGTTCGATGTAAAGGGTAGTTTGGGGTGGGGGGATTTTTCTAAAAATCTTCGTGTCGCATCCCTGGAAGATACTAAACTTAAATACCAAGTTTGGTATTTTAGCTATTTTTCGTTTTTGAGTTATCGTGTTCTCAGGCACACGGACACACGCACACACACACACACGGACCTTTTTCTCAAAATACTTTTTTTGTATACAGGGGGTCCTAAATCATTTATTTTCGGTGAAATCTCGGTATCGAATTTTTGGGTGCAATACAATGTACATTGTACATACGGGGCTAGAGAAAGTAAAAATTTAGCAGAAATAGTCTTCTTACTTGCTTCCTTGTAAGTAGAAACGAAATAAGGGAGTACCATAGGTTAAAGTGATAGTCAAAAGCTGGTTGCTTTGGTCTGACGTTCCTCTGATTGTATAGACAGGAGTTGACAAATTCCTATACGAGAAAAGTATAAGTTTTTTAAAGCTGAAACCAAAAGCAAGGAATATCTCAAAAATGATGAACTCCACGAAAAAAATGTACATTACATAAATTGTGTGTTTTATCGTGCTCTGCATTTTTTGTGTGGTAAGTTTCTGTCCATCTCTTGCGGTTTAGCAGTTATGAAAAACTCATCCAGAATAAAGTAGTCTTCAGAGACTATTCCCAGAAAATTCAAGATATACATTTTATTTCTCAGGTAAATAAATATTTATATTTTCTGGGACTAGCGTCTAAAGACCTTTTTATTCTGATTGAGTTTTGCTGAATTTTGCGTAGCTGGTAAACCGTAATAGACTAAAACTTACTACACATAAACGGTTGATCACGTTAAAACACACAATTTATGTCACATAGTTTTGTGGAATTGACCATTTTTGAGATATCCCTTGTTATTTGTTTCAGATTTAAAATTACTTAAACTTTTCTCATAAGGAAAGTTGTAAGCTCCTGGCCGTGCATAGAAACGGATTTCAACCACATGGTAACCAGTTTTTAGAACATTTGACTATCGTTTTAGTCTAGTGTATTGCACTATTTCCCTTCTACTTACAAGAAAAAAACGTAATTAACACAATTTCTGCTGACATTTGTGCCGATTATCATAAAGTAGAATGAAGGATGTGCTTTTTAACAATAATAGCTTATAGCGATGTGGAAAAAGTCATGTGAATGGAACACACCAGATTGTTTTTGCATACAGCGAACCCTAAAACGTGTATTTCAGGTGAAATCTAGGTATCGAATTTTTGGGTGGAATGCTACACTTTCTCTCTGCAGCATGTACATAGTACGTGTAGAGAAAGTAAAAAATAGGACACCGAATGCTAGAGGATAAGAGAGATAAGACATCTTGCGGAAAGAAATGGAACACGTGAATAATAGAAAGTTGTGGGAAAACACCGACAGCGATGAAAAATTTACGTGTTCTGAATTGTGAGCATTTTACACCACAGAGTCAGGGGTATTTTTACGAATGTAAACTTTACATCTTATGTCCATATCAAACACTGTCATACTGTATTCTTTTGTAATAACTTCGTCTAGACATCGCCTGCTAAGTCACAATTTGGCACATTTCCTACATCTTTTTACAGTTGGAATATGGTTACCAAGAAATCGTTCACGTATTCTCATAAATCAAAATGTATATGTCCAAAAGTTAATCAAGATATACATTTACAGGAATAGTTTCAGTACCCATTTCGTTGTAGGCTGAAGAGGAACACACGAGGAATGGAAAAATAGTAATAAAATCTGATGTGTTCCATTCACTTGTTACTTCTCTACACATACTATGTACATAGATACGCCGCTTTTATATTAGACACTTTAAGGACGAAACAAATGTTAATTAAGCGGGGAAAGCTTCATTGTGTATTTGTTGATTTTAAGAAGGCATTTGACTCTATCAATCGAAATGCATTATGGTACAAACTAGGCAGAAAGGGGTTATCAAGTAAAATGATTGCAGGCAATCTATCAAAATGTGGAATTCTATGTAAAGTGCGACAGAAACAGTGTAGGAGAGCTGCCTAAGCTATAGGAGAGTGAGGCAGGGTTGTATTTTATCTCCCTTGCTATTTAATCTCTTTGTGGATGATATTACTGATGCAATGATAGCAAAGAATACCCAAGCACCAGTCGTAGCGGATTTGCAGATTCTAGTACTTTTATACGCGGACGATTTAGTATTGTACAACGAGGACTGGACAAACTTAAGAAATATTGCGATGAATGGCTACTTACAGTTAATGTGAATAAGACCAAGGCAATGAATTTCAAAAAATGTTCGGTTTATAGCAGGGAGGAGACTTGGACAAATTCAGGACAGATATTGGACAATATTAAATCTTTTGTGTACTTAGGACTTACATTTCCAATGAACAGAAGATGGACAAAACACATTGACATCAAGGGTGAAAGTGGCGGAAGCTCTCCGGATGCGCTGTAGAATTCCGAATATGTCCATAATCTTAATGGAAACTGTATACGGAGCTACAGTTAGATCCACGATGACATATGGCGGAGAAATATGGGGGTGGGAACAAACAGGGTGAGGACCGAAATTTTTTAAAGGAATTCTGGGTGTAGGGAGGGGTGGGCAAACTGCAGAATAATGAGGGAATTCGGGGCACATAGTAAAACGATAGAGTGCAAAATCAGAGCAGTTAAATATTGGATGAGAATCGTTCAGGAAACCAATCTCTAATTAGGGCAGTCTGCTACCGTGAACAGTTGCGAATGGAAGGTAATTCAACGTGGGCATCAACATTAAAGAAAGGGCTGGAAACCTTTGGGATGGGATACATTTGGATGGCGGGGCAGGCAAACAGGCGGAGTATTTGGAGAAACATTAAGAACCGCCTCTGTGATATTGACAGACAGCAAATAATTGCGCAATGTGCAGAGAAAGTTTCATTAGAAGCACAGTCTGGGCTAAAATCGGAGTGGGGTATGGGGCAATACATCAAAACAGGTACCAAACTCATTAGAGAGGGGCTCGCGTGGATTAGACTAGGAGCACAACAATTGCTGACGAGAATTGTACGAGAATCTGTCCCATTTGCGAGGAGAAAGCGTCATGGACCCTTATCTTGGCAAAGATTAAGGGGTGCGGAGGAATGGCGGGAAACATTTACCGCGATTTTTTACCACCGCAAATGTAGAACTAGAAGCATGTTGGACGCTACTGGCAGGCACGGAAGACGTGGACGGGCTAGGTAAATGTATACTTAAGGCAAGACAGCTGAGATCTGAGAAGGCTTCCAATAGAGGAGGGATAAGAACAACTAAACAAAAGTGACTGCTATGGCACTTAGGTCACTGTTGTGTTATGGTTTTACACATTGTGTATACATATATCATGTGTATATATTTCTTTTAAGTGAACTTTTCTATTATAAGAGGGTGCATTTATGAAGGTGTACTCTGTGCCGTAAATTTAAATTGGTATATTTGAATATCTTTGTATTTTTATTTTCGGGTTTACTCTATTAATTCTGTGTTATTGTTTTAATATTGTGTATTACCTTTGTCTTTTTACTTTCTCTGCACATATTATGTACATGTGTATAGGGAAGGTATTGTATTGCACCCAAAAATTCAATACCGAGATTTCACCGGAAATATGTGTTTTGAGACTCCCCTGAATCCAAAAAAGGCATTTTTAGGAAAAGATCCGTGTTAATGTTACATGGAATTTTTTTCGAGAGTTTTGATTTTCTCAAAAATGGCTCTAACGATTTTTTTATAAAATACGAGAACCTTATGTTTAAGATATTCTTATGACAACGATATGCATATCTTGACTTTTCTGGGAATAGTCTCATTCTGGATGACTTTTGTATAACTGGTAAGCCATAACTAAACAAAAAATGCATATCTCATTAAAACACACAATTAATGTTATACACATTTTTGTAGAGTTAGCCGTTTTCAAATAATTCCGGATTGTTGGTTTGCGGCGGTAACGAGGTTACGGGTTCGTATCCTGGGTGCAAGTTTTGGGTATTAGGAATGGTATGGAGATGTGTGTGCCCTAGCTCAGTTTTGCTAGCATGTAATCACTTTTCAGGTGTGGTAAGACACAAGTGTTTTATTCATTTAGTTCGGCCGTTCTCCGCCGTCGAACACTCACGCATTCCTCCTAAATTCTCTGCTTTTAAACTACGCTTTACGCGACCGCGCCTATTATCACTTATTACTTTTGGTGCAGTGATATCGTCCGTACTCTGGTCTGTATTAAAATAACTATTTCCCTCACAGCTAAAGGTAGCCTGCACGGCTCCACACCGAACCACAAATATCACAGCGTCGCCTGACCAGCAGGAGCATTGCTTTCTCTTTTCCCGTTATGATCCCCTCGGGCAGTGTCTTCTCACCCCCTTCGGGTCAATGCTCTACCCTAACGTATACTGTGCTACCAGTTCGTGACAACTCGGCTACTTATACGTGTTTGAAATCTTTCTTCCCTTCCCATTTTCAATGTACATTTATATTTCCCTTCTTGGCATAATTTATATTATTAGCTATGGTTTATCTTTCCCTTCTGAATAAATCTTAGCCCGTGATAAGAGATATACTGTCTCCGGTTTCAGTTTCATGCCAGTTAGGCTTTTCTCAAACGGGAAGACACTTTTTTTCTCGTTTCTGCTTTGTTTACTCTAGCAAGCAAAGAGAATGGAATTTTAAATGTTTTACATAGCGACCGGTTTTTAAAGCACTTGATTAATCACTTTAGCCTGTGCATTTCTTTATTTCCTTTCTAGTTAAAAGGAAACAAGTAATGAAACTAATTCTGCATATCTAGATTACCATAATGTACCTAAAGATTAATCTTTCGAATAAAAGATTTGTTTGCGGAGCAGATAGAAGAGAACACATCAGATTTTTTTTTTTTTTTTTTTTTGTGGGGGGGAGTGAGGTTTCTGGATGCGTCATTACATTCCCCGAATTTCCCTATCCATCATTTCCGGGGGGAATCAACAGAGAAAGGAAGAAGGAAGGATAACCAGATTGAGAAACAGATGTGAACAAGGGAAAGATGAAAATTTAGATGCTGGAAAGAAAGTATGTTAAGGAGATAAGGAAGAAAATGTAAGGTGCAGAAGTACATGAAGGTGTTTTTTGACATTTGTTGGTAAAATTGAGGCAGAATAACAACAGAGAAAAGGTAAGTGATGATGAAGGAGCTAGGGAGGGAAGAGATGAGAACAAAAGAAGAGAAAAACTCTGATGTGTTACATTCACATAGCCTTCTCTATCTATTATTACAAAAGAGTATCCTTTCATCTGTATCATGCTAATCGAGATAAAAATTAGCAGAAATGGTCTTATTACTTGGCTCCTTGTAAGTAGAAGGGAAATAAGGGAGTACAAACAATTGACATTCGGTTTGCTTTGCATGGTCCCCTTTGAGAGAGGTTTTAGGTATTTTAAAACTGAAACCAATAATAAGGAACACCTATTTCAAAAACTGACTATTCTACATCAAAAATGTCTATGACATGAATTATGTGTTATAACGTGATCTACATTTGTTGTGTAGTAAGTTTTCGTCTATCTTTTACGCTTTACTAGTCAGGCATAATTCATTCATCAGAGGCTATTCCCAGAAAATTCAAGAGATACAACGTTTGCGGAGAGCCATTCAAAACAAACGAAGAGGAATGCTGACTTCAGGAATTGTGTTGATCCATGACAACGGTCGTCCACACACTGCTGGCACAACCCATCGGCTCCTTGAGCAATTTCAATGGGACATTTTCAATCATCTGCCGACTTGGCACCCAGCGACTTTCACCTTTTTCCCCGAGCTGAAGACGTGGCTAGGAGGGCAGCACTTTCAAACCAACGAAGATCTTCAAAACAACATCAATGCTCATTTGAAATCATTGGCGGCAACATATTTTGAAGCGGGTATTGCAAAGCTTGTACACAGGTACGATAAATGTCTCAATCTTTTCTGTGATTATGTTGAAAAGTAACCATAAGTGTACAAAACTTTTAGTAATAAAATAATTGTTTTGTATGAGCTTGTCTTTCACTTATAGCCTATCAGAGGCTGAAAAAAAACCGCCCTCGTACATTTTATTTCTTATGCTTTAATGTGTGGCATTTTAATTCAAATGTTGGAGCGATTTTTGAGAAAACCCTTCAACATTTTTCCAATGTAAAGGGTAGTTTTGGGTGGGGGGGAGTTTCTTTAAAATGTTCATGTCGTAACACACACATACACACACGCGCGCATACACATGCATAGATGCAGGACCTTTTTCTAAAAATTTGGTGTGTTGCACTCACATGAATTCCTCTAGCTGCTCTACAAACGATCTCCTTACAAAAGATTATTCTTCTTTCTACACAATGTCAATCGACATAAACTTTACCAGAATGTTCTTATAAATAGAAAGGAACTTAATTAATACAGTAGGCTAAAGAGATAGTCAAATGTCTTAAAAGCTGTCGTTATGCAATGTATATCGCTTCTTCGCTTGGCCAGGAGTAGAACAAAAGAAAAACGGAAACTTCCGTCTGAGAAAAGTATAAGTACAAATAACAGGGAGTATCTCGGAAATGGCTACCTCCAAAACAAAACTGTAAAGAAGATACATTCTGAGTTTTGTCAAGATTTTGAGTTTTTTTGTGTCTCTTACGGTTTAGCAGTTAACCAAAATTCTGCGAAATTCATCCAGAATAAAGAGCCCTTCAGAAGCTATTCCGAGAAAATTCAGAAAATACATTTAATTTGCCATGTAAATATCTATGCTGCCCACAGACACACACACACACACGCAGACGTACCTTCTTATAAAATCCTTTTTTTGGACTTACGGGACCTCAAAACATATTTCCATTGAAATTTCAGTATCGAGTTTTTGGTTGGAATACAATATCTACTTCCGCTATACTGTATGTACATTACGTGTAGAGAAAGTAAAATTGCTAACTAAAATTAAGCTATTTTTTTTTCTACTTGAGGCGAAATCTGGTAATTTCTGAGGAGTCTAAAAAAATCTGATGTGTTATATTCACATGACTTTCTCTACATCTCTGCAACAAATTATTGTTAAAAACCTTATGTTTCTATTTACTTCAAGGTAATCAAGAAAAATTTAGCACAAATAGCCTTATTACTTGCTTCCTTGCAAGTAGAAGCGAAATAAGACAGTACCATAGATCAAAGTGACAGTCAAAAGCTGCTTGCTATGTGGCTGAAGTTCCTTTGCTTGTATGGCCAGGAGTTGACTGATTCCTGTATGAAAAAGTATTAAGTTTTTTTTAAAGCTGAAACACAAATCAAGAAATATTACAAAAACGACCAACTCCAAGAAAAACATGTATATAACATAAACTGTGTGTCTTAACGTGCTCTACATTTTTTTGTGGTAAGTTTTTGTTTATCTCTTACGGTTTAACAGTTATGCAAACTTCCGTAAAATTCATCCAGAATGAAGTAGTCTTCAGAGGTTATTCCCAGAAAATTCAAGATAAAACATTTTATTTGGAACATAAATATCTTTAACATCCGGCATTTTAATCAAAATCGTTAGAACCAATTTTGAGAAAATAAAAAATTTCGAAAAAGTTCCATGTGAACGGTAGTTTGGGGTGGGGAGATTTTTCTCCAAATCTTAGTGTCGCATCTCTGGAAGATACTAAACTTAAATACCAAGTTTACTGAATTCTCGTTTTTGAGTTATCGTGTTCACAGATACACGGCCCTTTTTCTGAAGATACTTTTTTACTTTCTCTATACGTACTATGTACACAGTGTATAGAGAAGGTATTGCATTGTACTAAAAAAATTCAATACCAGGATTTCACCGGAAATACATGTTTTGAGACCATCTGAATCCAAAAAAAGGATTTTTAGAAAACTGTGCGTGTGTGTGTGTGTGTGTGTGTGTGTGTGTGTGTGTGTGTGTCTGTGGGCAGCATAGCTCAAAAACGAAAATACCGTTAAATACCAAACTTGGTATTTAAATTCCCTATCTTCCGAGGATGCGACACGATGATTTTCAAGAAAATCCCCCCACCACAAACTACCATTCACATGGAAAACTTTTCGAAAATTTTGATTTTCTAAAAAATGGCTCTAACGATTTTGATTAAAATATCATATATTAAAGATAGATACTTGACAAATAATGTGTATATCTTGAATTTTCTGGAAATAGCCTCTAAAGACTACTTTATTCTGGATGAATTTTGCGGAATTTTGTGCAACTGGTAAACCATAAGGGATAGACAAAAAATTACCACACAAAAAATTTAGAGCACATTAAGACACACAATTTATATTATAATTTTTTTGTGGAGTTGATAGTTTTTCAGATATTCCTTTTTTTTGTTTTGTTTTGTTTTGTTTTTTTTTGTTTTAGCATTGAAAAACTTGTACTTTTCTCATACAGGAATTTGTCAAGTCGTGTCCATAAAAACAAAGGAACTTCAGTCACCTAGCAACCAGTTTTTGACTATCACTTTAACCTATGTTACTCCCTTATTTCGCTTCTACTTACAGGGAAGCAAGTAATAAGGCTATTTCTGTTAATTTTTTCTCACCTAGCATGAAGTAAATAGAAGCATAAACTTTTTAACAAAAATTTGTTGCAGAGATATAGAGAAAGTCATGTGAATGGATTACATCAGATTTTTTTAGATACAGGTGACCCTAAAACGTATATTTCCGGGAAATCTCGGTAGGAATTTTTGGGTGGAGTGTAGAGAAATTTATAAGCGATGAAAGAAGGTAAAAAAGGATAACATTTTATCAATTTCCATTTCTTGCTTATCACTTTAGTCTTGTATGTACAACGAAAGTGTCTTAGAAAATATTTGCGTATTAAAAGAATAATAAACGAAAGAGGAGTAAGGAGGTGTTGGGGGCAGGTGTTGTTATAAAGCTCCCCATTTCTTCCCCTCATAATGAGCTGCAGGCAATAACATATTCACTTTGTACGCGGGGCTTGAAGCGTTTCGCGTATACCTTGCTTCACGCGTGTAGGAAAACTACAGCATCTATTAGCTCAAAAGGCACACTCACATTACATTCTCAACACATAATCCCTTATGTATTATATATAAACATGATTGTATTCTTATATGTCTTTCTCACCACCTACATATATGTTAAAGAAAGTATTGCATTCCATCCAAAATGAATGTCGACATTTCAATACAAATTCATTTTTAGATCCCTGAGTCCAATATACACATGTATTATATATTATATAGTACATATAAATATATATATTATATTTTTTGTACAATACTATGAAAAAATTGAATGTTATACACTGTTGTCAGTTTGTAAAGTGAAATAATGGATATTTAACAATATGTGACGCGAAAAAGCGGGCGAAGATTTGCTATTGCGCAGACAAATATAGACAGATGACTACGAGCTTTATTGCTTCTGGCATAGCCATCAACATGCGCTTCATTTGTCACAAAAGTCGCCAACCTATGCAAATAGTCCCCAGATTAACAGCCAGTCATTTTTCAAAAGTCCTCACCAAACTTTGTCTCGGATTTTATTGCTTTACAAACTTGCGGAAATAATAATAATAGCAACAACAATAATAATACCAGGGCCTTTTTTTCAACCTCCGACAGGCTATAAATAAAACACAAGTTCACAGAAAACAATTATTTTATTACTAAAAGTTTTGTACACTTATGGTTACTTTTCAACATAATCACAGAAAAGATTGAGACATTTATCGTACCTTGCACAAGCTTTGCAATACCCGCTTCTAAAAATGTTGCCGCCAATGATTTCAAATGAGCATTGACGTTGTTTTGAAGACCTTCGTACTCTACGTTTGTGGAGAGCCATTCAAAACAAACGAAGAGGAATGCTGACTTCAGGAATTGTGTTGATCCATGACAACGCTCGTCCACACACTGCTGGCACAACCCATCGGCTCCTTGAGCAATTTCAATGGGACATTTTCGATCATCGCCGACCTGGCACCCAGCGACTTTCGCCTGAGCTGAAGACGTGGCTAGGAGGGCAGCACTTTCAAACCAACGAAGATCCTGAAAACAACGTCAATGCTCATTTGAAATCATTGGCGGCAACATTTTTAGAAGCGGGTATTGCAAAGCTTGTTTACAGGTACGATAAATGTCTCAATCTTTTTGGTGATTATGTTGAAAAGTAACCATAAGTGTACAAAACTTTTAGTAATAAAATAATTGTTTTCTGTGAACTTGTGTTTTATTTATAGCCTATCGGAGGTTGAAAAAAAAAAACAGCTCTCATAATAATTATAACAAGAATAATCATAATAACAATTTTACAGCAACATTTTTTCAGGAGCTGCATTCGAGGGAATATTTGATGCTCTCGTTTGTGAATGTTTCTGGTACAGTAACACCATAAATTTTACAGAAAATCCTTTCCAGAAACTTATGGAAGACATATCTACTGATTAGATTTAGGTTAGACTTAGATAACGTAAAATATGTTGCAAGTCTTTGTAATTTAGAAACAGTGTACATAGTTATACAGTTAGTGAAATTTATTGACGCAAAGAGATCGTTGGCAACATTGCGTTAAGTGATACAAGATGGATAATTTGGCTGCACCGCATTCTTCAGAATGGCCACACGAGCAGAAAGTAAACAAATAAACGAATGTGTACCTTAAGTTATGTTAAAACAAATAATCTAATGTGCTCCATTCACATGACTTTCTCTACATCTCTGCAACAAATTATTGTTAAAAAGCTTATGCTGCTATTTACTTCATGCTAATCGAGAAAAAAAATAGCAGAAATAGTCTTATTGTTTGCTTCCTTGTAAGCAGAAGGGAAATAAGGGAGTACTATAGGTTAAAGTGATAGTCAAAAGCTGGTTGCTACGTGACTGAAGTTCCTTTATTTGTATGGACAGGAGTTGACAAATTCCTGTATCAGAAAGTATAAGTTTTTCATAGCTGAAACCAAAACAAGGAATATGTAAAAATGATCAACTTCACGAAAAAAATGTATTTAACATAAATTGTGTGTTTTAATGTGCTCTGCATTTTTTGTGTGTTATGTTTTTGCCCATCTCTTACGGTTAAGCAGTTATGCAAAATTCCGTGAAATTCGTCTAGTATAAAGCGGTCTTCAGAGGCTATTCCCAGAAAATGCAAGATATACAGTTTATTTGTCAGGTAAATATCTTTAATAAAATATTTTAATAATAAGCAGAAAAAGTCTTATTACTTGCTTCCTTGTAAGTAGGAGCGAAATAAGGGAGTACCATAGGTTAAAGAGATAGTCAAAAGCTGGTTACTAAGTGACTGAATTTCCTTTGTTTGTATGGACAGGAGTTGACAAATTTCTGTATGAGAAAAGTATAAGTTTTTAAAGCTGTAACCAATAACAAGGAATATCTAAAAAACGATCAACTCCATGAAAAAATGTATATGATATAAATTGTGTGTTTTATTGTGATCTACAATTTTTCTATAGTTTTTGTCTATCTCTTACGGTTTACCAGCTATGCAAATTTTCAATAAAAATCACACAGAATAAAGAGGTCGTTAGAGATTATTCTCAGAAAATTCAAGACATACATTTTATTTGGCATGTAAACATCTTAAATATAGGTGATTTTAATCAAAATCTTTAAAACCATTTTTACAAAATCAAACTTTTCGAAATTTTTCCATGGAAAGGGTAGTTTGGGGAAGTGGGATTTTCTTGAAAATCTTCGTGCCGCTTTCTTGGAAGATAACAAACTTAAATACCAAGTTTGGTTTTCAACGGTCTTTTTGTTTTTCTGCTATGCTGTCCACAGATACGGACACACACACAGACACACGGACCTTTTTCCAAAAATGCTTTTTTGGATTCATGGGAACCCAAAACATGTATTTCCGGTGAAATCTCGGTATCAAATTTTTGGGTGGAATGCAATACCTTCTCTATACACTATGAACATAGTACTTTTCACTTTCTCTACACGTACTGTGTACATAGTGTATAGAGAAGATATTGCACCGCATCCAAAAATTCGATACCGAGATTTCACCAAAAATATGTGTTTTAGGGTCCCATGTATGCAAAAAAAAAGCATTTTCTGAAAAAGGTCCGTGTATGCGTGTATGTGTGTGTGTGTGTTCATGTGTCTGTGAACACGATATCTCAAAAATGAAAAGTCGCTAAAATACCAAACTTGCTATTTAAGTTTAGTATCTTCCAGGGATGCGACACGAAGTTTTTCAGAAATGTCCCCCCTCCCCAAACTAGAATTTACATGGCATTTTTTTCGAAAATTTTGTTTTTTTTTAAACAGCTCTAACGTTTTTTTTTACTAAAATATCATATTTTAAAAATATTTACATGGCAAATAAAATGTATATCTTGAATTTTCTGGGAATAGCCTCTGAAGATTACTTTATTCTGGGTGAATTTTACGGAATTTTGCATAACTGCTAAACCGTAAGAGATGGACAAAAACTTACCACACAAAAATGTAGAGCACATTAAAACACACGATTTATGTTATATACAGTTTTTTCGTGGAGTTGATCGTTTTTTAGATATTCCTTGCTTTTGGTTTCAGCTTTAAAAGACTTATTCTTTTCTTATACTTGAATTTGCAAATTTCTGTCCATAGAAGCAAAGGAACTTCAGTCACATAGCAACCACTTTTGACTATCGCTTTACATTGAAGCAAGTAATAACTATTTCTGCTAATTTTATCTCGATTAGCATAAAGCAAATAGAAGAACAAGCCTATTAACAATAATTGGTTGCAGGGATGTAGAGAAAGTCAGTTGAATGGAACACTTCAGATATTTTTTAAGTGGAATTAAAATGATTTGGCAACACTATATTGTGTCAGCAGGAGCGTTCTAGAAGTTGAAGAAAGTTGATCGGCTCCATGGGAATGTTTAAATGCAAATTTGAAGCAGGCGACCGTACGTCACAAGATGGGGGGGGGGGTGGCATCTCGAGGCGTCACGCTTTTGAGATATCGATCCGCCGGAAAAGGGTCATGGTCCACCTTACATTCACTACTTCTTACGATAGTGTTTTGTTAAACTATCAAAGTCATCGATTTCGGAAATTAGTTTATGTTTATAAAATTCTTATTATAATATTTTTACATGGGTAGGTCCAAAATGTGATGTGTTTCATTCACATAAATTAGTAAATAAACAAACAGAAACGGTCTCATTAGTTGCTTTCTTGTAAGTGGAAGGGAAGCAAAGGAATACACTAGGCTATACGATAGTCAAGTGTTTTAAAATGACATTGAAATCCGTTTCTTTGCGTGACCAGGAGTTGAGGAGTTTCTGTATGAGAAGAGTTTAAATATTTTAAAACTGAAACCAATAACTAGGAATATTTCAAAAACGGTTCCACGAAAAAAATTAACATAAATTGTGTGTTTTAACAAGCTCTACATTTGTTGTGTGGTAAGTTTTTGTTTATATCTTATGGTGTACCGGTTATTCAAAATTCATAAAAATTCAACCAGAATAAAGAAGTTTTCAGAGGATATTCTAAAAAAATTCAAGATATACATTTTATTTGCGATTTAAATATCTTTATATGCGGTACTTTAATCAAAATCGTTAGAGCCATTTTTGGGAAAATCAAAATTTTCGAAATTGTTTCCATGTAAAGGGTAGCACGAACGCATACACACAGACCTTTTTCCAGAAATGCATTTTACTTTCTCTATACGTACTATGTACATAGTGTATCGAGAAGGTATTGTATTGCACCCAAATTTTCGATACCCAGATTTCACCGGAAATATATGTTTTGAGACCTCCTGAATCCAAAAAAATATTTTTAGAAAAATGTCTGTGTGTATGTATGTGCCTGTGGGCAGCATAGATCAAAAACTAAAAGACCGTTGAAAACCAAACTTAGCATTTTAGTTTGGTATCTTCCAAGCATACGACACAAAGATTTTCAAGAAAATTCCCTCAGTTCAAACTACTCTTTACATGGAAAATATTTCGAAAATATTGATTTTGTTAAAAATAGCTCTAACGATTTTGATTAATATCTCTTATATTTAAGTTATTTACTTGCCAAATAAAATGTATATCAATAATGTTCTGGGAATAGCCTTTGAAGCCTACTTTATTATGGATAAATTGTACGGAATTTTGCATAATTGCTAAACCGTAAGAGATGGACAAAAACTTAAAACACAAAAAATATAGAGCATGATAAAACACATGTTATATAATTTTTTTTCGTGGAGTTTATCGGTTTTTAGATATTCCTTGTTTTTTGGTTTCAGCTTTGAAAAACACACTTTTCTCATACAGGAATTTGTCAACTCCTGCCCATACAAACAAAGGAACTTCAGTCACATAGCAACTAGCTTTTGACTATCACTTTAACCTATAGTAATCTCATTTCACTTCTACTTACAAGGAAGCAAGTAATAAGACTATTTCTCCTAATTTTTTCTCGAATGGCATGAAGTAAATAGAAGCATTAGCTTTTTAACAATAATTTGTTGCAGAGATGTAGAAAAAGTCATGTGAACGGAACACATCAAATGTTTTACTTTAGCTTTAAACTGTACTGCATTCAGAAATCTCAGGAAGCTTATTATAGCCTATAAACTAACTATCTTTAATTTTCTTTACTCTAGTGTATGGAACATGTAATTTATCAATATTTTTTATATTTAATGTGAGCACATGTCGGTTCAGTTTAAATTGATTTACATTTGTATACACATATAGTAATAATAATTATTGTAATATATAGACATTGTACCCCGTTAAATTCTTCTGCTCCCTGAAAAACGGTCTACATGGGGCATTGTAAGAAGTATGACATAACATTCTCATGGCTTTCTATTTTATTCAATTTTATTTGTAAATATGGGCTAGATAAATTAAAATAATTAATATATGTATATTTTCGACAATATTCATAATTATTTCACTTATATTAAACAAAGAATTATATTTTTGCTTCGGTAAACTGGGCTTCAAAACTTTCATTTCCGGTTCCGATTTGGATGAATGTCGATTCCGGATAAAGCAGCTGGTCACATAAGTGTGACTGTTTGACACAAGACTATACGTGACATCGATCCACATGAGAATCAAATTTGGGAGCAGAAAGAAGTTTTGAGACTTTGCTACTCCATCGCGAAGGGCGAAAGAAAGAAGTTTCTACAATTTCATTAACTTTCCTTCCTTCCTTCCTTCCTTCCTTCTCTCCACTAAGAGGGTAGAGGAGAACGGCGGAACTCGTATCTCTCAGAAATTATACCCTCTTGTCTTCATCCAGAATTAACGATTCTCTTCATGGGGCGCAAAAATATGCTCCTGTCTTGCACACATTTCTGAAATTAAATATCACCGTCATTAAGTACGGACGTGATGGTGTTTCTGATGACCTGGTCGTCAGCCACTGGATCCAGTCACGTTTGGCAACTACCTAACTTTCCATAAACACTAGATTCGTCACGTTTTCCCTTTATTGCTTCTCCTGATCATTTGTGTACACTTACAGACATAGATATTCCCCAGTAGTGGTTCTATATTAAGCCCTGTAGATATGGACACATTCTTGCACAAGAGATGACGTCACAGAAAAATAGTCCGTGTAAGGATGGTTTACATTACTTTCTTTTTTTACTTTCCCTACCTGTACTATGTACATAGTGTATAGAGAAGGTATTGTAATGCACCCAAATATTCGATTCCGAGATTTCACTGGAAATATATGTTTTGAGACCTGAATAAGAAAAAGCATTTTTAGAAAAATATCCGTGTGTGTGTGTCTGTCTGTGTGTGTGTGTGTGTGTCTGTGGGCAGCATGGCTCAAAAACGAAAAGACCGTTAAATACCAAACTTGGTATTGTCCAGGGATGCGACACGAAGATTTTCAGAAAAATCCCCCCACCCCAAATTACCCTTTACATGGAACTTTTTCGAAAATTTTGATTTACTTAAAATGGCTCTAACGATTTTGATTAAAATATCATATATTAAACATATTTACCTGACAAATAAAATGTATATCTTGAATTTTCTAGGAATAGCCTCTGAAGACTACTTTATTCTGGATGAATTTTACGAAATTTTGCATAGCTGCAAAACCGTAAGAAATGGACGGAAACTTAAAACACTAAAATATAGAGCACGTTAAAACACATGATTTATGTCATACAACTTTTTTTTCGTGGAGTTCATCGTTTTTGAGATATTCCTTGTTTTTGGTTTCAGCTTTGAAAAACATGCTTTTCTCATACAGGTATTTGTCAACTTCTGTGCATACGGACAGAGGAACTTCAATCACATAGCAACCAGCTTTTGACTATCATTTTAACCTATGGTGCGCCCTTATTTCACTTCTACTTACAAGGAAGTAAGTAAAAATACCAATTCTGCTAATGTTTATCTCGATTATCATGAAGTAGGCAAATGAATAATCTTTTGTAAGAATAGTTTATTTGCAGAACAGCCAGCGAAAGTCATATAAACGTATTCATCAGATTTTGCTAATACTATAGAAAGTGGTAGGGAAGAAATCTGATGTGTTACACTCACATTACTTTCTCTAGCTGTTCTACAAACAAACTTCTTACAAAAGATTATTCTTCTTTCTACACCACGCTAATAAGATAAACATTAGCAGAATGTTCTTATTACTTACTTCGTTATAGGCAGAAGGGAATAATAGAATGCACTAGACTAAGTTAATAGTCAAATGTTTTAAAAGGTATGGTTCTGCGCTTATCATTACAAATTGATTGCTTGCTTGCTTTGTCAGGAGTAAAACAAAAGAAAAACGGACACTTCCTGTCTGAGAAAAGTTTAAGTACTTCACAATTGAAACCAATAGCAAGGAATATCTTGGAAACGGTCAACTCCACAACAAAAACATAAAGTACATAAATTGTGTGTTTTGACGAGATCTACATTTTTATGTTGAAAATTTTTATCTATCTCTTACGCTTTATCAGTTAAGCTAAATTCGGCATAATTCATCCATAATAAAGAGGTCTTCAGAGGCTTTTCCCAGGAAATTCAAGATATACTTTTTATTTGGGATCTAAATAGTTTTAATATACTAGATTTTAATCAAAATCTTTACAACCATTTTTAAGAAAATAAAAAATTACTAAAATTTGTCCACGTAAAGGATAGTTTGTGGTGGGAGGATTTTTCTTGAAAATCTTTGAGTAATGTCCTTGAAATATGTCAAAACTAAATAGCAAGTTTGGTATTTAACAGTCTTTTCATTTTTGAGCTGTGCTGGTGGCACACTGGCAGACAGGCAGAGACACTCACAAACAAGGACCTTTTTCCAAAAATGCTTTTTTGTAGATTCAGGGGACCCAAAATGTGTATTTCCGGTGAATTCTCGGTATCGCATATTTCGGTATATTACAATACCTTCTCTATACACTGTAGAGAAAGCAAAAAAAAGTGGTAGCCCTCAGTTAAACTACTTTCTATTACACCACTAATTTTCATGAAACTTTACAAAGACTTGGAAGTTTAAAGTGATTCCGAACGCAAACAAACCAAAAGTTTAGGAATGTTTTTATACGTAACAATGTGGACATTAGAAGAAGGAACGACTCATCAAGTTAATGATTTTCAAACAAATTGCAGTTCAGAAAATGGAAGAGTAATATCTTGAGGCGAAGATTTTAACTGCACCTTTCTGAAAACGTTAGCAAGCAAAGTTTCCAGAGTTTGTAATTAAAAAGCGCTGGGAAAGTTGGCGAAGAAGAATGATATCAAACAAAATGGGGAGAGACAGAACGTAAAACTGAAAATTAAGTGACAAGAAAAGAGGAACACAAGTTAATGATCATATCTTTAAAAGCAAAGCCTTCTTAAATATTTAGAAGATTTGTCCGCCAAGAGCTGTTTCTTTCTGATTAACAGGCTCAGCGCCCACTCTATGTCTGCAGTAGCGTCCAGAAGGCCGTGCAGAAAAGGTTTTACTGTCTGCATTTAACCGTCGATACACGGTCACTTTTACTTTCTCTAGCCCCGTATGTACAAGGCACATAGGGATAGAAAATAAACGGCGTGTTATTTATGGACGCTCTTTAACTACTGTGGTTCTCAGCGTCTCATTCTATATTGGGTGTGAAAGAGGCCTCTCTATCAGGCTTGAGGTTCTTTTACGTGCCCTAAATCTATGACACGGGACCAACGGCTTTACTTCCCTTCTGAAGGAAGCCATGCTAAGGATTTTTACACCCAAAAAAATCTATCGTCCTCCGCCGGGTTTGACATAGGGATAGAGAAGTATTGTATTCCACCCAAAAATTCGATGTCGAGATTTCACCGGAAATACTCCAAAAAAAAATATTTTTCAGAAACAGGTCCGCGCCTGTGTGTGTGGGGGGGGGGTCTGTGGACATGATACCTCAAAAACGAGAAGTCGGTTAAATACCAAACTTGCTATTTAAGTTTGGTATCCTCCAAGGATGCAACACGAAGATTTTCAGGAAAATCACCCTATCCCTAACTACCCTTTACGTGGAAACATTTTCTAAAATTGTGTTTTTCTTAAAAATGGCTCCAACGATTTTGATTAAAATACCAAATATTAAAGCCATTTCTATCACAAATGAAATGTTTATGTTAACTTCTCTGGGAATAGCTTCTAAAGACCTGTTTATTCTGGATGAATTTTGCTTAATTTGGCATAACTATTGAACCGTAAGAGGTAGACAAAATCTTACTATACAACAAATCTAGATCTTGTTAAAATACACAAGTTATGTCATATACATTTTTTTCGTGGAGTTTTCCGTTTTCGAAATATTCCTTGTTATTAGTTTGTTTTAAACTACTTATATATTTCTCATGCGGGAACTTGTCAACTCTTGGCCGCGCAAAGAAACGGATATCAATCCCATAGCAACCACATTTCAAAACATTTGACTGTTGGTTTAGCCTAGTGTAGTGATAGCACTAATTCCCCTTCTACTGACAAGGAATTAAGCAATACGACCATTTCTGCTAAAGTTTATCTCGATTAGCATGAACTAGGTAGAAGAATAAGATGATTAACAACAATTTGTTACAAAGATGTAGAGAAAGTCATGTGAATGGAACACATCAGATTTTTCTGCTTATTACGTACGTGGTATAGAATCCAAAACGTGGTATAGAATCCAAAACGTGGAAAAGCTTCAGAATATTAAAAACTGTTGTTTGTTAACTCGCTATGTTCACTGAGAGGGGGTTTATTTGACATGAAGTATAAACAATATTTATTGTAGGGAGCTGTACACCAAGAAACACTCACCGAAGACGATCATCCTCTTGACCATGAAGTCTTCGGCCTTAAAGGTAGAGACCACACACTTGTAGTCCCCCGAGAGATCTGTGGTAGGATTACGTATGTATAGGGCGCGATGCATGGTGGCAGGGTTATCAGACGCCCTGTAGTTCACATCCAGACGTCCCTTCAATACTCCCAGGTCTTGTGGCTTCTTGCCAGGTATCCACTGATACACTGGACTGTCAAAATTGTTCACATACCACTTGACCACTAGACCACCATAAGCGTCGGCGTTCTTCTCCTCCTGCGTGAGGGTGTAATCGCAGTCCAGCACGATGGCGGTCCCCGAGTTGTTCTCCAGAGTTCTAGGGACCTTCATGTTCGTTATCTGGATACCCACTGCTTCTGCAACACAAACAAAAACCTCTAGTTACTCAATTTCCAACAAAAACTTCAAAACTCACATTCCTTTTTCTACCAAGTAACATTTTCATTCTTATACTGGAAATAATTCGTTGAAACTGTTATTTTCTCTACCGCCTACCTATAAACAGGAAATAGTGTAATTCGCATAAAATGTTATATAGTGTTTTATACTTTCTCTAGCCCGTATACACAATGCGTTGCGAGTGACTACCCAAGGCCAAAAGACCTCCACTATCAGCCCAGGAAGAAATTAATATCTGTGGGCCTTTCTATTAGAGGCAATACCTTGGTCAATACAAAGCCCCCCGGCATGGGAATGTACCGGGACGGAAGTAGATACACCACTTGTCAACCCCGACAGGAAGACCGCCCTAAAACCTTGATAGGGCCGATAGATGTCTATCATATTAGTTCGACAGGCTAGTACCGGAGGACATCGAGGTGTTTCACAACTCCGACCAGCCATCACCGCCCGGACATACCCAATTTCCCAAGGGTAACGGGTCATTGCCATGTCGAGTCCAACCCAATCAGAACGCTCCCTACCGAAAAGGGCTCAGATATTTGGCCGGACTACCCCTATATAGTGTACAAAATGGATAGAGAAGGTATTATACTCCATCCAACATTTTGATACCGAAATTTCACGGAAATTATATGCTTTGAATCCGAAAAAGCATTTTTACTGTTTTTACACGTAATATGTACAAAATATATAGAGAAGGTACCTATTGTATTGCACCCAAAAAGTCAATACCCAGGTTTCACCGGAAATATATGTTGAATAAAAAACATCTTGAATAAAAAAAAATTAGTAAAAGGTCCATGGGTGTGTGTGTGTTTGTCTATCTGTCTGTGGACAGAATAGCTCAAAAACGAAAAGTAATTTGGTATTTAAATTCAATATCTTCCACGGATGCGACACGAGGATTTTCAAGAAAATCCCCCCACCCCAACTACCCTTTACAGGGAAAAAGTTTCGAAAAATTTTTTTTCTCAAAAACGGCTCTGAAGATTTTGATTAAAATCTTTCATAATTAAGATATTTACATGACAAACAAAATTTATATCTTGAATTCCGGGAAATTGCCTCTGAAGGCCTCTTTATTCAGGGTGAATTTTTCTGATTTTGCATAACTGGTTAACCGTAAGAGATGGCCAAAAACTTACTATACAAAAGATATAGAAGGGAAAAAATCTTGTTTCCATTCACATGACTTTCTCTACATCTCTGTAGCAAATTATTGTTAATAAGCTTATTCTTGCATCCGCCTAATGCTAATCGAAATAAACACTAGCAGAAACGGTCTTATTACTTAGTTCCTTATAAGGAGAAGGGAAATTAGGGAAATAACTAAGCTATACCGACAGTCAAGTGTTTTAAAATGTGGTTGCTCTATAGTATTGAAATCCGTTTCTATGTATGGCCAGAAGTTTAATTTTCTAATACGAAAAGCTGTAAAGTGTTTTAAATCTAAAATAAATAAGAAGGAATATTATAGAATTTGTGTATTCCACGTAAAAAAAACTGACATAAATTGTGTACTTTAAAATGATCTTCATTTTTTGTGCAGTAAGCTTTTGTCTGTCTCTTACACTTTTTTTTTTTTAAACAGTAACGGAGTCTGATCAGGACTCCGGTACTGTATCCCTATTTACATTTCCCCCCGTAGGTTTTACTGTTTCTTTTACGAACATATACACATTGCACAAACATATAACACCCATGCCCAAGGCGGGACTCGAACCCACCATCCCCTGCCCACGAAGCACCAAAGCGAGACGCTTTAGCGAGCGTGGCCATGGGGACCGGCATCACTTTACCAGTCTCGTAAAAGTCAGCAACATTCATTCAGAATAAAGAGGTCTTAGAGGCTATTTTCAGAAAATTCAAGATACATATTTTATTTATGATAAAAATATCTTTAATATACGATATTTTAATCAAAAGCGTTGCAGCCATTATTCAGAAAATCAACATTTTCGCAATTTTTCCATATAAAGGATAGTTTGGGATGGGGAAATTTTCTCAAAATCTTGGTGTTACATCCCTGGAAGATATTAAACTTAAATACCAAGTTTGGTATATTACCGACTTTTCGTTTTTGGGTGTTAACGAACACACGGGCACCACACACACACAGACACACACACAAATGGACCTTTCTCTAAAAAATGTTTTTTTTATACATGAGACCCTAAAACATATATTTCCGGTGAAATCTAGGTATTGAATTTTTAGGTGAAATCCAATAGCTTCTATATAAAGTTTTTTTTTTTTTTTTTTTTTGCATTCAGGGGGTCCTAAAACATGTATTTCCGGTGAAATTTCGGTATCGAATTTTTGGGTGCATTACAATACCTTCTCTATTCCTATGTACATTGTACATATGAAGCTAGAGAAAGAGTAAAGGGTAGTTTGTGGTGGAGAGATTTTCTTGAAAATCTCCGTGTCGCATCCTTGGAAGAAATTAAACAAGTTTGGTATTTTAGAGTGTTTTCGTTCTTGTGTTATACTGTCTACAGATGCACACACACCCAAGGACGTTTTTCTAAAAGTGTTTTTTGGTCTCAGGGACCTCAAAACATATATTTCCGATGTAATCAGTTGTAGAATTTTTGGGTGGAATATAATACCTTCTCTAGCTACAACGTTCATTGCACGTACGTGCTAAAGAAAGTAAAAATAAAATAGCTCAAAATGTTTGAGAGCAAATATGTCACCATTCCTTTATCGTTTACTTCTGCAATTAGAAATGCGTGTAGAGATACAAAATATACGTTATTATTGTTTTTACCATTTATTGATAAAATGAGTCGTTTAGCCACAAAAAGATATTAAATAATTGGTTTCCAGAGTGTCTTCTGAAATGAAGTGCTAGTCATACGTTTGCAACTACGGAAGCGGAAGGTCAAGAATGTTGTGCCTCGACACCTTGTACAACAGCTGGTTCTGTCAGTGCTTCAGATGCATTAAATACATTCAGAACTATGACAGTCTTTATAAACCAAGAGTATCTATATGTACCTTGTTTATAGCAAACCACATAATTTAGAATATTATTTCTGGTGAAAAATGTAACATGTAAAATGTAACAAATGTAAAATGTAACATAACGAGGTTGCTACATTGATGATCTTCTCACACGTCTGTTTGAAGCAGCCTTAGATATTGAGCAGAACTCAGAAGCTCTAATGAGGATAGGGAAAAATTAGCTAAATCCTTTGCATGGCTGCCTTCTAAGGGAAGTAATGTTTAATTTCTCGTAAAAGAATCTCACACCTTGAAGGAAGAATTGTTCTGGGCAAAAGTCTGCCATTTCACGCCCACATGTCGTCATACAGTGCCATCTGTGGGGGACGAGTCAATCCTCGTCTTCATGCTGCATTGCGGCCAACTCACTAAGTATACATTCAAATCCAATCACGGAAACATCGTAGCGATGCCCTATGCTCCACTTAGAGGTTACAGGAAACTAATATTTTTGATGATGCAGTTGTTGACCATTAATACATTTCCTGCTCCAAAGATGTGGCTTTGATTTATTTATTCCAGCATACAACTGAATGAGGTATTTCAATAATTGGCATATAAATTTGCTTTATCTTCGATCATCAGACCACACCTTATGTGTAGCTTCTTATTCAGGTCTGCTGAATTTGATCAAACAGCTTGAAAGAACCATCTCACCCCTCGTCTGTGCTAGTATCTGATAATAAACACAAAGCCAGGTGTCGAACCGGATTTCAAACACACACGTTCAGCTCTGAAGACCTACTCTGTTGCTGAGCGACATTGCAGATTATACGAAGACCTTTTCTTCTCAACCTCCGACAAGTTCATAGAAAACAAATATTTTATTACTAAAAGTTTTGTACATCTGTGGTTATTTTTCAACATAATTACCGAAACGACTGAGACATTTATTGTACCTGTGCACAAGCTTTGTAATACCCGCTTCAAAAAATGTTGCCGCAAATGATTTCAAATGGGCATTGACGTTGTTTTGAAGATTTTCGTGCTGCCCTCCTAGCCACTTCTTCAGTTCAGGGAAAAGGTGAAAGTCGCTGGGTGCCAGGTTAGGACTGTACGGCGGATGATCGAAAATGTCCCATTGAAATTGTTCAAGGAGCCGATGGGTTGTGCCAGCAGTGTGTGGACGAGCGTTGTCATGGATCAACACAATTCCTGAAGTCAGCATTCCTCTTCGTTTGTTTTGAATGGCTTTCCGCAAACGTCGTAAAGTTTCTTTGTAATCCCTTGTAATTAGTTTCAAACTCTTGGCCAAGCAAAGAAACAGATTCCCATAGCAACCACTTGACTTTGGTTTAACCTAGTATATTCCCTTATTTCCCATCTACTTATAAGAAAGCGAGTAATAAGACCGTTTCTGATAATGTTTATCTCGATTAGCATGTTAGAGAAAGTCGTGTGAATGGAGCACGTGAGATTTTCCTTGTAGAGCATTTTGAAAGACTAGACTGTACAATAGCTTTGAAATGTTAATGGTAGAGAGGAGCATGGCCACCGATATTAAGACAATAAAGAAAGTTAACGCTGAGAAGTTTTGGTCCTGATATTGAGGCACTAGCCCCTGGGGCGAGCAAAGGATCAGTACATGTTATTGTTAAAAGTTTGGTGGTGCTGGAAAGGGAGTTAGGCGATTATCCTGATGATCACCTGCCTTTGGGCAAGAGATTAAACTGCACCAGCAGGGGTGAGCAAATCTATAGTAGCGTTCATCTTTTACTTTCTTTACATAGTAGGTAGAGAAAGTATTGCACTCCACCCAAAACATCCATGTCCAGATTTAACTGCATCCAAAAAAATCTGATAACTTTCTCTACATCTCTGCAACAAGTTATTGTTAAAAAGCTAATGCTTCTATTTACTTCATGCTAATCGAGAAAAACATGTTTTTAGCTGAAACAAAAAAAAAAAACAAAAAAAAAAGGAATATCTCAAAACTGATCAGCTCCACGAAAAAAGTATATAAAATAAATTGTGTGTTTTAACGTGCTCTACATTTGTTGTGGTGTAAGCTTTTGTCCATCTCTTAGCAGTTATGCCAAATTCCGTAAAATGTATCCATAATAAAGTGGTCTTCAGAGACTATTCCCAGAAAGTTCAATATATGCATTTTATTCCTCGGATAAATATCTTTAATATACGATATTTAAATCAAAATCGTTAGAGCTATTTTTTACAAAATCAAATTTTTCGATAAAAGTCCATGTAAAGGGTAGTTGGTGGTGGGGGATTTTCTTAAAAATCTTAGTGTCGTATCGTTGGAAGATACCAAATTTATATACCAAGTTTGTTATTGAACGGTCTTTTCGTTTTTAAGCTATGCTATCCACAGACGAACACATACTGACCTTTTTCCAGAAATGCTTCTTTTGGATTCAGGAGTACCCAAAACATGTATTTCCTGTGAAATCTCGTTATCGAATTTTTGGGTGCATTACAATACCTTCTCTATACACTATGTATATAGTATGTGTAGAGAAAGTAAAAATTAGAAAACAACTCGTGCTCGCTCGCGCGCACGCCTGCGTGTGTATTTATATTCATGTGTCTAACAGGGTAACTCAAAAACGAGAAGTCAATAAATACGAAACTTAATATTTAAGTTTTTTATATTTCAAGGGCGTAATAAGAAGTTTTTGAGAAAAATTCCCCACAAACTACCCTTTACATGGACATTAATTAGTCATAAATTAGTCTCAGAGGCTATTCCCAGAAAATTCCTGTATGAGAAAAGTTTAAGTGTTTTAAAACTGAAACCAATAACAAGGAATAGCTCAAAAACGTCAACTCTACGCAAAAAATGTATATCACATGAATTGCTTGTAGTACATTTTTGTGCAGTAAGTTTCTGGCTATCTCTTACGGTTTACTAGTTATGCAACATTCTGCAAAATTCATCCGGAGTAAAAAGGTCTTCAGAGGCCATCGCCAGAAAATTCAAGATATACATTTTATTTGTCACGTAAATACCTTTAACAACGGTATTTGAGTCCAATTCATTAGAGCCATTTTTGAGAGAATTAACATTTTCGAATATTTTTCCAAGTAAAGGGTAGTTTGGAGTGAGAGAATTTTTCTTAAAACATTCCTGTCTCATACTTGGAAGATAAACTAACTCCATGGCACGACAGTCCTCTAGCGACCATGGTCTACCACCCGGCCTATCTCGGCCCGAAGGGTCGGAGGGTGAAACGTGATCAGCGCCTCGAGTCCCTCCCGGCCGGTTGATACGGTCTGGAGCCGCTACTTCTCAATCAAGTAGCTCCTCACGGGGCCTCACGAGGCTGAGTGCACCCCGCACGCCGGGACCAGGAATCGAACCCAGATATCCCGCTGGGCAAGCAGCCGCGCTAAGACGTTCTTGGAAGATACTAAACCTCAAATGCCCAGTTTGTTATTTTACAGTATTTTCGTTTTTGAGTTATCTGTTCACAGATACACTGACAGACACGCACACGACCTTTTTCTAAAATATTTTTTTTTTGATACAGGGGATCCTAAAACATGTATTTCCGGTTTAATTTGGCTATTGAATTTTTGGGTACAGTGCAACACCTTCTCTACACACGTAACTTGTAATATGCAGAGTTAAGTTAAAAAAAAAAAAAAAAAAGCTAATGTGTTCATTTCATGTGAGTTTCTCTACACCACTGTAACAAAGTATTAATAAAATATCTGATGTAATCCATTCACATGACCTTCTCTATATCTCTGCAACAAATTTTTGTTAAAAATTTTATGCTTCTATTTACTTCATGCTAAGTTAGAAAAATTAGCAGAAATAATCTTATTACTTGCTTCCCTGTAAGTAGAGGCGAAATAAGGGAGTACCATAGGTTAAAGTGATAGCAAAAGATTGTTGCTATATGACTGAAGTTCCTTTGTTTGTATGGACAGGAGTTGACAAATTCCATGAGAAAAAAGTTTCTTAAGTCTGAAGCAAAAAACAAGAAATATCTAAAAAACGATCAACTCCACGAGCAAAATGTATATAACATAAATTGTGTGTTTTAATGTGCTCTACATTTTTTGTGCGGTAAGTTTTTGTCTATCTCTTACGGTTTACCAGTTACACAAAAGTCCGTAAAATTAATCCAGAATAAAGTAATCTTCAGAGGCTATTTCCAGAAAATTCAAGATAAACATATTATTTGTCAAGTATATATCTTTAATATATGATATTTTTATCAAAATCGTTAGAGCTATTTTTTAGAAAATCAAAATTTTCGAAAATGTTTCCATGTGAAGGGTAGTTGGGGCTGAGGGGATTTTCTTGAAAATCTTCGTGTCGCATCCTTGGAAGATACTGAACTTAAATACAAAGTTTGGTGTGTAACGGTCTTTTCGTTTTTGAGCTATGCTGCCCACAGACACACGAGGAAATTTTTCTAAAAATGCTTTTCTTGGATTCAGGTGGTCTCAAAACATGTATTTCCGGTGAAATTTCGGTATCGAATTTTTTGGTACAATGCAATACCTTCTCTATACACTATGTACCTAGTACGTATAGAGAAAGTAAAAACATATTCTTCTGTCTACTTTATGATAATCGAGATAAACATTAGCAGAAATTGTCGTAATTACTTGCTTCCTTGTAAGAAGAAGGAAAATAATGGAATACTCGAGGCTAAAACGATAGTCAAATGTTTTAAAAGCTGGTTACCATGTGGATAAAAACCGTTTCAATGCAGGGTCCAGAGTTTACAACTTTCCACGGGAAAAAAATGTAACGATTTTAAATCTGAAACAAATAACAAGGAATATCTCAGAGATGGTCAATTGTATGTTTTAATGTGATCTACATTTTTTTGGCGTAATAAGTTTTGTGTTTCTCTTACAGTTTAGCAGTTGTGCAAAATTCATTCAGAATAAATTAGTCTTCAGAGGCTATTCCCACAAAATTCAAGATATAATTTTGTCATGTAAATATCTTTAATATACGGTATTTTAATCAACATTTTTAGAGCTATTTTTGTGAAAATCAAAATTTTCGAAATTTTTTCCATGTAAAGGATGGTTTAAGGTGGAGGGATGTTTCTCAAAATCTTCGTGACGCAAATGTGGAAGATACTAAACTTAAATATCAAGTTTGGTATTTTACCGCCTTTTCGTTTTTGAGTTATATTGTTCACACACACACACATACGGAGTTTTTTCCAGAAATGCTTTTTTTTGGATACAGGGGACCCTAAAACGTGTATTTCCGGTGAAATCTCGGTATCGAATATTCTCTATACACTATGTACATAGTACGTTTGGAGAAAGTAGTGAAAATTACATTTCAAATGCTAATGCCAAGTTTGGAACTTGTGGCTAATTGTATTCAGAGGATTGAGGGTGAGTGTAGATGACACCCCTATCTTGTTAACATTGCATGTCTAACATCTTGATGAGACTTGTACGGTTGTTCCACTCACAGTCAGCAAGGATACATTGGTATAGGACACGAACTTTGATATCTTGCCATTTATTTTCTTTGCTCGGACTGAATAGCTTTCCTTATCTGCGTTTAAACATAGATCTGTTCCTTCACGAAACCTTCCTTTTCACACGTGAGGCAAAGTCCTAAATACTCGGAAATGTGAGACAGTGACGTAAATTATTGCAGTCTACCTTAATTCATTCTCTTATTTAGTATGGAAACCTCATTTTCAAACTCGTTTTACCCCCACAAGTAGTTCGGGAGTTTCGTTTGGAACTGATATTTGGAAGGGCGTGGGTTGTTTTGGGGGGTTTTCCTGGGCTATTGAGTGAATGTTGAGATATCTTCAATCCCTCTTTAGTCCTTCATGGTCTGAACTCGGAATAAACCTCTGTTAGACGTTATTGTGTTGTACGACAACGGAACAGAGACTATCAAGGGAATAAACATGGAATAACTTATTCCGTGAGTCCTTGCGGGGATAAGCCGATATTCCGAGAATAGGGTATAAAAATAAAAATGGCTGCTTGGGTACGCGACACAATTTTGACCCATATTTGACCGATATAAACGATTAATTTCTTTATAATATGTTTTTAAGGACATATACCTAGATACAATATGCTGTAGAGATGGTCCGCTAAATGTACTCGGCTATAGTGAGGTTAAAGTTGAGAAAGGATATCACACAGACACTTGGTGGTTAGAAGATAAATATTACAAGAAGATAGTTAAAATAAAGTTTCATTTATAAAAGACAGAAATCTACCTACAATATTATCATCAAAATACTTCTATTTCATGGAAACAATTAAATTTAATCCAACCCAAGATAAATAAAAAATAGTGTAGTGTAGCAATTCACCAGCACAATGCATAGCGTTGTAAAGAGTGAGGTTACGTTTTATTGATGAAATACAAAGGATAGGCTACTTCTAAGGCAACATGTTTCAAAACGTAAGATAGCCACAAGTGTTAAAGTTAGCGACATTCTGAACTACATTCAGATTTTTGAGGTTATGTGCAAGTTTAAAAACGATAACACTACAAGCTTCGTGATGTAGGGAGGAAATGTCCAGATTAAAAGACTCCTTCAGAGCTCGTAAATCTAACTATATTATTTCACAATAAATTCATAATTTTTCGTATTGTATGCTGTAGGTTTAACACATTAGAGACAATTTTGATTGAATAGAGAATAACTTCTGTAAAATATAATGTTCTCCGTTTTATTGGTTTGGTTGCCAATTTCTAGCTGCTGTATTAAATAATGCCAACATCAAAGTGCGAACTGTAATGGGAACGGTTTAATGTAGTATTCGACATAAATGCTAATATTTCTGTTTGTTAACAATACCTGTATAGCAAATTGTTTTTGTATTTATCTTGGTGCAACGATTCAATTATGCAGATCTTAAGTTGATAGTGGCATTGGCAAAACTAAAATGTAATTTTCAAAATTCGCTTACTAAGTATTTTAATGAATAAAATGCAGAAACCAGGCTAAGTACGTTAGTTGTTTTGAGTGCAGAAACGGAAATATGTAATATTTCAGCACAAGATACAACTGTGCACATAGGGTAAGGTTTCACTCCCATATTCCTAACCTATCGCAAAAAGTCACAGTATACATATGTGTTTATGTTTTGTAAAGTGTATAGCAATTCCACATCCGAACACGCTTGTGAACATTCATAATTATTTCATAGTACCGTAAGTAGTTAAAATAAGAAATAATACATAGTTTAGGAACAGCTGATTGTGAAAACAATACAAATTTTCAGCAAAATAAAGCAGTACTTACGTATCAAGTTGGCCACGAATGACTCGCAATATAGCCAACATTAGTTTTAAATCTACAAACAGTCAAATAGATATCTAAGGTATAAAATTGCATCGTACAACCCGGCACCACATTTATACCGTGAATAGTGTATTCCAAGAATAACTATTCCAGGATTTATTCCGAATTCGTACAACCGGCCATAAGGGTAACAATCTACCCTCTGGTTACCAAGGTCACGAGCTCAAACCCGGCGTTCGGCGCTGGATATTTTGGGGTGTAAACATCCACAGCATGACTGCCTTGGAAGTGAACTAAAGCCGTAGGTCACGTGCCGTAGACTTATAGCACGTAAAACATCAAGTACAGAAAAAGTATTGTATTCCACCCAAAAATTCCATACCGAGATTTCATCGGAAATATATGTTTTAGGGTCACCTGTATCAAAAAAAAAAAAAAAAGGTCCGTGTGTATGTGTGTGTCTGTGAACACGATAATTCAAAAACAAAAAGTCGGTAAAGTACTAAACTTGGTATTTTAAGTTTAGTATCTTCCGAGGATTAGTGGGAGACCTGGGTTCGATCCCCAATACTGGCGTGGGGACTTTTCCCCCGCTGGGAGACCTGGCCCGGGGTGCACTCAGCCTCGTAAGGTCCCTGGGGGGCCAATTGAGGAACTACTTGATGGAGAAGTAGCGGCTCCAGGTCATGAGGACCGCATTAACCGGCCGCGGGGGCCTCGAGGCGCTGACCACGTCTCACCCTCCAATACTGCACCCCATCCATGACGTCTGTAGTAGACCGAGATGGGGGACGCAGCGGCCGGGCGGTAGGCCAAGGTTCCCCATGAGCTGTCGTGTCATGGAGTTATCTTCCGAGGATGCGACACGAAGATTTTGAGAAAAATCCCCCCACCCCAAACTACCCTTTACTCTAACGATTTTGATTAAAATATCGTATATTAGAGATATTTGCCTGGCAAATAAAATGATTATTTTGAATTTTCTGGGTCTGAAGACAACTTTATTCTGGATGAAGTTTACGGAAGTTTACATAACTGCTAAACTATGACAGATCGTCAAAAACTTACCACACAAAAAATGTAGAAACACGTTAAAACACACAATTTATGTTTTATACATTTTTTTCGTGAAGTTGATCGTTTTTTAGATATTCCTTGCTTTTCGTTTCTGCTTTGAAAGGCATACTTTTCCCATGCAGGAATTTGGCAACTCCTGTCCACACAAACAAAGGAACTTCAGTCACATAGCAACCAGCTTTTGACTGTCACTTTAACCTATGGTACTCCCTTATTTCGCTTCTACTTACAAGGAAGCAAGTAATGAGACTTTTTCTGCTAATTTTTTCTCGGTTAGCATGAAGTAAAAGCAAGCAAAAGCTTATTAACAATAATTTGTTGCAGAGAGGTAGAGAAAGTCATGTGAATGGAACACATCAGATTTTACAGAAACATGTTGTACGTGTGTCTGTCTGTCTGTGGACAGCATAACTTAAACACGAAAAGTCGGTTAAGGTCCAAACATGGTATTTAAGTTTAGTATCTTCCAACGATGTGACACGAGAATTTTCAAGAAAATCATCATACTACCCTTTACATGGAATATTTTTGAAAACATTTTGATTTCCTGAAAAGTGGTTCTAGCGTTTTTGAGTAAAACAGCATATTATATTAAAGATAAGTATTAAATAAAAAATAAAATGTGTATTTTGAATTTTCTGAAGACCACTTTATTGTGGATAGGTTTTGCAGAAACTTGCATAACGGCTAAACAGTAAGAGAGAGACAAAAACTTACTATGAATCTCTTTAAAACACACAATTCATATCATATACGTCTTTTGTGTAAGTCGATCGTTTCTGAGATATTCCTTGTTTTTAGTTTCATTTCTCCTGTGTTATTACAGGACATGCAAAGCGACACAGAACCAGACGATCTGACTATCGCTTTAGCCTAGTGTATTACCTTATTTCCCTTCTACTTACAAGACGCCAAGCAATAAAGACAATTTCTGCTAATGTTCACCCTGATTACTTTTTCTTTTTGGTAGTGTTTAACGCCCGCTTTAACTACTAATGGCACCGCAGGCGGTGACACTGATGATACATGAATGATGATGGAGCACCGGTGGAATGCGATGGCGGGGGAAACCGGAGTACCCGGAGAAAACCCGCCCCAGCGCCGTTTTGTCCACCACAAATCTCACATGCGGTCGCTTGGGATCGAACCCCGACCGTCTAGGTGAGAGTCGAGTGGTTTAACCGCTCGGCCACGGCGCGGCCACACCCTGATTAACATGAAGTAAATAAAAAAATAAGCTTTTGTAAGGAAAGTTGTTTGTGTAAAAGCAGAATGAATGAATAAATGTATTTATTGACACAACAATATCATACATTGAACTTCAACAATCGCAGGGGTCCACACGTGCTTTTGTAATACACGAAATGAAAAGTAATATTAAAACAATAACAACAAAGAATTAAAAGAGTAAACACGAAAATAAAAATCTGATGTGTACCATTCACATGACTTTCTCTACATCTCTGCAACAAGTTATTGTTAAAAAGCTTATGCTTCTATTTACTTCCTGCTACTCGAGAACAATTAGCAAAACTAGTTTTATTACTTGTTTCCTTGTAAGTACGAAAAGCAAAAGATGATTGCTATATGACTGAAGCTCCTTTGTTTATATGGACAGAAGTTAACAAATTGCTATATGAGAAAAGTAAGTGTTTCGTAGCTGAAATCAAAAACGATCAACTCCACGAAAAAAAATTATATAACATAAATTGTGTGTTTTAATGTGCTCTACATTTCTTGTGTGGTAAGTTTTTATCTAAGTCTTATAGTTTAGCAGTTATGCAAAATTCCGTAAAATTCGTCCTGAATAAAATAAGCTCCAGAGGCTATTCCCAGAAAATTCAAGATATACCTTTTATTTGCCAGGCAACTATCTTTAATATATCATATTTTAATCAAAATCATTAGAGCCATTTTTTAGAAAATCAAAATTTTCGAAAAACGTTCCATGTAAAGGGTAGTTTGCGGTAGGGGGATTTTAATCAAAATCTTCGTGTCGCATCTCTGGAAGATACTAAACTTAAATACAAAGTTTGGTATTTTACCGACTTTTCGTTTTTGAGTTATCGTGTTCACAGACATACGGACACACTGACACACGCAGACCTTTTTGTGAAAATTCTTTTTTTGGATATAAGGGACCCTAAAACATATTTCCGGTGAAATCTCGGTATCGAATTTTTGGGTGGAGTGCAATGTTTTCTCTATAAACTATGCACATAGTGCGTGTAGAGAAAGTAAGACAAAGATATTCAAATACAGCAATTTAAATTTACAGCACAGAGTACACATTACTCAGAAGCACAAATGTACACTATTATAATTACACTCAAAGAAAGAAATATATACACGTAATATATACAACCATAACACAACAATGACCTAAGTATGACATAAAATATATGTATGTAAAACGTTGTAGTTTTCTCTATTGGCAGCCCTCTCAGATAAGTTTTGCCTTAAGTATACATTTACCTAGCCCGTCCAAGTCTTCCGTGCCTGCCAGTAGCGTCCAACATGCTTCCAGCTCTACATTCGCGGTGGTAAAGAATCGCGGTAAATATTTTTCCCACCATTCCTCGGTACCCCTACATCTTGCCAAGATGTGACTCCACGACTCTTCCTCCTCGCAAATAGGACAGATTCTCGTACCATTCTCGTCAGCAATTTTTGTGCTCCTCCATGCTCCTAGTCTAATCCACGCGAGCCCCTCTCTAATGAGTTTGGTACCTGTTTTGATGTATTGCTGCATACTCCACTCCGATTTTAGCCCAGACTGTACTTGTAATGAAACCTTCTCCGCGCAGAAGGTCTTGTCAATGGAACGCATAATATTTTTTAAAAATAAAAAAACGTTTTCTCCTTTATCGTCAACCTATAGTTATAATGAATGAAATTGCAAAGTGTTTTGCTATAAAGAAAAATCTGATGTATTATACTCACATGACTTTCTCTAGCTGCTCTACAAACAAACTTCTTACAAAAGATTATTTTTCTTTCAACACAATGCTAATCGAGATGAACATTAGCAGAATGTCTTATTACTTAGTTCCTCATAAGTAGAAGCGAACTAAAGGAATGCGCTATGCTAAAGTGACAATCAAGTGTTTTAAAAACTGTCGTTATGCGATTGTCATTGAAACTCGCTTCTTTGCTTGGCCAGGAGTAGAACAAAAGAAACACAAACACTTCCTGTCTGAGAAATGTACAAGTACCTCACAATTGAAACTAATAACAAGGATTATCTTGAAAACGGAAAACTCCACGAAAAAAATATAAACTGTGTGATTTAAAAGATCTATATTGTTTGTGTAGTAAGTTTTTGTACATCTCTTACGCACAATTCATCCAGAATAAAGAGATCCTCAGCAGCTTTTCCCAGAAAATTCTAGATATACATTTTATTTGCGGTGTAAATGGCTTTAATATGTAATGTTTTAACCAAAATCGTTAGAGCCATTTTTAAAGAAAGTAAAACTTTCTAAAATTTTTGCATATAAAGGTTAGTTTAGGGCGGGGGTATTTTCCTGAAAATCTTCGTGCCACATCCTTGGAAGACACCAAACTCAATTTGCTTTGGTGTTTAACGGTTTTTTCGTTTTTGAGCAATGCTGTCCACAGACAGACACACACTCGGACCTTTTTTCTGAAAAAGTATACAATATGTATTTCTGGTGAAATCTCAGTATCGAATTTTGGGTGGAATACAATACCTTCTCTAACCACTATGTACATTCGGGGCTGAAGAAAGCAAAAATGGTGTAATAGATTCGATGATAAAGAGCAACTAATTCGTCATGTTTTTGCTGATGATTCCAACAGAAAAAGTATGTTTACTTCCTCTACACGTACTATGTACATTGTGTATAGAGAAGGTATTGTATTGCACTCAAAATTCGATATCGAGATTTTACCGGAAATACATGTTTTAGGTCCCCCTGATTCAAAAAAAAATATTTTTATATAAAGGGTCAGCGTATGCGCGCGCACGCGTATGTGTATCTCTGTGTGTGTGCGTGTGTCTGTGGATAGCATAGGTCAAAAACGAAAAGACCGTTAAATACCAAATTTGCTATTTAAGTTTGGTATCTCGTTTCATATAGGACCATCTTTTAAACTATTTGACTATCGCTTTAGCCTAGTGTATTCCCTTATGTCTTGTACGTATAAGAAAACAAGTAACAAGACTAGTTCTGTTAGTGTTCAACTCGATTTTCATAAAGTGGACAAAAAATATGTTACTGCTATGAAGAGAAAATCATGTGAATGGAACACATGAGATTTTTTCACACAAGTCGTGTGTAAGACAGGAGTTGAATAAGTAGAGTCACTCTAATGCCATAGCCGGGATTCGAACCACGGATCTCCTGGTGGTTTACCAATCTCACTAATTGACAACAATAGTTGGCTATACTATGAATCCTGGGACTTAAAG
Organism: Hymenopus coronatus; assembly: GCA_030762935.1. Taxonomy (NCBI): domain Eukaryota; kingdom Metazoa; phylum Arthropoda; class Insecta; order Mantodea; family Hymenopodidae; genus Hymenopus; species Hymenopus coronatus. The sequence goes on from CM060886.1 coordinate 137,790,584, forward strand.
TACTTACAACATTGTAAGTCGTCATTGGGGTTGTCATTTCGAAATAATTTGAGATCACCTTGTGATTTAGCGGGGAACATGCGAGTCAGTTGAGAAATTTTAATCCGGTATGTTGCCATGCTAGCTCAGTGGTAGAGCAACCGGCTGGAGACCAGGAGATTCGTGGTTCAAATCCCGGCTAAGGCATTTAATTTTCAGTCTGACTCTACCTATCCAATTGTGTAAAATTATTGTCTCAGTCGCTTCTGACATACAAAATTCATTCTAATATTTGGCAAGGTTATTTAAAGCACCAGCCGCCACTGCAGACGTAAAAGTGGATGCAGTATCTGTTCTAGTTACCTCCCCCAAATACAGCGATGTCGGTGCCAGAATTTTGCATTTTCGTTATTACGTTGGCAACGACGCCTCTTGAAATATTCGTGCACGTAAGGAAGCCAGCAGGGCGCCATTGATTGTTAACGGCGGAGATAAGAACCAGATTAGCACACCCGGTCCGTCGCCTTCGGAATTCATTTGTAAACACTTCTGCGACAAACGACGCTCTTGCAACCAACAAGTCCAGTATACGTCACAGCAAAAGCTCATGAGCGTGTCTTCATCTATCCATTCCTCAACAAACTACTCTAATAAAGCTAATTCTTTTATCTACTATACATTAATCAAGTTAAGCATTTGCATAAATTATAATGCTTATGTTTCTCTTATACAAAAATAAAAGAAAATAAATAAAAATAACATCTGTATACTGTACCCCGATATCTAATTGCTTACACCGGGCCAAATAAATATCTCAGAACTTATTTCATTTATTAACAAACAGTTTTTTAAATTTTAAAAAATAAAATAAATATACAATTGTCAGATTAATAACTTAACCTAAATCACTTAAATTAAATTATGCATCTGAACCTAGATATTTATAAAAATTGCATTTAATATTTAAATGTTTATGTATTATATAAATTTACGTTTTTATATTACACTATTATTAATAATTAATATAAATTATCACGTTATTTACTACAATTAATATATTTAATTATTTATTGTTGTTATCAATGTATTTCATTTTAATTATTATTATTATTTAATAACTATTTATTATAATTTATTTTATTATTTAATATTATGATTATATATAACATTCTCTAACATCTATTCTAATTATTCCATTGCTATTTGTTTTATATCTATTATAATTATTATTTTTAAATATTTATAGTATACAGAGTTTTAATGAACTACACCGAAATAATGGTGCACGTGACTGATATAAGTAATTTGAGATCGGCGATGCTCGTCCCCGGATAAACATAACGCAACTACATAGCGTTAAACCTTGCCGGCCCCCATGGCCACGTTCGCTAAGGCGTCTTGCTTTGGTGCTTCATGGGTACGACATCGTGGGTTCGAGTCCCTCCTTGGGCATGGTTGTTATATGTTTGTGTGAAGGAACAGTAAAACCAGTAATCATATAGTAAATTTAGGGGGGGGGATATAAACAGGGGTTACAGCGCCGGAGTCCTGACCAGACTCCGGTACTGTTTAAAACAAGAACAAAACAAAAAAAACCTGTGGTGTATCAGGTGTTGATAAGTCAAGTGCGACACTGAGCATTCATTAACTACGTTCTTGAGTTATGTGTTATGTCTCTAGAAGTGTTTTTTCAACTGTTATGCTGGCTTAATGCATAACGCGGAAAGCTACTATCCCAAAGGTCACGAGTTCGATTCCTGTCATAGAATAAATGTCTTTTATTATTATTTTTTTCATTCCAGACGAAGTGCCGCGATACGTGGCGTACTGGCACTTCAGAAACTTATAGCCCTTACTTCGACATTTTAATAGACATGCCATAAGTCTCCTATCTCAAATGACTTATTTAAGTAATCTACATATTCTGTGAAAATATTTCGGTATAGTTCATTAACACCCTATATACCACATAGAAGCGAACTTACTACATTCCTTCTGATGTGTGCTTCATAAAGCATTACAAACAAAAAGGTCTAATGGCATTTTGTTCTTTGATCGGCCGATTTCGAAAAAATAATAGTTATTTATTATACAAGTGGATAAACAGAGAGTTTATCCATGAGTAGAACCACTGCATAATAGAGGTTTGTCCATTTGTATAACACATTGTTTTATCCTAAAGATACGATAAATTAATATATGACAAATATTCAGTTAATGATTTTACAACAGATAGTAATACATTAAATATGGAATTGCGGCGTTCTTATAGATACAAAATATGATAGGCTATATGTGAATACTAATTTTGTTTTTATTGCTGCTTGTTTCAAATTGATTAAGTTTACGATGGACGTTGAGAACGTTAATATATCGGTTCCAAATGAAGCAAAAGAAGCAGTCATTGCTTTATTACCGTCGACTTCACGGAAATTATACGAAAAAGAGTTAAAAGGTTATAGAAAAGTTGTAGTTATCAACCATTTATTTGTTTACTTTGCCCCACTCGTTACCGGAGCAACGAGTGAATTTTGTTTGCTTTATCCCACCCGTTACCGGAGCAACGAGTGAATTTTGTTTGCTTTATCCCACCCGTTACCGGAGCAACGAGTGAATTTTGTTTGCTTTATCCCACCCGTTGCGCTAATAACTATCACTTTGATTTAAAGTGCAAGTTTTCTTGTGTCGTTTCTGCATAGCAACCGTGTCTATTAGAAGCATCTGCAGGATAAAAAAGGTTTACTTTCTCTATACGTACTATGTACATAGTGTATAGAGAAGGTATCGTATTCCACCAAAAATTTCGATACCGAGATTTCACTGGAAATACATGTTTTGGGTGTTCCTGAATCCAAAAACAGCATTTTTAGAAAAAGGTCCGTGCGTGTGTGCGTCTGTGGACAGCATAGCTCAAAAACGTTAGTGCCAATACCAAACTGGTATTTAAGTTTGGTATCTTCCAAGAAGATTTTCAAAAATTACTCCCACCCCCAACTAACCTTTACATGGAACTTTTTTCGAAAATGTTGATTTTCTCAAAAATGGCTCTAACAGTGTTGATTAAAATATCGTATATCAAAGATATCTGCCTGACAAATAAAATGTATATCTTGAATTTTCTGGGAATAGCCTCTGAAGACTACTTTATTCTGGATCAATTTTACAGAATTTTACATAACTGCTAAACCGTAAGAGATGCACGAAAACCTAAAACACAAAGAATGTAGAGCACGTTAAAACACACAATTTATTTGATATACATTTTTTCGTGGAGCTGATCGTTTTTAAGGTATTCCTTGTTTTTAGTTTCAGCTTTGAAAAACTTAACCTTTCTCATACAGGAATTTGTCAACCTCTGTCCATACAAACAAAGGAACTTCAGTCACATGGCCACCAGCTTTTGACTATGGCTTTAATCTATGCTACTCCCTTATTTTGCTTCTACTAACAAGGAAGCAAGTAATAAGACTATTTCTGCTAATTTTTTTCTCGATTAGATGAAGTAAATAGAATAATTTGTTGCAGAGATGTAGAGGAAGTCATGTGAATTGGACACCCAAAATTCGTTACCAAAATTTCACTGGAAATTCAGGATTTTATAAAGTACAAGGCTATTAAAGGTGATGGATGAAGTTGGAAGAAATAGTGCAGGAATTAATAGTACCCAGAGGGATGGAGCTGAGGACCTCAATATCTGTGTGGTTGTGTTGATGGTGGCATTGATCGCCTGCTGCATCTCATTCCACAGCATCCGTCAAATGCCGCATTTATTATACAGATAACAACAGCGCTCTCTTTTGTTTAATTTCACTGCTGTGTTTTGGGGTAATCAGACCTGATAGGAGAAACTTTTATTTCGTTTGTACGTTTGAGATAAAACTGATGTGCTTTTTACTTTCTCTACGCGTACTATGTACATAGTATATAGGGAAGGTATTGTAATGCACCCAAAAATTCAATACCGAGTTTTCACCGGAAATACATGTTTTGAGATCCCCTGAATTCAGAAAATTAGAAAAATATCCGTGCGTGTCTGTCTGTGGGCAGCATAGCTCAAAAACGAAAAGTGCGTTAAAAGCTAAACTTGGTACTTAGGTTTGGTATCTTCCAAGGATGCGACACGAAGATTTGCAAGAAAATCCCCTCACCTGCAACTAACCTTTACATGGAACTTTTTTCCAAAATTTTGATTTTCTAAAAAATAGCTCTAGCGATTTTGATTAAAATGTCGTATATTAAAGATATTTACCTGAAAAATAAAATATATATCTTGAATTTTCTGGGAATCCTCTCTGAAGACTACTTTATTCTGGATGAATTTTACGGAATTTTGTGTAACTGTTAAACCGTAAGAGATGGAAAAAACGTACCACACAGAAAATGTACTCCACATTAAAACACACAATTTATGTTATATACATTTTATTCTTGGATTTGATAATTTTTAAGATATTTTTTTACTTTTAGTTTCAGCTTTGAAAAACTTATACTTTTCTCATACAGGAATTTGTCAACTCCTGTCCATACAAACAAACGAACATCAGTCACATAGCAACCAGCTTTTTGGCTACCACTTTAACCTATGGTACTCCCTTATTTCGCTCCTACTTACAAGGAAGCAAGTAATAAGACTATTTCTGCTAATTGGTTTTGCGATTAGCATGAAGTAAATAGAAGCATAAGCTTGTTGATAATAATTTGTTGCAGAGCTGTAGAGAAAGTAATGTAAATGGAACACATCAGATTTTTTACTTTCCCTACACGTACTATGTAAATAGTGTGTAGAGAGGGTACTATATTCCACCCCGAAATTCAACACTGACATTTCACCGCATATAGGCGTTTTAAGGTCCTCTAAATCCAAAAGAAAAGTATTTTTTCAAAAAAGTCATGAGCGCGAGTGTGAGAGTGTGTGTGTGAGTGTGTGTGTCTGTGTATGTGTGTGAACGCGATAACTCAAAAACGAAAAGTCGGTAATATACCAAAATTGTACATAAGTTTAGTATCCTCCAAGGAGCGACACGAAGATTTTGGAGAAAATCCCCCCACCCCAAACTACCCTTTATACGGTAAAAGCTTCGAAAATTTTGACTTTCTCAAAAATGGCTCTAACGATTTTGATTAAAATGCTGCATATTAAACATATTTACAATAAAATGTATATCTTCAATTTTCTGGAAATAGCCTCTGAAGACATGTTTATTCTGGATGAATTTTGCCGAATTTTTCAAAAGTGGTAAACAGTACGAGATAGACAAAAATTCTCTGCACTAAAAATGTAGAGCTCGTTAAAACACACAATTTATGTTATATACATTTTTTTCCTGGAGTTACCCCTTTTTTAGATATTACTTGTTATTGGTTACTTATACTTTTCTGATACGGGAACTCCTGACCATGCAAACAAAGGCACTTCTATCACATAGCAACAAGATTTTAAAAGATTTGACTATCGCTTTAGCCTGTGGTACTCCCTTATTACCGGTCTACTTACAAGGAAGCAACAAGACCATTTCTGGTATTCTATTCTCGTTTAACATGAAATAAATCGAAGAATAAGTTTTTTAATAATAATTTATTGCAGAGATGTAGAGAAAGTCATGTGAATGTCCTTTAACCTGGGGGATCATACTTGATGATGAATGAATTCGGTAAAATAAGTTGAAATGAGCTCGGTTTCCATAGAGTTACTCCACATATGTTTTCTCAGAATAACGGAAAACACCCTAAACGAGATTCCAACTCGGGACTTCTTGAAGATGAAGCATACACACTACCCCCACGCTACAGAGGCGGGCTGATATACATTGATAAAACACATTTATATACATCATGTTTCTCAGGTTACACTGTCAAATGACATCAATAAAGTTCTTATTTTTTCCTGCTTAGATTTATGTACTTCCTAAGAGCGAACTGTCTCCACGGTAAAATGTGCGGCTTGCTGACCCATTGGTTTTTCATGGCTTCTCCTGGTCGTCAGGCAAATGCTGGGCTGTTTGCTCTTCTACCATGACCATCTCTTGTTTGTCATCTGTTTTAGCGTTGCTGGACCAGGCGATGGTGTTCGGATATTGCGACTGAGTCGTATTCGTGCACTTTGTAGAGATTTTTTCCCTAGAGTTGCTGGGAATCAAACTTGGTCAAAAACCGCCTCCTCCGGGGGTCCCCTTGGGTGATTTCTGGTTTCGAGGCTTTTTTTTTATGTAGCTTAACGTCCTTTAACCTGGTTGGTCATATCGGACGATAGATGAAATTGGTGAAATGATGCTTAAATGATCTCGGGGTCCATGGAGCTTAAAGTCACCCGACAATCGTCTTCTCAGGATAAGGGAAAACGCTGAAAAAAACCTTATTCGTGTAATTCACCCTAAGCGAGATTCAAACTTATGGCCTTTTGAATGTGAGGCAGACACGCTACCACCACACTACACACATTCGAGGCTTGTACGTGGGTCCAAATGTGTCTCATTCCCAGTTACCATGGACTTAATGTACGTCAGATTCCAGAATGGTATGATGATATGAGAGTGTTATCGACGGATGGCCGAAACCGGACCGCAGGGAAAGAGCCATTGTTTTTATTTATCTTTTTTTTTTTTTTACTGTGGAGGGGGAAATGAACTACTGATTGAACCTCCAGCCGAAGTGCAATGGCTGGGAGGATATGTGGGGCTCTCCGCCCTGCTGCGGCATAGCCACTTAAAAACCCCTCCAAGTGATAACTCGTAGTTTGCTGAGTTACATACGCGTCCCGCAATAGCACCCGCATCTGGGATGCTGAGGTAGCAGGTGACAGGTTGCTGCCATGACGGTGGTAATAGCAAGGAATGAAGGTGTAGGTTGTGCAGGATTTGTTCGTCTTTATTCAGCGTCGACCCAGTAGCTTGACATGCATATTCGCAGTTGGACCGGAGGATCCCGTGCTTCCATGGTGAGCGTATGTCCCCTACCTGCGCAAATAAAATCTGCAATACTCCATTCCGGCACCTAGTTACCTTTTCCGGGACGCATATCTACAGATTTTAAATTTAACCTTCACCATATACAAACATAATTTTATCTAAAATTAATAAAATAAAAATCTGATGTGTTCCATTCACATGACTTTCTCTACATCTCTGCAACAAATTATTGTTAAAAAGCTTATGCTTCTATTTACTTCATGTTAATTGAGAAAACATTACCAGAAATAGTCTTATTACTTGCTTCCTTGTAAGTTGAAGTAAAATAAGGGAATACCATGGGTTAAAGTGATAGTCAAAAGCTGGTTGCTATATGACTGAAGTTCCTTTGTTTGTATGGACACGAATTGGCACATTCCTGTACGAGAAAAGTTTTTCAAAGCTGAAACTAAAAGTAAGAAATATCTTAAAAATGATCAAATCGAAAAAAAAAATTAATATAACATAAATTGTATGTTTTAATGTGCTGTACATTTTCTGTGAGGTAAGGCTTTGTCCATCTCTTACGGTTTACCAGTTACACAAAATTCCATAAAATTCATCCAGAATAAAGAAGTCTTCAGAGGCTATTCCCAGAAAATTCAAGATATATATTTTATTTGTCAGGTATATATCTTTAATATATTGTATTTTAATCAAAATATTTAGAGCCATTTTTTAGAAAATCAAAATTTTCGAAAACTTTTCCGGTAGTTAGGAGTAGGGGGATTTTCTTGAAAATCTTCGTGTCGCATCCTTGGAAGATACAGAACTTAAATACCAAGTATGGTATTTAACGGTCTTTTCGTTTTTGAGCTGTGCTGCCCACAGACACAAACAAACAAACAGACACACACACACACACACGGACATTTATCTAAAAATGCTTTTTTTGTATTCAGGTGGTCTGAAAACATGTATTCTCGGTGAAATCTCGGTATCGAATTTTTGGGTGCAATGCAATACCTTCTCCATACACCATGTGCATAGTACGTGTAGAGAAAGTAAAACACAAACCCTGCCTGGGCAGGAAGAGGAACAGCGTAAATATGGCTCTTAGTGCGAAAGAGGTCAGCTCAGCATGCAGCTTGCTGCAGGAGAACCTGCTTCAGCTGGTGGGCGATGCCGTCTAATCGTGCTGACAAGTCAGTCGCTCTACTCTGCAGAGTGGTAGAAGCTTGCAGCTCCTGGAGCTTCTCGGCGATGACGCTGCCGTACGAGAGCAGCTAAACGGACGCCGACATTCTGGATATCCGCGTGGAAGTCCTGAATGGGGTCCCGCGTCGCTGCGTCAGTCGAGGGTGCAGGTGGTGTGCCGTTCCCTTTGGCTGGCCTCAACGACAAAGAGTTGCCCTAATAATGGTAACCCTGCCTCCAGACCCGCTCGATCCCGCACTCGACCCTCATCAGAGACGTGGGTTTCCGGTTGTTGATTATGTGTGTGGCCGTCACACAGGTGGTGAAGAGCTGGGTGGAAATGTCCCTAGGGACCCCCCGAACCATGGCGCTCAACCGGGGACAGGATTCTGCGCTATTGGCAACTCGCGGCGGAGTTAGCCTTCCTAGAGGCTGCTGCTCGGCGTTGTTTATTCTTCCCCATTGGAGCAGAAGAACAGAAGTTCCTCTTCGTGAATGCCCACCTGGTCACTGGGGAGGGTCCCTAAGCAGTTCATTTCAACGCGGGGAACGTTAAAAGCTGACCGAACCCCCTGTGTCGTACAGACTACTCCAACGCCACTCTGCCGCCGACAGCTGTATTTCAAAAGTGCATTCACCACCATGGAAAGGAGCCACCACCGCAGTTTCCGCCGATACTTACATCCCTGAAAAATACCTTATGAAATGAAATGAAGATGAAGGTAGGGACAGAAATGAAGAAAGCACTCCAGCATTCGCTTAGCGACCCGGAAAAAAAAGCACCGAAAAAAAAAACATGGGTCATAGAGGTCGGCAGCGGGAATCAAACTCAGGACCTCCTGAATGCCAGTCCCAGACAAAACCTATGACTCGGCGTCCAGATGTGTTCGAACTGGAAGGCTTAAGAACTCCGACCATCCGTGCGCCCGTCGACATCCAGATCTGGACGCCCCTTCCAATCTTTCCTCCCATTTTTCCCTTCTAGGAATCACGGTAGAAGCATAAAGGACCATAACGCCTATGTCCTCTGTCCCGGTTGTGAGGACCTCTTTAACAATGCCTATCTTTCTATGCATTTCCTTATAAATATTCATAAAAAATTGCATTTTATGTGTATCTTAACGTTTTTTAACCTGGCTGGTCATACCCAGGATTCACAACTCCACTGTGAAATGTTCTACCCCTACAATAGCCCCCTTCTTTTTTCCTCCCACATGACAGAGAAGCGGAGAGGTTACGTATGTAACATGGCGGTTGTTCTTGAGGAACAAAATACTTGTTCTCCCAGCACCATTTTTTTTTTTTTTGATGTTCAACGCCCGCTTTTTACTACAAATGGCACCGCAGGCGATGACACTGATTATACATGGAATGAAGATGGAGCACCGGTGGAATGCGATGGCGGGGGAAAGCCGAAGAACCTAGAGAAAACCCGTCCCTGCGCCGCTTTGTCCACCACAAATCTGGGGTCGAACCCATGCCGTCTAGGTGAGAGACGAGTGGTCTCAGTCCCGATTGAACATTCGCCGTTAACTCATATTGCACACGTAAGCCACCAGTAAACTGAATGAACCGGTTTCTTTGGCTCTACGTGACATTTGAAAGAGAGCAATGGGGACGAAAGGAAGGATATGTTCACATCTCTTGCGCATTCTTTGCCAGGTCTGGTCATATTGGACGACGAATAAAATGGGTGAAATGATGCTCAAATGATCTCAGGGTTAACGTTACTCGACACTCGTCTTCCCAGGATAACGGAAAACACCGAAAAAAATCTGATGTGTTCCATTCACATTACTTTCTCTATATCTCTGTAACAAACTATTGTTAATAAGCTTATTCTTTTGTTTTATTCATGCTAATCGAGAAACATTAGCAGAAATAGTTCTTGCTTTATCGTAAGTAGAAGCGAAATAAGGGAGTACCATAGGTTAAAGTGAAAGCTAAAAGCTGGTTGCTATGTGACTGAAGTTCGTTTGTTTGTATGGACACGAGTTGGCAAATTCCTGTATGAGAAAAGTAAAGTTTTTCAAACCAAAAACAAGGAATATCTCAAAAACGATCAGCTCCACGGAAAAAATGAACACAACATAAATTGTGTGGTTTAATGTGCTCTACATTTTTTGTGTAGTAAGGTTTTTGTCCATTTCTTACGGTTTAGCAGTTATGCAAAATTCTTCAGAGGCTATTCCCAGAAAATTAAAAATATACATTTTATTTGTCAAGTAAATATTTTTAATATGCGATATTTTAATCAAAATCGTTAGAGCCATTTTTGAGAAAATCAACATTTTTGTAATTTTTTGCATGTAAAGTTCAGTTTGGGGTGGGGGGATTTTTCTCAAAATCTTCCTGTCGCATCCCTGGAAGATATTTAACTTAAATACCAAGAGAGAGAGAGAGAGAGAGAGAGAGAGAGAGAGAGAGAGAGAGAGAGAGAGAGAGAGATCGCGTGAATGAAACACGTCAGATCTTTTTTATTAAAATGTCGAAAAATTATTATTTCCAGTTTGCTCAAAGCCAATAATTCCAGATTTATCTTTACTTTCTCTAGCATATATGTACAATATACATAGCAGATAGAGGTGTTGTATTCCACGCAAAAATTCATAGGGAGATTTCATCGAAAGTATATGTTGTGGATCCCCGAAACAAAAATAAAACAAATAAAAAATTATTGTAACGGCTTTATTTAAAATTCCAGGTATTGAAGATAATCATATAACAAATAAAATGTCTTTATTCTGGGAGACTTTTGAACAACTGATAAACCGTAAGAAATAAAACAGAACATCTAGATATTAAAATAAGAACTATAGCTTTCCTGGCGACGTGTTAATTCAAGATCTTCTCGGGCTTCTAGCCAGGTAAAAACTTGGCTTGATCAGTTCACCCTGAAGACGAGGAAGATGCACTTCTTCGAAACGTTGGTGTCAAGCCAAGTTTTTACCTGGCTAGAAGCCCGAGAAGATCTTGAATCTAGATATTGTTAAAACACACAAAATATATCATATGTTCTTTTGTAGAGTTAAATCACTTACGAGGTATTCCTTGTTCGATTTAAACTGTAAAATACTCAAACGGAAACTCGTTTCACATGTCTTTTGTTTGTCTGGCGAGTTTTAAAATATTTGATTGTCGCTTTAGCCTAGTGTATTCATTTATTTCTCCTCTACTTATAAGACCATGATATCTTGATTAGAATAACCAGATAGAAGAATAAGCTTATTGACTATCATTTGTCACAGATGTAGAGAAAGTCATGTGAATTGGACACATGAGATTCTTTGTGGATTTAAATTACTTCCGGAATATTTGTTGTCTGACTTAAATTGTAAAATAGTTGCCTAAAACGGGAACTCGTCATTCGCCTCTTATGTCTTTTGTTCTCCTTTTAAAAGAATTGGGTATCGCTTTAGCCTAGTCTATTCTCTTTTACTTACGTAGAACTGAGTAATAACACAATTTTTGCTAATGTTTATCTCCATTTGTATAAAGTAAATTGAACGATAATTTTCTGTAATAATATTTTATTTGCAGAACTGATAGAAAAGATTATGTGAATGTCACACTATATATTTTAATAAACATTTGACGTTTGAAGAAAAGAACGAAATAAGAACTGGCATTTTAAAACATGTGACTGTCGGTTTAGCCTAGTGACAGGAGTTCCTGTATGAGAAAAGTATAAGTTTTACAAAGCTCAAACCAATAACAAGGAATATCTAAAAAACGATCAACTCCACGAAAAAATGTATGTAACATAAAGTGTATGTTTTAACGTGCTCTGCTTTATTTTGTGGTAAGCTTTGTCCATCTCTTATGAGTTAACAGTTATGGAAAATTCCATAAAATTCGTGCAGAATAAAGTAGTCTTCAGAGGCCATTCCCTGAAAATTCAAGATATACATTTTGTCAGGTAAATCTCTTTAATGTACGATAATTTAATCAAAATCGTTAGAGCCATTTTTTGAGTAAATCAAAACCTTCGAAAAAAAGTTCCATATAAAGGGTAGTTGGGGTGAGGGGATTTTCTTGAAAATCTTCGCGTCGTATCCTTGAAAGATACCAAACTTAAATACCAAGTTTGGTATTTAACTGTCCTTTCGTTTTTGAGCTATGCTGCCCACAGGCACACACACGCGCGCGCGCACACGCACATACACATATGGACATTTTTCTGAAAAGGATTCTTTTGTATTCAGGTTGCCCTAAAGCATGTATTTCCAGTGAAATCTCGCTATCGAATTTTTGGGTGCATTACAACACCTTCTCTATACACTATGTATATAGTAAGTGTAGAAAAAGTAAAAAAACATTTTTGGAAAAGGTCTGTGTGTCTGTTAACACGGTAACTCAAAAACGAAGAGACCATTATATACTAAACTTTGTATAAGTTTAGTATTTTTCAAGGATACGACATGAAAATATTGAGGAAACTCCCTCACCCCAAACTACCCTTCATATGGAACATTTTGAAAAGTTTTGATTTCCTCAAAAATGGCTCTAACGATTTTTATTAAAATACCATACAGAATAAAATGTATACATTAAATTTTCTGTGAATAGCTTAATCAGATCTTTTTATTCTGGATTGGTTTAGCTGATTTCTACATAACTAGTTAACCGTAAGAAAAGGAAAAATACTTACTACAAAAAAAAAAGAAGTAGATTTCGTTAAAATACACAATTTATACCATTAACACCTTTTTCCTGGTGTTGACCATTTGCAAGATATTCCTTGTTTTTGGTTTCAGTTTTAAAATACTTATTACTTTTCTCATACGGAAATTCAACTCCTGGCCACGCGAAAAAAAAACAGCTTTTAATTCCATAGCAACCACATTTTTAAACATTTAACTGTCGGTTTAACCTAGTGTATTTCCCTTCTACTTATAAGGAACTAAGTAATAAGACCTTACTGCTAATGTTTAACTAGATTAACATGAAGTCAATAGAAGAATAAGCTTATTAACAATAATTTGTTACAGAAATGCAGAGAAAGTCATGTGAATGGAACAGATAGTATTTTTTGTGCAGTTAAACCACTTCCAGAATATTCCTTGTTTGACTTAAATTGTAAAATCTTAAAATATTTTCCTTAAACGGAAACTGGTAATTAGTCAGTTTTGTTTTCCATGCAAAAAGGTCTGGCACTTTTTTAAAGATTTGACTATCACTTTAGCCTAGGGAATTTCCTTTTAGTTATAAAGAATTGAGCAATAACATAATTTCTGCATTAGTATGACATAGATGTTTTGTAATAATAGTTTGCAGAACAATTGTTGTCTGGTAAGCAAATAAGTACAGAGGAAGCTCACTTATACGTTTTTTAAAGGGTACTGTATAAATGAGAAAACGAGTAACTGATTTTCTCTTCTGGTATGGACCTCATCTAGAAATTTTAATTTTTCACCAAGAGTTAGGGATTTTCTTGTTTTCTTCCTTGCTGATTGATATTCACACATGTTTCTTCTGTTTGTAACTCGAAACTCCACATAAAAAAGACAAGTGACTGTTGAAACGATATGACAACAATGAAAGGATAAACGACAATGAAAACAGCAGAGTATCAGAAAGCACGGAAGTGACTGTTAATACATTGTTGGAACGACATGACAACAATGAAAGGCAATTCCAAGGCTATAGCATACCACCTTACTTTTTTTTAAAAACGTATAATTGAGCAACATTTTAAGGGAGAACGGCTGGTCCCTAAAATGTTGGCGTGTATGTGCGAGAAATGTTGAAGTGAATAACGTATAAGCGAGATTCTACTGCATTGCTAGTTTACAGTGGATGTGTTAAGACTGGGGAGGACTTACCGAGGAGGGCGCAGGAGAAGACGGTCAGCACCAAGGGCATCATCGTGGTTACGTTGTGGAGTACACTCCCGCGTCACTACCACACATCACAACACCGTCACAGGCCATCTGCACTGCAAGCTATCCACTCCCACACTACTCCGTGTCCATCGTCCGTCTGCCCGCCCTCGTAAGTTCACGGTTGCGCACACGGAATACTTGAGCGCGCACCTCAACGTGACGATAGTCTTCTGTCGCAGATTAGCTACATTCCTCACTCCACATTACACGTAACCCACTTTTTAATAGACAAGGTATTGTATGCCACACAAAAATTCCATACCGATATTTCCCCGGAAACACATTTTTGAGCACCTCCTGATTCAAAATTCTATTTACTTAATGCTAATCCAGAAAAAAAAATCAGCAAAAATTGTCTTTTTACTTGCTTCCTTGTAAGGGAATACACTAGGCTAAACTGACAGTCAAATGTTTTGAAGTGTGGTTGCTATGGGATTGAACTTCCTTTGTTTGTATGGACGAGAGTTGACAAATTCCCGAATGTGAACAGTATTTTAAAGTGAAACCACTAACAAGGTAAATCTCGAAAACGGTCACCTCCAGAGGGGGAAAAAAAAACAACAGATTTGTTACACTCGCATGACTTTCTCTAGCTGTTCTACAACTTACAAAAGATTATTTTTCGTTCTACACCATGCTAATCGAGATCATTATTAGCAGAATGTTCTTATTATGTTCCTTATAAGTAGAAGCGAACTAAAGGAATACGCTATGCTAAAGCGATAGTCAAATCTTTTAAAAGCTGTCGCTATGTGATTGTCATTGCAAATCGCTTCTTTGCTCCGCCAGGAGTAGAACTACCAATAACAAGGAATATCTCGGAAAAGGTTACCTCCACAACAAAAAAGTACAGGACATAAATTGTGTGCTTTCACGAGATCTACATTTTTTGTGCAGTAAGGTTTTGTCTATCTCTTACGGTTTACCAGTTGTGCAAAATTCATACAGAATAAACAGGTCTTCAGAAGCTATTCCCAGAAAATTCAAGATTTACACTTTATTTGTGATGGAAATGGTTTTAATATGTGGTATTTTAATCAACATCGTAAAAGTAATTTTTTAGAAAAATGACATTTTCGACATTTTTCCATGTAAAGGGTAGTTTGGGCTGGAGGGATTTTTTTTCACAATTTTCGTGTCGAATCCCTGGAGGATATTAAACTTAAATACCAAGTTAGGTGTTTTATCAATTTTTCGTTCTGGAGTTATCGTGTACACGGACACACACACACGAAAATGTTTCTAAAAATCCTTTATTTGGATTCACGGGCTTCCAAAACATATACTTTCCGGTATCGAATTTTTTGGTGCAATACAATACCTTCTCTACACACTATGTACATAGTACGTGTAGAGAAAGTAAAAAATCTCATGTGTACCATTCACATGACTTTCTCTACATCTCTGCAACAAACTATTCTTAAAAGCTTGTACTTCTATTTACTTCATGCTAATCAGTAAAAAAATAGCAGAAATAGCTTTATTACATGCTTCCTTGTAAGTAGAAGCTAAATAAGGAAGTACCATACGTTAAAGCGATAGTCAAAAGCTGGTTGCTGTGTGACTGAAGTTCCTTTGTTTGTATGTACCGCAGTTGACAAATTCCTGTATGAGAAAAGTATGTTTTTTATAGCAGAAACCAAAAATAAGGAATGTCTCAAAAACGACGAACTCCACGAAAAAATGTATATAACATAAATTGTGTGTTTTAACGTGTTCTACATTTTTTGTGTAGTAAGTTTTTGTCCATTTCTTACGGTTTAGCAGTTATTCAAAATTCAATAAAATTCATCCAGAATAAACTGCTCTTCAGAGACTATTCCCAAATAATTCATGATGTACATTTTATTTGTCAGGTAAATATCTTTAATATACGAAATTTTAATCAAAATCGTTAGAGCCATTTTTGAGAAAATTGAAATTTTCGAAAAAGATTCCATGTAAAGGGTAGTTTGGGGTGGGGGGATTTTTCTCAAAATCTTCGTGTCGCATCCCTGGAAGATACTAAACTTAAATACCAAGTTTGATATTTTACCGACTTTTCGTTTTTGAGTTATCGTGTTCACAGACACACGGACACACACACACACACACACGGACCTTTTTGTGAAAATGCTTTTTTTTAGATAAAGGGGACCCTAAAACATATATTTCCGGTGAAATCTCGATATCGAATTTTTGGGTGGAGTGCAATATCTTTTCTATACACTATGTGCATAGTGCGTATAGAGAAAGTAAAAAGAAGCAGTTTTAGAAAAATTTCCCTATGTGTGTGTGTGTGTGCAGCATAGCTCCTAGGCGAGAAGTCGGTTTTATACCAAATTTGGTATTTAAATTCAATATCTTAAAAAGGTGACCCGAATATTTTCAAGAAAATGCCCACTACCAACTACCCTTTGCATAGAATAATTTTGAAAACTTTTGATTTTTCAAAAATGGCCTTGACGATTTTGATTCAAATGCCATATATTTAAAATATTTTCATGACAAACGAACTGTATACTTTGAATTTTCTGAATATAGTCTTGAAATCCTTTTTACTTTGGATAGCTTTTGTAAACTGCTAAATTGTGTGAAATAGACTAAAACATAATTCACAAAAAATGTGGTACTCATTAAAACAGAATATGTCCCAAACATGTTTTTTGAAAGTTAACTGTTTCCGAAATATTCGTTGTTATTTTACTTAATTACTTTTTTGTGGCTTGACGTCCCTTAATCTAGTTGGTCATATCGGGCGATGAATAAAATTGATGAAATGATCCTCAAATGATCTTGAGATCCATGGAGCTTAAAGATACTCGACATTCGTCTTCTCAGGATAAGGGAAAACTCCGAAAAAAATTATCCGGGTAACTCACCCTAAGCGAGATTCGAACTGGCGACCTGTTGAATGTGAGACGGGCACGCTACCACCACACTACTCAGGAGGTCTTCAGAAGTTACCTATTCTATACAAAAATTTGATACCGAAATTTCATCGGAAACATGTTTTGAGGACCCCTGAATAAAAAAAACATTTTTAGAAAAATGACCCTGTGTGTGTCTATCTGTGGCAAGCATAGTTCAAAAACGAAAAGTCTGTTAAATACCAAACTTACTGTTTAATTTAGTATTTTCCAACGACGCGACACGAAGATTTTCAAAATAAGCCCCCACCCCAACTACCATTTACAGGAAAAATTTACGAACATTTTGATTTTCTCAAAAATGGCTCAAAAGAATTATGATTAAAATACAGTATATGAAAGATATTTAGTTGACAAATAAACTGTATATCTTAACTTTTCTGGAAATATCCTCTGAATACCTCTTTATTCTAAATGAGTTTTGTTGAAATTCACATAACTGGTGAACCGTAAGAGACACACAAAAACTTACTTCATATAAAATGTAGATCTCGTTAATACGTGTAGAGAAAGTAAAAAAGAAGCAGTTTTATTAAATATAGGTTGTTTTTTTTTTTTCGTTGGGGTGACCCTTTCCGAGATATTCCTTGTTTTTGGTTTCAGATTTAAACAACATTTTCCAAACGGGAACTTGTCAACTCCTGGCCATGCAAATAAATAGATATCAATCCCATAGCAACCACATTTTAAAACATTTGACTGTCGGTTCAGTCTAGCGTATTCTCTTATTTCCCTTCTACTTACAAGGAACTAAGTAATAAGACCGTTTCTGCTAGTACTTTAGCATTAAACAGATAGAAGAATAAGGTTATTAAGAATAATTTGTTATAGCGATGTAGAGAAACTCATGTGAATGGAACACGTCAGATTTTTAGCTTTCCATTCTATATTGGGTGTGAAAGAACAGCGTTAAAAGGGAGCTATAAATTATATCTAATATAATAGATACATTATGTTAAGAAGGAACAAATGTTCATTGGAATTGGCCAGGGAAGAAATGTTGTGAAACACGTATGAAAGTGCAAAGACAGAGTTGACAAACGACCCAGGTAGGAGTGTACCGTTAACGGCAGGACAATGATCCGAAGGGGTTGGAAGTCCCACTGCCCGTGGGTGGACATGACAAAAACGAAAAGCAAGGGATTTCTTGTTGGTCGAGTGACGCGACTTCACTTGCTATGGAAGACGCGTTCAGCTAAGATGTTTCATCTGATTCCGCGGTGGAAACGAACGGGCTACATATGGCCGCGACAGAATCAGTGTCTATTAATACACCATAGTACGATAAGATAATTAAGGGACTGATAGCGGGACAGAATCGAAGTTAGCGCTGCACGGTATATAGTTGTGATGTGCTGACAATGCAGTGTGTGCTAATAGACGGCACATGGGGCAGTGGTGGACTGTGATGTTTTCACTAGCAGTGGAAGGCGATTGAGGTTGGTAAACATAAATATCATTAATTTACGGGAACTAACAATTTTAATATTTACGTACATTCAATTGTTGTACAAGTCATCAGAATCATTATCCGTCTCATTTTCTTTGAAGACACTTAAATTAGAATTCACAACATATATTCGTAACCCTTCAAATGTGAATCGTCTCCGATTGGCACGTAAAGAGACTTTATAATACTAAAAACAAGGCGTGGTGGTAGCAAAACAGAAATAGGATACATCATCGACCATTGGGTAAGATACTCCATCAGCAGTTAATGTCGTACAAACATCTCGTAGCATATTTCGTATTTCACGAATTATTGAAAATTCACATTTCTGTCCCAATACTGTATTCACTTTCTTTTTCACACGGTCTAAAACAGTTGTCAGGGTCTCTGATTAATTGCTTGCACAAGTTCATCGACAGCGCTCAGGGCTCGAGAAATTTCAATGTTCGATGTTTCCAAGTATGTTATTATCGTAGATATATCAGCAAAGTTCTTCTGTATGAATTGCAAATCTTCATGCAATCCATTTGAAGCAAGATATTTTACAATTTTGATGGAAGAGCATGCAATATCATAAAATACATTAATTACCTGTAAAACAGTATTGTAATATACAATATAGTATATTGCTGCGTCGAGCAACGTTCCCCAACGCGTTACTACTGGTTGTTTACATGCGGCGCGTGCAGTCGCCAATGCAGGTCGGTCTCTACTCGGTAGGTGTGCAACTGGTATCCGCATGTGTCTCGCTATCGGTGCCCAAGATACTGTCCCTAGTAATTAGGGATTGTAGGCGCGGTGGCGTAAAGAGTAACTGAAAGTGGAAAGAACTTAGGAGGAATATGTTCGACGGCAGAAAATATTGAAGAAATAGTTATGTATTATACAAGTGGATAAACAGAGAGTTTATCCATGAGTAGAACAATTTAAAACGCGACCCGAAGAGGAGTGGATAATAGAGGTTTGTCCACTTGTATGGTACATTGTTTTATCCGACAGATACGATAAAGTAATATATGACAAATATTCAGTTAATAATTTTACAACAGATAGTAATAAATTAAATAAGGAATAAGGTATTGAATTACGGCGTTCTTATAGTTATAAAACATGGTAGGCTATATATGAATACTAATTTTGTTTTTATTGCTGCTAGTTTCAAATTGATTAAGTTTACGATGGACGTTGAGAACATTAATATATCGGTTCCAAATGATAAATGAAGCAAAAGAAGCAGTTGAGGCTTTATTACCGTCGACTTCACAGAAATTACACGAAAAAGAGTTAAAACGTTATAGAAAATTTGTAGTTATGAACCATTTATTTATTTTCTTTACCCCACTCGTTACCGGAGCAACGAGTGAATGTTGTTTACTTTATCCCAAGTTTTCTTGTGTCGTTTCTGCATAGCAACGGAGTCTATTACAAGTATCTGCAGGATAAACCAATAAATGAGTCAATATTAATTGTGAACTCAATGAAAACCACTTCCACATCCTGAGCTTGGACACCCCTATCTGCACACCGCTCTATAATCTCCTAAACCATCCCTCGGGTTTCGAATCCGGAACACCCAAAAACCATTACGACCGCCGTATAGCACATTATCAGGCTTGAGATTATGTTACGTGCCGTAATTCCACGACGCGGTTTCAACGGCTTCGTTTCACTTCCGAAGGATTTTTACGCTCAAAAAATGCTTCGCCCTCCGCCAGATTTGAACCCGCGACCTTTGGAACCTTTGCTACTCCATAGATCACGATTTGCATGCACGGAGCAAGTCTGTTAGAAAGTGAAGCTAGCTGGCGACGCATGGTGTAAGCTTTACTTTACTGCAACTAACGAAGGGGAGGTAATTGCAGAATAATCCACTACCCGATAGATGATAATTGAACTGTCACACTAGATTACCTTCACTCTCTTAACGAGCAATTAGTGAGATTATTGTGTCAATACTTCTTGCTAATTAACTCCGTGTTACTCTTTCCAATTAATTTTATCCTCTTCTACTTGATTAGTGAATAAAGTCATTTGCTGAGCATTTCAAGCCAGGCACGAGTTAACTCTTCTGATCAACCTAAAGTATGCAAATATGTCTTTCTGTATCAGGTATTAGAGCAAGTAAAGCATTATATTCCACCAAAAATCTAATGGTTACATTCACATTACTCTCTCTAAACTCTATTGCCTTTAAAAAATACTTTTACTTTCTCTACACGTACTATGTGTATGTGCATTTTTGGAAAAATGTCCATGTGTGTCTGTGTGTGTGTTTAAGTTTGGTATCTTCCAAGGTTACAACACGAAGATTTTAAAGAAAATAACCCCACCTAACTACCCTTTAAATAGAACTTTTTTAAAAAAATTTTGATTTTTCTCAAAAAATGGCTGTAACGATTTTGATTAAAATCTCTTATATTTAACATATTTCCTTGACAAATAAAATGTATATCTTGAATTTTCTGGGAATAGCCTCTGAAGACTACTTTGTTCTTGATGAATTTTACGGAATTTTGCATAACTGCTAAACTGTAAAAGATGGACAAAAACTTACCACACAAAAATGTAGAGCACATTAAAACACACAATTTATGTAATATACATTTTTTTTTCGTGGAGTTGATCGTTTTTGAGATATTCCTTGTTATTGATTTCAGCTTTCAAAAACTTATACTTTTCTCATATAGGAATTTATCAACTCCTGTCCATACAAACAAAGGAATTTCAGTCACATAGCAACCAGCTTTTGACTATCACTTTAATTTATGGTACTCCCTTATTTCGCTTCTACTTACAAGGAGGCAAGTAATAAGACTATTTCTGCTAATTTTTATCTCGTTTAGCATGAAGTAAATAGAAGAATAAGCTTTTTAACAATAATTTGTTACAGAGATGTAGAGAAAATCATGTGAATGGAACACATCAGATTTTTTTTTTCTAAACTCTATTAGCTTTACTAAATATTGTTACGAAGGTATATTACTTTCTCTCGGTTGCTATGTACGTAAGGAGATAATGTATTTTATTCCAGTTAAAAATTCGATACCGAATTCCAACGGAAAAACATATTTTTGAAGATCCCTGAATAAAAATCTGATGTGTACCATTTACATAACTTTCTCTAGGTGTTCCACAAACAACATTATTTATGGCGGCGCCGTAGCCGAGTGGTTAGACCGCTCGCCTCCTATCTAAGCGGCGTTTGGCCGGGTCATCCGGTTTTCCCCCGCCACTCATTCCACCAATTGCTACATCATTATCTTGCCTATTATCCATTTCGCTTGTATTTTACATCATCCAGTTGCTCATGTTCATGCCTGGCTACAGGCCGACCACTCGTTCCAGGATCTCCATTCTGTGGTTTCGTGTCGTTGGCTTCCTGACAGGCTTCCGACCCCTAGGCATCTGCTTGCAAGTCTTAGGAGGGTGTCAGTCCTACATACGGGGAGGGAAAGCGAAACAATACTATCCCTATTTCTTTTCGTTTCGTAGCAGAAGCCTGTCGGTGAGCCAACGGTACATAACTACAGAATGGAGAACCTGGAAAGAGTGATGTTTTTGAATGGAATACTTACCCCGTTTATACCAAGCTAAGAGGTGGCGCGTTAATGTATACGACCGCATTCGGGTGATTCCGGGTTCGATCCCTGGGGACCGCTCAGTCGTGGGTTTTCCGCGAGGTCGTCAAGCGAATGCTTGGATGGTTCCTCGTCCACAATGTGACCCTTTACAACATCCCGTTTCCCTTTCTTTGAGGTTCTTGGTGCATGGTAGCGCTAGCATATGGCGCGGTTGCATGCTCAACGGACAGATTGCTTCCCATGGACACTAAGTGACATCAGATCACTGCAAGCTCCCCTCAAGTGGTGATTGGGCTTGGACTTGTTTGGGACGCCCTCGCGTCTCTGGTGTCCTATCTGCCTGCGGCATGTGACCTGCTGTCGTTCCTTCGTCTTAACTTCCTGGGAGTGTTAGCCACTGTAGATCACATAAGTTCACTGCACGAAGTGTCCCCTTCCGCTGTCTGCCCTTTTCCTGTATATAGTAGAGTAAGTAGTATTGCATGAAGAAGAAGATAAACTTTTATAAAATTATGATATGTTCCAATCACATAAACTTCTCTATCTGTTCTGTAAACAAACTATTCTTAAAAAAAGTATTATTTTACCTAAAAAATGTTAACCGAGATAAACATTACTAAAATTGCTTTATTAATCGGTTCCTTGCAAGTAGAAGGGAATTAAAGGTGTACACTAGGCTAAAGTGATAGTCAAATATTTTAAAAGCTGTCGCTATATTATTTGTCGTCCTCCATGCTGTAGTGGTTATCATAGAACCTCTAAAACCCAGGATTGTAGGTTCAAACCTGGTGGAGGATGATGAAAACTGCTTAACATGGGTTGCTTTGGAAGGGAAATAGAGCCGGTGGTCCCGTGTAATACTTATTTGCATGTAAAATGACCCCATAGCTTGAAAGAAGAAGGTTTTGGGGCAAAATACCGCCATTCATGATTTCGTCCTACAGTGCCATCTGTGGGGGACAAGCCGATCTATTGTCACCATGGCGCATAGCGGCGAACTCAAGAACTAGAAATTCAAATCCGATCCAGGAAAAATTGTAACGATGCCCTATGCCTCACTTAGAAGACATAGGCAATAAGTGGATTGATTGTTTTTTCACACAAGCCGTATGTAGTACAGGAGTTAGATAGGTAGAGTCAGACTGAAACATTCAATGTCATAGCCGGGATTTGAAACAGGATCTCCCAAGCTCTAGCCGTGTGTAGTACAGGAGTTGGATAGGTAGAGTCAGACTGAAAAATGCAATGTCATAGCCGGGATTTGAACCAGGATCTCCCGAGCTCTAGCCGTGTGTAAGACAGGAGTTGGATAGGTAGAGTCAGACTGAAAAATTCAATGTCATAGCCGGGATTTGAACCAGGATCTCCCGAACTCTAGCCGTGTGCAGTACAGGAGTTAGATAGGTAGAGTCAGACTGAAAAATTCAATGTCATAGCCGGGATTTGAACCAGGATCTCCCGAACTCTAGCCGTGTGCAGTACAGGAGTTAGATAGGTAGAGTCAGACTGAAAAATTCAACGTCATAGCCGGGATTTGAACCAGGATCTCCCGAACTCTAGCCGGTTACTCCGCCCCTGAGCTACCATGGCAACATGCCGGCATAATGTTGTAAGTATCTACCTAAGTCCCAGGAGTCGCCTTGTGTGAAAAAACAATGCAATACCAATTGACATAATAGTTGGCTATACTAGGAATCTTGCGACTTAAAGTACCTGCATCATTGTAAGTCGTCATTGGAGTTGTCATCTCAAAATAATTTGAGATGACCTTGTGGTTTACCGGGAAACATGAGAGTCAGTTGAGAAGTTCAATGCTATGCCACCATGATGGCATGGTAGCTCAGTGGCAGAGCAACCGGCTAGAGTTCGGGAGATCCTTGGTTCAAATGCCGGCTATGGCATTGACTTTTTCACTCTGACTCTACCTATAGAACAGGAAATAATTAGTAAATAATGTCATTGACTTTGAAATTTGGCCAGGAGTAAAGCAAAAGTCATCTGTTTTGGAAAAAGTATAAGTATTTTAATACTGGCGGTAGGCCAAGGTTCCCCGTGAGCTGTCGTGCCATGGAGTTATTTTAATACTGAAAACAATAAGAAGGATACCTTGGAAATCAATAACTTTATATAGCATAGATGTATGTTTTAACGATATCTCCATTTTGTGCGTGTGCGCAGTAAGTTTTTGTCTATCTCTTACCACTTATACCAACAGGACTTCAGAAAATAGAGGTCTTCAAGACGTATTCCCAAAATAGAAAACATGATAATTATTTTATTATTATGCAAGTATCTTTAATATGGGACGTTTCAAAAAAAATGCATTACAGCTATTTTTGAGAAAAACAAAAGATTCGAAAAATGTTCCATGTAAAGAGTAGTTATAGATGCAGAGATTTTCCTGACAATTCGCCAATATAATGGACGAGTTTAGACAATTTAAACCACAATTGTAGTTTCAATTAATTCAGTTACAATGTTTATTTAAAATTTTATCCAGTTCATAATGTACGAGGGTTGGGACAAAAGTCATGGCAACTATTTATTTTCTTGAAGATACCAGTCCGGTTGAAAAATATGACATATACAGACGAAAGGGCAAGGTGTTAACTACTTGCGTGGACAATGAATATCACTGAATATCGCAACACACTGATTTATTACGGTAGTATAAGGGCAATATGGTCTTCACGGTGCAAAAGAATAACAACACAGTACACATACAGTTGACATGACAAACCTGGGCCTAAAGACACTCAAAGCAGTGCTCTGCTACTGTCACCACACCCTGCCACGTCGGTCCACTAATTCACTGTGACATTCCATCACATTTCTCCCTCGGAGAACAGCTATTTTAACGCAAGCGCGCTGCTCAACACGGGCTACTTCCATCTTGCACGACACTCACCAACTGACTGATTTCACAGCCCTCACTGCGCTACTACCAGCTATCACAGAGCCATCTGTTGTTCTGCATACACACTATGCCTGCAGAACTTCCACACGACACATATACGTTTGTGATCCGTTCACGTATCTACAAGAAAATAAAAACTAGTTGCCATGGCTTTTGCCCCAACCCTCGTATTTAGTTAAAAAAAAAAGTAGTGAAAATAAACATTATTTGTATTTCTTATGTATGAGATGAGTGCAATAATAACGTTTGCTTCCATTTCACGTACTAGTTATTAAAAGCTGAAATAAAATAATTGTTCCCTATTTCTATTGTTGCTACATTGTGTGTAGGCACGGTCGGCCATACAATTCAGGAAGCAGTGAAGAAAGAAAAAACAAAAAAACATTCGCAAAATAAACATGTTCGAATGCGTCATCTACCATTTGAGAACTAAAGTAAGTATTACAATGATAAAATCTCCCTTCCTATGTTATAATAGTCTGTTTCACTGAATTGTCTTATCAAATACAACTCGTGTTTTTATCTCTTGGGACAATTGACTCCCATCGCTTCACTCTTGTTGTGAATTATCGACAAGATGGAATCACTCGTGGTATTACTTATGATAATCTTTGTGTCGCATTTTCGGAGACGCTCAACTTAAACAAAAACTTCGATGTTTAACCTACTTTTCTTATGAGTTAAGCTGTTCACAAAGACACGCGCGCATATGTTTCTGGAACTGGTTTATTAGACGAGGGACTTTTTTTTTTCAACCTCCGATAGGCTATAAATAAAAGACAAGTTCATAGAAAACAATTATTTTATTACTAAAAGTTTTGTACACTTATGGTTACTTTTCAATATAATCACCGAAAAGATTGAGACATTTATCGTACCTGTGCACAAGCTTTGCAATACCCGCTTCAAAAATGTTGCCGCCATTGATTTCAAATGAACATTGACGTTGTTTTGAAGATCTTCGTTGGTTTGAAAGTGCTGCCCTCCTAGCCACGTCTTCTATTCAGGGAAAAGGTGAAAGTCACTGGGTTCCATGTCAGGACTGTACGGCGGATGATCGAAAATGTCGCATTGAAATTGTTCAAGGAGCCGATGGGTTGTGCCAGCAGTGTGTGGACGAGCGTTGTCATGGATCAACACAATTCCTGAAGTCAGCATTCCTTTTCGTTTGTTTTGAATGGCTCTCCGCAAACGTTGTAAAGCACGTAGATCTTCAAAACAATATCAATGCTCATTTGAAATCATTGGCGGCAACATTTTTTGAAGCGGGTATTGCAAAGCTTGTGCACATGTACGATAAATGTCTCAATCTTTTCGGTGATTATGTTGAAAACTAACCATAAGCGTACAAAACTTTTAGTAATAAAATAATTGTTTTCTATGAACTTGTCTTTTATTTATAGCCTATCGGAGGTTGAAAAAAAACGAGACTCGTATATTCAAGGGCCTTTAAAACATGTATTTCCGCCGAAATCTCAATAATGAATTTTTGGATGGAATAAAATAGGGACCTTCTTTATATACTATATAAAACAATGTACGTACGTGCTAGAGAGAGAGTAAAAATGGAGTAGATTGATGTTTGTGTACCAAGGTCGATAACACCAACATAACGAAGGGCAGAGTCGATGTGCTGCGGCTTTTGTTATTATGTTGCAGAAAGAAAATTAAAAGCTGCAACATCCACGAGAAGGCTGCACCACGAGGAGTTCTATTAATATTATAATAATACGGCAGTAACTTACTTTACCGACATCAATTATACATTAATAAACAGGTGAATAAATAATTATCGGTAGCGCAGAGGTCAGCGTTTAGTCGCAGGGTTTAATCTTGGAAGAGTAATGTAATAAACTTTGATAGGCACCTTAGGGAATATATCCCGTATTGTAATAAGGCAAGCCTTTGTTCGAACAAGCCAGAAGTTTACGCAGGCAGGTATAGTTATAAACCATGTGAAGTAGCCTCTTCTGTCTCACCCCTCTCTCTACTCTCCTTCCTCTCCCACTCTAACCCTCTCCTCCACTCTCTCCCTCGCCCTCTCTCTACTCTCCTTCCTCTCCCGCTCTAACCCTCTCCTCCACTCTCTCCCTCGCCCTCTCTCTACTCTCCTTTCTCTCCCACTCTAACCCTCTCCTCCACTCTCTCCCTCGCCCTCTCTCTACTCTCCTTCCTCTCCCGCTCTAACCCTCTCCTCCACTCTCTCCCTCGTCCTCTCTCTACTCTCCTTCCTCTACCACTCTATCCCTCTCCACCACTCTCTCCCTCACCCCGCTCTCCACTCTCCTTCCTCTCTCACTCTAACCCTCTCCACCACTTTCTCCCTCCACCTCTCTCTACTCTCCTTCCTCTCTCACTCTAACCCTCTCCTCAACTCTCTCCCTCACCCCTCTCTCTATTCTCCTTCCTCTCCCACTCACACCCTCTACTCCACACTCTCCCTTGCCATCTCTACTCTCCTTCCTTTCCCACTCTAACCCTCTCCTCCACTCTCTCCCTCGCCCTCTCTCCACTCTCCTTCCTCTCCCACTCTAATCCTCTTCTCCACTCTCTCCCTCGCTCTCTCTCTACTCTCCTTTCTCTACCACCTTAACCATCTCCTCCACTTTCTCCCACGCCCTCTCTCTACTCTCCTTCCTCTCCCACTCTAACCCTCTCCTCCACTCTCTCCCTCGCCCTCATTCCGTCTCCTGTTCTTCCTCGCCCCTTTCTTCAATCTCTCCCTCTCCCTCTTCTCCACTTTCCTCTCTCTTTCTCCACTCTCACCCTAGTCTCCGGCACCATCATTCCTTTCTGCAATCTCTCCCTCCCTCTCTCCCGTCCCCCTCTATATCTCTTTTTCATTTCTTTACTCTCTCTCTCCCCTCCCCCCATTCCCCCTTTCTCTTCTTTCTTTCTTCTCCCTCTCCCCCTCTCTCACCTACTTTATCCTCCTCCTATCTCGCTCCCCCTCTCTCCTAACTTAACTTCTTTCTCCCTCTCCCATTTATTCTCCCTCCCCCTCTCTCCTATCACTCCCTCTATTACCCACTCCCCTTATTTCTATCCCTCTCCCCTCGCTCTCCCCTCCCCCTTTATGTTTTCTCTCTCTCTTCTTTCCCCCCTCCGTCCCTCTCTCTGCCACTTCCCCTCTCGCCCTTTCAAACAACCACCTGAAATAATTGGCATTACTTATGGAACAATTCATACAAATTTCTGGAAAAACAATTGAGAGCAGTGGTAATTCAACTCACTTAAGGTGTAATTTGTGTGCGTTCAGACTACACTATCCCCTTTATGTTTTTTAGAAAAAGGTTTGTTTATCCAACAGCTGGAGGACATCATGTGAATGGAACCCATTAGATTTCTGCTCTTCTACTTACAAGGAAGGAAGTAATAAGAACAACTTCTGTTAATGTTTAGCTCGATCTTCATGAAATAGATAGAAGAATAAACTTTTTAACAATGATTTGTTACATAGATGTAGAGAAAGTCATGTGAATTGGAACTCATCAGATTTTTAACGAGTAAACAATTTCACATAGACCCTGTGCCATCTGATATGCAGAAGCTAGGGTACTGACGCGCATGGAGTTCCAGTTAAACCTTTCCTAAGGACCTCTTATAGGGAGCTAACAACTCAGCTCAGAACCACTTACCAACGCAGTTTCGAGAGGCTAAACCTTGAGAACGGTCCGGCAGATATAATCTCTGTGTTATTGAAGTGAGTATATTCCTCCAATCAGGTCAATAATAATTTGTTGAGAACACATAGTAATATTACTATTTATAAAAAGAGAACATTTCTATGTGCTCGTATGTAGGGAAACCTCAAATATTGTTCAACTAAATTTGTTAACTATTTCACCGATGAAAAATTCTATTTTTACTTTCTCTGCTTCTCCATAGAAGATATTGCACTTCACCCAAAAATTAGATACTGATATTTCACCGGAGACACATGTTTTGAGAACCCCTGAATAAAAAAACTAATGTGTTACAATCACATGACTTTCTCTATCTGTTCTACAAACAAACTTCTTACAAAAGATTATACTTCTTTCTTCACAATGCTAATCGAGATAAACATTAGCAGAATGTTCTTATTACTTATTTCCTTATAAGTAAAAGGGAACTAAGGGAATACACTATGCTAAAGTGATGTCAAATATTTTAAAAACTATCGTTATGCATTTGTTATTGAAAATCACTTCTTTGCTTAGCCAGGAGTAGAACAAAAGAAAAACTGACACTTCCTGTCTGAGAAAAGTTTAAGTTCTTCACAATTGAAATCAATAACAAGGAATACCTCGGAAACGGTTACCTCCACAACAAAATCATAAAGGACATAAATTGTGTGTCTTGACGAGATCTACATTTTTCGTATAGCAGGTTTTTGTCTATTTCTTACGGTTAAGTAGTTAAGCAAAATTTGGCAAAAATCATCCAGAATAAAAAGCTCTTCAGAGGTTATTCCCAGAAAATTCAAGATATGCATTTTATTCGGGATGCAACTAGCTTTAATATAAGGGATTTTATGCAAAATCGTTAGAGCCATTTTTAAGAAAATCAAAACCTTGGAACATTTTTCCATTTAAAGGTAGTTCGTGATTAGGGGGGATTTTCTTGGAAATCTTCGTGTCGCATCCTTGAAAGATACCTAAACCTAAATACCATGTGTGGTATTAAACGCCATTCACACGACTTTCTCTACATGTCTGCAACAAATTATTGTTAAAACACTTATGCTTCTATTTACTTCATGCTAATTCAGAAAAATTAGCAGAAATAGTCTTATTACTTGCTTCTTTGTAAGTACAAGCGAAATAAGGGAGTACCATAGGTTCAAGTGAGAGTTAAAACCTGGTTGCTATGTGATTGAAGTTGCTTTGTTTGTATGGCCACGGGTTGACAAATTCCAGTATGAGAAAAGTTTTTCAAAGCTGAAACCAAAAACAAGAAATGTCTTAAAAACGATCAACTCCACGAAAAAAATGTATAGAAGATAAATTGTGTGTTTTAATGTGCTCTACATTTTCTGTGCAGTAAGTTTTTCTCCATCTCTTACAGTTTACCAGTTATGCAAAATTCCGCAAAATTCATCCAGAATAAAGTAGTCCTCAGAGGCTATCCCCACAAAACTCAAGATATACATTTTATTTGTTTGGTAAATGTCTTTAATATGTGATTTTTAATCAAAATCGTCAGAGCCATTTTTGCGAAATTCAAAAATTTCGAAAAAAGTTCCATGTAAAGGGTAGTTGGGGTTGGGGGATTTTCTTGAAAATCTTCGTGTCGCATTCTCGGAAGATACCAAATTTAAACACCAAGTTTGGCATGCAACGGTCTTTTTGTTTTTGAGCTATGCTGCCCACAAACACACACACACACACACACACACACATACACCCAGAAAGACAGATACACACACACGGACATTTTTTCTAAAAATACTTTTTTTGGATCCGGGGAGTCACAAATCATATATTTCTGTTGAAATCTCGGTATCTAATTTTTGGGTTCAATGCAATACCTTCTCTATACACTATGTACATAGTGCGTATAGAGAAAGTAAAAATGTTTTTTTGGGGCTCAGGGGACCCCAAAACATATATTTCTGGTGAAATCTCGACATAGAGTTTTTGGGTGCAATACAATACCGTCTCTGTCTCCTATTGACCTTAGTATTTATGTTTAGTATCTTTTCAAGAATGGAACACAGATTAAAAAAAAAAAAGCACCTCACCACAAACGATAAAGATAATTTATTTTACCATTTGGCATACATAAAATGCAACAGATTTTGTCAGGAAGTCATTAAAATGCATTCATGTTTAAATGTTCTTCTATGTTGTAAAAATTAAGTTGTTTAATTCTGTTTTAACACTAATTTTAAAAGAATTTGCATTTACAATTTGTCTTATATTTAAACATCATTTATTATACAATTTTACTCCAAGAAAAAGATGACAGTCAAGAGCTTTCTGTAGACGAAATTTAGACGGTACCATATTATTTACCTCTTGCATCATGGATGCAAGGAAACTTTATATGGAACATTTTTTGAAAATTTTGTTTTTCCCAAAAACGGCTGTAACAGTTTTGATTGAAATACCATGCATTAAGGATATTTACAGCACAAACAAAATGTATATATTGGTTTTTCTGGGAATAACCTCTGAAGACCTCTTTATTCTGGAGGAATTTTGTATACCTGGTAAACCGCAATAGATAAAAATCTGATGTGTTACACTCACATGACTTTCTCTAGCTGCTCTACAAACCTCCTGCAAAAGATTCTTCTTCTTTGTACACAATGCTAATCAAGATAAATGTTAGCAGAATGTTATTACTTAGTTCCTTATAAGTAGAAGGGAATAAGGGAACGCACTATGCTAAAGTGATTGTCAAATGTTTTAAAAGCTATCGTTATGCGATTGTCATTGCAAATCACTTTTTTGCTTGGCGAAGAGTAGAACAAAAGAAAAACGGACACTTCCTGTGTGAGAAAATTTTAAGTATTTCACAATTGAAAACAATAGCAAGGAATATCTCGGAAACGGTTACCTCCACAACAAAAACGTAAAGGACAAAAATTGTGTGTTTTGTCAAGAGGTACATTTTTTGTGTAGTACGTTTTTTTCTATCTCTTACGGTTTGGCAGTTAAGCAAAATTCAGCAAAATTCATCCAGAATAAAGAGGTCTTCAGAGGCTAATCCCAAAATATTCGAGATATACATTTTATTTCGGACATAAATAGCTTTAATATACGGGATTTTAATCGAAATCGTTAGAGATATTTTAAGAAAATCAAAATTTTCGAAATTTGTTCCATGTAAAGGATAGTTTGTGGTAGGGGGATTTTTTTCAAAATCTTCGTGTCGCATCCTTGGAAGATACTAAACCTAAATACCAATTCTTTAAATTTACTTTTATCTACTTTTTGGTAGAGCTGATCGTTTCTGAACTATTCCTTGTTATTGGTTCCAGTTTTAAAATGCTTACTTTCTCATACGAAAATCTGATAGCTCTGGCCATGCAAAGAAACGAATTTCAATAACATGGGCAATCAACTTTTAAAAGATTTGTCTATCGCTTTAGCCTAGTGTGTTTTCTTATTTCCCTTCTACATAAAGAAAGTAAATAATTTCTGCTAATGTTTATCTCGATTAGCATGAAGTAGATAGATGAATAAGATTTTTAACAATACTTTGTTACAGATATGTAAAGAATATCGTGTGAAAGGAACACATCAGATTTTTTAAAATTAGTTTGCTACAGAATATGAAGAGAAAGCCATGTGAATGAATCATATTAGATATGTATTATTCAGGGACTCCAAACTATGCATTTTCATGAAATCTTGGTATCCAATTTTCATTATCTACTGTCTACATGACTAAAAAGAGATAAGCACATTAGAGTACTGTTGCGCATGCAGGCAGGCAGGTAGTGTTTGAATACACATTGTATCCCAAAGTGGATATTAGCGACGTCGTTACGAACCCCATCTGAGAGCATTTCATTAGTAATGCGAGTGGGAGAGGAGTACATATTGATTCCTGTTGGTTAATATGCTAAACACTGAGACAATAGTGTGCAGTGTGTCTCTGGTCTTTGTATTCACTACACAAACACTTATCTCGGCGCAATATATCGGTTAAGGGATGTGCGACTCAAATTCCATGGCAAATCACAAAAAATCGAGTGCTTTATTTGAATTTCATCAAATAATTTAAACATTCCCGAATAAAAAAATCTGATGTATTCCATTCACATGACTTTCTCTACATTTCTACAACAAATTATTGTTAAAAAGCTTATTCTTCTATTTACTTCATGCTAATCAAGAAAAAATTAGCAGAAATAGTCTTATTACTTGGTTCCTTGTAAGTAGAAGCAAAATAAGGATTTTTTTGGGTAGTGTTTAACGCCCGCTTTTACAACTTATGGCATCGCAGGCGATGACACTGGTGATAGATGGAGCACCGGTGGAATGTGATGGCGGGGGAAACCGGAGAATCCGGAGAAAATCCGCCCCTGCTTTGTCCACCACAAATCTCACATGCGGTCGCTTGGAATCGAACCCGGACCGTATAGCTGAGAGGCGAGTGGTCTAACCACTCAGCCACGGAAATAAGGGAATACCATACGTTAAGGTGAAGTCAAAAGCTGGTTACTAGGTGACTGAAGTTCCTTTGTTTGTATGGACACGAGTTGACAAATTCCTGTATGAGAAAAATATGTTTTTTAAAGCTGAAACCAATAACAAGTAATATCTGAAAAACGATCAACACCACGGAAAAGGTACAGGGTGTTTCAAAAAGAATATACGCATTTCGAATGCATATATTTATTAAACTTTAAGACATAGGAATATGAAACTTTACACATATATGTACGAACCTCTCAAGTTCAGATTACAGATGTTCAATATGTCCTGCACTAGCGGCACGAACAATATCACATCGACACTCAAATTCCGCCCATACTCGGGCAAACATATCCTCTGTCACTGATGTTATGGCAGTACGGATCCGGTTCTGTGGGAGTGGTGGTACATAAGCGTTTTCTTTAACGAAACCCCACAGGAAGTAGTGACAGAGTGTCAAATCCGGAGACCGTGGAGGCCAGCTGAGACATGCTAAGTCGTCAGCTCCCTGACGACCAATCCAACGGTGCGGTAGAGGTTCATTCAGATATGCGCACACTCGGCGACCCGTCTTGTTGAAAAATGAAGCAGCCTCAGAAACAACCAGTTTTGTAACATAGCGACATACTGCTGACCGTTAACCATCAAAGAAGAATGGTCTGTAAACAGATGTTCTGGATATCGCACAAAACACATTTACCTTGGGGGAAACTCGTACAAGTTCAATGGCTGCATGTAGGTTCTGTAGGCCCCAAATTCGAACATTGTATTTGTTTACCTGACCACTAACCTGAAAAGTCGCTTCATCACTAAACGCGAAGTGTTATCATTGTCAATAGCATCAAGAATCTCGTTACAAAATGCCACACGTTTTCGTTTGTCATCAGGACGCAGAGCTTGCTGTAACTTGTGCGGCTTCATAACCAACCGACGTCTCAAAACACGCCAAATTGTTGTTGTAGGCAATTTTAACTCCCGACTGGCACGACGAGTTGATGTTGAAGGACTACGTTGGAAAGCAGTTTGAATTCTTGTAACATATTCTTCAGGAACACGAGGCCCGCCAGGACTCTTTCCTTTGTACACACAAACTGTCGAATGTCCCACCCATTTGGAGGATGAACGTGGTTCCTCAACCTGAAACGTCTTTGCACTGTAATCACACAATTGCACCTTGCAAACTCGGGAACACAAAATGATTTCTGCTGCGGAGTAGCCATTTTAAACATATGACGGTTAACAAGCAAAACAGAAGACAACTGACCTCTAGAGGATGTTAATATAAACTAGACTATGTATTCATTTCTCCAATAGCCGAGTCGAGGCGCAGCGATCGATAGTTTGGACAAAGTAATACTTTGCAACACGTATATTCTTTTTGAAACACCCTGTATATAACATAAGTTATGTGTTTCAACGTGCTCTACATTTTATGTGTGGTAAGTTTTTGTCCATCTCTTACGGTTTAGCAGTTATGTAAAATTCCTCAAAATTCACCCAGGATAAAGTAGTCTTCAGTTGCCATTCCCAGAAAGTTCAAGATATACATTTTATTCGGCATGTAAATATCTTAAATATAAGAGATTAAAAAATCGTTGGAGTATTTTTGAGAAAATCAAAATTTTCGAAAAAAAATTCCGTGTAAGAGGGTAGTTTAGCGTGGGGGGATTTTCTTGAAAATCTTTGTGTCGCATCTTTGGAAGACACTAATTTTAAATACCAGTTTTGGTATTTTACTGACTTTTCGTTTTTGATTTATCGTGTACAAACGAACACACGGACACTCACACACTTTTTTCTGAAAATACTTTTTTTTGGATACAGGGGACTCTAAGACGTCTATTTCCAGTGAAGTCTCGGTGTCAAATTTTTGGGTGTAATACAATACCTTCTCTATACACTATGCACATAGTACGTGTAGAGAAAGTAAAAATATGATGTGTTCCATTTATATGGCTTTCTCTACATCTCTGTAACATTTTATTGTTAAAAAGCTTATTCTTCTATCTACTTCATGATAATCGACTAAAGATTAAGAAAAGTTGTTTTATTACTTGCTTCCTGTAATTAAAAGGGAAATAAAGGCATATACTAGACTAAAGCGATTGTCAAATGTTTAAAAGCTATTGCTATGTGATTGAAATTTGTTTCTTTGCAGGCCAGGATTTGACAGGTTCCAGTATGAGAAAAGTTTTAAGTATTTTCAAACTAAAACGAATAACAAGGAATATCTCAAGAATTGTCAATTTGCCGAAAAAAATGTATCACATAAATTGGGTGTTTTAACGAGATATAATTTTTTTGTGTAGTAAGTTTTTGTCTATCTATTACGGTTTGCTAGTTTTACAAAATTTAGCAAAATGCATCTAGAATAAACTAGTCTTTAGAGGCTATTCCCAGAAAATTCAAGATATGCAGTTTATGTTTCATGCAAATATCATTAACAAACGATAATTTCATCAGAATCGTTAGAGCCAGTTTTGAGAAAATAAAAATGTTCGAAATTTTTTCCATGTAAGGATAGTTAGGGGCGCAGGGATCTCGTTGAAACATGCAAAGTGTGTTATACACGTTTATTTCCTGGACTTGAACCTTTTCGAAACATTCCTTTTTATTACTCTCAGTTTTAAAATACACTTTTTTACTTTTTCTAGCCCCATATGTACAATCTGCTTGGGGATAGAGAAGGTACTGTAATGCACACAAAAATTCGATACCGAGATTTCACCGGAAATATGTTTTGGGGTACCCTGAGTCCGAAAAAAAACACTTTTAAAAAAAGGTCCGTGTGTGTGTGTGTCTGTCTATCTGTGTGTTTGTCTGTGGACAGCATAGCCCCAAAACAAAAAGACCGTTAAATACCAAACTTGGTATTTAGGTTTAGTATCTTCCAAGGATGCAACACGAAGATATTAAAAAAAAAAAATCTCCCCCACCACAAACTATCCTTTACATGGAACACATTTCGAAAATGTTGATTTTCTCAAATAAAATTCCGTATATTGAAGATATTTACACCCAAATAAAACGTATATCAGAATTTTGAAAAATTGGTAAAGCGTTATAGGGATTGTTAAACATTTAATACAAAAATGTAGATTTGTCAAATACATTTTTTTCGTGGAGTTGACCACTTGGGAGATATTGCTTGTTTGTTTCAGATTTAAAGTGCACGGATATTTGCATAGTCTAATGTATTCCTCTAATTCCCTTCAAAAAAGTAATAAAGACAATTTCTGCTAATGTTTATCTCGATTATCATAAAGCAGATAGAAGAATAAGGTTTTTAACAAGAATGTAGAGAAAGTCATGTGAATGAAACAAATCAGATTTGTTTTCATCCGCAGCTTTGGATCTGGACACTGTATTATAAGGTAGCGTACATGGCGAGGACGGTGATATCGTCGTCTCCAGGGAACACCATACGTCAGACCACAAAGATCCTATCATCACAAACTTTACTCTCCTAATGAAAAACACGCACGCACTCTTTGACATGTTAACAACGACTTTATGGTACATGACCCTGGGTCTTACATTCGATTCTTCTTTTGTGTTCGTTCATAAATATTTATAGGATTCTCTGCCGCTTACAAAAATAGGTAGTGGAAATATTGTATTCCATATACAGGGTGTTAATGAACTATACCGAAATATTTTCACAGAATATCTAGATTACTTAAATAAGTCATTTGAGATAGGAGACTTATGAACTGTTTATTGACATTTCGAAGTAAGGGCTATAAGTTTCTGAAGTACCAGTACGCCACGTATCGCGGCACTTCGTCTGGTATGAAAAAAAAAATAATAATAAAAAACGTTTACTCTATGACAGGAATCGAACTCATGATCCTTGGGATAGCAGCTTCCCGCGTCACCAGAGCAGTTGAAAAAACACCTCAAGAACGTAGTTAATATTGTTCTCGTCATTTTTATCCAAACCCACTGCGAGAAAGACTCGTGGAATACTAACACCGAATTCCAAATTGAAAACTCTTCTGTTGTTTTCAGAAAACTTCATCCTATCCCTCCATGGCAGTCTTTTACCCCATCCACAGATTTGGAGGTGTCACAAATACCAAGCTATTCAACAATTCCCAAATCAGTAATGCTGCCAATGATCTCTTTGCTTCACCACAAACCGATGGATCTAAACGAGACTCAAAATGTGGATGCGCCAATCACCTCCTCGCCTTCAGCAACCAGCTCTTATCGTTTACTTCAGGAGCCTTGGCCGTCCTCAAAGCAATTGAAATAAGCACAGAAAGGCACCACTTGTGATCTCCTCTGACTCCTTGTCAACACTTACTGCTGTTGCTAAAAGATTCTCTAAGAATCCACCCATTCCAAGTATTCAAGAATGGTTATATTATCACTACAAAACCGGCTATCAAATTTCATTGGTATGGTTTCCATCACATTAAGCCATTACCGGAAGTGAAAAGGCAGATATGGCAGCTAAATATGCTACGAGGCTGGATTAAGTGGTGCACTTCAGGATGTTTAAAAGCCATATCGCGACCACTGGGACAAACAGTGGAAATCTACACCCTCAAAACTGCAAATAGTTACGAAATCTATTACAGAACCGGCAAAATCACACTTTAAATTCCGAAGAAAACAAAAAGCCCTACTCACCAGGTTGCACATCGGCCACTTCAACCTCAGCCACGTTATCTGATGAAGAAAACAAACCGAGATGTTCAGCTCGAGAAGTCGTGTCAACACCTCACCTTATCCTCGAGTGTCCTGCTTTACTCAACGACACAAGGAACTTGAACCTCAAGAGAGATCTGTATTCCATCTTTAGCATCACCTTATCCTCGAGTGTCCTGCTTTACTCAACGACACAAGGAACTTGAACCTCAAGAGACATCTGTATTCCATCTTTAGCACCACCTTATCCTCGAGTGTCCTCCTTTACTCAACGACACAAGGAACTTGAACCTCAAGAGACATCTGTATTCCATCTTTAGCACCACCTTATCCTCGAGTGTCCTCCTTTCCTCAACGACACAAGGAACTTGAACCTCAAGAGACATCTGTATTCCATCTTTAGCACCACCTTATCCTCGAGTGTCCTCCTTTACTCAACGACACAAGGAACTTGAACCTCAAGAGGGATCTGTATTCCATCTTTAGCACCACCTTATCCTCGAGTGTCCTGCTTTACTCAACGACACAAGGAACTTGAACCTCAAGAGAGACCTGTATTCCATCTTTAGCACCACCTTATCCTCGAGTGTCCTCCTTTACTCAACGACACAAGGAACTTGAACCTCAAGAGAGATATGTATTCCATCTTTAGCACCACCTTATCCTCGAGTGTCCTGCTTTACTCAACGACACAAGGAACTTGAACCTCAAGAGAGATCTGTATTCCATCTTTAGCACCACCTTATCCTCGAGTGTCCTGCTTTACTCAACGACACAAGGAACTTGAACCTCAAGAGAGATCTGTATTCCATCTTTAGCATCACCTTATCCTCGAGTGTCCTGCTTTACTCAACGACACAAGGAACTTGAACCTCAAGAGACATCTGTATTCCATCTTTAGCACCACCTTATCCTCGAGTGTCCTGCTTTACTCAACGACACAAGGAACTTGAACCTCAAGAGAGATCTGTATTCCATCTTTAGCACCACCTTATCCTCGAGTGTCCTGCTTTACTCAACGACACAAGGAACTTGAACCTCAAGAGACATCTGTATTCCATCTTTAGCACCACCTTATCCTCGAGTGTCCTGCTTTACTCAACGACACAAGCAACTTGAACCTCAAGAGAGATCTGTATTCCATCTTTAGCACCACCTTATCCTCGAGTGTCCTGCTTTACTTAACGACACAAGGAACTTGAACCTCAAGAGACATCTGTATTCCATCTTTAGCACCACCTTATCCTCGAGTGTCCTGCTTTATTCAACGACACAAGGAACTTGAACCTCAAGAGACATCTGTATTCCATCTTTAGCACCACCTTATCCTCGAGTGTCCTCCTTTATTCAACGACACAAGGAACTTGAACCTCAAGAGACATCTGTATTCCATCTTTAGCACCACCTTATCCTCGAGTGTCCTCCTTTACTCAACGACACAAGGAACTTGAACCTCAAGAGACATCTGTATTCCATCTTTAGCACCACCTTATCCTCGAGTGTCCTCCTTTACTCAACGACACAAGGAACTTGAACCTCAAGAGAGATCTGTATTCCATCTTTAGCACCACCTTATCCTCGAGTGTCCTGCTTTACTCAACGACACAAGGAACTTGAACCTCAAGAGAGATCTGTATTACATCTTTAGCACCACCTTATCCTCGAGTTTCCTCCTTTACTCAACGACACAAGGAACTTGAACCTCAAGAGACATCTGTATTCCATCTTTAGCACCACCTTATCCTCGAGTGTCCTCCTTTACTCAACGACACAAGGAACTTGAACCTCAAGAGTGATCTGTATTCCATCTTTAGCACCACCTTATCCTCGAGTGTCCTGCTTTACTCAACGACACAAGGAACTTGAACCTCAAGAGAGATCTGTATTCCATCTTTAGCACCACCTTATCCTCGAGTGTCCTGCTTTACTTAACGACACAAGGAACTTGAACCTCAAGAGACATCTGTATTCCATCTTTAGCACCACCTTATCCTCGAGTGTCCTACTTTACTCAACGACACAAGGAACTTGAACCTCAAGAGAGATCTGTATTCCATCTTTAGCACCACCTTATCCTCGAGTGTCCTCCTTTACTCAACGACACAAGGAACTTGAACCTCAAGAGACATCTGTATTCCATCTTTAGCACCATCTTATCCTCGAGTGTCCTGCTTTACTCAACGACACAAGGAACTTGAACCTCAAGAGAGATCTGTATTCCATCTTTAGCACCACCTTATCCTCGAGTGTCCTGCTTTACTCAACGACACAAGGAACTTAAACCTCAAGAGAGATCTGTATTCCATCTTTAGCACCACCTTATCCTCGAGTGTCCTGCTTTACTCAGCGACACAAGGAACTTGAACCTCAAGAGAGATCTGTATTCCATCTTTAGCACCACCAATTTATCAAGTTAATGAAGATATCACACATGTTGTCTAATGTGGTTTAATTGTTATAACCACAGTTTGATACTATTATAATTGTTTACCAATTTACATGGACTATGTTTTACTATCACCAAAGTTCAAATAGTTACGTTTATCTCCACAGTTGTAATATATTTGTATTACATTTTGTATATACATTGATCTTGTAACAATATTGTGGTCGCTGATGACCTTTGTTGTTATAAAGTGACCTTAAATAAATACATTAAAAAAATGAATGCTCAGTGTCGCACTGTCAAGTGATTAGTTCGAGATTTTACAGACTTTTGCGACATTAAATCTTGAGAACGCTAGTAACGAGTTGCTAAACATCGATATTTCTATACTCGGGTAGCAGTTTTAAAGACATTCTAAGCCATGTTTTCAACCTGCTTTGCTTTAACATCGACTTATCGGCACCTGATACCCACACGTTTAACGCTATGTTTATCCGGGGACCATGCATCGCCGATCTCAAATTACTTATATCAGTCACAAACTAGCAAGTTATTTCAGTGTAGTTCATTAACACCCTGTATAATTCGAGTTATCAATGAAAATTAATGTTTTGAGATCCAATCCTTAACAAAGAAACAACAAAAATCTAGATTAAATAGCGAGTGAATTTTCTGAACAACAGCACTCAAAAACTATAAGGTCGGAAAAATAATTTAAATCCGGCATATATAAATATATCAAAGCACAATTTTAAAAGAATAACCCAACAAAATATACTCTTTGTTTTGGAAGAAACGTTTGTTACGTTTCAATTTGTTAAAAACAACACAAAATAAACACAAGAAAAAGAACAAATATAGAGAAAAATTAAGTAGAATTAAAAGAGAAAGAAAAAAAGCTGTTTTATAAATAAACTTACTGCAAAATATCTTCATTGGTTTGAAAGTGTTGCCCTCCTAGGCACGTCTTCAGTTCAGGGAAAAGGTGAAAGTCGCTGGGTGCTAGTTCAGGGCTGTACGGCAGATGATCGAAAAAGTCCCATTGAAATTGTTCAAGGAGCCGATGGGTTGTGCCAGCAGTGTGTGGACGACCGTTGTCATGGATCAACACAATTCCTGAAGTCAGCATTCCTCTTCGTTTGTTTTGAATGGCTCTAAGCAAACGTCGTAAAGTACGGAGATCTTCAAAACAACGTCAATGCTCGTTTGAAATCACTTTTAAGCGGGTATTGCAAAGCTTGTACACACATACGATAAATGTGTCAGTCTTTTCGGTGGTTATGTTGAAAAGTAACCATAAGTTTACAAAACTTTTAGTAATAAAATAATGGTTTTCTGTGAAATTGTCTTTTATTT
The DNA here is from genome assembly GCA_030762935.1 of Hymenopus coronatus. NCBI lineage: Eukaryota > Metazoa > Arthropoda > Insecta > Mantodea > Hymenopodidae > Hymenopus > Hymenopus coronatus. Next base: position 137,831,916 of record CM060886.1, read on the forward strand.
ATAGCCTATCGGAGGTTGAAAAAAAGGCCCTCGTACAATTAAAACATGAAAAAAGAAAAAAATTATGAAAATAGCATTTCAACTGCCCTTAATATAAACCATCAGAATTTAAATTTATTCAGATTTTAGTACGTGAAAATATATTTTAAACACACAAAATACAAATTTTAGTTTGAGGAAACTGTACTTTGAAGGCCTAGGAACGAATCGTTTTGACCCAGTTTTGGTTTGTTAAATCTTAGCTTAAGTGCTTAAATACTGATTTTTAAAGGCTTACAAACCCGAGATCTGATAATAACGAACCAGGGGCTCATATGTTTCTCTAAGGCAGATCCTACTCAGAGTGAAATTGAAGAAGGCTCCAGCAATCGATATCTGCTGAGAAACATGTTGACATTTCGATATGGGGAGAAAAATTGAATAGCGAGAGTATTGGAAAAACATACCTGGTGGCGCTTTCAGATGAAAAGCTACACCCTCAAGTTATGAGACGGAGATTTCTGTAGAGAAGAAATAACACCAGGGAGGCATCTTATGTCCCTAGGGCTGTTATTATAGCGGATCATACACCAGTGTTAGAAACATTGCACGTTCATAAGAAACATGCCTGGATTTAAATTGTTTTTCAAAATATTATGTGTTTTAATTTTCTGTGTCCTGTAGCGATTAAAATCGATAATAATAATAATAATTATAAGTCGATACACAAACTATTGTTACCAAAGTACTAGGAACGGATGATAAGTCCTGGGCCTCTCAATGAAAACGGAATTTAAAAAAATGTTTTATTTCTCAACATAATCTCCAGAAAGCCTAATACATTTGTCATATCGGTGTTCTAATTTAATTAAACCATCTCTGTAGTGCGATTTATCAAGGATCTCAAAATAGCTGTTTACCGGATCAATGACCTCCTCGTTGCTGTGAAATCTTCGTCCTCCAAGACATTTTTTGAGGTTTGAGTACAGGTGGTAGTCACTGGGTGCTAGATCTGGCGAATAGGGTGGGTGTTCAAACAATTCCAACTGAACGATGCGCTGGAGCATTGTCGTACTGAAATACGATTTTTACTTTCTCTACACGAACTATGTACATTCTGTATAGAGAAGGTATTGAATTCCACCCAAAAATTCCATACCGAGATTTCACCGGAAACACACGTTTTGAGTCCCCCTGAATCCAAAAAAAGCATTTTTGGAAAAAGGTCCGTCTATGTGTGCGTGTATATGTCTGTGTGTGTCTGTGGACAGCATAGTTCAAAAACGAAAAGACCGTTAAATACCAAACTTGGTATTTAAGTTTGGTATCTTCCAAGGATACGACACGAAGATTTTGATAAAATCTCCCCACCCCCAACTACCCTTTACATTCAGTTTTTTTCGAAAATTTTGATTTTCTCAAAAATGGCTCTAACGATTTTCATTAAAATATCGTATATTAAAGATATTTTCTTGAATTTTCTGGGAATAGCCTCTGAAGACTACTTTATTCTGGAGGAATTTTGCATTACTGCTAAACCGTAAGAAATGGACAAAAACTTACCACACAAAAAAGTTATAGCACATTAAAACACACAATTTATGTTTTATGGTTTTTTTCGAAGAGTTGATCGTTTTTGAGATATTCCTTGTTTTTGATTTCAGCTTTGAAAAACTTATACTTTTCTCATACAGGAATTTATCAATTCGTGTCCATACAAACAAAGGAACTGAAGTCACCTAGTAACCAGCTTTTGACTATCACTTTAACCTATGGTACTCCCTTATTTCGCTTCTACTTACAAGGAAGCAAGTAATGAGTCTATTTCTGCTAATATTTTCTCGATTAGCTTGAAATAAATAGAAGAATAAGCTCATTAACAATAATTTGTTACACAGAAGTAGAGAAAGTCATGTGAATGGAACACATCAGATTTTTTAACTGTGCTACTAAGATTCTTCTTACAAATGATTATACTTCCTTCTACACAATACTAATTGAGATAATCATTAGCAGAATGTTCTTATTACTTAGTTCCTTACAAGTAAATGGGACTAAGGGAATGCGCTATGCTAAAGCGATAGTCAAATGTTTTAAAAGCTGTCGTTATGCAATTGTAATTCAATTGGCTTCTTTTTTTGGCCACGAGTAGAATAAAAGCAAAACAGGAATTTCCTGTCTGGAAAACGTATAAGTATTTTAAAATTGAAACCATTAACAAGGAATATCTTCCTCTGCAACAAAACTGCATATGACACTAATTGTCTGTTTTAACGCCATCTACATTTTTTGTGGTTTAAGTTTTTGTCTATCTCTTACGGCTTAACCCTCATCCCGAATTCTATAAAAATCAACTTGAATAAAGTGTTTTTAAGAGGCTATTTATAGAAAATTCAAAATGTACATTTTATTTGTGTTGTGAATAACTTTAATATAGGGCATTTTAATCAAGAGCCATTTTTAAGAAAAACGACATCTCTTATGGTTTTGTACATCTCTTGTGGTTTTGTACGTCTCTTGTGGTTTTGTACGTCTCCTATGGTTTTGTACGTCTCTTATGGTTTTGTACGTCTCTTATGGGTTTGTACGTCTCTTATGGTTTTGTACGTCTCTTATGGTTTTGTACATCTCTTGTGGTTTTGTACATCTCTTGTGGTTTTGTACATCTCTTATGGTTTTGTACATCTCTTATGGTTTTGTACATCTCTTATGGTTTTGTACACATCTTATGGTTTTGTACATCTCTTATGGTTTTGTACATCTCTTGTGGTTTTGTACATCTCTTGTGGTTTTGTACATCTCTTGTGGTTTTGTACATCTTTTATGGTTTTGTGCATCTCTTATGGTTTTGTACATCTCTTATGGTTTTGTACATCTCTTATGGTTTTGTACATCTCTTGTGGTTTTGTACATCTCTTGTGGTTTTGTACATCTCTTATGGTTTTGTACATCTCTTGTGGTTTTGTACATCTCTTGTGGTTTTGTACATCTCTTGTGGTTTTGTACATCTCTTATGGTTTTGTACATCTCTTGTGGTTTTGTACATCTCTTATGGTTTTGTACATCTCTTGTGGTTTTGTACATCTCTTATGGTTTTGTACATCTCTTGTGGTTTTGTACATCTCTTATGGTTTTGTACATCTCTTATGGTTTTGTACATCTCTTATGGTTTTGTACAGCTCTTATGGTTTTGTACATCTCTTATGGTTTTGTACATCTCTTATGGTTTTGTACATCTCTTATGGTTTTGTACATCTCTTATGGTTTGCCAGCTACACAAAAGTCATCCGGAATGGTGAGGTCTTCAGAGGTTATTCCCAGAAGAATCAAGATATACATTTTGTTTGTCATACAGATAACTTAAACATAAAGTATTTTATTTAAAATCGTTAGAGCCGCTTTTGAAAAAATTTAAATTCTCAAAAAATGTTCTATGTAATGGATAGATGGGGGTGGGGGTATTTTCTGGAAAATCATCGTGTCGCATCCTTGGAAGACACCAAACCTAAATACCAAGTTTGTTATTCAACAGTCTTTTCATTTTTGAGCTATGCTGTCCACAGAATGACACACACACGGACCTTTTTCTGAAAATGTTTTTTTTTGATTCAGGGGGTCCTAAAACATGTATTTCCGGTGAAATCTCGACATCGAATTTTTGGGTGGAATACAATACTGCTCTATCCCTATGTACATTGTACATACGGGCTAGAGAAAGTATAAATCATGTATATATGTTAGTTGTATTACTATTCTTAATTTAACTATAGGATTATTATTGTAAGTAAATTTAACTCTGCCACCAAGCAGTACCCAATTGCAGAGAATAAATCAGTACAAATACAATATACACACGGACCTTTTTCTAAAAATGCTCTTTTTGGATTCAGGGGGTCCCAAAACGTGTGAAGTCTCAGTATCGAATTTTAGCTGTAATACAATACCTTCTCTACACACTATGTACACACTACACACTATGTACACAGTGCGTGTAGAGAAAATAAAACTGTAGCAAGAAAACATTCCGTAAATGTTTATAGTGATTAACATGAACTAGATAGAAAAATATGAGTTTGCAAGAATAATTTAAAGAAAGCTGAATAGGGAAAGTCATGTGAGTGTAACATGAATTTTTCATGAAAACTTTGTGTTTTTTATTCCTCTAAGGTTAAATAAAACTATTTTTCACAGCCAACAAAATGTATAGATATTAAATTAAAGTCGACGGGACTTTTACGTGACGATAAAGGTATTGATGGGAACGTCAACGCCCTCTGTTGGTTCGGCGGAAAACCATAACCTCGAGAGTTACGGCCAATTTGTTCCGGCCACATTCGACCTCAGGCAAAAAATTGCACCGAGTTGTTTACGGGGAACGAGCAGAAACAGTGGGGGAAAAAACACGTCCAGCTTTGTGTAGCAATCACATGACTTTCTCTGTTAGTTCTCATTTATTTCATTGCGCTATAAAATATATTACTTTTGCTTTCTGCACCTAGTAAATAGGATCTACTGTTTTTTACTTTCTCTAGCCCCATATGTACAATGTACATAGGGATAGGGAAGATATCACCCAAAAATTCGATACCGAGATTTCACCGGAAATATATGTTTTGGGGTCCCCTGAGTCCGAAAAAAGCATTTTTAAAAAAGGTCCGTGTTTGTGAGTTTCTGTGTGTGTGTCTGTGGACAGCATAGCCCCAAAACAAAAAGACTGTTAAATACCAAACTTGGTATTTAGGTTTAGTATCTTCCAAGGATGTGACACGAAGCTTTTCAAAAAAATCCCCCCATCACAAACTACCCTTTACATGGAAAAAATTTCGAAAATTTTGATTTTCTTAAAAATGGCTCTAACGATTTTGATTGAAATCCCGTATAAGTTCGTTAAATACCAAAGTTGGTATTTAAGTTCAGTATACAGTCCGCGCCGTAGCCGATTGGTTAGCCCACTCGCCTCTCACCTAGAGTTCGATTCCAAGCGACCGCAAAAGAGATTTGTGGTGGACAAAGAGGCGCAGGGACGGCTTTTCTCCGGGTTCTGCGGTTTCCCCCGCCATCGCATTCCACCAGTGCTCCATCTTCATTACGTGTATCACTAGTGTCATCGCCTGCGGTGCCTTGGTAGTAAAACCGGGCGTTAAACACTTTCAAAAAAATAAGTTCACTATCTGCCAAGGATGCGACAGGAAGATTTTCAAGAAAATCCCTTCACCCTAACTACCCTTTACATGGAAAAAATTGAAAATGTTTATTTACTCAATTTTTTTATTAAAACATTTTTATTTAAGACATTCTGGATGATTTTTTTTTTTTTTATGCAGAAGTAAATTTTTTTCATGGAGTTGACCGTTTTAGAGATATTCCTTGTTATTGATTTAAGCTTTAAAATAATTATAACTTATTCTCATATGGGAACTTGTCAACTCCTGGTCACGGAAAGAAACGGATTTCAATCCCATAGCAACCACATTTTAAAACATTTGATTGTCTGTTTAGCCTAATGTATTCCCTTATTTCCTCCTACTTATAAGGAACTAAGTATTAAGACCGTTTATGCCAGATTAAATAGATAGGCGTATAAGCTTATTAACCATACTTTGTTAGAGAAAGTCATGTGAATGGAGCATATTAGATTTGTTAATATTCAAGTTGTGTACAATTATATTTTCATAATTGTACAGCTTTCACCAGGTGCACTTATGCAGTTTTCGAACTGACGAGGTCAATTATCAGCCTGCGCCGTGTTTGTGTTTATTAACACGCTGTGCGCTGTGTTTAACACATTCTAACACAAAACAAAGACAGAGAGAGTGATTTGCTTTCAACTCGCCTTAATTGCCTGCAAGCAAGACGAAATGTGTAACAAATGCTATACGCTTAGCGAAGCTTCACCCTGATGTGTTCTTTACATCTCTGTAACAAATTATTTTAAAAAGTTTATTCTTCTACCTAGTTCATGCTAATCGAGACAAACAATAGCAAAATTTATGTTATTATTGCTTCCTTGTAAGCAGAAGGGAAATAATGGAGTACACTAGGCTAAAACGATAGTCAAATGTTTTAAAAGCTGGTTGCTATGTGGATGAAATTAGTTTGTTTGTATGGACAGGAGTTGACAAATTCCCATATTTTAAAACTGAAAGCAATAACAAGGAATACCTGAAAAACGGTCAACTTCACGAAAAAAATGTATATAACTGAAATTGTGTATTTTCACGAGCTCTACATTTTTTGTGCTCTACAGTCTGTCTCTTACAGTTTAGTAGTTATGCAAAATCCAGCAAAATTCAAGATATAGATGCTATTTGTTATGTAAATACCTTTAATACTGTATTTTAATAAAAATCGTTAGTGCCATTTTAGAAAAAATGAAACTTTTTGTAAATTTTTCAATGTAATATGGACATACTTCTAAAAATTCTCTTTTTAGATTCAGGTGATCCTAAAACGTGTTTTACCAGTGAAATCTCGGTATCTAATATTTAGGTGAACTGTAGTGCCTTGTGTATGTACGGAGAAAGAGAAAACTATTTTTTTCTACGATCGGAGTTTACGAGCTCATTTCAGAGCACACACTTGATTTTTACGGAATCCACGCGAAAAGATGCAGCAAACGTAAAGTAATTTTGTTCCAACTTTACGCTCGCCAAAATAATTCACGATATTAGTGTGTATACATCAACACAATACATCACTTATCAACAGGCAAACAATTAAAACTTGTCGTGCACGATATAATGTTATGTCCAATAAACTTTTCGGGATTTAGCAGGCAGTAAATTTGATTCTTCTTCTATCGCGGCTCTATGGAAATCTAATTCTCACAATTCTGCCATTTTCTCAATATACATCACAGAACATACTATTGGTTTGTCACGGCCTACTATAACCGTACCGTCATCGCGCCCAGCAACCACAAAGCAAAACTAGACCCACTGAACGCACCCTATCCACACGATGCGAAATAAATAACGAACTAAAACCCTTGATGAATGGTTCAAACTTAACCTCAAATTTACTTAATCTCTCGTTGCTTTGCTTTTAATATCAGAAAATTCTCGTAGAAAAACGCATTGTTTGATACGCGAGCATAAATTTTCTTTTTAATTTTCGCGTGGTAGTGAATGTTCCCGCTCGAATGAAAAACCATAGCTTTATGCTCTTACATCATAAACATCTATCTGTTAGTTTAGTGTTAATATTATTTTATTATGGAACAAATTAAATTGTCACAAATTGTGGTCGATTTGAGCTCAAGAAATGGAATATATGTTTGCGTGGATATGAGGGTATTTTCAGAGGAAATGGCACGTGTAGTTTAGGAGGTTAAGTTAGGATAAAGGTTGCAGGCCTGGCTGGTATTTCGATAGATCGATCGATACAAGCTAGTTGGTGCTGACACATCCAATCTGTGTACATTACATCGACTCATTGATGAGATTTACATGAAGTGAGTGTTGTTCAAGTGTCTGTCTGTCTGTCTGCTGCCGCAAGTAAACCTGACTTTGGCGTTCAGGGCTTGGTAAACATTTCCTTCTGTAGTAGCCCACCATCAACACTTCAAGGAAGAATATAGCCTTTGTTAGTTGTACTTTAAAGTCTATATTAATCTCTCTTCCTTAATGGAACATTTTAGGTACAGAAAACATCAAAATGAGGAGAAGAAGAAGAAAATTAGAGATACAGGAACAAGAATAGTGGAGGAGAAAAAAGAATAAGAATAAAATGAGGAGGAAGAAGACGAGTATGAGGATAAAGAATAACTAAAATAACAGGAATAAAAATAAGAAGAAAATGAAGAAGAATAGGAGGAGAAAGAAGAACAAGAGGAGGAGAAAGAAGAAGAAAAAAGGAGGATAAATAATAAGAAAAACAAGAGTAGCAAGGACAAGGAGATGAGAAGGAAAAAGAAAAAGAAGATAAGAGGGAGGAGAAGAATAGAAGGGAAAAAGGAGCAGGAAGAAAAAGAACAAGAGGAAGAGAAAGAGATAGAAGAAAAATAAAAAGAGGGTAAAGAATAACCAAAGTAAGAAGAAGTATAGGAGGAGAATGAAGAATAAGAGAAGCAGGAGGATGAAGAAACAGCAAGAACAGGAACAAGTGAAAAAAAAAAAAAAACAAGAACGACAGAAGAACAGTAGGAGAACAAAGAAGAACAAGATTAAAACAACTTTAGAAAGAACAAGCATAATATGAATAATAAGAACCAGAAATTGAAGAAAAAAGGAGAAGGCTAAAGATACGAGGAGCAATAAAAATTGCAGAGATAAGAAGAGGATTAGGAGGAAGAAGACGAAGAATAAGAAGAGAAACAGGAGATGGGGGAAAAAGGGAGAGCAGAGAAAGAAAGAAGAGAAAAGAGAAGAAGAAAAAGATGAGCAGGAATAAAGAATAAAGAGGAAGTAGAATAGTGCAGGAGAGAAATGGAAATAACAACACGAAATAGTAGACGAGGACAAAGAAGAAGTGAAGGAAGAACAGGAAGTAGAAGAAGAAGCAAAGGAAGATTTGTTTTGGACTGTTATAGCTATAATTGTCAACCCATATTGTAAAATTGAAAGGACCTAAACCATAGGAAGGGGCGGAGTATCAAACTCCAACATATAATGATGATGATCTCAAGGGGCTGAATTATCTAGCAGTAGGCGTCGACGACCGACTGGTCAGGTGAAGAGGTAGGTAAGCACTCTCATCCATCGTTAACATGCGAGATTATAGATATGTTCTGAAACCATTTTTATCGCCACCTTTCGAAGATTCTAGAATTCTTTGGAAAATTCCAGCGTGTTTATCGAATCGCGAGAGAACCGCTTCATGCTAAATACTTCTCTAATGTCTCGCACTAATTTAATGTCGAATCAGAAACGCATGAGGTGTTCCATTCACATGCCTTTCTATACATTGCTGTAACAAATTAATGTTACACACATATTTTTCTATCTATTTTATGATAATCCAGATAAATATTCGTAGAAACGCTTTCTTGTAAGCAGAAAGAAAATATGGGAATACACTAGGTTAAAACGAGATTAAAAGTTGGTTGCCATGTGGATAAAATCCGTTTTTTATGTACTGTCAGGAGTTCACAAAACTTTAAATATTTTAAAACTGAAATAAATTGCTTGCAATATGTAAAAAATAGTGAGATCTACGAAAAATTGCATAAATTGCGTGTTTTAACGGGATCTACATGTTTTGTGTAGTAAGCTTTTATGTACGTATCTCTTACCGTTTAGCAGTTAAGCAAAATTCGTCCAGAATAAAGAAGTCTTCAGAGGCAATTCCCAGGAAATTCAAGATATACGTTTTATTTGCCGTGCAAATGTGTTTAATACACGGTATCAAAATCCTTACAACCTTTTTTGAGAAAATCAGAGTGTTCGAAATTTGTTCCATGTAAAGTGTAGTTTAGAGTGGGGGAATTTTCCTCAAAGTCTTCGTGTCGCATCCTTGGAAGATAGCAAACTTAAATACAAGTTTGGTATTTAACGGTCTTTTCGTTTTTGAGCTATGCTGTCCACACACACACACACACACACACACACACACACACACACACACACACACACACACACACATGTGCATTTGTCTAATTTTTGCTTTCTCTACACGTTCTAAGTACATAGTGTATAAAAAAGGTGTTGTAGGTATTCCACCCAAAAATTCTATACCGAGAAATACATGTTTTGGGCTCCCTGAATCCAAAAGAAGCATTTTTTGAAAAAAAAAAGTCCGTTATTATGTGCGTGTGTGTCTGTGTACGAGTGTGTCTATGTGTTTGTGCGTGTGTGTGTATGTGTGTCTGTGGACAGCACATTTAAAAAACGAAAAGGCCGTTAAATACCAAACTTGGTAGTTAAGTTTGGTATCTTCCAAGGATGCAACAGAAAGATTTTCACGAAAATCATCCTGTAAAGGGTAGTTGGGGGAGGGGGACCCCAACTAACCCTTACATGGATCTTATTTCGAAAATTTTGATTTTCTAAAAAATGGCTAACGATGTTGATTAAAATATCCTTTATTAAAGCTATTTACCTGACAAATAAAAAGTATATCTTGAATTTTCTGAGAATTGCTTCTGAAGACTGCTTTATTCTGGATGAATTTTAGGGAAATTTGCATAACTGCTAAACCGTAAGAGATACACAAAACTTACCACACAAAAAATGTAGAGCACATTGAAACACACAATTTATGGTATACAAATTTTTTCGTGGAGTTGATCGTTTTTGGAGATATTCCTTGTTTTTGATTTCAGCTTTGAAAAACTTATACTTTCTCGTACAGGATTTTGTCAACTCTGTCCATACAAACAAAGGAACTTCAGTGACATAGCAACCAGCTTTTGGCTATCACTTTAAACTTTGGTATTCCCTTATTTCGCTTCTACTTACAAGGAAGCAAGCAACAAGACTATTTCTGCTAATATTTCTCCATTGGCATGAAGTAAGTAGAAGAATAACTTTTTAACAATAATTTATTGCAGATATGTAGAGAAAGTCATGTGAATTGAATACATCAGATGTTTCTAAAAAATACTTTTTGGATTCAGGGGTCTCAAAACATGTATTATCGGTAAATCTCGTTATCAAATTTTTGGTGCAATACAATGCCTTCTCTATACACTACATATATAATACGTGTAGAGAAAGTAAAAACTAAAACCTTTGATTAATTTTCTTTGTTGCCAATGGATACACCGTTGAATGTAAGGTTAGGGTTTTCAGTGTTCAGACCTGTGTTCAGAATGTGGAGGCGATTGCTTTCTTGTACACGAGTCCCGTATTACATTAAATTACCGTCGCATAAAGGTACAGAAAGCGTCCTGAAGTTGGCACACCTGCTGGGACCTAAGGATGTTATCCTTACAAAGGTAAACCATATTAATTGCAAGAAAAAGTCTGTCAGAAGCATTCGTTCTTCCTCTACACGTGAAAAGTGAATGAGAGAAGAAAAGATCAAAGCTGGGACAAGCATCAATGTTTAACACGGACTCTTGCTGAGTAACAACTGAACAACAAACAAAGGAAATTAGATTTTCCTTTAACTGTGGACAACTTTTGTTGGCTTGATTTGGTAACAATGTGAAACATTTCATGTGTTGCAACAATTCTAATAGCATTTCTATCCTGTCTTTAACTCTTTTTAATACATATAAACTTTTATTATACATCACACATTTCGATAAAGTTATAAGAAAATAGTTATTTATGCTGTAAGAGCGTAAGGTTATGGTTTTTGATAAGAGCAAGAATATTGTGAGATGCAGTGGAGGTTCACAACCACGCGAGTATCAAAAAGAAACTTTACGCTCGCATATCATACAATAATTTTTCTACGAAACATGAAATAAATTTGAGATTAAGTTTGAGCCATTCACCAAGAGTTGTAGTTCGTCATTTATTTCGCATTGCTGGGCGCGATGACGGTACGGTTATAGCAGGTCATGATAAACCAAAATTATTGCTGTTCTGTGAAGTATTTTTGTGAAAATGGCAGATTTTGAGAATTATATTATTCTTATAGCTGGTAAATCCCAAAAAGGAATACTGGAAATTAATGAAGAGGTGCCTGTTGATCAGTGATGTATACACACTAATATCGTGAATTATTTTGGTAAAGTTGGAATAAAATTACTTTACTTTGGCATTTTACGCTTGCTGCACTTATTTGCGCGTATTTCTTTAAAATCGATGTTGCGTTCTGAAATGTAAACTACTCAACTGCGCTCGGTCGTAGAAAAAACTTCTTATGTGTTCCTTTAAATCACTTCTTCTATTAGTCTTATTACTTAGTTCCTTTTTAAGTAGAAGGGAAATATGGGGTTCATTGGGCTAAAGCGATAATCAAATGTTTTAAAAGCTGGTCACTATGTGGAGCACTTGAAATTCGGTTCTCCTTGTTTGGTAGGAGTAAACAAAAGAGAGGCGAAAAGAAACATGACTTCCGGTGTGATAAAAGTTTAAGTAACTTGAAACTGAAACCAAACATACGAAATGTCTCGAAAACGTTTAACCGTACAATGAAAATGCGAGTGTATTTTAACGAGATCTAAATTCCTTGTGTAGTAAGATTTGTTTATCTTTTACGGTTTAACAATTATACAAAAGTTACGCAAAAGTCCTCCAGAATGAAGAGGTCTTCAGAGGATATTCCCAGAAATTGAAGATATCATTTCGTTTGTCATAAAAATATCGTGTACTTAAGGTATTTTAATTAAAATCGTTAGAGCCATTTTTCAGAAAATCAAAATTTTCGAAAACTAATCCATGTAAAGGGTAGTTAGGTGGAATTAGGAGGGAATTTTCTTGAAAATCTTCGTGTCGGATCCCTGGAAGATACTAAACTTAAATACCAAGTTTGGTATTTAACGGAGTTTTCGGTTTTTAGCTACGCTACCCACAGATATACGTACACACCAATGGCTATTTTTCTAAAAATTTTCTTTTTATTCAGGGGATCACAAAACATGAATTTCCGGTGAAATTCGGTATATAATTTTTGGTGCAATATAATACTTTCTCATACATAATGTGCGTACATAGTTCGTATAGAGAAAGTAAAAAATAAATAAACAATTTAGCATAACTCCTGTGGGACAAAATTTCGGCACACCGGCAGTACTGGTATGATCCTGTGAACTGATAGTACCGTTAAAAAGCAGGAATAATCTTTTGTAAGAAGTTCTGTAAGCAGTTAGAGAAAGTGAGCATAACAAATCAGGTTTTCTTTTTTTCTGTCAAATTTTACAGGTGCATAATCTTAAAGTATTTTAATTCCTGAATCTCAAAATATTATTTTAGGCAGTTGATGGTGAAGGTACCTAGGTCTTTTACCAGATGTCAGTAGTGTTAAAAGTAGAACAAATAGGCTCTGACTCTGAAAGCTCGTATCGAGCCATAAAATGGCGGATGAACACGGAGTCTGCTGAACCAGACGGAATTATGAAGCAACAGAGAAAGAGAGAGAGAGACAGATTACAGCTGCTACACTGCCTCCGTTGTATGCAACGTTTTCATTCTGTACAAGTAGTGATATTTCAGAGTCTAGTTCAGTTTCAGAATTGACTCTGCCATTGGTTGATTGACCAACATGGCTGCCCATGCGCAAGCAGACAAAACGAACGGAGCACCGTGCATTTCGCATTGGAGAGCAGAACCGATTTTCCATTTTTAATCCTTTTTTCGATCCAGTTCATTTACATACACCTAACCTAACGTGGCCTCCAGTGTGATTGGCAGCCCGAGGTATAATCTCGAAGTCTGTCGTTCAAGTGTCACGTGGCGATATTGTCTCCGTAACCAATAGGAAAGAGCCTTAGTCTAAAACTGAACGAGCATCTGCAAGTAAGTTCATCAGGTTGTCAGCACTGATGCCAAGCAAAGCAACATCTGAATATCACAGACCATTAAGCATTAACTCCGTGAAATAGGTAAACAATCTACTTATAATTATGATAGTATTCACATAACTTTCTCTACCTATTCTGTGCCAAACTGTTCTTAAAAAATCTGATGTGTTACATTCACATGAATTTCTCCACATCTCTGCAACAAATTATTGTTAAAAAGCTTATTCTTCTATTTACTTCATGCTAATCGAGAAGCAATTAGCAAAACTAGTCTTATTACCTTATTTCCTTGTAAGTAGAAGCGAAATAAGGGAGTACCACAGGATAAAGTGACAGCCAAAAGCTGGTTGCTATGTGACTGAAGTTCCTTTGTTTGTATGGACAGGAGTTGACAAATCCCTGAATGAGAAAAGTGTAAGTTTTTCAAGCTGAAACCAAAACAAGAAACATCTCAAAAAGAATAAACTCCACGAAAAGAATTTATATAATGTAAATTGGCGTTTTAATGTGCTCTATGCAAAATTCCGTAAAATTCATCCTGAATAAAGTAGTCTTCAGAGGCTTTTCCGTAAAATTCAAGATATACATATTATTTGGAAAGTAAATATCTTAAATATAAGATAATTTAATCAAAATCGTTAGAGCCATTTTTAAGAAAATCAAAATTTTCGAAATGTTTTCCATATAAAGGGTAGTTTGGGGTGGGGGATTTTCTTGAAAATCTTCGTGTCACATCCTTGGAAGATACCAAATTTAAATACCAAGTTTGGTTTTTAAAGGTCTTTTCGTTTTTGAGCTATGTTGCCCACAAACACGCACACAGGGGCATATTTTTCCAAAAATGCTTTTTTTTGTGTTCAGCGGGTCTCAAAACATATATTCCCGGTAAAATCTCGGTATCGAATTTTTGGGTGCAATACAATACTATACTATACACTATAGTACGTATAGAGAAAGTAATAGTGTATAACACACGTGTTAACATTGTTTTATATAGTGCGTAGAGTTATGCAAGCTTCCTACTCGCAATATAAACCACAATTTTCACCACTTGTATTATAAATAACTATTTCAGATAAAGTACTTGCATGATTTCCCTACACGTCTTATTAAAGTGGTTACCGGTATTTCGCATCGCTATCGACGCGAATTGTGTGAAGCCTTAACAGGCCATTACAGCGGCAAGCGACGTGTTTTATGTCTGTAAGCGTTGCCTGATAAACATTCCGTGTTGCATTATTGCATCAGAAATCCATTTGAAAGTTTCGCAAGTCCGACATGAGCTGGTAAATAAGTGAACATCTGTGGAATTATTCGCTAGTTTCGGCTATAAACAGCTCAACTATAAACATTTTATCGTTACTTCGCGTTTACGGCTTCGAGGCGTTACTTTATTTCTGTGACGTTTCTTGGAGACAATTACTGCCTTGTACAGTTAGCAGAGATGATCCTCTGAGTAAAATAAACAAAACACAGCAATTTAACAGTTGCATGTCGAAAGATCTAACCTCCGTTCCTTTAGCAAAACTGAAGTGTTCCATTCACATGATGTCCTCAAGCTGTTCGCCAAACAAAGCTTTTATTCAAAACATTAATCTGTTATCTACTTCATGCTAAGCAAGAAAAACATCAGCAGAATTAGTATTATTACCAGCTTCCTTATAAGTAGAAGGGAAATAAGAACATTCACAGAAAATGTGACGCAATTGAAACTCCAATAGCTTTGCTTGCCAGGAATAAACAAATGAGAAACGAGAAAAAATATTTATTCTCGTTTTGATCGTATATAACATAATTTGTGTGTTTTAAAGAGATATACAAAAGGAATCCAGATTGAAGACTTTTTCAAAGGCTATTCCCAGAAAATTCAAGATATGCATTTCGTTTGTCATAAAATTATCTTAAACATAAGCTATTTTAATCAAAATAGTTGGAGTATTTTGAGAAACTCAAAATTTTCGAAGAATGTTCCATGTAAAGGGTAGTTTGGGGTGGAAGAATTTTCTTGAAAATTTTCGGGCCACATCCTTGGGTGATACTAAATTTAAATACCAAATTTGGTAATTAAGAACTTTTCGTTTTTGAGCTATGCTGTCCACACACACACACACACACACACACACACACACACACACATACATACACACAAACACACACATGTATAACTTTTTTCTTAAAAAAGTTTCTTACACGTACTATGTACATAGTGTACAGAGAAGGTATTGCATTCCACCCAAAATTCGATACCTAGATTTCACCGGAAATACATGTTTGTGGTCCCCTGAATCCAAAAAAAGCATTTTTAGAAAAACGTCCGTCTGTGCGTGTGTGTATCTGTGGACAGCATAGCTCAAAAACGAAAAGGCCTTGAAAACCAAACTTGGTAGTTAGGTTTTTGTTTCTGCCAAGGATGCGACACAAAGATTTTCAAGAAATTCCCACCACCCCCAACTACCCTTTTCATGGAACTTTTTTCGAAAATTTTCATTTTCTCATAAATGACTCTAAAGCTTTTGATTAAAGTATCGTATATTAAAGATAATTATCTGAATAATGAAACGTATATCTTGAATTGTTTGGAAATAGCCTCTGAAGACTACTTTATTATGGATGCATTTTATGGAATTCTACATAACTACTAAACCGTAAGAGATGGACAAAAACTTACCACAGAAAAAATGTAGAGCATGTTAAACCAATTAGCATGAAGTAGAAAGATGCTTAAACTTTTGTTGCAGAGATGTGGAGAAAGTCAAGTGAACGGAACACGTCATATTTTTTGCAGTGTTTAACGCCCGCTTTTACTACTTGTGGCACCGCAGGTGATGACACTAGTGATGCACGCAATGAAAATGGAGCACCGGTGGAAAGCAATGGTGGGAAAAACCGGAGACCTGCCCCGCCGCTTTGTCCACTTCAAATCTCACATGCAGTCGCTTGGGATCGAAAGGCGAGAGGCGAGAGAGTACTCGGCCACAGCGCGGCCACAATAATTTTCCATGTAAAGAGTAGTTGGGAGTGGCGGTTTTTTTTTAAAATCTTTGTGTCGGCTCCTTGGAGGACACTAAACGTAACTACCAATTTTCGTATTTAACGGTCTTTTCGTTTCTGAGCTATACTGTCCACACACACACACACACACACACACACACCCACACACACACACAAACACTGTTTCGGTGCTTTTGTATTCGGCATACCCTCACTATTTAGGCCTGTCACTCCCCTAGGACTTAAAGCAGATGCGTAAGGGTCAGAAGCCAACGGCACGAAACCACACAATGGAGAACCTGAAACGTGTAGTCCCAGGCATGTGCGTGAGGAATTGGATGATATGAAATAAAAGAGAGATGAATGATAGAAAAGGTGAGATGGAGAAATTGGTGAAATGAGTGGCGGGGGAAACCGGAAGACACGGAGAAAACCTGCCCACACGCCGCTTTGTCCACCATAAATCCCCACATGCATGCGCTCCGTGGTGTAATGGTTACCATGCTATGGCTTCATTCGGAAGGGAAGTAAAGGCGTTGGTCCCGTGTCGTAGATTTACGGGCACGTAAAAGAACCTCAAGCCTGATAGAGAGACCTCTGAGCAAAATTAAGCGGTCTTTCTCATCCAATTTAGAATGGGACGCTGAGAACCAGAGCAGTTAAAGAGCGTCCATAAATAACACGCCATTTACATTTACATGGAACTCAGGCCGCCCAGATGGGAGGCGAGCGGTATAACCACTCGGCCACAGCGCCAGACACACACGTACCTTTTTCTAAAAATGATTTTTTGGGCTCAGGGTATCTTAAAACTTCTTTTTCCGGTGAAATCTCGGTATTGAAATTTTGGGTTGAATACAATAGGTACCATCTTCCTCTATGCACTATGTACATGGTACGTGTAGAGCAAGTAAAATGGGCATAAATATAGTTTGTTTTGTTTTTTGACCTCTGAAGAAATAAAAGCGTGATGTTGAATAAATTAAGAATGGAACTTTGCGACGAAGTGAGGAAAATATTTGATTTGTGGGTATAAAGAAATCGCTTGCGCAGAATAAGATATATTGGAGTTTATATGTAGAGAGCATAATGGAGGTTTAATCATCAGGGAAGTAGCAATAATTGATTGAATAAGATTATCCTTTGTTGGAAATACAATGAACGCATGTGCATATTTACATTTGTTATTTCCTCAGCGCTCAGAGCGCGTAATTAACTGTCAGGCAGCACTCAAACGAAAATCAACAATCAGAACGACAAAAGGGTCATTCATTGTTGTGTGTGTAAATGCGCGTCGGGAAATGTTATTCTGGCTTTTACATGTGATGGTCGAGAGGTTGCCAGCACTGTGACGGTACCAACTCAAATATTAACCCTCTCTTATGTCCCCTTTTTGAATTAATGATGTCCCGCCAGTGCAGGGAAAGAGACTGAATAATTCCCTCAGTTTGCAGGGTTGCCAAATTCTTATCACACCTTGCTTTCCTAGTGATTGTGTTTTGTCGAATTCGTGCAGGCAACAATGCAGTTTAAAAAACATAACCTCTTTCAGTTTCTTTCTTTTCTACTTTCTCTACTTAGTACGCAGTACATAGGTAGACTAGGTATTGCATTCCACCCAAAAACTCGAAACCTACATTTCACTAAAAATACATTTTTGGGTTCGTTGAATTAAAAAAAAATCCGTGTTCCATTCATATAACTTTCTCTAGCTGTTCCATATACAAAACTACTCTTTCAAAAGATTCTTTTTTCTACACCATGCTAGTCGAGATAAACAAGCAGAAATTACCTTATCACTTGCTTCCTTGTAATTAGAAGGGAAATAACGGAATACGAGGGTGGTCTGAAAAGTTCTCGGCCTTACCCAGAGAACGCAGCACTACTTGAATGACTTTTTTCCTTACGTTGGTACACATGTTAATCGTTCCTATGTAAAATTACAAGTCATACCAGGCAATAATTGACTGTAGGCAGTTGTTTGAAGCAGTGGAAGTGCGCACTGCTTTGAAAATCGAGTATCGTGCTCTGATGAAATTCTTCGTAAAAGAAGGTTTAACACCTACAGAAATTCATTTGCGGATTGTAAATGTGTATGGTGACTCTTCTCCTTCAGTTTCTACTGTGAAGAAATGGGCGGCCGATTTTAAACGTGGCCGTGAAAGCGTCCAAGACGGTCCACGCGAAGGACGTCCAAAAACTGTAACCACACCGGAAATAATTGAAAAAGTGCATGACACGGTTATGGAAGATCGGCGTACAAAGGTGCATGAAATTGATAATGCTCTTGGAATTTCTGTTGGTCATATCTTGCATCAGGAATCAAACATGAAAAAGCTTTGCGCAAGATGGGCGCCGCGTATCCTCACTGTGCATAACACGACACATTCTGAAAAGTACTTGACGCATTTTCAGAAGAACAGAAGTGACTTTTTGCGCCGATACGTCACAATGGAAGAAACATGGATTCACCACTACAAACCCGAATACAAGCAGCAGCCGAGGCAGTGGACAGAAGCTGGTTCTTCAGCTGCGAGGACGGTGCCATCGGCGGGAAACATCATGGCGTCAGTTTTTTTTGGGATGCCAAAGGAATTTTGTTGATTGACTATCTCGAAAAAGGTAAAACCATTACTGGAGAATACTACTCTCAACTTCTAACCAAACTGAATGCAAGCATTCGTGAAAACAGACCCGGGTTAAAACCGAAAAAAATCTGATATGTTACATTCACATGACTTTCTCTACATCTCTGCAACAAATTATTGTTAAAAAGCTTATGCTTCTATTTACTTCATGCTAATCGAGAAAAAATTAGCAGAAATAGTCTTATTACTTGCTTCCTTGTAAGCACAAGCGAAATAAGGGAAGTAGCTTAGGTTAAAGTGATGGTCAAAAGCTGGTTGCTAGGAGACTGAAGCTCCTTTATTTGTATGGGCAGGAGTTCACAAACTCCTGTGTGAGTAAAGTATAAGTTTTTTAAAGCTGAAACCAAAAATAAGGAATATCTCAAAAACGATCAACAACACGAAAAAAATTCGTATAACATAAATTGTGTCTTTTAAAGTGCTGTACATATTTTGTGAGGTAGGTTTTTCTCCATCTCTTACGGTTAGGCAGTTATGTAAAATTCTGTAAAGTTTATACAGAATAAAGTAGTTTTCAGAGGCTATTCCCAGAAAATTCAAGATATACATTTTTTTGTCAGGTAATACCTCTAATATATGATATTTTATTCAAAATCGTTAGATCCATTTTTGAGAAAATCAATTTTTTTTAAAAAAAAATTTCCATGTAAAGAGTAGTTTGGGCTGGGGGGGATTTTTCTCAAAATCTTCGCATCTCTGAAAGATACTAAACTTAAATACCAATTTTGGTATTTTACCGACTTTTCGTTTTTGAGTTATCGTGTTCACAGACACACGGACACACACATGGACGTTTTTGTGAAAATGCTGTTTTTGGATACAGGTGACCTAAAACATATATTTCCGGTGAAATCTCGGCATCAACTTTTTGGGTGGAGTGCAATACCTTCTCTATACACTATGTACATAGTACGGGTAGAGAAAGTAATTTTTTTTCCATCAGGAGAATGCACCTGCCTACAAAAGTGTTTTGGCAATAGGGGAGTTGAGAGATCTGCACTATGAAGTGCTATTCCTAAGATTTGGTTCCCTCGGACTTCCATCTGTTTCCAAATTCCTTCCTGGTAGGCGCTTTTCGTCCAATGAGGAAGCAATCACTGTGTACTTTGCAGCACTTCCAGAGGAACACTACAGAGAGGGGATAATGGCATTGGAACACCTCTCGACAAAATGTGTTGATATTAGAGGAGATTATGCTGAAAAATAAAACTACTTTAAAAGCATGAATTTTCGTTTTTCACTGTCAGGCCGAGAACTTTTCAGACCACTCTCGTACTCTAGGCTAAAGCGATACTTAGTCAATATTTTAAAACAATTGAGGTTTGGTTCACTTTTCATGGTCCCGTTGTATAAAAGTTAGATAGTTTAAAATTAGAACAAATAACGACAGGTCGCGAGTTCGAATCTCGTTCAGGTGTTTTTTTCGGGTTTTCCCTTATCCTGAAATGACAAATTTCAGTATAACTAAGCTCCATGGACCGCGATATCGTTTCACCAATTTCAATCATCGTCCGATATGACCAGCCAGGTTAAACACGTTAAGCAGAAGAAGAAAAAAAACAAGTAATATCCCGAAAACATACTCTGATGTGTTCCATTCACATGACTTTCTGCACTTCTCAGTAACAAATTATTGTTAAAAAGCTTATTCTTCTGTTTACTTCATGCTAATTGTCTTATTACTCACTTCCTTGTAAGTAGAAGCGAAATAAGGGAGTGCCATAGGCTAAAGTGATAGTCAAAATCTGGTTTCTTTCTTTGTATGGACACGAGTTAACAAATTCCTGTATACGAAAAGTACAAGTTTTTCAAAGCTGAAATCAAAAACAAGGAATATCTCAAAAATGATCAACTCCTCGAAAAACATTTATATAACATAAATTGTGTGTTTTAATGTGCTCTACATTTTTGTGTGATAAGTTTTTATCCATCTCTTACATTTTAGCAGATATGCAAAATTTCGTAACATTCATCCAGAATAAAGTAGTCTTCAGAGGCTATTACCAGAAAATTCAAGATATACATTTTATTTGTCAGGTAAATATCTTTAATATACGATATTTTAATCAAAATCGTTAGAGCTATTTTTGAGAAACTAAAAATTTTCGAAAAAAGTTCCATATAAAGGGTAGTTGGGAGTGGGGGATTTTCTTGAAAATCTTCGTGTCCCATCCTTGGAAGATATCAAACTTAAATGCCAAGTTTGGTATTTTACGGACTTTTCGTTTTTGAGTTATCGTATTCACAGACACACGGACACACACACGGACCTTTTTCTGAAAATACTTTTTTTTTTTTATACAAGGGACCCTAAAACATATATTTCCGGTGAAATCTCGGTATCAAAATTATTGGTGCAGTGCAATACCTTCTCTATACACTATATACATAGTACGTGTGGAAAAAGTAAAGAGTCTACCAAAAATATTTTTCTAACGACTTTTTGAATGCCGCTCGTATCTAAGAATCAGAAATCACCACTACCTTTCTCCATGTGCCACTATGTGGTGTTAGTCGACTTTGCAGGTTGCGTGTCCCTGTACAGTTACTTACACCAAACATGGTCCTTAACTGTGGAAACTGCCGCTAGTAGCGCTGTCAGGAACAGCTTCTTGTAACCAACTGCCCCTGCTAATTGTAAGGTGTTCCTGTGGGATACGGTCAAGCTATTAGCCACATCTAAACGCTTGCATTATTTATCAGCTGTGACTGATTATACATGTTCAGCTGTTATGGGAGAGCTTTTCTTTCAAACAAATCTGTCACAGTTTAATTCACAACTATCTCACGAGATGGCTCCACAGTAACCTGTGCTTTCGGGAGGACCCGTGTTCATTTTTCTACTATACTGGTAACATTTTACTTACTCTACAAGTAATGTTTACACAGTAGGTAGAGAAGGCATTGTATTCCATCCAAAAATTCGATACCGGGATTTCATCAGGAATTTTTATTTATAACTTTGAAGGATATTAGTTTGTTTTAAGTTAAATCCTTTAATATATTAATAAAAGTAAAGTGCAGACGGTATTATTTTTATAACAAATAGTAAACAAGGAGTTAAATATTATTCAGTTTAATAATCTTCCCAGTTTGTTTGACACTCAAAAAGTATTCAATTATTCATCTTCCTATTAAATTTATTAATTCCCTTAATTTTAAAAACAGATTTTGTATTAATTTGGATTTAAGTTTACTTAAGTAATTTAATGAAAATTTAACCTATGTTTTTGGTCCCCTAACTCAAAAGATAAACGTTTAGATAAACGTCCGTGTTTGTGTCCTTGTGTTTTTGAGCACGATAACTTAAAAATCCGACGTGTTCCATTCTACATTTCTGCAACAAATTGTTGTTAAAAAGCTATTGCTTTTATTAGCAGAAATTGTCTTATTACTTGCTTCCTTGTAAGTAAAAGCGAAATAAGGGAGTACCATAGGTTAAAGTGATAGTCAAAAGCTGGTTGCTATGTGACTGAAGTTCCTTTGTTTGGATGGATAGAAGTAGACAAATTCCTGTATGAGAAAAGTATAAGCTTTTTAAGGCTGAAACTAATAATAAGGAATATCTCAAAATTCCACGAAAAAATGTAGATGACATTAATTGTGTGTTTTAACGTGCTCTACATTTTTTGTGTGGTAAGTTTTTGTGCATCTCTTACGGTTTATCAGTTATACAAAATTCCGTAAAATTGATCCAGAATAAAGTAGTCTTCAGAGGCTATTTCCAGAAAATTCAAGATATACATTTTATTTGTCAGGTAAATATCTTTAATACGTGATACTTTAATCAAAATCGTTACAGCTATTTTTGAGAAAATCAAACATTTCGAAAAGAGTTCCATATAAAGGGTAGAAGGGTTAGAGGATTTTTTTGAAAATCTTCGTGTCGTATCCTTGGAAGATGCTGAACTTGGAATTTAAGTTTGGTATTTAACGGTCTTTTCATTTTTGAGCTCTGCTGTCCACACACGTGCACACACACACACTGACCTTTTTCCAAAAACTCTTGTATTTCCGGTGAAAATTCGGTACCGAACAGACATCTGACCCCAAGCTCTGACTTGTAAGTCCTGCACACGAGGAGGGTAGAGCAACAAAGCTCTGTAAACTACACGAAGATTTTCAAGAAAATTCCCCACCTCATTCTATATGGAACATTTTTCGAAAATGATGATTTTCACAAAAATGGCTCTAAAGAGTTTGATTAAAATTTGTTTTATTAAAGATATTTACATGACAAATAAAATATATATCTTGAATTTCAGGGAATAGCCTCAGAATACCTCTTTATTTAGAATGATCTTTATTGAATTTTGTATAACTGGTAAACCGAAATAAATAGGCAAATACTTGCTAAATAAAAATGTAGATCTCGTTAAAACACATACTTTATGTCATATACATATTTTTCGTAGAGGTAGTCGTTTTAGACATATTCCTTGTTTTTGGTTTCATTTTTAAAAAACGCACACTTTTCTCATACAGGAATTTGCCAACTGTTGTCCATACAAAAGAACTTCAGACACATAGCAACCAGCTTTTGACTCTCACTTTAACCTGTGATACGCCCTTATTTCGCTTCTACTTACAAGGAAGCAAGTAATACGTATATTTATACTAATTGTTTCTCGATTAGCGTGAAGTAAGTAGAAGCATAAGCTTTCTAACAATAATTTGCTGCAGAGATGTATAGAAAGTCATGAGAGTGGAACACATCATAGTTTTACTTTCTCTATACGTACTATGTACTTAGTGTATAGAGAAGGTGTTGCACTTCACCAAAGAATTCGATACCGAGATTTCACCGAAAATATATGTTTTAGGGTCCCCTGTACTAAAAGAAAGTATTTTCAGAAAAAGGTCTGTGTGTGTGTCCGTGTGTCTGTGAACACGATAACTCAAAAACGAAAAGTCGGTAAAATATCAAACTTGGTATTTAAGTTTAGTATCTTCCAGAGATGCGACTCGAAGATTTTGAGAAAAATCCCCCCACCCCAAACTACCCTTTACAGGGAACTTTTTTCGAAAATTTTGATTTTCTAAAAAATGGCTCTAACGATTTTGATTAAAATATCGTATATTAAAGATATTTACATGACAAATAAAATATATATTTTGAATTTTCTAGGAATAACTTCTGAAGACTACTTTATTCTCGGTCAATTTTACGGAATTTTGCCTAACTGCTAAACCGTAAGAGATGGACGAAAACTTACCACACAACAAATGTAGAGCACCCTAAAACACACAATCTATGTTATATACACTTTTTTCGTGGAGTTGATTGTTTTTGAGATATTCATTGTATGTTTTTCAGCTATAAAGACATACTTTTCTCAAGCAGGACTTTGTGAAATCGTGTCCATACAAACAAAGGAACTTCAGTCACATAGCAGCCAGATTTTGACTATCACTTTAACCTATGGTACTCCCTTATTTCGCTTCTACTAAAAAGGAAGCAAGTAATAAGACTATTTCTGTTAATTTTTGCTCCATTAGATTAAGTAAATAGAATAATTTGTTGCAGTGATATAGAGAAAGTCATGTGAATGGAACACATCAGAAATTTTTTTATTGTTTAATTTATATAGCCCCCCCCTTAACATCTAAGGTCATATCAGGGGCTTTGCACTTGAAAGAACTCGTTGTCTGTAGTTCTTTACGTTAAGTTTAAATTGTTTTATTTGTCTCACACACACATTCACTCTCACATACCCTCTTCCAGTCTCTGTGGGGGATAGATTATAATTCTCGCTAAAGAAAAATTCCACGCCCCAGCCGGGAATCAAAGCCGGGACCTCCGGGTGAGAAGTCAGCTTTGCTGATTACCGTTGTCCTTGAAGTAAAGCGAATTTCAACAGTCAAAAAAGGACAGCTTTTAGAACATTTGACTTTCTTTTTAGCCTAATATATTTCCTTTGTTTCCTTCTGCTTATAAGCAACTAAGTAATAAGATAATTCTGGTAAAGTTTATCGTGATCAACATGAGGTAGAAAGAAAAATAATCTTTTGTAAGGAGTTTGTTTTTAAAATTCGAGAATGTCATATGCAGAAGATTTTTTGGGGGTCATCTCAAAGGTAATACGAGCCTTCGAGGGTACACCAACCACAAGTTGAAAAGCACTCTTCTAGATTATATCTTTGCTCTGCTATGTGCGTCCCTTTGTGTTTACGTTACCCTAGAAACAGACTTACCTAGCACAAGATCATAAAATGGTCGGAATCGAGACTATTCCTCAGGTTCATAATAGCTGTTTCAGCAGAATTAGGTTGACTTCTTCTCACAGAGGAATGCGGTAGAGGAAAAACGGTTTAAATACCGTAAATATTTCATTATGTCAGCCAGTGCAGTTCGTAATTAAAAGTGGCTCGACTTCTGTCTGCATCACGACAGACAGACACGTCTGCAACCCGTGAAAATTGCTTTTGTCTCTGCTGGAGTGATTAATGTCCCACTCTGCAGGACGCTTTACGAACTACAAGTGTTCGAGTTCAGACAAAATACATTCGTTCCTTGTTGACTAAATTAATTCCGGAAGAGTGTGTTAAAGAAACCTTTGTAAGAAATTATTGCTAAAACGTTTATTCTGCTATGTACTTCTTGCTAATCGACGTAAATATTAGCAGAATTGTGAGTAGAAGGGAATACGCTAGACTAAAGTGATTGTCAAATGTTTTAAAAGCTGGTTGCATTCCACCGGTGCTCCATCTTCGTTCCATGTATCACCAGTGTGAACGTGGGCGTTAAACACGATCAAAAAATCGCTTTTCTTCCATTCACATGACTTTCGCTACAACTCTGTAACAAATTATTATTAAAAAGCTTATTCTTCTATTTAGTTCATACTAATCGAGATAAACATCAGAAATGCTTTTTTTTGTAAGTAGAAGGAAATAATGAAATACACTAGACTAAATCGATAGTCAAATCTTTTATGAGCGGGTTGCTATGTGGCTGAAATTCCTTTCTTTGCATTGCCAGGAAGCGACAAGGGTTTAAGTATTTTAAAACTGAAACGAATAATAAAGAATATCTAAAAAATGGTCAACTCCACAAATAATGCAAATGATATAAATTGTGAGTCTTAACGTGATCTACATTTTCGTGTATTAAGTTTTTGTCTATCTCTTACGGTTTAGGAGTTAAGCAAAATTCGGCTAAATTAATACAGAATAAAGAGGTCTTTAGTCATTATTCTCAGAAAATCCAAGATTCAGGCGTATGGAGCTGGTGGACGTACCTGGTGGGGCTGGGCTGCGCAGCGACGACTGGTCCTCTCTCCGGCGTTGCAGCTGCTAAAGTCGATTCCCGATGCTCCTCCAGCAATTGAGACCTATTTATATCTAGCTCTGGTATTTAGCTAAGGTGATCTCCAGGGTGTGGTACGGAAATTAACTTAAATAATGTCGGCACTTTTCGTTCAGTCAAGGTTTATTTCTCTTTTACAAGCGTGCCCGAGAATGTTCCTGGCGCGATAATTTCCCTCGAACAAGAGCGTAACGCGCACAAAGGTAACTAAACTTTACGCGGCGACGAGTGCAACGGTTACGTGCAGAATTATTATAGACACTTTAAATTTCCGCCGTAGCTTCCTTACGCGTGACATTTATTTCAAACGTATGAATCACTGTAATAACTTTACTATATTTACGAGGATTCTTAATTCGGGCATCACAGAGTCTGCGTGTAGTTACATTCCAACGGTCTCAATCACTTTAATAACTCTGCTAACTCGCGCGTTCACTCGTTTAGGGTGTCACAGATCTCCCCCTGGAGTTACATCTCAACTACGTGAAAATTGCTGCGAATACTCTATATTTATAACAAATTCTACCCACGCGCAAAACCCTCAACTCGTAATCTCATTGGCCCATTTTTGGCGCCGAAAGTGGCTTGGGGTGCGCTTCTGCCGTGACGTGATTAATTGTAATTGGTCAATGCGTCCTTCACGTGATTCTTGGCCTACATTTCCTCGTGGTTCCCCGGTTTATGTCGCCTTCACTTTCTCTTGCGGAGACATGACCACACAATAGCGTCTTTCCCCTCTTGCAATAGACAAAGAAACAGCGTAAACAACTAATTCGTCGCTTGAGAACTCTGGGGTTGAAGTTAGAAACGCTTTCCAGGAACAATCTCTCTGAACATCCAATAAACAATAAATACATTATATCTTACTTACTAATTAACCTAAACCATTTTATCAGTTACAACTATTGGTTTTGCGCTTATTCACCTCAGCGATAAACCGTCTCCAGATATACATTTTATTAATTGCCGTATAAGTATCTTTAATATACGGAATTTTAATCAAAATCATTTGAGCCACTTTAGAGCAAATCTAACTTTTTATACATTTTTTCCAAGTAAAGGGTAGTTTTTCAAAATATTCGTGTAACATCCCTGGAAGATACTAAACCTAAATACCAAGTTTGGTATTTTACGGTCTTTTCGTTTCTGAATTATACTGTCCACGGACAACACAGACATACACGGACATTTTTCTAAAAATGCTTTTTTTGGATTCATGAGGTCCAAAAACAGATTTCCGGTGAAATCTTTGTATCAAATTTGTGAGTGGACATAATACCTTCTCTGTACCGAGTACGTGTAGGGAAAGTAAAAATCTGATGTTTCCATTCACATGACTTTCTCTAAATCGCTGCAACAAATTCTTCTTTCCACTTTATGATAATTGAGATAAATAATAGCAGAATTTGTCTTAATTACTTGCTTCCTTGTGGGTAGAAGGAAAATAATGGAATACACTAGGCTAAAACAATAGTCAAATGTTTTAAAATGTGGTTGCTATGGGATTGAATTCCGATTCTTTGCGTGGCCGATGTTGACGAGTTCCTGTATGAGAAAAGTTTTAAGTATTTTAAAACTAAAACCAATAACA
Source organism: Hymenopus coronatus (assembly GCA_030762935.1). Lineage (NCBI taxonomy): Eukaryota > Metazoa > Arthropoda > Insecta > Mantodea > Hymenopodidae > Hymenopus > Hymenopus coronatus. The sequence continues at coordinate 137,859,788 of CM060886.1, forward strand.
AGGAATATTTTGAAAACGGTCAACTCCACGAAAAAAAAATGTTTGTCATAAATTGTGTATTTCAAGTACACTATATTTGTTGTGTAGTAAGTTTTCTTCTATCTCTTTCAATTTACCACGTATACAAAATTCAGAAAAAAATCATCCAGTATAAAGCAGTCTTCAGAGGCTATTCCCAAAAAATTCAAGATATACATTTTACTTGCCATATAAATATCTTTAATATATGGTATTTTAATAAAAATCATTAGAGCCTTTTTAAGAAAAAAAAATGCAAAAAAGTTCCATGTAAAGCGTAGTTTGGGGTGGGGAGATTTTTCTCAATATTTTCGTGTACCATCCCTGGAAGATATAAATTAGATACCAAGTTTGGTATTTTAGCAACTTTTTGTTTTTGAGTCATCGTGATCACAGACACACGGACCTTTTTCTGAAAATGCTTTCTTTTGGTTACAGGGGACCGTAAAAACATATATTTCCGGTGAAATCTCGGTATCGAATTTTTGGATGCAATACAATACCTTCTCTATACATATGTACATAGTACGTGTAGAGAAAATAAAAATGACTGAAATGTCGATATCCTAGTGAAACGTTTGTGTTTTACAGAGATAGTTTGTAGAGTGTTTAAGGATCTGATAAGAGATGTCCCATTGTCTACTGCAGAACGGAATATAGACAAGCGCCTCGGTGTTATCTTGGTGAAGATAAAGCATCACCACAGGCTAGCGTGCTCTGTGTAACGGAATTCAACTCTGCAATTTATGAAGGACGTGACGTAACACCTTCTCCACGAACCTCAGAGCTGCTAAATGTAAATAATAGAATCCTCAGTCTAGTGGTTAGGGTGCTGGCTTCTAAATTACAGTGTGATCCAAATTACACTTTAAGGCTTTGCATCACTGAAATTTCGTGAAAAATCGCAAACAATCGACTTTTTTATTACTTCCTCTACACGAAAAAAGTGTTTGGAAAGAGATCCGGTGTGCCTGTGGACAGCATAGCCCCAAAACGAAAAGATCGTTTGGTATTTAAGTTTGGTTAATTCCAAGAATGCGACACGAAACTATCCTTTACGTGGAACTTTTTATGAAAATTTTGATTTTTTCAAAAATGGCTCTAACGATTTTGATTTAAATATCGAATATTAAAGATATGTACCTGATAAATAATATGTATATAACAATACCTATTTTATTCTGGATGAATTTTACGAAATTTTATATAACAGCTAAACCGTAAGAGATGGACAAAAATTTATCACATAAAAATATAGAGAACATTAAAACGCACAATTTATGTTATATAATTTTTTTTCGTGGAAATGATTATTTTGAGATCTTCCTTGTTTTAGATTTCGCCTTTTAAAAATATATACCTTTCTCATACAGGAATTTGTCAACTCTTGTCCATACAAACAAAGGAACTTCAATCACATAGAGACTAGCTTTTGACTATCACTTTAACCTTTGGTACTCCCTTATTTCACTTCTGCTTACAAGGAACCAAGTAATAAGACTATTTCTGCTAATTTTTTCTCGATTAGCGTGGAGTAAATAGAAGAATAAGCTTTTTAACAATACTTTCCTGCAGAGATGTAGAGAAAATCATGTGAATGGAATACATCAGATTTTTTTAATTTAATTCCATAAAATAATTTAAACATTTTTGAATACCAAAAGGTATAACTAACCACCGGCTATTTTAAATGCTTTAAGTAACTGGAACTACAGAAAAGCATTAGAGGTGAAACTCTGCTAGACTCGACACGAAAAACTTCACTTCGACGAGAACTAATTCGCATCATACAAAGTAACAATGAAGTTGTGAAAAAGTAAGGCAGTAATGCAAGAAGAAAAGGACAGAAAATGCTTAATTTATCTTATTCCTTTAATCTATTTACATTTCTCTTATTCCTATAATATATATCTTATTCCTATAGTCTAATCGATGTACAATATTTGTCTTATTTATATACTCTATTTAAAATATTTGTTATATAGTACATTTAAAATGATTGCCATTATATAATAAATGTAAAGCTTAACAGTATTATACAATTATAAATTACCCAATTTCTACCGTTGCCTATAAAATAAATCATCCATGCAGCAGTCAAAACATTCACCTACATTATAAAAAGCTTATAACTTTAGCAATTTGGTAATTATGCATTAATACCAACTGTTCTTAGTTCTTGTGGGAGTCTGTTGTAAAGTTTAATATCCGAATATATAATGAAGCAGATTTATTGCTAATCTTGTGGTAGCCATCTTTATACATTTTCCTCTCTTGTATCGTGGATGATTATGTGGTTCTAATGTTAAAGGTGTATATATTTTTTAACAAATAAAAGAGCGTATAAAATAAATAAACTGCGGATTGTTAATTTTGATGCATCTAATCGACTTTTTTGCTATATAAATACTTGTGCTACTGCTCTCAGTTTTCCCAAAGAAGAACTCCATGTTGTATGTGTGTTTGAAAAAAGGCATAGTCTGCCATTAATATAATTTTTGTTCTAACAATGAACTTCAATTTTTTACTTTCTCCATACGCACTATGTACATAGTGTATAGAGAAAGTATTGCACTCCACCCAAAAATTCGATACCGAGATTTCACCGGAAATATATGTTTTAGGGTCCCCAATATCCAAAAAAAGGAATTTTCACAAAAAGGTCCGTGTGTGAGTGTGTGTGTGTGTGTCCGTGTGGTGTGTCTGTGAACACGATGTAAAAAGTCGGTAAAATACTAAAGTTGGTATTTAAGTTTAGTATCTTCCAGGGATGCGACACGAAGATTTTGAGAAAAATCCCCCCACCCCCAACTACCCTTTAAATGGAACTTTTTTCGAAAATTTTGATTTTCTCAAAAATGGCTCTAACGATTTTTATTAAAATTTCGTATATTAAACATATTTACCTGCCAAATAAAATGTATATCTTGAATTTTCTGGGAATAGCCTCTGAAGAATAGTTTATTCTGGATGAATTTTACTAAATTTTGAATAACTGCTAAACCGTAAGAGATGGACAAAAAACTTACTGCACAAAAAATGTAGAGCACATTAAAACACACAATTTATGTTATATACATTTTTTTCGTGGAGTTCGTCGTTTTTGTGACATTCCTTATTTTTGGTTTCTGCTATGAAAAATGTATACTTTTCTCATACATGAACTTGTCAACTCCTATCCATATAAACAAAGGAACTTCATTGACATAACAACCAGCGTTTGACTATCACTTTAACCTACGGTTGTCCCTTATTTCGCTTCTACTTACAAGGAAGCGAGTAATTAGACAATTTCTGCTATTTTTTCTGATTAGCATAAAGTAAATAAAGTATAAGCTTTTTAAGAATTATTTGTTGCAGGGATATGGAGAAAGTCATATGAATGGTGCACATCAGATATTTTTAATACATACAAGGAACTTGACAATTCGGTACACACTTTAGTAGTGTGTTCATTCCAGTTAAGCTTTCTATCAATATGTATTCCTACCATTTTCACAGATTTATTCTCTTGATCAAATTTGGGTGTGTTTTTCTTAAAGTGAAATAAATTTGTTAAGTGTTTCACTTTTCTGCACGTACTATGCGTTTGGTGTATAGAAAAGGTATTGTAATGCTCGAAAATATTCGATACCAAGATTTCATCGGAAATAAACGTTTTGAGACCCCTTTAAATCAATAAAATCGTTTTTATAAAAATATCCGTGTGTGCTTGTGGACAGCATAGATCAAAAAGGAAAAGTCCGTTAAATACCAAACTTGGTATTTAAGCTCAGTATCTTCCAAGAATGCGACACAAATATTTTAAAAAAAATTAAATTTTAATTTTCTCAAAAATGGCTCTAACGATTTTGAATAAAATATTATATACTAGAGATGATTGCATGCCATATAAAATGTATATCTTAAATTTTCTAGACTTTTTGTATAAGTTTGTGGAATTTTGCATAACTGATAAACCGTAAGAGATGGACAAAAACTTACTTCACAAAAAATGTAGATCTCGTTAAAAACACAATTTAGAAAATATACTTTTTTCGTGGAGTTGAACATTTCCGAGATATTCCATGTTATTGGTTTCAGTTTTAAACAACTTATACTTTTCATCTCCTGCTCATACAAAAAAGGAACTTCGATCATATAGGAACCAGTTTTTGACTATCACTTTAGTCTATGGCATTCCCTTACTTCCCTCCTACTTACAAGGAAGCAATTAATAAGACCTTTTCTGTTATTTTTATTAGCATGCAGTAAATAGAATAATAAGCTTTTTAACAATAGTTTATTGTGGAAATGTAGAGAAAGTCATGTGAATGGAACACATAAGATTTTTTATCCTGTATACAATTTTTTCAAGTTCCATAGATACATAATTTTAACAAGAAGAAAGTCTTTTTGTAACAAAAGTTTGTGGCAGAGTGAGAAGAGAAAGTGATGTGACTGCCACACGTCTTGAAGCTGGACGCTGTGTTTACAAACGCTGGCACAAAGAAGTCCCCCACTCCCTGTGGACCACTAGAAACACGGACCCCCTCAACAAAAGGCTTGTGGTGACGGCGCCCCTTTGACTTGCCCCTCCCCCTCAATTATTAAAAATTCTATACGAGTCGCCAGCTTAAGATTCACTCCGAGTTGCGTCAGTACAGACACATAGCTTCTCAATTGTTTCACAAGCCAAGTCTTTCTTTTGTTTCCGCTATTCTCTTCATAGCATTTGACAATTTCATTACAAAGGCGGCGCTGTTTCTAAAAAAAATCTGGTGTTCCATTCACATGACTTTCCCATATTTCGCTTCTACTTACAAGGAAGCAAGTAATAAGACTATTTCTGCTAATTCTTTCTCGATTAGCACGAAGTAAATAGAAGTATAAGCTTTTTAACAATAATTTCTTGCAGAGATGTGGAGAAAGTCATGTGAATGGAACATGAGATACTGTTTTTGTTGAGGAGATCTCAAAACATATATTTCCGGTAAAATATCGGTGTCGAATTTTTGGGTACAATATAATACCTTCTGTATACACTATATACATAGTACGTGTAGAGAAAGTAAAAATCTGATGCGTTACATTCACATGACTTTCTCTACAATCTCTTACAAAGGAGTGCCTTCAAGCTAATCGAGATAAACATTAACAGAAACGGTCTTATTACTCAGTTCCTTATAAGTTACTTTTGTAACCGTTACTGAGTAACTATATATCTACTTTCTGCACGTTACTTTCCTAACCGTTGTTTACTAACTAGATACTGGGTTGGTTACTTTAGTATCCATTTTCGGGTAACTTGTTACTTTGTGCTCCATTGTTTTGTAACCGTAACTTTTGTAACAGTTAATTGATAACTAATTACTTTGTAAGCCGTTACTCTTGTGACCATTTTTTATAACTTCTTACTTTGGTAATCCTTGTGTAAATACCTTGTTACTTTTTAACTGTTACTTTAAACTCATCACTATTGTAATCGTTATTGCGTAACTTCTTACTTTGTACTTGTTACTTTTATAACCGTTGTTGAGTAACTGTTGCTGGTGCCTACTCACTATCTGTGCTCATTTGTTCAGTAATTGTCCCTGCCCATCCCTAATTTCGATTAGCGTGAAGCAGATAGGAAAGTTACACAGGTTCTATAAGGACAGTTTATATAGAATCGTCCGAGGCAAAGCAAGTTGGGTTTCAAGGCAAATAATATATTCCCCGTTTTGGGTTGCTGAGGCTCGCCACCGCTCCTCTGAATTTCAAATGTTGGTACAATGTAATGTAGGAATCCCTGTCTAATAAAACTTCACATTCCACTCGCCTTATCATTAGGGACACCAAATATTATTGTCCATTATTTAGGTTCTCTAGCACGTATGGACAATGTACATAGTACAAAGTGAAGGTATTGTATTCCACCCAAAAATTCGATAAATTCACCGAAAATACATGTTTAGAAGATCCCTGAATAAACATATTTTTTTAGAAAAAGGTTCGTGTATGTCAGCGGACTGCATAATTAAAATACTCTGATGTGTTACACTCACATGACTTTCTCTAGCCGTTCTAAAAACTTCCTACATAAGATTATTCTTCTTTCTGCACCTTGTTAATCGAGTTATTCAGCACAATGTTCTTATTACTTAGTTCCTTATAAGTAGGAAGAAAATAAGGGAATACACTAGGCTAAATCGATAGTCAAATGTTTTAAAAGCTGTGGTTATGCGATTGCCATTACAAATCGCTTCTTTTCTTGGCCAGGAGTAGAACAAAAGAAAAACGGATACTCCCGTCTGAGAAAAGTTTAAGTACTTCACAGCTGATACTAATAACAATGAATACCTCGAAAACGGTAGGCTCCACGAAAAAAATGTATATGACGTAAGTTGTACATTTTAACAAGGCCTACATTTTTTGTACAGTAAGTTTTTGTCTATCTCTTACGGTTTACTAGTTATGCCAAATTCATCCAGAATAAACAGGTCTTTAAAAGCTATTCCCAGAAAATTCAAGATATACATTTTATTTATCAGGTAAATATCTTTAATATACAATATTTTAATCAAAATCGCTAGAGCCATTTTTAAGAAAATAAAAGTTTTCGAAAAAAGTTCCATGTAAAGGGTAGTTTGATGTAGGGGGATTTTTCTCAAAATCTTCGTGTCACATCCCTGGAAGATACTGAACTTAAATACCAAGTTTGGTATTTTAACTACTTTTCGTTTTTGAGTCATCGTGTTCACAGACACACGGACACACGGACACACACACACACACACGGATATTTTTATGGATTTTTTTTTTTTTTTGGTGTCAGGGGGTCCTAAAACATGTATTTCCAGTGAAATATCAACATCGAATTTTTGGGTGGAATACAATACTTCTCTATTCCTATGTTCATTGTACATACGGGGCTAGAGAAAGTAAAAATTGGGTTAAATGCGAAACTTGGCATGAAAGTTTTCAATTTTCCAAGGATGCGACACAAAATTTTGCAGGTAAATTCTAAAAAATGGCTCTAACAATTTTGATTAAACTTCCATACATTAAATATATTTACGTGGCATAAACTGAATATCCTGAGCTTCTTGCAAAAAGCCTCAGAAGTCTTTTTCATTCTGAATGATTTTTAATCGTAAGAGATAGACAAAAATGTAGATATCGTTGAAACACACAACTTACGGCATATACAGTTTGTAGATATAACCATTTCCGAGATATTCCCAGTTATTGCTTTCAATTTTAAAATACCAACTAAACTTTTTTAAACGGGAAGTCTTCGTGCGTTTCATTTCTCTTTTTTTCACCGAATTTGAGTATACACAGCTTTTAAAGGATTTTGAGTGTCTGTTCAGAACAGTGCATTACCTTATTTAAATTTTATTTCTATGAAACTAAATTAAATGACAATTTTTGGAAAGTTACTTTTATTAGCATTATTTATTTAAAAGAATATTCTTTTTTACCTTCTACACGTAGTGTATAGAGAAGGTACTGTAATGTGGGCACAAAAAAAATTCGATACCGAAATTTCACAGGAAATACATGTTTTCAGATTCCCTGAATCCAAAAGGAGCTTTTTTTTTAAAGGTTCACGCGCGCGCGTGTGTGTAGCATAGCTCAAACGCAAAAAGTCGGCTCAATATCAAACTTGGTATCTATGTTGAGTATCTTCCAAGGATACGCCTAATCCAAACTACACTTTATATGAACATTTTCAAAAATGTTGATTTTGTCAAAAATGGCTATAACGATTTTTATTAAAATAGCGTATATTTAAGATATTTTATGACAAACGAAATGTATATCTTGAATTTTCTGGGAATAGTCTCTGAAGACCTCTTCATTCTGGATGACTTGTGAATAACTGGCAAACCGTAAGAGATAGACAAAAACTTATTGCACAAAAAACATAGAACTCAATAAAACACATAATTTAGGTCATATGCATTTTTTAAGAGTTAACCGTTTTCGACATATTCGGGATTATATGTTTCGATTTTAACCACTTACATTTTTCTCGAACGGAAAAACATCTTTCTTTGGTTTCTCGTTTGTTTGCTCCTGATAAGCAAAGGGATTGGAATCTCAATTGTTTCACATAGCGACCGGCTTTTAAAGTACAAGATTATCGCTTTAGCCTGAGCATTTTCTTATTTCCTTGTACTTACAACCAGGCTAATTCTGCTTATGTTTATCTTGATTAGCATGATGTGGATAGCAGATTAATGTTTTGAATCGTAAAACGTTTGTTTACCGAACAGTTAGAGGACATCATGTGAATGGAACACATTAGATTTTTTCCCTTCTGCTTACAAGGAAGCAAGTAATAAGAAAATTTTTGCTTATGTTGATTTCGATTATCATGAATTAGATAGAAGAATAAACCTTTTAACAATAATTTGTTACAGAGCTGTAGAGAAAGTCATGTGAATGGAACACATCATATTCCTACTTTCTTTATACGTACTATAAACATAGTGTATAGAGGAGGTATTGCACTCCACTCAAAAATTTGATACCCAGATTTCACTGGAAACATATATTTTAGGGTGTCCTGTATCCAAAAAAGCATTTTCACAAAAAGGTCCGTGTGTGTGTCCGTGTGCCTGTGAACACGATAACTCAAAAACGAAAAGTCGGTAAAATACCAAACTTGGTATTTAAGTTTAGTATCTTCCAGGGATGCGACGCGAAGATTTTGAGAAAAATCTCCCTACCCCAAACTACCTTTTACATAGAACGTTTTTCCAAAAATGTTGATTTTCTCAAAAATGACTAACGATTTTGATTAAAATATCATGTATTAAAGATGGCTACCTGACAAATATGTATATCTTGAATTTTCTGGGAATAGCCTCTGAAGACTACTTTATTCTGGAGGAATTTTACGTATTGTATTTCGCCCAAAATTCAGTACAGAGATTTAACGGGAAACATACCCTTTAAGGCATGTGTGTGTGCGTGCGTGCATTTCTGAACATCATAGCTCAAACACGAAAAGATGGTTTAAGATCCAACGCATGTATTACTGAAATTTCCAGAAAAGTCACCAAAAAATCGACTTTTTTATTTTAATTCCATAAAATAATTTAAACATTACTGAATATAAAAAGGTATACTTTGCCACGAGGCAAGTATAATTTGCGATTTTAAATGCCTTAACTGGAGCTACAACAAAGGATTAGAAGTGAACCTACTGGACTGGGCAAGAAAAACTTCTGTTCGACGAGATCTCATTCGCATCATACAAAATAAAGAACGAAGTTTTGCAGAATAAAAGCAGCGCAATGCAAGAAGAAAAGGACAGAAAAGGCAGCAGCAGAACAGAGGAAAAAGGAAAGCTGAGGGTGGATTTTAATTTGAGCCATGTATTCAAATTTTTCATCACTTTTCTTCCAGTAAAACCTTCCTTGCGAAGCAGTTTTTCTTTTGCACAAATAAAATATGCTCACAGAAGTACAAGGAACAAGAATTGCGCCAGATGTTACCGTCAAATGTATTTAAACAAATTGTTTTCAATTTTCAAACACAAACATTATTTTTATGACAAACAATAGCACATTTATAACTTTTAAACTTTTTGGAGAGAAACCTAGGACAATTTCAAATTTAAACGTATTGTGAACACACGGTTAAAATATTATACCAAAATTTTATTTTTTTTTTGTGTGTGGCAAGGGACTTTTAGTGACAGGCCAGAAACATGAGCCAATTTGACCACAACCTGCAAACCATTAGAGCAATATGGGTCAAATTTTCACTATACCTTATTTGCATTATATTGCGATATACATTTCAAAAAGTTAGCAATTTTAGTTCGGAATTTCAAACTTTCAGTTTCCATCAAATCGAAACAAAGTTTTTCAAGAAAATCCGCCATCACAAACTGTTCTGTTCATCAAATGTTTTTAGAAATGTTTGATTTTCTCAAAAGTTGCTCTAACGTTTTTTGCTACAACACTAAATATTAAGATATTTTCATATGTTCTTCATTCTGGATGACCGTAACAGATAGGCAAAAGCTTATTACATAAAAATCTGATGTGTTCCATTCACATGACTTTCTCTACATCTCTGCAACAAATAAATTGTTAAAAAACTTAACTTCTATTTACTTCATGCTCATCGAGAAAAAATTAGCAGAAATAGTCTTATTGCTTGTTTTCTTGTAAGTAGAATCGAGAAAAATGGAGTACAAAAGGTTAAAGTGATAGTCAAAAGCTGGTTGCTATGTGACTTAAGTTCCTTTATTTGTATGGACAGTAGTTGCCAAATTCCTGTATAAGTTTTTTTAAGGCTGAAACCAAAAATAGGGAATATCTAAAAAGCTATGAACTCCAGCAAAATGTGTATAACATAAATTGTGTGTTTTAATGTACTCTACATTTTTTTTGTAAGCTTTTCTCTATCTACGGTTTAGCACTTATACATAATTGCGTAAAATGCATCCAGAATAAAGTAGTCTTCGGAGGCTATTCCCAGAAAATTCAAGATATACATTTTATTTAATATAGTTACGATATTTTAATCAAAATCGTTAGAACCACTTTTTAGAAAATTAAAATTTTAGAAAAATTTTCCATATGAAGGGTAGTTCGCGGTGGGGGGAATTTTCTTCAAAATCTTCGTGTCGCATCCTTGGTAGATACTGAACTTAAATATCAAGTTTGGTATTTAACGATATTTTCGTTTTTGAGCTATGTTGCCCGCAGACACACGCACACACACACAGACAAACACACATAGACATTTTTCTAAAATTGCTTTTTGTGGATTCAGGGAGACCAAAAACATGTATTTCCGGTAAAATCTCGGTATCGAATTTTTGGGGGCAATACAATATCTTCTATATACACTATGTACATAGTACGTGTAGAGAAAGTAAAAATCTGACGTATGCCTTTCTCTAGCTGTTACACAAAGAAATGTTCTTACAAGAGATTTTTTCCACGACATGCTAGTCAATGTAAACATTAGCAGAAATGATTACTTGCTTCTTTGTAAGTAGAAGGGAAATAAGGGAATACGGTGGGCTAAACCGATAGTCAAATGTTTTAAAACGTGGTTGCCATTTGAAACAACTGAGGTTCGGCTCGCTTTGCATGGCCTGCAGTAAAACAAGAGAGATGAAACAAAACGTTACTTCCCATTTGAAGCTAATAACAAGGAATATCTCAGAAATGGTCAGCTCTATATAAAAATGTATATGACATAAATTATGTGTTTTTACGAGATCTACAATGTTTGTGGAGTAACTTTTTGTCCATCCCTTACGGTTTAACCGTTATGCAAAATTCTGCAATAATCATCCAGAATAAAGTCGACCTCAGAGGCTATTTATCGAAAATTTAATTTATACAGCTGATTTGTGATGTATATATTTAATATACGTTATTTTAATCAGATCGTTAGAGCTATTTCTGAAAAAAGAACATCCAAAAAATGTTCTACGTAAAGGGTTGATTTGTTTTTTTTTTTTGTTTTTTTTTATCTTCGTGTCGCATCCTTGAAAGATACTGAACTTAATGTTAACGGTACTATAGTTTCTGAGCTATGCTGTCCACAGACACATAAACACACATGCACACACGGACCATTTTTTAAAAACAAATCTTTTTCCGGACTCAGGGGACGTCATAACAAATTCCGGTGTAATATCGACGTCGCGTTTTTTCGTGGAAAACAATACCTTCTGTATCCACAATCTACTTTGTACATACGTGCTACAGAAATTAATTACAGAATTTAAATATGTTTTACATTAATTACATACTAATACTGGTCTAACCAACGAGCATCATCAAGATGGAATAAAGATATATGTGTGAAGATAACGCAAAAAATTCATCTTATATAGAATAGAGTTACTGAATGAAACATTTCGTGAGCAATACGTAAACTAGCACACACAAAGCCTAAAATGACTCACTTTGAAGTATACTTCGTGATAAAGGTGGCTGTAAGACATAATGACAAAATGTTCTGCAACCTGGCTCAAACGTTCAAGGGAATTTTTATCTGAAAACCGATCACTTGCACCTGACGTTGCGACAACACGCAAAACACCAGTGTCAGAGAAGTTGCCTAGCAACGGAATACCATGGCTTACGAAAGAGCGAAGACACCTGAAACATGCGGCTACATTATATCACAGGCTTGCTGAACAAGTTTCCTGAAGGGTTAGGCGCATCCTCACCCAGGGTTTCATTATTTTCTGTTCACATTGTGTATAGATGTATTGTAATGCACCCAAAATTCGATACCGAGATATCACCGGAAATACATCAATCTGAATAAATAAAATCATTTTTAGAAACATGTCTGTGTGTATGTGTGTGTGCCTCTGGGAAGCATAGCTCAAAAATGAAAAGGCCGTTAAAAACCAAATTTGGTATTTAGGTTTGCTGTCTTCCAAGGATGCGACAAGAAAATCCCCCCACCCTCAACTGTCCTTTACATGGAATTTTTTTCTAAAATTTTAATTTTCTCAAAAATGGTTCTAACAGTTTTGATTAAAATGTCATATATTAAAGATATTTACACTACAAATAAAATGTTTATATTGAACTTTCTGGGAATAGCCTCTGAAGACTACTTTATTCTGGATGAATTTTACGGAATTTTGCACAACTGCTAAACCGTAAAGATGGACAAAATCTTACCACACAGAAAAATAAAGAGCACATTAAAACACACAATTTTTGTTCTATACATTATTTGTGGAGTTGATTGTTTTTAAGATGTTCCTTGTTTTTAGTTTCAGCTTTGAAAAACTCGTGTTTTGTCAGCACAAACACACACACACATGAACACATGGACTTTTTCTAAAAATTCCGTTGAAATCTGTATCGAAATTTTAGGTGCAATACATAGTACGTGTAGAGAAAGAAAATTCCGGAGGTTGGTGTGCAATATCGTGAAGAAGGATTGTTGGGCCCTTGAGAAATTCTTAAAAATGGGGTTCAAAATTTGTGTCATATATGTACAGGTATGGACAAAAATATGCATATTAGTTCAGTTTGTATGTCCAACAAAATCTGAGAAAAAAATTAATAAACTTTACGATCATCCTGTACTTACAAGGAAGCAAGTATTAATGATTTATTGAAACAATAACTACTCCCAATATTTGGGGACAGAGTAGAGCAGACAAATAAAAAATAAACTATCTAAAAGAAAAAAGTAGTAATAAACTCTAAACTCTTCTATAACGGTAATGTAAAATTGAATAATATATAAATAATATTAATTAATGATATAATAATTAATACATTAAATATCATTTATTATGTTTTAGTAAAATGAAATGTAAAGATAAATACATTTCGTAATTTTATTTTATATATTTGTTATGTTGTTTAAAGGTATTAATAGTAATTAATGGTGTTAATTATGAATGTATGTCTGAAGTGAGTCTGATGCTTTAGTTATTATTTAGATATTTAATTAGTATTTTTATTTATATTTGTTTAAATTTGTATTTTTACTTTCTGTACACGTACTATGTATATAGTGTATACAGAAGGTATTGTTTTGCACGCAAATATTCGATATTGAGATTTCACTGAAAATACATCTTTTGGGTCCTCCTGAAACAAAACAAAAATTCGAAAAGGTCTGTGTGTGTGTGTGTGTGTGTGTGTGTGTGTGTGTGTGTGTGTCTGTGGACAACATAGCTTAAAAACGAAAAGGCCGTTGAATACCAAACTTGGTATTAAAGGTTGGTATCTTCCTAGGATGCGACACGAAGATTTTCAACAAAATCCCCCACTCCAAAACTACCCTTTACATGGAACTTTTTTTTTGAAAATTTTCATTTTCTCAAAAATGACTCCAACGATGTCGATTAAAATATCGTTTATTAAACATATTTACCTGACAAATAAAATGTATATCTTGAATTTTTTATGAATAGTCTCTGTGGAAAAAAGTTACCGCACAAAAAATGTAGAGCACATTAAAAAACACAATTTATGTCATATACATTTTTTTTTTCGTAGAGTTGATCTTTTTTTTTTTTTTTTTGTTTTTTTTAGATATTCCTTGTTTTTGGTTTCAGCTTTGAAAAACTTATACTTTTCTCATACGGCAGTTGGTCAATGTCTGTCCATACAAATAAAGGAAATTCAATCACATAGTAACCAGCTTTTGACTATCACTTTAAGACTATTTCTGCTAATTTTTTTCGATTAGCATTAAGTAAATAGAACATTATGCTTTTTAACAATAATTGTTGACGAGACGTAGAGAAAGTCATGTGAATGGAACACATCAGATTTTTATTTTTACATAATACTAGAAATTGTAAGAATACTTTGTAGAAGAGTGAGTAGAGAATGTCATATAATTTTAATACATGTACAGTTTTCGGTACAGTTCTATAGTGAGAATATTGTAATGGCTGAGCAGGAACTGACTACGCTATTAAGAGAACTAATTTGTGGTTACAGGATAGGAATGACTGAGTAGCACTGCAAGGCCAGTAACTGTGTTTTTATTCACATTTAATGAGCGCTTATATTTGACCGTTGCATGTGCTCGAACTGTCAAATCCCACGGAGTGACCCACTTGGCACGCGGCCAACGCTCGGCGTCTGTTAGAAGGGGAATCCCCTTCTTATTGTTTGCACCATCTTGTTCAAATAACATGTGCTGTTTGTTTTCACACTAGCTTGCATACAGGCGCGAATTTAACAGGCCTCTGAATTGGATAACTTTCTCCTCCCCTCTCCTCTCATCATGCTTCTGCTCAGGGGTGTCCCACAAGCTTGCCAACCACGCCACAACTGTCACAACTAATTTACTTTAAAAACCTGATGTGTTCCATTCGCATGACTCTCTCTACATCTCTGCAACATATTATTGTTAAAAAGCTTAAGCTTCTATTTATTCCATGCTAATTGAGAACAGATTAGCAGAAATAGTCTTATTACTTGCTTCCTAGTAAGTAGAAGTGAAATGAGAGTACTATAGGTTAAACTGATAGTCAAAAGCTGGTTGCTATGTGACTGAAGTTCCTTTGTTTGTATAGACAGGAGTTGATAAATTCCTGTATGAGAAAAATATGTTTTTCAAACCTGAAACTAAAAACAAGAAGTATCTTAAAAACGATCAACTCCACAAAAATATGTATATGATATAAATTGTGTGTTTTAATGTGCTCTACATTTTCTGTGTGGTAATTTTTCGTCCATCTCTTACGCTTTAGCATTTATTCAAAAATCCGTAAAATTCATCCAGAATAAATTAGTTTTCAGAGGCCAGTCCCAGAAAATTCAAGATGTACAGTTTATTTGTCAGTTAAATATCTTTAACATACGATATTTTAATGAAAATCGTTAGAAGCATTTCTAAGAAAATAAACATTTTCGAATTTTTTTCTATGTAAAGGGTACTTGGGGGTGGGGGAATTTTCTTGAAAATCTTCCTGTCGCATCCTTGTAAGATACCAAACTTAAATATCAAATTTTCATTTTTGAATTAAGCTGCCCACAGACACATACACACGGACACACACAGACAGACACACAGTCGACCTCCGTGGTGTAATGGTTACCATGCTAACTTCATATACCCAAGGTCGCGGGTTCAAACCCGGCGGAGGACGATGGATTTTTTCGGGCGTAAAAATCATTAGCATGGCTTCCTTCGGAAGGGAAGTAAAGCTGTGGGTCCCGTGTCGTAGATTTACGGCACGCAAAAGAACCTCAAGCCTGATAAGAGAGGCCTCTGCGCAAAATTAAGCGATCTTTCACGCCCAATATAGAATGGGACTATGAGAACCAAAGCAGTTAAAGAGCGTCCATAAATAACAGGTCATTTCATTTCACACAGACAGACAGACGGACACACACACACGGACATTTTATTAAAAATGTTTTTTTTTATTCAGGGGGTCTCAAAACACATATTTCCGGTGAAATCTCGATATCAAAATGTTTGGTACAATAGAATACCTTCTCTATACACTGTGTACATAATTCGAATAGAGAAAGTAAAAAACTTAGGTATATGATATAAATGATGTGTTTTAACTTGATCTTTATTTTTGTGTAGAAACTTTATTCTATCTCTCTAGGTTTAACCGTCATGCAAAATTCAGTAAAGGGTATCCAAAATTAAGAGATCATCAGAGGCTAGACCCAGAAAATTCAAAATATACATTTTATTTGTGATGTGAATATCTTTAATATACGAGATTTTAATCAAAATTGTTAGAGCCATTTTTGAGAAGAGCAAAAATTTCGAAAAATATTAGGGTAGTTGAGGGTCAGGGGATTTTCTTGAAAATATTTGTGTCCCATTCTTGAATGATGCTGAACTTAAATATCAATTTTTCGTTTTTGAGCTACGCTACTCAGACACACACGGACCTTTTTCTAAAAATACGTTTTCGGATCTGGAACCTCAAAACATATTTCCGGTGAAATCTCGTTATTGAATTTTTTGTTGCAATTCTGACTACCTCCGTGGTTGAGTGTCCAGCAAGCTGATTTCTCACCCGGAGGTCCTGGGTTCGATTCCCGGCTGGATCGGGGAATTTTTCTTTAAAGAAAATTATTCCCTATTCTCCACAGAGTCTAGAAGTGTGTATGTGAGAGTAAATATGTATGTGTGTGTTTGAGGAAAATGAAAACGATAAACCCAACGTAAAGAACCTACAGGCGAGTTGTTTCTAATGCAAAGCTCCCGATATAACCTTAGATTTTAAAAGGGGCTATATAAAAAAAATAATTTCTCTATACACCATGTACATAGTACGTGTAGAGAAAGTAAAACAGGAATTGTCATTTACTTGTAAAATACTGCCCAGGAAGTCCAGGACCTATCAGTAGAAAACGTGTACCAAGTCAAGACAAAGGAACATGCTCCGCTTTTGCTCACGTCGACGAGGAAATCGCACCTGGCACAGTTCTTTCCAATGCTAATGAGGAAAGGTATAAAAAGGAATGAGAGGAAATTCTGAACAGAAAGTGAAACGTATACTTTTCTTTTCTCGCATTTCAACCTTTCGTTCTCATTGTGTTTGCTGCAACTCTGGCGAATTAAATTACATTGGCCAAAAGTGGGATCTAAAATTAGAACAAGCATATCAAGTGTGATGCACTTCCATTGTCACTACCGCGGTCATCAGAAAGTGACAGACGATTTGACATAACTAAAGTTATCAACACGAAACTTTATTTACAAAGTTACGCTACCTTAATCTATTACTTTCTCTACACGTACATAATGTATAGAGAAGGCATTGTAAAGCACCCAAAAATTCCATACTGATATTTCACCTGAAATACATGTTTTGAGACTCCGTGAATCCAAAAAAAGACATTTTTAGAAAAATGTCCGTGTTGTGTTTGTGTGTCTGTGTGTGTGGGCAGCATAGCTCAGAAACGAAAAGTCCGTTAAAAACCAAACTTGGTATTTAGGTTTTGTATCTTCCAAGGATGCGACAAAAAGATTTTCAAGAAAATCCCCCGACATGGAAAATCCCCTTTACATGGAACTTTTTTCGAAAATTACTATATTCTGAAAAATAGCTCTAACGTTTTTTATTAAAATACCATATATTAAAGTTATTTCTATCAAAAATAAAATGTATATCTTGAATTTTCTGAGAATAGCTTTCTGTTTATTCTAGATGAATTTTGCTTAATTTATCATAACTAGTAAACCGTAAGAGATAGACAAAAACGTACTGTACAAAAAATGTAGATCTTGTTAAAATACGCAACTTATGTCATACACACTTTTTTCGTTGCAAAGAAGCGATTTGCAATGATACACGCAAGAAGACAGCTTTTAAAACATTTGAATATCACTTTAGCCTAGTGCATTCCCTTAGTTCTTGTCTACTTATAAGCAACTAAGTAACAACATTCTGCTAATGTTTATCTCGATTAGCTTGGTGTTGAAAGAAGAATTAGCTTTTGTATGAAGTTTGTTTGTAGAGTAGCAAGAGAAAGTCATGTGAGTGTAACAAATCAAACTTTTTTAATGAGTTCTGGGTACCCTTAATGCACATATCAAGCAAGTCTTAACCTCATAGCTTCGTACCGTGACCTTCAAGATATGTCACATAATATCGTTTGCATATAGCTGCTGTTCACACCCATTAATGTTTTGAAGCATTTCCATTCTCGTTTTGACTATTGAAACATTTCGGTCTATAGAGGACACCATTCAGATAACAACCTGAACCGCCACTGACAGAGCTGCCGAAGCTAGGCACGGAGTCAAGCGAGGAGAGGGGCTGTTGTGACGGTAAAGGTATGTCACAGGTCCGGCGTTGTCTCGCGACACCAAAATTTGCGATCTCTGATGTATAAATAACTAAGGCAAGAATTGAATACCACTAAAAAAGTCGATACCCAGATTTCACCGCAAATACAAAAATCCAAATAAAGCATAACTTTAATAAAAAAAAATCTGACGTGTTTCATTCACATGACTTTCTATACACCTCTGCAACAAATATTGTTAAAAAGCGTATTCTCCTATTTACTTCGTACTAATTGAGAAAAAATTAGCAGAAATAGTCATATTCCTTGCTTCCTAGTAAGTAGAAGCGAAATAAGGGAGTACCATAGGTTAAAGTGATAGTCAAAAGCTGGTTGCTATGTGACTGAAGCTCCTTTGTTTATATGGACAGGAGTTGACAAAATTTTATATGAGAAAAGTAGAAGTCTTTTAAAGCTGAAACCAATAACAAGGAATTTCTCAAAAACGATGAACTCCACGAAAAAAATGTATATAACATAAATTGTGGGTTTTAACGTGTTCTACATTTTGTGTGTAATAAGTTTTTGTCCATATCTTACGGTTTAGTAGTTATGTAAAGTTCCGCAAAATTCATTCAGAATAAAGTAGTCTTCAGAGACTATTCCCAGAAAATTCAAGATATACATTTTATTTGTCAGGTAAATATCTTTAAT
The DNA here is from genome assembly GCA_030762935.1 of Hymenopus coronatus. Lineage (NCBI taxonomy): Eukaryota > Metazoa > Arthropoda > Insecta > Mantodea > Hymenopodidae > Hymenopus > Hymenopus coronatus. Next base: position 137,878,720 of record CM060886.1, read on the forward strand.
ATACGACATTTTAATCATAATTTTTAGAGCCATTTTTGAGAAAATCAAAATTTTCGACAATTTTTCCACGTTAAGATGTCGCATCCTTGGAAGATACCAAACTTAAATACCAAGTTTGATATGCAACGGTCTTTTCGTTTTTGAGCTATGTTGTCCACAGACACACAGACAGACAGACAGAGAGACACACACACATACTCACGGACCTTTTTCCAAAAATGTGTTTTTTGGATTCAGGGGGACCCAAACCATATATTTCCGATGAAATCTCGAATTTTTGGGTGAAGTATAATACCTTCTCTATACACTATGTACATAGTACGCATAGAGAAAGTAATAATATAAGTCGCTTGCTCCCTTATAAGTAGAAGGAATACACTCGGTTAAAGTGATAGTCAAAAGCTGGTTGCTATGTGACTGAAGTTCCTTTGTTTGTATGGACAGTAGTTGACAAATTCCTGTATAAAAAAGTTTACGTATTTTATAGCTGAAACCAATAAAAAGGAATATCTCAACCAACTCTAGGAAAAAAATGTATATAGCTGAAATTGAAGGGTTGAGAACCATAGTGGGCCAAGCACCATTTTTTAAAAATGGAGAAATAGAAGGTCAATGTTTTATCAATATCATAATTTATTGAGCCAAGTTACACATAATAACTAAATACCACAGCAATCTAGAATATATTTTCTATCTTATATTAGTACAAAATGAAATATATGTTTTAGGGTCCCCTGTATCCAAAAGAAGCATTTTGAGAAAAAGGTCCGTGTGTGTGTCCGTGTGCCCGTGTGACTGACAACACGATAACTCAAAAACGAAAAGTCGGTAAAATACCCAACTTGGTATTTGGGTTTAGTATCTTCAAGGAATACGACACGATGATTTTGAGAAAACTCCCCCACCCCAAACTACCCTTTACATGAAACATTTTCCGAATATTGTAATTTTCTGTAAAATGACTAACGAATTTGATTAAAATATTAAAGATATTTAACTGACAAATGAAATGCATATCTTGAATTTTCTGGGAATAGCCTCTGAAGACTACTTTACTCTGGATGAATGTTATATAAGGTGCCGGAAACAAAATAGGCATAAACTGTGTGACATATCTTGTGTTTTGGCTGTGTAATTAGCAAACTTGTTCAATATCTATTTGAATGTGTGTGCTCTATTATAATCCTCCCTCCACCTCTTCGGAGCAAACGAATTGAGACACCATATTGCTGAACCGTAAGAGATGGACAAAAAGTTACCACGCAGAAAATGTAGAGCGCTTTAAAACATACAGTTTATGTTGAGAAATTCAATGCTATGCCGGCATGTTGCCATGGTAGCTCAGTGGTAGAGCAACGGGCTAGAGACCGGGAGATCCGTGGTTCAAATCCTGGCTGTGGCACTGAATTTTTCAGTCTGACTCTACCTATCCAACTCCTGTCCTACACACGGCTTGTGCAAAAAAGCAAGTAATCTAATGCTGGTCTTGTTAGGTCCTAACCCAAAATTAGGTCAGGTTAGGCTGTGTGAAACTGACTGAAATTTGGAGAGAGAGAGAGAGAGAGAGAGAGGGCCATGAATAAAACAAGTCAGAACATCAGAACTTGATTATGGGCAACTGGTAGAGGAGGTATATGCCACATAAATGAAATTTAGAGACTTATATTTTCGTCCTCTAGAATTTCAATACTGAACATTTGAATGCAGCATATTGCGAGAGTTTTTCTGGTGAAACATTTGCGCCTGAATATTGATGAAGATAGCCTACCACGCGCACAGCTGACGACGGGTGTATCTGCATATTTAATTCTCGACAACCATTGCAGTCAATCACAACATTAAGCTGTTTTGTTGAAACATGCTTTAAGCCAAAAATGTTTCGTGTTTCTGTCTTTTAGGGACTCTATAGTAGCAGGAGTCGATGTTTACTTGTTTCTTTGTGTCTGTTGCCCCAATGAACACTTGGACTAGATAATACACCAGTTGCACAATTGCCCCTTTCGAGGGGCACTATTCATATTTTGAGACTAATAATAACAAAATCTGATGTGCTCCATTCACATGACTTTCTCTACATATCTGCAACAAAGTATTGTTAAAAGGCTCATACTTCTATTTACTTCATGCTAATTGCGAAAAAAATAACAGAAATAGTCTTATTACTTGCTGCCTTGTAAGTAGAAGCGAAATAAGGGAGTATCATAGGTTAAAGGGAAAGCCAAAAGCTGGTTGCTATGTGACTGATGTTCCTTTGTTTGTATGGACAACAGCTGACAAATTCCTGTATTAGAAAAGTGTGTTTTTATAGCTGTAACAAATAACAAAAAATATTTTGAAAACGATCAACGTCACGAAAAAAGGTATATAGCATAAAATGTGCGTTTAATGTGCTCTACATTTTTTGTGTCATACTTTTTGTCCATCTCTTACGGTTTAGCAGTAATCCAAAATTCCTCCAGAATAAAGTAGTCTTCAGAGGCTATTCCAAGAATAATAAATATTATTAATAAATATTAGCTTAAATATAATTTATATATAAGATATATCTTTAAGATATTTACACTCCAAATAAAATGTATATCTTGAATTTTCTGGTAGCCTCTGAAGGCTTCTTTATACTGGATGAATTTTACATAATTTTGCATAACTGCTAAACGTAAGAGATGAACAAAAACTAACCACACAAAAAATGTAGAGCACATTAAAACACACAATTTATGTTATATACATTTTTTCATGAAGTTGATCGTTTTCAAAATCGTTAGAGCCAGTTTTTGAGAAAATCAAAGTTTTCGAAAAAAGTTCCATGTAAAGGGTAGTTTGGGGTGCGGGGATTTTCTTGAAAATTTTCGTTTCGCAGCCTTGGAAGACACTAAACTCAATATCAAGTTCAGTGTTTAACGGTATTTTCGTTTTTGAGCTAGGCTGTACAGACACAGACATACATACAGACACACACCGCACACACAAGAACCTTTTTACAATTTTTTTTTTTTTTTTTTTGGATTCAGGGGGACCCAAACCATGTATTTCCGGTGAAATCTCGGAATGCATTTTTTAGGTGAATTAGAATACTTTTATCTATACGCTATGTACATAATATGTATAGAGAAAGTAATAATCTAATGTGTTCCATTCACATGATATCCTCTAACTGTTCGGTGAACAAACCTTTTATTCAAAACATTAATCTGTTATCCACATCATGCTAATCAAGATAAACATAAGCAGAATTAGTCTTATTGCTAGCTTTCTTGTAAGTAGAAGCGAAATAAGAAAATGCATGGGCTAAAAATCTGGTCATCCTTTAAAAGCCAGTCGCTATGTGAAGCAATTGACATCCCAATCTCTTTGCTTCTCAGGAGTAAGCAAACAAGAAGCGAGAAGAAATATGCCTTCCCGTTTGAAAAAGTTACTGGCTTAAAATTGAATCTGGAATATTTCGAAAACGGTTAACCTACAAATATATATAATATAAACTGTGTGTTTTGATGAGATCTACATTTTTTGTTAGCTAACTTATTATCTAACTCTTGCGGTTTACCAGTAATGCAAAATTCCGAAAACTTCATCGAGAATAAAGGTGTTCAGAAGCCTTTTACAGAAAATTCTAGATATATATTTTATTTGTCAGGTAAATATTTTAAATATACGATACTTTAATCAGTTAGTTAGAGCCATTTTTGAGAAAACCGAAAATGTTTAAATCTTTTCCATGTAAAGAAAAGTTCAAGGTAGAGGAATTGCTTGAACATTTTCGTACCGCACCCTTAGCAGATACCTAGCTTAAATACCACGTTTGGTATTCAACGGTCTTTTCATTTTTGAGCTATAAGGTCCACAGACACCCACACACACATGGACCCAAAACGTGTATTTCCGGTGAAATCTCGGTATCTAATTTTGGGTGCAATACAATACCTTCTCTATACACTATGTACATAATACGTGTAGTGAAAGTAAATATATTTATGGTTTGCCAGTTATACAAAAGTTATCCAGAATAAAGAGATCTTTAGAGGCTATTCCCAAAAAATTCAAGATATACATTTTATTTGTCATGTAAATATCTTAATATACGAGATTTTAATCAGATCGTTAGAACCATTTTTGAGAAAACCGAAAAATTGTAAATCTCTTCCATGTGAAATGTAGTTGGGGGTGGGGGATTTTCTTGAACGATACTTCACTTAAATACTACGTTTACTATTTTACACACTTTTCGATTTTGAGTTATCGTGTTCACAGACACACACGGACAGCTTTCTAAAAATGCTTTTTTTTTTGTTACAGGGGACCGTAAAACATGTATTTCCAGTGAAATCTTGGTATGGAACTTTTGTGTGCAATACAAAAACTTCTCCATACATGTTTTGAGAGCCGCTGAATCAAAAAACAGTATTTTTAGAAAAATGTCCGTGTGTGTCTGTCAGTCTGTGTGTGTGTGTGTGTGAGTGTCAGCAGAATAGCCCACAAAGGAAAAGAGCGTTAAATACCAAACTTGGTATTCAAGTTCGGTGTTTTCCAAGGATACGACACGAAGATTTTCAAGAAAATCCACCCATCTCAAACTACACTTTACATGGGTAAAGTTTCGAAAATTTAGATTTTTCAAAAATGAGTAACGATTTTGATTAAAATCTCTTATATTTAAGATGTGTACATTACAAATGAAATGTATATCTTGAAATTTTTGTGAATAGCTTCTGAAGACATCTTTAGTCTGAACGATTTTTATTGAATTTTGCATAACTGGTAAAGCGTAAGAGTTACATAATAACTTACTACACAAAAAATGTAGATCTCGACAAAACACACAATTTATGTCATATACATTTTTCTTAATGTTGGTTGGTTATGAGATATTCCTTGTTATTAATTTGAGTTTTAAAATACTTAAAACTTTTCTCATACGGGAACTTGGCAACTCCTGGCCATGCAAAGAAACGGATTTCAGTTCCATAGCAACCACAGTTTAAAACATTTGACTGTCAGTTTATCCTAGTGTATTCCCTTATTTCCCTTCTACTTATAAGGGACTAAGTAATAAGACCATTTCTGCTAATGTTTTAGCATTAAATAGATAGAAGAATAAGCTTATTAACAATATTGTTATAGAGTTGTAGAGAAAGTCATGTGAATGGAGCACGTCAGATTTTTCTGAAGTGAGTTTGTCTTTTACGTTTTACTAGATATACAGAACACATTCAGAATCAAATATCTTTAATCTTTGATATTAAATCGTTAGAACTATTTTTGATAAAATCAACATTTTTGAAAATGCTCATATGTAAATTATACTTTGGGGAGTGGTTGTTTTTTGACCGGCATCTTTGGCAGACACTAAGTTTGGTATTTAACGGAATTTTCTTTTTTGAGTTTTGCTGTCCAATCAAACACAAACGGACCTGTTTCCAAAAATACCCTTCTTTGAATGCAGGGAGTGTCAAAACATATAGTAGCAGCGAAGTCTTGGTAACGAATTGTTCTCTACCTGCTATGTACATTCATTTCAATAATATGTAAGATAAGTAAAATGTATAATTAATTAATTAAATAGTAAAATTTAATAAATTGATAATTAAATACGTAAAAGAAATACTTTAAAATTTGATAATTTGTAATATTAATTATTGATATAATAATGATTATATAAATATATACATAGTAAATAAAAGTAATAGATTAATTATAAATTAATATATTGTAGTAAAAACAATTTTAAAGAGAAATAAACTTTTTAACTTAATGTTATACATTTGTTACTGTTGTTTAGAAGTAGTAACAGTAATTATTGGTGTTAATTTATGAATGTATGAGGTTAGTTTATTATTTATACTTTTACATTTATAATTATGTTAGCTTAAATTTATCTGAAAATTATACAGGTGTAGCTGTGAAGAAAGGAGAGGACTATAGGGGATACTCAAGATGGACACTTTGTCATGTAAATATCTTTAAATCATTACAGATATTTTTGAGAAAATCAACATTTCTTGTAAATGTTTATATGTAAATGATACTTTGTGAAGGGGATGTTTCTTGAATTACACCTTTGAGAGATACTAAGGTTTGGTATTTAGAATTTTCGTTTTTGAGTTCTGCTGTCCAAACACACACACACAGATTTTTACCAAAAATACTCTTTTTTGGATGCAGGGGGTGTCAAAACATATATTTTCGGTGAAATCTTGGTTACGAATTTTTCTCTACCTACTATGTACATTGTGCATACCTACAAAAAATAAACTAATCAAATACATTTGAATAATGTACAAATAATAATATGTAAAATAAATAAAAATGTGTAATTAATTAAATAGTAAAGCTTAATAAATTGATAATTTAATATGTAAAAGAAATAATTTCAAAATTAATAATATAGATTAATTAGAGATTATTACAGTTATTATATTTCAGTAAAAATGAAATTTAAAGATAAATACATTTGGTAATTTAATTTGTTTTTAACTGTTTCATTTCCATAGCCCCCTTTTAACATCTAATGTTATATCAGCGGCTTTGCACTTGAAACAGTTCGTTGTCTGTAGGCTCTTTTACGTTTGTTTAAATAATTTTATTTCACTCAAACACACACCACACTTCCAGACTCTGTGGAGGATAGGGAATAATTCTGGCTAAAGAAAAATTACCCGCCCCAGCCGGGAATCGAACCAGAGACCTCCGGATGAAAAGTCAGCTCACTGACCACTCGACCACGGAGCAGTGGGAAATGTGTATTGTGTTTAGAAATAGTAATAGTAATTAGTGGTGTTAATTATGAATGTATATATAATGTTTTAGACTATTATTATATTTTAGGAATAATATAGTATTTTTTTGCCCGGGGTGCACTCAGCCTCGTAAGGTCCCTGGGGGGCCTATTGAGGAGCTACTTGATGGAGAAGTAGCGGCTCCAGGTCATGAGGACCGCATTAACCGGCCGGGGGGACTCGAGGCGCTGACCACGTCTCACCCTCCAATACTGCACCCCATCCATGACGTCTGTAGTGGACCGAGATGGGGGACGCAGCGGCCGGGCGGTAGGCCAAGGTTCCCCGTGAGATGTCGTGCCATGGAGTCATTTATAATTTATATTAATAACTATGTTAGCTTAAATTGATCTGTAAATGATGATGCCCGTATAAATATGAAGTTAAATAGATATTAACATACTAGCCCAGGTTTAGGTAATTAGGTACCAGGGCTATTATATCCATTTTATACATACTGATAGAGAAAGTTAAGGAAATGGCAATATTAAAATTACCTTCAGTAAGGCTTTAGGCCCAGATCTTAGCAACAACGTTCAGCTATGTTGCCACATACTCCATTGTTGCATGGACAAGCTCCATTAAGACAAATATACTCCCGCGCCCTTCGACCATTTCTTTTATTTTTCTTCTATCATCTCAGGGTTCAATCTCCGTCGCTCCTTCCTGCCTTGTTTACTTTGTTTCACGTTTGTGTTAAATCTCACCTCAGGATCCACAAGTTTTAAAGCAAACCATTAGATAAACCTTCTTTTCCGAGAAACATTGCAGCACATTGTTGCGTGGATACCTCGAACATCTTAGCGCCATGAGACACAGGAATGCAACAGTTAAGAATTTGAATTTCGTACCTCGTAACGTGGTTGAGTGGTTCGTCTCCCATCTAGGTGGCTCGGGTTCAATCCCAAACGCCCACTTATGGGATTTGCGGTGGATTAAGCGGCGTCTGGGCGGATTTTCTCTGGGTCCCCCGGTTTCCCCCGCCGTTCATTCCACCAATTGCTCAATCATAGCCTTTCCAGTCATCAATTTCGGTTACATTTTACTTTCTCTATACGTACGATGTACATATTGTACATACTCCACCAAAAAATTCGATACCGAAATTTCACCGGAAATATATGTTTTAGGGTCCCCTGAATCCAAAAAAAGTATTTTCAGAAAAAGGTCCGTGTGTGTGTGTCTGTGTGTCAGTGTGTCCGTGTGTCTGTGAACACGATAACACAAAAACGAAAAGTCGGTAAAATACCAAACTAGGTATTTAAGTTTAGTATCTTCCAGGGATGCGACACGAAGATTTTGAGAAAAATCCCCGCACCCCAAACTACCCTTTACATGGAGTTTTTTCGAAAATTTTGATTTTCTAAAAAATGGCTCTAACGATTTTGATTAAAATATCGTATATTAAAGATATTTACCTGACAAACAAAATGTATATTTTTAATTTTCTGGGAATAGCCTCTGAAGACTAGTTTATTCTGAATGAATTTTACGGAATTTTGCATAATCACTAAACCGTAAGAGATAGGCAAAAACTTACCACACAAAAAATGTAGAGCATATTAAATCACACAGATTATGTTGTATACACTTTTTTTCGCGGAGTTACTCGTTTTTTATATACTCCTTGTTTTCTTCAGAGTTGAAAAGCTTTTCTCATACAGAAATTTGTCAACTCGTGTCCATACAAACAAAGCAACTTCAGTCACATAGCAACCAGCTTTTGACTATCACTTTAACCTATGGTACTCCCTTATTTCACTTCTGTTCACAAGGAAATAAGTAATAAGACTATTTCTGCTAATTTTTTGTGGATCTTCAATTTTAATTTCACAACAGTTTCTATATCATTAAAGAAAATAAATTGAAATGTTACATCTTCGTCACCTCGCCGTCGGTATCCATATTTCCAAAGCGCATTCACCGCCACGGAGGGGCGCCACAGTTACGCCGACACTTAAAGTCCTAAAACACCGAGCCAAGTGGCTCGGCGTTTGGTCTGGAACTGGCTCGTGGATCGGTTACCCGCTGCCGACTTTTCTGACCTATGTGTTTTCCGGGGGATTCCCCAGGTCACCAGGCGAATGCTGGAGATGATTCTTCATTACCCCAAACTTATTACCCCTTCATTTATCCCAACCAGTCTCTTTCAGGGTTGTAAGTTTCGACGACGACTGCGGCAGAGACGCCATTCCGTGGAGGTGACTGTGCTTTGGAAATGTAGCTCTTGGCGGCGAGATGGTGCTGTGGTTGCTTGCGTACTCCGGTTGTCTATTTGTGACCGAGCAACGCTCCCTGCGTCGAGATGAAAAACTGCTTGTGAACTGTTAGGGACTTTCCATGGCGGCTCTCTCCCTGACCTGATGTCGGTCGCCCTAAGAAATTATAATCATTTCATTCTTCCTCCAGGAGTCTGTCGCACAAACAGCCCACAGCTGAAGTATGGAATATCCTTCATAACTACAAACACAGCCTTGAAATAGAATGGTTTAAATGAAATGATGGCTCAGGAAGTTCAGAGGAATGACGAAACCTCTCCAGCATTCGCCTGGTGACCCGGAAAAACCTTAGATCAAAGAGGTCAGTCGCGAAAATCAAACACAGGACCCGTTGAATACCCTTACACCCTCGTCCACTTTATATGCAACAAACACTTCGTTGTGGGATGATATTTAGACTTGGGAACATTGGACCTTTTATTAAGACCCGGTTTCATCACGTGGAGTTATAAACTGACACAATTGACGTATCGTGTCGCTAAAAGCGAGGCATTCACATTCATTGCACGCGACCTCTCGAACTTTATTTATCTTGAGAGAGTGTGACGTCATACAAGCACATTCCCCATCTTTTACCCCCCCCCCCACTCCCGCCCTTGTTCCAGAGAAGAAGTTTGAAGAAGACCAAAAAAAGTTTATGTCTGAGGGAAACCATAACGCTGACAAATGAAGGCAGAAAAAACCGCAGGAAACTGTCTCAGAGTTTTATGGCGGGGGGACAACTGCACCTCCCCACCCCCCGGGGGCTGGGCTCGTTTTCATATTTACTTTTGTCCTAAAGCATCTGTTTTCAAACTCTCAGTAGCGTACATTTACACGCAGTGATGAAAACTATTCTTCAGTTCTCTGCAGGGCTACCAACTTAATAGATTTCTCACTAAATTTGCGTGTACTTGTTGCAGATCCTCACCACAGAGCGAGGATGAAAAATATGTCTTTCATTACTAATTCCTTTTACATAATTCAAAAGCTTCCTTGATTTTTATTTTATCAGAAATTCGTCAACATTTTACTTTCTCTACCACGTACAATATACAGGGTGATTAATATAGACCTAACACATTTCTTTCTTTAATTGTTTCAAAACGAATTGTCCTAGCGACAACTTATTATACCTAAATTGTAGAGGAATTTTGTGAGATTATTTATCTCTATAGCAAATGTTGGAAATGTCCATCCTGCATAAGGCACAACTCCACACGCCGTTCCATGTACTGGCCAATCGCTGGAGAACTCTGTTGTCAATAGCTTGAATCTTCTTTGTGATGTTGTGTTTCAGATCGTCCAATGACTGGGCACGTGTGGCGTAAACCCTATCTTTTAAGTAACCCCATAGAAAGAAGTCCGACGATGTCAAATCCGGAGATCTCGGTGGCCACAGGTTCCTGGAAATTATCGGGTCGTCAAAGAAACTTGCAATTAGGGTTCATTTATTCATTTGATGTATGGCATGTAGCGCCATCTTGCTGAAGATATCCTTGACTCAGCTCTACATCGTCCAGTTGCTCAACAAACTCCAGGAATAAAACAAACATTTGCAGATCTAGTGACAAGGAATCGAAACTCCAGAACATTCTGCTTAATTTGTTGCTAAAATTGGGTCATTGAATGAATTTCCGACGGAATAGTTAAAGAAAGAAATGTGTCAGTTCTATATATATCACTCTGTACATAGTACGTGGAGAAGACATTGCATTCCACCTAAAAATTCCATTCCGAGATTTCACAGGAAATAAATGTTTAGGGTAAAACGCTGAAGTGCTACATTCACATAGCTTTCACTCTGTATACGTACTATTCTTACTCGAGATTATTAGTCCATCTACTGCATGCAAAACGAGATAAACACCAGCAGAAATGGTCTCATTACTTGCTTCCTTGTAAGTAGAAATAAGGGAATACACTAGGCTAAAGTGATAGTCAAATCTTTCAAAACCTGGCTGCTATGTGGCATTCGATTCGGTTGGCCTTGCATGGTGCTATTTGAGAAAAGTTAGGTAGTTTAACACTGAAACCAAATTACAAAGAATATCTTGAAAACGATCTACCCTACAAGAAAAATAAATGTGACATAGGTTATGTGTTTTAACAAGAATTACTCTTTTTGTGGTAAGATTTATCCTATGTGTTACGTTTCACCGTTATGCAAAATTCCGCAAAATTCACAAAACATTTTATTTCTGATGTAAATATCTTTAATATATGGTATTTTAATCAAAATCATTCGTGACATTTTTGAGAAAAACAATTTTTACTTTCTCTACACGTACTATGTATATACAAAAGGTATTCAAATGCACCCAAAAATTCGATACCGAGATTTCACCGCAAATACATGTTTTGACACCCCCTAAATCCAAAAAAAAAACTTTTTAGAAAAATGTCCGTGTGTGTATGTATGTGTGTGTGTTCTTTTTCTGTGCGCAGCATATCTCAAAAACATAAAGTCCGTTAAAAACCAAACTTGGTATTTAGGTTTGGTATCATCCATGGATGCGACACGAAGATTTTCAAGAAAATCCCCCCACCCTCAACTATCCTTTACATGGAACTTTTTTCGAAAATTATTATTTTGTGGAAAATGGCTCTAACAATTTTGATTAAAATATATATTAAAGAAATTTACCTAAAAAATAAAATGTATATCCTGAACTTTCTGGGAATAGCCTCTGAAGACTATATTATTCTGGATGAATTTTTTGGAATTTTGCATAATTGCTAAACCGTAAGAGATGGATAAAAACTTACCACAAAAAATGTAGAGCACATTAAAACACACACTTTATGTTATAAACATTTTTTTCGTGGAGTTGGTCGTTTTTGAGATATTCCTTGTAATTGGTTTCACCTTTGAATAACAAACTTTGCTCACACAGCAGTGTCTCAACTCCTGTCCACACAAACAAAGGAACTTCAGTCACATAGCAACCAGCTTTTGACTGTCACTTTAACCTATGATACTCCCTTATTTCGCTTCTACTTACAAGAAAGCAAGCAATAAGACTATTTCTGCTAATTCTTTCACGTTTAGCATGAAGCAAATAGAAGTATAAGCGTTTTAATAATAGTTTTTGCAGGGATGTAGAGAAAGTAATGTGAATGGAATACATTCTTGTAAAGGGTAATTTGTGGTTGGGGGATTTTCCTGAAAATCTTCGTGTCGATTCCTTGAAACATACTAAGTTAATTATCAAGTTTGATTTTTAACGGTCTTTTCGTTTTTGAGATGCTGTCCACGGACACACACACAGACGGACCTTTTTGTAGAAATTCTTCTTTTTTTTTAATTCAGGGGGACCCAAAATATTTATTTCCGGTGAATTCTCGGTATCGAATTTTTGGGTGGAATACAATACCTGCTGTATACACTATGTACATAGTATGTAGAGAAAGTATTGCATTACACCCAAAAATTCGATACCGAAATTTGACTGCAAATACGAGATTTTTGGGGTTTCCCTGTCAAATTTTGGAGAAAGGTCCGTGTATATGTTGAGACGGTAATTCTTGACATCACTGCTTTACAATGATTATTGTTCTAATATCAAAGGCCTATAAACAATCCCAAATACTTTTATTATTCTAATTACATGTTTGTATAAGTGATTTACTTTATTTTCTTTTGTTTATTTCATAATTTGTAACTCTTATGTTAATGTGTTCAAAGACAGAGCTGCAAAACTACGCTATGGATGTAACAAAAGACAGCCTCTATTGTCCGCAAAAACCTTGGGAATTCGAAGATTCTCTTTTGTTTCATGTGCGTGCATTAGTGTTACAATTGCTTGCTCGGTAGAAGTCCCTAATATTTACCAAGCAGGGTATTTCCCTTTGTATCTAAGAGTCACATGATCTAAACACCATAAAACCACGTGATATGCTGATGCCGAGCATAAGTTTTGGCGCCAAAAATTAGCCAATCACCATTAAGGAAGCTTAAGGCAAGTTTGGTATTTAATAGACTTTTCGTTTTAGAGCATGCTGTCCAGACATACACACACAGACACACTCACGTACCTTTTTCTAAAAAAAAATTCGGACTCAGGTTTCTCAAAACATATATTTCCGGTGAAATATTGGTATCGAATTTTGGGTAGAATACAAAACTTTCTCTATCCACTACGTACATTGTACATACGGGTTAGAGAAAGTAAAATGAGTTTTTTGAGTTCAGAGACCTCAAAATATATATTTCTGATAAAATCTCCACAACGAAGTTTTGGGTGGAATACAATACCTTCTCTACCTACAAAGTACGTGTAGAGAAAGTAATAACGAAACTTTTTCTATATACATACTACATTCAAAAAGTTCACGGAAAGTGTAAATAATGCAGAAACAAACTACCATAAGACAATTTACACACCCACTTCTGCCACCACCTGTAAAGAGACTAGAAGCCATTTTCAGATACCTGTCGTAGTGCCCTTGTCGATTATACAGTAATTTCTTCAGCGTTCGAAGATCTTGACTGAAACGTTTATGCCATTCATACACCTGAGTTTTCTTCATCGCTGCTTCATCATAAGCTTCTTCCATCATTCTCAATGTCTCTGAGGGACATTTATTTAACAAAACTTCTGTTCACACGTTGCTCCGTTTCCGACATAAAATGCGATAAACGAACATGCATACAACAGTAAAAAAAAAATCTTATGTGTTCCATTCACATGACTTTCTCAACATGTCTGTAACAAATGTTTGCTAGTAAGCTTACTCTTCTATTTACTTCATGCTAATCGAGAAAAATTAGCAGAAATAGTGTTATTACTTGCTTCCTTGTAAGTAGAAGGGTAATAAGGAAGTACCATAGGTTAAAGTGACAGACAAACGTTTTAAAACGGGTTGTTCTTTAGTTGAAGTTCCTTTATTTTTATGACCAGAAGTTGACAAATTCCCGTATCAGAAAAGTACAAGTATTTTAAAACTCTAATCAATAACAAGCAATATTTCAAAAACGGTCAACTCCACGAAAAAAAAAATATAGCATAAATTGTGTGTTTTAACAAGCTCTACATTTTTAATTAAGTTTTGGCTACCTCTTACGCTTTACTAGTTATGAAAAATTTCGCAAAATTTATTCATCCAGAATAAAGATGTCTCCAGAGGATATTCCCAGGAAATTCAAGATATACATTTTATTTGTGATATAAATACCTTTATTATACAATATTTTATTCAAAATCGTTAGAACCATTTTTGAGAAAATTAAAACTTTCGAAAAACTTTCCATTTAGAGGTAGTTAAGGATAAAAAGATTTCCTTGAAAAATTTCATGTCGCATCCTTGGAAGATACTGAACTTAAATACTAAGTTTGGTATTTAACCGACTTTTTGTTTTTGACACACAAGCGTATTTTTTTAAATGCATTTTCGGACTCAAGGGACCTCAAACATATATATCCGATGAAATCTTGGTATCGCATATTTGGTTGCAATACAATACATTCTCTATCCACTATGCACATTGTACAAAGGGGCTAGAGAAAGTAAAAATGCTTTATTGTATATTAAGGGGACCTCAAAGTATATACTTCTCATAAAATCTCAACATCAAATTTTTGGTGGAATACAATACCTTCTCTACCTACTATTCGCATAGTATGAGTAGAGAAAGTAATAACGAAACTTTTTCTATATGCATACTACATTCAAAAAATTCATGGAATGTGTAAAACATACAGAAACAAACTACCATAAGACAATTTACACATGCACTTCAAAATAGTTCCCCTCCCCAGTGACCCACTTCTGCCACCACCTGTAAAGAGACTAGAAGCCATTTTCAGATATCTGTCGTAGTGCCCTTGTCGCATGTACAGTGATTTCTTCAGCGTTCGAAAATCTTGACTGAAACGTTTATGCCATTCATACAGCTGAGTTTTCTTCATCGCTGCTTCACCATAAGCTTCATCCAACATTCTCAATGTCTCTGAAAGAGATTTGTTTAACAAAAGATCTGTTCGAACGTTGCTCACATTATGAAATGTGACAAACGAACAAACACTAGTTGCCAAACAAAGACAACAATCATTATCAGCATGAAAATTGAAATGAAGTGTTGTCATGGATGTTACAAACACCTAAAAATAAAATATTCTATACTTTCGTATAGGATATGATGGTAGTAAGGCCTCCAAGATTGATCATGGCCTAGCATTCAACTCACTTCTGTAAACCAGTGTACAGCGTGAGTGCTGTACTGAGTATAAGTGTACAGTTACATCGACTGACCGGAGTCTTCTGTGAAATCCTTTTAAAAGGAATCTGAAATCTAATTCAAGTTTGTTTTTAAAACGGGGCCTGGCGGGTAATCGGATTACCAGGAGAAGCAATTCTTTTCTGTCTTTCACCGTTTGTCACTTAGGACTTGAATATGTCCTGGCACCGCCCTCCCGATTAATTTAATGTTTTCCTTTTTAATCAGATCGATATGTTCACTTGCATTAACGAGGCAGGACAAAGAGTTCAGTGAACCAAACCAGCACCGACTTTCTTCTTCTTAAACGCCTTTTTATTGTGTTTTATTTCAACCGGAAGTAATATGACGCTCTAAGAATTTCTTTTGTTTTATTTGACTGTCATTTTTACCTCTTGATCATGCGCAGTATAAAGAAATGTTCTTCTTCGCTTTTTATTTTCTCTATACATACTATGTACATAGCATATAGAGAAGGTATTGCAGTCTCGATACCCAGGTTTCACCGGAAATATATACTTTAGCGTCCCCTTTGTCCAAAAAAAGCATTTTCAGAAATGTGTGTGTGTGTGTGTGTGTGTGTGTGTGTGTGTGTGTGTGTCTGTGAACACAATAACTCAAAAAGAAAATCCGGTAAAGTACCAAATTTGGTACTGAAGTTTAGTTTCTTCCAGAGATGCGACACGAAGATTTTGAGAAAAATCCCCCCCAACCCCAAACTATCAAAAATTTTCGAAAATGTTGATTCTCTTAAAAATTGCTCTAACAATTTTGATTAAAATATCGTATATTAAAGATATTTACCTAACAAATAAAATGTAAATCTTGACTTTTCTGGGAATAGCCTCTGAAGACTACTTTATTCTGCATGCATTTTACGAAATTTTGCATAACTGCTAAACCGTAAGAGATGAACAAAAACTTACCACACAAAAAATGTAGAGCACGTTAAAACACCCAATTTACATAATATACATTTTTTTTCGTGGAGTTGATCATTTTTTTAGATATTCCTTATTTTTAGTTTCATCTTTAAAAACTTACGCTTTTCTCATACAGGAATTTGTCAACTCCTGTCCATACAAACAAAGGAACTACAGTCACATAGCAACCAACTTTTGACTATCACTTTAACGTATGGTACTCCCTTATGTCCCTTCTACTTACAAGGAATCAAGTAATAAGACTATTCCTGCTATTTTTTCTCGATTAGCATGAAGTAAATAGACGTATAAACGTTTTAACAATAATTTCTTGCAAGAGATGTAGAGGAAGTCATGTGAATGGAACAGATCAGCTTTTTTCATTATGCCCTCGGATATCTAGATTTCTTTGACGTCACAGTGTCCATTATGTACAGGATGGTTTAAAAATACTTTTACATGGATTTCTGACATCTAAACAAGAAAATACATTCATATAATTGTATGCTCTAAAACGCTTTGTTTTCGCATTATCAATGTATTAGTGAAAGTCACGTTCAAAGGCTTTCCGGGTCCAACCTAATAACTTCATTTATTTATGCACTCATTCATAGAAGGCTTTGACCCATTTTACCCTGCAGAGTTGGCCTTGTGTTGCCATGGCTACTTGTTAACATTTATCAGATGTGTAATACATTCCCCCAGCAACCTTACAAGTGACTACAGGGACTTCTTCAGCACACTCTCCCAGACTTATTAGAAAATGTGCCTCTGCAAATAAGAAGAAACATGATGCTCTAGTACATTTCAGTCTCATTGTTCGAGATGCACTGGCTGGTATCTAGCATGACAAATGGATAGGTAGACGGGCACCAGTTCCATGGTCTGCACGTTCCCCCGACCTCAATCCTTTGGAAGACCTCCCAGATGAAATCATGTGTCATGTGATCCTGCGAAACCATACACACCGACAGGCCTCGACGAGTGTGGAAAACCTCCTAACAAGCTGACAAGTCAAAACTAGGATAAAGTGTCACTTTAAAATGGTTTGATTGTGTCCACGGAGATCGTCAAACCATAACACTAGACAGCATAATAATAGAGGAAGTAGAGGAATACACATATTTGGGCCAGTTGGCAACAGTCAAGAAAAGTGGAGAGAAACGAAAAACCAGAAAAATTTCACAGGCATGGAGCAAATTTTATCATTCAAGACAAGTACCTATATGAACGAAAAGCTAAAATTCGAAATACTGGAAAGCTTGAAAATAGAAAGGCGGATTCTAAATTTCAGGGTTTCAGATAGAATACGGAACACAGAACTGAGAGCAAGATCGAAAATAACGGGCATGGGAAATAAAGAAGTTGAGCTAAAATGGAAGTGGGGAGGCCACGCCGTTAGACAACAACAGGATAGATGAGCTTACACTACAACAGTGTGGAACGTCCGAACTGCGGAAAGGAAGAGAGACGGTCCTAAATGTACACGGACACATATATTCATCTAGTTTTTATTTTCTCTACACGCACTATGTACATCATGAAGGAGAAGGTATTGTAGTGCACCAAAATATTCGAATCCGAGATTTCACTGAAAATAGACGTTTTAGGGTCTCCTGTATCCAAAACAAGGATTTTTAGAAAATGTCCGTCTGTGTTTGTCTTAGCGTGAACGGTAACTCAAAAGCGAAAAGTTGGTAAAATACCAAACTTAGTTTATACGTTTAGTATTTTCCAACATTGGAACACGAAGATTTTGACGAAAATCCCCCCCCCCAAACTACCCTTTACATGGAAAAAGTTTTGAAAATGTTTTTCTCAAAAATAACTAACGGTTTTGCTTCAAATATCGTATTTTAAGTTATGCAAATAAAATGTATAACTTGAATTTTCTGGGAATAGCCTCTGAACACGTCTTTATTCCGGAAGAATTTTGCGGAATTTTGCATAACGGCTAAACCGAAAGAGATAAACAAAAGCAACAAATTTAGATCTTGTTTAAAGACACAATTCATGATATATACATTTTCCCCTGGTATTGACCGTTTTTGAGATATTGCTTGTTATTGGTGTAAGTTTTAAAATACATATACTTTTCTCATACAGGAATTTGTCAACTCCTGGCCATACAAACAAAGGAATTTCAATCACATAGCAACCAGCTTTTAAAACATTTGGCTATCGTTTTAGCCTGCCTAGTGTGTTCCTTTATTTCCTTTATACTTACAAGAAAGTATTTTTACTAATGTTTATCTCGATTGGCATGAAATAGAAGAATAAGCTTTTTAACAAAGATGTTACAGAGATATAGGGAAAGTCATCTGAATGGAGCATGTCAGAGCTTTAATAAAATATTTATCTCAAACAATCAAGCTATTAATCCAACATTCACATAGCACGTCTGTTTTACCTGTTGGTATGACTGCAGTGTTTCAACAAAAACTGATGACGTATGACATAAATTGGAAAGCATTACATTATGTCTGTAATGACTTTCACATTCGTAATTCGATATCTGTATTCAGTGTGAAGGAGATAATAGAATAAAACTCATTTTCTTTGCCTTTTGTAGCAACTTTACGACACCAAATTACATTTTTCTGCCATCAACTTGATTGCTTGGCGAATTATCACTCGTAAATGCTTTCCCCAGTTTCGTCCATTAGCTTAATAAAGGCAACGTCGTTTTGTAGAGTTCGTAATTCAATATTTCATATAGGCAGAAAAAAAAAAGAATAACGTTAACTTTTACCACGACAGTCCTCTTTTTTACCCCCACCATGGGTCTCTTTATGGAGAGGTTTGGCAACACTGCGCGACTACAATGAAGCTTTCAGTAACGATATTTGAT
The DNA here is from genome assembly GCA_030762935.1 of Hymenopus coronatus. Taxonomy (NCBI): domain Eukaryota; kingdom Metazoa; phylum Arthropoda; class Insecta; order Mantodea; family Hymenopodidae; genus Hymenopus; species Hymenopus coronatus. Next base: position 137,897,745 of record CM060886.1, read on the forward strand.
TTGCGTGTGTGTTTTATTGGAAAACTTGGAATAATTGTGGCATTCCTTTTATTGCTTCGCATTGGAAGGTATTTGCAATTAGTGATCAATGTGCTCACCTTATGAAGTTCTCTATGAGTTTTTAATTACGTGCAAATAACGCTGTTTTTAGCAATCAATTTTGTTTGTGCACTTTTTACTGTGTTAAAACACTTTTAGATAGCTGTTTAAAAAAAAACCACTTTTCAGTTCTCATTTTAGTATCTAAATGACGTTAATTTCCGTATCTACACATTAGTGTGCTTCAAAGTAAATTACTGCGCCTAAAGCTAAACAGACAGTCAAATGTTTTATATTTTGTTCCATTGGGACAGAATTCCGTTTCTTTGCATGGCCAGGAGTTGACAAGTTCGTGTGTGAGAAAAACTTTTAAGCATTTTAGAACTGAAATCATAAGGAATAACTATAAAACGGCTAACTCCACGAAAAAAATTTTCTGATGTGTTACATTCACATGACTTTCTCTGTATCTCTGCAATAATTTATTTTTAAAAAGCTTATGCTTCTATTTACTTCCTGCTAATCGAGAAAAAATTAGGAGAAATAGACTTATTACTTGCTTCCTTATAAGTAGAAGCGAGATAAGGGAGTACCATAAGTTAAAGTGATAGTCAAAAGCTGGTTGCTATGTGACTGAAGTTCCTTTGTTTGTATGGACACGAGTTCACAAAGTCTTGTATGAGAAAAGTTTTAAGTTTTTTATAGCTGAAACCAAAAACAAGGATAATCTCAAAAACAATCACCTCCACGAAAAAAATGTATATAACATAAATTGTGTGTTTTAAAGTGCCCTATATTTGTTGTGTGGTAAGTTTTTGTCCATCTCTTACGGTTTAGCAGTTATGCAAAATTCCGTAAAATTGATCCAGAATAAAGAACTCTTCAGAGGTTACTCCCAGAAAATTCAAAATATACATTTTTTGTCAGGTAAATATCTTTAATATACGATATTTTAATCAAAATCGTTACAGGCATTTTTTAGAAAATCAAAATTTTCAAAAAAAGTTCTATGTAAAGGGGTACTTTGGGGTGGGGGATTTTTCTCAAAATGTTCGTGTCGCATCCCTGGAAGATACTAAACTTAAATTCCAAGTTTGGTATGTTACCGACTTTTCACTTTTGAGTTATCGTGTTCACAGACACACGGACACACACACGGAGCTTTTTCTGAAAATACTTTTTTTTTGGATACAGGGGACCTTAAAACATATATTTCCGGTGAAATCTCGGTATCGAATTTTTTGGTGCAGTGCAATACCTTCTCTATACACAATGCACACAGTACGTATAGAGAAAGTAAAAATGAATGTTACATAATTTGTGTGTTTTGTCGAGGTCTACTAGTCTAGTGAGTTTTTGTCTGTCTCTTGCGGTTTACCAGTTATGTAAACTTCATGCGCCCGCCTGGGTAGTGTGGCAGTAGTGTCTGCCTCACCTTCAACATGTCGTGAGTTCGAATCTCACTTAAGGTCAGTTACCCGGATAGGGTTTTTTTTTTTTTTTCGCGGGTTTCCCTTATCCTGAGAGGACGAATGTCGAGTAATGATACTAAGTTTGGTTATTAACCGTCTTTTCATTTTTGAGCTATGCTGCCCACAGACACACACGGAAATTTTTCTAAAAATGCTTTTTTAGGATTCAGGGGGTCTCAAAAAATATATTTCCGGTGAAATCTCGGTATCAAATTTTTGGGTGTAATACAATACCTTTTCTTTACACTATGTACATAGTACATATAGAGAAAGTAATAATGTATATAACATAAATTGTGTGTTTTATTGTGCTCTACATTTTTGTGTGGTAAGCTTTTGTCTATCTCTTACGGTGTAGTAGAATAAAGAGGTCTTCAGAGGCTATTCCCAGAAAATTCAAGATATACATTTCGTTTGTCAGGTAAATATATTTAATATACAATATTTTAATCAAAATCGTTATATCTATTTTTGAGAAAATCTAAATTTTCAAAAATAGTTTCATGTAAAGCGTAGCTGGGGGTGACGGAGTTTTCTTGAAGACCTTCGTGTTGCATCCTCGGAAGATACCAAACTTTAAAACCAAGCTTATGAGTTCCGTTTATGAGTTATGTTGTCCACAGACACACACGGACCTTTTTCCAGAAATGTTTTTTTTAATTCCGGTGAAATCTCGGTATTAAAATTTTGAGTGTATTGCAATACCTTTTCTATATATTGTGTTCTTAGGGAAAGTAAACATTAGGTGCAAAACGGGCCAGTTTGTCCACCAATAGAGAGTTTTGTTTTAATACACCCCATGTGGCTGGTGGATTTATGGGACCAGGCAAAGAAAGGCTACACTAGTGTGAAGTTGGAGGTCTGGATGTTGGATGTCCCCGGAAAGCACCGCCCGGAGCAAATTGTAACGAAACCGGAACACCAATATGCCTCCTGGACTAGGTGGTGAAGCTAGCGTGTCCGTTTCCGGCTGCGATATCGGTCATGGAGCTTTCAAACGGTAAATCGTGCGTGTATTCCGGTTTCCGGCCCGACAAAACAACTGGATAGATAGATACTGTCCGGATACCCAACTAAATATAGCACATGTTCAAACTCTAAACTTTGCTGATTTGTAAGCCTCAACATGCAAAATTCAGTCTATGTATTTTAAACCAGCTGACCTGGCCAACTTTCTTCCGCCTCAGAAGCAATAAATGAGCAGATTTTGGATTTAAAAAGCTCGATTTTTTATTGGGATAATAAATATAAATACAAAAAGTCAAGTATTTTAATGATTATTTATTGGTCGTGTATTTTGGTTGCACTCTTCAGTGAAGCACCTTGTGATAGACGGCATTTCTTGTTTTATTATCAGGCGCAAGAACAAATAACGCAGATGGTCTTCCGACCCGTGAACTGCCACATGTAACTGACCATGGGAAAAACATGTATTTTCTAGATTCAGACCACAAACTGTCAAGGATTGGCCTTGTGATTTGTTAATGGTCATGGCGAATGCAAGACGGATCGGAAATTGAAGTCGTTTAAACTGAAACGGCAAATCGGTTGGGATCATCGGGATGAGAGCTTCCTCACCTTCGAATTTTTCTTTGAGTATCGTCGCGTAAATCATATTGTTCATCAATTTACTTACCACCAAACGCGTTCCGTTGCACAGTTTTGGTTGGTTTATGTTTCGAAGCATGATTACTACGGAGCCAACCTTTAGTCGTAAATTGTGCGGTGGTAAGCCAGGCACATCCAAGGAGTTTAAAAATTCAATTGGGTAGTTGCTCTTCACGTGCAATTTCATCCGCAATGTTTCGAATCCTTTGTCGGGAAAGATTCGATTGTCTTGGTCGCGGCATTGTTAATGATAATATCGGCACAATAAGCTAATAGAAACTCGAAACAAACACCATAGACAACAATGCGTTTTTGTGTCTGTTGCGTTTTGTTGTATTATGTGACGTCCCACGGAAACGCGATAAAAAGTATCCCATGTCCTGGGTCTCAGCTACCTCCCACCGACTTTCAGCCAAATCGGTTCAGCCGTTCTTGAGTTATAAATAGTGTAACTAACTCGACTCTCTTTTATATACATGTGGGTTGTCCAAACAAATGGGAAGCATTTTATTACTCGTTACAACCTGCTTAAGGTAGAGAAGGCATTGAGTTAAAAAAAAAGTCTGATGTATTCCATTCACATGACTTTCTCTACAGCTCTGCAACAATTTACTGTTAAAAAGCTTATGCTTTTATTTACTTCATGCTAATCGCAAACCAATTAGCAGAAATAGTCTTATTACTTGCTTCCTTGTAAGTAGAAGCGAATAAGGGAGTACCTTAGGTTAAGCAGTGTTCTAACTCACTATGACTGAGGTATCGCTCTAACGATCGCGGCTATTCAAGTCGCGTAAGGAATAGAAAATCCGGTTTACGAATCAGAGGAAGAGCGGCATATCTGATAAAATTAATCATGCAATATAGGCTTAATTTTCTGTTGTGAAATTTGATAAAAAAATTGTAAAACGTTAAAATATACTTTTTTACTTTCTCTACACGTACAATGTACATAGTGTGTAGAGAAGGTATTCCTTTCCGCCCACAAATTCGATTCCGAGATTGCACAGTAAATAAATGTTTTGAGACTCCCTGATTAAAAAAAAAACATTTTAGAAACATGTCCGTGTATGTGTGTGTGTCTGTGTGTGTGAGCAGCACAACTCAAAACCGAAAAGTCGGTTAAATATCAAACTTGCTATTTAAGTTGAGTATCTCCCAAGGATGCGACACGAAGATTTTCAAACAAATCCACCAACCCCCAACTACTCTTTACATGGAACATTTTTCGACATTTTTAATTTTCTCAAAAATGGCTTTAATGATTTTGATTAAGATATGTTTTTGACAAATAAAATCTATATCTTGAAGTTTTTGGGAATAGCCTATGAAAACCTCTTCATTCTGGGTGACTTTTCTATAACTGGCAAACCATAAAAGATAGACAAAAGCTTACTATACAAAAAATATAGAGCACATTAAAACACACGATTAAAGTTGAATGCATTTTTTAAGGGTTAACGTTTTCGAGATATTTCGGATTATTGGTGGATAACAATTTTAATCCACAGCCTCTTTCATCTCCATTCTCGTTTGTTTATTCCTGGCAAGCAAAGAGATTGGAATTTCAATTGTTTTACATAGCGACCGGCTTTTAAAGGGCGAGATTGTCACTTTATCTTGTGCATTTTTTATTTCCCTTCTACTTACAAGGAAGCTAGTAATAAGGTTATGTTTATCTTGATTGACATGACGTAGATAAAAGATTAATCTTTTGAGCAAAAGTTTGTTTGTGGAACAGAGAAAGTAATGAGAATGCAATACATCAAATTTTTACTTTCTCTATACGTAATATGTACGTAGTGTATAGAGAACGTATTGCATTCCACCCAAAAGATCGATATCGAGATTTCACCGGAAATATATGTATTAGGGTCTCCTGTATCCAAAAAAAAAAAAGTTAAAAAAAAGGTCCGTGTGTGTGTGTGTGTGTGTCCGTGTATCTGGAACACAATAACTTAAAAACGAAAAGTCGGTAAAACACCAAACTTGGTATTTAGGTTTAGTATCTTACAGGGATACGACACGAAGATTTTGAGAAAAATCCTCCCAACCCAAACTACCCTTTGCATGGAACTTTTTTCAAAATTTTTTATTTTCTTAAAAATGACTAACGATTTTGATTAAAATGTCGTATATTAAAGATATTTACCTGACAAATAAAAGGTATATCTTAATTTTCTGGGAATAGCCTCTGAAGACTACTTTATTCTGGATGAATTTTACGGAATTGTGTATAACTACTAAACCGTAAGAGATGGTAAAAACTTACCACACAAAAAATGTAGAGCGTGTGAAGACACACAATTTATGTTATGTACATTTGTTTCGTGGAGTTGAATGTTTTTAAGATATTCCTTAGTTTTGGTTTCAGTTTTAACTTCTACTTTTCTCATACACGAATTTGTCAACTCCTTTCCATATAAACAAAGGAACTTCAGTCACATAGCAACCAACTTTTGACTATCACTTTAACCTATGGTACTCCCTTATTTCACTCCTACTTACAAGGAAGTATGTAATAAGACTATTACTGCTAATTTTTCTCAATTAGCATGAAGTAGATTGAAGCATAAGTTTTTTAACTATAATTTGTTACACAGATGTAGAGAAAGTCATGTGAATGGAACACATCAGATTTTTTTTTCGATACAGGGGACCTTAAAATGTATGTTTCTGGTGAAATCTCGGTATCGAATTTTGGGTGGAATCCAATACCTGCACTATGTGCATGCACCTGTAGAGAAAGTAAAATCAATATATTATATATTCAAATTGTATCAGATAGAGCTATTGAAGAATGGAAAAATGTCGAAATATACAGGTTTTAAGGTCCCCTGAATAAAAATTCTGGTGTGTTACATTAATATGATTTTCTCTTCCCAATCTTAAACAAAAGCTAGAAATCTAGAGTCAGACAGAAAAATGTAATGTCTTAGCTGGGATGTCCTGGTTTCAATCTAGTTGCTCTAGCCACTGAGCTACCATGGCAACATGCTGAAATAGCATTAAATTCCCCAACTGTCCCGCGTCAAGCGACTACTATGGTCGATGAAAAATTTCTTTGCGATTGACAGTTGTGGGGTGTGTCGTCCGCTGGCAGGGGCTTGTCAGGTTGCTGACCAACCAAAGTGTAAGAATACATAACCGCCAGAGACGCGATATCATCAGCGTTGCAACATCTACGGGTTCAGTGGAAATTTACGCGTGTGTTCTCATGCATGACTTATTTCATTATTTGATTTCATCCTGTGAAAAGTTGGGTTGTGTTATACACAATGATTCCATAAGGATTTACATTTATAATCATTACTACATTTTACATATCACAGATATTGCTCTTGTTCTCTTCCTAGAACTACCACAGTGATTTGAAAACATCTTACAGCCCGATGAACGAGTTGAGCTTACATTAGCTGAAATAATAAAGCCGATTTCCCACGGTCAAATATTTTGGTCAATATTCTACAAACTACAAATTGGATCGTGAGATATCGGATAATTTTATTGTATACAATTTCCGTCCTATACAGGATACAGCGGTTTCTAATTTTTGGTCCAAACGTATGATATCAACCAATGAGCGACCTGGTGGTAATGACGTAATAAGATGGCAGCTAGCGCTTGTTCTTCCTTCCCGCCAACGTCTTGTTTGTGTGAAACTTTGCTGTATCTTGTAGACTTTGTCCTAAACAATAAGGTTATAGTAGCTGAGCTATTGTTGAAATACACATTTTTTGTGCGGCAGAGATTTATGAAATAATGACTCGGGTATTTATAACCCCTGCACAGTATATTATCGGCTCCATTTGTACCTAACCTTCTTTTCTCAACAAAAATATAAACACTTGGTCTTACTTTTCATTTGCTGGTATGGACTGCCTTATATTTGTGTCTTGGTGAGCGATTTTTACCTCAACTAAGGACAGCAACTTTCCAAATAAATGTTCGTCCATTCTAAGGAAGTTAAAACAATTTACAGGGTCAGAAACGAGCTCACTTTATAGTATATGTAGTATAGTAACTTCCTTGGTCTGCATTCCTACGTTCCAGCCATGGTCTAGTTCACCATCTCTTTATTGATTTGTTCTTTCTCTACACGTACTATGCACATAGTGTATAGAGAAGGTATTTCACTCCACCCAAAAATTCGATACCGAGATTCCACCGGAAATATATGTTTTAGGGCCTCCTGTATCCAGAAAAACAATTTTCACAAAAAGGTCTGTGTGTGTGTGTGTGTGTGTGTGTGTGTGAACACGACAACTCAAAAACGAAAAGTCGGTAAAGTACCAAACTTGGCATTTAAGTTTAGTTTAGTATCTTCCAAGGATGTGACACGAAGATTTTGAGAAAAATCCCCACACTCCAAACTACCCTTTACTTGGAACTTTTTTCGAAAATTTTGATTTTCGCAAAAATGGCTCTAACGATTTTGATTAAAATATAGTATATTGAAGATATTTACCTGAGAAACAAAATGTATATCTTGAATTTTATGGGAGTAGCCTCTGAAGTCTACTTTATTCTGGACGAATTTTACGGAATTTTGCATAACTGCTAAACCATAAGACTTAGATAAAAACTTACTACACAAGAAATGTAGAGCACGTTTTTTTTTTTTTTTTTTTGGTAGTGTTTAACGCCCGCTTTAACTACTAATGGCACCGCAGGCGGTGACACTGATGATACATGAATGATGATGGAGCACCGGTGGAATGCGATGGCGGGGGAAACCGGAGTACCCGGAGAAAACCCGCCCCAGCGCCGTTTTGTCCACCACAAATCTCACATGCGGTCGCTTGGGATCGAACCCCGGCCGTCTAGGTGAGAGTCGAGTGGTCTGACCACTCGGCCACGGCGCGGCCGTGTAGAGCACGTTGAAACACAATTTATGTTATATACATTTTTTTTTCGTGGAGCTGATTGTTTTTGAGATATTCGTTTTTGGTTTCAGCTATGTAAAACTTACTTTTCCCATATAGGAATTTGTCAACTCCTGTCCATACAAACGAAGGAACTTGTCACATAGCAAACAGCTTTTCACTCACTTTAACCTAATGTACTCCCTTATTTCGCTTCTACTTACAAGGAAGCAAGTAATTAGACTATGTCAGCTAATTTTTCTCGATTAGCATGAAGTACATAGAAGCAAGGCCTTTATAACAATAATTTGTTGCAGAGATGTAGAGAAAGTCATGTGAATGGAACACATCAGATTTTTTCTTTCTATTATAATATGCTCTTGCAATGAATACATAAACAAAGCTTGCAACAGCGAACGTAAATAATTGTGGATCAGCAACCTCCACCATTTTCTATCAACTGTTCATGTGCATGCGAGAAATATTTGGACCAATACACACTCCCGTGGGAATGGAATGGAGAAAATGTACACAACGTTCACATTGTATAAAAATTTTAGGACCAAATTGTGACCGTGGGACATCGGCTTTAAACTTTTAGGTTTAGTGAAGTACAGGACCCAGTGTTGAAAGGAATATCTTAGGTAACCAGAAAGGGGGAAAAGTGGTTCAACACACGAGAAGTGTGATACAAAATGCATAGAAAGAAGAAGCTATTTTAGAGGAAGCAGTGGAACATGTGGCGCTGTAGACGGAGTGAATAAGTGTGTCAACAGCGTACCGAGACAAGCACGTGTCAGCAGGAATGTCAACCACAAGGTAATTTCTCAGCAATTATAAAAGCGTACGTGTTTTAAACAAGGGGGTGTGGGAGCAGGTATAGAACCTCAAGACTGGCAGCTAGGAATGCTATTCCAACCTTTTAAATTACGTTCCAGGTGTATTCCTACAAAAGCAGCTCCGGAGCAATTACCTCTTTTGCAGAAACACATGCACAAGTTGTATTAAATGTTCGTGTTTAGATTAATTTTTGACTGACATTTCTTAACAAAAAACTATATATATATATATATATATATATATTTTTTTTTTTTTTTTTTTTTGTAGCTTAACGTCCTTTAACCTGCTGGTCATATCGAACGATGAATAAAATTGATGAAATGATGCTCAAATTATCTCGGGGTCCATGGAACTCAAAATTATTCGACATTCGTCTTCCCAGAATAAAGGAAACCCCCGAAAAAGCCTCATCCGGGTAACTCACCATAAGCGAGATTCGAACTCACACCTGTTGAATATGAGGCAGACAGACTACCACCACACTACCCAGGCGGGCAACAAAAACTTTGAATTAAAGAAAATGAAATACAAATTACAGGTGATTTTTACTTTCTCTACATGTACTATGTACATGGTGTATAAAGAAGGTATTGCACACCACCAAAAAATTCGATACTGATATTTCACCGGAAATGTATGTTTTAGGGTCCCGTATATCCAAAAAAAGTATTTTCACAAAAAGGTCCGAGTGTGTGTGTGTGTGCGTGTCCGTGTGTCTGTGAACACGATAACTCAAAAACGAAAAGACGGTAAAATACCAAACTTGATATTTAAGTTTAGTATCGTCCAGGGATGCGACACGAAGATTTTGAGAAAAATTCCCCACCCCCAACTACCCTTTACCTGGAACCTTTTTCGGAAATTTTGACTTTCTAAAAATGGCTCTTAACAATTTTGGTTAAAAACACCGTGTATTAAATATATTTATATTGCAAATAAAATGTATATTTTGAATTTTCTGCGAATAGCCTCTAAAGGCATCTTTCTTCTGAATGAATTTTGCATAACTGGAAAACCATAAGAGATAGAAAAAAAACATTTACCACACAAAACAGGTAGAGCACGTTAAAACACACAATTTGTGTTATAATATACATTTTTTTCGTGGAGTTGATTGCTTTTTTTTTTTTAGATATTCCTTGTTTTTTGTTTCAGCTTTAAAAACTTATATTTTCTCATACAGGAGTTTCTCAACTCTTGTCCATACAAATAAAGCAACTTCAGTCACACAACAACCAGCTTTTAACTATCACTTTAACCTATGGCACTCTCTTATTTCACTTCTACTTACAAGGAAGCAAGTAATAAGACTATTTCTGCTAATTTTTACTATTAGCATGAAGTAAAAAGACGCATAATCTTTTTAACAATAATTTGTTGCAGAGAAGTAAAGAAAGTCATGTGAATGGAACACATCAGATGTTTTCTACGTTGCTTTAACACTATATTAAAAGGACCAAGAAAAATCTTCGAATTAACGACGATTTCGAATTGTAGGCGCTCGAATTATCCGAATTCCACTGTACTAAATTTAAATACCACATTTGATATATAACGAAGTTTTGTTTTTGACAGAGAATATTTTACTTACTTTACAACGTATAACGTACAGATGGTATTGCATTCCACCAAAACTTTTATACCAAGACTTCATCCGGGAATAGTATCTGAAGTCGTGTTCGTTCTGGACGACGTTTGCATGATCGGTAAACCATAAAAGCTAGACAAAGTCCTACTACACAAAAAAGTAGACCACGTTAAAACACACAATTTTTGTCATATACCTATTTTGTGGTTAACCATTTCCTAGATATTACTGTTATTGGTTTAAATTTCAAAAGTCGGCCTCCGTGGTGTAATGGTTACCATACTAACTTTATGTACCCAAGGTCGCGGGTTTAAGACAGCGGAGGACGAAATATTTTTTCGAGTGTAAAAATCCTTAGCAAGGCTTCCTTCGGAAAGGAAGTAAAGCCGTTGGTCCCATGTTGTAGATTTAAGGCACGTAAAAGAACCTCAAGCTTGATAGAGAGGCCTCTGAGCAAAATTAAGCGTACTTTCAAGCCCCATATAGTATGGGACGCTGAGAACCACAGCAGTTAAAGAGCGTTTTACATTTGACATTTACATTTTCAATTCTAAAAAACTTAAATTCTTCTCCGACGAGAATTCCTTTTTCTATTGTTTTACTCCAGGCAATGCAAAGAGAATCAAACTTCAGTTATATAGCAACCAGCTTTTTAAAACATTTGACTATCGCTTTAGCCTAGGTATTCCCTTCTACTTACAAACAAGCAAATGATAAGACAATTTCTGCTAATGTTTATCTCGATTAGTGTAAAGTAGACAGAAGAATAAGGTTTTAAGAACAGTCTGTGACAGATTACCTAGAGAAAGTAATATGAATTGAAGATATCAAATTTTTATTTTCTTTAGCCCCATATGTATTGTAATGCACCCAAAAATTCGATACCGAAATTTCACCGGAAATATATGTTTTGGGGTACCTTCAGTCCGAAAAAAGCATTTTTAAAAAAAGGTCCGTGTGTGTGTCGGTCTGGCTGTATGTGTGTCTGTGGACACCATAATCCCAGAACAAAAAGGCCGTTAAATACAAAACTTGGTATTTAGGTTTAGTATCTCCCAATGATGCGACACGAAGATTTAAAAAAAAAGAAAAATCCCCACCAAAAACTATCCTTTACATGGAAAAAATTTCGAAAATTTTGATTTGCTTAAAAATGGCTTTAACGATTTTGATTAAAATCCCGTATATTAAAGCTATTTATGTCCGAAACAAAATGTATATCTCGAATTTTTTGGGAATAGCCTCTGAAGACCTCTTTATTCTGGATGGATTTTGCTGAATTTTGCTTAACTGCTAAACCGTAAAAGATAGAATAAAACGTATTACACAAAAAATGTACCTCATGACAAAAGACACAATTTTTGTCCTTTACGTTTTCGAGATATTTCTTGTTATTGGTTTCAATTGTGAAGTACTTAAAACTTTTCTCACACAAGTGGTGTCAGTTTTTCTTTTGTTCTACTCCTGGCCAAACAAAGAAGTGATTTGCAATGACAATCGCATAACGATAGCTTTTAAAACATTTGACAATCACTTTAGCATAGTGCATTCCCTTGGGATTCTACTTATAAGGAACTAAGTAATAACATTCTGCTAACATTTATCTCGATTAGCATTCTGTACAAAGAAGAATAATCTTTTGTAGGAGTTTTGTAGAGCAGCTAGAGAAAGTCATGTGAGTGTAACACATCAGATTTTTAAGATAAGCTTGCTGTAGAATGGACAGCTGAAGTCGTGGGAATGTAGTGAATCATTTTTTTTTTTTTTAATTTTGTGCTGAAAGCCGCCGAATTGAGTAAAGTCAGAAAACGAGGACAATAAACACGTTTAGCAGATGGTGATATTTACTGGCACAAGTGCAGAAAATAAAAGTAGAGAAGGGAAATCTCTAATTTGGCATCCCCTCCACTTGCAACTTGAAAGTTTTATCCCCACTTTAAGAGACCGGAAAGTTTCTCAAGTGGCACATCAGGCAACTTTCCTGCTCTTGTGAAGAAAACAACCTTCCAGATGTTGGTACAACTGTAACTAGGCACTTTCAATTTATCGCGAATTTTCCATCAATTAGTTCATAAACAATTATCAGTCAGCTGCCGTTTTCCTGCAAGCTTATAAACCCAGATTCTTCCTTTCTTTCTTCTTTTATCTTACTCTCTTCGTCTCTTCATTTTTACTTTTTCTAGCCCGTATGTACAATGTGCATAGTGGATAGAGAAGGTACGTATGTGTGTGTGCTTGTGTGTGTGTTTGGATTTGTATGTATAGTGTGTGCTTGTGTGTGTTTGCGTGTATATGTATGTTTGTGTGTGTGTGCTTGTGTGTGTTTGCGTGTTTGTGTGCCTATGTGTTTGTGTGTGTATGTGTGTTTGTGTGCACGTGTGTGTATGTGCATGTGTGTTTGTGTGTATGCGTATTTGTGTGGCTGTATGTTTGTGTGTTTGTGTGTTTATATGTTTGTCTATATGTGTGTTTGTGTGTATATATGTTTGTATGTGTGTTTGTGTGTAAATGTGTTTGCATGTATGTGTATGTGTGATTGAATGTCGTGTGGTTGTCTGTGTGTGTTTGTGTGTATGTGTTTGTGTGTGTGTGTCTGTGTTTGTGTGTGTATGTGTATGTGTGTATGTGTGCATGTGCGTCTGTTTGTGTGTATGTGTGTCTATGTGTGTATGTGTGTATGTGTGTTTGTGTGTCTGTGTGTATGTGTGTCTGTGTGTATGTGTTTGTGTGTATACGTGTGTGTTTGTGTGTGTCAGTGAGTGTTTTGTTTGTGTGTATGTGTTTGTGTATATACCTGTGTGTCAGTGTGTGTTTTGTTTGTGTATGTGTTTGTGTATATACCTGTGTGTTTGTGTGTGTTTTGTTTGCGTGTGTGTGTTTGTGTGTATACGTGTGTGTTTGTGTGTATGTGTGTATACATGTGTTTGTGTGTATGTGTGTTTTGTTTGTGTGCATGTGTGTTTTGTTTGTGTGTATGTGCTTGTGTGTATACGTGTGTGTTTGTGTGTATGTGTGTATACATGTGTTTGTGTGTATGTGTGTTTTGTTTGTGTGCATGTGTGTTTTGTTTGTGTGTATGTGCTTGTGTGTATACGTGTGTGTGTCTGAGCCAGCATAGCTCAAAAAATCTGCTGTGTTCCATTCACATATCTTTCTCTGTCTCTGCAATAAATTATTGTTAAAAAGATTATTCTTCTATTTACTTCATGCTAGTCTAGAAAAAATTAAATTAGCAGATTGTACATACGTGGGGAGGTTTTGACCTCTTCAGCTGCTTCGGTGCGGACCCCGAGCACGTTACTAGAAGTAGTCGGACCAACATCTGAGCTCCTCCCGGCTATTTGGATTGGGTTGGACTCGACATGAGTGGCCCGATACCTGTGGGAAATTGGGTACGTCTGGGCGGGGTTGCAAGGCACCTCAATGTCCTCCGGCATTAGCCTGGAGAGCTAGTAGACAGCATTCTAGACATGTTGCCCATACCGAGTTTTTTGGGTAATCTTCCTTCCGGGGTTGACGCGGTATCCACTTCCAGTAGGCTCCCATGCCGGGAGGGCTTTTTAGTAAACTAGGTATTGCGTAATGGAAAGCTAATTCCTCCCTGGTCTGAGAGCCCTCTACTCTGCGTAGACACTCGCGAAACATTTTATGCGCATGCGTGCTAGAAAAGGTAAAAATATATGCTTTTTATCTCGAGGATATCGAAAGAAAGATGGTATTATTTTGCCAGATACAGTTCTGGTAATAATATACGTCATACGCTTCCCATTCTTTTACATTTTCCTGCCTAAAACTGTAAAAACCTTTTCATTTATTTCATCCATAAAACATTTACATGTTATTAGACACTTCAACAAATAGGTAACAACATTATGAAATGCATATCAAATGTAAATAACACATCATTTACAACATCTAGGATTACAAAATACAGCAATTTTACAACTGCCTCCATTGTCGAGTGGTCAGCGAGCTGACTTTTCACCCGGGGGTACCGGGTTCGATTCCCGGCTGGGGCGGGGAATTTTTCCCTATCTCTCATAGAGTCTGGAAGTATGAACGTGAGAGTAAATGAGCGTGTATTTAGTAATATAAAGTTTATTAACCTAATGTTCTGAACCTACAGTTTCACAAGTAAAAATCCCGGATATGACCATTGATGTAAAAAAAATTGCAACCTTACAACGTTACATTCACCTAAGATAGCAAAAATTCATCAACTAAATGATAACAATTTGTCATTAAAAAGTTTTGTAAACATCTCTTAAAACCTTGGATGGATTTCATATTCTTTATTTTAGCAGGTGGGTACCTTTATAATAGAAGCTCTCAAAAAATTTGAAATTGTGAGGTGTAATTTGTAATTTTAACTTGTTCCTTGTATCATACGCATGAATGCTGAGTTGACAGCAAGTGTTTCAATGGTGTTTGTAGTTGCACAATAGTTTCATATATATATATATATATATATATATATATATATATATATATATATATATATATATATATATATACGCGCACGCCGCAGTGGCATAATGTTCAAACTCTAAAATGTGGTTTACAGCTGGTAGTATAAGGTAAATTGAGCATAATTCTGATTAGATACTTTTTTTGTAGTTTAAATATGTTAATTGCCTCACTACTAGATCCCCATAGAACTATCCCATTTGATAGAAGTGAATGAAAATTTGCAAAATATCTCTCCTAAGTGTGCACTTATTGATTGGCTAAGCATTTTGATTTGGTACTTTTGGCCTTACTAAGTCGCTTTACTAATTCATTAACATGGACATTCCATTTCAGGTTCTTATCAATCCAAACCCCAAGAAATGTTCTATCAGTATATTCTATTTCATATTATCTACACAGTTCATGCAAATGCTCCAGTCCGCTGGGAGCGCTAGTGTTCCTTTGCATCTTGTATTGGATCTGAGCGGCATTTGTTCACATGTAGGATATATTTTTTTGCGGGTGGCCACACTGTTAAAATGTGATTATTACGAGTCGTGTTTGAAACGCGCAACAGTTGTGTCAAAGGAAGATGAAAGTTTGATCGACTCGTTTTACTTGAGCGGGGAACGGGTTATAAATCAATTAGGAACACGACACTGTTAATCTGCGGTCAAGTGAAACATGCAGGTAATCAAAGAAAAGCCGCATTAAACTTGATTAGAAGGCAGCTAATGGAAAAGCGGTCGGGCCCTGGCAGCAGAGATTGTTCCACTCATACATCGTGCTCGGTGCTACCGACCACGGAAATTGCCCTTCCACGCGCTCCTTTGTGCCTCACCAGGGAAAGATAGGCTACAAGCCTATAAAAATGTGGTTTTGCGAGTTTCAAAACAAATATTTGCACGAGGAAATTTATATAGATTTGTAACATAATATGTTCTGTGTTCTCGAATGTTTGATTTCTGCAAAAGTGGTTAGTGAGTGCACGTGTGCTCTGAATATTCAGGAGATGCAAAAGAAAACATTTTCGTAAAATTCTCTCACGCTAAAGAGAGCTGTAGTTAGTAAATGTGTGTGCGCACCTCCATTTTTACTTTCTCTTAGTAAGTAGTGCATAGTAAAGAAGGTATTGCATTCCAGCTACATTTTTGAATTATTACTGTATCTTGGTTCCACCCACTTAAACTACCACTAAAGCTATTTAGGTATTAGTTGTTTCACTTTTACTCACCGTATCATTGTATTACTAACTTTTAAAAACATATCTTGTTTATTTTTGGACTATAAGTTTCAACAAAGTTGGCGATTTATATTAAAATATACCAAAAGTGTTCGTTTGCTTAACTTTTTTACAATTTCTATTGTTTCACTACCTATTAGACAGGCGATGTCTAAATCCTTCATAGTTGACGTTCATGTTGCAAAATTCAGAACTACCAATATTTGAAAACTGCTTATCACTAGCCATTAAAAGGTTGTGGAACTATCATTTGTTGTTTGTTATTAGATCACTAGAGTCGCTTTATAATTGATTTTAAGGCATGAGTTGTCTTTTTTTACATCATGACTATGATTTGCAACATTTTTAAAAAAAATACCGTGATATGCCATCCTGCCGATTCTAAAAATGATTCTGTGTTTTTAGAGTTTTGAATCCATTATTGTTGTGTAAATACGTGATTTTCGTGTAACTTGTTTTTAGTAGTTTTCAGTGGTATCACCAAAGCATATGAACGAAGCGAGCATGCGCTGTAATAGGTTTAGGTTAGTGTGTAAAGAAACTGATTTTTCCACTGGTTTCACCAAAGCATGCGTGCGCTGTATTAGGTTTAGGTTAGTGTGTGTGTAAATATACTGATTTTCATGTACTTTGGTTTTAATAATTTTTACTGGTATCACCAAAGCATGCGAGCGGAGCTAGCATGCGTTGTCTTAGGTTTAGGTCAGTGTATTAAATAAACTACTTAGCTTTCGTCTACTTTGGTTTTAATCATTTCCAACCAAAGCATGCGAGCGAAGGAAGCATTAGGCGTGTTAGGTTTAGATTAGTGTGTATCAATAAACTGACTTTCCTGTACTTTGGGTTTAATAATTTCCACCGGTTTCACCAACTAAGCCTTAGCACTCCATTGTTAATGTGCGAGTGTTGGTGACTTTTGAGCTTCACTATTTTTTCTTGTTTGGTGACTTTATCTACGTTGGTAGCATACACATTTCATTGTTTCTGAACCATAAATACTTACTTCCCGCCTAGCAACAGCTGTTAAATCTTCCTCCTTCATGATAATTTTCGCGAATTTTGCTATTTAAAAAGAGTATTTACAGGGTGCGAGTGGTGGGACATTCCAATTCTAGATGAAAACATATTAGCTCCTTGATGCTCTGAAGTGGATTATAAGGTTAGTTTCAATTCTTAAAGATATATTTACATGATGGTATTCTCGTATAGTTTTACCAAGCTTCAACAACTTTATTAAAATGACCGCCGTTTTAACGATTACTAATGCAATTTTATGTACGAAGAGCCTTGAATAAGTCCTTCGAAAATCCAATAAATTATACGTGTAGCATCGAAAAAAGTTAGTATTTAGTAACCTTCATCTCTTACTAGATGGTAATTAAAGTTTCAGATATATCCATCACGTAGTTTCGTTGCAATAGGCGATTATTTAAAGCCTTAACACCGAAAGTGATAAAAGTCGAGTTTGATGAAGTTCATGGCACATCTGCTCCTACGTTTGTTTCAACAATTTACAACTGGATAAATTAATTTAAGCGTAGACGTCGTTCCGGAAGTCCAACAGAACTAACTTTCTCCGAAATTATTAACAAAACCCATGATATGGTTTTGAATGATCGACGAATCAAAGTTCGCGAAATAGTAGAGGCCACAGACATACCACAAGGTAGATACACTGTTCTCAATTTTGCACAAAAAATTAAGTCTGTCAAAGTTATCGGTAAAATGGGTGCCGCGTTTGCTCTCAATGGAGAATAAATGCAATCATGTGATCGATTCGGAAACTGGTTTAGTACTTTTCCGTCGCAATCCTGACGAGAATCTACGTCGATATGTACCTCTGTATTAACATGGATACACTACAACATTCCAGAGATAAAAGTATAGTCAAAACAGTGGCGAAGAAGGCAAAGGGGGTGAAATCTGCAGACAAGGTGATGGCCTTGGGATACACGCGGAATCAACCACATGATTACGTGCAGAAAGGAAGAATGATAACTGGAGAGTATTATGCGTCGTTATTGCACCGGTTGAACGGGAAAAAACGCCCTCGTCTGGCAAAGAGAAGGATTCTCTTCCATCAAGGCAACGCAAGGGTGCACACCTGCGCAGTTTCGATGGCGAACATTGTATAATTAAGGCTCGAATTACTACAACATCCACCGTATTCACCAGATTTGGTCCCCAGTGACCTTTTTTATTTACAAACTTGAAAAAGTGGCTCGGCGGAAAACGATTCACATCTAACGATGAGGTCATCTCTTAAACAGCTGCCTATTTTGAGGACCTTCAGAAATCCTAATTTTTAGAAGGGCTAAAAACAGTTGGAAAAACGCTGGGAAAAGTGTATTAACTTAAAAATAGACTATCTTGAAAAAAATCTAATGTGCTCCATTCAAATGACCTTCTCTACATCTCTGTAACAACTTATTGTTAATAAGTTTATTCTTTTATTTAATGCTAAAACATTAGCAGAAACGATATTACTTAGTATCTTATAGGTAGAAGAGAAATAACGGAACACGCTAGACTAAACCGACAGTCAAATGTTTTAAAATGTGGATTCTGGATGCTTTTTTACTTTCTCATATGTACACAGTGTCCACCCAAAAATTCAATACCGAGAAAAATCCCCCCACCCCAACTACCCTTTACATGGAACCTTTTTCGAAAATTTTGATTTTCTAAAAAATGGGTCTAACGATTTTGATTAAAATATACTATACTGAAGATATTTACCTGACAAATAAAATGTATATCTTGAATTTTCTGGGAATAGCCTCTGAAGACCACTTTATTCTGGATGAATTTTACGGAATTTTGCATAACTGCTAAACCATAAGAAATGGAAAAAAAAAAAAAAAAAACAACTTAAAACACAAACAATGTAGAGCACGTTAAAATACACAATTTATGTTATATACATTTTTTTCGTGGAGATGATCGTTTTTGAGGTATTCCTTGTTTATGGTTTCAATTTTTGAAAACTTATACTTTTCTTATACAGAAATTTGTCAACTCCTATCCATGCAAACAAAGGAACTTCAGTCACATAGCAACCAGCTTTTGACTATCACTTTAACCTAAGGTATTCCCTTATTCCGCTCCTACTTGCATGGAAGCAAGTAATAAGACTATGTCTGCTGTTTTTCTCGATTAGTATGACATACACTTTTTAACAATAATTTGTTGCAGAGATAGAGAGAAAGTCATGTGAGTGTAACACATCAGATTTTTCTGAATACTGCATAACTGGTAAACCGTAAGAGAAAGACAAAAACTTACAACAAAAAGTGTAGATGTCATTAAGATACACAATGTATGTAATATACATTTTGTTCGTGGAGCTGACCGTTTTCGAGATATTCTTTGTTATTGTTGTCGATTTTAAAATACTTAAACTTTCCACATGCAGATTTGTCAATTCCTGGCTTTTAAAACATTTGACGATCGCTTTAGCCTATATATTGCCTTATTTCCCTCCTATTTACACGGAAGTAGGTAATAAGATAATTTCTGGTAATGTTTAGTTTATTAACACGTGAAATTAAAGAATAAGCTTTTTTTAACAATACTTTGCTACAGAGATGTAGGGAAATTATATGAATGAAACACATAAGATTTTTTCACTTTGGTACAATACTGAAGTGTTTACAAGATGAAGTATTTAAAGATTTTTAAAAGGATACTGGCCATTTTCTGATTACTGCAAATTCCACACCTTGTTCGAATCCACCTTTTCCATTTTTTAAAACCATTATTTAAGAGGGGGGGAGTAGTTAGCGTGCTTTAACGTAGTGGGTCATACCACTTGGTGATTGCAATTGTGATCAAATGAGCCCGAGGTGAATAGAGCTTAGAGTTACTCAACATTCGTCTTCTCAGGATATGGAAAAACATATGAGGACATTTTATCCGGGTGACACCCTAAACGAGGTAGTTCTAGGGACCTCTTGAATGTGATGCGGAGACGCTACAAAGGCGGTCTTGTTAAACTGTTTAAAATGCGTTTCCTTGGTAGACACGTTACAGCCTCAATAGTAAAATAATTTGTATGCTATCGGTAAGGGTGTAGGAAAGGTGCCGTCGTCTGCTAGGAAGGCGATGACGTCAGGCGGGATGGCTGGTGCCAACCGTAGTGCCGTAAAACTAGCATTACTCATAGTTGTCACCAACACAAACGCAGTGTATAGCGCTAAATAATGTACACCTGTATATTGTTGTTAATACGTATTATTGGTGCTATTATTATCATCATTATTGTTGTTATTATTAGTGTTATTGTTATTTTTAATTAATTCATTAAGTAGGTGTGCAACACCTTCAGATAACTTCATTGTCCACTGGTCGAATTTCAGAAATCGCCTAAAGTTGTTTATAGGTGAAGTTAAGAATATTTTATCACCGCGTATAAAAGTAAAAGAGTGACTGTATACAAAAAATACCAAATCGTTGGTGTTTTATTTTCTCCATTTCTTTATTTTTAAAACAGCATATAATATGACTTTATAAACGAATAGACCAGATAATTGAACCATAGCACTTAGTGACCAAAATAAAACTTTTTTGACATTTTCTTAGTGTATGTGACTTAAATAGCAAGTAAGACATTATTTCACCTAATTTATATGACTTAGTGTTTCACTACAGACCTATTGCGGTAAACTGCTTCAACAATGCGTGTCTCCCGGCTCAAAAACAACGATAACTTGCTGCCCGACCTTCTGTGTTATTTGTACGCAGCTTATATTTCACCTAATTTACCCGAGTGCGTCAGAGTTTTCACTACAGACTTATTGTGGTTAAGTGCTTCAAGAATGCGTGTCTTCTGCTTCAAAAACTCCAGCATGCTGCGTTATTTGTATCAAATACCCTTGAATATAATACAGGAAAGTCCGCCAAAAGAGCGGCGACAAGGAACACCAGCGATCCTAGTGTAGCGGTCTGGACATCTGTGGGCATCTGTATAAGGCGTATGGTGTAAGATTTCCTTTTTATAATTTTAGGCAATGCAGACCTACAAGGACGGGAAAGTATGTGCCATAACTATACCTGGCAAAAAAATGCCGTCTTTTTCTTTCGATTTCCTCGTGATAAAGCCATGTAAGTACTGTTTTAATGTACAGGATTAGTGATTCTCCACGAGGTTACATTTCGTTAGTCATAAATATATACGCATATTAAGAAAATACTCCAAAGTGCACAATCACAAATATTCTTGGAGCAATAGTAGGTACGTAATGTGCAACAGTTGTGACTAAGTGCGTTGGTTGAGGCTTGTTTTTCATTCAGATTTGCAGCTGTGCTGAATGGGTAAGAAAGTGCCGAAGAGCCGACTTGGACCAGGTGTTTAAAGTGAATGGACCGACTAAGTTAAACAGCTCACGTACGAACCGGATTTCTAAGTTTTGACAGATTCTCTGGGTGGAAATCGGCTTCTCTCTAAAATACGCCTCGGGAGTTCCGGGTATTCGTATTTTCATTACAAAACAATTGTGTTAGACTTAGATTTCATTCGGCAGCACCGAAAACATATACCTAATTTAAAAATGAACTTCAGAGCAAATATTATAAGCTATTAACGTTCATATTCTTCCCGGTAATGTGCGTCTAACTGAACGCTAAATAAACAATTTTATCCTCTGGCCTGTAAAGGTTAATTCAACCCGCACTTGAACTATACTAAAGCTTGCTCCATAAATGTGACCTACATTGAAAGAAAAATGCATACATTTGTGTATTTATTCCGATTTTAACAGAAATCGCGACGTGTTTAACAGCATCATTTCCATTGATTTAGATCAGCTGACGTGTTTACTGCAGACCGCTAGACTAGATGGTAGCACCATCGCATGTCGCCAGCCGGATGGTAGCACCATCGCATGTCGCCAGCCGTTCCCATGTTAAATTGAGGCAGTTTCCTGTATTAGTATGAAGTGTATTTGTTTGTATGCAGCTACTTTATTCACTACAAACATAATAGCGGTAACTTTTTTAATGTTTAGGTTGACAACCTTATATTCAGCATATGTTATATTCTCAGGGCTTCTTATGTTGGCTACGCGTATATGACGTATTCCAAGGGCTAGCAGACGACGGCATCTATCCTACACCATTACCAATCTCAGAACCATTTTTGAGAAAATAAACATTTTCGAAATTTGTTTCATGTAAAAAAGGTAGTTTGGCTAGTGGTATATTTTATATAATACACTTCACAAGAGAGAGTTAGGCGCGTGATGTTGGTCATTTGGATTTAGAAGTTTCCTTGATCTTCCTGCAGATATCGTTATATGCGTATGCATGGCGACCACATGAACAGATGAAGCCGTGTCAACATAAATATGAAAATCAAAGTAATTTAATAGTTTTATTGCGAAAGAAAACAAACGCAAGGAATTGAAACTTAGGGAGGCTGTGTAATATTGTTACTGAACACAGGTAATGTTTAATAGGGCGAACTTTTTCGATTGTTTGTGTTCATTTGTAGGTTATGTACTATAATTGGCGTGTTATAAAAACTTTACATTTCTTGGTAACCAGCTTACTTGAGTCCTTATCAGCAAACACATTGCATTATTAATGGCTAAGAAATATTGACTGAAAATTGGGTAGTTTTGCGCGAGTCTCTCAATTCTAACGAGCGCTAAATGTCATAACTTCAGAAGAATGTAAACGAGGGTGTGTTCTTTGTTACAAAGAATTTTGTGCCATTCTGAACAGCTAAGCCATGTGGGACACTAACAAATCCGATGTACTAACAGCACTCGGTTATTATGTAGAACTTTGGCTGGTCTAAAAATCGAATGAAACTAAGTGTGATTGATTGACTTTGTATTTCTGATGACGATTTCAAAGGTTTTATCTGTCGGAAGTTTTTTCTTTATAGACGAATTCCTGTGCATGACGGATATTTACCAAGTAATGATACATAAACGAGTATTATATGAATAATAAATGGTTTATAATGTGTAGGTATATGCTGAAATATTGGATTTATAATGAAAAAGCTTGGTTTCGTTGCTAGCGGAATACACTTATCTATTGGTATGCAAGAACGTTATATGTCACTTGGCAGGATTACTGCGTCGTGAGAACCCGTAGGAATAATTCACCGGTTAGTGTTACTATAGCAGTTGGTGGAGGAGTACGCGAGTTTTTTTATCTGTTTCTGTAGGTGAAACCACTGGGTCCGGTGGTTTTCAAATTTAGCGCGAGTTTAGGTTCGAATCCGGTAACGTTAGTATATGTATATAAGTTAATGTTTCTAATTTTCTATTATGGTAGAAATATGTTTCAGAACATTATAAAACCATTGAATATTTACATATGTAATACTCGTTTATATATAAATATTTGGTAAATATCCGTCATTACGCAAAATACCAACCGTTCCAGCTTGCACAGGAATTTGTCTATAATAAAAAAAAAAGCATGCTTTTCCGACAAATAAAACCTTTAAAATCGTCATCAGAAGTACAAAGTCAATCAATCACACTTAGTTTTATTCAAGTTTCAGAGCGGCCTAAATTCTGCATAATTGCCCAGGGAACTTTTTTTCTAACACTTTTATGATCTAAAAATGGCTAAGGATTTTTGGTAATGGTGTAGCATAGATGATGTTGTCTGCTAGCAAGCGCGAGAGCGTTGACCTACGCCACATCTGCTTAGCCAACCTAAGAATTATACATGCACTGAATGTAACGTTACCAACCAAAACAAACGGTAGAAACAATTCCAGCTGTTTATAAAACTGTACACTAATTGAGTGAGAGAGGAAGTGTATTGTGTGAGCATGCACGCGGGTGTGTCTGTAGACGGAATATCTGTCAAATAAAAAGTCAGTCAAATAGCTTACTTGCTATTTAAGTCACTCCTATTCCAAATTTGATATACACAAAAAATTGAAATTGGGTTTTATTTATGGACACTAAGTGCTATGGTTCTCAATGTCCCATTCAATGGGCGTGAAAGACTGCATAATTTAGCTCTGAGGCCTCTTTATCAGGCTTAAGTTTCTTTTGCATGGCATAAATATACGACACAGGAGCAAGGCTTTACTTCCCTTCCAAAGGAATACATGCTAAACATTTTTATACTGCAAAAAAAATCTATCACCCTGCGCCGTATTTGAACCCACAACCTTGGGAACCAGAGGCTAAACACTAAGAATGCCATTCAAGTATCTCCCAAATTGCCATCCTCATCTACCCTATTCTTTGATAAAGTCGCTTTATATGTTAACAGTTAATGATTGGTACCTTAGGTATATGAATGCTTTACATGTCATTAAAAATGTTTATAATGTGACCTTGCTGCTGATAACCTGTGAAGTCCCCATCATCAGTGATTTTTGTATATTTTTGAACAACTAGAATACTATAAAATATCTGAAATTTTTGAGGAAAATAATTATTTGCATTGCGTTAGCATTTTTCAAAATACTTTTACGTTGTCGGGTTGTCCCTTGTGCTTCTTAATCCCTATTTTTATACTCTTTTTAGAATCAGAAACTAAAAAAATGTTCTAAACTTCCTGAAAATGTATAACTTGAGTAAATAATTGCTTTTGTTCTGCAAACAATTTCCAAAATACTTCCAAATTGTCTAATACTCCCATTTCCCTTCTTAATTCTGAATTATTTTGTACTCTTCAGACAACTCGGTAACTGTAGACATGCCCAAAAACCTAATAATTCAGAATTTGAGGTAAATATTTCCTGTCGTTGCGTTAGCAGTTTCCAAAAATGTTCACATTTTCTGATTGATCCTTTCTAATTTAAGGGGCATCCCAGGTACATTAAATTGTACATAACTGTACTCAACTGATCTCAAATAGTTGGGTATACAGCAAGTTCATAAACAGACACTTTACTTTTTATACATGGCGATAAAATATTCTAATTTCACATATAACAAGCCTTAGGGGAATTTTAAAATTTTCGCCACTGGACAATAAAGTTGCCTGTATGGTTGTACATGTACTTAATATTCTCAACCACCAAGAATTTAAAAATCATAAGGATCGCCCAATTGCCAGCATTATTTTGACCATCACTAAATAAATGTGCTTTGTCATTGTTTGTTCACTCTTTTCCCAAAAATTCCCCCAATAATAATAATAATAATAATAATAATAATGTAGTAGGAATGTCCACAGGGTTGATAGAATGTGAATCTGAGAATCTTTGTTCTTGTTGATTAGATTGCATGGTGTTGGCAACCAGACAAAAGACAGTCTGCTTTGCAGACAACTGATAATCTACTTCTCTAACAAAAGGCAATATTCTGAAGAGAGCTAACCAAATGAGATTTAATATATAATAAATAATGTATTATATGCAATGCACAGAGTTCCTAACATTTATGCTGCTTGTTAAAGGTTTGGGGATAACTTCGATAAGCGAAATTCTGGGTGTGAAATGTTACACTTTTTAATAACACAGTAATAACACTATTAGAAGCTCTGCTCACTGCCTCCTGTATTGTAGGTTCTTTACATTGGGTTTAAACAGCTTTTTTTCTTCTTCTTCTTCTTCTTCTTCTTCTTCTTCTTCTTTCCCTCAAACACACATACATACTTCCAGACTCTGTTGGATATAGGAAATAATTCTGGTTAAAGAAAAATTTGCCACCCCAGCCAGGAATTCAACCCAGAACTTCTGGGTGAAGGGCAGCTTGCTGACTACTCGATGTAAACTTTCTTTACACACACAATATATATAATACAGTTTTATGTAATACACAATCTATGTAATTTCCAAGATGCTAAGTGTTATTGGTTTCAATTTTAAAACCATTAACATGAGTAGATAAAAGAATAATCTTCTGTAAGAATAGTTTGTTTGCAGAACAGATAAGAGAAAATCACGTAAATAAAACACATTAGATTTTTAAAATAATTCTCAACACAAAATCTTGCTTGAACTGTCAATAATTAAGCAAACTCCAATATGAGTAGGGAAAAAGTTTTGTTAAATCTACAACAAGGTTTGGGAAAAAGTGTTTTTTATGTCTAATGGTTTTTATTTATAATGTTACAGATAACCATGAGCACTCAGCGAGGTAATGTATCCAGAACAAGACCGCAGAAGCACAAAAACAAGACAGTGTTTAAAAATAATCTTCACGACAAGAGCCCAAAAATCAAAATGATAAACAGCTTACAGATAACAAATGTTTGTGAAAAGTGCAAGAACATATTAGACTGGAAAATTAAGTATAAAAAGTATAAACCACTTAAAGCTCCAAAGAAGTGCACCAAGTGCGAGCAGAAGACTATTAAACATGCATACCACATACTGTGTGCACCATGTGCGCAGAGAGACAATGTCTGTCCGAAATGTGGGAAAAACGAGGAGCTCGTGAAGGAAGCCTCTGCAGAGGAACAGCACAAATTGGACTCTGAACTGCAAGCCATCCTCAAGAGCCTTCCGGAACGGAAAAGAAGAACCTTTCTCAGATATGTCAGTGAAGGAAAACACAAAGGTAACCAACATACAAGGGGCATTCTATAAGCCCTTAGAAAAAGTTTTAAAACAATCTACCAAAAATAATTTGTTTTTCTATTTTTCAATATCTCCTTTTAGCTCGACTCACTTTTCTCACTATTTCACCAACTGTTTTAAGGCTTCCAAAAATTATGATTTCAGAAAGCACTCAAAATAGGCATCTTTTTTTGGAGATGACCTCTTCGTTAGAAATGAATCATTTTCCACTGAGCCACATTTTCAAGTTTGGAAATCAAAAAAGGTCACTGGGGGCAAAATCTGGTGAATATGGTGGAAGTTGAACATTGTACCTTGTAATATGCCTACTATTTTGCGAACTTTGATTTGTTGATCACTCAAAATTATATTCTGGATTTTGTCAATTTCGGAGGAAGTCATTTCTATTGGACATCCGGAATGATGTTCACTATTTCTGGAAATATGGCCACAAATAAATTCATTTATCCAATTGTAAATTGTTGCAAATGCAGGAGCAAATGTGCCATGAACTTGATCCAACTCGGCGTTATACTTTTTTGAATAGAAATGCCCACTGCACGAAACTCAGTTTTCTCCATCTTTTTAAAGAAGCATGGGATTGTTGATTCAATCGCCTATGACAACATGATGGATATAGCCGAAACTTTAACTGCCATCAAGTAAGAGACGACGGCATCTAACTATAAATGTTTTTCAGTGTAAGTTCTTGGATTTTTCAAGGACTTATGTACATACATATTTGCCAACTTTAAAACATTTATGGCAATAGAGGTTCTTTATGACAGTGGATGCAATTTTTGGGGGTTAATTCTTAAGATTTTCATCAGGATTATGATGAAAGAACAATTTCTATCCCATTATATTCCCATTTTTACCTTCTTTATACGTGCTATGTATATAGTGTACAGAGAAGGTATTGCACTCCACCAAAAAATTTGATACCGAGATTTCACTGAAAATATATGTTTTAGGGTCCCCTGTATCCAAAAAAAAGTATTTTCAGAAAAAGGTCCTTGTGTGTGTCTGTGAACACGATATCTCAAAAACGAAAAGTCTGTAAAATACCAAGCTTGGTATTTAAGTTTAGTATCTTCCAGGGATGCGACACAAAGATTTTGAGAAAAATCCCCCCACCCCATACTACCCTTTACTTGGAACTTTTTCCGAAAATTTTGATTTTGATTAAAATATTGTATATTAAAGATATTTACATGACAAATAAAATGTATATTTTGAATTTTCTGGGAATAGTGAAGACTACTTTATTCTCGGTCAATTTTACGGAATTTTGCATAACTGCTAAACCGTAAGAGATGGACAAAAATTTACCACACAACACATGTAGAGTACCTTAAAACACACCATTTATGTTATATACATTTTTTTCGTGGAGTTGATTGTTTTTGAGATATTCCTTGTTTTTTTTTTTTTTTTTTCAGCTATAAAGACTTATACTTTTCTCATACAGGACTTTGTGAACTCGTGTATATACAAACAAAAGAACTTCAATCGCAGAGCAACCAGCTTTTGACTATCTTTTCAACCTATGTACCCCCTTATTTCGCTTCTACTAGCAAGGAAGCAAGTAATAAGACTATTTCGGCTAAATTTTGCTCCATTAGATGAAGTAAATAGAATAATTTGTTGCAGTGATATAGAACACATCAGATTTTTTACTTTCTTGACCATCTACTGCAAAAAAAAAAAAAAAAAAAAACACACACACATACACAGTGGGAGGTGAGTAAGAGGAAATATCTGTAAAAGCATTTGAAGACAGTTGATGATCCAGTATTTTCAGTTTTTTACTTTTTCTACATGTACACATAAAATTTTGATACCAATATTTCACCGGAAACACATATTTTGGATTCCCCTGAATCCAAAAAAAAGCCACAGACACACACATGGAAAAGGGCCCATGTGTGTGTGTGTGTAGCTCAAACAGGAAAAGACCGTAAAGTACCAAACTTGGTATTTAAGTTTGGTATCTTCCAAATATGTGACACAAAGATTTTCAAGAAAATCCTCCCACCTCAAACTATCCTTTACAAGGAAAAAATTTGAACATTTTGATTTTCTCAAAAATGTTTCTAACGGTTTTGATTAAAATGTCTTATATTTAAGATATTTACATGGCAAATAAAATGTATATCTTGAAATTTCTAGGAATAGCCTCTAAAGACCTCTTTATTCTGGATGATTTTTATTGAATTTCGCATAACTGGTAAACATTAAGAGATACACAAAATCTTACTACACAAAAATTGTAGATCACGATAAAAGACACAATTTATGTTATATACATTTTTTTCATGGAGTTGACCATTTTCAAGATATTCCTTGTTATTGATTTCAGTTTTAAAATACTTGAAACTTTTCTCACATGGGAGCTTGTCATGCAAAGAAACTAATTTCAATCACATTTTAAAAAACATTTGACTGTCGGTTTAGTGTATGTATTCCCATATTTCCATTCTACTTATAAAAGAACTAAGTAATAAGTAGGGCTCGGATGTTTATAACCTAAAACAGTTGGAAATATGCAGCACAATATTACTTTAAAAATAGCTAAATATGACCAATCAAATATGCACATTTAGTGAATATTTATTAACAATAGAAAACAATATCTGTTTCGCAACAATCTTATCACATAATAGTGTCTTCTGTTATCCACGTGATTCACATTCTCTTGCTCCTGTAAAGAACAAAAACCATATCAAGCTGTGCATATGAATACTTGTCTGTATTAATTACAGTGAAATCAAGTTTGAAGTACTACATACCTATTTTCCTGTTTCATCCATGGCAGCATTGCAGTATAATAACACATGCATCCTTAAATTAATAAAGAGGAAACTTCTCCAGTTGTCACTCAAAATAGTCTTGAATTGTGAAAAGCTCATTTCAACATCACAAGATGTTATTGGCGTGTATTTAAATAGAATCAAGTCACTGCACTCCAATGTTGGGTCATCTGCATCCAAAATAGCTTTACCACCACTTAAAATGTCCCCAATTCTGCATATTATTGAAAATCCACAATTTCCAACCAGCACTTTGGTAAGTTTGTCCTTTATGGAAGCTTGCCTTATTTCCAGTTCTACATTTTTGACAATCGCCAAACTTTCATTTATTTCAAACCTATTGCTTCCAGGCTCCAAATTGATTTTGCAATGCCCCCAAAATTTGATTTTATATAGGCCAAATCCTGCAACAAGCTGCTGGAAAATAATTCCTCAACAATTTTGATTGAAGACGCATCACTGTTATCAAATGTGGACAAAATTTTCTTTACGTCTTCATAGTTATCGCAATAATACTCATCTGCTCTAAGCCGTGTGCCCCACCGGGTAAGAATTGGTTCAGGAGGAAGACGGAGGGAAGGTGTAACTTCTTTAAACTGTTTCACCCTCAATGGAGCCTTGACAAATATTTTTTTTTATATTTGAAGTCAATCTATCCACATCAGAAAAATGTTGTCTTATCTCCTTGGCAACTCGATGCAGACCATGAGCTAAGCAAGTTAAATGTGGCATTTTCCCACTTAACTTCACCACCCCACAACAGTTTCATGGCATTGTCGAATAATATGGCAATTGTAGAATTATTTACAGAATCAAGAACTTGTGAGTCCAGCAAAAATATATCACCAGGACGGTAGCAAAGAGGGTACCAATAACAACATTGGCAATGGATCTCCTACAAGCATCTGGCATTTCATCAATCGACACCCAAATCTTATTTCCCCCTACCATACTTCTGATTTTGTGCAAAGTATTTTCATAACACGAAGGTAAATAATTTTTCCTCAAAGTTGATTCATCTGCAATGTGGTGTGTTGTGTATTTCTCTATAAAACTTCTGAAATGAGGGGAATGTTAGCCGATACCATCATTTCACAAAGATCTTTTGAAAAACCGGATGATTTGGAAGACAGCGTTGTTTTAACTGTTTCCAACAAAAGACGTTGCCTGCTTTGATGAGCAGATTTCTGACTGACATTGTTCTTGTGTATTAGTGTATTACAGTGCTGTTGCTCATTAAATCTCTTTCCTGATGTCACTTTGACTTCTTACACTCTACAGAAGAGGATTTCTCCATCGGTGCTGAAAAGCTCCTCTCCAAACTCTTTAAGGAAACTTCTTAATTTTGTACTTTCACACTTAATCTTCGGCTTGTGGATATTCACTGATCCACCGCAAGTTTAACATTAAGAAAGATTTAAATTTCCTTTTCTACTGAAATGTTAGGAGGGGGGGCAGCTACCTGCACCAGAGGCTCACCCGCAATGCCAACTACACAATAGGCAGTAGGGTATAACATTGTTTCCCACAAATCCACATTCCATTGACAGTCAAACCAAAATATCAGTAATTCTTTCTCAGAATATCTTTTAAAATATAGAAACATTTAACTTATTTCAACATAAGATCGTGTCTGCAAATATGACTTAAATGCACCTAAATATGTAAATATATGATACATAAAACATCTCTAGAAGTAATCAGAAAGGTTCAATTCATGTTTAATCAAACGCAGTGTCTGAAATGGAAGCAAGGAAAAAAATATGACATGTCATAAACATCTGAGCCCTAGTAATAAGACTGTTTCTGCTAATGTATTAGCATTC
The DNA here is from genome assembly GCA_030762935.1 of Hymenopus coronatus. NCBI lineage: Eukaryota > Metazoa > Arthropoda > Insecta > Mantodea > Hymenopodidae > Hymenopus > Hymenopus coronatus. The sequence goes on from CM060886.1 coordinate 137,928,971, forward strand.
AGTAGAAGAATAACTTATTAATGATAATTTGTTACAGAGCTGTAGAGAAAGTCATGTGAATGGACATCAGATTTTTTTTCCCCTTGCTGTTTTTTAAACGTTGTGTTCATGAGGAAAATTTCACAATGTTATGAAGATGACATTGCATGTATCCTGTGTCATCCTGTGCTGCTGTATGTTGTAAAAAGTGGCATTAAACACTATAAAAAAACAGCTTGACTGTACAGAGTAAATGATTCTAATTGTAATTAAAACTTGCAAAATATTCAATTTGAAAATAAGTGCAATAGCTTTACTGTTTTCTTTTTATCCAAACCCTGTATTATTATGTTTAATCTGTGAAATAAGACTCACTTGGTTTCAGTAATGTACTGCACATTCTTATTAGCTCTCTCTATGGTTTCAGTACTCTCCATAGTTATAAAAAATTGTGGTGTTTCAGGCACTGATGGTGGTGCTCCAGATGAAGACAAAGAGAAGGAAGATCTGATGGCGAAGTTACAGGCTTTAAAAGTGGACTCGTCTGATGACTGTTTTGGTTCCGAGTTCAGTGACAGTGAAGACGAAGATAATGATGACGATTCTTAATATAATTTCAGTGTTCATTATTTAAAATGTGCAATACTGTCAGGAATTTTGTATAGATGGGTTTTTAAACCTGAAGTGATTTAATCAATATATACTATTGAGCAGATTATCATGAACAGTATATTTAAACCAGCAGTTCCAAACCTTTTTTGACTCACAAACCGCTTCTACAATGATCTGAGTTGAGCGAACCACTGACTTTTAAATATACATACAGTAGACATGAATACAATGTAATTCCAAGCTAAAGGTTTAATAACCTTAAATTATAATTAACTAACATTGCTTCAAACATAAATATTCTTATGCTTCACAAAACTTGTTTTCCTTTAGGACAATTGTTTCATCTTCCTTGAAGCATCCTCAGCTACGGCCAAATGGTGGGATTCCCAGAAACATCATGGTCTTGGCGACCGGAGGCGTCTGATGTTGAATTTACAAGTTTCAAAAGAATGTTGTCTTCTTTTGGCAAATCAAAATTCTTGAGGTTTCTTTCAAATTTTTGCATTTGGATATTTTCCCATGCGTTCAGTTGTGGTTGTAATTTGTTTATGGATTTTAGAAGACGAGTTTCATTTTTACTTTCTCTAGCCCGCATGCACAATGTACATAATGGATAGAGAAGGTATTACATTCCACCCAAAAATTGAATGTCAAGATTTCAGCAGAAATATATGTTTGAGGGTCCCCTGAGCCTGAAAAAAGCATTATTAGAAAAAGGTCCATGTGTGAGTGTGTCTGTGAACATTATAGCTTCAACATGAAAAGAACGTTAAATCCCAAACTTGGTATATAAGTTTAGTATTTTCCTAGGATGCGACGCAGAGACTTTCAAGAAAGTCCCCCCACCATAAACTACCCTTTAGATGAAACTATTTTAAAAATTTTTGATTTTCTCAAAAATAGTTTTAACAATTTTGGTTAAAATCCTGTACATTAAAGATATTTACATCCCAAATAAAATGTATATCTTGAATTTTCTGGGAATAGGATCTGAAGACTTCTTTATTCTGGAATAAATTTATGACCTTTACGTTTTTGTTGGGGAGGTAGCCATTTCCGAGATATGCCTTGTTATTAGTCTCAATTGTAAAGCACTTACATTTTTCTCAGACAGGAAATGTGCATTTTCCTTTTCTTGTACTTCTTGTCAAGCAAAGAAGCAATATGCAATGGCAATCACATAGCTCCCTTCTACTTATAAGAAACTAAGTAATAAAAACATTCTGCTAATGTTATCTTGATTAGTATTGTGTAGAAAGAAGAATAATCTTTAGTAAGAAGTTTGTAAAGCAGCTAGAGAAAGTTATGTGAATATAACACATCAGATTTTTAATATTGTGATTTCTCTCCCACAAATGTGTGGCAACAGTTGATTTATCAATTCCTTTATTTCTTAGGTTTTTAAGGTGATCTCTAAGACGTGTGTCTATGGCTCATTTTGTCTGTCCAATGTATACATTTTTATAGTCTGAGCAACTAATATTAATGTACCTGTTTTCTTTCCTGATGCTGTGGCTGTTTCTGGGTCCTAGCGTGATGTTAACTCTCTGAAGATGTTTTGAAATTTATAGGTGGGCCCACTGATGCTATGTGCCAAGACTAAGTTGTTTCCAAAAATCCCACCATTCGGCTATAGCTGAGTTGTCCTAAAGGAAAACAAGGTTTGTGAAGCATAAGAGTGTTTATGTTGAATAAATGTTAGTTAATTATAATTACCATGCTTCACAGTGTGAGAATTCCAATAAATAATACACTGCTAAAAAAAAAAATCTGATGTATTACACTTACACGACTTTCTCTAGCTCTTCTACAAACTTCTCACATAAGAATATTCTTCTTTCTGCACATTGCTAATGATATAATCATTAGCAGAATGCTCTTATTTCTTAGTTCCTTATAAGTAGAAAGAAAATAAGGAAATACACTAGGCTAAACCGATAGTCAAATGTTTTAAAAGCTATCGTTATTCGATTGTCATTGCAAATCACTTCTTTGCTTGGCCAGGAGTAGAACAAAAGAAAAACAGGCACTTCCTGTCTGAGAAAAGTATAAGTACTCACAAGTGAAACCAAAAACAAGGAATATCTCAGAAACGGTTACCTCTACAGCAAAAATGTAAAGGACATAAATTGTATGTTTTGTGCAGATCTACATTTTATGTGCAGTAACTTTTTGTCTATCTCTTACCGTTTAGCAGTTAAGCTAAATTTAGCAAAATTCATCCAGAATAAAGGGATCTTCAGAGGCTATTCCCAGAAAATTCAATATATACAGTTTATTTGGTATGTAAATATCTTTGATATACAGGATTTTAATCAAAATCGTTAGTCATTTTTTAGAAAATCAAAATTTTCGAAAATTTTTCCATGTAAAGGGTAGTTGGGGGTGGGGGGGATTTTCTTGAAAATCTTCGGGTCACATCCTTGGAAGATACCAAACCTAAATACCAAGTTTAGTTAAATCATTAATGGGAATGCACAGTGAAGTAACTAATTAAATAGGAGTAAAAACATAGATTACACTCAAACTTCACTCTTGAAATAAGGTAACTTACTTTGGACATGTTTCGGTGGCTTTTTCCACCATTTTCAATGAAGATTCACTCGCGACCGAAACATGTCCAAAGAAAGTTACCTTATTTCAAGAGTGAAGTTTGAGTGTAATCTATGCTTTTACTCCTATTTACCAAGTTTAGTATTTAACGGTCTTTTCGTTTTTGAGCTATGCTGTCCACAGACGCACACACATGGACCTTTTTCTGAAAATGCTTTTTTTGGATTCAGGGGGTCCTAAAACGTGTATTTCTGGTGAAATCTCAGATCAAATTTTTGGGTGGAATACAATACTTCCTCTATACACTATGTACATAGTACGTATAGAGAAAGTAAAAAAATCTGATGTGTTACACTCACATCACTTTCTCTAGCTACTCTCAAACTTCTTACAAAAGTTAATTCTTCTTTCGACACTATGATAATCAAGATAAACATTAACAGAATTTTATTACTTAGTTCCTTATAACTAGAATGGTCTAAGGGAATGCACTAGGCTAAAGTGATAGTCAAATGTTTTAAAAGTTGTCATTATGCGATTGTCATTGCAAATCACTTCTTCATTTGGCCAGGACTAGAACAAAAGAAAACTTGACACTTTGGTCTGAGAAAAGCATAAGTACTTCACAATTGAAACTAAAGTTTTTGTCTATCTCTTAAGATTTACTGGTTATCCAAATTATACAAAATTCATCCAGAATAAATAGGTCTTTAGAAGCTATTCCAAGAAAATTCAAGATATACATTTTATTTGTGATAGAAATAACTTTAATATGTGGTATGTTAATCAAAATCATTAGAGCCATTTTAAAGAAAAACAAAACTTTCGAAAATTTTTAGTTAGGGGTTGGGGATTTTCTTGAAAATCTTTTGTGTTGCATCCTTGGAAGATACTAAACTGAAATACCAAGTTAGGTATCTAACCGACTTTTTGTTTTTGAATATGCTGTCCACAGACAGACACGGGCCCGTTTCTGAAAATGCTTCTTTTTTTTCTTTTTTCTTCTTCTTCTTCTTCTTCTTCTTCTTCTTCTTCTTCTTCTTCTTCTTCTTCCTAAGGTGGTCATAAAACATCTATTTCCGGTGAAATCTCAAAATCAAATTTTTGGGTGGAATACAATACTTCTGTATCCCTATGTACATTGTACATACAGTGCTAGAGAAAGTAATTAGAGGAACACATGTTTAAACCAAAGTCAAAAATAAAATAATGAGGCGATGTAAATTTTGATAGTCAGTTGTTATATTTTAAATGTTGTTTAAAACTGCACTGAAGTTCTTTTAAAAATTTGTTAATTTTTCTCTGAATAAATCAGTGAAGTAGAAAAATCTGTTGAAATCGAAGTGAGTGCTCTTTGATTTATTGTGTTACGAAAACAGGTTTTAATAGAAATCTGTGGTAGAAAATTATTTTGTTTTCTTTGAGGCTAATACAGAGGAATGAAACATCTGTAGCACAAGCAGTTGCATGGATTGAATACGGTAATTCCATTTGCTTTGACTCCAGGATTCTTCATTCAGTCCTGTCATCCATAGGGCTTGGAGACGATATATAGAGCCAGGTGGGTTCAAGAGGCGGTCCGACAAGGGCATAAGTTGAAAACAGCTTTACGCAGACCAAATCTACAGCTAGAGATCTACAAAACAACTATTGGAGTGGGGATTTCTGATCAGATAGTAAGAAACAGGCTGAGAAATGCAGGGTTGAGACCTAGAATCCCTGTTAAAGCCCCTTGTTTCACATGTCACTACAAGGAAGCACAGCTGAGATTTGCTCAGAATCATGTCAACTGGATCTCCACCAATGGAAGGCTTTTCTCGCCACAAATGAGTCAAAGTTTAAATTGACAGATTGTGATGGTTGTACACAGGTATGGAGATGTTGTGGGCAACGGCTTCCTCCAGTCACTAATGTTGAACATGACAGATTTAGAGGCGGTTCAGTTATGGTTTTGGCTGGCATTACTGTTGAGCCTCGGACAGAGCTTGTGGTTGTCCCACAACGCATAAATGCTGATGTTTATATTAATAACATTATCCTTCAACATGGACGCTAAATTTCTTCTGCCACACAATAATGCTAAACCACATTGGGATGCTAACAGGGGTTACAGGTTCGTATCTCGGTTGCAGGTTTTGGCTATTAGGAATGGTATGGAGGTGTGGGTGCCCTAGCTCAGGATTTTGCTAGCATGAGATCTCTTTTCAGGTGTGGTAAGACACAAGCGATTTATCCATTTAGTTCGGCCTTTTTCTGCCGTCAAACACACAGGTGTTCCTCCTAAATTTTCTACTGTTGAACTATGCTTTATACAGCCGTGCCTCTTATTACTTTTGATGCAGTGATTTCGTATAACTATTTTTCCTCACAACTAAAGGTAGCCTGTTTGGCTCCACCACGGGCCCCAAATATCACATCTTTGCTCTGCAGATGTTCTACGCCAAGTGCCCCAAAGTGTCGCCTGACCAGCAAGAGCATTTTTTTCTCATTTTCTGTTATGTTCCCTCGGGCAGTGTAATCTCACCCCTTCCGTTCAGTGCCCTACCCTCTTAATGGCACTGTCAGGGTTGCTCGCTGGCTTGTGACTGAAATCTTTCTTCCCTGCCCATTTTCAATGTACATTTATATTTCCCTTTTAAATAACTCTTAGGCTCGTGACAGGACATGTACTGTCTCACCGTACAGTACAGAGCACCAAATTCAGGTAATGGACTGGTCTGCACACAATCCTGACCTCAATCCACTTCAACATCTGTACGATAAGCTGGAAGAACTTGTTCGCAAGAGGCCTGCTGTGCCACATAGGGGTCTTGCAATTATTGCAGCTCATGAAGGACACACTAGGTACTGCATGTTGAAATAACCATGGAAACATTGATTAGTAAACAATGTAATCTTATATTTCCACTTTGTTTTGTGCATCAGTCATTAATTTGATTGTATTTCCAATCCTGTGAAATAAAAATTTATTACTTTGCATACAAGGTCTGTCCAAAAAGTATTTATTTATTCATGAATATCTATTTTGTCCCCTTCAAAGTAATCCCCACCAGATATTATACACTTGCGCACGTATTTTTACAATCCTTGAAGCACTTTAAGAATTGTTTTTTGTGATCTTGTTCAGCTCCTCCTTTGATGCCATCTTTTATCTTAATCGAGGTGCAGCATCGTCCTTTCATGGACCTCTTCAGTTTTGGGAACAAAAAAAGTTGCAGGGGGCTAGGTCTGGAGAGTATGGTGGCTGCGGCATCATAAGTGTGTTGTTTTTGGCCAAAAATTTGTGCACAAGCAACGATGTGTGAGCAGAGGTGTTATCATGGAGCAAAAACCAGGCGTTTCTGGCATAATTGCGCTTAACTTGCAGGTAATATTCCTTATTGACCGTTCTACCCTGTGGCAAGAACTCCTGATGCAACGCCCCTCCAATTGAAGAAAACTGTAAGCAAGATCTTCATATTGGACCGAACATGGCGCACTTTTCTCGGTCTTGGCTCGTGTGGCAGCATCCATTGGGAAGATTGAGCTCTAGTTTCACGTCACAACCATAAACCCATGATTCGTCACCAGTTATGACCCTCTGGAGCAAATTTGGGTCATCACGGACAGAGTTCAATAGTTCCTTAGCAACGTTAATGCAATGATGTTTTTGGTTGAAATTGAGCAGCATTGGTACACATTTTGCAGCGACCCGTCTCATGCCCAAATCATTAGTAAAAATCGAATTGCATGAGCCAATCGATATGTCTAGGTCCTCAGCAACTTCCCTGATGGCGATTCGACAATTGGCCAATACTATTTTCTTCACTTCAATGTTTTTGTCTGTTATTGACAAGCTCGGGCGTCTGGGACGCTCTTCATCGATCACATCTTCTCGACCCTCAGAGAACATTTTGTACCATATGCCACAGTTAACATTTGGAATGTATCCGCGCACTTAATTTTATTTTTCACACAAAATTTGATACAGATTCTTTGTTCCATTTTTTGGAATATGCAAAAATCGAAGACGAGCCAAAACACGTCCAAGCAAAGTAGTTGTCAACAATTAACCGAACATTCAAAATGGTCAAGCTTGTTAGCATAAGTGAGGGACATGAGTACCAACATAACGGCACAAAACAATCGAGAATCGAATATACATAGCCTGCGAAAGTTCAAAATTTGCGATACTTTTTGAACAGACCTCATGTAATAATTTTACTCAGTTCTTCAAAATATAATTAGAAACTACAAAAAATTGAATTATATCGATATTTGTTTTGGGACATTGGTTTAAAGATGTGTTCCCCTAATTTTTTGACCAATGTATATTATGGAGTCTAACGTTAAATTAACTTAACCCTTAACTGTTAACACCTAAAATTAAACAACATGCAGGTCTAGCTGTAATAATAAATACAAGTTTTCATTGTATTTACTTACCTCTTCCTTGGAATTCAGTAAACACCCACTTTCCTTGGTGCACAGCTTTGAAGACAGGAGCCACAGAAATTAAATAAAGTCTCAAACCACTTTCAGCGCATAGTCTATTTCTGTATTTATTTTTTAAAAAGGCATATGAAGAAACTGGCTTTTTGCACAAATATGTGGATGAAATGGATAATTGCTTTATTCACTAGCTCTGGGAACTCCTTTAAACTTAACCAATTAATGACAAAGATTTATAACTTTTTTGTAACTTGGAATTTCAAGAAGCTGCTCTTTTTCATATATACTGAATGTGGATTCTTACATTTTTGACTCTTTGAAGAGATTGCAAATGTAATTGTTATTATTAGAATAGCAGGGGAATATTCTTTAACCATGTTTTTGACATTTTCATCCAGAGAAAGATGATTTTCTACCAGGAAGTCGTGAAGGGTATCAATGCACTCAGTTTGATTCATATTGAAAAGAATTATTCGATACGTGTCTTGCAGAGAATAAACATGTATATTTGACTCCTTTGACATTGAACAAGCAGCCATCTTACAATATGAAAAATTAATTAGACTACCTTTTAATGACAGGGAAAAAAGAAAACCACAAGTAAACCTAAAAACTCAACAAGGTTTCCTTAATAAAGTCAAAGATTAAAACTTCCTTACTTAAAAGAAAACATGCAAACAAATATTAACCCGCTAGAACTATTTGATATTGAACACTATCTACACTTAGCTGAGGAATTTACAAAATCTGAAATCTCTTCGTGTGTTCTGAAACAAATGGCACCAGAAATAATAACTTTAAGATACCCTACCAATGAATGGCTACATGTTTATACTGACGGTTCTAGCTTACTAAATAACAGTGGTACTGGTGCAGGTGCAATATACCCTCTCTTCTCTTTCTACAAATTTTGACGGAGAGATTTCGGCAATACTTCAGAGCTTACAAAACCTACTATATCATATAAATAAATTTGAAAAAGTTGTACTATTATCTGATTTTAAAGCAGCTATTATATCCATAACATCTAATATAACAGCTAATAACTTAAATATTGCAGAATACCGCAAAATCTTATAACAACTAATGAGTTTAAATAAAAGATTAATACTTCAATGGACACTAGCACATTGCGGAATACAGAGTAATGAAACAGCTGACTTTCTAGCCAAGAAAGGTAGTAAAATTACATCAAATTCATCTGATCCAATAAGTTATCACTCTATCAAAAGAATCATTATATCAACATATAATAACAAAATTAAAGAAGATAATGTATTACAAACAAAAGGAAAACCATGGGAAAATTTATGTAATAACACGACCAGAATCACTACATTACCAAGAAAATCCTCTGTAGCAACTTTTAGACTCCTAACAGGCCACGACTGTCTCAATAAACATTTATTCAGGACTGGTATAGTGAGATCTCCTTTCTGTACACTTAAAGAAGATATGGTTGGAAACCATCTACTGCGCTGCCCAACCTTTAGTCAACATGATAATATGACATCAAAATACTGGAATGTAAGAGAGCAAATGGCTTCACTGTCAACTGCTCAACATTAGATACCAACCAACCATATTTGATTCCTGGAGAGATAAGTTTAAGCTGTTAGTTTCTGAAAAAATTACCAGATTGGGGCCAGATTTCATCTTCCGTGCATTTTGTTTTATGAAAGGCATGGCTGGTGAAAAAAACATAAACTTTATCTTTAATCCCATGCAGTGTGGAAATAGTTTTACCTTGGGATAGCCACCTAACTTCAGTGAGAAAATAAACACATAAATGCTTCCCATTTCCTCACAAAGCACTGCAAAGGTAGAGTCAGCCTCACAATAAAACAAATTATTGTCCGGCAGAGATTTCAATTCATTGGACATATTTAGAAGCAACAATGTATCCAAGAAGCCTTTGGCAACAAACCCAGCAGAACACCCTGTCATAGATTGTGCGCCATCTGAACAAATGCCTACACAGCGAGTCCAGTTGAATTTTCGCAAAAGTATTCAATGGTTAACTTATAATTCCTCTTCTATAGATTCACCATTAATACAACAGACGAAATGACCTCTGAAGATGCCCAACAGAGAGACAGGTGAAACATTAGGTGCCTTATCATATATTGGACCATGGCCAATAAGTCCAGAAAATTCATTCGTTTGTATTTTTATTTATTGTTAAAGTTTAACATCCTTTAACCTGGAAGGTCATATTGGATGATGAATGAAATGGGCGAAATGACACTTAAATAAATTTGTAGTAAATGTAAATGGCATGTTATTTATGGACGCGCTTTAACTGCTGTGATTCTCAGCATCCCATTCTAAATTGGGTGTGAAAGACCGCTGGAGGTTAAAGTAACAACATTTATAGCTCAGGATAAGTGAAAACACCTAAAAAACTTATCCAGGTAGACATGCTACCTCCTCCCTTCTTCATCTTCTTCTTTATTTACCACATGGCAATAACTGAACCAGTCAAATACTAATCTCGCATACTGGTCTCCAATCAATCACTCCATTACCTCATATGACTGCTTGTAAACAAAGCAGTGGAAAATGGAAAAGAAAATATCCAGTAATAACCTTACCCACTAGAACCTTCACACATAGGCTCTGTGACTTTTCTTTCTCTGCACATACTACGTACATAGTGTATAGAGGAAGTATTTTATTGTACCCAAAAATTTAATACCGAGATTTCACTGGAAATACATGTTTTGAGACCCCTGAATCCAAAAAAAGCATTATTAGAAAAATACTTGGTATTTAAGTTCAGTGTCTTCCAAGAATACGACAGGAAGATTTTCAAGAAAATCCCCCCACCCCCAACTACTCTTTACGTGGAAACATTTTCGAAAATGTTGATTTTCTCAAAAATGGCTCTAACTATTTTGATTAAAATATTGTATATTAAAATATTTATATGACAAATAAAATGCATATCTTGAATTTTCTGAGAAAATGCCTCTGAAGATATGTTTATTCTGGATGAATTTTGCATAACCATAAGCGATAGACAAAACTGTACTTAACAAAAAATGTAGAGCCAGGTAAATTACAATTGTACATTTTTTTGTGGATTTGACTGTTTTTTAGATATTCCTTCTTATTGGTTTCAATTTTGAAATACTTATATATTTCTCATAAGCCTTTGTCAACTCCTGGCCATAGAAACAAAGGAACTTAAATCATGTAACAGTCAGATTTTAAAAGATTTGACTATCACTTTAGCCTATGGTAGTTCCTTATTTCCCTTCTACTTACAAGAAAGTAAGTAATAAGACCCTTTCTGTGAATTGTTTCTCATTTAGCATGAAGTAGATAGAAAAATAAGCTTTTTAACAATAACTTGTTGCAGAGATGTGGAGAAAGTTATGTGAATGTAACACATCAGACTTTTTGTGGATTACATAGACCTTTGTTTCTAACAACTCAATTTGATTAACTCTCTACGGCTCAACATACTACTTCATGTTCCTTAACTGGCCACACAATGGACTTGCAGGCAATTCCTTTGGACTTTGCACTCTCCAGTTTAGAACCCTGATTAAGAAATGGAATGTTTTCTATGCTTTCCTAGATACAGAATTCACATGAACATTACTCACCAAGTAAACTTCAAATATTTGCAGATGTCCAACTATGAAATATGTTCCCCCTCCATGTGGTAGTTACACACAATTTTCCACTTATATCTACTCATTTTTCCTAGCATTGTACTTTTATTTGTAGCGGCTCAATTACTTATTTCATTTAAATCAACCTGAAGAGCAATCCCATTTGAAATGTCCTGAATTTCTTATAAATAATGCAATTGTCTGCAAACAGTTTTATCTGGTACTTGATATTTACAGCTTTCTCGTTAGAAAACATAAAAAAACAGGTACTGAGCCTTGGATACATGTTTGCCTTTGCATTCTCCCCTCCTAAAACCTTTTAACCCATAAAACTATATTTATCAACTACAGTACTAACTTTCAGTTAAGTAAATTAGTTATCCCCCCCTGCATCCACCTCCTCTGGCAAATCTTAAATAATGACATTATTCAGCTTTCACACGAGTGCCCAAGTGTAAACCTATGTATCTACTTTGAACCACTTTTTACTTTTTTCTATATCTACAATGTACATAGTGTATAGAGAAGGTATTGCACTCCACCCAAAAATTTGATACCGAGATTTCACCGGAAATATATCCTTTAGGGTCCCCTGTATCAAAAAAAAAAACATTTTCACAGAAAGGTCCGTGTGTGTGAACACAATAACTCAAAAATGAAAAGTTGGAAAAATACCAAACATGGTATTTAAGATCTTCCAGGGATGTGACATGAAGATTTTGAGAAAAATCCCCCCCACCCCAAACTACCCTTTACATGGAACTTTTTTCAAAAATTTTTATTCTCTCAAAATGGCTCTAATGATTTTGATTAAAATATCATATATTCACGATATTTATCTGACAAATAAAATGTATATCTTGAATTTTCTGGGAATAGCCTCTGAAGACTAATTTATTCTGGACCAACTTTATTGAATTTTGTATAACTACTAAACCGTAAAACATGGACCAAAACTTACAACACAAAAAAATATAGAGCACGTTAAAACACACAATTTAGGTTATATATTTCTTTCTTTTTTTTTTTTTTTTGTGGAGTTGATCGTTTTTGAGATATCCCTTGTTTTTGGTTTCAGCTTTGAAAAACATACTTTTTTCATACAAACAAAGGAACTTCAGTCACATAGCAACCAGCTTTTGACTACCACTTTAACCTAAGGTACTCCCTTATTTCGCTTCTACTTACAAGAAAGCAAGTAATAAGACTATTTCTGCTAATTTTTTCTCGATTAGTTTAAAGTATATAGAAGCATAAGATTTTTAACAATAATTTGTTGCAGAGATATAGAGAAAGTCATGTGAATGGGACATACCAGATTTTTTGTTTTCTAATTCTTCCCATGTAGATAATTATATGTTCCATCAATTTACCCACTAAGCTGCTAGTCTTTAACTCAAGTAGCATGAAGTAACTAAAAGAATAATATTTTGTAAGAATGGTTTGTACGTGGAACAGCTAGAGAAAGTTATGTGAATGGAATATGACAGCCGTTTTTTTTTTTTTTGTTTATTTTCAACCTCCAATAGGTTACAAATAAAAGACAAGTTCATAGAAAACAATTATTTTATTACTAAAAGTTTTGTACACTTATGGTTACTTTTCAACATAATCACTGAAAAGATTTGAGACATTTATCGTATCTGTGCAATACCCGCTTCAAAACATGTTGCCGCCAATGATGCAGCCCGGAACCACTATCAATGCTGCTGTTTATTGTGAAACTTTATGACGTTTGTGGAGAGCCATTCAAAACAAATGAATGCTGACTTCAGGACGCTCGTCCACACACTGCTGGCACAACCCTTCGGCTCCTTGAACAATTTCAATGGGACATTTTCAATCATCCGCCATACAGTCCTGACCTGGCATCCAGCAACTTTCACCTTTTCCCTGAACTGAAGATGTGGCTAGGAGGACAGCACATCTAAACCAACGTCAATGCTCATTTGAAATCATTGGCAGCAACATTTTTGAAGCGGGTATTGCAAAGCTTGTACGATAAATGTCTCAATCTTTTCGGTGATTATGTTGAAAAGTAACCATAAGTGTATAAAACTTTTAGTAATAAAATAATTGTTTTCTGTGAACTTGTCTTTTATTTATAGCCTATCGGAAGTTGGGGGGGGGGGGAAGGCCCTCCTATAAGCCTTTCTGGAGATTACGTTGAAAAATAAAGAAAAAAAATGAAATGCTGTGTTGATTGAGAGGCCCAGAACTTATCAGCCCACCCTAGTACTAACCATTTTTATAAGCAGGATACTGTGCTTTTTAAAAATCATTTGTATCAATTTCTTCTATCAACTTTTTAACTTAAATAGTTTTACTCTCTGCTTCTTTCCCATAAGTTGATCCTATAATATAGATTTGAATATATAAAAATATAATGTACTTTACTTTTATGGCATCTTTATGATTTGTATTACCTGTTTTAGCACATTTATACATTATTGCTAATCTTTTCTATATGTTTGTCTCATTTCAGATTTTTAACCCTCACTAGTCCTAAAACGTCAGATGTGTTCCATAAACAAATGTTTCTTAGAAAAGATTATTCTTTTATCCATGTCATACTAAGCCAGATAAATATTAGCAAAATTTGTCTTATTACTTACTTCCTTGAATTTGAAGGCAAACAAGGGAATACAAACTGATAGTCAGTTGTTTTGAAAGCTTGCCTCTATGTGAAAAAAATCTGATGTGTTCCATTCACATGATTTTCTCTACTCTGCAAAAAAAGTTATTAAAAAGCTTATGCTTCTATTTACTTCATGCTAATTGAGAAAAAATTAGCAGAATAGTCTTATTGCTTGCTTCCTTGTAAGTAGAAGCGAAATAAGGGTGTACTATAGGTTAAAGTGACAGCCAGAAGCTGGTTGCTATGTGACTGAAGTTCCTATGTTTGTATGGACAGGAGTTGACAAATTCCTGTATGAGAAAGGCTTGTTGCCGAAACCAACAACAAGGAATATCTCAAAAACGACCAACTCCAGTAAAAAAAATGCATATAACATAAATTGTGTGTTTTAACGTGTGGTAACTTTTTCTCTATCTCTTACGGTTTAGCAGTTAAGCAAAATTCCGTAAAATTCATTCAGAATGAAGTAGTCTTCAGAGACTGTTCCCAGAAAATTCAAGATATACATATTATGAGTCATGTCAATATTTTAAATATAAGGGATTTTAATCAAAATCGTTAAAGCCATTTTTGAGAAAATCAAAATGTTCGAAAAAAGTCCCATAAAAATTAAAAAGGCGTGTCATTTATGGACGCTCTTTAACTGCTGTGGTTCTCAGCGTCCCATTCTAAATTGGGCGTGAAAGACCACTTACTTTTTTTTAGAGGCCTCTTTATCGTGCCTCTTTACGTGCCGTAAATCTACGACACGGGACAAACGGCTTTACTTCCGTTTCGAAGGAAGCCATACTAAGGGTTTTTACGCCCGAAAAAATCCATCGTCCTCCGCCGGGTTTGAACCCGCGACTTTGGGTATATGTGGTTAGTATGGTAACCATTACACCATGGAGGGTGACAAAAAAAGTTGCGTGTAAAGGGTAGTTGGGGGTGGGGGAATTTTCTTGAAAATCCTCGTGTCGCATACTTGCAAGATACCGAACCTAAATACCAAGTTTGGTATGTAACGGTCTCTTCGTTTTTGAGCTATGCTGCACAGACACACACACGGACATTTTCCTAAAACTGCTTTTTTTTTTTTTTGTTTCAGGAGGTCTCGAAACATGTATATTTCCGATGAAATCTCGGTATCAAAATTTTGGGTGCAATACAATACCTTCTCTATACACTATGTACATAGTGCGTGTAGAGAAAGTAAAAATGGAGGTTTGGTGCGCCTTGCATGGTCCCGTATGAGAAATGTTGAGTAGTTTAAAAATGAAATCAATAGCAAGGAATAGCTAAACAAGAAAAACATACCTGACATAAATTATGTGCTTTAATGAGATATATATGTTTTGTGTTTTTTCTGCCTCTTAGGGTTTAAACGTTAATTAAAATCCAACCAGCATAAACAGCTCTGCGGGGACTGTCAGCAGAAAATTCAAATTAGACATTTTATTTGTCATGTATATCTTTAATATAACAATCATTAGAGCCATTTTTGAGAAAAATGTTCGAAAAAAGTTCCATGTAAAGGGTAGTTTGGGTGGAGGTATTTTTCTCAAAATATTCGTGTCGCATCCCTGGAAGATCTAAACTTAAATACCAAGTTTGGTATTTTATCGACTTTTCGTTTTTGACCTATCGTGTTCACAGGCAGTGCGTGTAGAGAAAGTAAAAAAGACACGCATTCATTGTGACATATATACTTCCAGACTCTGTGGGGGATAGGGAATAATTCTCGTTTTAGAAAAATTCCTCGGGAATGGAACCCGGAACCTCCGGATGGGGTCTGGCCACTCGACCACGGAGGCAGTCAACATCAGATTTGTTCCAAGGCCTTACGTACAAATCTAGACGAGTTAGGTTCTAGGTGAACTCGGGATTATCACAAACCACTGCTGCTCCTATTTAAGTAGTGGAGGACAGCCTACGTCACACGATTAACGCTCTGAGTAGATAGTAATGTTTGTTGCTGGTAACGGTCCAACCTTACTTCACCGGCGACGTAAACAAACCAGAATGTATTCTTCCGCGAACACACGTGTACACAGCACAAGTCATATGTTGTATTAGACATGGGGTGGGTGATTCATGACCGAATCGTTCATATGAAGACAAAAAGGAAAGAATCGTATGACTCGTGTCAATTATGAAATGAATCGTCGTTCAAAAAGATTCGCGAGAATCGTGTTAGTCTCAACATGAATCGTCGTTCAAAAAGATTCGCGAGATTCGTGCTAGTCACAACATGAATCGTTGTTCAAAAAGATTCGCGAGAATCGTGTTAGTCTCAACATGAATCGTCGTTCAAAAAGATTCGCGAGAATCGTGCTAGTCTCAACATGAATCGCCGTTCAAAAAGATTCGCGAGAATCGTGTTAGTCTCAACATGAATCGTCGTTCAAAAAGATTCGCGAGAATCGTGCTAGTCTCAACATGAATCGTCGTTCAAAAAGATTCGCGAGAATCGTGTTAGTCTCAACATGAATCGTCGTTCAAAAAGATTCGCGAGAATCGTGCTAGTCTCAACATGAATCGCCGTTCAAAAAGATTCGCGAGAATCGTGCCAGTCTCAACATGAATCGTCGTTCAAAAAGATTCGCGAGAATCGTGTTAGTCTCAACATGAATCGTCGTTCAAAAAGATTCGCGAGAATCGTGCTAGTCTCAACATGAATCGCCGTTCAAAAATATTCGCGAGAATCGTGCTAGTCTCAACATGAATCGTCGTTCAAAAAGATTCGCGAGAATCGTGTTAGTCTCAACATGAATCGTTCAAAAAGAATCGCTAGAATCGTGCTAGTCTCAACATGAATCGTGTTAGTCTCAACATGAATCGCCGTTCAAAAAGATTCGCGAGAATCGTGTTAGTCTCAACATGAATCGCCGTTCAAAAAGATTCGCGAGAATCGTGCTAGTCTCAACATGAATCGCCGTTCAAAAAGATTCGCGAGAATCGTGCTAGTCTCAACATGAATCGCCGTTCAAAAAGATTCGCGAGAATCGTGCTAGTCTCAACATGGACCGTTGTTAAAAAAGAATCGCATGAATCGAAAAGAATAACATGAATCGTGTCAACCATAACAGGTATCGTCGTTCAAAAAGAATCGCAGATTTGAAGAATCGTGATCAGATATTGGGGTTTCTTTTTCTTCCACCTTTTTGGTTTCAAACCGAGCTTCGACGAAAACTGCCTAGTGCACACGATGATGTGTACAAGGATTTATAACCATTCATTTTATTGTGAGAAAATAAATAGTGCTGAGGCCATGAGGCTAGATATAAGAATATATAAAATAAAATGTATACATTATATACAATATACATAAGTAAACGAACACTGTCGATCATTGGCGAAGCATGATGTGTTTAGGCATGAATTATTGTGCACGTGAAAGGAAGAATTTACAACTGTTTTATATATTTATTTTTTGCAGTCATTTAAATATAATATATGCACAGCTAAATCGTCATTACATTATATGACAAATAAAGCAATTATGCTCCAACATAATAAGTATAGGAGTATATTCTAATACATTAATATTATCTCGAATATTCCTGAAGAAAATAATTATTCTGGGTACTAGCGTTGCCTTATACTGACGTGTTTATAAATTACTTGACTTAGTCTATAAAATATAGTCATCCATCCCTCGTTATGCGCGATCTTATTTTACGCGTTTTCGAGTAAAGCTATTTTAAAAAATGCTGATTTTAACACTGTATAAATGACATAAATAGATGCATCTGTTTAAAACATTTTTTTTTTCATGTTTATCTTGAAATGGCCCATATCATTATCACATTCACTTTATGCGTTTTTGTGTTACGTGATAATTCATGAGAACCAATTACTTGCGTAATGTGAGGGACACCTGTACACGTAAATTATTGTTAATTTTAGTGTTAGCTCCAATCGACAAGATTTCTTCAGAAATAGTTCCATAACAGCTTGCGTGAAATTCTCATGAACATCCTTCCGAAGCGTACAAAGTAACTGCTTTTCTATGGACATTCTTCCTTGGCCCATTGTAGGCCTACAGTGAGATTTTACTCGATTTAAAGTGGAAAATGACCGTTCAACAGGAGCTGTAGTTGCTGGTACAGTTAGACAAGCTAATTTGTAAACTTCAGGCATAGATCTCTTTCGTTCATAGTTTTCAATATTTCACCAACTGACTTTCCTTCAAAATCTTTACCTCCAGAAGAGTGCACAACACTAAGTTCATTTTTTCAGACTACCGAATCAAAATTTGAGCCATAGATGTCCAACAATTTTGAGTAATGATCAGACTAAGACGTTCTGTAATTATTCAATTTCGAGGAAACAAGGAGAGCAAAGAAATGAAAACTTTCGCAGTCGGAAAACCTTTTTTGTATTTGATAGAGCACATTATCTAAAATTTGAATATCCTCCTGAACATAACTTCACTTGGTTCATTGTTCTTCCTTTTCTTTTGTGCATGTTCATTTATCACTTCAGTAGAAATGCTTCGCCAAATATTTTGGAATCCTTCTCTTCTAAAGTGTTTTTAGCCTGGATTACTTTTGAATGGCAATATCCATAGACTTGTCTTGTAAAATGTTGAAGAGAATGTCGGTATGAGCAAATATTGCCGAAAATGTTTTGAGGAGGAAGACAGTATCCAACCGAGTCAAAAAAAAATAAAGAAACCCTTGTGCTTTAACCAAAATATCAGGTTCCCAATCAACATCATGAATTCAAAGAATAAAATCAGGTTATCTCGTTGCTCTTGTACAGTGTTGACAAGGCGAGAATTGAAGTCGCTTTTGGTAACTCTTTATTCATAAAAGCACACAAAGTCTCCGTTCTTTTACTGGAATGATTAAAGAAATTAGAGAGCCCTGATAGAGTTTGAAAATTCTGCACTTATCAATACACATAGCTGTCCGTTACAGAACCAAATTCAGGATATGACAGTAACCGCGAACAAATAATGTCTGTGGAATGCCTCTTTTACTTTAGATTGCAGACCATCTAATTGGCCAGACATTACGGCCACACCATCATATGTCTGAGCGACAAGTTTCTTACAAATATTAAATTCTTTAACTGATGTAAGTACATGGTTGTAAAGATCTGTCTGCACTGACGTCTGTAAAACCCATGAACCTTTCTTGAACTTCCCCAGATTTGTCCACTTAGCGTAAAATGGTAGAGAGTTGGGATTTGTTCACTATGCCTGAGGAATATCCACAAAATTAGCGGGTGCAAGTTCTTTTGTTACACAGTTAACCAAAACACTCCTAACAGCTTCGATTAAATCATTCTGAATGGATGACGAAGTGCCCCGGAAAATTGTAGCAAATTTTTACTTTCTCTATACGTACTATTGTCAAAGTGTATAGAGAAGGTATTGCACTCCACCAAAAATTCACCGGAAATATATGTTTTAAGGTCTCCTGTATCCAAAAAAAGTATTTTCAGAAAAAGGTCCGTGTGTCTGTGAACACGATAACTCAAAAACGAAAAGTCGGTAAAATACCAAACATGATATTTAAGTTTAGTATCTTCCAGGGAAGCGACACGAAGATTTTGAAAAAAATCCCCCCACCCCCAACTACCCTTTACACGGAACTTTTTTCGAAAATGTTTATTTTCTCAAAAATGGCTCTAACGATTTTGATTAAAATTTCGTATATTAAACATATTTACCTGACAAATAAAATGTATATCTTCAATTTTCTAGGAATAGCCTCTGAAGAGTAGTTTATTCTGGATGAATTTTACTGAATTTTGAATAACTGCTAAACTGTAAGAGATGGAAAAAACTTACTACACAAAACACGTAGAGCACGTTAAAACACACAGTTTATGTATATATATATATTTTTTTTTTCGTGGAGACATTCCTTATTTTGGTTTCTGCTATGAAAAACTTATACTTTTCTCATACAGGAATGTGTCAGCTCCGATCCATATAAACAAAGGAACTTAATTGACATAGCAACCAGCTTTTGACTATCATTTTAACCTATGGCAGTCCTTTATTTCGCTTCTACTTACAAGGAAGCAAGTAATAGAACTATTTCTGCTAATTTTTTCTGATTAGCATAAAGTAAATAGAAGTATAAGCTTTTTAAGAATAATTTGTTGCAGAAATTTAGAGAAAGTCATGTGAATGGTACACATCAGATTTTTTAAATGATCATTTAAAAGTTGGTCATACGTACCGAGTTTCTACATCTACTGAAGGAACTTTCTGACTCGTCGTGTCCTCTAAAAGCTAACTCCTGCTTCCCTAAGTGACAAACAACATCAATGAGTCTTTTCAATACTTCTCTGTTCTTTTTTACCATTTCATTATTCTTTGAAATTTGTAATGATTTCTGAGCATTTAGCTGCAGGTCTGCTCGTGTATTGTCAAAATTACAAAGAGTGAATGCACAAAATATGTGATTTTTTTTTTGTTTTTTCATGCTTACTTAATGAAACAGAGAAACTATATTGTGGAATCCTTCTTGAGGCCTTGAGGTACTGCTTTTGTCGTGAAGCATTAAATATGTGAGGCTTCTCTATAAGCGCTCGTCCAATGTTGGATTGCAAGTCTACTCGCGCTTATGCTTGACTTTGTGTAGCGTTTGACTCTTCTCAGGGCGTTTTTTTATCGGCCTTGTTGGGCTTCCCAGATCCAGACTGCCTGGCGGCTTCTTAAATAATAAGTTGCTAGGATTTTTGCACAATCTCAGATTATTTTTATAGTTATTATTTTAAAATTCCAAAGATAAACTGTAATGGCTCGATGCAATTCTTTACTTTGTTGAACGCTGTGAATCCATGGGCGCGTATAATTCAACACGAATACATTTTTACGCGTTATCTCTAAACGGCCTTTTCCATTACGCGTGAAGAAGCCTCCTTCTTCATGATAACTTGGCGTCACCAGCCAGAAAATCAACACGTAACTATAGATACTGTTGAAAAACAAAATCGCATCGAGAAAATCAAAACACCTATATGCGACGAAAGCACAAGGAATAATAAAAATTTGCATCCAACGATTTCAACTTCGGAAGCAAAGGAATAAAAACAATTGAACATCAAATATTATAAACATGACATAAAACTCATAAAATGTCGGCAGATTTTGTGCATAATATATAAATATTGCCTCAGTCGTTACTAAAAAGAAGACATGCCCAACAATAGGGTTTGTTTAATTTGGGGCAACCAGTTAACCATTTGTACCTAGAATAATTGCTAATGCAGAAATGTCTGTTATACCCTCGTTTTCTGAGTTGACATTTTGCAATCAGACCTGGTAGTTAGGGAGTGGGCCTGCCATTGTTTTTTATTTAAGTTTTTCAGAAAATTCAAAATTCCGAAATCCAGTCGTTAACACACGTTCTACTACACAATCACAAAAACCACTAGCTTCAGTAACACATCGGTCATTTTCACAAAAACTTGCAAGCAAAACAACACTAGTACATACTAAAAGCGATTGTGAATCGCAAAATATAGCGGTGCATTTCGACAGCTAACAGCTGGCATCAAAGCTTCCTTTCCCCTCGCCTCTCTAGTGGAGAATTGGGAGTGTGTGGCTATCGCTTCAACTTGCGATGGAGTAGATGCGCGCGCACACCAGTGCTGGTAGCATGGGTATCGTTTTAACTTGCGGTGAGGTACATAGATTGCGATCATTTCATATTTAGTTGAAGTGACATACAAAAAAAATTCGATACCGAGATTTCACCGGAAATAAATGTTTTAGGGTCCTCTGTATCCAAAAAAAATCTGATGTGTTCCATTCACATGACTTTCTCTTATCTCTGCAATACATTATTTTTAAAAAGCTTATGCTTCTATTTACTTCCTGCTAATCGAGAAAAAAATAGCAGAAATAGTCTTATTTCTTGCTTCCTTGTAAGTAGAAGTGAAATAAGGGAGTACTATAGGTTAAAGTGATAGTCAAAAGCTGAAAAACAGCAGAAATAGTATTATTTCTTGCTTCCTTGTAAGTAGCAGCGAAATAAGGGAGTACCATAGGTTAAAGTGATAGTCAAAAGCTGGTTGCTATGTGACTGAAGTTCCTTTGTTTGTATGGACACGAGTTCACAAAGTCCTGTATGAAAAAGTTTTTATAGCTTAAACAAAAAACAAGGAATATCTAAAAAACAATCAACTCCACGAAAAAAATGTATACAATATTTAGCACTTATGCAAAATTCCGTAAAATTCACTCTGAATAAAGTAGTCTTCAGAGGCTATTCCCAGAAAATTCAAAATATGCATTTTATTTGTCAGGTAAATATCTTTAATATACGATATTTTAATCAAAATCGTTAGAGCCATTTTTTAGAAAATCAAAATTTTCGAAAAAAGCTCCATGTAAAGGGTAGTTTGAAGTAGGCGGATTTTTCTCAAAATCTTCGTGTCGCATCGCCGGAAGATACTAAACTTAAATACCAAGTTTGGTATTTTACCAACTTTTCGTTTTTGAGTTATCGTGTTCACAGACACAAGGACACACACGTACCTTTTTCTGAAAATACCTTTTTTGGATACAGGGGACCCTAAAACATATATTTCCGGTAAAATCTCGGTATCGAATTTTTGGGTGGCGTGCAATACCATCTGCTATACACTATCTACATAGTAGGCATAGAGAAAGTAATAATGACAGATCCTAGCAGTTTAAAAACCTATCTCGGAAATGGATGATGACACAGAAAAAGTTATTTCAGATAAATGTTGTGTTATAAACGACCTACATTTTATGAAGTAGGTTTTGCTATATCTCTTAACGTGCACTTGTTAACAAAGATTGTAAAGAATTCCATCAGAATGAAGAGATTAAGATAAAGATAGGAGAAGTACAAAGTAGAACCGAGCCAGTGCGGTTATTGTCCCCATGTTGTACGAGGATACCATGGCGAAAGGTGATTTAAAGGAGACACCGGGGACCGGAACATGGAGCAGCATTACAGGGTCCCTATTGAAACGCCTCATGCAGACCAGAGAGTAACCCCCTCCCCGAAGGTGTAACGCCTATAAGGTGCGGTATTTATTTCCGGGGCCAGGCGAGGGGCTAAAGAAGACGAGAGTTACACAGACCATACTTCTCATTCCCAGAAAATTCAACATATACATTTTATTTGTCATGTAAATATTTTAATATACGATATTTAATCAAAATAGAGTCATTTTTGAGAAAAACATTTTCAAAACATTTTCCATGGAAAGGATAGTTTAGGGTCGGGGGTTTTGTATCACATCCTTGAAAGATACTAAACTTAAATATCAAGTTTCTTATTGAACGGACTTTTCGTTTTTCAGCTCTGCTGCCCACAGAGACACACACGCACATTTTTCAAAAATACTTTTGTTTCAGGAGGTCCCAAAACATGCATTTCCGGTGAAATCTCGGTATTGAATTTTTGGGTGCAATACAAAACCTTCTCTATACTCTATGTCTATAGTACGTGTATATGAATTCTTAGTCTTCTATAATAGAGGGCCCAAAATTGTGGAAATGCGATGTATGGGATCAAGGTGTTGAGTTATCATAGTCCCAAATATTGAGATCCTCTGTGTAATATGAGAGCAATAATTTTGAATTTCAGATTGCATATAAAATAACACACATATGTGTGCGTATATATTTATAAAATAATATATTTTCTTAAAGTTGCATCAAAGTAACCCATTAAGCGCCAAATTAGCTCCAGTTTAGCATAAAATGTTCAATAATATATAGTAACACTTCCTGACTATAATTTATCAGATAAGAATGATCCTGAATAAGAGTTTCATGCAATATTCAAATTTGAAAGTTAATTTATCAAAGCTGCCAGAATCAATGCCATCCGGTACAGTCTACACTTAATATTATGCAATCTTTCCAAGTCATCGCGAGAAACAACTGAAAATCAACAGGACAGTAAAATAATGACACATCTGAGTAGTTTAGTAATAACTTATCTCGGAAATGGTTGCTGCCACAAAAAAGTTATTTCAGACTATTTCGTTTGTGACACGTGATCGTAGGAACTGGCCAATCCAGTATATTGGCGCATAAAATTCAAATCAATCGGAACTCATTACCTCTGCATTTTAATAGTTATTACTTTCTCTATACAGACTATGTATATAGTGTATAGAGGAGCTATTGTATTGCACCAAAAAATTCGATACCGAGATTTCACCGGAAATACATGTTTTGAGACCCCCTGAATACAATTTTTTAGAGAAATGACCGTGTGTGTTGTCTGTGTGTGCGTGTATGTGTGTGTGTCTGTGGGCAGCATAGCTTAAAAACGAAAAGACCGTTAAATACCAAACTTGGTATTTAAGTTTGATACTACCCTTTACACATAACATTTTTTGAAAATTTTGATTTTCCCATAAAAGGCAATAACCATTTTGGTTAAAATACCGTATACTTAAAATACTTTTATGACAAACGAAATGTATATTTTGGATTTTCTGGGAATAGTTTCTGAAGACCTCTTCATTCTGGATGATTTTTATTGAATTTTGCATAGCTGGTAAAACGTAAGATATAGACAAAAACTTACTTCACAAAAATGTAGATCTCGATAAAACACACAATTTACGTCATATACATTTTTTTCATGGAATTAGCCATTTTCGAAATATTTCTTTTTAATGATTTCAGTTTAAAAAAAGAAAAAAACTTTTCTCATACGGGAATTTGTGAACGTTTGGCCACGCATAGAAACAGAGCTCATTCACCACATTTTGACTTCGGTTTAGCCTAGTGTATTCCCTTATTTTCCTTTTACGTATAAGGAACTCAGTAATAAGGCCGTTTCTGTTAATGTTTTAGCATGAAATAGACTGAAGAATAAGCTTAGGTATTAACAATAATTTGTTACAGAGATATCACACCTACGTGCAATTGTTTCTCTAAATTTATCGCACCTACCTGCATTTGTTTTCTCTCTGAACTAGTGTTCGTCTTATAATATTGTTATTCCAATTGACTTTTCTAAGCCTCCTTTCTTTAACGCTTTTGTTTATTTTACAACAAAATTTAGTAATACAAAGAGATCTGAAATTTATGATATGGACATCAAGTTGCAGTGATTTCCGTGCAAATATCATCAAGACAAATGGGATTTTAGGAATATTATTCTTCGTGTCCTTATAGGCTAATCGTTGTTGTTTTATTCACGAAATAGTCTTATTAAATACAACTCGAGCTACAGCTTTTCTCCAGATAAAAGTTGGAGCTCTCGTTATATTACTTAGGATAAATATTGCTCTATAAAAGACCTACATTTTATGAAGTAGGTTTTGCCCTATCTCTTAACGTGCACTACTTCACAGATTTGAAAGAATTCCATCAGAATGAAGTGATTAAGATAAAGATAGGAGAAGTACAAAGGCGACTCAGTGCCGAACCAGTGCGGTTATTGTCCCCATGTTGTACGAGGATACTATCACGAAAGGTGATTTAAAGGAGACACCGGGGACCGGAACACGGAGCAACAGCATAACTATGGTATTTAAATCAGTATTATTTATGTGTGTGGTAATAGTTATTCATACTGTAAAGAAAATTCAGGATATTCGTTTTATAAGACATTTTTCACCTTTAACTTCTGCATATTTTATGGTGTCAAATTTTGCTTTAAGTGGAATACCCTATTGACCGAAAATCCCAGGGACCCCACCGCTTAGAAGGTCCAACGCCAACATATCCCGGTGACCAGGCGAAGGCCTAAGAAAGATGAGAGTTACAGAGCATACTTCCCTCCCACGCCACACCGAAACACCATCGCTGACACTTGTACCCCTGTAACTGACCCAAAGGGTACGAAGTATGAAGGAAATCAATGCTGAATAGAACGCTACGGAGGGATATGTAATTCGGGGGATGAAAGAAATACTGCAGCATATGCCTTGCGACCCGGGAAACCATGAAAAAAAAAAAAAAAGAACATCGGCCAGAGTGAGAGGTTCCTAGGATCGAACCCGGTATCTCTTGAATACGAAACGCAAACGTCACTGGGCGCCAGCGTATTCCGCCACGTAAAGCGTAGCTTTTATGATCTGAATGGAGTTTCTGAGCAGATTCCTTTCGCGTCGTTGTTAGATGCTGAACTTAGATACCAAATTTGATATTTAAACACTTTTTCATTTTTGAGTTATGTTGCTCAAATACACATATACACACGTTTTTACTTTCTCTACACCTACTGTGTACATAGAGTATAGAGAAGGTATTGTAATGCACCCAAAAATTCCACTCCAGATTTCACCGGAAATACATGTTTTAAGAAACCCTCTGATTCCAAAAGGAGAATCTTTAGGAACATTTCCGTGTGTATGTGGTGTGTGTATGTGTGTATGTGTGTGTATGTGTGTGTATGTGTGTATGTGTGTGTATGTGTGTGTATGTGTGTATGTGTGTGTATGTGTGTATGTGTGTATGTGTGTATGTGTGTATGTGTGTATGTGTGTGTATGTGTGTATGTGTGTATGTGTGTGTGTATGTGTGTATGTGTGTGTATGTGTGTATGTGTGTGTATGTGTGTATGTGTGTGTATGTGTGTATGTGTGTGTATGTGTGTATCTGTGTGTATGTGTGTATGTGTGTAAGTGTGTGTATGTGTGTATGTGTGCATGTGTGTGTATGTGTGTGCCTGTGTGTGTATGTGTGTGTGTAAGTTTGTATTTGTGTGTATGTGTGTGTATTTGTGTGTGTATGTGTGTGTATTTATGCGTGTATGTGTGTGTATGCATGTGTATGTGTGCATATGTGTGTACGTGTGTATGTGTGTGTATGCGTGTGTATGTGTGTATATGTGTGTATGTGTATGTGTATGTGTGTATGTGTGTATGTGTGTGCATGTGTGTATGTTGTGTGTGTATGTGTGTATGTGTGTATGTGCAGGCGTGTGTATGTGTGTGTATGTGTGTATGTGTGTGAGTATGTGTGTATGTGTAAGTGTATATGTGTGTATGTGTGTATGTGTGTAAGTGTGTGTGTATGTGTGCATGTGTGTGTATGTGTGTGCATGTGTGTGTATGTGTGTGTAAGTTTGTGTGTATGTGTATATGTGTGTGTATTTATGTGTGTATTTATGTGTGTATGTGTGTGTATGCGTGTGTATGTGTGCATATGTGTGTATGTGTGTGCATATGTGTGTACGTGTGTATGTGTGTATATGTGTGTATGTGTGTATGTGTGTATGTGTGTGAGTGTGTGTATGTGTGTATGTGTGAGTGTGTATATGTGTGTATGTGTGTATGTGTGTGTATGTGTGTATGTTGTGTATGTATGTGTATGTGTGTATGTGTATGTGCATGCGTGTGTATGTGTGTATGTGTATATGTGTGTGAGTATGTGTATGTGTATGTGTGTATGTATGTGAATGTGTGTATGTGTGTGAGTGTGTATGTGTGTATGTGTGTGCGTATGTGTGTATGTGTGTATATGTGTGTATGTGTGTGAATGCGTATGTATGTGTGTATTGATGTGTATACGTGTGTATGTGTGTATATGTGTGTATGTGTGTATGTGTGTATATGTGTGTATGTGTGTATGATTGTGTATGTGTGTATGTATGTGTGTATGTGTGTATGTGTGTATATGTGTGTATGTGTGTATATGTGTGTATGTGTGTATGTGTGTATATGTGCGTGTGTGTGTATGTGTATGTGTGTTTGTGTGTGTATGTATGTGTATGTATGTGTGTATGTGTGTGTATGTGTGTATGTGTATATATGTGTGTGTATGTATGTGTGTGTATGTGTGTATGTGTATATATGTGTGTATGTATGTGTGTGTATGTATGTGTGTATGTATGTGTGTATGACTGTATATGTGTGTATGTGTGTATGTGTATATATGTGTGTGTATGTGTGGTATTTAAATTCCATATCTTCCAAGGATGCGACACGAAGATTTTCAACCACGCACTACGTGAAAATATTTTCGAAAATTTTGATTTTCTCAAAAGTGGCTCTTTCGATTTTGATTAAAATATACTGTATTAAAGATATTTACACGATAAATAACACATATATATATATATATATATCATGAATTTTCTGGGAATAGCCAGTGAAGAACTCCCTATTCTGTCTGAGTTTTGCAAAATTTTGCATAACCGGTTAGACTGTAAGAGATACACAAAAACTTACGTAACAAAAATGTAGAGCTTGTTGAAACTCCCAATTTATGTTACAGTTTTTTTTTTTTTTTTTTTTTGGAGCTGACCGTTTTGAGATATTCCTTGTTTTCGGTTTCAGTTTTAAAATATTTTTACTATTCTCATACGGGAATTTGCAACCCCTGACCATACAAACATAGCAACCAGTTTTTAAAAGAATTGACTACCACTTTAACCTAGTAATTCATGTGAATGGAGTACATCAGATTTTATGCCAGTTGGCTTACCCTCACCGTATGTGTGACACTTACAAGCGGATGCCTAGGGGTCAGAAGCCTGTCGGGGAGCCAACGGTACGAAACCACAGAATGGAGAACCTGGAACGAATGGCAGGTGTATTTATTGACATAACAATATCATACATTGAACTTTAACAATCGCACGAATCCACACGTGCTCTTGTAATACACAAAATGAAAAGCTGATGTGTTACACTCACATGACTTTCTCTAGCTGCTCTACTAAACTCCTACAAAAGATTATTCTTCTTTGTACACAATGATAATCGAGATAAATATTAGCAGAATGTTATTACTTAGTTCCTTATAAGTAGATGAGAATAAGGGAATGCGCTATGCTAAAGTAATAGTCAAATGTTTTAAAAGCTATCGTTATGCGATTGTCATTGCAAATCGCTTCTTTTCTTGGCCAGGAGTAGAACAAAAGAAAAACGGACTCTCCCGTCTGAGAAAAGTATAAGTACCTCACAACTGAAACTAATAACAATGAATACCTCGAAAACGGTAAGCTCCACGAAAAAAATGTACATGCGTAAGTTGTGTATTTTAACAAGGCCTACATTTTCTGTAAGTAAGTTTTTGTCTATCTCTTACGGTTTACTAGTTATGCCAAATTAAGCAAAATTCATTCAGAATAAACAGGTCTTTAGTAGCTATTCCCAGAAAATTCAAGATATACATTTTATTTGTCAAGTAAATATCTGTAATATACGATATTTTAAACAAAATCGTTAGTCATTTTTAGGAAAATCAAAATTTTCGAAAAAAGTTCCATGTAAAGGGTAGTTTGGGGTGGGGAATTTTTCTCAAAATCTTCCGTGTCGCATCCCTGAAAGATAATGAACTTAAATACCAAGTTTGGTATTTTAGCTACTTTTCGTTTTTGAGTTATCGTGTTCACGGACACACACACACACACACGGACTTTTTCTGGAAATGCTTTTTTTGGATTCAGTGGGTCCTAAAACATGTATTTCCGGTGAAATCTCGACATAGAATTTTTGGGTGGAATACAATACTTCTCTATCCCTATGTACATTGGGGACCCCAAAACACTTATTTCCGGTGAAATCTCGGTATAGAATTTTTGGGTGCAGTACAATACCTTCTCTATACACTATGTATATAGTATGTGTAGAGAAAATAAAAAGACAAAGATATTCAAATACAGCAATTTAAATTTACAGCACAGAGTACACCTTCATAAATGCATCCTCTTATAATAGATAAATATACTTAAAAGACATATATACACCTAATATATAAAACCATTACATAACAATGACCTAACTATGACATAAAGTACATGTATGTAAAACGTTGTAGTCACTTTTGTTTAGTTGTTCTTATCCCTCCCCCCCCCTTCTCTATTGGAAGCCTTCTCAGATGTCAGCTGTCTTGCCTTAAGTATAAATTTACCTAGCCCGTCCACGTCTTCCGTGCCTGCCAGTAGCGTCCAACATGCTCCCAGCTCTACATTCGCGGTGGAAAATAATCGCGGTAAATATTTTTCCCGCCATTCCTTCATACCCCTATATCTTGCCAAGATGGCATGAGTGTGAGGAAGTGGATGATATGAAGTGCAAGTGAAATGGAGGATAGGAAAGGTGATAATGGATCAATTGGTGGAATGAGTGGCGAGGGAAGCCAGGCGCCGCTTCGTCTAACACAAATAACATATGCAGGTGCTTGGGATCGTACCCGGGGGAGGCCAGCGGTTTAACCACTCAGCTACGGCGCCGCACCGGAACCTTTTTCTAAAATGCTTTGGGGGTTGACGGGAGTCTCAAAACGTGTATTTCCTGTAGAATTTTGAGTCAAATTTTGACTGAAACGCAACGCTTTCTCAAGTTAAAAAGCAACTGATGTCAGGAGAAACAAAAGAAATGAACTTGGCTCAAAAGAACTAACGGCTAGCTGGCAGAAAGTGCTTACTCACACATACAGTACACCTGCACCTGAGTCTCGGTACACCTGCACCAGGTGAGGTGAGTGCATGTGCACTCAAAGGTTCGTCTCTTACGTGAACACAATGTACGTAAGTATATGTCAGATAAACGTGTTTCATTGTCTTTCATATCGCGTGCAATAACGGCCCCTGTCATCCAAATATTTCTCTGAAACACATGTTTTCCCTAACAAAAACATTCATTTCCACGATTTATCAGTGGCTATATAAATATTCTTACGAGATTGTTTCACCGGAAATAAACGTTTTGGGGTCTCAAAACTTGGTATTTGAGTTTAATATCATCCAAGAATAAGACCCAAACATTTTCAAAAAAGTCCCCCCATCCTAAACTACCCTTTACATGGAAAAATTCTTGAAAATTTTGGTTTTCTCTAAAATGACTCCAACAGTTTTGTTTAAAATTCCGTATATTAAAGATATTTACATGACAAATAAAATATATATCTTGAATTTTCCGGGACTAGCTCTTTTTTGTTTTTTTGTTGTTTTTTATTGGTAGTTTAACATCCTTTAACCTGCTTGGTCATATCGGGCGATGAATGGCATTGATGAAATGATGCTCAAATGATCTCAGTGACCATGGAGCTTAAAGTTACTCGACATTCGCCTTCTCAGGATAAGGGAAAACACCGAAAAAAAACGTTATCCAGATAACTCACCCTAAGCGAGATTCGAACTCACGACCTTTTGAATGTGAGGCAGACACACTACCCAGGCGGACTGACTAGCTTTTGAAGACCTGTAAACTGTAAGAGAGAGACAAAACTTACTGCACAAAGAATGTTAAAACACACCATTTATGTCATTACACTTTTACTTTCTCCACACGCCTATGTACATAGTGTATAGAGAAAGTATTGCACTCCACCAAAAAATTCGATACCGAGATTTCACCGGAAATATATGTTTTAGGGTCCCCAATATCCAAAAGAAGCATTTTCACAAAAAGGTCCGTGTGTGTGTGTGTGTGTGTGTGTGTCCGTGTGTCTGTGAACACGATAACTCAAAAACGAAAAGCCGGTAAAATACCAAACTTGGTATTTAAGTTTAGTATCTTCCAGGAATGCGACACGAAGATTTTGAGAAAAATCCCCCCACCCCCAACTACCCTTTACATGGAACTTTTTTCGAAAATTTTGATTTTCTCAAAAATGGCTCTAACGATTTTCATTAAAATTTCGGATATTAAACATATTTACCTGACAAATGAAATGTATATATAGAATTTTCTGGGAATAGCCTCTGAAGAGTATATTCTGGATGAATTTTACTAAATTTTGAATGACTGCTAAACCGCAAGAGATGGACAAAAACTTACTACACAAAAAATGTAGAGCACTTTAAAACACACAATTTATGTTATATACATTTTTTTCGTGGAGTTCGTCGTTTTTGTGACATTCCTTATTTTTGGTTTCTGCTATGAAAAACGTATACTTTTCTCATACAGGAACTTGTCAACTCCTATCCATATAAACAAAGGAACTTCATTGCCATAGCAACCAGCTTTTGACTATCACTTTAACCTACGGTTGTCCCTTATTTCGCTTCTACTTACAAGGAAGCGAGTAATAAGACTATTTCTGCTAATTTTTTTCTGATTACCATAAAGTAAATAGAAGTATAAGCTTTTTAAGAATTATTTGTTGCAGGGATATGGAGAAAGTCATATGAATGGTACACATCAGATTTTTTTCGTGGAGTTTACAACTTTTGAAATATTCCTTATTATTGGTTTCAGTTTTACAATAAATAAATATTTTCTCGTATGAGAATACGTAAACCCCTGGTCATGCAAAGAAGCGGATTTCAGCCTCATGGCAACCAGCTATTAAAACATTTGACTATCGCTTTAGCCTAGTGCATTCCCTTATTTTCCTGCTCCTTACAAGAAAATAAGTAACAAGACCATTTCTGCTTACGTTACGATCACCACTAAGCAGATACAGCGATGTAGAGAAAGTCATGTGAATGTAACTCATCATATTTTTTTTCCATCCAGTTTATTTTGAGATAAGCGTTCGCAGAAAAGGCTTCTTTAAGGGGAGTTTCCCCCACCACTCACTTAAGAGAATCAGAAATACATGTGCCGAATATTTCCTATGACGTATGTAAGTTGCGTTAATTTGTCTTAATATTTAAAGTTCTGGACTATTTAAATACCCTTGGTGCAGTATTTGTTTCAAACTTATAATGCATAAAATTCGAGGATGGTTTCATAAGTCTGGTAAAAAGCGAGAAAAAGGTGTTGTTTTTCGTAAAGAACTCTACCTTACTTTTCAATATAATCTCCTTTGAGGGATGCATTCTTGATCCGGTTTTTCATCCCGTTGGAAAAGTACTTTCTGTCAAACTCGTTGACTGTGACTATCACTTCTTCATTTGATGAAAATGTCTTCCCACCAAGCCAAAGTTTCAAGTTAGGGAAAAAGAAATATCTGATGTGTTCCATTCACATGGCTTTCTCTACATCTCTGTAACAAATTGTTAAAAAGCTTTGGCTTCTATTTACTTCATGCTAATCAAAAAAATTAGCAGAAATAAGTCTTATTTCTTGCTTCCTTGTAAGTAGAAGCGAAATAAGGGAGTATCATAGGTTAAAGTGATATTTCAAAAGCTGGCTGCTATGTCACTGAAGCTCTTTTGTTTCTATAGACACGAGTTGACAAATTCCTGTAAGTTTTTCAAAGCTGAAACCAAAAACAAGGAATATCTAAAATACGATCAACCAGAGCCATTTTTAAGAAAATCAAAATTTTTGAAAAAAGTTCCATGTAAAGGGTAGTTGGGGGTAGGGAGATTTTCTTGACAGACAGACACAGACACACGGACCTTTTTGTAAAAATGCTTTTTTGTATTCAGGGGGTCCCAAAACATGTATTTCCGGTGAAATCTCGGTATCGAACTTTTGGGTGGAATGCAAAACCTTCTCTATACACTATGTACATAGTACGTGTAGAGAAAGTAAAAAAAAAGACTCTGTGATATAAACAGGTACGAAAAAGAATTTAAATGTAGAGAAAAATCATTGGACCTAAAAAATGAAATAAAAACTGTGTGGGGGTAAAGAAACATATATTTTAAAATTGTGTAAGAAACAGAGGACGGGAATAGCTTGGAAGGGTGAAAAACTCAAAGGCAGGAGGATTTACTATTATACAAGGATCAGGAAGTCTGTGAGACTGATTATTTTCAGATACTTGATTTAATATAATAAAAAATTAATAATAATTTCAATAATAGATATGAAAATGATGTTGGTACCAGAGAAATTACAGTAATGCCTAAAAGTCAAATGTATAAGAGGGTATTTCTTTTGTATTTCAACAAATAGCCGAAGGCTAGAAATGTTTCTAAGTGCAGGCAGGTAGTAAAATATGGCAGGGAGTGTTCAAACCGTCCAGTCGCCGTTTGAAAGGTAATGAATGAAATTCCAACAAACTAGTGAATAGGTTAACGCTACTGCCGATCGTGGGATCGTCAAGCCGAGCGTGTTGGGGTTTTCTCACCAGAGAACAAACAAGGTTGTAAATTGTAGAATGTCAGAAATATGTAGCATTGAAAGGGTAGGTAATATTTTAAATTCAAGTATTTTTAGTGAGCATGTACCCGTATCAGAACTGTACGCTGTACATTGTTGAAAATTTTATACGATCCTTTGAATAATAAAGGTAAACCATAAAGCTACAACAACAAAATGTTTCATTGTTTCACAGAAACTTGCCAGAGTTATCAAATCGCCCTCGTGTATGTAGGGCAGCTAGCAATTTCACTGCAGCTTTTTAACAGTTTCTTACACAAATAAATCTGGAATTTTAGTCACAACATTACTTTTTAAAGCAAAAAACTATATGTGTGCAGAAACAATAAACTTTTAGAAAATTGGTTTTACGGCGGATACAAATTTTTTCTCCCTTTTTAAAGGATGTATTGCACATCCAATTCTTAAATATTTTTATATTGATATCCAAGAAAAGAAAAAAAATAGTCGTTTAATTCAAAAACTGTACGAGAAGATGGACACTGAGTAACGTAAAATCTTGTAAAATAATTTTATATCACAATACTTTTATACTTACAAAGAAAAATGCAATTTGGTAACAGGTATTTTTTTTTTTTTTTTTTGCCTCTGATGTTTACAAATATCTAATGTGCTCCATCCACATTACTTTCTCTACATCAAATTAATTTTAACAAATTATTGTTAAAAAGCTTATTCTTCTTTCGCTAATCAAGATAAAATTAGTAGAAATGGTCTTAATATTTGGTTCCTTGTATGTATTCGGAAAATAAGGGAATATACTAGACTAAAGCGGTAGTCAAATCTTTTAAAAGCTGGTTGCTATGTGACAGAAGTTCCTTTGTTTTCACGTAAGAGAAGAGATAAGTATTTTAAAACTGAAACAAATAACAAGGAATATCTTAAAACAGCCAGGTTTACACAATACAAAAGTCTGACGTATTCCATTCACATGAAATTTGTCTACATCTCTGAAAAAAAAATATTGTTAAAAAGCTTAGGCTTCTATTTACTGTATGCCAATTAAAAATACATTAACAAAATAGTCTTATTACGTGCTTCCTTGTAAGTAGAAGTGAAATAAGGGAGTACAATAGGTTAAAGTGATAGTCAAAAGCTGGTTGCTATGTGACTGAAGTTCCTTTGTTTGTATGGACAGGAGTTGACAAATTCCTGTATGAGAAAAGTATGTTTTTCACAGGTGAAACAAAAAACAAGGAATATGTTAAAAACGTTCAACTCCACGAAAAAAATGTATATAACATAAATTGAGTGTTTTAATGTGTTCTAAATTTTCTGTGCGGTAAGTTTTTGTCCATCTCTTACGGTTTAGCAGTTACACAAAATCCATAAAATTCATCCAGAACAAAGTAGTCTTCAGAGGCTATTCCCAGAAAATTCAAGATATACATTTTATTTGTGAAGTATATATCTTTAATATATGATATTTTAATCAAAATCGTTAGTAATCTTTTAGAAAATCAAAATTTTCAAAATTTTCCATGTGAAGGGTAGTTGGGGTTGGGAGATTTTCTTGAAAGTTTGGTATTTAACGGTCTTTTTGTTTTTGAGCTATGCTGTCCACAGACAGACAGACACACACACACACACACACACACATGGACATTTTTCTAAATATACTCTTTTTTTGGATTCAAGTGGTCTCAAAACAGGTATTTCCGGTGAAATCTCGGTATCAAAATTTTGGGTACAATGCAATACCTTCTCTATAGTACGTATAGAGAAAGTAAAAAAAAATATATGACATAAATTGTGTGGTTTAATGACTTTTACATTTGCTGTTACTAAGTGTTTGTAAATTTCTTGTGGTTCACAAAATGTAGCACATCCAGAGGGTATTCCTAGAAAATCCAACATATACCTACTCTTAAAGCCATTTTTGAGAAAATCAAAGCTATCGAACATTTTTCCATACAAAGGGTAGGGGGGCTTTTTTTTTTTTTTAAATCTTTGTATGGTAACCTTGGGAAAAACTAAACTCAAATACCAAGTTTGGTATTTAACGGACTTTTCGTTTTTGAGCTATACTGTTCACAGACACACAGACAGACCGGCAGACAGACACAAAATTCCAAAATTTTGATTCAGGGGGACCCAAAATATGTATTTCCGGTAAAATGTTTGAAATGTTTGATTTTCTCAAAAATAGCTCTAACGACTTTGCATAACTACTAAACCGTAAGGGATGGACAAAAACTTACCACAGAAAAAATGTGGACCACGTTATAACACACAATTTATGTTATATACATTTTTTTATCGTGGAGTTGATCGTTTTTGAGATATTTCTTCTTTTTGGTTTTAGCTTTGAAAAACTTATACTTTTCTCGTTGCTAACTCGTGTCCATACAAACAAACGAACTTTAGTCACATAGCAACCAGCTTTTGACTTTCACTTTAACCTATGGTACTCCCTTTTTTCGCTTCTACTTACAATAAAGCAAGAAATAAGACTATTTCTGCTAATTTTTCTCGATTAGCATGAAATAAATAAAAGATAAGCTTATTAACAATAATTTGTTACAGAGATATAGAGAAAGTCATGTAAATGGAACACAATAGTTGTTTTTTTATTATTAGGCTCGAAATATAAACAGTGCCCCTCGTATATGAGCACCTAAGGCACATACTGTACGTAGAAAAGAGAATGAACTAACCCCCGCCTGATCCCGTTAAAAGATTCTCGGGACGTGGCGTGAATTGAAGCCTGTCTATGATGACCTCCACCATTGACCTCAGCGCTCATTATGCAAATCGGTTCCATTTAGGAACTGTAAAGCGATATTTACAGGTCGATCTGTGCAGGTCTCCTTGCAGCATGCACGGAAATCGACCTAGATGATCGACTGTTTCTTTTTATTTTCCTAACAGTGTGTATAATGTACATTTTACAGACTGCCTCCGTGGTCGAGTGGTCAGCGAGTTGACTTCTCACCCGGAGGTCCCGGGTTCGATTCCCGGCTGGGGCGGGGAAATTTTCTTTAACCAGATTTATTCCCTATCCCCCACAGAGTCTGGAAATATGAATGTGTGTGTTTAGTAATATAATAATGATTAACCTAATGTTCTAAACCTACAGTAATACGAGTTGTTTCACAAGTCAAAGCCCCCGATATGACCATTGAAGTTAAAGGGGGGCTATGCAAATGAAACAAAAAAGCAAAAATAAAAAATATACATATTACAGCAGGGCATGTATTGTATTCCACCCAAAACCTCTGTACCAGAAATACACATTCGAGGATCCCTGTATTAAAAGATCTGATGGGTTCCATTCACATGACTTTCTCTATATCTTTGCAACAAATTATTTCTTCTATTTACTTCATGTTAATCGAGAAAAATTAGTACAAATAGTCTTATCATTTGCTTCCTTGTAAGTAGAAGCGAAATAAGGTAGTACCATAGTTTAAAGTGATAGGCAAAAGCTGGTTGCTATGTGACCTTTGTTTGTATGGGCAGAAGTTAAAAAAATCCTACATGAGTAAGTATATTTTTCAAAGCTGAAAACAAAAACAAGGAATATCTCCACGAAAAACATGTATATAACATAAATTGTGTGTTTTAACGTGCTCTACATTTTTGTGCGGTAAGATTTTGTCCGTCTTTTACGGTTTAGCAGCTATGCAAAATTCCGTAAAATTCATTCAGAATAAAGTAGTCTTCAGGAGCTATTCCCAGAAAATTCTAGATATACATTTTATTGGTCAGGTATATATCATTAATATATGATATTTTAATCAAAATCGTTAAAGCCATTTTTGAGAAAATCAGAATTTTCGAAAAAAGTTCCATGTAAAGGGTAGTTGGAGGTGGGGGGATTTTCTTGAAAATCTTTGTGTCGCATCCTTGGAGGATACCAAACTTAAATACCAAGATTGGTAATCAATGGTATTTTTGTTTTTGAGTTATGGTGTCCACAGACACACACACACACACACACACACACACACACACACACACACACGGACCGTTTTGCAAAAATGCTTTTTTTGGATTCAGAGTGTCCTAAAACATGCATTTCCGATGAAATCTCGGTAACGAATTTTTGGGTGGAACACAATACTTCCTCTATACATTATGTACATAGCACGCGAAGAGAAAGTAAAAATGGTCAATTACACGACAAAAAACTTGTATGGCATCTATTGCATGTTTTAATGAGATCTACATTTTTGTGTAATAAATTTTTGTCTTTCTCTTATGGTTTAGCTGTTAGGAAAATTCCGTACAAAATCATCCAGAATAAAGTAGTCTTCAGAGGCTATTCTCAGAAACTTCAAGATATACATTTTATTTGTCAGGTAAATACGATGTAATATCATGTACGATATTTTAAATCAAAATCGTTAGAGCCATTTTTGAGAAAATCAGAATTTTCGAAAAATTTTCCATGTACCTAAAGGGTAGTTGGGGCAGGGGGATTTTCTTGAAAATCTTCTTGTCGCATCCTTGTAAGATTTTGAACATACATACCAAGTTTGGTATTTAGCGGACTTTTCGTTTTTGAGCTATGCTATCGAGACACACAAACATACACATAGACGTTTTTCCAAAAATGCCCATCCTTGGGGGATACTAACCTGAAATGTCACGTTTGTTTGTTGTTTTCCTGACTTCGTTTTTGAGTTACTGCGTTCGCGGTCACATCGACACACAGATATACACCTACACATACGCTCTCTCTCTCTCTTTCTCATACACACACACACACACACACAGAGAAGGACCTTACTCATAAAATGCTTTTTTGGATATAGGGAATCCTAAAACGTGTATTTCCGGAGAAATCTTGGCATAGAATTTTTGGGTGAAGTGCAATACCTTCTCTACCATAGTACCATGTACTATGCGGAGAAAGGACAAACGAAACGTCAGTTAAATACCAAACTTGATATTTAAGTTCAGTATCTTCATAGAATGCAACACGAAGATTTTCATGAAACATTTCCCCCACCCCAAACTACCCTCTGCATGATCATTTTTATTCGTTTGTCTAAAACCGGTTCCGACATTTTTAATTAAAATGCCATTACTAAGGATAATTTATACGACAAATAAACTTTATTATGCTGACTTTGTTGGGAATAGGCTCTGAAGACTTCTTTATTCTGGATGAGTTTTATGGAATTTTCCACAACTGCTAAACCGTAAGAGATGCACAAAAACTTACCCCACAACAAATGTAGAGCACTTTAAAACACAATTTATGTTATATACATTTTTTTCGTGGAGTTGAGTGTTTTTGAGATATTCCTTGTTTTTGTATCAGTTATAAAAAACGTATACTTTTCTCATACAGGACTTTGTGTCCATACAAGCAAAGGAACTTCAGTCACAAAGCAACCAGCTTTTGACTATCACTTTAACCTATGGTACTCACTTATTTCGCTTCTACTTACAAGGAAGCAAGTAATAAGACTATTTCTGCTAATTTTTTTCACGATTAGCATGAAGTAAATAGAATCATAAGCTTTTTAAAAATAATTTATTGCTAAGATGTAGAGCAAGTCATATGAATAGAACACATAAGATATTTTTATCTTTTGTATTTTGTTTATGTTTAAATTTATTAAAACATTTAATGTTAACAATATTTTATATTTTTGTGGCTTTACATTATTTTCATTTTTCCCAATTATATTAGTTTTATTGAATGCAATAAATTACTATCGCTTTTTGGGGGGGCTATAATATATTTGTAATAAATTCTGTTTTTTTTTGCAAATACACTCACATTTACACTCTGGGAAGGAAAGGGAATAAGCTGAGCTAGAGAAACATCCCTGGAGTTGAACGTATACAAAGCAAGCAGGTGCTCTTCCGACAGAGCTACGGAACTATCGCATTATTCAGAAGACCTGAAAACGTTTTTGTTTGGAATACTACAGGAAAACTGCTTCATAAGACAACACGTGTATCTACCACATTGGAAGGCAAGGTCTGACGGATCTATACTTAGGTTTGTTCCCATCATTCCACGGAGGTCATGACCTCCCAGCAATTGTACCCTATTGAATGAAGCCAGACGGTGTTCGATCGTCAATCGGACCTGAAGACGCGTAAAGTTGCCGACAGTGCTATTAATAACGTCATCAATGGGCGCAATTTCACTCTAAGCAGACAACCTAAACTTTATTCATTTCTCTACTAGGTGTAGTAAGTATAGCTAAGACCTATTCAGCCTGAAGTTGATCCACGCCAAAACAAAAGCCAGCTGACCAATAATGTAGCCTTCCGCCATTCGCTCCAGAAATTCTGTTATAATTTCACAACCACGTGGGGCGTATACTCGACATATTGTAATGTAAAATGAGCAGATCTCTTATTCAAACAACTTAAACGGCGACTAAAACATTCTGTTAGGAATAATGATAATATTGATAGTTATAACCAAATAAATAGGAACACATGTAATATGAAATATGATTTGTTCCATTCGCATGACTTTCTCTACATCTCTGTAACAAATTATTGTTAAAAAGCTTATGCTTCTATTTACTTCATGCTAATCGAGAAAAAGTCAGCAGAAATATTCTTATTACTTGCTTCCTTGTAAGCAGAAGCGAAGTAAGGGAGTATCATAGGTTAAAGTGATAGTCAAAAGCTGGTTGCTATGTGACTGAAATTCCTTTGTTTGTATGGACAGGAGTTGACAAATTCCTGTATGAGAAAAGTATGTTTTTCATAGCTGAAACCGCAAACAAAGAATATCTAAAAAACGATTAACACCACGAAAAAATGTAGATTAATTTTTTGTGTGGTAAGTTTTTATCCATCTCTTATGGTTTAACAGTTAAGTAAAATTCCGTAAAATTAATCCAGAATAAATTAGTCTTCAGGGGTTATTCCCAGAAAATTGAAGATATACATTTTATTTGTCAGGTAAATGTCTTTAAAATACGATATTTTAATCAAAATCGTTAGAGCCATTTTAAAGAAAATCAAAATTTTCGAAAAAAGTTCCAGCTAAAGGGTAGTTGGAGGTGAGGGGATTTTCTTGAAAATATTCGTGTCGCATCCTTGGAAGATACCAAACTTAAATACCATGTTTTGTATTTAACCGTTTTTTCGATTTTGAGCTATACTGTCCACAGACACACACATACACAGCCCGACAGACAGACAGACAGACAGACAGACACACACACACACATACACACACGGACCTGTTTCTCAAAATGCTTTTTTTTTTTTTTTTTGATTCAGGGGGTCCTAAAACATGTATTTCCGATGAAATCTCAACATGGAATTTTTGGATGGAATACAATACTTCTCTATCCATATGTACAATGTACTTATGGGGCTAGAGAAAGTAAAAAATATAAATTGTGAGTTTTAACGAGTTACGTATATGTTACATGTACTAAGTTTTTTTTTTCTCTCTTAACTTTTACCGGTTATGCAAAAGACATCTAGAATAAAGAGGTCTTCAAGGCTATTCCCACAAAATGCAATTCGTACGTCATGAAAATATCTTAAACATAAAAGTTGTTAGAGACAGTTTTGAGAATATCAAAGATTTCGAAAAATATTCCATTTAAAGGGTGGTTTGTATCGCATCCTTGGAGGATTCTGAACTTAAATACTAAGTTTGGTGTTCACTGTATGTTCGCCTTTTAGCTACGCTGCCACACACACACACACACACACACACACACACACACAGATAAACACACACATACACACACTAACATTTATTCTAACTGTTTTTTGCTAGGCGGGGATTCAGAGTGTCAAAAAGTATGTACATATTTGCGGTGAAATCTTGTATCGAATTTTTGGGTGGAATACGATACCTTATCTACCTACTATGTACATTGCTACGAGGGACGTTTTTTTTTCAATCTACGATAGTCTATAAATAAAAGACAAGTTCATAGTAAACAATTATTTTATTACTAAAAGTTTTGTACACTTATGGTTACTTTTCGGCATAATCACCGAAAAGATTGAGACATTTATCGTACCTGTGCACAAGCTTTGCAATACCCGCTTCAGAAATGTTACCGCCAATGATCTCAAATGGGCATTGAAGTTGGTTTGAAGATCTTGAAGTGGTTTGAAAGTGCTGCCCTACCAGCCACATCTTCAGTTCAGGGAAAAGGTGAAAGTTGCTGGGTGCCAGGACTGTACGGCGGATGATCGAAAATGTCCCATTGAAATTGTTCAAGGAGCCGATGGGTTGTGCCAGCAGTGTGTGGACGAGCGTTGTCATGGATCAACACAATTCCTGAAGTCAGCATTCCTCTTCGTTTGTTTTGAATGGCTCTCCGCAAACGTCGTAAAGTACGAAGATCTTCAAAACAACGTCAACGCTCATTTGAAATCATTGGTGGCAACATTTTTTGAAGCGGGTATTGCAAAGCTTGTGCACAGGTACGATAAATGTCTCAATCTTTTTGGTGATTATGTTGAAAAGTAACCATAAGTGTGCAAACTTTTAGTAATAAAGTAGTTGTTTTCTATGAACTTGTTTTTTTATTTATAGCCTATCCGAGGCTGAAAAGAAAACAGAAAAAAACAAAACGATCCTCGTACACAAGTGCTGGAGAATGTAAAACTGTTACGTGATAATTACTCAAAGAACTTGGTACTTGGTTTACTTGAAAAAGCTCTAATGAGAAGAATTTGTTACGTAACCTGACCCAGTGATGGAATCAAGTAAGGGGAACTATTACTAAGATATCTGTAATCATCCGATGCAACTTCTTGGCAATGTGTTCTTAAATTACCTGAATTACTTAAGGCCAAGCAGATAACTCAATCTTCTGCTTGTGGAACTTGCTGGTAGATGGCCATAATTGCGTAGTCAACTTTCTGTATCACCTGCTTGAGGACCTTGCCTGAAAATCACATATATTGTTGATTAACCCACCTCTGTAGTGTAGTGGTAGCGTGTCTGCCTCACATTCAACAGATATCGAATTCGAATTTCGGTTCGGTTGACTTATCTGGGGGTTTCCCTTATCCTGTATCTCTAAGGTCTATGGATCCCGGTTTCATTCGTTGTCCGATATGACCTATCAGGTTAAGGAAGCATAAATTAAAAAAATAAACAAACCAAGAAAATGGTTCATTAATTTAAACTTTGAAGAGAAATAATTGAACCTTGGACTTTGAAGAAAAATAGTGTTCAATCTTGAACTTTGAAGCACAATTATTCTTGTTCTTGAGTTTTGAAGAAAAATAATGCTCAACCTTAAATTTGTAGTAAAATTATGCTCAACTTTCGGCTTTGAAAAAAAAAAATTGCTCAACCTTAGAATTTGAAGAAAAATAATGCACAATCTTGACGTTTGATGCAAAATTATAATTAACTTCGAGATTTGAAGAAAAACAGTGCTCAACCTTGAACTTTGAAGAAAAATAATGCTCAACCTTGAACTTTGAAGAAGAATAATGTTCAACCTTGAACTTTGAATAAAAATAATGCTCAATCTTGACCTTTGAAGCAAAATAATCGTTAACTTCGGGCTTTGAAGAAAAATAGAGCTCAACCTTGAACTTTGAAGAAAAACAACGCTCGTCCTTGAAATTTGAAGAAAACAATACTTAACTTGAATTTTGAAGAAAAATGTTGCTCAACCTGTTGAATCTCATCTACTTTTCCAGGAAAATGTGTTGCGTCTCAGTTCATTGCTACCAATACGTGTGCTTGAGGTCGTTAAGACATGAACTCATTTCAAAACACCTTTTATTGTTTTGCGTGCAGATGAAATATAATAAATTATTACTCTCCTTTAATAGGCGGGCCCAAAATTGGTGAGCTCCGGTCTTTTTATGATTATGAGGCATTTAAATGTCATTATGCTAAAATTACCAGATTTACTAAAACGTTCAGCTCCTCTATATAATAAACAATAATTACAATTTTCACATTAGATACAATGTAAAATAAAAACTATATGTAAGTTATATGTTGTCTATGTAATGAAATCAGTGCTTATTTGTCAAGAAATCTAAATAAGAATGCCTACCTCAATTTGGATGCTCTAATAGTATATTATTATTAGGGGTAATCAAAGACCCACGAGTTAATAAAGTTATTTTTGCACCAAGTTGAATACAATACTTTAATCTATGTATGTTTAAGGAAATAATTATAAAGTTTATGAACATCTATACCCATAACTAATCTTAATCCAACATAATTAAGCTACCTTAAAATAAATTATATTTAATCCACAAAAAGTAAAATCAAGATAATATATAAATGCTGCTAAGGATATAATTTTAGAAGTAGTTTCTTTGATACCGAGATTTCAACGGAAAGACATGTTTTCAGACTCCCTGAATCCTGAAAAAATATTTTTAGAAAAAAGTCTGTGTGTGTGTGTCTGTGGGCAGCATAGCTCAAAAAATGAAAAGACCGTTGAATACCAAACTTGGTATTTAAGTTTGGTATCTTCCGAGGATGCGACACGAAGATTTTCAAGAAAATCCCCCAACCCCGAACTATCCTTTACATGGAATTTTTTTCGAAAATTTTGATTTTCTTAAAAATGGCTTTAACGATTTTTATTAAAATATCGTATATTAAAGATATTAACCTGACAAATAAAAGGTATGTCTTGAATTTTCTAAGAATAGCCTCTGAAGACTACATTTTTTCTGGATAAATTGTACGAAACTTTGCATAACTACTAAACCGTAAGAGTTGGACAAAAACTTACCACACAAAAAATGTAGAGCACGTTAAAGCACACAATTTATGTTATATACATTTTTTTCGTGGAGTTGATCACTTTTTAGATTTTTCCTTATTTTTGGTTTCAGCTTTGGAAAACATACATTTCTCTTACAGGAATTTGTCAACTCCTGCCCATACAAACAATGGAACTTCAGTCACATAGCAACCAGCTTTTGACTATCACTTTAACCTATGGTGCTCCCTTATTTCGCTTCTACTTACAAGGAAGCAAGTAATAAGACTGTTATGCTTAGTTTTTCTCGATTAGCATGGAGTGAATAGAAGCCTAAGCATTAACAATAATTTGTTGCAGAAGTGTAGAGTAAGTCATGTGAATGGAACACATCAGATTGAATGTTAACATTATGGACGATATTTATCAGAGTCTGTTTTTGGTGGTCCTATCGAATGTGATACACGTGA
This sequence comes from Hymenopus coronatus, assembly GCA_030762935.1. NCBI lineage: Eukaryota > Metazoa > Arthropoda > Insecta > Mantodea > Hymenopodidae > Hymenopus > Hymenopus coronatus. The sequence goes on from CM060886.1 coordinate 137,973,828, forward strand.
CCAGATTTCTGAAGAAGTTGATGTTACAGTGTAACAAATGAGCTGGTCGAAAAAAATGCCAGTTCATGTGATAATATAGTTCCTCAAGTCAATGTTAAAAATCTGATGTGTTCCATTTACTTTCTCTACATCTCTGTAACAAATTATTGTTAAACACCTTATTCTTGTATCTATTTTATGATAATCTAGTTAAACATTGGCAGGAATTGTCTTATTACTTAGTCTCTTGTAAGTAGAAGGTAACCAATGGAATACACTAGGCTAGATCGATAGTCAGATATTTTAAAAGCTGGTTGCCATGTGAATGAGATCAGTTTCTATGCATGGACAGGAGTTAGCAAATTTCTCTGTGAGTAAAGTTTAAGGTTTTTTAAATCTGAAACAAATAACACAGAATATCTCAGAAAAGGTTAGATCCACGAAAAAATGTATATGGCAGACATTGTACGTTTTAACGAGATCTACATTTTCGTGTATTAAGCTATTCTCTATCTCTTACGTACATTCAGCACTTTCTCTCCATCTCTGTAACAATTTATAGTTCAAAAGTTTACTCTTCTATTTACTTTATGCTAATCGAGATAAGCAATAGCAGAAATTGTCTACTACTTGCTTCCTTGTAAGCAGAAGGGAAATAATGGAACACAGTAGGCTAAAATGATAGTAAAATCTTCTAAAGCTGGTCTCTATGGAATTGAAATCCGTTCCTATGCATTGCTAGCAGTTGACAAGATCCCGTATGAGAAAAGTAGATATTTTAAAACTGAAATATCTAAAATATAACATGAAATATCTAAAAATCTGATGTGTTCCATTCACATGACTTTCTCTATATCACTCCAACAAATTATTCTATTTACTTCATCTAATGGAGCAACAATTAGCAGAAATAGTCTTACTACTTGCTTCCTTGTAAGTAGAAGCGAAGTAAGGGAGTACCATAGGTTAAAGTGATAGTCAAAAGCTGGTTGCTACGTGACTGAAGTTCCATTGTTTGTATGGGCAGGAGTTGACAAATTCCTGTAAGAGAAATGTATGTTTTCCAAAGCTGAAACCAAAAATAAGGAAAAATCTAAAAAGTGATCAACTCCACGAAAAAAATGTATATAACATAAATTGTGTGCTTTAACGTGCTCTACATTTTTTGTGTGGTAAGTTTTTGTCCAACTCTTACGGTTTAGTAGTTATGCAAAGTTTCGTACAATTTATCCAGAAAAAATGTAGTCTTCAGAGGCTATTCTTAGAAAATTCAAGACATACCTTTTATTTGTCAGGTTAATATCTTTAATATACGGTAACTTATTCAAAATCGCTAGAGCCATTTTAGAGAAAACCAGAATTTTCGAAATGTTTTCCAATTAAAAACTAGTTGGGGGTGAGGGGATTTTCTTGAAAAGCTTTGTGTCGTATCTTTGGAAGATACTAAACTTTAATACCAAGCGGTCATTTCGTTTTTGATCTATGCTCTCCACAGAAACACAAGCTCTTTTTCTAAAAATGCTTTTCTCGGACTCAGTGCACCCCAAAACGTGTATTTCCGGTATAATCTCGGTATCAAAATTCTGGGTGCATTACAATACCTTCTCTATACGTGTGGGGAAAGTAAAAATCTGATGTAAATAAAAGAATAATGTTTTGTAAGAAAAGATTGTTTGCGTAACAGGTAGATAAAGTCACGTGAATGGAACACATCAGATTTTTGTTTTCTCCAGCCCCGTATGTACAATGTACATAGGGATAGAGAAGTATTGTATTCCACCCAAAAATTCGATACCGAGATTTCACCGGAAATATATGTTTTAGGACCCCCGGTATCCCAAAAAAGCATTTTCAGAAAAAGGTCCGTGTGTCCGATAACTCAAAAACGAAAAGTAGCTAAAATAACAAACTTGGTATTTAAGTTTAGTATCTTCCAGGGATGCGACACGAAGATTTTGAGAAAAATCCCCCCACCCTAAACTACCCTTTCATGGAACTTTTTTCGAAAATTTTGATTTTCTTAAAAATGGCTCTAACGATTTTGATTAAAATATCGTATATTAAAGATATTTACCTGACAAATAAAATGTATATCTTGAATTTTCTGGGAACAGCTTCTGAAGACCTGTTTATTCTGGATGAATTTTGCTTAATATGGCATAACTAGTAAACCGTAAGAGATAGACAAAAACTTACTATACAAATAATGCAGGTCTTCTTAAAATACACAGGTTATTTCAATTATATTTTTTTCGTGGAGCTTACCGTTTTCGAGGTATTCATCGTTATTAGTTTCAGTTGTGTAGTACTTATACTTTTCTCAGACGGGAGTGTCCGTTTTTCTTTTGTTCTACTCCTGGCCAAGAAAAGAAGCGATTTGTAATGACAATCGCATAACGACAGCTTTTAAAACATTTGACTATCGGTTTAGTCTAATGTATTCCCTTATTTTCTTCCTACTTATAAGGAACTAAGTAATAAGAACATTGTGCTAATGAGTACCTCGATTAGCAAGGTGCAGAAAGAAGAATAATCTCATGTAAGAAGTTTGTAGAACGGCTAGAAAAAGTCATGTGAGTGAAACACGCCAGATTTTTAATACAGAAATGCTTCTTTATATTAGATGAACAAGTCTATAAGCTAATAAAAATTGTTATTATTATTATTATAAAATAACATATTTACCATACTTCCTGGCTATAATGTTTACTTTCTCTACACAGTACATAGGTACACTGAAATTACACGTTTAGGATAGGTACCTGTATTCAGAAAACAAAATTCGGTAAGATGTGAAATGAGTTTGATGGAGTACGGGCTAGAGAAAGTGACGGAAGAGGAAGCCCCCTCTCTCCTCTGCAGGGAGAGCATGCTTCTCCGCCAGCACCAGACCAGACGGTGCTGGGACCTCGCACAGAGCGGTTGGAATGAGTGCCCGGAAGTAGTGATGGCTTCCAATCTGACGTTAGAGGAGCCGGTGTTCGGAGTGGCGGCAAGGAGCTCGTTTCTCAGCCCCAGACTCTCGTCGCGACGTCCAGCCTCGCTCAAGCTAGACACCCTCCACAACGGCCATGTGTCGGCGCCCCCAGCAGCCAGGGCCCTCAACGTGTCTTTCAGCGAACTGTCGTACTCCGTCAAGACTGGCATCAGACGAGGTATGTCTCCACCAAAACTTCCTTATCTCATTTATTTGCCCCCTTTAACGTCTAACGTCATATCGGAGCCTTTTGTAGCTTAACGCCCTTTAACCTGGTTGGTCATATCGGACGATGAATGAAATTGGTGAAATCATCTCGGAGTCCATGGAGCTTATAGTTACTCGACATTCGTCTTCTCAGGATAAGGGAGAACCCTGAAAAAGCCTTATCCGGGTAACTCACCCTAAGCAAGATTCGAACTGGCGACCTCTTGAATGTGAGGCACACTACGCTACCCAGGCGGTCTTTGCATTAGAACCAACTCGTTGTCTGTAGGTTCTTTACGTAAGGTTTAAATTATTTTACTTCCTCACACATACACTCTCATATATATACTTCCAAACTCTGTGTGGGATAGGGAATAATTCCGGTAATCGAACCCGGGACATCCAAGTGAGAAGTCAGCTCGCTGGCCATGCGACCACGGAGACAGTCAAACATAAAAAAGAACTGATGTGTTCCATTCACATGGCTTTCACTACATCTCTGCAACAAATTATTGTTAAAAAACTTGTGCCTCTAAAAAATTACCAGAAATGGTCTTATTACTTGCTTCCTTGTAAGTAGAAGATAAATAAGGGACTACCATAAGTTAAAGGGAAAGCCAAAAGCTGGTTGCTATGTGACTGAAGTTCCTTTGTTCGTATGGACAAGAGTTGACAAATTCCTGTATGAGAAAAGTATATTTTTTTTAAAGCTGAAACCAATAACAAGGAATATCTCAAGAACGATCAACTCCAAATAACATAAATTGTGTGCTTTAATGTGCTCTACACTTTTTATGTGGTAACTTTTTAGTCCATTTCTTACGGTTTAGCAGTTATGCAAAATTCCGTATAATTGATCGTTTTTGAGCTGTGCTGTCCACACACACACACACACACACATACACACACACACACACACACACACACACACACACACGGACATGTTTAGGACCCCCTGAATAAAAAAAAAAAGCATTTTTAGAAAAATACCCTGTGTGTGTGTGTGTGTGTGTGTGTGTGTGTGTGTGTGTGTGTGTGTGTGTGTGTGTGTGTGGACAGCATGGCTCAGAAACGAAAAGACCGTTGAAAACCAAACTTGGTATTTAAGTTTGGTTTCTTCCAAGGATGCGACACGAAGATTTTCAAGAAGATACCCCCACCCCCAACTACTCTTAAAATGAAACATATTTCTGTAAATTTTTATTTTCTCAAAAATAACTCACGATTTTGATTAAAATACCGTATGTTAAAGATATTTATACGGCAAACAAGATGTATATTTGAATTTTCTGCGAATAACCTCTGAAGACAGTTTATTCTGGATAATTTTGTGGAATTTTGAATAGCTGCTAAGAAATAGACAACAACTTAGCACACAAAAATGTAGAGCTCATTAAAAGACACACTTTACATAATTTTCGTGGGGTTAACCGTATTTGAGATATTTCTTGTTATTAATTTTAGCTTTAAAATACTTGTATTTTTTCTCATACGAGAATTTGTCTACTCGTGTCCATATAAAGAAAGGAACTTCAGTCACATAGCAACCAGCGTTTGACTATCACTTTAACCTACGGTACTCCCTTATTTCGCTTCTACTTACAAGGAAGCAAGTAATAAGATCATTCCTGTTAATTATTCCTCCATCAGCATGAAGTAAATAGAAGAATAAGCTTATTAACAATAATTTGTTGCAGAGATGTAGAGAAAGTAATGTGAATGGAACACATCAGTTTTTTTTTTTATTTAATATTTTTGTTCCTTTTTTTCCCAAACTATCAGCTTCATCATTTCCTTTTACTCCAATTTAAGAAGGGATCCATTAACGTTTAATTTCCTTTCCCTCTTTCCAGTTTTAATTAGTTCTTTAATCTGTGTTGTTCTTGTATTTAGGAGGTTTATACTTTGCTAATATCTGAACTGCTGAGCTTGAATCACAAAGTATAACATCTTTTTGGAATGAGCTCATTCCGTTATGCAGGGAGTTGGCAAACAGTGAAGTACGAGAGCCATGCAGAAAGTGACGACGATTTGACATTACTAAACAATAACCAAGGTTATTGACACGAAACTTTATTTACAAAGTTACACTACCTTACTTAATTGTCAACGTAATCGACATTGCTATCAACTGTCTGTCACGTGGTACCGGCTGATGTTATACCTTTCTACAAATAACTTGTCACATCCTAGTTTAGTATTTTAGCGACTTTTCGTTCTCGCAGACACACAGGACCTGTTTCTAAACATACCTTTTATGGATACAGGAGACCTTAAAGTGTCAAATTTCCGGTAAAATTTGTTGATGACGTCACACTACAGGATTTCAATAGCGCACATTAGGCCTGGAAGGTTACCTGACCGGTTAATGTGGAGTCGAAGTGTTTCCTCCTGGATGACAGTCTTTCACACTGATGAGCCTTCCTCAGATAAACTCTCATGAGACATTTATATTATTTTCTCTACCCACTCTTCGTCAGGCCATTCTAATTTAACCTTATTTTTACTGTCTTTACAAGTACAGGTAAATAGTAGGTAGATCAGGTATTGTATTCCATTTAAAATTGAATGTCAAAATTTCAATGGAAATCCAATGTATATTTAAGAAATCTGATTTTTGTTCCATTCACATGACTTTCCCTACATCTCTGCAACAAATTATTGTTCAAAAGCTCATGCTTTTATCTACTTAATACTATTAGAGAAAAAATTAACAGAAATAGTCTTATTACTTGCTTCCTTGTAAGTAGAAGCGAAATAAGGGAGTACCATAGGTTAAAGTGATAGTCAAAAGCTGGTTGCTATGTGACTGAAGTTCCTTTGTTTGTATGGACAGGAGTTAACAAATTCCTGTATGAGAAAATTATGTTTTTCAAAGCTGAAACTAAAAACAAGGAATATCTTTAAAACGATCAACTCCACGAAAAAAATGTATATTATATAAATTGTGTGTTTTAGTGTGCTCTACATTTTCTGTGTGGTGTTTTTGTCCATGTCTTGCAGTTTAGCAGTTATGCAAAATTTCGTAAAATTCATCCAGAATAAAGTAGTCTTCAGAGGCTATTCCCAGAAAATTCAACATATACATTTTATTTGTCAGGTAAATATTTGTAATATACGTTATTTTAATCAAAATCGTTAGAGCCATTTTTTAGAAAATCAAAATTTTCGAAAAAAGTTCCATGTAAAGAGTGGTTGGGTGTGGGGGATTTTGTTGAAAATCTTCGTATCGCATCCATGGAAGATACCAAACCTAAATTTCGTTCTTGAGCTATGTTGTCCACTGACACAGACACGCACACAGACAGACCTTTTTGTAAAAATGCTTCTTTTTGGATTCAGGGGGACCCAAAACATGTATTTCCGGTGAAATTTCGGTATGGAATTTTTGGGTGCAATACAATACCTTCTCTATACACTATGTGCATAGTACGTGTAGAGAAAGTCAAACTGAATTGTCGATGTGAACAAATGAAAGGCTACACTAAATTATATGGACAAAGCCTTCTAATACACTCTTTTGTTAATGCATTTTCAAGATTCTTTACTTGAAGTAGCACATGTCTTGAGTGTTACGTCATTTCCTAATTGTACTGCAAGTATTAATGACCTCTCAAACTCTTACAGTGCTTGTTGCCATGACAATTGTAAATTTACCTTACATTACCAAATATGTGCTCAGAATGATTAACTTACATATCAAGTATTTCATACATTAAAAGCGACATTTTAAGCGCCAGGTTTGTCAATAAGGTTTTGAAGAATGGATGCAACATTAGTCCCACCTTTGGACCAAACAACACGCGTGTCAGTATCCGATATTGGGTTACAGCTGTACCAGTATAAGCTAATGACAGGATTATTCAGCATACCTTATTGCAGCTGTACAATGTACGAGGTCAGGGTTCAAAGACCATAGTGCGCCTTGTTGTTTGTACACCAGCCGCGTCCCTGTTTGGAGGTCGCTAGGTTTAATGACTGCCGAGATCCCAAACTACAATCTCTGTTGTCCTGCGTGGGTAATGGTTTCCATCTACCCAATATCGCGGGTTCAAACCTGGCGGAGAACGATGGATTTTTTCCGGTGTAAAATCCTTAGCATGGCTTCCTTCCGTTGGTCACGACACCTAAAAGAACCTCGAGCCTGATAGAGGCGCCGATGAGAAAAATTAAGCGGTCTTCACGCCCAATTTATTTACCAGTATATTACTTTCTCTACACGCACTATGTGCACAGTGAATAGAGAAGGTATTGCACTCCACCAAAATATTCGATACCGAGATTTCACCGGAAATACATGTTTTAGGTCCCCCTGAATACAAAAAATAAGCATTTTCAGAAAAAGGTCCGCGTGTGTGCGCCTGTGTGTCTGTGGACAACATAGCTCAAAAACGAAAAGATCGTTAAATACCAAACTTGGTGTTTAAGTTTAGCATCTTCCAAGGATGCGACACGAAGATTTTCAAGAAAATCCCCCCACCACCAACTACCTTTTACATGGAAAAAATTTAGAACATTTTGATTTTCTAAAAAGTGGCTCTGACGATTTTGATTAAAATATCGTACATTAAAGATATTTACCAGGCAAATAAAATGTATATTTTGAATTTCCTGGGAATAGCCACTGAAGACTATTTTATTCTGGTTGAATTTTACGAAATTTTGCATAGCTGCTAAACCGTAGATAAGAGATGGACAAAAGCTTACCAATAAAAAAGTAGAGCTCTTTAAATCACACAATGTATGTTGTATACTTTTTTTTTCGTTGAGTTGATCGTTTTTTACACATTCCTTGTTTTTGGTTTCAGCTTTGAAAAACTTAACTTTTCTCATACAGGAATTTGTCAACTCCTGTCCATACAAACAAAAGAACGTCAGTCACATAGCAACCAGCTTTTGGCTTTCACTTTAACCTATGGTACTCCCTTATTTCGCTTCTACTTACAAGCAAGTAATAAGACTATTTCTGTTAATTTTTTGTCAATTACTATGAAGTAAACAGAAATATAAGCTTTTTAACAATAACTTAGTGCAGAGATGTAGAGAAAGTCATGTGAATGGAACACATAAGATTTTTTACTTTCTCTATACATACTATGCACATAGTGTATAGAGCAGGTATTGTAATGCACCCAAAAATTCCATACTGAGATTTCACCGGAAATACAAGTTTCGAGACCACCTGAATCCAAAATGTCAATGTGTATGTCTGTGCGCAGCATAGCTCAAAAACAGAAAGTCCTTTAAATATCGAACTTGATATTTGAGTTTAGCATTTTCCAACGATGCGATAAGAAGATTTTCAAAAATATACTATGATTCAAAGTAACCTTTACATAGAAAAATTTTTCGAAAACTTTGATTTTCTCATATATTAAAGATATTTACATGACAAATTGTATATCGTAAATTTTCTGAGAATTGCAAGCCTGTTCTTTCTGAATGACCTTTGTATAGCTTATAAAGGGTTACCACACAAAAAATGTAGAGCTCGTTAAAACACAGAATTTGTCATATACTACTTTTTTCTGGAGTTAATCATTTTCAAGATATTCGTTATTATTGGTTTCCATTTTAAAATATTTACATTTTTTCTATATGGAAATATGCCAACTTCTGGTCATACTAAAACAACGAATTTCAATCAAATAACAACCAGCATTTAAAATATATAATTAACTGATTGGCAGTTACTTTCCTTCTACTTATAAGGAAGCAAGAAAAAGATAAATTCTGCTAATGTTTATCTCGATTAGCATGAAGTAAGTATAACAAAAAATCTTATGTGTTACACTCACATGACTTTCTCTAGCTGCTCTACAAATCTCCTACAAAAGATTATTCTTCTTTGTACACAATGCTAATCAAGATACATATTAGCAGAATGTTATTACTTAGTTCCTTATAAGTAGAAGCGAATAAGGGAATGCTAAAGTGATTGTCAAATGTTTTAAAAGCTATCGTCATGCGATTATCATTGCAAATCACTTCTTTCCTTGGCCAGGAGTAGAACAAAAGAAAAACAGACACTTCCTGTGTGAGAAAAGTTTAAGTACTTCACAATTGAAACCAATAACAAGGAATATCTTGGAAACGGTTACCTCAACAACAAGAACGTAAAGGACATAAATTGTGTGTTTTGTCATGAGGTACATTTTTTGTGTAGTGAGTTTTTTTTTATCTCTTACGGTTTAGCAGTTAAGCAAAAGGCATCCAGAGTAAAGAGGTCTTCAGAGGCGAATCCCCAAAAAATCGAGATATGGATTAAATTTCGGACATAAATAGTTTTAATATACGGGATTTTAATCAAAATCGTTAGAGCCCTATGAACATTGTACATATGGGGCTAGAGAAAGTAAAAGTGAGAACTTTTATTGTATAGAGTTTAAATAAAACAGTTAAAGATCCTATTTTAAGCTCCTAGAGCATTACGTTTTAGTGTCTAAAGTTCCGCTCTCTAGCGATAGCATTCATATTTAGTTATCTTTGTTTACCGGAATAGAAGGACGTAAAAAGTAATGTCTTTCCATTTGAGAAAATACAAACACTGGGAAACAGTCAACAAGAATATCTCCACATATTTAACTACAAAACAGAAAATCTGATGTGTTCCATTCACATGACTTTCTCTACATCTCTGCAACAAATTATTGTTAAAAGGCTTATGCTTCTATTGACTTCCTGCTAATCGAGAAGCAATTAGCAAAACTAGTCTTATTACCTTATTTCCTTGTAAGTAGAAGCGAAATAAGGGAGTACCATAGGTTAAAGTGATAGTCAAAAGCTGGTTGCTATGTTAGTGAAGTTCCTTGGTTTGTATGGACAGGACTTGACAAATTCCTGTATGAGAAAAGTTAAATTTTTCGAACTTGAGAACAAAAACAAGGAATAGCTCAAAAGCGATCAACTCTACGAAAAAAATGTATACAACATAGATTGAGTGTTTTAACGTGCTGTATTTTCTGTGTAGTAAGCTTTTGTCTATCCCTTTCGGTTTAGTAGTTATGCAAACTGCCGTAAAATTCTCTCAGAATAAAGTAGTCTTCAGAGGCTATTCCCAGAAAATTCAACATATACATTTTATTTGTCAGGTAAATATCTTTAATATACCATATTTTAATCAAAATATTAGGAGCCATTTTTAAGAAAACCGATATGTTCGACATTTTTTGCATATAAAGGGTAGTTTGGTGTGAGGGGATATTCTTGAAAATTTTCATGTCGCATCCTTGGAAGATACTAAACTTAAATACCAAGTTTGGGCTTTAACGGTCTTCTCGTTTTTGAGCTATGTTGTCCACAGTCACACACACACACACACACACGTACCTTTTTGTAAAAATGCTTTTTTTTTTGACTCGGGGGTCGTAAAACATGTATTTCCGATGAAATCTCGGTGTCGAATTTTTGGGTGGAATACAATACTTCCTGTATACACTATGTACATAGTACGTATAGAGAAAGTAAAACTATTTGATATAAGCCCTGCCATAATTCAAAAATGAAAAGTCGTTTAAATACAAAACTCGATATAATGTTCAGCATTTTCCAAGGATGCGACACGAAAATTTACAAGAAAATCTCCTACCCCAAACTATCCTTAATTGGAAATTTTTTCGAAATTGTTTATTATATTTACAATGGCTCTAATAATTTTAACTAAAATATCGTACATTAAAGATATTTAGTTTACGAATAAAATGTATATCATGAATTTTCTGGGAATAGCTCTTGAAGATCTCTTTCTTTATGAATGAATTTTGCATAAGTGGTAAACCGTAAGGCATAGACTAAAACATATGACACAAAAATGTAGATATCTTTGTTATTAATTTCACTATTAAAATACTTATTTTTACGTCGATAGAACGTCGTCCATGATGCTTTTGTTTTATTTCTGACCAAGCAAAGAGACGAATTACAATGACAGTCGCTTTGCAGCAGCTTTTAAAACATTTGACTATCGCTATGGCATAGTGCATCCTTTTGTTTCCCGTCTACTTATAAGGCAGTAAGTAATAAGAACTTTTTGCTAATGTTTATCTCGATTGTCATTGTGTAGAAACAAGAATATTTCTTTTTTTGTAGAGATAGTAAAATAAATGGCCTTTTAGTTTTGGACGTTCTTTAACTACTGTGGTTCTCAGCGTCTCATTCTATATTGGGCGTGAAAGACCGCTTAATTTTGCTCAGAGGCCTGTCTATTAGTCTTGAGGTTCTTTTACGTGCCGTAAATCTACGACACGGGACCAACGGCTTTACATCCCTGCCGAAGGAAGCCATGCTAAGGATTTTTACACCTGAAAAAAATCCATCGTCCTCCGCCGGGTTGGAACCCACGACCTTGGGTATATGGAGTTAACATGGTGGCCACTACACTACGGAGGGCGACTACAGATAGCTAGGTGAATGTAATAGATCAGATAGGCTTTCTAACAATAATTTGTTGCAGAGATGTAGAGAAAGTCATGTGAATGAAACACGTCATTTTTTTTTGGATTCATGGCGCCCAAAACGTCTATTTCCGGTGAAATCTTGTTGTCGAATTTTTCGGTACATTCTCTCCACCGTGTAGATATATTGTACATACGGGGCTAGAGAAAGTAAAAATACAATTCTTCATTGGTTTAAAATTTTAGGTCAAAGTTCGGAAATGCATAATGATAATCTTTATGACAATGTTTGTATTTGTTGGTGTGGTGCTCCACTGAGAGCGACGTTTGGGAAACTCCCAGGAGGTCAATGTTAAAATAAGACAAAGAAATTCCTGTTTACTTTCACCGCTGGTGTTGCCAAGTGACGAGCGACACGCGACTCTAGCCAACTGTGAGCCACATCTCGCTTGCTCCTGAACCTCTCTAACAAATGTTACATCTCCACCCCACCATGTCAACTTTTTACGTACGCGAGAAATGAAAAATCCAAAATTCACTTAACAGGATGTAAAAATCTTGCAAAATTACAGTCCACAATAGAAAATACTTTGCAAAGGTTTAATGCACCATTTTGACAAGGTGTACATTTCATTTGTAGTAACTTTTTGTCCATCTCTTACGGTTTACCAGTTAATGTAAAAATCATCCAGAATAAAGATGTCTTCAGAGATTTTCCCCAGAAAATTCAAGATATACATTTGTTTGTTAGGTAAATATCTTTAATATACGACACTTAAATAAAAATCTGATGTGTATCATTCACATGACTTTCTCTACATATCTGCAACAAATTATTATTGCTAATACTTCTATTTACTTTATGCTGATTAAGAGAAAAAATTAGCGAAAAACAGTCTTATTACTTGCTTCCTTGTAAGTAGAACCTAAATAAGGGAGTACCATAGGTTAAAGTGATAGTCTAAAGCTGGTTGCTATGTGACTGAAGTTCCTTTGTTTGTATGGACAGGGGTTGACAAATTCCTGTATGAGAAAAGTATAAGTTTTTAAAGCTGAAAACAAAAACAAGGAATATCTAAAAAATGATCAACTCTATGAAAAAAATTATAGAACATAAATTGTGTGTTTTAATGTGCTCTATATTTTTTGTGTTATAAGTTTTTGTCTGTCTCATAGGGTTTAGCAGTTATTCAAAGTTCCGTAAAATTCAACCAGAATAAATTGTTAGAAAATAAAAATTTTCGAAAAAAGTTCCATGTAAAGGGTAGTTGGAGTTGAGGGGATTTTCTAGAAAATCTTCGTGTCGCATCCTTGGAAGAAACCAAACTTAAATACCAAGTGTGGTATTCAACGGTCTTTACGTTTCTGAGCTATGCTGTCCACACACACACACACACACACACACACACACACACACACACACACACTCTCTCTCTCTCTCTCTCAGCGACACACACACACGGATCTTTTTGCAAAATTCTGATGTGTTCAATTCACATGACTTTCTCTACATCTCCGCAAAAAATTATTGTTAAAAAGCTTATGCTTCTATTTACTTCCTGCTAATCGAGAGAGAGAAAAAACAATTAGCAGATAGTCTTATTACATTCTTCCTTGTAAGTAGGAGCGAAATAAGGGAGTACCATAAGTTAAAGTGATAGTCGAAAGCTGGTTGCTTTTTTTTAAAAAAGTTCCATGTAAAGGGAAGTTTGGGGAGGGGGGATTTTTCCCTGGAAGATTCTGACACACAGACACACGGACACTCACACACGGACTTTTTTCTGAAAATACCTTTTTTGGATAAAGGGGACCCTAAAACATATACTTCCGATGAAATCTCGATATCGAATTTTTGGGTGGAATGCAATATTCTCTATACACTAGTGCGTGTAGAGAAAGTAAGAGAAATGTTTGCATCTGGCGCAGGAAAGGTGCTGGTAATTTTGACAATTGAAACATTGTGTGCATATCAAGTAAGAGAGTTTATCTGTTTAATCTGCCTGAGCTTGTTGAGAACACACCTGGCTTCTAGTCGCTGATAAACGTTCCTTTACATCTTAGATAACGTGGTGTTTTATTGCTGCAGTTCCGCATTTCGCCAGTAACAATTCCTTGAAATACAATTTCTATCACCAGGCGATACCGTCTTTGTCCAGCATTCCAGAAGTCCTGGCTTCAAATCCCATTTTTGTGTTTTCCCTCAGTCGTCAACGTAAATACCAGATTGAATATTTAATACCTCGACCCTTTAATTCCATCTTCAGTGTGAAACAATTGTAACACCGACTGCCTCCGTGGAGGTCCCGGGTTCGATTCCCGGCTGGGGCGGGGAATTTTTCTTTAACCAGAATTATTCCCTATCCCCCACAGAGTCTGGAAATGTGCATGTGTGCGTGTTTGAGGAAATATAATGGTATAAACCCAACGTAAACAACAAGTTGTTTCTAATTCGAAGCCCCCGATACGACCTTGATGTTAAAGGGGGGCTATATAAAAAAAATAGTAACACCTTAAAATCCAGAGATAGTCCAAGCAGTGAATTGGACGGCACCCCTAAACCCATCTGTCCGTCACGGAATGGTGTGACGAGATGATAACTTAGAAGGCTAGCTGCACTTTTCTATCTGACTACAGTATTAGCGTAGCTATACTTGGACGGCCTTCTAAGAAGGTCGTATAGAACGGGGATGAAACCTTAAAAGCCTTACCGAACTTCCGTCACGAAATGATCGAGTTATTAAAGCGTCGAAAATAAAATAGAATTTTAAAACATGAACACTCCTTAACTGACACTCTCTGCGTCCCATCCTATATTGGGCATGAAAAACCACTTAATTTTGTTCCGAGGCACCTTTAACAGTCTTGAGATTCTTTCACTGCACTGTCGAACATGCTTCCCTTTCGAAGAAGCTATTATAAAGATTTTTGCACCCTCCGCAGGGATTGAACCCTCGACTTCGGAACTACAGCTATTCGCTTACTGAAATAAGAAACACACTCGAGATAAACAAAGGCAACCCGAAGCATAAATGCTAATTTGATTTACAAACGCTATACTTTCCAATGCGATATTCTTGGAATTAATTATCACTTTCATTACTAGAGAACAACTCAGCAAGTATGTGCTTTATAATTCCAAAATAAGGTGCATTAATGCATTTTACTTTCTCCATACGCACTATGTATATAGTGTATAGAGAAAGTATTGCACTCCACCAAAAAATTCGATACCGAGATTTCACCGGAAATATATGTTTTAGGGTCCCCAATATCCAAAAAAAGCATTTTCACAAAAAGGTCCGTGTGTGTGTGTGTGTGTGTGTGTGTGTCCGTGTCTCTGTGAACACGATAACTCAAAAACGAAAAGTAGGTAAAATACCAAACTTGGTATTTAAGTTTAGTATCTTCCAGGGATGCGACACGAAGATTTTCAGAAAAATCCCCCCAACCCCAACTACCCTTTACATGGAACTTTTTTCGAAAATTTTTATTTTCTCAAAAATGGCTCTAACGATTTTGATTAAAATTTCGTATATTAAACATATTTACCTGACAAATAAAATGTATATCTTGAATTTTCTGGGAAATAGCCTCTGAAGAGTAGTTTATTCTGGATGAATTTTACTAAATTTTGAATAACTGCTAAACTGTAAGAGATGGACAAAAATTTACTGCACAAAAAATGTAGAGCACATTCAAACACACAATTTGTGTTATATACATTTTTTCGTGGAGTTCGTCGTTTTTGTTACATTCCTTATTTTTGGTTTCTGCTATGAAAAACGTATACTTTTCTCATACAGGAACTTGTCAACTCCTATCCATATAGACAAAGGAACTTCACTGACATAGCAACCAGCTTTTGACTATCACTTTAACCTACGGTTGTCCCTTATTTCGCTTCTATTTACAAGGACGCGAGTAATTAGACTATTTCTGCTATTTTTGTCTGATTAGCATAAAGTAAATAGAACTATAAGCTTTTAAGAATTATTTGTTGCACGGATATGGAGAAAGTCATGTGAATGGTACACATCAGATTTTTTACTTTTTCTTTACGTGCTAAGTAGGAAGAGAAAAGTATTGTATTCCACCCAGAAAACTCGATATCGAGATTTCACCGGAACCTTTACACCTTGAGAACTCCTGAACCCCAAAACAGCATTTTATAAAAAAAAAATCTGCTGTGTTCCATTCACATGACTTTCTCTACATCTCTGCAACAAATTATTGTTAGAAGGCTTACGCTTCTATTTACTTCATGCTCATTGAGAAAACATTAGCAGAAATAGTCTTATTACTTGCTTCCTTGTAAGTAGAAATGAAATAAGTGAGTACCATAGGTTAAAGTGATAGTCACAAACTAGTTGCTATGTGACTGAAGTTCCTTTGTTTGTATGGACAGGAGTTGACAAATTCCTGTATGAGAAAAGTATGTTTTTCAATCCTGAAACAAAAAATCAGGAATATCTTAAAAACGATCAACTCCACGAAAAAAATGTATATAGCATAAATTGTGTGTTTTAATGTGCTCTACGTTTTATGTGTGTTAAAGTTTTGTCCATGTCTTACAGTTTAGCATTTATGTGGAAATCCGCAAATTTCATCCAGAATAAAGCAGTCTTCAGAGGCTATTCCCAGAAAATTCAAGATATACATTTTATTTCTAAAGTAAATATCTAAAATATACGAGATTCTAATCAAAATCGTTAGAGCCAATTTTAAGAATATCAGTGTGTGCGTGTATGTGTGTGTTCTTTTTGCTTTCTCTAGACGTACTATCTACATAGTGTATAGAGAAGGTATTGTATTGTAACAAAAAATTCGATACCGAGATTTCACCGGAAATATATATTTTGAGACCCCGTGAATACAAAAAGAGCATTTTTAGAAAAACTTCCGTGTGTGTGTCTATCAGTCTGTCTGTCTGTCTGTCTGTCTGTGTGTATGTGTGTGTGTCTGTGGGCAGCATAGCTAAAAAATATAAAGATCGTTAAAAACCAAACTTGGTATTTAAGTTTGGTATCTTCCGAGGATGCGAAACGAAGATTTTCAAGAAAATCCCCCCACCCCAAACTACCCTTTACATGGAAAAAATGTCGTTAATTTTGATTTTCTTAAAAATGACTAATGATTTTGATTAAAATCTCGTATATTTAAGATGTTTACCTGACAAATAATATGTATATCTTGGATTTTTTGGGAATAGCCTCTAAAGACTACTTTATTCTGGATGAATTTTACGGATTTTTGGATAACTGCTAAACCGTAAGAGATGGACAAAAACTTACCACACAGGAAATGTAGAGCACATTAAAACACACAATTTATGTTATATACATTGTTTTTTTTTTTTTTTTTTTTTTTTTTTTTTTGTGGAGTTGAACGTTTTTAACATATTCCTTGTTTTTTGTTTCAGCTGTGAAAAACTTACTTTTCTCATATAGGACTTTGTGAACTCATGTCCATACAAACAAAGGAACTTCAGTCACATAGCAACCAGCTTTTGACTATCACTTTAACCTATGGTAGTCCCTTATGTCACTTCTATTCACAAGAAAGCAAGTAATAAGACTATTTAAGCTAATGTATTGTCAATTAGCATAAAGTAAATAGAAGCCTAAGCAGAGATGGAGAGAAAATCATGTGAATGGAACACATCAGGTTTTGTGTGTGTGTCTGTGGACAGCTCAAAGTGGAACTTTTCTTTAAATATGAAACGTGGAATTTAAGTGTACTGTGTTCAAAGGATGCGACCGAATATATTCAGAAAAATTTCCCTACCCCAATATATGTGTTACATGGAAAACTTTTTAAACATTTTGATGTTCTCAAATACGGCTCTAACGATTTTGATTAAAATGCCATTTATTGAATATATTCACATTAAAAAAATAAAATGTAGATCTTGGAAATAGCCTCTGAAGCCTTCTTCATTCTGAATGACTTTTGCATAGCTGATAAACAAAAACTTACTAATTCAAAATCTTCTCGGGCTTCTAGCCAGGTAAAAACTTGACCCTGAAGACGAGGAAGATGCACTTCTTCGAAACGTTGGTGTCAAGCCAAGTTTTTACCTGGCTAGAAGCCCGAGAAGATTTTGAATTAACACGTCGCCAGGAAAGCTTCAGTTCTTATTTTAAAAACTTACTACACAAAAAATGTATGCCCGCCTGAGTAGTGTGGTGGTAGCATGTCAAAAGGTCATGAGTTCGAATCTCGCTTAGGGCAAGATTCCCAGATAAGGTTCTTTTCGGGGTTTTCCCTTATCCTGAGAAGACGAATGTCGAGTAGCTTTAAGCTCCAATGAACCCCGAGGCCATTTGAGCATCATTTCACCAATTTCATACATCGTCCGATATGGTCAACCAGGTTAAATATTATTGTATAACTGTTTCCAAGGTATTCCTTGTTATTGGTTTCAATTTTAAAAGATCTAAACTTTTCTCAAACAGAACTCATCCATTTTGTTTGTTTTTGTTTTATCTTTCACTCTGGTCTCAGAAAACAAAATTGAAAGGACAAACGCATAGTTTTTAAAAGATTTGACTAGCGCTTTAACCAAATGTATTTTCTTATTTCCCTTCTACTTAAAATGAAGCAAGTAATAAGACCAATTCTGGCATGTTTTTACCAATTATCATAAAGTAGATAGAAGAATAATTTTTACTTTCTCTAGCCCCATATGTACACTTTACATAGGGGTAGAGAAGGTATTGTAATGCACCCAAAAATTCGATACCGAGATTTTACCGGAAATATATGTTTTGGGGTCCCCTGAGTCCGAAAAAATTATTTTAAAAAAAAGCTCCGTGTGTGTCTCTGTGGACAACACAGCCCCAAACAAAAAGACCGTTAAATACCAAACTTGGTATTTAGGTTTAGTATCTTCCAAGGATGCGACACGAAGATTTTAAAAAAAAATCCCCCACCACAAACTACCCTTTACATGGAAAAAAATTCGAAATTTTGATTTTTTTTAATAATGGCTCTAACGATTTTGATTAAAATCCCGTATATTAAAACTATTTATGTCCAAAAAATAAAATTTATATCTAAATTTTTTTGGGAATAGCCTCTGAAGACCTCTTTATTCTGGATGAATTTTGCTGAATTTTGCTTAACTGCTAAACTGTAAGAGATAGAAAAAAACGCATTACACAAAAAATGTACCTCATGGCAAAACACACAATTTTTATCCCATATGTTTTTGTTGTGGAGGTAACCGTTTTCGAGATATTCCTTGTTATTGGTTTCAATTGTGAAGTACTTAAACTTTTCTCACACAGGAAGTGACTGTTTTTCTTTTGTTCTACTCCTGGCCAAGCAAAGAAGTGATTTTCAATGACAATCGCATAACGATAGCTTTTAAAACATTTGACAATCACTTTAGCATAGTGCTTTCCCTTATTCCCTTCTACTTATAGGGAACTAAGTAATAACATTCCGCTAACGTTTATCTTGATTAGCATTGTGTACAAAGAAGAATAATCTTTTGTAGGAGTTTTGTAGAGCAGCTAGAGAAAGTCATGTGAGTCTAACACATCAGATTTTTTTTAAGAAGTTTGATTGCAGAATAGATAGATAAAGACATACGTATGGAACACATCATTTTTTTATTTCATTTCATTTCATTTTGTCTAAAAGCACTATACAGGCATTGACATCGTCTGTTGAAAGTAGTACAATAACCTTGTCATAATAAATTACAAAACAAGATCACAAAATTTATCATTAAAATATTCACATATAGAATAAAAAGGATGTTTGACTAACCATGTATATATTCTGGACTTAAAATTCTGCACATTTAAACATTTAACACTATCAGGCAAGTTATTATACAACTTAATACCTAAGTACTTATAAGTATTCTGAGATTTTGTTAGTCGACAATATGGAATGTTTACATTGGACCTGTATCTAGTACTATATCTATGAATATCCATCCTCAAAATATGTCTATGACAAGAGGCATGTATATATATACTAAATTATCTAAAATATAAAGATTATAAATAGTTAAAATGCCTAACTCAATAAATAGGGGTCTACATGGGGTTATATAGCAACTTTTTTTAATTATCCTAATAATTTTCTTTTGAAGACAAAAAATTTCATTTACTTTATGTTATTCTAGGACTAGAATATCTATTAAATGTATTTTTAAATCCAAATGAAAACATTAGCTATATATTTATACTAATACTTCATGCATTTTGCGAAAATAATAGTTATTTATGTTATAAGTGACTTAGACTATTATTTGTGAGTGGGATGTTTAGTACACGAGCGAGTCTTCCTGTTTCGCAGGAGCAAATAATAAGCCACGTGTAATATACAACGTTTTATCCTGTCCTGATATTAACTGAAATATTCTTGTGTTTATTAATATTATTAGAGTCGACATTGCGAGCAACTGAATTTTAATCGTGACGTAGATAGTGTTTTGTTTGTTCGTTGCTGCGTAACCCCGCCGGAATAAACAGTTTCGACTCTTATTGTTTAAACTGACCGAATAGACCAATAAATGGATGCAAATGGATATTACCGAATACATTTTAGTTTATGCCAAGAAAACTGTACTTAGTTTGTTACCCGGCAAGTCGAAGAACTTATATGACAAGGAATTTTCATTATTTAAAGAACGGAGAGCTGCCAAAAGAAGTTAAAATAATTTACAATGAAATAAAGTACTTATTACTTTCTCTATACGTACTATGTACATAGTGTATAGAGAAGCTATTGCACTCCAACAAAAAATTCAATACCGAGATTTCACCGGAAATATATGTTTTAGGGTCCCCTGTATCCCAAAAAAGTATTTTCAGAAAAAGGTCCGTGTGTCTGTGAACACGATAACTCAAAAACGAAAAGTCGGTAAAATACCATACTCGGTACTTAAGTTTAGTATCTTCCAGGGATGCGTCACGAAGATTTTGAGAAAAATCCCCTCACCCGAAACTACCCTTTACATGGAACTTTTTTCGAACATTTTGATTTTCTTAAAAATGGCTCTAACGATTTTGATTAAAATATCGTATATTAAAGATACTTACCTGACAAATCAAATGTATATTTTGAATTTTCTGGGAATAGCCTCTGAAGACTACTTTATTCTGTGTGAATTTTATGGAATTTTGCATAAGTGCTAAACCGTAAGGGATAGACAAAAACTTACCACACAAAAAATGTAGAGCACATTAAAACACACAATTTATGTTTTTTACATTTTATTCTCTGAGTTGATCGTTTTTGAGATATTCCTTGTTTTTATTTTCAGATTCGAAAAACTTAACTTTTCTTATACAGGAATTTGTAAACTCCTATCCGTACAAACAAAGGAACTTCAGTCACATAGCAACCAGCTTTTGACTATCGCTTTACTCATTTTTGTTGTATTCTAGGGTACATGAAGTCTAAAGGTAGGATAAGATGTTTTACATCAGATTGAAAACCGAATCACTCGCTATCATTTCTCACTGCCGAAATGCTTTCCATTATCGGAATCATTCGTTAGTGTCGATTATAAAACACTATTTCTTTAATTGCTTTGGATGAAGAGATAGGCTCATTGGCGCACATCAGGGGCTTCCGAGAACAAACAGCGCATGCGCTGTGAGTTACCTGAAACGCTTGTGATGAAAGCGTACGTTAGATCTTTGAGTAGTGCAATTACTCCAACATATCAAGAAGCCATCTAGTAGACAGAGAGGCGTGGGGTTGAGGTCACACACGCTTGGAATTTCCTGCAAATTAACTCATATGAACCATGACCTATATCGCATTCCATTAAGAACTGCATCAGTGAACCTCGCCAACTGCTTCAGGACAAACAGTAAAAAAATCTGATGTGTACCATTCACATGACTTTCTCTACATCCCTGCAACAAATTATTCTTAAAAAGCTTTGTTCTATTAACTTCATGCTAATCAGTAAAACATTAGCAGAAATAGCCATATTACTTGCTTCCTTGTAAGTAGAGGTGAAATAAGGGAGTGCCATAGGTTAAATTGATAATCAAAAGTTGGTTGCTATATCACTGAAGTTCCTTTGTTTGTATGGACAGCAGTTGACAAATTCCTGTATGAGAAAAGTATAAGTTTTTCTTAGCAGAAACCAAAAATAAGGAATGTCACAAAAACGACGAACTCCACGAAAAAAATGTACATAACATAAATTGTGTGTTTTAGCGTGCTATACATTTTTTGTGGAGTAAGTTTTTGTCCATCTCTTACGGTTTAGCAGTTATTCAAAATTTAGTGAAATTCATCCAAAATAAACTACTCTTCAGAGGCTATTCCCAGAAAATTCAAGATATATATTTTATTTTTCAGGTAAATATCTTTAATATACGAAATTTTAATCAAAATCGTCAGAGCCATTTTTGAGAAAATCAAAATTTTCGAAAAAAATTCCATGTAAAGGGTAGTTGGGGTGGGGGGATTTTTCTCAAAATCTTAATATCGCATCCCTGGAAGATACTAAAATTAAATACCAAGTTTGGTATTTTACCTACTTTTGGTTTTTCAGTTATCGTGTTCACAGGCACACGGACACACACACACACACGCACGGAGCTTTTTCCGAAAATGTTTTTTTTAGATAAAGGGGACCCTAAAACATATATTTCCGGTGTAATCTCGGTGTCGAATTGTTTGGTGGAGTGCAATACCTTCTCTATACACTATGTACAATGTGCATATAGAGAAAGTAAAAATGCTATCTGTTCCACTCACATGACCACCTCTACATCTCTGTGATGAACTATCCTTAAAAAGCAGATGTGCTCCATTCACATTCAGTTTCTTTACATTGCTGCAACAAATTATTGTTAAAAACATATTCTTTATGATAGTCGATATAAAACTAGCAGAAATTATCTTAATTATTTGCTTGCTTGTAAATAGAAGGGAAATAAGGAAATACCGTAGGCTAAAACGACAGTCAAATATTTTAAAAGCTGGTTGCCATCCGCTTCTGTGCAGGTTCCAGGAATTTACATCTTTCCGTGACAGAAAAGTTGAAGTATTTTAATCTGAAACAAATAACAAATATCTCAAAAATGGTCAATTCAACGAAAAAAATAATATATGACATAAATTGTGTGTTTTAACGTGATCTACATTTTTGTGTAATACTTTTCTGTCTATTTCTTACGCTTTACCAGTTACACAAAATTCATTCAGAATAAAGAGGTCTTTAGGGGCTATTCCCAGAAAATTCAAGATATACATTTTATTTGCCATATAAATATCTTAAATATACGGTATTTTAATTAAAATCGTTAGAGCCATTTTTGAGAAAATTAAAACTTTTGAAACTTCTTCCATGTAAAGGGTAGTTTGGGGTGGGGCAATTTTTCTCAAAATCTTCGTGACGCATCCCTGGAATATACTAAACTTAAAAACCAAATTTGGGATTTTACCGACTTATCGTGTTCACACACACACGGACGTTTTTCTGAAAATACTTTTTTTTTTTTTTTGATACAGGGGACCCTAAAATGTGTACTTCGGTGAATGAAGTTTTAGGTGCAATACAATATCTTCTACGTACACTATGTACAAATATCGTGAGGAGAGTGTAAAAATGAAAGATCCCTTTTCAGATATCTCACTAAATAAGTATTCTGACTTTCTCTACATGTACTATGTACATAGTGTATAAAGAAGGTATTGTAATGCACCCAAAAATTCAAAATGGGTCCCCCATTTTTGGATAAAGGTCCATGCGTGTATGTGTGTCTGTGGGCAGCATAGCTCAAAATCGAAAAGACCCTTAAATACCAAACTTGGTATTTAAGTTTGGTATATTCCAAGGATGCGACACGAAGATTTTCAAGAAAATATCCCCACCCTAAACTATCTTTTACAGGGAAAGAATTTCGAAAATTTTCAACTTCTCAAAAATGGCTCTAACGATTTTGATTAAAATATTTTATATTTAAGATATATACATGCCAATTAAAATGTATATCTTAAATTTTCTGGGAATAGCCTCTGAAGACCTTTTCAGCCTGGATGACCTTCGTACAACTGGCAAAGTGTAAGAGATATACAAAAACTTACTGTAGAAAAAAATGTAGGTATCATTAAAACACCCAATTTATGACATACACTTTTTTGTAGAGTTAACCGTTTAATTTGTCCTCATAAAACTTTTCTCAAATGGGAAGACATCTTTCTTTTCGTTTCTTGTTTGTTTATTCCTGGTAAGCAAAATACTGGAATTTCAATTGTTTCACATAGCGACAGAATTTTAAAGGATGAGACAATCGCTTTAGCCTGTGCATTTCTTATTTCCCTGCTACTTACAAGGAAGCTAGTAATAAGACTAATTCTGCTTATACTTATTGATTAGCATGACGTAGATAACAGATTAATGTTTTAAATAACTGTTTGTTTACCGAACAGCTAGAGGACATCATGGAATGGAACACATTAGATTTCATCCCTTCTACGAGGGCCGTTTTATTTTAAACCTCCGATAGGCTATAAATAAAAGACTAGTTCATAGAAAACAATTATTTTATTACTAAAAGTTTTGTACACTTATGGTTACTTTTCAACATAATCACCGAAAAGTTTGAGACATTTATCGTACCTGTGCACAAGCTTTGCAATACCCGCTTCAAAAAATGTTGCCGCCAATGACTTCAAATGAGCATTGATGTTGTTTTCAAAATCTTCGTCGATTTGAAAGTGCTGCCCTCCTAGCCACGTCTTAGTTCAGGAAAAAGGTGAAAGTCGCTGGGTGCCAAGTCGGCAGATGATCGAAAATGTCCCATTGAAATTGTTCAAGGAGCCGATGGGTTGTGCCAGCAGTGTGTGGACGAGCGTTGTCATGGATCAACACAATTCCTGAAGTCAGCATTCCTCTTCGTTTGTTTTGAATGGCTCTAAGCAAACGTCGTAAAGTACGAAGATCTTCAAAACAACGTCAATGCTCATTTGAAATCATTGGTGGCAACATTTTTTGAAGCGGGTATTGCAAAGCTTGTGCACAGGTACGATAAATGCCTCAAAACTTTTAGAAATAAAATAATTGTTTTCTATGAACTTGTCTTTTATTTATAGTCTCTCGGAGGTTGAGAAAGAAAACGCTCTCGTACTTATAAGGAAGAAGTAAGAAGGACAATATCTGGTAAAGTTTGTCATGATGTAGATAGAAGAATAAGCTCTTTGTTACATTTGTCCGAGGTGCGACACAAAGAGAACAGCTATATTGTAACATTAAGGTAATCCAAACGAAACCGGTTTTGTCACGTCAACCTTGAGATTACAGATGGACGATCAGCTGCTCGCTTACAAACACATCTTCTTCCTTTATGATTCACGTTTTGGTGTCCTTTCAGGAGTTTCTTTGTCAGCTGTACACACTGACCGCAATCTCAAGCCTAAAGAAATCTTATACCTATAGTACATCCACATGAATTTCTCAGCTCATTTTTCAACAAATTTGTCTTAAAGTCAGATTTGGAAAATCAACAGAATATAAGATATTGTATTGAAAATTTTACTAACGTTAAATGGAGTTTTATTTAAAGACGCACTTTAACTAACACGCCCCATTCTGTACAGTAATATGGGGTAAAATGACACACTGGGGTGAAGTGATACAAAATGGAGAATTTTTTTCTGGAGGTAATTTCAATGAACTATGTTTGCAAACCTATGTTTATATGATCTTTGGCTATGGCTTGTATAATACAGTTGTTCTTTCCCGCCATTTTATGTTGAAGCATAGAGGTTACAGTTTGGCTAATTTTTACTTTCTCTATACGTACTATATATAGTGTGTAGAGAAGGTATTGCACTCCATCCAAAATTCGATACCCAAATATCACCTGAAATATACGTTTTATGGTCCCTGTATCCAAAAAAAATATTTTCAGAAAAAGGTCCGTCTGTGTGTGTCCGTTTGTTTGTGAACACGATAACTCAAAAACGAAAAGTCGGTAAAATACCAACTTGGTATTTAAGTTTAGTATCTTCTAGGGATGCGACACGAAGCTTTTGAGAACCCCCCCCCAAAACTACCCTTCACATGGGAAAAATTTCGAAAATTTTGATTTTCTCAAAATTGACTAACGATTTTGATTAACATTTCGAATATTTAAGATACTTACCTGAAAAATAAAATGTATATTTCGAATATTCAGGGGATAGCTTCTTAAGACTATTTTGGATCAATTTTACGGAATTTTGCATAAATACAAAACCATAAGAAATAGAAATAAAATTACCCACAAAAAATGTAGAGCATATTAAAACATGCAATTTATGTTATACACATTTTTTTTTGTGGAATTGATCGTTTTTAAAATATTCCTTGGTTTTTGTTTCAGCTTTGAAAAACTTACACTTTTCTCATACAGGAATTTGTCAACTCCTGTCCATACAAACAAAGTAACTTAAGTCACATAGCAACTAACGTTTGACTATCACTTTAACCTATGGTACTGCCTTATTTCGCTTCTACTTACAAGGAAGCAAGTAATAAGGCTGTTTCTGTTAATTGTTTCTGGATTAGCATGAAGTAAATAGAAGCGTAAGCTTTTTAACAATAATTTGCTGCAGAGATGTAGAGAAAGTCATGTGAATGGAACACATACGATTTTTTACATCTGAAAGTCCTTCAGAACTAATCCAGTGTCACTTTGAATACAAAATTGCTGTTCAACAACCAGGTAAGTTATAATGTTTTATAACTTATGGTTATATATGATTTTGGAACTCTTTGTGGTATATGAGGGGTGAAGTGATGCATCTAATTCTCTGTCTATAAAATTTGCAGATCTGCAAATAGTAAGAAACTTATTAGTGGTAAACAAAGCTTGGCCCTAGATCGATATAAAGAATACTAAAATCTTACAAGTTCAACATTTTACACTGCAAAATTCGTTTTTGACGTGTATCACTTCACCACAAATCACGGTACTGGGTGTGAAAGACCGCTTAATTTTGCTCAGAGGCCTCTTTATCAGGCTTGACTTTCTTTTACGTGACGTAAATGTACAACACGGGATCAACGGTTTTACTTACTTTCCGAAAGAAGCCATGCTAAGGATTTTTACTACCTACTGTGTACATTAAAATTCTACCTTGCATAATTATTTAAATACTACTTTACTGTCTAAATTCATTCTTCAAATACAAATGATCCACGTGTTGCATTTTTAAAACTATTCACATTATAAAAGGCAGTTTTACAGGAAATGGGTTTAAAATAGGCGAGTTATATTGCCTTTTGTTTGTTAGTCCTTATTAGTGTAGAAAAATTATTACTTTTGTACTCTCCAGAACTCTTTTGATTTTTCAAAACTTTATAATTTATTTATCAAATTTTGAGAATTGTTTAGTAAAAATTTGATGTGCTCCATTCACATGACTTTCTCTACATCTCTGCAACAAATTATTGTAAAAAAGCTAATACTTCTATTTACTTCATGCTAATCGAGAAAAAATTATCAGACTTATTGCTTATCTTATTACTTGCTTCCTTGTAAGTAGAAGCGAAATAAGGGAGTACCATAGGTTAAAGTGAAGCCAAAAGCTGGTCGTAATGTGATTGAAGTTCCTTTGTTTGTATGTACAGGAGCAGACAAATTCCCGTATGAGAAATTATGTTTTTTAAAGCTGCAACTAAATACAAAGAATATCTAAAAAACGATCCACTCGACGAAAAAAATGTATATAACATAAATTGTGTGTTTTAAGGAGCTCTACATTTTCTGTTAACTAAGTTTTGGCCTATCTCTTACGGTTTAGCAGTTATACAAAATTCCGTAAAATTCATCCAGAATAAAGTTTTCAGAGGCTATTCCCAGAAAATTCAAGATATGCATTGTATTTGTCCGTAAATATTTTTAATCAAAATCTTTAAGAGCCATTTTTGAGAAAATCAAAATTGTCGAAAAAAGTTCCATGTAAAGGGTAGTTTGTATTGGGGGGATTTTCTTGAAAATCTTCATGTCGCATCCTTGGAAGATACTAAACCTAAATACCAAGTTTGGCATTTAACGTACTTTTCGTTTTTGAGCTATGCTGCCTACAGACACACACACAGACACAGACGGACACAAACGGACATTTTTCTAAAAATGATTCTTTTTTGGATTCAGGGGGTCCTAAAACATGTATTTCCGGTGAAATCTGGGTAATGAATTTTTGGATACATTACAATGCCTTCTCTATATACTATATACATAGTACGCGTAGAGAAAGTTAAAAGTTTAAGTATTTTACATCTGAAACAAATAACAGGAAAGAAAAAAAAAGGTCAATTCCACGAGAAAACTGTATGTAAAATAAAGTGTATTTCAACGAGATGTACATATTTTGTCTGGTAAGTTTATCTCTATCTTACGGTATACAAGTTATGCAAAGATTCAACAAAATGTATCCAGAATGAAGAGGTCTTCAGAGGCTATTCACAGAAAATTCAATAAATAAATTTTATTTGTAATGTAACTATTTTTAATATACGAGATTTTTTTCAAAATCGTTAAAGCCATTTTTGAGAAATAGTTGATTTTCTTGAAAATGTTAGAGTCGCATGCTTGGAAAATACTAAACTTAAACTACAAGTTTGGTATTTAACGGTAGGTATATTCGTTTTGAGTTATGCTGACCACAAACGCACTAATGTTGATCTTTTTCTAAAAATGCCCTTTTTGGATTCAGGGGTCCTAAAAATATATATTTCCAGTGAATTCTCATATCGCTTTTTTGGGTGTAACACAATACGTTTCCATCCCAGTATATGCATAGTACGTGGAGAGAAAGCAAAAAATTGCAGCTGAAACTGCGACATCAATGTGGCAATGACCCATTTTAAGCACAGAAGTTGTCATGTGAGTCAGCGACGGTTCCAGAAGAATGAGTTAGTCTGTTTACAGGGGCTCGACATCCGGTATGCTGGTCTTAGGGATAGCTCTTGGGGACCGAATCGAAGTTAACGCAGTGTTGACAATGTGGCAGTGGTAGACTGCGATGTTTTCACTAGCAGTGGAAGGCGATTGAGGTTGGTAAACATAAATATCACTGATTTACGGCAACTAACAATTTTAATATTTACATACATTCAATTGCTGTTGTGCAACAAGTCATCCGCATCATTATCCGTTTCATTTTCTCTCAAGATACATTGATGACAATGCACAACATACATTCGTGACGTCTGAAATGTGAATCGTCTTCGATTGGCACGTAAAACTTCGCTCCATATCACAAGACACACGTAAATAGGACAGATAATCGATTATTGGGTAAGATTCTCCATCAGCAATTATTCCCGTAGCACATTTCACGCATTATTGAAAATCCGACATCTTTTCCAAACAGTGTCTTGACTCTCTTTTTCACACGTAATCTTGATTGAAGAACAAGCACTATATTCAACGGCCTTTAAAACGTATATACAGTATTGTAGGGAATGGCGGTCGCTTAAGAGTTGCAGTCCCCCCCCCCCCCACAAGGAGAGGCTGCATTTCTTCTGTAAATTGCTGAGTTATTGCTAAGTAGTGTTAATAATTCTAAATTAATATAAATTCCAGTGACCGTTATCCCCAGCAAGTGCAGGTCGCTAAGATACAGTAACGTAAAATTAAAAAGTTAAACATCTAAACCTTATCGTTCTTCTTTTATTAGAACATTTCTTAAAGAAATGAAGTTTAATAAAGAAAAATCTGATGTAATCCATTCACATGACTTTCTCTATATCTCTGCAACAAATTTTTGTTAAAAAGTTTAAGCTTCTATTTACTTCATGCTAAGTGAGAAACAATTAGCAGAAATAGTCTTATTACTTGCTTCCCTGTAAGTAGAAGCGAAATAGGGGAGTAACATAGGTTAAAGTGATAGCAAAAAATGGTTGCTATGTGACTGAAGTTCCTTTGTTTGTATGGGAACAACGTTACAGAAAACGCTTCATAACTAACAAATAGCGTGTTTTCTCTCAAAACAAAAATTATTCCAATAATCAGCAATGAATACGCTACTCGTTTTATAAAAAGATTGATCAAATTTAAAACAATGAAATACACTTACGATGTCTTGATTTTCTATACAACATTATAAGAAAACTGCCAACTACAGAAAACCACTTCTAACCTCGTAAACTTACAACTCAGCAATGAAGTTACTACTGAAATGGTTCTATCTCTTGGGGAACAGATCGCAGAACACGATAGACATGTCTATGTCCTTATGAAGCGATATTGCGGCGATGACCGTCACTGCTGCTTCGAGCCACGTTCCCCAACGCGTTACTACAGGTTGTTTACAAGCGGCGCGTGCAGGTCGGTCTCTACTCGGTAGGCATGCAACTGGTATGCGCTTGTGTCCTACTATCCGTTCACAAGATGCTAACCCTACTGGTTACCATAGCTTGAAAATATACATAACCACAAAATAACCTACAGTGTATGGCCTCGAGATTTCAACGCAATCAGGTTTTTGTATTTATTAAGGTAAAACATTCAAAATTTACATTCAAAAGTGGCGTAAATGACAGAAAAAAGTCTGACGGCTTTTTGTACATCTGTTACAAATTATTGTTAAAGAGCTTATTTTTCTATGTACTTCAGGCTAGAAATTGTGCTTATTACTTCATACCTTAAAAGTGTAAGGGAAATAAATGTTCAGGCTAAAGCGATAGTGTTGATCGCTATGTGAAACAATTCATATTTTTGGAGCTTGCCGTTTTCGAGATATTGCTTGTTATTAGTTTCAGTTAGTTATACTTTTCTCAGACGGAAGTGTCCGTTTTTCCTTTGTTCTACTCCCGGCCAAGCAAAGAAGTGATTTGCAATGACAATCGCATGACGATAGCTTTTAAAACATTTGACTATCACTTTAGCCTAGTGTATTTTCTTGGGTCCCTTCTACTTATAAGAAACAATAACATTCTGCTAATGTTTAATTCGATTAGCATTGCGTAGAAGAAGAATATTCTTTTGTAAGACGTTTGTTTGCAGAGCAGCTAGAAAAAGTCGTGTGAGTGTAAAACATCAGATTTTCTGGGATGGTGATTAGGAATTTGTCAGATTTGACAATGGATTTTGAATGTCCACAGGTGGGGCTGTTGCGACAGAGCAAGAATCCTCGTTGCAAAATGGTGTAAAGCCAGCTGTGGTATTGAAAGCCACCAAGCAGGTTCATAAAGCCACGAGGTCAAACCGTGGCAGTTGTGTTTCTCCAGTCACCTGTGTTTGTTTACTTTGTGTGTGTGGATGGTAGCAGTGGCGTGTATCTAGATCCGTCACTGGACACCACGTGTGCAAACAACGAGACCCTCAACGAATAAGCATTAACATATAGTGACAACACGAGTATAAAAATATTGATATATTCCATTCACATGACTTTCTCTGCATCACTGCAACAAATTATTGTTAAAAAGCTAATGCTTCAATTTCTTCATGCTAATCGAGAAAAACTTAGCAGAAGTAGTCTTATTACTTGCTTCCTTGTAAGTAGAAATAAGGGAGTAACATAGGTTAAAGTGATAGACAAAAGATGGTTGCTATGTGACTGAAGTTTCTTTGTTTGTATGGACAGGAATTAAGAAATTCCTGTATGACAAAATTACAAGTTTTTCGAAAGCTGAAACCAAAAATAAGAAATATCTAAAACACGATCAACTCCACAAAAAAAAAAAAAAAAAAAAAAAAAAAATATATATATATATATATATATATATATATATATACATAACATAAAATGTGTGTTTTAATTTGCTCTGCATTTTATGTGTGGTAAGCTTTTGTCCATCTCTTATGGTTTAGCAGTTATGCAAAATTCCGTAAAATTTATCCAGAATAAAGTAGTCTTCAGAGGCTATTCCCAGAAAATTCAAGATATAAATTTTATTTTTCAGGTAACCATCTTCAATATATGATATTTTAAACAAAATCGTTGGAGGCATTTTTAAGAAAATGAAAATTTTCCAAAAAAGTTCCATGTAAAGGATAGTTGGGGATGGGAGGATTCTCTTGAAAATCTTCGTGTCGTATCCTTGGAAGATACCAAACTTAAACATCAAGTTTGGTATTCAACGGTCTTTTCGTTTTTAGGCTATGCTGTCCACAGTCACACACACAGACCTTTTATCCAAAACTACTTGTTTTTTTTTTTTTTGGATTCAGGGGGACCCAAAACATGTATTTCCGGTGAAATCTCGGTATCGAATTTTTGGGTGCAATACAACACCTTCTCTATACACTATGTATATAGTACGTGCAGAGAAAGTAAAAAGTATACGAGGTATGATATAAATTATCTGTTTCAACGAATCTGCAATTTTTGTGTAGCAAGCTTTTGTTTATCTCTTAACGGTTTAACAGTTATGCAAAATTCTGCAAAACTAATCAAAGGTGTTCAAAGGCTATTCCCAAAATATAAATTTTATTTGCCGTATACATATCTTTAACATACCGTATTTTAATCAAAATCGTTAGAGCCATTTTTGAGAGAAATCAACATTTTCGAAATTTTTTCCATGTAAAGGGTAGTTCAGGTGGGGGGATTTTTCTCAAAATCTTCGTGTCGCATCCCTGGAAGATACAAAACTTAAATACTAAGTTTGGTATTTATCGGTCTTTTCGTGATTTAACTATGCTGTCCACACACATGGACCTTTTTCTAAAAATACTTTTCTTATAACCAGGGAGACCCAAAACATGTATTTCTGATGAATCTCAGATTGGAATTTTTGGGTGGAATACAATACCTTCTCTGCCCGCCTGGTTAGTGTGGTGGTAGCGTGTCTGCCTCACATTCAAAAGGTCGTGAGTTCGACTCTCGCTTAGGGTGAGTTACCCGAATAAGGTATTTTTCGGAGTTTTCCCTTATCCTGAGAATAAGAATGTCGGTAACTTAAGCTCCATGGACTCCGAGATTATTTGAGCATCATTTCC
The DNA here is from genome assembly GCA_030762935.1 of Hymenopus coronatus. Taxonomy (NCBI): domain Eukaryota; kingdom Metazoa; phylum Arthropoda; class Insecta; order Mantodea; family Hymenopodidae; genus Hymenopus; species Hymenopus coronatus. The sequence goes on from CM060886.1 coordinate 138,006,308, forward strand.
CAATTTCATTCATCGTCTGATATGACCAACCAGGTTAAATGACGTTATACTACAGAAAAGAAAATATGATGTGTTACATTCACATGGCTTTCTCTAATTCTGAGTAACAAATTATTGTTAATAAGCTTATTCTTCTATTTACTTCATGCTAATCGAGAAAACAATTAGCAGAAATAGTCTTATTACTTGCTTCCTTGTAAGTAGAAGTGAAATAAGGGAGTACCATAGGTTAAAGTGATAGTCAAAAGCTAGTTGATATGTGACTGAAGTTCCTTTGTTTGTATGGACAAGAGTTGACAAATTCCTGTATGAGTAAAGTACAAGTTTTTCAAAGCTGAAACCCAAAACAAGTAATATCTCAAAAACGATCAACTTCTCGATAAAAATGTAAATAACATAAATAGTTGTTTTAATGTGCTCTACATTTTTTGTGGTAAGTTTTTGTCCATTTCTTACGTTTTAGTAGTTACGCAAAATTTCGTAAAATCATCCAGAATAAAGTAGTCTTCAGAGATTATTCCCAGAAAATTCAAGATATACATATTATTTGTCAGGTAAATATCTTTAATATACGATATTTTAATCAAAATCGTTAGAGGCATTTTTGAGAAAATCAAAATTTTAGAAAAAAAAGTACCATGCAAAGGTAGTTGGGGTGGGGGGATTTTCTTGAATACCTTCGTGTCGCATCCTTGGAAGATACCAAACTTAAATATCAAGTTTGATATTTAACTGTCTTTTTGTGCTATGCTGTCCACAGACACACACACCCAGCACAGACGGACCTTTTTCCAAAAATGCTTTTTTTAGATTCAGGGGGACCCAAAACACGTATTTCCGGTGAAATCTCGGTATCGAGTTTTGGGTGGAATACAATACCTTCTCTATACACTATGTACATAGTACGTGTACAGAAAGTAAAAATTCGCCTAGACACTATCAATTTCGCAAACACTATTCGGAAAAGTCAAAACTGGCTCGAGACACGTCTCTTTATCAGCGTGTGACAGAGATTTGAATATGCGGGTCAGTAATTCGCAAGAGCAGCTGTTATGAGTCATCAATTAGACCCGACCCTAGTCCACAGTCATCATGGTGCAGAGGCAGCAAGCAGTACCATGCGTTTTAATAACCCTAACTTGCATTAGTCACAACCTGCCCACAACACAAGATAACATCTTCTTTCTCATAAAGTGTCGCGTCGCGTCATCTTGCAGACAAACGCCGTTACTTTATTTGCACTCCCACGTACAATAATACCTATAGTATCTGCAGCGCTAAACCCTGCAAGTTCATTTCATATCACAGATCCCCATTCTTTACTAATAACCAACAGTTTTACAAAATACGATCAATTTTATTGATTTAAAAATTCATGTACAAAATAAACATATATAAATAAAATAAACAAAAAATATAAAACAAATAATATATATATAAACCTTATTTAATAGCTTAAATTTTATTTGTTTAATTATTTATAATATGTATTATTTATTCCATATTCACTTAACTATACTTTATTATTATTATTATTTAAGTTTACTACATAATTAATTAGTTAAGTTATTTATTTTACTCTACATTTTTACTTTCTTTACGCGTACTATATACATAGTGTATAGAGCAAATATTGTATTCCATCCAAAAATTTGATACCGAGATTTCACCGGAAATACATGTTAAAAAATAATTTTCAGCAAAATGTCCGCGTGTGTGTGTCTGTGGACAGCATAATTCAAAAACAAAAAGATCGTTAAACACCATACTTGGTATTTAGGTTTTGCTTCTTCCAAGAATAGGACACGAAGATTTTCAAGAAAATCCCCCCACCCTCAACTATCCTTTACATGGAAAATTTTTCGAAAATTTTGATTTTTTTAAAAAATGGCTCTAACGATTTTGATTAAACTCCCGTATATTAAATATATTTACATACCAAATAAAATGTATATCTTGAATTTTCTGGGAGTAGCCTCTGAAGAAAGAGCTCTTTATTCTGGATGACTTTTGTATAACGGGTAAACTGTAAGAGATATACAAAATCCTACTACACAAAAAATATAGATGCCATTAAAACACTTGTAACATATACATTTCTTTGTTGTTGGTAGATTTGACCATTTTCCAGATATTCCGGATTATTGGTTTCAATTTTAAGCCTCTTAAACTTTTCTCGAATGGGAAGACATATTTTTTCTCGTTTCTCGTTTCTCGTTTGTATACTCCTGACAAGCAAAGAGATTGGAATTTCAATTGTTTCACAGAATAATCGACTTTTAAAGGACCTGACTGTCGCTTCAGTCTGTGCATTTTCTTATTTCCCTGCTACTTACAAGGAAGCTAGTAATAAGACTAATTCTGCTTATGTTTATTTTGATTAACGTGATGTGGATAACAGATTAATGTTTTGAATAAAATGTTTGTTTACCGAGCAGCTAGAGGACATCATGTGAATGGAATAAATTAGGCTGCGCGGTAGACCACTCGGCTCTCACCTAGACGGCCTGGGTTCGATCCCTAGCGACCGCATGTGAGATTTGTGGTGGGGCGGGTTTTCTCCGGGTACTCCGGTTTCCCCCGCCATCTCATTCCACCGGTGCTCCATCATCATTCATGTATCACCAGTGTCACCGCCTGCGGTGCCGTAAGTAGTTAAAGCGGGCGTCAAACACTACCAAAAAAAATGGAATAATTAGATTTTTTTCCGTTCTTCTTACAAGGAACCAAGTAATAACCACAATGCAACTCAGTTCCTTGTAAGTAGAAGGGAAATAAGGGAATACACTAAGCTAAACCGACAGTCAAATGTTTTAAAAGCTGGTTGCTATGGGAATGAAATCCGTTTCTTTGCATTGCTAGGAGTTGGCATATTCCCGTATGTAAAAGGAATTTCAAAATTGAGTTTATAGAGTTTTTGCCTATCTCTTACGGTTTACTAGTTATGCAAAACTAAAAAAAATCACCAGAATAAAGAGGTCTTTAGAGGCTATTCTCAGAAAATTCAAGATATACATTTTATTTGTCATGTAAATATCTTAAATATAAGAGATTTTAATCAAAATTGTTAGAGCTAGTATTGAGAAAATAAAAAATTTCAGTTTTTTCCACATAAAGGGTAGTTTGGGTGGGCGGATTATTTCCAAAATCTTTGAGCCACATCCTTGAAAAATACCAAACTTAAATACCTATTTGATATTTTATTGACTTTACGTGTTCATAGAAACGGACACTCATTTTTATAAAAATGTTTTTTTTATACAGGAGGACCCTAAAAGTTATATTTACGGTGAAAACTCTGAATCGAATTTGTGGGTGGAGTGCAATATCTTCTGTATCTTTGTACTATGTAGAGAATGTAAAAGTTACTGCACAAAAAATGCAAATCTCGTTTAAACTACAAAATACACTTTTTTTTTTTCTACGATCGAGTATAATTCAGTAGTTTACGAGCTCATTTCAGATCGCAAACTTCATGTTTACGGAATCCACGCGCAAAGAAGAGCAGTAAACATAAAATGCAAGCGTAAAGTGTTTTTTTTCCAACTTTATGCTCGACAAAATAAACCAATATGGACCTACGTTTACCATTACTAAGAATTCAAATTATAGTAGGCCATGCCAAACCGATATTATTGTTGTTCTGTGATGTATTTTGAGAAAATGACAAATTTTGAGAATAATGGTATCCTTAGAGCTGCGAAAGAAGCAGAATCAAATGTACAACCTGCTAAATCCTGAAAAGTTAATGAAGAACAATATGAGAAATGTATGAAGTGGTGTTTAGGAAAGAAAGAATTATAATTCTTGGTGAGTGGCTCAAAATTAACCTCAAATTTGTTTCATGTTTCGTTGGTTTTCTTTATATCAGAAAATTCTGGAAGAAAAGCATTGTATGATACGTGAGCGTGAAGTCTCTTTGAGTCTCGACTGCGTCTCGTTTCACAATATTCCCCTGATAAGAAACCATAACTTAACGTTCTCACATCATAATATTTATAAGTGGCTTAAATAGTCTATTATTTGTGAGTGGGATGATTAGTACACGAGCGTGGTTTCTCATGAGCAAATAATAGTTTAATAAGTCACGTGTAATATACCACGTTTTATCCTTTCCGAATATTAACTGAAATATTCTTGATTTATTAATATTATTAAAGTCGTCATTGCGAGGAATTGAATTTTAGGCGTGACGTAGATAGTGTTTTGTTTGTTCGTTACTGCGTAACCCCGCCGGAATAAAGAGTTTCAATTCTGGTTATTTAAACTGCACCAAATAAGTCAATAAATGAATGAAAATGGATATTGCTGAAAAACTTTTAGATTATACTAAAAAAGCTGTACTTAGTTTGTTACCCGGCAAGTCGAAAGACTTATATGACAGGGAATTTTCATTATTTAAAGAATGGGGAGCTGCCAAAAAAGTTAAAATAAATTACAATTTATCTATCTACTTCATGATAATCGAGATAAACATTAACAGAAATTGTCCTCGCTACTTGGTTCCTTGTAAGCAGAAGGGAAAAAAATGTAATGTGTTCCATTCACAGCTGTTCGGTAAAGAAACCTTTTATTTAAGACATTAATCTGTTATTTACATCATGCTAATCAAGATGAACTTAAGCAGAATAAGTCTTACTTCCTTGTAAGTAGAAGGGAAATAAGAAAACGCACAGGCTAAAGCGATAGTCTCATCCTTTAAAAGCCGGTCGCTATGTGGAACAATTGAAATTCTTTCAATGGTCTATATTGTGCAGTTCCATTTCCCATCAGATTTAATATAATTATTCTTGCAAACTCTCATACACATTTCATTAGCAGTCTGCTCCCTGGTCACTTTGTTTCTCGTTGAGACTTTAACGGTGTTATTGAGGTAATGGTAGTGTTGCTTCAAAGTTAACAGTTGTTCCTCTTTATCCAGCTTGCTTGCATAGTTCGGTAACCTTTGCGCTCTCTGACTACCAACTTATCTTAAACAAACCAACGCTATCTGATTTATACGTTAATCAGTCCATCTCAGATGAAATTAAATAGGATCACAATTAATATCTTTCGTTCAGATTAAAATTAGCACATCCACTGCTTACGTTTTTACTATCTCTACTCAAACCTGATGTGTTCCATTCACGTGACTTTCTCTAACTCTTCCACAACCAAACTTTCCTTGCAAAAGATTATTCTTTTATCTATACACACATCATGCTAATCGAGATAAACATTAGCAGAAATGGTCTTGTTACTTGCTTCCTTGCAAGTAGAAGACAAATAAGGGAGTACAATAGGCTAAGGCTGGTAGCTATGCGACTGAAGATCCTTTGTTTCTATGAACAGCTGAAAACAAATTCCCGTATGAGAAAAGCATGTTTTTAAAGCTGAAACAAATAACAAGGGATATCTCAAAAACAGTCCACTCTACGAAAAAAATGCATATTACATAAATTGCGTGTTTTAACTAACTTTACATTTTCTGTCAGGTAAGTTTTTGTCTATCTCTTACGGTTTGCCAGTTATACAAACTTCCGTAAAATTCATAATTGATTAAAATTTCGTATATTAAAGTTATTTACCTGACAAATAAAATGTATATCTTGAATTTTCTGGGAATAGCCTCTGAAGACTACTTTATGCTAGACAAATTTTACGGAATTTTAGAGAACTGCTAAAGCGTAAGAAATGGACAAAAACTTACAACACAGAAAATGTAGAGCACCTTAAAACGCACAATTTATCTTACATATTTTTTCGTGGAGTTGATCGTTTTTGAGATACTCCTTTTTTTTTTTTTGGTTTAAGCTTTAAAAGACATACTTTTCTCATACAGGAATTCAGCAATTCCAGTCCATACAAAAAAGGAACTTTAGTCACATAGCAACAACTTCTGACTATCACTTTAACCTATGCTACTCCCTTATTTTAATTCTACTTACAAGGAAGCAAGTAATAAGACTATTTCTGCTGATTTTTTCTCCATTAGCATGAAGTAAATAGAAGAATAACCTTTTTAACAATACTTTGTTGCAGAGGTATAGAGAAAGACACATGAATGGAACACATCAGATTTTTACCACTTGTATTGTAAATAACTATTTTAGAAAAAGGTCACTGTGTATTTGTGTGTGTGTGCCCATGCATTGAATCATGTTTATGCATTTATGTAATTAATGGTATATATTATGTTTTAAGTTGCGAGTAACAGACCCGTTATTTCATAAAAGTAGCCATTTTGGCAATTCGACATCCTCTCAGACCACATTATTTTGAGTTATCGGGAAGACAAATGAAGTTAATTATCTAGATATATGAACATTGGATGCTCTCGAAATCTTGTTCAATGTTATACTGAACATTTGACTGTCAAGTTTATCAGCAGACCTTGGACGTGGCACGTGTCTGATATAGAACATTTATGTAACACTGCAATATAAGCGTTCAATAAGCCCTTAGAAAAGCCAAGAAATCACTCGTAGTACTAGATGGCAATTAAACTTCCAGCTATATCCATCATGTGGTTTCGTTGCCATAGCGATTGAATCAACAATCTTGTGCTTCTGTAGAAAGATGGAAAAAACACTCCTATTTAAAAGATTTAATAACAAAAGAGAATAAAAGTCGAGTTGGATGAAGTTCATGGCACATCTGCTTCTGCATTTGCAACAATTTACAATTGGATAAATGAATTCAACATCGTTCCAAACGTCCAGTAGAAGGGAGTTCCTCCGAAACGATAGACAAAATCTATGATATGGTTTTGAAAGATCGACGGATTAAAGTTGGACTGAGGACATCTTTATTCTGGATGGGTTTTGCAGAAGTTTGCATATTGGTTTAACCATTAAAGATGGACAGAATGTAGAGCTCGTTAAAACACACAGTTTATGTAATATACATTTGAGTTGGCCGTTTTTGAGATATTACTTGTTATTGGTTTTAGTTTTAAAAACTCACTTTTTCTCATACGGGGAATACTATACAAACAAAGGAACTTCAATCACTTAGCAACCAGCTTTTAAAAGATTTGACTATCGCTTTAGCCTACGATACTCCCTTATTTCCCGTCTAATTACAAGGGAGCAGGTAATAAGACTATTTCTGCTAATCTTTTCTCGATTAGATGAAGTAAGTAGAATAATGTGTTGCAGAGATGTAGAGAAGGCTATTTTTCACGGTCAGACAAAACTCTATCGGGAGTCTCTGGTGTGAAAGGGTTATCTCGCCATGCAGGAATGTCGCCGGCATATGTTTCACTTAGCCACGATATCCAGACACCCATGTGGGGAATCCTCTGACCTTGACATGGCCTCATTCTTCTTTGGCAGACAAAACGGGTCAACATGCTTTCCTTCCACTTAACACGTCTTACTTACACACTTAGGTCGTACGATATCAGGGTGACCTTCACACCACATCCAGGGTAGAAGATGCTAACACCAAAAAGAATAAGTATATATCTTTTTTTGATAGCTTAGCGACCTTTAACTTGGACGGTGGGAGCATTGCTGCAAGCCAAGCGGGAGACCTGGGTTCGATCCCAGTACCAGCGTGGGGACCGGGGTGCCTTCAGCCTCGTAAGGTCCCTGGGGGGCCAATTGAGGAGCTACTAGATGGAGAAGTAGCGGCTCCAAGTCGTGAACACCTCATTAATTGACCGGGGGTATCGAAACGCTGACCACGTCTCACCCCCCAATACTGCACCCCATCCATGACGTCTGTAATGGACCGAGGTGGGGGACGCAGCAGCCGGGCGGTAGGCCAAGGCTCTTAGTGAGCTGTGCAACGGAGTCATATGATCCCGTGTCCATGTATCTTAAAGTTATACATTTGTCTTCTCAGGGGAAAACCCCGAAAAAAAAACCTTATACGGGTAACTCACCCTAAGCGAGATTCGACCCCGCGACCTGTAGAATGTGAGCCAGAGACGCTACACTCGCTAGCGAGGCGGGCCTATAATTTAATTATTGTTTCACACAAGCCGTGAGATTGGTAGAGTCAAACATACACACGCAGCTTACGACGCAAGCGCGAGGGAAGATCGTTCACAATGCAGTTGTAAATGCAACGTTAAATCTGTAAATTACATGCAGATATCTTCCAAGTTCCAAACACAACCAACAACTGACGCTCGCGGCAGTGACGTCACAATAATTACTCATTCAATATCATTGAAAATAGTAGAAAAATAGAGACGGCAGAAAGTGATAAATGAACTAAGAATTATCTCTCTACGCCTTTGATTTATGAGAAGCAAGAAATCTAAAAGCAGATGATAGTTACATCTACTAAATCGAAGAAGGATTCGCAAGGAGACTGTCGTAACCTCTTGAGGGAGATCTGAGATGGCGCGGCACGACCATGCATGTACAGCAGGCCCTGTAATCTCTCGCAGTGCGATCGTCTGTTGTTGAATTCATAGGCAAAACATAGAGAAAAAAGTCTGATGTGTACCATTCACATGACTTTCTCCATATCCCTGCAACAAATAATTCTTAAAAAGCTTATACTTCTATTTACTTTATGCTAATCAGAAAAAAATAGCAGAAATAGTCTTATTACTCGCTTCCTTGTAAGTAGAAGCGAAATAAAGGACAACCGTAGGTTAAAGTGATAGTCAAAAGCTGGTTGCTATGTCAATGAAGTTCCTTTATTTATATGGATAGGAGTTGACAAGTTCCTGTATGAGAAAAGTATGTTTTTCATAGCAGAAACCAAAAATAAGTGATGTCACAAAAACGATGAAATCCACAAAAAAAAAATGTATATAACATAAATTGTGTGTTTTAATGTGCTCTACATTTTTTGTGTGGTAAGTTTTTGTCCATCTCTTACGGTTTAGCAGTTATTCAAAATTTAGTAAAATTCATCCAGAATAAACTACTCTTCAGAGGCTATTCCCAGAAAATTCAAGATATACATTTTATTTGTCAGGTAAATATGTTTAATATACGAAATTTTAATCAAAATCGTTAGAGCCATTTTGGAGAAAATAAAAGTTTTCGAAAAAAGTTCCATGTAAAGGGTAGTTGGGGGTGGGGGGATTTTTCAAAATCTTCGTGTCGCATCCCTGGAAGATACTAAACTTAAGTACCAAGTTTGGTATTTTACCGACTTTTCGTTTTTGAGTTATCGTGTTCACAGACACACACACACACACACACACGGACCTTTTTGTGAAAATGCTTTTTTTGGATATTGGGAACCCTAAAACATATATTTCCGGTGAAATCTCGGTATCAAATTTTTGGGTGGAGTGCAATACTTTCTCTATACACTATGTACATAGTGCGTATGAAGAAAGTAAAAAATCCGATGTGTTCCACTCACACGACTTTCCCTACATCTCTGCAACAAATTATTGTTAAAAAGCTTATGCTTCTATTTACTTCATGCTAATTGGGAAAAATTAGCAGAACTAGTCTTATTACTTACTTCCTTGTAAGCAGACGCGAAATAAGGGAGTACCATAGGTTAAAGTGATAGTCAAAAGCTGGTTGCTATGTGACCGAGGTTCCTTTGCATGGACAGAAGTGGACAAATTTCTGTATGAGAAAGGTATAAGTTTTTCAAAGCTGAAACCAAAAACATGGAATATCTCAAAAATGATAAACTCCAGGAAAAAAAATGTGTAAAACATATATTGTGTGTTTTAACGTGCTCTATATTATTTGTGTGGTAAGTTTTTGTCTATCTCTTACGGTTTAGTAGTAATGCAAAATTCATCCAGAATAAAGTAGTCTTCAGAGGCTATTCCCAGAAAATTCAAGCTATACACTTTATTTGTCAGGTTAATATCTTTAATATACGATATTTTAATCAAAATCGTTAGCCATTTTCTAGAAAATCAAAATTTTCGAAAAAATTTTCATGTAAAGGGTAGTTGGGAGTGGGGGGGGGGACTTTCTTGAACATCTTTGTGTCGCATCCTTGGAAGATACCAAACCTAAATACCAAGTTAGGTTTTTAACGGACTTTTCGTTTTTGAGCTATGCTGCCCATAGACACACAAACACACACAGACAGACAGACAGACAGACACACGGACATTTTTCTAAAAATGCTTTTTTTAGATTAAGGAGGTCTCAAAACATGTATTTCTGGTGAAATCACGGTATCAAATTTTTGAGTGCATTATAATACCTACTCTATACACTATGTGCATAGCACGTATAGAGAAAGTAAGAAGTCTGATGTGTTCCATTCACATGGCTTTCTCTGCATCTCTGCAACAAATTATTGTTACAAAGCTTATTCTTATATTTACTTAATGCTAATGGAGAAAAAATTAGCAGAAATGGTCTAATTACTTGCTTCCTTGTGAGTAGAAGGGAAATAAGCGAGTAACATATGTTAAAGTGATAGTCAAAAGCTGGTTGCTATGTGACTGAAGTTCCTTTGTTTATATGGACAGGAGTTGACAAATTCCTAAATGAGAAAAGTATAACATAAATTGTGTGTTTTAACGAACTCTACATTTTTTGTCAAGTGAATTTTTGTCTATCTCTTACGGTTTACCAGTTATGAAAAATTCCAGAAAATTCATGCAGAATAAATATATCTTCAGAGAATATTCCCAGAAAACATGCGATATTTTAATCAAAATCAACATTTCTGATTTGTTTTCCATGTAAAGGGTAGTTGTGGATGGGGGATTTTCTTGAAAATCTTCGTTTTGTATCCTTGGAAGATACTCAAGTTAAATACTAAGTTTGGTATTTAACGGACAGACACATACACACACTTTGTGACTGTTGTTTTTCTGCTTCAATTATAATAATTATCACGGTTTATCTGATGTCGATAACATGTTGCTCTTAGAGTTGTTTGGTCACCTTTAATTATTCACAGCCAGCATCCTACCTCACGAAGCATCCCTCACCAATCCCAGAACACGTTTCCAGAAACGACATTGTATTTTACTTAGATTATCCCATCCCCACACCTCAGGGTGTTTCAAAACGACACCAAACGAAGATGTGGGCCTTGTTGGTCATACCGCTTGTGATACGTGAATATAATTTTCAGCTCTAAATTCGGCACATACAAAAACTGCCATAAAATCACCATGGATTAGGCAGTCGTACATAACCCAATGGCACGTGCCTGGCCCACTCCAAGAGAGATGCCGGTTGGTAGCGAAGGTCCTAGTCACGTGGTGTAGGGGTGTTTTGATAGACATGCCGGTGCGTCACAGGTCACCTTAGTAATGGAAAACGTAGCATGTGGGTATGGCGTATGACAACCGTTGTTCCTTCACTGCCGTATCCCAAGTGTGTGCGATTTTTAAACACACATAAAACTTTAAATAGAAGTGTTTGAAAGTTGCGACATCAAGTTTCGGACAAGCTAATCGACAGCTATCTTCGTTTGCTGTCGTTTTGAAACAGCCTGTTTAATGAAGGCCTAACCATTGCCTCATACATGGTTTTAATGTTTTTACTGGCATATTTGGTATCCAGGTTAATAGCTTCAATATTTCAGAAAGTTGTCCAATCCCTTTGTGTTTTACAAACATTAGAATGACTTTGGAAAGATTCGATATAACAATAATAATAATAATAATAATATAACAATAATAATAGTATGCCAGTTATTATTTATTTAACGAGACAGTAGTTGGACAGATATCATTGAACACAATCGATAGATCGATTACTCGAGTATTCTAAATGAAAATTATACGTAAGGAAATGACTACTAATATTTGTCAAGGACGTTTTCAGACATTGAAAGGAAGTGACTGACTTCGTTTTAATTGCTTCAAGTGGCTGAATTGGAAATTCGGTAAGTAAGTGGTTAACGAGATTCCTAGAGGTCACATGACCTCCTAAAACAAACTAACTCCATTTCAATCATATGTTAACTTGACATCATTTTTACTTGTTCTACACGTGATAGAAAGATACTTTATTGCTCCCAAAAAGTCGATACTGAGATTTCACCGGAAATACATTTTTTAGACTCCCAGAACCCAAAAAAAAAAGAAGCATTTTTAGAAAAATGACCGTGTGTGTCTGTCTGTGTGTATGTGCAGTGTGTGTGATGCCAGTATAACTCAAAAAGCGTTAAATACCAAACTTGATATTTAAATTTAGTATCTTCCAGGGATGCGACACGAACATTTTCAAACAAATCCCCGCACCCCCATCTACCCTTTACATGGAACATTTAGCCCTCCGTGGTGTAGTGCTTATCTTGCTATCTTCATATACCTAAGGTCGCGGGTTCAAACCCGTCGGAGGACGATGGACTTTTTCGGGAGTAAAAATCCTTAATATGACTTCCTTCGCAAGGGAAGTAAAGCCGTTGGTCCCGTGTCGTACATTTACAGCACGTAAAATAACCTCAAGCCTGATAGAGAGGCGTCTGAGCAAAATTAATCGGTCTTTCACGTCAAATTTAGAATGGGACACTAAGAACCACAGTAGTTAAAGAGCGTGCATAAATAACACGCCATTTACATTTACATGGAACATTTTTTCGAAAGTTTTGATTTTCTCAAAAATGGCTGTATCGATTTTGATTAAAATCTCTTATTTTTAAGATATTTTTGTTACAAATAAAATGTATATCTTCAATTTTCTGGGCATAGCCTCTGAATATATGTTTATTCTTGATGAATTTTGCTGAATTTGAATATCAGGTAAACCGTAAGAGATACACAAAAAATGTAGAGCACGTTAAAACACACAATTTATGGTATATACCACATGGAGTTGACCGTTTTTGAGGTATTCAATTTTATTAGTTTCAGCTTTAAAGTACTTATACTTTTCTCATTTAGAAATTTGTCAACACGTGTCCATACAAACAATCTTTTGACTATCACTGTAATCCGTGGTACTCCCTTATTTCGATTCTGCTTACAAGGAAACAGGTAATAAGACTGTTCCTGTCAATTTTTCTTGTTTGGCATTAACCAAATAGAAGAATACACATTTTAGCAATAATTGATTGCAATGTAGAAAATGGAACACATCAGATTTTTTGCTACAGTTTATCAATTTTGTTTCTGTTTTTATTTACTCTACCACTTGTGTGTACCAAGTAGTGTATGCGATATTGACATTTCAGTAGAAGTGCCTGTTCTTAAGTCTTCCGAAATCATTTTTATTTTCTTCCAATATTAGACGAAATACTATATTCCATCCTGAACCAATATTTATGTCCCTATGCTACGTTTTTGTTTATAACCCTAGCTTCAAAAACTCTAATGTTACTCACATGGCTTTCTCTACCTACAAACAAACTTCTTACAAAGCATTATTCTTTTTTCAATACAATGCTAATCGAGATAAATCTTAGCAGAACATTCTTATTAGTTTCTTATAAGTAGAACGCAACTAAGGGAATACACTAGGCAAGAGTGATAGTCAAATGTTTTAAAAGCTGTCGTTATGCGATTGTCATTGCAAATCGCTTCTTTGCTTGGCCAGGAGTAGAACAAAGAAAAACGGACACTTTCTGTCTCAGAAAAGTAGTGCTTTACAATTAACTATTAACAAGAATATCTCGGAAACGGTTACCTCCACAATAAAAACGTAAAGGACATAAATTGTATGTTTTGAGGAGATCTACATTTTTGTGTAGTTAAGTTTTTGTCTATCTCTTACCGTTTAGCAACATTCGGGAAAACTCATCCAGAATAAAGAGGTCTTAAGAGGCTATTCCCAGAAAATTCAAGATATACATTTTATATGGGATGTAAATATCTTTAATATACGATATTTTAATTAAGATTGTTAGCGTCATTTTTGAGAAAATCAAAATTTGAAAATTTATCCATGTAAAGGGTAGGTTTTGGTAGAGAGATTTCCTTGAACCTTTTTCTAAAAATTTTTTCCGACTCAGGGGACACCAAAACTTATATTTTCGGTGAAATCTCTACATCGAATTTTTAGGTGTAATACAACAGCACCTCTACCCACTATGTATATTTTATATGCGGGACAGTGAAAAGGCATTGCACTCCACCAAAAAAATCGATACCGAGATTTCACCGGAAATATATATTTTACGGTCCCCTGTATCAAAAAAAAAAAAAAAGTATTTTCAGAAAAAGGTCCGTGTGTCTGTGAGCATGATAACACAAAAACGAAAGTCGGTAAAATACCAAACTTGGCATTTAAGTTTAGTATGTCCCAGGGATACGACACGAAGATTTTGAGAAAAATCCCCCACCCCAAACTACCCCTTACATATAACTTTTTTCGAAAATTTTGATTTTCTAAATAATAGTTCTAACGATTTTGATTAAAATATCGTATATTAAAGATATTTACCTGAAAATAAAATGTATAACTTGAATTTTCTGGGAATAGCCTCTGAAGAATATTTTATTCTGGGTCAATTTTACGGAATTTTATATAACTGCTAAACCGAAAGAGATATACAAAACCTTACCACACAGATAAATGTAGAGCACTTTAAAACACGCAATTTATATTATATACATTTTTTTCGTGGAGGTGATTGTTTTTGAGATATTCCTTGCTTTTGGTTTCAGCTATAAAAACTTGCTTTTCTCATACAGGACTTTGTGAACTCGTGTCCATACAAACAAAGGAACTTCACTTCAGTCACATAGCAACCACTTTTGACTGTCACTTTAACCTATGGTACTCCCTTATTTCGCTTCTACTTACAGGGAAGCAAGTAATAAGACTATTTCTGCTAATTAGCATGAAGTAAATAGAAGCACAAGCCTTTTAAGTACAGTTTGTTGCAGAGATGTAGAGAAAAGCATGTGAATGGAAACACATAAGATTTTTTTTATGTATTGGTAACATCCAACATGACCCTCATTTCAATTTTTATGCTAATAATGATTGTTATCTTTGCTTAGCAACTAGCTACTTTCTCTACACGTAATATGCACATAATGTATAGAGAAGGTATAGTAATGCACCCAAAAATTCGAAAACGAGATTTCACCGGAAATATATGTTTTCGGTCCCCCTGAATCAAAAAAAAAAAAAAAAAAAAAAATCGTTCGTGTGTGTCTGTGCACAGCATAGCTCAAAAACGGTAAGTCCGTTAAATACGAAACTTGGTATCCTCCAAGGATACAACAAGAGAACTCCCCCACCCTCAACTGCCCTTTACATAAAAAACATTTCGATAATTTTGTAATTTTTCAATAATGGCTTTAACGATTTTGATTAAAACCTCTTATATTTAGGATATTTGTGTGACAAATAAAATGTGTATCTTTTGATAAATGCGAAAAAGTGCAGTTATTAGTTGTGGGTGGTGTACAGTGAAATTAAGTTTTACTCACTTTTTTGTGGGATACCCTTACCATGTTGAGGAGATATGTAGTAGTACTTCCGAGAAGCTTCAATTTGATTTCTGCTCACATGAAACAAAACGTCCCCCGCTCTTATTAATATGTAAATAACTAGCCATGCAATCGCACTCGCTTTGTATAAGCACTTCATTTGACTTTACAAACATATTGGAAGAAAAAAAATCACATTTGTATCTGCCCCATGAGAATGTTTGCTTGTAAGATTAAGTAAGAGTGAGAAAACACCAGCAATTGTTTCCAAACCAAAGTCCCTGATATATTATAGAAGTTAAAGGCAGCAATGCAAATTAACAATACTAATAATAAAAAAAAACGAGATTATGAAGAAGGCCTTGAAAAACCTTGGAGTAGACAAAATATATTGTTTCACAATTTGTATAGTAGTCTCATTAATTCCTTGTAATAAAGTGTACAAGCCGGTTACTCTTTATTGCAAGGAATATACATATATGTCCATTACGTAACTCTTCTACAAACAGAAAACTGACTTTAAAAATCTGACGTGTTCCATTCACATGACCTTCTCTACATCTCTGTAACAAATTATTGTTGAAAAGCTTATTCAACTCTCTAATCCAGATAAACATTATCAGCAACGGTCTTATTGCTTAGTTCCTTATAATTAGAAGGGAAATAAGGGAACACACTAGGCTAAACTGATATTCGAATATTTTAAACTTTTCTCACACAGAAAGTTGTAAACTCCTGGCCCTACATAGAAACGGATTTCAATCACATGGCAACCGGCTTTTAAGAGTTCACTATCGCTTTAGCCTAGGGTAATCCCTTATTTAACTTCTACTTACAAGGAAGCAAGTAATTCAGAAAATGGCTGCTAATATTTATCTCGAATATATAAAGTAGGTAGAAGATTATGATTTTTAACAATAATTTGTCACAGCAATGTAGAGAAAGTAATGTGAATGGAACACATAAGACTTTTCTCTTTCCTGGTCAAGCAAAAAGAAAAGAATTTAAGTCATAACATAAAGACCAGGCCCTGAAAGATTTCAATATCGTATAAAGCCCATTTATTGTCGTATTGCCGCTGTACTACTGTGTCAAGAAAGTTCCGGGAATTTGCCAATAAAACACAAAAAAGGAATTATTCATCCAATTTTATTTTATTGCCTTCAAAATAGGCCCCTTCTAAAATTATACATTTATGCCAACGAATAATCCAATCATCAAAACATTTTTTGTAGGCACTTTTAGGAATCGATGTCAATTGTCGCCGCGAATTTTCCTTTGTGTCTTCTATCGACTGAAAACGGGTGCCTCGAAGTGCTAACTTGAGTTTTGGAAAGAGAAAGAAATCGGCAGGAGCCAGATCAGGTGAATACGGTGGTTGTTTGATGAAATTTGTGGAGTTTTTGGCCAGAATTTCGTTCACAATAATAGCTTTGTGAGCTGGTGCGTTATCATGGTGCAGAATCCATGAGTTGTCGTTCCACAAATCTGGTATTTCTCGTCGTATTTGTTCTCTCAAACGACACATAACACTCAGATAATAGTCCTTATTTACCATCTGATCCTCTGGCAAGAGCTCTGAGTGCACGAAACCGCAATAATCGAAAAAAAAAAACAACATGACCTTCAGTTTTGATCGAGTTTGACGTACCCTTTTAGGTTTCGGTTCAGCTGGAAGCCGACATTCGGAAGCTTGTTGACTGGTTTGAGTGTCAAACTCGTAAATCCACGTCTCATCACCAGTTACAATGCGTTTCATGAATTTGGGGTCGGAACTGGCTCGTTCTGGCATGTCTTCATCAATCCTTACGCGATTGAGTTTTTGTAGAAAATTCAAATCTTTCGGAACTAACCGAGATGAAACGCGTGTCATGCCCAAACAATTGTTTAAAATGGTACGAATCGATTCCTGAGATACAGAAAGTTCAGCGGAAATCTCTCTCAGATCTAAATGACGATTTTCGGACACCATTTTCTTCACTTTAGCGATCTTCAGTTCAGTTGAAACCGTTAATGACCTTCCAGAGCGAGGCAAATCTTCCACCACATCTCGACCACTTTTGAATGCACTGTACCACTCATATGCACGTGTTTTTGATACAGTCGATTCACCGTAAGCCCTTTGTAATATTTTCAGCGATTCGGCACATGAAATACCATTTGCAATGCAAAATTTGAGACAGATTCTTTGTTCAATATTTGTATACATCGTAAAAACGCAAATCACCTTTGAGATGAACTAACAAAATGGCGTACTGTAAACAAACTAGATGACAGATGACGAACAAACTCCGCGTGATTATACAGCACAGTTGTACCAACTTAGTGACAACAATAATTTCGAATCCCCTTTTAAACAGGATTTTTAAATTATCAATTCCCGGTACTTTCTTGACAGAATGTATCTAGGAGGAAAAATCCAATAAGACAGTATTTATCTCGATTTACGCGAAACGGAGAGAAAGTAATGAGAGTTTGTAAGAATATTTTGTTGAAAATGAGTAGAGAAATCCATTGAATGTGGCACTTGAGTAAAAGCAATTGGTGTTACAGCTACGTTACCAAAATGAAACTCAACACACACATTGGTTCAATATCAAGAATATTCAGAGACGCTATGGACACCAGGTTTGATGCAAGGAAGTGTTTGACAGCAAAGGTCACTTGGATATTTGTCTAACTTGTGGACTTAAACAATGATACACTTCCGTCTCATCGTGGACAGAGTTCAGTCCTCTTCAGTTAACACTGTTTATTATACTTGCACCTACTTTATATTATTCGAAACAAACCTTTGCAGAATTAGATTATTTCCCATTTTGTTATAGATACAACGGGAATAGGGCAGGCCGAAAAGATAGTCAAATGTTTAAGAAATCTTATGTGTTCCATTAATATGACTTTCTTACATCGCGGGAAAAAAATATTGTTAAAACAATTTTTTCTATCTCTTTATGATAATCGAAATACACTCGCATATTTTTACTTTCTCTGTACGAACTATGTACATAGTGTAGAGAATGTATTGCACTCCACCCAAAAATTCGATACCGAGATTTCACCGAAAATATATGTTTTAGGGTCCCCTATATTCAAAAAAAGCATTTTCACAAAAAGGTTCTTGTGTGTGTGTCCGTGTGTCCATGTGTCTGTGAACACGATAACTCAAAAACGAAAAGCCGGCAAAATACCAAACTTGGTATTTAAGTTTAGTATCTTCCAGAGATGCGACACGAAGATTTTGAGAAAAATCCCCCCACTACTTTTTACATGGAACTTTTTTCGATTTTTTCTGATTTTCTTAAAAATGGCTCTGACGATTTTGATTAAAATATCATATATTAAAGATATTTACCTGACAAATAAAATATATATCCTGAATTTTCTGGGAATAGCCTCTGAAGAATTCTGGATGAAATTTACGGAATTTTGCATAACTGCTAAACCGTGAGAGTTAGATAAAAACTTATTGCACAAAAAATGTAGAGCACCTTAAGACACACAATTTATGTTATATAACTTTTTTCGTGGAGTCGATTGTTTTTTAAACATTCCTTGTTTTTTGTTTCAGCGTTAATAAACGTACTTTTCTCATACTGGAATTTGTCAACTCGTGTCCATACAAACAAAGAAACTTCATCACATAGCAACCAGCTTTTGACTATCACTTTAACCTATGGTACAACCTTATTTCACTTCTACTTTCAAGGAAGCAAGTAATAAGACTATTTCAGCTAAGTTTTCTCGATTAGTATGAAGTAAATAGAAACATAAGCTTTCTAACAATAATTTGTTGCAAAGATATAGAGAAAGTCATGTGAATGGAACGCATCAGATTTTTTATTAATTACTTGCTTCCTTGTGAGTAGAAGGAACATAGGGGGATACACTAGTTTAAAAGGAATATCAAATCTTTTAAAAGCTGGTTGCCATGTGATTGAATTCCGTTTCTATGCAAGGCCAGGAGTTTACAATTTTTCGTATGAATAAATCTGAAACAAAAAAAAAAGAATATCTCAGAAGTGGTCAAGTCCACGAAAACAAAAAAAACATATGACATAAATTGTGTGTTTTAAGCGATCTACTTTTGTTGTGTAGTAAGTTTTCTAGTATCTCTTACGGATTACCAGTTACGCAAAGTTCATTCAGAATAAAGAGGTCTTTAGAGCTATTTCCAGAAAATTCAAGATTTACATTTTATTTGCCATATAAATATTTTAGTATACCGTATTTTAATCAAAATTGTTACAGCTATTTTGGAGAAGATAAAAAAATTCTAATTTGTTTCCATTTAAAGGGTAGTTTGTAGTTTGGGGTAACGGATTTTTTCTCAAAATCTCCGTGTCGCATTCCTGGAAGATAGTAAACTTAAATACCAGTTTGGTATTATACCATCTTTTCGTTTTTGAGTTATCGTGTTCACAGTCACACGGACTCACACGGACCTTTTTCTAAAAATACTTTTTTTTTTGGTTACAGCAAACCCTAAAACGTGTATTTCCGGTGAATTCTCGGTATAAATTTTTGGGTGGAGTGCAATACCTTCTTTATACACTATGTACTTAGTACGTGTCGATAAATTAAAATTCTGATACCTTCCATTAATATCACTTCATCTACATCTCTGCAATAAACTATTGTTTAAAAACTTATTTTTCTATCTACTTCACGCTAATCGAGACAAACATTAGCAGAAACGGCTATTTCTTGCTCCTTGAAAATAGGAGAATAAGGGAATACTCTAGGATAAAGTGATAGTCAAATATTTTAAAAGTTGGTTGTCATGTGGCTGAAATCCGTTTGTTTGCATTGCCAGAACTTGACACTCTCGTGTCAGAAATATAAGTATATTAAAGTTGAAACCATAAACAAGGAATGTGTCAAAAACGGTCAACTGTTACACGAGAAATAGGAAACACACAAGGCCAGTGATAGCCAAATGGCGGCCCGCGGGACTAATCCGGTCCGTGAGTATGTTTCATGCGGCCCGCGAATAAATATATGATTTGTTCCTTTTTTTAACTTCCTGCATAGATCTCATTTTAGAATTTTATTGTAGATTTCAAGATTTTGAAATATTTCGATCACAGATGGAACTTTTTAACAATGTCATGCGATGTTTAGTAGAATGCCAGCCCGGGGATCTACAGTAGAACTATGTGAGCTCCAATGTGATTCATCTCTTCAAGCACAGAGGCAACTGGTGTTGATTTTTGGAAACTCATTTCAAAGGAACATTTTGCACATCTTAGAAACTGGGCTTTAAAACTTACTTCCATATTTGGTGGTGCTTACATATGTAAAACTGCCCTTTCTGCTATGAAACTAGTGAAATCAGAGTCCAGAAACAGATTAACGGATACAATATTATCTCATATTCTTAACATTGCAACATCAGAACTGGAAATGGATTTTAAATTTTTGTAAAAGATTTTCATAAACGTCATTGTTCCCAGTAAAAAGCAATGCTTGTTCCTTCACTGTGCATGTAACGATATTAAAAAATCTGATGTGTAATCAGTGATTGTAATAGTTATTTATTATACAAGTGAATAAACAGGGAGTTTATCCATGAGTAGAACAAGTGGATAATAGAGGTTTGTCCACTTGTATAATACATTATTTTATCCTAAATTAATAAATGACAAATATTCAGTTAATGATTTTACAACAGATAGCAATAAATTAAATAAGAAATAAGGCATTGAATTCCGGCGTTCTTATAGTTAAAAAATATGGTAGGCTATGTATGAATACTAACGTTGTTTTTATTGTTGCCTAGTTTCAAATTAAGTTTACGATGGACGTTGAGAACGTTAATATATCGCTTCCAAATGATATATTAAGTGAAGCAAAATAAGCAGTTGAGGCTTTATTACCGTCGACTTTACAGAAATTATACGAATGAGTTAAAAGGTTATAGAAAGTTTGTAGTTATCAACCATTTATTTATTTATTTACTTTATCCCACTCGTTACCGGAGCTACGAGTGAATTTTGTTTACTTTATCCCACCCGTTACCGGAGCTACGAGTGAATTTTGTTTACTTTATCCCACCCGTTACCGGAGCTACGAGTGAATTTTGTTTACTTTATCCCACCCGTTGCGCTAATAACTATCACTTTGGTGTAAAGTGCAAGTTTTCTTGTGTCGGCATAGCAACGGTGTCTATTACAAGCATCTGCAGGATAAAAGCTGGTTGCCATGCGGAAGAAATCCGTTTCTTTACATGGCGAGGAGTTGACATATTCCCGTTTGTAAAAAGTTTATTTTAAAATTGAAATCAATAACAAGCAATAATTCAAAATGGCCAACTCTCCACAAAAACAATTTGTGACATAAACTGTGTATTTTAATGAAATCTCTATTTTTTTGTATAATAAGATTTTGTCTATCTCTTACGGTTTACCAGTTACGCAAAATTCAGCAAAATTCATCTACAATAAATATACCTTCAGAGCCTATTCCCATAAAATACAAAATATACTTTTTATTTGGAATGTAAATAACGTTAATATACGGTATTTTAATGAAACTCGTAAGAGCCATTTTAGAGAAGATCAAAATTAGAAAAAGGTCCGCGCGCGAGCGCTTGTGTGTATGTCTGTGAGCACGATAACTCAAAAACGAAAATTTGGTGGAGTACTAAGTTTGGTATTTTAGTTTAGAATCTTCCAAGGATGGAACACGAAGATTTTGAGGATAATCACCCAAACGCTAACTACCCTTTGCATGCTTTTTTTTCTCGAAAATGTTGATTTTCTCAAAAATTGCTGTATGATTTTGATTAAAGTATTGTATATTAAAATTTCGGTGAATATCCCCTGAAGACTGGATAACTTTTGGATAACTGGTAAAACATAATATATAGACAAAAACTTACATGTCATATTTATTTTTATCGTGGAGTTGGCCATTTCCGAGATATTCCTTCTAATGGTTTTTGTTTTAAAATACTTAAGAGTTTTCATAGACGGCGATTTATCAAATCCTGGCCATGCAACGAAGCTACTTCATTCACATAGAAACGTATTTTAAGTATTTTAAATCTGAAACAAATAACAAGGAATATCTCAGAAATGGCCAATTCCACGAAACAAAAGTAAATGACATAAATTGTGTGTCTTAACATGATCAAAATTTTTGTGTAGTAAATTTTTGTCTATCTCTTACGGTTTACCAGTTACGAAAAAATTAGTAACATTCATTTAGAATAAAGAGATCTTTAGAGGCTATTCCTAGAAAATTTAAGATATACATTTTATTTGCCATATAAACATCTTTAATATATGGTATTTTAATCAAAATTGTTAGAGCCATTTTTGAGAAAATTAAATTTTTCGAAATTTTTTCCATGTAAAGGGTAGTTTGGGGTGTGGGGATTTTCTCAAGATCTTCGTGTCGCATCCCTGGAAGATCTAAACTTAAATACCAAGTTTGGTATTTTACCGACTTTTCGTTTTTTGAGTTATTGTGTTCACAGACTCACGGACACAGACACACACGGACCATTTTGTGAAAATACTTTTTTTTTTGGATACAGAGGACCCTAAAACGTTTATTTGCGGTGAAATCTCGTTACGAATTTTTGGGTGGAATTCAATACCTCTTCTAGAGAAAGTAAAAATATTGTTGTTACTATTTGAATTCAGAGGACCACAAAAGATGTATTTCCGGTGAAACCTAGGTATTATGGAATTTTTGAGTGGAGTGGAGTATTATGTGGAGAGGAGCAAGCACTTTGAACAGACAGATCAAGTGACGTGATCCTTCACTGCACGCGTGGAACCTCGAGAGTGCTTCAGAGCTAACGTTGTAACTTCTCTGTGTTACAAGTCATCATGGCCAAGGGCGCTCATCTCATGTGTTGGACGTTAGAGCAGGGGACACCTCGGCAACTGCATCTATTGCCGGGGAAGGGATGCGAGGAGGGCAAATGGATGCTCTGTGCTTCCCAACGTCCCATTCTATATTGGAACTGAAAGACCACTTAATTTTGCTCAGAGGCCTTTTTATCAGACTTTTACGACACGGGTCCCTTCCGAAGGAAACCACGCCAAGGATTTTTACGCCGGGTTTGGGTATAACTCCTACACCATGGTGGGCGATGAGAGGAGGGAAACCCACACAGGAAACAACGGAGTTAAGCGCAGAGACGCACGGAAGTCCCTAACAGTTTCACTAGCTCTGGCGCGTCACGAAGGCTATTCAGGCGCCGGGAGGCCGCAAGGAGGACTCTACAACGGCACCTAGCCTCAACCAGAGGGAAGAGAGTTTCACTCGGCGCAAGCAACCGTGCCATCTGTCCGCAAAGCCTCAAGCCACACCTGCGCCGAGAAGGGAAATGAATTGAAGGAATGAAAGGGAAAGGAACAATGGTAGATAAACAGCACCCCAGCCTAAGCGGCCCAAGGAAAACCAGAAAAACCCGAACCTCCCGAGCGCAGTAGTGTTTAACGCCCGCTTTACTGCTCTGGCACCGCAGGCGATGACATTGATGATACATGAAGATGGAGCCCCGGTGGAAAGTAATGGCGGGGGAAACCGGAAAACCCGCCCCTGCGCCGCTTTGTCCACCACATATCTCTCATGCGGTCGCTTGGGATCGAATCCGAGGCGAGTGATGTGACTACTCGGCCACGGCGCGGCCTAGAAACGCCTGAGTCATCAGATGGCCTTCTCTACCTATTCTACAAAACACTATTCCTGCCCGACTCTGCAGTGTGAGGGTAGCGTGTCCTGCCCCGACAGTCCTCCGTGGTCTGGTGCTAATATGCTAGTCTCTGATTCAAACCCGGCGGAGGGCGACGTATATTTTCGAGGAAGGGAAGTTGTCAGTTTCGTGTAGATTTATGGCACGTAGAAGAACTTCAAGTCTGATAAAGAGGCCTCTAAGCATAATTAAGCCCTCTTTCAGGTCCTATATAGAATGGGGTGCTGAGAACCATGGCAATTTGGGGGAGTCGAAATGAGTTTTTCTATTTTTTTTTTTTTTTTTTTCATATTCATGATTTCATTGCATATGAATATTTCGAGTCTCTCGCTTATTTTGGTACAACTTTCATAGAGGTACGCAAATTGTAAATAGTTGTAGTAGTATCTCTTTTACTTTCTCTACACGTACTGTGTAAAAAGTGTATAAAGAAGGCATTGTATTCCACCCAAAATTTAGATACCGAGATTTCACCGGAAATACATGTTTTGGGTCCCCCTGAATAAAAAAAAAGCATTTTTACAAAAATGTCCGTGCGCGCGCGCGCGTGTGTGTGTGTGTTCCCTTATTTTCTTTCCACTTATAAGGAACTAAGTAGTAAGAACATTCTGCTGTGATTATCTCAATTAGCAAGGTGCAGAAAGAAGAATAATCTTATGTAAGAAGTTTGTAGAAGAGCTAGAGACTTTCTCTATCTCTCTGTAACAAATTATTGTTAATAAGCTTATCTTTTATTTATTTCAAATAACGATTTTGATTAAAATATCGTATATTAAAGATATTTACCTGACAAATGAAGTGCATATCTTGAATTTTCTAGAAATAGCCTCTGAAGACTACTTTATTCTGGAGGAATTTTGCATAACTGCTAAATCGTAACAAGTTGACAAAAAAAAATACCACACAAAAATGTAGAGCACATTAAAAAACACAACTTATGTTATTTACATTTTTTTTCGAGGAGTTGATTGTGTTGGGGACATTCCTTGTTTTTGGTTTCAGCTTTGAAATGTTGTTTATGAGCTTTGAAAAACTTGTACTTTTCTCATACAGGAATTCCTCAACGCGTGTCCATACAAACAAAGGAACTTCAGTTACCTAGTTTGATTTCAATTTAACCTATGTTACTCCCATGTTTCGCTTCTACCTACAAGGAAGCAAGTAATAGGACTATTTCTGCTAATTTTTTCTCGATTAGCTTGAAGTAAATAGAAGAATAAGCCTATTAACAATAATTTGTTACACAGAAGTAGAGAAAGTCATGTGAATGGAACACATCAGATTTTTTTATATATTATCCCTAACTACTGGTGAAAAATTATTATTTTTCAAAATTTAATAATTTATTATGCAAATTACAGAATTGTTTCGAAAAATTAATATGATTATTTTCTTTAATGTTCTTTTGAAAAGCAGTACTAACATGTTGAAACACATTAGTGAAAAATTGCATCATGTGGAACATTTTGATTGTCGAAAACTGTTTGTGAGAAAATAAGGTTTAATGTTGTGAGTGTCAGTTAAAAAGCATGCAACTATCCATCTCTATAGCTTGAGCTAATTGGTAGTCGAAATACGATAAAGGATACATTTTCTTAAATTTTAGAATTCTTATCGTTTTATATGAAATAAAATAAATTTCTAATTTTTGATATTTTTGGTAAAATTTCACAGATGTATCAGCTTAAGCAGAAGGGAAAACCGAGACTACACTAGGCTAAACCGACAGTCAAATGTTTTAAAATGATGGATTGAAATCAGTTGTTTTTTTTTTTTGCGTGGCCAAGAGTTCACAAGTTCCTGTATGAGAAAAGTTCAAGTACTTTAACACTGAAACCAATAACGTAACGAAAAAAATCTGATTTGTTATACTCACATGACTTTCTCCAGCTGCTCTACAAAACTACTACAAAAGATTCTTCTTCTTTGTACACAATGCTAATCAAGATAAATGTTAGCAGAATGTTATTACTTAGTTCCTTATAAGTAGAAGGGAATAAGGGAATGCACTATGCTAAAGTGATTGTCAAATGTTTTAAAAGCTATCGTTATGCGATTGTCATTGCAAATCACTTCTTCGCTTGGTCAGGAGTAGAACAAAAGAAAAACAGACACTTCCTGTGTGAGAAAAGTTTAAGTACTTCACAATTGAAACCAATAACAAGCAATATCTCGAAAACGGTTACCCCCACTACAAAAACGTAAAGGACAAAAATTGTGTGTTTTGTCATGAGGTACATTTTTGTGAAGTACGTTTTTTTCTATCTCTCACGGTTTAAGCAGTTAAGCAAAATTCAGCAAAATTCATACAGAATAAAGAGGTCTTAAGAGGCTATTCCAAAAAAATTCGAGATATGCATTTTATTTCGGACATAAATAGCTTTAATATACAGGATTTTAATCAAAATCGTTAGAGCCATTTTTAAGAAAATCAAAATGTTCTAAATTGTTTCCATGTAAAGTGTAGTTTGTGGTGGAGGGATTTTTTTGAAAGTCTTCGTGTCGCATCCTTGGAAGATACTAAATCTAAACTCCAAGTTTGGTATTTAACGGTCTTTTTGTTTTGGGGCTATGCTGTCCACAGACACACACAAAGACACACACACGGACCTTTTTTAAAAACTGCTTTTTTCGGAGTCAAGGAACCCCAAAACATATATTTCCGGTGAAATCTCGGTATCGAATTTTTGGGTGCATTGTACATATGGGGCTAGAGAAAGTAAAAATGTACATGACATAAATCGAGTTTTGTGTAGTAAATGTTTTCCTATCTCTTATGGTGTACCAGTTATGCAAAATTCATCTAGAATCAAATTTTTCGAAAAGTGTTCCATGTAAAGGGTAGTTGGGATAGAGGGATTTTCTTGAAAATCTTCGTGTCGCAATCCTTGGGATATTTCTAAATTAGTAACAAGTTTGGTATTTAACGCTTTTTTAGATATGCTGCCCACAGACACACACATGGACCTTTTTCCAAAAATGTCTTTTTTTATTCAGTGGATCCCAAAAACACGTATTTTCGGTGAAATCACGGTATGGAATTTTTGGATACAATATAATACCTTTTCTATACACTAGTGCATAGTGAAAATAAAATATGCGTGAAGAGGAAATAAAAATCTAGAGAAAAAGTTCCTATGCCTGTAGCTAGCATAACTGAAAAACTGTAAGTCGGTTAGATACCAAACTTCTTCTAAGGATTTAAAACGATTTTTAGGAAAACACCCCCATCCCGAACTACGTTTTATCTACATGTAACATTTTTCGAACCTTTTGATTTTCTCAAAAATGGCTAACGATTTTGATTAAAATGCCACATGTTTGAGGTATTTTATCAGAAACGAAATGTATTACTTAAATTTTTTGGGAATTTCCTTTATTTTACTTAGCGTTAGCTTTTAAAAGATTTTAATATCACTTTAGTCTTGTGTATTCCCATATTTTTACTTTCTCCTCACGTAGTATGTAATGCACCCAAAAATTCGATACGGAGATTTCACCGCAAATATATGTTTTGGGTCCCCTGAATCCAAAAAAAAGCATTTTTGGAAAAAGATCCATGTGTGTGTGTCTGTCAGTGTGTGTGTGTGTGTGTGTGTGTGTGTGTGTGTTTTCAAGGAAACCCTCCAACCCCCATCTACCCTATACATAACATAGGCCACGACTGTTTTAAAGGTTAGGTCTCAGTGCGTTCTGAGTATTTATTACTTTCTCTAACCCCGTATGCACAATGCACAAGGGATAGAAAAGTATTGTATTGCACACAAAATTCGATGTCGAGATTACACTGGAAATACATGTTTTAGGACCCCCTGAGTCCAAAAAAGGCATTTTCAGAAACAGGTACGTGTGTGTGTCTGTCTGTCTGTGGGCCAGCATAGCTCAAAAATGAAAAGAAGGTTATATACCAAACTTGGTATTTAAGTTTGGTATATTTCATGGATGTGACACGAAAATTTGCAAGAAAATCCCCCACCCCCTACTACCCTTTATATGGAACTTTTTTCGAAAATTTTGATTTTCTCAAAAAATAGCTAATGATTTTCATTAAAATATCGTATATTAAAGATATTTACCTGACAAATGAAATGTATATCTTGAATTTTCTGGAATTAGTTTCTGAAGACTACTTTATTCTGGTTGAATTTTGCGTAACTGGTAAACCGTAAGAGATAGACAAAACCTTGCCACACAAAAAATGTATATCTCGTTAAAACACATAATTTATGGCTTTTATATTTTTGTTGTGGAGGTAACTGTTTCCGAGATATTCCTTGTATAGTACTTCTACTTTTCTCAGACAGGAAGTGTCCGTTTTTCTTTTGTTCTACTCCTGGGCAAATAAAGAAGCGAATTGTAATAACAATCACATTACGACAGCTTTTACGTTTGACTGTCAGTTTAGCCTGTGTATTCCCTTAGTTGCCTTCTACTTATAAGGAACTAAGCAATAAGTACATTCTACTAATGTTTATCTCGATTAGAATGAATTAGAGATAAGAATATTCTTTTGTAAGAGGTTTGTTTCTAGAACAGCCAGAGAAAGTCTTGTGAGAGTAACAAATAAGGTTTTTTTTCTTCTATTTTTCAAAACAGCACATCCAATACAGTCGTGATTTCCGGGGAAAAATGAAATCTGCGTTGCCAATCATAGGAATGAATTTAAACTTTTGTGTTATTAACACTAAGTTAAATTAATTTAAATTTGACTTCCTCTACTTTTCTTCAGCAAACTATTCTTACACATACTTATTGTTAGACGAGATCAACTTTCAATTCGCGTTGTAGGTAAAGCGATTGTCTGAGCTTAAACGTGTTATGCTATGTAAAGGCCATGGACGTCACTTTTAGGTTGGGTTTACTTGCCTGCATTGACGTCACGGGGGCCAGCAGTACAAAGGTACTGCACGGAGAAAAAAAAGGCACACTAGGCTGCGTCGAAAAATGTGCTGTGTGTGTAGTTTAACGTCCTTTAACCTGGTTGGTCATATCGGACGATGAATGAAATTGGTGACATGATCTCGGAGTCCATGATACCTAAAGTTCTTGACATTCATCTTCTCAAGATAAGGGAAAATCCTTAAAAAAAACAAAACAAACCTCATCCGGGTAACTCAACCTATGCAAGATTCGAACTCACGACCTTATGAACATGAACCAGACACGCTACTGCTTTTATTTACATATTACAACAACAAAATCTGGTGTGTTCCATTCACATGACTTTCTCTGTATCTCTGTAACAAATTACTGTTAAAAAGCTTATGCTTCTATCTACTTCATGCTAATCGAGAAAAAAATTAGCAGAAATAGTCCTATTTTTTGCTTTATTGTAAGTAGAAGCGAAATAAGGGAGTACCATAGGTTAAAGTGATAGTCAAAAGCTGGTTGCTATGTTTGTTTATGCTAGTTCCAAAAAAGTACCATGTAAAGGGTAGTTGAGGTTGGTAGTTGAAGTTCTTGAAAATCTTAAATATCAAGTTTGGTATTTAACGGTCTTTTCGTTTTTGAGCTATGCTGTCCACAGGCACACAGACCAAACACAGGGACTTCCTTCTAAAAATTCTTCTTTTTATTACTTTCTCTACACGTACTATGTACATAGTATATAGAGAAGGTATTGTAATGCACCCAAAAATTCGATAACGAGATTTCACCGGAAATACATGTTTTGGGTGCCCCTGAATCCAAAAAAAATCATTTTTAGAAAAAGTTCCGTGTCTGTGTGTGTCTGTGGACAGCATAGCTAAAAACGAAAAGACGGTTAAATACTAAACTTGGTATTTAAGTTTGGTATCTTCCAAGGAAGTGACACTAACATTTTCAAAAAATCCCCCATCCTAAATTACTCTTTACGGGGAACTTTTTCGAAAATTTTGATTTTTTCAAAAATGACTAACGATTTTGATTAAGATATCATATATTAAAGATATTTACCTGACAAATAAAATGTATATCTTGAATTTTCTGGAAATAGCCTCTGAAGACCACTTTATTCTGGATGAATTTTATGGAATTTTGCTTAACCGCTAAACCTTAAGAGATGGACATAAACTTAGCACAGAAAAAATGTAGAGCACGTTTTTTTTTGGTAGTGTTTAACGCCCACTTTAAGTACTTATGGCACCACAGGCGGTGACACTGATGATACATGAATGAAGATGGAGCACCAGTGGAATGCGATGGCGCGGGAAACCGGAGAAAACCCGCCCCAGCGCCGCTTTGTCCACTACAAATCTCACATGCGGTCGCTTGGGATCGAACCCGGGCCGTCTAGGTGAGAGGGGAGTGGTCTCCACTCGGCCACGGCGCGGCCTTGGAGCACGTTAAAACACACAATTTATGTCATATACATTTTACATTATACGTACGTGCTAGAAAAACTAAAAGCAGTTAGTGACATTTAGCGCTTCACTTGTGAGGACTTAAGGAACAATAGCCATATCAGCTGGCTAGCGGAAGAGACCTTCAACATGTGAGATACAGGCTTCCCTTGCCAAATGTTGGCGGCCTTGCTTTCTGTACACGGAGGTTGATGCTCCAAACAAACATATGTTAAACAATAACTGAAGGAAACATGGCTGTGTTTGTGTCTGCAGCTGTTTCTGGATTGAAGCAGTTCCATCTCCACCTCATTCGACTGGATTCACAATATAATCTCTCCAGCTCTTTTCACCTCGTGCATAAAAAGCAACAGTAAATGCTATTACTCCTTTAATGTCGACATTAAAATGAGATAATAAAAATCTGATGTGTACCATTCACATGACTTTCTCTACATCTCTGCAACAAAATATTCTTAAAAAGCTTAAGCTTCTATTTACTTCATGCTAATGAGAAAAATTAGCAGAAATAGTCTTATCACTTGCTTCCTTGTAAGTAGAAACTAAATAAGGGAGTACCATAGGTTAAAGTGATAGTCAAAAGCTGGTTGCTATGTGACTGAAGTTGAAAAATTCCTGTATGAGAAAAATATCAGTTTTTCAAAGCAGAAACCAAAAACAAGGAATGTCTAAAAAACGATGAACTCCACGAAAAAAAAGTATATAACATAAATTGTGTGTTTTAACGTACTCTATATTTTTCGTGTAGTTTTTGTTCATCTCTTACGGTTTAGCAGTTATTCAAAATTTCGTAAAATTCATCCAGAATAAAGTCCTCTTCAGAAGCTATTCCCAGAAAATTCAAGATATACATTTTATTTGTTAGGTAAATATCTTTAATATACGAAATTTTAATCAAAATCATTAGAGCCATTTTTGAGAAAATCAAAATTTTCGAAAAAAGTGCCATGTGAAGAGTACTTGGGGGTGGGGGATTTTTCTCAAAATCTTCGTGTCGCATCCCTGGAAGATACTACACTTAAATACCAAGTTTGTTATTTAAATACCACACACACACACACACACACACGGACCTTTTTCCGAAAATGCTTTTTTGAGATAAAGGGGACCCTAAAACATATATTTCCGGTGAAATCTCGGTATCGAATTTTTGGGTGGAGTGCAATATTTTCTCTATACTCTATGTACATAGTGCGTATAGAGAAAGTAAAACGGGTCTTGTGCTCTGCTGAATCTGGTTGGAGCGGAGGAAAAAAAAAGTAAATAATAATAATAATAATAATAATAATAATAATAATAATAATAATAATAATAATAATAATAGCCCGCCTGGGTAGTGCGGTGGTAGCGGGTCTGCTTCACATTCAGCAGGTCGCGAGTTCGAATCTTGCTTAGGGTGAGTTACCCGGATAAGGTTTTTTTTTCGGGGGTTTTCCCTTATCCTGAGAAGACGAATGTCGAGTAACTTTAAGCTCCATGGACCCCGAGATCATTTCAGTATCATTTCACCAATTTCATTCATTGTCCGATATGACCAGGTTAAAGGACGTTAAGCTACAAAAAAACTCACTCGACTGGATTCACAATCTGATCTTTTCAGCTGTTTTCACCTCGTGCATAAAAAGCACAATGGCATTACTCCTTTGATTTCGACATTAAAATGTGACATTAAACACGCTCTGCTGAATTTTGCTGCGGCGGACGACAAAACAAAACAAACAAAAAACGAATTTTGTCAAAGTTATGAAGTAAGGACTTATTTTTACTTTCTCTACACGTACCTCATACAGGAATGAATTATGCAGGACAATGTTAAATATTTTGTTTACTTAGCACTCACATTTACAATGAACGGAAAATGGACAAAACACATTGACATCACGAAACACAAGGCAAAGGTGAAGCGGCGGAAGCTTTCCGGATACGCTGCAGAATTCCGAATATTCCATAACCTTAATGGAAACTGTATACGGAGCGACAGTTAGATCCACGATGATATATGGAGGAGAAATATGGGGGTGGGAACAAACAGGGGAATCTGGAACCAAGTGAGCACCCATTTTTTTTAAAAGTATTCTGGGTATAGGGAGGGGTACGGCCAACTGCGGAATAATGACATAGTAAAACGATAGAGTGCAAAATCAGAGCAGTTAAATATTGGATGAGAATCGTTCACGGAAACCAATCTCTAATTAGGGCAGTCTGCTACCGTGAACAGTTGCGAATGGAAGGTAATTCGCCGTTGGCATCAAAATTAAAGATAGATTTGGAAATCATTGGGATGGGATACATTTGAATGGTGGGGCAGGGAAATAGATGGAGTATTTGAAGAAAAATTAAGAACCGCCTCTGTGATATTGAAAAGCAGCAAATAATTGTACTATGTACGGACGTTTCATTAGAAGCACAGTCTGGGCTAAAATCGGAGTGTGGTATGGAGCAATACATCAAAACAGGTACCAAACTCATTAGAGAGAGGCTCGCGTGGATTAGACTAGGAGCATGGCGGAGCATG
Source organism: Hymenopus coronatus (assembly GCA_030762935.1). Taxonomy (NCBI): domain Eukaryota; kingdom Metazoa; phylum Arthropoda; class Insecta; order Mantodea; family Hymenopodidae; genus Hymenopus; species Hymenopus coronatus. Next base: position 138,039,151 of record CM060886.1, read on the forward strand.
AAATTGCTGACGAGGATGGTATGATAATCTGTCCCATTTACGCGGAGGAAGAGTCGTGGTAAAATGTAGAGGTATGGAGGAATGGAGGGAATAGTATTTACCGTGATCCTTTACCATGTACATAGCATATACAGAAGGTATTGCATTCCATCCAAAACTTCAATGTCAAGATTTCATCGGAAATATATTTTTGGGGTCCTTTGAGTAAAAACAAGAAAACATTTTTACTTTCTCTAGCCGTATGAACATACATTGTAGCTAGAGAAGGTACTTGTGTATTCCACTCATAAATTCAATGTCGTAATTTCACCAGAAATATATGTTTTGGGGCACCCTGAATCCGAAAAAAAAGTATTTTTAGAAAAAGGTCCATGTGTCCGTGTGTGTTAAACACCAAACTTGATACTTAAATATGCATCTTCCTAAGATGCAACGCGAAGATTTTCAAGAAAATTCCCCACCCCAACTATACCTTTCAAGGAACATTTTTCGACAATTTTTATTTTATCAAATTGACTCTAATGATTTTCATTAAAATACCTTATGTTTAAGATATTTTCATGACAAAGGAAATGTATATCTTGCATTTTTTGGAAACACTCTCTTTTTTTGGGAGGGGGGTAGTGTTTTACGCCCGCTTTTACTGCTTTGGCACCGCAGGCGATGACACTGATGATGCATGAACATGGAGCCCCGGTGGAATGAGATGGCGGTGGGAAACCGCAGAAAACCTGCCTCAGCGCCGCTTTGTCCACCACAAGTTTCACAAGTCTAAGTGAGAGGCGAATGGTCTGACCACTCGGCCACGACGCGGCCTGGAAACACTCTCTGAACACCTATTCATTCTTGATCAATTTTACATAAGAGATAGACAAAACTTACACACCCAGAATGTAAATATGGTTTAAACACAATTTGTCATAAAATGTACTTGTTTGTTTGTTTCCGAGATATTCGAATGACAGCAAAAGTTAGTCTTGTATTGGACACACAGACATAGTGGCACGCTGAATGGTGACAACTGAAAGCGTGTGTGTTTTAAACAAGAGGATATAGAAACCAAAGGCCGGCAGCTAGGAAGGCTATTCCAACCCCAACTGCATTCGACATTACTTATTTTGGAAACACATGCACAAATTTCTCATATTAAATTTCCGCGTTTAAATTAATTTTCGACTGACATTTCTGAACAAATAATTCGAATTAAGGAAAATGAAATAGGAATTACATAAGCTTTTTACTTTTTATACACATACTATGTAGGTATTGCTCCCTAAAATTCGATAAAAAATGTTCACCTTCTCTACACATACAATGTAGGTACATAGTATGTATATAGAGAAGGTATTGTATTGCTCCCTAAAATTCGATACCGAGATTTCACCAGAAATACACGTTTTAGGATCCCCTGAATCAAAAAATGTTCACTTTCTCTACACGTACTATGTACATAGAGTATAGAAAGGGTATTGTAACGCACCCAAAAATTCGATACAAGATATCACCGGATATACATGTTTTAGGTCCTCCTGAATAAAAAACACTCAAAAACGAAAAGTCCGTTAAACACCATACTTAGTATTTAAGCTCACTATCTATTAAGGATGCCACACGAAGATATTCAAGAAAATTCTCCCACCCTCAACTACCCTCTACATTTTAAAGAATTTTGATTTTCTCAAAAATAGCTCTAACGATTTTGATTAAAATATTGTATATTAAAGATATTTACCTGACAAATAAAATGTATATCTTGAATTTTGTACGAATAGGCTCTGAAGACTACTTTATTCTGGATGAAATGTAAAGCCCGTTAAAACACACAATTTGTGTTATATACATTTTTTTTTTTTTTTTTTTTTTTTTTGTGGAGTGGATTCTCTTTGAGATATTCCCTGTTTTGGGTTTCAGTTGTAAAATACTTGAACTTTTCTCATATAGGAACTTGTCAACTTCTGGCTGCGCAAAGAATCGAATATCAATCCCATAGTAACCAATTTTAAAACATTTTGACTGTGGGTTTATCTTGCAGTATTATTTTCTTTCTACTTACAAGTTTTGCTGATGTTTATCTTGATTATCAAGAAGTAGATAGAAGAATAAGCTTATTAACAATAATTTATTACAGATATGCAGAGAAAGTGATGTGTGAATGGAACATATCAGATTTATTTTATATTGATTTAATACGAAATTCAAGTAACCAAGAAACATCTTCGAATAACGACGATTTCGAATTATATGAGCTCCACTGTACTTATTTTTTGTAAAAATAAATATCAAAAGGTTTAAAAACTATTGTTCAATTATTTTAGTATGACCTTAGCAAATATGGAGTTTGTTGGTGGAATGTGTAGAGAAAATAATATACCTACAGAGCTTTATACAGCTTGAGAAAGTGACAAAACAGAATCATGTCTGCACCTATTTGAACTATTCCAATGAGGCGCAGGGAAGTTGATAACAATCGAATGACGACCTCAATAAATGTGGGTTACGTAAATAACAGCTGGTCATGTTGCAATCTCTTACACATTTGGCGCGTTCTGCGTTAATAGAACTCAGCTGATAACCTTTTGTTTACTGGGAAAGAGTGCTACTGTACTAAACACGTGGCTAGTGGTTAGGTTCATCCAAAATAAATAAAAACACGTGATGTGTTCCATTCATATAGCTCTCTCTCTCTCTGTCTGTCTTTTCAGCAAACCATTCTCACGAAATATTATTCTTTTCTCTACTTCAAGCTAATCGAGATAGACATTAGCAGAAATGATCTTATTACTTGCTTCCTTGTAAGCAGAAGCGAAATAAGGGATTCTAAAGCGATGATAAAATCTTTTAAAAATCTCATGTGCTCCATTCACATGACTTTCTCTATATCTCTGCAACAAATTATTGTTAATAAGCTTATCTTTTATTTATTTCATGCTAATCGAGAAAAATTAGCACAAATAGTCTTATTTCTTGCTTTATTGTAAGTAGAAGCGAAATAAGGGAATACCATACGTTAAAGCGAAAGCCACTGATGTTCCTTTGTTTGTATGGACAGGAGTTGACAAATTCCTGTATGAGAAAAGTTTGTTTTTCAAAGCTGAAACCAAGAAAAAGGAATATCTCAAAAACGATCAACTCCACGAAAAAAATGTATATAACATATATTGTGTGTTTTAAGGTGCTCTACATTTGTTGTGTGGTAAGTTTTTGTCCTTCTCTTACGGTTTAGCAGTTAAGCAAATTTCCGTAAAATTGACCCCGAATAAAGTAGTCTTCAGAGGCTATTCCCAGAAAATAAAAATATACATTTTATTTATCAGGTTACGATATTTTAATCAAAATCGTTAGAGCTATTTTTTAGAAAATCAAAATTTTCGAAAAAAATTCCATGTAAAGGGTAGTTTGGGGTGGGGAGATTTTTCTCAAAATCTTCGTGTCGCATCCCTGGAAAACACTAAACTTAAATACCAAGTTTGGTATTTTACCGGCTTTTCGTTTTTGAGTTATTGTGTTCACAGTCACACGGACACACACACACGGACCTTTTTCTGAAAATACTTTTTTTGATACAGGGGACCCTAAAACATATATTTCCGGTGAAATCTTGGTATCGAAATTTCTGGTGGAGTACAATACCTTCTCTATATACTATGTACATAGTACGTATAGAGAAAGTGAACATGCTTTTTCGGACTCGGGGGACTTCAAAACATATATTTTCCGTGAAATCTCGACGTCGAATGTTTGGCTGGTATTCAGTTCCTTCCATAGTCATGTACATTATGTTTACTTACATGCTAGAGAAATTAAAAGTATATGACATAAATTGTGACACCTACAGTATTTCTTACGGTTTACCGGGTAATGCAACATGAAGAGGTCTTCAGAGACAATTCCCAAAATGTTCAAGATATATATTTTATCTGTAATGTAAACATCTTTAATGTGCGCTATTTTAATTCAAATCGTTACGGCCATTTTTGAAGAAAACAAACTTTTCAAAAATATTTCCATGTAAAGGGTAGTTTGAAGTGGGTTGATTTCCTTTATAATCTCCGTGTTGCATAATTGGAAGGTACTAAACCTAAGTACCAAATGGTATTTAACGATTTTTTCTTTTTTGAGCTATGCTGTCCAGGCAGACACACAAACACCGACCTTTTTTTTTTTTTTTTTTTTTCTAAAAACGCTCTTTTTTTTGTTTCAAAGATAATGAAATCATGTATTTCCGGTGAAATTTCTGTATCGCATTTTTGGTGGTATACTAAATAAGCATGTGTTAGAGAAAGTAGGGCGAGGTGGTGTGCGCACCCTCGTGTGTCTAAAACGTGTAACTGAAAATCGAACACTGTGATACTTGCTATTTAAACCCAATATCTTCCAAGGATGCGACACGAAGATTTCAAGAAAATCCCCTCTGCCGCACACTACCCTTCACATGGAATATTTTATGAAAATTTTGATTCTCTCAGATATGGCTCTAACGGTTTTGATTAATTACCATAGGTTCAGGAGATCTTCAGAGCGAATGAAATGTATATCTTGAAATTTCTGAGAATAGCCGCTGGCTTTCTCTTCATTCTGGATCACTTTTGCATAACTATGGCTAAAAGCTTACTGCAAAAAAAAAAAAATATATATATAAATAAATAAATAAATAAAAACAAATAAATAAATAGAAATAAAAATGCAGACCTCATTAAAATACACAATTCACGTCAAACACTTTTGTTTTGCAATTACCCATTTCCGAGATATTCCTTGTTATTGGTTCAAATTTAAATATTTGTATTTTCATAAATGGGAAGTCGACATTGGTTTTTCTTTTTTCACCTAGACATGCTAATATAACGGAATATCAAGAACATAAACATAATGACCAGCTCTTAAACTAATGACTGTCTCTTTAATTACCTGAAGGAAATAAATACTAACACTATTTCTGTTATTGTTTAAATTTATTAGCACAAACTAGATAAAAGAAAGTAATTTTGGAAGAATAATTGTTACAGAATGTGTAGAGAAATTCATGTGAATGGATCACAGCAGTTTTTACTTTCTGTACACGTACTATGTACATAGTATATAGAGAATGTATGCTCGTATTTCACCCAAAAATTCGATGCCGAGATTTCACCGGGAATATATGTTTCAAGACACCCTGAATTCAAAAAACGCATTTTTAGAAAAAAGTCCGTGTGTGGGGGGGGCAGCATAGCTCAAAAACCAAACTTGGTAGTTAAGTTGAGTATCTTCCAAGGATACAACACGAAGATTTTCCACAAACTCCCCCATCCCAAATACTCTTTATATGGAAAAATGATCGAAACTTATGGTTTTCTCGTATATTAAACATATATTTGTGCAAAAAAAATATATCTTGAAATTTCTGGAAATAGTCTCTTAAAACATGTTTATTCTGGATGAATTTTGCGTAATTTTGCATTACAGGTAAACCGTAAGAGATAGAATAAAAGCTTACTTATACAAAATGTAGAGCTCGTTAAAGCACACAATTTAGTACAATGCATTTTTTCGTGTAGTTGACTGTTTATTCCTTGTTATTGGTTTCAATTTTAAAATACTTTTCCCATACGAGAATGTGTCAGCTCCGGCAACACAAAGGAACTCCAGTCACATAGCAACCAGCTTTTAAAACATTTGATAGCTCTTTAGCCTAAGATACTCCCTTATTATCCTTCTACTTACAAGGAAGCAAGTAATAAAACAATTTCTGCCAACTTTTTCTCGATTAGTATGAAATAAATAGAAGAAAAAGCTTTTTAACAGTCATTTGTGGAAGAGATGTAGAGAAAGTCATGTGAATGGAACACATAAGATTTTTTTTATATATATTTAAGACACCCAATATTTGATTCATTCTAATTTTCATGTAATCGCAAAATTATTGGGTTTTAATTTCAGGAATTTGAAAAGTATGACGTTACAAAGGATATATGCAGCATTCCCGAACTGTTCAAGTGTGTCATGCACATTTCTTGCTATTTTTATCCCAAGAGCGCAGAAGCTGAGAACAAAAGAAAGGAACAACCTTGAGCTAGCACAAAAATGTACACACACGATAAACGTCACTAGATAACACTGTAGTCGTTTGGGTCATGTTTTCACAACTATCAAGAATATTGGAACATCAGAGTGTCGAAAATAGTGCGAATCGTCACAACGCATGATCATTCATTCTTCTGTGTATAAACAAACAAACAAACAAACAAACAAACAAATGTTTTCTCAGTAGTTTTCCATTAAACTTACTTTTTACTAAAAAGTGCTTTTGTATCGATTCAGGGGACCTCAAAATGTGTATTCCCGGTGAAATCTCGGTAACAGGTTGTTACTTTCTGTAGCACGCATGTACAATGAATGTACGTTCTTATTAGATAGAGAAGGTATTGCATTCCACTTAAAATTTCGATACCGAGATTTCACCAGAAATACATTTTTTCGGGCTCCCTGAATTAAAAAAAATCTGATGTGCTCCATTCACATGACTTTCTCTACATTTCTGCAAAAGATATTAAAAAGCTTATGCATCTATTTACTTCATACTAATCGAGAAAAAATAGCAGAAATCGTTTAATACTTGCTTCCTTGTAAGTAGAAGCGAAGTAAGGGAGTACCATAGGTTAAAGTGATAGTCAAAAGCTGGTTGCTATGTGACTGAAGTTCCTTTGTTTGTATGGACAGGAGTTGACAAATCCCTGTATAAGAAAAGTGTTTTTTTTAAAACTGAAACCAAAAACAAGGAATATCTCAAAAACGACCAAATCCACGAAAAAATGTATTGAACATAAATTGGGTGTTTTAACGTGCTCCACATTTTTTGTGTGGCAAGTTTTTGTCCATCTCTTACAATTTAGCATTTATGCAAAATTCCGTAAAATTCATCCAGAATACAGTAGGCTTCAGAGGCTATTCCTAGAAAATTCAAGATATAGATTTTATTTGCCACGTAAATATCTTTAATATACGATATTTTAATCAAAATTGTTAGAGCCATTTTAGAGAAAATCAAAAATTTCGAAAAAAGTTCCATGTAAAAGGTTAATTTGGGGTGGAGGGAATTTTCTTCAAAATCTTCGTGTCGCATTCTTGGAAGATACCAAACCTAAATACCAAGTTTGGTTTTTAACAGACTTTTCGTTTTTGAGCTATGCTGCCTACAAGCACACACACATACACAGACAGACACACGTGGATATTTTTCTAAAAATGCCTTTTTTGGGGGGGTCTAAAAACACATATTTCCGGTGAAATCTCGGTATTGAATGTTTGGGTGCAATACAATACCTTCTCTATACACTATGTACATTGTACGTGTAGAGAAAGTAAAAAACACAGGATTTCGAACCCCGCACGTTGCCAGGGAGTCTTTGGCTCAGGGTTAAATAAGCTTTGGGTGTGATCGTTTGTTTGTTTCACACAATGCTAAATCACGTGCCTGCGACGGTTTCATTAGGCAACATTATGTAACTTTGCTTTAACCACAGCGTTTACTTGGCGTGGCTCTGATGTGTAGCACTCACATTCCTTCTCTACTCACTCTTTTTTACTTTCTCTACACGTACTATGTACATAGTGTATACAGAATGTATTGTAATGCACCCAAAAATTCCATACTGAGATTTCACCAGAAATACATGTTTTAAGACACCCTTAATACAAAAAAAAAAAATATTTTTAGAAAAATGTCCGTGAGTCTATCCGTATGTGTGTGTATCTGCATAGCTCAAAAACGAAAATACCGTTAAATACCAAACTTGGTATTAAAGTTCAATATCTTCCAAGGATGCGACACGAAGGCTTTCAAGAAAATCCCCTCACCCCAAACTACCCTTCACATGGAAAGATTTTCGAAAACTTTGATTTTCTAAAAAATGGCTCTAACAATTTTGATTAAAATATCGTATATTAAAGATATTTACATGGCAAATAAAATGTATATCTTGAATTTTCTGGGAATAGCCTCTGAAGACTACTTTATTCTCGATGAATTTTACGGAATTGTGTATAACTGGTAAACCGTAAGATATACACAAAAACTTACCATACAAAAATTGTAGAGCACATTAAAACACACATTTTATGTTATATTTTTTTTTTCGTGGAGTTGATCTTGTTTTAGATATTCCTGGTTTTTGGTTTCAGCCTTGAAAAACTTATACTTTTCTCATATAGGAATTTATCAACTCGTGTCCATACAAACAAAGGCACTTCAGTCACATAGCAACCAGCTTTTGGCCTTCACTTTAACCTATGGTACTCCCTTATTTCACTTCTACTTACAAGGAAGCAAGTAATAAGACTATTTATGCTAATTGTTTCTAGATTGGCATGAAGTATGTAGAAGCATAAGCTTTATAACAATAATTTGTTGTTAAGTGAGTTGAACACATCAGATTTTTTACATTCCCTACGCTTACTATGCACATTGTAAATAGAGATTGCGTCCCACTCAAAATACGATGTATTTAATTGGAAGTACATGTTTTGATGTCCCCTGGGTTCAAACAGATAGTAAATAAAGGTGTGTGTCCACCCGTATGTTGTGAACACGATAACTCAAAAATGAAAAGTCGGTTAGTTACCAAACTTTATATTTAAGTTTAGCATCTTCCAAGGATGCAATACGAAGGTTTTATGTCCCATCCTAAACTATCTATTACAGGAGTGGTTTTCTCAAAAATGGCTCTAAAGATTTTGATTAAAACACCTTGTGTTCAAGATATTTTCATCACAAACGAAATGTATATCTTGAATTTTCTGGGAATAGCCTCTGAAGACCTCTTCATCTGGATGAATTTTGTATAACTGGTAAACCACAAGAGATTTACAAAAACTTACTTCACAAAAAATGTAGATCTCATTAAAACATACAATTGATATCACTTACATTTTTTGTGCAGTTAACCGTTTTCGAGATATTCTGGATCATTAGTTTCAATTTTAAGCCACTTAAACTTTTCTGGAACGGGAAGACATATTTTTTCTCGTTTCTCGTTTGTTTATTCCTGACAAGCAAAGAGATTGGAATTTCAATTGTTTCACAGAGCGACTGGTTTTTAAAGAATGAGACTATCGCTTTAGGCGGTGCATTTTCCTTATTTCCCTTCTACTTACAAGGAAGCTAGTAATAAGACTATTTCTGCTAATGTTTATCTTGAATATAATGATGTAGATGAAAAAATATTATATTAATATGATATTTTTACAAGGAACCTTTTAAAATATTTTCCCAAAATGTGCAGAGAATACGAGAAAAAGTTATGAAGCACACAGATGTTATTGCGGAGGTCCTATTCTAAAACACTATTTTTTTTTTCAGAAACCAAACACATATTAAAACGAGTGAATGGAGAGTTTCAATCCGGAGAACTTACCGCCATTATGGGTCCTTCAGGAGCTGGCAAATCAACGCTTATGGACATCCTGGCGGGATACACGTAAGTTACTTGTTCAAAACAACTGACTGTTGGAAAACATAATAATTCGTAATAAAGGATTTATAGTTTTTTAATGTAGTCCTTTAACTTCCAAAAGGCCAGTCATATCGCGACATGCTTTAACAGTATTTAGATGTTTAAAAACAACAAATTGGTAAATGTAATTTCATAAATTTAAGTGGAATAATATCTAATTATACAGGTTTATTATTACTTTCTTTACACGTACTATGTACAAAGTTTACATATAGAGAAGGTATTTTATTGCACCCAAAACTCCAATACCGAGATTTCACCTCAAATACATGTTTTTTTGTTCCACTGAATATTATTTTAGAAAAATGTCGGTGTGTGTGTGCGTGTGTAGCATAGCTCCAAAATGAAATGTCCTGTAGATACCAAACTTGGAATTTAAGTTCAGTATCTCCCAAGCATGCGACACGAAGATTTTTAAGAAAATCTCCCCAGCAAATTTTGAGGCCCCTATTGTATGAAAGTTCTAACTCTTGATACTTCACCATGGAAAACAAAGTATAATTAAAAGTATACTTTGAAATTATACTTGGTTTATGCTGCATCCAAGATGACATCGGTGAATTATTGCTTTGTTAGGGAGTGGCGAAATGTTGTATATTATAGATTGTGATACTATAACACAACAATAATTCCGATTTTCACATTAGGCACAATTTAAAATAAAACATAAGTGATAATTTTATAAAATCATATATATTTTCAAAAGTTGGCCAAATTAGCTCCAGGTTACGGCAAAAGGTTGAATAACGTATTATTGTAACACTTCCTGGCTATAATTTAAATAGGAGTTTAATGCAATAATTCCGATTTTCACATTAGGCACAATTTAAAATAAAACATAAGTGATAATTTTATAAAATCATATATATTTTCAAAAGTTGGTCAAATTAGCTCCAGGTTACGGCAAAAGGTTGAATAACGTATTATTGTAACACTTCCTGGCTATAATTTAAATAGGAGTTTAAGGCAATATTACGAAGGCCATCCGAAAGTGACAGACTGCTTGGCATAACTAAATGATAACGAAAGTTATCAACCCAAAATTTTATTTAGCAGTTGCAGTACCTTACTCTATTTGCCAACGCTATCTCTATTCTGTCAAGACATTTATTGTAACGTGAAACCAGGTTTTCAATGTCGATGTTATACTTTTCTACCGCCAAAAAAACTTATTCGTTTTTTGAATGCACAAAATGTTCGGCCAGTCGAATTTTATAGGCAAATAATACAAGTGTATGGTGATAATGCAATGAACGAATTTGTAGTGAGGAAATGGCGCATAATTTACGAGTAATCAAGGAAGAACTAGTGGAGTGGAAGTTCATCAATTGTTGTGGAGGATTTGAACGCAAAAGAATTTAGAAATATCGGTGTTGCTCTATGGACACGGTACTACCTATCTGAAGAATGCATGGGGTTCACGTAAACACAAACAGATAAGCAGTATTACGTCATCACTCCCGGTGCAGTTCGGCAATACTGGAGTGCGGCAGTGGACGGGTTTGAATCAACTCAAAATGCAAACACAGCCGCGAGTAAGTCATACGCTCACAAAGTAGAAAATTAATATTCATTAGTGATAAAGAAAACAGCAAGTTATTCCTGTTTACGTTGATGTTTTGATGGTCGGACTGTTCTGCACTATATTCCCGCTGTAAACTGTGCTATCCTACACCAGCGACCTCCTTTAACAACTGCACTCTTTCGTCAGACACGTAGTATATGATTTTTCGGATGAAAGAGATTTCCCAGCCATGAAGCAGTGTCATCTTGGCTCAGATATTTAGCCGTGAAAGAGTATAACATTTGTGTTGAAAAACCGGTATCACGTGATAGTAAATATCTTGATACGTTGAGAAATAGAGTAAGGTTCTGTAATTTTGTAAATAACAATTTGTGTTGATAACTTTCGATATTATTTAGTTATACCGAATCGTCTGTCACTTTCTGGATGACCCTCGTAAAATGAAAAGTATACTTTTTAATGATACTTTTGGTTTATTGTGCATCCATTTTTACTTTCTCTATACGTACTATGTACATAGTGTATAGAGAAGGTATTGTAATGCACCAAAAAATTCCATACCGAGATTTCGCCGTAAATACATGTTTTAGGACACCCTGAATACAAAAACATTTTTAGAAAAATCTCCGTGTGTGTGTGTGTGTGTGTGTGTGTGTGGACAGCATAGCTCAAATACGAAAAGACCGTTTAGTACCAAACTTGGTATTTAGCTTTGGTATCTTCCAAGGATGCAACATGAAGATTTTCAAGATAATCCCTCCACCCCAAACTACCCTTTACATGAAACTTTTTTCAAATTTTTTAATTTTGTCAAAAATGGCTCTTACGATTTTGATTAAAATCTCTTATATTTAAGATGTTTACATGGCAAATAAAATGCATTTCTTGAATTTTCTGGAAATAGCCTCTAAAGACCTCTTTATTCTGGATGATTTTTATTGAATTTTGCATATCTGGTAAACCATAAGAGATAGACAAAACTTATAACACAAAAAATGTAGATCACGATAAAACACACAATTTATATCATATACATTTTTTGTGGAGTTGATCGCTTTTGATATATTCCTTGATATAGGTTTCAGCTTTGAAAACTTATAATTTTCTCATATAGGAATTTGTCAACTCCTGTCCATACAAACAAAGGAACTTCAGTCACATAGCAACCAGCTTTTGATTATCACTTTAACCTATGTTACTCCCTTATTTCTCTCCTACTTTCAAGGAAGCAAGTAATAAGACTATTTCTGCTAATTTTTTCTCGATTAGCATGAAGCTTTTTAACAATACTTTGTTGCAGAGATGTAGAGAAAGTCATGTGAATGGAACACATAAGCTTTTTTATTCCTGTAACACTTCCTGGTGATAATTTATGAGACAACAATAATAATAATTACGAATAAGATTTTAATGAAAAATTGTAATCTGAAAATTAATTTAACAAAAAAGCTTCCAAAATAAATGCTACTACTGTATTTGTGGGAGGGCTCGCTATTGTTTCCTCACGCTCTATGTGACGTCACGCTGCTGGTAAGCGCTAGTGCAGCGGAAACCAGCAGCCATGCCTGATCACGTGCGTGTTGTTTCTTGGTAAAGGGTTACCCAATTTTACTTTTGACACCGCCTTGGTAGGCAACTAGAAACTGATTTCGGTTAGGTACGTCCAGAAAGTAAGTTCCGTTTCAATTTATCTCCGCTGCAGCGCTGCGATCGCAGTTCCGCACATGCGTGGTAGACGCTCTGTATCAAGGAGAAGACACGTGCGCCATTTTGAGATCGCTGTCAGCCACATACGCTTTGTTGTGCTTGTTTACAATGTCGGTGTTGACTGAAAATCCCGCCGCTTGTGAAATCAGATCTGTGATTCGTTTTCTGAATGCTAGGAAAGTGAAACCAATTGAAATTTATCGGCAAATTTGCGAAGTTTACGGACAAAATGCGATGTGTGATTCAATGGTGAGAAGATGGGTCCAACAGTTCAATGAAGGACGTAGTGAAGTGCACGACAACGCACGACCACACACTGCAAATGTGACGAAAAACTTCCTACAGGGATTTGGCCGGGATGTGTTTGACCATCCTCCGTACAGCCCTGACCTCGCTCCTAGCGACTTTCATCTGTTCTTACATCTCAAGTCTTTCCTTGGCGGTCAACACTTCAACAATGACGAAGAGCTGAAAGAAAATGTTTCCAACTTTTTGAAGACACAGGCGGCAAACTTCTATGAAGAAGCTATACAAAAACTTGTGCCACGCTATGACAAGTGCCTGCAAAATTTCGGCAGTTATGTGGAAAAGTATTTTGAGTTGTAGAATTTTGTGCAATAAATAATTATTCTGTATCTGTACACAATTTAATTTTATTACTAAACGGAACTTACTTTCTGGACGTACTTGGTATATAACACATAATGGGCTAATTATCTTCGAAAATAATTGCTTACAAATTGCTTAGTGACAATGATGTTTATTAAAACTCAGCTGTTTAGAAGAAAGAAACAAAAACAAATTATTGTTAATAAGCAATTCTTCTAACCACTTCATGCTAATCAAGATAAACACCAGCAGAAATGGTCTTATTGCTTAGTTCCTTGTAAGTAGAAGGGAAATAAGGGAATACACTAGGCTAAACCGACAGTCAAATGTTTTAAAATATGGTTGCTATGGGTTTGAAATCCGTTTCTATGCATGGCCAGGAGTTAATAAATTCCCCTATGTCAAAAGTTTTAAGTATTTTAAAACTGAAACAAATAACCAGGAATATCTAAACAACGATGAACTCCACGAAAAAAAAAAAATGTATATGAGATGAATTGCGTGTTTACCGAGCTCTGCAGAGTTTTTGTCCATCTCTTACGGTTTACGAGATATGCAAAATTCCCTAAAATTCACCCAGAATAAAGTAGTCTTCAGAGGCTATTCCCAGAAAATTCAAGATATACATTTTATTTGTCAGGTAAATATATCTAACATTTGATATTTTAATCAAAATCGTTAGAGCCATATTTTAGAAAATCAAATTCTTCGAAAAAAGTTCCATGTAAAGGGTAGTTTGGGATGGGGGGATTTTTCTCAAAATCTTCGTGTCGCATCGCTGGAAGATACTAAACTTAAATACAAAGTTTGGTATTTTACCGACTTTTCGTTTTTGGGTTATCGTGTTCACGGACACACTGACACACACGGACCTTTTTCTGAAAATACGTTTTTTTGGATACAGGGGACCCTAAAACATATATTTCTGGTGAAATCACGGTATCGAATTTTTGGTGGAGTGCAATACCTTCTCTATGCACTATGTACATAGTACGTGGAGAGAAAGTAAAAGGAAGCCTTATCCGGGTAATTCGGGCTAAGTGAGATTCGATCTGACGACCTTTAGGATGCGAGGCAGTCACGCTCCCCAGGCGGGCGCGCTATCACACACAGTCTGCTCCCCACTTAGAGACACGTGTGTCAATACTTCCTCATTCAGCACGTCCTCAGACAAAACACGAGTGGATTGTATAACTGCTTATTTATTTGATGGTCATTTAGGCTACATGCTGAACAACGAAATCTTCCTTCACTTTTGTCATTGAGCACAGCACAGGACTGCTGGTTCGAAATCCACGATACCCTTTACACAGTTCACAGCATACTTACTTATGACATAAAGCGTCAAGTTATGGTTTCAAACGGTAGGTCACTTTTTATGCTCCTGGCAAACAAAGAGAACTGCATTTCAATTGTTTTACATAGCGACCACGTTTTAGAGAAATTGACTATCGCTTTAGCCTAGTATGTTACCTTATTTGTCTCCTACTTACAAGGAAACTACTGTCGTATAATTAGGCCAATTCTGAGAAATGTTTATCTTGAGAAGCATGCTGTAGATAGAAAGAAAATCTGATGTGTTTCATTCACATGACTTTCTCTACATCTCTGCAACAAATTGTAGTTAAAAAGCATGCTAATTAGCAGGAATAGCCTTATTACTTGCTTCCTTGTAAATAGAAGCGAAATGAGGGAGATCCAAAGGTTAAAGTAAAAGCCAAAAGCTGGTTGCTATGTAACTGAAGTTCCTTTGTTTGTATGGACACGAGTTAAGAAATTCCTGTATGAGAAAAGTATAAGTTTATCAAAGCTAAAACGAAAAACCAGGAATATCTTAAAAATGATCAACTCCACGAAAAAAATGTATATGACATAAATTGCATATTTTATCGTGAGCTACATTTTCTGTGTAGTAAGTTTTTCCTCGTCTCTTACGGTTTAGCAGTTATGCACAATTCCGTAAAATTCATCCAGAATAAAGTAATCTTCAGAGGCTATTCCCAGAAAATTCAAGATATACATTTTATTTGTCAGGTAAATATCATTAACATACGATATTTTAATCATAATCGTTAGAGCCTTTTTTGAGAAGATCAAACATTTTTAAACTTTTTCCATATAAATGGCAGTTAGCAGCGGGGGGGGGGGGGGGTTCTTGAAAATCTTCGTGTCGCATTCTTGGAAGTTATTGAACTTAAATACCAAATTTTTCGTTTTTGAGCTATGTTACACACACACACACACACATGGCCGAGTGGTTAGACCAGTCGCTTCGCACCTAAACGACCCGGATTTGATCCCAAGTGACTGCATGTGAAATTTGTGGTGGACAAAGCGGCGCAGGGGCGGTTTTCTCCGTGTTTCCCCCGCCATCGCATTCCACAGTTGCTCCATCTCCATTTCATGTATCACCAGTGTCATCGCCTGCGGTGCCACAAGTAGTAAAAGCAGTCGTTAAACACTACACTAATAGACAGACAGACACACACGGAAATTATTCTAAAAATGTTGTCTTTTTGGGATTCAGGAGGTCCAAAACATATATTCAGTGAAATCTCGAATTTTGGGTGCAATACAATGCCTTCTCTATATACTATGTACATAGTACGTGTAGAGAAAGTAATAAAATATTCAGTAAATAAACATGGTCGAATGTGTCATCTACCATTTGAGAACTAATGTATTACAATGATAAAATCTCCCTTCCTATACATTATAAATTATTAATAGTCTAATTCACTGAATTATCTTATCAAATACAACTCGTGTTTTTTGACTCTCGACGCTTCGCTCCGGTCGTGAATTATCGACAAGATCAAAACATTCGTGGTATTATTTATTATAATTGACTTTTTAAAATTACAGTGAAACCTCCCTTGCCGAAGTTGTATCCGTGTACATCAATGCACGAGATTTGCTTCTATAGCTTGTGGCAGTAAAAGGTATTGTTGCCAGGTATGGACACCAACCACAATTAGAGCCGCGCTCTCTAATTGGTCACACACATGTTTGTAGAGCTATAATTAAATAGCAGCAAACGAAGTCACAGTGTGGATGTTTCACATTCTGGTTATAACTGGTACAAGCAAGTTCCTGCCTGCCCGGTTTACGATCACCCGCTCCACTATGTTGCAACTAAACTCAAGAATAGTTTTCTCCAAAAACGGGACCGCTCCCTCCAGACTATTAGGAAACATAAGACAACCCTGTGTTAGGGGCGTGAGGCAACTTCGTACAGGATGATTTATGTAGACCTGACATATTTCTTTCATTAATTGTTATGCTAGCGACAACTTATTATACCTAAATTGTAGAGGAATTTTGGGAGATTATTTACCTCTATACAAATGTTGAAAAGTCCTCCATCCTGCATAAGACACAACTCAACACGTCGTACTGGCCACTCGTTGGAGGACTCTGTTGTCAATCTCCTTTGTAATGTTGTGCTTCAGATCGTCCAATGTCTGGGGACGTGTGGCGTAAACCCTGTCTTTTAAGTAACCCCATAGAAAGAAGTCCGGCGATGTCAAATCCGGAGATCTCGGTGGCCACAGGTTCCTGGAAATGATCCGATCGTCAAAGAAACTTGCAATTAGGTTCATGGATTCATTTGATGTAGGGCATGTAGCGCCATCTTGCTGAAAATATCCTTGACTCAGCTCTACATCGATCTGCATTTTCGCGTTGACTACAAGAACAAAATGTCGAAAGAGCTGTCAACAATGCAATTAGGAATAAAACATAAATATCTGCGCATCTAGTGACAAGGAATCGAAATTCCAGAACATTCTGCTTAATTTAGTGCTAAAATTGTCATTCAATGAATTTCAAACGGAATAATTAAAGAAAGAAATGTGTCAGTTCTACATAAATCACTCTGTAAAATCTCTGTTTCCTGGAGACACGAAGACTTTGCTTACAAATCGAGATTCGCGCCTCAGTTAAGGGACACCAGCAAGTGGAAAACTTGACAACTGCAAGGGTTGGTTTCCAACCGCACACACCCTAATTCGTCTTTGGAAGAAGAGTGAGGCATTATCAACATGTTCTGAAAAATACTGTAAACAAAACCTAATGTGTTCTATTCACATGACTTTCTCTACATCTCTGTAACAAATTATTGTTAAAAAGCTTATTCTTCTATCTACTTCATGATAATCAAGATAAACATTAGCAGAAACGGTCTTATTAATTGCTTCCTTATAAGTAGAAGGGAAATAAGGGAGTACATAATCTAAACCGACAGTCAAATGTTTTAAAATATGGTTGCTATGGGATTGAAATCCGCTTCTTTGCATGACGAAGAGTTGACGAATTCCCGTATAAGATTAAATGTTTTAAAACTGAAACCAATAAAAAGCAATGCCTCTTTACTGCTTGTGTGGTCGAGTGGTCAGCGAGCTGACTTCTCAGCCGGAATCACGGGTTCGATTCCCAGCTGGGGCGCGGAATGTTTCTTTAATCAGAATTATTCCCTACTCTCCACAGAGTCTGGAAGTTTGTATGTAAGAGAGAGAGAGAGAGAGAGAGAGAGAGAGAAACAGAGTGAGTCTGTGTGTGTGCGTGCGTGTGTGTATGTGTATTTCAGGAAAAGAAAACTATTTAAACCCAACGTAAACAACCTACAGACGAGTTGTTTCTAATGCAAAGCCTTTGATATGACCTTAGATGATTAAGGGGACTATATTCGTAAATGTAACAATAAAAACAATGTGATATGTTTGTTCACATGGCTTTCTTTACATCTCTGTAACAAAATATTGTTAATAAGCTTATTCTTCTATTAACTGTCTGAAGAATGAATGCAGACGGCCACGTAAACACAAACAGATAAGCGGTGTTACGTCGCCACTCCCGGTGCATGCCCTGTACAGTACGACAATGCTTGAATGCAACAGTTGAGTCTCTTACAGTGGACGGGTACGAATCAAATCAAAATACAAACACCGCAGTGTGTAGTCATACGCTCACAAATAGAAAGTTAATATACATTAGTGATAAAGAAAACAGAAATTTAACCTGCCGTGGATTGTTTAGTTATTCTTATTTACGTACGCTGTGCTGATGTTTTGATGGTCAGATTGTACTGGACTATATTCCAGCTTTTTCTGACCGCTCTAAACCGTGCCATGCTACACTAGCGACCTCCCCTAACAACTGCACTCTTTCGTCAGACAGGTAATACTTCTTACTAATCAAGATAAAAATTAGCAGAAACGGCCTTATTAATTAGTTCCGTATAAGTATAAGGGAAACAAAGGAGTACACTAATCTAAACAGACAGTCAAATGTTTTAAAATGTGGTTACTATGGGATTGAAATGTTTCTTTGCATGGCCAGCAGTTGACAAATTCCTGTATGAGAAAAGTTTAAGTAGGTATCTTAAAACTGAAAGGAATAATAAGGAATATATCGAAAACGATCAACTCCAGGAAAGATGTATATGACCTAAATGGTGCGTTTTAAGAAGCTCTACATTTTTTGTGCAGTAAGTTTTTGTCTATGTTTTACGGTTTATTAGTTATGCAATATTAAAAATATCATCCAGGATAAAGAGGTCTTCAGAGATTATTCCCAGAAAACTCAGCACACGTGTACATTTTGTTTGCCATGTAAATATCTTAAATATAAGAGATTTTAATCAAAATCGTTAGAGCCATTTTTGATAAACTTAAATATTAAGTTTGGTACTTAATGGCCTTTTATTTTTTGAGCTATGCTGCCCACAGGCACGCGCATGCACACACACACACACACATACACACACACACATATTTTTCTTTTCCTTCAGGGGGTCTCAAAAATATATTTCCTGTGAAATTTCGGTATCGAATTTTTGAGTGCAATACAATACAAAGATTTTTTTTTGGACTCAGGAGACCCCACATCCTTTAAGTTTTTATTGTGGATTTAACCGTTTCCGAGATATTCCTTGTTATTGGTTTTAATTGTGAAGTATTTACTTTTCTCAGACAGGAAGTGACTGTTTTTTTTTTCTCTCTATTGCTAGCCAAGCAAAGAATCGACTTGCAATGACAATCGCATAACAACAGTTTTTAAAGCATTTGACTGTCACTTTAGCCTAGTGCATTCCTTTAGTTCCTTTCCACTTATAAGGAAATAAGCAATAAGAATAGTCTGTTAATGTTTATCTCGATTAGTATTGTGTAGACAGAAGAATAAGTTTGAAGTTTGTTTGTAAGAATTTTTTTTGTACAGCAGCTAGAGAAAGTCGTGTGAGTGTACCACATTAAATTTGGGTATTCAGGAATGTTTGAATTATTTTATGGAATTAAAATAGAAAAGCCGATTTTTTGTGATTTTTTCATGAAATTTCAGTCATACCTAGAAATAAATCTGCGATATTTCCGTGATTTATTGGGAACTCTCGGCGACTTATACTATATTGCAGACACAGACTTAGCTCATAAAGCAGGCAGATGGTACGTGATGACCTTGAGTAGGAAAGGCTCTTTGAAACATGCACGAGGTTCTAGTCGAGCTTTGCATAATCTGGACATGACAGTCGTAATGGTCTAAGCATGCTCTTAATATCCGTCGAGAACCGTTCAGTAGAGATGTAAGCAGATACTAGTGTTACTAACCAGAGTAGAGAAGGTATTGTAATGCACCCAAAATTCGATACCGAGATTTCACTGGAAATACATGTTTTGAGATCCTCCGAATCCAAAAGAAATCATTTTTAGAAAAATGTCAGTGTGTGTGTGTGTGTGTGTGTGTGTGTGTGTGTGGGTTGGGGGGGGGCAGCATAGCTCAAAAACGAAAAGACCGTAAAATACCAAAATTGGTATTTAAGTTGTTATCTTCCAAGGATGCGACACAAAGATTTTCAAGAAAATCCCCCACTCCCAACTACCCTTTATATGGAACTCTTTTTTGAAAATGTTTATTTTCTCAAAAATGTCTCTAACGATTTTGACTAAAATATCGTATATTAAAGATATTTACTTGACAAATAAAATGTATATCTTTAATTTTCTGGGATGGATTTTACGGAATTTGGCATAACTGCTAAACCGTAAGAGATGGACAAAAACCTACTACACAACAAATGTAAAGCACTTTAAAGCACACAGTTTGTTATTCACATTTTTTCGTAAAGTTGGTCGTTTTTTAGATATTCCCTGTTATCGGTTTCAGCTTTAAAAAACTTATACTTTTCTCATATAGGAATTTGTCAACACCTGTCCATATAAACAAACAACATCAGTCACATAGCAACCAACTTTTGACTATCTCTTTAACCTATGGTGCTCCCTTATTTCGCCTCTACCTACATGGAAGCAAGTAATAAGGACTATTTCTGCTAAATTTTTCTCGATTAGCATGAAGAGACTTAAGCTTTTTGACAATATTTTTGCAGAGATGTAGAGAAAGTCATGTGAGTGGAACACGTCAGATTTTTTCTTAATGTTCAATAAACTATTGAAAAGTAGTTTTGATTTATTATTCTTTTTTTTTTTACTGTTTTTTTAAGTATTTGAAAAAGTAATTGAGTAGGCATGAACTGTAAGTTACTTATCAGATCTCGTGTTCCCAATATGCATTCTCGACCTGATAAGTATAACTTAAGTTCTCAGCACGCAATATACTATATACGAAAATAAACATAAGCTTTTACAATAGAGCAGTGTCAATTAATGGACTGTTTTTGAAACGGAAGTAGATACAAATTTGATTATCTCTTTAGCTAGTCCCTTATTTGCCTTCCACTTACAAGGAAACAAGTAATAAAACCATTTCTACTAGTGCTTATCTCGATTAGCATGAGGTAGTTGGAGGATGAGGTTTAGACACGGACGGCGCCCCCAGTACACTGGGGCAGAGCACCGGACGTATGCCCTTGTGACCCTTTGCCTCTTACGTGACCCCAGGAAGGGAGGGATGACTGGAGAGACCCGAAGAGCGACCAGATCCGGATGACGACTGGCGCAATCATTGACATTAAATTAAATTGAGTGTATTTTATGGACGCTTTTTAGCTGCTGCGGTTCTCCGCGTCTCAGTCTACACTGGGCGTGAGAAGCAGCTTAACCTTGCTCAGAGGCTTCTGTCCATCCGTCCGTCAGAGAACTGGTAGCCTAGGAGTAGTTTTTGTGTAAGGCCCTAACCACAGGAGCGAGGAGAATGGTTCAGGTTTGGTAATATTTGAGGTTTCGGGTGATGATGTTAAGCAGGCAGCGCTAGATAGGCTCCTCGAACGGTTGCATTTTTCAGGATCAGCATCCTTTCCTCTGTTCCGCTGGTGTTTGATTTGAATGAATTGTTTTTGTTGGAGAATTTTGATTGACCACTCCCAATGTTGGGAGGGGGGAGTACTTAGGTCAGCTAATTTATTGTTGGCTGGTTTGAAGCTGTTGTTACCGGGGTTACCCGCAAGCCATGCGGGAACTCGATACTCGCCCAACGATCTGACAGGTGTGTTTTCATGTTCGCCCAATCTGGCGTAGAATTTTTCAATCCCGGCGCCTAATTACAACCTCCATATATGGAAGGGCCGAAGCTTCATGTAGTTGCCGCATTGGGAAACGTCGACATACAGAGTAGTTTGACCGGAGTCCTCTATTCTGTATCCGCTGTAACCAGAGAAGCCAGGAGTCTGCTGCCATGCCCCACACTTCGCAGGTGTAAGGTATAAGAGGGACTATGAGCGCCTTGAAAAGACGTAACTTTAAGTGGACAGGCATTAGGGAGGCTACATTCCATAAACGAGGTCCCTTGCTGAGCAATTCCGTCGCGAAATGATCGCGATTTTGAAGCGACGTAAAACAAAATGGAATTAAAAACAGTCTACCACATGTGATCAACGAACTTTACTTCCCTTTCGAAAGACTCCATGCTAAGGGTTTTTAGATCCATCGCCCTCTGCCGGGGCTGAACCCACGACCTTGGGAACCAAGGCTAGAACTTTACCCCTAGATCCGGAGGGCTACAGAATCATGGAGGGGGTCCCCAATGGCTAAGCCTTACTAGGGCCTGCTCACAGGCCTCAGCTTAAAGTTGAATGGCGCTAGGATAAAACAATGCGCCACCATCCAGCTGCAGCCTGCCGAACACCGTCGTCTGGTCCATCGACCTTAAACGGGAGATAATTCGGAAATGATGAGAAACGGAATTAATGAACATGAAAATTCTGGGGATATAAGAACCTACCCAGCATTCCACTGACGACCCGGGAACCCCCCTCCCCCAAAAAGAAACCATGCCTCAGGGATAGAACTCGCGACCTTTCAATGCGAAATCGCCTGAGCCATCGTGCTCGGTTGAGGTGCATAGCTTTAAACGAAGAGTGAATAGAGAAATGAATGTGAATGGTGGGGCGGTTTCGGGGTTGGCAACCGTTGTCGTCGGCTGTCAGGTTGGCTTGCCTGGATTGGCGGTACGCTCCTAGTTCACGCCAACAATCGTTCGCTCGTTCAGCAGCTGAAGGTTATGGTACTTGTCCGGCGAGCATTTAAATAATTGTATTCAGTGTTTTAGTACCTTAATCGAGCACCGTGTGATATGAGCAAATTTAGCTACTCAATGAGATTGGGTAAGTTTCTGCCGAGATCTTTTAATTTATTTCCTTTAAGATATATAATTGTGAACGTAACGAACCAAAACAAATTTCACAATAAATGCTTTTATTAACTTACTTAATCAAGCCAATCTACGCAGAAGTCTTCTAACACATTACACATGTTAAAATACATGTTTTCTCAAACACAAAATATTACAAGCTTGATTAAAATGATATCCCCTTAGCGTGTGTGGAACAAAACTCGTCGATTAGCAATTACTTTTTGTTTTTCTTACATTTAACTATACATGCACCTTCCCTTACCATCTATTATTCAAAGTATACAATATATTTAGGAATATCGAGGTTTACAACACTCGTCTATCCAAAATACACAACTCTAACTTTTTATCCTTTTGAGAATGAAAGCTTTTTCAAACAATGTTTGTTTGGTAACCAGGCATCTACATACATAAGAGTATAATTCTTTTGTTATTTCCATAGATATGTTATGTGTATTAATACCCATGCAATTAAGCCAGAAAGCATGGTTGTATCATACAATCTACTGCCACAATGCATTCAATTAAACTTTTACTTTCTCTACTTAATACATACGTAGAGAAGGTATTGCACTCAACCCGAAAAATCCATACAGACATTTCCCCGGAAATACATGTTTTAGGATCTCGCGTATAAAAATTATTTTTAGAAAAAAAAAAATCTGATGTGTTCCATTCACATGACTTTCTCGACATCTCTGCAACAAATTTTTGTTAAAAAGCTTATGCATATTTTTACTTATCGAGAAAAAATTAGCTGAAATAGTCTTATTACTTCCTTCCTTGTAAGTAGAAGCGAAATTAGGGAGTATCACAGATTAAAGTGATAGTCAAAAGCTGCTTGCTATGTGCCTGAAGCTCCTTTGTTTGTATGGACAGGAGTTGACTAATTCCGGTATGAGATAAGTGTAAGTTTTACAAAGCTGAAACAAAAAACAAGGAATATCTCAAATAACGATCAACTCCACGAAAAAATGTATATAGCATAAATTGTGTTTTAATAAGCTCTACATTTTCTGTTAAACAGTTTTGTCTATATCTTACGGTTTGTCCGTTATGCAAAATTCCGTAAAATTTATCCAGAATAAGGTAGTATCTTCAGAGGCTATTCCCAGAAAGTTTAAGACATACGTACATTTTATTTTTCAAGTAAATATCTTTAATATTCGATATTTTATTCAAAATCGTTAGAGCCATTTTTGAGAAAATAAAATTTACGAAAAATGTTCACTGTAAATGATAGCTGAGGGTGTGGAGATTTTCTTGAAAATCTTCGTGTCGCATCATTGGATGATACTGAACTCAAGCACCAACTTTTTGAGCTAGGCAGTCGACACACAAACACAGAGGCACATATACACACGCACATACAGACCTTTTTCCAAAAATATTTTTTTGGGGGGGGATTCAGGGCTACCCAAAACGTACATTTCCGGTGAAATCTCGGTATGGAATTTTTTAGTGCATTACAATACCTTCTCTATACACTATGTACATAGTACGTGAAGAGAAAGCAAAGGAGGTCCTTGTGTGTGTGTATAGTTTTCTTCAAAACATGATGGCCTTCAAATGGGACCGCTCTCCCCTTACGCTGGGTAATAACCATTAGCAAACAAACGACGACCCTGTACGAGAACGCAACATAGTAAAGTCTCTGTTTCCTGGAAATTGTACAGTAAGTGGAAGACTTGGCAACAGCGAGTGTTGGTTTCCAGTCGCACACCTAATTCCAAACTTTACATTAGCTTAGCTCTTATTTATGTATCTGCTCGTGGTGGGTAACAGTCTGTACCCGGGCCCTTTTTCCTACGCCAACCTGTATAAATATTATGTAACTAGTAAAGAAACTAAAATAGTATATTACAAACTGTAAGTTATGCTCATTAGGTCGAGAATACGGGGCCAAGATCTGATAAATAACTTACAGTTCGTGGTTAGCCAATTACTATTTGAAATACTTGAAAAACTAATCTAATGTGTTACACTCACATGACTTTCTCTAGCTCTTCTACAAATGTCTTACATAAGATTATTCTTCTTTCTACACAATACTAATCGAGATAAACATTAGCAGAATGTTCTCACCGCTTAGTTCCTTATCAGTAGGAAGAAAATGAGGGAATGCACTAGGCTAAACCGATAGTCAAATGTTTTAAAAGCTGTCGTAATTTGATTTCCATTGCAAATCGCTTCCTTGCTTGTCCAGGAGTGGAACAAAAGAAAAACGAACACTTCCTGTCTGAGAAAAGTATAAGTACTCACAACTGAAACCAAAAACAATGAATATCTCGGAAACGGTTACCTCCATAACAAAAATGTAAGGACATATACTGTGTGTTTTGATCAGATCAACATTTTCTGTGTAGTAAGTTTTTGTCTATCTCTTACCGTTTAGCAGTTAAGCAAAATTTATCAAAATTCATCCAGAATAAAGAGCTCTTCAGAGGAAATTCACAGAAAATTCAAGATATACATTTTATGTGGTATGTAAATATCTTTAATATACGGGATTTCAATCAAAATTGTTAGAGCCATTTTTTTTAGAAAATCAACATTTTCGAAATATTTTCCATGTAAAGGGTAGTTGGGGGTGGGGGGGATTTTCTTGAAAATCTTCGTGTCGCATCCTTGGAAGATACCAAATCTAAATACCAATTTTAGTATTTCACGGTCTTTTCGTTTTTGAGCTATGCTGTCCAGACACACAGACAGACAGACAGACAGACAGACAGACAGACAGACACACACATATACACGCGGACCTTTTTCTCAAAATGCTTTTTTTTGGATTCAGGGGGTCCTAAAACATGTATTTCCGGTGAAATCTCGGTATCGAATTTTTAGGTGGAATACAATACTTCTATAAACTATGTACATAGCACGTATAAAGAAAGTAAAAACTGTAAAAAAAAATCTGATGTGCTCCATTCACATGACTTTCTCTGTAACAAATTATTGCTAATAAGCTTATTCTTCTATTTCATGCTAAGACATTAGTAGAAACACTCTTATTACCTAGTTCCTTTTTAAGCAGAAGCGAAATAAGGGAGTGCACTAGGCTAAACTGACAGACAAATGTTTTAAAATGTGGTTGCTATAGGACTGAAATTCGTTTTTGTTTGTTTGTTTGTTTTATAACGTCCCAGGAGTTGATAAATTACCGTATGAGAAAAGTTGAAGTGTTTTAAAACTGAAATCGAGAGCAAGAAATATCTCGAAAACGGCCAACTCCACGAAAAAAATGTATATGACCATAAATTAGGTGTTTTTTCGAGGTCTACGTTTTTTGTGCAATAAGTTTTTATCTTTTTCTTACGGCTTACCACTCATGTAAAGATCAATAAAAATCAACCCAGAGTAAAGAGGTCTTTAGAGGTTATTCCCAGAAAATTCAAGATACACATTGTATTTGTCATGTAAATATCTTAAATATAAGAGATTTTAATCAAAATAATTAGAGCCATTTTTGAAAAAATCAACATTTTAGAAATTTTTTCCATGTATAGGGTAGTTGGGGTGGGGGATTTTCTTGAAAATCTACGTGTCATATCCTTGGAATATACCAAACTACAGTACCAAGTTTGGTATTTAACCGTCTTTTAGTTTTCAAGTTATGCTGCATTTTTCAATGCTGAAACGAAAAACCAGGAATATCTTAAAAAGCGATCAACTCCACACAAAAAAGGTATTTAACATAAATTATGTGTTTTAACGTGCTCCACATTTGTTATGTGGTAAGTTTTTGTCCATCTCTTACGGTTTAGCAGTTATACAAAATTCCGTAAAATTCATCCAGAATATAGTAGTCTTCAGAGGCTATACCCAGAAAATTCAAGATATACAATTTATCTGGCAAGTAAATATTTTTTGAAAATCTTCATGTCGCATCCTTGGCAGATACTAAACTTAAATACCAAGTTTGGTTTTAACGGTATGTTCGTGTTTGAGCTATGCTGTCAACACACACACACAGACATTTTTCTAAAAATGCTTGTTTTTGGTTTCAGGGGGTCTCAAAACATATATTTCTTGTGAAATCTTGGTATCGAATTTTCGGGTGCAATACAATACCTTCTCTATACACTATGTACATAGTAAGTATAGAGAAAGCAAAAATCTGATGTGTTCCATTCACATGACTTTCTCTACATCTCTGCAAAAAATATTGTTAAAAAGCTTATGCTTCTATTTACTTCATGCTAATTATGTGTTTTAACGTGCTCCACATTTGTTGTGTGGTAAGTTTTTGTCCATCTCTTACGGTTTAGCAGTTATGCAAAATTCCGTAAAATTGACCCAGAATAAAGTAGTCTTCAGAGGCTATTCCCAGAAAAATATACGATATTTTATTCAAAATCTTTACGGCCATTTTTAGTAAATGAAAATTTTCGAAAAAAGTTCCAGGTAAAGGGTAGTTTGGGATGCGGTATTTTTCTCAAAATCTTCGTGTCACATTCCTAGAAGATACTAGTAAGGTATTTTACCAACTTTCCGTTTTTGAATTATCGTGTTCACGGACACACACACGGACCTTTTTTTGAAAATACTTTTTTTGGATACAGGGGACCCTAAAACATATATTTCCGGTGAAATCTCGGTATCGAATTTTTTGGTGCAGTGCAATACCTTCTCTATACACTATGTACATAGTACGTGTAGAGAAAATAAAAATGAATTGTCGATGTGAACAAAT
Organism: Hymenopus coronatus; assembly: GCA_030762935.1. Classification (NCBI taxonomy): domain Eukaryota; kingdom Metazoa; phylum Arthropoda; class Insecta; order Mantodea; family Hymenopodidae; genus Hymenopus; species Hymenopus coronatus. Next base: position 138,066,761 of record CM060886.1, read on the forward strand.
GAAAGTCTACATCTAAATTATATGGACAAAGCCTTCTAATACACTCTTTTATAATGAATTTTGCAATAGATTCTTTACTTGAAGTAGCACATGTCTTGAGTGTTACGTCATTTCCTAATTGTACTGTGAGTATTAATGACCTCTCAAACTCTTACTGTAAGTACTTACAGTGCTTGCTGGCTTGACAATTGTAAATTTATCTTACATTACCAAATATGTGTTCAGAATAATTAACTTACATATCTAGTATTTCAAAAAAGGTATTGAGCGCATCAGAAATGTAACATTATATGTACATACATACAATTGTTGCGTCTCTTAATGTAGGCCAAATACCATTTTTTCGCTCCCTTACAGTTGCAGCAACCGAACTGTGTACCTACTCCTTGAATGATCAGAAAGAATGTTTGCATAATATGTCTGGAGTTGTATATCTTCAAACATCTGTACACACAGTGTAAACTTCGCATACTTAATGTCCATCTCAAACTTTGTGTGCAAATAATGACTTGCAAACATGCACTGAATACAAAACGGCGCCTCCGTTCACATGAGTTTCTCTACATCTCTGTAATAAATTGCTGTTAAAAAGCTTATTTTTATATTTACTTAAGACCAATCGAGCAAAAATTAGCATGCTTGCTAGTAAGTAGAAGGTAAATAAGCGAGTACCATAGGCTAAATCGATAATCAATTCTTATAAAATTGATACATTATTGAAATTCGTTTGTTTGCATGGCCAGATGTTGACAAATTTCCCGTATGAGAACTAATAATAAGGAATATTTCTAAAACGGTCAACCTCACGAAAAACATGTATGTAACATAAATTGTGAGTTTTAACGATCTCTGTATTTCTGGTGGGGTAAGTTTTTGTCTATATCCTACGGTTTACCAGTTATGCAAAATTCATTAAGAGGAAACGTGTCTTCGGAAGCTATTCCCGGAAAATTGAACATATATATTTTATTTGTCATTTAAGTATCTTATATGTAAGATATTTTAATCTAAATTGATACAGCCATTTTTGAGAAAATCAAAATTTTGGACATTTTTTCCATGTAAAGGTTATTTGAGGCTGGGGTACTTTCTTGAAAATATTCGTTTCCCACCCTTTGAAAAAGGTGAACTTAAATATGAAGTTTGGTTTTTACCGGACCTTTCATTTTTGAGCTATACCTTTTTCTTAAAATGCTTTTTTTTTGGATTCAGGGAGTCCCAAAATATGTATTACGGTGAAATCTCGGTATGGACTTTTTGTGTGCATTACAATACCTTCTCTATAAACACAATGCACATAGTACGTACAAAGAAAGTAAAAACCGTCTGGTGTGTTTCAGTCATATGACTTTCGCTACATTTCTTAACAAATTATTTTTAAAAAAAGTTATTCTTCTTTCTACTTCATGCTAATGGAGGTAAACTTTAACAGAAATTGTTTTATTACTGGTTTCCTTATAAATAGAAGGGATATAAGGGAAAATATTAGAAGTGATTATAAAATATTTTAAAAGTTGGTTGATATGTGATTGAAATTCGTTTCTTTGTATTGCCTGAATTTGACAAATTCCCCATTTGAGAAAAAGTTAAATATTTCAAAATTGAAACCAATACAAGCAATGTCATGAAAACGGTCAAATCCACAAAAACAATGTATATGACATAAATTATGTGTTTTGACGAGATGTATATTTTTGTGTAGTGCATGCTGGTCTATCTCTCACGGTTTACCAGTAATGTAAAGGTCATCGAGAATGAAGAGAGTTTTAGAATCTATTCCCAGAAAATGCCAGATATGCATTTTATTTGTTATGTATATATCTTTAATATGCGGTATTTTAATCAAAATCGTTAGAGCTACTTCTGAGAAAATCAAAATTTTCGAAAATTTTTCCATGTAAAGGGTAGTTTGGGGAAGGGGGATTTTCCTCAAAATCTTCATTTCGCATCCTTGGAAGATATAAGTCAAAATATCCTGTTCACAGACACACATATGGTATTTTTCAGAACATGATAATGCTCTGTCAAGTTAAAGTTTGGAATTAGGAGGTTTGCGGTTGGAAATCAACCCTTGGAGTTGCCAAGTCTTCCACTTCTGGTATCCCTTAACTGAGGCGCGACTCTCAGGAAGCAGCCTCTCACCCCTAGTACAGGATCGCCTTTTGTTTGCTAACGGCAGGGGAACGATCCCTTTTAAAGACCACATGTTTTAGAGAAAACTATACTGAAAAATGTAAACCAATAACAAGGATTATCTCGGAAATGATAAACTCCACAAAACGTATTTGGCATAAAAAGACTGTTTTAACGGGATCTACATTTTCTGTACAGTAAGTTGTTATCTATCTCTTACGTTTTGCCAGATATGCAAAAGTCATTCAGAATGAAGAGGAGTTCAAAGGAAGGTCAAGAGATGCACTTTATCTGTCGTGATAATATATTTAATCCACACCATTTAAAACAAAATATCTATGACAGCTTTTGAGGAAGTCGAAAAAATCGAAAACTTCTCTATGTAAAGGGTAGTTTGGGGTTGGAGGACTTTCTTCACAAATTAGCTTAACTATTCAAGTGCCAATGGATTGGCTGAGATTAGACAATTTCAGCCAATCGGAGGTCATCCGACTGGAGCGATATTGTCGAAACATCTTATCGCAGCTGATATTCATTTCTTTGAAATCTTGTCGCACCGTTTGTTTAATCTCCTAACTTGGTTATTGGTAACAAGGCGACAATCCAGTCAGCCAGCCTTCACTTTTAATGACTGTGGGTTCCACAATTGTACTTTCAATTAATTCAGTTAGAAAGTTTATTTAAAGCTTTATCCAGTTCATAATGCATTTATTTAAAAAAAAAGGAGTGAAAAATAATCATTATTTGTATTTCTTATGTATGAGATGAGTGCAATAACCTCAAATAAAACAACGTTTGTTTCTATTTCATGTATTAGTTATTAAAAGCTGAAATAAAATAATTGTTCCCTATTCCTATTGTTGCGAATGGCAGAGTCCAGGATAAGAATGTGATCAGAAATTGGCTGTGACAGAAGATGTAAGTGTTAGTACTTGAGGTCATGACCCTATGGATATCGTCAACCACTTACGAAAGGTCAATCACAAGTTCAAGAGTCCAATGAGAGAAGGGATGGCGACGGAGTGCCTTATTGATAGACTTCTTTACCTAGCTGATTACTCACATCACTTTCCACATCCATTCCTCTCCAAAAGACTGATTTTCTATTTCATGTTAATCGAGATAAAATTAGCAGAAACGGTCTTAATTACTTGCTTCCTTATAAGTAGCAGGAAAATACACCAGACTAAACCGACAGTCAAATGTTTTAAAATGTGGTTACTAAGGAATTGAATCCCGTTTCTTTGCGTGGCCAAGAGTTGGCAAGTTCCTGAAAGAGAGAAAGTATAAGTATTTTAAAACTGAAACCAATAACAAGGAATATCTCGAAAACAGTCAACTACACACATGAATTATGTGTTTTAACGAGATCTACATTTTTTGTGGAGTAAGTTTTGTCTATCTCTTACGGTTTACCAGTTGTGCAAAATTTTGGCAAAATTCATCTTCAGAGGCTATTCCCAGAAAATTTAAGATATACATGTTATTTGCCATGTAAATATCTTTAATATTCGGTATTTTAATCGAAATGGTTAGAGCCACTTGAAAAAAACAAAATTTCGAAGTTTTTTCCATGTAAAGGGATTTCGGAATGAGGGGATTTTTATTGAAAATCTTCATGTATATTTGAAAGATACGTAAATACCAAGTTTGTTATTTAACTTTTCGTTTTTGAACTATGCTGCCCACAGACACACACAGACAATTCTTCTAAAAAGTTTTTTTTCGATACTGGATGTCATGTTTTAAGGACCCCTGAATAAAAAAACATTAAAAACGTTCAGCGTCTGTCTGTATATTTGTGCGTGTGTGTGTGTGTATATGTGTGTGTGTGTCTGTGTGGACAGCATAGCTCAAAAAGAAAACTTCGTGAAATATGAAACTTGGAATTTAATTTCTGTATCTTTCAGGGCTTTTAAATGGAACATTTTTTGGAATTTTCTATTTTCTAGAAACTGACACTTCCGATTTTTATTAAAATACCGTATACGAAAGATATTTACATGGGATAAAAAATCTATATGCTGAGTGTTTTAGGAACAGCACCTGACGCCCTCTTCATTCTGAATACTTTTGCATACCTGGTAATCCTGACAAAAGCTCACCTCACAAAAATGTAAAGTTCGTTAAAACACACATTTTATGTCGTATTTGTACTTTTTTTTTGTAGAAATAACCAGTTCCGAGATATTCCTTGTTATTTGTTTCAATTTTAAAATACTACAATTTTCTCAAATGAAAAGTCCTCAGCCGTTTAGTGTCTATGTTTTTTACTACTGGACATAGCAAGAGAGCCCAATTTCCATGAAAATTGCATAGCGACAGCTTTTAAAAGAGTTGACTGCCATTTTAACTTAGCGTGTTCACTTATTTTGCTTCTAATTATAAGGGAAGAAGTAATAGGGTACTTTCTGATAATTTTATAAGATCAGCATGTTTGTAGAACAGGATGAGAGAGTCGTGTGACTGGGACACATCACATATACGAGGGCCGTTTTTTTTTTTTTTCAACTTCTGATAGGCTATAAATAAAAGACAAATTCATAGAAAACAATTATTTTATTACTAAAAGTTTTGTACATTTATGGTTACTTTTCAACATAATCACCGGAAAGATGGAGACATTTATCGTACCTGAGCACAAGCTTTGTAATACCCGCTTCAAAACATGTTGCCACCAATGATGCAGCCCGGAACCACTATCAATGTAGCTGTTTACTGTGAAACTTTACGACGTTTGCGGAGAGCCATTCAAAACAAACGAAGAGGAATGCTGACTTCAGGAATTGTGTTGATCCATGACAACGCTCGTCCACACACTGCTGGCACAACCCATCGGCTCCTTCATCAATTTGAATGGGACATTTTCGATCATCCACCGTACAGTCCTGACCGGATACCCAGCGACTTTCACCTTTTCCCTGAACTGAAGACGTGCCTAGGAGGGTAGAACTTTCAAACCAATGAAGATCCTCAAAACAACGTCAATGCTCATTTGAAATCATTGGTGGCAACATTTTTGAAGCGAGTATTGCAAAGCTTGTGCACAGGTACGATAAATGTCTCATTTTTTTCTGAGATTATGTTGAAAAATGACCATAAGTGTAAAAAACTTTTAGCAATAAAATAATTGTTTTCTATGAACTTGTCTTTGATTTACAGCCTGTCGGAAGTTGGGGAGAAAAACAAAACAAAACAAAAAAAAACAAAAAACAAAAAAAACAAAAAACAAAAACGGCCCTCGAACATATACTTTTCTATTGTTACATTTCATAGCCCACTTTAACTTCGGGGACTTCGAATTGTGAAACAACTCATATATTAACCTCTAGGTTATAGATCTTAAGTTAATAATTGTATATCAATAAACACGCGCACATCCATGCTCTTAAACTCTGTAGGGGATAGGAATAATTCCAGTCAGGGAAAAATTCCCTACCCCAGTCGGAAATCGAACCCTAGATCTCTGGGTGAGAAGTCAGCTCGCTGACCACTCTTCCATGGATGTAGCACATCAGATATTTACTTTATCTACACATACTCTGTACGGAGTGTATAGAGAAGGCATTGCATTGCACCCAAAAATTCGATTCCAAAATTTCACCGGAAATACATGTTTTAGAACCTCCTGAATCAACAAGAAAAAATCTGATGTATTCCATTCACATGACTTTCTAAATCTCTGCAACAAATTATTGTTCAAAAGCTTATTGTTCTATTTACTTAATGCTAATAAAAAATAGCAGAAATAGTCTTATTACTTGCTTCCTTGTAAGTAGAATCGAAGTAAGGGATTATTATAGATTAAAGTGATAGTCAAAAGCTGTTTGCTATGTGACTGAAGTTCCTTTGTATGGACAGAAGCTGACAAAGTTCTGTATGAGAAAAGTATAATTTTTTAAAGCTGAAACCAAAAACAAGGATTATCTCAAAAACGATCAACTCCATGAAAAAATTGCATATAACATATATTGTGTGTTTTAAAGTGATATAGGGCCGCGCCGTGGCCGAGTGGTTAGACCACTCGACTCTCACCTAGACGACCGGGGTTCGATCCCAAGCGACCGCATGTGAGATTTGTGGTGGACAAAACGGCGCTGGGGCGGGTTTTCTCCGGGTACTCCGGTTTCCCCCGCCATCGCATTCCACCGGTGCTCCATTATCATTCATGTATCATCAGTGTCACCGCCTGCGGTGCCATTAGTAGTTAAAGCGGGCGTTAAACACTACAAAAAAAAAATAAAGTGATATACATGTTTTGTGTGGTAAATTTTTTCCTCTTACGGTTTAGCAGTTATACAAAATTCCGTAAAATTGACCGAGAATAAAGAAGTCTTCAGAGGCTATTCCCAGAAAATTCAAAATATACATTTTATTTGTTAGGTAGATATCTTTAATATTCGATATTTTAATCAAAATCGTTAGTCATTGTTTAGAAAATCAAAATTTTCGAAAAAAGTTCCATGCGAAGAGTAATTTGAGGTGAGAGGATTTTCCTCAAAATCTTCGTGTCGCATCCTTGCAAGATACTAAACCAAGATTGGTATTTCGTTGTTGCGCTATCGTGATCACCACACACACACGTTATTATAATTTTTACTTTCTCTACACGTGCTATGTACATATGTGGATTGTATATCTTGAATTTTCAGGGAATAGCCTCTGAAAACCACTTTATTCTGGATGAATTTTGCTGGATTTTGCGTAACAAGTAAACAAACTTAGACAGACAAAATATGTAGATCTCGTTGAAACACACAATTTATGTCATATAATTTTGTTTCGTGGAGTTGACCATTTTTATGATTTTCGTTGTTATTTGTTTCAGTTTTAAAATACTTTTCACATACTGCTGGCAATGCAAATAAACGGATTTTAAAATATTTGACTATCGTGTATTCCATTATTTGCCTTCTACCTCCTGCTAATGTTTATCTCGATTAGTATGCAGCAGAAAAAGGAATAATCTGTTTAACAATATTTTCTTATAGAGTTGTAGAGAGTCATGTGAATGGAACAGATCTCTTTGCAAAATTCATTCAGAATGAACAGTCTGCAGAAGCTAATCGCATAAAATTCACATGTAAAGGGTAGTTGGTGTTGGGGGGGGGGGATTTCTTGAAAATATTCGTGTCGCATCCTAGGGAGATACTGAATTTAAATACCAACTTTAGTGTTTAACAGACCTTTCGTTTTTGAGCTATGCTGCCCACAGACACGCAAGAACCTTTTCCTAAAAGTGCATCAAAACAAATATTTCCGGTGAAATCTCGGTATCGAATTTTTGGGTGGAATACAATACTTCCTCTATACATTATGTACACGGTATGTTTAGAGAAAGTAAAAAGTAAGTTATTGTTATAATAGTTTGTTGAAAATATTTGCCAAACAGATAGAGTAAGTCATGTGAATGGAACACCTCAGATTTTTAATTTCTCTATCCCCATATCTACAATGTACATAGGGATAGAGAAGGTGTTGTAATGCACCCAAAAATTCGATACCGAGATTTCACCGGAAATATATGTTTTGGGGTCCCCTGAGACCCAAAAAAGCATTTTTAAAAAAAGGTCTCTGTGTGTCTGTGGACAGTATAGCCCCAAAACAAAACCACCGTTAAGTACCAAATTTGGTATTTAGGTTTAGTATCTTCCGAGGATGCGACACGAAGATTTTCAAAAAAATCACCCCACCACAAACTACCCTTTACATGGAAAAAATTTGGAAAATTTTGATTTTCTTAAAAATGGCTCTAACGATTTTAATTAAAATCCCGTATATTAAAGCTATTTATGTCCGAAATAAATAGTATATTTTGAATTTTTTGGGAATAGCCTCTGAAGACCTCTTTATTCTGGATGAATTTTGCTTAACAGCTAAACCGTAAGAGATAGAAAAAAACTCACTACGCAAACAATGTACATCACGTCAAAACACACCATTTTTGTCCTTTACGTTTTTGTTGTGGAGGTAACCGTTTTCGAGATATTCCTTGTTATTGGTTTCAATTGTGAAGTACTTAAACTTTTCTCAGACAGGAAGTGTCTGTTTTTCTTTTGTTCTACTCCTGGCCAAGCAAAGAAGTGATTTGCAATGACAATCGCATAACGATAGCTTTTAAAACATTTGACAATCACTTTAGCATAGCACATTCCCTTATTCCCTTCTACTTATAAGGAACTAAGTAATAACATTCTGCTAACATTTATCTTGATTAGCATTGTGTAGGAGGTTTGTAGAGCAGCTAGAGAAAGTCATGTGAGTGTAACGCATCAGATTTTTGTAATTATATTTGCCCTGAATACAAGATAAAGACAACTAATGCGGTGTTTTACCTTACAGGACGAACCGTGTGTCCGGGACTGTCCGGGTGAACGGTCTGGAGCGCGACGTCCGACAGTTCAGAAGACATTCCAGCTACATCATGCAGGATGACAAACTGCAGCCACTGTTGACCGTCCAGGAGGCCATGGCCATCGCTGCCAATCTCAAACTGGGAGCAGAGTTCTGTGCAAAGAAGAAACAGGAGCGGGTACGGACTAGCTTTTGTATACAGGAATAGGCTCTTGACAACCAACACAATAATCTAGAATAAAAGAAGCAATGCTAAAAATTATTGTTAAAAAGTTTATGCTTCTATTTACTTACACACAAATTGTGTGTTTTAATGGTCTCTACATTTTTTGTGTGGTTAGTTTTTGTCCATCTCTTATGGTTTAGCAGTTATGCAAAATTCAGTAAAATTCATCCAGAATAAAGTACTCTTCAGAGGCTATTCCCAGAAAATTCCAGATATACATTTTATTTGTCAGGTAAATATCTTTAATATACGATATTTTAATCAAAATCGTTAAGAGCCATTTTTTATAAAATCAAAATTTTCGAAAAAATTTCCATGTAAAGGTTAGTTGGGAATAGGGGGATTTTCTTGAAAATCTTCGTGTCCCATCCTTGGAAGATACCAAACTTAAATACCAAGTTTGGTATTTAACGGTCTTTTCTTTTTTGAGCTATGCTGTTCACAGACACACAGACACACACGACCCTTTTTCTAAAAATGCTTTTTTTGGATTCAGGGGGACCCAAAACATATATTTCCGGTGAAATCTCGGTATTGCATTTTGGGTGCAATACAATACCTTCTCTATACACTATGTACATAGTATGTGTAGAGAAAGTAAAAATCTGATATGTTCCTTTCACATGATCTCCTCTAGCTGTTCGGCAAACAAACTTTTACGATTCAAAACATTAATCTGTTATCCACATCATGCTAATCAAGATAAACATAAGCATAATTAGTGTTATTGCTAGCTCCTTGTAAGTAGCAGGGAAATAAGAAAATCCGCAGGTTAAAGCGATATAATCCGGTCGCTATGTGAAACAACTGAAATTTCAATCTCTTTGCTTGCCAGGAGTAAACAAACGAGAATCGAGAAGATGACTTCCCGTCTGAGAAAATTTTAAGTGGCTACTAAAATTGAAACCAATAATCCGGAATATCTCAAAAACGGTTAACTCTTAGTATATGTCATAAACAGTGTGTTTCAATGAGATACATTTTTTGTGCGGTAAACTTTTGTATACTTCTTAAGGTTTGTCGGTTATATAAAAGTCATTCAGAATGAAGACGTCTTCAGAGGATATTGCCAGAAAATTCAAGAGATACATTTCGTTTGCTATAAAAATATCTTAAACATGCGGTATTTTAATAAAAATCGTTAAAGCCACTTTTGAGAAAATTTTCTAAATATGTTCCATGGAAAGTGTAGTTGGGGATGGGAAAATTTTCTTGAAAATCTTCGTTACGCCCCCTTGGAAGATAAACTTAAATACCAAGTTTGGTATTTAACCGTCTTTTCGATTTTGAGCTCACAGACACACAGACACACAGACACATACACACACACACACAACAGACATTTTTTCTAAGAATTCTTTTTTTTTTTTATTCAGGGAGTGTCAAAACATGTATTTCTGGTGAAATCTTGGTATTGAATTTGCGTGCAATACAATACCTTCTCTATACATGATGTATATAGTACGTGCAGAGAAAGTAAACATCTAATCATAAAGCATAACTATTTTGAGGGCGGGTAGCTTAATGTGCGTGTGTGTGCGTGTGTGTGTGTGTGTGCGCGCGCGCACGCGCGTTACGAAGCAGTATTTCACACTGCAGCGGTGGACTTATGTACGTGAGGGGCATGGCAGCAGACTCCTGGCGGATTCAGAATAGGGGACTTCGACCTATCCACTCTGTATACCGTCGTTTTCCATTGAAGCTACTACATGAAGCTTCGGATCTTCCCTCGTCCTCTGTGGTCTCTGGTTCCTAAGGTCGTCGCGGGCTCAAACCTTGCGGAGAGTGAAGGATTTTTTTGGGCGTAAAAAAACCTTAACATGGCTTCCTTTGGAAGGGAAGTAAAGCTGTTGGTCCCATGTCGTAGATTTATAACGCCCAGTATAAAATGGAACACCAAGAACCGCGGCGGTTAAAGAGCGTGCATAAATAAAACTGAATTGAATTTAATTTTTCGGCGTTACCACGTATGCAGAATGTGATTAGGTGCCGGGCTCAAAATTTCACTTGAAAATTACTTACTTAATGAACACCGCTGCAGGTCGCACCGGGTTCACCGCATGGCCCGTGACAGTTAAAAAGCTGAACGTAAATACTCCCCTCTCCCTAAGGAAGTGGTTACCAAAAAGTAACATCAAAAAATTTTAAAACCAAGACAGCAACAGCGGAAAGTATGCTGCTCCTGAAAAGGCAATCATTGAGGAGCCTACACCTTATACTTAACCTACAACCATCCAAAAACATTCCTGTGGTTAAGTCCTAACAAGGGCAGATAACCAATAAAATGTAAGTTCGCCACAAGCCTTTCAGATGACGATGGGCGCAAACCTTCCTGCCATACAGCAGGTAAAACTTGCAGACTTGTACACTTCTAGTGTTCATGACAATAATAATAATAAACAGAAGCTAATTATTTAAGTTGTTTAATGAAATAATTATTATAATACTATTCTTATTCACCATCTTCATAATTTAAAATGCAAAAAGAATTACAATTCATGATGTACCATTTTTCACTTAAAAGGTGTGCTGGAGTATTGGTAGTTACATGTATTTTTACTTTCTCTACCCGTACTATGTACACAGTTTATAGAGAAGGTATTGTATTCCACCGAAAAATTCAATGTTGATATTTCAACGGAAATATATATTTTGAGTTCCTATGAGTCCAAAAAAAAGTATTTTTAGAAAAAGATCCGTGTGCGTCTGGGGACAGCATAGGTCAAAAACTAAAAGACCATTAAATTCCAAACTTGGTATTTAAGTTTGTTATCTTCCAAGGATGCGACACGAACATTTGCAAGAAAACCCCTCCATCTCAAACTATCCTTTACATGGAAAAATTTTTGAAAATTTTGATTTTCTCAAAAATAGCTGTAACAATTTTAATTAAAATACAGTAAATTCAAGATATTTTCATGTCAAATAAAATGTATATGGAATTTTCTGAGAATGGTCTCTGAAGACCTCTTTATTCTGGATGAATTTTGCATAACTAATAAACTGTGAAAGATAGACTTAACCTCACAGCACAAAAAATGTAGATCTCGTCAAAACACAGAATTTATGTCTTTTACATTTTTGTTGTGGAAGTAACCATTTCTGAGATATTCCTTGTTATAGGTTTCCAATTTAAAATACTTGTACTTTTCTCAGATAGGAAGTAACTGTTTTTCTTTTGCTCTACTCCAGGCCAAGCAAAGAAGCGAATTGCAATAACAATCGCATATCAAAGATTTAAAACATTTGACTATAGTTTTAGGATAGTGCAGTCTTTTAGTTGCCTTCTACTTATAAGGAACTAAGTAATAAGAACATTCTGCTAATGTTTATCTCGATTAGCATTGTGTAGAAAGAAGAATACTCTTTTGTAAGAAGTTTTTAGAACAATCAGAGAAAGTCCTGTGAGCGTTTGTTTACATATCTAAATACTTTCTTGGGCTGGATGGAGTATACAGAGTGCTAGGGGTTTGAGAGTGTGGATTTTGTGTGCTGGGAGATCCAAATGTGATGAATAACTTTAACAATTTCATTTATCTTAAAAGGTAATGGAGATAATTGAACATTACTGAATATTATCTGCACAGGCTGGCAATACAGTAGGACATAAGAGGCAAATGTTTTAAAATCCAGTTGCCCATGTGCCTGTGTGTTTATTATCAGCTATTGCCACTAACCAAGGCTGAGGTGGTTTTCTTTCAAGCTATCCAATGTATTCACAACATTGCTTCCAACATTCCTTACCATAAAAAACGTCCATTGTGGCATAGTTGCCAAGCATAAAACCATGACTTTGGATAAATAGAGTCAAGACTGAAAAATTCAATGCCGTAGTCGGGATTTGAAATATAATACCTAGCCGGTTGCTCTATTACTGAGCTACCATGGCAACATCACATAATAGGACTAACTTTCTCAACTGACTCGTGTATTTCCCAGTAAATCACAAGATGATTTCAAATTATTTTGAGATGACAACTCCAATGGTGACTTACAATGTTATAAGTACTTATAAGTCCCAGAATTCATAGTATAGCCAACAATTATGGTCAATTAGTGTTGATTTAATTGCTTTCTCACACTAAGCCGTGTATAGGACAGAAGTTGGATAAGTAGAGTCAGACTGTCCTGTCATGTTACCATGGTAGCTCAATGGTAGAGCAACTGGCTAGACACTGGAAGATCCATGGTTCAAATCCCGGCTATGGCATTGAATTTTTTAGTTTGACCCTACTTATTCAACTCCTGTTCTACACACAGCTTAATGTAAAAAGAAAAAAAAACAATTAAATTAACCATGACTTTATTCCAGTAGATATGCTGGAATTCAATACTTGAGTATCACTTTGTGGTTAAATAACTAATTTTAGCAGAAAATGGTAAAAACACAAATAACTCATCTGATGTATCTGCTATTCTAATTGCAGAAGTAAACGATAAAAGTAGTGACATATTTGCAATCCAACATTTTATCAATGATGGCGAAAAAGTACAGGAACCTAACGTTAGGCAGTTGTCGTTGAACTCTGCACACTCATACCTCCTTGTATAATTTGTATTCTGCCTCTGTTGGTAAGGTTTGTAACTTTTGATAAGTGTTGGTATTCATTTTCAGGTTGACTTGATATTGGCCTCCTTAGGTCTCTCAGAGCCAAGAAAAACTCTAACTGGGAGTCTGTCAGGAGGTCAGAGGAAAAGGCTTGCTATAGCCTTAGAATTAGTTAACAACCCACCAGTAATGTTCTTCGATGAGCCCACAAGGTGAGAACAACACATTTTATTACACATTTCCAATCAGTAAGTGTATACTAATAATTTAAACAAATCAGAATACTATGCGCTTCTTCAAAAATATTTTAGTCAAGTTACAATGTATTACAGTGCATGCAGTTTCAGTTGATTTGCTTCACTATGATTTGATTTGAATTTTTTACTTTCTCTACACGTATTATATACATAGTGTTTAGAGAAGGTATTGCATTCCACCCAAACATTTGATACCGGAAATACACGTATTTAAAACAAATTTTAGAAAAAGGTCCATGTGCCTGTCTCCATGTGTGTGTGTGTGTGAACATGATAACTCAAAAATGAAAAGTCGGTAGAATACCAAACTTGGTATTTAAGTTTAGTATCTCCCAAGAATACGACACGAAGATTTTGAGAAAAATTCCTCCACCCTCAACTACCTTTAACACGGACAAAAATTTGAAAAGTTTGATTTTCTCAAAAATGGCTCAAACGATTTTGATTAAAATACCGTATATGAAAAGTATTAACATGACAAATAAAATGTACACTCTGAATTTTCTGGGAATAGCTTCTGAAGAGCTCTTCGTTCGGGATAAATTTTGCTGAATTTTGCATAAATTGTAAACCGTAAGACCTAGACGAAAACTTACTGCACAAAAACGTAGATCTCGTTAAAACACAATTTATGTCATATACATTTTTCTTGTAAAGATGACTGTTTTTGAATATTCCTTATTATTGGTTTCAGTTTTAAAATACCTACTTAAGTTCTTTTTTTCTCATCTGGGAATTTGTCAACTTATTCCTGGCCATGCAAAGAAACAGACTTCAATTTCATAGCAACCATGTTTTAAAACATTTAACTGTCGGTTTAGCCAAGTGTATTCCCTTATTTCCCTTCTACTTCTGAGGAACTAAATAATAATACCGTTTTTGCTAATATTTATCTCAATTAACATGAAATAAATAGAAGAATAAGCTTATTAAGAACAATTTATTACAGAGATGTAGAGAAAGTTATATAGATGGAACACATCAGATCTTTTGCTTTAGGTTGTTAACACAGTTGACAGTTGTGGTTATGGTCTGACAATGCACTGCTTCAAGCTCAGTTGCGATGGAGCGTAGGCCTTTACCAGAGGGTATTCATTCACTAGAAATATGTATCAGAATAAACTTAGTTAAAACTCATAAATAATTAGGATTTCACTGTCTGTCAGCTTCATTATACACACACATCACTCATAGAAAACGATCCAAACGTCCTCCTCTTACATTTAGACATGCATGCACATGTCAAATACTCCCAGGCGGTGTCGTATGATTTTGCAGGCTTCCATGACACATAGATTAAAAGTTTCTTCTTCTAGGGTGTTTGCTACATAAACCAATGGTTTAAGGTGCCCCCAAAAGATGAAAATCCCAAGGATTGAGTTGGGATGCAGGCCATGAAACTGGTCCTCCTCTACCTATCCATTTGTCATGCTAGATACTAGCCAGTGCATCTCGAATAATGAGACTAAACTGTACCAGAACATCATGTATAATCCCCATGTTTCTTCTCATTTGCAGAGGCACATTTTCTAATAAGTCTGGGAGAGTGTTTTGAATGAAGTCCCTGTAGACAGCACTTGTAAGGTGTGCTGGGGAATGTATTACACATCTGATAAATGTTAACAAGTAGCCATGACAACACAAGGCCAACTCTGCAGGGTAAAACGGGCCAAAGCCTTCTATGAATGAGTGCATAAATAAATGGAGTTATTAGGTTGGACCCGGAAAGCCATATAGAAGGTGACTTTCATTAATAAATTGATCACGCAAAAACGAAGTGTTTTAGAGCATATGTTTATATGAATGTTTTTTGTTTTGTTTATTTGGATGCCAGGAATCTATCCGCAAATGTTGTAAAAGTATTTTTGAATCACTCTATGCATGATTGCCAGCCTTGCAGGCCATGGTCCAAATGTTTTCATTACCGATTTTTTGCCAAAATTTTCATCCATTATCTTCAGGGAAAGAAAGCTATCTTAAAGTTCTGGAGTCCAAACAAGACACTTTACATGTAGCTTTAAGATAGCGAATGCAAAACATCGGTGATGAAAACATTGGGACCACGGTCTACAAGCCTGGCAATCATATATAATGAAGTTCAGTTTGAGCTGTTTAGCAGGAATTGCGGAGACATTTGAATAGATTCAATGTCCTCTCCAGCAACAGTGTCACTCTGGTATGAAGAAGATTCTGTACAAACTAAGTTTATTTTGATAAATATTTCTACTGAATGAGTACACACTGGTACAGACCAACGCTCCATCACAACTGACCTGGAAGTTCACTGTCAGACCATTACCACAGCTATATTACCAACCCTACAAAAATCAAATCAAATCATCAGTGAACCACGTTATCTGAAACTCTATGCCACTGTGTGCATTGCAACATGACTAAAATATATTTTTGGATAAGCACAGTTTAAAAAGAGGTTTTTATGATCCATTCTGTATTATAAACAGAAAATTGTTGTGTGGTAGGGTAATCCCAAAAACCAATCAACCAATTTTGATAAGTTTTTCATCATAGAAAGCCCAATGTTAGGGAATCTTTCATACACTATGAGTAGAGAGAGCAGATAGGATAATGTTTGAGGGATTGCAAGTTAACAGTATTACAGTGACTGATTATCTCAGTGGCAAGGGGTATGGTTGATACACTCATTGCCTGCTCATGCAACTAGTTAAGTGATATTATTTAACTACTCTTTCTGCATTTGCTTTCATGTCAACTGTATACCAAACTACTGGTAAGATAAGAAGTTCCTTTGAGTTGCATCATAGTGACACTATAGCATCACTACCAGATACATCTTACCTGGTCATGTTTCAAAGCATGTGTGCATTTTATCTTCAGCAGACTCCAACTGAATCAGTATTTCCTCTGGTGGTTTTTGAAGTGTTCAGCTTTGACCTGATTGGTGCTCTTGTTACATATTTCCACAGAGTGCTGTGTGGCAGCAAATCAAAATTCATTAAGTTGTTTTGGTTCTTTGTGATGTGTATCTTCCTCCAAACATTCAATTCTGTGGAAGTACGTAACAAGAGTACCAATCAGATCAAAACCACCAGAAGAAATACTGCATCAGTTGGAGTCTGTTGAAGATAAAGCTTTGAAACATGTCCAGGTAAAAATTATCTGTTATAGTGTTACTATGATTCAACTCAAAAGAGCTTCAAATACGTCACAGTTACTAACTTCTGCACACAAATTATACTGGCAAGATATTTTGCCAAAAGTATTGAAGATGTGCCACTCACAAATGCAGGCACTTGAATCAGCGATCTTATCTACTGATAGTAATGTGGAGAAAAGTGTTTCTCAGTATAAATACTGAGTAACAAAGTATTGTAGGCACTTCAACCAGAATCTCCATTCCATTGATTGTGAGCATGAAGAAATGTATAGATTAACTACTAAATCTATAAATCACAAGGGTGCATTCAAATATTGCAAATATGTATGTGTATTAATATACATAGGGAGCCAAAAAAATATTTATGCACTTCAAGGAAATAAAAAACTTACCATATCAAAGCTAAATTCATACAAATAGAAAACAATAATCTTGTATAACAGCTGTTCAAAATGGCCAACATTGGCATTAATACACTTCTGATTACATTGAACTACTGATCAAGCAATGCACACGAAAGTATCTTGCAGTACACACCATTTCAATTTCTTTTTGAAGTAATAGTTACCCTCTGTGGTGTAGTGGTTACCAATCCGGAGTAGGATGATGGACTTTTTCAGGCATAAAAATCATAGCATGGCTTCCTTCAGAAGGGTCGCTGTTGGCTCTGTATCGTAGATTTATGGAAAGTAAAAGAACCTCAAGCCTGATAAAGAAGCCCCTGAGCAAAATTAAGCAGTCTTTCATGTCCAATACACAATGCGATACCCAGAACCGCAGTAGTTAAAGAGGATCCATAAATTTCACTTCATAAAGTACTGCTGGTTTTCTACAGTGTAGAACATTCTTACGAGTTCCTCAAAGATAGAACTTAGAATGTGGTGGAAACTCAATTAGACCACTTTGTCCTATCCGGTGACTGGAAGGCTACAAGATGCATCTCAGTGATAAAAAAAAAACTGATGTGTTACACTCAAATGACTTTCTCTAGCTGCTCTACAAACTTCTTACAAAAGTTTATTCTTCTTTCCATACAATGCTAATTGAGATAAACATTAGCAGAATGTTCTTATTACTTTCTTCCTTATAAGTAGAAGGGAACTAAGAGAATGCACTAGGCTAAAATGATAGTCAAATTTTTTAAGCTCTCGTTATGCGATTGTCCATGCAAATCACTCCTTTGCTTGGCCAGGAGTAGAACAAAAGAAAAACAGATACTTCCTGTCAGAGAAAAGTATAAGTACTTTACAATTGAAACCAATAACCAACAACAAGGAACATGTCGGAAACAGTTATCTCCACATCAAAAATGTAAAGGACATAAACTGTGTGTTTTGACAAGATCTACATTTTTTGTGTAGAATGTTTTTGTCTATCCCTTACAGTTTAGCAGTTAAGCAAAATTCACCAGAATAAAGAGGTATTCAAAGGATATTTCCAGAAAATTTAAGACATACATTTTATTTGGGATGTAGATATCTTCAACATACAGGATTTTAATCAAAATCGTTAGCTATTTTTTAGAAAATCAATATTTTCAAAAATTTGTCCATGTCAAGGCTAGTTTGTAGGGGGGGCATTTTCTTGAAAATCTTTGTGTTGCATCCTTCGAAGATACCAAACCTAAATATCAAGTTTGATATTTAATGGTCTTTTCATTTTTGAGCATACATGCGCACACACACACATAGACCTTTTTCTAAATTTTTTTTCGGACTATCTGGTGAAATCTCAACATCAAATTTGTTGGTGGAATACAATACCTTCTCTATCCCTATGTACATTGTACATTCAGGACTAGAGAAAGTAAAATGGTGTAGATCCCCTAAATAAGAACCCTTTCCAAATATTAATTGCAGGTAAAATATCTACCTTTTGTATGTGAGCTGTTTACACACGAGTAGACACAGTTATGCTGTTAACAAACAGCTTTCCCTATTCTCTAGTTCCATGATCCAAAACCACTCACTGAAGTGCTTTCTCTCATCAGGGTCATTTTCATTTAATGCATGCATAATATGATATAAGCTGGTTCTGCTAATCCCAGTCTCATGTGCCATTGTTTTGTTGCAATCAAGCATGTGGGAGGTCTCCTACATCTGCCCTTGTCAACATGGCATTTGTTACTCATGTTGGTGGTTCTGTTCTGTATACACATTTCTATTGTCTTTCAACAACATTCTCAGTTTTCCAATACCCCTTCAAAATTTCTTTCCCCTGTTCAAATTATAATTTTAGTTCCATTTTGTTGTAGCAATGGAAGCCTAACATAATGTGAGCCACATTTGTTTACAGAACATCATACTTTAATCTTAGCTTCATTTAATTCAAACTCTTCTCGGGCTTCTAGCCAGGTAAAAACTTGGCTTGACACCAACGTTTCGAAGAAGTGCATCTTCCTCGTCTTCAGGGTGAACTGATGATAGATCCATCAGTTCACCCTGAAGACGAGGAAGATGCACTTCTTCAAAACGTTGGTGTCAAGCCAAGTTTTTACCTGGCTAGAAGCCCGAGAAGAGTTTGAATTAACACGTCGCCAGGAAAGCTTCAGTTCTTATTTTAGCTTCATTTGTTCATGCTTGATTTACCTGTTGCTTAGCAACACTAGCCTAATCAATGCGAGTCACATTTGTTTACTAAGATTAGATGCCACTTAGCAAAACTAGCAAAATGTATACAAATTCATCTGTTTACAGAACAAGATATGATAATCTTAGCTTCATTTGTTCATTGTTGATTTATCTGTCACTTAGCAACACATCTGTTTACAGAGCATCATTCAATCTTAACTTCATAATCTTAGCAACACTAGCATAATCTATGTTTACAAAACATATTACAATAATCTTGGCTTCATTTGTTCATTGTTAATTTATCTTTTGCTTAGCAACATTAGCATAATATATGTGAGTCACTTTTGTTTACAAACATCATGCGATAATCTTAGCTTCATTTGTTCATTGTTGATTTAACTGTCGCTTAGCAACAATCTATGTTTGTGGGACACATTACAATAATCTTGGCTTCATTTATTCATTGTTGAGTTACCCGTCATGTGATGATCCTAGAATAATGTATGTGAATAACATCATTCTATACATTACTACTATTTCCTGCCCCAACTTTGTAATAGATACTCCTGTCCAACTATGTAGGTATACATTTTTTGGCAGCCTCTGCATATTTTATACAATTAATTGTTTTTTCACATAAGCCGTGTGTAGGACAGGAGTTGGATAGGAGAGTCAGACTGAAAAATTCAATACCATAGAGATCTTCTGATCTCTAGCCGGTTGCTCTGCCACTGAGCTACCATGGCAAAATGCCAGCATAGCATTGCATTTCTCAACTGACTCGCATTTTCCCGGTAAATCACAAGACATTATCAAATTATTTTTAGATGACAAACCCCAATGTTGCAAGTATTGAAGTTTTCAGTCTGACTCTACCTATCCAACTCCTGTCCTACAGAGGGCTTGTGTGGGGAGGAGGGGGGGGGGGATTAATCCAATACAAACTGACCATAATAGTTACCTATACTATGAATCCTGGGACTTAAAGTACTTACAACATTGTAAGTTGCCATTGGGGTTGTCATCTCAAAATAATTTGAGAACACCTTGTGGTTTACCGGGAAACATGCGAGTTAGTTGAGAAATTCAATGCTATGCCAGCATGCTGCCATGGTAGCTCTTTGGCAAAGCAACCAGCTAGAGACCGTAGTTGAAATCCCGGCTATGGCATTGAATTTTTCAGTCTGACTCTACTTATACCGTACTGTTTTAATGCCAAAGGTTACATTAATTATACATAAAGAGCATTTGCAAGGTGTTAAAGCATCGGAATGCTGCGTGTTACAGTGGTTTGGACAGTTCCACTTCCAAGCAGTGTGTAACAGTACTGAAGTTGCTGGCTAGAGAGGGCAGGACTGTCATATGTACCATACATCAGCCAAGTGCCACGCTCTTGGAAATGTTTGATCACTTGTACGTCCTCTCCGAAGGACTTTGCATTTATCAAGGCAGCATTAAGGGCATGGTTCCATATCTCTCGGAGGTTGGCTTGGAGTGTCCACCGTATAACAATCCTGCAGACTTTGGTAAGTAACATAACCTTCTCACATTTTCCTATTTCTGTTAAAACTAGAGGCCCTGTTGCATTCATTTATAGATTTTTATCCTATCCTATAGACTTCATGCTATACATTTCATGTATCCTAGGAAACAACTAAAATAAGTCTTTATTTCATTGTAAATTATTTTAATTTCTTTGGCAACTTCCTATTCTTTAAATATTGAAAATACCTTATCACATAAGTCCTTTGACTTGCCGGAGAACAAACTAAGTACAACCTGTTTAGTATAACCTAAAACTTCTTTGGGAATATCCATTTTTTTCCATTTATTGTTTTATGTAAACAAACAGAATTGAAATTGTTTATTCTGGCAGAGCTATGCAGCAACAAACAAACAAAGCACTATCTACGTCACGAATAAAATTCAATTCCTCGTAATGACGACTTTAATAATATTAATAAATACAAGAATATTTCAGTTAATATTAGGACAGGATAAAACGTTGTATATTACATTAGGATTATTAAACTATTATATATAATATAAATAACTATTATTACTTATTGATCCCTTTTCAAACAATCTTATGTGTTCCATTGACATAACTTTCTCTACCTATTTTGCAACAAACTATTCTTGCAAAAGCTTATTCTTCTATCTGCTCCATGCTAATTAAACATTAAGGAGGTAAACATTAGCAGAAATGGTCTGGTTTGCAATTACAGGGAAAATGAGGAAATAGGCTAGGCTAAAGCGATAGTTAAGTCTTATAAAAGCTGTCACTTGAATAAGCAAGCTGATAACTCACCTGCAATTTGAGAAAAGTCTATGTATTGAAAATTTTAAAACCAATAATAAGGAATATCTTGGAAATGGTTAGCTCTACAGGAAAGAAATAAAAAATGTGAATGAAGAAAACTGTTTTTTAACAAGATGTACAATTTTTGTGCAGTAAGTTTTTGTGTATCTCATTATATTTACCAGTTATGCGAAAATCATCTAGACTGAAGAGGGCTTCAAAGGCTATTTTATTTACGATGAAAATATCTTAAGCACATAATATTTTAATCAATATCGTTAGAGCTATTTTTTAGAAAATCAACATTTTCGAAAAGTTTACATGTAAAGGGTAGTTTGAGGTGGGAGATCTTTTTTTAAAATCTTAATGTTGCATTCTTAAAAAAAAAAAAAAAACAGACACACACACACACACTTTTTAATTAGCGATTATTTTTTTTGTTCAGCGTATCTCAGAACATACATTTGTGGTGAAATGTTAACATCAAATTTTTGTGTAGATTGCAATACTTTTTCTACTTACAGGCACATAGTACATTTTTTGGAAGAAATTGAGTAAAAAAGAGACTTGCAAAATTTGACTATTCCACAAAAGAACATTTGATATTAGCTTTAACCCAAGCATGGCTTCATGATCTCAAAATGTGTGCCCCAATCTTGTGGAGTCAATGCTTAATGATGTAATGGAACCTTTAGAAAGAAACGAGGACATATTGAGTATTAAGAAATGTGAATTGAAGTTAAGTTATGATTAAATTCTGAAAGGATGAAAAATATTGTATTATTGTTCTGTTCAAATTAATTTACATATAGAAGAGAAGGTAAAAATGTAAAAACTGGTTTTGTAACTTTCAAATATCAAAAGATTATTATGTCTACATAACCTTCGATTTATTAAGACATACTAAAATGGCATTATGCCAAATTATTATTATTGTTGTTATTGATTATGGCTTCACAGGTAAATCATCAATGTCAAGTTTATAAATGTTGAGCTTTAGAACATTGTAAACTTGATACGATTGATTACCTGTGAATCCATTATCAACAGAACTTACCATGAAAGCTCCAAGTCTTTAATAACAACAACAACAATAACAATAGCAGTAACAATAATAGTAATATTGATGATGGCGGTGATTTGTTTTGGTAGTGTTTAAAGCCCGCTTTTACTACTTGTGGCATCGCAGGCGATGACACAGGGTGATACTTGGAATGAAGATGGAGCATCGGTGGAATGCAGAGAGGTCTAACCACTCGGCTATGGTGCGGCCCAATGGTGATGATAATGATATGCCTTCTAGGTAGCAGCTATGCCAACTTTATAAACACTGAGCTTTTGGCAAGTCAAAACTTTATATGAAGACATAATCAGTAACTCTCACATGAGATCCTCAAGTCTTACATCATCATCATCATCATCATCATCATCATCATCATCATCATCATTATTTATTGTGGCTTTTTGGCTAATCAATTGTGTCAAGTTTAGAAATTTGAAGCTTTTGACAATTCTAAAGTTGATAGGGCTGATTAAGGGTGAATCCATAATCAATTTTGGTCACCATTAAAGCTACAGATCTTACATCATCATCATCATCATTATTATTATTATTATTATTATTTAGGTATTTATCTGTAAATCAATTTATGTTTTATATCCCTGAAAAGTGACTGAAAGCTATTTATAAACATATTTTATCTACCTCCGTTTCCAAAGCAGGCCATTAATTGACACTTTTCTATTGCAAAAGCTTCTGTTTACTTTCATATAAAGTAAATAACACATCGTCATGTATTTTCACATAGCAACATGTTACAAAGCACTTTATAAATTATGTCAAGATTCTTAAGAAATAAACATTTCCCTGCTCAATTTTTTAGTTTGTTTCCCTCGAGTACAATAGAGGACATTAAAAAAAGAAGGCATTCTAATACTGATTATTGTCAACTAATCATACATGAAAACAAATTATAACTCTGAGGTTAAGTATGAGTTCAAGCATACAGCCAGATGAAGATGAGAAGAAGAACAAAAAAACTAGGTATAGTTTTGGCAATTTACTTTGATCACCAGGTATCTGTCATCTCGTGCATCTTGAAGAAAGGTTGATATTTGAACTCTGTTCAATGTTTGAATTTTTGGAACAAAACCAGTAGATTTTCTCTTCAAAGAAGGACCTCAGATAAGCATATATAACATATCTAAATTATCATTAATCACAAGCATAGAATACTCTGACCACATACTGAAGGCTTCAAACGCTGTAATAATTTGAAAAAGTAAGGCAATAATACTTTTTCTGTAATGTCTTCTACCTTTTTCTTTAAAATCCATTCTTTAAAATGACTGTATGATTCCTCATATGTCTTTCTAGACTTTTGTGGCAATAATTCTATTGTGGCACTATTTGCCGCTACTTGAATGTCCTCTGCATCTGTAAACATCCATTTTATACAATGAAAATGGCAATTTATTGATTTCAATTAACTACAATGGTTACCATAACAACAATTAAGTGCATGACATGAATATAATAGAATTCCAATTGTTCACTGATATAAGATTTAATATGTCATATTATAATTATTTCTTGCAATAAAAACCTATTTCCTTAAATAAAGTTGTTGGTCTTAGATGACGCCCTGCGGTCGTGATCTAACTACACCCACTCATGCACCTAGTTAAATAATATACGACTATAAATCAGTTTGTCAATTGTAAAATTTCAGTGCTAGAAGTAGCAGCTGGCGACTATGGGGACCATAATGAAGCTCTCGTTACAGCCATAGAGAACGGTAAATGTAGCGACTGGAGGAGAAGAATCACTGATACAAGTAGTTCATACTCAACTTTTGGTAAGCTCCACCATCTACACTTGCAAATATCTAAGTGGATGAGGTTTGACTCAAATAGTAAAACTATGATGTGCCACATTGATGTAATATTCGTTATTCACCATTCTTTAAAAAAAGCTTATTATGCTATACACTTTACAAATGTAGCTTTTAACTAACTTTGTTGTAGGATACAGTAGGCTAAAGCAAAAATCAGATTTTTAAAGTACATGTCACTATATGATTTCGTACTCTTTGTGTAACCATGATAACTGTGTGGGGATATTGTGCTAAAAAATACACTAGCCGAGGATTCCTTCTCCAGAAAAGAGCAATAAGACTAATTTTGAGGATGAAACAAACAGATTCATGTAGGCAAAACATTTGAACAGTATATTCACTATACATTTATGAAGTAATAGTACAATTGTTCAACAGACAAGATATAGGTAAAACAAACAAACAAATGCATAAACATTACACTAGAGGAAATACAAATTTTTATATACAATCATATAGATTAGAAAAGTATAAAACTAGACCTACTGCTGCAGCTCATGTACTGTATAATAAACTCCCTGCTTATCTGAAAAATGTTAATGACTTTAAGATATTCAAGAAGGATTTAAAGAAATTTTGAATTGAAAGATGTTATTATTCAATTGATGAATATCTTAACTAATACTGACAAAATAAATAGTATTTATATAATACAGTAAATAATTATGAATTGTAAAATGTTACTTTAAAAGCTGTTTTTGTATATATTAGATTGTATATGTTATTGTACATATTTAACATGACAATGCTTTGAATATGTTTGTATTCTTTTAAGCAGATAATAAATGAATGAATGAAAACAAACACTATAGTAACTTTCCGCCCAAATAACAACAAAATAATGAAACACAATGTAATGCAGATATTAGTTCTCTGTGGCCTCCCAGAGGGAATCAATGATCTTAGTTGATGACAGGGCAGAACAGTGGTGAAGATGGTCACAGTCCATGTCAGCAGTTGACTTACATAGTAGGCAGGAAGGGGTATTAAATATCCCAATTTGATAGTGGTGGCTGGTCAAACAATCATGCCCCATAGCCAGAGCTTCTCTTTGCGACCAGTCTGATACTCTGACTTTTATCTTATCCTTCCATTGATGGTTTTTATTTATTCAGTAAGCCTGTCTTCTTGCCTACTTTTAATTTTGGAGCAAATAATTGTAGGAGTCATCTTTCCTCAGTAGTAGTAAGGTTTGGGTCCTCTTTTTTGCTGCCCGTTTGCAGCAATACCACAATGAGCTGATATCCACTTAATAACAACCCTCTTTTGATAATTCAAGAGGCTTTTGGCATGTTTTCTGCATTCTATGACTACGTTGGTAGATGCAGGTGTTTAATAGTTTGTAACAGCATAAATTGCAGCTTGGGAATCTGACAATATAACAGAAGGAATCAGTTCTATATATAGAGGGCAGAGCAGATGGCTTCTACTTCATCATCAAAAGCTACATGATAAGTATGTTGTAAATAGGTTACAGAAAGTGCGAGATGAGTATTCCCAGCTGTATTTGCTTGTGATCCGTCTGTATAAACAAGTAACCAAGTACCAATAGAACATCGAGTATCAACAGTCTCCAGAGCAGATGTTCGTAACTGTAATCTGATACATCAGTTTTGTTGATAGATGTAATTAAGTCAAGTGCATATTGTATATTGTGGCATCTGAAGGTGTGCAGGCAAGAGTTTTCCTTAGTAGCAAGTTGTATGAGGCTATTTTGAGTTTTCAATCTTCTGAGAGCATTCCTTTGTGATTTTTTGGGGGTGTACTTAGTGTCTGACAGTAGAATTAATTTCTCATGACCTTTTAGGGCAGGTTCAAGGGTCTTTGAAGTCTTTCAGTTATTCGAAAAAGACTTAAAACATAAAATGGAGGAAAGTGAATATGCAACAATGCTCTGCCTGCTACCATTGCATTATCAATGAGTCAGCTATTTCAACACGGCAGCAATGCTTTTACAAAGATGGCCTATTTAACCCTCATACAAATGTTTATCTCTGTTAACATGAAGTAGATATAAGAATAAGTTTTTGTAGTAATAGTTTGTTAAAGAAGTGACGTCTGTTTCAGTAGGCACACTGCCAGCAGGCCTGAGGACTCCTGTACACATGCCACACATTCCCCCTACACCTGTGTGCAACAATCCAGAAGGCCAACACGACGATAAACATCACTGGACACAGAAGCGAGATCATCCCACGTCTTCCTTGACACAGTTCGTAATATTACTCAACAGGACAATCCTCCTCCTGCTGAGGGACAAGGTGAGCACTGCATTTTACTTTCTCCACTACATATAGTAAGTGCTGTATTCAAACAAAATACCATATCAAAATTTTACTGGAGATAACCTACTGAGGTATCTTGTGGACTGTCACGCCAAGGAGTTACATCAACCTACCGAGGGCACACCATGTAACAGTGCAACTCACGGCTGTAATTCTTATAGCCCATGTATATTACTTTCTCTACACGTTCTATGTACATAGTGTATAGACAAAGTATTGTATTCCACCCAAATTTTCGATACCGAGATTTCACCAGAAATACATGTTTTAGGACCCCCTGAGTCCAAAAAAAAAAAAAAAAAACATTTTCAGAAACAGGTCCATGTGTGTGTGTCTGTGGACAGCATAGCTCAAAAACAAAAAGACGGTTAAATACCAAACTTGATATTTAAGTTTGGTATCGTCCAAGGATGCGACACAAAGATTTTCAAGAAAATCCCCCCACCCCTACTACCCTTTACATGGAAAAATTTTCAAAAATTTTGTTTTACTTAAAAATGGTTCTAACAATTTTGATTAAAATAGCACATATAAAAGCCATTTCTATCACAAATAAAATGTATATTTTCTGGGAATAGCTTCTAAAGACCTGTTTATTCTGGATGAATTTTGCTTAATTTAGAATAACTAGCAAACTGTAAGAGATAGAAAAAAACTTACTATACAAAAAATGTAGATCTCGTTAAAATACACAGGTTATGTCATATACATTATTTTTGTGGAACTTACCGTTTTAGAGGTATTTCTTGTTTTTAGTTTCAGTTGTGAAGTATTTATACTTTTCACAGATGGGAGTATTCATTTTTGTTTTTTTTTTGTTCTACACCTGACCAAGCAATGACAATCACATAACGACAGCTTTTAAAACATTTGACTATCACTTTAGCATTCCTTTAGGACCCTCCTACTTATAAGGAACTAAGTAATAAAGTTCAGCATGGTGTTGAAAGAAGAATCATCTTTTGTAAGACATTTGTTTGTAGAGTAGCCAGAAAAAGTCATGCGAGTGTAACACATCAGATTTTTTAATCCAAAATTTATCCAGACTGTCTCTTGAATATAGTTATGTATTGTTATAATTTCAGTTCCTGTCTGTGATGAGGCTAGTGATACATTTGGTTGTGGGGCTGCTCATTGGATTTTTATATTTTCATATTGGAAATGACGCAGCTTATGTCTTTGACAATTTTGGACTTCTTTACTTCTGTATCATGTTCCTCATGTTTACAGCATTTTCTTCAATGATGCTCACATGTAAGTACATTTATGTTAGCATAGTTTTGAATTTTTGTCATATTGGTAATGTCTACATCAGTTATATTTGTAGAATATCTACAAAACTATGCATAGTAGAAAGAAATGTCTTGAATTAAAGTTGCTTGATATAATGGGGAGAAAGTAAATGTTATTTGTTGTGTTTTAATTGCAGGTTTGGATGGTAATTTGAGGGTGAAGTTATGTTTTTAAAATGGGAACCAACATTTTTTTATTTTAGCAACAATTTTAATGAATAGATGTTTTGGAACACTGATATTTGAATTTTTTATTTTGTTTCCTTATTCCTCATCAAAAAATAAACATTTTTGTTTTAACCATTTTTTTGTACAGGGTTCTTTTACTGGTGTAGACAATTAAACATTGATGAAAGGCAGATGCACAGAGTATCAGCACTGCATGGATATTGTACAATATTATTTAATAAACATTGTACCTTAATGTAATAAATGTTCAAAATGGTGCCCTTCTACCCCAAAGTATTTCCAACTATGTGAATAAATGATTGCTGCTGTGTCCGTAAAAGCAAGTCTCATCCAATACCAGCAACTCCAGACAACATAAATGAATGCATATGAAATGGTTGTGTCAGTTTAAATGTATTAATTAACCAATGATTAGATTAGAAAGCATTCTGTAGGTTCGTTTAGGCCAGGAAGCCACTGAACATAGAACTTGTCAAGACATATACATGTATACATATGTTTATATACTATGGTAAAAAAAAAAAAAAAAAAAGCTTAAAGCTTGGGCTATAAAAACAGCAAAACAGACATATAATCACACCGTTTGTATTTGAGAATTAGTGTTAAAATGTATAAATAAATATAATTTCATTATATATAACACAGATGTAATGTCAGATGATAGTTTTCTAATTATTGACATAATAGTTGCTACTAGTAATTATATAAACTAAAATATGATTATTGTATTATGTACTCTTCATAAATGTTAACAAATTACAATACGTATTTACAAATATGTTATAGAATTTACAATGCAAAAATTTACAATTATGCATTCGAGTGTAAAATATCAAAGCCTTAGACTTTACAGGTCTTGTGTCATTACTAAATACACAGGGCGTAATCACCAATCAATCCACTTACTACAGAGCAACTTGGATAATTTAAAGCTGGAGGGATAAGAACAAAATTTGAAATATCCAAAAATTTGAATTAAAAAAGTTATGACTAAAATTGACATTTCCTTGGCATACTGACAAATTTCACAATAATGTGGGAATTGCCATCTCTTCTCATCCTAACACTTTAACACACATTCATCAGCATTAGGATTCTCCGGTTGTCTTATCTTTTTTGACTCTCCATTTTCACTCGAGGCACTACTTAAAATGTTCTCCTTATTCTTCAGATAAGTTGAGAAACCTGTATTTTTTTGCGCCTTATCGAGTAGCATCCATCTTACATTGGACACACAGCTTACTAAGAGACAACTGAAAGCGTACATGTTTTAAACAAACGAATGAGGGAACAGGAATAGAAGCTCAAGATCAGCAGCTAGGAAGCCTATTCCAACCCCCAAACTGCTTTCTGACAAAATAAAATTACCCCAAAGCAATGCCTTGTTATGCAGAAACACATGATGAAGAAACCATGTTATATTTCCGTGTTTAGATTCATTTTTCGACTGACATTTCTGAACAAACCTTTGAATTAAGGAAAATGAAATTCCAATGACATATAATTTTTACTTTCTCTAGCCTGCATGTACAATGAAGATAGTAGATAGAGAAGACATTGTTTTCCACCCAAAACTTTGATACCAAGATTTCACTGGAAATATATGTTTTGAGGTCCCTTGAGTCAGAAATTTTTTTTTTTATAAAAAGGTCCTTGTCTCAGTCTTTCTGTGAGCATGATAACTCAAAAACAAAAAGTTGGTAAAATACCAAATTTGATATTGAAGTTGTGTCTTTCATGGATGCAACACAAAAATTTTCCAACAAATTCTCCCCACCCCAAACTACCCTTTACATGGAACATTTTAAAAAAGTGGCTCCAATGCTTTTGATTAAAATGTATATTAAAGATATTTACAGGACAAATAAAATATATATCTTGAATTTTCTGGGAATGGCCTCTGAAGACTACTTTATTCTGGATGGATTTTGCTAAATTTTGCATAACCGTAAGAGACAAAAACTTACTACACAAAAAATTGTAGATCATGTTAAAACACACAATTTATCATATACATTTTTTTCATGGAATTGACCATTTCTGAGATATTCCTTGTTATTTGTTTCAGATATAAAAGCTTATTTCCTCACACGGAAATTTGTAAACTCCTGGCCCTGCATAGAAAATTAATTCCAATCACATGGCAACCAGCTTCTAAAAGATTTGACTATCATTTTAGTCTAGTGTATTCCCTTATTTTCTTTCTACTTACAAGGAAGCAAGTAATTAAAACAATTTCTGCTAATGCTTATCTCGACTTTAAAGCAGATGGAAGAATACACTTTTTAACAATAATTTGTTACATCTGATTTTTTCACATTGCATTAATACAGAATTCCAGGGACCAAGAAAATCTTTGAATTAACAACGATTTAGAATTATAGATGTTTGAATTATCCAAGTTTCACCATACATAAATATCTATGACTTCAAGTTGAAACTTCTGTAAACTTATCTTGGTAATATTAATAACAAGGTACAACATTACAGTGTAAATGTTCTGTTTCAGTTCCCTCTGAGATTCCAGTAATATCTCGGGAGTACTTCAATAGATGGTACTCCCTTAAGTCATACTACCTTGCCATCACGCTGGCAGATGTGCCATTGCAGGTAGGAACACAAAGTAATTTTAACTGCAAAAACATGGATATAGGCATAGAGGAATGCTGAAGTTTAACTTGCCAAATTCCAGAAAAAATTTACATATCCATATTTTTGGGTCCTAAATTCTAGTAATCCCACAACGGTACCACAATAAAAACAAAGGTTACCATCTCCCTTGGCTATACACAGATCTATGGTCAAGAGGCCTGTCAGGACTCGTTCTTATTTTAAAAGTTTTAATATTTTGTATAAATTTGCATATTTACACAATATTGCTTTTTATCAAATGGAATCAGCATACAAGTATGTATTACTTAAGACTGAAATTCATACTTAAAACACCGAATTTGCCATAGGATTGAAATTCCTCACCTTAGATATATTGAAACATTGTATTGGCATAGAGTTATTTAATAAGATATCATATAAATGTACAAAGAAGCTAGTAACACAACTATAATATAAATTATCAATAATTGCAACAAATCTTCACTTATCTTTTGGAAGCCAAGGACTGGTTTTGCAATAAATTGGTCTATTGCATCCTCAGCTTTGTTTCTTTTTGCTCTTGTTTTTATTTACACTGTTATGGTTACTGCAAATAGATGGATTGTGTACTAAGGTATTGCTAACTACTGGAATCAAAACAAATTTGGTGAGAAAGTCAAATCATTGCATGATTTTTATACTTTCATATAAATATTTTCTCCCAAACCATTGAATCTATGGGTCCATTTAAGTGTTTTAATAATTTAACATCTGCAATAGACCAATTTATTGCAAAACTAGTCCTTGGATTCCAAAAGATAAGTGAAGATTTGTTGCAATTATTAATTATTATAAGATATCCCATGCTTTACCATATAAAATATTTTGTAAAAGAATGTATGCTTGGCTTATTCACTTGATTCTATCAATGAATTTATTGATTTTAATGCATCTACTATTGACATTTAATTTGTAATGTAAAAGCTGTATGAAGTTTCTTTTCTTTGTATATATTGTATATATTTATTTATATTTCACTGCTTTGTCTGTTTAAAGACAATAAAAATTGATTCATTGATTGATTGACTGTTGCTGGGATCTGATTTGTGTAACATTCAGTCTGTAATCTTAACTTACAATAGAATATGACTCCTTTCCTTTAAAAAGGTCTTTGCTCCCATACATTTTAGGGACAAACTGTAAAAGTAAGAAATAAACAAAAATGTTAAAATAGGAGCTGCATTCAGAAAGTGTATCCCATTCACATCCAGAGATGGCACCACCAGTCAGATAAGAATATGCATGTGCAGGAGTAGAGGCGAAATATGTGGGAATAATGCAGTAAAGTTTCAGTCATGTGATAACAGTGGTTACTGCGCTACGTTAGGAGAAAATGGCTGCTCTGGTATTGTCTCCTGCCAACTCCTGTGAGGTTCAGGCAGTCATTCAATTTTTGCATGTTCAAAAGCAAACTTCAGCAGAGATCCGTCGCCAATTGTGTCACATGTATGGACATGACGACAGTGCAGGCAATTCACTGAAGGACGAACCATTATTCACAACAAAGACTATAGTGGCCGACCATCCCTGGTGACGCCAGAAGTGTGTGGCAAGCAATTGTGCTTCACAATTTCAGAACTCTCATATCAATTCCCCCAATTTTGCATGAAATTGTCTCCTGGTGGTTTGGTTTTTCACAAAGCTTGTGTAAGATGGATGCCTAGGCAAGTGACAGATAAACACAAAACCGTCTGGCCACAGCATTGACATTCTTACAGCAATAGGCAGATAAAGGTGATGAGTTTCTCGACAACATGGTCACTGGGGATAAAACATGGCAGTAACGTGGTTACATGTTCGTTTCCCGGGTGCAGGTTTTGGTTATTTGGAATGGTGTGGAGATGTGGGTGCCCTAGCTCAGGATTTTTACTAACATGGAAACTCTTTTCAGGTGTGGTACGACACAAGTGCTTTATTCAATTAGTGTGGCCTTCCTCCATCAAACACACATGCATTCCTCTTAATTTTCTCCTGTGAAAATATACTTTACGCGACCATGACTATTGTTACTTATTAATTTTGATGCAATGATATCGTCCATACTCTGGCCTGTATTACAATAACTATTTCCCTCTTTCAAAGGTGGCCTGTTCAGCTCCACCAAAGACCCTAAATATCACATCTTAGTTCTGCCGATGCTCTATGCCAAGTGCCCCAACAAGTATCCCCTAGACTAGCGATAGTATCTCTTTTGCCGTTATGTTCTGCTTGGCCAGTGTCCTCTCACCTCCTTCGGCTCAATGTCCTACCCTCTAACGGTACACGGTGCTACCAACTCGTGACAACTCGACTACTTAGATGTGTTTGAAATCTTTTCTTCCCTTCCCATTTTAAATGTACATTTATATTTCCCTTCTTGGTATAATTTATATTATTAGCTATGCTTTATCTTTCCCTTCTGAATGACTCTTTGCCCCGTGACAGAACATGTACTGTCTCATGTTGCATGCCACACCAGAGATAAAACAACAATCAATGCATTAGCATAGAATTCACCTGTGAAGACCAAATTCAAGCAGACAATCTCTGTCAAAAACATCATGTCCACTGACTTCTGGGATCGAGGTGGGGTTCTCTTGTGTGAGATTTTACCATAAAAGCTGATCAGTATCATCAGATGTTGCATACACCGAGGAGGGCAATCCGCAATAAGACACGTAAGAGCATTACGCTATTTTATGACAATGCAACCTTGTCTTGTGCCAATGCCACATGAAAATTAGTTGAACAATTTGAAGTCTTGCAAATACTTCACTTAAGGAAGCTTGTGACAATGATGTGATTAAATTAAAACAAAAGAATTTGAGTAAACACTACATCATTTAGAAACTGCTATGCATAAAATTAAAAGATGCTATCCCAGCAAACAAAAAACTTGGAATTTATGAAATTAAATGCTCTGACTGTAATGTAATATACATAGCAAGGACAAAAAGAAGTTTTGAAACCAGATTATAAAATTATATGAGAAATCTAATATATAAACAAACAGAAAAATCAGCAATTACCCATCATTTTTGGACATCAGGATTCAAAATCACACCAAATATAAAACTGTTAAAACCAGCATATAAACACACAGATTTAGATATCTGAGAGAAGATCTACATCATGAAGAAAAAGAGCCATATCATGAATTTTGATTCACCACCACACAGCAACCTTTGGAAGTTCATAGCTCTAGCATCAGATGCCTCCACAAGTGATACACCACCACCCCCACCGTTGATGCCAACAAAGCAAGATTTAGTCAGAATTAAGGGTTAAAAATGGGAACAAATGTTCCTAAAACTGGACCCAATAAGTAATTAATAAGTGAAAAAAACTGACTGAAATTCTTTTAGAGTTAATTCAATTGTTTTGCCACACAAGTTGTGTATAAGACAGGAGTTGGATAGGTATATTCAGATGAAAAAATTCAATGCCATAGCCAGGATTTGAACCATGGATCTCCTAGCACTAAATTTCTCATTTTTGAGATGACACACCCCAATGGCAACTTACAATGTCATAAGTACTTTTAGTCCCAGGATTCATAGTATAGCCAATATATGGTCAATTAGTATTGATTTAATTGTTTTTCGCACAAGTCGTGTGAAAACTATGCAACTCAAATCCTTTTGTTTTAATTTGAATTGAGTAAGTTTGGAGGGCGATCATGACCATTCACCCTACAGCCCTGGTCTCCACCTGAAGTGGTTTTTATCCATTGCGTCTCATGACGCATTTTCATGACAATGTTTCCACCATGACGCTGAAGTGACTCCATGGCTCTGGACATTGGCAGCAGACTCCTATGACTTGGGTATACAATTGATGGTACACCGTTACGATAAATACCTAAAAAATAGTGGTGAACAACTTGAAAAGCAGCTAGTGAAGCTATGTAATTGTTCCAATAAATGTTTTTGTTCCCTTTATCGGTCATCAGCTGCAGCTTGTATTTGGTTTCATGACATTCATATAACGGTAGCACTAATGTAAATATATTAAGTGAGATGTGAAATGGTAATACTACATCACTGAAAAAACACTTACTTGGGGTGCGTTTTGGGAATGGGATATTGTTTACATTCTCAACAATTTTCCAACTGATCAGGCCATTTCTTTTTCCTTAGATTGCTGGTGTTCTCTGGTGGCAAGGTGATGAAGCTCCCAACGGTGGTTGGTGGCTGTAATTCAGAATTCATTACGTGATCTTGGTATTTTTTGTATATGTATTTTCTACCAGGTTTCTAATTCGTAGCTGTTTATTGGTTTCAAAAGTTCTATGCCGGGTGTGATGTCATGATTTGAGGTCCAGAAATGATGTACGACTTTTGTTTTGTGTAAATGAAAACAGCAAGATCAACTGTTGAGAATGGGAACAATACCCTGTTCCCGAAATGAGTCTAAGTAAGTGCTTTTTCAGTGATGTAGTGTTACCATTTATCAACTCACTATGCTCACAGTTACTAGCTTCTATTCCCTCAAATTAGTGTACTAATTTAAAGTTTTATTTTCAGGTTGTGTGTGTGTTGTGTTATACAATAGTGGTGTATCACATGACATCCCAGCCCAGCAGTATTACACGTTATATTCTCTTTGTTATAATGTGTGCACTTGTCTGCATGGTGGCGCAGAGCATTGGCTTGCTCATTGGTGTGGCTTTAAACGTTCAGGTACTGGTGTTTCATTTATTTGCATATATGACATAATACTGGATTATTGTCCAACACACAACAGTTCAGAGATGTTATTTTAGTTTTTCTACCAAGTACTATCCACAGACAATAACTGAATAGCCACAAACTTAACAGTAGGTTACTCTATTTCTCAACATAACTCACATTGCTATCAAGGTATTTATTCTTTTGGCTCTTTCACATGCCATAACATGCGACCAGCAGCTTTATTTCTCTTCCGAAGGAAGCCCCATGCTAAGGATTTTTACACCCATAAAACTCCATTGCCCTCCACCAGGTTTGAACCCATGGCCTTAATCCTTTTAGTGCCAGCCCGAATAGCAAAAGTGCCAAGCAGTTTTAGAGAAGAATACAGAGTTTTAAATTATTAGTCATAAAATGACTAACACATGACAGAGAGCTGAACCATTTTTCAATTTTATTAAACCATTTTTGTATGTCATGTAATATGAATTATAAGTATGAGAAGTCCCTTCAATATTTTTAAAAAGTTAAAAACAATATAAAAATTTAAAAATAAAATTAAAAATCCAAAAACAATAGTTAGGCATACAGAACCTAAGGTACACATAAAGTTCATGGTAATTAAATGAAAGTACAGATATTTCTTTACTAAAACAGCATCCTATTTTGGTCTGGTGTTTTATTTTTTAAAATACAAAAATGAATTCACATAAACTGAAGGCTGAAATCACCATGCATGACAACACTTAATGAAAATGGCATAAAGCAATATAGATTAGCACTTGCGTTGTTGCATAGCTGAATGGCTGATTACACCGATTATTTGCATGCATACAAGCTCTGTTGTTATCAGATGCATTTTCATTGCTGAAGCTAGAATATATGTCTTGCTCGCTTACATCGATGTCAGAAACTCTCTCATCAAGGTCTGAAATCCCAAATCACTAGCTTTCTTCTAATACTGCAGCCCTTATTTGCTCTTCTTGGCTATGCACACACACACCAGCTAGAGAAATTAAATTGGGAGCTAATTTAGTGCTTTGGACTGCAAAGATAACATCCTGAATTGCTCCAGAAAACCTTTCTCTATAGCCATGACATAGAAAGTACCCAGACTTTCCCACTTGAAAGAGTTAAAACGTATGAAAATGGCATCCCGATTAGATCATGATTGCCAATCCTGCAGAATTTTTGGAAATGATTAGATCATGATTGGCAGTCGTGCAGAATTTTTAGATTGTGATTAGATCATGATTGGCAATCCTGCAGAATTTTTGGATAACAATTAGATCATGATTGCCAATCCTGCAGAATTTTTGGAAATGATTAGATCATGATTGGCAGTCGTGCAGAATTTTTGGATTACGATTAGATCATGATTGGCAATCCTGCAGAATTTCTGGATAACGGTTAGATAATGATTTGCAATCCTGCAGAATTTTTAGATTATGATTGGCAATCCTGCAGAATTTTTGGATTACGATTATATCATGATTGGCAATCCTGCAGAATTTTTGGATTACGATTAGATCATGATTGGCAATCCTGCAGAATTTTTGGATTACAGTTAGATTGTGATTGGCAATCTTGCAGAATTTTTGGATCACAATTAGGTCATGATTGGCAGGCACTAAAGGGATTACAAACAATGTTACCCCTAGACCACAGAGGATGACACCTTGTTAGAACACATTCACTTACACTCTGTAAACATGTCAGTCGAATATCGTAAACAGTTTCTGAGATAATGGCTCTTAAACTTCACAGACTAAACACTGGTGGTATATGATTATTATCATCATCATTAGTATTAGTATTAGTATTATTATTATTATTATTATTATTATTATTATTATTATTATTTTATTTCATCCTCTGAAACATATACATGTTATGGGACACGTCATTTAGTTAAATAGTTACACACATAATAAAAAAATTTGATGTGTTACACTCACATGACTTTCTCTAGCTACTCTACAAACAAAATTCTTATGAAAGATAATTCTTCTTTCAACACCATGCTAATCAAGATAAACATTAGCAGAATTTTATTACATAGTTCCTTATAAGTAGAAATGAACTAAGGGAATGTACTATGCTAAAGTGATAGTCAAATGTTTTAAAAACTGTCGTTTTGCGATTGTCATTGCAAATCGCTTTTTGCTTGGCCAAGAATAGAACAAAAGAAAAATGGATACTTCCGTCTGAGAAAAGTTTAAGAACTTCACAATTGAAACTGATAACAATGAATACCTCAAAAATGGTAAGCTCCATGAAGAAAATGTATTTTAAAATATCTACATTTTTTGTATTGTAAGTATTTGTCTATCTCTTACGGTTTACTGGTTAAGCCAAATTAAGCAAAATTCATCCAGAATAAACAGGTCTTTAGAAGTTATTCCCAGAAAATTAAAAAAATACATTTTATTTGTGATAGAAATGGCTTTAATATGTAGGATTTTAATCAAAATCGTTAGATCCATTTTTAAGAAAAACAAAATTTTCGAAAATTTTTCCATCTAAAGGGTAGTTAGGGGTGGGGGGATTTTCTTGAAAATCTTTATGTGGCATCCTTGGAAGATGCCAAACTTAAATATCAAATTTGATATTTAACTGTCTTTTCGTTTTTGCACTATGCTGTCCACAGACAGACACTGACCTCTTTCTGAAAATGCTTTTTTTGTATTCAGGGGGTCCTAAAACATGTATTACCGGTGAAAACTAGACATTGAATTTTTGGGTGGAATACAATACTTCTCTGTCCCTATGTACATTGTACATATGGGACTAGAGAAAGTAAAGAAACACAATAACAATATATGTATGACCTATCGACTATGTTGTGTATGTACAATGTTAAAGATAACTTATCAGCTATGTGGATATTTTCATTTCATTCCTCCTTAAATCATTTTACATGATATGGATTCGTCAACTGAATCACGACTAGAGATGAAACTGTACTATATAATAAAACTATATTTACATAATAAAACTAAAATATGCATGCTTGTATTTCCCATCTGACATTCTATTGCACAAAATAAAACTAAATAATTCAAATACCAAGAAATTCATCTATGGAATAAAAGGTATACTTTAGTTGCAGTTTACTGTATAATTTTGATTCTATATTTAGGATGTTGATACATGTATAGGATTTTTATTTCCTCATTAAATTACTCTTGGAATATTTGTATTAATCCTGCCACATTTGTTTACAGAATGGGATGGTGTTTGGTGCCCTTGCTATCATGCCGTTCACAGTCTTCTCAGGATTCTTTGTGCATATGAAGGATGCACCGGCATACTTCCAGTGGCTGTTTCATGCCAGTTACCTGAAATACGGCCTGGATGGTGTGCTAATTGCAGTCTACAGCTACAAGCGTGAAAGGCTGGAGTGCTCCGAGGACTACTGCCATTATTCCAATCCCATCAAGTTTCTAGAGACCCTTGACATGGGCCAAGGCAGCTACTGGTTCAACGCCTTCATTCTCTCCCTTATGTTCATAACCTTGAGACTCTTCTGTTACTACATGCTGCTGTATAGAGTGAAACATAAATACTAGTGTCTTGTTCGTGATAAAACAGTGAGGCATTATGGGATGGTCAAAAGAGAATGCAATTGTTATTAAGTACAAGTTTTTCAAGTTACCAGCCTTGGTGAAGATGACAGGGCCAATAGTCTGCAAAAATAACTTGGAAATTCCATGAGGGTCATTCAAAAAGTAGTGAGGGTCACTCAAAAGGTAGTGACCCTTTTCTGAGACTGTATTTATTGAAATGGTGGTGTAAATAAGTTGACATAGTATACAGTTTTTCTACATTGTGTCGTGCAGAAAACAGTATGATGGAGGTGCCATATCTGGGATTTTGTGTAAATGGAGTAACCATGTGTACCCGAGTTGCATAAGGGTGTTTTTTATCATGCTGAATAACTTTAAGGCTGAACAGCCCAGAAATATATTTTGAACTTGTGGTAAGACATCAACTTTTTCTGTAGAGGGAGCTGTGGTTTTGTGCCAATGAGGATGATGTTCTCCATTTCTCAACCCTAAAATGAGTACCTAGGTTAAATGTTGAGTATCAAGTTGTCTTAGCAGTTTTGCTCTGCATCTTGTATGATGGAACACTCCTCTAGTTTATGACCACAAAACCATTTTGAAAAACTAAAGGACTGATTTTTAGTTTTGGTAATTGAAATTTGTAAAAAAAACATGTGACAGTAATAACATTCAGTTATACCAAATGGTCATATTTGACTTGCTTTGTAACATTAATTATCACTTAAAAATTACTTTTGCAAACAGTTTTGGGAACACAAGTTTTTGAATTTTCAACGTCTAATTCCAACTGAATCTACTTTTACTTGGTGCCAAAGATGATGGTGGTGGATGCGGAGATTTACGATTTGTGCACGTTTAAACCACATTAAAAGAACACAGGTGTGACCTAAAATACAAACAGAAAAATCAGCAGTAGCCCACCACTTCTGATCACCTCATGAAGGTACACCAAATATAAAGCTGTTTAAACTGTTATTCCTTCCACACTAGTCATGCGTGGGACAAAAGTTGAAAGGGTAGAGTCAGAACCATGGATCTCCTGGTGTCTGAACTTTCATGACAGCATACTGACAGACACTAGAATTATATCATCTGTTTCCTCATCATATTGTCATCTCTTTTAGCTACCCATTCATTTCTGCCAGGTGGTGGTAAGCATAAAATATCCATGCTTGGCCAAGGGGATAAATTAAAATTCTTATAAACAGAAATTACATTGGATAGGTAGAATCAAAATGAGAAATGCAATGCCATAGCCAGGATTTGAGCCATGGATCTTCCAGTCTCTAGCCAGTCACTTAGTGGTTATGGCAACCAGTTAAAGACCAGGAGAACCATGGTTCAAACCCTGACTATAGCATTAAATTTTTCAGTGTGACATTACCTATCCAACTTCTGTGTTATACACAATTTGTGTGAAAAAACACTTAAAGAAATTATATTTTTTAAGAAAATATTTAATACAGAAACCAATAAAAGTAAGACATTAAATACATTCAACTTCTACTTGGATATTAAAGTCCCTGGAGACCTTTTGAGTAAACATGACAGTTTTGTTTGTACTTTCAGTATATGGAAGCTATAATAGTTTGTTATAAAATGTATATGCTTAGACTTTTATCAACAAAAGTTCCATGTATCCAAATGGTAACTTTGGCCAGTAAATCAAATGTATGTGCAACTTGAAAAGTGAAGAACTGACCCTGCGAAGTGTACAGATCTGAGACCTGAGATTTTCATGTAGATATTGCAATCTTTTGACCTCCCTGTATAAGAGTGTTTTAAACTTTTGTGGTCAAGTACAGTTATGTATTTATTAATCAATGCAAAATATTATGGGCTATTTATAATAAATAGCATTTTATATCTGTGAAATACCTTCAAGTGCCTTTTGATGTTAACTGTACCATATTAAATAAGATTTGCTTTAACTCTTCTATCAGTCACAGTCTAATTCAACAGAATTGATTGAATGGACGTATATTGTATATTCTATATGCTTAGCATACCGTTATGTATGTTTTGAAATTTCCTACAAAAAGTCTGTCATTACAATCATATAACATCTTCTATAGGTAGTTCGGTTTTTCATCTAAAATATCAGTATATATTTTGATATCCCCTGAGCCTGAAAAAAATATTTTTAAGTAAAACTTGTAAATGTGTGATTTGTGAACATGTTGGATACCACTTCTAAGGTTGTGAGCTAAGATTCCAAAGAAAATCCCTGCATGAAAAATTGTCATTTTTACTTTTCCTACACATACTATGTACATAGTGTATAGAAAAGGTATTGCAATGCACCCAAAATTTGAT
The DNA here is from genome assembly GCA_030762935.1 of Hymenopus coronatus. NCBI lineage: Eukaryota > Metazoa > Arthropoda > Insecta > Mantodea > Hymenopodidae > Hymenopus > Hymenopus coronatus. The sequence goes on from CM060886.1 coordinate 138,108,140, forward strand.
ACTGAAATTTTACAGGAAATACACGTTTTGGGACCCCTGAATAAAAAAACAGAAAAATGCCTGTATGTATGTCTGTCTGTCAGCATGTGTGTACATCTGTGGGCAGCATAGCTCAAAAACAACAAATCCGTTAAATACCAAACTTGGTATCAAAGTTTAGTATCTTCCAAGGATGCAACACAAAGATTTTCAAGAAAATTCCCTCCACCTCCAATTACGCCTTACAAGGAAAAATTCTCGAAAATGTTTATTTTAATATATATCAAAGATATTTACATGATAAATAAAATGTATATCTTTCATATTCTGAGAAGAGCATCTGAAGACATGTTTATTCTGGATGAATTTTGTGGATAAACTGGTAAGCTTGATACACATTGTAGAGCTTGTTAAATCTCACAATTTATGTTATGTACATTTTTTTTTATGGAATTGATCGCTTTTGAGATATTCTTTGGTATTGGTTTCAGCTTCAATATACTTATACTTTTCTCATACAGGAATTTGTCAACTCCTGTCTGTACAAACAAAAGAACCAGCTCAAAACCAGCAACACAAAATAAAATTAACTTTATGAATGCATGTGACTGATAGAGGGTTCAATACACTTATGCTAGTATGTACTAAATCAAAAGGCACACCATTATTTTTCCCCTGTTTTTTATTTTTATCGGGGAAAATAAGTTTGAGGTATTGAAGATTATGTAAATTTTGTTATCAATAATAATGTTGAATTTATTTCAACCTAGTCGTTTTTATTTTTTTGCTTATGTAGTTATATATGTAAAGATTGGTGGTTTAGTTAATAGTTTCCACCACAGTAGTTAAACATAAAAGGGATTTCTTCCCAAAATAACCATTATGTAGTAATGAAAAAAACAAGAGACAGTCAAGAAGTAACTGTATTAAACATAGTTTGATTTATAGTAAATTACAAGTTCAGTTATTTTCTGTTAACTATTTTACCATGAGTGAGTAGTATACAATTAAAATCTGTGATTGTTTTGAGAATCAACATTTTAGATGAACTGAAACTACTGCTGGTCCGGCTTAGAACCAGACTGGATGTAAACAAAAACATTTATATCCCTCCATATTAACTTGTGTCTGAAAGGAACAAACATAAACAAAAGGCAGGGAGAATCATGTCTTGCATTTGTAACTATGTATTATTGGAATATTAATTATATATGGTTGTTAAATTATAAGATAACCCTGTTGCAGCCTCTCTCCACTGCACGAGAAATCCGAGAGTCACCAGAAAATGGTGCCAGCAAAGGCGCACTAAAATGGTATCTTAAGATAAATTCCAGAAATGTTGACTTTCTGCTTACATACGAGCAGCACAATTTGCTAAAATATTCTCGCTCACTCGTCTAAGCTTAGCAGCAGGAATGATTGTGATGTTATCACTAAGTTTCTGTAGGTTACACAGGGATTTCTGCTGCTTGTACTACCTGTTTGGGAGCAAGTGCTCAATATTTTCAGCATTTATTTAACCCTTTTAGTGTCAACCCGAATAGCAAAATACTGTCTGAAAAGTGCCAAGCAATTTTAGAGAAGAATGCAGGGTTTTAAATTATTAGTAATAAAATGAGTTTCAAATGACATAGAAAGCTGAATATTTTTTTATTTTTAGTAAACCCTTTTGTTTACTGTATAATATGCATCATATTTATGGGAAGTCGCTTCTATAGCACCTATATTATTATAGAATACAGTTAATGGACAGAGTAACAGGGATACAATAATCAACCAGTCCTGGAATGTTTGTGTGACATTGAGTGCACACACGTATTTTCAACAAGACTCTGCTACAGCACATACAGCTGATTTCTCTTTGAAGTTAACTGAGGATAGGCTCATCAGTAAAGGGCTATGGCCACCGCAATCCCCAGACCTTATGGTGTGACTTTGACTTATGTGGGAGCATAAAAAAAAATCTGATGTGTTCCATTCTCATGACTTTCTCTATATCTCTGCAACAAATTATTGTTAAAAAGCCTATGCTTCTACTTTCTTCATGCTAATCGAGAAATAATTAGTAGAAATAGACTTATTACTTGCTTTCTTGTAAGAAGAAGCAAAATAAAGAGGTAACATAGGTTAAAGAGATAGTCAAAAGCTGGTTGCAATGTGACTGAAGCTCCTTTGTTTGTATAGACAGGGATTGTTAAATTCCTGTATGTGAAAAGTATGTTTTTGAAAGCTGAAACCAAAAACAAGGTATATCTCAAAAACAATCAACTCCACGAAAAAAATGTATATAACATAAATTGTGTGTTTTAAAGTGCTCTGCATTTGTTATGTGGTAAGTTTTTGTCCATCTCTTACGGTTTAGAGTTATGCAAAATTCTGTAAAATTGACCCAAAATAGTCTTCAGAGGCTATTCCCAGAAAATTCAAGATGTACATTTTATTTATCAGCTAAATGTCTTTATACGACATTTTAATCAAAATCGTTAGAGCCATTTTTCAGAAAATCGAAATTTTTGAAAAAAGTTCCATTTAAAGGGTAGTTTGGGGTGGGGGGATTTTTCTCAAGATCTTTGTGTCGCATTCCTGGAAGAAATGTAACTTAAATACCAAGTTTGATATTATACCGACTTTTTTTATGAGTTATCGTGTTCACACACGCACACACACACACACACACGCACAGATGCACCCACGCATACACACACACACCACACACACACACACACACGGACCTTTTTGTGAAAATGCTTTTTTTTTTTTTTTTTTTTTTTTTTTTTTTTTTTTTTTTTTTTTTTTTTTTTTTTTTTTTTTTTTTTTTTGATATTGGGTACCTTAAGACATATATTTCCGGTATAGTAAGTGTAGAGAAAGTAAAAAATCTGATGTTATACACTCACATGACTTTCTCTAGCCGTTCTACAAACTTCTTACATAAGATTATTCTTCTTTCTGCACCTTGTTAATCGAGGTATTCAGCACAATGTTCTCATTACTTAGTTCCTTATAAGTAGGAAGAAAATAAGGGAATACACTAGGCTAAATCGATAGACAAATGTTTTAAAAGCTGTCGTTATGCAATTGTCATTACAAATGGCTTCTTTTCTTGGCCAGGAGTAGAACAAAAGAAAAACGGACACTCCCTTCTGAGAAAAGTGTAAGTACTTCACAACTGAAACTAATAACAATGAATACCTCGAAAACGGTAAGCTCCACGAAAAAAATGTATATGACGTAAATTACGTATTTTAACAAGGCCTACATTTTCTGTATAGTAAGTTTTTTTCTATCTCTTATGGTTTATTAGTTATGCCAAATTAAGCAAAATTCTTCCAGATTAAACAGATCTTTAGAAGCTATTCCCAGAAAATTCAAGATATACATTTTATTTGTCAGGTAAATATCTTTAATATACGATATTTTAATCAAAATTGTTAGAGCCATTTTTAAGAAAATCAAAATTTTCGAAAAAAGTTCTTGAGTTATTGTGTTCACAGACACATGGACACACACACACACACACACACACAGACCTTTTTCTGGAAATGCTTTTTTTGGATTCAGGGGGTCCTAAAACATATATTTCCGGTGAAATCTTGACATTGAATTTTTGGGTGGAATGCAGTACTTCTCTATCCGTATGTACATTTTACATACGGGGCAAGAGAAAGTAAAAAATGTATCAGAAAACCTGCATACGTTGGAAGAACTGAAAGACAATATCAGAAGAGAAATTACTGCAATTTTAGAAGAAGAATTAATGTGTGTTGATGGAAATTGTCTTAAAAGATGTGAGAGATACGTGGCAGCACAAGGACAGGATTTCCAACACCTTCTATGATAAAGGTACATGGTTATTGTATGCATGTAAATCTATGTGCTTGAGTTCAGGATCTGTGAATATTCAACTTGGCAGGCAAAGCAGGCAGCCACGAGTCAAAAATAAGGTGCTGTAGTATAATGGTATAGGTGTTGTTTCCAACGAGGGAGAATTAAAACTGAAATCCCACTCTGAAGGGAAGTTCCGTAAAAGGTAAATAGAATAGCTATCCAAGTGATCTTTAACAGGAATTGAAAACACATATTACCTTGGCAATGACATATACAAGAATCGTTAGAAGAACAAAGAATATATAAGCTTTTTACCCAAAGGTATATGTTTTTCATGGCTATTGTTGTTTGAGGGAAGAGAGGGAGAAGTGAACCAGTCCATAATTATGTCACTTCACAAGAGATTTTGGATATGGTATTCTGTGAATTAGTAGTACAAGATACAAATATGTAATTTTAGATTTTGATTAAAACTTCATTCACTTTACTTGAGCCGTAAATTTTAGTTATATTATCACTTCCAAGCTGGCAGCACTTGAAGCTCTACTGACTTATTGAATTTTTATCATCATATGAATGCAAATTGGGGGGACAGATGCCATACAGAATTAAATAAAGCTTTCTTTTGTTTAATATAATGTACTACTTCATTATAATCAAAGGTGTCATAATATTAAGTTAACATACTTGTTGAAAAATCACATGCAATCATGCACTTTCAATTCTTTCCAGCCCAATTTATTTTCAATTGAAATTGCTTTTTGAAAAGTGGCAACAGAGTTTGCATATTTGCCTTAAAAAATTGGTCTTACCTGATCTTGTAGCTCAGTTGTCTAAAGTTCTAACACACTGAACATCACTGGTCAAGGTTGAAATTCTTGCTACAATGCTACTATAATAAAGGAAAGCATGGGTCCAGGTAAAATAAATGCTGATTGACATGTCTGTTTTTGTGTTTTGCTTTTGCTTGCTCTAAGCCGTGTTAATATCAATAAATTGACAGAAACTACTGAAATATATACAGTTAAGGTTAAGAATTATTAAACATCTTGAACAACAAATGCAGATTATGATTGCATATGCCACCATTGGGCTGGAAGGGGTTAAGGTACTGCATGTTATGGTCTGGACAAGTTAATGAATGATGTCATGTGTTTAGATCAGGTTTGCTTTTAATGGATATAAATTCAATGGATCAAGGGATATGAGCGGGTGGAAATTAGGTATTTTAAACTTCTGGTTAGAAAAACATTTTTTCTCTTTTTTTTCCATGCTATATTTTTTTATGGTGAACCAATATGTATTCTAACTACTTGTTTTGTTTGTTAGTGGAAATCTACCTATATTACTTTTAAAAACTTTAAAATTAATTTGTTTGTATTTCAAAAGACATTTGTGTAATTTTCAAAATCTTATCCTTGAGGAATAAAATCATATATGTTTAGGTTATAATGAATATTCAATAGTAATTCTGGAAAACATGTAATTGCAAATTGAGGGGCTAGGTGGACAAATGGCTTAGCTACAAAGTGTTTGAGTGAATTCAAATTGAAAGTTTGCCACTATCCATCCAATGGAATGAAATGTATCTAACTGCTTGCTTTAAGATATCACTGAAATAATCATTGACTTATATGTAGGTAATAGAAACAGTTATTGTTATGTTTTTCTCTTCAATGTTAAACCATTAATAATTAAAAGCTCTTTATGAAACTACGAGGGCTGTTCAATATGGAATGATGATATATTTTTTTTCATAACACATCCTCATAATTTTGATGGTCCTTCTCAAAATAATGCAATGCATTTGTCCCAGCGTTTCTGCCAGTTTGCTAGAAACCGTTTTTTGAGAGATCCTTCAAAATTGCCTCTGCAGCCTTCACCACTGCTTCTGATGATGGATAATGCCTCCCACGAAGGCATTTCTTCAAGTTAGGGAATAGAAAAAAGTCACATGGGGTTAAATCCGGACTATAGGGAGGGTGAGGGATGCACTTCACGTTGATTTTTGCAAGATATTCGGCAACAACATTGGTAATATGCGGCCTCGCACCATCGTGGTGCAGCATCCACCCTGCTTCACGGAGATGTGGTCTTTTGTGCAAGAGATGGACTTGCAATGTTTTCAGGACATCCCTGTAGTATCGTCCAGTTACTAATGTGTGTGCAGGTACAACATGCTAATAAACCATTCCATGAATATCAAAGAAAGAGATGACCATAACTTTCCCAGCAGAAACAACCACCTTTGCTTCATTGGGGGTTGGTGATGAAGGAGATTTCCACACTGAACTTTGCTGTTTGTGCTCAGGATCAAAATAATTACATTTGATCTTCCTCTCGCATCAACTTTAACTGCAAGCAAATGTCCTTTTGTTCGGGAATCAACAGTTTTGGAACCCATTGCGCACAAGCACTTCTTCATGTGTAATGTTTCTGTCACCAACGTGTGGGTGACGCCCAATGAAATGTTCAGTACTTCAAAAAGTGATCTTAACATAATTCGTCGATGCTCTCTCACAATGGCAGCAGCATTGTTGATGTTTTCTTTCATAAGAGCAGTAACTTGAGCACTCGGTTCACTTTCCTTTGAAATTGATTGCTTCCCCTTTTTTAAGAATTTTAAACCACTTTCGAGCTGTGCTGTAGGGAAGAAAACACTCTCCATAGACCTCCTGTAACATTGTACAGGTCTCAGCTGAAAATTTGTTGAGACGAAAGCAGAATTTCAAAGCCGCATATTCTTCCCCGCATGTTACCTCCATTGTAGCGGTAGGCGGTACTGAACATGTCTGACCTTGCCTGCCTCTCACAGATGGGAACCAGGAGTACCAACAATGAAACTACTACAGCATGTTTGTTTCACATTAAGCTAACAGAATATAATAAGATTGAATTTTAGCATGAGAAATTATGACCGTAATAAAATTATGGTCATTCTTTATTGAACAGCCCTCGTAATAACATTCATTTTTACTGATAAAAAAATTGTGAAAACATTTCAACATTTTGTTTTCATGTTTTAAAATTATATTGAGTATTGACCTTTTACCAAGCTGTGAAAATATACTGCTGACTGGACTCACTTCTACATGTGCTATTAAGCATGCCCAAACCTGGTGTTGCATTTCTTAAATAAAGAGAAAATTGACATACCAACGTTTTTCATATTAATGCTTTTCAACCATGAGCTTTAAAGGCCTCCTAAACTGCTATACATACAATATTGGAAGTTTATTCTTATAATGTGCCTTATGGAGACGATACTGGCACATTAACACAGAGCTTTATAGAACTATGGCTAATCTTCTATGAGATTTTATGGCAGTGCTGAATTAGGCCTTGAAAAAAGATATTAATGTCAAAAGTGCAGAAACAATTGTAAGAAGGCTTATTAACAATACATTTCCAAGGATTTACCGTGCAATTATACACTATTTTTGTAGAGAAATATTGTCATTAACCTAAGAATGTTGAAATAATCTTTATAGTATGTATAGCTGCTCAAATAAAAAGACTGTGATCTCAACCATTTTACTACTTTTGTTAAAGAAAGCACTTGTGTTACATTCATGTGACTTTCTCTACACACTATCATTTATATTTATCTCTCTAACATAAATAATTATTATAATAGTTCTTGTTTTACTTTACCTATCAGGTATACAACAGGTAGAGAAAGTGTTACATTCCATCCATAACCTCAACACCAACTTTCTTTTTACTTTCTCTACACTTACTATGTACATAGTGCATGGAGAAGGTATTGTATTGCACCCAAAAATTCTATCTCAAGATTTTACCAGAAATACATGTTTTGGGATTCCCTGATTCCAAAAAAAGTATTTTTGGCCATGTGTGTATGTGTGTGGACAGCATAGCTCAAAAACGAAAACACTGTTAAATACCAAACTTCGTATTTAAGTTTGGTATCTTCCAAGGATGTGACAAAAAAGATGTTCAAGAAAATCCCCCCCCAACCCAAACTACCCTTTACATGGAAAAAAACCCGAACATTTTCATTTTCTAAAAAATGGCTCTAATTTTTATTAAAATTTCTTATCTTTAAGATATTTACATGCCAAATAAAATGTATATCTTGAATTTTCAGGAGTAGCCTCTAAAGACCTCTTTATTCTGAATTATTTTTATTGAATTTTGCATAACTGGTAAACCGTAAGAGATAGACAAAAACTTACCGTACAAATAATGTAGATCATGATAAAACATGCAATTTATGTCATATACATTTTTGAGATATTTCTTGTTATAGGTTTTAGCTTTAAAAATCTTATACTTTTCTCATACAGGAATTTGTCAACTGCTGTCCATACAAACAAAGGAACTTCAGTAGCAACCAGCTTTTGACTATCACTTTAACCCATGCTACTCCCTCATTTTCCTCCTACTTATATGGAAGCAAGTAATAAGACTATTTCTGCTAATATTTCTCGATTAGCATGAAGTAAAAGAAACAAGTTTTTTATCAATAATTGCTGAGATGTAGAGAAAGTCATATGGATGGAACACATAAGATTTTTTTACTTTAATATCCTTTAACCTGTTTGGTCCTTTCAGATGATAGATGAAATCAGTGAAATGATATCAAGGTCCATGGAGCTTAATGTTACTCAACATTCATCCTCTCAGGATATGAGAAACTCCACCCTCCCGAAACCTTATCTGGGCAACTCAACATAAACAAGATTTGAACTCCCAACTGCTCGAATGTAGAGCAGACATACTTCACCCATTTAAGTAGCTTAAAATTGAAACCAACAAAAAGGAATACCTTGGTAATGGTTAACTCTACAAAAAGGGTGTATCATATAAACTGTGTGTTTTAACAAGATCTTCATTTTTGTCTATCTCTTACAGTTTACCACTTATGCAAAATTCATCCTGAATAAAGAAGCCTTCAGAGGCTATTCCCACAAAATTCAAGATAGATATACATTTTATTTGTCATGTAAATATCTTTAATATTAGATATTTTAATCAAAATCGTGAGAGTCATTTTTGAGAAAAACATAATTTAAACATTTTTTTTCATGTAAAAGGCAGTTTGAGGTGCGTGAATTTCCTTGAAAATCTTCACCTCACATTCTTGGAAGATACTAAACTTAAATACGAAAATCGCTATTTAATGGTCTTTTCCCTCTTTAATTTCCCTACATGTACAATGTACATAGTGTATAGAGAAGGTATTGCCCTCCAGCCAAAAATTGGATTCCGAGATTTCACCGGAAATACACGTTTTAGGCCCCCTGTATCCAAAAAAAGCATTTTTAGAAAAAGCTCAAGAACGAAAAGTCGTAAAATACCAAACTTGGTATTTAAGTTTAGTATCTTCCAGGGATGCGACACGAAGCTTTTGAGAAAGAATCCTCCACCCCAAACTATCCTTTACATGGAAAAAAATTTCTAACATTTTGATTTTCTCAAAATGGCTAACGATTTTGATTAGAATACCGTATAATAAATATATTTATATTGCAAAGAAAATGTATATCTTGAATTTTCTGGGAATAGCCTCTGAAGACCACTTTATTCTGAATGAATTTTGCTGGATTTTTCATAACTGGTAAAGCGTAAGAGATAGACAAAAACGTACTACACAAAAAATGTAGATCTCGTTGAAATACACAATTTATGTTATATACACTTTTTTCGTGAAGTTGGCCATTTTTGAGATATTCCTTATTATTGATTTCAGTTTTAAAATACTTTAAACTTTTCATATACAACATTCCCTACTTGCATGTTTACCCGCAAACCTTGTGAGAAATGTAACGCTCTGCCGGTATGTTGCCTTGGTAGCTCAGTGATAGAGCAACTGGCTAGAGATGGGGAGATCTGCAGTTCAAATCCAGGCTATGGCATTGCATTTTTCAGTCTGACTCCACCTATCATACTTAAACTTTTCTCAAACGGGAAGTGGCGCTTCGTTTCATCTCTCTTCTTTTACTGCAGGCCATGCAAAGCGAGCCGAACTTCATTTGTGCTGTTAAAAGATTTGACTATCGATCTAGCCTAGGGTATTCCTTTATGTCCCTTCTATTTACAAGTAATAAGACAATTTCTGCTAATATTACCTTCTTAAGTATGGCGTAGATAAAAGAATAACCTTTTGTAAAAAAAATTGTTTGTGTAACAGCTAGAGAAAGTCATGTGAATCGTACACATCAGAATTTTTTTTTCTACCTAGATTATAGATGTATAAGACGACTGTAATTTTACTTCATCGGCCATGACTGGGCTAGAAGAATCATGTGATTTTAGTTTGCGCCACAGCCTGTCATCTTTTAGTTATGCCTTTTCAGATGTGACGTCATGTCCATGTGGCTAATGCATTTTGACCACACAAGTCCCTAGTTGCACGTTGTATCGATATGTGTCAACATTTCATGGTCTACGTAAGGATTTACTGAACCCGTTATCAGTACACAAAAATGTCAATATTCTAAATTAATGCTCCACTACGGGGAAATATTAACATGCCGTAACTTAGAACTTTCCCTACTCGTTACAAATGCACACAATTATATTAATATAAAATTATGAAGTGTTCCATTAACACGACTTTCTCTATCTGTTCCTTAAAAACAAACTATTCTTACAAAAGATTCTTCTTTTATAAACATCTTTGCAAAGTTTTGTAAAGTTTTAACAGAAAACGACTTATTCGAAGGGGAATAAGGGAATACACTAGCCTAAAACAACATTGAAATCTGTTGCTATGCGATTGTCATTGAAATTTGATATTTTTCCATTGACTGGAGTAAAATAAAAAATATTGTGTGTTAAATACAATCACATGACTTTCTCTAGCTGCTCTACAAACCAACTTCTTACAAAAGATTCTTCTTCTTTCTACACCATGCTAATCAAGATAATCATTAGCAGAATGTTCTTATTACTTAGTTCCTTATAAGTAGAAGGGAACTAACAGAATGCACTAGGCTAAAGTGATAGTCAATTGTTTTAAAATCTATCGTTAAGCGATTGTCATTGCAAATCGCTTCTTTGCCTTGGTCAGAAGTAGAGCAAAAGAAAAACGGACACTTCCTGTCTAAGAAAAATAAAAATACTTCACAATTGAAACCAATAACAAGAAATATCTCGGAAACGGTTATTTCCACAACAAAAACGTTAAGGACATAAATTGTTGTTTTGACGAGATCTAAATTTTTGTGCAGTAAGTTTCTGTTTATATCTTACGGTTTAGCAGGTATGCAAAATTCCGAAAATTCATCCAGAATAGTCTTCAGGGGCTATTCTCAGAAAATTCAAGATATACATTTTATTTTTCAGGTAAATTTCTTTAATATAGGATATTTTAATCAAAATCTTTAGTCATTTTAATAAAATCAAAATGTTCGAAAAAAGTTCCATGTAAAGGGCAGTTAGGGGTGGGTGATTTTCTTGAAAATCTTCATGTCGCATCCTTGGAAGATACCAAACTTAAATACCAAGTTTGGTATTTAACGGTCTTTTCGTTTTTGAGTCATGGACGCACACACACGGACCTTTTTCTGAAAATGCTTTTTTTGGATTGAAGGTATCCCAAAACATGTATTTCCGGTGAAATCTCGGTATGGAATTTTTGGGTGTAATACAATACCTTCTCTATACACGATGTACATAGTACGTGTAGAGAAAGTAAAATACTAGTTTATAAGAGCGTATTCCTTCCTTTATTTCATGCTAATAGTCATGCACTTTAACGGAAACGTTTTGATACACGTTTGTAGGCAGAACGGAAATAAGGGAACTTAAAGCGGTTGTCAAATCTTTTAGGACTGGTTTGTTATGCGATGACCTTGAAATTAGATCTCTCTGCATGGCAAGCATTTAAAAAGCTTCGTCCGTGAGGTTAATTACCCTTTCAAGTCCAGTACATCTGACTACTAGAGGGAGATGTTTCAAATGTATTTGCATTTAAAATTATTTGTGAATATTTATAACTTAGGACACAGGTGCACACACACAAAACACAACCAAAGTGGTGGGAATGTCACCACATTTCGGGTTTGGGCATAATTGGCGTTTTCCCGATTGGACAAGATGCAGAACCACACGCGCCTCGGTCGGGTAATGCATGCACACACTCGCTTTTGTACGTTATATGTGACCCAGGTTAGAAGGAACGACTCCCTGGTAACAGGAACTGGGTTAGGAAAAACCCAAAACAACGGTTTTACTTTCAAGTTATGAGATTATTTAAAAACAACATTATCGCAGCTTAAATGACCCGATAAGGTAACCTGATTATGCCTTTATCTATTGCATCTTTAACAATTGTATCTGAGAATCTTCAAGTGCCGCAACATTGTGCTGAACTTCAGCATTGCCTTCCATCTTCTCTCCCAATGATACTTCACATTCTCTACCCACTCTTCAACAAGGTAGTCTTACAAAAGCTTAATTTTCTGTAACGTTATATTGCAGAGAATGTAGCTCAAACTATTAACCCTTAGTTGCCTGCACTAATATACAATATATACCGTTTAAAACTGGAGTTGTAGTAAAAATATTTGGGAATAAACATATAAAATTATTACATAAAATAATAGAGAAAATAGACATGAAAATAAATGTACATCCTTTATTACTATTTTTCTTCCCAATTAAAAGTTTAAATTCTTCTAACCATTTTTACTTTCTTAATACCCACTATGTACATAGTGTATACAGAAGGTATTGCACTCCACCAAAAATTCGATATCGAGATTGCACTGGAAATATATGTTTTAGGGTCCCCTGTAACAAAAAAAAGTATTTTCAGAAAAAGGTCCGTGTGTCCGTGAACACGATAACTCAAAAACGAAAAGTCGGTAAAATACCAAACTTGGTATTTAAGTTTAGTATCTTCCAGGGATGCGACGCGAAGATTTTGAGAAAAATCCCCCACCACAAACAACCCTTCACATGGAACTTTTTTCGAAAATTTTGATTTTCTAAAAAATGGCTCTAACGATTTTGATTAAAATATCGTATATTAAGGATATTTACCTGAGCAATAAAATGTATATTTAGAATTTTCTGGGAATGGCCTCTGAAGACTACCTTATTCTGGGTCAATTTTACGGAATTTTGCATAACTGTTAAACCGTAAGAGATGGACAAAAACTTACCACACAACAAATGTAGAGTACTTTAAAACACACAATTTATGCTATATACATTTTTTTCGTGGAGTTGATTGTTTTTGAGATACTCCTTATTTTTGGTTTCAGCTGTAAAAACATACTTTTCTCATACTAGACTTTGTGAGCTCCTGTCCATACAAACAAAGGAACTTGAGTCACAGAGCAACCAGCTTTTGACTGTCACTTTAACCTATGGTACTCCCTTATTTCGCTTCTACTTACAAGGAAGCAATTAATAAGGCTATTTCTGCTACTTTTTTCTCGATTAGCATGAAGTACATATAAGCATAAGATTTTAACAATAATTTGTTGCAGAGATATAGAGAAAGTCATGTGAATGGAACACATCAGATTTGTCATAATGCTACCAAATGCACTACCAAAACAGTAGTTCAAATGACCATGAGTGTTACGTGATAGGTAATGGACTGGCCATCCATTCAAAGCCAAACGTTGCAAGTTCAAATCCCAATGATTGTGGTAAAGGACGGGGAGAGCCCAAGTAAAATAATCGGTGTGATGCTTGGAAGTTAATAGGGTTACATTTGGCTGTAGTTATGTCGATTTTGTCTTTTATTTTAAAAAATCACTGCAATTTTAGGACAAAAATTGTATATATTTTTACAATATAAAACAGTCTTGATTACTTGTCGTTTGAAGGTTAGTATAACATGAAATTAATCCTAGAGTACAACCCTATTTCTATAGTTACGCTTAAAACAAACGGAACTTATAGGTACCCACGGGCAACAAAGGGTTAAAGCGCCAATGCAATTGTCAAGATTAGACAATTTGAACCATTCGCGGTCATTTGACTGGAGCGATATTGTCGAAACATCTTATCACAGCTGATGTACATTTCTTTGAAATATCGTCACACCTGACGTTATGTTTAATCTTCTGTCTTGGTTATTGGTAACAAGGAGACAGCCAACCTTCACTTTTAATAACTGTCAGCTCCACACTTGTACTTTCAATTCATTCAGTTATTACAATGTTTTATCCAGTTCATAATGTGTTTACTTCAAAAAAGGAGTGAAAATGATCATTATTTATATTTCTTATGTATGAGATGAGCGCAATGACCTCAAATAAAATAACGTTTGTTTCCCTAATTTTTCCCTGGGTGTAGGCACGGTCGGCTTTATCATAATTCAGGAGGCAGTAAAGAAAGAAGGGGGAAAAAACCATTCGGTTAAATAAACATGGTCGAATGCGTCATTTACCATTTGAGAACTAATGTACTACAAAATTTCTCTTCCTATATATTATAAATTGTTAATAGTCTATTTAACTGAATTGTCTTATCAAATACAACTCGTGTTTTCATCTCTTGGGACAATTGACTCTCGTCGCTTCGCTCCATGAAAAGACTCGTGTAACAATTGCGTAACAAAAGCTTTTAAAAGCTACATTTTAGCCTAGTGTATTCTCTTATTTCGGTTGTCGTACTTACAAAACGATAATAATTCTGCTAATGTTTAGCGTGAAGTAGATAAAACAGTGACCTTTTGTAAAAATAATTCACAGGACAGAGGGGGAAAGACGTGTGAATGAAACGCGTCAGAGTTTTACTTCCTCTACGCGTACAACGTGCATAGTGTATAGACAAGATATTGTATCGCACCCAAAAATTCAGTACCAAGATTTCACCGGAAATACATGGTTTGGGACATTCTTAATAAAACAAGAAAAACATTTCTAGGAAAGGGTCCGTGTGTGCGTGCGTGCGCGTGTGTATGTGTGTGTCTGTAAACAGCATAACTCAAAAACGGAAAGACCGTTAAATACCAAACTTGGTATCTAATTTCAGTATGTTTCAAGAATGCGACACGAAGATTTTCAAGAAAGTCCCTCTACCCCCAACTACCTTTTACATGGAAAAAATTTAGAAAATTTTGATTTTCTAAAAAATGGCTGTAATGATTTTGATTAAACTATCGTATTTTAAATATACTTACATGACAAATAAAATGCATATCTTAATATTTCTGGGAATAGCCTCTAAAGACCTCTTTAATCTGAATGAATTTTGTGCGACTGGTAAACCGTAAGAGGCAGACAAAAAATGAAATCTTGCCATATCACATAATTTAGTCCTTTACGTTTTTGTTGTGGAGGTAAACGCTTCCAAGATTTTCCTTGTTACTGATTTCAATTGTGTACTTATAATTCTATGACAGGAAGCGTCCGTTTTTACTTTCTCTACACGTACTACGTACATAGTGTATAGAAAAGGTACTGTAATGCAACCAAAAATTAGATACCGAGATTTCACCGGAAATACATGTTTTGGGTCCTCCTGAATCCAAAGAAAGCATTTTTGGATAAAGGTCTATGTGTGTGTGTGCGTGTGTGTGTTTCTGTGGACAGCATAGCTCAAAAACGAAAAAATCGTTCAATACTAAACTTGGTATTAAAGTTTGGTATCTTCCAAGAAGACACGAAGATTTTCAAGAAAATCCCCCACCCCCAACTACTCTTTACATGGAACTTTATTCGAGAATTTTGATTTTCTCAAAAATGGCTCTAACGATTTTGATTAATGTTCCGTATATTAAACATATTTACCTGAGTAATAAAATGCATATCTTGAATTTTCTGGGAATAGCCTCTGAAGACTGCTTTATTCGGGATGGATTTTAAGAAATTTTGTATAACTGCTAAACCGTAAGAAATGAACAAAAACGTACCATACAAAAAATGCAGAGCACATTAAAACACACAATTTATGTTGTATACATTTTTTTAGAGGAGTTGATTGTTTTGGAGATATTCCTTGTTTTTAGTTTCAGGTTTAAAAAACTTGTACTTTTCTGATACAGGGATTTGTCAACTCGTGTCCATAGAAACAAAGGAACTTGAGTCACATAGCAACCAGCTTTTGACTATCACTTTAACCTATGGTACTCCCTTCTACTTACTAGGAAGCAAGTAATAAGACTATTTTTGCTAATTTTTTCTCGATTAGCATGAAGTAAATAGAAGAATAACCTTACTTTTTTACACAGAAGTAGAGAAAGTCATGTGAATGGAATACATGAGATTTTTTCTTTTGTTCCACTCCTGGCCAAGAGAAGAAGCGATCTGCATGACAGATTTTTAAACATTTGACTATCACTCTAGTGATACATTCGATAAGGGAACATTAGCCTAGTGTATTCTTTCAGTTCCCTTGTCGTGCTTACCAGAAAGAAAGTTATAAGGCAATAATTCTGCTATTCTCTTAATGTTTACCTCTATTAGCGTGATGCAGACAAAACAATGGTAGTGTAAGAATATTTCGCAGAAGAGACGAGGAAAGGCGTGTGAATGAAACACGTCAGAATTTTTTTTTCTTTGAATTTTAATAGAGGATATGCTCGGAGGACTCGTGACTTTTCCCAGTAGAAATGTTTCCTTGGAAAATGCAACCGCCTAAAGGAAAGTGCGTGATATTCCCAAAGTGGTTAATCGCCTAATTTTCCTTGTGCTTATGTGTTGCAAAGTTGCGGCGTTCACTATGATTATACTCCCAAGTTTAGCGTCTGTCGACGCGGATTATAATTGAACAAGTTTACAAAATCTGATGTGTTACGCTCACTTGACTTTCTCTAGCTGCTCTGAAGACAAACTTCTTACAAAAGATCATTCTTCTTTCTACACAATGCTAATCGAGATAAATATTAGCAGAATGTTCTTATTACTTAATTGCTTATAAGTAGAAGGGAACTAAAGGAATGCGCTATGCTAAGGTGATAGTCAAATGTTTTAAAAGCTGTCGTTATGCGATTGTGCTTGCAAATCTCTTCTTTTTTCTTGGCTATGAGTAGGACAAAAGAAAAACGGACCCTTTCCGTATAAGTACTTTACAATTGAAACCAATAACAAGGAATATCTGCAAAATAAAAACGTAAAGGGCATAAATTGTGTGTAATGACAAGATCTACATTTTAAGTTTTTGTCTGTCTCTTACAGTTTAGCAGTTAAGGAAAATTCAACAAAATTCATCCAGAATAAAGAGGTCTTCAGAGGCTATTCTTAGAAAATTCAAGATATACATTTTTTTTGTGATGGAAATGAATTTAATATGTGCTATTTTATTTAAAATCGCAAGAGCCATTTTTAAAAGAAAAAAAATAACAAAATTTTCGAAAAATGTTCCATGTACAGGACACTTTGGGGATTTTCTTGAAAATCTTCGTGTCGCACCCTTGGAAGATAACAAACTTAACTACCAAGCTTGGTATTTAATTGTGTGTTTTAATAAGATTTTTTTTTTTTTTTTTTTTTTTTTTTTTTTAGCTTAACGTACTTCAACCTGGTGGGTCATATCGCACGATGAATGAAATTGGTGAAATTATGTTCAAATGATCTCAGCGTCCATGAAATTTAAAGTTTCTCGACATTCGCCTTCTCAGGATAAGGGAAACCCCCGAAAAAACCTCATCCGGGTAACTCACCCTAAGCGAGATTCGAACTCGCGACCTGTTGAATGTGAGCCAGACACGCTACCACCATACTACTCAGTTGGGCCTACATTTTTTGTGTAGTAAGTTATGTCCACCTCTTATGGTTTGCCAGTTATAGAAAAGTCAGCCAAAATGAAGATGCCTTCAGAGGCTATTTCCAGAAAATTCAAGATATTCATTTCATTTGTCATAAATATCTTAAACATAAAGTATTGTAATCAAAATTGAGAGCGCCATTTTTTAGAAAATCAAAATTTTCGAAAAATGTTCTATGTAAAGGGTAGCTGGCGTGGAGGGTTGTTTTGAAAATCTTTGTGTCGCATCCTTTGGTATTTAACCAATTTTTTGATTTTGAGCTATGCTGCCCACAGACACACACATAATTCTAAAAAATCTTGTTTGGAACCAGGGAGCTTCAAAACATGTATTTCCAATGAAATCTCTCGGTATCGAATTTTTGGGTGCATTTCAATACCTTCTCTATACATTGTGTACATAGTACGTGTAGAGAAAGTAAAAAGCATATAAGAATCAAGTCTAATAAATGCTTAGCAATCTCATCATGCCCTAAAAGGCTGTAAACCCACAGTTTATATTTATTTATTTATTATTTCATTTTACCTTCTCTATAACATATGTATAATCTACACCAGTAGATAGACAAGATATTTCTAGGGCAGTTGAAAATTTGACATCGAGATTTCACCGGACATACACGATTTGAGACCCCCTGAGAACAAACAAATTTTTAGAAAAACGTACGTGTGTCCTTAAGTGTATGGGTGTGTCTGTGGACAGCATAACTCAAAAACTAAAAGAGCGTTAAATACCAAACTTGGTTTATCTTTAGTATATGCCAAGGATGTTATATGAAATCCCCCCACAGCAAACTAACCTTTACATGAAATTTTTTTTGTAAATATTGTTTTTTTTCAAAAGTGGCTATAACAATTTTGATTAAAATATCGTATATTAAACATATTTACATCACAAATAAAATGTATATTTTGAATTTTCTGGGAAGAAATGTGGATGAATTTTATAAATTTTGCATAATTGGTAAACTGCAAAAGATAGACAAAAATTACCATATTCAAAAATGCAGTCATTAAAGCACATACTTTATGTCATATATAATACTTTCTCTATGCACCCAAAAATTCGATACGAGATTTCACGGGTAATACATGTTTTGGGGTCCCCTGAGTCAGAAAAAAGCATTTTTAAAAAAAATGTGTGTGTGTGTGTGAGTGTGTGTGTCTGTGGACAGCATAGCCCCAAAACGAAAAGACCGTTAAATATCAAACTTGGTATTTAGGTTTAGTTTCTTCCAAGGATACGACACGAAGATTTTAAAAAAAAATCACCCCACCACAAACTACCCTTTACATGGAAAAACTTTCGAACATTTTGATTTTCTTAAAAATGGCATTAAAGACTTTGATTAAAATCCCGTATATTAAAGCTATTTATGTCCGAAATAAAATTTATATCTCAAATTTTTTGGGAATAGCCTCTGAAGACCTCTTTATTCTGGATGAATTTTGCTTAACTGCTACACCGTAAGAGATAGAAAAATAACTCACTACACTAAAATGTACATCACGTCAAACACACAATTTATATCCTGTACGTTTTTGATGTGGAGGTAACCGTTTCCGAGATATTCCTTGTTATTGGTTTCAATTGTGAAGTACTTAAACTTTTCTCAGACAGGAAGTGTGTGTTTTTCTTTTGTTCTACTCCTGGCCAAGCAAAGAAGTGATTTGCAATGACAATCGCATAACGATAGCTTTTAAAACATTTGACAATCACTTTAGCATAGTGCATTCCCTTATTCCCTTCTACTTATTAGGAACTAAGTAATAACATTCTGCTAACATTTACCTTGATTGGCATTGTGTATAAAAAAGAATAATCTTTTGTAGGAGTTTTGTAGAGCAGCTAGAGAAAGTCATGTGAGTGTAACACATCAGATTTTTGCTTTTTTGTTTTTTTGTTTTGCATTTTAATATGGATTTTTGACCCCTGTTGAGATATTCTTGGTTATTGATTTCAGTTTCATCTCCCTTGTTTTACTGGTGGCCATGCAAAGTGAATCGAACTTCAATTGTTTCATATAGCAACTAGATTTTAAACGATCGTTTTAGCCTGGTGTATTCCTCTATTACTTTCTCTACACGTAATATTTACACAGTGTATAGAGCCTTATTCCACCCAATATTCGATGTAGAGGCTTCACCAGAAATATCTGTTTTGAAGTCCCTTGAGTCCGAAAATGGTTGTCTTTGGACAGCATAGCTCAAAAACTAAAATACCGTAAAATACTAACTTTGTATTCAAGTTTAGCATCTTCCAAGAATGCGACTTGAAGATTTTCAAAAAAGTCCCAACACCACAAACTATCCTTTGCATGGAAAGTTTAGATTTTCTCAAAAATAGCGCTAACGATTTGTATTAAAATACCGTATATTAAATATATATATATATATATTTTTTATTAAGGTGTGTATATATATATATATACACACACACACACACACACACACATGGCAAATAAAATTATATCTTGAATTTTCTGCGAATGACTTCTGTTGCTTAAATTTGCGGAACTGGTAAACTGTAAGAAATAGACACAATAACAAGGGATATCTCTGGAACGGTTGGCTCTACAACAAAAATGTAAATTGTGTGTCTTGACGTGATTTACTATTTTGTGCATTAAACCTCCTTTATCTCTTGCGGTTTACCAGCTAAGTAAAAGTCATTCAGAATGAAGATTCTTCAGAGAATTCAACATATACTTTTTATTTCTGTTATAAATATATTTATTATACAGTATTTCAATAAAATTTATTAAAGCCATTTTTGAAAAAAAAGTTCGAAAAATGTTCTATCCAAAATGTAATTGAGGGCGGGCCATTTGCTTGAAAATCTTCGTGGAAGATGCCAAACTTAAATACCAGGTTTGGTGTTTAACCCTTTTTCTAAAAATGTTATGTGCTCCATTCACATGACTTTCTCAATCTATTCTGCATATAAGCTATTCTTACAGAAGGTTATTCCTTTACCTTCCGCATGCTAATCGAGATAGCATTAGCAGAACTGGTCTTATTACTTGCATGCGTGTAAGTAAAAGGGAATACACTCTAAAGCGATAGTCAAATATTTTAAAAGCCGGTCGTTTGTGAACAATTGAAGTCAGTTCGCTTAACATTTCCAGAAAAACAAATGAGAGATGAAACGTAAGATAACCCCGTCTGAAAAATACCTTGTTTAAAATTGAAACCAATGAATATCTCGGAAACGGTCAACTCTACAACAAAAATGTATATGGCATAAATTGTGTATTTTAACAAGATCTACATTTTTGTGTATTATTAAATTTTTATCTATATTTTATGTTTTACTAGTTATGCAAAATTCAATAAAATTCATCCAGAATGAAGGAGTCTTCAGAAGCTATTCTCAGAAAGTTCAAGGTATACATTTTATTTGTGATGTAAGTAACTTTAATACTATATATTAACCAAAATCGAAAGAGCCATTTTGGAGAAAACGGGAAATGTTGAGAAACTGGGGGTGGAGAGATTTTCTTGAAAATCTTCGTGTCGTATCCTTGCAAGATACGGAACTTAAATACCAAGTTTGGTATTCCTATTTCTGTTATACTGCCCCTAAACTTACACGCACAAACGGATTTGCTTCTAAAAATGTTTTTTAGAGTTCTCGGCATGAATCTTTGGATAGAGTACAATATCTTCCCTATTATCTATATTGTTCGTACGTACGTGTTAGAGAGTCACCCCGTTATGCCCATGGTCGCGGATTCAAACGCGGCTGAGGACGATGAATTTTTCGGACGTAAAAATCCTTAGTATGGCTTCCTTCGGAGGTGAAGTTCCGGTACGTAAAACAACCTCAAGCCTGATAAAGAGGTCTATGAGCAAAATTAAGTAGTCTTTTACGCCCACTATAGAATGGAATGTTGAGAACCACAATAAAGAGCTTCCATAAATAACACTCCATTTCCTTTTACCTACTAGAGAAAGTAATAAAAATCTTATGTGTTCCATTCACATGACTTTCTCTACATCTCTGCAACAAATTATTGCTAAAAAGCTTATGCTTCTATTTACTTCATGCTAATCGAGAAAAAATAAGTAGAAATAGTCTTATTACTTGCTTCCTTGTCACGTAGAAGCGAAATAAGGGAGTAGCATAGGTTAAAGTGATAGTCAAAAGCTGGTTGCTGTGTGACTGAAGTTCCTTTGTTTGTATGTACAGGAGTTGACAAATTCATGTATGAGAAAAGTATAAGTTTTTTAAAGCTGCAACCAGAAACAAGGGATATCTAAAAACGATGAACTTCACGATATATGCAAATAACATAATGTGTGAGTTTTAAAGTGCTCTACCTTTTTTGTAGGTAGGTTTTACTCCATCTCTTACGGTTTAGCAGTTATGTAAAATTCCGTAAAATTCATCCAGGATAAAGTAGTCTTCAGAGGCTATTCCTAGAAAATTTTCGAAAAAAGTTTCATTAAAGGGTAGTTTAGTTGGGGAGATTTTCTTGAAAATCTTCGTGTCGTAACCTTGAAAGATACCAAACTTAAATATCAAGTTTGGTATTTGACGGTCTTTTCGTTTTTGAGCTATACTACCCACAGACACACACACACGGACATTTTTCTAAAAATGCTTTCTTTTGGATTCAGAGGGACCTAAAACATCCATTTGCGATGAAATCTCGGTAAGGAATTTTTACAATACGTTATGCACATAGTTGTAAAGAGAAAGGAAAGCAATGCTGCAGGTGAGTGTACATCTGTGACGAGGAAGATGGTGGGTATCTGCCAATCACGTGATTCGCTATACATATATAATGAGCTAGGAGCCCGTGCCATACGTTGTCGCAATGTTTCACCACTTGGGGCTGCTGCTGCTGCTGGTCGTGGCGGTGGGGTGCAGGGCCCTTCTGCCCGAACAATACCTCTTCCTGAGGAGTGCCTATCCCAGGTGGAGGCCCTTGCCGGTCAAAGGCGACGCCGGGTCCAGGCTCATCCTGACACCCTACATCGAGTCTGGAGACATCCTCGAGGCCCAGAACCTCTCGGCTGTGAGTGGAGGACCATTCGACGATGTGGGTATCCCCAGCTACTCGGGCTTCCTCACCGTCAACAAGACCTACAACTCTAACCTCTTCTTCTGGTACTTTCCTGCGGAGGTGAGTTCTTCATTTGTTACAACTCTCCTGTTCAATGCACAGATAATGGTTATTGTTGGCCAAAATGGAAATGGGGTTTTACTTATGGACGTTGTTTAACCACTTTGGTTTTCAGCGTCCCATTCTAAATTGCGCGTGTAAGACCACTTAATTTTATCACGCTTGAGGTCCTTTAATTCCCTTCCAAAGGAAGCCTGCTAAAACAAAACAAAAATTCTAATGTGTTACACTCACATGACTTTCTCTAGCTGCTCTACAAACCTCCTACAAAAGATTATTCTTCTTTGTACACAATGCTAATCGAGATAAATGTTAGCAGAATGTTATTACTTAGGTCCTTATAAGTAGAAGAGAATAAGGGAATGCACTATGCTAAAGTGATTGTCACATGTTTTAAAAGTTATCGTTATGCGATTGTTACTACTTCACAATTGAAACCAATAACAAGGAATATCTCGGAAACGGTTACCTGCACAACAAAAAGGTGAAGGACATAAATTATGTACATTTTCTATGTAGTGAGTTTTTTTCTATCTCTTACGGTTTAACAATTAAGCAAAATTGGTAAAACTCATCCAGAATAAAGAAGTCTTCAGAAGCTATTCCCAAAAAATTCGAAATATACATTTTATTTCGGTCATAAATAGCTTTAATATACGGGATTTTAATCAAAATCGTTAGAGCCATTTTTAAGAAAACCAAAATGTTCGAAACTTTTTCCATGTAAAGGGTAGTTTGTGGTTGGGGGGATTTTTTTTTGAAAATCTTCGTGTCGCATCCTTGGAAGATACCAAACCTAAATACCAAGTTTGGTATTTAATGGTCTTTAGTTTTGGGGCTATGCTGTCCACAGACACACACACAACACACACACGGACCTTTTTTTAAAAATGCTTTTTTCGGACTCAGGGGACCCCAAAACATATATTTCCGGTGAAATCTTGGTATCGAATTTTTGGGTGCATTACAATACATTCTGTATCCCTATGTACATATGGGGCTAGAGAAAGTAAACAACAAAAATCCATCGTCCTCCGCAGGGTTTGAATCCGCGATTTTAAGTAACCACTACACGACGGAGGATGGCATTGTTGGCCAAGCAGCATAGTTTTGTCTATAAGGAATTGAACAATGGTTAAGGGTATCTTTTAAACATTTCGGGGAATTAATTTATTGGAAATAAGAATAGAATAGTTTGGAAGCTATAAGGTGACAAGTTTTACCAGTTCCTCCAGAACAGCTGTACAATATACGAAGGCATCCAGAAAGTAACGAAAGTAACTAAATAATAACGAAAGATATGAACACAAAAATTGATTTACAAATTTACAGTATCTTACTCTATTTCTCAACGTAATTGCTATTACTATCAAGGTATATTGTCACGTGGTACCGGTGTTTTACTCTTCCACCGCTAAACATCTGAGCCAAAGCGTTGAGGTTTTCACGGTTGCGAAATCTTTTCCACCCAAAAAGTCATGTACCCTTTTTTCTGAATTCTTTCTCCAACATTTACTTTCAACTCCTCCATAACGATTGATGAACTTCCACTCCGGTCTTTATCGTACACACTGGTTCTTCCTTGATTACTCGTAAGTTATGCGCCATTTCCTTACTGAAGACTCGTTCATTGCATTATCGCAATACACATACGTTATGTGCCTATAAAATTTGACTGCCCAAATATTTTATGCACTCATAAAAGAGAATAGGCCTTTTGGCGGTAGAAAAGTATAACATCAGCATTAAAAAGTGATATCACGTGACAATAAATGTCTTAACGAATGGAGACATGAAAAGTTTGAACGTTTTAAAATTGAAACCAATAGCAAGGAATATCTAAAACTCTGATGTGTTCCATTCACATGACTTTCTGTGCATCGTTGCAAAAATTATTGTTAAAAAGCTTATTTTCATGTAAATATCTTTAATATATGTGTTTTTGTCAAAATCGTTAGAGCTATTTTTGAAATATAAGCATTTTCAAAATATTTTCTATGTTCAGCGTAGTTTGGAGTGGCGTGAATTACTTGAAAATCTTCGTGTTTCATCTCCGGGAGACACTAAACCTAAATACCAGGTTTGGTATTTAATGGTCTTTTTCCTAAAAATGCCTCTTTCGGACCTCAAAACATATATTTCCGGTGAAATCTCGACATGGAATGTTTGGGTAGAGTGTGTTTAGCATCCTTGGAAAGTTCTGAGCTTAAACAGCGCACGCGTACCTTATTTTTGCGATCAAATGGTGTATTTCGAGCGAAATTTTGGTGGAACGGTTTCCTTCTCAGTCTATGGACCATGTGCGTGTTTACAGAAACTTAAAAGAAAAAGCTTATTCATCTAACTACTCTAATAACTACTAACTACTTCAAATCCAGACAAACATTATTTAGCGACTTTTCGTTTTTGATCATCATTTCCATGTACACACACACACACACACACACACACACACACACACACACGTGGACCTTTTTAAAATATGTTTTTCTTTCGTTTGTTTGGATACAGTAGATTCTAAAACGTGTATTTCCAGGAAATCTCGGTACGGAATTTTTCAGTGAAATGCAATACTTTCTCTACCTAGGTATCAGGTACGAAGTAAAGGAAGTAAAAATATTCTCTGGTATTAATATGAAAGACTCGTCTCCCATCTAGGCGGCCCGAGTTCGATCCCAAGCGCCCGCAGGTGGGATTTGTAGTGGACGAAGCTGAGCCTGGGTGGGTTTTCTCCGGGTGATCCGGTTTCCCCCTCCACTCATTCCACCAACTGCTCCATAATCACCTTTCCTATCACCTATTTTGCTTACATTTCAAATCATGACTGGCTATGGGTCGACCACTCGATCTCCATTCGTAGTTTAGTGACGTTGGCTCCCTGACAGGCTTCTCACCCCTAGGCATCCGCGTGTTAGTCCTACATAAGGACTATGAAATGAAACGAAACTTTTTTGTATATCTCTTAAGGTTTGCCAGTTATATAAAAGTCAATCAGAATGAAGAGGTCTTCAGAGGACATTCACAGAAAACTCAATTTATCATGTAAATAACTTTAATATATTTATATAAATATCTTTAATCAAAATCGTTAGTGCCATTTTTGAGAAAATGAACATTCCAAACTATTTTCTGTGTTCAGTGTAGTGTGAGGTGGGGTGACTTTATTGAAAATCTTCGTGTTGCATCCTTAGAAAAAAACTTAAATATCACGTTTAATATTTAATCGATTTTTCGTTTTTGATTATCGTGTTCACACCCGCACATGGACCTCTTTTTAAAAATGCCTTTTTTGGACACAGGAGAAGCTAAAACGTGTATTTCCAGTGAAAACTCGGTATCGAAATTTTGGGTGAAATGCAATACTTTCATGTACTTTGTACGAAGTAGAGAAATAAAAGTATCCACTGATATGAAATCTACTAACATCTCTGGTTGTACAGTGCGATTCATATAAAACTGGGCCATTTTAACATGCCATAATTTCTCTCTGAAAGCTCGTAGAAATGATCTCAGTGGCTCAGAGAGAATCGACAGCAAATATGACATCAATCGATCAAAGTCATCTGTTGACTATATTGATGATTTCGATGGAAGCTACGAGCATTTTCATGGCATTGTAGACAATCTGAAGTCATAAGAGCAACATGCAGCACTCACTCGGAGAGCGTGTTTTCGTTGTGAAGACAAATTCCTTGGTAACAGCACAACGGGAATTTCCAAGAGAATTTAACGTTCAGGATGTTCTGACAAAGGCAACAATTTTATCGCTAGCAAGAAAGCTGGAGACAGCTGGTATACTCATTAGTGAGAGTGGAAAACGTAGACTACCATTGAGTGCAGAGACTGTTACAAATGCTCGAAGGAGACTAGTGAACTCTCGCAACAAATCGTTGTGTCGATTGAGCCAGGAATCATAAGGCACATATCAAAGAGCTGAGACTGTCTACAATGCCATGAAAATGCTCGTAGTTTTAATTGAAATTATCAATATAGTCAACAGATGACATTGCTCGATTGTTATTGATTCTCCCTGAGCCACTGAGAAAACAAATTTCACATTTCTACGAGCTTTCAGAGAGAAATTAAAATGTGCAGGTTTATATGGATGTTTTATGATTGCAGGAGAACCCGGAGAAAGCCCCAGTAGTGCTGTGGCTCCAAGGCGGACCTGGATCGTCATCCTTGTTTGGACTGTTTACGGAACTAGGCCCGTTCTTCGTGGCAAAGGACGAGAAGAATTTGGACGTGAATCCGTACTCTTGGCACAAGAAGCACAATCTCATTTTCATCGACAATCCGGTCGGTACAGGTGAGTCTAATTGCCCTGGGTGCAATGACCTCACTCACAAGAACCCGTTATTAAATTCCCTTCACCAAACTGTTCTTCCTCAAGTCACAATATCTTGTCAAATCGCGTGTACAAACTGTTTTCTGCTGCTTCAACAAGAACCACCATCAAAAGTATGATGTGTTCCGTTCTCTACCTATTCCTACAAAAGCTTATTCCTCTCTCTATGAAGGCCATCCAGAATGTGACACGCGATTTGGCAGAACTAAACAATAACGAAACTTTATTAAAAAGTTAAAGTACCTTACTCTATTTGTCAAGATATTTATTGTCACGTGATACCAGTTTTTCAATGCCGATGCTGTACTTTTCTACCGCCAAAGGATTTATTCGCTTTTTTTTTAATGCACAAAATGTTCGTCTAATCGAATTGTATAGGCAAATAACACAAGTGAAGGTTGATAATGCTCTGAACGAATCTTCAGTGAGGAAATGGTGCATAAGGACGTAATTAAGGATGAAACAGTGTGTACGATAAAGACCGGAGGAAATGTTGATAAATGAATTCAGAAAAATCTGATGTGTTCCATTCACATGACTTTCTCTACAACTCACCAATAAATTGTTAAAAAGCTTATGCTTCTATTTACTTCCTGCTAAACGAGAAAAAATTAGCAGAAATAGACTTATTAGTTCCTTCCTTGTAAGTAGAAGCGAAATAAGGGGGTACCATAGGTTAAAGTGATGGTCAAAAGTTGGTTGCTATGTGACTGAAGTTACTTTGTTTGTATGGATAGTTCACAAAGTCCTGTATGAGAAAAATATGTTTTTTATAGCTGAAACAAAAAACAAGGAATATCTAAAAAACAATCAACTCACGAAAAATATGTATATAACATAAATTGTGTGTTTTAAAGTGCTCTACATTTGTTGTGTGGTAAGCTTTTGTCCATCTCTTACGGTTTAGCAGTTATGCAAAATTCCGTAAAATTGACCCAGAATAAAGTAGGCTTCAGAGGCTATTCCCAGAAAATTCAAAATATTCATTTTATTTATCAGGTAAATATCTTTAATATACGATATTTTAATCAAAATAGTTAGCCATTTTTTAGAAAATCAAAATTTTCGAAAAAAGCTCCACGTAAAGGGTAGTTTGGGGTGGAATTTTTTTTCTCAAAATCTTCGTGTCGCATCCCTGAAAGATACTAAACTTAAATACCAAGTTTGGTATTTTATCGACTTTTCGTTTTTGAGTTATCGTGTTCACAGACACACGGACACACACACAGGGACCTTTTTCTGAAAATCCTTTTTTTGGATACAGGAGACCCTAAAACATATTTCCGGTGAAATCTTGATATTGAATTTGTTGGTGGAGTGCAATATCTTCTCTATACACGATGTACATAGTGCGTATAGGGAAAGTAAAAACCGGTGTTTTACTTTGGACACCCTACATAACTTTTTGGATGGAAGATCTCAAAGTGGCAGCGTCATCTTGGCTCTTATCTTTAGCGGTAGAGGAGTATAACATCTGCGTTGATAAACAGTTGTCATGTGACGATTGTGTTGAGAAATAGAGTAAGATTCTGTAACTTTGTAAATAAACGTACATTATGTCAAATCTTCTGTCACATTCTGGATAGCATTGTATTTATGCTAATCGAGTTAAACACTAGCAGAAGCGGTTTTACTACTTAGTCCTGTATAAGTAGAAGGGAAATAAGCGGATACACTAGGCTTAAGAGATAGCAAATATTTTAAGAGCTGTTCAACTGTGATTGCTTTGAAATTTCGTTTTCTTTGCTTCACCAGGAACAACAAAAACAAATAACGATTTCCCATTTGAGAAAAGTATAAGTTTTGGAAAATCTAAGCCAATAACAAGCAATATCTCGGAAACGGTTAATGTATTTGATAAAAATTGAGCTGTAAATATATATATATATATATATATATATTTTTTTTTTTTTTTTTTTTGCGGTTTAGCAGTTATACAACATATATACAAAATGCATCAAGAATGAAAAGGTGTTCAGAGGATATTAACAGAAAATCAAAGATATATATATATATATATATATATATAAATATATTATATGTCTTGAAAATATATTTAAATTGTAGAATCTTCAGTAAAATAATTGCATCCATTTTTTAAAAAATCAAACATTTCAAAAAATAAGCCATTAAAGAATAGTTTAGGGGGAGGAAGTCTATTTAAAATCTTCAACATCGTATCTTTGGAAATTACTGAACTTAAATAAGTTTGGCAACCCTTCGTTTTTGAAAAAAAAGTTGAACTGCGTTTTAATTATGGTCGTTCTTTTAACTGCTGTAATTATCCGCGCCCCAATTTTTCACAGAGGGCTTGGGGTTGTGTTTCGTGCTGTAAATCTGTGACACGGGACCACCGGCTTTACGTGTTTACTATATGAAGCTATGCTAACTATCTTTCGTCCGAAAAAATTCATCACTCACCGCCGGGTTTGAACCCGAGAGACACCTAGACTGCGGAGGACGATTTCTGTTTTTACTGCCTCCCCCCCCCCCCCACACACACGCACACCTCGCTTTTACTAAAATGCATTTTTCAAATTCAGATATCTTATTTATTTCCCTTAAAATCTCCGTAATGAATTTTCGGCAATACTTCCTCTACTTACCTACATAATGGAAAAAGTAAAAATTAAACATTACAAGTATCTAATGTATTTCATTCACATGACTTTCTCTACGTGTTCTAGAAACTTCTAACCAAAGCTTATTCTTCTATCTTCGCTATGCTAATCGAGATAAACATTAACAGAAAAGGTCTTATTACTTGCTTCCTTGTAAGCAGAAGGGAAGTAAGGAAATACACCAGGTTAAAGAGATAGCCAAATCTTTTAAAAGCTGTCTCTAATGCATGGCAAGACGTAAAACAAATGAAACACGGATGACGTTCTGTACCTAAGTAATTAAAAATTGATATCAATAACAAGGAACATCTCGGAAACAGTTCCACACAAAGACATAAAATGTGTTTTAGCAAGATTTACATTTTTGTTTGTTACGGTTTACCAGTTATTTAAAAGCCGACCAGATGAGCGGGTGTTGCAAGGAAATTCAGCTGTTTCACATCCTTGGGAGATACTACGCTTAACTACCAAATCTGATATTTAACAGACTTTTCGATTTTAAGTTATGCTGTCCGTAGGTATAAACACATACTGAACTTGTTTAAAAATTCTTTTCTTGGATTTAGGGTGACCTTAAAGCATATATTTGCGGTGAAATCTCGCTATAGAATTTTTCGGTGGAGTACAATACCTTCTCTACCTATTTTGTGCATTGCACATATGAGCTAGAGAAAGTAGAAATAGAAGAATAATTAGGAAAGAGTCATGTGAGTGTCATAGTGAATGTTTACTTTCTCTAGACCGTATGTACAATGAACATAGTTGATCGAGAAAGTAATGTATTTCACCCAAAAATTCGTTGTCGAGATTTCACCGGAAATACGTTTTTTTGGGTCCCCTGAGTCCGAAAAAAAGCATTTTTAAGAACGGTCCGTGTGTGTGACTGTGGATAGCATAGCTCAAAAATGGAAAGACCTTTAAAAATCAAACTTGGTATTTAACTTTAGTAACCTCCAAGTGTGCGACAAAAACATTTTCAACAAAATCCCCGTACCCCAAGCTACCCTTTTCTCAAATTTGGCTCTAACGATTTCGATTAAAATACCGCATATTTAAGAAATTTTCGTCACAAATAAACTGTACATTTTGAATTTTTTGGGAATAGCCTCTAAAGGGCTGTTTATTCTGGTTGAGTTTTGCAGAATTTTGTATAACTGGTAAACCTTAAGAGATAAGCAAAAACTTACTACACAAAAGGTAAATAATATGTCGTATACCTACGTTTTTGTGCAGAGCTGACCGTTTCTGAGATATTCCTTGTTGATTTCAATTTTAAGCCGCTTAAATTTTTCTCCGGCGGTATGAAATCTTTCTTCTGGTTTCTCATTTGTTTATTTCTGGCAAATAAAGGGCTTGGAATTTCAATTGTATCACATAGCAAGTGGCTTTTAAAGGACGAGACTATCGCTTTAGCCTGTGCAATCCCTTCTACGTATAAGGAAGCAAGTAATAAGATTAATCCTGCTTATGTTTCTCTTGATTACCAAGATGTAAGTAACAAATTAATGCCAAGCAGCTGTGAATGGAACACATTAGATGTTTTTCTAAATAAAAGCAATACCGTGTCAGTGGAGACAGGTTTTGGGAAAGTCAGGACTATAAAAACCACTTGCGCACAGCTACTGGTTTGTGCGACATACCTCATCGCCTGAATGGTCCGCACGAAACAATTACAATAAAGCTAAACGCAACAGGTGTCCACCTGTGGCCTTCAAAACGACTGTCCATTACTTCAACTCCCAATAAATAAATACGAGGGTCATCCAGAAAGTAACGAAACATATTAACTCAAAGCTTCAACAGCACCTTACTCTATTTCTCAATGTAATTTCCATTATGTCAAGATATTTACTGTCTCGTGGTACAAGTTTTCAATGCCTATATGATGCTCTTCTACCGCCAAAGAACTTATTTCTTTTTTACTTTCTCTATACGCACTATGTACATAGTGTATACAGAAGGTATTGCACCCACCCAAAAATTTGATACCGAGATTTCACCGGAAATATCTATATGTATTAGGGTCCCCAATATCCTAAAAAAAGCATTTTCACAAAAAGGTCCGTGTGTGCGTGTCCGTGTGTCTGTGAACACGATAACTCAAAAACGAAAAGTCGGTAAAATACCAAACTTGGTATTTAAGTTTAGTATCTTCCAGGGATGTGACACGAAGATTTTGAGAAAAAATCCCCCACCCCAAACTACCCTTAACATGGAATTTTTTAGAAAATTTTGATTTTCTTAAAAATGGGTGTAACGATTTTGATTAAAATATCGTACATTAAAGATGTTTACCTGCCAAATAAAATGTTTATCTTCAATTTTCTGGGAATAGCCTCGGAAGCTTACTTTATTCTGGATGAAATTTGCGGAATTTTGCATAGCTCCTAAACCGTAAGAGATAGATAAAAACGTACTACACAACGAATGTAGAGCACGTTAAAACACACAATTTATGTTATATACATTTTTTCATGGAATTGATCGTTTTTTAGATATTTATTGTTTTTGGTTTTTGCTATGAAAAACATACTTTTCTCATACAGGAATTTGCCAACTCTGTCCATGGAAACAAAGAAACTTCAATCACATAGCAACCAGCTTTTGGCTATCACTTTTAGCCTTATTTCCCTTCTACTCACAAGGAAGCAAGTAATAAGACTATTTCTGCTATTTTTTTTTCTAGATTAGCATGAAGTAAATAAAAGCATAAGATTTTTAACAATAATTTATTGCAGAGATGTAGAGAAAGTCATGTGAATGGAACACATCAGATTTTTTTGAGTGCACAAAATATTTGGCCAATCGAATTTTATAGGCAGATAATGCAAGTGTATGGTGATAATGCAATGAACGAATCTTCAGTGAGGAATTGGCGCATTACGAAGACCGATGTGGAAGTTCATCAATCGTTATGGAAGAGTAGAAAGCAAATGTTGTTAAAAAAATTCAGAAAAATCACATGTGTCCCACTCACATGACTTTCTCTACATTTCTGTAATGAATTATTATTAAAAATCCTATTCTTCTATCTACTTCATGCAAATCAAGATAATAAATGATTATAATGGTCTTATTACTTAATTCCTTATAAGTAGGAGGGAAATAAGGGAATACGTTAGGCTAAACCAACAGTCAAATGTTTTAAAGTGTGGTTGCTATGGGATTGAAATTCGTTTCTTTGCGTGGCCAGGAGTTGACAAGTTTCCATATGAGAAAAGTTTAAGTATTTTAAAACTGAAACCAATAATAAGGAATATCTCAAAAAAAAAAAAAAAAAAAAAAAAAAAACACGAAAAAAACACGAAAAAAATGTATATAACAAATTATGTGTTTTAACAAAATCTGCATTTTCTGTGTAGTACGTTTTGGTATATCTTTTATGGTTTGTCAGTTACGACAAAAGTTATCCAGAATGAAGAGGTCTTCAGAGGCTATTTCTAGAATATCCAAGATATACTTTTCGTTTGTCATAAAAATATCTTAAACATAGGGTACTTTAATCAAAATCGTTAGAGCCATTTTTGAAAAAATTTAAATACCAAAATTTGGTGTTTAACGGTCTTTTCATTTTTAAGCTATACTGCCCACGGACACACACACGGTTCTGTTTCTATAAATGCTTTATTTTTGGAGTCAGGAAATAACGGTATCGAATTTTTGGGTGGAATACAATACTTTCTCTACACAGTATGCACATAGTACACGTAGAGACCAGTTTTCACTTTGGACATCGTACATGATTTTTTGGGCGGAGAAGATTTCCCAGCCGATGAAGACCTCAAAGTGGCAGTGACATCTTGGCTCAGATCTTTAGCGGTGAAAGAGTATAACATCTGTATTGAAAAACCGGTACCACGTGACAATAAATACCTTGATAGCAATGACGATTACGTTGAGAAATAGAGTGAGGTGCTGTAACTTTGTGGATAAAGTTTTCTGTTGATAACTTCCGTTATTATTTAGTTATGCCAAATCGACTGTTACTTTCTGGATGACCCTCGTATAGAACAAATAGCCTCTGTATCAAATTTAAAGCGAATGGCGATAGTCTAATGTTTATGAACTGGACGCTATATACAACCTTGACATTCCATACTCTTTCCAAGAATCCCGAGAAACAACTGAATATCGACATGACTTTAACAGAACGAACAAATATTGAACAATTCCAACGACTAATGTTATAATGTAAATTCTTAGCATGGCTTCCATCGGAAGGGAATTAAAGCAGTTGTTTCCGTGTCGTAGATTTAGGGCACGTAAAAGACGCTCTGATAAAGGCCCCTTAAGCAGTCTTACACTCCCAACATACAATGGGATGCTGAGAACCGGATCAGTTAAAGAGCGTCTAAAATGAAAAAAATGGAATTTTATTTATTGACGCTCTTTAACTGCTGTGGTTCTCGGCGTCCCATTCTATATTGGGCAAGAAAAACGGCTTAATTTTGCTCAGAGGCCTCTTTATCAGGCTTGAGATTATTTTACGTGCCATAAATCTAAGACACGGGACCAATGACTTTAATTCCCTTCCGAAGGAAGCCATGCTAAGAATTTTTACATCCGAAAAAATCCATCGTCCTCTGCCGAGTTTGAACCCGCGACCTTGGGTATTTGGAGTTAGCATGGTATTAAAAACCTTATCCGGGTAACTCACCCAAAGCGAGATTTGAACTCGTGACCTGTTTAATGTGACGCAGATACGATATCCCCACACTACCCAGTTCAAACCCGGGGGAGGGCGATATATTCTTTCTGGCGTAGAAATCCTTAGCTTTGGTTCCTCTGGAAGGAAAGTAAAGCCGTTGCTCCCGTGTCGAAGATTTACCTCAAGCCTGATAAAGAGGCATATGAGCAAAACTAAGCCAATAGTTAAAGAGTAGCAATAGTATTCCTGTAGTTCCTAAGCGGAGCATAGAGAATCGTTATGATGTTTCCATGGTCGGATTTGAATTCCTAGTTCGTGAGTTCGCCACTGTGCGCCATGGTGGTGAAGGATCAGCTCATCGCCTACAGATGGCACTGCAGGAGAAAATCACGACTTGCAGATGCGAAATGGCGGAAAATTTTGCCAAGAAACTTCTATCAAGGTATGGGTTTCTTTTACGTCCAAATAAACATTTTGCGGGACTACCGGCTTTACTTCCCTTCCGAAATAAGCCATACCTGGAGTTTTGCGTCCGAAATAAGCAATCACCCTCCGCCCGGTTTGAACCTACAATATTGAGTTGTAGAGGCTAGTGTGGTAATCACTATGGCACGGAGAGCAGCAGTAGTTAAAGAGCGTCCATAAATAAAACTCAATTCAATTCAGAAAAGAAGCAAAGAAAAAATAAATTTATAATGTGAAATTAGATGGTGCTTTAAAGGTCTTTATCCGTCAGAACGACTTAGGCTTTTAAATAGTCAAATAATTTTCAAAATCGTCTGAACAGTTTTTGAGATTATCCTAAATTATCCCTTTGTGGCATTATTATTATTATTATTATTATTATTATTATTATTATTATTATTATTATTATTATTATTATTATGAAATTGCCGGGCTGAGGTTCGGTGCACACGTATGGCGCGATGGAGTGGGCGTGCTCTATACAGATCGTTTCGAAATGTGTTGTACTATCCAGCATTGCTCACTGCCGGGCCTCGTTCAGTTTCCTACTAGTAGTAAAACCAGTGAACATTGTATCAGCGCAGGAAAAAATTTGCGAGTTATTTATGAACGCTCTTTAACTGCTGTGGTTCTCGGCGTCCCATTCTAAATTGGGCGTGAAAGACCGCTTGATTTTGCTCAGAGGCCTCTCAATCAGGCTTGAGGTTCTTTTACGTGCCGTAAATCTACGACACGGGACCAACGACTTTACTTCCCTTCCGAAGGCAGCCATGCTAAGGATTTTTACGCCCGAAAAAATCCATCGTCCTCCGCCGGGTTTGAACCCGCATATGAAGTTAGCATGGTAACCATTACACCACGGAGGGCCGAACAAACGTATGAATGATTCAAACATATTTTGAGTGACAGTAGGCCTTTTCTTTCGATACAGTAAAGATGTATCTTGTAATTCACTGCAATGAATTCTGACTAAGTTTGATTGATTCATATTCATTGTCTTTTCAAAGCTCTGCATATTATTATTCTAATTTTATTTTTGTATCAAGCTTTTATATTTTTATTTGTAAAAGTACAAGACGTTTTATTTACTAATCTTTTAATGAAATAATTGTGTTGTTTTATAAATTAGAACGATGCATATAATGAGCTGCTTTTGGAACAGATTGTACCTCAATGTGAGCATGTTTACACTACAAGCCTGACCGCACTACCCACTCTCTATACTGCTGACTGCTTCGGAACACAAAAGCGAGCTATATACGAGTAACAAACGTATGATGTTTCAGGATTCAGTTTCACGGACTACGATGAGGGATACGCTACAGAACAAGTTCAGGTTGGAGAGGAGCTGTACATCGCCATGGTCCAGTTCTTCAAAATGTTCCCCGAGCTGCAGAAGGTTCCTTTCTTTATCACAGGGGAGTCGTATGCAGGTCAGTACAAAATATTGTTGTTAGGGCACGTATCACTGAAATTTCATGAAAAATCACAAAAAACCCACTTTTTATTTCTCTGTACGTACTATGTACATAGTGTATAGAGAAGGTATTGCACTCCACCAAAAATTCGATACCGAGATTTCACCGGAAATATATGTTTTAGGGTCCCCTGTATCCAAGAAAAGTATTTCCAGAAAAAGGTCCCTGTGTGTGTGCCCGTGTGTCTGTGAACACGATAACTCAAAAACTAAAAGTCGGTAAAATACCAAACTTGGTATTTAAGTTTAGTATCTTCCAGGGATGCGACACGAAGCTTTAGAGAAAAATCTCCCCACCCCAACTACCCTTTACATAGAACTTTTTTCGAAAATTTTGATTTTCTAAAAAATGGCTCTAATGATTTTGATTAAAATATCGTATATTAAAGATATTTACCTGACAAATAAAATGTATATTTTGAATTTTCTGGAAATAGCCTCTGAATACTACTTTATTCTAGGTCAATTTTACGGAATTTGCATAATTGCTAAACCGTAAGAGATGGACAAAAATTACCACACAACAAATGTAAAGCACTTTAAAACACACAATTTATATAATATACATTTTTTTCGTGGCGTTGATTGTTTTTCAGATATTCCTTCTTCTTGGTTTCAGCTGTAAAAACTTACACTTTTCTCATACAGAGAACTCGGGTCCATACAAACAAAGGAACTTCAGTCGCAGAGCAACCAGCTATTGACTATCACTTTAACCTATGGTACTCCCTTATTTTGCTCCTACTAACAAGGAAGCAAGCAATAAGACTATTTCTGCTAATTTTTTCTCGATTAGATGAAGTAAATATAATAATTTGCTGCAGTGATGTAGAGAAAGTCATGTGAATGGAACACATAAGATTTTTTATTTTAATTACCTAAATAATGTTAACATTCCTAAATAGAAAATACTTATTTATTATAGAGGTGGACAAACATAGAGCTTATCCATGAGTAGAACAATTTAAAACGCGACCCCAGGGGCTGTTAAGAATTAAAAACTCACATTTTAATTAAAATAATTACATTTCTATACTTTAAGAAACCGTATCGTGTTTTCTACTTGACAAATCTACAGTATAAACAAACTAAGGCAACAAATGAACTACGGATTTTTATTAATAGGTCCGTCCAACATGAATCCTTAGTTTTTTCAGCATTTTTGCGTACTTAAAATGCTCCACACAATACAAATGTTTATTCCAAATATTTTTATACTGCCTCTCAAAAGTAACTTTAATGTTACATTCACATAGTTTTCTCTACATCACTGTAACAAACTTCATTATTCTATCTACTTCGAGCTAAAAAGTGTTTTTAAAATTGAAACTAATAACAAAGAATATCTCGGAAATGGTTAACTTTCCAAAAAGAATCTGATATGTTCCATTCGCATGACTTTCTCTAGCTGTTGCACAAACAACTTTCCTTACAAGAGATTATTCTTTTATCTATGACATGCTAATCAAGGTGAATTAGCAGAAACTGCATTATTGCTTACTTCTTTGTAAGTGGGTGGGACATAAGGGAAGATACACTAGGCTAAATGGACAGTCAAATCTTTTAAAACCTGTTGCTATGTGAAACAACTGAAGT
Organism: Hymenopus coronatus; assembly: GCA_030762935.1. Lineage (NCBI taxonomy): Eukaryota > Metazoa > Arthropoda > Insecta > Mantodea > Hymenopodidae > Hymenopus > Hymenopus coronatus. The sequence goes on from CM060886.1 coordinate 138,145,932, forward strand.
TCAGCACGCATTGCATAGCTTGCAGTAAAATAGAGATGAAACGAAACATCACCTCCCGTTTGAGAAAAGTTTCAGTAGTTTAAAATTCAAACCAAAACGATCAACTGCACGAAAAAATGTAGATGTTATAAATTAAGTATTTTAAGGAGATCTAGACTTTTTATGTGGTAAGGAAATTCAGCAAAATTCATCCATAATAAAGAGGTCCTTACAGGCTATTCCCAGAAAATTCAAGATATATATTTTATTTGCCATGTAAATAAATATATTTAATATACGATATTTTAATCAAAATCGTTAGAGCTAGTTTTGAATAAATCAAAAATTTTGAAAAATTTTCCATGTAAAGGATCGTTTAGGGTAGGGGGTTTTTTCTAAAAATCTTCGTATCGCGTCCCTGGAAGATTCTAAACTTAAATATTAAGTTTGGGGTTTTACCGTCCTTTCGTTTTTAGTTATCGTGTTCACAGACACACGGACCTTTTTCTATAAATATTTTTTCATACAGAAGACCCTAAAACGTGTATTCCCGGTGAAATCTCGGAGTCGAATTTTTGGACGCAATGCAATACCTTCTCTATACACCAGGTACATAGTACGTGTACAGAAAGTAAAAAGAGCATTTACAATAGTTTTATTCTACTTTAATCATTTGTATCATAGTATTCCTTTAGTAGGTGTTTCTTGGAATATAATATAGACCTACATAGTGTGCTTAGATTCCTTATGTGCTGTGGTAGTTTATTAAATGCAGTCACCACTATTGTAATTACACTTCTAGGAACGATTTTGTAGTTTCAACACTCAATTTTCTTACTTTTGTTGAAAATTTATTAATATAATCATGCACCTGTTTATTTAACACTAGCTCTGTATTGACACGAGTTAACTCGTGTAAACATTAGTAGGCAAACTTTACTGAATATAAACTCGTAGCAACTGTAATTCATATTATGCTGTACTCTGATAAGACTAATTTTATTGCTGTTAGATAAACCAAATTAAACAGAATTTTATAGCATGATTTTTTAGGATTTATCTCGATTAGCATAGAGTAGAAGATTATTTTTATTTTCTCCAGCCCCGTATGTACAATGTACATAGTGGATAGAGAAATGAAAATGGAAATGGCGTGTTATTTATGGACGCTCTTTAACTGCTGTGGTTCTCAGCATCCCATTCTATATTGGGCGTGAAAGACCGCTTAATTTTCCTCAGAGACCTCTCTATCAGGCTTCAGGTTCTTTTACGTGCCGTAAATCTACGACACGGGACCAACGGCTTTACTTCCCTTCCGAAGGAAGCCATGCTAAGGTTTTTTACGTCCGAAAAAATCCATTGTCCTCCGCCGGGTTTTAACCCGCGACCTTGGGTACATGAAGTCAGCATGGTAACCATTACATAGTGGATAGAGAAGATATTGTAATCCACTCAAAAGTTCGAAACCAAAAGTTACATGTTTTAGGTTCCTCTGAATCCAAAAAAAGTATTTTCAGAAAAATGTCCGTGTGTGTGTCCGACTGTGGGCAGCATAGCTCAAAAGTTGGTTTTTACATTTGTTATCTTCCAAGGATGCAACACGAAGATGCCCCCCCTAACTACCCTTTACATGGAAACATTTTCGAAAATTTTGTTTTTCTTAAAAATGGCTCCTACAATTTTCATTAAAACACCACACATTAAAGGCATTTCCATCACAAATAAAAAGCATATCTTGAATTTTCTGGGAATAGCTTCTGAAGACCTGTTAATTCTGGATGAATTTTGTATAACTGGTAAACCGTAAGAGATAGACAAAAAATATAGATCTCGTTACAATAAGCAATTTATGTCATATACATTTTTTTCGTGGCGTTTACCGTTTTCGAGATATTCCTTGTTATTAGTTTCAATTCAATTTTCTCATAAAGGAAGTGTTCGTTTTTCTTTTGTTCTACTTCTGGCCAAGCAAAGAAGCTATTCGCAATGACAATCGCATAACGTTAGCTTTTAAAACATTTGAATATCACTTTAGCATACCGCATTCCTTTAGTTCCCCTCTACTTATAAGGAACTAAGTAATAAGAACATCCTGCTAATGTTTATCTCGATTAGCATTGTGTAGAAAGAAGAAATTTGTAGAACAGCTAGAGAAAGTCATGTGAGTGAGACACATCAGATTTTTTTGTAAGAAATGTGTTTGTAGAACAGATAGTTTTACCCTTACAAAGTCTAAATCAAACAACTAAGGAGTATATATTAGGCGCCTAAACTTGCACTCTCTAGTTATAAATGATCATAATACCTTGGAAGGTGACATTCTATTCACCCTATACAAACAGATTTCAAAATCTCTCAGTTTCTGATGTGAGCCATAGCTAAACATCTTTGTTACCTTTACCAATATATCATCTTGTTTGTTTGTTTGTTTGTTTTACTAGGAAAGTATGTTCCAGCACTTGGCTACACAATTCACCACAAGAACCCAACAGCTGACTTGAAAATCAACCTGCAAGGTAAGTCGAGGTCCATACTTGCTTCGCTGCTTTTTATATATTGCTTTACCGCCTCTTGTACTCGTCGCTGTTTCAAGGTTGAAGCACCAGGCGACGTCTGCCAACGGAACCAGGCGCTGGCTTGCGCTCTATAAAGGTTTTGAGGTCGTTGCGATCCCACTATGTCAGGTGGGATCCTTTTGGGGGCTTGTGGCGAATGCGTTCTATCTGGAAACATTAGGGGCCCCGTTTATGCTTGCACCCTCGACATCCGACCCATTGGTTCCGACCTCTTCAGCTGCTCCGGTGCGACCGCTGCGGACTCCGAGCAACCGTGGTACTCCTGACTTACTAGAATTAGTCGGGCTGAACATCTGGTGCCTCCCGGAAGGGAGCGGTTAGGATTGGGTTGGACTCGGCGAGACCCCATAGGAAATTGGGTACGCCTGGACGGGGTTGTGCCCTCCGGCACTAACCTGGAGAGTTTGTAAACGGCATGCTAGGTTGCTGACGCCACTATATCGGTAGTCATCTCTTGGGATTGACGCACGTAAGTGGTGTTCTTGCACGAGCTAGGGAAGAGGCACCGGCCTAATGGAAAACCCCATGTGTCGCACAGTACAACTAAGTAGTCAGGCCATTGCGTATGGTTCTCTCTCAGGGTTCACGCAAGTCGCAAAGGGCGGTCTTCTGCTCCAGTCACTAAATTAAATTGAGTTTTATAGAAGAATGCTCTTTAACTGCTACAATTCTCAGCGTCCCGCCTAATTTTGCTTTGAGGCCCCTTTATCAGGCTTGAGGTTCTTTTACGTAAATCTACGACACGAGATCTGCGGATTTACTTCCCTACTGAAGAAAGCCATGCTATGGATTTTTATACCCGAAAAAAAAAATTCATCGCCCTCCACCGGGTTTGAACCCGCAGCCTTGCAGAGCAGAGGCTGGCACATTACTTCCAGAACGGACGAATACCTCTGTGACTGGGGGCCTCGTCTGCCATCTGTTTCAAATGGCAGGTCCAGGGTTCAGTGTTACGCTGGACGGCGGATATGCCGCGTATAGAGATTTCTTCCCTAGTGACGGTTGGTACCAGCCTATGAGTGGGCCACCAGAGGGAGCCCGGGGGCTCTTGGGTGGAATTAGGCAGTGTCGGAAGCGTTCGAACTGGAAACGTTAGGGACCCCGTCCATGCTTGTGTCCCGCCATCCGGATGTGGTTGCCCTTCGAGTCCCTCCTCTTATCTCCCCTTCAGATAGAATTACAAAAAGTCAGGAGTATGTGCAGTGTTCATCCCCGGTTAAAGAGTCCTTCTTTTCTTTCCCTCTCTCTCTCACACACACTCACGCGTTTTATTCTTTTAGAATATTTTTCCTTTATCTATAATGAATGTACAATTACATAGTAGGTAGAGAAGATATTGGAAGCCGTGATTTCAGTGGAAATATATGTTTTGAGCCCTGAATAAAAAAAAAAAAAAAAATTGTAGATAAAGGTCCATGTGTGTGTGTGTGTGTGTGTGTGTGTGTGTGTGTGTGTGTGTGTGGATAGTATAATTCAAAAACGAAAAGTTGTATTTAAGTTCGATATCTTCCGAGAATGCGACACGAAGATTCGCAGGAAAATCCCACACCCCAAACTACAATTATATGGAATATTTTACGAAATGTTCGATGTTCTAAAAATGGCTCTAACGATTGTTCTTAAAATACCGTATATTAAACATATTTACATAGCAAATAACATCCTGAAGTCTATTTCATTCTGAATGACCTTTGCATGACTGGTAAATCATAAAACTGCACTACACTAAAACATAGATCTCGTTAAAACACACGATTATGTCATATACAGTTTTAATCATTTCAGAGATATTCCCTGTTATTGGCTTCAATGTTGAAGTACTTAAACTTTTCTCAAACGTTTCATTTCTGTTTTGCCTTGGAAAGAGATCCGAATTTCAATCGCAGTCGCATAACGACAGCTTTTAAAATATTTGACAGCCACTTTAGCTTGTGTAGTCCCATATTTACTTATAATGTTCTAAGTAACAAGTCCATTTCTGCTAATGTTTATCGTGATGTAGATTAACGGATACCATTTTGTTTGCAGAACAGGTGGCTCAGGCGTTTTGTCTGGGTTCGATCCCCGTTGGTCCTAGGCTTTTCTGGGACCGCTTAGGCGAATGCTGTACCGCGGTTCCTTTCCCTTTCATTCCACTTCCGTTCTTCATCTTTGAGGTTTCGCTCGAGGCTTTGCAGGCAGATGGCACGGTTGCTTGCTCCGAGGGCAACTCTCTTCTTCCTGGTTGAGGATAGGTGCCGTTATATAGCTTTCTTGGCGTGCCAGGGCTGCCATCTAGTGAACTGTTAAGAACTTCCGTGCGTCTCTGCGCCTAGCTCCGTCGTTTTCATGCGCTGGCCTCCTCTCACCCCCTACCCCTGGGGTGCAAGGTCGCTGTGTCCCCCGATGTTAACATGATCTACCCTCTACAGATAGAGAAAGTCACATACATTAAATGCTTGTTCAACATTTGCAGGTCTGGCAGTTGGCAACGGTTTCTCTGACCCCATCACCATCCTCGCCTACAGTCACTTCGTGTACCAACTGGGTCTGGTGGACACCAACACATACCAGACCATGATAGCTCTTGAGCAAGCAGGAAAGGAAGACATCAAAGCTGGAAACCTAGTAGATGCCTTTAACGTAAGTTTCTACCTTAGCCACATGGCGTTACTAGTAACGGTCCTTTTATGGCCCGATGTGTACTGCTGAAGAAGAAAAGCTGCCCAAGAAGCACGCATTATCGAAAGATATTTAGATGTGTAACAAGTTTAATTCTTTGAGTTAGGGTATCACCCTCGGGCGCAGGATCGAAGCCTCTGCCTTCCGCGAAACCGGTGTAAATAGCCAGCAGGTAGGGTGCAATGTGTATGCCTAATTCTTACCTTGATTTCTTTCAGTGTACTGAAATTACGGTAAGACAGGAAAGAAAAGTCTACTTCAGAACGGTTACAATTTTGGATTCCAGAAGTGGGGTAGCGCGATGGACGTGCAATGTTAAAAGTTGCAAAAGCTTTATTAAAACATTTTCCATTGACGAAATAGATGTCCTGGATATTCAAGACGACCATAGCCAAGCGGCCTCACCTAGTGACAGAAAGTACTTTGTGATCTGAAGAGGAAATCTACGGAAGATATATGTGAAAGGCCATCAAATCTAATTTACCACAACTGAAGAGAGAAAACATGGAAGAAGTAGACAATGGAGTTGTCCACAGTCCAGTTTGTTCATTAGAAATATGTATTGCTTCATCAAATAACATAAACACCAAACTGCAACTGTTACTTGTTTCGACCCGGAGGCTACTTGTTTTGGGGAGGCTTGGGGCCTATGTAATTAGGGACCTTTAAGGGTCCGGGAGGCTTCGTTCCCGCACTCGTCACACCTTGAGGGCGCCTCCCCAGGAATCTGATAAGGGAGTGCCTCACAAAATGGAAATAGAGTTTCATTTATGAACACCCCTTAACTACTGTGGTTCTTAGCGTCCCAGTCTATGTTTGGGCGCAAAAGACTGCTTAATGTGACTCAGAGACCTCCATATCAGGCTTGAGGTGACACTGGACCAACGGCTTTACTTCCCTTCCGATAGGTCCACTCTGGCTGCAGTTAGACAAAATGCCAGCCAAGACTTTAAACTTCTACTGGTATCTTAGACGAAAGCAAGACAATGATGGTAGATGGGGTTTTAAGGCGCTCAACTGCAACATTATTAGCACCCTGCTACAACCTATGGCAAAATGTTCATAACAAATTGTGTGTTTTAACGTGCTCTACATGTTTTGTGTGTTAAGTTTTGGTCCATCTCTTATGGTTTTGCAGTTATGCAAAATACCGTTAAATTCATCCAAAATAAAGTAGTCCTCAGAGGCTATTCGCAGAAAATTCAAGATATACATTTTACTTGTCAGCTAAGCATCTTTAATATACGATATTTTAATCAAAATCGTTTGAGCCATTTTTGAGAAAATCAAAATGTTGGAAAAAAGTTCCACATAAAGGGTAGTTTGGGGTGGGGAGATTTTTCTCAAAATCTTCGTGTCGCATCTCTGATGAAATACTACACTTAAATGCCAAGTTTGGTATGCATCGACTTTTCGTTTTTGAGTTATCGTGTTCACAGACACACGAACACACACGTACCTTTTTCTGAAAATACTGTTTTGGATACAGGGGACCCTAAAACATATTTTTCAGGTGAAATCTCGGTATCGAATTTTTGGGTGGAGTGCAATACCTTCTCTATACACTATGTACATAGTACGTGTAGAGAAAGTAACAAAACAAATTGGTTGGCTCAAAGAATTTTAATTTAGGACCTACCGAGTGTGGGCCCCTGACTATGCTGCCTTAGCCACCCGCTCGGTAATAATGTACTCTCTTAAAATGAAATATAGAGTTTTCGAAAAACACACCCAACAATCTATTGACTAAATGCTTTCCTTTTTCTTTAACCCTGCTAGTTGCCTCATTTATACAGCAAAATGATGTGTACATCTTTTACTTTACATAATACTTCCTCTATCTACTGCTAATAGTGCGGCGGTAACGGGGTTACAGGTTCGTATCCAGGGTGCAGGTTTTGGCTTTTAGGAATGGTGTAGATATGTGGGTGACCTAGCTCAGGATTTTGCTAGCATGGAATCTCTTTTCAGGTGTGGAGACACAGGTGTTTTATTCATTTAGTTCGGCCGTTTTCCGAAGTCGAACACTCACGCATTCCTCCTAAGTTCTCTACTCCTAAGTTACGCTTTACGCGACCGTGTCTATTATTACTTTTGGTACAGTGATATCTGGTTTGTATTAAAATAACTATTTCCCTCACAACTAAAAGTAGCCTGTTCGACTCCACAGCTTTGCTCTCCGGATGTTCCATGCCAGGTGCCAAAAAGTGTCGCCTGACCAGTGAAACAGTACATGTCCTGTCAAGGGGCAAAGAATCATTCAGAAGGGAAAGATAAATCATAGCTAATAATATAAATTATACCAAGAAGGGAAGTACATTGAAAATGGGAAGGGAAGGAGGATTTCAAACATGTATAAGTAGCCGAGTTGTCACGAGCTGGTAGCACCGTATACCGTTAGGGTAGAGCGTTGTACCGAGGGGGGTGAGAGGACACTGCTCCCGCTGGCCAGAGGATACTTTTTGAGGCACTTGGCGTAGAATATCGGCAGAGCAAGGATGTGATATTTAGGGTCCATGGTGGAGCCAAACAGGCTAATTTAGCTGTGAGTGGAAATATTTATTTTAATACAGACCAGAGTACGGACGACATCACTGCATCAAAATTAATAAGTAATAATAGCCGCGGTCGGGAACAACATAGTTTCACAGTAAAACATTTAAGAGGAATGCGTGTGTGTTCGACAACCGAAAAAGGCCGAACTAATTGAATAAAGCACTTGTGTCGTACCACACCCTGAAAAGAGATTCCATGTTAGTAAAAAATCCTGAGATAGGACATCCTCAAATCTACACCATTCCTAATACCCAAAACCTGCGCCCGGGAGACGAACCCGTAACCCAGTTACCGCCCCACCAGGGAGAGAATTGTTTCTTTTTTCGGGCAGTGTAAGCTCTCCCCTTCAGTTCAATGCCCTACTCTTAACGGACTGTCCTACCGGAGTCGCTCGGCAGCTCGTGACAGTTCGGCTACTTAGACGTGTTTGAAATTCATTATGGCTTCACGGGTGTCAGGTACATAAAATCCAAGCTTTCGACCATTGCACACTCCATGGTCTTCATCAGGGACTGCATGAAAGCTTGGATTTTATACACCTGACACGGCTGATCACCCGTGAAGCCATAATGAATAACATTCGCCGTGAAAGCTTCAAGTCTTACGTGTTTGAAATCTTTGTTCCCTGCCCATTTTCAATGTAAATTTATATTTCCCTTTTAAATAACTGTTAGCCCCGTGACAGGACATGTACTGTCTCAATAGGCAGTACAGAAAACCGAACTGCTTTCTTCAGAATTTAGTAGACAACAAAACACGTATTTCCGATGAAATCTCTTCATGAAGTTTAGAGTGGAATTGCAGTACCTTCTCTATACACTAAGTATATATCAAATGAAATGGCGTGTTATTTATGGACACTCTTTAACTGCTGTGTTTCTCAGCGTCCCATTCTATACTGGGTGTGAAAGACCGATTAATTTTGCTCAGAGACTCCAATAATAGGCTTGAGGTTCTTTTACGTGCCGCAAATCTACGACATGGGACCAACGGGTTTACTTCCCTTCCGAAAGAAGCCACGCTAAGGGTTTTTACGTCCGCATAAATCCATTGTCCTCCGCCGGGTTTGAACCCGAGAGCTTGGGTATATGAAGTTAGTATGGTAACCATTACACCACGGAGGGCGACAACTGTATAGCAGAAACAGTAACATTCAGAGGTTACATTCACACTCGCCTTACTACCTATTCTCCAAAAAATTAATATTGCAAAAGTATATTTTTCGTCCTATTTCATCCTAATAGTGATAAGCATTTGCAGATATTGTTTTATTGGATTTATTTCCTTGTGTGTATAAGGAGGAAAAGAAAATACACTAGGCTAAAATTATAGTAAAATCTTTTAAGAGCTGATCGCTATGTGAGGGCTTAAAATTCCGCTTTCTTTGCCTGATCAGGATGAGCATAAGTGAATAACGACTTCCCATTTGAGGACGAAATTCACATTTTTTGCGTTGTAATGTTTTGCCTATCACTCTATATATAAACTTTATCCAGAATGAAGAGGATTTATGGGTCTATTCCCATAAAATACAACTCTCATTTTACCATAAAAAGTAATTAAACATATGTAATTATAGTATTTCAAGAAAGTGAACATTTTCGAAAAAAGGTTTCCATATTTAGGGTAGTTAGGGGTAAAGGATTTTCTTGAAAATATTCGTGTTCCATCATTGAAAGATGCTAAATATAAATATCAACTTCGAGTTTCGTTTTAGAGTTTTTTTTGTAGACACAGACAGATAACCGCGCGCGTGTACAAACACACACAGGAGCATTTTCCAAAATGGCCCAATACTTTTCTGCATTCAGGGGACAGCATAACATGTATTTTCAGTGCAATCGCGGTATAAATTTTTTTGGTGGAATGCAATAGTTTCTTTACTTACTATGTGTGTGTGTCAGAGACAGTAAAAGCTATATATTATTGGATGAATAGGGTCTGAAAGCATGTATTTCCGCCAAACTCTTAATATTACCTTTTTGGATGGAATACAATATTTCTTAAGCATGTATTAAATAAAGTAGCAGCACGTTCGAGAAGTTTAGCCACTATTGAATGTTGCAGGAATGGATCAAGGATCTGGCACAGTTTATGACCAACTCAGACTTCACCAATCTGTATAACTTTCTGTACAAGGACCAGCCTCAAGTTGGAGGCAACTACTTCACTTTTGTACAGCGCGAAGAGATCAGGAGAGCTCTGCACGTGGGTGACGCCGAATACACCAGCACAGGAATAGTCTACAATAAGATGATCCCCGACTTCCTCAACTCGGTGAGACCGTGGCTAGAGTTCCTGCTGGACAAGTATCCTGTTCTGTACTACAACGGTCAGATGGACATCATCGTGGCCTATGCTCTCTCCGTCAACATGTTCAACGAGCTTAAGTTCAGTGCTGCCGAGGAATACCACAATGCAACACGTCAGGCATGGTATGTGGGTGACGAGCTCGCCGGATACTCCAAGAAGGCTGGCAAATTCACCGAGGTGTTGGTCAGGAACGCGGGTCACATGGTTCCAACTGATCAGCCAAAATGGGCCTTGGATCTCATTACCAGGTTCACCAGTGGTCGTGGGTTCCCCTAGCTCTGTGACAACAACAGTCTATGTAGAAGACAACCTCACTGGACATAAGGCAAATTCAGACAGTTGTGAATCAAGAATGTTATTCCAACTGATTAGACAACATTGAGCTACATCACCAAGTTCACCAGTAGCTGGAATCTTCTATAGCTTTCTGACAAAGACACTCAAATATGGGAGACGATCTCGCTGAACACTCCAAGACGGCTGGAAAATTCACTGAGTTTTTGATCAAGAACGTGGGTCAGAGTGATGAGCCAAAGTAGCGGTTTAATCTTACCACCAGGTTTACCAGTGTCAGAGGTCTTTCCTAGCTCTTTAATGACAATGTGTTTGCATCCAGTTTACTAAGTATAGTAAACCAAGTACACATGAACTGTGCCATTTCATCTGTAGGGTGTAAGAATGCATTTTCATCAAAAGTTGTTTAACTGAATAAAGTAATTTATTTTAACAAACTGTGTTAAATGTATTACTTGTACAGAAGAACCATTTTAACCCATTTTCTCATATATATAATGAGAAATCTACAATATCGGACTGATAAATATGCGCATCAGAACTTGATGGTGATGACATGGACTCTAGAAGGCTATAAAGTCCAGCGCAGTAAGTATAAACACATTTCGTTTGACTTCCGTTTAATAATAATCTTTTAAAAGCTAGTAGTATCTTGGTACCACAATAAACACAATGAAAACCACTTCCTAGATTATAACCAGGGACCATTATCACGATGAAGAATAGGCTGGGGTTTATCACAGCTTGGCAGTACTGATGGAACCACAATAACCACTTCCTAGACTATACACAGGGACCCTGATCAAGATGAAGGATAAGCTCTGGTCTATCACAGTCTGGTAGTGCTGATGATACCATAATGGACACAAAGAACACCACTTCCTAGACTATACACAGGGACCCTGATCAAGATGAAGGATAAGCTCTGGTCTATCACAGTCTGGTAGTGCTGATGATACCATAATGGACACAAAGAACACCACTTCCTAGACTATACACAGGGACCCTGATCAAGATGAAGGATAAGCTCTGGTAGTGCTGATGATACCATGATGGACACAAAGAACACCACTTCCTAGACTTTACACAGGGACTATGATTATATCGCAGTCTGGTGCTATTAATGAAACTATAAACTCAAAGATCACCAATTCTTAGGACCCTGATCAAGATGAAGGATAAGCTCTGACCGACCGCAGTTTGTAGTATTAATGGAACCACAATAACCTGTAAAACTCCACTTCCTAGGGCATGATCGTGACGAAGGATAAACTATTTTATACAGCAGTCTGGAGTATAAATGGAACCGCATTAAACTCAAAGAACATACTTTTCTAGAAAATATACAGGGACCATGGTCGTGATGAAGTACATGACAGTTGGAAACTAAAGTGCAATTAATTCTTCTTCACCTGCTTACCCTCTTCATATGGAGGACTTACAATTTCCAGAAGTGAACAACGCCTGTGGTCAGAGACACCTGTGCTGGGTATCAAAAGAGTGTCTCGGATGAGGGAGCATTCCCGATACGAGTATGAATGTGAGGAAGCACGTGGTGCGAAATGCTTATGATGAAGCAGTTAGTGAAGATGAGGACCTGTAGAAAATCAAACACCGCATTGTCCACTAAAATCCCATATCCCAGACTGTCTAGGTGGGAGGAAGTTGTGTAACTACGCCACCACCTACACTTATTTCAAATACTGTAAAGCTTTGTTGTGACGGTGAAAGCCTCCGCTACGTACGTACACCGTAAGAGCAAGTATGGACTTGCCCGCTCTCACATCTCCATTAGTAAAAATCTGATGTGTCACTTTCCCTAGCTGCTTTACAAACAAACTTCTTATTCTTCTTTCCAATCGAGATAAACATTAGCAGAATATTCTTATTACTCCGTTTCATATAAGAAGAAGGGCTAAAGTGATATTCAAATGTTTTAAAACCTGTCGTTATGCTATATTCATTGCAAATCGCTTCTTTGCTCGGCCAGGAGTAGAACAAAAGAAAAACGGACGCTTCCTGTCTGAGAAAAGTATAGGTACTTCACAATTGATACCAATAACAAGGGTATCTCGAAAACGGTTACCTCCCCAACAAAAACGTAAAGGTCATAAATTGCATGTGACGAGATCTACATTTTTGTACAGTAAGTTTTTGTCTATCTCTTACGGTTTAGCAGTTAAGCATTCAGAATCTTCAGAGGCTATTCCCAGAAAATTCAAGATATACATTTTTTTTAGTATGTAAACATCTTTAATATACAGTACTTTAATCAAAATCGTTAGAGCCATTTTTTGAGAAAATAACAAAATTCGACATTTTTTACAGGTAAAGAATGATTTGTGGTTGGGGAATTTTCTTGAAAACTTTCGAGTCGCAACCTTGGAGGATATTAAATCTAAATACTAAGTATGCTATTTTACGGCCTTTTAGTTTTTGAGGCTATTCCCAGAAAATACAATATATACATTTAATACGTATATATATTTATTAAATATAAGAGATTTTAGTCAAAATCGTTAGAGTCATTTTTTAGAACATGGAAATGTTCAACATTTTTCCATGTCAAGGGTAGTTTGTGGTGGGGGGATTTTCTTGAACATTCTGGATATCCTGTCACACAGCGACAGTCAGACAGATGCACGCACACGGACATTTTTATAAAAATGTTTTTGGATTCAGGGGGTCCCAAAACATGTATTTTGATAAGGAATTTTTGGGTACAATCCAACACCTTCTCTGTACACTACGTACAAGAGAAAGTAAAAATTGATGTTTGGTATTTACAAGAAAATTATGTTTTTTACAGCAATTACTGTGAAACACTGACATGAAAAGTGTTGTGGAACATGTGACGCTTTTCTGCAGTTGATGAAAACTGGAACGTCGCAAAGTGGTTTACTGACATGACAGTGTGTCTACTTATTGCTCTCAGAGATTCACACATTTTGAAAAATGGGGCTAAAATAGGATTCATACATGACAAGATATGTGCAAATCAATTCATTTTGCTATGCAATTTTAGAAAAAAACTGATATTCTTCATTCACATGACTTTCTCTAGCTGTTCTGCAAACAGACCTTCTATTCAAAATATTAATATTTTAGCAACATCATGCCAATCAAGACAAACATAAGCAAAATTTGTCTTATTACTTGTTTATTGTAAGTACAACGAAAATATGGGAATGCATAGGCTAAAGCGATAGTCAAAGTCCTTTAAAAGCCGGTCGCTATGTGAAACAACTGAAACTCCATTCCTTTCTTGCTAGCAGTAAACAAAGAGAAACGAGAATAAAAACGTCTTCCCGTTCGAGAAAATTGTAATTGCCTTACAAGATACCAATAATCCGGAATATCTACAAAAAAAAATGGCGTGTTATTTATGGATGCTGTTTAACTACTGTGGTTCTCAGCGATCCATTCTAAATTAGGCGAAAAAAGCCGCTTAATTTTGCTCAGAGGCCTCTCTATCAGGCTTGAGGTTCTTGCCGTGAACCTACAACACGGGACCAACGGCTTTGCTTCCTTTCCAAAGGAAGCCATGCTAAGGGTTTTTACGCCCAAAAAATCAATCGTCCTCCGCCGAGTTCGAACCCACGACCTTGGGTATATGAAGTTAGCATGGCAACCATTACACCACGGAGGGCGACGAATATCTCGAAAACGGATAACCCAAATAAAATCGATTGGACCTTTTCTGAGAAAAACAAATATTAAGTAATAATTTCCATGAAAAGAACATCTCACGGCGGGGGGAGGGGGGTTTTGTTTAAAATCTTCGTGTGCCATTTATAGAAGATGTTGAACTCAAATACCAAGTTTGGCATCAGCGTCCTTATTACGTCATAGATGCACACCGAACCTTATTATATGTTCCATTCACATTGCTTTCTCTAGTTGTTCCACAAACAAGTTTCCTTACAAAAGACATGCTAATCAAAGTAATTAGCAGAAATAGCCTTATTATTTGCTTCCTTGCAAGTAGAAGAGAAATAGCGGCATACACTAGGCTAAATCCACCGTCAAATCTTTTAAAACAACTGAAGTTCGGTTCGCTTTGCATGGCCTGCAGTAAAACAAGAGAGATGAAACGAAACGTTGAGAAGTTCAAGTAGTTTAAAACTGAAACCAATAGCAAGGAATATCTCAGAAACAATCATTTCTAAACAAAAAAGTATATGACATAAGTTACGGTTTAACCGTTATGCAAAACTCAATCAGAATAAAGAGGTGTTCAGAGGATATTCCCAGAAAACTCAAAATATACACTTTATTTGTGATGTAAATATCTTTAATATAAAGTTCTTTTAATCAAAATCGTTTGAGCCATTTTTGAGAAAAACAAAATTTTCAAACATTTTTCCATATAAAGGTTAGTTTGGGGTGGGGAGATTTTCTTGAGAATCTTCGTGTCGCCTCCTTGGAATATACTAAACTTAAGTACCAAGTTTGGTATTGAACAGTCTTTTAGTTTTTAGCTATGCTGTTCAGAGACACACATGGCCCTTTTTTACTAAAAAAAAACTGTTTTCGGACTCGGGGGACTTCGAAACATATATTTGCGGTAAAATTTTGACATCTAATTTTTGGGTGGAGTATAATACCTTCTCTATCCACTATGTACATTGTATATACGGGCTAGAGAAAGTAAAATATTATTTTATGGATTTAGGGGCTTCAAAACAGGCATTTCCAGTGACATATTGATATTAAGATTTGAAGGAAATATAGGCATAATATTTCATGTACCTACTACTAATAAGTAATATAGAAAATCGATTGGTTTTGTTTAATATACAGCGGACGTCAAAACATGTATTTCCGGTGAGCTCTATATACAATTTTAGGGTGGAATGCAATACGTGTACCCAACAGGGATCTATCAGAGATATTAAAGATTAAATATTTTGGGCGCAGTGAGCCTTATATCATGCATTTTCAGCGTCTTTCTAAATGTAATTTTTGGATGACATACCAAATTGATTAAATAAAGATCTGATACTCACTCACAAATTGAATGTTACAGAAATGGAACGAGGACCTGGCAGAGTTCCAGATCTATTCAGAGTTCTCCAACCTGTACAACTTCCTGTACAAGGACGAACCTCAAGTTGGGGGCAACTACTTCACTTTTGTACAGCGTGAGGAGATCAGGAGAGCTCTGCACGTGGGCGACGCCGAATACACCAGCACAGGGGTCGTCTACAGTAAGATGATCCCCGACTTCCTCAACTCGGTGAAACCGTGGCTAGAGTTCCTGCTTGACAAGTATCCTGTCCTGTACTACAACGGTCAGATGGACATCATCGTGGCCTATGCTCTCTCCGTCAACATGTTCAACGAGCTTAAGTTCAGTGCTGCCGAGGAATACCACAATGCTACACGTCAGGCATGGTATGTGGGTGACGAGCTCGCCGGATACTCCAAGAAGGCTGGCAAATTCACCGAGGTCTTGGTCAGGAACGCGGGTCATATGGTTCCAACTGATCAGCCAAAGTGGGCCTTGGATCTCATCACCAGGTTCACCAGTGGTCGTGGGTTCCCCTAGCTCTGACGACAACAGACTATGTGGGAGACGACTTCGCAGAAATTCTAAGACGGTTAATAACTTCACCAAGTTGTTGATCTGGAACGATAAGAGTAATTCACATTGAAAACTAACCGTAAACACACTGACATAGAATATAGACGCAGAATTAAAATCACCATGAGCATTCTCAATGACAAACGTAACCGTAGGCAATAACCAATCAGAGCTTAAAACAAGTGAACTACGCCTTGCAAACTAAAATGGCTGACATTCGCGCACATGCAAATTATAGTAGCAACTTTGCTTGGTGTTTTATATTTTCAAGAACGGTTGTTTCGTCGTTGACATTGGTGGATTCATCCCCTTAATAAAAGACGAATTAACGGGACAGAAGTGAGAGAGAATCATCAAGCGAAGCCATTTTAATAACACATCGAGCAGTGTTCTCATTGGTTGATTCCTTCGTTGCATGTTAACTTTGACGCTAAAGCTTGTCATTTGCAAGCTTCTGTGTTAATGACGTACTACCGTTATGTCAATGTAACCATCGTGAATGAATGAGGCTATGCATATATTGGCTGCAAGTATCTGTGTCTACGTTACGTCTACGAATGTGAATTGCCCTTTACTCATATATTTCCAAGTGATCAGCCAAAACAGGGTTTCGAACTCATCATGTCTTCCATAGCTCTCTGACAACAACAGTCTATGTGGGATGCGACTTCCTTGACATTTCAAATAGCAATTCTCTGAAACTATTTTAATAAAAAGTCACGTGATTCCCCCGACCAGCCAAAATGGCGCTTCAATCTCATTACCAGCCTCACCAGTGGCCGAGATGTTCCATAGCTCTCCAACAACTGTCCACATGGGAGATGTTCCATAGCTCTCCAACAACTGTCCACATGGGAGATGTTCCATAGCTCTCCAACAACTGTCCACATGGGAGATGATCTCATGGCTACTCCAACAACTGTCTACATGGGAGATGTTCCATAGCTCTCCAACAACTGTCCACATGGGAGATGTTCCATAGCTCTCCAACAACTGTCCACATGGGAGATGTTCCATAGCTCTCCAACAACTGTCCACATGGGAGATGTTCCATAGCTCTCCAACAACTGTCCACATGGGAGATGATCTCATGGCTACTCCAACAACTGTCTACATGGGAGATGTTCCATAGCTCTCCAACAACTGTCCACATGGGAGATGTTCCATAGCTCTCCAACAACTGTCCACATGGGAGATGTTCCATAGCTCTCCAACAACTGTCCACATGGGAGATGATCTCATGGCTACTCCAACAACTGTCTACATGGGAGATGTTCCATAGCTCTCCAACAACTGTCCACATGGGAGATGTTCCATAGCTCTCCAACAACTGTCCACATGGGAGATGTTCCATAGCTCTCCAACAACTGTCCACATGGGAGATGATCTCATGGCTACTCCAACAACTGTCTACATGGGAGATGTTCCATAGCTCTCCAACAACTGTCCACATGGGAGATGTTCCATAGCTCTCCAACAACTGTCCACATGGGAGATGTTCCATAGCTCTCCAACAACTGTCCACATGGGAGATGATCTCATGGCTACTCCAACAACTGTCTACATGGGAGATGTTCCATAGCTCTCCAACAACTGTCCACATGGGAGATGATCTCATGGCTACTCCAACAACTGTCTACATGGGAGATGTTCCATAGCTCTCCAACAACTGTCCACATGGGAGATGTTCCATAGCTCTCCAACAACTGTCCACATGGGAGATGATCTCATGGCTACTCCAACAACTGTCTACATGGGAGATGTTCCATAGCTCTCCAACAACTGTCCACATGGGAGATGTTCCATAGCTGTCCACATGGGAGATGATCTCATGGCTACTCCAACAACTGTCCACATGGGAGATGATCTCATGGCTACTCCAACAACTGTCCACATGGGAGATGATCTCATGGCTACTCCAACAACTGTCCACATGGGAGATGATCTCATGGCTACTCCAACAACTGTCCACATGGGAGATGATCTCATGGCTACTCCAACAACTGTCTACATGGGAGATGTTCCATAGCTCTCCAACAACTGTCCACATGGGAGATGTTCCATAGCTCTCCAACAACTGTCCACATGGGAGATGATCTCATGGCTACTCCAACAACTGTCTACATGGGAGATGTTCCATAGCTCTCCAACAACTGTCCACATGGGAGATGTTCCATAGCTGTCCACATGGGAGATGATCTCATGGCTACTCCAACAACTGTCCACATGGGAGATGATCTCATGGCTACTCCAACAACTGTCCACATGGGAGATGATCTCATGGCTACTCCAACAACTGTCCACATGGGAGATGATCTCATGGCTACTCCAACAACTGTCCACATGGGAGATGTTCCATAGCTGTCCACATGGGAGATGATCTCATGGCTACTCCAAGGCACGCGGGTCATATGGTTCCAACTTATCAACTAAATGAGTGCTTCAAACTGATGACGAGTTTCATCAGAGACATGCAACTGTATACGTGATGTTTCTAGGTGTAGTGAAAAACATTCACATGAATTCTGTCGTTTCATTTATAGACTGTAAGAATGCATTTACATCCGAAGTTGTCTCTCTCAATAAAGTAATTTATTTTAATTAAACATTGTTTAAGTCTATTAGCCCTACAGAAACTACAACTTTAAACCAATTTTCTCAAACAGGATGTGCAACTCTTATTGCCAAGCTGTTTAACGTACATCAAAATTTGGTACAGCAGGCCAATACAAAACACATGCAATATGCTAGACGAGATTTAACGTTAGAGGTATTCACGCTTTCCAAATTCCTGAAATTAGATCATTTAAAAGCGTAATAACTTTACAATGACGTGAAACGTGGAATACGTAAAAAGTTCAGTGAAGTAAATGTACACACATAATTGTAAAGTAGTTTCTAATTCGTTTTATAAGAATCCTTGAAGAGCTGATTGTACTGAAATGTCTCTTGCTACCACAATATCAAAGTAAACATCACTTTCTATAGTACACTCAGGGCCCATGATGATGTAGGATAAGCTGTGGTCTATTACAGTTTGGTATCACAACACGCACAGCAGCACTTCTCAAACTATACACAGGGCCCATGATGATGTAGGATAAGCTGTGGTCTATTACAGTTTGGTATCACAACACGCAGAGCAGCACTTCTCAAACTATACACAGGGCCCATGATGATGTAGCTGTGGTCTATTACAGTTTGGTATCACAACACGCAGAGCAGCACTTCTCAAACTATACACAGGGCCCATGATGATGTAGCTATGGTCTATTACAGTTTGGTATCACAACACGCAGAGCAGCACTTCTCAAACTATACACAGGGCCCATGATGATGTAGCTGTGGTCTATTACAGTTTGGTATCACAACACGCAGAGCAGCACTTCTCAAACTATACACAGGGCCCATGATGATGTAGCTATGGTCTATTACATTTTGGTATCACAACACGCAGAGCAGCACTTCTCAAACTATACACAGGGCCCATGATGATGTAGCTATGGTCTATTACAGTTTGGTATCACAACACGCAGAGCAGCACTTCTCAAACTATACACAGGGCCCATGATGATGTAGCTATGGTCTATTACAGTTTGGTATCACAACACGCAGAACAGCACTTCTCAAACTATACACAGGGCCCATGATGATGTAGCTATGGTCTATTACATTTTGGTATCACAACACGCAGAGCAGCACTTCTCAAACTATACACAGGGCCCATGATGATGTAGCTATGGTCTATTACAGTTTGGTATCACAACACGCAGAGCAGCACTTCTCAAACTATACACAGGGCCCATGATGATGTAGCTGTGGTCTATTACAGTTTGGTATCACTACACACAGAGCAGCACTTCTCAAACTATACACAGGGCCCATGATGATGTAGCTGTGGTCTATTACAGTTTGGTATCACAACACGCAGAGCAGCACTTCTCAAACTATACACAGGGCCCATGATGATGTAGGATAAGCTATGGTCTATTACAGTTTGGTATCACAACACACAGAACAGCACTTCTCAAACTATACACAGGGCCCATGATGATGTAGCTGTGGTCTATTACAGTTTGGTATCACAACACACAGAGCAGCACTTCTCAAACTATACACAGGGCCCATGATGATGAAGGATAAACTATGGTCTATCATACCATTTAGTTTGTAAGTTTACCTTACATTTAATTCAATATAAATTAACGCTTTATGGTGACGTTTTGAATCTGCCCACAAAGTATTATCAACGGCTCTTCTACCTTTAAAAATCTGATGTGTTCCATTCACATGACTTTCACTACATTGCTGTAACAAATTATTGTTAAAGAACATATTCTTCTATTTTATGATAATGGAGATACACATTTTGTTTTAATTACTTGCTTCCTTGTAAGTAAAAGGAAAATAAGGCAATACACTAGGCTAAAACGACAGTTAAATCTTTTAAAAACTGGTTGCCTAGTGGTTGAAATCCGTTTTTATGCAGAGCTAGAAGTTTACAACTTACCGTGTGAAAAAAAAGTTCAAGTATTTTGCATCTGAATATCTGAGAAATGGTCAATTCAACGAAAAAACGTATAACGCAAAATGCAGCAAAATTCATTCAGAATAAAGAGATCTTTAGATGCTATTCCCATAAAATTTAAGATATATATACATTTTTTTGTTTGCAAACATAAATATCTTTAATATCCTGTTTACAGACACGCTGATACACAGATACACACACACACACACACACAGAGACCTTTGTCTGAAAAAACTATTTTTGGATACAGGAGATCCGAAAACGTGTATTTCCAGTAATTTCGGTATCGAATTTTTGGGTGCAATACAATACCTTCTCTATACACTATGTACATAGTACGTGTAGAGAAAGTAAAAAGGCTTCCAATCCGTACACATTTCTGCCATCCTCAAGTTTCATAATAATCCATTCAGTGAAAAGATCCATACACACACTACACAAATACATAGCATACAAAACTAAGACTTTCTCTAGTTATTCCGCTAACAAACCTTTGTTACAAATATTCTTTTATCTACATCATACTAATCAAGATATATTTTAGTACGTGGTAAATAAGGAAATACGCTAGTTTACAGCGATAGTCAAATATTTTAAAAGCCGAAAGCCGCTTCTCTATATACGCCAGGACTAAAACAAAGAAGAGTTAAAACGAAAGATGACTTCCCGTCTGAGAAAACGTTAGTTTAAAATTAAAACCAATAACAAGATATATCTTGGAAACTGTCAGCTCTACAAAAGCATGCACATGAAATATATCAAGTGTTTTAACAGGATCCATAATTTTGGTGTGGTAAGGTTTTGTCTATATCTTACGGTTTACCACTTCAGAATTGATCCAGAATGAAGAGGTCTTCAGAGGCTATTCCCAGAAAATTCAAGATATACATTTTATTTGTGTGAAGTAAGTATCTTTAATATACCGTATTTAACAAATTTAAAAAAAAATGATGATGATGATGATGATGATGATGATGATGATGATGATGATGGTTAGAGTTTAAGGTAACTTGTTATTTAAGTTTGGTATCTTCCAAGGATGCGACACGAAGATTTTTAAGAACATACCCCCACCCCTAACTACCCTTTACTTGGAAAAATTTTCGTATTTTTTTCTTAAAAATTGCTCTAACGATTTTGATTAAAATACCACATAATAAAGCCATTTCTATCACAAATAAAATGTACATCTTGAATTTTCTGAGAATAACTTCTAAAGTCCTGTTTATTCTGGCTGAATTTTGCTTAATTTGGTATTAACTAGTAAACCGTAAGAGATGGACAAAAACTTATTACACAAAAAAAGTAGATCTTATTAAAGCACACAAGTTATGTCATATAGATTGTTTTTCGTGGAGCTTACCGTTTTCGAGATATTCCTTGTTATTAGTTTCAATTGTGAAGTACATATACTTTTCTCAGACGGAAGTGTCTGTTTTTCTTTGTTCTACTCCTGGCCTAGCAAAGAAGCCATTTATAATGACAATCGCATAACGACAGCTTTTAAAAATTTCACTATTACTTTAGCCTGCTGCATTCCCTTAGTTCCATTCTATTTATAAGGAACTAAGTACTAAAATTCTGCAAATGTTTATATCGATGAACAAGGTGTTAAAAGAAGAATTATCTTTGATAAGAAGTATGTTTGTAGAGTAACTAGAGAGTGATTTGAGTATAACAAATCTGATTTTTCTTACTTTCTCTATACGTGTTATGTACATAGTGTATAGAGAAGGTATTGTAATGCATCCA
Source organism: Hymenopus coronatus (assembly GCA_030762935.1). Lineage (NCBI taxonomy): Eukaryota > Metazoa > Arthropoda > Insecta > Mantodea > Hymenopodidae > Hymenopus > Hymenopus coronatus. The sequence continues at coordinate 138,168,181 of CM060886.1, forward strand.
AGAATTTGATACCGAGATCTCACCGGAAATACATGTTTTGAGACCTCCTGAATCTAAAAAAACATTTTTAGAAAAATGTCCGTGTGTGTGTCTGTCTGTCTATCTGTGTGTGTGTGTGTGTGTGTGTGTGTGTGTGTGTGTGTGTGTGTGTGTGGGCAGCATAGCTCAAAAACGAAAAGTCCGTTAAAAACCAAATTTGGTATTTAGGTTTGGTAGCTTCCAAGGATGCGACACGATTTTCAAGAAAATCCCCCCAATCCCAACTACCCTTTACGTGGAACTTTTTTCTAAATTTTTAATTTTCTAAAAAATGGCTTTACGATTTTGATTAAAATAACATATATTAAAGATATTTACCTGACAAATAAAATGTATATCTTGAATTTTCTGGGAATAGCCTCTGAAGACTACTTTATTCTGGACGAATTTTGAAGAATTTTGCATAACTGCTAAACCGTAAGAGATAGACAAAAACTTACCACAAAAAATGAAAGCACATTAAAACACACAATTTATGTTATTTTTTTTTTAGTGCAGTTAATTGCTTTTGAGAAATTCCTTGTTTTTGGTTTCAGCCTTGAATTTGTCAACTCTTGTCCATACAAACAGAGGAATTTCAGTCACATAGCAGCCATCTTTTGACTATCACTTTAACCTATGGTACTCCCTTATTTTGCTCCTACTTACAATGAAGCAAGTAATAAGACTATTTCTGCTTATTTTTTTTTCTCGATTGGATGAAGTAAATATTATAATAAGCTTTTTAACAATAATTTGTTGCAGAGAGGTAGAGAAAGTCATGGTAATGGAACACATCAGACTTTTCTCTACTTCGAACTCTCTAATTTCTTCTCACACCCCTCTTTTTGAGACAATACACAGTCGGATTTTTCCGATCTCTGAAAGAAAGTAGACACACTCAGGCCTCAGCAAGTACGAGAATCTGTTTGTATTAAACAATTCCGTCTGCAGTTTTCGTGATTATTGCAATATTTATCATGCCAAAAGTAGTAAACTGATTAGGTCCGCAAATTCGGTTCAGATACGCCATCTACCGATGGTACTATTCTGATGTGCAAAGTTTGTGAAAAAACAATTAACCATGACAAATAGTTATTTATTATACAATTGGATAAACAGAGAGCTTGAGTAGAACCATTTAAAACTGGACCCGAATGGGTCTGTTTTAAGTTTTACGATGGATAATAGAGGTTTTTCTAAATGTATAACAACTTATTTTATCCTACAGATACGATAAAATAATATATGACAAATATCCAGTAAATGATTTTACCACAGATAGTAATAAATTAAATAAGGAATAAGGCAGTGAATTGCGGCGTTCTTATAGTTATAAAATATGGTAGGCTGTGTATGAATACTAATTTTGTTTTTATTGCTGCTAGTTTCAAATTGATTAAGTTTACGATGGACGTTGAGAACGTTAACATATCGGTTCCAAATGAAGCAAAAGAAGCAGTTGAGGCTTTATTACCGTCAACTTCATAGAAATTATAGGAAAAAGAGTTTCAGCAATTTAAGGATTGCCAGATACGAAGAAATGTTCAGGGCGTTAATGAAGAAGTGATTATTTGCAACGATATAAATACTGGTAACGTTACTGCTTGTAATCCATTTGGGGGTGTTAGCTTCTATGTTAATGTACAAGTTCACTTTCATGTACTTTCACCCTCCGATAGGCTATAAATAAAAGACAAGTTCATGGAAAACAAGTATTTTATTACTAGAAGTTTTATACACTTATGGTTACTTTTCAACATAATCACCGAAAAGATTGAGACATTTGTCGTACCTGTGTACAAGCTTTGCAATACTTGCTTCAAAAAATGTTGCCGTCAATGATTTCAAATGAGAATTGACGTTGTTTTGAAGATCTTCGTACTTTACTACGTTTGTGGAGAGCCATTCAAAACAAACGAAGAGGAATGCTGACTTCAGGAATTGTGTTGATCCATGACAACGCTCGTCCACACACTGCTGGCACAACCCATCGGCTCCTTGAACAATTTCAATGCGACATTTTCGATCATGCGCCGTACAGTCCTGACCTGGCACTCAGCGACTTTCACCTTTTCCCCGAACTGAAGACGGGGCTAAGATGGCAGCACTTTCAAACCAACGAAGTGTAATAAAATAATGGTTTTCTATGAACTTGTCTTCTTATCCGTTTCTGCATAGAAACGGTGTCTATTACAAGCATCTGTAGGATAAAGATATTTTATACTTCAACATTTTGCAACAGCAAAGCATAAGACTGGAATTACTAAAATGGACTGGCAGAAGAAGCTCTGTTTAATATCAACAGCGATTGCAACCATTAGTAAACAATATCAGTTTTCTCTGGATCTGTGCAAGGCTTTTTCCAGGATGAAAAACCTTCTCTCTGACAGGCGACTCGGTATGTCAGTTGACAACTTAAAAAATCTGATGTGTTCCAGTCACATGACTTTCTCTAATCTCAGCAACAAATCTTTGTTAAAAGCTTATACATATATTTACTTCATGCTAATCAGAAAAAAATTAGCAGAAATAATCTTATTACTTGCTTCCTTGTGCATAGAAGTGAAAAAAGGGAATACCATAGGTTAAAGTGATTGTCAAAAGCTGGTTGCTATGTGACTGAAGTTAATTTGTTTAAATGGACAGGACTTGACAAATTCCTGTATGAGAAAATTTAAGTTTTCCAAAGCTGAAACCAAAAGCAAGGAATATCTAAAAACGATCAACCTTACGAAAAAAATGTATACAACATAAATTGTGTGTTTTAATGTGCTCTGCATTTTTTGTGTGGTAAGTTTTTGTCCATCTCTTACGGTTTAGCAGTTATGCAAAATTCCGTAAAATTCACGCAGAATAAAGTAGTCTTCAGTTTCTATTCCCAAAAAATTAAAGATATACATTTTATTTGTGAGGTAAATATCTTTAATATACGATATTTCGATCAAAATCGTTAGAGCAATTTTTGAGAAAATCAAAATTTTCGAAAAAAGTTCCATGTAAAGGGTAGTTTGGCGTGCGGGGATTTTCTCATAATCTTCGTGTCGCATCTCTGGAAGATACTAGACTTAAATACTAAGTTTGGTATTTCACCGACTTTTCGTTTTTGAGTTATCGTGTTCACGGACACACACACATACGGACGTTTTTCGGGTTACAGGGGACCCTAAAACATATTTCCGGTGAAATCTCTGTATCTAATCTTTGGGTGCACACTATACACTATGTAACATTATGAGTGTAGAGAAAGAAAAAGCATCTTGTTGAGGCACGTAACCAAGAAATGTGATCACATATTTGTCTATTTCCGTTTTTAATAAATGCCTATTGTTAGTGCCTATTTTAACCAAAATAAATGCTCTAGTATTTCTAAATGGATCTGCGACCGCTTCCGTGACACTGTTGTAGGTTAGTAACTCTTGCAATAGATAGCGACTGATATCGGTGAAGCAGCTCGACCTTGAGGTAGGCCACGCTGCAACTGCACCATGTTGCTGGCAGATGGCAGTGCCGCGGTATCACTCAAGAAGCAGTTTAAAACTGTATTCTGACGGCTGGGAACTGTGGCGTGTTCCCCTAAGTCCAGCGCCAGGAAGCCTACATTTGGGTGTAGTCTAAGGCCTATTGAAATCCCACCGCCTGCTGACCTCGGCGAAATGGCCGCTGAAGAGTGGACATGTCGACGAGAGAACGGGGGTGAGGCTACAACCAAATGGGGAACGACGGAGACCTTCCGGTGTTAGCAGGAACGCTGGTACCGGAAGGGCTCCGTCGTTTTTTGGCACTTCGATACCGAGATTCCACCGGAAATACATGTTTTGGGTCCCTCTGAATAAAAAATACCAAACTTGATACTTAAGTTTGGTATCTTCCAAGGATGATACACGAACATTTTCAAGAAATGGCTCTAACGATATTGATTAACATGCCATATATTAAAGATATTTACATAGCCATTAAAATATAAATGTTGAATATTCTGAATGAGCTTTGCGTAAATAGAAAACCGTAAGAAATAGACCAAAAAGATGCAGATCACGTTAAAATAAACGATTTGTGTAATTTGCGTTTTTCTCGTTGAACTGAGCATTTCCGATTTAAAATACTTAATCTTTTTTTTCTCACTGAAAGTTGTAAACTCTTGGCCCTGCATAGAACTGGATTTCAACCACATGATAAAAATTTGGCTATCGCTTAGTCTAGTGTATTTTCCTTCTACTTACAAGGAAGCAAGTAAGTAACACAGTTTCTGCTAATGTACATCTCAATTATCATGAAATAGATAGAAGAATATGCTTTTGAACAATAATACAATACAATGATGTCACATTTTTCACGTTATAACGTCACACCGAGACAAACTTATTCACATGCAAAAGCGCACAACCATCTGTTCACACTACTTTCTTTACTCACTATTCTTACAAAATCTTATACTGGCCTTTTTTCTTCATATGTACGAAAGTATTGTATTCCATCCAAAAATTCGATACTCAGATTTCACCGGAAATGCAAGTTAGGAGGACTTCTAAATAAATAGCAAAAACATGACTTTCTTTAAATCTTTGCAACAAATTATTGGTATTAAGCTTATTCTTCTTTCTCTTTATGCTAATCGACATAAAACATTAGCAGAAATGGTCGTATTGCTTAGTTCCTTGTAAGTAGAAGGGAACAGACAGTCAAAAGTTTTAAACTGTGGTTGCAATGGGATTAATGTCCGTTTCTTTGCGTGGCCAGAAGTTAACAAGTTCCTACATGAGAAATGTATACATAAGTACTTTAAAACTGAAACCAATTACAAGGAATATTTCGAAAACCTGCAACTCCACGAAAAAAATGTATGACATAAATTGTGTGTTTTAACGAGATCTACATTTTTTGTGCAGTAAGTTTTTGTCTATCTTTTATGGTTTGCTAATTACGCAAAATTCATCCAGAATAAACAGGTCTTCAGAAGTCATTCCCAGAAAATTCAAGATATACATTTTATTTGTCATGCAAATATCTTAAATATAAGAAATTTAAATAAAATCATTAGAGCCATTTTTGAGGAAAACAAAATTTTCGAAAAATTTTCCAAGTAAAGGGTAGATGAGTGTGGGGGGATTTTCTTGAAAATCTTCGTGTCGTATTTTTGGAAGATTTCAAACTTAAATACCAAGTTTGGTATTTAACTGCCTTTTCGTTTTTGAGCTATGCTCTCTACAGACGCATTAACAAGGACCTTTTTCTAAAAATCTGATGTGTTCCATTCACATGACTTTCTCTACATCTCTGCAATAAAGTATTGTTAAAAAGGTTATGCTTCTATTTACTTCATGCTAATTGAGAAAAATTAGCAGAAATGGTCGTATTGCTTGCTTCCTTGTAAGTAGAAGCGAAATAAAGGAGTACCATTGGTTAGAGTGATAGTCAAAAGCTGATTGCTATGTGACGGAAGTTCCTTTATTAGTATGGACAGGAGTTGACATATTCCTGCATGAGAAAATTATTTTTAAAGCTGAAACCAAAAATAAGGAATATCTCAAAAACGATCAACTCCACGAAAAAATATATATAACATAAATTGTGTGTTTTAACGAGCTCTACACTTTATGTCTGGTAAGTTTTTCTTCATATCTTACGATTTAACAGTTATGCAAAATTCCTTAAAATTCATCCAGAATAAAGTAGTCTTCAGAGGCTATTCCCAGAAAATTCAAGATATACATTTTATTTGTCAGGTAAATATCTTTAATACACGGTATTTTAATCAAAATTGTACGGCCATTTTTGAAAAATTCAAAAATTTCGAAAAAAGTTCCATGTAAAGGGTAGTTGGAGATGGGGGAATTATCTTGAAAATATTCTTGTCGCATCCTTGGAAGATATCAAACTTAAATACCAAGTTTGGTATTTAACGGTATTTTCATTTTTGGGCTATGCTGTCCACAGACACGTACACACACGGCCTTTTTTCCAAAAATGCTTTTCTTGGATTCAGGGGGACCCAAATTATATACATCCGGTACATAGTACGTGTAGAGAAAGTATTTTTTTTATTCAGGGAGTTATAAAACATATTTCCCGTGAAATCTCGGTATCGAAGTTTTAGGTTCAATACAATACCTTCTCTATACACTATGCACATAGTAGTGTAGAGGAAGTAAAAAGATCCGCACGCGCATGTCTGTGGGTATAATAGGTCCCGAGGACCCGGAGAAAACCCGCCCAGACTCCGCTTTGTCCACCACAAATCCCACATGTGGGCGCTCGGGGTGGAACCCAGGCCGCCTAGCACTCAACCACGGTGATTTACCCAACAATCTTCGTGTCGTATCCTTGCAAGATACTAAATTTATATTCCAATTTTTACTTTCTCTAGCCTCGTATGTACAATGTACATAGGGATAGAGAAGTATTGTATTCCACCCAAAAATTCGATGTCGATATTTCACCGAAAATACATGTTTTAGGAGTCCCTGAATCCCCCCCCCAAAAAAATAGTCTTTTCAGAAACAGGTTCGTGGGTGTGTGTGTGTCATAGCTGGAAAACGAAAAGACGGTTAAATATCAAAATCGGTATTTAAGTTTGGTATCTTTCAAGCATACGACACGAAGATTTTCAAGAAAAGACCCCCAACCCTAACTACGGTTAAATATCAAAATTTGTATTTTTTTCTGATTAACATGTCATAAATAGACGCACAAGCTCTTTAACATTAATTTGTTGCAGAGAAAGTCATGTGAATGCATGAGTTATGTTATCCACAAACATACTCACTGACCTTTTTCCAAAAATGCTTTTTTTGTATACACAAATTTTCAGCAAAATCTCGGTATCGAACTCTACCTACTATGTACATTATACATACGTGACAGAGAAATTAGAAAAGGTCAATGAGACATAAATCTGCAGGCTAGTAATTATGTTGTGTAACGCACCTGTCACCTACAACAATACCCTGTTTGACCATGGGACCATGACCTGCTATATAGGGTCAATGTAACGCACGCCATAACCTCAACCTAAGCTGACTTTTCTGCTCCGGTTATAACGTCACGCGCGCAAATCGATTCTGACACAAACAAAACACTAGCGTCAGTAAAGTATATAATTAGATCAACACTTTTACTTTCTCTATGAAGTGCCTGTAACAGAGAAAAATCTGATGTGTTCCATTCATATGACTTTCTCTACATCTCTGTAACAAATTACTGTTAAAACGGTTATTCTTCTATCTACTTCAGCTAATCGAGATCAACATTAGCAAAGGTCGCGGGTTCAAACCCGGCGGAGGACAATGGATTTTTTCGGGTGCAAAAATCCTGAGCATGGCTTCCTTCGGAAGGGAAGTAAAGCGGTCTTTCACGCCCAATTTAGAAAGGGACGCTGAGAACCACAGTAGTTATAGAGCGTCCATAAATAACCCGCCATTTCATTTTTATCAACATTCAGAAACGGTCTTATTAGTTGCATCCTTATACGTGGAAAGAAATACATCAGGCTAAACAGACAGTCACATGTTTTAAAATGTGGTTGCTATGGGAGTTGACAAGTTCCCGAATGGTCATTTAAAACTGAAACCAATAACAAAGAATATCTCGAAAAGGGCTGACTCCGAAAAAAATTGTATGACATGAATTGTGTGTTTTAACGAGATCTACATTTTTTTGTCCAGTAAGATTTTGTCTATTTCTTACAATTTACTAGTTGTGCAAAATTAAAAAAAAAAAAAAAAAAAATCGAGCATAAAGAGGTATTCGGAGGCTATTCCCGGACTATTCAAGATATACATTTTATTTGTCATGTAAATATCTTTAATATACGATATTTTAATCAAAATCGACAGAGCCATTTTTGAGAAAATCAAAATTTTCGAAATGTTTCCATGTAAAGAGAAGTGGGGCATCATTCGAAGATACTGAACTTAAATACCAAGTTTGGTATTTTACCGACTTTTCGTTTTCGAGTTATCGTGTTCAAAGCACATGGAGAAATTAACATACGGACACACACAGACCGTTTTCAAATTGTTGGATACAGGGGACCTTAAAACCCGTGTTTATGATGAAATCTCGGGATAGAAGTTTTGGGTGGAATGCAATACCTTCTCTATACACTAGTGCATAGTACTTTTAGAGAAAATAAACACCTTATGTGTTCCATTCATATGAGTTTCTCTAGTTATTCTGCAAACAAGCTATTCGTACAAAAGATTAGGTATTCTTCCATCTACTTCATTCGAATTAAGATAAGAGGGATGTTCTTATTACTTACTTAATTGTAAGTATAAAGGAAACTAGGGCATGCACTAGACTAACGCGCAATCTCATTTTTAAAAAGCTGTCCTATGCGATTGTCATTGAAATTCGATTCTCTTTCCAAAGCCAGGAGTAAAACAGAAGACATATAAACCATGTGGACTTTCAATCTGAGAGCACTTTAAAACTGAAACAGGGAATACTTCTGAAATGGTTAGCTCTGCGAATAAATAAAAAAAAATCTGTGTTCCATTCATATGTCTTTCTCTACATCTCTGCAACAAATTATTGTTAAAAAGCTCTTACTTCTATTTACTTCATGCTAATCGAGAAAAAATTAGCAGAAATAGTCTTATTACTTGCTTCCTTGTAAATAGAAGCGAAATAAGGGAGTATCATAGGTTAAAGTGACAGTCAAAAGCTGGTTGCTATGTGACTGAAGTTCTTCTGTTTATATGGACAGGAGTTGACAAATTCCTGTATGAGAAAAGTGTACGTTTTTCAAAGCTGAAACCAATAACAAGCGATATCTTAAAAACGATCAACTCCACGAAAAAATGTATATAACATAAATTGTGTGTTTTAATGTGCTATACATTTTCTGTGTAAGTTTTTGTCTCATCTCTTACGGTTTATAGTTGTGTAAAGTCCAGCAAAATGCATCCAGAATAAACAGGTCTTCAGAGGCTATTCCCTGAAAATTCAAGATATATGTTTTGTTTATTACATTGTAAATAACTTAAATGTGCGGAATTTTAATCAAAATCGTCAGAGCCACTTTTGAGAAAATCAAAACTTTATAAATTCTTCTATGTAAAGAATGGTTTGCGATTTTCCTCAAAATCTTCGTGCTGCGAGCATGAAAGATACTAAACTTAAATACAAAGCTTGTGCTGTTCCCCTCACAAAGGGAGTTTTCTAAAAAAAATGCCTGTTTATTTTGGTGTTATCAAAACATGTATTTCCGGTGAATTCTCGGAATTGAATTTTTGGGTATCTACTACTTATATAAGGCTAGAGAAAGTAAAACTGCAGGTTTAGAAAAAGGTGCGTGTGAGTTGGATATTTAAGTGTAGCATTTTTAAAAAATCTGATGCATTCCATTTTCATAACTTTTACTGGTTGTATCACAAACACATTTTTCTTAAAAAAAATTATTCTTTTATCTAGATCATGTTAATCTAGATAAGCATTAGCAAAATTGGTCATATTACTTACTTCCTTGTAACTAGAAGGGAAATACTAAGCACACTACTAGCTGATCGCTATGTAAAACAATTGAGGTTCGGTTGGCTTTGCATGCCCCGTTTGAGAAAACTTAATTAGTTTGAAATTCAAACAGTGACAATGATGTACTGTTACATGTGTAGGCGCGGGAAAGAAATCAGGAAACAAATAACAGTCGCAACGCTGGGGAAGAATACAGGTTTGTATCGCGTCCTCTATCGACAGATGAAGATCTACCTTTCACCACTTTTTCCTCTCGTTTCATTACTTTTTCTCTTACAAATTGCTGTAGCAGCGGTCAGTAGTGACCTTGAGCTCCTTGCGGTTGCTCAACACTCTGCTGTTTGACCTAGTAACGCCACAATTACACTTGCTTATTTTTCTCTTCTGTGTTTGTATTTCCCAGCTGTTCTATTACAGCGCAGCTTGGCAATTTACTGACATCTTTCATGAAATTAGCATTTGTTAACACCTTCATTTGTTCACTTGGCATTAAAAACATGTATGACTGAATGTTTGAAATTCCAAAATAATTACGCTATGCTTTGACTTTCTCTACACGTACTATGTGCATAGTGTATAGAGAAGGTATTGTATTCAACCCAAAAATTCGATACCGAGATTTCACCTGAAATAGTAGTTTTAGAGTCCCCTGTATCCCCCCCCCCCCAAAAAAGAAGTATTTTCGGAAAAATGTACATGTGTGTCTGTGGGCAGCATATCTCAAAAACGAAAATACCGTTAAATACCAAACTTGGTATTTAAGTTTATTATCTTCCAGGGATGCGACACGGTGATTTTGAGAAAAATACCCCCACATCAAACTACACTTTACATGGAAAAAAATTCGAAAATTTTGATTTTCTCAAAAAGGGCTCTAACGATTTTGATTAAAATATCGTGCACTAAAGATATATTGCAAATAAAATGTATATCTTGAATTTTCTGGGAATAGCCTCTAAAGACCTCTTTATTCTGGGTGAATTTTACTGAATTTTGCGTAACTGGTAAACCGTAAGAGATACACAAATTTTAGTACACAAAACATGTAGATCACGTTAAAACACACAATTTATGTCATATGTTTTTTGTGTGATTGTCCGTTTTAAGGAGGTTTACATTTTTTATGTGGTAGGTTTTTGTATGTTTCTTACGGTTTACCAATTATGCAAACTTCGACAAAATTCATATAGAGAGGCTAATCCCAGAAAATTCAAAATATATATTTGTGATGTAAATTGCTTTAATATACGGCATTTTAAACAAAATCGTTACGTCCATTTTTGAGAAAAACAAAATTTTCAAAACTTTTTCCATGTAAAGGGTAGTTGAGGGTGGGGGGATTTTTCTCATAATCTTCGAGTCACATCCCTGGAAGATACTAAACTTAAATACCAAGTTTGGTGTTTTACCGACTTTTTGAGTTATCGTGTTCACAGACACACCGTCCTTTTTCTGAAAATGCTTTTTTTTTTTTGGATACAGGGAACCCTAAAACATACATTTCCGGTGAAATCTCGGTATCGAATTTTTGGGTGGAGTGCAATACCTTCTCTATACATTATGTAAATAGTACGTGTAGAGAAAGTAAAAATACCTACATCAATTTAAATGGCAGTTTAAGTGGTGGAACTAAAGTATATTAAAAATCAGAACAATTTCAGAGAGACACTTACGTCTTGCAGCCATCTTTTGTCTTGCAAGTATTTTTATGACGGGATCACCATGATATATTGAATTTTACTATTTGAGTATTCATTGGTGTGTATTAAGAAAAGTTTTGACTGAAACCGGTGACTAGGTGCTGAAATAAATAATTACCTCTCTCACAATATTTAAAAACGAATCCTTTTTAAGTTATAATATATATATATATATATAATATATATATATATATATATATATATATATATATATAATTTAATATTTACTTTGATGGTACATTTTAAGCGTGTTATGTTAAGATTAACCTTTACACTATCACAGGGCAATTAGGTTGACAATGGGTAAAGCGGGAATTATGCTAAACTGTAGGGCCAAGGAGTTATATTGCAACTAATTCACATTATTAATGAATACTACGAACCTTTTGGCTCCCTCCTTTATGGTGAATGTATCAGCATTTCTCCCACATCACACAAAATAACATCATAAACTGCTTCCCAAATCAAACAACGACCATACGAATTCGGAAATCAACAAGCATAATCAGGTTCACCAATATCAAAACAAAAATAAAACTGAACGTCGAGCTTGTATATCCATAGAGTATAAAGATAATGGAAGAACTGGGAGTTGCTAAGTAACTGCTCAGCACCATTTATAATATAGCACTCATTATTGGAGCCAATGTTCTGTTTTTACTTTCTCTACCCCGTATGTACAACGTACGTAGGGATAGAGAAGTATTGTATTCCCTTAGTTCCAGTCTACTTATAAGGAACTAGGTAACAAAATTCTGCTAATGTTTATCTCGATTAGCGTGGTGTTGGAAGAAGAATTATCTTTTGTCAGACGTTTGTTTGTAGAGTAGCTAGAGAAAGTCATGTGAGTGTAACACATAAGATGTTTTATAATAATAATAATAATAATAATAATAATTATGCGTATGGTATTCCTCGTTTGGGTGAATGAAAAGCTATTACTGATAATTACACACACGCACATACGGACCTTTTTCTGAAAATGCTTTTTTTTTGGATTCAACAGACCCTAAACATGTATTTCCGGTGATATATTGGTGTCGACTTTTTGGGCCTATTACACAATATGTGTAGAGAAAGTAAAAAAAAAACATTTTTGGAAAATTGTGCGTATGTGTCTGTGGGAAGCATAGCTCATAAAGGAAAATTCTGTTAAATACCAAACTTGGCATTTGAGTTCAGTGTCTTCCAAGGATGTGACACGAAGATTTTCAAGAAAATCTCCCCACCCCAGCTATATTTTAAATGGAACAAAATTCAAAATTTTGATTTTCTCAAAAATGGCTCTAAAGATTTTGATTAAAACACCTTATAATAAAGGTACTTACATGATAGGCAAGCTGTATATATCTTCAATTTTGTGGGAATAGCCTCTGAAGACCAATTTATTCTGAATAAGTTTAGCTTGAATTTTGAATAACTGGTGAACCGTAAGTGACAGACAAAAAACTTGCTCCACATAAAATGTACATCTCAATTAAAACACATAGTTAACGTCGTGAACGTTTTTTCGTGGGGTTGACAATTTCAGAGATCTTCTTTGTTATTCATTTCAGCTTTAAAGTACTTATAGTTTTCTCACTACGGGAATTTGTGAACTCCTCTATGTAAAGAAATGGATTTCAACCACATAGCAACTTGACTATTGTTTTAGCCACTACACTCACTAATTTCCCTTCTACTTACAAGAAACCAAGTAATAAACAGTTTCTGCTAATGTTTATCATGAAGTTGATAGACGAATAAGCTTTTTAACGATGTAGGGAAAGTCATTTGAATGGAACATATCAGATTTTAAGCACTTTTCAAAACGACCTATTAGGTTAAAGGACATTAAATTACTTCCAGTTATCATTTTTACCTGCTATACCAAGAATGTACTGTGTAAGTGCATAGCAGATGTGTGTGTGTGTACAGCATAACTAAAACAATCTGATGTGTTCCATTCACATGACTTTCTCTACATGTCTGCAACAAATTACTCTATTTACTTCATCTAGTCGGCAAAAAATTAGCAGAAATAGCCTTATTACTTGCTTCCTTGTTATTACAAGTGAAATAAGGGGGTAACATAGGTCAAAGTGAAGCCAAAAGCTGGTTGCTATGTGACTGAAGTTCCTTTGTTTGTATGGACACGAGTTGACAAATTCCTGTATGAAAAAAATATTTTTCATAACTGAAACCAAAAACAAGGAGTATCTCAAAAACAATGAACTACACGAAAAACATGTATATAACATAAATTGTGTGTTTTAAAGTGGTCTACATTTGTTGTGGGATAAGTTTTTGTCCATCTCTTAGGGTTTAGCAGTTATGGAAAATTCCGTAAACTTGACCCAGAATAAAGTAGTCTTCAGAGGCTATTCCTATAAAATTTAAAATATACGTTTTATTTGTCAGCTAAATATCTATAATATACGTAATTTTAACCAAAATCGTTAAATCCATTTTTTAGAAAATCAAAATTTTCGAAAAAAGTTCCATGTAAAGGGTAGTTTTGGGGTGGGGGGACTTTTCTCAATATCTTCGTGTCACATCCCTGGAAGATACTAAACTTAAATACCAAGTTTGATATTTTACTGACTTTTCGTTTTTGAGTTATCGTGTTCACGGACGTACTGACACACGCATACACACGGACCTTTTTCTGAAAATCCTTTTTTTAGATACAGGGAACCCTAAAATAGTATCGAATTTTTTGGTGGAGTGCAATACTTTCTCTATACACTGTGTACATAGTGCGTGTAGAGAAAGTAAAAAAAAATTCGTTAAATATCAAAATTGGTGTTTAAGTTAAGTATCTTCCAAGGGTGCTGCATGAAGATTTTAATAAATAATACCATGAGTGTTTTCAACTTGTTGATAATTCACGACGAGAGTCAGTTGTCCTAAGAGATGAAAACACGAGTTGTATTTGATAAAACAATTCAGCGAAACAGACTATTAATAATTTATAATTTATAGGAAGGGAGATTTTATCATTGTAATACTTGCATTAGTTCTCAAATGATACATGACACATTCGACCATGTTTATTTACCGAATATTTTTATTCTTTTCTTCTTTCTTCACTGCCTTCTGAATTACGATATGGCCGACCGTGCCTACACCCAAAAGATTTGCTTTATTTCCTGCGCAGTCGCCTGATCAAACCGTTTCAAACTTTCCGCCATCACGCAAAGTCACGGCTTACTGGATTGTCATCTTGTTATCAAAAACCAAGACATGCGATTAAACGAACCTCAGGTGCAAGAAGATTTCAAAGAAATGAACATCAGCTGCGATAAAATATCGCTCCAAACAGATGACTGCGACTGGCTGAAATTGCCTAATCTTGGCCATTGCATTACCGCTTTAATATTTGAGCTAATAAATTGCCAAGAAAATCCCCAATCCAAACTTCGCTTTATATTAAACATTTTCCAAAAATGTTATTCCTCAAAAATGGCTCTCACTATTTTAATTAGAATGCGTGCTATTAAGGATATTTACATGACAAATAAAACGCATATCTTGAACTTTTGGGAATAGCACCTGGAGACCTCTTCACTGTATGATAACTTACATAGATGGTATACCGCAAGACAGACAAAAACTTGCTGCAAGAAAATTTAGATCTTGTTAAGCAAATAATTTATCGTCAGAGTTTTTGTGCAGTTAACCATTTCTAAAATATTCCCTGTTACTGGTTTCAATTTGAAGGTGGTCAAAAATTTTCTCAACGAGAATTTTCATCCGTTTCATATAAATTTTGTTTTTCTCCTGGTATTACAAAGATAATTGAATTTCAGTGTTTCACATGGCAACGAGCTTTTACACGATTTGACTAACGTTTTAGCCTGTGTATTCCCTTCAAGTTACAAGGATGGAAGTAATAAGACAATTTGTATGAGATTGTTTAAGAAGACGTAAAACATCTGAGGACGGAGCTAGTATACTGGTAATGCGCACATTTAGCTGTGAAGGAAGTAAATGACATTGACACACCCAATATATATCAAGCTCACCCACCTGAGTGTGTGAAGGTCACATGCTAATTATTGCCCTGCTAGCTACTGACAACAGCTGGCAAACCTGTCAGCACAAATGACATTCTGGAGAACACAGTGCTCCAGATTGTTTTTATATTCTCTACGACGTGCAGTAAGTAGAGGAATTTTAAGTTGCACCCAAAATGTAATACCGAGATTTCATGAGGTACATGTTGGCCCCACATTCACGCCCCATTTTACCTTTTAACTAACCTAACTGAAAAATTGAGTAAGACTTCAACGGGCTCAGAATACCAGTGGATGCAATCTCCGTCAATTTGAGCATGTTACACCATCACTAAAAACACTTAAATGGCTTCAGCTTAGGGTTAGAAGAAAATTATATTCTTTATCATTTCTCTACCATCCTCGCATTCCAAACTATCTAAATGTAGGGTACCCAAGCTCTCCTTCGTTTTGTGCATGGCCAGGCTGGGTTCGACTCTCGACATGATGCCAGGTGTCAACCGAACCAAATATATCGAATTCTAAAAATAATGGTAGGAGAACTGTGTTTGTTTGTTAAATGACAGGTTTCGTCCGAACCAAATATATCGTTTTCCAAAAATAATGGGAGGAAGAATATTTGTTTGTAAGCATCATTTATTTTAGGGTTCCGATACAACATTAACCGACACTTTGAAGTACCATCATACTGATTATAGCAAACAATTTTATCAGGTACGTTTGCAACCAGTAACAGCACTTGAATTTAAATTAATTTTGCCTGCAAAGACGCTCCCCACGATCTTTAAATAGAACTAGTTGATTTGCAAAGCATGATTAGCATGAAGTAAATAGAAGCACAAGCTTTTTAACAATAATTTGATGCAGAGATGTAGAGAAAGTCATGTGAATGGAACACATAACATTTTTTGATAAAAAAAAAAGAACGGAAATGGAACGAAAGGAATGGGAGATATACAGCACCCAAGCATTCGCCGAAGCGGACCGAGGAAAACCTGGACCTCCCGAATGCCAGACTCAGACGAAACGCCTGAGGCATTTGGCTCGGTAAAAAGAGTGAAGTACACAAAGGCACAGGAATTTGGCGTTGTTCCATCTCATTCATTTTGTTCTGTGCTCGTGTAACGGTGAGTGGCGTAACAGTTGCAGACCTTCACCTTTGACATCGCAATCGTGTTCTGGCAGCCAAGGAGCATCTTCTCTGTCACTCGACTATTGCCAGCCGATCGGCTTCTAGAAATCTGATTGCTACACTTTCAACAAGGCGGGTCCTTTAATATATTACACATTTATAGTAGTCTGACGCATTTTAACATAATAACACTTTCTTCACACTAAAGAGGTCGCGAGTTCGAATCTCGCTTAGGGCGTTACATGGGTAAGGTTTCTACTTTTTCTAGCCCATAAGTACGATGTACATACAGGATAGAGAAGCCATTGTATTCCATTCAAAAATTTGTTGTACACTTTTCACCAGAAAAAAATCTTATGTGTTACACTCACATGACTTTTTCTACATCATATAACAAATTATTGTTAAAAAGCATATTCTCCTATCAACTTTATGATAATCAAGATAAACATTAGCAGAAATTGTCTTAATCACTTGCTTCCTTGTAAGGAGAAGGAAAATAAGGCAATACATTAGACCAAAACAAATGTCAAATCTCTTAAAGCCTGGATGTATGTGGATGAAGTCGTTTCTATGCAGGGTCATGTGAAAAAAGTTTAAGTATTTTGAATCTGAAACAAATAAGAGCGGATATCTCAGAAATTGTCAATTCAACTTAAGTAACATATATAACATACATTGTGTGTTTTAACGTACTCTACATTTTTATGTTGTAAGTTTTTGTCCATGGCTATCGGTTTAGCAGTTATGCAAAATTTCATAAAATTCTTCCAGAATGAAGTAGTATGAGGCTATTCATTGAACATTCAAGATATACATTTTATTTGTCAGGTAAATATCCTTAATTTATCATATTTTAATCAAAATCGTTAGAGGCATTTTTGAGAAAATCACAAATTTCGAAAATTTTCCATGTAAAGGGTACTTGAGAGTGGAGGAATTTTCTTGAAAATCTTCGTGTCGCATCCTTAGAAGATACCAAACTTAAATACTAAGTTTGATATTTAACAGTCTTTTCGTTTTTGAACTATGCTATCCACAAACACACACACACACACACACACACACACACACACACACACACATGCGGACCTTTTTCCAGAAAATTCTTTTTTCAATTCAGGGGACCCAAAACATGTATTTCCGGTGAAATCTCGTATCGAGTTTTTGGGTTCAATACAATACCTTCTCTATACACTATATACATAGTACGTATAAAGTAAAAATCTGATGTGTTCCATTCACATGACTTTCTCTACATCTGTGTAACAAATTGTTGTTAAAAACCTTATGCCTCTATTTACTTCATGCTACTCGAGAACAAATTAGCAGAAATAGTCTTATCACTTGTTTCCTAGTAAGTAGAAGCGAAATAAGGGTTAAAGTGATAGTCAAAAGCTGGTTCCGAAAAAAATGTATATAACATAAATTGTGTGTTTTAACGTGCTCTACATTTCTTGTGTAGTAAGTTTTTATCTAAGTCTTACGGTTTAGCAGTTATGGAAAATTCCGTAAAATTCGTCTGGAATAAAATAGTCTTCAGAGGCTATTCTCAGAAAATTCAAGATATACATTTTATTTGTCAAGTAAATATCTTTAATATATGATATTTTAATTCAAATCGTTAGAGCCATTTAGGCGAAAATCAAAATTTACGAAAAAAGTTCCATGTAAAGGGTAGTTTGGAGTGGGGAGATTTTACTCAAAATCTTCGTGTCGCATCCCTGGAAGATACTAAACTTAAATACCAAATTTGGTATTTTACCGACTTTTCGTTTTTGATTTATGCTGGCCACAGACACACACGGACGTGTTTTAAAAAATGCTCCTTTTTTAATCAGGGGATCTCAAAACATGTTTTTCTGGTGAAATCTCTGTGTTGAATTCTTTAGTACAATAGCTTCTCTATACACTATGCACATAGTACGTGTAGAGAAAGTAATAAGCAACATGTTGAAGGTAAGGGAGAATTGCTGCGGTGATAGGAGCTACTCAACTGTTTAATGCCTGCCGCTGTGGTACTGATCCAGAAACTTCTCCAGCCAAGATCGCACGGACGCTAATATCTCCTAAGTGGTGCAAACGGCAACTTTACGATGTTTTCATGGTCGTGAGTTCGCAGCTATGCGTCATCGTGACGAGAAATCAGATCGTAGGACGAAATCACGACTTGAGGGCGCGATATGGCTGCAGGATTCTACTTCTTTCAAGCTATTGGGGGTTTTTAACGCGCAAACAAACATTAGACGGTTATACGCTTTACTTCCCTTCCGAAGAATTTTATGTTCGAAAAAATCCATACCCTCCGTCGGGTTTGAACCTGCAATCTTGGGTTTTAGAGGCTAGCATGGTAACCACTACACCAGCTTGTTTGCTGTTGGCAGGATTGAAGCCGTTGTTACTGGGAATGTATACTTTTTGAGCCCGGCACCTAATTACATTCTCCACACATGGAAGGGCCGAAGCTTCCTGTAGTAGTTTCACTGGGAAACGTCGACATATAGAATAGATGAACCGGAGTCCTCAATTCTGTTTCCGCTGTGACCAGAGAAGTCAGGTGTCTGCTGCCATGCCCCATACTTCGCATCCTGTGGTTAAGCCCTTACTAAGGTAGATACGCAGCAACAACACCTAGGCTCTCCAGGAGTCTCTTTGTGACAAAATAACTTGCAAAAGCCGCAATGTCCAAGATAAGGGAGAATTGCTGAATGAGAAGAAGAGGGAAGATGTTTGGAACTGCAAGGGTAGGAGATACTCAACTGTTTAATACCTGCCGCAGTGGTATACATCGGCAAACTTTTCTGCATGTAACTGTACGTCAAACTACTTTATTGCAATTCGTCAATAATTCTAGAATAAGGAAAAACAAAGTTATCTCTTGTAAATCTGGTAATAAGATCGAGAGTCCATTTTGGCTGATCGGTGGGCACCATGTGGCCCGCGTTTCGCACAAGAACCTCTGTGAAGTTTCCTCCAGTCTTGATGAAGCCCGCCAGATCATCGCCGACGTACCAGGGCAGACGTTTGGCCTTGCGGTACTCCTCGGCGGCCCCGAACTGCAGCTTCTGGTACATGCTGACAGACAGAGGGTAGGCGACGATGATGTCGAGTTGGCCGCTGTAGTAGAGGACGCGGTAGTGGTCCAGGAGCTCCTCCAGCCAAGGCCGCACGGACTGCATGATGTCCGGCATCAGCTTGTGGTACACCGAGTCGCCGTTGTTGAACTCGGCGTCCCCCACGTGCAGCGCTCTTCTCACGTCGTTCCTCTGCACGAACGTCGAGTACGAGCCCTCGTCGTCGATGGGTTCCTCGTTCAGGAAGTTGTACAGGTTCGGGTAGTTGGTGTGTGCCATGAAGAACTGCAGCACCATCGAGTTGTTCTGCAACAAACAAGTATCACTATTGTCACTGTCCTTATCACTTTCTCTGCTGCGTATATTAAGTAGAGCAAGTATTTGTTCCCCCCCAAGATTTCACTGAAAATGCAACTTTTTGGCTCTCCTGAATAAAAAAAAAATTCAAGAAAAAGATCAGTGTATGTGTATGTGTTTGTGTGTATGAGTGTTTGTGTGTGTTTGTATCTGTGTGTGTGTTTGTGTGTGTGGCTGTGGACGCATAGCCCCAAAACTAAAAAAAATGTTTAAAAACGAAATATGGTATTTAAGCTTGGTATCTTCCAAAAAATCATCTTTCCTATCATCCATTTCAGTTGCTTTTCCTTTCGTCCACTTCCTCATGCTCAGGCCTGACTACGGGCCGACCACTCGTTCCAGGTTCTCTGTTCTGCGATATCGTGCCGTTGGCTCCCCGACAGGCTTCTAACCCCTAGGCACCCGCTTATAAGTCCAGTCCTAAATACGAGGAGGTTAGGCAGACTACGAAATGAAACGAATCTTCCAAGGATGCGGAACGAAGATTTTCAAGAATATTCCCCCTCCCCAAATCAAGTTATCGGTTTTGAGCTTTGCTGCCTTCAGAGACATACACACATACCCACAAGGACATTTTTCTAAAAATGCTTTTTGAATTCAGTGGGCCTTAAAACACGTATATTTTTATATCTATGTGCATTGTACATACGTCCCAGAGAAGGTAAAAAGAAGACTGTTCTGAACGTATACATGAAGTTTGGTATAGCCTTTTGTGTGCGCGTGAGTTAGTTTATGAAACAAGAAACAGTTGGTTGAAATAAATATCGAAAGTGCAGTTTTTATCCGTGATAATTGGTATGCCTGTGTAAACAGGTCGTAAGATTTCTGATATAGCAAGTGTCTTGTTCTTTATGTCAACATTTTATTTGACGTGGATTATGAAAGTAATTACTGGAGCGAGGACGGCGAAACAAGGTCATTCCTTCACTTTACGCAAAATACAACCGTGAAATATTATCACAATTGCTTTCCTAACGGTCTGCCAACTATTTCAATAGAAAACTTTCCTTTGCTACGAGATTCCTTTAGGTTATGAAAATATTGTATTCCACCCAAAATTTCGATGTCAAAATTTCACCAGAAATATATTTTTTGAGGCTTCCCAAGAATTACAAAATACACATATACAGGTGTTAATAAACTATATCGAAATATTTTCACAGAATATGTAGATTACTTAAATAAGTAATTTGAGATAGGAGACTTATGACCTGTTTATTGAAATGTCGAAGTAACGGCTATAAGTTTCTGAAGTGCCAGTACGCCACTGGCTAATTTATCAACCATTCGAGAGCATAACACGAAAAACGAAGGGACATATTACAGCGTACCTCTCTAGCGTAGTGGTTATCATACTGGCTTTCAAGTGAAAGATAGTTTCCGAGTTCGGGTCTCGTTCACGTATCGCGGCACTTCGTCTGCAATGAAAAACATTTACTCTATGACAGGAATCGAACTCATGACCTTTGGGATAGCAGCTTCCCGCGTTACGCATTAAGCTACCAGAACAGTTGAAATAACGCCTCCAGAGTAGGCTACATAACTCAAGAACGTAGGTAATGAATGCTCAGTGTCGCACTGTCAAGTGATTAGTTCGAGATTTTACAGATTTTTGCGACATTAAACCTTGAGAATGCTAGTAACGAGCTAAAAATCGATATTTCTATACTCGGGGGGCAGCAGATTTAAAGACATTCTAAGCCATTTTTTCAACCTGCTTTGCTTTAACACCGACTTATCAGCACCTGATACCCACACGTTTAACGTTATGTTTATCTGGGGACCATGCATCGCCGATCTCAAATTACTTATATCAGTCACGTGCACCGTCTCCCAAATTATTTCGGTTTAGTTCATTAACAGCCTGTGTTTGTGCGTGTCCGTGTATTGCGTAAGTCTAAAAATCTAATGTATTCCATTCACATGACTATCTGCAATAAACACTCATTTGTCTGTCTACATCATGATCAACACTAGCAGAATTGGTCTTCCTTGTTAGTAGAAGGGAAGGCTAAATCGATAGTCAAATCTTTCATAAGCAGGTTGCTATTTGATTAGTTTGGTAATTAAAGAGTATTTTCGTTTTTGAGCTATGTTGTCCACAGCACATAGACACGGACCTTTTTCTAAAACTCATTTTTTCAGACTTAGGGGACACCAAAATATATATTTTCGGTGAAATCCCGACATCGAAGTTTTGGCTCTATCCCTATGTACATTGCACATACGGGGATAGAGAAATAAAAAATGTACATGACAAGAACTGTGTTTTAACGCGATCTGCATTTTTACTTTCTCTACACGTACTAAGTACTTAGTGTATCGCACTCCACCAAAAAATTAGATACCGAGATTTCACCGGAAATATGTTTTAGGGTCGCCTATATCCAAAAAAAAAGCATTTTCAGAAAAAAGGTCCGTGTGTGTGTCTGTGTGCCTGTGAACACGATAACTCAAAAACGAAAAGTAGCTAAAATTTTGAGTTATCGTGTTCATGACATACGGACACACACGGACCTTTTTCTGAAAATGCTTTTTTTTGGATACAGGGGACCCTAAAGCATACACTTCCGGTGGAGTGCAATACCTCTCTATACACTATGTACGAGAAGTAAAGCGGCAATATGGCTACGTAACCACCTCAGCTGCTTCATGCATATTCATCAACACGCCACAATAACAAATATGCACACCACGTGCAGTTAAATGTCATTCTGACAGTCGGGAAAACAAGTCTCCAATTTTACGGAGGAAGATATCATTATTGATGTTTATGTGACATCCGGATGTCGTGACGAGTTTCTCTAGCTGTTCTGCAAACAAACGTTTCCTATTATTGTATCTGTTTCGAGAAAACATTAGCAGAAACAGTCTTATTAGGTGCTTCCTTGTAAGTACAAGCGAAATAAGGGAATAAACAAGGCTAAATAGTTAAATATTTATAAAGCTGCTTGCAGGAGTAAACAAAGAAGAGACGATAATAAAGATGATTTCCCGTTTGAGAAAAAATTAGTAGCTTAAAACTGAAAGCAATAAAACGGAATATCTCGGAAACGGTTAGAAAATTTTAAGCAGTTTAAAATTCAAACGAATAACAAGGAAAATCTCAGAAACGGTTAACTTTATAAAACAAATGATATAAGATAAGTTGTTTTGGTTTAACGAGATTTACATCTTTTGTGTACAAGTTGTCTATCTTTTTCGGTTTATCAATCTTCATCGATGCTATTCCAAGAAAATTCAAAATATACATTCTATTTTCAATGTAAAATATCTTAAATAAACGGTATTTTTATCAGAACCGTTAAGGGTATTTATGAGGTGAATAACATTTTCAAAATCAGCCATGTAGGTAAAGGATAGTTTGGGTGAGTGCTTTTCCCCAAAATTTTCGTCTCGCATCCTTGAAAGATACCAAACTTAAATACCAAAGTTGGTCCTTTCGGTTTGAAGGTAATGCTGTTCACAGACACATACAGCCTTTTTCTAATTTTGTTGTTGTTGTTGATTTGGGAGACACAAAACATACATTTACTGCGAAATCTCGCTATCCAATTTTTGGGAGCTATAGAATACCTTCCCTGCCTACTATGTGCATAGTACGTACCACCATCCCTCTGCATAGAAATAGCAAAGCGGAAACTGCAGTCTTTTGATGAGAAGTTCATTACTTTATTTGAAAATTATCGTTCTCTTTATGAGAAGCGTAAATACGAGGTACGTCCAGAAAATAAGTTTCGTTTGGTAATAAAATTAAATTGTGTACAGATACAGAATAATTATTTATTGCACAAAATTCTACAACTATTAAACTACTTTTCCACATAACTGCCGAAATTTTGCAGGCATTTGTCATAGCGTGGCACAAGTTTTTGTATACCTTCTTCATAGAAGTTTGCCGCCTGTGTCTTCAAAAAGTTGGAAACATTTTCTTTCAGCTCTTCGTCATTGTTGAAGTGTTGACCGCCAAGGAAAGACTTGAGATGTAAGAACAGATGAAAGTCGCTAGGAGCGAGGTCAGGGCTGTACAGAGGATGGTCAAACACGTCCCAGCCAAATTCCTATAGGAGGTTTTTCGTCACATTTGCAGTGTGTGGTCGTGCGTTGTCGTGCACTTCACTACGTCCTTCATTGAACTGTCGGACCCATCTTCTCACCATTGAATCACTCATCGCATTTTGTCCGTAAACTTCGCAAATTTGCCGATAAATTTCAATTGGTTTCACTTTCCTAGCATTCAGAAAACGAATCACAGATCTGATTTCATAAGCGGCGGGATTTTCAATCAACACCGACATTGTAAACAAGCACAACAAAGCGCATGTGGCTGACAGCGATCTCAAAATTGCGCACGTTTCTTCTCCTTGATACAGAGCGTCTACCGCGCATGTGCGGAACTGCGATCGCAGCGCTGCAGCGGAGATAAATTGAAACGGAACTTACTTTCTGGACGTACCTCGTATTATTAAGATAACTGCTAAAATAAATATTTGTAGCCATGTTGCGTGAGCTGATATATGAAAGTCAGTGTTTAAATATTACGAAAGTGAAGCGATCGAGAAGTGTTGGCAAGAAGATGCCGTGTTCTTCTTCTCAGCAAGTGCCCTCATTCTGGTTATTGCGCTTGAAAAAACTTTTAATAAAACTTGGTACTACCAAAATGCCTGCCACAAGTGTTCAATGAACTGAAAATAGCGTCGTAATTCTGGTTTTAGTGGAAGTTTGTTACCTCTGCACACACACACTACACAAGAAAAGCTGGTTGCTATGTGACTGAAGTTCCTTTGTTTGTATGGACAGGAATTGACAAATTCCTGTATGAGAAAAGTATAAGCTTTTTTAAATCTGAAACCAAAAACAAGGAATATCTCAAAAACTGTATGTGAATAAATTGTGTGCTTTATCTTGAACCACATTTTTTGTGTAGCAAGTTTCTGTCTATGTCTTTCGGTGTACCAGCTATGCAAAATTCAATAAAATTCATCCAGAATAAAGTGGTCTTTAGAGCCTATTTCCAGAAAATTCAAGATATACATTTTATTTGGCATGTAAGTATCTTAAATATAAGAGATTTCAATCAAAATAGTTAGAAACATTTTAAGAAAATCATTATTTTCGAATTTGTTTCCATGTAAAGGGTAGTTTGGGGTGTGGGGATTTTCTTAAAAATCTTCGTGTCGCATCCATGGAAAATTAAAAACTTAAATACCAAGTTTGGCATTAAACGGTCTACACGTACTATGTATACAGAAGGTATTGTAATGCACCCAAAAATTCTATACTGAGATTTCAATGGCAATACATGTTTGGGTCCCCCTGAATCCAAAAAAAACACTTTTGGAAAAAGGTCCGCGCGCGTGCATGTGTGTGTCTGTGGACAGCTAAGCTCAAAAATATTGAATATTAAAGATATTTACCTGAAATATAAAATGTATATATTGACTTTTCTGGGAATAGCCTGTGAAGACCTCTGGATGAATTTTGCCGAATCTGGGTTAACTGCTGAATCGTAAGAGATAGACAAAAACTGTACCCGATATCCTATCAGTGACCTCGGGGGAATAACTTCTACACTTCAAGACGCCATTAGACACACCAAACAGCTGTTTACAGAAAACGACATGGTCAACATCCCACAGCAAACTGCTTGATGCTGGATCTACCAATTTCTTCGATCTCCTCCGAAAATTAGAACGTCGTGAGCAAACAATAATGACCCGCCTCAGAATTGGACACATTCCTTTATCATTAATAAAGATATCAAACTGTGAGACCTGCAACACACCACATCCTGCTGCAGCGTCCGAGATACGACTTCAGGCCGGCTTCAGTGACTTACCAAGTGCTCTATAACCATCAGACAATCAAAAAGGCAATACTATGTAAAAGATAGTGTAAACTTTTTGAACTATTGTGAAGTATAAATGTAATCATTTTGTATTTTACCAATGTGTAAATAACTATGTTATGTACAATTTGTAAGGTCGCGATATCACCATGCTGTTAAAGGGACGCAAAATAAATTATATTGCAAAAAAAAATTAGATCTCGCCAAAACACACAATTTATGTCCTTTATGTTTTTGTTGTGAAGGTAACCGTTTCCGAGATATTCCTTGTTATTAGTTGCGATTAAAAAGTACTTATACTTTTCTCAGACAAAGTGTGCGCTTTTCTTGTGTTCTCTTCCCGGCCAAGCGCAGAAGCGATTTGGAATGACAATCGCATCATCATGAATACCACTTTAGCATAGCGTATTCCCTCATTTCCCTTCTACTCATAAGGAACTCAGTAATCAGAACATTCTGCTAATGTTTATCTCGATTAGCATTGTGTAGAAACAAGAAGAACAATCTTAACGTTTGTTTGTAGAGCAGCTAGAGAAAGTCATGTGAGTATAACACATCAGACTTTACTTTCTCTATACGTACATGTACATAGTGTATACAGAAGGTATTGTATTCCACCCAAAAATTCCATACCGAGATTTTACCGGAAATACATGTTATGAGATTCCCTGAATCCAAAAAAAGGATTTTTAAAAAAATGTCCATGTGTATGACTGTCTGTATGTCTGGCTGTGTGTATGTGTGTGTGTGTCTATGGGCAGCACAGCTCAAAAACGAAAAGCCCGTTGAATACTAAAATTGGTATTTAAGTTTGGTATCTTCCCAGGATGCGACACGAAGATTTTCAAGAAAATCCCCCCACCCCAAACTACCATTTACATGGAACTTTTTTCGAAAATTTTGATCTTCTCAAAAATGGCTTCAACGATTTTGATTAAAATTCACATATTAAAGATATTTACCTGATAAATAAAATGTCTATCTTGAATTTTCTGGGAATAGCCTCTGAAGACTACTTTATTCTGGATGAATTTTGCGGAATTTTGCATAACTGCTAAACCGTAAGAGATGGAGAAAAACTTACTAAACAGAAAATGTAGAGCACATTAAAACGCACAAGATATGTTATACACATTTTTTTCGTAGAGTTGATCATTTTTAAGATATTCCTTGTTTTTGGTTTCAGTTTGTAAAAGCTTATACTTTTCTCATACAGGAATTTGTCAACTCGTGTCCATACAAACAAAGGAACTTCAGTCACATAGCAACCAGCTTTTGACTGTCACTTTAACCTATGATACTCCCTTATTTCGCTTCTACTTACAAGGAAGCAAGTAATAAGATTATTTTTGCTAATGTTTTCTCGATTAGCATGAAGTAAATAGAAGCATAAGCTTTTTAACAATAATTTGTTGCAGAGATGTAGAGAAAGTAATGTGAATAGACACATCAGCTTTTTTTTAATCGCGTTTACACTCAAGTTATTTGTTTTGTTGGCATTGTGAATGGCAAAGCGAATCGTGTTCATGTTAATAATTCTATGTGAATGGCCCTTAAGCTACGGGAGCTTCTGAGCCACACAATACATACCCTGTTGGCCTCTATATACTCCCCGTACTCTATAGACCTGACGGCGTCTTCTTCGTATGTCCGCATCACCGTCCTCATGTTGTCGTCAATGAAGCCGAGTTGGTAGAGGAAGGAACTGATCTCCATCATGTTTATCGGATCCGTCCACCCGTTCCCCACAGCAAGACCTGCAAACATTAACACAATTATCCTACAGGTGCACTGCTACTGTCGGTGAGTTTGACACTCATGGGGCCTGTCGTCCGCTGTCAGGCACTCGTCAGTGTAAGAGACCAGCAGTTGCTACTACACTAAACCCCTCGATATGCCAACAGAAGTTAAATGGGGCTAAGTTAATGAAAAATATCTATGTGTTACACTCACATGACTTTCTCTAGCTACTCTACAAACAAACCTCTTACGAAAGATAATTCTTCTTTCAACACCATGCTAATCGAGATAAACATTAGCAGAATTTTATTATATAGTTCCTTATAAGTAGACGAACTAAGGGAATGCACTAGGCTAAAGTGATAGTCAAATATTTTAAAAATTGTCGTTATGTGATTGTCATTGCAAATCGCTTCTTTGCTTAGTCAGAATAGAACAAAAGAAAAACGGACACTTCCGTCTGAGAAAAGTATAAGTACCTCACAATTGAAAGTAATAACAAGGAATACCTCGAAAATGGCAAGCTCCACGAAAAAATGTATATGACATAACTTGTGTATTTTAACAATATCTACATTTTATGGGTGGTAACTTTTCGTCTATCTCTTACGGTTTAATAGTTATGCCAAATTAAGCAAAATTCATCCAGAATAAACGGGTTTTTAGAAGCTATTCCTAGAAAATTCAAGATATACATTTTATTTGTCATAGACATGACTTTAATATGTGGGATTTTAATCAAAATCGTTGGAGTTATTTTTAAGAAAAACAAACTTTTCGAAAAATTTTCCATGTAAAGGGTAGTTACAGGTGGGGGGATTTTCTTGAAAATCTTCGTGTCGCATCCTGGAAGATACCAAACTTAAATACCAAGTTTGGCATTTAAAGGTCTTTTCGTTTTTGAGCTATGCTGTCCACAGACACACGGAAATTTTTCAAAAAATGCAACATAACAGAATAAGTTATACTCGCCTTGAAGGTTGATCTTTCGGTCTGTGGTGGGATTCATCTTGTGAATTGTATATCCCAGTGCTGGAACATACTTCCCTGTGAAAACAAAACACATATCAGTGAAGGGATAACAAAACACTTTGAATGCTCTGCAGATGTCAATAACATTTGGTCACTTATGTTTCTGTCTTCATGATAAAGCTCGGCCTTATACAATAACAGTTAATGTTCATCATTACTTTGAGACGGATTGTCGCCCAGCTGATTGAGTGCACAACCTATATTTTAAGTAATTAGTTTGTTTAAGTTAATTGCTAAATATAATATCATGTGTTCATTGTCTTAATGTATATTTAAACTTCAGAGAGACTGTTCCTGGAAAGCATTTTCTAACTAACCCAGAGTTTTCAAGCGACGATTTCAGTTGTTTACTAAAGTTGCTTTTTGTATTGCAAGAGCGAAAAGATGTTATTGTGTAGTCACGTCTCGGAAAGAGAAAGAATTTTAAAGCGGGGAACTACGAGAAATTAAGGTCAAGAATCACGTGAAAGACGTGCTGACCCGCTGGAGATAATTACATCACGTCAGAAGCGCACCCCAGGTTATTTTCGGCGTCAAAATGGGCCAATGAGAATTTTGCGCGTGGGTAGAATTTACTACAAATGTAGAGTATTCGCCCTAATTTTCATGCAGTTGAAATGTAACGTCTCGCGGAAACTGCGACGCCCCTAATAAGAAATCCGCGCCAAATAGTTTCAACGCACTGTGAAATGTAACGTCACGCGGAAGCTGCGGCTCTTAATAAGAAATCCGCGCTAAAAAATAAGTGTCTGCAGAAAGTCTAAATGTTATAATTGTGATTCAACCGCTGTCGTGAGTTAACACGGTACGGAATTTGCGTAGAAAGTTAGGGCCCATAATACTTCTGTACGTAACAATTGTAAATAGCGCCGTGAAAGTTAAAGTTTCCTTTATGTGCGTTACGTTCCATGCATAGAGACCTTACGGAGGTAGAATCGCGCCAGAAACTGTTCTCGAGAATGATGCTTATGAAAGGAAATAAATCTTTGACTTAATGAAAGTGCCGAAGAGTATTTTGAGTTAAATTCCCGTACCACTCCTATGAGATCACCATCGCTCAATACCTTGAGGTAAACAAATAGGTCTCAATTGCTCCTCGCTAAGTACTCAAATAGCCGAGGAGCGTCTTCACCAGCTGCGACGCCCGAGAGAGGAAGGGGGAAAGAGGACCAGTCGTCGCTGCGCAGCCCAGCACCAAAGGTACCTCCCCAGTCCCACGCCACAACTTTAAACACGGTACCCATAATTGGCTGTTTATAATTAATCATGCATAAGTCTTATAAAAGGTCGTCTCCTTAGCGCGGTGGTAGCGTTGCTGCTTACCAAGCGGGAGACCTGGGTTCGATCCCCAGTACCGGCGTGGGGAGTTTTCCCCCGCTGGGAGACCTGGCCCGGGGTGCACTCAGCCTCGTAAGGTCGGTCCCTGGGGGGCTCCAAGTCATGAGGACCGCATTAACCGGCCGGCGCTGACCACGTCTCACCCTCCAATACTTCACCCCATCCATGACGTCTGTAGTGGACCGAGATGGGGGACGCAGCGGCCGGGCCGTAGGCCAAGGTTCCCGTGAGCTGTCGTGCCATGGAGTTGTCTTATAAAACATTTTTATATTTCTAAGTATTCTTGGGCTTCTAGTCAGGTAAGTGTATGGATTGACTCTAACGTTTCGAAGTAGCGTATCATCTTCATCTTCAGGAATGTACTTCGAAACATTGGTGTCAATCCATGAATCTACATGGCTAGAAGACCAAGAACAATTAGAATTAAAACGTCGTCAGAAAAGCTTCACCTCTGGCTTTGATCTTATATCTACCGAGCCAGGTAGCTCAGACGTTTTGTCTGGGACCAGCATTCAGGAAGTCGTGGGATTGGCTCTCTGACCCATGAGTTTTTCGGGGTTTTCCCGGGTCACTAGGCGAATGCTGGAGAGGATTCTTCATTCCCCCGAAATTCCTGTCACTTCATTTCATTTTCATTTCATTCCAAACGTCTCTTTCAGGGTTGTAAGTATCAATAAGGACTGCGGCAGAGGCGCCTTCCGTGGGGGTAGTTGCGATCTGGAAATACAGCTGTCGGCGGCGGGATGGCGCTAGTGATTATCTGCAGAATCAGGTGGTATATTCGGGCCTGTGTGGCGGGCTCCTGGTGCTCCGCGCGTTAAGATGAAGAACTGCTTGTGAACTGTTAGGGACCCTCTATGACGGCTCTCTCTCTGTCCAGATATCGGCCGCCCTCTGAAATTACACTCATCTCATCCTTCAGGGGTAACGTAT
The DNA here is from genome assembly GCA_030762935.1 of Hymenopus coronatus. Classification (NCBI taxonomy): domain Eukaryota; kingdom Metazoa; phylum Arthropoda; class Insecta; order Mantodea; family Hymenopodidae; genus Hymenopus; species Hymenopus coronatus. Next base: position 138,198,828 of record CM060886.1, read on the forward strand.
ATACACGCACGCGTGCGCACACACACAGTTTTATATCTTAAACTTACTGGTCCGAAGTATAATGTCGCAACTTCGAAACCATGTCAGTTTGTTTTATTACTTTCTCTACACGTACTATGTACATAGTGTATAGAAAAGGTATCGCATTCCACCCAAAAATTCGATACCAAGATTTCAGCGGAAATATATGTTTTAGAGTCCCCTGTATGCAAAAAAAGCATTTTCAGAAAAAGATCCGTTTGTGTGTCCGTGTGTCTCTGAACACGATAACTCAAAAATGAAAAGTCGGTAAAATACCAAACTTGGTATTAAAGTTTAGCATCTTCCAGGGATGCGACACAAAGATTTCGAGATAAATCCCTCCACCACAAACTACCCTTTACATGGAAGTTTTTTTAAAAATTTTGGATTTTCGCAAAAATGGCTCTAACAAGTTTGATTAAAATATCGTATATTAAACATATTTACCTGACAAATACTATGTATATTTTGAATTTTCTGGGAATAGCCTCTGAAGATTACTTTAATTTGGACGAATTTCACGGAATTTTGCATAATTGTTAAACCGTAAGACTTAGATAAAAACTTACAACACAAGAAATGCTGAGCACGGTAAAACACAAATTTATGTCATATACATTTTTTTCGTGGAGTTGATGGTTTTTGAGATATTCATCGTTTTTGGTTTCAGCTATGAAAAACTTACTTTTCTCATATAGGAATTTGTCAACTCCTGTCCATATAAACAAAGGAACTTCATTCACATAGTAACAAGCTTTTGACTATCCCTTTAACCTTCTACTTAAAAGGAAACAAGTAATAAACCTATTTCTGGTATTTTTTTCTCGATTAGCATGAAGTAAATAGAAGCCTAAACTTTTTAACAATAATTTGTTTTAGAGAAAGTCATGTGAATGGAACACGTCAGATTTTTATTACTATGTATGAGGCTCACCAACATGTATAATTATCGCTATGAGCAGCTAAAAGTAACGGCATTAAGTATTGCTGCACCTGACGCTTCCATTGTAATTGCAATGTGGGTGAGACACACTCCAGAAATGTGCATTGTTAGTGCACAGTATTTGATTTTACTTGTAGCTCGAAACTCACCGCTCACTACTGTGTCAAGAAAGTTCCGGGAATTTGCCAATAAAACACAAAAAATAAATTATTCATCCAATTTTATTTTATCGCCTTCAAAGTAGGCCCTTTCTGAAATTATACATTTATGCCACCGAATAATCCAATCATCAAAACATTTTTTGTAGGCACTTTTAGGAATCGATGTCAATTGTCGCCGCGAATTTTCCTTTATGTCTTCTATCGAATGAAAACCGGTGCCTCGAATTGGTAACTTGAGTTTTGGAAAGAGAAAGAAATCAGCATGAGCCAGATCAGGCGAATACGGTGGTTGTTCGATGAAATTTTTTGCATTTTTGGCCAGAAATTCGTTCACAATAATAGCCTTGTGAGCAGTGCCTTATCGTGGTGCAGATTCCATGAGTTGTTCCAAAATCTGGCCTTTTTCGCCGTATTTGTTCTCTCAAATGACGCATAAGGCTCAGATAATAGTCTTTATTTACCATCTGACCTTCTGGCAAGAGCTCTGAGTGCACGACACCGCGATAATCGAAAAAAAACTGTCAACATGACCTTCAGTTTTGATCGAGTTTGACGTTCCCTTTTAGGTTTCGGTTCAGTTGGAAGGCGCTATTCGGAAGCTTGTTGACTGGTTTGAGTGTCAAACTCGTAAACCCACGTCTCATCACCAGTTACAACTCGTTTCATGAATGTGGGGTCGGAACTGGCTGTTCTGGCATATCTTCAGCAATCCTTACGCGAATGAGTTTTTGTAGAAAATTCAAGTCTTTCGGAACTAACCGAGCTGCAACGCGTGTCATGCCCAAACAATCGTTTAAAATGGTACGAATCGATTCGTGAGACACAGAAAGTTCAGCGGCAATCTCTCTCAGACTTAAATGACGATTTTCAGACACCATTTTCTTCACTTTAGCGATGTTCAGTTCAGTTGAAACCGTTGATGACTGACAAGAGCGAGGCAAATCTTCCACCATATCTCGACCACTTTTGAATGCACTGTACCACTCATATGCACGTGTGTTTGATAAAGTCGATTCACCGTAAGCCCTTTGTAACATTTTCAGCGAATCGGCACACGAAATACCATTTGCAATGCAAAATTTGAGACAGATTCTTTGTTCAATATTTTCCATCGTAAAATCGCATTTCACCTTTGAGATGAACTAACAAAATGGCGTACTGTAAACAAACTAGATGACAATCAAACTCCGCGTGGTTACAGAGGAAAGTTGTACCAACTTAGCGATAACAATAATTTCGAATCCCCTATTAAACAGGATTTTAAATGATCAATTCCCGGTACTTTCTTGACAGACTGTAAACTGTCTTAAAATCAAATTTTAACTACAACTGAAGATTTTGGACACACCAGACCTGTGTGTATTACCTGCGTAAGATTCTCCAGCAATGAAGAGAGGCAATCTTCTCAACTCAGGGAAAAGTGTCAAGAACTGATCCAAAGCCGAGTACAACTCAATCCCTATCTGTGTCTGGTTGGTGGCGTATCCGCCCTCGAAGTCTGTGAAACTGAACCCTGAAAATAGACAGTAAATACTCACAATGAAGGGGAAAGCCTTTGACTTATAATCAATACTCTAAATGACAGAAAAAAAAATCATCAGGTGCTCCACAATTTAGCATATAATTTAAAGTGACACAATCACACGACTTTTACTACCTACGATATTACTGATTCACACGTATCTTTTATACACTACTTACTATTGCAAATTGCAACACCAAGAAGGAAACACATGAACGGAATGAATTTTGTACCATACATCTAGATAAATGACAGTAAAGAAACTATTAATTTTTAAATTTGTACATGACCTTTGAGCGTAAATATTCAGTATTTGGTGTAACATCCAGAGTTGCTCTACGCCGTGGAATGGAGTCAAATACTTGAACGGATCTCTTCGCAAGACCATTTTTCCACACGAGCGGCCATTTCTGTTAGCCTTGCAATAGCGCTGAAGGTGGCAGTTGCCTCAACTGTGCACAGTTGCCAAACGCATGTATTAGAAACACCGCACACTACTAAGTTTGCTGTGAAAGACGAAACACTAAGAATATGGACCTTGTAACCTTAATTTCGATCATCCCTCGTATTATTGTTATGTTATTATTATTATCTATCATATTATTACTACTAACATTAACATTTTTATTTTTGTGTTGAAAACTTTAACATAAAATGTTTAATTGAGGCTTATTTGTTGTTATTGTTCGTATACGTTTCTTTATATATGTATTATATATAATTTCATTTTTGGTTATTATTCTCAAGTTTACTTGGCCATAGTGGCAGCTTGTATTTATAACAAGCAGTGTTTGAATAAATAATTAATAAAAAAAACCTGATGTGTTCAACTCACATGACTTTCTCTACTTATTCTATAAAAAAATTATCTTACAAAAATATTCTCTACTTGATACTGATCGTGATAAACATTAGCAATACAATACTATTACTTAGTTCCTTATAAGGGAATACTTTAGGCTGAAGTGACAGTCAAATGTTTTAAAAACGTCGCTCTGCGCTTGCTATTAAAATACGGCTCTATTGATGTCAAGGGGTGAAGGAAAACAAAAGACGGATGACCTCTGTTTCAGAAAAGTATTAAGTATTTGAAAATTGAAACGAAAAACATGTAATATCTCTAAAAGGGATGACTCTACAAAAAACGTATATGACATAAATGGTGTGTTTCAACGAGATGTACATTTCTTGCGCAGTAAGTTTTTGTCTATCTCTTACAGATTATCAGTTATGCAGAATTATTCCAGACTGAAAAGAGCTTCAGAGGCTATTCCCAAAAATTTCAGGATATACATCTTATCTGACATGTAAATATCTTTTTAATATACGGTATTTCAATCAAAATTCCATTATTTAGAAAATAGAAATTTTCGAAAAATGTTCCATGTGAAGGCTAGTTTTGTGTCCCGTCTTGGGAGATATTCAATTTGAATAATGTGGTGGAAAATTAGGGGTACCGGGTTTGTATCCCGCGTACAGGTTCTAGATATTTAGGAGTGGTGTGGAGATGTGGGTGCCCTAGCTCAGGATTTTGTTGGTCTGGAATATTTTTCAGGTGTGGTAAGACACAATTGATTTTCTTCGAGTTTCAGATTGTTGTTGAACTCATTTATTCATTTTGTTCAGCATTTTCTGCAGTCGAACACACACGCATTCCTTCTAAATTTTTCTACTCTTAAGTTAAGCTTTACTCGACCGTGCCTAATATTACATATTACTTTGACCGTCTTTTTGTGCGGTGATATCGTGCGTATTCTGCTATATTAAAATAACACAATTTCCGTTGCAACCAAAGGTAGCCCGTACGGCTCCACCACGGACCCAAATACCACATCTTAGCTCCGCAGATGTTCCATGCCTAGTGACGTAAGTGTCGCTTGACCAGCAAGAGAATTGTTTGTTTTCCTTGCTATGTCGACCCTCGGGCAGTGCAACCTCACCCCCTTCAGTTCAATGTCCTCCCCTTAACGGTACTATCCTACCTGTGTCGGTTGTCAGCTCGTGACAAGTGCGTCCTTGACTTCTAAAACGTGTTTTACAATGTTTCTTCCCTGGCCATTTTCAATGTACATTTGTCACCTCTTAGTATAACTTACATTATATTGGCTATAATTTATATTCCCTTTTAGATAACCTTTAATCCCATGACTCCACATGTACTGTCTGAATACCTAATTTGGTGTTTAACCGACTTTTTTAATAATGCTGTTCATAATCATAGACACATACACGTGTGTTTTTCTAAATTGTTACTTTCTCTAGCCCCGTATGTACAATGTACATAGGGATAAAGAAGTATTATGTTCCACCCAAAAATTCGATGCCGAGATTTCACCGAAAATACATGTTTTAGGACCCCCCGAGTCCAGAAAAGCATTTTCAGAAACAGATCCGTGTGTGTGTGTGTGTGTGTGTGTGTGTGTGGGGGGGGGGGTCTGTGGACAGCATAGCTCAAAAACAAAAAGACGGTTAAACACCAAACGTGGTATTTAAGTTTGGTATCTTCCAAGGATGCGACACAAAGATCTTCAAGAAAATACCCCCATCCCTAACTACCCTTTATATGCAAAAATTCCGAAAATGTTGTTTTTCTTAAAAATGGCTATAACGATTTTGATTAAAATACCAGATACTAAAGCCATTTCTATCACAAATAAAATGTATATCTTGAACTTTTTGGGAATAGCTTCTAAAGACCTGCTTTTCTGGATGAATTTTGCTTACTTTGGCATAACTAGTAAACCACAAGAGATAGACAAAAACTTACTACACAAAAAATCTAGATCTCATTAAAATACACAAGTTATGTCATATACATTTTTTTTTTTCATAGAGCTTAACATTTTCGAGGTATTCCTTGTTATTAGTTCAGTTGTGACGTACTTACACTTTTCTCAGACGGGAGTGTCCGTTTTTCTTTTGTTCTGCTTCTGACCAAGCAAAGAAGCGATTTGAAATGAAAATCGCATAACGACAGCTTTTAAAACATTTGGCTATCACTTTAGCCTAGTGCATTCTCTTAGTTCCAGTCTACTTATATGGAACTAAGTAATAAAATTCTGCTAATGTTTATCTCCATTAGCATGGTGTTGGAAGAAAAATTAACTTTTGTAAGAAGATAGCTTGTTTGTAGAGTAGCTAGAGAAAGTCATGTGAGTGTAACACATCAATCTTTTTTAAATCTAATACCTAAAAACGTACATTTCCAGTGAGGTTCCGGTATGGAATTTTTTGGTGGAATTCAATAGCTTCTCTCTTTACTATGTACATTGTAAATACGTACTAGAGACAGCAAAAAAAGGTAATATTTTGATTTGAATCTCCCGCTATCAGAAGCAAATGGTGAAGTAGGTGATGGCGATTTTTACATTCTCTGTAACCAAGTTGAGCTTTGTTGTGTAACATAAGAATCTGATGTGTTCCATTCACATGACTTTCTCTACATCTCTGCAAAAAATTATTTTTAAAAAGCTAATGCTTTTATTTACTTCATGCTAATCGAGAAAAAATCAGCAGAAATAGCCCTATTACTTGCTTCTTTGTAAGTAGAGCAAAATAAGAGACTATTATTGGTTAAAGTGATAGTCAAAAGTTGCTTGCTATATGACTGAACTTCCTTTGTTTGTATGGACTGGAATTGTTAAATTCCTGTATGAGAAAAGTATGTTTTTAAAGCTAAAATAAAAAAACATAGAGTATCTCAAAAACGATCAACTCCACGAAAAAACGTATATAAGATAAATTGTACGTTTTATGGTGCTCTACATATTTTGTGTTTTAAGTTTCTCTCCATGTCTTATGGTTTAGCAGTTATGCAAAAACCCATACAATTCATCCAGAGCAAAGTGGTCTTCAGAGCATATTCTCAGAAAATTCAAGATATATATTTTATTTGTCGTGTAAATATCTTTAATATACGGAATTTTAATCAAAATCGTTAGAGCTATTTTTGAGAAAATCAAAATTTTCGAAAAAAGTTCCATGTATAGGGCAGTAGGAGGATTTTTCTCAAAATCTTCGTGTCGCATACCTGAAAGATACTCAACTTAAATACCAAGTTTGGTATTTTACCGACTTTTCGTTTTTGAGTTACCGTGTTCACAGACACACGGACCTTTTTCCGAAAATGCTTTTTACTTTCTATATACGCACTATGTACATAGTGTATAGAGAAGGTATTGCACTCCAAAGCATTCGATACCGAGATTACACCGGAAATATATGTTTTTTTGATCCCCAATATCCAAAAAAAGCATTTTCACAAAAAGGTCCGTGTGTGTGTGTGTGTGTGTGTGTGTGTGTGTCCGTGAGTCTGTGAACACGATAACTCAAAAACGAAAAGTCGGTAAAGTACCAAACTTGGTATTTAAGTTTAGTATCTTCCAGGGATGCGACACGAAGATTTAGGGAAAAATCCCCCACCCCCAACTACCCTTTACATGGAACTTTTTTCGAAAATTTTGATTTTCTCAAAAATGGCTCCAACGATTTTGGTTAACATTTCGTATATTAAAGACATTTACCTGAAAAATAAAATGCATATGTTGAATTTTCTGGGAATAGCCTCTGAAGAGTAGTTTATTCTGGATGAATTTTACTAAATTTTGAATAACTGCTAAACCGTAAGAGATGGACAAAAACTTAATTAACAAAAAATGTAGAGCACGTTAAAACACACAATTTATGTTATATATATTTTTTTCGTGGAGTTCGTCGTTTTTGAGACATTTGTTATTTTTGGTTTCTGCTATGAAAAACGTATACTTTTCTCATACAGCTACTTGTCAACTCCTATCCATATAAACAAAGGAACTTCAATGGAATAGCAACCAGCTTTTGACTATCACTTTAACCTATAGTAGTCCCTTATTTCGCTCCTACTTACGAGGAAGCAAGTAATATGGCTATTTCTGCTAATTTTTTTCTGATTAGCATAAAGTAAATAGAAGTATAAGATTTTAAAGAATAGTTTGTTGCAGGGATATAGAGAAAGTCATGTGAATGGTACACATCAGATGTTTTTAGATAAAGGGGACCCTAAAACATATATTTCCGGTGAAATTTCGATATCGAATTTTTAGGTGGAGTGCAATACCTTCTCTATGCACTATGTACATAGTACGTAAAGAGAAAGTAAAAATATCCATTAACACGCTTTAAATGTCAAAATTACCGTTCACAGGATGAGATGGACCAGACAAATGAAGTTGTAAGTCGTAGTTATGAGACTAATTCGAAAATAATACACCGCGACTAAAGCAAGTTTACACAGTTACAAATTCAGGCCAACCAACACAAGCAGGACATTATTAACCTTGATAATATCACAATTATATCATTTAGTGGCTGCCATTCCAATATACCTCAAGGCTATGGAGAACATTGTGGCAAACATTCACACTTAGAAGAAAATCTACATGGGTTTATCAACGCACTTTTAACTTCTGTAGCCCCATATGTACAATGTACATAGGGATAGGGAAGTATTGTATTCCACCCAAAAATTCGATACCAAGATTTCACCTGAAATAGATGTTTTAGGGTCATCTGTATCCAAAAAGAAGCATTTGTAGTGTCTGTGTCTGTGTCTCTGTGAACACGATAACACGAAGATTTTTAGAGAAACTGCCCTTCTCCAAACTACCCTTTATATGGAAAAAAAATTGAAAATTTTGATTTTCTCAAAAATGGCTCTAACAGCTTTGATTAAATTCCGTATATTAAAGATATTTACATGGCAAATATAAATACTGTCTCAAAAGTAATATCGTTTTTTTAAAAAAAAATTATTTGAAATGTGTTCTGACAAGCAATTAACTAATGTTCTAAGTACAGACCATTAGATTCTATTGTCTTGAGCCATCTTTCAACGAGGTTTAATATCCCACGATGGTACCAGTTTCTGGTTTTCGATGCACTTGCATTGCTTCAATGTTGTCAAAATTTCTTCCACGTAGAAAATGGGCCATGGATTGTAAAATATGATAATCTGATGGTGCAAGATCAGGGCTGTATGCTGGGTGTGGTAGCAGTTCAATTCCTCCCAATTCCTGAATTTTTCCATGGTTGTTCGTGCAGTATGGAGTTTTGCATTAGAACTCTATTTCGGTTAACAAATGCTGGGCAACTCCGTCTCAAAATTTCATCAACTCGTTCCGGTTGTTGCGACTAAAAATCCGCATCAATCGCCCGCCCGTTGGGAACAAACTCCCAGTGAATCACACCTTCAAAATTCCACCAGACACACAACATTACTTGAGGATCGAACCGATTTTTACTTTCTCTATACGTACTATGTACATAGTGTATAGAGAAGGTATTGCACTCCACCAAAAAAATTGATACCGAGATTTCACCGGAAATATATGTTTTAGGGTCCCCTGTATGCAAAAAAGTATTTTCAGAAAAAGGTCCGTGTGTGTGTGACCGTGTGTCTTGAACACGTAACTCAAAAACGAAAAGTCGGTAAAATACCAACCTCGATATTTAAGTTTAGTATCTTCCAGGGATGCGACACGAAGATTTTGAGAAAAATACCCCCACCCCAAACTACCCTTTACATGGAAGTTTATTCGAAAATTTTGATTTTCTAAAAAATGGTTCTAACGGTTTTGATTAAAATGTCTTATATTAAAGATATATACCTGACAAATAAAATGTACATCTTGAGAAGAATCCCCCCACCCCAAACTACCTTTTACATGGAACTTTTTTCGAAAAGTTTGATTTACTACAAAATGGCTTTAACGATTTTGATTAAAATACCATATATCAAAGATATTTACCTGGCAAATAAAATGTATATTTTGAATATTCTGGGAATAGCTTCTGAAGACTACTTTATTATGGATTAATTTTGCATAACTACTAAACCGTAAGAGATGGACAAAAACTTAACACACAAAAAATGTAGAGCACGTTAAAACATACAATTTATGTTATATACATTTTTTTCCTGGAGTTGATCGTTCTTGAGATATTCCTTTTTCTTGGTTTAAGCTTTGAAAAACTTACGCTTTTCTCATACAAGAATTTGTCAACTCCTGTACATACAAACAAAGGAACATCAGTCACATAGCAACCAGCTTTTGACTATCACTTTAACCTATAGTACTCCCTTATTTCGCTTCTACTTACAATAAAGCAAGAAATAAGACTATTTCTGCTAATTTTTCTCTATTAGCATGAAATAAATAAAAGATAAGCTTATTAACAATAATATTTTAGAGAGATATAGAGAAAGTCATGTGAATGGAAGACATCAGATTTCTTTTAATGGTGGCTTTGGCAGGGATCAAGCCACTGTTTTGAGGCATCAGGGTCTCGGTAATATACCAAGTGATAGTTCTCCTGACAAATCTATCATCCATGGGATTACGGATAAGCTTAAGACAGATATTTTAGGTCTTCCAGAACGTGGTTAATCTTTAGTGTTTTCGTCTGTATTGTTGAAACGTTGTGCCACACGCTCACTAACGACACCTTCTCCTTGCACTTCACATATTCTTGCGGCAGCGGCTTTATAATCTTGTTTCCAGTAGTGCTTTAGTTCAAACTTTGTTATCTCCATTTTGTGATTGTTTATTAACAACTAAAGACTGATACATGCTGGTAATGTACGCAACACTAGCCATGCCAACCTGTAAATAGCTTTGCCAAGCCAGAGAAACGCAATGCATTTTCAAAACATCAAAATCGAAAAAACTACATTACTTACGCGACAACCTAATAAAATGTATATCTTGAATTTTCTGGGAATATCTTCAGAAGAGCTCTTTTTCTGGATGAATTTTGCATAACTAGTAAATCGTGAGATACATACAAAAACTTTCACACAAAGAAATGTAGATCTCGCTAAAACACACAATTTTCTTCACACACATATATATATATATATATATATATATATATATATATATATATATATATATATATTTGTTGCAGTTGACTATTTGTGAGATATTCTTTGTTATTGATTTTAATTTTAATATACTTATTTTTCACATATTGAAATTTGTAGCTACAACATGGCAACCAGCTTTTAAAATATTTTACTTTCGCTTTAGCCTGGTGTATTCTCTATTTCCCTGCTACTTACAAGGAAGGAAGTAATAAAGAAAGTTTCTGCTAATGTTTATCTCGATTAACATGAAGTAGATAAAAAAATCAACGTTTTAACAATAAGGTTGTTACAGAGAAGAAGAGAAAGTCATATGAATGGAACCCTGCAGAGTTTTAGAAAAATGTCCATGTCTGTGTAAACAGAATAGCCCAAAAACGGAAAGTCATGAATAAGACATTTGGTATTTAAGAGAGGTATCTTTCAAGGATGCGACACGAAGATTTTACAGAAAATCCCCCCATCCCCAAATATGCTTCACATGGAATATTATCGAAGTTTTTTATTTTCTTAAAAATGACCCTTACGATTTTGATTTAAACAGCACATGTTTAAGATATTCTTATAACAAGCGAAATATATTTTCTGGAAATAACCTCTGAAGACTTTTGTATAGTTGGTAAGAGATAGACAAAAACTTGCTACACAAAAATGTACATCTCGTCAAAATAAACGATTTAAATCATTTATATTTTTGTTAGTGAGCTAATATTTTCCGAGGTACTCATCATTTGGAATTTCAATTTTAAAATACTTATAATTTTCTCGAACAGGAAGCCATGGGTGTTTTTATACTTTAACTGTTAGCCATTCAAAGAAGCGAATTTCAATGATAATTCAACTCCACTGTTAAACCGCCAATGCGACAATGGATTGACCGAGATTAGGTAATTTTAACCAATCGCGGTCATCTGACTGGAGCGATATTGTCGAAACTCTTATCGCAGCTGATGTTCATTTCTTTGAAATCTTGTCGCACCTGTTGTTCGTTTGTTTAATCTCCTGTCTTGGTTATTGGTAACTAGGTGACAGCCAACCTTCACTTTTAATAACTGTCAGGTCCACAACTGTACTTTTAATTAATTCTGTTACAATGTTTATTTCAAGATTTATCCAGTTGAGACTGTATTTAGTTAAAAAAAGATTGAAAATAATCATTATTTGTATTTCTTATGTATGAGATAAGTGAAATAACCTCAAATAAACTGAGGTTTGTTTCCATTTCATGTATTAGTTATTAAAAGCTGAAATAAAATAATTGTTCCGTATTTCTATTGTTGCTATCGATATTCGTACAGTGCGTGTAGACACGGTCGGCCATATCATAATTCAGGAGGCAGTGAAGAAAAAAAATAACTTTCGGTAAATAAACGTGGTCGAGTGCGTCATCTACCATTTGAGAACTAATGTAAGTATTACAATGATAAAATCTCCCTTCCTATATATTATAAATTATTAATATTCTATTTCACTGAATTGTCTTATCAAATACAACTTGTGTTTTCATCTCTTAGGACAATTGACTCTCGTCGTGAATTATCGACAAGATATCGCTTTAGCAGGGTGTATTTCTCTTCTACTTATATGGAACTAAATAATAAGACCATTTTGCTAATGTTTATCTCCATTAGCGTGATGTAGATAAAAGAATAATCTTTTGTAAGAATAGTTAGTTGCCTATTAGATAAAGTCACGTGAATGGAACACGTCACACTTTTACTTTCTCTACACCTACTATGTTCATAGTGTATAGAGAAGGTATTGCATTCCACCCAAAAATCGATACCGAGATTTCACCGGAAATACATGTTTTGGATCCCCCTGAATCCAAAAAAAGCATTTTCAGAAACAGGTCCGTGTGTGTGTGTGCGTGTGTGTGTGTGGACAGCATAGCTCAAAAACGAAAAGACCGTTGAATACCAAACTTGGTATTTAAGTTTGATATCTTTCAAGGATGCGACACGAAGATTTTCAATTAAATCCCCCCACCCCCACTACCCTTTATATGGAACTTTTTTCGAAAATTTTGATTTTCTTAAAAATGACTCTTACCATTCTTATTTAAAATTCCGTATATTAAAAATATTTACCTGACAAATAAAATGTTTATGTTGAATTTTCCGGAAATAGCCTCTGAAGATTACTTTATTCTGGATCAATTTTACGGAATTTTGCATAACTGCTAAGCCGTAAGATATTGGACAAAAACTTACTGTACAAAAAATGTAGAGCACTTTAAAACACACAATTTATGTTATATACATTTTTTCGTGGAGATGATCGTTTTTAGATATTTCTTCTTTTTGGTTTCAGCTTGGAAAAGATAATTTTCTCATACAGGAATTTGTCAACTCCTGTCCATACAAACAAAGGAACTTCAGTCACATAGCAAACAGCTTTTGACTATCACTTTAACCTATGGTACTCCCTTATTTTGCTTCTACTTACATGGAAGCAAGTAATAATACTATTTCTGCTGTTTTTTTCTCGATTAGCATGAAGTAAATAGAAGCATAACCTTTTAACAATACTTTGTTGCAGAGATGTAAAGTAATGGAGCGAGTTTATTTCACAAGAGAAGAAAGAAACGTGAAGACACACACTTGTAGGGCAGAGTCGTGATGGTATTGTGGCACATCTCTTCCCACGTTCGACTATTACCGTCTCGATCGATCTGTCGAACTCGAAGCGTGCTCCATGTAGAGGCATATTGATAGCGATCCACGCCTTCTCGCTGAAACCTGCGTGGTATCCTTAGAACCAGTAAACTCTCTAGGCTTTTATGTTACTGAATCCAACCAGGAATAATGAAGGCATAAAAATGTTTGGCAAGTGACTTTTAACTTCATGTTAAATATTAAAAACCTGATGTGTTACATTCACATGACCTTCTCTACCTCTCTGCAACAAATTATTGTTAAAAAGCTTAGGCTTCTATTTACTTCATACTATTCATACTAATTGAGAAAAAATTAACAGAAATAGTCTTATTGCTTGCTTGTTAGTAAAAGCGAAACAAGCGAGTAGCATAGGTTAAATAATAGTCAAAAGCTGGTGGCTATGTAATTGAAGTTCCTTTGTTTCTCTGGAAAGGAGTTGACATATTATTGTATGAGAAACGTATGTTTTTCCAAGCTGAAACCAAAAACAAGAAATACCTAAAAAACTATAAACTCGACGAAAAAAATTTGTATAACATAAATTGTGTGCTTTAATGTGTTCTACATTTTTTTGTGCTAAGTTTTTGTCCATCTCTTTCGGTCTACCAGTTATGCAAAATTGTGTAAAAGTCACCCAGAATAAAGTAGTCTTCAGAGGCTATTTGCATAAAATTCAAGATATACATTTTATTTGTCAGGCAAATATATTTCATATACGATATTTTAATCAAAATCGTTTCACGAGAATCAAAATGTTCGAAAAAAGTTCCATATAAAGTGAAGTTTGAGGTAGAGGGATTTTCATGAAAATCTTTGTGTCGCAACTATGGACGATACCAAACTTAAATGTCAAGACAGACAGACCGACAGACACACACGCACACAAACTGACATATTTCTTTTTTTGGATTAAGGGGACCCAAAAGATGTATTTCCGGTGAAAACTCGGTGTCGAATTTTTAGGTGCAATACAGTACCTTCTCTATACACTATGTACATAGAACGTACAGAGAAAGTAAACATCTGATGTTGTTCATTCACATAACTTTCCTAACTGTTCCACAAAGAAATTTTTGTTACAAAAGATTATAATTTTATAAGTATCATGATTATCTAGATAAACATTTACAGAATTGGTCTTATTACTTGCTTCCTTGTAAGTAGAAGGTAAATAAGGGAATACACTAGGTTATAACGGCAGTCACATGTTTTAAAAGCTCGTTGCTATTTAATTGAAACTCATTAGTTTACATGGCCAGGAGTTGAAAATATTCTATCAGAAAATGTTAAGTATTTTAAAACTGAAGTCAATAATAAACAATATCTTGGAAATGCCCAGCTTCACGAAAAAGACATATATAAACTATATTTAGACTTATATAGCCAAAGCATACTTCACAAAAAATTTAAATCTCATCAATACACACTATTTATGTCGTAAATATGTTTTGTGGCATTAACCGTTTCCGAGATATTCCTGGTTATTGGTTTCAATTGTAAAGTATTTATACATTTCTCAGACTAGAAGCGTCCGTTTTACTTTTGTCCTACTCCTGGCCAAGCAAAGAAGCAAATTGCAATGACAATCGCATGACGACTGCATGAAACTAATTGTCTTTCGCTGTAGCCTAGTGTATTCCATTAGTTCCCTTCTACTTGTAAGGAACTAAGTAATAAGAACATTCTGCTAATGTTTATCTCGATTAACTTGATCTTTTGTACAGAGTTTGTTTATAGGACAGGTAGAGAAAGTCATGTGAGTGTAGCCCATAAAACTGTTTAATCAGAAAACCTCAAAACATGTATTTCCGGTGAAATCTCGGCATTGAGTTTTTGGGAGGAATGCAATGTAATATGTATGTAAACTAAGGTACTGTCTGTTCAGCGGTGTTATAGCTAGTGGAGTGGGCCGCCTTTCTAAGCAAATAGGGGTTTGTCAACTGGAAGGAGGGTGTATTGAAGCAAGGGAGGGGAATAGAAGCTTCACGCTCAGCATAGGTGTACCCCTTCCACAGTTAAAGTGTTACTTGAGCCACCCCAAGCCACTAGCTATAACACCGCTGAACAGACAGTGTTTTTGAATCTCCCACACAACATAAGATGAAATTAGACTCTTACCTGTGCCCACAGGGTTGTCGATGAAGAGCAGTGAATGATTCTTGTGCCAGGAGTACGGGTTCGGTACCAGAGTAACATTGTCATCAGCCACAGAAAATGGACCAATCTCGGTGAAGAGACCGAAGAGTGACGATGATCCTGGTCCTCCTTGAAGCCACAACACCAGTGGTGCATTCTCGTAGTCATTCTGTTGACCAAGCCATCAAAGTATACAACAACATTTATAGTAAGACTGCAACCGTGGTCCAGCTGACTTCTCACCGGGGAGTCCCGGGTTCGATTCCCAACTGGGGCGGGGAATTTTTTTTAACCAGAATTACTCCCTATCCCCCCACAATCTGCAAGTATGAATGTGTGTGTTTAGGTACAACAATGAATATCCTAATATTCTAAACCTGCAGTAATACAAGTTGTTTCTCAAGCCAAAGCCCCCGATACGACCAAAGAAGTTAAAGGGGGCTATACAAATGAAACAATTAAAAAAACCCTGATATGTTACACTCACAAGACTTTCTCAAGCTATTCTACAAACTTCTTACAATATATGATTCTTCTTTCAACACCATACTACTCGAGATAAACACTAGCAGAATTTTATTACTTAGTTCCTTATAAGTAGAATGGAACTAAGGGAATACACTATACTAAAGCGATAGTCAAATGTTTTAAAAGCTGTCGTTATGCGATTGTCATTGCTTGGCCAGGAGTATAACAAAAGAAAAACGGACACTCCTGTCTGAGAAAAGAGTAAATACTTTACGATTGAAACTAATAACAAGGAATACCTCGAAAACGGTAAGCTCCACGAAAAAAATGTATGTGACATAAGTTGTGTATTTTAACTAGATCTACATTTTTTGTGTAGTAATTTTTGTCTATCTCTTACGGTGTACTAGTTATGCCAAATTAAGCAAAATTCATCCAGAATAAACAAGTCTTTAGAAGCTATTCCCAGAAAATTCAAGATATACATTTTATTTGTGATAGAAATGGCTTTAATATGTGGTATTTTAAATCAAAATCGTTACAGCCAGTTTTAAGAAAAACAAAATTTTCGAAAATGTTTCTACGTAAAGGTATGTTAGGGGTAGGGGTATTTTCTTGAAAATCTTCGTGTCGCATCCTTCGAAGATACCAAACTTAAATACCAAGTTTGGTATTTAACAGTCTTTTCGTTTTTGAGCTATACTGTCCACAGACACACACACACACAAACACACAAGGACCCGTTTCTGAAAATGCTTTTTAGGAATCAGGGGATCCTAAAACATGCATCTCTGGTGAAATTTCGACATCGAAATTTTGGGTGGAATACAATATTTTTA
This sequence comes from Hymenopus coronatus, assembly GCA_030762935.1. NCBI lineage: Eukaryota > Metazoa > Arthropoda > Insecta > Mantodea > Hymenopodidae > Hymenopus > Hymenopus coronatus. The sequence continues at coordinate 138,215,478 of CM060886.1, forward strand.
AAGTTCACACATTACAAATAATAATAAAAGTCTTAAACTTTCAACAGCACTTTGTTTTTACAACCTATGTCACTATACAGTGGTTATAGTTATATACAAAGATGTCCAAATTTAATGTTATGATCTACACATCTAGTGCATTTTTACTTTCTCTACACGTAATATGTACATAGTGTATAGAGAAGGTATTGCAATCCAACCGAAAATTCGGTACCGAGATTTCACTGGAAATACACGTTTTAGGGTCTCTATATCCCAAAACAGCATTTTCGGAAAAAGGTCCGTGTGTGTGTGTCCGAGAACACGATAACTCAAAAACGAGAAGTCGGTAAAATACCAAACTTGGTATTTAAGTTAGATATATTCCAGGGATGCGACACGGAGATTTTGAGAAAAATCCCCCCACTCCGAACTATCCTTTACACGGGAAAATATTGATTTTCTCAAAGAGGCTCTAACGATTTTGATAAAGTCCAATTTACTAAAGATATTTTTATCACAAATCAAATGTTATTTTATTATTTATTTCAGATTAAAATATTTAAACTTTTTTCTTGGCCCTGCATAAAAGCGGTTTTCAACCACATGGCAACCAGTTTTTATAAGATTTGACTATCGTTTTAGCCTAATGTATTTGCCTTCTACTTACAAGGAAGCAAGTAATTAAGACATTTTCTATTGGAATAATTGTTTTTTCACACAAGCTGTGTGTAGGACAGGAGTTGGACAGACTGAAAAATTCAATGCCATAGCCGGGATTAGAACCCGTATAGTTGGCTAAACTATGAGTCCTGGGTTTAAAGTGCTTACAACATTGTAAGTCGCCATTAGAGATCACCTTGTGGTTTACCGGGAAACATGCGAGTCAGTTGTGAAATCTAATATCATGCCATATTAGCTCAGTGGTAGAGCAACGGGCTAGAGATCGGTAGATCCATGGTTCAAATCCCGGTTATGGCATTGAATTTTTCAGTCTGGCTCTACCTATCCTTATCCAAGACAATTTCTGCTAATGTTTTTGTCGATTATCATAAAGTAGATAGAAGAATATGGTTTTAAACAACAATTTATTAGAGAAAGTTATGTGAATGGAACACACATCTTTTTTTATTCAGGGGGTCCTAAAACATGTATTTCCGGGTGATTTGTTTTGATAGTGTTTAACGCCTGCTTTTAGTACCAAGTGGCTGATGACACTGGAGCAACAAATCTCACATACGGTCGCTTGGGATCTAACCACTCGGCCACGGCGCGGCCTATTTCAAAGTATCAAGTTCCTTCTGTATCTACTTTGTGCACGTGGTAAGACATACCTCAGCAGGGAAGTACCAGAAGAAGAGGTTGGAGTTGTGTTTCTTGTTGACGGTGAGGAAGCCCGAGTAGCTGGGGATGGCTTGCTGGACGAAAGGCTCGCTGTTGACGGCAGCAAGTCTTCTGGCTCTCTGGGCCCTGCCAGTCTCCAGGTACGGGGTGAGGATGAGACGTGGGCCCACTTCCCCGGACACGGCCTCAGGTGTCCACGTGGGGTAGGCGCTCCTCAGGAAGAACTCTTCCTCGGCCTTGTTGAGGCCCGCAGCCGACAGCACCAGGACCCACACGAGCAACATCACGTCGCAACTTGGCTTCTAAATCAGTCCATTGTGTGGCATCCGTCATGAGATGATGACCCGTCCTTTGTGGTGGGTGTTGGGCCCATTATGTAACATCCGAGCTGCGTCTTGTACCCAGCAACATGTTGGTGGATCACTTTCTCAACATCTGTTACAAACTAATGTTATTTCTTCTAGCTAATACAGATAAGCATTAGCGTTATTACTTGCTGCCTTATAAGTAGAAGGGAGTACACTAGGCTAGAGCGACAGGCAAATGTTTTAAAATGTGGTTGCTATGGGATTGAAGTCCGCCGCGAGTTGACAAGTTCCTGTATGAGAAGAGTTGAACCTGAAACCAATAACAAGGAATATCTCGAAATAATGTCGTGGTTCACTCCACGAAAAAAAATCTCATGTAATCTTTTCGCATGACTTTCTCTATATCTCCGCAACAAATTTCTGTTAAAAAGTTTATGCTTCTATTTACTTCATACTAGGTGAGAAAAAGTTAGCAGAAATAGTCTTATTACTTGCTTCCCTGTAAGTAGAAGCGAAATAAAGGAGTAACACAGGTTAAAGTGATAGTTAAAAGCTGGTTGCTATGTGACAAGTTCATTTGTTTGTATGGACAGGAGTTGACAAATCCTGAATGAGAAAAGTATAAGTATTTTAAGGTTGAAACAAAAAATAAGGAACATCTAAAAAACGATCAATTCCACGAAAAAAATGTATACAACATAAATTGTATGTTTTAATATGCTCTACATTTTTTGTGTGCTAAGTTTTTGTCTATCTCTTACGATTTACCAGTTACACAAAATTGCGTAAAATTCATCCAGAATAAAGTAGTATTCAGAGGCTATTCCCAAAAAATTCAGGATATACGTATTATTTGTCAAGTATATATCTTTAATATATGATATTTTAATCAAAATCTTTAGAGCCATTTTTTAGAAAATCAAACTTTTCGAAAATTTTTCCATGTGAAGGGTAGTTGGGGGTGGAGGGATTTTCTTGAAAATCTTCGTATCGCATCCTTGGAAGATACTGAACTTAAATACCAAGTTTGGTATTTAACGGTCTTTTCGTTTTTGAACTATGCTGCCTACATACACACAGGCAGACAGACACACACACGGACATTTTTCTAAAAATGCTTTTTCTGGATTCAGGTGGTCTCAAAACATGTATTTCCGGTGAAATCTCGGTATGGAATTTTTGGGTACAATGCAATACCTTCTCTATACACTATGTACACAGTACGTATAGAGAAAGTAAAAAGTGTATATAACGTAAATTATGTATTTTAGCGAGATGTACATGTTTTGTGCAATAAGATTTTGTCTATCCATTACGGTTTATCAGTTATAATATTTCAGCAAAATTCATCCAGAATAATGTTTTCAGAGGCTATTCTCAAACAAATTCAAGATATACATTTATTTGTAATGCATATATCTCTAATATAAGGGATTTTAATCAAAATCGTTAGAGCCATTTTTGAGAAAACCAACATTTTCGAAAATTTGTCCATAAAAAAGGTACTTGGACGTGGGGGGATTTTTTTTTCAAAATCTTCGTGTCGCATTTTTGGAATATGCTGAACTTAAATACTAAGTTAGGTATTTTACCGAACTTTGTTTTTGAGTTATCGTATTCACAGACACACACAATACCTTTTTCTAAAAATCTGATTTGTTCCATTCACATGAGTTTCTCTACATCTCTGCAACAAATTATTGTTAAAAACTTGATGCTTGCATTTACGTCATGCTAATTAAGATAAAATTATCAGATATTGTTTAAATACATGTTTCCTTGTAAGTTGAAGGGAAAGAAGGAAATACATAAGGTAAAACAACAGTCAAATCTTTTAAAAGCTTGTTGCCATGTGGATGAAATAGGTTTCTTTGTATATATAAATTCCCAAATGTGAAAAGTGTTAAGTATTATAAAACTGAAACCAATAACAAAGAATGTCTGGGAAACGGTCAACTCTAAAAGAAAAACATATACGACATAAATTCAGAAAAATCATCCAGGATACATTTTATTTGTGATGTATATATCTTTAATATATGGTATTTTAATGAACATCGTTAGAGCCATTTTTGAGAAAATCAAAATTTTCAAACTTTTTCCATGTGAAGGGTAGTTTGGGGTGAGAGGATTTTTCTCAGAGTCTTCGTGTTGCATACTTAACAACATGTTTAGTATTTTACCGACTTTTTACTTTCTCTACACGAACTATGTATATAGTGTATAGAGAAGGTATTGTATTGCACCCAAAAATTCGATACCGAGATTTCACCGAAATATAGGTTTTGGGTCCCCCTGAATCTAAAAAAAAAACAAAATTTTTACAAAAAGGTCCGTGTGCCTGTGTGTGTGAAAGTGTGTGTGACTGTGGACAGCAAAGCTCAAAAACGAAAAGACCATTAAATACCAAACTTGGCATTTAAGTTTGGCATCTTCCAAGGATGCCTCTAACGATTTTGATTAAAATGTCAAATATTAAATATATTTACTTGACAAATAAAATGAATATCCTGAATATTCTGTGAATAACCTCTGAAGATTACTTTATTCTGGATGAATTTTACGGAATTTTGCATAACTCCTAAACCGTAAGAGATGGACAAAAAGTTAACACACAAAAAATGTAGAGCACATTGAAACATACAATTTATGTCATATACTTTTTTTTCGTGGAGTTGATTATTTTTTAGATATTCCTTGTTTTTTGTTTCAGCTTTGAAACACATACTGAATTTGGCAACTCCTGTCCATAGAAATAAAGCAACTTCAGTCTAATACCAACCAGCTTTTGACTATCACTTTAACCTATGTTACTGCCTTATTTCGCTTCTGCTTACAAGGAAGCAATTAAGACCATTTATGCTAATTTTTCTAAATTAGTAAGAAGTAAATAGGAGAATAAACTTTTTAACAATAATTTGTTGCAGAGAAAATCATGTGAAGGGAACACGTCAGATTTTTATGTTATCGAGTTCAAAGTCACACAGACAAACACACACACACATATACACTTGAACCTTTTTGTAATTTTTTTACTTTCTCTAGCGCGTATGTACATACAATGTATATAGTAGCTAGAGGAGGTGTTGTATTCCACCCAAAAATTCATTTGGAGATTTCACCGGAAATACATGCTTTAAGGTCTCCTGAGTCCGAAGAAAACATTTTAGAATAGAATAGAGCTATAAATACCAAACGAAGATTTTCAGGTAAATCCCTCTTTCCTTTACCTGGAAAATTTGTTGAATATTTTATCCTTTTCGCAAAAATGACTAACGATTTTCACTAAATTACCTTATATTAAACATATTTATATTAGAAATAAAATGTATATTTTAAATTTTCCAGGAAAAGCTCCTGAAGAAGTCTGTGTTTCGGATGAATTTTGCAGAATTTTGCTGAACGGTTAAACCGTACGAGATAAATAAAAACTTTTTACACAAAAATGCAGATCTCGTTAAACATACAATTCCTGTCACATACGTTTTTCTTGTAGAATTGACCATTTTCGAGATATTCCTTGTAATTGGTTTCAATTTTAAATTTTTATTAAACGGGACCATGCAAAGTGAAGTGAACCTCAATTGTTTCACATAGTGATGAGCTTTTAAAATGTTGTCTATCGCTTTAGCCTAGTGTAATTCCTCATTTCTCTCCTACTTACAAGGAAGCAAATAATAAGACCAATAATTCTGCTGATGTTTATCTCGATTATCATGAAGTAGATAAAAAGAATAATCTTAAGAATAGTTTATATATGAAACAGCAAGTTATGTGAATGGAACACATCAGATTTTTTATACATAGGGGACTATAAAATGTGTGTTCCCGGTAAAATTCTATATCAAGTTTTCACCGGAAGTATACGTTTTAAAGTCCCCTGTATCTAATAGAAGCATTTTACTTCTCTACACGTATTAAGTACATAATCCAAAATTCGATACCGAGATATCACCGGAAATAGACATTTTAGAGCCCTTTGTATTCACAAAAAGCATTTTTATAAAATGGTCTGAGTGTGTGGAAGTGTGCATGTGAACACGATAAAATACCTAACTTTGTACATAAGTTTCCAAGGATGTGACACGAAGGCTTTGAGGAAAATTCCCCCAACCAGAACTACCCTTTAAAAAATGCTCAAACATTGTTATTTTCTCAAAAATGGCTGTAACGATTTGGATTAAAATACTGTATATTAAAGATATTTTTACGAAAATTAAATGTAAATCTTGAATTTCCTGGCAATAGTCTCTGAAAACATCTTTATTCTGGATGAATTTTGCTACATTTTGCATAATTAATAAACCATAAATGCTTACCAAGCGGGAGACGTGGGTTCGATCCCCAGTACCGGCGTAGGGATCTTTCCCCCGCTGGGAGACCTGGCCCGGAGTGCACTCAGCGTCGTAAGGTCCCTGGGGGGCCAATTGAGGAGCCACTTGATGGAGAAGTAGCGGCTTCAGGTCATGAGGACCGCATTAACCGGCCGGAGGGGGGGCTCGAGGCGCTGACCACGTCTCACCCTCCAATACTACACCCCATCCATGACGTCCGTAGTGAATCGAGATGGGGGACGCAGCGGCCGGGCGGTAGGCCAAGGTTCCCCGTGAGCTGTCGTCCCATGGAGTTATTATTAATAAACCATAAGAGAGAGATAAATGTTTACTGCTCAAAAAATGTACATCTCGTTAAAAAGCATAATTTATGTCATATACATTTTTTTTCGTGGAGTGACTGTTTTCGAGATATTCCTTGTTATCGGTTTCAGTTTTAAAATACTTAAACTTTTCTCATACGGCGACTTGTCAACTCCTGGCCACAAAAAGAAACGGATTTCAATCCCATAGCAGCCTCATGTCGGTTTAGCCTAGAGTATTCACTTATTTCCCTTCTACTTATAAGACACTTACTTTCTGGTAGTGTTTATCTCGATTAGATAGAAGAATAGGCTTATTAAAATAAGTTGTTACAGAGAAGTAGAGAAAGTCATGTCAGTGCAACACAACAAATTGTTTCCTTGGAAAACAAAAGAAGATACTACTTCAGGGCCATGGAAAGTGCAGAATAACACACGCCCAGCTAAGAAGATACGATAAATAACAAATGACGAAGGAAATGGAAAGCTAATTTGGTTATTGTGCTCCTAGATGCCGCCCTCAAACAGAGATTTATATAATGTATGAGCGGTTCTGTTTACCAGCAGTAAATCAAGATGGTAAATGGGCAAGAAGTGCATCCAAATGTCAAATGTTAGATAAGCGTTAGAAAACCTGTTCTCTACGAGCATCCAGCACCAGAGGTGGATTTAGACGTTTGGTTGAGTTACTTTAAATAAACTGCTTTGTTCTCCCGTATAACTTCGTTGTTGTTATTATTATTACTATTATTATTAGATATTATTATTTATTATGTGAATAAGAAAGAAAAGGCTTTGAGGGAAGTTAAAGAACTAACTAGGGATAGGAGAAAATATAGGACTATCTGCAATAATTGGCTGAAGAAACCTTTCGTCCGAAAGTGCATAAAGGAGAGCAAACGAAGGTTATTTATTATTAATTTATATCAATTCTTCATCCTTTTTACTTTCTCTACACATACTATGTACATTGTGTATAGAGAAGGTATTGTAATGTACCCAAAAATTCGATACCAAGATTTCACCGGAAATACATGTTTTGAGACCCCATGAGTCGAAAAAAAAAGTCTTTTTAGAAAAATGTCCGTGTGTGTGTCTGTGTGTATGTGTTTTTGTCTGTGGGCACCATAGCTCAAAGACGAAAAGTCCGTTAAATACCAAAATTGGTATTTAGGTTTGATATCTTCCAAGGATGCGACAGGAAGATTTTCAAGAAAATCCCCCCACCCCAACTACCCTTTACATGGAACTTTTTTCGAAATTTTTTATTTTCTAAAAAATGGCACTAACGATTTTGATTAAAATATCCTATATTAAAGATATTTACCTGACAAATAAAATCTATATCTTGAATTTTCTGGGAATAGCCTCTGAAGACTACTTCATTCTGGATGAATTTTTCGCTTACTGCTAAACCGTAAGAGATGGACAAAAACTTAACACACAAAAAATGTAGAGCATTTAAACACACAGTTTATGTTTATATGCATTTTTTTCGTAGAGTTGACCGTTTTTTTTTTTTTTAGGTATCCTTGTTTTTGGTTTCAGCTTTAAAAAACTTGCTTTTCTATACAGGAATTTGTCAATTTGTGTCCATACAAACAAAGGAACTTCAGTCACCTAGCAACCAGCTTTTGACTATCACTTTAACCTATGGTACTCCCTTATTTTACTTCTACTTACAAGGAAGTAAGGAATAAGACTATTTCTGCTATTTTTTTCTGGATTAACATGAACATCTATAGAAGAATAAGCTTATTAACAATAATTTGTTACGGAGATATAGTGAAAGTCATGTGAATGGAACACATCAGATTTTTTAGCAATAAGAATTTTAATGCCGGTATGTTTGACCATGCGGTAGATTTTCACGTGATTTTCATGCGCATACTAAAACCAAGTCATTTCTCCAAGGAGAGAGCCCCCTCTTCCATGGCTAATACTAATACTTTATCTACAGTTTCCCTTTAATAAGTATAGGCTATTGTATTTTAGTCCCAGATTTGACTCTTAGATTTCTTTGGAAATACCTGATACATTCACATGACTTTCTCTACATCTCTGTAACTAGTATTCTTCTATCTACCTCATGCCAATCGAGCTAAACATTAGCAGAAACGGTCTAATTACTTGCTTCTTTGTATGGACAGCCGTTGACAAATTTCTGCACGAGAAAAGTAAAAGTTTTTCAAAGCTGAAACCAAAAACAAGGAATATCGAAAAAACGATCAACTCCACAAAAAAATGTATATAACGTAATTTGTGTGTTTTAATGTGCTTTACATTTTTTGTTTTTGTCCATCTTTTATAGTTCAGCATTTATGCAAAATTCCGTAAAATTGATCCACAATAAAGTAGTCTTCAGAGGCTATTCCCAGAAAATTCAAGATATACATTTTGTTTGTCACATAAATATCTTTAATATACGATATTTTAATCAAAATCGTTAGAGTCATTTTAAGAAAATCAAAATTTTCAAAAAAAAAGTTCCATGTAAAGGGTAGTTGGGGGTGGAGGCATTTTCTTGAAAATCTTCGTGTCGCATCCTTGGAAGTTACCAAGCCTAAATACCAAGTTTGGTAATCAATGGTATTTTCATTTTTGAGCTATGCTGTCCACAAGCACACACACACAACCTTTTTCTGAAAATGCATTTTTTTGGATTCAGGGGGACACAAAACATATATTTCCGATGAAATTCGGTATCGAATTTTTGGGTGGAATACAATACTTTCTCTATACACTATGTACATAGTACGTGTACAAAAAGTAATATCCTATATGACAAAATGAGATCTATATTTATTCTGCAGTAAGTTTTTGTCTATCTCTTATGGTTAACGAGTTATACAAAAGTCATTCAGAATGAAGAAGTCTTCAGAGGCTATTTCCAAAAAACTCAAGAAATACATTTCGTTGTCATAAAATATCTTAAACATAAAATATTTTAACCAAAATGGTTAGAGCCGTCTTGTATGTAGAAAGTAAATAAAGAAATAAACGACTATGAAATGTTTTAAAAACTGTTGTCAGGTGGTTGAAATAAGTTTCTTTGTAGGGCCAGGGGTTGACAAACTACCGTATGAGAAAAGTTTACTATCTCCCAGGAATGCGACACGAAGACTATCCTTTACATGCAAAAGTCTTCGAAAATGTCGATTTTCTCAGAAATGATTAAAATATTATATATTAAAGATATTTACATGGCAAATGCAATGTATATCTTGAATTTTCTGGAAATAATCTCTGAAGACCTCTTTATTCTGGATATATTTTGCTAACTTTTGCACAGGTAGCAAAAGAGGCATAAATTTACTGCAAAAAATGTAGATCTCCTAAGAAAATATAGTTTATGTGAATTACGTTTTTTATTCATTTATTTAACAGAGGTGACCGTTTCGGAGATATTCGTTATTATTGGTTTAACTTTTAAAATACTAACATTTTTCTCATACGTGAATTTTAACGGATTTCAGCCACATGGGAACTAGCTTTTGGCTGTCACTTGAGCCTAGTCCCTTGGAAGCAAGTAATATAAAGATTTCCGCTAATGTTTAGCATGGAGTATATAGAGGAATAAGCTTTTTAAGAATAATTATTACTAACTTTTTCGTTAGAACAGATATTTCTAGTATAAATGACCGGTTTTTTTGGAAATCTTAAAGATGCATGGAATGTGTATCTGTTTAATGCCAGAGGTGCCTTACTGGTATGAGACAGACTGCACAAGTTATGATGTTCATTGTTACTTTTAGTTATAATGTATTTATTCCAATTTCAATAGCATAATTAATGCTAAAGGAATATAAATACATTTAAAAATCTGATGTGTTAACAATCACATTACTTTTGCTGCATTTCAGTAAGAAACTATTGTTAAAAAGCTGATTATTCTATGTACTTCATGCTAATCGAGATAAACATTAGCGGAAAATGTCTTATTACTTGCTTCCTTGTAAGTAGAAGGGAAAAAGTCCAATGTGTTCCATTCACATGATGTCCTCTAGTTGTTCGGTAAACAAACTTTTATTCAAAACATTAATCTGCTACCTAAATGATGCTAATTGAAATAAACATAAACAGAATTAGTCTTATTACTAGCTTCATTGTAAGAAGAAGGGAAATAAGAAAATGCACAGGCTAAAGCAACAGTCTCGTCCTTTAAAAGCCGGTCGCTATGTAAACCAATCTATTGAAATTCCAATTTCTTTGCTTTCCAGGAGTAAACAAACGAGAAGGGATAAGAGAGATGTCTTCCGTGTGAGAAAAGTTAAAGTGGCTAAAACTGAAACTAATAATCTGGAATGTCTCGGAAATGGCTAACTCTACAAAAAAAAAAAAAAAAAAAAAAATTGATGTGTTACACTCACATAACTTTCTCTAGCTGCTCTACAAACCTCCTACAAAAGATTATTCTTCTTTGTACACAATGCTAATCAAGATAAATGTTAGCAGAATGTTATTACTTAGTTCCTTATAAGTAGAAGAGAATAAGGGAATGCGCTATGCTAAAGTGATTGTCAAATGTTTTAAAAGCTATCGTTATGCGATTTTCATTGCAAATCACTTCTTTGCTTGGCCAGGAATAGAGAAAAACAGACACTTCCTGTCTGGGAAAAGTTTAAGTACTTCACAATTGAAACCAGTAACAAGGAATATCTCGCAAACGGTTACCTCCACAACAAAAACGTAAAGGCCATAAATTGTGTGTTTTGTCGTGATGTAGATTTTCTGTGTAGTGAGTTTTTTTCTATTTCTTACGGTTTAGTAGTTAAACAAAATTCATCCAGAATAAAGAGCGCTTCAGAGGCTATTCCCCAAACATTCGATATATACATTTTATTTCGGACATAAATAGCTTTAATATACGGCATTTTAACCAAAATCGTTGGAACACTTTTTAAGAAAATCAACATTTTTGAAATTGTTTCCACGTAATGGGTAGTTTTTGGTAGGGGGATATTTTTTTTTTTAAATCTTCGTGTCGCACCCTTGGAAGATACTAAACCTAAATACCAAGTTTGGTATTTAACGATCTTTTCGTTTTGCTGCAATGCTGTCCACAGACACACACACAGACAGACGCACACACGGACCTTTTTATAAAAATGCTTTTTTGGACTCAGGGGACCCCAAAACATATATTTCCGGTGAAATCTCGGTATCGAATATTTGGGTGCATTACAATACCTTCTCTATCCCTATGTACATTGTACATATTGGGCTAGAGAAAGTAAAAATATATACGACATAATCGTATGTTTTAATTCAATGTACATGTTTGGTGTGTAAGCTTTTGTATATCTGTTACGGTTTGTCAGTTATACAACAGACATTCAGAATGAAGAGGTCTTCAGAAGCTGTTCCCTGAAAACTCAGGATATACATTTTATTTCTCAAGTAAATATCTTAAATATAAGATACTTTTATCGAGATCGTTAGATACATTCTTAAGACAAACACAATTTTCAAAAATGTTTCCATGTAAAGGGTAGTTGGGGTGGGGAGTTGTTTTTGAAAATCCTCGTGTCGCATCCTTGGAAAATTCCAAACTTAAACACAAGTTTGGTATTTAAAGGTTTTTGAGCTATTCTGCCCACAGACACACACACACACACACACACAGACATGCTTGTTTTGTGTGCCTGAAACATATATTTCCAGTGCAATCTCTGTACCGAATTTTTGGATGTAATACAATACCTTCTCTTTACACTACGCACATAGTGTTTGTATAGAAAGTAACTAGGTCTAAGTGTAGTTGTGGATGATTTTAATGAATGTTGCTTTGCTTAGCAAGGAGAATTAACTGTATATTACCCTAAATGAGTATCCGTATGAAGCTTCCGATATTAGAAGTACTGTTAAACTACAAGTGTTTGGAGGTCGGTTCCTGTTTGTCAAGGTTTGTGATTGGCGCCTCAGCGTGCTCACGTGACACGCTAAGAGTAAACAAGGTTAGACCAGCTAAAGTTCATTCAGAAGAGAGAAAGTGGAGGGAAATTAGAGGAGCACCTTATGAGTTTAGTCAGCATGAGCTCATAACAAACCAACCTAAATGCAATGGCTGTGTAGATCACCGCAAAACGTGCATAATTAACAGAGTAACTACGAGCACCGTTTTCTTTTTCCAACCTCTGATAGGCTATACATAAAAGACAAACTCATACAAAACAATTATTTGATTACTAAAAGTTTTGTACACTTATGGTTACTTTTCAACATAATCACCGAAAAGATTGAGACATTTATCGTACCTGCGCAATACCCGCTTCAAAAAATGTTGCCGCCAATGATGCATCCCGGAACCACTATCAATGCAGCTGTTTATTGTGAAACTACGACGTTTGCGGAGAGCCATTCAAAACTAACGAATGCTGACTTCAGGAATTGTGTTGATCCATGACAACGCTCGTCCACACACTGCTGGCACAACCCACCGGCTCCTTGAACAATTTCAATGGAACATTTTCGATCATCCACCGTGCAATCCTGACTGGCACTCAACGACTTTCACCTTTTCCCTGAACTGAAGACGTGGCTAGGAGGGCAGCACTTACAAACCAACGAAGAGTAATAAAATAATTGTTTTCTATGAACTTGTCTTTTATTTATAGCCCATCGGAAGTTTGGAAAAAAAAAAAAAAACCCTCATAACTCTCTAACTTTTGTCTAAAGGTGACATTTCTGTATGGTTGGATTTGAAGTCCAGATCCTCGCATGAAATATCCCATTTCCAAATTGCTCTACGCCATACCAGGCTGCACAGAAAGCTTTAAAGACATCAGCGATGATATATATCTTGATTTACTAGAGAGTAAAAATCTCAATGTTCCATTCACATGACTTTCTCCACACCTCTGCAACAAATTATTGTTAAAAAACTTATTCCTCTATTTACTTCATGCTAATCGTCTTATTACTTGTTTCCTTGTAAGTAGAAGTGAAATAAGGGAGTATCGTAGGTTAAAGTGATAGTCAAAAGCTGGTTGCTATGTGACTGAAGTTCCTTTGTTTGTATGAACAGGAGTTGACAAATTCCCGTATGAGAAACGTATGATTTTTTTAAGCTGAAACCAAAAACAAGGAATATCTCAAAAACGATCAACTTCACGAATAAAATTTATATTACATAAATTGTGTGTTTTAATGTGCTCTACATTTTTTGTGTGTTAAGTTTTGTCTCCTACGGTTTAGCAGTTATGCAAAATTCATCCAGAATAAAGTAGTCTTCAGAGGCTATTCCCAGAAAATTCAAGATATACATTTTATTTGTCAGATAAATATGCGATATTTTAATCAAAATCGTTAGAGCCAATTTTGAAAAAATCAAAGCGATCGAAAAAATTTCTATGTAAAGGGTAGTTAGGGGTGGGAGCATTTTCTTGAAAATTTTCGTGTCGCATCCTTGCAATATACCAAACTTAAATACCAAGTTTGTTATTTAAAGGTCTTTTCGTTTTTGAGCTATCCTGCCCATAGACATACAGGGATATTTTTCTAATTTTTTGGGGGGGGGATTCAGAGGGTCTCAAAATATGTATTTCTGGTGAAATCTCGGTATCAAATGTTGGGTGCATTACAACACCTTCTCTACACAGTATCTACGTTTAGAGAAAGCAAAAACTTATTCTTCTATCTACTTCATGCTAATTAGGAAACACTCTCTTAAGGGAATATCTAGGCTAAAGTGACGGTAAACTATTTTAAAAGCTCATCGCTATATGCAACAATTGAAATTCGGCTCATTTTTTTATATATATATTCCTGGGAGTAAAAAAAAAAATAGGCGATGACTGCCCCCGTGTGCGCTGACTTCTGAACTGGAGGTCCCGGGTTCGATTCTCGGCTGGGGCGGGGAATTTCTCTTTAACCAGAATTATTCCCTATCCCCCACAGAGTCTGGAAGTATGAATGTGAGAGTGAATGTGCGTTTGTTAAACAATGATTAACTTAATGTTCTAAAGCTACCATAATACAAGTTGTTACACAAGTCAAAGCCCCCTATATGACAATTGAAGTTAAAGGGGGCTATATAAATGAATTAATTGCGAATCGAAAAGTTATTTCCGATTGAGAAAACTTTAAGTAGTTTAAAATTTAAAACACTAACAAAGAATGTGTTGGAACTGGCTTACTCTACAACAAAATGTATCTGACATAAACTCTTGTGTTTTAAAGATCTACCATTTTTGTGCAGTTAGTTTATTTTCTCCCCACTCTTCTGTTTACAAGTTACACAAAAGTCATCCAGAATGAAGAGGTCTTCGAGGCCATTCCCAAAAAATGAAAAATATACATTTCCTTTGTCATCTCTATGTGGTATTTTAATCAAAATACAGCCATTTTGAGGAAATCAAAGTTTCGAAAAAAGTCCCATGTAAAGGTTAGAGGGGGTGGGGGATTTTCTTGTATATAGTGTATAGAGAAGGTATTGTATTCCACCCATAAATTCGATACCGAGATTTCAATGAAAATACACGTTTTAGGGTTCCTGTATAAAAAAAAACATTTTTAGAAAAGGTACGTGCGCGCGCAAGCCTGTGTGTCGGTGTGACCGTATCTCTATGAACACGATATGTCGAAAACGAAAAATAGGTAAAATACCAAACTTAGTATTTAAGTATAGTTTCTTCCAGGGATGCGAAACGAAGATTTTGAAGAATTGCCCTTATCATGGTAAACATTTCGAAAATGTTGATTTTCTGAAAAAGGTTTCTAACGATTTTTATTAAAATACCGTATATTAAAGATATTTACATGATAAATAAAAGTATATCCTGAATTTTCTAGGTATAGCTTCTAAAGAACTCTATTTTGTATGAAGTTTGCTAAGTTTTTCGTAACTGGTGAAGTCTAAGAGATACACAAAAACTTACAACACAAAAAATATAACTATCGTTAAAACACCAATTTATGTCATATAGATTTTTACTTTCTCTATACGTGCTATGTATATAGTGTATAGAGAAGATATTGCACTGCACCAAAAAATTAGATACCGAGATTTCACCGGAAATATATGTTTTTTAAAGTATTTTCAGAAAAAGGTCCGTGTGTGTGTCCGTGAACACGATAACTCAAAAACGAAACGAACTTGGTATTTCAGTTTAGTATCTTTCAGGGATGCGACACGAAGATTTCGAGAAAAATCCCCCCACCCCAAACTACCATTTACATGGAACTTTTTTCGCAAATTTTGATTTTCTCAAAAATGGCTCTAACGATTTTAATTAAAATGTCGTATATTAAAGATATTTAAGTGACAAATAAAATGTATATTTTGAATTTTCTGGGAATAGTCTCTCAAGACTACTTTATTCTCGGTCAATTTTACGGAATTTTGCATAACTACTAAACCGTAAGAGATGGACAAAAACTTACCACACAAAAAATGTAGAGCACCTTAAAGCACACAATTAATGTTATATACATTTTTTTGTGGAGTTGATTGTTATTGAAATATATATTTTTTTTTTTAGCTATAAAGACACACTTTTCTCATACAGGACTTTGTGAACTCGTGTCCATACAAACAAAGGAACTTCAGTCGCAGAGCAACCAGCTTTTGACTATCACTTTAACCTATGGTACCCCCTTATTTCGCTTCTACTAACAAGGAAGCATGTAATAAGATATTTCTGCTAATTTTTGCTCCATTAGATGAAGTAAATAGAATAATTTGTTGCAAGGTTATAGAGAAAGCCATGTGAATGGAACACATCAGATTTTTGTTTGTTGAGTTGCCCATTTCTAAGACGTCCCCTGTTATTTGTTTCAGATTTAAAATACTTAAAACTTTTCTCACTTTTCTCCTGGCCATGCAGAGAAACGATTTCATCCGCCAGCAACCACATTTTAAAACATTTGACTGTCGGTTTAGCCTAGTGTATTCACTTATTTCCCTTCTACTTATAGGGAACTAAGTAGTGATACCATTTCTTATCGGAATACATTACCTTCTATATATACTTACTTTATGTATTAAACATGCGCGCTAGAGAAAGTAAAACGACTTTACACGCTAATATGTGAGTAAAAAGTTGGACAACATGCATGTCAGAATATTATAATTATCTTGTTACTGATCCTAGTAATTCAGATAAAGTTGGCACCACTGCCGACAGACGCCCTTGCCTCAGGCAGTCTCGAACCCATGAACTGTAATAAACAGCAGTCACGTGGCATTTCTGGTCCAAGGCTTTTCTCTTTGTTAAAAACTGTTGTCTTCGGGGGTAAGGAGGTGGAAGTTTCAGCCTTAGCATCAAGAACTGAACTCTTAAATGTTTCTCTGTACTCTTTATCAAATTAATACTATGTAGGTAGTGCATAGAGAAGTTATTGTATTGCACCCAAAAATTCCATACCGACATTTCATTGGAAGCATATGTTTTGAGATCCCTGATTAAAAAAAATTGAAACATGTCCATGTGTGTGTGAGTATGTGCAGCATAGATCTAAAACGAAAAGTCAGTAAAACACCAAACTTGGTATTTAAGTTTAGTATCTTCCAGCGATGCGACACAAAGATTTTGAGAAAAATCCTTCCATCGAAAACTACCCTTTACATGGAAAATTGTTTGAAAAGTTTTGATTTTCTCAAGAATGGCTCTAAACGTATATTAAAATATTCTATATTAAAGGATTTTTACATAAAAAAATGTATATCTTGAATTTTCTGGGAGTGACCTCTGAAGACCTCTTTATTCTCGATGAATTTTGCACAAGTTTGCTTAACAGATAAACCGTAAGAGATGGACAAAAACTTACTGCACTGTAGATCTTGTCAATCAAAACACACAATTAATGTCCTTTACGTTTTTGTTTTGATGGTAACCGTTTCCGAGATAATCCTTGTTATTGGTTTCAATTGTGAAGTGCTTATACTTTTCTGAGACAGGAAGTGTCTGTTTTTCTTTTGTTCTACTCCTGGCCAAGCAAATAAGCGATTTGCAATGACAATCGCATAACACAGCTTTTAAAACATTTGACTATCACTTTAGCATAGTTCATTCCTTTAGTTCCCTTCTACTTATAAGTAAATAATAAGAACATTCTACTTATGTTTATCTCGATTAGCATTGTGTAGAAACAAGAATAATCTTTTGTAAGAAGTTTGTCTGTAGAGCATCTAGAGAAAGTCATGTGAGTGTATCACAGCAGTTTTTTACTCATTCTCCCATACCGAGTGAGTATTAAAGAAAAATTATAAATAAAATTACAATGAAATCTGAAGTATTCCATTCACATGACTTACTCTACCTGTTTGCAAACAAGCTATTCTAACAAAAGATTATTTCTTCATCTACTTCATGTTAATCGAGATAAAAATTAGCAGAAATGGTCTTATTGCTTACTTCCTTGTATAAGGGAATACACTAGGCTAAAGCGACAATAAAATGTTTTAAAAGCCGTCGTATGTGAACAATCGAAGTTTGGTTTGCTTTACATTTCCAAAAAAGCAAAAACAAAAGAGAATAGAAGTGAAACCTTACCCGTCTGAGAAGATACTTAGTTTAAAATTGAAACTAATAAGAAGGAATATTTCGGAAACGATCAACTCCACACAACAAAAATGTAACGACATAAATTGCATATTTTATCGAAAACTACACTTTTTGTATGTGTCTCTTACAGTTTACCAGCTATGCAAAAGTCATGCTTAAGAAGAGGTTTTAGAGGCTATTCCCAGAAAATTCAAAATATACATTTTATTTGTCATGAAAATATCTTTAATGTACAGTATTTTAAACAAAATTATTACAGCCATTTCTGTTAAAAAAAAGCAAAATGTAGAAAAATGTTTTGGGTGGGGACATTTTCTCATAATATTCGTGTCGCGTCCTTGGAAGATAATAAACTTAAATACCAAGTTTGGAATTTAGCGGTCTTTTAGTTTTTGAGCTCTATTGTTTTCAGACACACGCGGACCTTTTTCTAAAATTATTTTTACTTTCTCTAAACGTGCAATGTTCATAGTGTATATAAAAGATATTGTGTTGCATCCAAAAACTCGATACCGAGATTTCACCGAAAATACATGTTTTGCGTCCCCATGAATCCAAACATTTTTTTTGGAAAAACATGCGTGCGTGTGTGTGTCTGTCTGTCTGTGGACAACATAGCTGAAAAACGAAAATACCGTTAAATACCACACTTGGTATTGAAGTTTGGTATCTTCCAAGGATACGACACGAAGATTTTCAAGAAAATCCGCCCACCCCAAACTACTCTTTACATGGAAAAAATTTAGAAAATTTTGATTTTCTCAAAAATGGCTCTAACGATTTTGATTGAAATCTCTTTTAATTACGCTATATACATGGCAAATAAAATGTATATCTTGAATTTTCTGGGAATAGCCTCTAAAAACCTCTTTATTCTGGATGATTTTTATTGAATTTTGCATAACTGCTAAACCGTAAGAGATGGACAAAAATTTACCATACAAAAATGTAGATCACGATAAAACACACCATTTATGTCATGTACATTTTTTCGTGGACTTGATCGTTTTTTAAGATATTCCTTGTTTTTGGTTTCAGCTTTAAAAAACTTATACTTTTCTCATACAGGAATTCGTCAATGCCTCTCCATACAAACAAAGGAACTTCAGTCACATAGCAACCAGCTTTTGACTATCACTTTAACCTATGGTACTTTCTTATTTCGCTTCTACTTACAAGGAAGGAAGAAATAAGACTATTTCTGCTAATTTTTTCTCGAGTAGCGTGAGGTAAATAGAAGCATTAGCTTTTAACAATAATCTTTTGCAGAGATGTAGAGAAAGTCATGTGAATGGATCACATCCCATTTTTATTAGGGAACCTTAAAACGTGTATTTACAGTAAAATCTGGGGATCGAATTTTTAGCGCGATGCAATACCCTTTTTTAGTTGGTATGTATATAGTACATCCGTGCTAGAGAAAGTAAAAGCTAAAGGTTAATATCCACATTTCTTGTGGAGATATATACAATTTGGGGTCTTCTCATTCCAAACAATGTTCCATATTCTCTATTTAAATTCAGAGCTATTAGGTATTTCATTTACTTTCTGTACCTCCTATGTAACATTACACACTAGATGGAGAAGGTATTGCATTCCACTAAAAATTCGATTACGAGATTTCATTGGAAATATATGTTTTGTAAGATTTGTTTATCTCTTACGGTTTACCAGTTTTAAAAAGCTGATGTGTTACACTCACATGACTTTCTCTAGCTACTCTACAGACAAACGTCTTACAAAAGCTAATTCTTCTTTCAACACCACGCTAATCGAGATAAACATTTGCAGAACTTTGTTACTTAGTTCCTTATAAGTAGACTGGAACTAAGGGCATGCACTAGACTAAAGTGATAGTCAAATGTTTTAAAAGCTGTCGTTATGCGATTGTCATTGCAAATCGCCTCTTTGCCTGGCCAGGAGTAGAACAAATGAAAAACGAACAATCCCGTCTGCGAAAAGTGTAAGTACTTTACAACTGAAGCTAATAACAAGGGATACCTCTAAAACGGTAAGTTCCACGTAAATAATGTATAGCACATAACTTGTGTATTTTAACGAGATCTACATTTTTTGTACAGTAAGTTTTTTCTATCTCTTACGGTTTATTAAATTAAGCGAAATCCATCCAGAATAAACAGGTCTTTAGAAGCTATTCCCAGAAAATTGAAGGTATACATTTTATTTCTGATAGTAACGTATATTTTAATCAAAATCGTTAGTGGCATTTTTAAGAAAAACAAAATTTTCGAACATTTTTCCATGTAAAGGATAGTTAGGGGTGGGGGATTTTTTTTTGAAAATCTTCCTGTTGCATCCTTGGAAAATACCAAACTTAAATGCCAAGTTTGGTATTCAACCGACTTTTGGTTCTTTTATGCTGCCCACAGACACACATACACACACAGACAGACACAGACATTTTTCTAAAAATGCTTTCTTTGTATTCAGGAGGTCTCAAAACATGTATTTCCGGTAATATATCGGTATCAAATTTTTGGGTGCATCACAATACCTTCTCTATACACTACATATATATATATATTAATAAAACCATTAGAGTTGAAGAGGTCCGTTCTAAATTCCACGTTAGTTAGAGAAAGTGAAAATAGCCTTTCACTTCATTCATAAATAATCTGAAATAAAGACAATTGAAACAGCTTTCATTTAACTCGTGTAGGAACATACTTCTGCAGTTGGAGCGCCTGTTCCCCCTTTCTCTCCAACAGTGACGACATGCTGCACCACGAATTCATCCAGTGGGCCAAGGTCACGGGGCTGCATGATCCAAATGTGGCTCCTTGTCAATCCCAAAAAGGCATCTCCGGTTTCACCCGAATGCCCAAGACTCGCTTCAAGGTGATGGGGTAGGGACAACAGTTAGCCGACCTTGGGGGTCGCCTGGGAGCACGTGGACACTAGCCAAGCCATTTCCATAACGTTACCGGACGGCGTAGAGGTGGCAGCGAGCATCCCCGACCAGGATGATGTAACGGACTAGTGAGCGTTACGACACCGGCTCGAGGAGAACTCTCTGCAGCAGGGAAATGTCGAGGAAGGATGTGGCTAAACCTCGTGCTCGTGCTGGGGTTCGTGTCCGGGTCCCCTCTCATTCTCACGCCTTACCTAGAGTCCGGGCGCACAGATGAGGCGCAGAACATCTCAGCCGTCACGGGAACACCCTTCGACTTCCAGGAGATCCCCAGCTACTCGGGCTATTTCACCGTCAACCAGGAGTACAACTCTAACCTCTTCTTCTGGTTCTTCCCTGCAGCGGTGAGTCTGCCATACGATACTCAATTGTTTTCTGGTCACAATCGTCAACAAGAGAGTCATGTCTTATATTTACGTATTATTGCTTATTCACGATCGTTTATTTCTATAGCGAGATTTCTCTGGAAATACACAATGAACCATTTAAGGTGATATATCCACATTCGTAAAATATCTTATTGAAATTCATAGCAGTGATTACACATAATTATAGCGTTTCCATGGGGAATTGAAATCGATTTGAGTATACATCGTATTGAACCTAGGATCCAATCCCCTTAGAAAGTGAGATCGGAATGAATTCGGATCGAAATATTTGGCATGGAAACACCTCCTTGTTCAAGTCGTTTTGAACACGGTAAAGAAAATGTTCTGCTATACAAGTTGCAAGCGATAGTCATTTGTTAATTGATCTGTGTTAGATTATAATACAACCATTTTTTTGGTTTCTATAGTTTGCAATATATTTTAAAACATATTTATTTAACTTCAAATGCTGCAAGTAATACACAGATAGCAAATATATATTTAACATATTCGCCAACGGAATTAAAGGTTGACCAACACGAATGGATGAACAAAATTATTCTCTAGCTAACATATTCAAAACGATCGTATTGAATGTAACATGTGAAACACGGATCGTATTGAGATCGAATTGGATTGATCGATTTCAATCCCGATGGAAACATGGTGATATTTTTACTATGATTAAAAATCCTGACTTACATGGTTACTAAAATAGTAACCTTTAACTTTGTCTAACCCATATGTACAATGTACATAGAGTACAGAGAAGGTATTATATTGCACCCAAAATTCGATACCAAGATTTCACCAGAAATACATGTTTTTGACTCCCTGAATAAAAAAAATATATAAATTTCCCTGCCTGTGTCTGCTCTAATAATATCACGTGATGCACTTTTCAAAACATTCATATAACACCATAATCAATAAAAAGCAATATCTCGGAAATGGCCAACTCTACAAAAAAGTCCTGATGTGCTCCATTCACATGACTTTCTCTACTTGCTCAGCAAACCAACTTCTTACAAAAGGTTATTCTGGTTTATAATTCATGCTAATCGAAACAAATATTAACAAAAAGGCGGTACACATTACTCAGTTCCCTGGAAGTAGAAGAAAATCAACAAGTTACTCTAAGCTAAACCGTTAGTCAAATGTTTTAAAAACTCGTTGATATTCGGTTCTCTTACATGTCCAGAAATAAAACGCCGAAAGAAAAAACAACAAACAAACACGGACGACGTCCTGTACAAGGAATATCTCAGAAACACTTAACTCTATAAAACAAACGTATATGATATACATTGTGTGTTTTAACCATATTTACATTTTTACTTTCTCTACACGTACTATTTCCATAATTTGTAGAGAAAGTGTTGTATTGCACAAAAAATTCGATACCAAGATTTCACCGGAAATACATGCTTTTGGGGTCCCTGAATAAAAAAAAGCATTTTTAGAAAAATTACCGTCTGTGTCTGTCTGTATGTCTGTGCTTCTCTGGACAGCATAGCTCAAAAACGAAAAATCAGTTAAATACCAAACTTAGTATTTAAGTTCAGTATCATCCAAGGATGTGACACGAAGATGTTCAAGAAAATCCCGCACACCAACCAACCGTTACATGGAACACTTTTCGAAAATTTTTATTTTTTCAAAAATGGCTTTGATTAAATTACCATATAATAAAAATATTCACATCGCAAACAAAGTGCATATTTTGAATTTTATGGGAAATAATCACTGAAGACCTCTACACTCAGGTTGGATTTTGCAGAATTTTGCGTAACGGTTAAACCTTAAGAGACAGACAAAAACTTACTACACAAAATTTAGATGTCGTTAAACCACATAATTTATGTCATATACGTTTCTCTTGTAGAGTTACCCGTTTTCGAAATAGTCATTGTTGTTGGTTTCAATTTTGAACTAACTTTTCTCAAACCAGACCATGCAAAGCGAACCGAACCTCAATTGTTTCACACAGAGACCAACTTTCAAAATAATTGACTATCGCTTTAGCCTAATGAATTTTTTTATTACTCTTCTACTTACAAGAAAGCAACGTGATAATATGTATCTAGAGTATCATGACGTAGACAAAAATAATCTTTTGTAACAAAAGTTTGTTTGTGGAATAGCTAGAAAAACTTATGTAAATAGGACCATTAGATTTTTAACTGTCTAAATTTATTTTTCTAATAAAAATGGGGAAATTATACATTTTTAAAATTGTTCACATTAAAATCACGTTTTACTGTGACTAGAGTTTACGAATAAATCTATATCAGCCCTAATTATTAGTTTTAGTACTCTCCAAAAATTATGATTTTTCCAAACGTAATAATGTATTTCACAAAATAGAAATATTATTTCGAAAAAGTATATAAGCTTTTCTTTAACGTATTTTTGAGATGTAGTATAAAAAATCTGATGTATACCATTCACACGTCATTCTCTACATCTCTGCAACCAATCATTGTTAAAAAGCTTATACTTATATCTACTTCATGCTAACCAGAAAAAAATTAGCAGAAATAGTCTTATTACTTGCTTCCTTGTAAGTAGAAGCGAAATAAGGGAGTACCATAAGTTGATGTGATTGTCAAAAGCTGGTTGCTATGTCATTGAAGTTCCTTTGTTTGTATGGGCAGCAGTTGACAAATTCGTGTATGAGAAAAGTATACGTTTTTCATAGCAGAAACCAAAAACAAGGAATGTCTCAAAAACGATGAACTCCACGAAAAAAATGTATATAACATAAACTGTGTGTTTTAAGGTGCTCTACATTTTTTGTGTAGTAAGTTTTTGTCCATCTCTTACGGTTTAGCAGTTATCCAGAATTCCGTAAAATTCATCCATAATAAAGTACTCTTCAGAGGCTATTCCTAGAAAAGTCCAGATATACATATTATTAGTCAGGCAAATAGCTTTAATATGCAATATTTTAATCAAAATCTTTAAAGTCATTTTTTATAAAATCAAAAATTTCGAAAAAAGTTCCATGTAAAGGGTAGTCGGTGGTGGGGGGATTTTTCTCAAAATATTTGTGTCGCATCCCTGGAAGATATTAAACTTAAATATTAAGTTTGGTATTTCACCAACTTTTCGTTTTTGAGTTATCGTGTTCACAGACAAACGGACACACACACACACACACACACACACACACACACACGGACCTTTTTCCGTAAATGCTTTTTTTAGTTAAAGGGGGCCCTAAAACATAGGTATTTCGTTTGCCATAAAAGTATCTTGCCATGAGAATCGTTCACGGATATCAATCTCTAACTAGGGTAGTCTGCTACCGTGAACAGTTAGGAATGGAAGGTAATTCGACATGGGCATCAAAATTAAAGAAAGGATTGGAAATCATTGGGATGAGATACATTTGGATGGCGGGGCAGGGAAACAGGCAGAGTACTTGGAGAAAAATTAAGAACCGTCTTTATGATATTGACATACAACAATGCTCGGAGAAGGTTTCATTAGAAGTAGCCTGTGCTAAAATCGGAGTGGGGTATGGAGAAATGCATCACAACAGGTACCAAACTCATTAGAGAGGGGCTCGCGTGGATTAGACTAGCAGCATGGAGGAGCACAAAAATTGCTGACGAGAATGGTACGAGAATCTGTCCCATTTACGAGGAGGAACAGACGTGGACCCTCATCTTGGCAAGATGTAGGGGTACGGAGAAATGGTGGGAAAAATATTTACCGCGATTCTTTACCACCGTGAATGTAGAGCTGGAAGCATGTTGGACGCTACTGGCAGGCACGGAAGACGTGGACGGGCTAGGTAAATGTATACTTAAGGCAAGACAGCTGAGATCTGAGAAGGCTTCCAATAGAGAAGGGGGAGGGATAAGAACAACTAAACAAAAGTGACTACATACATATATTTTATGTCACACTAATGTCATTGTTGTGTATATATTTGTTTATCTATTATAAGAGGGTACATTAATGAAATGCATCTGAGTAAGGTGTACTCGGTGTTGTAAATTAAACTGCTGTATTTCAATATCTTTGTCTTTTTATTTTCGTGTTTACCGTTCTATTTCTATATTGTTGTTTTAATATTACTTTTTAGTATGTATTACAAAAGCACGTGTGGACCCGTGCGATTGTTGAAGTTCAATGTATGATATTGTTGTATCAATAAATACACTTAGTCATTCATTCATACACACACACACACACACACACTCACACACACACATATATATACATATATATCGTGAGCGCCACTTTTGAGGAAGGCAACATTTTCGAAAAATATGCCATGTAAAAGGTAGCGTGGGGTAAGAGGATTTTGTATAAAATCTTCCTGCCGCATACTTGCAAGATGTTGAATTTAAATTCCAAGTTTGGTATTCATTGGAATTTTCGTTTTAGAGCTATGCAGCTGAAACACACACATACTCGCGCGAGCAGACTTGTTTATAAACTGCTATTTTTGGATTCAGGGGGTTTCAAAATACATATTTCCGGTAAAATCTTGGTATGGAATTTTAGATGGAATACAATACATTCTCTATCAACTATGCACGTTGTACATGCGTGCTAGAGAAAGTAAACATTTTATGGTGTGCAGCATTTTCAGCTTCGAAAAACCTGGAGAAAGGTTTGCGACAAAATAGAGATTTAAGTTGATTAATCTATTCACGCGCCCGCCCATATATAATTGGTAGTTAAGGGGCGCCAAATGGGAAAAACTATTATCTTTTCATGAAGTTTAGAATTCATATATGCAAGTTTATTGTGAAAAGAAGTACTTCTGCCAAGATGGTTTAAAATAATATCGATAAAATTATTTTAAATAACTGGTCTTCTCGTATTAAGATATTTATTAAAATTAAAGATAGAAACCAACCTACCAAAATTATTAATTAAAATCATTTTAATTCTCTGAATTAAACTCATCTTTTTAAATTTTTACAATTTGTTGTCAAACTTCAAGATGTATTAGCTAAAGTTGAGATTTATATTATCTCCAAAGCTAGAAAGAAATGTCCTATCAAAAGTTACTTGATGTTATTAAAAGTAAACGCCATTAGTCGGACTTTGTTTGCACGACTCTGTCCTAGTATTTTAGGGTCTATTTAATTCTCACTTTCTCTAGCACCAATGCTCAATGTACATATAAAACAGAGTACGTACTGTATTTCACTCAAATATTCATAGGAAAGGTGTGTTTTGAGGCCCCGTGAGTCCAAAAAGTATTTCTAAAAAAGATCCGTCCGTATGTGTGTGTGTGTGGGGGGGGGGGGCGGCATAGCTGAAAAACGAAAAGTACGATTAATAAATAAAAGCTTGTAATTTAAGTTAGGCATGTTTCAAAGATGCCACACGATGATTTAAAGAAAAAAGTCCTTCCACCCCCAACTACCCTTTACATAGAACACGCTGGAAAATGTTGGTTTTCTCAAAAATGGCTCCAATTATTTTTCATGACAATATGAAATGTATATACTGAATTTTCTGGAAATATCCTCTCATTGTCCACGAGTTTTGGGTAACGTTTCGTAACTGGTAAACCGTAAGCGAGAGAGAGAGAGAGAGAGAGAGAGAGAGAGAGAGAGAGAGAGAGAGAGAGAGAGAGAATATTACTACAAGGAAACAAAGATCTGGTTAAAACATTCAATTTCAGTCATATATATTCTGTTTTTTACTTTCTCTATACGTACTATGTACTTAGTGTATGGAGAAGGTATTGTATTGCACCCAAAAATTCGATACCGAGATTTCACCGGAAATATATGTTTTGGGTCCCCCTGAATTAAAAAAAAAACTTTTTGGAAAAATATCCATGTATGCGTGTGTGTGTGTGTGTGTGTGTGTGTGTGTCTGTGGACAGCATAGCTCAAAAACGAAAATACCGTTAAATACCAAACTTGGTATTTAAGTTTGGTATCTTCCAAGGATGCGACACGAAGATTTTCAAGAAAGTCCCCCCACCCCAACTACCCTTTACTTGGAGCTTTTTTGAAAATTTTGATTTTCTCAAAAATGGCTCTAACGATTTTGATTAAAATGTCGTATATTAAAGATATTTAACTCACAAATAACATGTATATCTTGAATTTTCTGGGAATAGCTTCTGAAGACTACTTTATTCTGGATGAATTTTACATAACTGCTAAACCGTAAGAAATGGACAAAAAGTTACCACTCAAAAAAATATAGGGCACATTAAAACACACAATTTATGTTATATAACTTTTTTTCGAGGAGTTGATCTTTTTTGAGATATTGCTTGTTTTTGGTTTCAGCTTTGAAAAACCTGTACTTTTCTCATACAGGAATTTGTCAACTCGTGTCCATACAAACAAAGGAACTTTACTCACCTAGTAACCAGCTTTTGACTTCAGTTTAGCCTATGGTACTCTTATATTTCGTTTCTACTTACAAGGAAGCAAGTAATAAGAATATTTCTGCTAATTTTTTCTCGATTAGCATGAAGTAATTAGAAGAATAAGCTTATTAAGAATAATTTGTTACACAGAAGAAGAGAAAGTCATGTGAGTGGAACACGTCAGATTTTTTTTTCGTTTTGTGATATTTCGAACTATTGGATTCAGTTTTAAGGTACTTAGCTTAGGTTCTTAGGAGAACCGAATTACTATTGTTCCAGTTAACGACCGTCTTTTGAAACATTTGACTGTTGGTTTATCCTAGTGCATTCCCTTCTACTTACAAGAACTAAGTAACAGTTTCTTTATCTCGATTACATAATGCATATCTTTTCGTAAGAAAAAGTTTGTGGAACAACTAGAGAAAATCATGTGAATGAAACACATAACATTTTTTTCAGGGGGTTCCAAAACATATATTTTCGATGAAATTTTGATATTGAATTTTTGGTGGAATACAATACCTCCTCTACCTACTATGTAATTGTTACTTAAATGTTAGAAAAAGTAAATGAAATAACTAAATATCACTGATTTTAAATACGGAGTTTATATGTATCCTACAGTGTTTGGAATGACGAAACAGGATATTTTGTATTTTTCCACAAGAGTGTGAATATTAAACAATGGTAGATAAGCATGCGTATAACATTCAGAACTCCACAATTGTTAAGTTTGCTAGAGTGCATCATTTTTACTTGCTGAATTTGAAATCCATAAACTTTCCTCTGTCCAGCAAAGCGCAATATTTAAACGATGACCTCAAATGTAAAGTTGCGTGCTGTAAGTGATAATTACGTTCTGTGTTAATCCTTGAAGACCAGGTGGAACTGATGAACTTTGCTATATGAGGACGGCAGTGAAGCTTATTAAATAACCAATGAGGATTAGTTTTAAAAATGTTATGCGTTCCATTCACATGACTTTCTCTATATCACTGCAACAAATTATTCTATTTACTTCATCTAATGGAGCAAAAATTAGCAGAAATAGTCTTATTACTTGCTTCCTTGTTAGTAGAAGCGAAATAAGGGGGTACCATAGGTTAAAGTGATAGTCAAAAGCTGGTTGCTCTGCGACTGGTTCCTTTGTTTGTATGGACAAGAGTTCACAAAGTCCTGTATGAGAAAAGTATACGTTTTTATAGCTGAAACCAAAACAAGGAATATCTCAAAAACAATCAATTCCACGAAAAAATATATGTAACATAAATTGTGTGTTTTAAGGTGCTCTACATTTGTTGTGTGGTAAGCTTTTCTCCATCTCTTACGGTTAAGCAGTTATTCCAAATTCCGTAAAATTGACCCAGAATAAAGTAGTCTTCAGAGGCTATTCCCAGAAAATTCAAAATATACATATTAAATGTCAGGTAAATGTCTTTAATATAAGATATTTTATTCAAAATCGTTAGTCATTTTTAAGAAATTAAAAATTTTCTAAAAAAGTTCCATGTAAAGGGTATTTAGGTTGGGGCGGGGATTTTCTTGAAAATCTTCGTGTCGCATTCTTGCAAGATATCAACACTTAGATACCAAGTTTTGTATTTAGCAGTATTTTTGTTTTTGAGCTATACTGTCCACAGATACACACACGGACCTTTTTCCAGAAATGCTTCCTTTTTGGATTTAGACGGACCCAAAACATATATTTCCGTTGAAATCTCGTACAGGAATCTCATACAGGAATTTGTCAACTCCTGTCTGTACAAATAAAAGGAAATTCAGTCATATAGCAACCAGCTTTTGACTATCACTTTGACCTAGGGTACTCCCTTATTTCGCTTCTACTTACAAAGAAGCAAGTAATGAGACTATTTCTGCTATTTTTTTCACGATTAGCATTAAATAAATGAAATCATGACGTTTTTTAACAATAATTTGTTGCAGCGATGTAGAGAAAGTCATGTGAATAGAACACATCAGATATTTTGTTTTGAGTTATTGGGCGCGTATGAACCTTTTTCTAAAACTTCTTTTTTGTATTTTTATTTTTTTATTCAGAGGTCCCTAAAGCTATGTTTGCAGTGAAATATCGGTGTCGACATTTTGGGAGAAATGCAATACTTCACTAAAAGTTAATTTCTTTTTAGAAACATGGTGTTCAAGTCGATTTCTCACAGGCATCAGATCTGGTCTACCTCAGTTTGTAATCTGAGCTTACAATACAATATAACGCTTTGTGGTGAAAATCTATAACAAATTATATCTGTCCATAAAGGCACCATAATTCTGTATATTCTATGATTCAGTTAAAGCCAAAAATATAGTGTTGTTTCAAAACTTAAAGGCTCCGATGTGAACATGGCAGTTAATGGGGACTAAACAAATAAAAATAATTCTGATCTGTTCCATTCACATGACTTTCTCGATCTATTACAAAAGATTATTCTATCTACTTCATGCTAATCGAGAGAATCATTAGCAGAAATTGTCTTATTTCTTGCTTCATTTTAAGTAGAAGGATAATAAGTATAAAATAATAAATAAATACCAGCTTGTAAACGTTCTGGTTGATATCCTCATCCAAAAATTAAAAATAAAGTAGGAATTAAACAACCTTAAAATGGTACACACTAGGCTAAAACGATAGTCAAATCTTTTAAAAAGCTGATCGCTATGTGAAACAATTGAAGTTCAGTTGGCTTTGTCTGGCTAGCAGTAAAATTAGACACGAAACGAAAGGGGACTGCCTGTTTGAGAAGAGTTATCTTAGCTTAACTAATAACAAGGAATATCTCGAAAACGACCAACTCTACAAGAAAAACGTATACCACTTAAATGTTGTGTTTTAAAGAGATCCACTGTTTTAAGTAGTAAGTTTTGCCTATCTCTTACGGCGTAACCGTTATACAACATTCTGCAAAGTTCCTCCAGAGTTCTTTAGAGACTATTTCCAGAAAATTCAAAATATACATTTTATTCGTAATATAAATATCTTTAATATACGGAATTTTAATCAAAATTGGTAGTGGCGTTTTGAACAAATACACGATTTTCAAAAAAATGTCCGTGTAAAGGGTAATTTGGGGTAGGGGATTTTCTTGAAAATCTTCGCGACACATCCTTGCAAAATACTAAACCTAAATACCAAGTTTGGTATTTAACGGTCTTTACACACACGCGCACACACACACACACACACACACACACGAGTTTTTCCTAAAAAGGTTATTTTAGACTCAGGGGTCGCAAAACATGTATTTCTACTGTCAGCTCACCATGCAGTAAAACATTCCCTTTTTTTCAATCTTTTTACGGTTTATCGGTTATGCAAAAGTCAACAAAACTGATCCAGAACAAAGAGATCTTCTGAGGGCACTCACAGAAAATTCAAAATATACATTTTATTTTTGATGTAAAGATCTTTAATATACGGTATTTTAATCAACATTGTTAGAGCTATTTTCCAAAATTTTCGAAAATGTTTCCATGTAAAGGGTAGTTTGGGGTGGGGGGATTTTCTTGAATATCTTCGTGTCGTATACTTGGGAGATATTGAACTTAAATACTAAGTTTGGTATTTAACCGCATGTTCGCTTTTGAGATACGCTGTCCTCACACACACACAGACGGACCTTTTTCTAAAAATATTTTTTTGGACATCAAAATGTATACTTCGGTTGATATCTCGATATCGAATTTTTGGGAAGAATACAATAGTTTCTCTAGCTAGTGTGTACATTGAGGTAGAGAAAGTAAGGAAAAACAGCAAGCTATAAAAGTTGGCAAGTATGATTTCCCTTAGGGAGAGGTAATCTCTCCTTTAAGAGGGCCGGAGATGGAAGTTTTCATGCATGTGTCTCGTAAGAAATAGAGCCTAAAACCTAATCTCAGGTTGGGAAAAATGAAAGGCTTGTTATTTCTGGACGCTCTTTAACTGCTGTGGTTCTCAGCGTCCCATTCTATACTGGGCGTGAAAGACCGCTTCATTTTGCTATCAGGCTTGAGGTTACCTAAATCTACAACACGGGACCAACGGCTTTACTTCCCTTCCGAAGTAAGTCATGCTAAGGATTTTTACGCCTGAAAAAACCCACCGTCCTCCACCGGGTTTGAACCCGCGACTTTGGGTATATGAAGTCAGCATGGTAACCATTACACCACGGAGGTTTGCTCAGAGACCAGTGTAAGAAATGTCGCAGCCTACATCGGAAACCATAACCTCAGTGGACCACGGCTGTGGGCGAGATTGTAGATTCTGGTTCAGTTTTAAACTCAGCCTTTCCTATGGCTACGTGACAGGTGAACGGCAGATTTTGATATTACGTTAAGTGTAAGTAAATGAACTGGATCGAAATAAGGGGTAAAAATCTGATGTGTTCCATTCACATAACTTTCTCTACTTCTCTGCAGCAAATTACTCTATTTATCTCATCTAATCGAGAAAAACTTAGTAGAAATAGTCTTATTACTTGCTTCCTTGTTATTAGCAGCAAAATAAGGGGGTACCATAGATTAAAGTGATAGTCAATAGCTGGTTGCTGTGTGACTGAAGTTCCTTTGTTTCTATGGACACGAGTTCACAAAGTCCTGTATGAGAAAAGTATAAGTTTTTATAGCTGAAACCAAAACAAGGGATATCTAAAAAAACAATCAACTCCACGAAAAAAATGTATATAACATAAATTGTGTGTTTTAATGTGCTCTACAGTTGTTGTAAGTTTTTGTCCATCTCTTACGGTTTAACAGTTATACAAAATTCCGTAAAAGTGACCGAGAATATAGTCTTTAGAGACTATTCCCAGAAAATTCAAGATATGCATTTTATTTGTCAGGTAAATATCTTTAATATACGATATTTTAATCAAAATCGTTAGAGCCATTTTTAAGAACATACAAATTTTCGAAAAACGTTCCATGTAAAGGGTAGTTTAGGGTGGGGGGATTTTTCTCAAAATCTTAAATACCAAGTTTGGTATTTTACCGACTTTTCGTTTTTGAGTTATCGTGTTCACAGACACACGGATCTTTTTTTGAACATACTTTTTTTGGATACAGGGGATCTTAAAACATATATTTCCGGTGAAATCTCGGTATCGAATTTTTTGGTGGCGTGGAATACCTTCTCTATACACTATGTACATAGCTCGTTTAGAGAAAGTAAAAACGGAGTTACTGAAAATCGGTTCTTCTTCCCAATGCGAAATGCACAGTCCTCCGTTCATTGCGCATGCGCAGCCATGTTGGTTGATCGACCAATGGCAAAGTCAAATCTAAAACTAAACTAGAATCTGTAACGTCGCTTACCGTGGAAGCCTGCAGCCGTAACCAATCTGAAGCTATTAAGCGTTTTGTTTGTTTCCAGGGTGATTTTGCAGAGGCCCCCATTCTACTATGGCTTCAGGGAGGTCCAGGCTTCAGTCTCCTGTTCGGACTTCGGGAGGTCGGACCTTTCTACCTGGATGAAGATGCCAACATTGTTTATAATCCATTCTCGTGGCATAGGACGCATTCCTTAATATTTATTGACAACCCTGTCGGAACAGGTAAGCCTACACAGTCATTTAATTTTTATGGGTATGTATGACTGAAATTTCATGAAAAATCACAAAAAATAGAATGTTTTATATTAATTACATAATAGTTATTTATGTAACGATCGTATAATAGTAGTCATTACGATACGAGTGAGGTAAGTTTCGACGCGAGCGAAGTGAGAGTTATATGACAGTTGCATACATAAGTTTTTCTACATGTAGATATACAATAAAAATGTAATATTTAATATCCTACATACGAAAGATGAACTCCGCCGACTGCTATGCATATTGTACGCTTGCGTCGATAACAAATGAAATTCGATTCACGGTGGCAGTTAATTTGCAGGATGGAGACTGAGATATTTTGGCCTAGTGATAATGATATGGAATTTAGTTTCACGCTTCCTGATATAACAGAGAGTAATGTTGTTAACAATTTACTTCCAAAGAAATCATGGCATCGAGAATATAGCGCGCATGCCCTGGGTTATTGATTCATTCGTCTCTGTGATGCTAATGTCATGACCTGCTTTGCTTTATTTACGTAAATAAATATGTATTGTTATAATTATTATATATAATTAAATATTCTTGGAGGTTTTTGTACGCGTAAGAAGTTTCTGAAAATTGATGCAGATTAGCAGGTATGAACCACCATCAGTAGGGTAGTGCGGAAGTGTGAACCTATATCGAAATGAACATCTGTATCGAAATGGTCTTCATTTCGATACAGATTTTTAATAGTAAATGAACACATTTCAGTATACGAGTATAAAAATAAATCAAGCATTCCTGAATAGAAGAAAGGTATAACTGGCCACGAGGGTCTATTTTTATATCCCTTAGGTCACTGGAGCTACAGCAAAGCATTAGAGGTAAAACTGTACTCGACAATTTCTAATTCGCATCATGCAAAGTAAAAACACGAAGTTATGCAGAAACTAAGCAGCAATGCAAATAGAACAGACAGCGGTAGAGGAAGCAAAAGGAAAGCTAAGGGTCCAACATACCAACCTGGTGGCTTTTTAACGTCAGCCATGCATTCCAACTTTCGTTGTTTTCTGGCTATTGATATTTTCAGCATTTTCCTTCTTGTAAAATGCTTCTTGCAGAGCAATTTTTCTGTAACACAAATAAGCTTTTTTGTATATGTTCACAAAGATACAGTGAATAAAACTTGCCCTAGGTTTTACTGCCAGATGTATTTAAGCATATGTTTTCAATTTTCAAATATAAAAATATTACGTTTTATGATAAAAAAGCACATTCATAACTTTGAACATTTTTGGAGCCTAAACTAAGGCAGACAGAAAAATCTAGGGTTATTTAAAAAATTAGATGTTTTATGAACATGGGATTAAAATATTAGACTAAAATTTTAATGTTTTTGTAGCAAGGGACAGTTTTAGTCACGTGAAAAAAACATAAACAAATTTGACTATAACTTCCAAACCATTAGAGCAAAATTGATGAAATTTTCACTGTGGCTTGTTTCCATTATATTAAATCTATGGTATTAATATGTAATTATTTTGGAATTTAGAACTTTCAGTCATACATGTTCTTAAATTTTGTTTCAAAGCTTGGGCTTGCTTTAATGCAGACTTGCTTGTGTTTCAGGCTTCAGTTTCACAGAGTCTGAAGATGGCTATGCCACGAACCAGACGCAAATAGCTGAAGAACTTTACTCTGCGCTGATACAGTTCTTCATCTTGTTTCCTGAGCTACAGTCATTGCCCTTTTTCATCGCCGGGCAATCTTCAGGAGGTAAGTAGAAATATCGATCCGCGTGTACTGTTTGTTCGTCGGTGTTTTAGCTAGTGGGTTGGGGCGCCCTTCCAAGCAAGTAGGGGTTTAGCAATTGGAAGGAGGTAGTGTTTTGTTAGTCTGAAGCAAACGAGGAGTAAAGACGCGTGACAGAGTGGAAGAATGAAGCACTGTTGCTGATAATATTTGTGTGTTCCTGTAGATTTTGAAGAATCATCATCCGACTCTGAGTTGACTGTTTTGCCTGTACGCGGCACGTGGTGTACCCCTCCCACAGGTTAAAGTGTTACTTGAGCGATAAGCCACCCCAACCCACTAGCTAGAACACTGTTGACTGTTTTGCCTGTACGCGGCACGTGGTGTACCCCTCCCACAGGTTAAAGGGTTACTTGAGCGATAAGCCACCCCAACCCACTAGCTAGAACACTGTTGACTGTTTTGCCTGTACGCGGCACGTGGTGTACCCCTCCCACAGGTTAAAGTATTACTTGAGCGATAAGCCACCCCAACCCACTAGCTAGAACACTGTTGACTGTTTTGCCTGTACGCGGCACGTAGTGTACCCCTCCCACAGATTAAAGTGTTACTTGAGCGCTAAGCCACCCCAATCCACTAGCTAGAACACCACTGAGCAGACAGTACACATTAACTGCTTGGACTCTAGTATTCGTCTTCACTTTAAAACCTTCTAGCAACCAAATTAACAACCAGAAATAATTATGTTGTTCAAGCGCCTTTCGAGATTTATCATTTTATTATTACTTACTCTGCATACTAAGGTATTGCACTCCACCTAAAAATTCGATACGAGGCTGTACCGGAAATACACGTTTTTAGGACTCCTGTATTCTTAAGAGAAAAAAAAACAGCATTTTTAGAAAAACGTCCGTGTGTGTGCGCGCGTGTGTCTATGAACACGATAACTTAAAAACCAAAAATTGAATGAATAACAACTAGATATTTCAGCTTAGTATCCTCTGAGGATGCGACACGAAGATTTGCAGGAAAATCATTACATTCTCCATGGAACATTATTCTAATTTTCGGTTTTATCAAAAACGGCATTAATGATTTTGATTAAAATACCGTATATTAAAGATATTTACACGACCAATAAAATGTATATCTTGAAATTTCTGGGAATAGCCTCTGAAGACCTCTTTATTCCGGATGAATTTTGCTAATTTTGCATAACTGGTAGAGCATAAGAGATACACAAAAACTTACCAAATAGAAAACGTAGAGCTCGTTAAAACACAGAATTTATGTTATATGCATTTTTTCGTGAAGTTGTTCGTTTTTTTTTGTTTTTGTTTTTTTTTTTGTTTTGTTTTAGATATTCCTTGTTATTGGTTTCGGCTTTAAAATACTAATACTTATCCCATACGGAATTTTCCAAATCC
Source organism: Hymenopus coronatus (assembly GCA_030762935.1). Taxonomy (NCBI): domain Eukaryota; kingdom Metazoa; phylum Arthropoda; class Insecta; order Mantodea; family Hymenopodidae; genus Hymenopus; species Hymenopus coronatus. The sequence continues at coordinate 138,251,620 of CM060886.1, forward strand.
TATCCATAAAACAAAGGAACTTCAATAACTTAACAACCAGCTTTTAACGATCACTTTAGCCTAATGTATCAACATCCCCAACTACCCTTTGAGAGGACACATTTTCAGAAATGTTTATTTTCTCAAAAATAGCTCTAACGATCTTTGCTGAAAAATCTTAAGCTGAAGAGCCGGTCCCCATGGCCACACTCGCTAAGGCGTCTCGCTTTGGTGCTTCGTGGGCAGGGGATCGTGGGTTCGAGTCCCACCTTGGGCATGGGTGTTATATGTTTGTGCAAAGGAACAGTAAAACCAGTAATCATACGGGGGGGGGGGATGTAAATAGGGGATACAGCGTCGGAGTCCTGACCAGACTCCAGTACTCTTTTTAATAAAAAAAATACATTTTTATGGCAAACGAAATGTATATCTTGAATTTTCTGGGAATAGCCTCTGAAGACCTTTTTCTTCTGGATGAATTTTGCTGGATTTTGCATAACTAGTAAACCGTAAAAAATAAACAAAAGCTTACTTCATAAAAGATGTATCTAGATCTAGTTAAAACACAAAATTTATGTTTATATACATTTTCTCCGTATACGTTTCTCATACAGGAATTTCTCAACTCCTTTCCACACAAACAAAGGAACATCAGTCACATAGCAACCAGCTTTTGACTATCACTTTAACCTATGGTACTCCCTTATTTCGCTCCTACTTACAAGGAAGCAAGTAATAAGTCTATTTCTGCTAATTTTTTCTCGATTAGAATGAAGTAAGTAGAAGCATAAGATTTTTAATAATAATTTGTTGTAGAGATGTAGAGAAAGTCATGTGAATGGAATACATAAGATTTATTAAAACAATTTTGGACTATTTATTCATATGTGATGAATACTTCAAAATTTGGAAATGGAGCAGTATGTATTTGAGACCACGGCCTCTAGAATGCAGTTGTAAAGGCATAGTTCTGGGTGGCCACATCCATCACACAGCTAGTGTTCTTGTGTTCCATTGTTCTACATACTGTGGACGAGGAAAGTTTCAAGGTCTGGCGAGGGCGGATCGGAAAGTAACAGGACTCCTGGTCATCTTCGACCTTCAGCTTCTCTGAAGATTCAGTAATGCTCGTGCCCTTTAGATATACATATTATACAAACTGGTTTGTCCTTTTGGAAAAGATCACCTCCGTGACTGGAATATCGCTTCCTCGCTACCTTCTATCTGCAAGCATTACAATATCGTGTCTTAAACATGGACTAAATACGTAAATTACTAACAAACATGGAGTAAATACGTAAATTACTAACAAAATACTTAATGTCTTCCTTCTTACTCTCTGTACACATACTATGTACATAGTCTATAGAAAAACTATTCTATTGCACCCACAAATTTGATACCGAGATTTCACCGGAAAAACATGTTTTGAGGTACCCACAGTCCAAAAATTCTTATGTATTACACTTACATGACTTTCTCACTGTTGTATAGACTTCTTGCAAAATATTCTTCTTCTGTCTATGCAATACTAATCGAGATAAACATTAGCAGAATGTTCTTATTGCTTAGTTCCTTATAAGTAGAAGGGAACTAAGGGAATGCGCCATGCCAAAGCGATAGTCAAATGTTTTAAAAGCTGTCGTTATGCCATTGTCATTGAAATTGGCTTCTTTTAATCAAAGTCATTAGAGCGATTTTTTGAGGGAAACAAAGTCAAAAAATGTCCATGTAAAGGCTAGTTTAGAGTGGGGGGAATTTTCCAGAACATCTTCGTGTCGTATCCTTGGAAGATACTCAACTTAAGAACTAAGTTTAGTACTTAACTGGTTTTTCGTTTTTGAGCTCTGCGGCCCAAAGACACACACACACACACACACACACACATGGATTTTTTCTAGAAATGCTTTTTTGGAATCATCAGGGGCTGAAAATATGTATTTCCGATGAAAGCTCGGTATCAAATTTTTGGGTGCAATACAATACCTTCCTATAGTCTATGTAAAGGGTACGTGTAGAGAAAGTAAATATCTGATGCGTTACACTCGCATGACTTTCTCTAGCTGTTCAACAAACTTCTTACAAAAGGTTATTCTTCTTTCTGCTTCACGCTAATCGAGATGAACATTAACTCCTTCCTTATAAGTAGAAGGGAACTAAAGGAATGTGCTATGCTAAAGCGATAGTCAAATGTTTTAAAAGCTGCCGTTATGCGATTGTCATTGAAATTAGCTTCTTTTAACGAAAGTTGTTAGCGCCATTTTTTGAGGAAAAGAAATTTCAAACAATTTACATGTAAAGGGTGAGTGGGGGGAATTTTTCTGAAAAGCTTCGTGTCGCATCCTTGGAAGATACTCAACTTAAGTACCAAGTTTAGTATTTAACCGATTTTTCGTTTTTGAGCTCTGCGGCCCAAAGACACACACACACACAGACGGGCACATCACACGGACCTTTCTCTAAAAATGTGTTTTTAATCAGGGGTCTCAAAACATGTATTTCTGGTGAACTTTTTGGTTCAATACAATACCTTCTATATACACTACATACATAGTATGTGTAGAGAAAGTGAAAATCTGATGTGTTACACTCACACGATTTTCTCTAGTTGTTCTACAAACTTCTTACAAAAGATTATTCTTCTTTCTAAACCATGCTAATCGAACTGCATTAACAGAATTTCATTATTTATTTTCTAATAATTAGAAGGAAACTAAGGGTATACGCTATGCTAAAGCGACAGTCAAATGTTTTAAAAGCTATCGTTATGCCATTGTCATTAAAATTGGTTTCTTTGCTTGGCCAGGAGTAGAACAAAATAAAAACGGATACTTCCTGTCTGAGAAAACTAAAAGTATTTTAAAATTGAAATCATTAACAAGCAATATCTTGGAAACGGTCAGAATTGCGACGTAAAAGTGCCAAACCAGCTTCCGAAACGATCACACGATTTCGTTTATTCTCCATTGAGAGCAAATGCGGCACACATGCTGCTGAGACCTAATTTTTGGTGCGAAATTGAGAACACTGTACCTTGTGATATGCCTGTGGCCTGATCTATTTGTCGATCATTCAAAGCCATATAAAATCAGTTCTACTAATGTTTATCATGGAGTAGATAGAACAATAATTTGTCACAGAGATGTAGAGAAAGTCATGTGAATGGCAGAAATCAAATATTTTTAGTTTTTGTTTAAGTTGTGTCATCTGTTAACGTCTTGTGGTATATACGTAATTTAGGATGGGAACAACCTCAGCCAATAAACCGGAAGAAAACGCGGATGGATACATTTAGGTGTATTTATACACGCCGGCTAAATTTATAAAACAATCTCACGTATTCCATTCACTTGACTTTCTCTACATATCTGCAACAAATTCTATGTCATGCTAATCGAGATAAACGTTAACAGAATTTGTCTAATTACTTGCTTCCTTGTAAGCAGAAGGTGAATAAAGAAATACGCTAGCTTAAAGCGATACTCAAATGATTTAAATGTTGGTTGCTATGGGATTGAAGTTCCTTTGTTTGTATGGCCAGGAGCTGGCAAATTCCCGTATGAGAAATGTATAAGTATTTTAAAACTAATCAACAACAAAGAGGATATCAAAAACGGCAAATTTCACGAAAAAAATGTATAAAACGTAATCTATGCATTTTAAAGAGGTCTACGTTTTTTGTTATGTACGTTTTTGTCTATCTCTTACGGCTTACCAGTTATCTAAAACTCCACAAAATGCATCCGGAATAAAGAGTTCTTCAGAAGATATTCGCAGAAAATTAAAAGTATACACTTTATTTGTCGTTTAAATGTCTTTAATACATGATTGATATTTTAATCAAAAGCGTTATAGTCATTTTTGAGAAAATTAAAATTTTCTAAAAAATTTCCATGTGGAGGGTAGTTGAGGGTGTAAGTTATTGAACTTAAATACCAAGTTTGGTATTTTCCGACACACGAACTTATTTCTAAAAATTTTTTTTTTGGATACAGGGGATTCTAAACCGTGTATTTCCTTAGAAATCTCAGTATCGATTTTTTGGGTGGAATAGAATACCTTCTGTATGCAATATGTAGGTATATAGTACGCGTAGAGAAAGTAAAAACAAGATTTAGTCTTCTAAATAACCATTTATTTCCCTTAAAAAGGATCAGTAATGACATAAACATTTTGGTTTCTGAAACATGCTGTATAGATGACCTATGGCATTTGTGAGCACAGCATATCAGAAAACTGACAGGTCTGAGGGAAGTTATTTTTCAGAAAACGGAAGTAAATTAAAAGCAAATAAACAAAGCTCTGTGGAAAACGGCGGCGGAGGAAAAAGGCAGAGAGTGTTTTGATTGAAAACAAACAGCCACGAGTTTTATTGATGTTAAAAAACATATTCAGACTTTTACTGCCGTGAACATAAACACACACACTGCTTCCTTAAAGGTGCTGTTAACATTAACCTTATTCTCTCTATATAGAGCGAAGGAAATTCAGCATTAAAATACTGATAATGCAAACCTTAGTATTCCACATAAAAAAAAATCGGATGTGTTCCATTCACATGACTTTCTGTACATCTCTGCAACAAGTTATTGCTAAAAAGCTCTTACTTCTATTTACTTCATGCTAATCGAGAAAAAATGAACAGAAGTACTCTTATTAGCACAGGCGAAATAAGGGAGTAGCATAGGTTAAAGTGATAGTCAAAAGCTGGTTGCTATGTGACTGAAGTTCTTTTGTTTGCATGGACAGCAGTTGATAAATTCCTGTATAAGAAAAGTAAGTTTTTAAAGCTGAAATAAAAAAAAAAAACAAGGAATACCTAAAAAAACGATTAACTCCAGGAAAAAATATATATAATATAAATTGTGTGTTTTAACGTGCTCTACATTTTTTGCGTGGCAAGTTTGTGTGTATCCCTTATGGTTTGCCAAATTCAGACAAAGTCCATTCAGAAGAAAGAAGCCTTCAGAGGCTATTTCCAGAAAATTCAGGATATACATTTTATTTGCCATGTAAATATTTTTAATATACGGTTTTTTGAAATGGCTATCGATAGAGGCATTTTTGATCAAATCAACTCTTTCGAAATTTTTTCCATGTAAAGGGTAGTTTGAGCTGGGAGGATTTTTCTCAACATTTGGTGCTTTATTGACTTGTCGTTTTTGAGTTATCTTGTTCACAGACACACGGACACACACACGGAAGTTTTTCTGAAAATGCTTTTTTTTTTGTTTGGATACAGGGTACCCAAAAGCGTGTATTCTTGATGAAATCTGGGTATCGAATTTTTGGGTGGAATGCACACTATGTACAAAGTACGTGTGGAGAAAGTAAAAATCATAATATCAAAGTTTATTTTCATGTTTCATAGTACGCAGAACATAGTAGACACATTATTGCATTGTACCCAAAATGTTGATACCAAGATTTCACTGGAAATAAACGTCTTATAAAGTTTCCTGAATACAAAAAACACTTTTACAAAAACGTCCGTGTATATGTCTGTGAAAAGTCGTTCAAATGCAAACTTCATATTTAAGTTCACCATCTTAAAGGAATTTGACACGAAGATTCTGAAGAACATTCCCCCACCCCAAACTACCCTTCACATGGAAAACTTTTCGGAAGTTTTGATTTTCTCAAAAACAACTCTACCTATTGTGATTATAATACCATTTATTAAAGATATTTACACGACAAATAAATTTATATATTTAATTTCTCTGAATTGTCTTGAACGCTTCTACATTCTGAATAATTTTTGCAAAATTATAAACCGTAAGAGATGTCTTCCATTCACATGGCTTTTTCTAACTGTTGCATATACACACTATTCTTCCAAAATACTATTATTGTATCTACACCATGGCAATCGAGATAAATATAAGCAAAATTGGTGTTATTGCTTACTTCGTTGTAAGTAGAAGACAGATAAGGGAATACATTAGGCTAAAGCGATAGCCTGATATTTTAAAAGTTGGTCGCTATGTGAAACAATTGAGGTTTTGTTCGTTTGAGAAACTTTACTTTAAAATTGAAACCAATAACTAGAAAACGGTCAAGTATACAAGAAAAATCTGATATGTTCCATTCACAAATTATTGTTAAAAAGCTAATGCTTCTATTTACTTCATGCTAATTGAGAAAAATTAGCAGAAATAGTCTTATTACTTGCTTCCTTGTAAGTAGAAGTGAAATAAGGGAGTACCATAGGTTAAAGTGATAGTCAAAATGTGCCTGCTAAGTGACTGAAGTTCGTTTGTTTGTATTGACACGAGCTGGCAAATTCTTGTATGAGGAAAGTACAATCTTTTTATAGCTGAAACAAAAATTAAGGAACATCTCAAAAACGATCAACTCCACGAAAAAAAATTATATGACATAAATTGTGTGTTTTAATATGCCATACATTTTTATGTGGTAAGTTTTTGTCTATCTCTTAGGGTTTAACAGTTATGCAAAATTCCGTAAAATTCATCCACAATAAAGTGGTCCTCTGGGGCTACTCCCAGAAAATTCAAGATATACATATTATTTGTCAGGTAAATATTTTTATATATGATGTTTTAATAAAAATTATTTACAAAATCAAAATTTTCAAAAAAAAGTTGCATGTGAAGGATAGTTGGGGGGATTTTCTTGAAAATCGTCGTGTCACATCCTTGAATGATATCAAACTTAAATGGCAACTTTGGTATTTAAGGGTGTTTTCGTTTTTGAGCTATGCTGTCCAGACACAACGGACCTTTCCGGTGAAATCTCGGTATGGACTTTTTGGGTGCACTACAATACACTATGTAATAGTGCGTGTAGAGAATATAAAGATGTATGTGTTTTAACGAGATATAGTGCGTGTAGTAGGGAAAGTAATAAGATATATTGTTGTCTAAAGCAATGTTTGTTTTACAGCAAAGTTCGCGTGCACTCTTGGGCACATCATCCATTCAGAGAATCCAGCAGCAGAAATACAAATAAATTTGCAAGGTAAGCCAAAAAGTTATCACCTTAGTATGTAAGATAACTTAAATTCTTATTAAAAATCTCATGTGTCCCACCACATCACTTTCTCTACTTCTGTGTAACAAATTATTGTTAGTAAGCTTATTCTTCTATTTATTTCATACTGATGGAGAAATAATTAACAGGAATGATCTTATTACTTGCTTCCTTGTAAGTAGAAGCGAAATAAGGGAGTAACATAGATTAAAATGATAGTCAAAAGCTGGTTGCTATAAGACTGAAGTTCCTTTGTACGGGTAGCAGTTGAGTTTTTAGAGCTGAAACCAAAACCAAGGAATATCTCAAAAACCCTCATATCCACGAAAAGAAAATATATACAACATAAAGTGTGTGTTTTAACCTGCTCTACATTTTTTGTGTGGTAAGTTTTTGTCCATCTCTTACGGTTTAGCAGTTATGCAAAACTCTGTAAAATTTATCCAGAATAAAGTAGTCTTCAGAGGCTATTTCCAGAAAATTCAAGATATACATTTTATTTGTCAGGTAAATATCTTTAATATACCATATTTTAATCAAAACCGTTAGAGCCATGTTTGAGAAAATCAAAATTTTCGAAAAAAGTTCTATGTAAAGGGTAGTTTGGAGTGGGGGGATTTTTCTCAAAATCTTCGTGTCGCATCTCTGGAAGACACTAAACTTAAATACCAAGTTTGGTATTTTACCGACTTATCGTTTTTGAGTTATCGTGTTCACAGACACACGGACACACACACACGGACCTTTTTCTGAAAATACTTTTTTTGGATAGAGGGGACCCTAAAACATATATTTCCGGGAAAATCTCGGAATTTTTTGGTGGAGTGCAATACCTTCTCTATACACTATGTACCTAGTTCGTATAGAGAAAGTAAAAACATACTTTTCTCATACAGGACTTTAACAATTACTGTCCATACAAACAAAGGAACATCAGTCACATAGCAACCAGCTTTTGACTGTCACTTTAACCTATGGTACTCCCTTATTTCGCTTCTACTTACAAGGAAGCAAGTAATAAGACTATTTCTGCTAATTGTTCCTCTATTGGTTTGAAATAAATGGAAGCATAAGCTTTTTAACAATACTTTGATGCACCGATATAGAGAATCTCATGTGAATGGAACACGTCAGATTTTAACTTTCTATGTATAGTCTACATAGGGAGTATAGAAGTATTGTATTCCACCCAAAAATTCGATGTCGAGATTTCAGCTGAAATACATGTTTTAGGACCCTCTGAATCCAAAAAAGGCATTTTCAGGAACAGGTCCGTGTGTGTGTGTGTGCGCGCGCACGTGTCTGTGGACAGCACAGCTGAAAAACGAAAAGACGGTTAAATACCAAACTTGGTATTTAAGTTTGGTATCTTCTAAGTATGCGACACGCAGATTTTCAAGAAACTTCCCCCACCCTTAACTATCTTTTACATGGAAAATTTTCGAAAATATTTTTTTCCTTAAAAATGGCTCTAAAGATTTTGATTAAAATACCACATATTAAAGCCATTTATATAACAAATAAAGTGTATATCTTTAATTTTCTATGAATAGCTTCTTAAGACGTGTTTATCATGGATGAATTTTGCTTAATTTGGCACAACTAATAAACCGTAAGAGATAGACAAAAACTAACTACATAAAAAATGTATAATTTGTTAAAATACACAAGATATGTCATATACATTTTTTCGTGGACCTTACTGTTTTCGAGGTATTCCTTGTTATTTGTTTCAGTTGTGAGGAGTTCATACTTTTCTCAGACTGTGGTGTCCGTTTTTCTTTTGTTCTACTCCTGGCCAAGCAAAGAAGTGATTTGCAATGACAATCGCATAACGATAGCTTTTAAAACATTTGACAATCACTTTAGCCTACTGTATTCCCTTAGTTTCAGTCTACTTATAAGGAACTAAGTAACAACATTCTGCTAACGTTTTTCTCGATTAGCGTGGTCTTGAAAGAAGAAATATCTTTTATAAGAAGTTTGTAGAGTAGCTAGAGAAAGTCTTATGATTGTAGCACATCAGATATTTCTATACACAAGTACGTGTAGTGAAAGTAAAAAAAAAAAAAAAAAAACTACAAAAAAACACAAACTTCAAAAACTCCAGGATGGTCGATCAGGTATTTAACCCGGAATCCCCAAAATGCAAGCCCCACACGTTACCGCGTCATCTCACTCTTACGATTGTAAACAAAATAACGAAAAAGGAAGAGAGACAAACACTGAAACATAATTACAGTATTCAATAAGTGCTGATTTACATACAATAACCGGATACGGCATTCAGATGTTTATCAGATACACGAATGAATAACTTCACATGTAATAGCCGTGAAGCAATTATTTTTCCGTCCGTGGTCATGGAAACGAGTTCTTCCGAAGATTCAAATTCAAAAAGTTGCAAATTCGAATTTCACTTAGGGTGAGTTACCCAGATAATGCTTCTTATTTTTCAGATGTTCCCTTATCCTAAGAACACAAATGTAGATTAAATTTAAGGGTAATCGAAATGGGATTTTCATAACTTTTTTCCGTTTGCGTGTTTTAATTTCTTATCAATATTTCTAATCTCCCACTTATTTTGATAACATTTTCATAGATGTGAAAATTGTTTTAAAATATTATTGAAAATAATACTGTGTTGTAATTTTTACTTTCTCTACACGTACTACTATGTACATAATGTATAGAGAAGGTATTGTATTCCACCCCAAAATACGATACCAAGATTTCACCGGAAATACATGTTTTGTTTCCCCCTGAATTCAAAAACAGCATCTTTAGAAAAAGGTCCGCGCGCGAGTGTGTGTGTGTGTTGTGTGGACCGCATAGCTCAAAACGTAAAGACCGTTAAATACCAAACTTGGAATTTAAGTATGTTATCTTCCAAGGATCAATACGAGGAAGATTTTCAAAAAAATCCCCCCACTGCAAATTACTAATGGAAAAAATTTCGAAAATTATGATTTTCGCAAAAATGACCATAACGATTTTGATTAAAATCTCTTATATTATTTACATGAAAATAAAATGTATATATTGAATTTTCCGGGAATAGCCTCTAAAGACACATTTTTATTGCCTAACTATTAAACCGTAAGAGATAGAAAAAACTTACTACACAAAAAATGTAGATCACATAATAGTCATAGTTTACGTTATATACACTTTTTTCGTGGAGCTGATTGTTTTTAAGATAACCCTTCCAATTGTTTTAGCTTCAAAAGACATACTTTTCTTACACAAACAAAGGAACATCAGTCACATAGCAACCAGCTTCTGACTGTCACTTTAACCTATGGTACTCTCTTATTTCGCTTCTACTTACAAGGAAGCAAGTAAGTAATAACAATAATTTGTTGCAGAGATGCAGAGAAAGAGCACGTGAATTGAACACAGATGTTTTTTTCAATGTTATGTTTGAAAGCAATTTCTGTAGAAGTAAAGTTTTGTGTAAAATGCCCCGCTATCTCAGAAACTAAATCACTTAAGAGCTGAAATGTATACGACACATTTGCACCTAAATAGGTTTTATTAAAACAAAAGTTTTTATGTATATAGTTAGTTATTTTTTTAAAACTTAAAAATCATCATTTTTCAATAAAATTATAAGAACTTTAATTTTAAAATCATATCTTTTCGCCGAATGAACAGATGTATTTTATTACTTTCTCTACAGGTACTATGTACATAGTGTATAGGGAAGGTATTGCACTCCACCAAAAAATTCGATACCGAGATTTTCACCCTGCATCAAAAAAAAAAATATTTTCAGAAAAAGGTCCATGTGTGTGTCCGTGTGTCTGTGAATACGATAACTCAAAAACGAAAAGTCGCTAAAATATCAAATTTGGTATTTAAGTTTGGTATCTTCCAAGGATGTGACAAATAAGATTTTCAACAAAATCTCCCCATCCCAAACTACCCTTTACATGGAACTTTTTTCGAAAATTTTTGATTTCCTTAAAAATGGCTCTAACAATTTTGATTAAAATATTGAATATCAAAGACATTTACCTGACAAATAAATTCTATATTTTGAATTTTCTGAGAATAGCCTCTGAAGACTACTTTATTCTGAGTGACTTTTACAGAATTTTGCATAGCTGCTAAACCGTAAGAAATGGGCAAAAACTGACTACACAAAAAATGTAGAGCACATTAAAACATACATTTTATGTTGTTTAAATTTTTTTCGTGCAGCTGAGCATTTTTTTAGATATTCCTTGTTTTTGGTCAGCTTTGAAAAACTTAACCTTTCTCATACTGGAATTTTCAACTGCTGTCCATACAAAGGAACTTCAGTCACCTAATAACCAGCTTTTGACTATCACTTTAACCTAGGTACTCCCTTATTTCGCTTCTACTTACAAGGAAGCAAGTAATTAGACTATTTCTGCTAATTTTTTCTGATTAGCATGAAGTATATAGAAGTATAAGCTTTTTAAGAATTATTTGTTGCAGGGATATGGAGAAAGTCATGTGAATTGAACACATCAGATGTTTTTATTAATAAACAATAAAAGAAATGCTGAATGTACCTTGACAATGATAGGTCATTGACATTTGCTGAGATAATGTCTCAAACTTTGATATTGGCAGGATAGGACATTTCGTCTCCCATTCAACTCCATGGACCCCGAGATTATTTGGGTTCATCATCCTACAGGAGCAATTAGATTAAGCTAAACAAAAAAAAATCTGATCTGTTCAATTCACATGACCTTCACTACATATTTGTTAAAAAGCTTATTCATCTATATAATTCATACTAATGCAGATAAATATGAGCAGACATTTTCTTTAAAAGACAGGTTGCCATGTGGTTGAAATCCGTTTCTTTGCATTGCCAAGAACAGAAAAAGTCCCATATGGGAAAAGTTCAAGTATTTTAAAATGAATCAAACAACACGGATTATCTTGAAAATGTTCAACTCCACGAAAAAAAAAATGTATATACATAAATTGTGTGATTTAACGAGATCTATATTTTTGTGAAGCAAGCTTTGTCCATCTCTTACGGTTATGCAACATTAAGCAAAATTCATCCAGAATGAAAACCTCTTCAGAGGTTATTCCAAGAAAATATAAGATATACACTTTATTTGTCATATAATTATGTTTAATATATGTTACTTCAACGAAAATCGTTAGAGCCATTTTTCAAAAATAAAAACTTTCGAAAATTTTTCCATATAAAGGGTAGTTTGGAGTAGGGGGTTTCGTTCAAAACCTTAGTGTCGCAACCTTGGATGATACCAAAGTTAAATACTAAGTTTAGTATTTTACCGACTTCAGAATTTTTGAGTGAAGTGCAATAAATTTTTATCTAGTAACCTGTGCTATATAGAGAAAGTAATAAATATTTTAAAAATCCAAAGATGAGGGAGCCGACGAAGAATCAGAAGCTTTAACGCTGCACGTTTTCTGTAGCAAGAGCTTATGTCTTACGGTTTGCCAGTTATGGAAAATTCAGCAAAATTCATTCCGAGTGATGGGCTCTTCAGAGACAGATCCCAGAAAATTCAAAATAAAATTGTATGTGCATTTCCTTTAGTTGCCTTCTACTTATAAGGAACTGAGTAATAAGAACATTCTGCTAATGTTTATCTCATTGTGTAGAAACAAGAATAACCTTTTGTAAGAAGTTTGTTTGTAGAGCAGCTAGAGAAAGTCATATGAGTGTAAGACATCGGATTTTTGTATTGACTATAGACCTAATATACCTTCGTTTTATGTACTTGTATATTCAGGAAATAAATATATAAATAATGCACTTGAGAAGCATATTTGTGGGGCGTAGTGGATGTGAAGATTTGCGTCGAGATTTTTGGCAGAATACAATCCTTCTCCCATGTGCTAGAAAAAGTGTTTGTTGCATGGAGCTGAAGTTTCTCAAGTCCGACCAAACATTTCGCACTTCACTTGTTAACCTTTACCAGATATATCCTTAAGTGGCATCTTCACTCAAACCGGTTTTTGTTCTTCTTCTTACATGTAAGAGCAAAAAAGATTACATAATGGCCACTTTCATAATGAAACGCGTGCTGCGAAATAACAGATGAGAGATTTGAGTTACAAAAACAAAACTAATGCGCCAGGCAGGTACATAACTGTAAAAATCATCTTGTCGTACCAAACATGGCTCTTGGGTGTAACTAATTCAGATCTACCCGGCCTTGGTGCTAAAGTATGGCCATACATCATCATTATCGTCTTAAACGTTCACCTTATCTGAGGAGATTCAAGGAAAACTGTCTTAATTTCATTTAATCGTCTGGGAACACCAGGATAACCTGGACAAAATGCAGAAAAAAAATCACACTTTCTCTACATCTTATTCTTTTTTTTTCTACTTCTTGCTAATCTAGATAAACACCAGCAGAAACGGTCATATTACTTGCTTCCTTGTAAGTAGAAGGGAATTAAGGGAATACACTAGGCAAAACCGTCAGTCAAATGTTTTAAAATGTGGTTGCTATGGGAATGAAATCCGTTTCTTTGCGTAGTCAGGTGTTGACAAGTTCCCGTGTGAGAAAAAAGTATTTTAAATCAGAAACAAAATAACAAGGAATATCTCAGAAATTGTCAATTCACGAAAAAAAAATGTATATAATAAATTGTACGTTTTAACGAGTTCTACATTTTTTTGTGTAGTAAGTTGTTTCTATCTCTTATAGTTTACTAGTTACGCATATTTATCAGAATTCACCCAAAATAAGGAGGTCTTTAGTTGCCATTCCCATGAAATTCAAAATATAAATTTTATTTGCAATGTAAATAACTTTAATATACGAATATTAATCAAAATTGTTAGAGCCATGTTTTGAGAAAATCAAAATTTAAGACAATTTTCCCATGTAAAGTGGGGGATTTTCTTCAAAAACTACCAAGTTTAGTATTTTACAGAATTTTTGTTTTGGAGTTAATGTGTTCACACAGACACACATACAGACGGACAAACAGAGAGACGCTTAATGAGCCTTTTTTATAAGTTTGTTTTTTATCGTAGGTCCTCAAACTATGTGTTTCCGGTGAAATTTCTGTGTCGGAATTGTGGGTGAAATGTAATATTTTCGCTACATACTAGGTACATTAACATGGCAAAGGAAGGGTTTTAAGAATAACAAAGTGAGTGGAGAGAGCGACGTGATTGTTACTCATCAGACGGACACTTGTTACAGGTCTGCTGGCAGGGGGCGCGTTTATCGACCCTCCCAATCAACTGGTGGAGTCCAGCACGTTCCTCTACCAGATGGGACTGCTGGATCGGCGAACCCGGGATGAAACCAGACTGGCACTGGAACAAGTGAAGCACACAGTCATGGAGGGAAACACGACTGCAGCATGGGTTGTAAGTATCATACGGTTCGGCGTTGAGACCATGATGTACACTCAAAGACAATACAAATACCCTGGCGCTGTGATTTTGCTGAAAATGTGAACGTTTGATGAGGACTCTGGTGTTAGCATGATTTTCATTGATGTCATTCTGATACATGCCACGCAATTGAGCAATCCACCCCTTCATTCCTCGAACCCGCTCGACGCTCCAATAGAACAGGCTGATGTATAAGCAATGTCTTAATTTAGTCGACCGTAGGTGTGTATTACCTTGGCATTAGAAATTCTGTATGTAGCGCAGAGAAAAAGAAATTGATGTGTTCCGTTCACATGACTTTCTCTAAATCTTCGTAACAAATTTTTCTTATAAAATCTGATGTGTTCCATTCACATGACTTTCTCTACATCTCTGCAACAAATTATTGTTAAAAAGCTTATGTTTCCATTTATTTCGTGCTAATCGCGAAAAATTAGCAGAAATAGTCTTACTTTTTGCTTTATTGTAAGTAGAAGCGATATAAGGGAGTACCATAGGTTAAAGTGAAAGCCAAAAGCTGGTTGCTGTGTGACTGATGTTCCTTTGTTTGTATGGACAGGAGTTGACAAATTCCTGTATGAGAAAAGTATAAGTTTTTCAAAGCTGAAACAAAGAAAAAGGAATATCTCAAAAACGATCAACTCCACGAAAAAAATGTATGTAACATACATTGTGTGTTTTAACGTGCTTTACATTTTTTGTGGGTTAAGTTTTTGTCCATCTCTTACGGTTCAGTAGTTATGAAAAATTCAACCAGAATAAAGTAGTCTTCAGCGGCTATTCCCAGAAATTCAAGATATACATTTTATTTGTCAGGTAAATAACTTTAATATACGATATTTTAATCAAAATTGTTAGAGCCATTTTTTAGAAAATAAAAATTTTCGAAAAAAGTTCCATGTAAAGGGTAGTTTGGGGTGGGGGGGATTTTTCTCAAAATCTTCGTGTCGCATCCCTGGAAGACACTAAACTTAAATACCAAGTTTGATATTTTACCGACTTTTCGTTTTTGAGTTATCGTGTTCACAGACACACGGACACACACACGGACCTTTTTCTGAAAATACATTTTTTGGATTCAGGGGACCCTAAAACATATATTTCCGGTGAAATCTCGAAATTGAATTTTTTGGTGGAGTGCAATACATTCTGTATACACTATGTACATAGTACGTGTAGAGAAAGTAAAAAAGTTATTCTTCTACTTCAGGTCGATCGAGATAAACATTAGCAAAAATTGTTTTAATTACATGCTTCCTTACAGGTAGAAGGGAAATAATGGAATACACTAGGCTGAACCGACAAGTCAAATCTTTTAAAAACTGGTTGTCACGTGGTTGATATCTGTTTCTATGCATGGCCAGAAATTTACAACATTCCGTGTGAGAAAAGTTGAAGTATTTTAAATCTGAAACAAATAACAAGGAATATCTCAGAAATGGTCAATTCCACGAAAACAAGGTATATGACATAAAGCTTCAATGAGATCTACATATTTTGTGAAGTGACATTTTGTCTATATCTTACGTTTTCAAATTATGCAAAATTCAGAAAAATTCATGCAGAATAAAGAGGTTTCAGTGGCCATTTCCAGAAGATTCAAGATATGGATTTTATTTGTCATGTAAATATCTTAAATATAAGAGGTTTTAAACAACTCAGACTTATTTTAGAAAAAAAAACAAACATTTTCGAAACTTTTTTCATGTAAAGAGTAGTTGGGGATAGTTCGTGTAGCGTCCTTGGAAGATATCAAACTTATTTACCAAGTTTGGCATTTTATCAACCGTTCGTTTTTGAATAATCGTGTTCACAGACACACACGAACATTTTTCTAAAAATGCTTTTATGGGATTCAAGGTGTCCCAAAACATATATTTCCGATGAAATCTCGGTAACATACCTTCTATATCAACTATATACATAGTACGTGTAGAGAAAGACGCTGTGATTTTGCTGAAAATGTGAACGTTTGACGGGCATTCAATTTTCATTGATGCCAATCTGGAACTTCATCCTTCATCCCCGCTCGACGCTCCAACAGAATATGTCAATTTATAAGCAGGTGTTAATTTAACCCATCACGTGCGCGTACCTTGGCATTAGAACTTCAATATGTAGCGCGGAGAAAATATTAATCTACTTTTTACTTTCTCCACACCTACTATGTAAATAGTGTATAGAGAAAGTATTACACTCCACCCAAAAATTCGATACCGAGATTTCACCGGAAATATATGTTTTAGGATCCCCTGTATCCCGAAAAAGCACTTTCACAAAAATGTCCGTGTGTGTGTGTGTGTGTGTGTGTGTGTGTGTGTGTGTGTGTGTGTGTGTGTGTGTGTGTGTGTGTGTGTCCGTGTCCGGGTGTTCGAGTGCCTGTGAACAGGATAATTCAAAAACGAAAAATCGGTAACAATCGGGATGCAACACGAAGATTTTGAGAAAAATTCCCCTTCCCAAACTACCCTTTACATGGAACTTTTTTCGAAAATTTTGATTTTCTGAAAAATGGCATTAACGATTTTGATTAAAATATCGTATATTAAAGCCATTTCTATGACAAATAAAATGTATATCTTGACTTTTCTAGGAATAGCTTCTAAAGACTTGTTTGTTCTGGATGAATTTTGCTTAATTTGGAATAACTAGTAAACCGTAAGAGATAGACAAAAACTTACCATACAAACAAATGTAGATCTAGTTAAAATACACAAGTTATGTCATATACATTTGTTTCGTGGATCTTAACGTTTTCGAGGTATTCCTTGTTATTAGTTTCATTTGTAAAGTATTTATACTTTTCTCAGACGGGAGCGTCCGTTTTTCTTTTGTTCTACTCCTGGTCAAGCAAAGAAGGATTTGCAATGACTTTTGCATAACGACAGCTTTTAAAACATTTGGCTATCACTTTAGCCTAGTGCATTCTCTTAGTTCCACTATACTTTTAAGAAACTAAGTAATAAAATTCTGCTAACGTTTATCTCGATTAGCATGGTGTTGAAACAAGAATTACTCTGTAAGAAGTTTGTTTGTAAGGTAGCTAGAGAAAGTCATGTGAGTGTAACACATCAATTTTTTTTTTTTTTTTTTTTTTTTTTTTTATCACTCGATGTTTTGTCCAACTAGAGAGTTTGAAGATCACTCAGAAGTTCATTTTTCTCAAGTTACGTTTCATGTCTATCCACCTATCTTTGGTAACGTGGCCTGTCCAATGCGCTTTTAAGACCATAAGCGAACAGGTCTAAGAGTCAGCGAAAAGCCCTCGTCTTACGAGAAGTATTTCCGGACTATTTCTAATGTCTGTGAGTGTACATGCATGTTGTGCCGTCTCTCCTGCTTTAGGCGAACCCTGTGTTTCCTTTCACCTCAGTCCTCCCTCCCAGGGGCGCCCCCTCTTAGGGCGCAGTTACAATAACCTCAGTCTAGTGCCTAGTCCCTTCGAGTATCCTATCTTATCCTGGTTATTTAATAACATAGAAGAGTGAATAGAGAGGATTTATGTGACACTAACGTTCTCGTTGCAGATGTATCAGCAGGTTTACTCGGGCCTGGTGAACAAGACCGGCTACTCGGACCTCTTCAACGCCCTGAGTGTTGCGTACCTGGAGAACGTTGCTAGGGAGATATTCCCCGCATTCAAGCACCAAGAGATCAGCGAGGCGCTTCACGTGGGCCCACTGTCCGGGTTCCAGAAGGTCTACACCGCCCTCATCCCCGACTACATGCGATCAGTGAGACATCTCCTGGAGGATCTACTGGACAGCGGCTACAGAGTCCTCTTCTACACCGGCAATCTCGACCTGACGGTGCCCTACGCCTCCAGTGAAGAGATGTACGAGAAACTGGAGTTCGCCGCTACTGAGGAGTATCGCCAGGCCACCAGAGCGCCTTGGCACGTCCGCGGCATCCTCGCCGGGTATACCAAGAGTGCTGGCAACTTTACCGAGGTGTTGGTGAGGAATGCGGGCCACATGGTGCCCAGGGACCAGCCCCTGTGGGCGTTTGAACTGGTGACAAGGTTCACCAGGAACAGTTTTCCTTGAGACGTGAGGAACACGTCGTAACCATGCGCTAGTCTCTATGTAAATACTCAGAACACAAGGTACGTGTGGGGCATAGACTCAAGAAAATTTGTGATGTCAGGGATAATATAAGTATAGTTTCCAAAATTCAAGGAGGTTATAGTGACATTCTGTTGTGTTCATCAAAGGCTAACTATGGACTATAACTAAGCCCTTCAAAACGTGTATTCCGTAACATTTCCTTTCTATTTTAATTAATAGCGAGCGAACGAATGCGAGTCTGGCATTCGGTAACTTCTTGGTTCGCTTCCATTCTACCATGAGTTTTCCCTGATCGTCAAGGCGAATACTGGAGTAGTTTCTGTATTACTATTAATTTAATTTTCATTATCCCCCAATATTTTTGCTCCCCTATTCATGTATCAGGTACACTTAGGGGCTGTCGGTGTTGGACAGATAGTGCAGATTCTTGCATGTTGGGAAGTTATTCTGGACTCCGTCGGATGGCAGCCTTTTCTGAGCTACCACAGATGCATCGAGTTCTCTCAAGTTCGACCAGAGGGAAGCCTTCTCAGATTATCCCTCGGTGCGACCCGGTCAGTAAGCTTGGAAACGTTAGGGACCTCTGTGCGATTCTGTCGGCTTTTTCCTGCAGCTCCTATCATATTGGAGCTCGTATCATATTTGCGGGCCAGAGTATGCTCGCCCGCGGTTCCTTCTCCTCATCCTGGGGATGGTAAGCACAAAAGATCCGAAGTTGGTCGAAGTGTTTTCCCAGTTCTCTCATCATATTATCATCTCGGTCGGCCTATAGCCTCCTGCAGTTACTTTACCTCATCTCTGCCAAGATCCGACTGGTTTGAGGTGTTCCATCAGGTCTCTGATCATTCTATCATCTCGATCGCCCGGAATATATCTTCCTATGGTTCCTTCACGTCATCCCTTTCTCCTGGGCATGGAAAGTGCTAAAGATCCGAGTTTGATCGAGGTGTCCCCTCAGTTCACTGACCATACTATAATCTCTGGCAGATATCTTATAGCCTCCTGCAGTTCCTTCATCTCATCTGTTCTTCCTGGAAGTGAAGAGTACAAAATATCCGCGTTCGGTAGACTTGTCTCGTCTATTCCCTTGTCATACTATCATCTCCATCACCCGGAGTATATCCTTCAATGGTTCTTCACCTCATCCGTTTCCCCTGGTCGTGGAACGTGCAAAACATCCGAGGTTTGTCGAGGTGTGCCCTCATCACTGATTATACTATAATCTCTGACAGCCTTCCTATAGTCTCTTACAATTCCTTCATCTCATCTGTAAGTACAAAATATCCGCGTTGGGTCGAGGTTCTTCTCTGCTTCCTGCCCATACTATCATCTCTGTGGGCCGGCCTATAGCCTCCTGCTGTTGCTTCATCTCATGCGTTCCTCCCGGAGATGGTATTTACAATAAATCCGACTGTATCGAGTTCCCTGGTCATACTATCATCTCTGTCGGCCATAATATAGTCTCATGCTGTTCCTTCATCTCAACCTATCCTCCTGAGGGTGGTAAGTACAAAAGATCCTGTTGAGTACAGATTTTTCTTTTCGTTTCCTGAACACACTATCATTTCTGTCGGTCGGCCTACAGTCTCCTGGCGTTCCTTCATCTCAACCTATCCTCCTGACGATGGTAAGTACAAAAGATCCTCGTTGAGTCGAGATACTCCTTTTCATTTCCTAGTCATACTATCATTTCTGTCGGCCGGCCTATAGTCCCCCGTTGTTCCCTCACCTCATTCGTTCCTCCTTGGGGTGGTTAACACATTACATCCGATTGGTTCGAGGTGTTCCTTCAGTTCCTGGTCTCTGTCGACCGGAATATAGTCTCTTGCTGTTCCTTGATCTCATCAGTTTCTCCTGGGGATGGATAATGCACATGATCCGATTGGGTTGAGATGTTCCTTCAGTTTCCTGGTTATACCCTCATCTCCCTGCCTTTAGTCTCCTGGTGAACCTTAATGCCAACCTATCCTCCTGAGAGTGGTAAATACAAAATATGCCTGTTGAGTCAAGATTTTCCATTCCGTTTCCTGGTCATACTATCGTCTCTATCGACCAGTCTGTAGCATCCTATGGTTTCTTCATATCATCTGTTCTTCCTGGGGATGGTAAGTGCTAAAAGGTGTGCCCTCCGTTGCTGTTCATCCTAAATATATGTATGTTTAACCCCGGGATTTCATTATCGAGAATGAAAGAGTAAGGTGCCACTTTCTCTCAGAAAGTTCAGTTTTTAGTTTTGTTAAAGGTTTATACGTCTTTAAGTGACCACCAGCTGATTAACTGGCCAATTGAAACGTCTGGTAGCTTCTTTTGTAATCACGTTGCTTGCTCTTAAAACGTGTTGATTATTTATTTTATTGCACTCTACGACAGAACTACACATCTAAATTTAAATGAAATGTGCGTTTTGAGGTATTCTAAAACTGTATAATGGTTTTATGAGTACTGTAACCTAAACACGTGAAGTTCCAAGTTCTCCTAGCCCAAATTATCCTTCTAATAGAACAGTTTTATTTATTTTTATTTTTTTTTAAAAATCCCTAGCAATAGTAAAGACTAAGGTGTATATCTGTGAAGTTATCTTTGTACTCTATATACTTCTATTATAACTGTATATATTGATAAGAAATAGACAAAAATGAAGGTTTCTCTATTAGTCATCTACAGTAAATAAAGTAAGTATCGCAGTCCATCGAAGAATTTGATACAGAACTTTACCCTGAAACACGTTTTGAAGACTCCGTAAGCACAAAAAAAGTCATTTTAAAAAGGGGGGAAATAAGTCAGCAGTTTCCAAAAATAGAACACGAAGATGTTTAAAAAAATCCTCTCACTCCAAACACACCATTACAAAGACATTTTCATTGTTTTATATTTTCTTAAAAAAAGCGCCCTCAATTTTTATTTAAGTAGCTATATTTAAAGTTTTCACATGATAATATAGATCTGAAATCTTCTGAGAATGATTTTCCAGATTCTGTTCATATACATAATCTCTAGAAATTAATTCAAATAACTTTTTTTTTATCAAATTTGCCATTTCTCTGATGTCTAGTTAGATTTTTAAGAACTGTACGTTACATACAATCCCGAGAAGCGATGAAGTATTTGTCATATGTGTACATTAACTGTATGGTAAACATTTTAATAAAAATGGAAAGAGAGATCTATGATAATTTAAATATTTCCACGCAAAGGATGGTTCGGTATAGTGATATTTTGCTAAACGCCTTTATGTTTGTTCAAATACTGAATTTAAATGCAAAGTTGTTTTCATTTGGGGGGGGGGGTTATGCTGTACAAAGTCACAAACAAGGAACCTTTCTAAAAATTATATTTTTATTCAGGGGTCCTGAAAGCCTATACTTGCAGTAAACTTTCAGTATCGAAATTTTGGGTGCAATGCAATACCTTCTTCACGATGTATGTGGCAGAGATGGTAAAAAAAAAAGTATACATCTAAGAAACAGAATACTAATGTACATAATATTTAATACGTTTCGGTTATTTTCTTATACAGAACCACTGATGTGATATAAACAGATTGAAATATGCTTCTGTGTTCAGAAATACTATTTTTGAAATAGCTTCATTGCTACCCAGAGCTGCCTTGTTTGTTGAAAATATAATTTGTAAAAGGGAGTGTAAAATATGTACATATCTACTTAAGCTATAACAGAAGGACTCCAAGATATGGAGGCTTCTGGAATTTATGTAAAGAAAAAACAGAATTTAATAAAATAATTCAAATGTATTTTCAGGCTTGACATTTTCTTTTCATTATTATTCAACATGTTAGAGATATTTGATTATCCAAGTAGGACAAGTATCAAACAACTACTCCAGCAAAGATACAGGATGTTGATAACCAAGACCACTAACAGTAGGTACTCGAGTACACTAACAGCAACTTCACTATTAAACTGACACATTTAAAACAAGTTACTGAAATGACTATCCAAAAGGCACAGAAACCAAATCATAAAGTAAGCTGACTAGTCAATTAAGTCAGATTCCAATAGCTTACTTAAGTTAATGTTATAAGAAGGTAACTGTTCAACCAGGATATTCATCTACAAGTTACTTAAGCAAATAATACATGAAAGTAACTAACCAACTAAATACATAAATGATATATGAAGGCAATTCTGCAATTAGAGTATCTATCTACAAGCTATTCAAGCAAATGATACAGGAATGTAAATATCCAATTAGAACATTAGATAATATAGGAAAGTAAATATCCAAGTAGAACACCTAATCAAATAAATTCTGCAGGAAAGTAAACATCAAATAGAGTACCAATTAACAAGCCAATCAAGTAAATTACCCAAATTTGAATATATATTACACAGTTAATCAAGTAAACGATGTAGGAATGTAAATATCTAAATGTGATATCCATTAACAAGTTAATCAAGTAAATGATGCAGAAATGTAAACATCCAAATAGGATATCTATTAACAGGTTAATCAAGTAAATGATCCAGGAACTTAAACATCCAAATGGGACATCAATTAGCAAGTTAATCAAGTAAATGATGCAGAAATGTAAACATCCAAATAGGATATCTATTAACAGGTTAATCAAGTAAATGATGCAGGAACTTAAACATCCAAATGGGACACCCATTAGCAAGTTAATTAAGTAAATGATGCAGGAACTTAAACATCCAAATGGGACACCCATTAACAAGTTAATCAAGTAAATGATGCAGAAATGTAAACATCCAAATAGGATATCTATTAACAGGTTAATCAAGTAAATGATGCAGGAACTTAAACATCCAAATGGGACACCCATTAGCAAGTTAATTAAGTAAATGATGCAGGAACTTAAACATCCAAATGGGACATCCATTAGCAAGTTAATAAGTAAATGATGCAGGAACTAAAACATCCAAATGGGACATCCATTTGCAAGTTAATTAAGTAAATGATGCCCGAATGTAAACTTCCAAATGGGAAATCTATTAACAAGTTAATCGAGTAAAGAATAAAGAAAGTAAATATCAAAATAAATAATCTATTAACAAGTTAATCAAATAAATGATATAGCAAAGTAAATATCCAAATAGGACACCTATTAACAAGCTAACCATATAAATTTAACCAGAAAGTCAGTATCGGAATAGGAATGCGTTAGCAATTTACTTAATGAGGTTCTACGGTAAGGCAACTTCAAATGAGCACCATCTCTACGACTATATATTGTATGTATGAAAGAACCAGGGATAATGTATGATTTAAATGTTTAACTAGGATATGAATCACTAAATCGAAGCACCATCTGGACCAGCTACCTAACTCAAGGATGAACATGTTGTAGAGGAAGTCAAGTTGGGAACATCTGCTTCCTGCTGCTCGTATTTTACAGTTTAATGAAGGGTTGTTTTAATAACACACATTACCTTCACAACCCACTTCTCATTTTGAACACGTTCCAAAACTTGACGACTGACACACATTAACTCGTGGCACTGTCCACGAATTTGGGAAGTGTTCCAGTGTGGGAAACATTATCAAATTATCATACTTGCTCTTTTTGACTGCGCAGAAAACCACAACGCAGAGCTATCATACTTTTTACGTTCTACACGTGCACAAGCAATCTATTGTAATTCCATTCCAAACTTCGATACTGAGATACCACCGGAAATGTATGTTTTGATGTTTCCTGGGTCAAAAACAAAAATAGAACAAAAAAGTCTGATTATGTGAGAGACTGTGAACAGAATAGCTCAAAAACTAAAAGAAAGATAAATACCAAGCTTGAAAATCAAGTTTAGTATCCTCCAAGAATGCCAATCGAATGATTTTCAACAATATTCCCCCAGCCCAAACTACCTTTTACGTAGAGCATTTCTCGATTTCTATATTTACTTTTTTGTGTAGTTTAAATGATCCCGGGATCCATGGAGCTTAAAGCTACTCGACATTCGTCTTCTCAGGATAAGGGAAAACTCCGAGAAAAACCTTATCCGGGTAACGCACCCTAAGTAAGATTCGAACTCACGACCTGTTGAATGTGAAGCAGACACACTACCACCACACTACCCAGGCGGCTTTTCAAAAATCTTGTTTTTCTCAAAAATTGGCTCTATATCATTTGATTAAAATACGTTTCTAAAATATATTTATATGACATAAAATGTATATCTTGAATTATCTGGTAATAGACTCTTAAGACCTCTTCATTCTGGATCAATATTTACTTTCTCTATACGTGCTATGTACATAGTGTATGGAGAAAGTATTGTAATGCAACCAAAAATTCGATACCGAGGCTTGACCGGAAATACATGTTTTGAGACTTCCTGAATCCAAAAAAAGTTTTACAAAAATATCCGTGTGTGTGTGTGTGTCTGTGGGCAGCATAGCTCAAAAACGAAAAGTCAGTAAAATACTAAACTTGGTATTTAAGTTAAGTATCCTCCAGGGATACAACACGAAGATTTTGAGAAAAATTCCCCACCCCAAACTACCCTTTACATGGAACTTTTTTCGAAAATTGTTATTTTCTTAAAAATGGCTCTAACGATTTTTATTAAAATATTGTATATTTAAGATATTTACCTGACAAATAAAATGCATATCATGAATTTTCTGGGAATAGCCTCTGAAGACTACTTTATTCTGGATAAATTTTGCATAACTACTAAACCGTAAGAGATGAACAAAAACTTAACACACAAAAAATGTAGAGCACGTTAAAACACATAATTTATGTTATATATATTTTTTTCGTTAGGTTGATCGTTTTTGAGATAGTCCTTGTTTTTGGTTTCAGCTTTGAAAAACTTACTTTTCTCATACAGGAATTTGCCAACTTGTGTCCATACCAACACAGGAACTTCAATCACATAGGAACCAGTTTTTGACTATCACTTTAACCTATGGTACTCCCTTATTTCGCTTCTACTTACAATAAAGCAAGAAATAAGACTTTCTGCTAATTTTTCTCGATTAGAATGAAATAAATAAAAGAATAAGCTTATTAACAATAATTTGTTTCAGAGATATAGAGAAAGTCATGTGCATGGAACACATTAGAGTTTATTCAAAATCTTCTCGGGCTTCTAGCCAGGTAAAAACTTGGCTTGACACCAACGTTTCGAAGAAGTGCATCTTCCTCGTCTTCAGGGTGAAGACGAGGAAGATGCACTTCTTCGAAACGTTGGTGTCAAGCCAAGTTTTTACCTGGCTAGAAGCCCGAGAAGATTTTGAATTAACAAGTCGCCAGGAAAGCTTCAGTTCTTATTTTACATTAGAGTTTTTATGAGATAACTGTAAGAGATAGACAAAAACTTTATTGACAAAAATGTAGATCTCATTAAAGCACACATAAATGTTAGATACATTTTGTTTTCTAGAGTTGACCGCTTCAGAGATATTTCTTGTTATTGGTTTCAGTTTTAAACTCCGTAACTTTTCTCAAACAGGAAGTCACCTTTCGTTTCATCTCTCTGTGGTTTTACTGCTGGCCAAGCAAAACTACCCGAACTTCAAATATTCATATAGCGATCTCCTTTTAAAAGATTTGACAGTCACTTTAGCCTAGTGTACTCCCTTATTTAGGAAGCAGGTAATAAGACCATTTCTGTTAATGTTGTCTCTATTAGCATGATATAGATAAAAGTATCGGATTTTTTTACATCTAGATTACACCGGAAAGATCTGTGTTCACCAACACTTATCCAGAATATCTGATGTTTTGCGTTTAAAGCATTTAGTGTTACATTCACATGTCTTCTCTACCCATTCTGAGACAAAATATTCTTAGAAAAGCTAATTCTTCTATCTACCTCTTACTAATCGCGGTTGACTTTAACATAAATGGTCTTATTAGTTATTTCCTTGGAATAAACAGATTTAGTTGATTGTCAGCTTTTTAACTCTTAGCTGCTATATGGTGGATTGAGATTCAGCTCTCTAGTATGGAAGGAGTAAAAACAAAACAAAACTAAAACAAAAAAGAATCTGATGTGTTTCATTCACATAACTTTCTCTATATCTCTGAAACAAATTATTGTTAGTAAGCTTATTCTTTTATTCATTTCATGCTAATCGAGAAAAATTAGCAGTAATAGTCTTATTTCTCTGCTTTATTGTAAGCAGAAGCGAAATAAGGGAGTACCATAGGTTAAAGTGAAAGCCAAAAGCTGGTTGCTATGTGACTGATGTTCCTTTGTTTGTATGGACAGGAGTTGACAAATTCCTATATGAGAAAAGTAGAATTTTTACAAAGCTAAAACTAAAAACAATGAATATCTAAAAAATGATCAACTCCACGAAAAATATGTACATAACATAAACTGTGTGTTTTATCGTGCTCTACATTTTTGTGTGTTAAGTTTTTGTCCATCTCTTACGGTTTAGTAGTTATGCAAAATTCATCCAGAATAAAGTAGTCCTCAGAGGCTATTCCCAGAAAATTCAAGAGATATATTTTATTTGTCAGGTAAATATCTTTAATATACGATATTTTAATCAAAATCGTTGGAATCATTTTTTAGAAAATCAAAATTTTCGAAAAAAGTTCCATGTAAAGGGTAGTTGGGAGTGAGGGGATTTTCTTCAAACTCTTCGTGTCGCATCCTTGGAAGTTACCAAACCTAAATACCACGGGTGGTTTTTAACGGACTTTTCGTTTCTGAGCTATGCTGCCCACAGTCACACACACACACACAGATTGGATGTAAATATTTTTATATTTATGTATATTTTATTTATATACATTTGTATGTATTATATTTTATATGTTTTAATAAAGAGGTGAGTGAAATATTTGCCTAATGCTTTGTATTCATATCAGTGAGACACACATGGACATTTTTCTAAAAAATCTTTTTTTGATTCAGGGGTTCTTAAAACATGTATTTCCGGTGAAATTTCCATATCGAATTTTTGGGTACAACAAAATACTTTCTTTATACATTATGTACATGGTACGTGTAGAGAAAGTAATAAATGTGTTTAAGGGTAGTCCAAATGTCAGTGTTAAAGTTTGACCCATTATCTCTGCAACGATTTAACATAATGAGTTACATTTTTCAAGGTATATTCAGCAATATCTTTACTGTTTATTGGTGAAAAATAGAATACTTCTGTTCATTAGAAGGAAAGCTATGGATTTTTCAATAAAGCTCTTACAATTTTATTGAAAAACGATGATTTTTAAATTTAAAAAAATTAGTAATCCATATACATAAAAAGTCTATCGTTAA
The DNA here is from genome assembly GCA_030762935.1 of Hymenopus coronatus. Taxonomy (NCBI): domain Eukaryota; kingdom Metazoa; phylum Arthropoda; class Insecta; order Mantodea; family Hymenopodidae; genus Hymenopus; species Hymenopus coronatus. Next base: position 138,279,270 of record CM060886.1, read on the forward strand.
AATAAAGACTATTTTGGTAAAAATGTCAGCTTTTAACGTCAATTAGTTTCTGAGATATGAGACATTTAAATAGACAGTTTTACTCCTTCAGAAATTGCTTTCAAACATAACATTAAGAATCTGCAACCTAACTTTCCAAACACAACTACGCAGTTTTTCGAAACTCTAACATGAAGGAAATATGAGCAGGATGTCAATGCTGCCAACAGGTAAAATAAAACTTTCCCATCAAAATGAAAACACTTCTCCTGTAGCAGTAATATCTATTGATGTCTTACCAAAATGTTATATAAACTACAACACAGGATCATTTTCAAGGATGTTTTAAAACTATATACAATTAGTGTACCTCAATGAAAGTTATACCAAAATGAGCGGGAATTTTGAAATAATCTCATCTTGACTTAACATAAATTGTGTGCTGTAACGGGATTTATATTTTTTGTTTGTTATCTGTTGCAGTATTCCAAACAAGTAAAATTATTGCAGCATGAAGAGGAAATCATTGGCAACTCCCAGAAAATTCACGCTACTATGTATACATTTCAACAGGATGTGTTAAGATGGAGTAGATAGGACAAGACGTAAGAAGAGTGGGTGGAGAAGGTCATGTTACTTATTGCCCCAGTCAGGAAGTTCACTGCCAGTCCAAGATGTGCCGTCTCCTGGTCACCTCCTGTCTCTTCCTGACACTGTGTCATGGTCAGCAGCAGGATTTCTTCTTGAGGAGCGCCTACCCCACCTGGAATCCCGACCCCGTGTCCGAGGAAGTGGGCCCACGTCTCATCGTCACCCCGTACCTGGAGACCAACAGGGCCCAGAGGGCCAGGAGGCTGGCGGCCGTCAGTGACGGGCCCTTTAACGATATAGGGATCCCCAGCTACTCGGGGTACTTTACCGTCAACAAGAAGTACAACTCCAACTTGTTCTTCTGGTACTTTCCTGCTGAGGTACGTGGCTTCAACTTCCTGCCAACCTTTCACTTATAAAGACATGGCCAAAAAATGTGAACATTTCAAAAATAAGTTTTTATATTAAAATCAGTGCTAAATATTAAAAAAAAAAAAAAAAAAAAAAAAAAAAGATGTGTTCCATTCACACGACTTTCTCTACATCCCTGTAACAAATTATTGTTAAAAACCTTATGTTTCTATTTACTCCATGCTAATAGAGAAAAAATTAGCAGAAATAGCCTTATTACTTGTTTCCTTGTAAGTAGAAGCGAAATAAGGGAGTACCATAGGTTAAAGTGATAGTCAAAAGCTCGTTGCCACGTGACTCAAGTTCCTTTGTTAGTATGGAAAAGAGTTGACAAAGTCCTGTGTGAGATAAGTATACGTTTTTCAAAACTGAAACCAAAAATAAGGAATATCTCAAAAACGACCAACTCCATGAAAAATATGCATGTAACATAAATTGTGTCTTTTAAAGTGCTCTACATTTTTTGTGTGATAAGTTTTCCTCCATCTCTTACGGTTTAGCACTTATGCAAAATTCCGTAAAATTCACTCAGAAATAAGTAGCGTTCAGAGGCTATTCCCAGAAAGTTAAAAATATACGTTTTATCTCTCAGGTAAATATCTTTAATAAACGTAACTTTAATCAAAAATCGATACTCATTTTTTAGAAAATCAAAATTTTCGAAAAAAGTTACATTTAAAGGGTATTTGTCTCAAAATCATCGTGTCGCATCCCTGGAAGATACTAAACTTAAATACTAAGTTTGGTATTTTACCGACTTTTCGTTTTTGAGTTATCGTGTTCACAGACCCACACACACGGACACGGACCTTTTTCTGAAGATACTTATTTTTGGATACAGGGGACCCTAAAACATATATTTCCGGTGAAATCGCGATATCGAATTTGTTGGTGATGTGCTATACCTTGTCTATACACTATGTACATAGTACGTGTAGAGAAAGTAAAAATACATATTCAAAACACGTTCCCTGTGTGTGTGTCCATATAACTGTGAACACGATAGTTCAAAAACTAAAAGCCGCTAATATACCAAGCTTGGCACTTATTTTCCTAAAAAAAATTCGTGTTACATCCTTGGAGGATATACGATATGAGAAATATGAAGCTCATATCCATATGGCATCTTAAATTATTAAAACATTGATGCTTTCTAATAAAATGTAGAATCCCCGCATCCCAAACTAGCGTTGACTAGGAAATAACTTCGAAAACTTTAATTTTCCTTAGAATATCGTATATTAAAGATATTCAAATGTAAAATAAGATGTAGATATTGAGTTTTCACGGCATAGCCTCTGAAGACCTCTTCATTCTAGATACATTTTGCACAACTAGCAAACCGTAAGAGATAGACGAAAACTTAATAAGAAAAAGGCATATATCTCATTAAAACACACAATTTGTCATATACCTTTTAGTAGAGCTTAATGGTTTTTGGAGATGTTCCGAGTTATTGCTTTCAGATTTATAGAAACTTACACTTTCCTCACACAGGAATTTGTTAACTCCTGTCCATATAAACAAAAGAACTTCCGTCACATGGCAACCAGCTTTTGACTATCACTTTAACTTACGGTACTCCTTTATTTCGCTTCTATTTACAAGGAAGCAAATAATAAGACCATTTCTGCTATGTTTTTCTGGATTAACATGAAGTGTATAGAAGCATAAGCTTTTTAACAATAATTTGTTGGAGAGATGTAGAGAAAGTCATGTGAATGGAACGCATCAGGTTTTTGTTTACGTACAGTAATGTTACTGTTTTCCAGTACGACTACGAGAATGCGCCAGTGTTGCTGTGGCTGCAGGGAGGCCCGGGGTCCTCCTCGCTCTTCGGCCTATTTGAGGAGATAGGCCCATTTATTCTGGGAGAAAACAATACTTGTTTGGAACCGCATCCTTTCTCATGGCACAAGAACCACTCTCTGTTATTCATCGACAACCCTGTTGGCACAGGTAAGTGTTTCATTTACAAGGTTCGTATCCACATCACATTTAACAAGAGGTGTTTGCCCTTCGCGGGCCATCATAAGCAACTTCAGTAATTAATTCATTTCTATTTTCAGGGTTCAGTTTCACAGACTTCGAGGGCGGATACGCCACCAACCAGACACAGATAGGGATTGAGTTGTACTCGGCTTTGGATCAGTTCTTGACACTTTTCCCTGAGTTGAGAAGATTGCCTCTCTTCATTGCTGGAGAATCTTACGCAGGTAATACACCAATTCCCTAAGCATTAAATGTTTAATCTTCTTTTACTTTATGTTCAAATCACATGACTTTATATCTGTGTAACAAATTATTGTTAATAAGCTTATTCTTCCATCTATTTCATTCTAAAACATTACGGCTTTATTACTTGGTTCCTTATAAACAGACGGGAAATAAGGGAATACACAAGACTAAACCGACAGTCAGATGTTTTAAAATGGTTGCTATGGAATTGAAATCCGTTTCTTTGCGTGGCCAGGAGTTGACAAGTTCTCTTTTAGAAAAGTATAAGTATTTTAAAACTGAATTCAATAACAAGGAATATCTCGAGATCTACATTTTTTTGTGTAGTAATTTTTGTCTATGTCTTACGGTTTACAAAATCATCCAAAATAAAGAGGTCTTCAGAGGCTACTCCCGAAAATTCAAGATATACATTTTATTTGTCATGTAAATATGTTTAATATAAGGTATTTTAATCAAAATCGTTAATCAATTTTGAGAAAATTGAAACCCTATAAATGTAAATGGTAGTTTGGGAATCTTGAGAATCTTCGTGTATATCAAGTTTAGTATTTAACGGATTTTTCGTTGTTTTGAGCTATGAGAGAGAGAGAGAGAGACAGACACATGGACATTTTTCTAAAAATGATCCTTTTGTTTTTTGGATTCAGGGTACCCAAAATATGTATTTCCGGTGAAATCTCGGTATCGAATTTTGGGTGCAATACAATACTTTCTCTATACACTGTATACATAGTATGTGTAGAGAAAGTAAAAATCTGATGTGTTCCTTTCATATGTCATAAATAATGTGTTTTAACCAGACTTCCTGTACTAACTTTTTGTCTAGCTCTTAGGGTTTAACCGTTACGCCAAATTCACCCTGAATAAAAATGTTCTTTGGAAGCATTTCTCAGAAAATTTAAAATATACATTTTATTTGTCATGTATATATATTTAATATATGTTATTTTAATTGAAATCGTAGAGCCATTTTTGAGAAAAACAAAATTTTCAAAAATTGTTCCATGTAAAGGGAGTATTTTCGTTATTTTTAAGTTAGCTGTTCACAGACACACAGGATCCTTTTGCTTTTTTCGGACTCAGGGGACCTCAAAACACCTACTTCCGGTGAATTGTCGAGATCAAATTTTGGGGTGGAATATCATTCCTTGTCTAGCTACTATGTACATACGTGGCAGAGAAAGTAATAACTTAATTATTTAGAAACGTTTTATATTTTACGTAAGTTGTAATCAATTTGTTTTCCGTAGCAACTATATTGTTGATGGTACTGTTTTAAATTTAAGCAGCTTATGGGAAATTTTACTTTCCTTACACGTACTATGTACATAGTGTATAGAGAGGTATGGCATTCCGCCCAGAAATTCAGATATCAACATTTACCGAAAGTACACGTTTTAAGGTGCACAGTATAAAATAAAAGCATTTTTAGAAGAACGTCCGTGTGCCTCTGAACACGATAACTCAAAAACGAAAAATCGGTCAAACACCAAACTTGGTATTTCAGATTTGTATCTTAAAAGAATGCGACACGAATATCTCCAAGAAAAATCCCCCCTCCGCAACTACGGTTTACATGGAAATATTTATAAACATTTTATTTTCTCAAAAATGGCTCTAACGGTTTTGATTATAATACCGTATATTAAAGATATTTACATCACCAATAAAAGGTATATTTTAAAATTTCTGGGAATAGCCTCTGAAGACATGTTTATTCTGGTTAAATTTTGCGTAACTGGTAAACCGCAACACGTAGACAAAAACTTGCTATACAAAAACACATAATATATGTGATGCACATTTTTTTGTGGAGATGATCATTTTTGAGATATTTCTTGTTATTGGTTTCAGTTTTAAAATACTAAACTTTTCACATACGGGAATTTTTCAACTTGTGGCAAAGCAAAGAACCAATTTCATCCGCATGGCAACCAGTTTTTAAAGGATTTGACTCTCGGTTTAGTCTAGTGTATTCCCTTATTTCCCTTCTATAAGGAACTAAGTATCTTCCAAGGATGCGACACGAAGATTTGCAAGAAAATCCCCCCACACCCAACTACACTTTACATGGAACTTTTTTCGAAAATTTTGATTTACTCAAAACTGGCTCTAAGGATTTTGATTAAAATATCGCATACTAAAGGTATTTACCTGACAAAATGTATATCTTGAATTTTCTGGGAATAGCCTCTGAAGACTACTTTATTCTGGATGAATTTTGCATAACTGCTAAACCGTAAGAATTGAACAAAAACTTACAAAAAATATAGAGCACATTAAAACACACAATTTATGTTATATACATTTTTTTCGAGGAGCTGATTGTTTTTTGAGATATTCCTCGTTTTTGGTTTTAGCTTTCAAAAACTTTACTTTACTCATACAGGAATTTATCAACTCGTGTCCATACAAACAAAGGAACTTCAGTCACCTAGTAACCAGCTTTTGTCTATCACTTTAACCTATGATACGCCTATATTTCGCTTCTACATACAAGGAAGCAAGTTATAAGACTATTTCTGCTAATTTTTTCTCGATTAGCTTGAAGTAAATAGAAGAATAAGCTTACTAACAATAATTTGTTACACAGATGTAGAGAAAGTCATGTGAATGGAACACATAAGATTTTTCTCATATAGACAGCAGTTAATACAGTACATAGTATGAACAAATACGCCAGAATTTTTATCTCTCCGTACTTTTAAATTTTTGAGAAAATGCTTAAAAACAGATTAATAAATGATTTAGAAACATTTGATATTTTAAGTATTTCTCAATTTGGTTTCCATAACAACTATAGTATTGACGTTATTTTGAAACTAATAAAATTGCAAATTGAATTAGATAATGCATACGGTAAACACGAGATTCTGATAAATAAATTAGATAGTGTACAAACCAATTCGTGGAATTTATTTGAATAAATGTTGGAATATGAAATTATGTAGCGAGTGCTAGCAAATAAGTAAATATATGATTGTTACAGGGAAGTATGTGCCAACCCTCGCATACACCATTCATAAGTTGAACCCTACAGCGAGGAACAAGATCAACCTACATGGTGAGTATGAATTACTGAAATACCAGTATCACACCACACATTCATCTACACGGGTCCACCTTCTTTTGCAATACACAAAATAGTAAGCGGTATTAAAGCATCTGATGTGTTCCATTCACAAGATCGTTTCTACACCCCTGTAACAAATTATAGTTAAAAAGCTTATTCTTCTATTCACTTCATGAAAATTGAGAAAAAATTAGCAGAAATAGTGCTATTACTTGCTTCCTTGTAAGTAGAAGCGAAATAAAGGAGTACCATAGGTTAAAGTGACAGTCAAAAGCTGGTTACTATGTGACTGAAGTTCCTTTGTTTGTATGGACACGAGATGAGTTTTTTAGAGCAGAAACCAACAACATGGAATATCTCAAAAAAGGATCAACTCCACGAAAAAAACGTTTATAACGTGTGTATTTTAACGAGCTCTACATTTTTGTTTTGTTTAAGTTTTTGTCTATCTCTTACGGTTTACCAGTTATACAAAATTCCGCAAAATTCATCCAGAACAAATATGTCTTCAGAGGCTATTTCCAGAAAATTCAAGATATACATTTTATTTGGCATATACATATCTTAAATATAAGAGATTTTAATCAAAATCGTTAAAACGATTTTTGAGAAAATCAAAATTTCTAAATTTTTTTGATGTAAAGGGTAGTTGGGGGTGGGGTATTTTCTTGAAAATCTTCGTGTCGCATCCTTGAGAGATACCAAACCTAAATACCAAATTTGGTATTTAACGGGCTTTTCGTTTTTGAGCTATGCTATCCACATACACACGGACCTTTATCCAAAAATATTTTTTTTTGGATTCAGGGGGGCCAAAACATGCATTTCCAGTGAAATCCCGGTATCGAATTTTTGTGTGCAATACAATACCTTCTCTGTACACTATGCACATAGTATGTGTAGAAAAAGTAAAAATGTTTTTTTCGGACTCAGGGGACCCCAAAACATACATTTCCAATGAAATCTCGACATCGAGTTTTTGGGTAGAATACAATACCTTCTCTATGCACTGTACATTGTACATACGAGCTAGAGAAGGTAACCAGAGTGGACGTTCATCAATTGTTATGGAGGAGTTGAAAGCACACGAAAAAATTCAGAAAAACCGTGTTTCACTGTGGTCACCCAACATGGCTTTTTGGGTAGAAAACAATTTCGCAACTGGTGCAAATCTCAACATCTTGGCTCAGATCTTTAGCAGTGGAAGAGTATAATACAGGCCTTAAACACCGGTACCACGTGACAATAAACACTTTGATAGTAATAGTAATTACGTTGAGAAATAGAGTAGGGTACTGTAACTTTGTAAATAAAGTTTTGTGCTGATATGTCTCGTTATTATTTAGTTATGGCAAAACGTTCGTTACTTTCTGGTACCCTACAATATATTTAATGTTTCAGTGATGTCTAAATGAATGTTTTTTCCAGGCATTGCTGTGGGAAACGGTTGGACGGATCCCGTCAACATGATGGACATCAGCTCTTACGTCTTTCAGCTGGGGTTCGTCGACGACAAAGTCAGACAGGAAATGAGGGAATACGAGGAAAATGCTAGGAAGGCCATCGAGCAGGAAAACTACGAGGAAGCTGCATATGTAAGCAAATTTGATTCCATCCCAAAAATGCATTAGATGTGTACAAGTACAATCAATTGGCGATGTAATGTTGGTAACGGATTATCCAACCACTCCCTTACCTGGTTCTAACACTCTTCTCAAAGTTTGTTTTACTCCCCAATATGTATTCATAGGTCAATGTTTGATTGCCAGACTTTCAATAAGAAATGGGGTCATACAGTCGTTGCGAAGTATGTCTTCCAGCCACTCAGGTAAAAAGTCTATTCGCCACTCCCAAGGACTGTCCTTTGATTGATGTTTGAATTCACAAATTTTTACATAAAACCAGTATGAGATGGACTCAAACAGTCATTGCAAAGCGTGTCTTCCAGCCACTCATTTGAAATGTGGCTGCTCACCTAGAACTGACATTTGTGCAATGGTTAATGTTTGAATGTAACTTTTTAACTTCAAACAAACATGAAATAGAAACATGCAGTGGTTGCAAATCATGCCTTCCAGTCACTCAGGTAAAATATTTCCTTATTCACCACTCACCTAGGTTTGACATTATAGGTTAATGTTTGGGTGTAGGACGATTAAGATCCAACCAACATGAAATGGATTCATACATCGTTAAGAAGCAAGCATCGTTAAGAACGGCGAGTAAAATGTAGTTTTACTCGCCGTTCACCTAGTACTAACTTTGCTGTTTGAGTGCAGTACTTTTAACATAAAACTAATATGAAATGACTCCTACAGTCATTACGAAGCATATCTTCGCGCAACTCCTATAAATGTTTCCTTACTCGCTGCTCATCTAGGACTGACATTTATTCCTAGGTTAATATTTGGATGCAAGGCTTTCAATATAAAACCAATACGGAATGGAGTCATACAGTTGTTAAGAACCACATCTTACAGGTACTTATTTAAAGTAACTTTATTCTCGCTGCGACCTTGAACTGATGTTTGTTCATAGATTGGTGTTCGACTGCACTTTTCACTTCAAGCTAATTTGAGGTGGATCCATAGATCGTAGTGAAGCATGACTTCCAACCACTCAGGTGGAATGTTTCCTTACTTGCCACCCACCTAAGATTGACATTTATTCATAGGTTAATGCCTCGTGTTTTGGACTTGAATTCAAACTAAACAAGAGATTGACTCACCCAGCTCTGATGGATAACATATTTTAAGGAACTTCTGCCAAAATTAAACAAAGACAAACCCTTTCGGAAAACACAATAATGGTACGTTTCAGTAGACTAGGTTGTATATATGTTGAGATCTGCAATTTATATGTGAAGAGAATAAACCAAAAACAATAATTAGACAAATATTAACCTCTTCCAAGGTATTTCAACGTCTCAAAAATAACTTTTTCAATAAAAATATTTCTCACACCATATTACCTTTTACTTGGACATGTTATCACTGCTAATTTATAAAAAATGTATCCAACGATTTTTATTGAAATGAAAACTCATGAGCATAACTATAAAATGTACGATAGCCATCCAGGAAGTGACAGACGGTTTGACATAACTAAACAATAACGAAAGTTATCAACACAAAACTTTACTACAAAGCTAACAGTGCCTCGCTCTATTTGTCAACGTAATCGTCATTGCTATCAAAGTATTTATTGTCACGTGGTACCAGTTTTTCAATGCACATTTTGTATTCTTCTACCGCTAAAAATATGAGCCAAGATGTCACTGCCACTTTGAGGTCATCAGTTGGGCAATCTTTTCCATCCAAAAGGTCATGTACGTGAAACAGCGGGTTTTCTTAATTGTTTTATCAACATTTTCTTTCAACTCTTCCATAACGATTGATGAACTTCCACTCCGGTCTTTATCGTACACACTGTTTCTTCCTTGATTGATCGTAAATTATACGCCATTTCCTCACTGAAGACTCGTTCATTGCATTATCACCACACACTTACGTTATTTGCCTATAAAATTTGATTGGCCGAACATTTTGTGCATTCAAAAAAAAAACCGGTAGAAAAGTATAACATCAACATTGAAAAACTGATGCTGCCATGTGACAATAAATATCCTGTCAGAATGGAGATTGCGTTGATAAATAGAGTAACTTTGTAAATGAAGTTTTGTGTTGCTAACTTTCGTTATTATTTAGTTATGTCAAATCGTCTGTCACTTTCTGCATGGCTCTCGTATATCCGTGAATTCTCTTTATTCTGAATTTCTTTTGAAAAACTGGTTAAACATGAGAAATGGCCGGAATATTGGCAAGCGAAGAATGCAAAAAAACATTCCAATAAACAGCTAATGTCAAATACCTTTCTTTGCTGAATTAATCGCTAAATTTTGAAGTTTTGTCGAGTTAGACTGTCTTGTTATAAAGCATCCTATTTTGTTCTACAGAGTCCCATTAGTAACAAAACTGATTTACGATATACGAAAACTTGTATTTTGTTCTCTGTATTGTGCGATAACGAGGCGTTGCATTCACACGAATTTCTATACTTATCCTGCAACAAGCTAATCACAAAAGATTATTCCTTTATTTACTTCATGCTAATCGAGAAACATCACCAGAGATTTTATTATCTACAGTGACTTTCAAATGGGATGAGGTTTTTCCTTGAGCGCCACCAGGCCGGCAGCCAATCAGAGTGCTGCTATGTTGACATATTGCATTCCCGCTTAACTGGAGAGTAACGCGCGAATGGTTTCCGTCTCTCAAAAATACTACTGGCCCTAAGACAAAATATTCAAATTTTGCAAAAAATAATTCACGAGGAAGATATGGAGTAATGTTTGTAGCAGAACTGTAAAAACAACAGATTTTTAGCTCACATAGTTTCCATAATGCACATGAATGCATATTATGTCACCAGGTAGATTTGTATGCTCAGTGTGCGAGTGAGAGGGAAATATGAAAAGAGTGGGGGTAACGACCTGGCAACGCACAGCACGGTTACGCATCGCATTCGCTGGGGTAGAACTTCCCATTACTTAGTTCCTTATGATTAGAAGGGAAATAAGGGATTCACTACACTAAAATTATATTTAAATCTTTTATGAGCTTGTCACTATGCAATGCCATAGAAATTCATTTCTACTTGCATGACCGGGATGAAAAATAAAAATAGAAAAGTAACACGAAAGACGACTTCTCATTTGAGAAACGTAAATTTAAACCAAAATCTCACTCACACATATATACAAAAAGAAAGGAGTCATTTCGGGTACTACCGACATTTTTCTAAACATGTTCATGTCGTATTCTCGATATTTAACCGACTTTTCGTTTTCGATTTGTGCTGCCCACAGAGAGACACACACATGTGAAGTTTTTCTAAAAATACTATTTTTGGTTTTAGAGGTCCTCAAAACTTTTAATTCTGGTGAAATCTCGGTATCCAAATTTTGGGTGGATTACAATGCCTTCTCTTCTTACCATGTACATTGTACATACGTGATAGAGAAGTTCAAAATTACATTTAAAGTAAATGGCAACTACTTTTTATAAGAATCCTTGAATCAAGAAATCCTAACGTACAATACAAATGTAATACGAGGTGCATCCAGGAATTGTCCTCGTGACGATAAAGAGAACAATAACATCACTAAGTAAGGAATATTTATTGGAACAATTACATAGGTTCACTGGCTACTTTTCAACATAGTCACCACCATTGTTGAATGTATTTATCGCAATTGTGCACCATGAATTGTATGCCCAAGTCAAGAAGTCTGCCACCAATGTCAAGAGCCATGGAGTCATTTCATTCTAACACCACAGCATCATTGTGGAAGCGTTGTTCCTGCCACAAAGCGCTTCATGAGACGGAAGCGATGAGGTCGGGGCTATAGCGTCAATGGTTGAAGATCTCCCATCCAAACTTGTTCAACAACTCTGCTGTGGCGTTTGGCTGTACGGGTCTTGCAGTGTCATATCTCTTGTCAACATTCCACGTCTCTTGCTCTGGATTGCCCTCCTCAGTTTATGCAAACATCTGATGATACCGGTCACGTGTGGTAACACTCGCACAAGAGGACTCCATGCTGATCCCAGAAAACTGCGTCCATGATTTTCACTTTCTCTACAGCCGTATCTACTACATAGGGATAGAGAAGTATCTATTGCATTCCACCCAAAAATTCAATGTCGAGATTTCATCGGCAATACATGTTTTAGGACCCCCTGAGTCCAAAAATAACATTTTCAGAAACAAGTGTGTTTGTGTGGGTGTGTGTGTGTGGGGGGGGGGGACAGCATAGCTCGAAAGCGAAAAAACCGACAAACACCAAACTTGGTATTTAAGTTTGGTGTCTTTCAAGAATACGACACGAAGATTATCAAGAAAATCCCCCCACGCTAACTGCCCTTTACATGGAAACATTTTCGAAAGTTTTGTTTTTCTTAAAAATGCCTCTAACGGTTTTGATTAAAATACCACATATTAAAGCAATTTCTATCACAAATAAAATGTATCTTTTGAATTTTCTGGGAATAGCTTCTAAAGACATTTTATTATGGAAGAATTTTGCTTAATTTGGCATAACTAGTAAACCATAAGAGATAGACTAAAACACACTCTGCAAAAAAATGTAGATCTTGTTACAATACACAAGTTATGTCATATACATTCTTTTCGGGGAGCTACCGTTTTCGAGGTATTCCTTGTTATTAGTTTCAGTTGTGAAGTACTTATACTTTTCTCAGACGGGAGTGTCCGCTTTTCTTTTTTTATATTGTTGACCAAGCAAAGAAGTGATTTGCCATGACAATCGCACAACAACAGCTTTTAAAACATTTGTCTATCACTTCAGTCTCGTGCATTCCCTTAGTTCTAGTCTACTTATAAGGAACTAAGTAACAAAATTCTGCTAATGTTTATCTCGATTAGCATTGTGTTGAAAGAAGAATTATCTTTCGTAAGAAGTTTCTTTGTAGAGTAGCTAGAGAAGGTCATGTGATTGTAGCACAACAGATTATTTCTAGAGATTATCTGCTTAAATTTGGTGAACCACAATGCCACCAATGCACTGAGTGTTGTTTTGCCTCTGGTGTGCTTCTTCCCTAGAGACAAACCCGTCACCTTTCTCTGCGGAACGCTGTAACAATGTCAATGCTGCCGCCAACATTTTCATCTGAGGAGATGATATCAGAACAGCCATTTTCTCCTAGCACAGTGCGGTAACCACTATCGTTACAGGACTAAAACTTTACTGCATTATACCCACATATTTCCTCTTTACACCTGCGCATGCGCATCCTGTCCTTCTGTTGGTGTCATCTCTGGACGCGATCGGAACTTACTTTTTGGATGCATTTTTTGGTGAGCATCTAAAACACTTTAAATATATCCATATATCTTTACGGCAATACGTAAAAGTTGGAAAGCATGTATAAAGACTTTTGTGAAGTTGCAATTGGTAGAGAAATTTCTGTTAATGTGTCACATATACAGTTTTGTTACTTTTGGGCTTTCATTACACCACTATAATACTGCTGACATCCCTTGATGCACTATTCCATACACCTATCTGAGCTATTCTGAAACCTTACTCTCTGAGGATGTGAGTGTTGGCTGAACCCAATTCTATTTGTGTTCACAGAACCACACCATGATGCTGAATATGTTCACACGCTACACAGAATTCTATAATATTTACAACTTCCTGGACAGATTTTACCCTTTCCGAGATCGCGACTATTCCCGTTTCGTGCAGCAGGACGACGTCAGGAAGGCGATACATGTCGGCGATGCTGAGTATGGCAACGGACAAATCGTCTACATGAAACTGTACCAGGATTTGATGCAGTCCGTCAGACCTTGGCTAGAGGAAGTGTTGGACAACTACCGTGTCCTATACTACAGCGGCCAACTGGACATCATCGTCGCCTATCAACTGTCAGTGAGAATGTTCCAGAACCTGAAGTTCCGCGCTGCTGAGGAATATTGTAATGCAAAACGTTATCCTTGGTACGTCGACAAGGAACTGGCAGGTTTCGTCAAGTCTGGAGGAAACTTCACTGAGGTCCTGGTGAGGAATGCTGGACACATGGTAACAGCTGATCAGCCCAAGTGGGCCATGGACCTCATCACAAAGTTCACCAGAGATGATTTCTATTTCCCATATGGTGATGATGAAAAACTTAATGCTGCACTCAAGGAAAATGCTATCTTTCCCTTTGAGAAATTTGGTGAAGATCAAGAATAGACCATAAACTCTTTTGCTCTTGGATCAATTTGAACATTTGTTACATTAGTGATGACTTCACGGGGTGATGACAACTGAATTAAATTGGAGTCTCTGTTGAACACCACAGAGTTAAGATGGCCGAAACTTGGATTGTTACGATTCCTATTTAACTCGGTTAACCTGTGAAGATATCATTAATAACCAACATCGAGAGAGGTTCAGATCTTTAATTTGTAATATTCATTATGAGATGTTGCATATGTTAGGTTATGTTCCAAGACTATTTTGAATTTCTAATTTTAATAAAAGAGGATAATTGAATGCATTCAAAAGTGTTTGTCAAAGGTTCCCTGACCCATTTAGTGCCAGTACCTCGTCGGAGACACTTCAGACAGTGATATGGGACAGGGAAGTGTCTACCCTAGCTTTATGAGACATTATTATTGTAACGGGTTGCGTGTTGTCCATCTTGGAGGAGGTTGAGGTACCGGAGGCAGGAGTTAGAATGGGTCATCATGACTTACCTTGAAAGCACCACTTACCTGGTTCCGGGCGCTTCCTCCGTTGAGGTGACTCAAGGCGACCAGGTGGATTCGAAGGTAGCCAGGTACAACAAGACTCCACTTTCCAATGTGAGACACGCTGATAGGCCACCGAGCTCATAATATTGGCGGGATCAACAAGCCATAGCTAGGCTATCTTTCAGAGAGAGCAGGAGGAGAGAATGTAGAAAAAGGGAGGAAGATCCCGCTCATTAGTAAAGAGCGCAATGCTTACTAATTGCAATGTGAGCCACGAGTAATTAGCTTGGCGTAGTGTGGACTGACTACTATCCGTCCAACCGAGATTTGCTAGACTAGTGGTGAGCCTCGAAGTTGCTGTGTACCTATCCTGGCAAGGGCTTAACCTCCTGGTTGAGGTTTGGTGAAGTTCCGGGTGTGGGTGTTAAGTAGGTAGCGCTATTGATAGGCTCCTCAACGGTTTCTATTTCAGAAGCAGCATTTTTCTCTGCTCCACTGGTATTTAGCTTGTTTAATTATTTGTTTTTGTTGGAGTTTATTTTTAGTTGACCACTACCAAGGTTGGTAGAGGTCGAGTACTTAGTCCAGCTAGATCTCTGTTGGCTTGATTGAAGTCGTTGTTACCGGCGGGAGAAGCCTAGTGGAGACCACGACCTTCACGTCGACTTCGGTTTTCTTTTATTCGTCATACGAGGGTTTTCCTAGAAGTACCCGACCTAAAAAAGAAAGCACAAAAATTTTAGCAAAAAAACATCATTATTTCTTTATATAGTCTCCTTTTAGTTCATACACTTTCCAGCGAGGTTCAATAGCTTCGATACCCTGTTCATAGTGAGAACTATCGAGGTCACAAAATAGGCATTAACTGCAGACGCCACCACTTCATTGTTATCAAATCTTCAAGCCATTTCTTCAAGTTTGAAAAAAAGAAACAAAAACTAGAGGGGGCTAAATCTGGGGGTGCATGAGGAAGCAATTCTAACTTTAACTCGATTTTGGCCATGGCGATAATGGTGCATTGTCTTGACGAAACAAATCCTTCTTTTTCGCTAAATGCGGCCGTTTTTGTTCGATTTCATCACTCAAACAGTATGACAAGTTCGCATAATATTCGCCATTGATTGCATTTCCATTTTAGAAATAACCCGCGTGTGTACCAGAAAACAAACGCTATTACCTTGCAGTTGGAACTGTCTTCGCCTTCTTTGGAGCCGATTCTCTCCTTCCAACTCACTGTTTTGATTGTTCCATCATCTCAGGTGTGAAGTGATGGACCCAGGTTTCATCCATTGTTATGAATCGATGCAAAAACTCAGCTTTATTGCAGCCAAACATCCCCACGACGCTGTGTTTGTTCTAATGTGAGCAAATACGGCACCAACCTTACACACAACTTTCTGATGTCTAAATTTGCCGTCAGTATGCGATGTACAGAACTTTTTGAAATACTTACTAGTGTTAGCTAGCACACTTTCAATCGCCGGTGATCCAATACAATTTTGTGGATTTTTCTTTACAATTTCTGGACTAGTAACCTCATTTGGTCGACTACTGTGATGTTCGTCTCGGCAGATCAAATGGTCACGCTTAAACTCTGCCAACCAATATTTTACTTCAAAATCTTCTCGGGCTTCTAGCCAGGTAAAAACTTGGCTTAACACCAACGTTTCGAAGAAGTGCATCTTCCTCGTCTTCAGGGTGAACTGATCAGGATGCACTTCTTCGAAACGTTGGTGTTAAGCCAAGTTTTTACCTGGCTAGAAGCCCGAGAAGATTTTGAATTAACACGTCGCCAGGAAAGCTTTAGTTCTTATTTCAATATTTTACTGTTATAAACGAAGGAGCAGACTCCCCAAAGTAGAATCTAGCTCAACTTTAATATTAGTTGGACTAAGACCTTTCAAATGAAGGTATTGTATCATATAACGATGACCACTCTTATCCATGTTTACAAATTCGCTGAGAGCATTCACTAATGTTGGTTGTCAAACAAATGCTAAACTATGTAAAATCGTCAAACTTCAAATTTAAGCTTTCTAAGTTAGGTACTTTTTACCATTTTTTTTTGAAACAACTGCTATCTACACGTCAGGTCGGGTACTTCTAGGACAGTCACTATAACACGGGCCTTGAATCTGTTATCTGGAGACTTTGTACACCCTGGTTATAAGTCGAGATTCGCACCTCAGTGAAGGGACCAGTAAGTGGAAGTCTTGACAACCGCGAGGGTTGGTTTCCAATCGCAGACCTCGCAATCCCAAACATTAAAGTCACACCACTTTTGGCAGAGAAGTGGGCAGGTTTATCATCAGAACTAGGAACTTTGTACCATTCACCATTCCGCAATATAGGTTGCGACAGGTCATCTCGCCGCATCAAAACAAATCATACATAACAACGCACGGTGGAGAAGTTAAAAACAGCACTGTTTCCAGAGGACAAAAATGGCTTCGTTAATGCACACCTATTTAGATCATTAATCAAGTACAACATACAAATTATTACAGACTAACTCGGACTGATTTCCTTCTTTACATACGTACACTATGAAAACACGCAAGCAATATTAACACAGATTGTAGTATTTACTGATCAAATGTAAAATAATATCCAAATAATAAAATAAATTTCTTAAATATCTTAAGACTGTTACCAGGTAAAAGCCAAAGCACGAATTAAATAGCAACTATTAATTCTGAAACTTTTCAAATGAAGAATTCATTCAACGTTCCGACAAACAAGATTTGAAATGCAAAAAAGTTAATTTTACTCGTATGATGAGATCGGGGCATAGTTGAAATATTTTATGAGTTCCGTTTCAGTAATAGCAAGCAAATATGCTATATTGGGATCTAAAAGTGCAGCTTTATGTGATACGTCACACCTGCATTCTTTTCAATTTCATCTTTATTACTTTCTCCATACCTACTAGCTACATACCCTAGAAGTTGAGCGTCCTAATCCCCAATCACCACCACCACATAGTGTATAGAGAAGGTATTGCACTCCGTCCAAAAATTCGATACTGAGATTTCACCAGAAATACACGTTTTACGGTCCTCTGTATCCAAAAAAGGTATTTTCAGAAAAAGGTCCGTGTGTGTCCCTGTGTCTGTGAACACGAGAACCCAAAAACGAAAAGTCGGTAAAATACCAATCTTAGTATTTAAATTTATTATCTTTCAGAGATACGACACGAAGATTTTGAGAAACATCCCCCGACCCCAAACCACCCTTTCCATAGAATAAAATTTCGGAATTTTGATTTTCTTAAAAATGGCTATAAAGATTTTGATTAAAATGCCGTATATTAAAGATATGCGAATTACAAATAAAATGTATATTTTGAATTTTCTGGAAATAGCCTCTCAAGAGACTTTAATCTGGTTGTGTTTTGCAAAATTTTACATAACGTTTAAACCGTAAGAAATAGATAAAAACTTGGAAAATATAGAATGTAGATCTCCTTTAAACATATAATTTATGTCATATACTTTTCTCTTGTAGAGTTGGCCGTTTTCAGATATTCGTTTTTATTGGTTTCAGTTTTAAACCAATTAAGTTTTCTCAAAAGGATCCGTGTAAATCGAACGAAAGTTCAATTGTTGGACATAGCGACCAGCTTTTAGATGATTTGACTGTCACTTTAGCCTAATGTATTCCCTTATTTTCCTTCAAAGAAGCAAGTATTGGGATCAATTCTGCTAAAGTTTATCTGGATTAGCATGACGTAGATAAAAGAATATACTTTTGCAAGAAAAATTTGTTTGTGGAACAGAGACAGAAAATTATTAGAACGAAACAGATTGATTTTTTATTCTCTACCTACTCTGTACATAGTAGTCGTTAGAGAAAGAAATAGTTTGGAAAAAAATTAGAAATAAAATATGAATCACGCAATTAGTTTAGGGTTAGCAAGAGGAATTAGATTGCGGAGGGGAATCAGTTGGTTGGAGACGATATCAGAACAGCCTTTTTTCTCCTAGCACAGTGCGGTAACCACTGCCGTCATAAGACTAAAATTTTACTGCATTATATCCACACATTTCCTCTTTACTCCTGGGCATGCGCATTCCTATCCGACTATTAGTGCCATCTCTTGATGCAACTGGGGGCTTATTTTCTGCAAGCATTTGTGGTGAACATTTAAAACACTTTAAATATGTCCGTATATCTTTAGGGCAAACCGTAAAGATTATGAAGTATATATAAAGGCTTAAATGAAGTTGTAACTGGTAGAGAAATTTCTGTTAATGTGTCACATATTATACATTTTTTTTGTTACTTTTTGAGGTTTCATTACACCACTATAACACTGCTGACTCATCCCCTGATGCACTATTCCATACACCTACCTGACCTCTTCTGAATCCTTACTCGCTGAGGATGTGAGTGTTGACTGAACCCAATTGTTTTTGTGTTCACAGAACAACACCATGGTGCTGAATATGTTTGTGGACTACACAGAATTCTATAATGTTTACAACTTCCTGGACACCTTTTACCCTTTCCGAGATCGCGACTATTCCCGTTTCGTGCAGCAGGACGACGTCAGGAAGGCGATACATGTTGGCGATGCTGAGTACGGCAACGGACATATCGTCTACATGAAACTGTACCAGGATTTGATGCAGTCCGTCAGACCTTGGCTAGAGGAAGTGTTGGACAACTACCGTGTCCTATACTACAGTGGCCAACTGGACATCATCGTCGCCTATCCACTGTCAGTGAGAATGTTCCAGAACCTGAAGTTCCGCGCTGCTAAGGAATATTGTAATGCAAAACGTTATCCTTGGTACGTCGACAAGGAACTGGCAGGTTTCGTCAAGTCTGGAGGAAACTTCACTGAGGTCCTGGTGAGGAATGCAGGACACATGGTACCAACTGATCAGCCCAAGTGGGCCATGGACCTCATCACAAAGTTCACCAGAGATGATTTCTATTTCCCATATGGTGATGAAAAACCTAATGCTGCAGTCAAGGAAAATTTTATCTTTCCCTTTGAGAAATTTGGTGAAGATCAAGACTAGACCATAAACTCTGTTGTTTACTAGGTCAATTTGAACATTTGAAATTTTAATGAAGACTTCGCAGGATGATAAAAACCGAGTTAAATTGGAGTCTCTGACAAAGACCATAGAGTTAAGATGACGGAAACCTTGGATTTTTATGACTCCAATTTAACTCGGTTGTTATCCCGTGAAATCATTACTAACCAACACCGAGAAAGCGCAAAGTCTTTAATTTGTAATATTCATTATGAGATGTTATATATGCTAGACAATGTCCTAAGACTTTTTTAATTTAAAATGTTCATAAAAGTGATTAATTGAATGCACTCTAAAGTTGTCAAAGGTTTTCTAATCCATTAACTGTCATATCTAGTTGGAGACATTGCGAACAGTGGCATGGAACAAAGTTCACCAGAGATGATTTCTGTTTCCCATATGGTGATGAAAAACCTAATGCTGCAGTCAAGGGAAATGTTATCTCTCCCTTTGACAAATTTGGTGAAGATCAAGACTAGACTATAAACTCGTTTGCTCTTTACGTAAATTTAAACATTTGTAACATTAGTAATGACTTCCCGGGATGATAACACCTGGATTAAATTGGATTCCCTGACGAACACCACAGAGTTAAGATGGCCGAAACCTTGGATTGTTACAATTCCAATTTAACTCGGTTCACCCGTGAAGTTATCATTAATAACCAACACCAAAAAAAAAAAAAAAAGGTTCAAATCTTTAATTTGTAATGTTCATTATGAAACATTGTATATGTTAGGTTATATTCCAAGACTATTTTGAATTTCTAATTTTAATAAAAGTGGATAATTGAATGCATTCTAAAGTGTTCGTCAAAGATTTTCCTGGTCCATTTAGTGGCAGTACCTCGCCGGAGATACTTCTGACAGTGACATGGGACAGGGAAGTTACTACCCTAGCTTTTTGAGACCGTATTATTGTTGTTACGGGTTGCGTGTTGTCCATCTTGGAGGAGGTTGAGGTACCGAAGACAGAATTTAGGTTGTGCGCTTCCTCCGTTGAGGTGCCTGAAGGCGACCAGGTCGGGTTCGTTGTCTCGGCTTGACGGTGGATGCGAAGGTAGACTAGTACAACAAGGCTCCACTTGCCAATGTAAGACACGCTGATAGGCAAGCCCACTGAGCTCGCAACATTGGCGGGATCGTCAAGCTGTAGCTAGGCTATCCTTCAGGGAGAGGAGGAGAGAATGCAAGAAAAAAGGAGGAAGATTC
This sequence comes from Hymenopus coronatus, assembly GCA_030762935.1. Lineage (NCBI taxonomy): Eukaryota > Metazoa > Arthropoda > Insecta > Mantodea > Hymenopodidae > Hymenopus > Hymenopus coronatus. The sequence continues at coordinate 138,300,092 of CM060886.1, forward strand.
CACTCATCGGTAAAGAGTCCACTGCTTACTAATTGGAATGTGAGTCACGAGTAATAGGCTTGGAATAGTGTTGACTGTCCGTCCGAGATCTGGAGACTCGTGGTGAGCCGAGGTGTAGTTGCTGTGTACCTATCCTGGTAAGTGCTTAACCACATGAATGATGGATGGTTGAGGTTTGGTGATTTAGATGAAGTTTCGGGTGTGGGTGGCAAGGAAGTAGGGTTATTGATAGGATCATCAACGGTTGCTATTTCAGGAGCAGCATCCTTTTCCTCTGATCCACTGGTATTTATCTTGTTTAGATATTTGTTTTTGTTGGAGTTTATTTTAGCTAACCACTCCCAAGGTTGGTAGAGGTCGAGTACTTAGTTCAGCTAGTTTGCTGTTGGCTAGATTGAAGTCGTTGTTACTGGGGGAAGAAGCCTAGTGGACCACGCCCTTCACGTCCGGTTTGGTTTTCTTTTAGTCGTCATACGAGGGCTTTCCTAGAAGTACCAGACCTAAAAAAGAAAGCACAAACATTTTGGTGAATACATCTTTATTTCTCTGATATTCTCCTTTCAGCTCATACACTTTTCCCAACGAGGTTCAATAGCTTCGATACCCTGTTTATAGTGAGAAATATCGAGGTTTGCAAAATAGCCATCAACTGCAGAATCCACCTCTTCATTGTTGGCAAACCTTCTACCACCAAGCCAATTCTTCAACTTAGGAAGCAGAAATTAACCAGAGAGGGCTAAATCTGGTGGAGTGCATGAGGAAGCAATTCTAACTTCAACTTTGACCATGGCCATAATGGACGTGTGAACTGGTGCACTGTCTGGACGAAACAAAACCTTCTTTTTCGCTAAATGAGGCCGTTTTTGTCCGATTTCATTTCAACAATTTCGCATAATCTTCGCTTTTCCTTTTTACTTTCTCTACACGTACTATGTACATAGTGTATAGAGAAGGTATTGTAATGCACCCAAAAATTCGATACCAAGATTTACACCGGAAATCTATGTTTTAGGTCCCCTGTATCAAAAAAAAAAGCATTTTCAGAAAAAGGTTCGTGTATGTGCTCATGTGTCCGTGTGTCCGTCTGTCTGTGAACACGATAACTCAAAAACGAAAAGCTGGTAAAATAACATACTGGGTATTTAAGTTTAGTATCTTCCAGGTATGTGACACGAAGATTTTGAGAAAAATCCCCCCAGCCCAAACTACCCTTTACGTGGACCTTTTTTTCAAAAATCTTGATTTTCTCCAAAATGCCTCTAACGATTTTGATTAAAATATCGTATATTAAAGATATTTACCTGACAAAATGTATATCTTGAATATTCTGGGAATAGCCTCTGAAGAGTACTTTATTCTGCATAAATTTTACGGAATTTTGCATAACAGCTAAAGCGTAAGAGATGGACAAAACCTTACAAAAAAAGAATGTACAGCACATTAAAACATAGAATTTAAGTTATAAGCATTTTTTCGTAGAGTTAATCGTTTTTAAGATATTCCTTGTTTTTGGTTCAGGTTTAAAAAACATACTTTTCTCATACAGGAATTTGTCAACTCCTGTCCATACAAACAAAAGCGCTTAGTCACATAGCAACCAGCTTTTGACTATCACTTTAATCTATGGTACTCCCTTATTTCAGTTCTACTTACAAGGAAGCAAATATTAAGGCTATTTATGTTATTTTTTTCTGGATTAGCATGAAGTAAATAGAAGTATAAGGTTTTTAAAAATAATTTGTTGCAGAGATGTAGAGAAAGTTATGTGAATGGAACACATCAGATTTTTTTAGATAATCAATGAAAATTATCCCGCGTGCGTCCCAGAAACTGACGCCATTACCTTGCCTGCAGATGGAACTTCTCCTTCAATCCACTGTTTTGATTGTTGCTTGATTCTCAGGTGTGAAGTGATGGACCCATTTTTCATCCATTGTTTTGAATCGACGCAAAAACTCAGCTTTATGGCAGAGAAACACTCGACTGAAACATTCTCACGATGCTGCTTTTGTTCTATTGTCAGCAAACGCGACACCCACCTTGCAGAAAATTTTATCATATCCAAATTTTCAGTCAGTATGCGATGTACAGAACTTTTTGAAATACCTACAGTATTGTTAGCTCGTGCAGTTTCAGTCGATGGTAATCCAATACCGTTTTGTTTAGAATTGCTGGACTGGTAACCTCATTTGGTCGATCACTGTGATGTTCGTCTGGCAGCTCGTACGTCCGCGCTTAAACTCTGCCACCCAATATTTCACTGTTGTAAACAAAGGAGCAGACTTTCTCAAAGTAGAGTCTAGCTCAGCTTTAATATTAGTTGGACTAAGACCTTTCAAATGAAAGTATTGTATCACATAACGATGACCAGTTTTATCCATGTTTACAAATTCGCAGAGAGCATTCGCTAATGATGGCTGCTAAACAATGTAAGATCATCAAACTTCAAACTTAAGCTTTCTAAGGTTGGTACTCTTCACCATTGTTGTTTGAAACAACAGTCGGCATCTGTACGCTAGTTCGGGTACTTCTAGGACAGTCACCATAACATCTGCCGTGTAATGAAAATCGTTACAGCTACCTATTTTTTTTTTTACAAAATCCAAAATGTCGGCAAGTGATCCACTTAACAGGTAGTTGAGGGTGGGGGATTTTCTGAAAATCTTCGAGACCATTTTTGGAAGATACTGAACTTAAATGTCAAGTTTGGTACTTAAGGACTTCTTGGTTTTGAGTTATGCTGTCTATACACGGACACAAACACATTTTTTTTAAAAATGATCTTTCGGTATCTCGGTAGTGAATTTTTGATTGGCATGCAACACCTTCTCTGCCTGTGCATTATATAAGAAATAGAGAAACTAAACAGGTTCAATTAATCCCTGGTATATGATTATGTTGCGCTCAACATCACTCCCAGACACAGGTAGTTTTCGCCAAAATGTTATGGCCTTCAAACGGGTCCCCTCTCCCTTACCACAGGGCAATGCCCATTAGTAAAAAAACAGACGATCCTGTGCTAGGGGCAAGAGGCAACATAGTTAAATCTGTTACCTGGAGACTTTGTAGACTCTGCTTGCAAGTCGAGATTCGCACCTCAGTGAAGGGACCAGTAAGTGGAAGTCTTGGCAACCGCGAGGGTTGGTTTCCAACCGCAGACCTCACAATCCCAAACATTAAAGTCACGCCACTCTTGGCAGAGAAGTACTGTTTCCAGAGGACAAAAGTGGCTTATAAGCCATTCGTTAATGCACACCTATTTAGATCGTTAATTACGTACAACATAAAAATCTTTCATTTCTATATTTATTTGAGATAGGATGCTCGTGGTTTGACAGTTCTTCTACATGTCGCACAGATTCAGTTCAGCTCCATACCTCTGGACTGTAACAGTCTGATAGTTGGGTGTAACCCTTTCCACTAATTTGCAATCACTAATATATTTCTGTGAAGCTGTTCTATTACTAGTTGTTTGACAGGTTGTATACTACAACTGCTATCGGTTTCTGAATAAGTACATCAAAAAGTACACTGCTAGAAAACTTACTATAGTTGTAAAACAAGTTAAGTTTGCTCACATTTGAGCAGAACAAATATGTTATCCCAACACCTTCCTTGCTACACACGTGGTTCTGTGTTATGCAGTAATAGGTGTTTTGCAGTAATGGGTTGCACTCTATGCTGACCTTTGCTCAAGCAAGTAATCCCGCATGGTATTGCCAAGTCTGGCCGCTCTTATTCTGCATAAGGAAATTGGTACTAACTTCCTAGCTTTGGTCATCATCCAATCTAACGCCAAGGAGAAACCTCTCCCAAAACACATTTACACCGCCCAGCCACAACACACTGAACGCAGTCACCTGGTCCTACAACAGTAAGATAGATGACAGGATATGTGTAGTAGAAGAGACATCAGCAACCTTTTCCTCGACCCGGGAAACCACGAAAACCCCATGCTCTAAGCGCTGGGTCGAAAGGAATCGGAACCGGGACCGCCCGAACATGAATCATCGCGCTCGGTTCGGCTCAAGATTGTTTAAACGTCAGGCAAGTCTCTCGTTTTAATTGCGAAGCATTCACACGAAAACGTTCCGAAAGTGTGGCAGTTGTGCTTTTTCTTGCAAAGGAGAAATTAAATTAAATTTACTTATTTATAAACGTTTTTAACAGTTGTGTTATATTGGGCGTAAAAACAGCTTAATTTTGCTCCGGTATTAATTAACATTGATCTTTTACGTGCCATAAATCTACGACATGGGACAACGGCTCTACTTCCCTTCCGAAGGAAGCCATGCTAAGAATTTTTACAACCGAAAAAAGTTCGATGTTCCATTCACATTACTTTCTCCACATCTCTATAACAAATTATTGTTAATAAGCTTATTCTTCTATCTAATTCATGATAATTGTATAATCGCTTGCAGAAACGGTCTTGTTATTTAGATCCTTATAAGTAGGAGGGAAATAAGGGAATACGCTAGGGTAAACCGACAGTCAAATGTTTTATAATGTGGTTGCTATGGGATTGAAATCTGTTTCTTGCGTGACCAGGAGTTGACAAGTTCCCGTATGAGTAAAGTAAGTATTTTACAACTGAAATCAATAACTGAATATCTCGATAACGTCAACCCCAGGAAAACAATCTTATGACACAAACTGCATGTTTTAAGGAGCTCTACATTGTTTATGTAGTAGGTTTTTGTCTATCTATTACAGTTTACCAGTTATGCAAAATTAAAAAAAAAAAAAAACATCCAAAATAAAAAGGTCTTTATAGGCTGTTTCCAGAAAGCTCAAGATAAACATTTTATTTGTCATGTATCTTAATTATAAGCCATTTTAATCAAAATGGCTAGAGCCACTTTTGAGAAAATCAAAATTTTCGAAATTTTTTCCATGTAAGGGCAGTTGGGGTGGGGGGATTTTCTTGAAAATCTTCGTGCTTGGAAGATACTGAACCTAAATATAAGTTTGGTATTAACAGACCTTTCGTTTTTGAGCTATGCTGCCTACACACACAGACACACACACACACACACACACACACACACACACACACACACACACAGGTACACCGTTTTGTAAAAATGCTTTTTTTTTGGAATTCAGGGAGTCCTAAAACATGTAATTCCGGTATAGAATTTTTGGGTGCAACCTTCTCTATACACTATGTACCTAGAGTGTGTAGAGAAAGTAAAATATCACCGCCCTCCGCCAGGGTTGAACCCGTGACCTTGGCAAACAGAGGCTACTGTTACCCCCTTGACCACGGTGAACGACTCGCAAGGGAGAGGGGAGGATTTCAGCATCGCGGCAGACACCTATTTAAGTTACGTGAGGAAGAGATTAGATGAAAGTTCAAAAGTAGCTCGTGGTTTAGGAGTACCATGCTAATCTCTAGTTCCCAAGGTCATAGATTCAACTCTCCATAAAAATCCTTGGCATGGCTTCCTTCAAAAGAGAAGTAAAACCGGCGTTCCCGTGTCGTAGATTCATTGAGCTTCGTTTAGAAAAGTAATAAGACTATTTCTGCTAACTTTTTCGATTACCATGAAGTAAATAGAACCATAAGTTTTCTTTAACAATATTTTGTTGCAGAGATTTAGAGAAAGTCATGTGAATGGAACACAGATTTTTTTTCGTGCGTAAAGATCCTTTGCATAGCTTTCTTCGAAAGGGAAATAAAACAAGTGTTCCCGTGTCGGAGATTCATTGAGATTCTTTTAGCACGCAAATGAATCTCAAGTCTGATAAAGAGGTTAGTTAAAAAGTGTCCATGAAATAAAAAATTAAAAATTACAAACAAACTCAATTTCAATGAACCAAGCAGCGGCGGGTTCCTAAATTTCCCAGATAGAGACACTGCTGCAGACACCCCCCCTGCGCTCCTCCTGATGAACAGACCCGACCTGAGGAGCAAGAAATTTTTACAAAGCGTAAATTCACCGGGCACCACCAAAGTATCCAGTCAAGTCCGTTCTCCGAAAGGTGATATGAAATGAAATGATAGGGAATGAGGAACCAGAAAATTTCGAGGCATTAGGAAAACTATCCACCATTAATGGGGCGACAAGAGAAAACCATGAAAAAACCCAAGTCAGAGTGGCCTGTTGACGGGGATCGAACCCGCAACCCCTTGAATGCGGGTCACAGCCAGCCCTCTCGTTGAAAATGTGACGCAGGATCTTCTTCTTTCTCTGTATACACTTTTCGTACACAGGACTTATAAATGTGTAGAGGAAGTCAAGTTGGGAATATCTGCTTCCTGCTGCTCGTATTTTAATAACAGACATTACCTTCATGTCCCACGCCTCGTCTCAATTACTGACCTTATGAACTTTGAAGCAACTAGCTGCCGTAAAACAAATGAACTCGCCTAGCACTTACACTCAAACGTCCTTGATATTTCACGCCCTCTGTATGACACCTCCGAGTATACCACTTGGCCCAAAAGGTCTGATGTCTTCTATTCAAATGACTTTCTCAAGCTGCTCTACAAACTTATAAAAGGATTTTTCTTCTGTTTCCTCCATGCTAATTGGGATAAGTTTTAGCAAAATGTTCGTATCTCTTAGTTTAAGGGGACAACATAGTCTCAACATACACCTTAAGCCCACTGCTCTTAAAGTACTCAATTGTTTTCCAGTATTTTCTATAAACTATTCTATAAATCTTGACAATTATTTCAAGTGGTGGTTTGCATTAATAGCTTTTGTGGTTGAGCCTATAAAACATTTCATTCAGCACAAAAGTAATAAAACTTAGTCTTAAAACATGTGCAATACATAACCACACTTTTGCATGCTTGTTCTTAGCATAATCAGCTATCTTCTGAACCTCACACAGATATGGCGTCACTAGCCTCTAGACTAGCTTGTATACATAGTTACAGGTCAATAGCTTGTTTTCGAATGACAGCATTTTAAACAAGACAACTTCAGAGTTTACACCAAAATGGAGGATTTTGAAAAATGAGCAGTAATTTTATTTTTTAATTGCTTCATTTGTATTGCCCCCTTTAACATCAATGGTCATATCGGGGGCTTTCACTTGTGAAACTTGTAGGTTCAGAACATTAGGTTAAACTTTATATTACTAAACACACGTACATTCACTCTCACATTCATACTTCTAGACTATGGGGGATAGGGAATAATTCCGGTTAAAGAAAAATTCCCCGCCCCAGCCGGGAATCGAACCCGGGACCTCCGGGTGAGAGGTCAGCTCGCTTAACGCCTAAAGAAATAAAGGAAAAAATGGACAGTACATAGAAAGACTCTGCCCCTTCATATTCAATGATTAAAAGGTGGGTTGCACAGTTGATGAGCTAGTGATGAGCCTCGCTCTGGACGCCCTGTAGAAGTGACAACTCCAGAGATCATTGAAAAAAGTCATCGTTTAGTACTGGAAGACCGCAGAGTAAAGTTGTTTGACATAGCACAGGCTGTAAACATATTAAAATAGCGTGCAGGTAATATTTTAAGTAATGTTTCTACAATATGGGTGCCGCGTTTGCCGACACCTGATCAAAAGTTGCAAAGAAAAACTGTTTATGTTAAGATTGTGGAAGCTCTACCGTAAAAATCGCAGTGAATGTTTGAGATAGCTTATTACCACGGATGAAACTTGGATACATCACTACACTCCAGAAAGTAAATCACAGTCAAAACAGGTGAACCAACTCCAAAAAAGCGAAGTCAATTTTGTCAGCTAACAAGGTTATGGCGAGTGTTGTCTGGGATACACACGGAACTATTTTTATTGATTACTTGAAAGTATCATTGGTGACTAGTACTGCAACATTTGAGTCATGAGGTGAAAAGAAAAATACCGCATTTGGTCAAAAAAAAAAAAAAAAAAAAAAATCTTGTTTCATCACTACAATGCTCCGCCCATCGTTCAGTCATTACACTGTACGAATTGCTTGAACATTCGCCAGATCTAGCACTGTTCCCAAACCTCAAGGACGAACACTTCACTTCATTGATGCGGTGAACAGCTATTTTGATTTAATTTTTTTCCTTTATTTCTCAGCATAATCCCCAGAAAAGCTTAAAAATTAAATGCTGTTTTCATTGCAAGGCCCGGGACTTATCAGACCACCCTCGTACAATTTCATTAGAATGTGTTCCATTGGCATGTCTTTCTTTACTTCTCAGCAACAAATTATTGTTAGTAAACTTATTCTTCTATTTACTTCATGCTAATTAAGAAACAATTAGCAGAAATAGTCTTATTACTTGCTTCCTTGCAAGTAGAAGCAAAACAAGGGAGTACCATAGGTTAAAGTGACAGTCAAAAGCTGGTTGCTAAGTGACTGAGGTTCCTGTGGCTCAGGGAGAATCGACAACAATCATGGCAACAATCGATCAATGCCATCTGTTGACTATATTGTTGGTTTCGACGGAAATTACAAGTATTTTCATGGCATTGTAGACAGTCACAGCCTTCTTCGAACATTTGTAACAGTCTCTGCACTCAATAGTGGTCTATGTTTTCCACTCTCACTAACGAGTATACTAGTTGTCCCCAGCTTTCTTGCTAGCGATAAAATTGTTGCCTTTGTCGGAACATGCCGTACATTAAATTCTCTTAGAAATTCCCGGTGTGTTGTTACCAAGGAATTTGTCTTCACAATGAAAACACGCTCTCCAAGTGACTACTGCAAGTTGCTGTTATTACTGCAAACAAAAGACTGTCTACAATGCTCGAAATCATCAATATAGTCAATGGATGGTTGTTGTCATGACTGTTACCCATGCTCCCTGAGCCACTGAGAAAACAAATTTCACATTTGTACGAGCTTTCAGAGAGAAACTTAAAATGGTACAGCTTTATATGGATCGCACTACAGAAGAGAACTAAGGTAATACTGTAGGCTAAAGCGATAGTCAAGCAGTTGCTATGTGATGTCATTTAAATTCGCTTCTCTGCATGGCCAGGAGTAAACCAAAAGAAAACGGACGATTTCTTGACTGAGAAAAGTATAAGTACAATGGCTGGATAAAGAGTAATGTTAACTACTTGTACTTTTTCTAGCACGTATGTATATAATATGTATAGCACCTAGAGAAAATATTGTATTTCATCCAAAAATTCAAAGTCGAGGTTTACTTTGAGTTCGCAAAAAAACATTTTAGAAAAAGACCATTAAAAACCTAACGTGGTATTTATATTTAGTATCTTTCAAGGATGCGACAAACTACTCTTTACGAGGAAAAAATATTGAAAATGTTTTTCTTAAAAATGGATCTAACGATTTTGGTTAAAATAGCGTTATTTGCAACACAAAGCAAATGAATATTTTGATTTTTTCGGAATAGCTTTGAAGACCTGTTTATTTAGGATGAATTTCGCAGGATTTTGCGTAATGGTTAAACCATAAGAGATAGACAAAAACTTACTTCTCAAAAATGTACATTTATGTCAGATAGGTTTTTCTGGTAGAGTTGACCGTTTTTGAGATATTCCTTGTTATTGGCTTCAGTATTAATCTATTTAACTTTTCTCAAACGGGACCACGCAAAGCGAACCGAACATCAATTGTTTCACAGAGCGACCAGCTTTTAAAGATTTTACTATCGCTTTAACATAATGTACTCCTTTAGCTTGGACCCCCTATTCAGGGGTCCCCATAACATATATTTCCGATGAAATCTTTCTATTAAATTTTTGGGTGGAATACAATACTTACTCCAATGTACATAGTAATTGGTAGAAAAAAATAATAAAGAACTATTTCCTAAATTTATACTTGGAGTGAATAGTATTTCATAGGTTATTTCCAGACAATTCAGGTGTACCCAATATTTTACATATATAGCAGAATATATTTTAATATTTTTATTGTACTCAGTTCGACTGGAAAGTACCAGAATGTATTTTACGCTTTTATTGTACTCAGTTCGACTGGAACGTACCAGAATGTATTTTATGTTATTGTACTCAGTTCGACTGGAAAAGTACCAGAATGCATTTTAATGTTTTTACTGTACTCAGTTCGACTGGAAAGTACCAGAATGTATTTTAATGCTTTTATTGTACTCAGTTCGACTGGAAAGTGCCAGAATATATTTTATGTTTTTATTGTACTCAGTTCGACTGGAAAGTGCCAGAATATATTTTATGTTTTTATTGTACTCAGTTCGACTGGAAAGTGCCAGAATATATTTTATGTTTTTATTGTACTCAGTTCGACTGGAAAGTGCCAGAATATATTTTATGCTTTTATTGTACTCAGTTCGACTGGAAAGTGCCAGAATATATTTTATGCTTTTATTGTACTCAGTTCGACTGGAAAGTGCCAGAATATATTTTAATGCTTTGATTGTACTCAGTTTGACTGGAAAATCTAGAATATAATTTTAATGTTTTGATGGTACTCAGTTCGACTGGAGAAAACCAGAATATAATTTTGATGTTTTTATTGCACTTAGTTCGATTGGAAAGCACTGAAAACGTTCGTGTCGTATTCTTGGAAGTAACTGATATCAAATAGCAATTTTATATTTGTTCGATTTTTTCGTTTTTGTTTTATGTTGTTCAGGGACACATGGATAGACCAAAAATACAGTTTTTATAAATGTTTTTTATTAAGGGTCCTCAGAACAGTACTCTTAGGAAAATTTCTGTGTAGCATTTTTTGGGTGGAATGCCATATCTACCTTCTGCACTTATGTACATTACACATGATAGAGAAAGTACAAATAAGCTGTTATAAAGTTATTTGTAGAAGAGTGAATAGAGAGAGTAATGTGAAGATATTTTAGATAATGCTGTTCTTGAAGCCAGATCACGTGTGTGAGTGGCTGACATACGATACGATCGCTGGCGACGCCCACTGATGTTCAACTGTTTGCTACAGTTACTCTGATGGTAGGAGGCGCAGCATGAAGATTGTCCTAGCGACCCTGTGTCTCCTGCTGGCCCTGGGCCATGCCCGGGAGAGAAGACCTCACCACTCCTTCCTGAGGAACGCGTACCCGTCCTGGGAACCCGAGCCGGCCGCCAAGGATATCGGGGCTCCTCTCATCCTGACCCCGTACATCAAGACCGGCAGGATCTCCGCGGCCAAGAGTCTGGCTGCTGTCACTGGCAGACCATTCGATGACCTGGACATCCCCAGCTATTCTGGTTTCTTCACTGTCAACGAGCAGTACAACTCTAACCTCTTCTTCTGGTTCTTTCCTGCAGCGGTGAGTTTATGGTGAAACACTTACAATTATATTCTGGTCCTGTCCTGTCGAACACATTGACATTATTCTAGCTCTTTCCTGTCGATCTGGGTACAATAACACATTGACATTATTCTAGCTCTTTCCTGTCGATCTGGGTACAATAACACATTGACATTATTCTAGCTCTTTCCTGTCGATCTGGGTACAATAACACATTAAATTTATAATGGCTCTTTCCTGCCAAACTGGGTACAGTAAAATATTAAATGTATATTCTAGTTATTTCCTGTGAAACTGAGTGCAATAAACACATTAAAGTTACATTCTAGTTCATTCCGGTCAATCTGAGTATATTAAACACATTAACTTTATATTGTACTTTCCTATCGAACTGGGTACAATAAAATATTAAATTTATATTCTGGTTCTTTCTTGAAATGGAAATAGCATTTTATTTATGGACGCTCTTTAACTGCTGTGGTTCTCAGCGTCCATTCTATACTGGGCGTGAAATACCGCTTAATTTTGCTCAGAGGCCCCTCTATCAGGCTTGAAGTTCTTTTACGTGCCGTAAATCTACGACACGGGACCAACGGCTTTACTTCTCTTCCAAAGGAAGTCATGCTAAGGATTTTTACGCCCGAAAAAAATCCAACGTCCTCCGCCGGGTTTGAAGTCAGCATGGTAACCATTACATCACGGAGGGCGACCCGGTTCTTTCTTGTCAGACTGAGTACAATAAACACATTAAATTTATGTTCTGTATCTTTCCTGCCGAACTGGGTACAATAAAAATATGACATTTACATTCTAGTTCTTTCCTGTCGAACTGAGTACAATAAACACATTAAATTTATATTCTGGTTCTTTCTTGTCGAACTGGGTACAATAAAATATGACATTTACATTCTAGTTCTTTCCTGTCGAACTGAGTACAATAAACACATTAAATTTATATTCTGGTTCTTTCTTGTCGAACTGGGTACAATAAAAATATGACATTTACATTCTAGTTCTTTCCTGTCAAACTGAGTACAATAAACACATTAAATTTATATTCTGGTTCTTTCTTGTCGAACTGGGTACAATAAAAATATGAAATTTATATTCTAGTTCTTTCTGTCGAACTGAGTACAATAAACACATTAAATTTATATTCTGGTTCTTTCTTGTCGAACTGGGTACAATAAAAATATGACATTTATGTTCTAGTTCTTTCCTGTCGATCTGAGTACAATATACACGTTAAAATTATATTCTGTTTTTTCCTGTTGAATTGAGTACAATACATTAAAAATCTAATTTGGTTCTTTCCTGTCGTACTGGGTTCAAATTATATTCTGGTTCTTTCATGTCGAGGTCAGTACAAAAAGTGCATTAAAATTATATTTTAAAAATGACAAATGTCTTAAACATACTGCAGTGTAATCAAAATCCTTAGAATAGATTTTGAGAAAAAATTCTCAGAAACGTTTCATATAAACGATAGTTTGGGATAGAGAATTTTTTGGAAAATCCTAGAGTTGCATCCTTGGGTAATACTGGACTTATATATCAACTTTGGTATTTAATGGATTTGCCTTTTTAAGTTGTGCTGATACGCGTACATACACACACACACACGCACAAACGAACCTTCATTATTATTATTATTATTATTATTATTATTATTATTATTATATCATTTTATCCACAGTTTCATATACGTTTATTACAACTGACACCTCTATACCGGTAATTTTTGTGTGAAATGCAATACTTTTCTAAGTTACTATGTGCGTGGTAGGAAAATTAAACTTTTCTTTTATTCAGAGCACCTGAAAACATATTTTTCCTGTAAAATGTCGACATTGAATGCAATATTTCACTCACTTATTATATGTAGAAGAAATAAAAATGCTTTTGTCGGGGCCTGAAAACATGTATTCTGGAAAAATCTCAACATCGAATTTTAGAGGAAATACAGCGCTTCCTCTACTAATCATAGGTAACAGTAGAGATACAATAACAATTCAACAAAAGAACTTATTACAAAAGAAGTATAATAAAATCGCCTTGGAGAAAAGAAACCCCAAATGAAAATGTGATGGAAAGGAGACACAAAAGAGCAGGGGACAGAGAAAGAGAGAGAGAGAGAGAGAGAGAGAGAGAGAGAGAGAGAGAGAGAGAGACAGAATGAATGTAAACCCTAATGTTATTTTGACTCTTCAAAGAGTAGTCCATTTGACAGGGCAAATGGGGTGAATGAAATAGAAAAAAAAAAAGAATACAAAGACAAATAAAGAAGCTTTCAGTCGTATCCACTATTGTGTTTCTTTCATATATCTGAATTTATAGAAACATCTCGGCGCGTCCCTAGCAGGCCGTTTGTAACTCAGCATTACTTCGTTAGGTGTCAGATTATTTTACTTTCTCTACATATCTGTAACAAATTATTGTTAAAAATATTATTCTTTAATTTACTTCATGATAACCCATAAAGCATTAGTAGAAATTATCTTATAACTTGGTTTCCTGTAAGTAGAAGGGGAAAAATTAATGTATTCCATTCACATGCTGTCCTCTAGCTGTTTGGTAAGCAAATCTTTTATTCAAGACATTAATCTGTTATCTACATCATGTTAATATAAACAGAATTAACATTATTACTAGCTTTCTTGTAAGTAGAAGAGAAATAAGAAGCGATAGTATAGTCCTTTAAAATACAGTCGCTACGTGAAACAATTGAAATTCTAATCTCTGTTCTTCCAAGGAGTAAACAAACGAGAATCGAGAAGAAAGGGGGCTTTCCGTTTGAGAAAAGTTTAAGTGGTAAAGTTGAAACCAATAATCCGGAATATCTTGAAAACGGCTAACTCTACAAAAAAAAAAAAAAATAATAAATAATTATATAAACATTTTTTTTTTAAATTTTATTTTATTTAGCGTCGCTTTAACAACAAGGTCAAATCGCGACTACAATAAATTTTACAATTCTTTACATAAATGTCTTTCATTAAGAAAGTTTAATACATTGTTCGAGAAGGCTGGATCACTAAGCGTGGTTAATATAGTTGCTGGAATACTGCATCTAGTTCTTGCATCATCGTATGTATGAAAATGTGTGTGTTTTAATGAGATCTATATTTATATCTTATGGTTTACCAGTTATATAAAAGTCATCCAGAATGAAGATGCCTTCAGATACTATTCCCAGAAAATCTAAGATCTACATTTTGTTTCTCACAATAATACGTCAAACATAAGGTATTTTGTAACTAAGAAATGTTTCCGGGCTGTTTTGCCGTGGTCTGCTGGTGTTAGGAGTACCAGACGTTTCGTCCACAACTACGGTGGACATCTTCAGTGGCGCGGTCGAAGTTTTCTAGGAGAAGGTTTCGCTGCGTCTGAAGCGTTGAGTCCAGTCCAGTGTGATTGGCAGGCTGAGGGCAGCCCGAGGTGTGTTAGACGTGTCCCTGTTCTCAGAGAGAACTTAACCACGTTCTGACGGGATTGTGGGTTTTGTAGGATGGCGGGTGTGTATTGGGGTTGTGGAGTGACAGGAGGAGGCGAATATTGCTCCTCGACGGTTGCCTTGATGGTGCAACGGCCCTTGTGCACCGCTGGTGTGTTTTTATCAAAATGTTTCTTGATTAAATTTTGAATCCAAGCAACTCTTGAAGGATAGTAAGGAGCTTAGCCGTAGCAGCTGTTGGTGGTGCTCCTTCGTTACCGGGGATGCCCGCAAGCCATGCGGGGAAGCCGGTATCGCCTGAAGCGGCGGTTTGTGGGATCGTAATCCCTAAGAGACCTAACGAGGGCGCTCCGATGGAATGGTAACCCTTCGTTGAATTTTGTTGCCCGACGCCTAATCTCGTCCTCCAGGTATGGTAGACCAGAGGCTTCGTGCAGGAGTCTCATTGGAAAGCCTCGAGGCACAGAATAGATAGCCCGGAGACACCTATTCTGTACCCGCTGAAGCAACAGCAGACTGGAGTCTGCCGCCATGCCCCAGATCTCACAGGCGTAGATTAATAAGGGGATAATGAGAGCCCTCAAAAGGCGCAACTTAAGGGGAACCGTCATCGAGGACCTCAGCATCGGGTACAGTGAGGCCGCAGCCCCATTGCCCCGGCACCACAGCCCCCGGACGTGCTCCCTAAAAGTGACGCCCCTGTCAAGCTTCACCCCCAAGTAGGTGATGGTGTTGATCCATTGTATCCTTCGTCTGAGGTACGTGAATGTGGGGTAGTTTGCGGGAAAGCGGCGCTTGGTGAAGAGAATAGCGTGGCTTTTCTCCGGATTTATGGACAATCGCCAACGCTCGCACCACTCTTGGATGAGGCAGAGGTGTCTCTGGATAGGGTTGAAGGCTCTGCGTGGGTGTTTGTTTGTACAGTATAACAGCACGTCATCAGCATACTGAGCTATGTTGACTTGCTGCACTGTTGGTAGGTCGGCCATGTAGACGCTAAAGAGCGTGGGGGAAGGTACAGAGCCTTCGGGGACTCCGCCTCTTACTGGCCTAGGTGTTGATTTGTGTCCCGCAACTGAAACTACAAAAAATCTGTGTTTAAGATATGAGTGTAGTAGGTGTATGATGTGTGTCGGGAGCTCCAGTCGGATGAGTTTGAGGAGCAGACCCGCGTGCCAGGTCGTAGAGAAGGCTTTCTCCACGTCCAGCGACACCGCCGCAGTGTAGGCTCTGTCCTGGAAGCCCAGGGCAGCGGCCTCCACCACTCTCAGTAGTTGCTGGGGTGTAGAATGCCCAGGACGAAAACCAAATTGGTGATCTGGGATGGCATGAATGTCGCCCAAGAGAGGGGACAAGCGGGCTAGTATTAGCCTCTCGAGAACCTTCGAGAGAACTGATAGGAGACTGATGGATCGGTAATTGGATGGGTGTAACGGGTCTTTCCCCGGCTTCAAGATGCATATCACCCGGGCCTCCCTCCACTCGCGTGGAAAGTGGCACAAGGTGAGGCACATGTTGAATACCTTGGTTAGAAAGAGTACCGCCTTGATGGGAAGGCATCGGAGCATGGCGGGGGTTAGTCCGTCAGGACCCGCTGCCTTTTTGGGGTTGAGGCGCCGGAGTGCGCCCTGGAGTTCACTGGGTTGGATGACGGGAAGTCGGTCCGTCTCGTCGGGGGGGGGGGGCGCCGAAGGTATCGACGCACCTTCCGTCGAGCACGGTCCGAGAAGTCTTCGTCCTGGGGGTCTTCTCGTGGCCTCATAGACCTTTCGAGGTAGTCAGCGAACACATCAGCTTTGGCTCGGGGTTCATAAGCCAGGCCTTGGGTGCCTTGGATTGGGGAGGTGATTTGACCTCCGCGGTGCCGGAGAGCTTTGGCAATCCTCCACACGTCGCCATCCTCGAGCCTCAAGCGGGTCATAGTCTCCTCCCACGCTCGCACCCTGTGCTCGCGTAGTCGGGTCCGGACCTCTCGGCGTAAACGCCTCAGGAGTGCTCGGTTATGTGGCGTGCGGTGACGCTGGTATAGTCTGCGGGCAGCCCAGGAACGGCGTACAAGCAGATGGAGTTCTAGGGGTAGGACATCTGGGTGTAGAGGAGCTGGGGTGTGAACAGTTAGGTTATGGGCAGTTCGCACCACGATGGAGGTAAAGGATTGGACCGCAGCCTCTAGGGATGGGATGTCTATGATCCTAGGGTTCGGCGGGATGGAGTCGTTGAGGCAAACCCTGACGCATTCCCAGTCAACGTCGCGGTTCTGAACCGAGACGTCGTGACTGGCAACCCGTGTGTTAACCTCAGCTAACACGGGATTATGATCGGAATGAAGTGCGTTGATCGATGTGAGAGATGTATGAAAAGGGAATTGTTTGATGATCGCGAAGTCAATAACGGATGCCCGTCCTTGACCTCGTGGATGGTGTGTGGGTTGCCAGGGGCCCTCTACTCTGAGTTGAGGGTCCGCATCTATCATGCGTATGATATCATTGCCTCGGGCGTCCGCCCGGGGGCCGCAATGCCAACGCGGATGTTTGGCATTGAAGTCCCCGGCCAGGATGACATTAGGATGAAGGGCTAGGATGGAAAGGTAATCGTTTA
This sequence comes from Hymenopus coronatus, assembly GCA_030762935.1. NCBI lineage: Eukaryota > Metazoa > Arthropoda > Insecta > Mantodea > Hymenopodidae > Hymenopus > Hymenopus coronatus. Next base: position 138,317,321 of record CM060886.1, read on the forward strand.
GTACGAACTGCCTATGGGGTGGATGGTATACAGACACCAGTAAAACTTCCGTACCGCCTAGGTCAACACAGACAGCCGTGGCTTCCATGGTTTGAAGAGGTGGGAGCTGGATGGGTTTGTGGACTACCCTGTTTCTCACAAAGATCGCTGTGCCACCTCCTCGGCGGCCCACACGATCCACTCTGAGGCAGTTGTAGCCCGGAAGTCGGAAAGAGGTATCTGGACGGAGATGTGTTTCGCTGACTAGCACAAGGTCTAGGGCAAATGAGCCGGCAAAATGCTGGAGCTCACTCCCCTGACCGTTCAGGCCACACGCGTTCCAGAACGCGAATCGGAAAGAGGTACGAGACATATTTCGACTCGCCATTCTGGGCGGTCTGGACGATCACGGTCAGGAGGGCAAGTCCCTCCATGGCGACAGCCATCTTTGCGGCTGGGTCTGTGGCATATAGGAATCTGACCAGCAGATCACAGATGCTCCGGCCGTGGTTCAGCAGAAGCTGCTGTATCCACGCCATCACATCCGACATCTGCAGGACAGGAGGAGTGGTGGGGGTTATGTTTCTGGGTGAGGGTGTGGGAGGAGTGCTTCGGGGCGCTGGCACGCCGCCAGCTGCCTCCTGCCCCTGCTGTCGCTCGGGTACGGGAGTACCGTTCCCTTGCGCAGCCCTGGGGGAGAAGTTAGGCTGCCTGGCCGGCCAGCGCACCTTAGCTTGGGTGGGGGGCTTTTGTTTGGGTTTGGCTGGAGCTTCTTTGTTGCGTGGGGGTTGGTGGGTGTTATTACCATCCCGTGGCTTCGCAGGGCCACGCTCAGCCCTTTGCGCCGTAGTGGTGTTGGTGGCTATCCTTTGTTGCGCCGGCTGTCTTGCAGGAGGGGCAGGTGCAGATGTTGGCGCCTCTGGTCGCTGGTTGGCTACAGGTGCTGTTCTTGTGACCTGCTGTAGTTCTGGCGGCGGTCTCCTGGCCGCTATGACAGCGATCCTCTTAGGACAGCCACCATAACAAGCAATATGTTCGCCACCACAGTTTGCGCAAATCGGCTTCGCAGTGGGAGATATCTTGCAGACCTCTTTAGGGTGGGCGCCTCCGCACCTTAAGCAGCGCAGGTTACGGAAGCAAAAGTGACTGGAGTGGTTAAACCCCAGGCACCGGTGACATTGAGGGGGCTCGCCAGAGCCCTTGGAAGGTTCAATTTTGACCCTGAGGTAACAGATGGCGGTGACGCCATCTATCTTGGCCTCAGGGTCATTGGCCCGCTCCACTACTACGAGGAAGAGGGGGAGGGGAGATTTGGGGCCTTGCCCATCTGGAGCGGACCTGGTGAGCTGCTTCACCAGTCTTGGGGTGATGCCCTGGCGGATGAGGTCTGTCGAGATATCCTCCACCGAGGTGTCGACTGGTAGGCCACGAATGACCCTGCGGAGGTCACGGGACTTATCCAGTCCAAAGGTAAAATGGGGAACACTTTTCCTCTTGAGGGCTTGCAGGATGAGGTTATAATCCTCTATAATCTTCGCCTGGAAGACGTAGCGGTGCTTGCTCTTCCGAACCGTGCACTGACTCGATAGGGATGGCATAACCTCCTTGAGGAAGCCTACCACCCCCTTAAAGTCGTCCACGATAATCGGTGGAACGTGCCTCCTCGACCCAGGATTCTGGGCGGGCCCAGAATCTCCGGGGCGGGATGTTGCCTGGGATTGGCCAGAGGGTACGCCCTCTGCAGCCAATCGGGTTTGCCTCTTCTCCTTCCTCGAGGCCACTACGCGAAAATCGTCCTCTCCGTCTGTGGAGAGGCCGGAAGAGGACTCCTCATGATCTACCATCATGGAGGATGAGTGGTACGACAGGACCGAGGTCCTGCCGCTGCGGTGTGAAATATTACTGCACACGCTGGCACAGTCGTCGTCGGAGTCGTGCTCCGGAATTTGGCCTACACGTGAAACTGGTTCGCGCAGGAGGCCCTCATTGGTGTCTTGCTTGGATGAGTCCAAACAGATAATCTTGCCTTTACCGCCTTGGCGTTCCTGGCTAGATCTCTTTTTGCCCTCTACAGTAGCAGGGCCACTGGAGGGCAGGGTGGCTGCACCAGTGCTGGTGCTGGCAACGGCCGTTGCTTCATCATAGGCAGGCCCGCTTGGCGCTTTGCCTTTGGATGGTTTTGATTTGCTCCTGGTCATGTTGGAAGAGGACGAGGACAGGGATACTTGCCCTGCACCCTAGGGTGCAGTGCACAAAAACACACCTTGGTTTACCCTCACCTGCAGGTAGCAGGGGCTAAGAAGCAGGCCGAAACAGAGGACCGGACGCTTTGAATTAGCGCGCCTTACCCGAACCTAAGAGGTTGGGTGGCTGTGGCCTTGTTTCGGCAACCCGCTGCCTTTGCACTTCCGATGGTCTGGAAGTGCACTCCGCTCTTATTGGAGTGGTGGCCGGCCAATCAGGGTCCTCGGTGTTTAGCTGATGTTTGGCTGGCGTCTGTGGTTGGTAGCTACGAAAGCAGGCTTCTGCATGTGGCGCTAAAAAGTGCCTGGAATGCCAGAGATGGCCTGAAGAGCAGGAACTGGAGAACTCGGAACAGCCAACTCGTTGACTCGAAGACCAATCCCCCAATGAATATGCGTCGAAGCCAACCGCGAAACCTGAAGCGTTGACTGTCGGGATCGCTACTTTTATACTGGCAAGTGGGGGGCGGGGCTTGGGCTCTCCGGCGAATGTGGCTTCTGATTGGACCGCTTCGTTGCTTCTCGTTTGATGACGTTTCCTGCTTTCAATGACGGGATGCCAATTCCTATTGAGTTTTAGTGCCTCTTCTTTCTTATTAAAATTGTTCGGATGCTTGTAAATCTCTATAGCCTCCCGCTGTAGTCGTGCATGGTAGTGTGTTGTAGATGAGAGGATAGAGGTGTCTTGGAAATTTATAATATGCTCGCCCTCTGCCTCAATAGCGTGCAGGGCGACCGCGGACTTTTCTGTGTGGCCTAGTAGACAGTTTGCTTTGTGTTCCTTGATTCTAGTAGTAACACTGCGTTGTGTGGTTGTGGACGAAACGTCTGGTACTCCTAACACCAGCAGACCACGGCAAAACAGCCCGGAAACATTTCTTAGTTACAATGACTCCGGCCGTGAAAGCCTACGTTCTCTCATAAGGTATTTTAATCAAAATCGTTAGAGCCATTTTTGAAAAAATTAAAATTTTCGGAAAATGTTCCATGTAATGTGTAGTTGGGGATGGGCGAATTTTCTTTAAAATCTTCATAAAAAAATGCATACAACATAAACTGTGTGTTTTAACAAATCTACATTTTTTGTTTCTCTCTTATGGTTTTACCGTTATGCCAAATTCATCCAGAATAGATTATTCAGTGGCTATTTCGAAAATATTCAAGTTATAAATTTAATTTTTGATGTGAATATATTTATTGTATGGTATGTAAAACAAAATCGTTAGAGCCATTTTAGAGAAAAACAACATTTTCAAACATTTTTCCATGTAAAGGGTAGTTCGTGGTGGGGAGATTTTCTGAAAATCGTCATATCGCATTCTTAGAAGATACTAAATTTAAATAACAAGTTTGGTATTTAACGGTCTTTTCGTTTTTGAACTATGCTGTCTAAAGACACACACACACGGATTTTTTCTAAAATTGTTTTTTTTTTCGCAATCAAGGGACCTCAAAACACATATTTCCGGTGAAATCTCGACATCAAATTTTTGGGTGGAATACAATACCATCTCTATCTACTATGTACATTGTACATAAGGGCTAGAGAAAGTAAAAAACGCTCTAGATTATTCTCCCATAACTCATAAAGACCGGGGGCGGTAAATTAATTAATTAATTCGTCATTGGAATTTAAAAAATCTGATGTGTTCCAATCACATGACTTTCTCTGTAACAAATTATTGCTTATAAGCTTGTTCTTGTATCTACCTCATGATAAATATTAGCAGAAACTTTGCTCATTACCTAGTTCCTTATCAGTAGAAGTGAAAAACCTAGGCTAGGCTGACAGTCACAAGTTTTAAAATGTGGTTGCTATGGGATTAAAATCCGTCTCTTTGCGTGACCAGCAGTTGACAAGTTCCCGCATAAGAAAAGAGTAAATATTTTAAAACTGAACATCTTGAATACGCTCAACACTATATATGACATAAATTGTGTGTTTTAAGAACCTCTACATTATTGTGTAGTGAATTTTTGTCTATATCTTACGGTTTATCAGTTACGTAAAATAAAAAAAAGAAATCCAGAATAAAGAGGTCTTTAGCGCTATTCCCAGAAAATTCAAGATACATATTTCGTTTGCCTTTACCAATTTTGAGAAAATCAAACATTTTGAAAATGTTTCATGTAAAGGGTTGTTGGGGATGGGGAGGTATTTTTGAAAATCTTCGAGTTGCATCCTTGAAAGATACTGAACTTAAATATCAGTTTGGTATTTAACTGACGTTTCGTTTTTGTGCTGTGCTGCCCATAGACAAACACACACGGACCTTTTTCTAAAAATGCTTTCTCGGACTCGGAGGACTTCAAAACATATATTTATGATGAAATCTCGACATCGTATTTTTGGGTGAAGTGCAATACCTTCTATATCCACTATGTCCATTGTACTCACGGGCTAGAGAAAGTAAAAAACCCTCTAGATTATTCTACAATAATTTCATAAGACTGCCTCCGTTGTCGAGTGATTAGCGAGCTGACTTATCCTCCGGAGGTCCCGGGTTTGATTCCCGGCTGTGCAGGGGAATTTTTCTTTACTTTAACCAGAATTATCCCCTATACCTACAGAATATCAAAGTATTTATGTGTTTGTGTGTTTGAGGAAAATAAAGGCAATTTAAACCCAACGTAAAGAATCTGCAGACAACGAGTTATTTCTAATGCGCAGCCCCCGATATCACCTTAGATGTTAAAGGGGTCTATATAAAAAACCTGATTCACATGACTTTCTCTACATCCCTGTAACACATTATTGTTAAAAAGCTTATGCTTCTATTTACTTCATGCTAATCGAGAAACAATTGAAAGAAATATTCTTATTACTTGCTTCCTTGTAAGTAAAAGTAAAATAAGGGAGTACCATAGGTTAAAGTGATAGTCAAAAGCTGGTTGCTATGTGACTGAACTTCCTTTGTTTGTATGGACAGGATTTAAATCCCTGTATAAGAAAAGTTATGTTTTTCAAAGCTGAAAACAAAAACAAATAACATCTCAAAAACGATCAACTACGAAAAAATGTATATAAAAATATTTTGTGTTTTAACGTGCTCTACATTTTGTTGTGTTAGTCCACCTCTTACGGTTTAGCAGTTATGCAAAATTCCGTAAAATTCACTTAGAATAAAGTAGGCTTCAGAGGCTATTCCCAGAAAATTCAAGATATACATTTTATTTGTCAGGTAAATATCTTTAATATACGACATTTTAATCAAAAACGTTACAGCCATTTTTGAGAAAATCAAAATTTTCGAAAAACAGTGCATTTAAAGGGTAGTTAGGGGTGAGTATCACATCCTCGGAAGATACCAAACTTAAATACCAAGTTTGATATTCAACGGTCTTTTCGTTTTTGAGCTATGTTGGCCATAGACACACACACACACACACACACACACACGGATCGTTTTGTAAAAATGTTTATTTTTGGATTAGGGGGACCTAAAACATGTATTTCCGGGGAAAAACTCGGTATCGAATTTTTGGGTGCATTACAATACCTTCTCCATACACTATGTACATAGTACGTGGAGAGAAAGTAAAAAATACAGTAAAAATAAATTTCTAAAGAAGGGAGGTAATGAATTAATTCGTCACTGGAGCTTAAAAGTGTAACCTGACAGCCTGCTTGTTTCGCAGCACGACTACGAGAATGCGCCACTGTTGCTATGGCTACAAGGAGGTCCTGGAGCATCCTCATTGTTCGGCCTGTTTGAGGAAATCGGCCCTTTCACCTTGGCCAAGGATGACATCACCCTGGAACCAAACCCATACTCCTGGCACAAGAACCACTCTCTGATATTCATCGACAATCCTGTTGGCACAGGTAAGACTGGTTCTATCTGTTGTACACTTTCTCTATTCCACCAACTTGAGATGTTTCCTTACAAAACTTGTTAAGAGTCGAGAGACATCTCGGCAACTACGGCCTGCCACCCCCCGGGGGTGAGAGGAAACCACAGACCAGCACACAGGAAACGATGGAGCTAAGCGCAGAGACGCGCGGAAGACACGGAGACCATACGGGCGGCGGGAGGCGGGAAAGAGGCCGCTACAACAGCGCAATTAGTGGGAAGAGAGTTTCACTCGCAGCAAGCAACCGTGCCACCTGTCTGCAAAGCCTCAAAGCACACCTGCGCCGACTTCAAAAATAAAGGGAAATAAAATGAAAGAATGAATGGAAAGGAACCGTATTAGATATACAGCACACAGAATTCACCAAATAGGCCCCAGAAAAACCACGAAAGACCCAGTGTCAGTCCTAGACGAAACGGCTGAGCCACCTGGCTTAGGATAAAGGATGTATAATTAGAAAGGATTAATGCAAATATATCTCGAAACTCAAATTTAATATTTTCAAAGGGAAATTTTACAACAAAAAATACCATTTATATAGAGTATAACAACATCAATAACATTGTCTCCATAATTTACACAAGTATTCTAATAGACTAAATTGTTATTGTTAATAAGGTGTTTCGATTCACAATATAAAAGTGCTGAAGGCGAAGTACCTGTTTGCTGAATATTTTCAATCACTGCTGGTGGTATATCTCTGACCCTGGTAACATCTGTTCCAATAATGTACATACACTGAAATAACTAAGTATTCCACCCAATAAAATATGATACCGATGTTTCACCAGAAATACACGTTTTGAGCTCCCTGAATCCTAAGAAGGTATGTTAAGTAAAAGTTCCAAGTGTCTGAATACAATAATTCAGCATTATTAAAACATACTAGGCTAAAGCGATAGTCAAGTCTTCTAAAACCTGGTTGCTGTCTCAGTGAAATTTTATTGTCTTTGCATAACCAGGAGTAAAATAAAATAAATAAATCTTAAGTGTTACACTTACATGACTTTCTCTAGCTGCTCTAAAAGTAAATTTCTTACAAAGTATTATACTTCTTTCTACACAATGCTAATCGAGATAAACATTAACAGAACGTTCTTATTACTTACTTCCGTATAAGTAAAAGGGACTAAAGGAATGTGCTATGCTATGATAGTCAACTGTTATAAAAGTTATCGTTATGCCATTGTCAATCTTTGTTTGGCCAGGAGTAGAACAAAAGAAAACGGACGCTTCCTGTCTGAAAAAAGTATAAGTACTTCACAATTGAAACTAATAACAGAAATACCTCGAAAACGGCAAGCTCCACGAAAAAATGTACATGACATAACTTGTGTATTTTAGCAAGACCTACGTTTTTTGTGCAGTAAGTTTTTGTCTATCTCTTAGGGTTTACTAGTTGTGCCAAATTAAGCAAAATTCATACAAAATAAACAGGTCTTCAGAAGCTATTCCCAGAAAGTTCAAGATATACATTTTATTTGCGATAGAAATTACTTTAAAATATGGTATTTTAATTAAAATCGTTTGAGCCACTTTTAAGAAAAACAACATTTTCGAAAATTTTTCCATGTAAAGGGTAGTTATGGGTGGGGGGAGTTTCTTGAAACTCTTCGTGTCACATCCTCGGAAGATACCGAACTTAAATACCTATGCTTTTTTTTTAATTCAGGGGGTCCTAAAGCATTTATTTCCAGTGAAATCCGGACATCAAATTTTTGGGTGGAATACAATACATTGAAAGTAAAACTGACAAATTCCTGTTTGAAAAGTTAAAACATTTTAAAACTGAAAACAATAATAGGGAATACCTCTGAAAACCTATGGGATAATGTTGTATTTGAAAGACATCTATAAACTCTACGTAGAAAGTTTTGTCTATCTCTTACGGTTTAGTAGTTATGCATTTTTTTCAGAATGAACACTTCAGGGGCTATTCCCAGGAAATTCAGGATATACATTTTATTTGTCCTGTAACGTTCTTTAATATAGTGCCTTTTAATCAAAATTGCATTTGCCATTTTAGAGGATATCAAAATATTCTAAACTTTTTCCATGTAAATTGTAGTTTGGGGTGGGGGAATTTTGTTGAAAATCTTAGTGTCGCATCCTTATATTAATACACGAGGGCCGTTTTTTTTCAACATCCGATAGGATATAAATAAAAGACTAGTTCATAGAAAACATTTATTTTATTACTAAAAGTTTTGTACACTTATGGTTACTTTTCAACATAATCACCGAAAAGATTGAGACATTTACCGTACCTGATCACAAGCTTTGCAATACCTGCTTCAAAAAAATGTTGCCGCCAATGATTTCAAATGAGCATTGACATTGTTTTGAAGATCTTCGTACTTGATGACGTTTGCGGAGAGCCATTCAAAACAAACGAAGAGGAATGCTGACTTCAGGAGTTGTGTTGATCCATGACAACGCTCGTCCACACACTATTGGCACAACCCATCGGCTCCTTGAACAATTTCAATGGGACATTTTCGATCATCCGCCGTACAGTCCTGACCTGGCACCCAGCGACTTTCACCTTTTCCCTGAACTGAAGACGTAGCTAGAAGGACAGCACTTTCAAACCAACGTAGATCTTGAAAACAACGTCAATATTCATTTGAAATCATTGGCGGCAACATTTCTGAAGCAGGTATTGCAAAGCTTGTGATCAGGTACGGTAAATGTCTCAATCTTTTCGGTGATTATGTTGAAAAGTAACCATAAGTGTACAAAACTTTTAGTAATAAAATAATTGTTTTCTATGAACTTGTCTTTTATTTATAGCCTATCGGATGTTGAAAAAAAACGGCCCTCGTACGTACACACACACACACACACACACACACACACACACACACACACACACACAGATGGGCCTTTTCCTAGAATTTAATAATTTCTCCAGCCCGTATGTACAATTTACATATAGTAAATGGAGAAGATTGTAAGAACAAAATATTGTATTCCACCCAAAAATTTGATATCGAGATTGAAACAAAAATATATGGTTTGAGGTCCCTGTGTCCTAAAAAACATTTTAGGGAAAACTCCGTGTGCGTGTCTGTGAACAACATAGCTTAAAAACTAAAAGACCGTTAAAAACCAACCTTGTATTTATTTTTAGTATCTTCCAAGGATGCGACACGAATATTTTCAAGAAAATCCCCCCACCACAAACTACCCTTAAATATAAAAAAAAAAAATTAAAATGGTTTTAACGGTTTTGATTAAAATAACATATATTAAAGAATATTATCATCACAAATATAATGAATATTTTGAATTTTCTAGGGATATCCTCTGAACACCTCTTAATTCTGAATCAGTTTTCCAGAATTTTGCATAACGGTTAAGACGCAAGACATAAACAAAAACTTAGTACCCAAAAGATGTGGATATCATTAAAACACACAATTTATGCCATATACTTTTTAATGTAGAGCTAACCGTTTCTGAGATATTCCTTATTACTGGTTTCAATTTTAAACTACTTAAATTTTTCCCAAACGTGACGTTTCGTTTAATACCTCTTGTTTTACTGCAGGTCATGCAAAGTGAACCAAACTTCAATTGTTTCACAAAGGAACCAGCTTTTAAAAGATTTAACTATCGCTTTAGTATTCCCTTATTTCAGTTCTAGTTACAAGAAAGCAAGTAATAAGACAATTTCTGCTAATGTCGGTATATACGTTTGGCATGAAGAAGATAAGAGAATAATCTTTTGTAAGGAAAGTTTTTTGTGTAACAACTAGAAAAAGTAATGTGATTAGAACACGATCAGATTTTTTTTTCTTTCGCTCAAATTTTGTATCGCATTTTTGGGTGTAATACAATACCAACCTTATCTGCTTACTATGAGTACCTGATAAAGAAAATAAACACTTGGTTTGAAAATCTTAACTAGCCCTATTTTATATTCATATCAACAGCCACGCATTCACATAGACTAACAGTTCAAATGCCAAATATGCCCGGACAATATTTATTCAAACACCTTATATCTTAGTATTCATAGTGCCAATGTGCTCAAAGTTCATCAGAGCGTTCTGCTAGTGGGTACAGAAAGTCATGAGAATGTGACGCTTCAGGCATTTCTTAAAATATACAATAACACCAGATTTAGGAATAACAAGGTTGGCTTCTTAACTTAGACGATGTTTCTTGAAGCTGTTTTGTTATATTTTCAGGCTTCAGTTTCAGACTTGGACGATGTTTCCTGAAGGTGTTTTGTTATATTTTCAGGCTTCAGTTTCAGACTTAGACGATGATTCCTGAAGGTGTTTTGTTATATTTTCAGGCTTCAGTTTCACAGACTTCGACGAAGGATACGCGACCAACCAAACACAGATAGGCCTGGAACTGTACATAGCCTTGGATCAGTTCCTCATGCTGTTCCCGGAGTTGAGACGAGTGCCTCTTTTCCTGGCTGGCGAGTCTTACGCAGGTATACCTTTTCTCTAAACATGCTATTGGCCAGAGCCTTCCTCTTGCCAGTACAAGGGGCGTTCGTTCATTCAGACGTTAGAAAAAACAGAAAAACAAATTATTTTTGGTACACCTTTCTTTATTTGTCAATATAATCTCCTTCTGGCTCGATATACTTTTCCCAGAGTTTCTCCAACTGTTTAAGCCTTCCAAAAAGTAGCATTTCGGAAGATTTTCAAAATAGGAATCTATTTGGCAGATGACTTCTTTGTTAGACGTGAATAGTTTTCCGCCAAGCCACTTTTTCGAGTTTGGAAATAAAAAAATTTGATGTATACCATTCACATGATTTTCCCCATATCCCTGCAAAAATAATTCTTAAAAAGCTTGTACTTCTATTTACTTTATGCTAATCAGAAAAAATTAGCAGAAATAGTCCTATTACTCGCATCCTTGTAAGTAGAAGCGAAATAACGGACAACCGTAGGTTAAAGTGATAGTCAAAAGCTGGTTGCTATGTCAATGAAGTTCATTTGTTTATATGGATAGGAGTTGACAAGTTCCAGTTTGAGAAAAGTATACGTTTTTCATAGCAAAAACCAAAAATAAACAATGTCACAAAAACGACGAACTCCACGAAAAAAATGTATATAACATAAATTATGTGTTTTAATGTGCTCTACATTTTTTGTGCAGTAAGTTTTTGTCCATCTCTTACGGTTTAGCAGTTATTCAAAATTTAGTAAAATTCATCCAGAATAAACTACTCTTAAGAGGCTATTCCCAGAAAATTCAAGATATACATTTCATTTGTCAGGTCAATAGGTTTAATATCCGAAATTTTAATCAAAATCGTTAGAGCCATTTTTGAGAAAATCAAAATTTTCGAAAAAAAGTTCCATGTAAAGGGTAGTTGAGGGTGGGGGAATTGTTCGCAAAATCTTTTTGTCGCATCCCTGGAAGATACTAAACTTAAATACCAAGTTTGGTATTTTACCGACTTTTCGTTTTTGAGTTATCGTGTTCACAGACACCCGGACACACAGACACACACACACACACACACACACACACGGACCTTTTTGTGAAAATGCTTTTTTTTGGATATTGGGGACCCTAAAACATATATTTCCGTGAAATCTCGGTATCGAATTTTTGGTGGAGTGCAATACTTTCTCTATACACTATTTACATAGTGCGTATGGAGAAAGTAAAAAAGTCACTGCGGTCCAAATCTGGTGAATATAGTGGATGCTGTAGTAATTCGAATCTTAATTCTACAATTTTCGCCATCGAAACTGCGCGGGTGTGCAGCCTTGCATTGTCTTGATGGAAGAGAATCCTTCTCTTTGCCAGATAAGGGCGTTTTTTTTTTTGTTTTTTTTTTTGTTTGTTTTTTAATTTCTCTGTTCAACTGGTGCAATAACAATACATAATACTCTCCATTCATCGTTTTTCTTTTCTGCAAGTAATCAATGTAGATGATTCCGCGCACATCCCAAAAGACCGAGGTCATTACCTTTCTGTAGATTTCACCACCTTTGCCTTTATTGCTTTTACTGTGCTTTTGTCTCTGGAGCATGGTAGTATATACATGTTTCATCCACAGTTATGTATCGACGCAGAAACGTGTCAGGATTACGACGGAAAAGTGCCAAATCACATCAATCACATGATTGCGCTTATTCTCCATTGAGAGCAAATGCGGCACCCTTTGTCAGACCTAATTTTTGGTGCACAATTGAGAACACTGTACCGTGTGATATGTCTGGGGTCTCTACTATTTCGCAAACTTTGACTCGTCGATCACTCTAAAGCATATTCTGATTTTGTCAATCATTTCGGAGGAAGTCACTTCTCCTGGACGTCCGGAATGATGTTCTTCATTTGTGGATATACGGCCACGTTTAAATTCATTTATCCAATTGTAAATTGTTGCAAACGCAGGGGCAGATGTGCCATGAGCTTCACCCAACTCGGCTTTTACTTCTCTCGGTGTTAAGACTTTTAAATAGAAGTGATTAATCAAACCAAAAGAACTCGTGTTATCCATCTTTCTGAAGAAGTACAAGCTTGTTGATTCAATCGCCTATGGCAAATAAACCACGTCATGGATATAGCTGAAACTTAAAGTGCATGCTGGTAAGAGACGGCGGTTACTAAATACAAACTTTTTTCGATGTTACGAGTCTAATTTTTTGGATTTTCTAAGGACTTATTGAACGCTCCTAGTAAAGATCAGGCGACCCTCATTAGAAGGGACAAAACTCGTAGTTCCCATGATCATATCGCAGGCTTTGCACTTGAAACAACTCGTTGTCTGTAGGTCCTATTTTACCTTTGGTTTAAATCATTTATTTTCCTCAAACACATACACATTCACATACATACTTCCAGACTCTGTAGGAGAATAATTCTGGCTAAAGAAAAATTCCCCGCCCCCGAACCCGGGACCTCCGGGTGAGAAGTCAGCTCGCTGACCACTCGACCACGGAGGCAATACACCTTAATGTTATGTTTTATTAATAGCTTAGATATTCTCTCGGAGACTTGGTGGATATATGGTAAAAAAACCCATTTGTTGTTGTTGTCACTGGGTGTTTTTTTCCTTGTTCCTGTATTTGGAGGTTCGTATTTCTTGTGTCGAATATCCATTGGCTCTGAGTATATAATTTAGATGTTTGGCTTCCTTGGCCAGACAGTCTGGGTGATAAATGTGTTTTGCAAGGTGTTTATCATAACTGGTTTAACTGCTGGGCAACAATGCTTTCCCCAAGGGTGGCTAATATGTGTCGCTGTATCTTGGAGTCGGTCTGGATTAGCGCCAGTGAAATACTTTATAAACGAGCGTGTACATTCCTCTTTGAAGTTCTCTGATGCACCGGCTATGCTCGTCCACGTAGAACACAAGTTTGACTCTGACTGAGGGGAAAAAGAATGACTGGGGTAGTGACCCGGAGTAGGCTAAAACATAGAAGTACTTCACTTTAGATTCCACTGAATTGAAGGGTTGAGAAACATAGTGGGCCAAGCACCATTTTTTAAAATTGGAGAAATAGAAGGTCAATGTTTTTTCAATATCATAATTTATTGAGGCAGGTTACACATAATAACTAAATGCCACAGCAATCTAAAATATATTTTCCATCTTATATTCATGCAAAATTAGGTTTTACAGTTATTTATTGGGAGCTATTTTACTTTGGCTCAGCCTAAAGAAATGTAACTGGCGCTTTTCCATACATCTAATCAATGTCCTGCTGATCATCATTATTGACTTACACACGCAAACTCTTGTAAAAATCATGATTCACTGGAGCAATAAATGGTAGCATGGGTATAAGATCATCATATGCGGTAGCGTGATTTGGACCACACTGACTAACAGAATTTGTAGTTTCATTTAGACCGATATTTTGATTTTGTAAACGGGACATGGCCCACTGCAATATAAGATGTATAACCATAAACTACACCGACAGATGGCAGCAGCTCAATTTTGACCTCACATGGAGATGGCTCACTATGGTTCTCAGCCCTTCAATTAATGCTTTTATTCATCTTTGTTACTTATTCAGGCACTAATGCTACGAGCGACTCCCGTTCTTGAAAATATAGAAATATGTTAATAACTAGTGTTATTTTCTTCTGCTTACCAAGTTCTTGTTTTCGACGGTCATCGATAATTACCGCGTACTTCCCTATTACGCGACAAATCAACTCGTGCGAAAACTGCAATGTTTCGCGTAATAATATCACATACTCGGGCACTAACACTGCCGCATCCACGTGCGTACAACAAACAGCCTAGAGGTACCGCGTACAGCATTACAAGTATAACCAGCCTAATTCTTGTGAGCGCCTCGCTTATCTACCTAAAATATCCTATCTTGAGGCTCATTCCTGATTGGTTAAAAAGAAGCGCGAAAATAATGTTGTCAGGTGATTAATTTTGGAAGTTCTTTGTATTACACTCACATGACCGCTCTTTATAATGGAAAAGTCCCGAGCTGCTAACTTTTAGGGAAGAGATCTTTCTCTATATAGCTCCCTGTTACTTATGCGCTAAAATCCTGCTCTTACAAAAGCATTTGTGTTGCAGCATTAACAAAGAAGGTAACATTGGCGTGTACAATAGCAATTTCTTACCCTACAGTTTTGTGTTCTGCAGTCTGCTCAGTCTTGGCTGCTGAAGCAGACATTTCCTATATTGCAAAAGTAATAATTAAACTAATAAAATACAAAGCGGGCTAATATACTGTAGCATATTCCGTGTGTTAATACTTACTTAGTGAACCCTGTAATACCCAACTGAATTTTATTATGAAGGTCTCGCAAATATGGGATAAAATTCTCAACAATTGCGAACACTGTAAATGGGAACTTCATATTTTAATGTTTGATGTTACAGGGAAGTATGTTCCTGCTCTGGCATACACCATACACCACAAGAACCCCACAGCAACACACAAGATGAACCTGCAAGGTGAGTAACTTATTGCATTATCTCCCAGCAGATGTGTCATGTACTTACAAATTAGAAATTGAGAACCCACAGTAACGCAAGTGTAGCTTTCTCCAAAACATGATGACCTACAAACGGGACCGCTCCCCCCCACCACTTGACAATAACCATGAGCAAACAAAAGAAGAGTACAAGAGGCCAAAGGTATCACAGTAAAATCTGTTTCCTGGAGACACTGCCTCCAAGTCAAGTATTGCGCCTCAGCTAAGACACAAGTAAGTGGAAGAATTGGCAATAGCGGGGGTTGGTTTCTAACTGCAAACTTTAAAGTCCGACCGATTTTGGAAGAAGAGAGGGGCAGGGTCATCATGTTCCGAAAACCACTGAAGGTCTTTGTAGCCCCTCTAGCCCTGGCAGGAACGGGTGAAACGGTGACCCGAAGAGCCACGATGTTAGTTGCAATGACGGGGTCCCTAATGATTCCAGAAACACAGCAATACTCAAACTGTTGCGAGCATTATCAACCCGAGCAGGGGTCCGAGGAACGAGCACGACCAGTCGGCTAACATTGAAAGGAGGTTGATTAACCACCGGCCCTGATGCTTGAGCGAGCAGATATGACGAAATAGCTAAACTGCAAGATCAGACAGGTGTTCACCTCAAAGAGCAACGAGGAAAACACTGTCTAGCCTAAAATTCTCAAAATTACATCCATTTAAACATGAACTAGACTTAACAGTATTTTAAAACTCAAGAAATGTTAAATATTTGGAACATTAAGCTTAGTTGATTATTTACAGCAATTATTAATACTTTATTATCTAATTACGGTTACCTAAATCTCTAAATCAGGCCTGGCAAGGGCACAAGAAGCGTGAACATATCCTCCATTTCGTCCTCACTACTCTCCTTCAACAGTCACGTAGAACCAAAGAAACCGGTTCATTCAGTGCAGTGATGGCTGACGTGTGCAATATCAGTGAACGGCGAATGTTTAATTGGGACTGGGAGAACAAGCATTTTGTTATTCCTCAAGAACAACCGCCACTGTTACACACGTAACCTCTCCGCTTCTCGGCCAGGTGGAAGGAAAAAGGAAGGGGCTATTGTAGGGGGTCAACTGCGGGTCTTACTGGCCCTGCTCTAAACGAACGTTCGATACATCCCATTTTAACACTATAAACTAAGCTACTTATTCTATCAAAATTATAATGGTGTAAAATATAATTTATATTTTACACCATTACATAAAAAAGTGCCTTGAATTTCACACCAATTAAGGAAAAGATTATTAAACATTAAAGTTAATTATTTTAGCGTGAAGAAATCATTAAAAATCTGCTGCATTGAGATTGTCTAAAGAAATTTATAAACATAATAAATATTTATAATATAAGCGTTAAAAATCTGATGTGTTACAATCACATGACTTTTTCTAACTGTTCTACAAACAAACTTCTTACAAATGATTCTTCTTTTTTCTACACAATGTTAATCGAGATAAACGTTAGCAAAATGTTCTTATTACTTAGTTCCTTATAAGTAGAAGGGAACTAAAGGAATGCGCCTTCAAAAGTGATAGTCAAATGTCTTAAAAGTTGTCGTTATGCAATTGTCATTGCAAATCGCTTCAGTATGAGAAAAATATAAGTGTTTTACAGTTGAAACCAATAACAAGGAATATCTCGAAAACGGTCAACTCCACGAAAAAAGTGTATATGATATAAATTGTGTGTTTTATTGTGATCTACATGTTTTGCGTAGTAAGCATTTGTCTATCTCTTACTGTTTACCAGTTATGCAAAATTCAATACAAATTATCAGAATAAAGAGGTCCTTAGATCCTACTCCCAGAAAATTCAAAATATACCTCTTTAATATACCTACGGTAATTTAATCAAAATCGTTAGGGCCATTTTTGAGAAAATCAAAATTTTCGAAAATTGTTTCTATGTAAAGGATATTTTGGGTTTCAAGGATTTTCCTCAAAAACTTCGTGACGCATCCTTGGAAGATACTAAACTTATATACCAAGTTTGGTATCCGACTTTTCGTTTTTGAGTTATGGTGTTCACAGACACACGGATCATTTTTTCTAAATTTTTTTTTATACAAGGGACCGCAAAACGCCTATTTCCGGTGAAATCTCGGTATCGAATTTTTGGGTGGAATGCAATACCTTCTCTATACACTATGTACATAGTACATGTAGAGAAAGTAAAAATATCATAGACATTTTCAAATATAATACAAATTAAAGAAAAGATTAATAAGTATAAAAGTTAATTACTTTAGTGTGAAGAAATCATTAAAAATCTGCTGCATTTTAAACAAGAATGTATACACATATGTATTAATGATATAAGGGTTGAAAATGGTGTTTTAAGTTGTGGGTAGGAAATGAGGTCCAGTTTTACAACCCTGCAAACAATATAAAGGCATTTTAGCCTGTGTGCCATACATTATTTGTTAGTCGTCAATATTTACACACAAATTATTAATTATTAGATTCTTTTATCTACTTCGTACTATATGATGTGCTGTATTCATTTGTTTCTTCTTACTTTAATCGATTACTCACATCAAGTACAAGGTTGCCAACTTAAGGAGTAAGTCAACGCTATGTGATCATGTCCATATAACTGGGACGAATTAAAATATGACAATATAGGTATATTATTACAAATATTGTGACTACCAAGAGACATTAATTATGGTGTAAAATTGCATAATTATTGAAAACTCATATCAAGGCGTGTCTATTTACTAAACAACTGCAAATATAAAAATCTGATGTGTTCCATTCACATGACTTTCTCTACATCTCTGCAATAGAATATTTCTATAAAGCTTATGCTTCTACTTACTTCCTGCTAATCGACAAAAAATTAGCAGAAATAGTCTTATTACTTGCTTCCTTGTAAGTAGAAGCGAAATAAGGGAGTGTCATAGGTTAAAGTGATACTCAAAAGCTGGTTGCTATGTGACTGAAGTTCCTTTGTTTGAATGGACAGGAATTCACAAATTCCTGTACGAGAACGTATGCGTTTTTTAAAGCTGAACCCAAAAATTAAGAAATATCTCAAAAACGATCAGCTCCACGAAAAGAATGTATATAGCATAATTTGCTTTACATTTTTTTGTGTAGTAGGCATTTGTCAATCTTTTACGGTTTGGCAGTTATGCAAAATGTCATAAAATTCTTCCATAAACAAGTAGTCTTCAGAGTCTATTCCCAGAAAATTGAAGATATACATTTTATTTTTCAGATAAATATCTTTAACATGTGATATTTTAATCACATCGTAGAGCCATTTTTGATACAATAACATTTTTCAAATTTCTTTCTTGGGTGGGAGATTTTTCTCAAAATCTTCGTGTGGCATCCCTAGAAGATACTAAACTTAATTACCAAGTTTGGTATTTTACCGACTGTTCGTTTTTGAGTTATCGTTTTCACAGACAAACGCACACAGACGGAGCTTTTTCTGAAAATGCTATTTTTTTTATACAGGGGACCCTAAAACATGTATTTCAGGTGAAATCTCGGTATCGAATTTTTGGGTGAATACCTTCTCTATACACTATGCACATAGTTCGTGTAGAGAAAGTAAAAAATAATTGTGACGTTGCTAGTCATGAAACTAAAGCTGGTGGCAAAGACGTGACGTGAACATTTCATCACCTGGTGCGATAAAGTAACACTTTTAACCAGTGTTGTTTATCTTACAAGTTCCACATTTAGTTTGAGCTATCTAAAAGCCATTTTATCTCCCGAAGTCAAAAGAATTCCCATATTATAAACATAACCCAAAGAAATGTCAATATTGAACTGGGAATCATATATTTTAATTTCTCGTAAGAATGAATATTTTCAAGTAGAAACCTGGCATTAGCAGGATTTTACCAATTTAGTTATGTGAGGAAAACTCTGCCATGTTTCATTTACATGCCTTGCTCTACATTGATGTAACTAATTATTGTTCTATCTACTTTTGCTATAACTGAGATAAAAATTAGCAGATTTTGTCTTAATTAGGTGCTTATTTCCTTGTAAGTAGAAGGAAATGCACTAGGCAAAAACGACAGTCAAATGTTTTAAAAGCTGGTTGCCATGTGGTTGAAATCCGTTTCTATGCATGGCCAGGTGTTTTCTAATTTTTGTGTCAATAAAGTTCAAATAACAAGGAATATATCAGAAATGGCCAACTACACGAAAAAAACGTATGACATAAATTGTGTTGTCTTTTAAGGAGATCTACACGTTTTCCTTAATAAGTTTCTGTCCATCACTTACAGTTTACCAGTTATGCAAAATTCAGAAAAAATCGTCGAGAATAAAGAGTTATTTAGAGATAATTCCCAGAAAATTCAAGATACACATTTTATTTATATGTAAATGTCTTTAATATACCGATATGTTAATTAAATCGTTAGGGTCAATTTTGAGAAAATCAAAATTTTCATCAACTTTTTCCATGTAAAGGGCAGTTTGGTGTAGGGGTTTTTTTTTTTTGTTGAAGACCTTCAAGATCTCTGCTTCTGGATTACTTTTGTATAACTGGCAACTCTCAGTGTCGCATCTCTGAGAAGATACTAAAGTTAAATATCATGTTTGGTATTTTACTCACTTTTCGTTCTTGAGCTATCCTGTTCACACGGACAAAGGGACACTTTTATAAAAAAAGTTCTATTCCAGGGATCTGAAAACATACATTTAGTGAAAGCTGAACATCGAATTTTTGGGTGCAATGCAATGTAATATTTAGTTTTTGTCTATTTTTACTTTCTCTAGCCACATATGTACAATGAACATAGGGGATAGAGAAGGTATTGTAATGCACCCAAAAATTCGATACCAAGATTTCACCGGAAATATATGTTTTGGGGTCCCCTGAGTCCGAAAAAAGCATTTTTAAAAAAAAGGTCCGTGTGTGTGTCTGTGGACAGCACAGCCCCAAAACGAAAAGACCGTTAAATACCAAACTTGGTATTTAGGTTTGAAATCTTCCAAGGATGCGACACGAAGATTTTCAAAAGAATCCCCCTACTAAAGACTACCCTTTATATGGGACAAATTTCGAAAATTTTTATTTTCTTAAAAATGGCTCTAACGATTTTGATTAAAATGCCGTATATTAAAGCTATTTATGTCCGAAATAAAATGTATATCTCGAATTTTTGGGGAATAGCCCCTTAAGACCTGTTTATTCTGGATGAATTTTGCTTAACTGCTAAACCGTAAGAGATAGAAAAACAAAAAAACTCACTACACACAAAATGTACATCATGACAAAACACACAGTTTATGTCCTTTACGTTTTTGTTGTGGAGGTAACCGTTTCCGAGATATTCCTTGTTATTGGTTTCAATTGTGAAGTACTTAAACTTTTCTCAGGCAGGAAGTGTCCGCTTTTCTTTTGTTCTACTCTTGGCCAACCAAAGAAGAGATTTGCAATGACAATCGCATAACGATAGCTTTTAAAACATTTGACAATCACTTTAGCATAGTGCATTCCCTTATTCCCTTCTACTTATAAGGAACTAAGTAATAACATTCTGCTAACATTTATCTTGATTAGCATTGTGTACAAAGAAGAATAATCTTTTGTAGAAGTTTTGTAGAGGAGCTAGAGAAAGTCATGTGAATGAAAAACATCAGCTTTTTGTTTTTCTGACTGCTCCCGCTTCCTGGTGATCATCCGAAAAGGATGTACGTCGCCTCCGCTACCGTGCACTAGGTACTCTACGAGGACGGTTAGGAAGGTGGTACAATGAGGTCAGGTACCGCCGGATGATAGTGGCTGAATACTAATAGACGCCTGCAAGTTGCCCAGACCTGGGACCTAGAGGTTACGTGCTGAGGTGGCCTTCATGCTTAATATGAATTGTGGGGTACATTGTGGCTGCAGGGGGCTGCTGCTTTGTCTCGTCACAGCGTCTGCTGCCTGTCCTGAAACATATATACAATAAAGAATTCTCTGTGTTATGTACAGATATGGGCAATGGGCTGTGGAGATAGATGCAGTAGCTTCGGACCTCCCCGAAGGGAAGTCATGGTCGCCACCTTACACCGTGGCGCTTGTCTACCTCTTACAGTTTGCCAGTTATACAAAAGTCACCCAGAATGAAGAGGTCTTCCCAGAAAATTCAACAAATATATTTATTTCTCATATAAATATCTTTATTATATAGTATTTAAATGGAAATCGTTTGCGTCATTTTTAAGAAAAACAGCGTTTTCAAAAAATGGTTTCATGTAAGCGTATTTTGAGTAGGAACTTTGTTGAAGATCTTCGTGTAGCATCCTTGAAAGATACTAACATTAAATACCAAGTTTGCACGTACATTTTTGTAAAAATGTTTTTTTAAATTTAGTCAAGGGACCTCAAAACATCAATTTGCGGTGAAATTTCTCTATGAAATCTTGAGTAGAATTTAATACTTTCTCCACCTAGTATGACATATAATGTACAGGATAGAGCAAGTAAAAATGCCTGGTCCTCAAACTTTTTCAGAAATGTAAGGCATCCAATTTTTGGGCACAATGCAGTACGCAACTTTCGTAAGAATGCTTTATAAAACATAATCTGTCAGACAATTGTGTTTTTGCAACTGGACTGCTGAAAATGACATCACTATTAGCAACATTATCGCAGTTAACCTTGACATTTATCGCAATATCACTGTAGGGCGTGTTCTGCAAGCTGTTTGCTCATATTTAGCATTTATTGCACTCTGATTACTAGAAATCTAATACCTTGTAATCAGATTCATTATCATTATCAGTGATTTTGTGCCGCGGAAACATGTGGAGATAGCATTTGGCAAGTCCTGGGTTTGATTACTGGTACCGCCTACTGAAATCTCGGATTCTTCTTGGTTTCTCCTGGTCGGTAGGCAGCTTTAGCTGTCGTTTCATGTGCTTCTGGGTTTCTATCACAGAAAAACATTCAGCCAGAATCATAATAGTTATTTGTGATATAAGAGCGTACAGATATAGTGTTTTCTTTTTTTTTTTTTTTTTTTAAAAAAAAAACCTTTCGCTCGCAAATCATACACTGTTTTAATACGAGAAGTTTCTGGTAATAAAAGAATAGTAACGAAAGATGAAATAAATTTGAGGTTAAGTTTGAAGCATTCACCAAGGGTTATACTTGGTTATTTATTTCGCCGCGTTACGATAGGCTGCGTTCAGTGAGTGTAGTTTCACTTTGTGGTTGCCGGGTGCGATGACGGTACGGTTATAGCAGGCCGTGACAAACCTATATTATTATTGTTCTGTGATGTATTTTGACAAAATGACAGATTTTAATAATTATGATATCCTTAGAAGCGCGAAAGAATATTTGTCACTTATTGACGTTGAACATACCATTATATCGTACATGACTAATTTTAATTGCGTGTCTGTTCATCAGTGATGTATACACACTAATATTGTGAATTGTTTTGGCGAGCGTAAAGTTGCAACAAAATGACTTCACGTTTGCTGCAGTTCTTTGCGAGTGGGTTCCGTATACACCAATTTTGCGATCTGAAATGAGCTCGTAAACTTCAATTTCGCTCGAACAGTTCTGATACAAGTGGAAGGCTCTTATGTGTTACATTCACATCACTTTCTATACATTTTTGTAACAAATTATTGTTAAAAAGCTTATTCTTCTATCTATATCGAGATAAACATTAGCAGAAATTGTCATTATTTGGTCCTTTGTAAGTAGAAGGGAAAAAAAACTGTGTTCCACACACATGATGTACTCTAGCTGTTCGGCAAATAAACCTTTTATTCAAAACATTGATTTCTTATCTACGTCATGCTAATTAAGATTAACATAAGCAGAATTAGTCTTATTACTAGCTTCCTAGTAACTAGAAGGGAAATAGTAAAATGCACAGGCTAAAGCGATACTCTCGTACTTTACAGGTAGGTCGCTATGTGAAACAATTGAAATTCCAATCTCTTTGCTTACCAGAAGTAAACAAACAAGAAACGAGAAGAAAGATGTCTTCCCGTTTGAGAAAGTTTAGGTGGCTAAATTTGAAACTAATAATCCGTATCATCTCAAAAACGGTTAACTCTACAAAAAAAAAAAAAAAAAGTATATAATTGGGTGTTTTAATAATATCTACATGTTTGTGGAGATAAGATTCGGTTTGCTAGTTATACAACAGGCATACAGAATACAGAAGCTATTTCCAGAATTTCGTTTAGCATAAAAATATCTTAAACATACGGTATTTCAATCAAAATCTTTAGCGCAATTTTTGAGAAAATCAAAATTTTCCAAAAACGTTCCATATAAAGGATAGTTTGGGGTTAGGGGGTATTCTTGAAAATCTCCGTGTCGCATCCTCAAAAGATGAACTTAATTATCAAGTTTAGTATTTAATCGACTACCGTTTTTCAGTAACAGACACACATACAAATGGAGCTATTTCTAAAAATGTTTTTTTTATTACTTTCTCTATACGTACACTGTACATAGTGTATAGAGAAGGTATGGTAAAGCACCCAAAATTCGAAACCGAGATAACACCGGAAATACATGTTTTAGGACCCCCTGAATCCAAAAGCATTTTTAGAAAAATGTGCGCGTATGTGTGGTGTGTGTGTGTGTGTGTGTGTGTGTGGGTGTGTGTCTGTGGGCAGCATAGCTCAAAAACGAAAAATCCGTTAAGCACCAAACTTGGTATTTATGCTTAGTATCTTCCAAGGATGCAACACGAAGATTTTCAAGGGAATCCCTCCACCCCAACTACCCTTTATATGGAACTTCTTTCGAAAATTTTGATATTTTCAAAGATGGCTCTAACGATTTTGATTAAAATATCGTATATTAAATATGTTTACCTGACAAATAATATGTATATCTTAGATATTCTGGGAATAGTCAATGAAGACTACTTTATTCTGCATAAATTTTACGGAATTTGGTATAACTGCTAAACCGTAAGAGATAAACAAAACTTACCACATAAAAATGCAGAGCACGTTAACACACACAATTTATGTTATATACATTTTTTTCGTGGAGTTACTCGTGTTTTAGATATTCCTTGTTTTTGGTTCCAGCTTTGAAAAAGTTATACTTTTCTCATACTGGAATTTGGCAACTCCTGTCCATACAAACAAAAGAACTTCAGTCACATAGCAACCAGCTTTTGACTATCACTTTAACCTATGCTATTCCATTATTTCGCTTCTACTTACAAGGAAGCAAGTAATAAGACTATTTCTGGTAATTTTGTTCTCGATTAGCATGAAGTAAATAGAAGCATAATCTTTTTAAGAATAATTTGTTACAGCGATGTAGAGAAAGTCATGTGAATGGAACGCATCAGACTTTTTTATTTCCAGTGAAATTTCGATATCGAATTTTTGGGTGCTATACAATACCTTCTTTATACGCTATGTACGAAGTACATGTAGACAAAGTAAAAAACCTTACATTTTCAATAAATGTTGTTCTATAGCACTTTAACACTCGTCCCTACTTCCCGGACACCGTATATTTTTGTCTTGACATTTTAATGGAAACAAATGAGTTTTGAGGCACATGAATTAACACTTGTGCAGGTATTGCTGTGGGAAACGGCTGGACGGACCCCGTCAACATGATGGACATGAGCTCTTACGTGTATCACCTGGGGTTCGTCGACGACAAAGTGAGACAAGAAATGAAGACGTACGAGGAAAATGCTGTGAGAGCCATCGAGCAGGAAAACTACGAGGAAGCTGATGATGTAAGTACAACTAGTTGATAATTATTAAAGGTGAGGATTTCTTATTATACTTTATTGGACATCCATTATTGACACTTCTTCGCTGGAATGTTGTTGGAAGTTGTCTGAACACGTTTCAACGAGTAATCCATTGTCATCCTCTAGCACGTCTTTGGACGTCTCAAATGATTATTAAAAGAAGTACAATTAAAAGTCGTATAAAATAATATTAATAAAAATAAACAATAATAATTAATTATTAATAAGAAGTTACAATTTGGTATTTATAGAAAACCTACTCATATGAATTAATTAATTAAACTTATCAGCATACTGGTTTTCAAAGTTTAATATATAGGTTTAATAAGTATGTTGCCATTTTTACTTTCTCTACACGTACAATGTACATAGTGTATAGAGAAGGTATTGTATTGCACCCAAAAATTGGATACCAGGATTTCACCGGAAGTACATATTTTGGGTCCCCCTGAATCCAAAAAAAAAAGCATTTTTGGAAGAAAGGTATTTAAGTTTGGTATCTTCCAAGGATGCGACACGAAGATCTTCAAAACCCCCCAACCCCAACTACCCTTTACATGCAACTTTTTTCGAAAATTTTGATTTTCTTAAAAATGGCTCTAACGATTTTGATTAAAATACCGTATATTAAAGATATTGACCTGAAAAATAAAATGTATATCTTGAATTTTCTGGGAATAGCCTCTGAAGAACTACTTTATTCTAGATGAATTCCACGGAATTTTGCATAACTGATAAACCGTAAGAGATGGGCAAAAACTTAACTCACAAAAAATGTAGACCACATTAAAACACACAATTTATGTTATACACATTTTTTTCGTAGAGTTGATTGTTTTTGACATATTCCTTGTTTTTGTTTTCAGCTATGAAAAACTTATACGTTTCTAATACAGGAATTTTTCAACTGCTGTCCATACAAACAAAGGAACATCAGTCACATAGCAACCAGCTTTTGATTATTAGTTTAGCGTAAAGTACTCCCTTATTTCACTTCTGCTTACAAGGAAGCAATCAATAAGACTATTTGTGCAAATTTTTTTCTCGATTAGCATGAAGTAAATAGAAGCATAAGCTTTTTAACAATAATTTGTTGCAGAGAGGTAGAGAAAGTCATGTGAATGGAACACATCAGATTTTTTACTCGTGAGGGAGTTTATTTTTAATTGTAATTAGTTACAATCTAGTTACAGTTTGTTTGCACATCAGTATAAATAAGAAAAACATTAGTTCTTGAATTCGTCAAAGATGAAGTGTAGGAATTCATCTGCAATAAACTCAAGAACTTATTTATACACGCCAGATTAAACTGTAAATACCCCGTGATATACCTTTAGTAAAAGATGGGTTGCAACTAGATACAATTAAAAAAGTTTGATGAGTTCCATTCACATGACTTTCTCTAGTCTTGTAAGTAGAAGCGAAATAAGGGAGTACCATAGGTTAAAGTGACAGTCAAAAGCTGGTTGCTATGTGAATGAAGTTCCTTTGTTTGTATGGACAGGAGTTCACAAATTCTTGTATGAGTAAGGTATAAGTTTTTTAAAGCTGAAAATAATAAAAATAAAACGATCAACTCCACGAAAAAAAAAAATGTACATGACATATGTTACATGTTTTATCGTGATCTACATTTTTTATCCAGTATGTTTTTGTCTATCTCTTACGGTTTACCAGTTATGCAAAATCCAGTAAAAGTCTTCCAGAATAAAGTAGTCTTCGGAGGCTATTCCCAGAAAATTCAAGGTACACATTTCATTTGGTATGTAAATATATTAAATATAAGAGATTTTAATCAAAATCGTTACAGCCATTTTTGGGAAATTCAAAACTTTTGAAACTTTTTCCATGTAAAGGGTAGTTTAGGGTGGGGGAATTTTCTTGAAACTGTTCGTGTCGCATCCTTGGAAAATACAAAACTTAAATACTTGGTGTTTAACGGTCTTTTCGTTTTTTGAGCTATGCTGTCCACAGACACACACATACGGACATTGTTCCAAAAAAAAAATTTTTTTTTGATTTAGCGGGACCCAAAACATGTATTTGCGGTGAAATATTGGTACAATACAAATACTTCTCTGTACACTATGAACATAGTCCGTGTAGAGAAAGTAAAAAAAAGCTTTGAAATTAGATGATATGCAACATCTTGTGTAAGTAGCTTTCCAACAAGTGACAGTCGAAGATGCAGTGTCACACATTGTTTGGGAAGACAGAGTGAGATTTGGCGGGAATTGTATACTTTATACTGCTTTTGGAAACATCAGTAAATTCTGCTGTTAAGCTAACAATATTGCTTAATGAAAATGTAAGGTATTTTCACTAAACTTATTAAAATTACCTACACTAGGAATAATTATTTTCTTACTTATGTTTCTCTATACTGGTATTAGATGTTTCCGCCATTATCTGCTGACTAGAAACAGCACAACGAATATACATTGTTATATAAAGAAATAATGATTAAATGATCAGTAAATTTTGATCCTTAATCATTCATTGCAGAGTGTAATACGATATTTCTGTACTCTCTCAGCAATTTAGGAGGAATTATTTTGTGATAGAGAAAAGCTAACAAACAACTCGCTTCCTAGCTCACATTAAGATTCTCACCATTTGGCGAATTTCTCGACCCGCCACTGCTAGTACATTACTGTGCACTAACACTTCAGTTGAGGTCTCTCGTCCCAAGGCTTCCTGTGTTTACTATATTTCAGCCCCACCGCCGCATACCAAGACGTACATGAGAATGGCCGATACGACACCTACACAATAATTAATTTATACGACTGTGTATTGGATAATCTTAATGCTGGTTCTGTTGAGGGTGAGAGATGTGTGTTGATGTGGATATTGTAGTTAGAATTTAAATATAAAGGACCATGAATATCCAACTCAAAAACTGTGCTTCCAGTTACAAGGCCTCTACCCTCAAACACCTCGGCACCTGCGGCCTACTACCGCCCTCGGGGAGAGGGGTGAGAGGCCAGCACACAGAAATGACGAAGTTAGAGGGTAGAGGATGTTAACAGCGGGGGACACCTTGGCACCTGCAGCTTACGACAGCCCTCGGGGAGAGCGTGAGAGGCCAGCACACAGAAATGACGGAGCTAGGCGCAGAGACGCACGGAAGTCCCTAACAGTTTCACTACATGGCAGCCCTGCCGCGCCTCGGAGGCTATACAGGTGCCCGGAGGCCGGAAAGAGGCTTCTACAACGGCACCTAGCCACAACCAGCGCAACCAGGGGGAAGAGAGTTTCAATGGGAGCAAGTAACAGTGCCATCTGAAGCCACACCTGCGCCGACCTGAAAGATGAAGAAGGCAAATGAAATGAAAAGGAACCTGGTTGAGATACAGCACCTCATCATTCGACTAAGCGGCCCCAGGACCAGAGTGCGCGGTCAATGAGGATCAAACCCAGGCCTGCCGAATGCCAATCCCAGACGAAACGCCTGACCCACCTGGCTAGATGTCCAACGAATGTTCTCTAGTTTGTGAAACTTAAAATGAAGTTCCAACCCCTCAAAACAAAAACATTTGATGTGTTCCATTCGCATGCCTTGTTCTATCTGTTCTGCAAACAAACTATTCTTATAAAAGATTAGCGTTACATACATCAAAGAACAATCAATATAAATATCACTTAGTTCCTTATAAGTAGAAAGGAATACACTAGGCTAAACCGACAGTCAAATGTTTTAAAATATGTCTCTACACGATTGTTACCAACATTTAATTCTCTTTCCATGGGCAGGAGTAAAACAAAGCAGGTATGAAACGGGTGAGGAATATTTAAGTTAAAACCAAAAGTAGGTAATGTCTCTGAAACGGTTAGTTCTACAAAAAGAAATTGAATATGACATAACATTTTTCTTTTTTTACGAGATCCACATTTTTGTTTATCTCTTGTGGTTAACCAGTCATGCAAAAGTCATCCAGAATGAAAACTTCAGCGGCTATTCCAAATAAATTCTGATATACATTTTATTTGGTAAGTAAATATCTTTAATATATGGGATTTTAATCAAAATCGTTAGAGCCATTTTTTAGAAAATCAACATTTTCGAAACGTTTTCCTATAACATTACCTTCTCTAAATACTATGTACATCGTACATATGTGTTAGAGAAAGTAAAAATACATAAGAATAAATATATGTTCAATATTTCTACAGATAAGATAAACCTGCATAAAGGTTAACCATGAATATCCAATTGATTTAATTGTTTTTTCGCAAAGCCGGATGTAGGACAGAAGTTTGAGAGGTTGCCATGTTCAGTGGCAGAGCAACCGACTAAAGACCGGGAGATCCGTGGTTCAAATCTCGGCTATGGCATTGAAGTTTTCAGTCTGACTGCTGTCCTACACTGGATTGTGTGAAAACAATTACGTCAATACCAATTGACCATAATAGTTGGCTATTCTATGAATCCTGGGACTTAAAGTACTTACGACAGTGTAAGTCGCCATTGGGGTTGTCATTTCAAAATTATTTGAGATCACCTTGTGGTTTACCGGGAAACATGCCACTTGAGAAATTTAAAGCCGTGCCGGCATGTTGCCATAGTAACACAGTGGGTAGAGCAACCGGCTAGTAACTGGTAAATCCGCGGTTCAAATCCCAGCTATAGCATTGAATTCCTCAGCCCGACTCTACATATGAATATCCAAATTAATGCTTTCTGAAGCTTCGAGCTTTTGGAATTAGGCCATCGATATAAACCTTACATTCTTTGGAACTTCTTGATGGACTGTTTCAGAACCACGGGGTGATGTTGTACACATTTTGGCGCACGACGAAATTCTACAACCCTTATAACATCTTGAAGGAGCAACACTCCCACAAGTTCGGCGAGTATCCCCGCTTTGTCCAGAGGAAGGACGTGAGGCAAAGTGTGCACGTAGGCGACGCACAATACGGTAATCGTTGGGAAGTACCAACTCGCCTTTATCTGGACCGCATGGTGTCCGTCAAACCCTGGCTAGAGGAAATGTTGGACAACTACCGTGTCCTCTACTACAGTGGACAACTGGACATCATCGTCGCCTACCCTCTGTCCGTCGGCATGTACAGGAAGCTGCAGTTCGGCGCCGCTGAGGAATATCGTAACGCTAACCGGTATCCCTGGTATTTTGGGGAGGAACTGGCAGGTTTTGTCAAGTCTGGAGGAAACTTCACTGAGGTCCTGGTGAGGAATGCTGGACACATGGTCCCAGTTGACCAGCCCAAATGGGCCTTGGACCTCATCACCAAGTTTATTAGAGACGAGTTTAAATACCCATATGGTGCTACAGAGGAGGATCATGATCACGGAAATGCAACATCCACTTTTACATAATTTATTGGAACAAAACTGGCTTCAATCTTTTGGAGAATATTTCACATTCACAAGATGTGTTTGTCAGGTAGACAGTTCGCTCAATTTACAAATCAAGAAACCGTTATCTATTTCACTGAAGATTATAGTGCCGTAAACATACTATTAGACATTTTTGTTGATCTTCAAGTGGAGAACCTTATATATCTTGTATCTTGTGGAATTTAAAGTGAAATAAATAAAGTCTGTTATTAATGGAACGTCAGCCTAAATGACGAGTACAAGAAATAAACCTCTCAGTCACTTCCTTATCCATTATAACTTCCCATTACACATTATAGCCATAAGTATGCAAAGTGGATAGAAGAATATAAAAACATCTGAGGTGTTTCATTCCCATGACATACACCTGCTCCTCAAAAAGCCTTTCTTACAACATATTATCCTATAATCTACAACATGCTAATCGAGATAGATGTGTATAACAGGTAGAGCACGCAGACTATGTACATACATAGTGTATAGAAAAGGTATTGTATTGCACCCAAAAATTCGATACCGAGATTTCACCGGAAATATATGTTTCAGACTCTCTGAATTAAAAAAAAATCTAGAAAAATGTCCGTGTTTGTGTGTGTCTGTGGGCAGCATAGCTCATAAACGAAAAGACTGTTAAACACCAAACTTGGTATTTAAGTTTGGCTATCTTCCAAGAATGCGACACCAAGATTTTCAAGAAAACCCCCACCCCCAACTACCCTTTGCATGCAACTTTTTCGAACATTTTGATTTTCTTAAAAATGGCTCTAACGATTTTGTTTAAAATATCGTATATTAAAGATATTTACCTGAAAAATAAAATGTATATCTTGAATTTTCTGGGAATAGCCTCAGGACTACTTTATTCTAGATGAATTTCACGGAATTTTGCACAACTGCTAAACCGTAAGAGACGGGCAAAAACTTAACAGACAAAAAATGAAGAGCACATTAAAACACACAATTTATGTTATATAATTTTTTTCGTGGAGTTGATCGTTTTTGACATATTCCTTGTTTTTGTTTTCAGCTATGAAAAACTTTTCTCATACAGGAATTTGTCAACTCCTGTCCATACAAACAAAGAAACTTCAGTCACATAGCAACCAGCTTTTGATTATTAGTTTAGCCTATAGTAGTCCCTTATTTCCCTTCTTCTTACAAGGAAGCAAGTATTAAGACTATTCGTGCTAATTTTTTTTTCTCGATTAGCATGAAGTAAATAGAAGCATAAGCATTTTAGCAGTAATTTGTTACAGAGCTGTAGAGAAAGTCATTTGAATGGAATAGATCACATTTTAATGAGAGTTAGCCGTTAGATATTCCTTGTTATTCACTTAAAGTTTGCTTTTCTAAACAGGAAGTTGCCTTTGGTTTAATCCGTGTCTTGCAAAGAGAAGCAAATCCCAATTTATTCACTTAGCAACCAGCGTTTAAAAGATTTGACTAGTGTAGACCCTTATTTACCTTCTACCTACAAGAAGGCCAGCTAAAGTTTATCTCTATTAGCATGATGTAAATAAAAGAATTATGTTTTTAACCATAGTTTCTTTGGCTAAAAAGAACCGTAGAGGAAGTTATGTAAATGGCACAATGAGATATTTCCTCTTCTAGCGCGTATATAAAACGTACATGGTAGATCTCAAAATCTGAACTGATATTTCACCAAAAATATATGCTTTGGGACCCCCTGAATCCATAAAGAGAATTTAAAAAAAAATGTCAATGTGTATGTGTGTGTCTTTGTACAGCATAGCTCGAAAACCCTTTCCAGCCCAATTTATTTTCCATTGAAATTGTTTTCTGAAAACTGGCTCTATAGGATGTATATTTACCTTAAAAAGCTGTTCTTACTTGATGTCTTATTGGTAGCTCAGTTGTATAAACTTCTAAAACATTGAATATCACTGATCAAGATGTTAATATCACAGGTTGACATTCTCGCTATAGTTCTACTGTGATAAAGGAAGGGATGGGGCTAGGTAAAACAAACGCTGATTGGCATATCTAAGTGTTTACTGGATCTCGGTAGCATTGTAGCCGAATACATTCTGTATTTCATAGAAAAATGAGGATTCTATGTTCACTTTTGCTGGTTTTAATCCATGTTAATATCAATAAATTTAAAGAAAATTGTGAAACGCACACAATGAAGGCAGAAAATTATTGAACTTTAACCTTCACCATCTTGAACAACAAAAATAGATAATGATGCCATATGACACTATTGAGCTGGAAAGGGTTAAAGACACATTTTGTATTCAAGTTTAATATCTCTCAAGGATGCGACACGAAGATTTTCAAGAAAATCCCCCACCCCAAGTTACCCTTACATGGAAAAAATTTTATTTTCTCAGAAATGGCTGTAACGATGATGATTAAAATGCCATGTAGTAATTATATTGACATGAAAAATAAGGTTATATTTTGAATTTCCTGTGAATATCCTCTGAAGACCTCTTTATTTTGGATGAATTCTGAATAACTGGTATACCGTAAGACAGTACCTTAACTCGCAGAAAACGCAGATCACATTAAAATACATCATTTATCTCATATATGTTTTCTAGTAGAGTAGACCGCATTCGAGATATTCTTTGTTATTGGTTCCAACTGAAAATATATACTTTTCTCAAACAAGAAGTCACCCATGTTTCTTTTGTTTTACTCCATGCCATGCAAAGAAGCAATGTTCAATGACACTCGCATAGCGACAGCTAGTAAAAGTTTTGACTGTCAGTTTAGTCTAGTATACTCCCTTATTTCCCTCCTACTTATAAGGAAATAAGTAATAAAATCATTTTTTGCTAAGTTTATCTCGATTAGCATGGTGTA
The DNA here is from genome assembly GCA_030762935.1 of Hymenopus coronatus. Lineage (NCBI taxonomy): Eukaryota > Metazoa > Arthropoda > Insecta > Mantodea > Hymenopodidae > Hymenopus > Hymenopus coronatus. Next base: position 138,350,256 of record CM060886.1, read on the forward strand.
GGAAGAAGAATTATCTGCTGTAAGAAGTTTGTTTGTACAACAGAGAAAGTTAACCTTTCCCGACATATGTTTTTTTTTTTTTTTTTGGCTTCAAATCTGCAATACTTATACTTTTCTAAAAGAGAAGTTGCCTTTTGTTTAATCCGTTATTTTACTCATGACCAAGCAAATAAAACCGAATTTCAATTGTTTCACATAGGACCATTTTTAAAGGATTTCACTATCGCTGTAGCCTAGGGTATTCCTTCTACTTGCAAGGAAGCAAGTAATAAGACAATTCTGCTAATTTTATCTTGATTAGCATGAAGTAGACAAAAGATTAGTGTTTGTTTTGTTTTGTTTTGCAGGACAAGCGGCTATGTTTTACGTTGGCCGGCCGAGTCGCTAAGGATGAGGTACAGAGCCGTAATAAATGAGCGAAATAATCGTCGCCTAGTCTACAGCGATGCGTGTTTTTAATATAAATATTTTTATAGAAGTTTTGCTCTCAAATATGAGCGGAACCAAACATTGTCATTAAATATGACGCAAATTATCGTAAATTGGTAAATGGATCTTTAGGCAATGATTTAAATGATTCCCATCCTGTGTACCGTTTACACCTCTCTATAAGGACAATAAGTTAGTACTTCCCCATGTAGCTGAGGCGGCTGACCTCAATAATATAGCAGCCAGAAATTACGCCTGCGAAGTCGCCAACGGCTACCAGTCTTACCTTCCTGGTGGTACACTAAAGAGTTACTACACTAGTTCTAACTGAAGTGGATAGAGCGCATTACTCTTGCTTCTCTAAGCAGCTTTGGCGGCTGCTGGTGAAAAATTGAACCCAGCAGGGTTTATAAGGACGTTTTCACAAACATTGTGAGTTGAAGTTCTTCATTGCACGAAAGACGACATAATGAGTGCATCGAGGGGAACACAAGGTCGGTGCCATCTTTTATGAGAGGTAACAATTTGGACATCAAAATTTTGGGGAAAATTACTTATTTTGGCCAATCTAAATCCTTTCTTCTGCTTTGTTACCGGCTCATTGACATTAGAATTAAAATGTTGGTGAAATGGAGCGAGGCACCACACACACAAAAAAACGTTATATTGTGATTTCTAATTACTAATTAAATTTAGTGAAAGAGACAATAGTCAGACATGTATGAAAGCTAAATTCAAATAGTGGAATAAACAACAGTGGAATGGAATCATTTAATCTTCTTTGTAATGAAAATTAAGAAACCCGAGTTAATAGCGACCTCAAACGGTCCCACCTTTCTACAACACCTAAAAGATTAAAACCTAGTACACCTCTTTGTTTCTAACCTTTAAATTTGTACAGTTTTGTAGTAGAGCAAGTAATTCCATTTGCGGTTCGTGTGGAGCGTCTTAAAAGTGTATGAAAAATAAATTGCCAGCTTTTCTAAGATGATATTGTGTTTATGTTTGCTTAATACAGTACATTCGCTGCCGTGTACTGTACGTACATGAGACTAGCCAAAGACTCAGGGAAAACGAGTTCTAATGTCAGGCCTTTGGACGTGTGTGACGAGGTCTGATGTGCTCCATTCACATGACTTTCTCTACATCTCTGCAACAAATTAGTCTTAAAAGCTTATACTTCTATTTACTTCATGCTAATCAGTAAAAAAAAATAGCAGAAATAGCTTTATTACATGCTTCCTTGTAAAAAGAAGCGAAATAAGGGAGTACCATATGTTAAAGTGATAATCAAAAGCTGGTTGCTATATCACTGAAGTTCCTTTGTTTGTATGGACCGCAGTTGACAAATTCCTGTATGAGAAAAGTACACGTTTTTCATAGCAGAAACCAAAAATAAAGAATGTCTCAAAAACGACGAACTCCACGAAAAAATGTATATAACATAAATTGTGTGTTTTAACGTGTTCTACATTTTTTGTGTAGTAAATTTTTGTCCATCTCTTACGGTTTAGTAGTTATTCAAAATTCAGTAAAATTCATTCAGATTAAACTACTCTTCAGAGGCTATTCGCAGAAAATTCAAGATATACATTTTATTTGCCAGGTAAATATCTTTAATATACGAAATTTTAATCAAAATCGTTAGAGCCATTTTTGAGAGAATTGACATTTTCGAAACAAAAGTTCCATGTAAAGGGTAGTTTGGGGTTGCGGGATTTTTCTCAAAATCTTCGTGTCGCATCCCTGGAAGATACTAAAGTTAAATACCAAGTTTGGTATTTTACCGACTTTTCGTTTTTGAGTTATCGTGTCCACAGACACACGGACCTTTTAGTGAAAATGCTTTTTTTTTAGATAAAGGGGACCCTAAAACATATATTTCTGGTGAAATCTCGGTATCGAATTTTGGGTGGAGTGCAACACACTATGTACATATTGCTTATAGAAAAAGTAAAAATTCCTGTATATCTTACTGTTAACTTTTTAACATAAAAGTTCAGCAAAACTCATTCAGAATAAAGATGTCTTCAAAGGCTCGGCCGAAAAAGGATTCACGTCTAACGAAGAGGTCATCTCGCAAACAGATATCTATTTTGAGAAGCATCAGAAATCCTACTTTTTGGAAGGTTTAAAGCACTTGAAGAAACGCTGGGACAAGTGTATTAAGCTAAAAGGAGATTATATTGGAATAACATCTACAAAAGTAATTTGTTTTTCTATCTTTTTCTAAGGAATTATTGAACGCTGTTTATTTGGATGAGCCTTACGGCTGTTTTTCTTTGCTCACAGTCTACTTGATGAACTGTTTCAGAACCGCAGTATGATGTACTTTGAATTTGCTCGCAACACGCAATTTCGCAACTCGTACAATTTCTTGGTGGACCAGCATTCCCTCAAGTACGGCTACTACCCCAGTTTTGTGCAGAGGAAGGACGTGAGGAAAGCCCTACACGTCGGCGATTCACAGTACGGAGATGTCAACGAAATAGTGTACTACACGTTATACCTGGATCTGATGCAGTCCGTCAGACCTTGGCTAGAGGAAGTGTTGGACAACTACCGTGTCCTATACTACAGTGGACAAATGGACATCATCGTCGCCTACCCTCTCTCAGTCGGCATGTTCAGAAAGCTGCAGTTCGGGGCGGCTGAGGAATATCGTAACGCGAAACGGTATCCCTGGTATGTTGGGGAAGAACTGGCAGGTTTCGTCAAGTCTGGAGGAAACTTCACTGAGGTCCTGGTGAGGAATGCTGGACACATGGTCCCAACTGACCAGCCCAAATGGGCCTTGGACCTTATCAAAAGGTTTACCACAGACGATTTCAGGTATCCATATGGAGGATCACATGAGGAACACGATCAAGGGAATATAACATCCACATTTTATTAATTTGTTGTGGCAAAAACTGCTTCGGACATTTTAGAAGACATTGCTATTAAACTTAATCTTTTCAACGCAGTAGGTTTCATGAGTAAAGATTTCAAATCATTTTCCTTGATGTAGAAACTGCTATTTATACTAACTCTCAAATAAAGCTTATATAATTCACGTGTGTCTATTATTTACTAAAACTTATTCTCATACAAAAGCATGGATTGCTTTCAACTGGTACCAACACTGAAAAGTTCTTCTTGAAAGGGAAACACTAAACCATATACTTTGTACAATTACTGGAACCTCCAGAACATTTGTATTGTACGCGAGTATTTCAAGATATAAAGATCCTTTTCTTAATATTAAAAGTTTAATTTATAATTCTAAAAATGTCTGATGTGCTCCATTCACATGGCTTTCTCTACATCTCTGTAACAAATTATTGTTAATAAGCTCATTCTTCTGTCCACTTCATGCTAATCGAGATAAACACTAACAGAAACGGTTTTATTACTTAGTTCCTTGTAAGTAGAAGCGAAATAAGGGTATTAACTAGGCTAATCCGACAATCACGTGTTTTAAAATATGGTTGTTATGAAATCCGTTTCTTTGAATGGGCAGCAGTTGACAGGTTCCTTTATGGGAAAACTATATTATAAAACTGAAGCCAATAACAGGAATATCTCGAAAACGGTCAACTCCACGAGAAAAATATATACATGACGTATGTAACATAAATTGTGTACTTTAAGGTGATCTTCAATTTGTGTATGAGAGTGTGTATGTGTGTGTTATGCAAAATTAAGAAAAAATCCTGAATAAAGAGGTCTTCAGAAGCTATTCCCAGAAAATTCAAAATATACATTTTATTTGTCATGTAAATATCGTAAATTTAAGAGATTCTAATTAAAATTATTACCGGCATTTTTGAGAAAACAAAAAATTTTTCCATGTAAAGGATAATTGTGTGTGGAGGGATTTTCTTGAAAATCTTCGTGTCGCATCCTTGGAAGATACTGAACTTAAATATCAAGTTTGGTATTTAACGGACTTTTCGTTTTTCAGCTATGCTACCCACAGACACAGACGCGGTCATGTTTCAAATAATGCCTTTTTTGAAGTCAGAGGGACCCAAAATATGTATTTCCGGTGAAATCTCGGTATCGAATATTTGGATGCAATACAACCCCTTCTTATTACACTATGTAGGTATATAGTACATGTAGAGAAAGTAAAAATTCTGAGTTCTAACCTGACCTTTTTTTACTTTCCCTGCTTCTTTTATGGTACATAGGTAGAGAAGATATTGTATTCCGCCCAAAAATTCCTCGGTAACAAGATTTTACTAGCAACATTATTGTCTCCTGTATATAAAAAATCTGTAATGAAAAAGATGCGCGCGCGTCTTTGAATGGTGACGCTTGCGAGTCTGTGAACAACAGGATTAAAAAGTCTGATGTGTTCCATTCACATGACCTTCTCTAGCTGTTCCAAATACAAATTATTCTTACAAAAGATTATTTTATCTACATCATGCTAATGGAAACCAACGTTAGCAGAATTGATTTTATTACCTGCTTCCTTGTAAGTAGAAGAGATATAAGGTAATACTCTAGGCTAAAGTGAAAGCCAAATCTTTTAAAAGCAGGTCGCTAAGTGAAACTATTGAATTAAGTTCACTTTGCATGGTCCTGTTTAGCAAAGGTAAATTAGTTAATATTCGAAACCAAGAGCAATGAATATCTCTAAGGCGGTAACATCTGCAAGAGAATCGTATTGAAACAATTTATGTGTTTTAACGAAATCTACATTTTTGGTGTAGTAAGATTTTGTCTATCTCTTACGGTTTAGCCGATATACAATCTTCTACAAAACTCAAGCAGAATAAAGAGCTTTTTAGAGGCTATTCCTAGAAATATAAAAAAAAAATTATATTTTATTTGTGATGTGAATATTTTTAATATACGGCAGTTTATTCAAAATACGATTAGAGCCATTTTTGAGAAAATAAAAATATTCGAAAAGTGTTCCACGTAAAAGGCAGTTGGAGTGGAGGTTTACTAAATATAAATACCAAGTTTGGTATTTAACGGCTCTTCTTTTTGAACTATGCTGTCCTCAGACACACACGGACCTTCTTTCTAAATTTTTTTTCGGGCTCAGGTATGCAGAGCATATTTTTGATGAAATTTCGATATTGAATTTTTGGGTGGAATACAATACCTTCTCTATCCACTATGTACATTATACATACTGGCTATAAAAATTGAAAATTGCACAAATCTTTGAGTTTTAGTCTATGCTGAACACGCCCAGGAAGAAAACTCGCGGGATTTTAGCGAGTTTCTCAGCGGATTTCTTCTGATAGACGCTTAATAACGGGTGACCAAGTAGAAATAAGTTGAAGTCCACGATTTAAGTAATTGTTTTCTCTAGAAATCACTGGGCTGTTTTACTCTACTGTTCACAACAGAGTTAGTACTTAGCTATTAATATGGCAACTTTGAAGTTAGTTCTGTGACCACATTCTGCGCACTGTTCTCCCAATCAAGATTTTTCTGCTTGCACAAGTCTGAAGATCCTTTGTTTCAGAACGGCGGTTACTCACTGTTCGTTCAGTTTTTCCTTTATAAAAAAATCTAATGTGCTTCATTCACATTATTTTCTCTACATCTCTGCAACAAATTGTTGTTAAAAAGCTTATACTTCTATTTACTTCATGCTGATTGAGAAGAAATACAAGAAATAGTCTTATTACTTGCTTCCTTGTAATTAAAAGCGAACTAAGGGAGTACCATAAGTTAAAGTGATAGCCAAAAGCTGGTTGCTATGTGACTGAAGTTTCTTTGTTTGTATGCACACGAGTTGACAAATTCCTGTATGAAAAAATCTGATGTGTACCATTCACATGACTTTCTCCATTACCCTGCAACAAATTATTCTTAAAAAGCTTATATTTTTATTTACTTTATGCTAATCAGAAAAAAATAGCAGAAATAGTCTAATTACTCGCGTCCTTGTAAGTAGAAGCGAAATAAGGGACAACTGTAGGTTAAAGTGATAGCCAAAAGCTGGTTGATATGTCAATGAAGTTCCTTTGTCGATATGGATAGGAGTTGACAAGTTCCTGTATGAGAAAAGTATACGTTTTTCATAGCAGAAACCAAATATAAGGAATGTCACAAAAACGACGAACTCCACAAAAAAAATGTATATAACATAAATTGTGTGTTTTAATGTGCTCTACATTTTTTGTGTAGTAAGTTTTTGTCCATCTCTTACGGTTTAGCAGTTATTCAAAATTTAGTAAAATTCATTCAGATTAAACTACTCTTCAGAGGCTATTCCCAGAAAATTCAAGATATACATTTTATTTGTCAGGTAAATATGTTTAATATACGAAATTTTAATCAAAATCGTTAGAGCCATTTTTGAGAAAATCAAAATTTTCGAAAAAGTTCCATGTAAAGGGTAGTTGGGAGTGGGGGGATTTTTCTCAAAATCTTCGTGTCGCATTCCTGGAAGATACTAAACTTAAATACCAAGTTTGGTATTTTACCGACGTTTCGTTTTTGAGTTATCGTGTTCACAGACACACGGACACACACACACACACACACACGGACCTTTTTGTGAAAATGCTTTTTTGGGATTTTGGGGACCCTAAAACATTATTTCGGGTGAAATCTCGGTATTGAATTTTTGGGTGCATTACATTACCTTCTCTACACAGTATGTACATAGTACGTGTAGAGAAAATTAAAATGTTACATTGTTTTAACGTGATCTACAAGTTTTGTGTAGCAAGTTTTTGTCTATCTCTCTTTGCCAGTTACACAAAATTCATCCAAAATAAAGAGGTCTTCAGAGGCTATTCCCAAGAAAATGTAAGTACATTTTATTGGTCATGTAAATATCTTAAATGTACGGTATTTTAATCAAAATTGTTAGAGCCATTCTTGAGAAAATCAATTTCGAAAAATCTTCCTTGTAAAGGGTAGTTTGGGGTGGGGGTGTTTTTCTCAAAATCTTCGTGTCGCATTCCTGGAAGATACTAAACTTTAACACCAAGTTTGATATTTTAACGACTTTTCGTTTTTGAGTTATGGTGTTTACAGACACACAGACAGAACACACACGGACATTTTTCTAATTTTTTTTTTTGTATTCAGGGAGAACTAAAACATATATTTCCGGTGAAATCTCGGTATCTAATTTTTGGGTGCAATGCAATACCTTCTCTGTACACTGTGTAGATAGTACGTGTAGAGAAAGTAAAAATGGGAAACTAGTAGGAGTTTCTCAAAATGATAGTTTAGTAACAAAGTTTGCTGTACATTATCGGGTGGTGTCGGCAGATGTATGTGGCTAACCCACTTTGCTCCCATGTTTCCTACTAGACGTTTCACACACAAGAGAAAGAACTTGGGAGTCCGTTCAGCAACCCAAAGTGGCATAGTCCCCCCCCCCGGGGCTCACTGACAATGTGCTGCGTCACTATACACAGCAGTACATCAATCAAATTCACCTCAATATGACCATATCATAAACATGTCATATACATGCCTGAAGAAATATTTGGGCTTTAGTGGCTCTGTAACAAAAGATGTTCATGTTCAAAAACATTCATCAGGAAAACCTCAGGTCATATTCTTGATCAATGTTTCAGAATCGTGCTGCAGTACTCTACAGGAATACCTCAGGTCATATTCTTGATCAATGTTTCAGAACCGTGCTACAGTACTCTACAGCTTCATGCTTACCACCAAAATTTACAATCCCTACAACTTCTTGAAAGAAAAGCACTCCCGCAAGTTCGGCGACTATCCACACTTTGTCCAGAGGAAGGACGTGAGGAAAGCTCTACACGTTGGCGATGCAGAGTACGGCGATCGTTGGGAAGTACTGTCGCACCTGTATCTGGACCGCATGCAGTCCGTCAGACCTTGGCTAGAGGAAGTGTTGGACAACTACCGCGTCCTCTACTACAGTGGACAACTGGACATCATCGTCGCCTACCCTCTGTCTGTCAGCATGTATAAAAAGCTGCAGTTCGGCGCTGCTCAGGAATATCAGGACGCTAAACGTGTTCCTTGGTACGTGGGAGAGGAATTGGCAGGTTTTGTCAAGTCTGGAGGAAACTTCACTGAGGTCCTGGTGAGGAATGCTGGACACATGGTCCCAACTGACCAGCCCAAATGGGCCTTGGATCTCATAAAAAGATTCACTAGAGATGACTTCAAGTATCCATATGGTGGATCACACGAGGATCATGATCAGGGGAATACAACATCCACATTTCATTAATTTGTCGGTTCAAAAACTGCGGTAGACCATTTGGAAGATATTTCATAGATTCAAGACTTTAACGAAGAAGAATTTGAGAAATAATGACTTCAACATATCTTTCTTGATGTATAAGCCTATCTTGACATCAAGTATTCAAATAAAGCGTGTATAATATATTATTATTTATTATACACTTAATCTCATATATAAATCTTGATTGTTTTCAATAGGTACCAATCCTGAAAAGAAATCACATACTTTATAAAATTTCTGGAACCTTCTGAACATACATTGTGCATAAATATTTCAAGATACTAAAATTCTCTTTACCTTGTCTAGCACGTATGTATAATGTACATAGTGGATAGAGAAGGTATTGTATTCCACCCAAAAATTCGATACCGAGATTTCATCGGAAATATATGTTTGGAGACTCTCTTGAGTCCGATAAAATATTTTTAGAAAAGAGTCCGTGTGTCTGCATCAGTGGAGAGCATAGTTCAAAAACGAAAAGTCGGTTAAATACCAGTCTTGGTATTTAAATTAAGTAGCTCCCAAGGATGCGACATAAAGATTTTCAAGAAAATTCCCCACCCCCAACTACCTTTATATGGAAAACAATACGACAATTTTTACTTTCTCAAAAATGGCTCTAACAATTTCGTTTAAAATCTCTTATATTTAAGATATATACATAACAAATAAAATGTAGGTCTTGAATTCTCTGGGAATAGCCTCTGAATACCATTTTATTCTGGATCAATTTTGCATACCTGGTAAATCGTAAGAGATACATAAAAACTTTGAATAGAAAAATGTTTATCTCATTAAAACATAATTTATGTCATATAGATTTCTTTTTTCGTGCTCTTGACCATTTTTGAGACATTTATTGCATTGGTTTCAACTTTTAAATTATTAAGCTTTCTCAAACTGGGCCATGCAAACCGAACTGAATTTCAATTGTTGCACACAGCGCCCAGCTTTTAAAACATTACACTATCGCTTTAGTCTATTGTATTCCCTTATTTACCTATGATTTCGTACCTACAAGGAAACAAGTAATAAGACCAATTGTATATCTTGAATTCCTCATCATTTTGGATGACTTTTGCACAAACCGTAAGCTTACTACTAAAAAAAACATAAAACTCATTAAAACATACAATTTAAGTCATGATCATTTCCAAGGTATTCCTTGTTATTGGATTCAATTTTAAACTACTGAAACATTTCTCAAACGAGAAGTTATCTATCGTCTCACACCTGTTTTGATTTACTCCTAGCCACACAAAAAGAATATCTTTAATTGTTTCACATAGGGATACTTACAAGGAAGCAAGGTAAGATATTTTCTGCTACAGTACGCGAGGTTTATGTTGAAAAATACAATTTTTCTGTTACCTGATCGGTCTAAGAGATGGAGTGCATTAATGACGGTCCGAGTGTTGGTAAATACTGTCACAGTCATCCTTGACTGCCTATTACTCTCTCAGTATCAGTTGTACTTGATTTTTGTCAGTGGATTGTGGAAAATATGCTGATATCTTTCCCCGTACTTGCTTCGTTGTTCCAAGCGGATGTTGGGAAACCTTTGCAATCAGAGGTCGAGATTAGGCAGTCATCTGCCGAGTAGAATATATTGCTCTCTATGCCTACGTAGGTACATTGTTTTAAGTTAAAGCAAACACACACTAATATTTATCTCGATTAGTGTGATATAGTAAAAGACTAATTTTTACTTTTTCTACACGTATTTTGTACATAGAGAATAGAGAAGGTATTGTAATGCAATCAAAAATACGATACCGAGATTTTACCAGAAATACATGTTTTGGGTCCCCCTGGATCCTACCTGCGTGCGTGTCTGTGTCTGTGGATAGCATAGCTCAAAAACGAAAGGACAGTTTGGTATCTTCCAAGGATGTGACATGATTATCAATAAACTCCCCCACCCTCAACTGCCCTTTACATGCAACTTTTCAAAAATTGTGATTTTCTTAAAAATGGCTATAATGGTTTTAATTAAAATATCGTATGTTAAAGATATTTACCTGACAAATAAAATGTATATCTTGAATTTTCTGGGAATAGACTCTAAGACTACTTTATTCTGGATCAATTTTACGGAGTTTTGCACAACTGCTTAACCGTAAGAAATGGACAAAAACTTACCATACAAAAATGTAGAGTACGTTAAAACAAACAATTTATGTTATATACATTTTCTTTGTGGAGTTGATCGTTTTTGAGACATTCCTTGTTTTTGATTTAACCTTTAAAAACTTTAATTTTCTCATAAGGACTTTGTCAACTCCTGTCCATACAAACAAAGGAACTTCAGTCACATAACAACCAGCTTTTGACTATCACTTTAACCTATGGTACTACCTTATTTCGCTACTACTTACAAGGAAGCAAGTAATAAGACTATTTCTACTATTTTTTCTCGATTAGCATGAAGTAAAGAGGAGTATAAGCTTTTTAACAATAATTTGTTGCAGAGATTTAGAAAAAATCATGTGAATGGAAGACATATTATTTAAGAATTGTATTCCATTGATACCCCACTGACTACCACTTCCGGTAATGAAATCAAACTCAAGTTATAGTAGACTTGTGTTCTACTGATAAACAGTTTATCTGTAACATTTTAATGTTGAATTTTCTCAAATAAACTTTTGGTGGTAAGGTTCATCTTATATAATTCGTATGTGAAAAAGAACATACAGAAAAATCTTATGTGCTCCATTTATATACATTTCTCTATTTGTTTTCACTAAGCAAATTTTCTACAAAATATTACTCCTGTATTTTCATTATGCTAATCGAGATTTAAAGAAATTACGTTATTACGTTGTTGCTATGTGAAACAACTTAAATGTGGTTATCTTTGCTTGCTAGGAGTAAACCAAAAGAGATATGAAACAAAAGATGACTTCCCGTTTGACAAAAATTTAATAGTTAAAACTTAAACTAAACACAACGAATACCTCGGAATAGGTTGCTCTACGACAAAATTTATGTAATATAAATTCCATGTTTTAACGAGATCCTTATTTTTCGGCAGTAAACTTTTGGTTTTTCACTTACAGGTTGCCAGTTATAAGACGAAAGTCATACAGAATGATGATTTATCCAGAGGCTATTCCCATAAAATCAAGACATACATCAAAATAGTCCTTTTTGAAAAATTCAAAATGTTCGAAAACTGTTCCATTAAAGGCTGTTTGGGCCGGGGGGGTTCTGTTGGAAGTCTCCGTGTCGCATCCTTGGCGGATATGCAACTTCAATACCAAGTTTGGTATTTATCAGACACTTCGTTTTTGAGTTAGTTCACTGACACTCATACACGAACGTTTTTCTAAAAATTCCTCTTTTTTGGATCCAGGGGACCCTAAAACACGTGTTTCCGGTGAAATTTCGTTATCGATTTTTTGTGTGCTATATAAAACCTTCTCTTTACACTATGTAGATACACAGTATGTGTAGAGAAAGTAAAAATGAAGTGTTTCGGAGACATTAAATGTCGCTTAAATAATGAATGAATGTTTTAGCCACATTGACAATGATATGCAAGCGCGAGGGAAGAATATTCTCAATGGAGCCTTAAGTCTAACGCAAGAAGTTGGTACGGGTCTCTAGATCTGTAAATTACATGCGGATATATTTCAAGTTTCAAATTGAATAACACAACCAACAATATCCTATAAGAAAATTCTCTCAATATACTGTAAGTAGGGATAGCATCTTGGGGACCGATAGCAGGACAGAATCGAAGTTACCGCAGCATGGTATATAGTTGTGATATGTTGACAATGCAGGTTGTACACAGAGCACAAATAGTATTAGACATCGAATTTCTGATTGTCTGTAGGGGGATTTATAGGGCGTGTGTTCTGGTATCCGCTGGCCGCTTCCTCACTCTAATTGGAGAAGGTTGTAGTACACGTTACCTAACCTCACTTCCAGTTGAGGGAAGTGGCTATTCCTATTAGCGAATGAGTTGACAAACCCAGCCATTTAAAAAAAAAAAAAAAAAAAAAAAAAAAAAAACCATGACGTAATAAAGACCCTACAAACGGTAAGGAGTGCGGTGTACGGAACAAGACAGTGCCGGTTTCTTTCTGTGCCTTGTGCACGTAGTGGTATTAATAGAAGGAGCAGTGGTAGACTGCGATGTTTTCACTAGCAGTGGAAGGCGATTGAGGTTGGTAAACATAAATATCACTGATTTACGGCAACTAACAATTTTAATGTTTACATACATTCAATTGTTGTTGTGCATCATTAAGTCATAAGCATCGTTATCCGTTTCATTTTCTCTCCAGATACATAGATTACAATGTACAACAACATATATTTGGAACGTCTCAAATGTGAATTGTCTCCGATTGGCACGTAAACAGGCTTCTTTATATTGTGAAAAACTGCGCTCTACATCACAAGATGTGAAATAGGACATATCATTGATTTTTTGTTGTTGTTTCATTTATATAGCCCCCTTTAACATCTAAGTTCATATCGGGGGCTTAGAATTAGAAACTCGTTGCTTGTAGGTTTACGTTGGATTTAAACCATTTTATTTCCTCAAACACGCACACATTCACTGTCACATACATACTTCCAGACTCTGTGGACGATAGGAAATAATTCTGGTCAAAGAAAAATTCTCCGCCCCAGCCGGGAATCGAACACGGGACCTCCGGGTGAGAAGTCAGCTCGCTGACCACCTTATCACGGAGGCAGTTTCATTGATTATTGGGTAAGCTCATCAGCAATTATTTCAGTAGCAGCTCCTCGTAACACAGTTCGTATTTTACGCATTATTGAAAATTGGACATTTTTTCCAAACACTGTCTTCACACGGTCTAAAACAGTTGTCACGGTTCTCTGATTAATTGCTTGCACAAGTTCATTGACAACGCTCAGGGCTCGAGAAATGTCAATGTTCGATGTTTGCAAATATGTGTTGTTGTCATACATATATCTGCAAACTTCTTATGTACGAATTGCAAATCTTCAAGCAATCCATTTGAAGCAAGAGTGTTTACAATCCTGATTGAAGAGCATGCACTATCATCATACCTGTAAAACAGTATTGATTATACAGTATAGTATACTGCTGCGTCGAGCCACGTTCCCCAACGCGTTACTACAGGTTGTTTACATGCGGCGCGTGCAAGTCGCCAATGCAGGTCGGCCTCTACTCGGTAGGTATGCAACTGGTATCCGTATGTGTCCCGCTATCGGTCCCCAAGATGCAGTGCCTAATTATAAGTACATAAACTGTAAAAACTAGAAACTGACAACTGACACTGGCGGCAGTGACGTCCTAATGATAAAATTCTTTGTCCAAAATATTGAATATAATGTAAGCACGGAGACTGCTGAAGGTGATAAAGCTGCGCATTTAACGAACTCTGAATTATCTCTTTGCGTCATACGATTTATGAGATCCAAGAAACCTAGACGCTGGGTACATCCATTAAATCAAAAGAGAATTCTCAAGAAGGAGACTGCCGTAACATCTTGAGGGAAAAGAGAGATGGCGTGGCACTGCCAAATAGAATGCACACACTCACAATAGGCGCTGTAAAATGTTGCATTTAGATAATCTATTGTAGAACAGCAGGCAATGCATAGAGGAAGGAATGCAAAATTATTTCTCTATGTACGCAACGCAAGGATAAAGTTGGGAGTTTGCTAAATATTGCGCTGCACTTTATTGCGTAGCGTGTTGCGTGTGTGCATGTGAAAGTTAACATTGAATAACGTGGATGCAAAGGCTTGCGTTTACGATGTGTCTGCGCTTGCATTACAGACAATGCATAACCCGCTTCAGCTTTCAATATAACAAGCATGTTTAAGTGTTGATAGTGTTTAACGCCCACATTTCTACTGTAGCACCGCAGGCGATAACACTGATGATACATGGAATGCAGGAGGAGGAGCACGCTGGAATACGGTGCCGGGGGAAACCAGACAACCCGGAGAAAACCGCCCCTGCTTCGATTTGTCCACCATAAATCCCACATGTGGGTGAGGGGCGTATGGTCTAACCACTTGACCACGCCGCGGCCAGGTGCTCATTGTGTTAAGAGTTGCCATAATTGACTGCAGTCCTAGTTAAGCATACCTGAAGCTTCCTATAAAACTAGGAAAATACTAAATTCAAACAAAACCTTGTCCCTCTAAATTTGAATAGTGTATAACAGGGTATTACCAAAATTAGTGCAAAGTATTCTTGTGGTGGAGGGAACATCTATACAAGTAATTAAAGATTTGAAGCTTTCTCGGTGTCGATTTTTACAGATGCACACAATTCCCTGACGAAGAGTATAGAGTCAAGATGGTCGCAAGTTTGGATTTCTTTGATTTCAATCTAACTCGGTTGCTATCCCGTGAAGTCATATAGGGTTTTGTCAGGGAAGACAAAGACCACCAACTCAAGATGGTCGAAAGTTTGGATTTCTTTGATTTCAATCTAACTCGGTTGCTATCCCGTGAAGTCATATAGGGTTTTGTCAGGGAAGACAAAGACCACCAACTCAAGATGGTCGCAAGTTTGGATTTCTTTGATTTCAATCTAACTCGGTTGCTATCCCGTGAAGCCATATAGGGTTTTGTCAGGGAAGACTAAGACCACCAACTCAAGATGGTCGAAAGTTTGGATTTCTTTGATTTCAATCTAACTCGGTTGCTATCCCGTGAAGTCATATAGGGTTTTGTCAGGGAAGACTAAGACCACCAACTCAAGATGGTCGAAAGTTTGGATTTCTTTGATTTCAATCTAACTCGGTTGCTATCCCATGAAGTCATCAGTAATAATCCATACAGTACTTTAACAGAGTGAGCCTTGGGTTGGAAGTGCATTGTTATGGGTCTGTAGAGTAAAAACATATCGAAAATTGTTGAACACACCCTGTTGTTTATTTATGAATTCTCAGAAAATCGGATGCTATTATTCTTCAGTAATTGTTGGAAACGGCTATCATTGACAAGGATGGAAAGCTCTGCGCGTGTCACCTCGAAGTGATGAACTCTAAGAAGCATATCTGGATGGTCCCCGATTTCCGCAGCCGCTGCCATGACCCTTGCTACAAACTCTGTTTCTGTGTTCACAGGAGTCTTAGAGTCTGCAACTATTGTCTCCAATGTGCGTTTTTACTCTGTAGACCCATAACAATGCATTTCCGACCCAAGGGTCATTGTGTTAAAATACTTGTATGGATGTTCTCTACCACCAGACGAATAATCTGCAATCATTTCGGCAACATACTATATATAAAACAATACCTACCGAACATTCTACAACAGATTGAGGGGTTTTACAACGATCAAACTAAGGCACTCCACATCGTGACACTCAAGGAACTTTTGTACCCAATGAAATAGAACACCTGGAACTCGGAAATTTGGCAACTGATACTCCACATGGAGTCTACATGCGACGGTTACTTCCTTAAAATCAGATATTTTTTTATTTATTGTATCCAGTTACAAGCCGTATTTTACCTAAAGATATTCCAGGGGTGTTTAGTTTGTTTACATATGAGTATAAATAAGACAAATATACTAGTTCTTGAGTTCGTCGAAGATGAACTGTAGGAAGCTGGTAACGTCGACCGTGTTGATGTGGTGTTTCAGTATCTGGTGTAGTGGGAGCCTTCGAAGTACAACAGGTCTTTCTCTGGTAAACAGAGTGCATTCCGTCATGAGATGTTGTACAGGAAGCTTTGTTAATTCTGTGGAGGTAGTATCGGAAACTTCCATGATTCGTTAAGAACTGTGTTAGTATGTATTTTGGCCAGAGCTGGAGGGAATGTCTGCGGAAAATGGTGGGTATGAACAGCTTGGTAAGGGCTGCAACTTCTAAATTTATATATGTAGAGTATTGATTTTTCAGTAACTAATTTTCCCTGCTCAGAGGCATTTTATTGTATCCTATGGTGGTTCAAATAGCTTGCCACTTTTTGGCTAAATAGTCAGCCCTTTCATTGCCTTGTAGTCCAGCGTGTCCTTTGACCGAGTGGTAAGTGATGGAGGTGTGCTGTTGCAGATTTGTTGTTTTCTTTCTGATGTCAACAGCTATTGTTGTCTGATGCTATTGTCAGAAGTGCTGCTGTGGAGTCTACGTTGACTGCATATGGTGAGGGTTTGCTGTTTTGTTATGGTATCCAGTCTATTGTCATATTAATCCCGGCACATTCAATGCTTAGCCGTATCACTCCAATGTGTACTTCCCTTGTGTTTTCAAAAACGGGTCTTCAACAGCAAGAATGTATTTCCCTTTTCAGGCCCGTGAAGATGAGTTTAATCATCACTTGTGGATAGGGAATATTTCTTATGAAGCAACTGGACTCAATAAACAAACGTTATACGTACTTTATAGAAACGAGATGTGAATGTGTGGCAATGTTCTTGCATAACTTTAGAATACTTTTTTGTGGTAAACACTGGTCATTCTCTTTCCTGGCACTTGTTGGTCAACTGTTTCAGATTCATGGCATTCTCTTCGAGTTGTTCATACGCAGGACACAATTCGACAACGTGTACAACATCCTGAAGGCGAAACACTCTCTGGTGTACGGCGATTACTCAAACTATGTTCAAAGGAAGGATGTGAGGAAAGCTCTACACGTCGGTGATACTGTTTACGGCGATCTCAACGGGATTGTCTTTCTCAAGCTCTATCTGGAGTTCATGCAGTCCGCGAGGCCTATGCTGGAGGCAGTGATGGACAGTTATCGTGTCCTCTACTACAGTGGACAACTGGATATCATCGTAGCCTACCCTCTGTCCGTCAGCATGTACAGAAAACTACAGTTCGGCGCCGCTCAAGAATATCAGGACGCTAAACGGGTTCCTTGGTACGTGGAAGAGGAACTGGCAGGTTTTGTCAAGTGTGGAGGAAACTTTACTGAGGTCCTGGTGAGGAATGCTGGACACATGGTCCCAACTGACCAACCCATATGGGCCTTGGACCTCATCACAAAGTTCACTAGGGACAACTTCAGATATCCATATGGTGAAGCACACGAAGATCACGATCAGGGGAACACAACAGCAGATAATTAGTTAAATAGTCTTAATCAACATACCTTTCATAAAAGAAGTACTAGCTGTAGAACAGACATGGTTTGTGTACTATGAGTTAAGAATGTTTATAGTAAATTATCCATTTTGGAGACTATATCTTCAAGTGTATAGGTTCGAGAACAAACAATACTTAAATAGGGATATAATACTGATCAAAAATTAAAACATATCTTAGTATGTCATTTAGTTTCTTATTAATTCCCTGAACATCGCCTTACCCATACCACCGTACGACATGTCTGTTTAGATTTATTGAACTTTTGTTTAGAATGGTGTAACGTGCGAGAATTTTCCTGAAACACAATCCTAAAGCAAATTGGATCTGACCATGCAAATTGTCAAAGCGGGAAATTACATTTCCGGTAGAACTTGCATAGAATTTCTCACTGAACGGGATGTGGTCCTAATCTGTTGGAACCAAATTTGACGAGCATCCACATATCTTTAAAGAAGTTTGCTCTGCATCAACTGTCGCAGAATCTGATGGAAGATTAGACTTTTTTTAACGACCTCCAACATGTCAGCCTGAAATATTTATTGATTTTCCCATAATCTATTCCCTGAATAATTTTGGTTCCAATATCAGCATCCTTTCCTAGGACTTCCCAGGTTATAGAACAAATTTAATCTCTTTCCAGGAATGGGAAATCAAAGAGGGTATGCGAAGAAGTTTCCTCATACTCTTTGCCAATTCTAAAAGTTGGTTCATGCTTACAAGTCCTATTTCAAGTAGATGTTTCCTGAAGTGACCAGTCCAGAAATTGTTATTGTAAATCCTCCATGATCATTCTCGAAAATGCTTGGACCGATACTACCCAACACTCTGACTGTGACATTTTGGCTAAAGACAGAGAGACTTTTGACTAATGACAAGTTTATGCATTTTCCTATGTTCAATATCTGAAATGAGCTTAGTCAGTCATTATGAGTTTTTTCAGGAACTAGATCCATGTATGATATTTACGAGGGTCTAGCTTGCAATTTATACTGATGAAAGTGTATGTGTCTAACACTTCTGTGCCAAAGCTTGTGAATACTGTAACCAAGAATGCACAGTTCCTATGCTGAAGGTAGAGGTGATCCATACACCATTCGATCTACTTCTACCTAACCTGCTTGCTTAGAAGGTGAAACCCTTCTTCCACATTGAGGTGTGCAATGCAGACCTATCAGAACTTTATTAGACAATGAGGTTTGTTGTACAGCTGCATCACTGGGACGTTGGATAAAACAACGCTAAATTTCGAGACACACTAGAAGTTAGTGAAGCAAAAACATGGCAGGTCTTTTGTAGCGAGAACGATTTCTTTCTCACTATTTATTGAGAATCATTTCGATGAATTTAAATACTTTTCCACGATTTAACTACCTTTATCCTTATACATTTTACCAAATTCTGTTCCTAGTTCCCTCTATTACGCATATTTGGCATTCAAATATCATACACCTGCATAAACGTCTAAACGAAAAGTTGAAATAATCTAGAGAAATATAAAAGGTTTACAACTTATAAGTAGTAAAATATTAAAAACATTTGAAAACACGTATAATAAGGTTAAAACGCTTAAAAACAAAACATATCAGCTTGAAAAGCTAAAAAGTTTACAATACTTTAAAGTATTTTAAAAGGATAAAATAAAAAAATATTGTTGTTGTTGTTGTTTCAGTAATTCCAATGCAGACTTTTCGAAGAACTTCAAAGTGCTGAATTTTTGTTATTTCATTATCAATTCGAATGATATTATTATGCAAAATAACTTAAATATTACCTGTTGCTAAATTCGTCCAATATGTAAATAAATAAATAAAAACATATTGTGCTACCATTTGCATGAACACCAACTGAAATATTTAATTCCAGTTGGGACAGCAATAATTATAGTAGCGACTGTAAAATATGATTGTGTATCTACATCTATTCCAAATTACCATCTGCTACTTTATTATATGTCTCTATAACCGTTACTGTGATTGTATTAAAGCCCAATTTAATTACAAATGGATAAATACCTTCAAGATATAAATTATTTCATAAATTGACTTATATAAATGTACTGTTCTATCCGTCTAAAAACTTCAGACAATTGTTTGGCATTTTCTGGATTGGAACTTTGTATCATACACAAAAACTTAAAACAGTGATAGATATTTCAGTAATTTTTATTACTCAATTATTAATATTTTCTAAAAAATCTAGTGGTATTAGAATAATTTTCTCCTTTATTATAAATCCCTTTTCTTTAAGTTTTTTCTTAATTGCAATCATCGTTTATAATCTTTGATGTTGAAATAATTTTATGAAACTTAATTAATAGTAAACTCCTCAAAGAATTTAAACTTTTAATTTGCAAGAAAAAATTACGATTCTTTTCAATTGCAACCATGCTTTAATTTTTGATGTTGAAATTGCATCAATTCATGTAAGATACATTTTGGGACTTTTTAGTTGTATTTAAACAAACACTCAGAAGCGTGGGACCTTTTGAAACTGTGAAAATGTATTTTTGAGCAAACACTGTTTTGTGGAATAGTATGCAGGCAACAGGTGTATTTAAATGGCTGTAAAGCCAAGCAACGTGGCACAGATAATAGCTGATCTCCTATAGACGCTCACAAGCTACAAAAGTAATTTTCCATTTATTGACCATTTGTAAACAGCATTTCACCCGGTGTCTCTTAAGCATTAAATCTCACAGTTATTTTCTTTGTTACACATTGTTTAAAGTAGTAGTATACTTAACATCAAAATGCATTTCTTGAAAGTTCTTTAGCATAGGGAATGAAATACCTATGTAAAACGTTTGTTATATTTTCCTTTATTGTACATAAAGACACTATAATTGTGGAAATTAGAGCTACACATGTATAAAGTTTGTAGCAGTAAAACTATAATAAACTTTGAAAACTATTGCAGACTTTTCTTTCCGAAAACAAATTTGACTTTATTATAAGACTGATGCTTCATAAGTAGAAAATAATGCAAATAAAAAAATCTGATGTGTTCCATTCACATGACTTTCTTTGCATCTCTGTAACAAATTAATCCTTAAAAGCTTATGCTTCTATTTACTTCATGCTAATCGAGAAAAAAATTAGCAGAAATAGTCTTATTACTTGCTTCCTTGTAAGTAGAAGCGAAATAAGAGAGTATCATAGGTTAAAGTGAAAGCCAAAAGCTGGTTGCTATGTGACTGATGTTCCTTTGTTTGTATGGACAGGAGTTGACAAATTCTTGTATGAGAAATGTTAAATTTTTCAAAGCTGAAACAAAAAATAAGGAATATCTCAAAAATGATCAACTCCACAAAAAAAATGTACACTACATAAATTGTTTAAGTATTCTCTACATTTTTTGTGTAGTAAGTTTTTGTCCATCTCTTACGGCTTAGCAGTTATGCAAACTTCCTTACAATTGATCCAGAATAAAGTAGTCTTCAGAGATTTTTCCCAGAAAATTCAAGATGTACACTTTGTCAGGTAAATAGCTTTAATATACGATATTTTAATCAAAATTGTTAGAGCCATTTTTAAGAAAATCCTTTTTGTTTTAAAAAAAAGTTCCATGTAAAGGATAATTGGGGTGGGGGGATTTTCTTGATTATCTTCGTGTCGCATCCTTGGAAGATATCAAACCTAAATACCAAGTTTGGTATTCAACGGTCTTTTCGTTTTTGAGCTATGCTGTCCAAAGACACACACACACACACACACACACACAAACCTCTTTCTGAAAATGCTTTTTTTTGGATACAGGGGACCCTAAAACATATATTTCCGGTGAAATCTCGGTATCGAATTTTTTGGTGGAGTGCAATACCTTCTCTATACATTATGTACATAGTACGTGTAGAGAAATTAAAAATATGATGGTTCTATTCACATTACTTTACCTATCTGCTCTGGAAATCAAGTTCTTAGAAAAGATTTCTTGAGTTTACCTCATGCTAATCGAGATAAACATTAATACAAGCGTTTTTTTTAATAGCTTAACGTCCTTTAACCTGGCTGGTCATATCGGACGATGAAGGAAATTTGCTCAAATGATCTCGGGGTCCATGGAGCTTAAGTTTAATCGACATTCGTCTTCTCAGGATAAGGGAAAACCCCGAAAAAACTGATCCGGGTAACTCACCCTAAGCGAGATTCGAACTCATGACCTTTTGAATGTGAGGCAGACACGCTACCCAGGCGGACTAGAAACGGTCTTGTTACTTAGTTCTTTGTGAGTAAAACGGAAAGAAAGGAAATGCACTAGGCTAAAGCGAATTTTCTAAAAACTGTCACTGTCATTGTTGTTGAAATTCCCATCTTTGCATAGCTAGGAGCAAAATAAACGAAAAATCTGATGCGTTCCATTCACACGACTTTCTCTACATCGCTGTAACAAATATTGTTAAAAAGAAGATTCTATCTAATTTATGGTAATCTAGAGAAACTGTCTTAATTACTTGCGTCCTTGTAAAGTAGAAGGGAATACCCTAGGCTAAAACGATAGTCAAATGTTTTAAGAGCTGGTTGCCATGTGGTTCAAGTCCGTTTCTATGCAGGGTTTACAGCTTTCCGTGAGAAAAAAGTTAAATTGTTTTACATCTGGAACATCTCAGAAATGGTCAATTCCACGAAAAAAACGTAAATGACATAAATTGTGTGTTTTAACGTCATCTGCATTTTCGGTGTAGTAAGTTTTTGTCTAGCTCTTACGGTTCACCAGTTACGCAAAATTCATTCAGAATAAAGAGGTCTTTAGAGGCTATTTCTAGAAAATTCAAGATATACATTTTATTTTACACAAATCTATTTAATATACGGCATTTTATCAAAATCATTAACCATTTTTTAGAAAATCAAAAGTTTTCGATTTTTTTTCCATTGAAAGAGTAGTTTGGGGTGGAGAGATTTCTCTCAAAATCTTCCTGTCCCATCCCTAGAAGATACTAAGCCTAATACCAAGTTTGGTATTTTTCCGACTTTTCGTTTTTGAGTTATCGTGTTCACAGGCACGCGGACACACACGGGCCTTTTTCTGAAAATACATTTTTTGAATATAGGGGACCCTAAAACATATATTTCCGGTGAAATCCCGGTATTGAATTTTGGGTTGAATGCAATACCTTCTCTATACACTATGTACATAGTACATGTAGAGAAAGTAATAATTGGACCTATCCTATAGCAACTGAACCTTTCAGGATAAAACCTATATTGTGACAAAATTCCTATACTCAGATTACTGGTGGTACAAACTATATTGCAATGCGGCAGTACTGGTTGGGTCTCTGTCAACAGCACCTTTTACAGCTGCCTGTCGAAACTGAACTCTATGAAGCTGGCAGCTATCTTTTTATACCTCCCGATCCAGTAGCAAGGAACTTCCATATGTAGAGGGCTTTATTGTACACGCAGGTGTGACCATGTTACTGACACAGGCACCTCAGAGACCCCCAGGGACTTAAGAGATTACGAGCAGGGATAGTTCAGCGTCCGGATTCGTTTTATCTGGAAATTAAATACCCCGTCCTTGCTTGAGTAACTCGACTTTCGAATCTGCTCCTCATCTCTCCCGCCCAGTTTCACGTTAGCACCAAGTAGATGTGGCCTACTTCCGGCTTTTCTTTTTTTCTTTTCTTTTTTCCGCTCTCCGTAGAGTAATGGTTACAATGTTAACTACATATACCCAAGGTCAAGGGTTAAAATCCGACGCAGGACGATGGATGTTTTTGGGCGTTATGATCCTTAGCATGACTTCCTTCGGAAGCTGTTAAGCCATGCGTCCCGTATTAGATTTACGGCACGTAAAAGAACCTCAAGCCTAATGAAGAGGTCGCTGAACAAAATTAAGTGATCTTTCACGCCCAGTATAGAATGGGACGCTGAGAACCACAGCAGTTAAACAGCGTCCATAAATACTCGTACATAAGAAAAAACTCTTCCAGGTGTTTGCCCGGGATTCGGGAGCCCCTCCGTCATCTGCACTCTTACTACTCGTTTACTAAAGCAAGGCAAATGTCATCAAAATGATTCTAGATAAACAATAACAATGAATGCCATTTTGGATTGTTTCAGATCCACAATTTTCTTCTGGAAATGTTCGTGCGTGAAACCAAATTCAACAATATATACCACTTCCTGAACGAGAGACATTCTCTTAAATGCGGAGACTATGTTAGTTTTCTACAGACAGAAGAAGTAAAGGGCGTTATTCATGTCGGCGATAGAGGCTACGGCAGCCACAGGGGGATGGTGCTATCAAGACTGTCTGGAGACTTCATGAGATCCAAGTCTTGGCTAGAGGAACTTCTGGACAACTACCGTGTCCTCTACTACAGTGGACAAATGGACATCATGATCGGCTACCCTCTGTCCGTCGGTATGTACAGGAAACTGCAGTTCGGGGCCGCTGAGGAATATCGTAAGGCGAAACGCTATCCCTGGTATGTTGGGGAAGAATTGGCAGGTTTCGTCAAGTCTGGAGGAAACTTCACTGAGGTCCTGGTGAGGAATGCTGGACACATGGTCCCAACTGACCAACCCATATGGGCCTTGGACCTCATCACAAAATTCACCAGAGATGACTTCAGATATCCATGTGGTGCAACTGAAGACGGCCTGAATCAATCAAATACAACTTCG
This sequence comes from Hymenopus coronatus, assembly GCA_030762935.1. NCBI lineage: Eukaryota > Metazoa > Arthropoda > Insecta > Mantodea > Hymenopodidae > Hymenopus > Hymenopus coronatus. Next base: position 138,374,587 of record CM060886.1, read on the forward strand.
ACATTATTTTAAACAGCTATGCTGGCCGTTGGTGAACAAATCATTTTATGAAAATATTGCATGTTACAAAGTTTAGAAGTTAAAGACATTAATGTCTTCCTTTTTATATTGTACCAAATGTTTTTATTCAAGTTCGATAGATTTATTTAGGAGTAAACATTTTCTGTGTTCAACAAATTCTTTTATTTTCTATTTTAGATTCCCTATGCATCCAAAAAGTTGACATCAAAATTTCATATCAGATGCATGTTTTCAATTCCACTTATTTCTAATAAGACATTTTGAGACAATCGTTACTTGTGGTGTGAATTTAATAACTATAAGCACAAAAGTCGGGTAAATACAAAATCTCATACTTGAGTAGGATAATGTTTAAGGATTCCATCAAATATTTTAACGGAAATATTTTGGTTATTTTTCATTTCCATAAAGAGTTTGTCGATTTTTATTACAATGGCATATTAATAAACATGTATATATATTGAGCTTTGTGTGAATAGCTTGTGAAATATTTCTGTATTTTGGTTGAACTTTGTACAATTATGAAACCATAGGGAAAAAAGCTTACTTCAATATATGTAATTTAATTAATCCAAGTTAACGAGATAAGTATTGTTGTTTATCGATATTTTCCAGTGCTTCAAGCTACATACTTTTTAAAGATTGTGTTACATATTTTATTCTCACAAGGCTATGTGCTAAAAACATCCAATTCATCAAAAATATAACGAGTTTAATTTACAATATTCGGCTGCTCTATCGGCTTCCTGATTATTTCTATGTATACACGCTCTAACCATAATCCACAGCCAAACTATGAGGCCAACATGAAGGAGAGGATATTTTATATGGACAGAAATACTTTATTTCAGTGTTAGAACTCATTTCTATAAGTACACTAACCATAGGAAGCACACAGGAACATACTCTTTCATATTGGATCCCTTGGAAATTCAACCTAGCTTAACTGGCCAGGAGATTAGATTTTCTGGCGAATCTTGGTAATATATATCGTAAAAAACTTTGAAGTTTTATGCGCGTTTAGGAGCCAATGAAACACTTTCTTACATGAAGCGTTTAAAATTCCCTCCAGTACTAATGATCTATGCATCGCATTGCATCCCGGATGTGCTGATATGTCCCTGGAGAGGCGTATCCTTTAACAAAAATGTCTTTAGTACTTCTAAATTGACTACAATTTTTACAATTTACAATTGATTTATTTGAATTTTGCAGTACAGTTTTTCTCTCGTCGCTACGACGCTCGCTCCTGCTCTTCGATGTCTCTCTGGTGCATGGTCATTACTTCCAGTCGAAACTGACTTGCCGGAGCTCGGTCTTTTCTTTTTATAGCTGTCGATGACATGGTCAGAAATTTGCAGAACTAAAGAACATTCCAGCACGTGCCCAAACACACAGGTGTGGCATGCCAAGGCTTTGAGATACCTCGGCCGCTCTTCACATGCTCTCTTCTCGAACACATGGGACAATGCAGTAGAAGTATAAAAGAAGCCAACCAATCGCGTGCTACAATTGATATATAATCGAAGTAAGAGCCATTCACACACCAGCGGCGATTACGGACAGGCAAGGCACGTGTTCACATTCTAATATCACAGTAGTATGTCAATTAAATAACTAATTGACCTAATAGTTCGTTAAAGTATAAAGCCCGGGACAAAGTGTTTACGACCTTGTACATGGACATTGTGTATGTCATCGTAAGATAATTTGAGACAACCTTATGGTTTACCGGGCAACATGCGAATCAGTTGAGGAATTTAATGCACTGTCGGTATGTTGCTATGGTAGCTCAATGGCCAGAGCAATCGGCTAGAGACCGGGACATCCGTGGTTCAAATACCAGCTATTTCATTTACTTTTTCGGGCCTATTTATCCTACTCTTGTGCAACTCATGGTTTGTGTAGAAAAACCAATTAACGACATCGAGTGTCACGACCTCTGCGACAAACTGAAGAACGATGCGTCTCGCAGAGGGTTTTTTTTTTTTTCGAGCATCTACCATCTTCCACTCATCATCACGAAGTCATTCATCCCCAGTTGAAGCCATAGGATAGGATAGGATTCAGGTATAGCCACAACTTTGCTGGGTTTTGTTTATAACCGCTGAATCAAGTGACCCCCTTACGTCTGGCTAGGTTTGTTAGGTCTGAGACGGACATACTAAAATGTTGAACCAAGTGATATCGGCTTTTTCTTGTCCATTATCCTTCGTACCAAGTGACGTTGATAAATTCCAGCAACCATCAGTTAGGACATCGCTCTTGGTTGATACGTTGAGCTGCGCTGTTATGTTTAAAACAGCCTGTCCGTAACACATCTTCGTGCTGATACGCTCATGTAAATCAAGGTCAGGTATGTTTAAAAATGATTGCTAACTGCTGCTTATGACATGGTATGTAGGGCAAGATCAAGAAGAATTCCAATCATGTGGTTCAATTTGTTTATAACTGTGCCTCTAAAAGCTTACCTACGAATACGCTACGATAAGTCGGAGCTTGGTGTTTGCTTGACAAATAAGTTACCCCTGTGATATCTATCGCTCCTTTCAGTTTGACATACATTCTGTCAAGAAAGTACCGGGAATTGATCATTTAAAAATCCTGTTTAAAAGAGGATTCGAAATTATTGTTGTCGCTAAGTTGGTACAACTTTCCTCTATACCCACGCGGAGTTTGATCGTCATTTGTCATCTAGTTTGTTTACAGTACGCCATTTTGTTAGTTCATCTCAAAGGTGATTTGCGATTTTACGATGGATACAAATATTGAACAAAGAATCTGCCTCAAATTTTGCATTACAAATGGTATTCCGTGTGCCGAATCGCTGAAAATGTTACAGACGGCTTTCGGTGAATCGACTTTATCAAAAACACGTGCATATGAGTAGTACAGTATATTCAAAAGTGGTCGAGATGTGGTGGAAGAGTTGCCTCGCTCTGGTCGGCCATCAACGGTTTCAACTGAACTGAACATCGCTAAAGTGAAGAGAATGGTGTCTGAAAATCGTCATTTAGGTCTGAGAGAGATTGCCGCTGAACTTTCTGTGTCCCACGAATCGATTCGTACCATTTTAAACGATTGTTTGGGCATGACACGCGTTGCAGCTCGGTTAGTTTCCGAAGATTTGAATTTTCTACAAAACTCAATCGCGTAAGGATTGCTGAAGACATGCTAGAACGAGTCAGTTTCAACCTCACATTCATGAATCGCATTGTAACTGGTGATGAGACGTGGGTTTACGAGTTTGACACTCAAACCAGTCAACAAGCTTCCGAATGGCGCCTTCCAACTGAACCGAAAACTAAAAGGGCACGTCAAACTCGATCAAAACTGAAGGTTATGCTGACAACTTTTATCGATTATCGCGGTGGATGTCGTGCACTCAGAGTTCTTGCCAGGAGGTCAGATGCTAAATAAAGACTATTATCTGAGCGTTATGCGGCGTTTAAGAGAGTAAATACGGCGAAAAAGGCCAGATTTGTGGAACGACAATTCATGGATCCTGCACCACGATAACGCACCAGCTCACAACTATTATTGTGAACGTATTTCTGGCCAAAAACTCAACAAATTTCATCGAACAACCACCGTATTCGCCCGTACTAGCTCCTGCTGATTTCTTTCTCTTTCCAAAACTCAAGTTCCCACTTCGATGCACCCGTTTTCAGTCGATAGAAGACATAAAGGAAAATTCGCGGCGACAATTAACATCGATTCCTAAAAGTGCCTACAAAAAATGTTTTGATGATTGGACTATTCATTTTCATAAATGTATAATTTCAAGTAGGGTCTACTTTGAAGGCGATAAAATAAAATTGGATGAATAATTCATTTTTTGTGTTTTATTGGCAAATTCTCGGAACTTTCTTGAATAGTAGTATAGAAAAGGTATTGTAATGCACCTAAAAATTCGATACCGAGATTTCACCGGAAATATATGTTTTACGACCCGCTGAATCCAAAAAAAGAATTTTTAGAAAAATGTCCGCACGTGTCTGTCTGTGTGTATGTGTGTATCTGTGGGCAGCATAGCTCAAAAACGAAAAGTCCGTTGTATACCAAACATGATATTTAGGTTTCGTCTCTTCCAAGGATACGACACGAAGATTTTCAAGAAACGCCCTCCACCCCAAACTACCCTTTACATGGAACCTTTTTAGAAAATTTTGATTTTCTCAAAAATGGCTGTAACGATTTTTATTAAAATACAGTATATTAAAAATATAAATAGAATGTATATCTTGAAATTTCTGGGAATAGCCTTTGAAGGCTACTTTATTCCGGATAAATGTTATGAAATTTTGCCAAACTGCTAAACCGTAAGAGATGGACAAAAATTTAGCAACCAAAAATGTAGAGCACGTTAAAACACACAGTTTATGTAATATACATTTTTTTTCGTGGAGTTGATCGTTTTTGAGATATTCCTTGTTATTGGTTTCAGCTTTGAAAAACTTATACTTTTCTCATATAGGAATTTGTCAACTCCTGTCCATACAAACAAAGGAACTTCAGTCACATAGCAACCAGCTTTTGACCTATCACTATAACCTATGGTACTTCCTTATTTCGCTTCTACTTACAAGGAAGCAAGTAATAAGACTATTTCTGCTAATGTTTTTATCGATTAGCATGAAGTAAATAGAAGCAAAAGCTTTTCAATACAATGGTTTTGCAGAGATGTAGAGAAAGTCATATGAATGGAACACATCAGATTTTGTTAATGAATTTTGCAATAGATTCTTTACTTGAAGTAGCACATGTCTTGAGTGTTACGTCATTTCCTAATTGTACTGTAAGTATTAATGACCTCTCAAACTCTTACAGTGCTTGTTGGCATGACCATTGTAAATTTAGTTTACATTGCCAGATATGTGTTCAGAATGTTTAACTTACACATCAAGAATTTCAAAAGCATTCTAGAGGTAACATACTTTGCTTTTGTTCGTCACTAATATAATCTTCTTCAAATAACATGGCAACTGCTTGGTTTAAACCACAGTGCAGCACGATTTAAGTCAATCCATTGATTCTAATTCGGTAATTTAAGCTTAAATCATGAAAGGATAAAGTGTTCCAAAATAATGTTATATTTCAAAATTGTTATTTGAGATGACGACACTAACGGGCATAACTTTTGTTTCAGTTCCACACGAAGATCATGAATGCCTTCAGAAGCAACACCAAATACCACAACATATTCAACTTCCTGCACCGCGTACACTCGACCAGATATGGAGACTATGTCTACTTCGTGCAACGCAAAGACGTGAAGAAGGCCATTCATGTCGGCGATTCGGAGTACAACAATGGCTGGTTTGTGCTCAATCACCTCTTCTCGGACTTGATGAAATCGGAACGACCTCTCCTTGAGGAAGTGTTGGACAACTACCGTGTCCTCTACTACAGTGGACAACTGGACATCATCGTCGCCTACCCTCTGTCAGTGGGAATGTACAGGAAACTGCAGTTCGGCGGCGCCCAGGAATATCGTAAAGCCAATCGACATCCCTGGTTCGTTGGGGAAAACTTGGCAGGCTTCGTCAAGTCTGGCGGAAACTTCACTGAAGTCCTGGTGAGGAATGCTGGACACAACGTACCATACGACCAACCAGCTTGGGCCTTTGACCTCATCACCAAGTTCACAAGAGATAGTTTCCAGTATCCTTATGGTGGAAGACGTCAGGAAGACAATTACTATAATATCACTTCCACACTCCATTAAAAGCACCCAAGCCTTTCCTAGGTGGGGAGGTAGAAATTTTGGGCTCAAAAGATTTAATATGACGCTCTACTGAAATTATCTACTTCTACAATGGATTTCAGGTCTTAATACTGTTAAAATATGTGTTAATTGTGCGTGATGTTATATACTTGTCAAATTTCGTTGAGATGCTTTCAAAAGGTATGTTTAAAATAATTAAATTTAAACATAAATCATGTGTTACTCAGAAATCAAACGAAACTTTCAAAATCATTTCTTTTTTCAATTAAGAAATATGCTGGAGCACTATAATGGTCGACGCGTGACAACCTCAGAAAGAATGTTAAAGTAAACAGGAAATGCACGTATTAACATTTAGATAATTCTATCAATACGCAGTTTAAATATTGTAGTTTGTATAGAGGTAGGCACTAATGACATCTATTGCATGAACTACAAGGTATTTGAACGTGAAAACCAACATCCGTGAATCGTATCAGATCTTGAAAACCTAAGTGCACGAACTACATCAGTTCAAATTGCATCTGGCAGCCAAAGGGTTAAGGATAGACCTACAGACTATAATTGTATAAATATTAGCTAAAGAATGTGGCAAAATTCGCTAGACAAATGGTAAGTTTAGTTCCAGAGCCTAACTTGATGTTACTAGAGCTCCACTCCCCCCCCCCCCTCCACCTTCAGCCCAATGGTGCCACATGGAAACTTTATCTGTATTTGTTGTTTCAGATGGGTAAAGAATAACGTTCATTCATTGTATATAGTTAGTTACTTTCTTTAAATTTGTTGATATTAACGCGGCTTAAAACAAGCAAAAGCGCAAATAAAATCCCTTCAAAGCTACGTTTTTTCCAATAAAAACAGAACTTTATTCCACTACAATGCTACCAAGGTCCGATCAACACTTAAAAAGTTAATTAACCTTTATTTTACCTGAGCCCATCCATTCCTTTATGACAGTAGCATTGTAGCGAGGATTCCAAACTGGGTTAACCAGTAACATTGAAATTCTGATTCAGTGCTGTTCATTGTTGTAGAAGTTTAGACAACTGAGCAACCAATACAGATCCCATAAGACCAACTTTTTATGGCAATTTATGGAATCAATTTTCAAAAATAAATATGTCTGGAATGGGTTATATATTTTATATTCAAAGAGATTGTTTCATATCTACCTCATAGGATATAAATATATTTATGGAGCTTGGTTATGATTAAGGATATTTTCAACTGTAATATTTTAGTCAATAATTAATAATGGCATTACAAACAGGATCCTCAAATTTGTAAACATTTTATGTTTTATTATGGATATGTTTAAGCAACTCAAATAAAATGCTTTGGAAAATGTATTATACTCATACTTTATGTAGCTGTGGCTGATAATAAATATTTTTAGTGGGGTTTATTAAGCCTTTCTTGCAATGTTAGAGAGAAAATCCCGAATGGATAGCTATCCTTATATAAAGCAGACCATAAAGATACAGTCTACTTACGAATCTATTTTTGATAATTTTAATATCAAATATTAATTTTAATAATATTAATATGTAATCTAATATTAATATTTAATAAATATTTAGGTTTAGCATCTTCAAAGGATGCGACACGAACATTTTCAAAAAAATCCTCCCACCACAAACTACCCTTTACATGGAAAAAAATCGAAATTTTTGATTTTCATAAAAATGGCTCTAACGATTGTGATTAAAATCCCGTATATTAAAGCTATTTATGTCCGAAATAAAATGTATATCTTGAATTTTTGGGGAATTGCCTCTGAAGACCTCTTTATTCTGGATGAATTTTGCTGAATTTTGCTTAACTGTTAAACCGTAAGAGATAGAAAAAAAACTCACAGCACAAAAAATGTATCTCATGACAAAACACACAATTTATGTACTTTACGTTTTTGTTGTGGAGGCAACCGTTTTCGAGATATTCCTTGTTATTGGTTTCAATTGTGGAATACTTAAAACTTTTCTCAGACAGGAAGTGTCTGCTTTTCTTTTGTTCTACTCCTGGCCAAGCAGAGAAGTGATTTGCAATGACAATCGCATAACGATAGCTTTTAAAACATTTGACAATCACTTTAGCATAGCGCATTCCCTTATTCCTTTCTACTTATAAGGAACTAAATACTAACATTCTGTTAACATTTATCTTGTTAGCATTGTGTACAAAGAAGAAGAATCTTTTGTAGGAGTTTTGTATAGCAACTAGAGAAAGTCATGTGAGTGTAACACATAATATTTTTAGTATTAAGTTTTGCCATTCTCCTACGTTTTAGTAGTTGTGCAATATTCAGCAAAACTCATCCAGAGTAAAGAGGTCTTCAGAGGCTATTCCCAAAAAGTCTGATGTGCTCCATTTACATGACTCTCTCTACATCTCTGTTAATACTCTTATTCGTCTATCTACTTCTGCTAATCGGATAAACACTAGCATTGCTTAGTTCCTTATAGGTAGAAGGCAAATAAGAGAATACGCTAGGCTAAACTGACACTCAAATGTTTTAAAATGTGGTTGCTATGGGATTGAAATTCGTTTCATTGCAAGGCCAAGCGATGACAAGTTTCTTATGAGAAAATTTTAAGTATTTTAACACGGAACTCAACAAGGAATATCTCGAAATTGGCCAATTCCATGTAGAAAATGTATATTAAATAAATGTACTGTTTTATCGTCATCTACATTTTCTATTATGTAAGTTTTTGTCTATCCCTTACGGTTTACCAGTTATGCAAAATTCATTAAAATCATCCAGAATAATGATGTCTTTAAAGGCTATTCCCAGAAAATTCAAAATATACATTTTATTTGGCATGTAAATATCTTAAATATAAGAGATTTTAAATAAAAGCGTTAGCGCCATTTTCTGCCAGTCAAAATTTTCGAAATTTTTTCCATGTAATAGGTAGTTTTGGGTGGGGGATTTTTTTGAAAAGTTTCCTTGGAAGATACCAAACTTAAATACCAAGTTCGGTTTTTAACGGACTTTTGAGTTATGCAGTCCAGACATACACACAAGGACCTTTTCCCAGAAAAGCTTCCTTTGGATTCAGGAGGACGCAAAACATGTATTTCCAGTGAAACTTTGGTATCGAATTTTTGGGTGCAATACACTACCTTCTTCATACACTATGTACATAATACATGTGAGGAAAGTAAAAATGATGCACTTTTAAAATATACCAACATGAAATAAAATACGAAATCCTAATTTGTTATTAGTCCTCGTTAAATGTTTTACAGATATTGATTGCAAAACTGTGTGGAATCAGATGAAATGTAGGCTGAACTTTTGTAACTTCAAATACGCTGGAAAGTGCTCTTCCTAATTTAAAGTTTACAAAACATACACTGCATGTTCTTCCAAGTTAACATACATTTCCTCTTGCCCCAATTAATATTCTCAAAACTGATTATTGTGATAATAGAAGAAATGAGAGCAAAATATTCTCTGCGGAAAGCTAGCTTCAAATCGAACGCTTACTTTGTCTTTTCCTGCCATCTAGCGGCAAAAATTTAACTAGACTACCATCTATTGAGTATTTGAAATACTGCCTTGGCAATGGAATGTATTATTTGAATTTTCTGGGAATAGACTTTGAAAACCCCTTCATCTGGATAGACTTTTGTATAACTGCTAAACGGTTCTGCACGCATTAATGCAGAGCTCGTTAATACACATAATTTATGTTAAAAAATCTTATGTATACCATTCACATGACCTTCTCTTTATCCCTGCAACAAATTATTCTTAAAAAGCTTATGCGTCTATTTACTTCATGCTAATCTAGAAAAATTAGCAGAAATACTTTTATTACCTTCTTCCTTGTAAGTAGAAAGGAAATAAGGGAGTAGCATAGGTTAAAGCGATAGTCAAAAGCTGGTTGCTATGTAACTGAAGTTGACATGAGTTGACAAATTCCTGGATGAGAAAAATTTTCTACCCTGAAAACAAAAACAAGGAATAACCCAAAAACAATCAACTCCAACAAAAAAATGTATACAACATAAATTGTGTGTTTTAATGTGCTCTACATTTTTTGTGTAGTAAGTTTTTGTCCATCTCTTATGGTTTAGCAGTTATTCAAAATTCTGTAAAATTCATCCAGAATAAACTACTCTTCAGAGGATATTCCCAGAAAAGTCAACATATTCATTCTCAGGTAAATGTGTTTAATATTTGATATTTTAACCAAAATCGTTAGAGCCATTTTTGAGAAAATCGAAATTTTCGAAAAAAGTTCCATGTAACGGGTAGTTTGGGGTGGGGGGATTTCTTTCAAAGCCTTCGTGTCGCTTCCCTGGAAGATACTAAACTTAAATACCAAGTTTGGTATTTTACCGACTTTGCGTTTTTGAGTTATCGTGTTCACAGACACACGGACACACACACGGACCTTTTTCTGAAAATACTTTTTTTTGGATACAGGGGACCCTAAAGCATATATTTCCGGTGAAATCTCGGTATTGAATTTTTTGGTGGAGTGCAATACCTTCTCTATACACTATGTACATAGTGCCTATAGAGAAAGTAAAAATCGGATGTCTTCTATTCACATTACTTTTTCTACAACTCGATATCGAATATTTGGGTGGAATACAAATCTTTCTCTATCGACTATGCTCGTAGGTAAATAGTCTTACCACGTCCTTGGTGCAAGATTTGCTCTGCCGATATTTCTAATCCAGAGCTTCCTTCATCCGCTCTTTATTTATTACTTTCTCTAGCACCGTATGTTCAATGTACGTAGGGATAGACGAAGTATTGTATTCCACCCAAAATTTGATACCGAGATTTCACCGGAAATACACGTTTTAGGACCCCCTGTATCCATAAAAAGCATTTTCAGAAAAAGGTCCAAGTGTATGTGTGTCCGTGTGTCCGCGTGTCTGTGAACATGATAACTCAAAAACGAAAAGTAGCTAAAATACTAAACTTTGTATATAAGTTTAATATTTTCAGGCATGCGTCACGAAGATTTTGAGAAAAATTCCCCCTCTCCAAACTGCCCTTTACATGCAGCTTTTTTCGAAAATTTTGATTTTCTCAAAAATGGCTCTAACGATTTTGATTAAAATTTCGTATATTAAAGATATTTACGTGACAAATAAAATGTATATATTGAATTTTGTGGGAATAACCTCTGAAGAGTACTTTATTCTGGATGAATTTTATGGAATTTTGAATAACTGTTAAACCGTAAGAGTTGGACAAAAACTTACCACACAAAAAATATAGAGCTCGTTAAAACACACAATTTATATGCTATATATTTTTTCGTGGAGTTCATCATTTTTAGATATTCTTATTTTTGGTTTCATCCTTGAAAAATATACTTTTCTCATACAGGAATATGTCAACTCCTGCCCATACAATCAAAGAAACTTCAGTCACATAGCAACCACCTTTTCACTATCACTTTAACCTATGGTACTTACTTATTCCACTTCTATTTGCAAGGAAGCAAATAATAAGACTATAAAGTAAACAGATGCACAATCCTTCTAAAAATAATTTGTTGCAAAGATGTAGAGAAAGTCATGTGAATGAAATACATCAGATTTTATTTCTATCTACTTCATACGAATCAAGATAAACAGCAGAAATTGTCTTTATTACTTGGTTGCTTATATGTGGAAGGACGAAAATTTAATGTGTTCCATTCACATTATGTCCTCTAGCTGTTCGGAAGCTTTATTCCAAAGGTTCATTTGTTATCTGCTGATCAAGATAAACATAAGTAGAATGTCTTATTTCTAGCTTCCTTGTAAATAGAACAGAAATAAGAAAATGCTCAGGCTAAAGCAAAAGTCTTGTCCTTTAAAAGCCGGTTGTTATGTGAAACAATACAAGTTTGGTATTTAACTGTCTTTTAGTTTATGAGCTACACTGCCGACACACGGGCATTTTTGTAAAAACAAATTTCTTACTTTCTCTGCACGTACTATGTATATAATGTATAGAGAAGGTATTGTATTGCACCCAAAAATTCGATACCGAGATTTTACCGGAAATACATGTTTTGAGTCCCCCTGAATCCAAAAAAAGCATTTTTTGATAAAGGTCCGTGTGTTTGTTTGTGGACATCATAGCTCAAAAATGGAAAGACTGTTAAATACCAAACTTGTTATTTTAGTTTGGCATTTTCCAAGGATGCACGAAGATTTTTAAGCAAATGACCCACCCTTAACTACCCTTTATATGGAAAAATTACGAAAAAGTTTATTTTCTCAAAAATGGCTTTAACGGTTTGGGTTAAAATGTCTTATATTTAAGATATTTACATGCCAAATAAAATGTATTTCTTGAATTTGCTAGTGATAGCCTCTAAAGACCTCTTTATTCTGTATGATATTTATTGAATTTTGCATAACTGGTAACCCAAAAGAAATAGACAAAAACTTACTACACAAAACATGTAGATCACAATAAAACACACAATTTATGTAAGATACGTTTTTTTTTCTCGTGGAGTTGGCCATTTTCGAGATATTTTTTGTTATTTGTTTCAGTTTTAAAGTACTTAAAATTTTTCTCATACTGGAACCTGTCATCTCCTTGCCACGCAAAAACCGAATTTCAATCCCATAGCAACCTCGTTTTAAAACATTTGACTGTCGGTTTAGCCTAGCGTATTCCCTTATTCCCCTCCTACTTACAAGGAACTAAGTAATAAGACCGTTTCTGCTAGTGTATCAGCACTAAATAAATAGAAGAATAAGCTTTTTAACAATAACTTGCAACAGAGATGTAGAGCAAGTAATGTAGGTACATTTTTGATTAAGGTGTACGGCTAAATCAACTCGTATACTTCCGTAAACTGTCACGTAATAATTTATATGTGTTAAAGAAGTTAAAACAAGTATTGCTTGAGACAAATGACGTAGGTACACTACAGATAAGATAAACTTTGTACCTCGTTAGTTGGCAACTTGGTGGCAGACAGCTGAACGCGATGGAAACTGCTAGTGTGGTTATACAGCAAGGAGAACTCAGAGGAAGCAGAACTCATACAAAACATGGAGCACCATATTTCAGTTTCAAGGGGATTCCATACGCGAAGCCTCCGCTGGGAGATCTCAGGTTCAAGGTAAAAGCTTCTCATGTTTAAGGGACATGTTGGCTACAATCACTCAAGAGATTTCACCGGAAATACCTGTTTTGGGACACACTGAATCCAAAACAAAAAAGGCCCGTGTGTATGTGGTTGTGTCTGTTTTAGAAAAGTTTTCATGTAAAGGGTGGTTTGGGATGGGAGGATTCTCTTGAAAAATCTGCGTATTACACCCTTGGAAGATACTAAACTTAAGTACCAAGGTTGTGTGTTTTATCATGATCTACATTTTTGGTGCAGTGTTTTTTTGTTTTGTTTTTTTGTCTATCTCTTACGGCTTACCATGTATGCAAAATTCAATAAAAATCATCTACAATAGATGAGGTCTTTTGAGGCTATTCCCATAAAATTCAAGATATACATTTTATTTGGCAAGTAAATATCTTACATTTAAGAGATTTTAATAAAAATCGTTAGAGCCATTTTTAAGAAAATAAAAATTTTCGAAAAAAGTTCCATGTAACGGGTAGTTGGGGGTGGGGGATTTTCTTGAAAAATCTTCGTGTAGCATCTTTGAAAGACACAAAACTTAAATACAAGTTTGTTATTCAACAGTCTTTTCGTTTTTGAGCTATACTGTCCACAGACACACACGGACCCTTTTTCTGAAAATTCTTTTTATGGATTCAGGGGAACCCAAAACATGTATTTCCGGTGAAATTTCGGTACCGAATTTTTGGATGGAATATAATACCTTCTCTATATATGTGTTAATTGTGCGTGTGGAGAAAGTGATTATTCACAGGTTTGAACTCTGTTTCATTACATACCCATGTGCAGTATTTGTCAAACGTCAATTAAAACATCCACTCACATGCCTTTCTCTACACATTCTATAATAAACCATTGCCACAAATTCTCTTTACATCATGCTAATCGAGAAAACACTAGCAGAAACGGTCTTATTACTTAGTTCCTTGTTAAGTAGAAGGAAAACAAGTGAAAGCACAGTCTATGGCGATAGTCAAATATTTTAAAAGCTATCGCGAGTGATTGAAATTTGTTTCTTTGCATGGGCAGCAGTTAAACTCTTCTGATATGGGGATTTTTAATGTTTTTTAAACTGAGACCAATAAGAAGAAAGTTTTCAGAACTGGCCAACTACATTGAAAAAATGTGTTTTAACGAGATGTACATTTCTGGGAATTAAGTATTTGTCTTTCTCTTACGGTTTACCAGTCATGCAAAACAAATTCAGAATGAAGAGGACTTCAGAGGCTATTTTATTTCCGACATAAATAGCTTTAATATACGATATTTTAATTAAAATCAACATTTTCGAAATTTTTTCCATGTAAAGGATAGTTTATGGTGGGGGGGATTTTTTTGAAAATTTTTTGTCGCATCCTTGGAAGATACTAAACCTAAATACTAAGTTTAGTATTTAACGGTCTTTTTGTTTTGGAGCTATGCTGTCCACAGACAGACACACACACGAACCTTTTTTTTTTTTTTAAAATGCTTTTTTCGTACTCAGGGACCCCAAAACATGTATTTCCGGTGAAATCTCGGTATCAAATTTTTGGGTGCATTACAATACCTTCTCTATCCCTATGTACATTGTACATATGGGGCTAGAGAAAGTAAAAAGATTAAAAAGAAAAAGAAATATTTTTGGTACATTTTTTATTTAAAAGCATTATTTCCTTTTAGCTCAATATACTTTTCCCAGCGTTTCTCCAACTGTTTTAACCCCAACAGTAGGATTTCGGAAAATCCTCAAAATAGGCATCTGTATGTCTCTTCGTTAGACGTGAATCGTTTTCCGCCGAGCCACGTTTTCAAATTTGAAAATAAACAGAAAGTCACTAGGGGTCAATTGTACTTCAAACTTTATTCTACAATTTTCGACATCGAATCTGCGCAGGTGTGCACTCTTGCATTGTCTTTATGGAAGAGAATCTCTTTCTTTGCCAGATGAGAGCATTTTTTGCTCCGTTCAACCGGTGCATAATACTCTCCATTTATCGTTCTTCCTTTCTGCAAGTAGTCAATGCAGATGATCCCATGTGCATTCCAAAAAGACCGAGACTATCGCCTTGTCTGCAGACTTCAACACCTTGGCTTCTTCGGAGCCGGTTCGTCTTTTACAACCAAGTTTCGACCGTCATTTTTCTCAGGAGTGTATCCCTGTGTTAACCACAGTTATGTATCGATGCGGAAATTCTTCTATATTGCGACGGAAACATACCAAATCAGCTTCCGAGTCAATCATACGAAGGCGACCATTCTCATTGACAGTAACGCGGCACCCATCTTTCCGAGACCTTTGGCAGACCTAATTTTGGTGCAAAATTGAGAACACTGTGATATGTCGGGAACTTTGAATTATCGATCACTCTAAACCATTGGATTTTATCAATCTTTTCGGAGGATGTCCCTTCTACTGGATGTACGGAACATGTTCATCATTTGTGGATGTACGGCCACGTTTAAATTCGTTTATCAAATTGTAAATTGTAGTAGACACAGGAGCAGATGTGCCATGAACTTCATCCAACTCGGCCTTTATCTCTTTTGTTGTTAAGTCTTTTAAATGGAAGTGTTTAATCACCGCACTAAACTCTTTTTTTCACATTTCTAAAGAAGCACAAGATTGTTGATTCAAATGAAACCACATATTGGATATACCTGAAACTTAAAACTGCCATCTAGTAGAAGCCGACGGTTACTAAATACATTTTTACTTTCTCTACACGCACTATGTACATAGTGTATAGAGAAGGTATTGCACTCCACCAAAAAATTCGACATCAAGGTTTCACCGGAAATATATGCTTTCGTGTCCCCTGTATAAAAAAAAGCATTTTCGGAAAAAGGTCCGTGTGTGTGTGTGTGTGTGTGTGTGTGTGTCCGTGTGTTTGTGAACACGATAACTCAAAAACGTAAAGTAGGCAAAATACCAAACTTGGTATTTAAGTTTAGTGTCTTCCAGGGATGCGACACGAAGATTTTGAGAAAAATCCCCCACCCTCAACTCCCTTTACATGGAACTTTTTTCGAAAATTTTGATTTTCTCAAAAATGACTCTAATGATTTTGATTAAAATTTCGAATATTAAAGACATTTACCTGAAATGTATGTCTTGAATTTTCTGGGAATAGCCTCTGAAGAGTAGTTTATTCTGAATGAAATTTACGGAATTTTGCATAACTGCTAAACCGTAAGGGATAGATAAGAAGTTACTACAAAAAAAAAAAAAATGTAGAGCACGGTAAAGCACACAATTTATATTATATACCTTTTTTTCATGGAGTTGATCGTTTTTTAGATATTATTTTATTTTGGTTTCAGCTTTAAAAACTAACGTTTCTCATACAGGCATTTGTCAACTCCTGTCCATACAATCAAAGGAACTTCAGTCACATAGCAACCAGCTTTTGACTATCACTTTAACCTATTATATTCCCTTATTTCGCTTCTACTTACAAGGAAGCAAGTAATAAGACTATATCTGCTAATTTTTTCTCGATTAGCATTAAGTAAATAGAAGCAAATGCCTTCTAACAATAATTTGTTACAGAGATACAGAGAAAGACATGTGAATGGAACACATCAGAGTTTTTTCAATGCTACGAGTGTAATTTCTTGGCTATTCTACGGACTAATTGCACTCCCCTCGTACTACAGAGGGTAGTGTGTGAAATTACGTTCTCAAATAGAATGTTATTGTTTAATATTTAGCATTTGACACAGGAATATCTATTATGACAGGCTCCACTACCAGCAGACTCCTGGACCGGCGTTCGAGATGCTCTCAAAGAAGGACCAATAGCACCACAGATCAACCTTGCTACGACAAAATTCTGCGGCAACGAGGACTGTCTGTACCTCAACGTATATACTCCACAGGTATGACGTATTTTCTTTCTTACATTTACTTTGTTCAGCACTTTGTGTTGTATGTTCTTCATACTTGCCAAATTACTGAAATTGAAACCGTAACATTTTGAGTGGAGAAGACGTACAAAAATCTGATGTGTTTAATTCACATGACTTTCTCTACACCTCAGCAAAAGTTTTTAAAAAGCTTATGCTCCTATTTACTTCATGCTAATCGAGAAAAAAAAAAAAAACTAGCAGAAATTGTCTTATTACTTTCTTCCTTGAAAGTAGAAGCGAAATAAGGGAGTACCATAGGTTAAAGTGATAGTCAAAAGCCGGTTGCTATGTGACTGAAGTTTTCCTTTGTTTGTATGCACAGGAGTTGACAAATTCCTGTATGAGAAAAGTATAAATTTTTCATAGCTGAAACCAAAAACAAGGAATATCTAAAAAACAATCAAGTCCACGAAAAAATGTATATAACAAATTCTGTGTTTTAAAGTGCTCTGCATTTGTTGTATGGTAAGTTTTTGTCAATCTCTTACGGTTTAGCAGTTATACAAAATTCCGTAAAATTTACCCAGAATAAAGTAGTCTTCAGAGGCTATTCCCAGAACATTCAAAATATACATTTTATTTGCCAGGTAAATATCTTTAATATACGATATTTTATTCAAAATCGTTAGAGCCATTTTTTAGAAAATCAAAATGTTCGAAAAAAGTTCCATGTAAAGGGTAGTTTGGGGTGGGGGGATTTTCCTCAAAATCTTCCTGTCGCATCCCGGGAAGATACTAAACTTAAATACCAAGTTTGGTATTTTACCGACTTTTCGTTTTTGAGTTATCGTGTTCACAAACACACGGACACACACTGACCTTTTTCTGAAAATATTTTTTCGGATACAGGAGACCCTAAAACATATATTTCCGGTGAAATCTGGGTATCGAATTTTTTGGTGGAGTGCAATACCTTCTCTATACACTATGTACATAGAACATGTAGAGAAAGTAAAAATCTATTGTGTTCCTTTCAATGGCTTTCTCGAGCTGTTGCGTAAACAAACTTATCTTATAAAACACTATTCTTTTATCTATATCATAATAAACATCAGAAGAATTGTCTTATTGTTTGTTTCTTTGTAAGTAGAAGGCGAATAAGGGAATGTACAGGATAAAGTATTTGAGAATAGTTTAGGTAGCTTAAAACCGAAATCAACTCTCGGAATATCTCGAAAATAGTTAACTGTACTGTACATTTTTGTACAGTAGGTTTTTCTTTATCTCTTACGATCTACCAGATATACAAAATTAATCCAGAATTAAGACTATTTCCAAAACATCCAAAATATACATTTGGTTTGCTACGAAAAATCTTAAACATATTGCATTATAATCAAAATCGTTAGAGGAAATTTTGAGAAAATTAAAATTTTGAAAAATGTTGCATTTACAGTGTAGTTGGGGTGGGGCGAGTTCCTTTAAAATCTTCTCGCACCTTTGGAGGATACTGAACACAAATACCAAATTTGGCATTCTCCTTGTTGAGCTATGCTGCACACACACACACACACACACACACACACACAAACACATCATTCAGTCATATGCAAGTCTTATGTTTCTAAGATACTAGAAGTAAATACCAAGTTAGGTTTTTGAGTTATGTTGTTCACAAATATACAGGTTTTTTTGCTTTAGTTTAACATACTCATCGAGTATGGAATAATATTTCGGGGTAATTCAGTGGATAGTAAATGCATATCCCGAATATAGAAGAAAGCTATACGAATAATCTGTAATGCTTATAGCAGACAGTCATGCAAAGAACTATTTCAAAGATTGGGCATACTCACCTTATCTTGTGTTTATATACTATCCATTTTAAAATTCTATGCAGTTAATCGACATAGTTTTATAACAAACATGGAAATTCATAACATTAATACTAGACAAAAGGGATATATTCATCGTCCCAATGCCAATCTTCGTTGCTTTCAGAAACGTGTATATTATGAAACAATCAAGATCTTTAATGCTCTCCCCAGTAATCTCAAAGAAGATGTTGGGAATTTCAGGGCCTCTCTTAAGGAGTACCTTTGCAATAAATCATTTTACTCTGTAGATGAATATTTAAGTGACAAATCTTTCTGACAATACAGTAATAATCATTGATTTATAAGTATTATAATGTATTGCATTTTGTGTATATTACTGAGTGTGTGTTTTATATTCAAATTAAACTGCTGTATACTTTGACTTGCATGAATGTGTCAAATGAATTTTTTAGTATTTAGCAAACACACAAGGTCTGTAAATCCTGATGCTTTGATATTTTACGCTCTAGTACAAAATTGTAAATTTTTTGTATTGGAAATTCTATAACATATTTGTAAATATGTATTGTAATTTGTTAACATTTATGAAGAGTACATAATACAATAATCATATTTTAGTTTTATATAATTACTAGTAGTAACTATTATGTCGATAATTAGAAAACTATCATGCAAAAAAAAAAAAAAAAAAAAAAGGAAGTACATATGCTTTTATAGAGTACATTAAGTGTAGTTCAGTGGTGTACAGTCCTCAAAAGCAAAGGGTGTGATTATATGTCTATTCTGTTGTTTTGTAACCCATACTTTTAGCACTAGAGCTTTATACATTGTTTTTTTCGATACTACATAAACATACGTATACATGTATATGTCTTGACAAGTTCTATGTTCAGTGGCTTTCTGGCGTAAACGAACATACAGAATGCTTTCTAATCTAATCCTTTAAGCTGGTTGGTCTTATCGAACGATGAATGAAATTGGTGAAATGATGCTCAAATGATCTCGGGGTCCATGGAGCTTAAAGTTACCCGACACTCGTCTTCTCAAGATAAGGGAAAACCACTAAAAAACCTTATCCAGGTAAGTCACCCTAAATGAGAATCCAACTCACGATCTGTTGAATATGAGGCAGACACGCTACCACACACTACCCAGGCGTGCTTATACAGAAGTGGACTTTTTCCTAAAAAGGCATTCCTTTTTTTTTTTTTTTTTACTGTGGGAGTCTAAAAACGTGGAGTTCCGGTGAAATGTCAGTATAGAAAATGTTGGTAGCAATTCAACAATACCCCACTTTCCTACGCAGCACAATAAGAAAAATCTAATGTGTTCCGTTCACATGACTTTCTCTACATCTCTGCAATAAATTATTGTGTTTACTTCATCTAATCGAGAAAAAATTAGCAGAAATAGTCTTATTACTTACTTCCTTGCTAGCAGAAGCGAAATAAGAGAGTATCATAGGTTAAGGTGATAGTCAAAAGCTGGTTGCTATGTGACTGAAGCTCCTTCGTTTATATGGGCACGAGTTCACAAATTCCTGTATGAGAAAGGTATGTTTTTCAAAGCTGAGACCAAAAACAAGGAATGTCTCAAAAACAATCAACTTCACGAAAAAAATGCATATAACTTAAATTGTGTGTTTTAACGTGCTCTGCATATTTTGTGTGGTAAGTTTCTGTCCATCTCTTACGGTTTAGCAGTTATGCAAAATTGCGTAAAATTGATTCAGAATAAAGTAGTCTTCACAGGCTGTTCCTAGAACATTCAAGATATACATTTTATTTGTCAGGTAAACATCTTTAATATATTATACTTTAATCAAAATTGTTAGAGCAATTTTAAGAAAATCAAAATTTTCGAAAAAGGTTCCATGTAAAGGGTAGTTTGGGGTGGGGGGATTTTTCTCAAAATCTTCGTGTCGCATTCCTGGAAGATACTAAACTTAAATACCAAGTTTGGTATTTTACCGACTTTTCGTTATTGATTTATCGTGTTCACAGACACACGGACACACACGGGCCTTTTTCGGAAAATCCTTTTTTGATACAGGGTCCCTAAAACATATATTTCCGGTGAAATCTCGGTATCGGATTTTGGGTGGAGTGCAATACTTCTCTATACACTATGTACATAGTACGTGTAGAGAAAGTAAACCACAGCGTTATAGCACATGAATGTAATCTGCAGAAGTGGAAGAAATGCTCGCGTGTGAACGTCATCGTTGCCTTGGACACCTCGCAGCCCCGGGCACCAACAGACAGGTTATTGTGTCCCTTTCCTGGAAATGCTCATTAAAATGAACGTAACGATGTGCAGATCATAGCGCATCATGAGCACTTCCCTACAAGCTAATAGGAGACGTGTATTGTGTGTTTCCCTCCATCTCTCCTACACAAAATGAATTCCCACTAACAGCTAACAGCCTTCTAACCTCAAAAAGTAAAATATATTTATTTTATTCAAGAAAAACTCAGATTTGGTCCATTCAGATGACTTGCTCTACATTTCTGTAACAAGTTATTGTTAAAACGGTTATTACTTTCTCTATACGTATATGTACATAAGGAATTGTACTCCACCCAAAAATTCAATAACGAGATTTCACCGGAAATATATGTTTTAGGGTCCCTTGATTCTAAAAAGTCTGATGTGTTTCATTCATATGACTTTCTCTATAACTCTGCAACAAATTTTTGTTAAAAAGTTTATGCTTCTATTTACCTCATGGTAAGTGAGAAAAAATTAGCAGAAATAGTCTTATTACTTGCTTCCCTGTAAGTAGAAGCGGAATAAGGGAGTAACATAGGTTAAAGTGATAGCAAAATATGGTTGCTATGTGACTGAAGTTCCTTTGTTTGTATGGACAGGAGTTGACAAATTCCTGTATGAGAAAAGTATAAGCTTTTTAAGGCTGAAACAAAAAACAAAGAATATATAAAAAACGATCAACTCCAAAAAAAATGTATATAACATAAATTGTGTGCTTTAATGTGCTCTACATTTTTTGAGTGGTAAGTTTTTGTCATTTTTTCGGTTTACCAGTTATGCAAAATTCAGCAAAATTCATCCAGAATAAACAATTCTTGCTATTCCCAGAAAATTAAAGATATACATTTTATTTTGTATATTTAATGTATGGCATTTTAAAAAAATCGTTAGATCCGTTTTTGAGAAAAACAAAACTTTCTCCATATAAAGGGTAGTTGCAAGTGGGCGAATTTTCCTAAACATTTTCACTGCCGTTTGTTTACATGGAAAATAAGTCCTTAGAAAAAGAGACAAATATACATTGTTTTTGGAAGCTTTTTTTTTTTTTTTCAAAACATACGCTTCTTTTAGTTCGAACACTTTTCCCAGCGTTTCCCCAACTGCTTTAAGCCTTCCAAAAAGTAGGATTTTGGAAGGTCCTCAAAATAGGTATTTGTTTGGAGATGACCTCTTTGTTAGACGTGAACCGCTTTCCGCCGAGCCACTTTTTGAAATTTAGAAATCGAAAAGGGCTCTCAGGTCAAATATGGTGAATATGATGGATGTAGTAATTCGAAGCTAAATTTTATAATTTTCGCCATCGAAACTGCGCAGGTATGCAACCTTGCTTGTCTTGATGCAAGAGAACCTTTTTTCTCTAACAGATAAACGCGTTTTTTTTCCCTTTATTCTCCGTTCAACCGGTGGAATAGCGATGCATATTACACTCCATTTGTCGTTCTTCTGATTCCACGAGCATCCCAAAAAACCGAGGCCATCACCTTGTCTGTAGATTTCACCACTTATGTCTCCTTCGACTGTACTCCACTGTTTCGACTGTACTTTTGTCTCTGGAGAGTAGTAGTATATCCATGTTTCATACACAGAATCTCAAGATTGCGAGGGAAACGTGCCAAATCAACTTCCATTGAAAGCAAACATGGCACCCATCTTGCCGAGACCTTTGTCAGACAATTCCTTGTGCAAAGCTGAGAACACTGTACTTCTCTACACGTACCATGTACATTCTGTCAAGAAAGTATCGCGAATTGATCATTTAAAAATCCTGTTTAAAAGAGGATTCGAAATTATTGTTTTCGCTAAGTTGGCACAACTTTCCTCTATAACCATGCGGAGTTTGATCGCCATGTGTCATTTAGTTTGATTACAGTACGCCATTTTGTTAGTTTATCTCAAAGGTGATTTGCGAGTTTACGATGGATACAAATATTGAACAAAGAATTTGTCTCAAATTTTGCATTGCAAATGGTATTTCGTGTGCCGAATCGTTGAAAATGTTACAAAGGGTATACGGTGAATCGACTTTATCAAAAACACGTGCATATGAGTGGTACAGTACATTCAAAAGTGGTCGAGATGTGGTGGAAGATTTGCCTCGCTCTGGTCGGCCATCAACGGTTTCAACTGAACTGAACATCGCTAAAGTGAAGAAAATGGTGTCTGAAAATCGTCATTTAGGTCTGAGAGAGATTGCCGCTGAGCTCTCTGTGTCTCACGAATCGATTCGTACCATTTTAAACGATTGTTTGGGCATGACACGCGTTGCAGCTCGGTTAGTTACGAAAGACTTGAATTTTCTACAAAAACTCAATCGCGTAATGATGGCTGAAGACATGCTAGAACAAGCCAGTTCCGACCCCACATTCATGAAACGCATTGTAACTGGTGATGAGACGTGGGTTTACGAGTTTGACACTCAAACCAGTCAACAAGCTTCCGAATGGCGCCTTCCAACTGAACCGAAACCTAAAAGGGCACGTCAGACTCGATCAAAACTGAAGGTCATGTTGACAGTTTTTTTTCGAAGGTCAGATGGTAAATAAAAACTATTACCTGAGCGTTATGCGGCGTTTGAGAGAACAAATACGGCGAAAAAGGTCAGATTTGTGGAACGACAACTCATGGATTCTGCACCACGATAACGCACCAGCTCATAACGAATTTCTGGCCAAAAACTCAACAAATTTCATCAAACAACCACCGTATTCACCTGATCTGGCTCCTGCTGATTTCTTCCTTTTTTCAAAACTCAAGTTACCACTTCGAGGCACCCGTTTTCAGTCGATAGAAGACATAAAGGAAAATTCACGGCGACAATTGACATAGATTCC
The DNA here is from genome assembly GCA_030762935.1 of Hymenopus coronatus. Lineage (NCBI taxonomy): Eukaryota > Metazoa > Arthropoda > Insecta > Mantodea > Hymenopodidae > Hymenopus > Hymenopus coronatus. The sequence goes on from CM060886.1 coordinate 138,398,222, forward strand.
TAAAAGTGCCTACAAAAAACATTTTGATGATTGGATTATTCTTTGTCATAAATGTATAATTTCAAAAGGGGCCTACTTTGAAGGCGATAAAATAAAATTGGATGAATAATTCATTTTTTTTTTTGTGTTTTATTGGCAAATTCTCGGAACTTTCTTGAACAGTAGTATAGAAAATGTATTGTAATGCACCTAAAAATTCGATACCGAGATTTCACCGCAAATATTTGTTTTTACGACCCTCTGAATCCAAAAAAAAAAAACATTTTTAGAAAGATATCCGTGTCTGTGTGGGCAGCATAGCGCAAAAACGAAAAGTTCGTTAAATATCAAACTTGGTATTTAAATTTGCTATCTTTCAAGGTTGACACACGAAGATTTTCAAGAAAATCCCCCCACCCCCAAGTACCCTTTACATGGACATATTTTCGAAATTTTTGATTTTCTTAAAAATTGCTCTAACGACTTTTACTAAAATGAGGTATATCAAAGATGTTTACATGAAAAATAAAAAATATATCTCCAATTTTCTGGGAATATTCTCTGAAGACTACTTTATTCTGGCTGACTTTTACGGAATTTTGCATAACTCCTAAACCGTAAGACCGGGAAAAGCTTACCACACAGAAAGGGTAGAGCACGTTAAAACACACAATTTATGTAATATACATATTTTTCGTTGAATTGGTTGTTTTTCAAATATTCCTGTTTTTGGTTCCAGCTTTAAAAATACACTTTTCTTATACGGGAATTTTCAACTCTTGTCCATACAAACAAAGGAACTTCAGTCACATACCAACTAGCTTCTGACTATCATTTTAACCTATGGTAATTTCTTATTTCTTTTCTACTTGCATGGATGCAAGAAATAAGATTATTACTGATAATTTTGTCTCGATTATCTGAAGTAAAAAGAGGCATAAGCTTTTTAACAATAATTTTCTGCAGAGAGGTAGAGAAAGTCATGTGAATGGAACACATCAGATTTTTTACTTTCTCTAGCCCCGTATGTACAATGTACAAAGGGATAGAGAAGGTATTGTAATGCACCCAAAAATTCGATACCGAGATTTCACCGGAAATATGTTTTGGGGTCCCCTGAGTCCGAAAAAAGCTTTTTTAAAAAAGGTGCATGTGTGTATGTGTGTGTGTGTCTGTGGACAGCAAAGCCCCAAAAAGAAAAGACCGTTAAATCCCAAACTTGGTATTTAGGTTTAATATCTTCCAAGGATGCGACACGAAGATTTTCAAAAAAATCCCCCTACCACAAACTACTTTTTACATGGAAAAAATTTCGTAAATTTTGATTTTCTTAAAAATGGCTCTAACGATTTTGATTAATATCCCGTATATTAAAGCTATTTATGTCCGAAATAAAATGTATATCTTGAATGTTGCTGAATTTTGATTAACTGCTAAACCGTAAGAGATCGAAAAAAACATACTGCACAAAAAATATACCTCATGACAAAACACACAATTTTTGTCCTTTACGGTTTTGCTGTGGAGGTAACCGTTTTCGAAATATTCCTTGTTATTGGTTTCAATTGTGAAGTACTTAAAATTTTGTCACACAGGAAGTGTCCGTTTTCGTTTTGTTCTACTCCTGGCCAAGAAAAGAAATGATTTGCAATGACAGTCGCATAACGATAGCTTTTAAAACATTTGACAATCACTTTAGCATGGCGCATTCCCTTATTCCCTTCTACTTATAAGGAACTAAGTAATAACATTCTTCTAACATTTATCTTGATTATCATTGTGTACAAAGAAGAATAATCTTGTGTAGGAGTTTTGTAGAGTAGCTAGAAAAAGCCATGTGCGTGTAATACATCAGATTTTGGAGAATAATTTGTTATAGAAATGTAGAGAAAGTTTCGTGAATGGAAGACATCATGTTTTTAAAAGCATGAAGTGGATTTATTTCCAGAATATCTACAAGTATTTTCCAGATTCCCTCAGGCATTTGTGCTAAAATGGGGAGGTGCACTTTATGCAGACGTTTTGTCGCCGACATTGAACATAATTGCGCCATGTCTAGTCTTTGAACTTCTTCAAGTGAAGTGTTAATGGACTTTAACATTCCACTTGTGATATGTTTAAGCCAGGTGAGAATATGTCTACACATGCAAGTTAACGTTTACAAGATAGCACTTCCCCATTACTGCAGTAATTTATATATTTGCATGATCACTCAACATTTATTAATATTACATGTTTAACTTCAGTAGGTTACTTAACTATATCCTTAATTAGATCTATACTTGGCCTTTCCTGTGTTTCCTTATCAAGCCTTGTTCGAGAGCTGTGCGTTTCTTCGGACGCATTTAGAAATTACTAAATAGTACACTCAAACAAAAATGAATTAAACCTCAGAACACAACAAGGAAAGAGAAGCAAGTAAGAAAACAATATGGAAAAGCACGGGATATCACAGTGATGGTTTCTTGCGAATGCAGCTTTGATTCGCGTTGCCACTTTTGTGGTGACTCGTTGACATTTCCAGAGCAAATCTCAGTTGGGAAGAAGTAATACTCCGGACAGGTCCTGTCTTACCAATGTTAAAACTCCATACATCTAATTTTCTTTAGAATTACAATGTTGAAAAAATATGGGCTGTGTAATGAATGTTAGTCAGTACTTTAACATGGTTTTTTTTTTTTAAACTGTAATAATTTCCCTAATTAATTATTTTCTTCAAAAAAAAACCAATTCTTACATTTTTACTTTCTCAACACGTACTATGTACATAGTGTATAGATAAAGTATTACACTCCACCAAAAAATTCGATACCCAGATTTCACCGGAAATATATGTTTTAAGGTCCCCTGTATAAAAAAATTATTTTTAGAAAAAGGTCCGTGTGTGTCTCCGTCTCAAAAACGAAAAGTCACTAAACCAAATTTGGTATTTCAGTTTAGTATCTTCCAGGGATGCGACACGAAGATTTTGAGAAAAATCCCCCCACCTCCAACTACCCTTTACATGAAACTTTTTTCCAAAATTTTGATTTTCTCAAAAATGTCTAACGATTTTGATTAAAATATCGTATATTAAAGATATTTACTTGACAAATAAAATGTATATCCTGAATTTTCTGGGAATAGCCTCTGAAGGGTACTTTATTCTGGATGAATTTTACGGAATTTTGAATAACTGCTAAACCGAAAGAGATGGACAAAAACTTACTACACAATTTACGCTGTATACCTTTTTTCGTGGAATTCATCGTTTTGGAGACATCGGCTATGAAAGACTTAATACTGTTCTCATACAGGAATTTGTCAACTGCTGTCCATACAAACAAAGGAACATCAGTCACATAGCAACCAGCTTTTGACTAACACTTTAACCTATGGTACTCCCGTATTTCGCTTTTATTTACAAGGAAGCAAGTAATAAGACTATTTCTGCTATGTTTTTCTGATTAGCTTGAAGTAAATAGAAGCATAAGTTTTTTAAGAATAATTTCTTGCAGAGGTGTAGAGAAAGTCATGTGAATGGTACACATCAGATTTTTAACATTTGCAACACGCTAACTACTTTGATATACAACAAATATCAAAACCGCCCATATTAAATAATGCACGACCTCAATAAAGCTGTCCTGCAAGTTTGAACCAATTCAGACAGATAGACAGAGTCAGCAGGGACTAAGTCCGTGGCGTTAAAACTTGTCATTCCTGCTACGATGCCGCCTGCATGCAGACGTTACCACAACAGACGGCGAAATATTGACAGTATAAGTTTTTCAAAGCTGAAACAAAAATAAGGAATATCTCAAAAACGATCAACTCCACGAAAAAACGTATATAGCATAAATTGTGTGTTTTAACGAGCTCTACATTTTCCATTTAGTCTATCCCTACGGCTTACCAGTTAGACAAAATTCATCCAGAATAAAAAGCTCTTTAGAGGCTATTACCAGAAAATTCAAAATATACATTTTATTGGTCATGTAAATATCATTAAATATAAGAGATTTTAATCAAAACCATTAGATATTTTTGTGAAAACCAACGTTTTCGAATTTTTTTCCATATAAAGGGTAGTTTGGGGATGGGGGGATGATCTTTAAAATCGTCGAGATACTAATCTTAAATACCAAGTTTGGTATTAAACGGACTTTTCGTTTTTGAGCTATGCTGCCCACAAACACACACCCGGTCATTTTTTCTAAAAAAAATTTTTTTTGTTTCAGTGGGTTCCAGAACCTGTATTTCCGGTGAACTCTCGGTATCAAATTTTTGGGTGGAATGCAATACCTTTTCTATACACTATATACATAGTAGATACATGTAGAGAAAGTGTTAAGCTAGGAAGACTGAGTGGAGAAGGTTATGTGAATGTATCACATGTTTCTGTTGCAGCTACCAAAAGATGGAAGACTGCTACCTGTTATGGTTTGGATTCATGGAGGAGCGTTCTCGTTAGGATCAGGAGGCTGTGACGTGTTTGGTCCAGATTATCTGATTGCTGAACATGTTGTGCTGGTTACCTTCAACTACCGCCTTGGAATACTCGGTAACAATAACTACAGGCTTACTCTAAATTAGTTACCTCAAAGTAGGAATCAATTATTTTGAAGCTGTTGACGGAAATGTGTTCAGATGTTCATCAAACCTTGTGTCTTATCCTCAAGCTTTAAACCTGGTTGACAGACGTTCGCTACATGCACTCGCTCGCTCTCCTGGCGGGGAAAATGTGAAACACTTGGAGCCCAGTAGGATTCGGAGCTTGATCTTCCAGCTGTAAAGATGACTGAGAAGAGACCCCGCAGAGCCGCCGCTGCTAAGGCAGCAACCGTCGTCACCGGTCGCGGCAAGCCGCCACCGCCCCGGTTCAGTGCCGTGGTACGGGGGGTCCCTCCGGCATCTGCTCACCGCCGTGCAGTCGTGGTGGCCTTCTTGCTTGAGGGTCACCCGCATATACTGCGACCGGGGGCCAACGCAGCTTGTTCGTGTGGAGATGCAGGACCAGGCTGACTTGGAAGCTGCCTTGGCGTCAGGGTTGCCCTTATTAGAGCAACTTCTGGTCGTCGAGGCTAGCGGACAAGAACGCCACCGGCCCTGCCCACTCAGCTGAAGTCTGCTCCTCGCCGCCGCGGTGCCACTACTGTGGTACCAGCACCACCACCGCCGAGTGCACTGGGCACGATCTCCGCCGTCGCCACAGTTCTGTGCCACCTGTTGTGGCACAGGACACTTCACCTGGCAAGCCCAGTGCCTTCTCTACCCCAGGAGCAGACCACCAACACCACCCGCCCGGGCTACACCACCGCCGACCACCCTCATCGACACCACACCACCTGCACCCTCGATAGACGCAGCAACACGGGTCGCTATTCAGGACCTCCCCGCAGAGATCCTGAACGCCGGCGCTCGTCTAACTGCCCTTGAAGTGCTGTGCAGTGGCTTCGACGAAAAGCTACACGACCTTCAAGCTGCCACCACCACCGCTGAGCTGTCCAACCGGATAGCCAGTGTTCATCCGCAGCCTCAACAGGACCTCCAGCCGAGCGGCCCCACTCCAGGGGCCAGTCACACAACGGGGCTGTCCCAAGAACCGGCGCCGAATCTTGGATTCTTCGCGCAAGACATTTACGAATGGAGAAGAACCAACACTAACTCCAACTCAATCTTTCACTCCTCTCCCTGAATGTTCGGCGGTGACAGTCTGGGCCTCGGTCAAGTCTGTCTCCCGGGCCTCATGACTGTACCCTGCAGTCAGATAAGATATCGCCTTGAATCCGCGGGTGCAGTCATGCGGTAACGCTTCTCCTTTCTTCCTTCTAATACCGGTGGAGGGGTTTTTTAGTCGGTATGCCCACATGGGAGACCCCGACACTCTGGGCTTGCCCGGGTCAGTCCTCAAGGTGGATTTTTCCCCTCCACTCGAAAAAAAAACAACAAAAAAACAAACCAGTAAGCAGCCACCATGGAGTCTCACTGCGGTTCATGAAACTACAACGCAAATGACCGTACAAGGTCGTTTGTGGCGTTACGTTACAACCTTCCACTGCCAACAATCTCGATGAGCTTCGTCAACGAACTAACGTAGCGGTAGCGGACATATCACGTGTCTGGCATACAGGTGGGATATCTGCTGAGTCACATTGCAAATAAAACTTAATGTTATGTCAGTGTATGTCATGGAAAATGGAAATAAACTACATAAGATAATTTAGCTTTATTATCACATAACTAATTTAGAATGACCCTGTATATTACTTTGTTTCATACTTGTGTCACTTTTCATTTCTGTATCTACTTAAATAGCGATGCACTTAAAGGGAATCCTATTCCACCACTACTACATTCATGACCCAAGATATCAGACTGTCAGGATGGATATGTCTATCTTTTAAGTTCACTGAACATGCTTGACAGCTACTTATTATTATTATTTTATTAATACTCACGGTGGATGTGTGTGTGTGTGTGTCTGTGGGCACAATAGGGAGTACCATAGATTAAAGTGATAGTTAAAAGCTGGTTGCTATGTGACTGAAGTTCCTTTGTTTGTATCGACACGAGTTCACAAATTCCTGTATGAGAAAAGTAGGTATAAGTATTTTAAAACTGAAACCAAAAACAAGAAATATCTCAAAAACGTCAACTCCACGACAAAATGTTTGTAACATAAAGTGTGTATTTTAACGAGATCTACATTTTTTCATAAAGTAAGTTTTTGCCTATCTTTTACGGTTTACCTGTTATGCAAAATTCATCCAGAATAAACATGTCTTCAGAGGATTTCCCAGAGAATTCAATATATACATTTTGTCATGTAAATATCTTAAATATAAAAGATTTAATCAAAATCGCTAGAGCCATATTTTTAGAAAACCATAATTCTAAATCTAATTTTTTTTTCATATAAAGGGTAGTTACGGCTGGGGGAATTTTTTTGAAATCATGTTGTCGCATCCTTGGAAGATACCGAACTTAAAAACCAAGCTTGGTATTTAACGGTCTTTTCGTTTTTGATCTATGCTGCCCACAAACACATACACACACATGGACATTTTTCTAATAATTTTTTTTATTATTCAGAGGGTCTCAAAACAAGTATTTCTGGTGAAATTTCGGTAAAGAATTTCTGGGTGTAATACAATATCCTCTATATACACTATGTACAAATCGTGTAGAGAAAGTAAAAATGAAAAGTTCGTTAAATACTAAACTCATTATTTAATTTGTATATCTTCTAAGCATGCGACACGAAGATTACAAGATAATCCCCCCACCCCATCTACCGTTGAAAAATGTAACGATTTTGATTAAAATACCTCATGTTTAAGATATTTTTATGATAAACGAGTTGTGTATGTTGAATTTTCTGGGAATAGTCTCTTCATTCTGCATGACTTTTGTATAAATAAACCGTAAGAGATAGACAAAAGTTACTACACAAGAAATGACTACAATTTATGTCATATACATTTTTTTTTTTTATGAAGAGTTAACCGTTTTCGAGATATTTTGGATTATTGGTATCAATTTTAAGCCACTTAAACTTTTCTCAAACAGGATGACATCTTTCTTCTCGTTCCTCGTTTGTTATATCTGGTAAGCAAGGAGAATGGAATTTAAATTGTTTCACATAGCGGACGGCTTTTAAGGGGTTAAACTATCGCTTTAGTCTGTGCATTTTCTCATTTCCCTTCTACCCAAAAGGAAGCAAGTAATAAGATTAGTTCTGCTTATGTTTATCTTAATTAGCATGATGATATGTATTCAGGGGCCGTCAAAACATGTATTTACAGTGAAATGTCGGTACCGAATTTTGAGTAGAATACATATTCTGCCTAATATGTACGTATTCGGTAGAGAAAGTAAAACTATGTCTACCGTAAATTCGTCCCATATTTGAAATGTAACAAACATCTTATGTTTATCTTGATTAGCATGATGATATGTATTCAGGGGCCGTCAAAACATGTATTTACAGTGAAATGTCGGTACCGAATTTTGAGTAGAATACATATTCTGCCTAATATGTACGTATTCGGTAGAGAAAGTAAAACTATATCTACCGTAAATTCGTCCCATATTTGAAAACTTAAATATTCATAATGTAACAAACATCTTTTTAACAGAATATGCTTACAAATAACCGTTTTCAAAGATTTCGTAACAATTCAATCGTGTCGTTTCCTTTCGATGTTGGCAGTGCCAACGAATTTCCCATGGGAATTGAAATCTGGGCACGCTTCACTCCCCTTTTTATGCCTGTTGGTCACGTGGGAGGAAGATTCCAGAAGCCGTCGTACGTGCAAAACATTGCAGGTGTAACAATGTCAGGCTTCAACGTCAAAGAATCTTCCGACAGCACGTGTGTCCTCTCGCACAGGTCAAACATTCACAGCGGCGATGTCGACAGAAGTTTCTGCACGTTCACTAACGCAGGCATAACAGTGATGCCAACAATCACGAAGCAAGCCGTTTACACACGTTCTGTGATTAGGGCCGCAGGTTTTAATCACTGCACGATTATGCAATTTTCTAAAAATAAGTAATCAAGTTTGTTTTAATAATCTATTTGATCTTTTCAAGTTACAAACATTATACATATATAGTTACTTTCCTGGAGTTGTTCACTTTGGTATCATAAACAGTTGACGTCCAGGTTATTTATGTAGCAGGGTCAGCTGATAAGTCCTGGGCCTCTCAATGCAAAGAGCATTATAATTTTTTTTTACTTTATTTCTTAACATAATCTCCAGAAAGGCTCATATATTTGTCATATCGGTGTTCTAATTTAATTAAACCATCTCTGTAGTGCGATTTATCAAGGTCCTCAAAATAGCTGTTTACCGCATCAATGACCTCCTCGTTGCTGTGAAATGTTCGTCCACCAAGAATTTTTTTGAGGTTTGAAAACAGGTGGTAGTCATTGGTTGCTACATCTGGCGTATAGGGTAGATGTTCAAGCAATTACAACTTTAATTCGCACATTTTCCCCATTAAAATGAGTGAACGCTGGGCCGGAGCATTGTCGTGATGAAACAAGACTTTTTTTTTTTTTTGCCAAATGAGGTATTTTTCTTCTCACGTCATCACTCAACCATTGCAGTCAGCCTGCATAGTAGTCACCAGTGATACTTTTAACCTTTTTCAAGTAATCAATAAAAATAATTCCCTGTGTATCCCAGATAACACTCGCCATAACCTTATTAGCTGACAAAATTGACTTTGCTTTTTTGGAGTTGGTTCACCTGGCGTAATCCACTGTTTTGACTGTGATTTACTTTCTGGAGTGTAGTGATATATCCAAGTTTCATCCATGGTAATAAGCCGTCTCAGAAATTCACTGGGATTTTTACGGTAGAGCTTAACAGAAACAGTTTTTCTTTGCAACTTTTGATCAGGAGTCAACAAACGCGCCACCCATCTTGTACACACCTTGCAAAAGCCCAAAACATTACTTAAAATATTATCTGCACGTTCTTTTGATATGTTTGCAGCCTCTGCTATCTCAAACAACTTTAATCTGCGGTCTCCCAGTACTAAGCGATGAATTTTTTTAATGATCTCTGGAGTTGTTACTTCTACAGGGCGTCCAGCGCGAGGTTCATCACTAGTGCTCGTACGTCCCATTTTAAACTCTGCAACCCACCTTTTGATAATTGAATATAAAGGGGCAGAGTCTTTCAATGTACTGTCCATTTTCTCCTTGATTTCTTTAGGCGTTAAGCCTTTCAAATGGAAGTATTTAATCACTTCTCGTTTTTTCCAAATCCTCCATTTTCGTGAAAACTCTAAGGTTGTCTTGTTTAAAATGCTGTCATTTGAAAACTAAACAAGCTATTGGCCTGTAACTGTGGATACAAGCTAGTCTAGAGTTAAACTATATGATGCTACCGTCTAACTGGGTAGTGGAGCCATATCTGTGTGAGGCCCGGGACTTATCAGCTGTGTACTTACATAGTACGTGTAGAGAGAGTAAGTTCAAAGTGTTCCCTTAGCAACCATTATGCAATGCTAATGTAATAAAATAGGACCATTTAACAGCAGGTGGAACTGTGTTGCAGGATTTCTGAGTTTGGAGAACGAGGATGTTGCTGGTAACGCGGGGCTGAAGGACCAAGTTTTGGCACTGAAATGGGTTCAAGAAAACATCTCGGGGTTCGGAGGAGACCCTGGTAATGTGACTCTATTTGGTCAGAGTGCTGGGGCAGTCAGTGTCCATCTCCATTTGCTGTCTCCACTCTCCAAAGGTGAGTACAGCTCGTGACTGCTGTTTCTGGTGGCTGTATTCTGCATCTATACCACGTTCTTCTCAAGCACGTTTTGTGTCCAGCCGCCATCTTGTGGACTACACTGCCACATGCAACATCTGTCAAATTAATGTAAAACAAAAGACAATGTCTCTAGTTGAGACATTTTTAGACCTGTCAGAGTTATTATTGACTATTTCGTTCATGACACGTGACCGTAGGAAGTGTCCAATCCAGTACATTGGCGCGTAAAATTCCAACCATTCGGAAACCATTATCTCTGCATTTTAATAAGTTTTCATTATACCCATGTGCAATTGTTTTTCTAAATTTATCGCACCCACATGCATTTGTTTTTTCTCTGAAATAATAGGTAATAGTATTTTCTCTTCTGGCTCTACAGCCCTTGGAGAGCTTTGGCCTCCTGCACAGTCCTCCTCCACATATCTCTATCTTCTTCTTTACTTTTCCCCCCTCTGGTTCCAATCTTTCTTAGATCTTCCATCACATCATCTAACCATCTTGATTTTGGTCTTCCTTTTTTTTTTTTTTTTTAACTATAATTTCGTGGTCTAAAACTGGAGGGCAAAATATCAGAGTTTGACCAAACCTTATCATTTGTCTCTGATGCCTAAAGCCAATAAGTTCACTCCATGTACTCAAAGTCCTCTATTGAGTGCACTAAATAAACGATCCTGAAGCAGTCACACATAGGCTATATGTAAACATATACACATCTATGTTTGGGAAACGCTTGGAATCATTTATAAATGCACACCACAAAAGGGTGACAAGTATCAGAGAATCTCGCAGCTATAATCCTCATGTATTGCATTCGGAGTCCGAGGAACACGCTCCCTATTCTCAAAGTTCTGGTATCATGAGCAGCTAATTTGATAGTAATTACTTTTGGCAATAGCTGCTAAATTGGTGAATTAGCAATAAGTTTCTTATAAGCCAATTTTGTCTCCTCAACGGTATTTCCGAGTTAGAAAATTAAATTCTAACAAACAATACAGAATCTGTTTATAATGTTTATAATGTATAACATATTTCACTAAGTACAGCACAGCAAAGTAATTTTACATTTACAAACTTATGTATTGAAATATTCACTAAGTATATCACCGCAAAATCACTTTAAGTACACTAACCTATATATTGAAATATTTCACTTAGTATACCACCGAAAAATCACTTAAATAAGTACACTAACCTAAAATGCTTCCCTTTCCTTGTTTATGCTTCTGCTATTCGAGAAACTACAACCAAACATCTCTCACGTATTGACCACTATACTGGTTTAAAACTTACAGTCTAAATTTACTGCTTAGTTGAACATTTAATACCACAAAATCTTATTTTTGCGTTCACATTTAACACACACAAGGCGCACTCGTCTCAAGAGTGTAGTATCACCAACACAATGCCTAAGGATAGGGTATTTGCTATGTATATATCTACTAATATTATGGAGATGTGCAGGCTTGTTTCACAGAGCGATATCCCAGAGTGGGACAGCACTCTGCCCGTTTGGGTACGTGAAGAACCCTGCTGAGAGAGCGTTTCGTATTGGAGAAGCCCTTGGGTTTAAGACTTCGAGTGCTCAGGAGCTGGCGACCTTGCTGCGGGGCGCTACACCACAGCAGCTGGTTGAGGTCCTCAAGAACATCCCCAAGAACTATAAGGTAAGTTTCGAGTCGCAAGGTAACTTGTTTGCTTCGCCATCTATCGGGACTTCAGACACCTAATTCCCGTACTAAGGTTGGCACTCTCATCTGCCTACAAGTCTACACTTTTTCTGTATCTCTTATGGTTAACCAGTTAGCCAAAGTTCGTATAATTCATCCAGAATGTAGAGGTCTTCACAGACTATTCCCTGACTTTTCAAAATATAGATTTTGTTTGTCATGTAACATCTTTAATATACCACATTTTAATCAACATTTTCGAACATTTTTCCATATAAAGGCAGGGAGGATTTTCTTGAAATCTTCGTATCGCATCCTTGGAAGATACCAAACTTAAATACAATGGTATTTTCGTTTTTGAGCTATGACACACGCGCCCACACATAAACACGTACACAGGGACCTTTTTTCTAAAAATGCTTTTTCTGGATTCAGGGGACCCATAACATGTATTTCCGGTGAAATCTTAGTATCGCATTTTTGGGTGCAATACAATACCTTCTCTATACACTATATACATAGTACGTGTAGAGAAAGTAAAAATGTACATGACATAAATTGTGAGTTTTAAGGAGCTCTAATTTTTGTGTAGTAAGCTTTTGTATATCTTTTACGCTTTGCCAGTTATACAAAATTCATCCAGACTGATGAAGTCTTCAGAGGTAATTCCCAAGATATACGTTTCGTTTGTCGTACAAATGTCTTAAACACAAGGAATCTTAATCAAAATCATTAGAGAAAATCTAAATTTTCCAAAAAATATACCATCTAAAGGGTAGTTGGCGGTGGGGGGGATGCACACCTTAAATATCAAGTTTGGTATTTAACGGTGTCTTCGTTTTTACTTTCTCTACACGCACTATGTACATAGTGTATACAGAAGGTATTGCACTCCACCAAAAAATTTGATACCGAGATTTCACCGGAAATATATGTTTTAGGGTCCCCTTTATCTAAAAAAGCATTTTCGGAAAAAGGTCCATGTGTGTGTATGTGTGTGTATGTGTGTGTGTGTGTGTGTCCGTGTGTCTGTGAACACGATAACTCAAAAATGAAAAGTCAGTAAAATACCAAACTTGGTATTTAAGTTTAGTATCTTCCAGGGATGCGACACGAACATTTTGAGAAAAATCCCCCCACCCCAAACTACCCTTTACATGGAACTTTATTCGAAAATTTTGATTTTCTAAAAAAAGGCTCTAACAATTTTAATTAAAATATCGTATATTAAAGATATTTACCTGACAAATAAAATGTATATTTTGAATTTTCTGGGAATAGCCTCTGAAGACTACTTTATTCTGGATGAATTTTACGAGTTTTTGCATAACTGCTAAACCGTAAGAGATGGAGAAAAACTTAAAACACAAAAAAAATGTAGAGCACCTTAAAATGCACAATTTATCTTATATACATTTTTTTCGTGCAGTTGATCGTTTCTGACAAATTCCTTGTTTTTGTTTTCAGCTATCAAAAACTTATACATTTCTCATACAGGAATTTGTCAACTCCTGTCCATACAAACAAAGAAGCTTCAGTCACATAGCAACGAGCTTTTGATTATTATTTTAGCCTATAGTACTCCCTTATTTCCTTTCTGCTAACAAGGAAGTAAGTAATAAGATTGTGCTAATTTTTTTCTCGATTAGCATGAAGTAAATAGAAGTATAACATTTTTAACAATACTAATTTGTTGCAGAGAGGTAGAGAAAGTCATGTGAATGGAACACATCAGATTTTTTAGTTATGCTGTCCACACATACATACATACATACATACATTCGCGCGCACGAGCACACATACACATGGACCTTTTTCTGGATTTTTGGGGGGGATTCAGGGGAACACAAAACATGTATTTTCGGTGAAATCTCGGTAGCAAATTTGTGTGTGCAATACAATACCTTCTCTATTCACTGTGTACTAGTACGTGCAGAGAAAGTAAAAAGGTGAGGACCTTTTTCTCGTTCTTTTGAGGAAAACGTGTCATCCATGAACATGCAAACCTCTTGAGTGACCCAGAGATAATTACGTTGCCATAGCAACACATGTATATGTCCACTTGTGCTATTGATTTCCAGCATAACCCTACACCCTCCACCTAACATCTAATTTCAACTTTTTCCTTGTGGAATTGGAAACTTTATATCCGTCCTTCGCTGATGTGTTTGCAGGAAAAGAGGAATCTGTTTGTGGGCCCAGTTATCGATCTGCACGCCGGCGACAAGGATCAGGTGTTCCTTCCAGGAGCTCCCCTGGAACTTATTGTGTCCAAGAAGTTCCATCAAGTGCCATACATCGTGGGCGTCAACTCCTCGGAGGGCTCCGTCTTCTTCTCAGGCAAGTATACCTCTTTCAAAAGTCACCACAATATTGTAAATATCATCCAGAAAGTGACAGACGATTTAGTATAACTAAACAATAACGAAAGTTTGTAACACAACATTTTATTCACAGAGTTACAGTATATTACTCTATTTTTCAACGAAATCGTCATTTCTATCAAGGTGTTTATTGTCAGGTGGTACCGGCTTTTCACATACTCTTTAAGCGCTAAAGATCTTAGCCAAGATGTCACTGCCACTTTGAGGTCTTCATGGCTGGGAAATCTTCAATTGTTTCGCATAGCGACCGCTTTTAAATGACGAGACTATCGCTTTAGCCTGTGCATTTTGTTATTGAGTCCCGCGTTTGGAAACCATATGCGGTGTTGGCGTTAGATGTTATATACACCACATTTAAGACGCCTTATGCAATGATCGCAGATTGGAGTCGTTGACCAGACTCACTCCCCTACCACTTACCTGGTACCCCTACTCTACTACCGGTGAGTTTGCCTTGGTGTTGCTCAGCCTGCACGATATGATTGACTCACCCGGGGTAGTAAAGCAAATTGGGGTAGGTCAGGAGTGGTCTTATAATAATTAAAAGTTATATACTTTGCTTGTGCTTATTCCTTCCTAAAAGAGACGAGACAAGCACATTTGCCTTATAATAATGTTCACTTATACACTTGTTACGATTCTAATAACATGACTGAACACACCTAATATATTAGTACTCGTCACTGGCTTTGTGTCTAACTTTACATAAAGTGCTCAAGCTCAGCCCGACGAACAACAGCTACAGACAACTTTCACGCACAGGTCAGAACAGAGCTCCCGAGGTGCCTTCTTGGGCTCTTTATATACAAAAATTACTGTCATGGCGGCCTCTTTCTGATGGCCAGAAAGGGTGCACAATTGACGTCAATATTACCCAGGAATCAATGTCCTTATCCCAGGATGCACTGTAAACTTCACGTGACAAGCCTTGTACAATGAAGAACATCTTCCATTTTTTTCAGTTCACCCCCGACCTAGCTCAAACGTACGTGACTTGACAAAAGAGCTTCTCATCCCCGTTGACTCTCTTGGCGTCAGCTTTCTTCTCCAGCAGAATTTTCAGTTAACTACATATATTTATACTCTTTTAATGTTACATTGCTAAATAACTAATAGCTAATAATAATTGTAATAGGAGAGCTAATTAACGGTCTCATAAGAAGGACAAATGCTGCTAATGTGAATGGAACACATCAGATGTTTTCTGTCTGTAGCTCTACCTTTATTGGCTAACGGGCGTAAACTGAGTGAAATATGTATGTACATGTGTATAGGGTCACCAGTATGGACCGCAGCAATGCTAATCGAGACAAACACTAGTCGTAACTGTCCTATTACTTCTTTCCTTCAGGGATGTGTTCCATTCTCATACATCCAATTACTGTCAAAAAACTTATGCTTCTATTTACTTCAAGCTAATCAAGAAAAATTAACAGACAGTCTTATTACTTGCTTCCCTGTAAGTAGAAGCGAAATAAGGGAGTACCATAGGTTAAAGTGAGTCAAAAGATGGTTGCTATGTGACTGAAGTTCCTTTGTTTGTACGGACAGGAATTGACAAATTCCTGTATGAGAAAAGTATAAGTTTTTCAAAGGTGAAACCAATGGCAAGGAATATCTTAAAAATGATCAACTCCACTAAAAAAATGTTTATAACATATTGTGTGTCTTAACGTGCTCTACATATTTTGTGTGGTAAGTTTTTGTCCATCTCTTACGGTTTAGTTATGTAAAATTGTGTAAAATTCATCCAGAATAAAGTAGTCTTCAGAGGCTATTCCCAGAAAATTCAAGATATACATTTTATTTGTCAGGTAAGTGTCTTTAATATATGATATTTTAATCAAAATCGTTAGTCATTTTTAAGAAAATCAAAATTTTCGAAAAAGGTTCCATTTAAGGTTAGTTTGGGGTGGGGGATTTTTTTTTCAAAATCTTCGTGTCACATCCCTGGAAGATACTAAACTTAAATACCAAGTTTGGTATTTTACCGACTTTTCGTTTTTGAGTTATCGTGTTCAGACACACGGACACACACACACATGGACTTTTATTGTGAAAATACTTTTATTGGATACCTTATCCCCTTATCGAATTTTTGGGTGGAGTGCAATACCTTCTCTATACACTATATACATAGTACGTGTAGAGAAAATAACCATGCGTTTTGTATACGTGTATTTCCAGTGAAATCCGACTGTCCAATTTTTGGATTTGATATAATACCTTGTCTATGTGCTAAATATTGGATTTCCACGTCGACAGAAGATGTTTTCGAAAATACACAAAAATACCCATATTCACGGTCTGGTTTAGGCAGGTGGCAATATATGACATTTTATTGCGTAGAGAAAGCCATGTGAGTGTAATAGAATATATTGCTAACTATTGTTCATCTCTACTTACAGAAATGTCTTCGCCGATTGAAAGGCTCGAGGAAAGGTTCCATCTATCAATCCCAGAGGGCGTGAACGTCGACGGGAAAGACATTAAGGACATTGCCAGTGCAATCAAGAAATTCTACTTCGGGGACAAACCTGTAACAACGGAAACCCTCCCCAATTATGTTGAGGTAATATTTAGTGTGTATAAGCCGGCCAAGACGAGTGCAGTCCTGTACCGGGGAGTTCCACTAGTATATGTAATGGCTTCCCAGCTCGCCTATACAGTCCAGTTGTGTGTGTTAATATCGTGTATACAAGGTGGTTCACACTGTCCCATATTCTCTGGTTTTATGCAACCCGCAGATGACAGTCTAACCTGAAAACTCGTTAGAGCCATTTTTGAGAAAGTCAAAATTTTCGAAAAAAGTTCTATGTAAAGGGTAGTTTGGGGTGGGGGGATTTTTCTCAAATTCTTCGTGTCGCATCCCTGGAAGATACCAAACTTAAATACCAACCTTGGTATTTTGCCGATTTTTTGTTTTTGAGCTATCGTGTTCACAGACATACGGATACAGACACATACACGGACCTTTTTCTGAAAATGCTTTTTTTGGATACAGGGGACCCTAAAACATATATTTCTGGTGAAATCTAGGTATCGAATTTTTGGGTGGAATGCAATACCTTCTCTATACACTATATACATGGTACTTATAGAGAAATTAAAAAAGTGCTCGCGGACTGTGGCACTCGAACCGCTAACATTTTTGAAAAACTAAAATTTTCGAAACCTTTTGCATGTAAAGGGTAGTTTGGCGTGGGGGGATTTTTTCTCAAATTCTTCGTGTAGCATCCCTGGAAGATACTAAACTTAAATACCAAGTTTGGTGATATGTCGACTTTTCGTTTTTGAGCTATGTTGCCCACACAAACACGGACATTTTTCTAAAAATGCTTTTTTTGGATTCAGGGGGTCTCAAAACATATATTTGCGGTGAAATCTCGGTATGGAATTTTTGGGTGCATTACAATACACAGTATGTACATGGTACGTGTAGAGAAAGGGACCATGATCATGATGAAGGATAATAAACTCTGATCTATCACCGTCAATAACATGAATGTTGTACCTATTGTTGCAGTATGAAACAGACGTGTTGTTCACCTACGACACCAACAACACAGTCAAACTGCACGCTGAGAAATCATCTGCCCCCGTGTATTATTATAACTTCCCGTTTGACGGAAAACTGGGGCTTTTCAAGAGATTTGCCAAACTTCCTTTCAAAGGTAAATATCTAATTTATCAACTCTCAAGAATAGAAGCTTGTTCGAGTGGTCAGCGAGCTGACTTCTCACCCGTAGGTCCCGGGTTCGATTCCCGGCTGGGGCGAGGAATTTTTCTTTAGCCAGAATTATTCCCTATCCCCCACAGAGTCTGGAAGTATGTATGTGAGAGTGAATGTGTGTGCTTTAAGAAAACAAAACGATTTAAACCTACAGACAACGAGTTGTTTCAAGTGGAAAACCTCCGATATGACCTTAGATGTTAAAGTGGGCTATATAAATTAAAAAAAAAAAAAAATAGAAGCTAAACGAGCGTTAACAAAACTCATTAATTGTGGTACCCTCAAAACAAGCATCACTAGCATACACCGCTGATATTAAAATTAGAAGTATTTAATGATAACTCAGTTATTATCTTGGCAGGAATTCTTGAAAAAAGTTACAAAATTAATTTATTGTTGAATATTTTTGTATTGTGTTCCTAAATTAAATAACAGTATAACATTATATCGCGATTTCACGCCAAATAAAAGTTCTGAGACTCTTTGAATTAAAAATCTGATGTGTTCCATTCACATGAATTCCTGTACATCTTGTAACAAATTAATGTTAAAAAACTTATGCTTCTATTTAGTTCATACTAATTCAGGAAAATTAGTAAATAGTCTTATTACTTGCTTTCTTGTAAATAGAAACGATATAGGGTAGTACCATAGGTTAAAGTGATAGTCAAAAGCTGGTTGCTATGTGACTGAAGTTCCTTTGTTTGTATGTACACGAGTTGACAAATTCCTAAATAAGAAAAGTAAAGTTTTTCAATGCTGAAACGAAAAACCAGAAGTATCTTAAAAACGATCAACTCTACGAAAAAAATGTAGATAACATAAATTGTGCGTTTTAACGTGCCCTACATTTTTTGTGCGGTAAATTTTTATCCATCTCTTACCGTTTAGCAGTTATGCAAAACTCCGTAAAATTAATCCAGAATAAAGTAGTTTTCAGAGGCTATTCCCAGAAAATTCAAGATATAAATTTTATTTGGCAAGCAAATATCTTAAATATAAGAGATTTTAATCAAAATCGTTACAGCCATTTTTGAAAAAATCAAAAGTTTCGAAAAAAGTTTCATGTAAAGGGTAGTTTAGGATAGAGGAATTTTCTTGAAAATATTCGTGTCGCATCGTCGGCAGATATCAAACTTAAATACCAGGTTTGGTTTTTAATGGTATTTTCGTTTTTGAGCTATGCTGCCCACAGACACACACACACGGGCATTTTTCTAAAAATGCTTTTTTTGGATTAAGGTGGTCTCAAAACATATATTTCCCGTAAAATCTCGGTATCGAATTTTGGTTGCAATACAATATCTTCTCTATACACTATGTACATAGTACGTAGAGAGAAAGTAAAAAATTGTATTTTTTAGATTAAGGTCATGTGTGCGAGTGTGTACACGTGTGAACGGTGTAACTCAAAACCGAAATTAATATTTATTTAACTTCATCACAAAGAAGCGACACGAAGAATTTCAGCAAAATTCCGTCACCCCAGTAGTGATAAACGGGCATCGCCATTCTAAACATCAAAGGCGCAATCGAGAGCTGAACATTTCTTTTCCTTCGTCTCCCGCGAACATTCCAGAACTCCCCAGTAAAGTCCAGCTAGTATAAATATAAAGGAGCGTGCTCGTGCTACGAGTCATTCAGTGAGTTTGGAGCCATTGCAATCAAAAAGTAAACATTTGATTACCGAATTATGATAATCTTTTTAAAATTTAACAGTATTTTTATCTAAAAATAATAATTTCTAAATATGTATTTAAAAGTATTAGTAATTTTAGTTGTATTTAAACCAAGACTTAGACGCATGGAACATTTTGAAAATATGAAATAGCAATTTTGAGATAAACGCTGTTGTATAAAATATTATGTTAGGAAACAAATGTAGTGTACGATCTTTAAATCACTGGAAGCAAAAGAGTGGCAACTAAATGTTGAGTGTGTGGATACACAAATATTCTAAGAACTATGTGGTATAATAATGCGGTTTTCGGTTTTATGACCGATTAGTGCCAAAATTTCACTAGGAGTGTTCCTTAGTGTAGAGGAGTGGATAGAGGAAATCATGTGAATGTTTTGTTATGTTGTAGGTGCGTGGCATTCCGACGATATAGGATATCTATTCAGAATATGCATCAAAGATATGGACTTGGACTCTGATTCTGCAGATATGATGATGTTGAAGAGAATGGTCAGACTTTGGACCAATTTTGCTAAGCACGGGTAAGTACTAGTGGTGGAAAAAGTTGTTCTTTTTGCGAAACAGTTTAATCTGTTTCTGTTGCAACCACGAAACAGTTTCCTGCAACAGCTAAACGAGAGGGAATGAGTTTGTTTAGTACACTCAGGCCGCGCGCTATAAGCATCAAAACTTCCTCCGCACCTTGCTGCTGGCCACCGCTGGCAACCAGCTAGAGTTCGGGAGATCTGTGGTTCAGATCCCAGCTATGGCATTGAACTTTTCAGTCTGACTCCACCTATCCAACTCCTGTCCTACACACGGCTTGTTTGAAAAAACAATTATTCCAATATCAGATTTTATTAGACAGTTTTTTTCCATGACGGCCTTCAAACGGGACCTCTCCCCCCTGCCACTGGGCAATAATAATTAGCAAACAAACGACGACCCTATACTAGGGACCAGAGGCAACGTAGTAAAATCTGTTTCCTAGAGACACGAAGATTCTGCTTGCAAGTCGAGATTCGCGCCTCAGTTAAGCGACCAATAAGTGGGAGACTTGGCAACCATGAGGGCTGATTTCCAACCGCTCCCCTTCTAATCCCAAACTTTTGACAGAGGGTTTTCATGCTCTGAAAAATACTGAAACAATTAAGTTACATATTAGAAATTAATGTTTAAATGACTGTCAAACGAGTTTTGAAAATTGGCAAAAACGTTATTGTTATTATATGCAGCTAGAGAGTGCACACAGGGTGTCATTTGAGGGATTACAAGTTAACAGTGCTACGGTAAATGATGAGGTCAATGACAGGTCGCTGCTCTCACTATCCGCTCACCACTATGAGACTACCGCTCTCTTCAGCCTGTGTTTTGTCTTTGCTCTTCAATAACGGTGCTGCCCGCGACTACATTAAATGTATGGTGAATGACTTTCAGTCTTTACGTACCCAAAATGCGCTCCCTAATTTTTTGTAATAAGTGGCATAAATGTTTACTTTCTCTGCACATACTACATACATAGAGTATAGAGAAGGTATTGTATTGTATTCAAAAAAGTGATATGAGATTTCATCGGAAATACACGTTTTAGGGTCTCCTGTATCCAAAAAAGCGTTTATAGTAAAAAGGCCCGTGTGTGTCCGTGTGTCTGTGAACACGATAGCTCAAACAATAGTACCAAACTTGGTATTTAAGTTAATATCTTCCAAGGATGCGACACGAAGATTTTGAGGAAAATTCCCCCTCACCAAATTACTCCTTAAATGGAAAAAAATACGGAAATATTGACTTTGATTGACAAATTTGATGTACATCTTGAATATTCTGGGAATGTCCTCTAAAGACCTCTTGATTCTGCATGAATTTTGCGAAGAGATAGACAACATTTTGTTATACAAAAATTAGATCTTGTTAAAACACAAAATTTATGTCATATACATGTTTACTTTCTCTATACTTACTATGTATATAGTGTATAGAGGAAGTATTGTATTCCACCCAAAAATTCGATACCGAGATTTCACCGGAAATATATGCTTTAGGACCCCCTGAATCCAAAAAAAGCATTCTCAGAAAAAGGTCCGTGTGTGTGTTTGTGTGTGTGTCTATGGACAGCATAGCTCAAAAAGAAAAAGACCGTTAAATACTAAACTTGGTATTTAGATTTAGTATCTTCAAAAGATCTGACACGAAGATTTTCAACTACCCTTTACATGGAAAAATTTGCGAAAATTTTTATTTTCTAAAAAATGGCTCTAACGATTTTGATTAAAATCCCGTATCTTAAAGATATTTACATACCAAATAAAATGTATATCTTGAATTTTCTGGGAATAGTCTCTGAAGAGCACTTTATTTTGGATGAATTTTGATAAATTTTGCTTAACTGCTAAAGGGTAACAAATATACAAAAACTTATTACACAGAAAATGTTGATCTGATCAAAACACGCAATTTATGTCCTTTACATTTTTGTTGTGGAGGTAACAGTTTCCGAGATATTCCTTGTTTTTGGTTTCAGTTGTGAGTACTTATACTTTTCTCAGACAGGAAGTATCCGTTTTTCTTTTGTTCTACTCCTGGCCAAGCAAGGAGGTGATTTGCAATGACAATCGAATAACGACAGATTTTAAAACATTTGACTATCGGTTTAGCCTAGTGTATTCGCTTATTTTCTTCCTACTTATAAGGAACTAAGTAATAAGAACATTCTGCTAATGATTATCTCGATTAGCAAGGTGCAGAAAGAAGAATAATCTTATGTAAGAAATTTGTAGAAGAGCTAGAGAAAGTCATGTGAGTGTAACACATAAGATTTTTTAACATGGAGTTGACCATTGTTTTTTTTTTTTTTTTTTTTTTAGATATTCCTTGTTATTGGTTTCAGGTTTTTAAAATACTTAACTTTTCACATATGGGAATTGGTCAACTTCTGGCGATGCAAATAAACGATTTCATCCACATGACAAACAGCTTTTAGAAGATTTGACTATCATTTTAGATTAATGTATTCTATAATTTCCCTTCTACTTAAAGAAAGCAAACTAATGTTTATCTCGATTAGCACGACTTAGCTAGAGAATAAGCTATTTAACACTAATTTTTAGCAGATACGTAGAGAAAGTCATGTGAATGTAACACATAACATATTATATTGCTTGACCAACAGGAAGCCGACGCCGTTATCAGAATCTTTGTTAATGAATGTGACATGGAAGCCAGTGACGTCATCAGAACTATGTTATCTCAACCTGGACACCAAACTGGAAATGCTTCGA
The DNA here is from genome assembly GCA_030762935.1 of Hymenopus coronatus. Lineage (NCBI taxonomy): Eukaryota > Metazoa > Arthropoda > Insecta > Mantodea > Hymenopodidae > Hymenopus > Hymenopus coronatus. Next base: position 138,421,206 of record CM060886.1, read on the forward strand.
GACCTAAAGAAGGAGCGTCTGGAATTCTGGGACCAACTCTACAGCTAAAAGAAACAGTCCTGTAGTATTATACATAATAAATTCAATTTTTGTAACATCGGCAAATTGATTTTGATTTCTCTCCCAAATTCCTACACACGTCTGTGAAAACTGATGTGTTCCATTCACATGACTTTCTCTACATCTCTACAGCAAAGTATTATTATTACAAATAGTCTTCTTACTTGCTTCCAGTTTCCTTTATGAGAAAAGTATACGTTTTTCAAAGCTGAAACTAAAAACAAAAACGATCAATATAACATAAATCGTGTGTTTTAATGTGCTCTGCATTTTCTGTTCGGTAAGTCTTTATCCATCTCTTACGGTTTAGCAGTTATGCAAAATTCCGTAAAATTCATCCAGAATAAAGTAGTCTTCAGGGGCTATTCCCAGAAACTTCAAGATATACATATTATTTGTTAAATATCTTTAATACAGTTTTATTTAATCAAAATCCTTAGATCCATTTTTGAGAAAATAAAAAATTTCGAAAAAAGTTCCATATAAAGGTTAGTTTGGGGTGGGGGGATTCTCTTGAAAATCTTCGTGTCGCATCCATGGAAGATACGAAACTTAAATACCAAGTTTGGTATTTAACGGTCTTTTCGTTTTAGAACTATGCTTTCCACAGACACATATGCACTCACAGACACCAAGTGTCAAAAACGAAAACCGGTAAAATACCCAACTTGGTATTTAAGCTTAGTGCTTCCCGGGATGCAATACGAAGATTTTGTGAAAAATCTACCCTTTACATACAAAAGATTTCAAAAATTTTATTTTCTCAAAAATGCCTCTAACGATTTTTCGGAAATAGACGTCTTAAGGTCCCCTGTATCAAAAAAAAAAAATGTTCAGAAAAAGGTCCGTCTTTATCCCTATGTCTGTGAAAACGATAGCTCCAAAACGAAAAGTCGACAAAATACCCAACTTGGTATTTAAGCTTAGTATCTTCCAGGGATGCGATACGAAGATTTTGAGAAAAATCCTACCACGCCAAACTACCCTTTACATGCAAAAGGTTTCGAAAATTTTATTTTTTCAAAAATGCCTATAATGATAGTTATTAAAATCCCGTACATTAAGGATATTTATATGGCAAATAAAATGTATAACTTAAATTTTCTAGGAATAGCCTCTGAAGACCTCTTTATTCTGAATGAACTTTGCTCAATTTTGCAGAACTGGTCAACCATAAGAGATTTACTACCCAACAAATGTAGATCACGTTAAAACACACAATTTATGTCATATACATATTTTTCGTGCAATTGGCGATTTGTGAGATATTCCTTGTTATTTGTTTCAGATGTAAAATACTTAAGAATTATAAACTGCTGGTTCTGCATAGAAACGGAGTTCATCCAGCTTTTAAAGCATTTGACTATTGTTTTAGCCTAGAGTATTCCCTTATTTTCCTTCTACTTACAAGGAAGCAAGTAATTAAGCCAATTTCTGCTAATGTTTATCTCGATTATACAGGGTGATTTATGTAGAACTGACACATTTCTTTCTCTAATTATTCCGTTGAAAATTCATTCAATGAGCCAATTTTAGCACCAAATTAAGCAGAATGTTCTGGAGTTTCGATTCCTTATCATTAGATGCACAGATGTTTATGTTTTATTCCTAATTGCATTGTTGGAAGCTGTTTTGACATTTTGTTTTTGTAGTCAACGTGAAAATGCAGTACGATGTAGAGCTGAGTCAAAGATATTTTCAGCAAGATGGCGCTACATGCCATACATCAAATGAATCCAAGAACCAATTGTAAGTTTCTTTGATGACTGGATAATTTCCAGGAATCTGTGGCCACCGCGATCTCCGGATTTGACATCGCCGGACTTCTTTCTATGGGGTTACTTAAAAGACAGGGTTTACGCCACACGTTGCCATACATCGGACGATCTGAAGCACAACATCACAAAGGAGATTCAAGCTATTGACAACAGAGTCCTCCAACGAGTTACCAGTAACATGGAACGACGTGTTGAGTTGTGCCTTATGCAGGATGGAAGACATTTTCAACATTTGCTATAAATTCCTCTGTAATTTAGGTATAAGTTGTCGCTAGCATAACACGTTTTGAAAGAACGGTGTCAGCTCTATTTAAATCACCCTATATAAAATGGATAGAAAAATAAGTTTTTTAACAATAATTTGTTACAGAGATGTTGAGAAAGTCACGTGAATTGAACACATCTGATTTGTTGACAACTAGTGGACAAAAATAAATAACTAGAAGTGGGAATATAACCCAAATGATTTCCTATTGAATATTAATCTTCCAGACTTCTTTTTATGAGGTATTGTGCTGTAATATTCTCCAGCATCTGACCTGAGACGTTCTTGAGGTGTTGCAAATCATTGAACTTTTCCCATCAAATTGGAATTAAATCCGAATCAGAAATATTGCAATCGCTGCTTCTGAAGTGTTCATTAAATTACAAAAATCTGATGTGTTCAACTCACATGACTTTCTCTACATCTCCGCAAAAAAACTTTTGTTCAAAAGATTATGCTTCATTTTACTTCACTCTAATCGAGAAAAAAATAGCAGAAATAGTCTTATTACTTGCTTCCTTGTAAGTAGAAGTGAAATAAGGGACTACCATAGGTTAAAGTGATAGTCAAAAGCTGGTTGCTATGTGACTGAAGTTCCTTTGTTTCTATGAACAGGAGATGCCAAATACCTGTATGAGAAAAGTATGTTTTTCAAAGCTGAAACAAGGAATAACTCTAAAATGATCAACACCACGAGAAAAAATATATGACATAAATTGTGTGTTTTAACACGCTCTATATTTTTTGTGTGGCAAGTTTTTATCCATCTCTTACGGTTTAGCAGTTATGCAAAATTCCCTAAAATTCATTCAGAATTCAGAGGCTATTCCCAGAAAATTCGAGATATACATTTTATTTGGCATGGAAATATCTTAAATTTAAGAGATTTTAATCAAAATCGTTAGAGGCAAAATTTTCTAAAAAAGTTCCATGTAAAGGGTAATTGGGGGTAAGAGGATTTTTCTCAAAATCTTCGTGTCGCATCCCTAGAAAATACTGAACTTAAATACCAAGTTTGGTATTCAACGGTCTTTTCGTTTTTGAGCTATGCTGTCCACAGGCACACACACAGACAGACAGACAGACAGACAGACAGACACACACACACACACACACGGACCTGTTTTTAAAGTGCTCTTTTTGGTTTCAGGAGGTCCTAAAACATGTATTTCCGGTGAAATTTCGGTATCGAATTTTTGGGTGGAATACAATACTTCCTCTATACACTTATGTACATAGTACGTGTAGAGAAAGTAAAAATCTGATGTGGTCCATTCACATGACTTTCTCTATATCCCTGTAACAAATATTGTTAAAAGCTTATGCGTCTATTTCCATCATACTAATCTAGAAAAAAATGGCAGAAATATTCTTATTACTTGCTTCCTTGTAAGTAGAAATGAAATAAGGGAGTACCATAGATTAAAGTGATAGTCAAAAGCTGGTTGCTATTTGACTGAAGTTCCTTTGTTTTAATGGACTGGAACTGCTAAATTCCTGTATGAGAAAAGTATACTTTTTAAAGCTGAAACTAAAAAACAAGGAATATCTAAAAAAATGACGAACTCCACGAAAAAAATGTATATAAGATATATTGTGTGTTTTAAGGTGCACTACATTTTTTGTGTGGTAAGCTTTGGCCCATCACTTACGGTTTAGCAGTTATGCAAAATTCCGTAAGATTGGCCACGAATAAAGTAGTCTTCAAAAGCTATTCCCAGAAAATTCAAAATATACGTTTTATTTCTCAGGTAAATATCTTTAATAAATGATATTTTAATCAAAATCGTTAGAGCTATTTGTTTAGAAAATCAACATTTTCGAAAAAAGTTCCATGTAAAGGGTAGTTTTGGGTGGGGGGATTTTTCTCAAAATCTTCGTGTTGCATCCCTAGAAGATACTAAACTTAAATACCAAGTTTGGTATCTTACCGACTTTTCGTTTTTGAGTTATCGTGTTCACAAACACATAGACACATACAGACACGGACCTTTTTCTGAAAATACTTTTTTTGGATACAGGGGACCCTAAAACTTATATTTCCGGTGAAATCTCGGAATCGAATTTTTTGGTGGAGTGCAATACCTTCTCTATACACTATATACATAGCACGTATAGAGAAAGTAAAAATTTGACTATGGTTTTAGCCTGATGTATTTCCCTTCTACTTACAAGAAAGCATTTCTGCTAATGTTTATTTCGATTACCATGAAATAGATAGAAGAATAAGCTTTTTAACCATAGTTTGTTACAGAGAAGTAGAGAAAGTCATGTAAATGGAACACATCTGATTTTACTTTCTCTACACGTATTATGCACATAGTGTATACAGAAGTATTGTATTGCTCCCAAAAACTCGATACCGAGATTTCACCGGAAATATATTTTTTGTGGTTTCTTTAGTCTAAAAAATACTATTTTTTTGAAAAAGGTCCGTGTATGTGTGTGTGTGTGTGTGTGTGGACAGCAAAGCTCAAAAACTAAAAGACTATTAAATACCAAATGTATTAAAGGTAAGTATCTTCTAAGGGTGCGACACGAAGATTTTCAAGAAAATGATTTCACATTAAACTACCATTTATATAGTAACATTTTGCTTATTTTTTTTAATAGGTCTAATGATTTTGATTAAAATTTTGTATATTAAAAATACTTACATCACAAATTAAATGAATATCTTGAATTTTCAAGGTAAATATTTTGAACATCTGTTCACTCTGGATGATTTTAATTTAGTTTTGTATTAACTGGTAAATCGTAAGAAATAGACCAAAACTTACTGCATAAAAATGTACATCTCGTTAAAACGTGCAATATATGTCATGTACGTTTTTGTTGTAGAATTGACCGTTTCCGAGGTAGTTCTTGTTATTGGTTTTAATTTTAAACTAGCCAACTTTTCTCAAACGGGAAGACCTTTGGATTAATCTCTTTTTCGTTTTACTGGCAATGCAAAGCAACCGAACTTCAATTGTTCCATGTCGACCAGCTTTTTAAAGGATTTGACTATCGCTTTAGCTTAGTGCGTTCCCTTATTTCCCTTCTAATTACAAGAAAGCAAATTTAAAGAACATTTCGGTTAATGTTTAGCTCGATTAGCATTAAGTAGACAACATTATAATCTTTTGTGAGAATAGATTGTTTGCAGAACAGGTTATGAAACTGTTGCAAATGCAGTTTAGCTCAGGATTTAATTAGTTATGCTTAACAATGTAAATAATATCAATGAAGTTTGATACATACAAATGATAACAACAATAGTAATAATAGATCAAATAAATATGTAACAATAATAATTACAAACTATAATTATTTAAAATTAAATCACTTTAAATTAAAAAAACAATCTGATGTGTTACACTCACAGGCCTTTCTCTGTTCTACAAACTTGTTATAAAAGAGTATTCTTCTATCTACTTCATGCTAATCAAGAAATGATTAGCAGAAGTGATCTTATTACTTGCTTTCTTGTAAGCAGAAGGGACATAAGGGAATATACTAGGCTAAAGTGATAGCTATTTTAAAAGTTGATCGTTATGTGAACAATTGAAATTCGGTTCTGTTTGCGTGATTAGGAGTAAAACAAGAGACAGATGAAACGAATGATGACTTTGAGTTTGCGAAGAATTTGACTATTTTAAAATCGAAATCAATAGCAAGATATACCTGAGTAATGATTTGTAGAAATTTGATATTTAACCGACTTTTTAGTTGTGCTGTCCATAACCACGCTCACTCACAGACACACGGACTTTTTTCTAAAAATGCACTTTTTCATTCAGGGGTTCTAAAACTTGTGTTCCCATGAAATCTTGCTATCGAATTTTAGGGAGAAAGCAATACCTTCTCTATACACTATGTACATGATATGTGTAGAGAAAGTAAAAATCTGATGTGTTCGGTTCACATAACTTTCTCTACTTGTTTTTCAAATAAATTTTTCTTACAAAAGATTATTCATTATTCATTTATCTATATGTACATCATGCTAATCGAGATAAACATTAGCAGAAATGGTCTTATTACTTCCTTCCGTGTAAGTAGAAGGGAATAAGGGAATACACTATTTTAGATTAAAGCGATAGTCGAGTCTTTTAAAAATGGTTCGTTATGTAACAATTAAAAGTCGATTCTGTTTGCATAGTTAGGACTAAAATAAAAGAGAAACGAAACGGAATTGGCGTTTGAAGAGAGTTTAAACCCGGAACCCAATAACAAGGAATATCTCGGAAATGTTTAGCACAAAGTTGATATTTAACAAAAGGCTGTATCATATATTACAGCATTGCTTTAAAGCTTTGGTAAATGTGTGATATTCATCAAGAATTTCGGTCGAGGAATATTACGACGATTACCTTTGCATTCCGAGTCCGAGGAACACGCCCCCTATTCTCACGGTTCAGGTATCATAAGCACATAATTTGATAGTCATTATTTCTCGTGATAACTCTTAATGGGTGAATTAGCAAGAGGTTTCTTATAAACCAGAGTAGGTTGCCAATTTTGTCTGCGAATTGCCTTTATCCAAGCTTTTCTAAGGTCTTTGAGAGTAGGAAATCTAAAATCTAACAAACAATACAGAATCGCTTTGCTGATAATACATAACATATTTCACTAAGTATACCACCGAAAAATCACTTAAATAAGTACGATAATCTTTGTATCGAAACACATTACCCTTTCCTTGTTTTTGCTTCTGCTATTCGAGAAACTACAACGAAACACCACACACGTATTTACCATTATGCTGGTTTAAAGCTTACAGTCTAAATTTACTGCTTAATTAAACACTTAACACCACAAAATCTTATTTTTTGGTGCACATTTGGGCGCTCACCTCAAATTTGTAGTGTGGTGGCTTGTCAAAAAGGTGCTTCACAAACCACAATGGTTAAGGATTGGGCATTTCCGATCTAATCTCCCTCTATAGCTCTGGGAGAGACTTATATACATGTACCTTTTTCTCTAAATTCACTCCAACCAATCCTTCGCCGTAGCATCACAACTGCAAGCGTTACCCATCATTGTAGGTCAGACTGTATCTGACGAGCGGAGAGGGAGGTGTTTGCATGTTTCCCTGATAGGATGCGCTAGGCGGCAGCCGGGCCAGCGAGGTCGGTCGGTCGGTCTGCACTCACAGCTCCAGGCTCCAGCTAACAACAGGCAAGCTGTGGCAGTTGACCATGTCGGATTCGGTGACCGTCAGTGTATCTCAAGGTGGTCTGAAAGGTCGTAAGGTCAGCTCCAAAACAGGAGTGGTGTACTACAGCTTCCAGGGCATCCCGTACGCCAAGCCTCCTCTGGGACCTCTCAGATTCAAGGTGAGTCACATGTCACGGCTTTCAGTTGCAACAGTTGGTAGTACTGCATGTCTGTGTTCAGTTCCATTCTGTACAGGTGTTTCTTTACTAGCACAAATACTTCGCATCATTTCTTTAATAGTTAAACTAGTTACCTATAATAGCTAGAAAAGTATTGCATTCCACACAAAAATCCTGCATTTCACCAGAAATACACATTTTGAAGTACGTTTCTACGTAAAAAAAATGTTGGTTAAACAGGAAACCACCAAATTACAAGCACAAATAGTTTCCTTGATATATTTAATAGTTGTACTAGTTACCTAAAATAACCAGAAGAAGTATTGAATTCCACACAAAAATCCTACATTATAACGGAAATACACGTTTTGACGTCTATTTCTATGTAAAAATTTATGTTAAATACAAAAACCCAAAAATATTAGCACAGTAAACGTTATTTCTTTAATAGTCTTGAATTCCATAAAAATCCTACATATAATCGAAAATACACGTTTTGAGGTATGTTTCCATGCAAAAAAAAAAATAGGTTAAATACGAATCCCCCAAATTTCCACAAAAAGTTCGCGTAATTTCTTTAACAGTCTTAACAGTTATATTAGTTACCTATAACAGACAGAAGCAGTATTGAATTCCACACAAAAATCCTATATTTCACCGGAAATAGACGTTTTGAGTTCTGTTTCTATGTAAAAAAAAAAGTGTAGGTTAAATTCGAAACCCCCAAATTACTAGCTCAAAACTGTTTAAGTTCTTTCTTTAACAGATTTAATAGTTATACAAGTTACCTATAATAGCTAGAAGATTTATTTTATTCCACACAATTACCTACATTTCACCGGAAATACGTGTTTTGAGGTGTTTCTATGTTGAGGTCCATTTACATGTTTAAAATGTGATGTGTTACACTGACATGACTTTCTCTAGCTGCTCTAAAAAACTCCTACAAAAGAATATTCTTCTTTGTACACAATGCCGATCAAGATAAATGTTAGCAGAATGTTATTACTTAGTTCCTTATAAGTAGAAGGGAATAAGGGAATGCACTATGCTAAAGTGATTGTCAAATGTTTTAAAAGCTATCGTTATGCGATTGTCATTGCAAATCACTTCTCTGCTTGGCCGGGAGTAGAACAAAAGAAAAGCGGACACTACCTGTGTGAGAAAAGTTTAAGTGCTTCACAATTGAAACCAATAACAAGGAATACTTCGAAAACGGTTACCTTCGCAACAAAAACGTAAAGGACAAAAATTGTGTGTTTTGTCATGAGGTATATTTTTTGTGTAGTACGTTTTTTCTATTTCTTACGGTTAAGCAGTTAAGCAAAATTCAGCAAAATTCATCCAGAATAAAGAGGCCTTCAGAGGCTATTACCATAAAATTCGAAATATACATTTTATTTCGGATATAAATAGCTGAAATATACGGGATTTTAATAAAAAAATCGTTAGAACCATTTTTAAGAAAATCAATTTTTTTTTAATTTTTTTCCATATAATGGGTAGGGTGGGGGACTTTTTTTTTTTAAATCTTCGTGTCACATCCTTGGATACTAAACCTAAATACCAAGTTTGGTATTTAACGGTTTTTTAGTTTTGGGGCTATACTGTCCACAGACACATACACACACGGACCGTTTTTTAAAAATGTTTTTTTCGGATTCAGGGGACACCAAAATATATTTCCGGTGAAATTTCGACATCGAATTTATGGGTACAATACGATACCTTTTCTATCCCTATGTATATTGTACATATGGGGCTTCATATACCCAAGGTCGTGGGTTTAAACCCGGCGGAGGACGATGTAAAAAAAAATCTTATGTGTTCTATTCACATGACTTTCTCTACATCTCTGCAACAAATTATTGTTAAAAGGCTTATGCTTCTATTTACTTCATGCTAATCGAGAAAAAATAGCAGAAATAGTCTTATTGCTTGCTTCCTTGTAAGTAGAAGCGAATTGATAGAGTAGCATAGATTAAAGTGACAGCCAAAACATGGTTGCTATGTGACTGAAGTTCCTTTGTTTGTCCGGACAGGCGTTGACAAATTCTTGTATGAGAAAAATATGTTTTTCATAGCTGAAAACAAAAACAAGGGATATCTTAAAAACGATCAGCTCCACGAAAAAAAGTATATAACATAAATTGTGTGTTTTCATGTGCTCTATATTTTCTGTGTGGTAAGCTTTTGTCCATCTCATACGGTTTAGCAGTTATGCAAACATCCGTAAAACCATCCAGAATAAAGTAGTCTTTAGAGGCTATTCCCAGAAAATTCAAGATAATCATTTCATTTGTCAAGTAAATATCTTAAATTTACGAGCTTTTAATCAATATTGTTACAGCCATTTTTAAGAAAATCAAAATTTTCGAAATTTTTTCCGTGCAAAGGGTAGTTTGGGTTGGGGGATTTTGTTCAAAATATTCGTGTCCCATCCTTGAGAGATACCAAATTTAAATACCAAGTTTGGCTTTTAACGGTCTTTTCACTTTTGAGCTATGCTATCCACAGACACACACGGACATTTTTCTAAAAATGCTTTTTTTGGGGGGGTTCAGGAAATCTCAAAACATATATTTCCGTTGAAATCTCGGTATCGACATTTTGGTACGTATAGAGAAAGTAAAACTCCTTACATGGCTTTCTTCGGAAGGGAAGTATAGCCGTTGCTCCCATGTCGTAGAAAGAACCTCAAATCTGATAGAGGTCTCTAAGCAAAATTAAATGGTCTTTCACGCCCAGTATAGAATTGGAAGCTAAGAACCACAGTAGTTAAAGAGTGTCCGTAAATAACATGCAATTTATATATGGGGCTAGAGAAAAGGCTTTTTGGATTCAGGGAGACCCAAAACATATATTTCCGGTGAAATCTCGGTAGAGAATTTTGGGTGCATTACAATACCTTCTCTATATGTAGAGAAAGTAAACATTTAGCTCATTATCTTAAAGAGTTGCTGAGATAGTGAGTCAAACTTAACATTTAACATATTTACTCCGTTGATGTACCATCCAAGTTTTCAGAAAGAAGGATATGCAGCAAAGCATTGCCAGTGATAAGAGACCGCGCTCCTTCCGTGTTTTATACAGGCTTGCTATTACGTCACATCCCTTTTATTTCCTTCTACAGTAGTCAATTTAGAGACTACTAAGTTATTTGGCAAACAAAACAAGTTCATAAAAGATTTGAACTATTACTTTCGTCTAAAAGTGAGGAACACTTTGCTAAAAAGCTTATGTTTCTATTTACTTCATGGTAATCGAGACAAATGTTATGTGACTGAAGTATAAACATGAGTTGACTAATTCCTGTATTACAATAGTGCAAGATTTTAAAACTGAAACCAATAACAAGAAATATTGCAAAACAAATTTATATGACGTAAATTGTGTGTTTTAATGTGATCTACATTTTTGTCTAGCTCTTCGGTTTACCAATAACAAAAAATTCAATAAAACTCATCCAGAATAAAGAAGTCTTTAGAAGTTATTTCCAGAAAAGTCAATATACATTTTATTTGGCATGTAAATATCTTAAATATAAGAGATTTCAAAAATAATCGTTATAGCCATTTTTTAGAAAAACAAAATTTTCGGAAATTTTCCCATATAAAGTGTAGATTAGGGGGGGGATTTTCATGAAAATCTTCGTGCGCATCCCTGGAAGATACCAAACTTAAATACAAAGTTTGGTATTTAACGGTCTTTTCGTTTTTGAGCTATGCTACACACACTCACAACGCACACTTGGCCCTTTTCCCAAAACAATTTAGTACGTGTAGAGAAATTAAAAAGTGAAGTGTTACATTCACATAACTTTCTCTAGCTGTTCCATATACAAACTGTTCTTACTAAAGATTTATAGTATTTCCTATATATATGTGTATATAGATATAGATATAGATAAATATACATATAGATAAATTCCAAACTTGGTATATATGTTTGGATTCTTCCAAGGATGCGATACGAAGATTTTCAAGAAAATCCCCCGAACCCAAACTACCCTTTACATAGAAAAAAATTTTAAATGGTTTTCCTAAAAATAACTTTTACGATTTTGATTAAAATACCACATATTAATGCCAATTCCCTCACAAATAAATTGTATGTCTTGAATTTTCTTGCAATAGCTTCTTAAGACCTATGTATTCGGCATGCATTTTGCTAAATTTTTCATAACCAGTAAACCGAAAGAAATAGACAAAATTTACTATGATGTATAAATGTAGATCTCGTTAAAACACACCATTTTTTATACTTATTCAGTTTTAAAATACTTCTACTTCTCTCATACGGTAATTTGTCAACTCCTGGCCATAGAAACAAAGGAACTTCGTTCACACAGTAAAGAGCTTTCAAAAGAGTTGACTGTCGCTTTAGCCAATGGCAATCCAGGCTGTCGGCGGTTGTCATGACAACCCAGTCCGCTACGTCACTATTTTTCGGCAACTGTTTCACACAGCATCTATATTATACATTCACATTTTTATTGTATCTAGTGCGAAGGTCAGCAAATAAGTCCCAGGCCTCACACAGATAGACGGTAGCATCCTATACTTTAACTCTAGACTACCTTGTATCCATAGTTACTAGTCAATAGCTTGTTTCGTTTTTCAATCACAGCATTTTAAACAAGAAAACTATAGAGTTATCACGAACATGGAGGATTTGGAAAAACGAGCAGTGATTAAATACTTCCATTTGAAAGCTTTAACGCCTAAAGAAATCAAGAAAGAAATGGATAGTCCATTGAAAGACTCTGCCCCTTAATATTCAATGATTAAAAGCTGGGTTACAGAGTTTAAAATGGGACGTACGAGCCTCGCTCTGGACGCCCTGTAGAAGTGACAACTCCAGAGATCATTGAAAAAATGCATTGTTTGGCACTGGTAGACCGCAGATTAAAGTTATTTGAAATAGCAGAGGCTGTAAACATATCAAAAGAACGTGCAGGTAACATTTTAAGTCATGTTTTGGGCTTTCACAAGTTCTGTGCAAGATGGGTGCCGCGTTTGTTGACACCTGATCAAAAGTTGCAAAGAAAAACTGTTTCTGTTAAGAATGTGGAGCTCTACTGTAAAAATCCCAAGGAAATTTTAAGATGGCTTATTACCATGGATGAAACTTGGATACATCACTACACTCCAGAAAGTAAATCACAGTCAAAACAGTGCATTGCGCCAGCGGAACCAACTCCAACAAAGGCAAAGTCAATTTTGTCAGCTAATAAGGTATGTCGAGTGTTTTCTGGGATACACAGGGAATTATTGTTATTGCTTATTTGGAAAAGGATAAAAGTGGTGACTACTTACTGCAACGTTTGAGCGATGAGGTGAAAAGAAAAATACCTCATTTACGAAAAAATAAATAAATAAAATAAAAATCTTGCTTCATCACGACAATGCTCCGGCCCATCGTTCAGCCATTGCAATGGGAAAAATGCTATTTTGATGACCTTGAAAAATCGCACTACAGAGATGCTTGAATTAAATTAGAACACGGATATGACAAATGTTGAGAAATAAAGCAAAAGCAAATTTAAATGGTGTGTTCATTGAGAGGCCCGGGACGACCCTCGTATATTACATTACACTGCCGTGTAAAGACGAGAATGGGCATGGTTAGTACTGCATGTTTCACCCTCACACATTTCAGTAAATAAGGGAGCTAAAGGTTATATTTTACACTTAATTAAAGCGGAAGGATCCTTTCTCGTAAACCCAGTGACGGAAATTGCTTCACTAGGTCTGACACAAATGAAAACAAGAGACAGTCAATAGAGTGCAGCTTCTTTTGTCAGTTTAACGTGGAAATCCTTACCAGGAATTTACATGATTCCAGTTTAAATTAACCAAGACAAAACTCTAATTTATATTGTTACTAAATGCAGCTTAATGCTCTCTCTACCACCTTCAAGCTCTGTATAATAGGTACAGGGCATATAGTATTCCACCCAGAAGTCCGATACCGAGATTTCACATTCATTTGAGGTCCCTTGGAAAAAAATTCTGATGTGTTCCATTCACATGACTTTCTCTACATCTCTGTAACAAATTCTGTTAATAAGCTTATTTTTCCATCTATTTCATGCTAAAACGTTAACAGAAACTGTCTTATTCTTTACTTCTTAATAAGTATAGGCGAAATAAGGGAATACACTAGGCTAAATCGATAGTCAAATGTTTTAAAATGTGGTTGCTATGGGATTACAATCCATCTCTTTGCGAGGCCAGGAGTTGACAAGTTCCATATGAGAAAATGTTAAGTATTTTAAAACTGAAATCAATGACAAGGAATATCTCAGAAACGGCTACCTACACAACAAAAATGTATATGACATAAATTGTGACTTCAACAAAAACAACATTTTTATGTAGTAAGTTTTTGTCTATCTCTTACGGTTTACAAAATTCCGCAAATTTAATCCAGATAAACTTGTCTTCAGAGGCTATACCCAAAAAATTGAAGATATATATATATAAAATTTGTCTTGCGAATATCTTATACATTAGAGATTTTTATTAAAACAGAGCCATTTTTGAGAAAATTAAAATTTCCGAAATTTTTTCCAAGTAAAGCGTAGTTGGGGGAAGAATTTTCTTGAAAATCTTCGTGTCGCTTCTTGGGAAGATGCCGAACATAAATATCAAGTTTATTTAACATTCGTTTCGTTTTTGAGCTATGCTGTCCACGGACACACACAGACAGACACAGACACGCGGAACCTTTTTCCAAAAATGCTTTTATGGATTCGTGTATTTCCGGTGAAATCTCAGTATCGAATTTTTGGGTGCATTACAATACCTTCTCTTTACACTATGTACATAGTGTATAGAGGAAATATTGTATTCCACCCAAAAATTCGATACCGAGATTTCAACGGAAATACATGTTTTAGGACTCCCTGGATCCAAAAAAAGCATTTTCCGAAAAAGGTCCGTAGGTATGTGTGTGTCTGTCTATGTGTGTCCGTGGACAGCATAGCTCAAAAACGAAAAAACCGCTAAATACTAAACTTGGTATTTAGGTTTGGTATCTTCCAAGGATTCGACACAAAGATTTTCAAGAAAATCCCCTCACCCCCAACTACCTTTTACATGGAAAATTTTTCGAAAAATTTTATTTTCTTAAAAATGGCTCTAACGATTTTGATTAAAACCCCATATATTAAAGCTATTTACCTGACGAATGAAATGTATATCTTGAATTTTCTGGGAATAGCCTCTGAAGAGCTCTTTATTCTGGCTGAATTTTGCTAAATGTTGCTTAACTGCGGAACGGTAAGAGATATACAAAAACTTACTACACAGAAAAAGTTGATCTGATCAAAACACACAATATATGACCTTTACATTTTTGTTGTGGAGATAACCCTCTCCGAGATATTCCTTACTTTTGGTTTCAGTTGTGAGTACTTATACTTTTCTCAGACAGGAAGTGTCCGTTTTTCTTTTGTTCTACTCCTGGCCAAGCAAACAAGCGATTTGCAATGGCAATCGAATAACGACAGTTTTTAAAACATTTGACTGTCGGTTTAGCCTAGTGTATTCCCTTATTTTCTTCCTACTTATAAGGAACTAAGTAATAATAACATTGTGCTAATGATTATCTCGATTAGCAAGGTGCAGAAAGAAGGATAATCTTATGTAAGAAGTTTTTAGAACAGCTAGAGAAAGTCATGTGAGTGTAACACATCAGATTTTTAGACCAGGGTCCTGTATTTGTGTGTGTGTGTTTAAGGAATGCAAAACATAACCGAATTTCAAATGCTTCACCTAGTGATAGTTTCTAAATATTTGAAATAAGTAATAACATTTCTGTTAATTTTTGTCTCGATTAGCATGACCAAAAATTTGTAAGAAAAGTATGTTTGTGGAACCGCTAGAAAAAGTCATGGGAATGAAACACAAGATTTTCTTTGTTTTTCAAAAAAAATTATTTAAATTAGGATATATTCTCATAGCTACCTTATAGCTACAACGAAATGTGCAAGGAAGGTGAAGACAATACATGCGTTAACAGGGATGATGATGGTGGAAATAACAAGCTGAACTCTTGTGTCAGAGATTATAGTTAACAAGCAGCCAGAGATTACAGAATAGCACCACTCATGAGACTATACGGAGAGATGCAAGCCTTATCACTTCAATACAGTACTTTCTTGGATATACTAAGGTCGGCTGATAAGTCAATGAAAACAGCATTTAAAAAATATTATTTTGCTTTATTTCTCAGCAAAATCTCCATAAACGCTAATATATTTGTCATATCGGTGTTCTAATTTAATTAGACTATCTGTGTAGGTCCTCAAAATAGCTGTTTACCGCATCAATGACGTCCTCGTTGCTGTGAAATCTTCATCCTCCAAGACATTTTTGAGGTTTAGAAAAAGCGGGTGCTAGATCTGGCGAATAGGGTGGAGGCTCAAGGGATTCCAACTTTAATTCGCACATTTTATCCCATTTTAATGACTGAACGATGGGCCGGAGCATTGTCGTGATGAAACAAGATATGTTTTGTCAAATGAGGTCTTTTTCTTTTCGCCTCATCACTCAAACGTTGCAGTAAGCTTGCGTAGTAGTCACCAGTGATACTTTTACCCTTTTCCAAGTAACCAATAAAAATAATTTCCTGTACATCCCAGAAAACACTCGCCATAACCTTGTTAGCTGACAAAATTGACTTTGCCTTTGGAGTTGTTCACCTGGCGCAATCCACTGTTTTGACTGTGATTTACTTTCTGGAGTGCAGTGATGTATCCAAATGTCATCCGTGGTAATAAGCCGTCTCAAAATTTTACTGGGATTTTTACGATAGGGCTCCACATTCTTAACGAGAAACAGTTCCTCTTTGCAACTTTTGATCAGGTGTCAACAAACGCGGCACCCATCTTGCACAGACCTTGTGAAAGCCCAAAGCATTACTTAAAATATTACCTTTACGTTCTTTTGATATGTTTACAGCCTCTGCTATCTCAAACAACTTTAATCTGCGGTCTTCCAGTACTAAACGATGAATTTTTTCAATGATCTCTGGAGTTGTCACTTCTACAGGGCGTCCAGAGCGAGGCTCATCACTAGTGCTCGTACGTCACATTTTAAACTATGTAACCCAGCTTTAATCATTGAATATGAAGGGGCAGAGTCTTTCAATGTACTGTCCATTTCCTCCTTGATTTCTCTAAGTGTTAAGTCTTTCAAATGGAAGTATTTAATCACTGCTCGTTTTTCCAAATCTTCCATTTTCCTGGAAACTCTAAAGTTGTCTTGTTTAAAATGCTGTCATTGGAAAACTGAACAAGCTATTGACTTGTAACTATGGATACAAGCTAGTCTAGAGTTAAACTATACGATGCTACTGTCCTACTGGCCTGTATTCCGCAACGAAATGTGTAAATGTGTAAAGAAAAGTTTGCCTCGATTATCAAGAAGCACGGTTTACTAGTAATAAATATCCAGAAGAGTGGGTAGACTAGGTCATGTGATATGAGCCGTCTGGCACGTGATATTGCTTACCCAGGAGTTAATTAGGTTGCCAGTGATCCTGTAAACAGCGCTAGGGTCGTCATGGCAACCCTTTTGTTTGCTGTCTCTCTTCAAGCGTACATTCGATCATTACCTTTTCATAAAATTTCGACACACAAAACAAAACAAGTACTTAATATCAGTCACATGACATTCCTACCTTTGCGTATATCAAACATCGCAGATTCGACACACGGATTTCAATAATTACTCTTTTCTCTATGACGTATGTGCAATGTAGAGAGATTTTTGTATTCCACACAAAAATTCCTTATTGAGATTACAACGGAAGTACACGTTTTGAAGACCCCTGAGACCAAACAAAGAAATTTTAAGGCACTTGCGTGAACTGCATCACACAAAAATCTGATGTGTTCCATTTACATGACTTTCTCTACATCTCTATTACAAATTATTGTTAAAAAGCTTATGCTTCTAATTACTTCAGGCTAATCGAGAACAAATTAGCAGAAATAGTCTTATTACTTGCTTCCTTGTAAGTAGAAGCGAAATAAGGGAGTACTATTTGTTAAAGTGAAAGCCAAAAGTTGGTTGCTATGTGACTGGTTCCTTTGTTTGTATGGACAGGAATTGTTAAATTCTGTATGAGAAAAGTATGTTTTTTAAAGCTGAAACAAACACAAGGAGTATCTTAAAAACGATCAACTCCACGAAAAAAAAGTATATAAGATAAATTTTGTGTTTTAAGGTGCTCTACAGGTTTTGTGTAGTAAGTTTTTATCCATCTCTTACGGTTTATCAGTTATTTAAAAGTCCGTAAAATGCAGCCAGAATAAAGTAGTCATCAGAGGCTATTCCCAGAAAATTCAAAATATACATTTTATTTGTCAGGTAAATATCTGAAATATACGATATTTTAATCAAAATCGGTAGAGCCATTTTTTAGAAAATCAAAATTTTCGAAAAAAGTTCCATGTAAAGGATAGTTTGGGGTGGGGGGATTTTTCTCAAAATCTTCGTATCGCATCCCTGGAAGATATTAAACTTAAATACAGTGTGGTATTTTACCGACTTAACGTTTTTGAGCTAGCGTGCTCACAGACACACAGACACACACATACACGGACCTTTTTCTGAAAATATTTTTTTTTTGATACAGGGGACCCTAAAACATATATTTCCTGTGAAATCTCGGTATCCAAATTTTGGGTGGAGTGCAATACCTTCTCTATGCACTATGTACATAGTACGTGTAGAGAAAGTTAAAATTAAATACGATGGTAAAAATCTGATGTGTACCATTCACATGACTTTCTCTATATCCCTGCAACAAATTATTCTTAAAAAGCTTATACTTCTATTTACTTTATGCTAATCAGAAAAAATTAGCAGAAATGGTCTTATTACTTTGTTCCTTGTAAGTAGAAGCGAAATAAGGGACTACCATAGGTTAAAGTGATAGTCAAAAGCTGGTTGCTATGTCAATGAAGTTCCTTTGTTTATATGGATGGGAGTTGACATGTTCCTTATGAGAAAAGTATAGGTTTTTCATAGCAGAAACCAAAAATAAAGAATGTCTCAAAAACGACGAACTCCACGAAAAAAGTGTATATAACATAAATTGTGTTTTTTAATGTGCTCTACATTTTTTGTGTGGTAAGTTTTTGTCCATCTCTTACAGTTTAGCAGTTATTCAAAATTCAGTAAAATTCATCCAGAATAATCTAATCTTCAAAGGCTATTCCCAGAAAATGCAAGATATACATTTTATTTGTCAGGTAAATATCTTTGATATACAAAATTTTAATCAAAATCGTTAGAGCCATTTTTGAGAAAATGAAAATTTTCGAAAAACGTTCTATGTAAAGGATAGTTTGGGGTGGGGGAATTTTTCTCAAAATCTTCGTGACGCATGCCTGAAAATATTAAATACAAAGTTTAGTATTTTAGCTACTTTTCGTTTTTGAGTTATTATGTTCACAGACACACACATTTACCTACACGGACCTTCTTCTGAATTTTTTTATTTTTTTTTTTTTTTATTTTGGGAACCCTAAAACATATATTTCCGGTGAAATCTCGGTATCGAATTTTTTGGTGGAGTGCAATACATTCTCTATACACTATGTACATAGTGCCTATAGAGAAAGTAAAAATGAAATATGACAGAGGTATGTTGAAAGGCACCGTATCGACGTCAGGTTGCTAGGCGATGGCATCCCGGGACAGACGTGGTTGGCAGTGGCAACAAAAGATAGTCAATCGCGAGGGAGCCAAACCCACTCGCCCTTCTTTATGGGGGAATAGGTCATGTGTTTGAACCAGAAACACAGGAGAATGCAAAACATTCCCAAATAAAGGCATTCTAATTAATTTCTGTGCTGCCTGGTATGTCCAATGTAGATAGAGAAGGCGCTGTATTCCACCCGGAAATGCAGCTTTTGAGACCCCCTGAATTAAAAAGCATTTTTAGAAAAATCTCCTTGCGTCTCACTCTCTTTTCCTGTGTCTGTCTGTGGACACCACTAACTTAGCATTTAAGTTCACTTTCTTCCCACAACTTTACATGGGATATTTTGCGAACATTTTGATTTTCTCAAAAATGGCTGTGACGATTTTTTATTAAAATCCCCTATTTAAAAGATATTTTCGTGATAAACGAAATGGATATCTCGAATTTTCCGCGCAAAGCCTCTGAATGTCTTTTGTGTAACTGTAAACCGTAAAATATGCACAAAATGTTATTTCACAAAAACATGTCCTAACTTATTTTCATTTTATTTATATATTTTTGTTTGAGACATTACTTGTTATTTGTTTCAATTCTAACTACTCCTAAACTTTTCACAAAGCAGGACGTCAATTTTCATTTCATCTCTTTTGTTTTACTCCCGGGAATGTAAAAGAAAACCGGATTTCACTTGTTTCACACAAAGATAGCTTTTAAAGGATTTGATTATCGCTCTAGCCTTGTGTATTCCAATAAAGTAAGCAATAAAACCATTTCTACTAATATTTAACTCGATTGTGTATTACAATAAAGTAAGCAATAAAACCATTTCTACTAATATTTAACTCGATTAGCATGAAGTAAATAAAAGAATAATTGTTTGTAATGAACTTTTGTTTGTGGAACACCCAAAGAAAATCACACCAGGTATTTTTTTTTTTACTTTCTTTAGCCCATATCTACAATGTACATAGTTGATAGAGAAGGTATTCTCGATACCGATATATCGCCGGAAATGTACGTTTTAAGGTCCTCTTAGTCCGAAAAAAGCATTTCAGCGCGCGCCCTTGTGTGCGTGCGTGTGTGTGTGTGTGTGTGTGTGTGTATCTGTGAACACAATAATTCAAAAACGAATAGTCGCTTAACCCTTAGTTGCCTGATTAGTATATTCCATATGCCGTTTTTCCTTTAATTAAAGTTTAAAAGTGAGTTCTAGTAAAAATATATGGTAATAAACATATAAAATTATTATATGAAGTAATATAGAAAAAAAATCTGATGTGTTACACTCACATGACTTTCTCTAGCTGCTCTACAAACCTCCTACAAAAGATTATTCTTCTTTGTACACAATGCTAATCAAGATAAATGTTAGCAGAATGTTATTACTTAGTTCCTTATAAGTAGAAGGGAATAAGGGAATGCGCTATGCTAAAGTGATTGTCAAATGTTTTAAAAGCTATCGTTATGCGATTGTCATTGCAAATCACTTCTTTGCTTGGCCAGGAGTAGAACAAAAGAAAAACAGACACTTCTTGTGTGAGAAAAGTTTAAGTACTTCACAATTGAAACCAATAACAAGGAATATCTCGGAAAGGTGCCTCCACAGCAAAAACGTAAAGGACAAAAATTGTGTGTTTTGTCATGAGGTACATTTTTTGTGCAGTACGTTTTTTTCTATTTCTTACGGTTTAGCAGCTAAGCAAAATTCATCCAGAATAAACAGGTCTTCCGAGGCTATTCCCAAAAAATTCGATATATACATTTTATTTCGGACATAAATAGCTTTAATATACGGGATTTTAATCAAAATCGTTAAGAGCCATTTTTAAGAAAATCAAAATTTTCGAAACTTTTTCCATGTAAAGGGTAGTTTGTGGTGGGTGGATTTTTTTTTTTTGAAAATCTTCGTGTCGCATCCTTGGAAGATACTAAACCTAAATACCAAGTTTGGTATTTAACGGTCTTTTTGTTTTGGGGCTATGCTGTCCACAGACACACACACACACACACACACACACACACACAGACACATACACACGGACCTTTTTCTGAAAATGCTTTTTTTTTGGATTCAGGGGGATCCTGAAACATGTATTTCCGGTGAATTCTCAGTACCGAATTTTTGGGTGAAATACAATACTTCCTCTATACACTATGTACATAGTACGTATAGAGAAATTAAAAATGTATACTTTTCTAATACAGGAATTTGTCATACTCCTGTCCATACAAACAAAAGAACTTCAGTCACATAGCAACCAGCTTTTGACTAATAATTTAGCCTATGTTACTCCCCTATTTCTCTCTACTTGCATGGAAGCAAGCAAAAAGACTATTTCTGCTATTTTTTTCTCGATTAGCATGAACTAAAAAGGAAGCATAAGTTTTTAACAATAGTGCAGAGAAATTCATGTGAATGAAATGCATTAGATTTTTTAAATATCTATCGCCAAAGAAATTATTCGTTCTTTTGAATGCACAAAATGTGCAGCCAATCGCATTTTATATGCAAATAACGCAAGTGTATGGAGATAATGCAATGAACGACTCTGCCTTGGTAACGATTACGTTGAGAAATAGAGTAAGTCTGTAAATAAAGATGTGTTGATAACTTTAGTTATGTCAAATCGGGATGACCCTCGGAGTACTGTTCCCCGCAACAAGGGAGCCTGTTAGGGTACATGGGAAACACATGATATATCCATGACCACAAGTATTGCACCGGATAGGCACCCACTATGGAGGCTTCTACTTCAAGGTACACAAGTATTCTCTACTGCTACTGCTCTCTACGGTTCCTGAGCGACTGGCATTCATGGGATCGGTTCCCCGCGACCGAGCTCCCTGACACATGGGCTTTTTCGAGGGCCTTCCTGGGTCTCAAGGCGAATGCTGGGAAGGATTTTTCATTCCCTCGAAATTCCAGCCCCTTAGTTTCATATCCATTTCTTTTTTTCAGAGTTATACGTATTGTCGCGGACCGCGGTGGTGGTGGCACCCTCTCGTGGAGATGATTGCGCTTTGGAAACTCAACCCTCGGCGGCAGGATGGCGCTGGGGGGTCGTCGGTATACTCAGGGGCGTTTATTCAGAGCTGAGGCGCGGCCTCTTAGCGCTCAGCGAGATGAACTACTAAGGCTAGGTTCGATCCCAAACGACCGCGTGTGGGATTTGTGGTGGACAAAGTGGCACAGGAGCTAGTTATCTCCGGTTTCCCCCGCCATCGCATTCCACCAGAGCTCCATCAATGTTTTATATAATCAGTGCCATCGCCTGCGGTACTTATATAGTAAAAAAACTGCTTGGGAGCAGTTAGGGACTCTCCACGATGGCTCCCTGTCGCAGTCTGGTTCCGGCTTCCCTCTGTAATTGTTCTCATCTCATCCTCTTCTCCCGGGTGTGACGTACACAAGGCCTGTCATTGGTTGAGGTGTGGAATCCCGTCCACTACACTACTACAGATCTCTGGGGGGCTAGCATATTCCTTATCAAGTTATCACCGGAAATACATGTTTTGACGCCTCTGAAATTGTAAAAGGTATTTGAAACACGATCACGAAAATCTTTCTAAATTCTTGCCAAACCAATTTACGCTTTACAAATTATTTCTAATGTTTTATTTTGTCAGAAAACTGTTCTATTTGTACTACTTTCTCTACTAGGTATAATAAGTTACGAAAGTGTTCTGTTTCATCCAACATTTCCATAACGAGATTTCGCCGGAGGTCTATTGGACCACAAGATATACTCCATTTAGATGACTTAGTCTAACTGGTCTTAAAACAAATTATTCTTATAACAGATTACTCTTCTATGCACACCATACATTGCGTGTCTGTCTTACATTCAAGAGGTCGAGAGTTCGAAACTCGCTTAGGGTGAGTTACCCGGATAAGATTTTTTCGGAGTCTTCCTTCATCCGGAAAAGACGAATGTCTAGTACTTTTAGCTCCATGGACCCCAAGATCATTGGAGTAGGTATCATTTAACCGATTTCATCATCGTCCGAAATGACCAACCAGGTTAAAGAACGTTACCAATACACACATACATGTATAGCTATATATTAAAACTGTCGTTATATAATGATATAACTGTCATATGATGCCAATTGAAACTCGGTTCTCTTTGCAAGGTAATGAGTAAAACAAATGGAATATAAAGCGAATAACGACTTCCCATTTAAGGATACCCATCTGTGAAAAACCTAAAATCTATAATTTTGGTTATATTGATTTGAAACTTTAACACAGCAATTGCAGTATTAAGAATAGTTTACATGCTAATTTCAGACTTTTTTCAAAATACTTCCTGTGATGTTAACATATTTATAGTATTTTATTGTCATTTAATTAGATCATTCCACACGAAGCAATTTCAGTTACAGAAATATAATCTTTGCAGTTATACTGATTACAGTATTAGTAAATTGATAAGATGACATTTTTATCTGACTATTGGTTTAGGAGAAAAAAATTATTTAATTGTCATTTTATTAGTTTTTTTTATTTTTGCTATGGAAGTATGAAGTTTACAAGAGCACTGATGACATTAGAAAAAAGTAATCTCATCAACTTCCTTTTGTACCATTTTTATCCAAGCATGACGATTTTCTGTTTTGAAAACGGCATCGTGTGGAACAATTTGAAGTTTTGAAAACGCTGAAAAATAAAAACACGAGAAAATAGGTTTTAAAGTTTAACATACAATTTAAGCAGAGAAAAACTGCAAGTCATTTGGTCCAAGTCAAGCTGCACTCTGCCGCCAAAACTGTCTCTATTTCGCGGCTGAAAATATGCTGTTGGTGGGGAGGCCCGCCATCTCGCCTGTGGTTTAGGATGGGGAGGGCCCAGGTTAAACAATCAGTGGTACGGCAAGCCTGGATGATGACGGGGCAGGTACAAGCACCCGGTGTGAGCCGCATGGTAACAAAAACAACACGAAATTTAACTACAAGCATTTTTTTTTTTTTTGTAGTTTTAACGTCCTTTAACCTGGTTTGGTCATATCGGACGATGAATGCAATTGAGGATATGATGCTCAAATGATCTCGGGGTCCATGGAGCTTAAAGTTACTCGGCATTCGTCTTCTCAGGATAAGGGAAAACCCCGAAAAAAACCTTACCCGGGTAACTCACACTAAGCGAGATTCGAACTCACGACCTTTTGAACGTGAGGCAGACATGCTACCACCACACTACCCAGGTGGGCACTACAAGCATTACATTATTTAATTAGGCAAAAACATTTTTTATTTCGTTGTTTGCACTTTTTGATCAATTTTCACAGATAGGTATTCTTAAGTAAAGTATAACTATTTAAAAATTGAAACCCACAACAGTGAATATCTCGGAATTCGTTAGGTAAACACACAATTTTAAAAAATATATCTGACAAATAATGTGGATTAAAGATATACTTTTATGTGTAGTAAGATTTTGTCTAAGGCGGCACCGCAGTTGAGTGGTTAGACCGCTCGCCTCCCATTTAAGAGGTCCATGTTCGATCCCAAGCGCCCACATGTGCGATTTGTGGTGGACGAAGTAGCGTCTGGGCAGGTTTTCTCCGGGTCCTCCGGTTTCCCCCGCCACTCATTTCACCATTTGCTCCATCATCACCTTTCCTAACATTAATTTCGCTTGCATTTCATATCATCCCTTCCTCACGTTCTATGGGTCAACTAATCGTTCTCTTCTGTGGTTTCGTGCCGTTGGCTCCCCAACAGGCTTCGGACCCCTAGGTATCCGTTTGTAAGTCCTTGGGGGGGGGGGGTGTCAGACATTAAAACATAGTATGCGGCTCACGGGATTTGAACCCTTATACCCTGGAGCTCCTGAATGCGGCTATAGACGTTACCAGCTGGGTCATTTCGCTTGGTTACTCAAGTTATTCAAATGCATCATGATGAAGAATTTCATATAAAGGTGATGTGTTCCATTCACATGGCTTTCTCTACATCTGTGTAACAAGTTAAAAAGCTTATTCTCCTATTTACTTCATGCTAATTCAGATAAACACTGGCAGATATTGTCTTGCTTTCTTGGTAAATCAGGAATACACTAGGCTAAAATGAAGTCAAATCTTTTAAAAACCAGTTGCCATGTGGATCATCCGTTTCTTTACATTAGCAGGTGTTGACAAATTCACGTATGAGAAATCTATAACAAGGAATATCTAAAAAATGGAAAACTCACGAAAAAATAGTAAACGATATAAATTGTGTGTTTTGACGAGATCTACAGCTTGCGTAGTAAGTTTTTGTCTATCTCTTACGATTTAACCGTTATGTAAAATCGCCAAAATCATCCAGAATAAAATGCTCTTCAGAGGCTGTTCCCAGATAATTCAAGATATACGTTTTATTTGTCTTGTAAATATATTTAACATACGGTATTTTAATCAAAATCTTTGAAGAAAAACAAAATTTTCAAATCCTTTTCAATACAAAGAGAAGCTTTGGGTGAGGAACTTTCTTGAAAAAGCTTCGTGTGGCATTCTTCGAAAATACCAAACTCAAATACCATGTTTGGTGTTTAACGCTGTTTTCGTTGTACTGCCCACATATTCACACACTATTTTTCTGAAAATGTTTTTTTTTAAATCAGGAAACCTCATATATATATAATATATAATTTCCGGTGAAATCTTGCTATGGAATTTTGGATGGAATACAATACCTTCTCTATCTACTAAATACATAAAACGAGTAGAAAAATCTGATGTGTACCATTCAATAACTTTCTCTATATCCCTGCAACAAATTATTCTTAAAAAGGTTATACTTCTATTTGCTTCATGCAAATCAGAAAAAATTAGCAGAAATAGTCTTATTACTTGCTTCCTTGCAAGTAGAAGCGAAATAAGGGACTACCATAGGTTAAAATGGTAGTCAAAAGCTGGTTGCTATGTCAACGAAGTTCCTTTGTTTGTATGGACAGAATTTGACCAATCCCTGAATGAAAAAAGTATAAGCTTTTCAAAGCAGAAACCAAAAACAAGGAATGTCTAAAAAACGATTAACTCCACGAAAAAAAATGTAGGTATATAACATAAATTGTGTGTTTTAACGTGCTCTACATTTTTCGAGTAGTAAGTTTTTGTCCATCTCGTACAGTTTAGCAGTTATTTAAAATTCCGTAAAATTCATCCATAATAAAGCACTCTTCAGAGGCTATTCCCAGAAAATTCGAAATATACATTTTATTTGTCGCGCTTTAATATACAATATTTTAATAAAAATCATTAGAGCCATTTTTGAAAAAACAAAATTTTCGAACAAAGTTCCATGTAAAGAGTACTTGGGGGTGGGGGATTGTTCTCAAAATCTTCATGTCGCATTCCTGGAAGATGCTAAACTTAAATACCAAGTTTGGTATTTTACCGACTTTTCGTTTTTGAGTTATCGTGTTCACAGACATGTCGGTATCGATTTTTTGGTGGAGTGCAATACCTTCTCTATACACTATGTACATAGTGCCTATAGAGAAAGTAAAAAGTAAAACTCGAATCAAATTTGAAACGGGATTTAAACCCTTGTACCCTGAACCTCTCGAATACGGCTACAGACTTTACCACCTGGGCCACCTCGCTCGGTTACTCAGTTGTTCAAATGCTTCAGATAAAGATTTCACACAAAGGTAAAAACTGCGTTATTGGATCGTTCGCTAGACGTTGAGTTCTATTTGTGCAGGAACAAAACACTTGCTTCCCTTTAAGAGCTTGGCTTGTTCAGAGGAAAAAGGATGCTTTTTTACACGGAAATGGCCTCCATTTGCCCGCTATGACGCACGCAGGACACTGAATTCTTTCGCCGTTCTCTTCCTCGACAGCCCTAAGCCACGCCTGCCCTACTCCCAATTAAGGGGCAATATTATCCACATGATCGCTTGCGTAAACATCTATTTTTACTTTCATCGCCAATTCTGTAACAAACTGTCCATCTACTTCATGATAATCGAGATAAACACAAACATTATTGGTCTTAGAACTTGCTTTCTTGTAAGTAGAAGGTAGATAAAGGCATGCACTAGGCTAAAGCGATAGTCAAATGTTTTAAAAGCTGTCCTTATGCGATTGTCATTAAGTGTTTTAATCTTGTCGATAATTCACGACCGGAGCGAAGCGATGAAAACAGATGAAAACACGAGTTGTATTTGATAAGACAAATCAGCGAAACAGACTATTAATAGTTTATAATACAAGGGCCGATTTTTTTCAATCCTCCGATAGGCTATAAATAAAAGACAAGTACATAGAAAACAATTATTTTATTACTAAAAGTTTTGTACACTTATGGTCAACATAGTCACCAAAAAGATTGAGACATTTATCGTACCTGTGCACAAACTTTGTGATACCCACTTCAAAAAATGTTGCCGCAAATGATTTCAAATGAGCATTGACGTTGTTTTGAAGATCTTTGTTGATTTGAAAGTGCTGCTCTCCTAACCAATTCTTCAGTTCAGGGAAAAGGTGAAAGTCGCTGGGTACCCGGACAGGACTGTACGGTGGATGATCGCAAATGTCGCATTGAAATTGTTCAAGGAGCCGATGGGTTGTGCCAGCAGTGTGTGGACGAGCGTTGTCATGGATCAACACAACTCCTGAAGTCAGCATTCCTCTTCGTTTGTTTTGAATGGCTCTCCGCAAACGTCGTAAAGTTTCACAATAAACAGCTGCATTGATAGTGGTTCCGGGCTGTATCATTGGCGGCAACAACGGCCCGCGTACATAGGAAGGGAGATTTTATCAGGTTGTGATACATTAGTTCTCTAATGGTAGATAACGCATTCGACCATTTTTACTTAACGAATGTTTTTTATTTTTCTTTCTTCAGTGCCTCCTGAATTATGACATGACCAACCGTGTCTAACCAATATACCAATGTCGATAGCAGAAATAGAAATACTGAACAATATGAAATGGAAACAAACGTTAGTTTATTTGAGGTTATTGCACTCATCTCATACATAAGATATACAAATAATGATTATTTTCACTCTTTGTTTCAACTAATACATTATGCACTGGATAAAACTTGAAATAAACATTGAAAACTGAATTAATTGTAGAACAGACAGTTATTAAAAGTGAAGGTTGGCTGTATGGATTCGCACCTTGTTACTAATAACCAGGGTAGAAGATTAAACAAACGAACGTCAGGTGCGACAAGATTTCAAAGAAATGAACATCAACTGTGATAGTATTTTTCGGCAATCTCGCTCCAGTCAGATGACCGCGATTGGTTGAAATTGCCTAATCTCGACCATTCCATTGGCGCTTTAATAATGGGGCTGAATTGTCATTGCAAATCGCTTCTTTGCTTGGACAAAAGAAAAACGGACACTTCCTGTCTGAAAAAAGTGTATTTTACAATTGAAACCAATAAAAAGGAATAACTCAGAATTGGTCAACTCCACGCAAAAAAATACCTGAAATAAATTGTGTGTTTTAACGAGATCAATATTTTTTGTCCAGTAAGTTTTTATCCATATCTTACGGTTTACCAGTTATGCAAAATTCAATAAAATTCATCCAGAATAAAGAGGTCATAATCGGTTATTCCTACAAAATTGAATATATAAATTGTATTGTAATTTAAATATCGTATACTAAAGATATTTAAATGGCAAATAATATGTATATACGTAAGAGATTGACAAAAACTTAGTATTTAGGTTTAGTATCTTCCAAGGATGCGACACGAAGATTTTCAAAAAAATCCCCCCACCACAAACTACCCTTTACATGGAAAAAATTTCAAAAATTTTGATTTTCTTAAAAAATGGCTCGATCGATTTTGATTAAAATCCCATATATTAAAACTATTTATGTCCGAAATAAAATGTATATCTCGATTTTTTTGGGAATAGCCTCTGAAGATCTCTTTATTCTGGATGAACTTTGCCGAATTTTGCTTAACTGCTAAACCGTAGGAGATGGAAAAACATTCACTGCACAAAAAATGTACATCACGACAAAACACACAATTTATGTCCTTTACGTTTTTGTTGTGGAGGTAACCGTTTACGAGATATTCCTTGTTATTGCTTTCAATTGTGAAGTGCTTAAACATTTCTCAGACAGGAAGTGTACGTTTTTCTTTTGTTCAACTCCGGGCTAAGTAAAGAAGGAATTTGCAATGACAATCGCATAACGATAGCTTTTAAAACATTTGACAATCACTTTAGCATAGTGCATTCCCTTATTCCCTTCTACTTATAAGGAACTAAGTAATGACATTCTGCTAATATTCATCTTGATTAGCATTCTGTACAAACAAGAATGATCTTTTGTAGGAGTTTTTTAGAGCAGCTAGAGAAAGGCATGTGAGTGTAACACATCAGATTTTTACTTTCTCTATACGTGCTATGTACATAGTTTATAGAGAAGGTATTGTAATGCACCCAAAAAGTCCATACCGAAATTTTATCGGAAATACATGTTTTGAGACGCCCTGAATAAAAAAAAACATTTTTAGAAAAATGTCCGTGTGTGTCTGTCTGTGTGTATGTGAGTGTGTGTAGGTGTGTGTGTAGGTGTGTATGTAGGTGAGTGTGTTTAGGTGTGTGTATGTGTGTGTAGGTGAGTGTGTGTATGTGAGTGTGTGTAGGTGAGTGTGTGTATGTGAGTGTGTGTATGTGAGTGTGTGTAGGTGAGTGTGTATATGTGAGTTTGTGTATAGGTGTGTATGTGAGTGTGTGTAGGTGAGTGTGTGTAGGTGAGTGTGTGTAGGTGAGTGTGTGTATGTGAGTGTGTGTAGGTGTGAATGTGTAGGTGAGTATGTGTAGGTGAGTGTGTGTCGGTGAGTGTGTGTATGTGAGTGTGTGTAGGTGAGTGTGTGTAGGTGTGTGTAGGAGTGTGTAGGAGAGTGTAGGTGTGTAGGTGTGTGTAGGTGTGTGTAGGAGTGTGTGTAGGTGTGTGTAGGAGTGTGTAGGAGTGTGTAGGTGTGTGTAGGTGTGTAGGAGTGTGTAGGTGTGTGTAGGAGTGTGTGTAGGTGTGTGTAGGTGTGTGTAGGAGTGTGTGTAGGTGTGTGTAGGTGTGTGTAGGAGTGTGTGTAGGTGTGTGTGTAGGTGTGTGTAGGAGTGTGTGTAGGTGTGTGTGTGAGTGTGTGTAGGTGAGTGTGTGTAGGTGTGTGTAGGTGTGTGTAGGTGTGTGTAGGTGTGTGTAGGAGTGTGTAGGAGTGTGTAGGTGTGTGTAGGTGTGTGTAGGTGTGTGTGTAGGTGTGTGTAGGTGTGTGTGTAGGAGTGTGTGTATGTGTGTGTAGGAGTGTGTGTAGGTGTGTGTGTAGGAGTGTGTAGGAGTGTGTGTAGGTGTGTGTAGGAGTGTGTAGGAGTGTGTGTAGGAGTGTGTGTAGGTGTGTGTGTAGGAGTGTGTGTAGGAGTGTGTGTAGGTGTGTGTAGGAGTGTGTGTAGGAGTGTGTGTAGGTGTGTGTAGGAGTGTGTGTAGGTGTGTGTAGGTGTGTGTGTAGGAGTGTGTGTAGGAGTGTGTGTAGGTGTGTGTGTAGGAGTGTGTGTAGGTGTGTGTGTGTGTAGGAGTGTGTGTAGGAGTGTGTGTAGGAGTGTGTGTAGGTGTGTGTATGTGAGTGTGTAGGAGTGTGTGTAGGTGTGTGTATAGGTGTGTGTGTAGGAGTGTGTGTAGGAGTGTGTGTAGGAGTGTGTGTAGGTGTGTAGGAGTGTGTAGGTGTGTGTAGGAGTGTGTGTAGGAGTGTGTGTAGGTGTGTGTGTAGGAGTGTGTGTAGGAGCGTGTGTAGGTGTGTGTGTAGGTATGTGTGTAGGAGTGTGTTTAGGAGTGTGTGTAGGTGTGTGTGTAGGAGTGTGTGTAGGTGTGTGTATGTGAGTGTGAGTAGGAGTGTGTGTAGGAGTGTGAGTAGGAGTGTGTGTAGGAGTGTGTGTAGGTGTGTGTGTAGGAGTGTGTGTAGGTGTGTGTATGTGAGTGTGTAGGAGTGTGTGAAGGAGTGTATGTAGGTGTGTGTATGTGAGTGTGTGTAGGAGTGTGTGTAGGTGTATGTGTAGGTGTGTGTAGGAGTGTGTGTAGGTGTGTATGTGAGTGTGTGTAGGTGTGTGTAGGAGTGTGTGTAGGTGTGTGTGTAGGAGTGTGTGTAGGAGTGTGTGTAGGTGTGTGTAGGAGTGTGTGTAGGTGTGTGTGTAGGAGTGTGTGTAGGTGTGTGTGTAGGAGTGTGTGTGTAGGTGTGTGT
The DNA here is from genome assembly GCA_030762935.1 of Hymenopus coronatus. NCBI lineage: Eukaryota > Metazoa > Arthropoda > Insecta > Mantodea > Hymenopodidae > Hymenopus > Hymenopus coronatus. The sequence continues at coordinate 138,452,549 of CM060886.1, forward strand.
GTAGGAGTGTGTGTAGGTGTGTGTAGGTGTGTGTAGGTGTGTGTAGGAGTGTGTGTAGGTGTGTGTGTAGGAGTGTGTGTAGGAGTGTGTGTAGGAGTGTGTGTAGGTGTGTGTGTAGGTGTGTGTAGGAGTGTGTGTAGGTGTGTGTGTAGGAGTGTGTGTAGGTGTGTGTGTAGGAGTGTGTGTAGGAGTGTGTGTAGGTGTGTGTAGGAGTGTGTGTAGGAGTGTGTGTAGGTGTGTGTATGTGAGTGTGTAGGAGTGTGTGTAGGTCTGTGTAGGTGTGTGTGTAGGTGTGTGTATGTGAGTGTGTAGGAGTGTGTGTAGGTGTGTGTGTAGGTGTGTGTAGGAGTGTGTGTAGGTGTGTGTATGTGAGTGTGTAGGAGTGTGTGTAGGTGTGTGTAGGTGTGTGTATGTGAGTGTGTAGGAGTGTGTGTAGGTGTGTGTGTAGGAGTGTGTGTAGGTGTGTGTATGTGAGTGTGTAGGAGTGTGTGTAGGAGTGTGTGTAGGTGTGTGTAGGTGTGTGTGTAGGAGTGTGTGTAGGAGTGTGTGTAGGAGTGTGTGTAGGTGTATGTGTAGGTGTGTGTGTAGGAGTGTGTGTAGGTGTGTATGTGAGTGTGTGTAGGTGTGTGTAGGAGTGTGTGTAGGTGTGTGTGTAGGAGTGTCTGTAGGTGTGTGTGTAGGAGTGTGTGTAGGTGTGTGTAGGTGTGTGTAGGTGTGTGTGTAGGAGTGTGTGTAGGAGTGTGTGTAGGAGTGTGTAGGTGTGTGTAAGTGTGTGTGTAGGAGTGTGTGTAGGTGTGTGTAGGTGAGTGTGTGTAGGTGTGTGTGTAGGTGTGTGTAGGTGAGTGTGTGTAGGTGTGTGTGTAGGTGTGTGTGTAGGAGTGTGTGTAGGTGTGTGTGTAGGTGTGTGTATGTGAGTGTGTGTAGGTGAGTGTGTGTAGGTGTGTGTGTGGGCGGCATAGCTCAAAAACCAAAAATCCGTTAAAAACCAAACTTGGTATTTAGGTTTGGTATCTTCCAAGAATGCGACAAGAAGACTTTCAAGAAAATCCCCCAACTCCCAACTACCCTTTACATGGAACATTTTTCGAAAATCTTGATTTTCTAAAAAATGGGTCTAACGATTTTGATTATAATATCGTATATTAAAGATATTTACCTGACAAATAAAATGTATATCTTTAATTTTCTGGGAATAGCCTCTGAAGACTACTTTATTCTGGATAAATTTGGATAACTACTAAACCGTAAAAGATGGACAAAAACTTAACACACATAAAATGTAGAGCACGTTAAAACACACTATTTGTGCTATTTACGTTTTTTCGTGGAGTTGATCGCTTTTGAGATATTCCTTGAAAGTCATGTGAATGGAACACATCAGATTTTTTATCCTCCGTTTCAAGGATAAATATTTCGATGCCAAGTAAATTACGCGAAATCATAGATTTCACTGGTATAACATAGTTATAAAATAGTCCTTTTAGCATTGAACAAATAACATTAACATCCGTTACAGCGAGCTATGATTCCATAACCGAGTACAGGCAGTTATGATATACCTATGTCACCCGGCGCAAGCAAATAAGATAAAAGTATCTTATCACAGTGATACCTCCTGATTCAATTGAATCCTTCACAAGAAAGAAGTGGTAAGCAAATTCCTCAGCTTTGGTTTCCCTTAGTAAAGATTATTATCTGCTGTGTTCTATTCACATGACTTTCTCTACATCTCTGTAACAAATTATTGTTAATAAGCTTATTCTACTTCATGCTCATCTAGATAAACATCAACAGAAACGGTCTTATTACTTAGTTCCTTATAATTAGATTTGTTTATATAGTTAACCGTTTCCGAAATACTGTTTCTCATTGGTTTCAATTTTAAACTACTTAAACTTTTCTGAAACGTGAAGTTTTCTTTCGTTTTATAGCTATTTTGTTTTACTTCTAGCCTTGGAAAGGGAAACGAATTTGAATGTCAAACGCATAGTGCAGCTTTTAGAAGATTTGATTATCGTTTTATCCTAGTGTATTCCCTTATTTCCCTGCTACTTATAAGGAACTAAATAATAAAACCGTTTCTGCTAGTGTTTATCTCGATTAGCATGAAGTAGATAAAAGAATTGTCTGTTTGCAAATAAATTTATGAGAACGGAACACCTTAGATTATTTTTTATTTTATATATACAATGATTTTTTGTTTGCGGCGTTTACTCACCACGTGGAACTAAACTAAGTATGACGTGATTGTTGGTCGCCCGGGTTTTGTTTTGGCGCGGATCAACTTAAGGTTGAATAAATTATACCCACAACTCGGTAAAAACGCTTTCTTTGCCGTAAAGTCGGAATAATACCTCCGCTTCCTAAAAGCAGACAAATAATCTTAAGGGTACGAAAACTCTCGCGGAGCTGCACATGTGTATAAAGGAGTTGAAAATACGAGCAAGGGTAGGTTTGCAACACACAAGGTAAGTAAAGTGCTAGTATTTCCAGATGGATTATTGCATTTTGGAAATCGTTCATAGGATAGAATTTTCATCACACTCTACAGTATAAACATTAAAATATTACCAAAACCTAAGTGTCCACAATTAAAAAGATAGTACGAATTTGTGCATTACTGATGAATTGATTATTGTTAGCAGTGAAGTTCGAGATGAATTTTTGCACCCCTGTATTAGCTTTGAATTCATTATTGAACTAATGTGTTTGTATTACTTCTGAATTTATTGCTGACGCTAATATACTGGGAGACTTACTTGTACACCCCTGAACTATTTAGTAATATACTTCCGACGCTACTAAAGTACGAGACTTGTTGCACACTCCTATTACTGCAGATGCAACTAAAGTGAGAATCATGTTTTGTACACCCCTGTGTTGATTCTGAAATTATTGCCGACTAAGTGTGAGGCACGTTGCACATCCCTATTAGTATGAATTTCTTGCCGACGCTTATGAAGTGTGAGATGTGTTTTGTAAGTTACGCTGTACACCCATATTAATTATGATTTATTGCCGACTCTATTAACGTGCAGTTCTGTATTAATATATTGCCTACAATAGTGAAGTGCTAAATGGTTCCTACATCCCCGTATTGCGAATTTATTCCAAGGCAGCTAAAGTTGGTGAAATGTTTGTTTACCCCTGTACACTTATGAATTTATTGCCGACGTTATTAAACTACTAAAAGGTTTATATACCCCTGTATTAGGAATGTATTACGACGCAACTAAAGTTTGTGAAATATTTGTTTAACCATGCATACTTATGAATTTATTGCAGACGCTAATAAAGTGCTAAATGCTTTGTACAGCCCCTTTTTTACGAATTTATTCCGATGTAACTTAAGCTGGTGAACTGTGTGTTCCCTCCTGTACACATGAATTTATTCCGACACAACTAAAGTTGGTGAAATGTTTGTTTACCCCTGTACACAATTTATTGCGACGTAACTAAAGTTGGTGAAATGTTTGTTTACCCCTGTACACTAATGAATTTATTGCGTTATTCCGTGGCAGCTAAAGTTGGTGACATATTTGGTCACCCCTGTACACTTATAAATTTATTCCGATGGGACTAAATTAGGTGAAATGTTTGTTAACCCCTGTACACTAACGAATGTATTGCGTTATTCCGCGGGAACTAAAGTTAGTGACATTTTTGTTCACCCCTGCACACTTACGAATTTATTCCAATGTAATTAAAGTATTAACATTTTTGTTTACCTGCACACTTATGAATGCATTCTAACAGAATTAAAGTTGGTGAAATGTTTGTTTACCCCTGTTCACTTATGAATTTATTACCGACACAATGAAGTGCTAAATGGTTTATACACCCTTATATTAAGATTTTTTTCCGACGCACATAAAGTTTTTGAAATGTTTGTTTACCCCTGTACACTTATGAGTTTATTGCCGACGCCAGTCAAGTGCGAGACGCCCATTAAACCTGACCTGAGTATACTGCCCACAAAGGAAGATGCAATCAATGAACCTGCAGTTGTTAACAATGGGTGTAATTCACGTGTTCCATTACAATAGCATTCCTGGGCTCTCGCGGATAACATCTGTTTGTGCCACAACAATTTGGCAAATCAGAGACGTGCTGTGTGTACAATCACTTCGGTATTCAATGCGGTAATGCAGACATAGCAATGCATTTTAGGTGTGTTCGCAACATTTAATAAACACGACAATTCAGCTCAACTATTAAAGCGCCAATGCAATGGCCGAGATTAGGCAGTTACAACCAATCGCGGTGATCTGATATTGTCGCACCTGACGTTCGTTTGTTTAATCTCCTACTTTGGTTATTGGTAACAAGGTGACAATCCAGTCAGCCAACCTTCACTTTTAATAACTGTCAGGTCCACAATTGTACTTTCAATTAATTCAGGTATAGTGTTTAACGTTTTATCCGGTTCATAATATATTTAATTCAAAAAAGCTTATATTTTCCATTCACGAGACTTTCACTACATCTGTGCAATACATTATTGTTAAAAAGGTTATTCTTCTACTTACTTCATGCTAATCGAGAAAAAAATAGCAGAAATAGTATAATTACTTGCTTCCTTGTAAGTAGAAGGGAGATAAGTGAAATACTAGTCTAAAGTAATGGTAAAATCTTTTAAAAGCTGGTTGCTATGTAATTGAAGTCCGTTTGTATGGCCAGGAGTTGACAAATTTCCGTATGAGAAAAACATTTTTTAAAACTGAAACCAATAATAAAGAATATCTCAAAAAGATGAACTCCATGAAAAAATGTATAAACATAATTGTGTGTTTTAAAAGTGGTACTTTTTTAAGCAAGTCTTTGTCTATCTCTTACGGTCTACCAGTTATGCAAAACTCAAAATCATTCAAAATAAACAGGTATCTAGAAACTATTCCCAGAAAATTCAAGATACATATTTTATTTGTCATGTTAATATTTTAAATATAGGAGCTTTTAATCAAAATCGTTAGAACCATTTTTGAGAAAATCAAAATGTTCGAAATTTTTTCCATTTAAGGAATAGCAGGGGGTGGAGGGATTTTCTTGAAAATCTTCGTGTCGCATACTCGAAACATACTGAATTTAAATATCAAGTTTGGTATTTAACGGGCTTTTGAGCTATGCTGCCCACAGACACACCCACACACACGGATATTTCTCTAAAATTGCTTATTTTGGAGGGGGGATTTAGAGGTTTCCAAAACATATATTTCCGGTGAAATCTCGATATCAAATTTTTGGGTATAATACAATATCTTCTCTATACACTATGTACATAGCACGTGTAGAGAAAGTATAAAGGAGTGAAAATAAAATAATAATTGTTTCCATTTCATGTATTAGTTGTTAAAAGCTGAACTAAAATAATTGTTCCATATTTCTATTGTTGCTATCGATATTCGTACACTTGGTTAGGCATCATAATTCAGGAGGCAGTGAAGAAAGAAAAGAGAGCATTCGGTAAATAAACATGGTCGAATGCGTCATCTACCATTTGAGAACTAATGTAAGTATTACAATGATAAAATCTCCCTTCCTATATATTATAAATTATTAATAGTCTATTTCCCTGAATTGGCTTATCAAATACAACTCGTGTTTTTTCGTTTCGCTCCGGTCGTGAATTATCGACAAGATTAAAACACACGCGATATTACTTATGATATTATGAGGGTTGAATGAAAAGTGATGCCTCCATCTTCGTAACTCTTCAACAGATGGCAGCACTGGTATGCGGCAGGTACTGGCTTGTTCTGTAGCCTCTTCTCTATAGCACCAGTTGGCGGGAAGCCTTAGCAATGAACGGCTGTCTTGTTACAGTGTAAAGTATGGAACCCTGCGGTCAATGCGATTTAAACAACGTGCAGTCATTGAATTCTTGACAGCAGAAGATGTCACCCAAAAGAAGATTCGTCAGAGAATGAAAGCAGTTTATGTGCGTCGTTGGGTGAGTAAGATTTAAGATGTTGAGGTGGAAACATCTGACTTGCGTGACAAACAAAGAGTTGGACGTCCTGAGCCAGCAACCACCGAGTTTCACCAGAAAAATGTTGACAGATTGATTAAGATGATCGTCGTATCACTCAGAGAGAAACTGCAAGCACAACAACGTGTGGGTTACAGGTCGCATTGACCGACTGTCTGCACAGGTTTCCATACTTTACAATGTAAACAACACAACCGTTCATTGTTAAGACTTCCCGCCAACTGGAGCAGTAGAGAAAAGGCTACGAAACAAGCCAGCACCTGCCGCATACCAATGCTGCCATCTCTTGAAGAGTTACGAAGGTGCAATTATTACTTTTCATTCAACCCACGTAGGATGTCTCATAAGTCATCTCTTCTTTTTTTTTTTTTTTTTTTTTTTATGTTGATGTTTTGAAAATGCATTGCGTTTCTTTGGCTTGGCAAAGCTATTTACAGGACGTCATGGCTAGTGTTGCGTACATTACCAGCATGTATTAGTCTTTAGTTCTTAATAAACAATCACAAAATGGAGATAACAAAGTTTGAACTAAAGCACTACTGGAAACAAGATTATAAAGCCGCTGCCGCAAGAATATGTGAAGTGCAAGGAGAAGGTGTCGTTAGTGAGCGTGTGGCACAACGTTTCAACAATACAGACGAAAACACTAAAGATTAACCACGTTCTGGAAGACCTAAAATATGGAATATTGAGGAAACACGCCAAGTTTTGCGAGAAAATCCACAAAAAAATTCCCATAGGCTTTCAGAAGAACTTGGTGCATCAAAAGATACAGTACATCGCCACATTAAGACACTTGAAAAATCATACAGAAGCTGTAGATCTGTACCTCATGAACTGACACCTCAACAGGCTCAACGTGGATATCTGTCTTCAGCTTATCCGTAATCCCATGGATGATAGATTTCTCAGGAAAATTGTCACTTGTGAAGAAAAATGGGTATATTACCGAAACCCTGATGGCTCGAAACAGTGGCTTGATCCCCGCTAATCTGCCAAAGTCATCGTTTAAAAAATCGGTTCGGACCTCAAGTAATGTTGTTGTGTCTGGTGGAATTTTGAAGGTGTGATTCACTGGGAGTTTGTTCCCAACGGGCGGGCGATTGATGCGGATTTTTACTCTCCACAACTGGAACGAGTTCGTGAAATTTTCAAACGGAGATACCCAGCATTAGTTAACCGAAATAGAGTTCTATTGCAACAGGACAATGCAAGACCTTATACTGCACGAACAACCATGGAAAAAATTCAGGAATTGGGAGGAATCGAACTGCTACCACACCCAGCATACAGCCATGGTCTCGCACCATCAGATTATCATCTTTTTCGATCCATGACCCATTTTCTACGTGCAAGAAATTTTGACACCATTGAAGCAGTGCAAGTGGGTCTCACCGAATTCTTCGCATCAAAAACCAGAGACTGGTACCATCGTAGGATAATAAACCCGGCTGAAAGATGAGACCATAGAATCTAATGGTCTGTACTTTGAGGATTAGTTAATAGCTTGTCAGAACACATTTCAAATAATTGATTTTCTTAAAAAACGACATTACTTATGAGACAGTATCTGTATTTCTTCCACAAGTTGTACAACTTAGCAGAGATCTCATGTTAACTGTTGTTAAAATTCGATCAATTACACGCAATTTAGGTGCATTCATGAATATTTACCTAGCATAAGTTATCATTAGAGTCTGTTTAGTAAACGCGAGTATAGTTTCTTCATAAAGACAATACAACATACCCACAATTAATGAGTCAAAAATCCTCATATCCTGTTCTTGAATTCTAATAGCAACCTTGACTTTAATGAATTGACAGTCATATGTCGATTCCACGTGGAATCTGAGTTGCTAAAGTTCTGAATTCACGTGTTGGGGCAGAAGTCATGGCAACTAGTTTTTTCTTGTAGATATGTGAACGGGTCACAAACGTATATGTGTCATGTGGAAGTTCTGCAGGTATAGTGTGTATGCAGAGCAATAGACGTCTATGTGTAGCTGGTAGTAGCGCAGCGAGGGCTGTGAAATCAGTCAGTTGGTGAGTGTCATGCGAGGTGGAAGTAGCCCGTGTTGAGCAGCGCGCTTACATTAAAATAGCCGTTCTCCGAGGGAGAAATGTGATGGAATGTCACATTGAATTAGTGGAAGCCCCTGGGAATAATACCCTACCATACCGTAGAATAGCACGGTGGGAATGAAAGTTTCAGCAAGGACGAGTGTCAACCAGTGAAGAGCAACATTCGGGACGACCTGTGAGGTGCGGACCGACGTGGCACGTGCCGTCATCGAGCAGCTCCTGCATGAAGACAGACGATGGACGCTACTGGAGGGCAAGTGGCATCGAGAAACGCAACGTCCACAGGATATTGCGTAATGAGCTGCAATTACGCAAAATGGGCACCACATGCACTGACGGAAGTTCAAAGGTGGGTGTGCTATGCAACATGCTCCGACCACTTCGCACGCTGGCAACAGAATGGCGATCAATCCTTGCCACGAATAATCGCCATCGATGAGTTTTGAGCCAGGGCATACGAACCAGAACTGAAACGTCAGTCCGCGGAGTGGCCACGGTTGGATCACTAAGGAGGCAGAAGTTCCGTCAGAATCCTTCCCCAGTCAAACGATGATAGTCGCGAATGACGTCAGGGGTGTCATTGTTTGCTACTTTGTTCCACATGGCAGAACAGTGACCGCAGAGTACTACAGTGACTTCCTGGTGCGACAGGTGCCACGTGGCGTTCGGGAGAAACGTCCGGATCATGTGGACAGTGCAATAATCCTGCACGACAATGCAAAACCACATAAAGCAAAGCGTGTAGGGCAGTTACTGCGACGTTGGGGATGGCAAGAATTGGAGCACCCACCTTACTCTCCCGACATTTCGCTCTGTGACTTTGATCTAATTCGAAAGATTAAGGAACCACTACGTGGTAGGCGATTTGCAACACGAGAGGACATTGCTAGTGCTGTGCGCGAACAGATGACCCGATTCACACATGGTGCGGCAAATGGTCTGGCAGTGGTATTCAGCGCCACCCACATCATTGACAGCGATGCTGACAGTAGCAGGGCACTACTTTGAGGGTCTTTAGGCCCAGGGTTATCATGTCAACTGTATGTATACTGTGTTGTCATTCTTTTGCACCGTGAAGACCATATTGCCCCGTAATAAATTAGCGTGTTACGATATTCAGTGCTATTCATTATCCACACATATAGTTAGCACCTTGTCCTTTCGTCTGTATATGTCACATTTTCCAACCGGACTGGTATCTTCAAAAAATAAATAGTTGGCATGACTTCAGCCCCAACCCTCGTATATATATATATATATATATATATAGAAGTTGCGCTTATTTACCTCCCGCCATGTATAATAAAACACATATTCTTTAAAGAGAAGTGAAGCTATCTCTGAGAAGTTCGGCAGCCTCCTTTGAGGAACCTTATAATTGTTTTACAACACAGGTCCTTCCACCTCGGTCCTTTTTACTTTGTCTACACATAGTTTAAAAACGAAAAGACTGCTAAATACTAAACTTGGTATTTAAGTTTGGTATCTTCCAAGGATACGACATGAAGATTTTCAAGAAAATCCCAACAATCCCAGCTACCCTTTACATGGGCATTTTTTCGACAATTTTCATTTTCTCAAAAATGGCTCTAATGATTTTGATTAAAATATCGTATATTAAAGATATTTACCTATCTTTAATTTTCTGGGAATAGCCTCTGAAGATACTTTATTCTGGATGAATTTTACGGAATTGTGTATAACTGCTAAACGTAAGAGATAGACAAACACTTACCATACAAAAAATGTTGATTACATTAAAACACACAATTTATGTAGTATACATTTTTCTGTGGAGTTGGTCGTTTCTGAGATATTCCTTGTTATTGGTTTCAGCTTTAAAAACTTATACTTTTCTCATACAGGAATTTGTCAACTCCTGTCCATACAAACAAAGGAACTTCAGTCACATAGCAACCGGCTTTTGACTATCACTTTAACCTATGATACACCCTTATTTCACTTATACTTTTAAGGAAGCAAGTAATATGACTATTTCTGCTAATTTTTTCTCGATTAGCATGAAGTAAACAGAAGCATAATTGTTTAATATTTTTGCAGAGGTGTAGAGAAAGTCACGTGAATGGAACACATCAGATCTTTTTCTATAGGTATGGAAGGACCTGATCGGTACTTGTATTTGTTTCAGGCACCACTTCCTCCAGAGCCATGGGAAGGAGTTCGCGACGCCCTGGTAGAGGGCTCTGTTAGTCCACATATACAGAATATTATTGACGAAGGCTTTAAGGGAGATGAAGACTGTTTGTTCCTCAATGTGTATACCCCTAAGGTAAGTGTATTCTGTATCAAACATGGCGCTAATTATTGTAACTCTTTTGTAATGTGCAGAGCTAGGAAATTTGTACCAACTTCCTTATGTATAGTAAGAGCAGCCAAACTTGGCAATACCTTGTGCGAGCAAAGGTCAACGTAGAGGGCAACCCATTACTGCAAAACAGCTATCACTGCATAACGCAGAACCACGTCGGTAGCAAGGAAGGCTTTCGAATAACATCTTGTTCTGCTCAAATGTGAGCAAAATTAATTTGTTTTACAACCATACTAAGCTTTCTAGCAGTGTACTTATGCGTACTTATTCAGAAACCGATGGCAGTTCTGGTATACAAACTGTCAAACGTCTATTAGAACAGCTTCACAGAAGTATATTATTGTTGGCACATATTTCAAAGAGTTGATCCAAACTATCACACTGTTACAGTCCAGAGGTATGGAGCTGAACTGATATGTGTGGCATGTAGAACTGTCAAGATGGATCTTCCAATCCACGACCATCCTGCCTGAAATAAAGATGAAAATGAAAAGTGTAACTGAAAAGTGTGCAGGGTTCGGTGTGATGTATAAAAGCTGCCATTTTAGATCCCAACAAATGCTATTTTGCCCGCCTGGGTACTGTGGTGGTAGCGTGTCTGCCTCACATTCAAAAGGTCGTGAGTTCGAATCTTGCTTAGGGCGAGTTACCCGGATAAGGCTTTTTCGGGGTTTTCCCTTATCCTGAGAAGACGAATGTCGAGTAACTTTAAGCTCCATGGACCCCGAGATCATTTGAGCATCATTTCATCAATTTCATTCATCGTCCGATATGACCAACCAGGTTAAAGGACGTTAAATTAAAAAAAAAAAAAAAAAAAAAAAAAAGGAACTGATAAAATGTTTCAAATACACCCCGATCACATCATGCGAAGTGGAACGAACTTTTTCGCATTATAAAAAAAAAACACACACACACAGTTTTCAGTAATACAGCCGCAAATAAGTAAAGATTTAGTTCAATTCCTGCTTTCGTTTTTACCTAGTGAGGATCTGAAGATATTTAAGAAATTAATTATATTATTTGGATGTTATTTAACACTCGATCAGTAAATATTTCAATCCGTGTTATAACTGTGTGATTTTATAATGTACATATATAAAATAAGTTAGTCATATATATGTAACAATTTGTCTGTTGTACATAATTATTTAAATAGGGACGTGTCATAAGCCATTTTTGTTGTCTGGAAACAGTAGAGTTTACTTGACAACAGACTTGTTTCTATCTATCGCTTGTTTTGATGCAAATTATTGTATAAGGAACGGCAAAGGGTACACACTTCCTAGCTCTGGTGACGTGTTACAATCATAATTATTTATTTTATATGGGAAAGGATGTTCAAATATTTATTTTGCACTCAGCAACTGGCTCAAACAGATGTTCCGAAATCATGTTTTAGGTTTCAAGGAAATAGGGTGCAAATAAATTAGCAACTGACGGAATGTAATCGTTAGCTTATTATGCATATTTTCATTCACTGATGACCAAAGGTATAATATTGTGGAAATTCAGTAAATGCTAAAAAGGTGTTCATTATACAAGAAAAAGGTAATAAGAATAATGGCAGGGGAAAATCGATCAACTCACTTTTCAAAATGTTTGGAATTTTACCAGTAGCCTGTGTATATATTCTAACCACATTGCTTTTGCAATAAATAACCCAGAAAAGTTTACAAAAAATACAAAGAGACCAGACACAGACCAACAAATAATTTGAAGTCATTCCAAAAAGGGTTTACTACAAAAGGAACTGTTTTGTTTAATTCACTTCCCTCTTCTATAACAGAATTGCAAATGAATAAAAACAAGTTTAGATCAGAATTAAAAATATATCTTATTACTCACACCTTCTGTACAGAGAAGTATTTCATTCAATAAAAAAAGACTGGTAATAATGTAACATTGTAAATATAATAAACATGAATATTCTGAGAATGCGAGAGTACGAGTAGGTTTTTGGAAACAGACATATAATTGAAAATTATGCAAAACTGACACTTCTGAAAATTCATTGTAGAAGTTATTATTTGTAAATAAATGTATTTCTTGACATGATCTACATCCTTGGGCCTTGAGTCTAATCTCAAAATGGGATCTACAGATTGCAATGTTGTATATGTACGTCAAAAACTAAACATACATGGGGGTTAGAGGAACAAGGGTTCAAGTGACTAGGGTTTCGTCACGGGCTATTAATGATCGTTTTCCATTGAGCAGACACACATTATACAAATTACCGCAGTAAATGATCCGTCACTAAGCGCCCAATGGCGTCCCAGTGTCTTGATCGTTTGGCGACGGTTAACTTTTGTGTTTATATACTATCCATTTTAAAATTCTATGTAGTTAATCGACATACTTTTATATCAAACATGGAAATTCATAACATTAATACTAGACAAAAGGGATATATTCATCGTCCCAATGCCAATCTTCGTTGCTTTCAGAAACGTGTATATTATGAAACAATCAAGATATTTAAAGCTCTCCCCAGTAATCTCAAAGAAAATGTTGGCAATTTCAGGGCTTTTAAGGCCTCTCTTAAGGAGTACCTTTGCAATAAATCATTTTACTCTGTAGATAAATATTTAAGTGACAAATTTGTCTGACAATACCGTAATAATCATTGTATTTATAAGTATTATAGTGTATTGCATTTTGTGTATATTAATTGTGTGTGTTTTATATTAAAATTAAACTGATGTATACTTTGACTTGCACGAATGAGTCAAATGAATTTTTTGGTATTTAGCAATGACACAAGGTCTGTAAAGCCTGATGTTTTGCTATTTTACACTCTAGTACATAATTGTAAATTTTGCATTGTAAATTCTATAACATATTTGTAAATATGTATCGTAATTTGTTGACATTTATGAAGAGTACATAATACAATAATTATGTTTTAATTTTATATAATTACTAGTAGTAACTATTATGTCAATAATTAGAAAACTAGCTTCTCACATTACATTAGTGTTGCATAATGAAATTATATTTATTATACATTTTAACACTAATTTTTGATACTCTTTGTTTTTTTTATGTGCATACATAAAAGGTAGTACATATGCTTTTATAGAGCACATTAAGTATAGTGCAGTGGCGTACAGTCCTCAAAAGCAAATGGTGTGATTATATGTGTATTCTGTTGTTTTTGTAATCCCATGCTTTTTGCACTAGAGCTTTATACATTTTTTTCCACAGTATATAAACATAAGTATGTGACAAGTTCTATGTTCAGTGGCTTCCTGGCCTAAATGAACCTACAAAATGCTTTCTAATCTAATATAATCTTTGCTGTCTGTATGGGCCGAATTTTTTTGGTTCTGCTACGGCTACCAACTCTCCTAGAGTCTCCTGGAGTTGAATGGAATCTCCCGGAAGTATGCGATATCTACTTATTCCTGAATAATATTATTATTTATATACTATACTTTTATAGAATATAACATGTGTTATATGCAAGGTTTGGCAGTGCGTAGGAGGACATGGGGTGTGTTTCAGGCTGGAGGAAGAAGGGAAACCAATTGTCGTGTCAACACTAAGTCGCCGGCCCTGCTATATTTACAAAATCAGTTGTAAGTCTTTGAGTCGAGGATTTTGACAATGGTTGTAGTTGTAAGTTGGTTATTGTAATAGCTAGTTTATCAGGAGTAGAAATGAAAAAGAAATACTATTACACGCTTAACGAAAAAGTTCATATAACTGTTTTTTTTTATAATTTTACTAGCTTTATCTAATTTTCTCCCAGAATTCACAGTTCAGAAGTTGGTAAGCCTTGGTCCTGCACAATTATAAATTATACTGCATCATCCAGTTCCGTCCGGTCTGACACAGGCTCGAGAATAAGTTATACTGTACCATCCGGTCCGATCTGAACCGAGCTTGAGGACAGGTTAATCTGTATTATCCGGTCCGGTCTGTACCGAGCTTGAGGACAGGTTAATCTGTATCATCCGGTCCGGTCTGAACCGAGCTGAGGACAGGTCATACTGTATCATCCGGTCCGATCTGCACCGAGCTTGAGGACAGGTTATACTGTACCATCCGGTCCGGTCTGAACCGAGCTTGAGGACAGGTTATACTGTATCATCCGGTCCGATCTGAACCGAGCTTGAGGACAGGTTATACTGTATCATCCGGTCCGGTCTGAACCGAGCTTGAGGACAGGTTATACTGTATCATCCGGCCCGGTCTGAACCGAGCTTGAGGACAAGTTATACTCTTATCATCCGGTCCGGTCTGAACCGAGCTTGAGGATAGGTTATACTGTATCATCCGGTCCGGTCTGAACCGAGCTTGAGGACAGAGTATACTGTATCACCCGGTCCGATCTGAACCAAGCTTGAGGACGGGCTATACTGTACCATCCGGTACGTTCTGAACCGAGCTTGAGGACAGATTATACTGTACCATCCGGTACGATCTGAACCGAGCTTGAGGACAGGCTATACTGTAACATCCGGTCCGGTCTGAACCGAGCTTGAGGACAGGTCATACTGTATCATCCGGTCCGATCTGCACCGAGCTTGAGGACAGATTATACTGTATCATCCGGTCCGGTCTGAACCGAGCTTGAGGACAGGTTAATCTGTATCATCCGGTCCGGTCTGAACCGAGCTTGAGGATAGGTTATACTGTACCATCCGGTACGATCTGAACCGAGCTTGAGGACAGGCTATACTGTAACATCCGGTCCGGTCTGAACCGAGCTTGAGAATAGTTATACTTTACCATCCGGCCCGGTCTGATCTGATCTGAATCGAGCTCCAGAACAAGCTATACTATACAATCCGGTCCGGTCTGAATCGAGTTCGAGAAAAAGTTATACAGTACCACCGGGTCAGGCTTCCACCTGGTACAGCATGATTTACTAGTTTTGGGTTAATTGAATTACACATATTTATTATTTAGTCCACGAAGTGCTGCTGCTTGAGATACGAAGGTTCAGTTTCCAGTACTGGCATGAGGATTTTTTCTGCTGCTGGGAGTCCTGAAATGGGATGCACTCAGGTCCTTGGAAACCATTGAGAAGCCAGTTTATAGAAATAGTTATGACTGAGGTCCTGAAAGCTTCATGTTGGCGCTATACTGCCCATTACATCTCTCTGTCCAGGATGTTCTGGGTGTGGGCGATGGGAGGGAGGTTTAGTTTGTAGCTGAGGCGTCATTCTAACATTATTCAATTTGCTGATGTCAACATTTATTTCTGCATTATTAACAATAATATGGATGTGCATACTCTGCGATAATTGTGCAATTCGTAACGGAATAACATTTTTTAAAAAATAATATTTTTGACTTTATTTCCCCTTTATACGGCAACATTTTCGTTATTTTTAATTTTCTAAAAAATGGAAAGGCTTCAATAGTTTTTAATAAACTAGAACACGTTTAAGCCAGTTATATATTGAGTGTAATAAGACGTCCTTTTTGTCTTTATTTTCAAGCCTAAACGCGACATATATATTATTGAATACATTATCTGCGTACTATGAACTTAAGAGCCGATTTTTTGCGGCCGTGACGATATTTGTTTCGTTGTATGCTAGCACGAACCCGGCCCGTCTGAATCCAGTATTTTAAATTTAGCGCGAACTCTACCCGGACCCATTATTCTTTTAAATTTAGCGCGAACTCTACCCGGACCCATTATTCTTTTAAATTTGGCGCGAACTCTACCCGGACCCAATATTCTTTCAAATTTAGCGCGAACTCTACCCGGACCCAATATTCTTTTAAATTTAGCGCGAATTCTACCCGGACCCAATATTCTTTTAAATTTAGCGCGAACTCTACCCGGACCCATTATTCTTTTAAATTTAGCGCGAACTCTACCCGGACCCAATATTCTTTTAAATTTAGCGCGAACTCTACCCGGACCCAATATTCTTTTAAATTTAGCGCGAACTCTACCCGGGCCCATTATTCTTTTAAATTTAGCGCGAACTCTACCCGGACCCAATATTCTTTTAAATTTAGCGCGAACTCTACCCGGACCCAATATTCTTTTAAATTTAGCGCGAACTCTACCCGGACCCAATATTCTTTTAAATTTAGCGCGAACTCTACCCGGACCCAATACTCTTTTAAATGTAGCGCAAACTCTACCCGGACCCATTGTTCTTTTAAATTTAGTGCGAAATCTAAGCGGACCCAATATTCTTTTAAATTTAGCGCGAACTCTACCCGGACCCATTATACTTTTAAATTTAGCGCGAACTCTACCCGGACCCATTATTCTTTTAAAATTAGCGAGCCCAACCCGAACCCAATATTCTTTTAATTTTAGCGTATCCGGCCCGAACACAACATTCTTTTTAAATTTAGCGAACCCGGCTCGAACCCAACATTCTTTTAAATCTAGCGAACCGGGCCCGAACTCAATATCCCTTCAAATCTAGCGAACCCGGCTCGAACCCAATATTCTTTTAAATTTAGCGAGACCGGCTCGAGCCCAATATTCTTTTAAATCTAGCGAACCCGGCCCGAACCCAATATTCTTTTAAATTTAGCGAACCCGGCCCGAACTCAATATTCTTTTAAATCTAGCGAACCCGGCCCGAACCCAATATTCTTTTAAATCTAGCGAACCCGGCCCGAACTCAATATTCCTTTAAATCTAGCGAACCCGGCCCGAACCCAATATTCTTTTAAATTTAGCGAACCCGGCCCGAACCCAATATTCCTTTAAATCTAGCGAACCCGGCCTAAAGGCTTGTTTCGAGCGCGTGAACACGTCTGCATTACCTGTAAGTAAAAGTAATGAGGGCTAAATGTTTATCAAAATTAAAATGAGTGCTTCCTTAGCCGAATTTTCAACGGGCTAAATTCTGACCCGGGTGTCCCATCTGAGGCGGGAAATGTTTCTTTAACCAGAATTATTCCGTATTCACCACAGAGTCTGGTAGAGTGAGTGTGCGTGTGTTAACTGATACAAAGTAATTAACCTAATGCCAATGACCTATAGTTCTTTCACAAGTTAAAAGTTCCCGATATGACCATATCAGTTAAAGTGTCTATACAAAGCTGACAGTCAAATAACTTTTTGTTGCAATAGATTGCATAAACGCAGAGAAAATCATGTGAAAGTAGTGTGTTATAGACAGGGAGCCTGCAGCTTTAAAACCCTCACTATCTCGTTCTCTCGTTCCCGGGTAATAATGCATCTCCTTTTATATCCGTTTCTAAGAAAGGGGTTCACGAGAAAAAGAGCGCTTTTCACTTTCTTAGTGGTGTTTATGATGGACGAGAAGGAATGCTAGAGAAAACTGGTCTCGGGTAACTAGGCAACGTGGTTTTGTATACCAGATGCTCACGAAACACAAAAAGGGCAATTGTATATAATATTATAAGATTGTAGAAAGCAATATAACATAGCTGTGAATATTTAAGGGTAGAAATATGCATTAAATGCAAGTTGTTGTAACTTATATAATTAAGGCAAGGCGAGCGAGCTTAATTCCAGATAACAATTCGCCAACCACCATAGCACAGGTTTAGGCTAAAGAATGTAAGATAGAAAAGAACAACCATATAAAGAAGTGAGACAGGAGCAGTGACTTGTCTTCCAAGCAGAACAGGGAATTGGAAAACAGACAAAGCAAGCATAATAAAATGAGAGGAAACATTGGGCTTTTCCAAACGCGTCATGTGCAGGCTATGACGTCAGAACTTGGCACAATTTATTCTGATAGCTTGTGAGGTGATGCTAGCTAAGAGATACTCTTACATTTTATGGCGCGAAAGTTGGCGTCATCCAAGATTGGCATATAAGATACCAGCACTGTATCGTCTCCCCGAATTTGATGCAAGATCTCGAGCATCCTCAACCTGGAGGAGCACGTTTCAATGCTCGGCATTCACGTCCTGCTTGAACTTATAACTGGCATCGAGACCCACTTCCCCTCACAACCCACTTTTTGGCACAGATCGGGGCACTTCGACCCCGAGATTTTGATTTCGTGATTTCAAAAAATGTGGCACTTTCACAGTTTGGACTCCGACCATCTGCCCGTGCATTTTGACATCAGCTGCGCTACCGGCCCACAAAAACGGGCGGAGACAGACTCGGATGTCTTCTCCACACAAATGCACCAGATGGCGCAGCCCAAACTATCATACTACAGCGAAGCAGACATTGAAAACTTTACTGCTCCGCTGCGCACGGCCAAAAGAAATGCTACCACGCACCCCGAGGTGGAGCTTCTCATTGCTAGGAGGCTCCACCTGGCGGTACACCCGTCAGCACGAATTCAAAATGGCTACGCAACGTCATTCGGCATCAAATTCAACTTAACAAAATTGAGCAGTGGGAAAACAGAATGCTGAGTATCACACATCTGGACCATTCTTTGTGGAAATTATTGAGGGCATTTAAAGTCTTCTCTAGCGTCAACACCGGCTCTGAGGCGTTGCACACTCAACTCGGCCTGCACTTCTCCTCAGAGGTGTTCGCCGTCTCTCTCAAAGACAGGTTCACAGAAAACCCACCCAGGAAGAGGAGGTGGAGTCTTGGGTACAATACTGGGTGGCGCAGAAGCATGAGCAAAACATAGAACACGTTACACCGCAGGAAGTGTACAAGCTCATTAGGAAATTGCCTAATGGGAAAACCGCCGGCCCGGACAAAGTGACTAATGAGAACATCTCCCGAGAAAAGCCAGAATATTTAACGCCTGTTTGAGGCTAAACCAAGGTAATTAATTGGCTCTCAAAGCAAGGGAAAAGCACCAGGCAACCTCAAAATTATCGCCCCATTAGTCTCTTGTATACTATTGAAAAATTGCTCGAAAAACTTATTCTTTGTCGACTCCAAAAACAAGTTTCGGAGATGGATGTATTATCAAAATCTCAGTGTGGTTTTAGAAAAAGTCATTCCACAGAATTGCAATTGCTTAGATTAGCTGATGTCACCAAGCAATTTAACAATAGGGCTTCTGGACGTAGAAGCCGCTTTCGACCGGTTCTGGCACAATGACCTCATCTATAAACTGCACCGCAACTTTCCCGCCCTCCAAAATTTCAAGTTTTTACTGCACAGTTTTCTAGAAAACCGCCGCTTCTACGTCCACGTGGGTCGCGCTTCCTCTCGAGAGCGTGTTATGCTCTTTTGTATATACTATTCACGAATGACACGCCAGATTCAAGGTGGCCATATATGCTGACGACAGTGCCATCTACAATCACCACAAAAATCCTCGTTTTGGCAATGTAGCGGTATGTTGACCGCTTCCTGTAATGGCTCCACGACTGGAAAGTAGAAATTAACGCAACCAAATGCCAGCTAATGTATTTTCCCCAGCGGTGGTCAAACACTGCACTGTCCTCAGCACGTGAGGCGTCACCATGGACCGCAAAATGCGGTGGACCCCCCACATTAAAAATACCGCCAACAAAGAGCGACAGCGGTTAAAGATATGCGCCCCCATTTTTCGCAGTAAAAAACTGCTAGTAAAATCAAAACTTATATTGTACAAAGCATTGATACTGTCAGTGGTCCTGTGGCTTGGGCCAACGCTTCCAAAACCGCTTTACGCCACCTCAGAAAGATGCTTCGCGCCTCTATCCTAACATCCAACACCAAGAAACCCTAGTGCCCACCATCCATACACAAACGTGGTACAGCTTTCTGGGCGCACATTACAAACCACAACAACGAGCTCATCTCGCACATAGGCACCGCCGAACCAAAACATTCGGATGTTTTCACCTAAACACCTCACACCCATTCCAACGGTCCCAGGACAACCATAGCTACGACAGAGACCGCCAAACAAAACCGAATTTCCTAGCTGCCGCTCAACGGAAATGTGCATAGTGAAGTGTACGTCTGTATAGTGCCGTGCGTATGTGTGTGAGTGCCTAATGGGACGTGCTTCGCATGCCCATGTGCACATATGTATATAAATAGAAAAAAAAATCTGTTGGTGAATCAGACAATAGAACATACTGAACTCAACTGTTCTCGGTGACGTAAAGCCGGTCACTGAATGGGTTGTAGCAAGCCCAAAAGGCTATCTGTATGAATACATAAATCATAATTTCATGACGTTTAGGCCTGTAGGCCGGGCCCAAATGTACCGGAACCAGGCCACATTTCTGAATCTGAATATGGCCGGACACCCGCTCGAGATGCCGAAGCGGGAAAGACAACATAGGCCCGCTGCCTCTTCTGCCGCCAGCTCTCCCCCGGCAAAAACCGGTAGGGAAGACTCTGCCTCGTGATCGCGATCACCTTCGACGCTGCAGCCAACGACACTACCTCGCCGCCACCCCGGTACAGTGCCGTGGTCTCTCGGGATCTCTCCACCCGGCACCTCCTCGCCGCTGCGCAGTCTCGGTGGCCTTCATGTTTGAGGGCCACAAGGATTATCTGCGACCTCTGGCTAGAGTGGAGCTGTCGGACCGACCAGATCTGGACGCTGCCTTAGCGTCAGGGTTGCCCTTATTAGGACGACTCCTACACGTTGAGGCCAGCAGCCAAGAGACCTGCTCCTCGCCGCCGAGATGCCACTACTGTGGCACCGATGCCTACACATCGGAGTGCCGTCTCAAGATGGTGCTGGCGTAGCTACACCTGCTCATACTCAAAGCTTGCTTTGGCACTTACCAGGAAGAGCGTAGCAGTGTGCTGACTGATAATAAACATTTAAACGGTTTTTGTAAAACAATTTTCGGATGTTCAGGTCCTATAGTTTGTTTTATGTTTTTCATTGAGAATGTCTATAGTGCATGTAAACACCGAAAGAGTGTATACAATTAACATTAAGTACTTTGTGCTTAAACAATATGTCTTAAAATAACTTAACATTTCTGTGTTCAAACGAAATATTTTCCTGCCATGTTAGCTTTAGAATCACAGCAGCACAGCGCCCACACATACAGAGCAAAATAATCAAGCTCTTGCGCTGCAGTCAATTGTTTAGGAGTCAGCAATCCAATAATACAATTAGCACAACAGTATTATAATATACTGTTTATCATTGTCACCAAATACTACCTGCATATGCAGAAAATAATAAAACCTGGCACCTTTTAGATTTTTCGTCCTACATTTCAACTGAATGTGAACAACCATGATGAGAGCTGTAGAACATCATACGAGTGATGACAATGTAGTATTAGAGAACATGATAACAGCTGTAGAACATCACACGAGTGATGACAATGTAGTATTAGAGAACATGATGACAGCTGTAGAACATCACACGAGTGATGACAATGTAGTATTAGAGAACATGATGACATCAGTAGAACATCACTCGAGTGATGACAATGTAGTATTAGAGAACATGACGAGAGCTGTAGAACATCACACGAGTGATGACAATGTAGTATTAGAGAACATGACGAGAGCTGTAGAACATCACACGAGTGATGGCAATGTAGTATTAGAGAACATGATGAGAGCTGTAGAACATCACACGAGTGATGACAATGTAGTATTAGAGAACATGACGAGAGCTGTAGAACATCACACGAGTGATGACAATGTAGTATTAGAGAACATGATGAGAGCTGTAGAACATCACACGAGTGATGACAATGTAGTATTAGAGAACATGATGAGAGCTGTAGAACATCACACGAGCGATGGCAATGTAGTATTAGAGAACATGATGAGAGCTGTAGAACATCACACGAGCGATGGCAATGTAGTATTAGAGAACATGATGAGAGCTGTAGAACATCACACGCGTGATGGCAATGTAGTATTAGAGAACATGATGACAGCTGTAGAACATCACACGAGCGATGACAATGTAGTATTAGAGAACATGATGACAGCTGTAGAACATCACACGAGTGATGACAATGTAGTATTAGAGAACATGATGAGAGCTGTAGAACATCACTCGAGTGATGACAATGTAGTATTAGAGAACATGATGACAGCTGTAGAACATCACACGAGTGATGACAATGTAGTATTAGAGAACATGATGACAGCTGTAGAACATCACACGAGTGATGACAATGTAGTATTAGAGAACATGATGACAGCTGTAGAACATCACTCGAGTGATGACAATGTAGTATTAGAGAACATGATGACAGCTGTAGAACATCACACGAGTGATGGCAATGTAGTATTACAGAACATGATGAGAGCTGTAGAACATCACACGAGTGATGACAATGTAGTATTAGAGAACATGATGAGAGCTGTAGAACATCACACGAGTGATGACAATGTAGTATTAGAGAACATGATGAGAGCTGTAGAACATCATACGAGTGATGACAATGTAGTATTAGAGAACATGACGAGAGCTGTAGAACATCACACGAGTGATGACAATGTAGTATTAGAGAACATGACGAGAGCTGTAGAACATCACACGAGTGATGATAATGTAGTATTAGAGAACATGATGACAGCTGTAGAACAACACACGAGTGATGGCAATGTAGTATTAGAGAACATGATGACAGCTGTAGAACATCACACGAGCGATGGCAATGTAGTATTAGAGAACATGATGACAGCTGTAGAACATCACACGAGTGATGACAATGTAGTATTAGAGAACATGACGAGAGCTGTAGAACATCACACGAGTGATGACAATGTAGTATTAGAGAACAT
This sequence comes from Hymenopus coronatus, assembly GCA_030762935.1. NCBI lineage: Eukaryota > Metazoa > Arthropoda > Insecta > Mantodea > Hymenopodidae > Hymenopus > Hymenopus coronatus. The sequence goes on from CM060886.1 coordinate 138,475,547, forward strand.
GATGAGAGCTGTAGAACATCACACGAGCGATGGCAATGTAGTATTAGAGAACATGATGACAGCTGTAGAACATCACACGAGCGATGACAATGTAGTATTAGAGAACATGATAACAGCTGTAGAACATCACACGAGCGATGACAATGTAGTATTAGAGAACATGATGAGAGCTGTAGAACATCACACGCGTGATGACAATGTAGTATTAGAGAACATGACGAGAGCTGTAGAACATCACGCGCGTGATGGCAATGTAGTATTAGAGAACATGACGAGAGCTGTAGAACATCACGCGCGTGATGGCAATGTAGTATTAGAGAACATGATGAGAGCTGTAGAACATCACTCGAGTGATGACAATGTAGTATTAGAGAACATGACGAGAGCTGTAGAACATCACACGAGTGATGACAATGTAGTATTAGAAAACATGACGAGAGCTGTAGAACATCACGCGCGTGATGACAATGTAGTATTAGAGAACATGATGAGAGCTGTAGAACATCACGCGCGTGATGGCAATGTAGTATTAGAGAACATGATGACAGCTGTAGAACATCACGCGCGTGATGGCAATGTAGTATTAGAGAACATGATGAGAGCTGTAGAACATCACACGAGCGATGGCAATGTAGTATTAGAGAACACGATGAGAGCTGTAGAACATCACACGAGCGATGACAATGTAGTATTAGAGAACACGATGACAGCTGTAGAACATCACACGAGCGATGACAATGTAGTATTAGAGAACATGATGACAGCTGTAGAACATCACACGAGCGATGACAATGTAGTATTAGAGAACATGATGAGAGCTGTAGAACATCACACGAGCGATGACAATGTAGTATTAGAGAACATGATGAGAGCTGTAGAACATCACACGAGTGATGGCAATGTAGTATTAGAGAACATGATGAGAGCTGTAGAACATCACACGAGCGATGACAATGTAGTATTAGAGAACATGATGAGAGCTGTAGAACATCACACGAGTGATGACAATGTAGTATTAGAGAACATGATGAGAGCTGTAGAACATCACACGAGTGATGATAATGTAGTATTAGAGAACATGATGAGAGCTGTAGAACATCACACGAGTGATGATAATGTAGTATTAGAGAACATGACGAGAGCTGTAGAACATCACACGAGCGATGGCAATGTAGTATTAGAGAACATGACGAGAGCTGTAGAACATCACACGAGCGATGGCAATGTAGTATTAGAGAACATGATAACAGCTGTAGAACATCACACGAGCGATGGCAATGTAGTATTAGAGAACATGATGACAGCTGTAGAACATCACACGAGTGATAATAATGTAGTATTAGAGAACATGATGACATCAGTAGAACATCACTCGAGTGATGACAATGTAGTATTAGAGAACATGATGAGAGCTGTAGAACATCACACGAGCGATGGCAATGTAGTATTAGAGAACATGATGACAGCTGTAGAACATCACACGCGTGATGACAATGTAGTATTAGAGAACATGATGACAGCTGTAGAACATCACACGAGCGATGGCAATGTAGTATTAGAGAACATGATGACATCAGTAGAACATCACTCGAGTGATGACAATGTAGTATTAGAGAACATGATGAGAGCTGTAGAACATCACACGAGCGATGGCAATGTAGTATTAGAGAACATGATGAGAGCTGTAGAACATCACACGAGTGATGACAATGTAGTATTAGAGAACATGATGAGAGCTGTAGAACATCATACGAGCGATGGCAATGTAGTATTAGAGAACATGATGACAGCTGTAGAACATCACACGCGTGATGACAATGTAGTATTAGAGAACACGATGAGAGCTGTAGAACATCACACGAGCGATGGCAATGTAGTATTAGAGAACATGATGACAGCTGTAGAACATCACACGCGTGATGACAATGTAGTATTAGAGAACATGATGACAGCTGTAGAACATCACACGAGTGATGACAATGTAGTATTAGAGAACATGATGACAGCTGTAGAACATCACACGCGTGATGACAATGTAGTATTAGAGAACATGATGACAGCTGTAGAACATCACACGAGTGATGATAATGTAGTATTAGAGAACATGATGAGAGCTGTAGAACATCACACGAGTGATGACAATGTAGTATAAGAGAACATGATGACATCTGTAGAACATCACACGAGTGATGACAATGTAGTATTAGAGAACATGATGAGAGCTGTAGAACATCACACGAGTGATGGCAATGTAGTATTAGAGAACATGACGAGAGCTGTAGAACATCACACGAGTGATGACAATGTAGTATTAGAGAACATGATGAGAGCTGTAGAACATCACACGAGTGATGGCAATGTAGTATTAGAGAACATGATGACAGCTGTAGAACATCACACGCGTGATGACAATGTAGTATTAGAGAACATGATGAGAGCTGTAGAACATCACTCGAGTGATGACAATGTAGTATTAGAGAACACGATGAGAGCTGTAGAACATCACACGAGCGATGGCAATGTAGTATTAGAGAACATGATGACAGCTGTAGAACATCACACGAGCGATGACAATGTAGTATTAGAGAACATGATGACAGCTGTAGAACATCACACGAGCGATGACAATGTAGTATTAGAGAACATGATGACAGCTGTAGAACATCACACGAGCGATGACAATGTAGTATTAGAGAACATGATGACAGCTGTAGAACATCACACGAGTGATGGCAATGTAGTATTAGAGAACATGATGAGAGCTGTAGAACATCACACGAGTGATGACAATGTAGTATTAGAGAACATGATAACAGCTGTAGAACATCACACGAGCGATGATAATGTAGTATTAGAGAACATGATAACAGCTGTAGAACATCACACGAGCGATGATAATGTAGTATTAGAGAACATGATAACAGCTGTAGAACATCACACGAGCGATGATAATGTAGTATTAGAGAACATGATAACAGCTGTAGAACATCACACGAGCGATGATAATGTAGTATTAGAGAACTTGCATTCGAATACAGGCTGATTTCCATTAGCAAAAACTTGAATGAGTGAACCTGTACTCGAATGAAAGTTTCGATTCTTAAACAAATTCGAATACAAAACATTTGATTCTGTCCATCACTGGTTTTGTTAATTGTGTATCACATTTAATCAATTTCAGTAACGATTTGAAACAGAGATAACAAGGTACAATATTTCCAGGTGCCGACGTCAGAAGTTGCTAATCCCAAACTCGCTGTTATGGTCTGGATACATGGCGGAGGTTTCAGCAATGGTTCCGGCAACATCGAATTCTACGGGCCTGACTTCATAGTGGCAGAGGATACCATCCTAGTTACCATCAACTACCGTCTTGGGGCATTAGGTATGTTAATGTGGCTCGAACAAGCCTTCTCAAGCTCTGGGATTCAACATTGAGAGGAGTCTATCAGTAAAGTTGGTTTTTATTACAAAAGTATTGTAAAGCAATACGCCTTGCATCATTTCCAGAACTCGAATGACTGTGGGGGAGGGGGGATCAGAAGTTTCACTTCGGAGATTTTCATGCGTTATTTGGAACAGTTAGGTTGGATCATTGGACAATTATTTCATAAAGAACGGTGGGAGTTAAATCAAAATAATTTGTTTAAAAAGCTAATGTGCATTGTTAAGTAGAGTGAACATGAGGGCAGTTGTTTCAATAAAGAAATGTATCGTACCCACAGCTAATGGCTGCCATAAATTCATTTCTCCGTCACCAGAGACGGGAAACTTCTGTCCTTGTTCCTGGAGACCAATAGCAGCCCTCATTTTAAGGAAGCGACTCTTAGTTATCAAAGTACTGAATTCACCTTATATTTAGTCTGGAGAGAAAATGTCGCTCTAAAAACAGATGTACGATGGACGTTCAATAAGTTCTTAGAAGATCCAAGAAATTACACTTGTAACAGCAAAAAAAGTTTGTATTTGGTAACCGCCCTCTTACTAGATGGCAGTTAAAGTTTCAGCTAAATGCATCAAGTGGTTTCGTTTCCATAGGCGATTGAATCAACAATCTTATACTTCTTTAAACATATGGGAAAAAATCTGATGTGTTCCATTAACATGACTTTCTCTACATGTCTGCTAAAAATCTTATGTTTCTATTTACTTCACGCTAATCGAGAAAGACAAAATAGCAGAAATAGTCTTATTACTTGCTTCCTTGTAAGTAGAAGCGAAATAAGGGAGTTCCATAGGTTAAAGTGATAGTCAAAACCTGGTTGCTATGTGACTGTAGTTCCTTTGTTTGTATGGACAGGAGTTGACTAAGTCCTGTGGGAGAAAAGGATGTTTTTAAAGCTGAAACCAAAAACCGGAAATATTTCTAAAACGATCAACTCCATGAAAAAAAGGCATATAACACAAATTGTGTATTTTAAAGTGCTCTACATTTTTTGTGTGGTAAGCTTTTTCCCATCTGTTACGGTTTGGCAGTTATGCAAAATTCCGTAAAATTCGTCCAGAATAAAGTAGTCTTCAGAGGTTATTCCCAGAAAATTCAAGATATACATTTTATTTGTCAGGTAAATATCCTTAATTATTTTAATCACAATCATTACAGCCTTTTTTAGAAAATCAAAGTTTTCGAAAAAAGTTCCATGTAAAGGGTAGTTTGGGGTGGGGGGATTTTTCTCAAAACCTTCGTGTCGCATCGCTGGAAGATACTAAACTTAAATACCAAGTTTGGTATCTCACCGACTTTTCGTTTTTGAGTTATCGTGTTCACAGATACACGGACACACATACACACACGGACCTTTTTGTGAAAATGCTTTTTTTGGATACGCGGGACCCTAAAACATATATTTCCGGTGAAATCTCGGTATCGATTGTGGAGTACAATACATTCTCTATATACTATGTACATAGTACGCGTAGAGAAAGCAAAAACGAATTTCGTGCTGTGGTTAAACATTTCTATTTAAAAGATTTAAAACGAAAGACATAAAAACCGAGTTGGATGAAGTTGATGGGCATCTATCTGCTCCTGCGTTTGCAACAATTTTCAATTGGATAAAAGAATTTAAACGTTACCGGACACTCACAAATGATGAACATCGTTCCGGTAGAAGTGACTTCCTGCGACAAACTCCAGGATATGGTTTTGAGATCAACGAACCAAAGTTCGCGAAATAGTAGAGGCCATAGGCATATCACAAGTAGTGTTCTCAATTTTGCACCAAACATTAGGTCTGACAAAGATCTCGGCAAGATAGGCACTGCGTTTGCTCTCAATGGAGAATAAACACAATAGTAAGATCGATTTGGAAGCTAGTTTGGCACTTTTCCGTCGCAATCCTGACGAGTTTTTGCGTCATACATAACAATGAATGAAACATAGATACTTTACCACACTCCAGAGACAAAAGTACAGTCGAAACAGTGGGTATTTAAAGGCGAACCGCGTCCAAAGAAGGCAAAGGTAGTGAAATCTGAGGACAAGGTGATAGCCTCGGTTTTTTTGGGAATCGTCTACAAGTAGCAGAAAGGAATAACAATAAATGGAGAGGCTTTATGCATTTTATTGCACCGGTTGAACGCAGAAATCAAGAAAAAACGCCCTAATATGGTAAAGAAAAAGATTATCTTCCATCAAGACAATGGAAGGGGATACCTGTGCAGTTTCGATGGCGAAATTTGTAGAATTAGATTTCAAATTACTATATCATTCACCATATTCACCACATTTGGCCCCCAGTGCCGTTTTTTTCTTTCTCTATACTCACTGTGTACATACTGTACAGAGAATGCATTGCACTCCACCAAAAAATTCGATACTGAGATTTCACCGGAGGTCCCCTGTATCCAAAAAAAGTATTTTCAGAAAAACGTCCGTGTGTGTGTCCGTGTGTCTGTGAACACGATAACTCAAAAACGAAAAGTCGGTAAAATACCGAACTTGGTATTTAAGTTTAGTATCTTCCAGGGATGCGACACGAAGATTTTGAGAAAAATCCCCCCGCCCCAAACTACCCTTTACGTGGAATTTTTTTCAAAAATTTGATTTTCTAAAAAATGGCTCTAACGATTTTGATTAAAATATCGTATATTAAAGTTATTTACCTGACAAAATGTATATTTTGAATTTTCTAGGAATAGCCTCTGAAGACTACTTTATTCTGGATGAATTTTTCATAACTACTAAACCATTAGAGATGGACAAAAAGTTAACCCATAAAACATATAGAACACGTTAAAACACACAATTTATGTTATATACATTTTTTTCGTGGAGTTGATCGTTTTTGAGATATTCCTTTTTCTTGGTTTCAGCTTTGAAAAACATACTTTTCTCATACAGGAATTTGTCAACTCCTGTCCATACAAACAAAGGAACTTCAGTCACATAGCAACCAGCTTTTGGCTTTCACTTTAACCTATGGTACTCCCTTATTTCGCTTCTACTTACAATAAAGCAAGAAATAATAATTTACAGTGATATAGAGAAAGTCATGTGAATGTAACACATCAGATTTTTTATTTCTAAAGTTGAAAAAGTGGCACGGCGGAAAACGATTCACGTTTAACGAAGAGGTCATCTCCCAAACAGATGCCTATTTTGAGGACCTTCCGAAATCCTACTTTTTGGAAGTCTTAAAACAGTTGGAGAAACGCTGGGAAAAGTTTAACAAGCTAAAAGTAGAATATGTTGAAAAATAAACAAATACAAATCTACCAAAAATAATTTGTTTTGCTAATTTTTTGTAAGGACTTATTGAACGGCCCTCGCAACGCAGCAGAAACGACTGACGAGGCAGGGCCTATGTTGTTAAACCATTATAAGGGCTCCTCAAAACAGGCGGCCGAACTGCGCACGCGTTAACTAAACAGACTGTAGGACATGTCGAGTTCCAAATTTGTGAGAAAACTGCTCATTTACATCAGAAAATGCCATTCATAGAAAAAGTTCTTCAAAACAAACCTGGAGAAACTAAACTCGCACGTGTTGTTAAAGATCTCTGACTTGAGTAGACACTGCCTGCTATACATAACAATAGTATTAATTCTTAGAGCTAAATTTCCCCTAAAATGGGCTGAAGTTTACCACTTTACTGCTAAAAGTGTAATAATTTGTTTACCGAGCGGGATGGCTTGGGCGGTTTCGTATGTGGCCCGCATTCCGGAGAATCCGGGTTCGCTTACCGTTACTGGAGTTTCCCTGGGTCACCAGGTAAATGTTGGGAAGGGTTTCTTACATCTCCTGAATTTCTTGTCTCTCCATTTCGCTTCCGTTGGCGTTTCATTCACCCTTCATCACGATGGCTGTTGTGTCGGCGATGGTGCTCCATGCAGCTCATCGTCACTTCCGTTAGGTATCAGGACGAGGGCTGCTACTGGTGAGGGAGTTGGACCATATGTGGGGCAGAGCACGGTCTGCTTGTCTGACTGTCAAGTTGTTTTTATCTGGAAGATGTTCTGTTGCTCCTGGTTCCGGCCGCCCGCTGTTTCCTCCCTCCCGAGGGCGCCCCCTCGTGGGGTGTAGGTACAATAACCTCAGGATCGGTGTGACTCCCCTTCGACTGTATCCTATCCTATAATTTGTTTTCTTTGAAATACTGCCGAATTCAGAATACAAAATGAGACTATCTAAAATATAAGTGACGATAAAAATATGGAATTAGAGAAGATATTATTATTGTTGTTATTATTATCAATAATAATAAAACAAATTAAAAAAATAAAATATGTAAAATTAGGAATTTTTGCAAGTTATTCTGACTTTGACGAAGTGTCAACTGATTTAATACAGGATTCCTGAGTGTGGGTACACCAGAAGCTCCTGGAAACGCCGGCATGAAGGACCAGGTGATGGCCTTGAAATGGGTGCAACAGAACATTGCCAAGTTTGGAGGAGATCCCAAGAATGTGACCCTCTTCGGTGAGAGTGCTGGAGCAGCTAGTGTACATTATCACATGCTGTCCCCCATGTCTAAAGGTAAATACAAAGTATCTTCCAGTTCTACTCTTTAATCTGGTAGTACAGTTGCTTACATCAAATCCTGCTGTGTGCTTGATGTTACATTCTTATGTTGATCCGCACCAAAACGGACTCATGTGGCCAGTGCACCGCGCTACAACACAGTAGTAGTGCGCACAAGAATTTAATCCCATGCCAACAATCTAAATTACACAACGAATTAATTCTTAAATAGTATAATAATCTATATAAACACCTAAGAGTTAAAATGACGCCAATTTGTACCATAAAACAGAGCGACAAGGCCTAACATGCAATTTATACGAGTCACCTGATCCCTGTAATATAGTTTACACACTAACGGTTGCTGGTTGTTGCTCTTCAGAATCATGGAGGATGGTCGCCGTGAATTTGCTCTTGTATCTTCGCCGAGTTACATAGAGTATAAGGCTGGTAAACCGTTGGCTAGTGATGAAAAAACTATAGTGTTGAATGGTTATTTTAAATTTTGTAAGAAGTATCCAATACTTCTCGTAAAAGTAGTGAACCGGTGTTTCCGCTACAAGTATAAACGGTGCTCGCAAAGAAAGCTCTGAAACGGGAAAGGTGGTTACACACAGGAAAGAAAAAGAAAGCGTGTGAAATATGCGATGCAATAATGTGGCATTTTGTGAAGAACGCAATTCGCGTAACACTGCACAATTTCTTTTTTTAAAAATGAGCCGTTAACATTGATAAAGTGGTACATGTAATGAAAGAAAAAGTGTCGTTTTGGGAGATGGATAGTTCAAGTAACCTGGTAACCAATCTTGGACTGAAAAGTAGCAGCACAAACAGCTCAAACGACATTTCTGATCTGAAGCGAACAGAGTTGCTTCCAGAGAGCGAATAAATGTTATCGCATACATTTACTTTTTTTGCTCGTATTTTTTCAATCAATTATTACACGTACACCCATTTATTTTCTTCTATCAATATTATCATCATAGCCTAACAGAATGTTTTAGTCGCCGTTTAAGTTGTTGGAATAACGGCTGTGTTCTTTTGTTACAATATGCCGCTTGTACGCGCCACGTGGTGTTAAAAGTATGAAAGCATATTTTCTGACACGAATGGTGGAAGGCTACGTATCAATGGTCGCCTGGGCTTGTTTTGGCGAGGATCGATTTAAGGCTGAATACATAATAATATCCATTATGATAGGTTCTCTCATGTGCTGAAACCTGGAAGCAGGGACAGTTCCAACGTCTTGAACCGTACACATTCAGTAATTGTTTTACAGGACTGTTTCATCGAGCCATCGCCCAGAGTGGATCTGCTCTGAATCCCTGGGCCTTCGACAAGCCGGAATCAGCTCGCAGAAAAGCCTTCCGTTTTGGCGAGGCGATGGGCTGCACAACCAGCGATCCCAAAGTGCTAGCGGGCTTCCTGCGGGGTCTACCTGCTCGAAAACTGGTGGAAGACCTTCACAAGGCAATGACGGAAGAGGTAAGTTGTGGCGGATAGTACTGCTGAATCCTGATATGCAGAAAACAAATACATCCAAGAGATAGCCCATCCATATGGGCCAGTGGGACAGGCTCTTCCTAAAAAAACGCCGTGAAGATTTTTTTTATTTATAATAATCCTGGTATTTAAAAATGTTATAAATGCAAAATTGAATGAAAATCGCTAATGGTAGTATATAGAGTGGAAGTACTTTAAATTGCTACGTATTTGGTAGCACTGCTCTTCAACAATGTTACCGGCACGTGGTGTCGGCAAGCTGTTGACAACTCTGATGAGATGGGAGAACAGAAGCTCGCGCGCGCGCACCTCTAATGCAAAACAGTTCTGCCCCTTTAATCTGACGATACAATCAAGTACAGTTGTCACTCGCTTCTACGTTATTCACTTCAACAGTTTTCGCACATATATGCTAACATTTTAGGGACCAGTCGTTCTCCATTAAGTTTTTTTCTCAATTATACGTTTTCTCGGTAATGCGTCTTTTTCTGATCCCCATACACAAAATGTACCCATTTATAAGTTTTTAAAAAAAACATATTGTGGTATACTTGCTGTGTATAGCCTGGTTTGCGGTTTTCATTGACGCTTATCGTTTCATGTTGTCATATCGCTCCAACAATCTCTTAGCTTTGGTTCCACAAATCACTTCTCTGCTTTAAGTCTTATTACTTACTTCCTTGTAAGTAGAAGCGAAATAAGGGAGTACCATAGGTTAAAGTGATAATCAAAAGCTGGTTGCTCTGCGACTGAAGTCCTTTGTTCACAAAGTTCTGTATGAGAAAAGTATAAGTTTTTATAGCTGAAACCAAAAACAAGGAATATCTCAAAAACAATCAACTCCACGAAAAAATGTATGTAACATAAATTGTGTGTTTTAAGGTGCTCTACATTTGTTGTGTGGTAATTTTTTGTCTATCTCTACGGTTTACCAGTTACACAAAATTTCGTAAAATTCATCCAGAATAAAGTAGTCTTGAGAGCTATTCCCAGAAAATTTAAGCTATGCATATTATTTGTCGTATATATCTTAAATATATTATATTTTAATAAAAATCGTTAGAGCCATTTCTTAGAAAATCAAAATTTTCGAAAAATTTTCCATGTGAAGGGTAGTTCGGGGTGGGGGGATTTTCTTGAAAATGTTCGTAACGCATCCTTGAAAGATACTGAACTTAAATACCAAGTTTGGTATTTTACCGACTTATCTTACAGTTTGGGCAGTGATCAACTATTAACATTAATTTAGATGAATCATGGTTAGTACCTACTGCTTCAATATTGAAGCGCAATGTTTTGAAAAACAATAAGACAATTTAAATGTTTTTAAAGCAACCCTTGTTTTATTGTACAATTAAACTTGAAGGTGGTGCTGAAACAATCCTTGTGTTGCACACAGGAACGAGACATGGGCAGCGTGTACTTCAGACCAACAGTGGAGCAGAGTACAGGAGAGGTGTTCCTGAAGGAAACTCCAATAGACATCGTCACGGCTGGGACGTTCCACAAGGTTCCCTTCCTGACAGGTGTCAACACCAGCGAGGGGCTTCTGTCTCTCAAAGGTAACTCTTGCTACTTTCTCTAAAAGTACTATGTAGACCATGTGTACAGCAAGTATTGTATTCCACCCAAAATTCGATACCAAGATTTCACCGGATGTTTTGAGACCCACTAAATAGATAAATGTGTGTGTGTGTGTGTGTGCACCATAGCTCAAAAACAAAAGCCTGTTCAATATCTTCCAACGATGCAATACGAAGATTTTCAAGAAAATTTTCCAAACCCCATCTACTCTTTACATAGAAAAAGATTCGAGTGTATATCTTGAATTTTCTGGGAATAGTCTCCAACAATCTAGATGTATGTTGAGAAATTTGGCATAACGGGTAAACCATAAGAGATAGACAAAATCATATTTAACAAAAAATGTAGTGTTCCTTAAAATACACAATTTATATCATATACCTTCCCCCCCCCCCAGAATGAGCCGTTTTTGAGATATTCCTTGTTATTGTTTTCAGTTTTAAAATATACTTTTCTCATACGGGAACTTCTCAACTCCTGGCCATACAAACAAAGGAGCTTCAATCACATTAGAAACCAGCTTTTAAAACGTTTGACTGTCGTTTTAGCCTATGATACTCCCTCATTTCCCTGATGCTTACAAGGAAGCAAGTCGTCCGCCCACGCGCGCGCGCGCGAGTGTCTGTGTCTGGGCAACAGCTCAAAAACGTTAAGTCCGTTAAATACCAAGCTTGATATTTACGTTTAGTGTCTCCCAAAGATGCGTCACGAAGATTTTCAAGAAAATATCCCCACATCCAACTACCATTTACAGGGATAAATCTAAAAAATGTTCATTTTCTCAAAAATGGCTCTAACGATTTTGATTAAAATCGCTTATATTTAGGAGATTTAGATGACAAACAAAATGTAATCTTCAATTTTCTGGGAATAGCCTCTGAAGACTTCTTTCTTCTGAATGATTTTTTCTGAATTTTGCATAACTAGTAAACTTTTAAAAAATAGACCTTGCCACTCAAAGAAACTGATTTTAATGCCATGGCAGCCACATTTTAAAACATGTGACTGTCGGTTTAGCTTAGTGTATTTCCTGTCTACTTATAGGAACTAAGTAATAACACCGTTTCTGCTAATGTTTATCGCGAATAGCATAAACTAGATAGAAGAGCAAGCTTTTTAACAGTAGTTTGTTACAGAGATGTGGAGAAAGTCATGTGAATAGAGGGCATCAGATTTTTACTTTCTCTACACGTACTATATACATAGTGTATAGAGAAGGTATAGTAATGCAACAAAAAATTCCATACCGAGATTTCACCGGAAGTACGTGTTTTGAGGCCCCTGAATCCAAAAAAAAATTAGAAAAATGTCACGTGTGTGTCTGTCTGTCTGTGTGTGACTGTGTCTGTGGGCAGCTTAGCTCAAAAACAAAAGGACCGTTAAAAACCAAACGTGGTATTCAGGTATCGCATGTTCCAAGGAAGCGACACGAAGGTTTTCAAGAAAATCCCCCCACCCCCAACAACCCTTTACATGGAACTTTTTTCGAACATTTTTATGTTTTAAAAAATGGCTAAAGATTTTGATTAAAATATCGTATATTCAAGATATTTACCTGACAAATAAAATGTATATCTTGAATTTTCTGGGAATAGCCTCTCACGACTTCTTTATTCTGGATGATTTTTATAAACTTGGTATCTTCTAAGGATGCAACAGGAAGATTTTCAAGAAAATCCCCCCAATCCCAGCTACCCTTTACATGGACATTTTTTCGACAATTTTGATTTTCTCAAAAATGGCTCTAAAGAATGGCGAATAGCCTCTGAAGATCTCCTTATTCTGAATGAGTTTTCCCGAATTTTGCTTAGCTGCTAAACCGCAAGAGATAGAAAAAAGAATCACTACACAAAAAAATGTACATCACGACAAAACACACAGTTTATGTCCTTTACGTTTTTGTTGTGGAGGTAACCGTTTCCGAGATATTCCTTGTTACTGGTTTCAATTGTGAAGTTCTCACACAGGAAGTGTCCGTTTTTCTTTTGTTCTACTCCTGGACATGCAAAGAAGCGATTTACAATGACAATCGCATAACGATAGCTTTTAAAACATTTGACAATCACTTTAGCATAGCGCATTCCCTTATTCCCTTCTACTTATAAGGAACTAAGTAATAACATTCTGCTAACATTTATCTTGATTAGCATTGTGTAGGAGGTTTGTAGACCAGCTAGAGAAAGTCATGTGAGTGTAACACATCAGATATATGAAACCTGAAAAGGTGTACTTCCGATGAAATCTTGGTATTGCCATTATATTATAGGGAAGGTAAAGATTGAATTGGGCCGTGAGCAATGTTACGGTTCTTCCATTGAGCCCGGGTGGTGACGATATTAGCTAGAGCCAGTAAACAATCTCCCCCCCCCCTGCAGTAATGGCTGTCTCTAATGGACTTCTCCCATTTAGGTCAATATCAATCTTGCCTGCGAGAACTCCTTGTTACGTAATCTTAACAACCACTCCACCGATTTTGATAACTTTCTTACTTTCTCTACACGTACTATATACATAGTGTATAGAGGAGGTATTGTGTTCCACCCAAAAATTCGAAACCAAGATTTCACGGGAAATATGTTTTAGGGTCCGCTTTATACAAAAAAAGTATTTTCAGAAAAAGGTCCGTGTGTCAGTGTTTCCGTGTGTCCGTGTGTCTGTGAACACCATAACTCAAAAACGAAAAGTCGGTAAAATACCAAACTTGGTATTCTGGTTAAGTATCTTCCAGGGATGCGACACGAAGATTTTGAGAAAAATCCCCCCACCCCTAACTAGCCTTTACATGGAACTTTTTTTCGAAAATTTTGATTTTATAAAAAATGGCTCTAACGATTTTGATTAAAATGTCGTATATTAAAGCTATTTACCCAACAAATAAAATGTATATTTTGAATTTGCTGGGAATAGGCTCTGAAGACTACTTTATTCTGAGTGAATTTTACGGAATATTGCATACTACTTAACCGTAAGAAATTGACAAAAAGTTACCACACAAAAAATGTGGAGCACACTAAAACACACACTTTATATTATATACATTTTTTTCGTGGAGTTGGTCGTTTTTTAAATATTCCTTGTTTTTGGTTTCAGCTTTGAAAAACATACTTTTCTCATACAGGAATTTGTCAACTGCTGTCCATACAAACAAAGAAACTTCAGTTACATAGCAACCAGCTTTTGACTATCACTTTAACCTATGGTACTCCCTTATTTCGCTTCTACTTTCAATTAAGGGAGTAATAAAACTATTTCTGCTTATTTTTTTTTTTCTCTATTAGCATGAAGTAAATAGAAGTATAAGCTTTTTAACAATAATTTGTTGCAGAGATATAGAGAAATTCATGTGAATGGAACACATCAGATTTTTTAAAGTCAGGTCACATTGGACGATCAATGGAATCGATGTAATCGATTTGGGGTCCACAGAGCTTCAAAGTTGCCTGATAGTAGTCCTCTCAGAGTAAGGAAGTACCTTCTCCGAGCAAGGCCTCCTGGCCCACACTCGAATTCTGAACTGTGAGGCAGACACGCTGCCCCCTCGCTACAGAGGAGGGCAGCCGGATTTTGTGAGCGTCGTATTGAATTTGTATGCGTACAAGGTGGTAGAGGTGTCAAACAGTTGCAATATGACAAAGCGCTGTTAGCACGACTTCTTGCAGTAGGTTGAACCAATTAGTCAAGTATTGCTAATGTTGATGGTTTCCTTCTTCACACAACCATTGTCATCTTCATATCGGCAAATATACCTACTTGCTCTTGTTGACACTTTCTATTCCAATATGTACATAGCACTGAGAGAAGGTATTGTATTCCACCAAAGCATTTCATACCGAAATTTCCTAGAAATAGGTATACGTTTTTGGGTCCCCTGAATTAAAAAAGTGTATGGTTAGAAAAAAGTCCATGTGTCTCTGAACAGCTAAACAAAAATAACAGCTCAAAAACAAAAATTCGGCTAAATACCAAAGTTGATTAAATTCAGCATCTCTCAAAGATGTGACACGAAGATTTTCATAAGTAATACGACGGGTGTTTTCATCTCGTCGATAATTAATTCACGATCGGAGCGAAGGTATTGTAATGCACCCAAAAATTCGATAACAAGATTTCACCGGAAATACATGTTTTGAGAGTCAATTGTCCTAAGAGATAAAAACACGAGTTGTATTTGATAAGACAATTCAGCGAAATAGACTATTAATAATTTATAATATAACATAGGAAGGGAGATTTTATCATTGTAATACTTACATTAGTTCTCAAATGGTAGATGACGCGTTCGACCATGTTTATTTACCGAAATTCTTTTTCTTCACTGCCTCCTGAATTATGATATGACCGACCGTAACTACACCCAATGTACGAATAGCAATAGCAACGATAGAAATAGGGAACAGTTATTTTATTTCACTCATCTCATACTTAAGGAATACAAATATTATTGTCACTATTTTTTTTAATTAAATACATTATAAACTGGATAAAACTTTGAATAAACATTGTAACTGAATTAATTGAGAGTACAACATTGTGGAACTGACAATTATTAAAAGTGAAGGTTAGCTGAATGGGTTTTTACCTTGTTACCAATAACCAAGATCGCAGATTAAACAAACGAACGTCACACGCAACAAGATTTCAAAGAAATGAACATCAGCTGCGATAAAATGTTTCGACAATAATGCTGCAATCAGATAACCGTGATTGGTCATTGCATTGGCGCCCTAATAGTTGAGCTAAATTGTTAGCAAAATCTCCTTTACATGGAATACTTTTCGAAACTTTATTTTCCCAAAATGGCTCTCGACGATTTTGACTTAAATACCACATGTTTAAGACATTTTTATAACAAAATGTAGATAAAATATATTGAATATTCTAGAAGTAGCCTCTGAAATCTTCTTCATTTTGGGTGACTTTTGTATAACTGGCAAAACGGAGGAGATAGGACAAAAACCAGATCTCGTTAAAACACGTAGCTTCAATGTTAAAGAAATCTTATGTGTTACACTCACATGACTTTCTCTAGTTACTCTACAAACTTCTTACAAAAGGTAATTTTTCTTTCAACACCATGCTATCGAGATAAACATTAGTAGACGTTTATTATTTAGTGTCTTATAAATAGGCTGGAACTAAGGGAATGCACTGGGCTAAACTGATAGTCAAATGTTTTAAAAGCTGTGTTATGCGATTGTCTTTTCAAATCGCTTCTTTGCTTGGCTAGGAGTAGAACAAAAGTCGTTAAATACCAAACTTGGCATTTAAGTTTGCTATCTTCCAGGGGTGGGATACGAACATTTTGAGAAAAATCCCCCACCCCAAGTTACGCTTTACATGGAACTTTTTTCGAAAGGTTTGATTTTCTAAAAAATGGCGCTTACAATTTTGATTAAAATATCACATATTAAAGATATTTACCTGGCAAATAAAATGTATATTTTTAATTTTCTGGGAATAGCCCCTGAAGATAACTTTATTCTGAATGAATTTTACGGAATTTTGCATAACTGCTAAACCGTAAGAAATGGACAAAAACTTACTACACAAAACTGTAGAGCACATTAAAACACACAATTTATGTTGTATACATTTTCTTCGTGGAGCTGGTCGTTTTTGAGATATTTCCTGTTTTTGGTTTCAGCTTTGAAAAACTCTAACTTTTCTCATACAGCAATTTGTCAACGCCTGTCCATACAAACAAAGGAACTTCATTCACATGGCAACCAGATTTTGACTATCACTTTAACCTATGGTACTCCCTTGTTTCGCTTCTACTTACAAGGAAGCAAGTAATAAGACTATGTCTGATAATTTTTTTCTCAATTAGCATGAAGCAAATAGAAGCATAAGTTTTTTAACAATAATTTGTTACAGAGATATAGAGAAAGTCATATGAATGAAACACATCAGATTTTTTATTCAGTGATCTCAAAACATGTATTTCCGGTGAAATCTCGGTATCGAATTTTTGGGTGCATTACAATACCTTCTCTATACATTATGTACATAATGCGTGTAGAGAAAGTAAAAATGGGAACGCTATAGTTTAAACGCTCTACTGCTGGAAATAAAAGGTGGAGGTGGGCAGTTGCACATTGCGCCTATAAACTAGGTTTGAGATTGACAACAAATACAAGTGTCTTTGAAAACAATAACACTTGCCTAAACACCAAATCCATCCGTTGGTTCCTCTTTGTTGCGAACGTGTCAATTATCTTTCTCAATAAAGGCGGTCATCAGAATGCAGTTCTCCCAACAACTTTTGTTTTCTACAGCTAAAATGCTTACGTTGCACAAACGGTGATTGAGTTTGTTAAGTATGTTTTAATTCTCGTGAGTGTACTCATTGATCTCTCACTACTTGTAGCAGGATACGTTACAACTAAACGCAATAGCTTAGTCACCTCCTCATACACCGACTCTAAGTCATTTACAACTAAATACTCATTAGATTTTGTGACATTTGCTTTGGACCATCTGCATAAATATTGAAGAGCTCATTTTCAAGCTGGTCTGAATTAAAACAACCAGCAGACTGGTTTATTAGTTTGGAAATTTTTGTCTGAGGAAATTCTTTCTTATGTTCCATGATTTTTTTTTTCAGTAATTCTATAAACTCGGGCCGTGGAAAATCTTTAAATCTAGAATTTATTTGAAGAACTTGGCGGTCAATGATTTTATATGTTAGCACTTTCAATCTAGCCTTTTGAGAGTCACTGAAACTTACATTTCTATTCAACTGGATACTATTTTGCACACACTCTTCAATGAAAAGCCTCGCATCCTTAAGTTTTGTATATTTCATTAGGCAATCATTTATATTAAGCAGTGACTGCAGAACACGTACTAAAATTTTATTCACAAAGAAACACAACTGATATTACCTCGACGGCACTCCGGATACAGAAACACGCCAGGGTACACTGCTGAACGCTAGCGTATGCCCGTGGGGTATGTGAGGGGTTTGCGGAAGCGAGAGGGGAAGCCAGATAGGGCGGTCAGGGGTTTGCAGGGAGTTCCTGCTAGCTATATCACATACCGGCAATAAACGCTAACTCGCCTCAGTGTACGTTACTGTTTTCGAACGGATTGACTTTACATCTTGTGTTTGCTAGTTAGGCTTATTACAGCTGCTCTACAATATGATCTGCGAAAAAAAAATCACTATTGTGATTGCATACTATAATTGTCTTCCTTTAAAGCTGTTAGAAAACAAAATAAATATAAGACAATTAAACACAAAAATAAGGGGAACGCTCAGCGTACTAGCGTCCCCTAAAGCTAACTATAAGGCTCACAAACATGTTTAACTACTGCTATGGGCAGCTAAAATTGGTGCATAGTATTGATTACATCTGACGCTTCCATCATCATTAATTTTATTTCAATATCAGTGAGACCTCCGTACATGTATCTTGTTAGTATAAAAATATTTTTTTTTTTTTTTATAGGTAGAGTCAGACTGAAAAATTCATAGTCACAGTCGGGATTTGAACCACGGATCTCCCAATCTCTAGCCGGTTGCTCTACCACTGAACTACCATGGCAACATGCCGGTATAGCATTGAATTTCTGAACTGATTTGTATGTTTCCCGGTAAACCACAAGGTGATCTCAAATTATTTTGAGATGACAACCCCATTGACATCTTACAATACTGCAGTTACTTAAATCCCAGGATTCATAGTATAGCCAACTACACCGGCATGTTGCCATGGTAGTTCAGTGGCAGAGCAACCGGCTAGAGACCGGGTTATTCGTGGTTCAATTCCCGGCTATGGCATTGAATTTTCCAGTCTGACTATACCTATCCAACTCCTGTGCTACACACGGCTTGTGAAAAAACAATTAATCCAATATTTTTTTATTTATAATTTTATTTAATGTCGCCTAACAATACAGGTCTTATAGCAACAACATTATGTAACAATAAGAAATGTTATAAAAATATGAACAATATTTACACATTAAATTAATAATTGTGTCTAGCTTGTAACATTAGTTATTGGTATTCTAACAACATTACCTATATATTCATACAACAGTGTATTAAAAGTATACAATATTTAACAGTACAGTAGCAATCTTTATGTATTTAAACAATGATGATAATTTGGTTGGTTCGTGGAGTGCTGCCTGAAGATGTGGAGGAATTTGATGGCTGGTTCTGTACTTAGAATAGTGGGCACATTCCGTTATGATGTGCTTGACAGATAGTCTCTGGCTGCAATGTTCACAGGATGGAAGTTGCTGTTTGGTGAATACATAGTCATGAGCTAGTTTAATGTCCAATTCTTAGTCTGGTGGGCATCTGTTGATGTCAGCTGAGAGTCTCTGGTTGCTGTTTGGTGAATCATAGTTATGAGTTAGTTTAGTATGTCCAATTCTTAGTCTGGTGAGCATCTGTTGATGCTGGCTGAGAGTCTCTGGTTGCTGTTTGGTGAATCATAGTTATGAGTTAGTTTAGTATGTCCAATTCTTAGTCTGGTGATCATCTGTTGATGTCAGCTGAGAGTCTCTGGTTGCTGTTTGGTGAATCATAGTTATGAGTTAGTTTAGTATGTCCAATTCTTAGTCTGGTAATCATCTGTTGATGTCAGCTGATAGCCTCTGGTTGCTGTTTGGTGAATACATTGTTATGAGGTAGTTTAGAATGTCCAATTCTTGGTCTGGTGAGTATCATCTGTTGATGCTGGCTGAGAGTTTTGTATATTTTAACAAATGATGTGTTAAGTTTTACTTCATGCAGTTTACAGTTGTGATTACTTTCAAAGCAGTTGTTCTTCCATTTTTGTATCAGCTTCTTCTTAATACACTGTATAGCACCTTCATGTGGAATTGGGATAAGGAGATAAACTGGTGGTTGTTTTGTTGCTTCTTTTGCTGCTTCATCTGCTCTTTCATTCCTCTCTATCCCCTGATGTAAAGATATTCATGTTAAAGTTACTTCTTTATTTTCGAGCAAAATTTGGTTGTATAAATATTGGATTACTTTGGTCCGTGGAATTATCTGAAGACATGTTCTGAAGAGAAATTAAAGCACTGTAGGAATCTGAAAAAATTATGTATTTCCTGTTAAGGTTTTATTACTTCCAAAGATTTTTTAATTGCAAATTGTTCACTGGAGAAGATGGTGTAAGATTCCAGTAATTTGTACATCATTGTGAGTCCTGGAAATACAAGCATGGAAAAGTATTGTTTTAATGCATATATTTCAGGGAAAATTCATCGACTTTTTACTTTCTCTATACGTATTATGTATATAGTGTATAGAGAAGGTATATAGCATTGCACCCAAAACGATACTGAGATTTGAATGGAGATGTATGTTCTGAGACCCCCTGAATTAAAAAAAAAAAAAAAAAGCATTTTTAGAAAAATGTCCATGTGTGTGTCTGTTTGTATGTCTGTGTATGTATGTGTGTCTGTACCTGTGGGCAGCATAGCTCAAAAATGAAAAGACCATTAAATACCAAACTTGGTATTTAAGTTTGGTATCTTCCAAGGATGCGACAAAATGATTTTCAAGAAAATCCCCCCACCCCAACTACCCTTAAAATGGAACTTTTTTCAAAATTTTTTATTTTCTCAAAATTGGCTCCAAAGATTTTGATTAAAATGTTGTATATTAAAGATATTTACATGATAAATAAAATGTATAGCTTTGATTTTTCTGAGAATAGCCTCTGAAGACTACTTTACTTTGGATGAATTTTGCATATCTGCTAAACTGTAAGAGAAGGACAAAAACATGCACACAGAAAATGTAGATCACGTTAAAACACAATTTATGTTATATTCATTTTTTCATAGAGTTGATTGTTTTTTAGATATTCCTTGTTATTGGTTTCAGCTTTAAAAAGCTTATACTTTTCTCATACGGGAATTTGTCAACTCGTGTCAATAAAAACAAAGGAACTTCAGTCACATAGCAACCACTTTTGACTATTATTTTAACCTATGGTACGCCCTTATTTCGTTTCTACTTACAAGGAAGCAAGTAATAAGAATATTTCTGCTCATTTTTTCTCGATTAGCTTGAAATAAATAGAAGTATAAGCTTTCCAACAATAATTTGTTGCAGAGATGTAGAGAAAATCATGTAAATAGAACACATCAGATTTTTACTTTCTCTATACGTACTATGTCATAGTGTATAGAGAAGGTATTGCATTGTACCCAAAAATTTGATATAGAGATTTCACTGGAAATACATGTTTTGAGATCACCTGAATCCCAAAAAAAAAAAGCATTTTTAGAAAAATGTCCGTGTGTATGTGTCTCTGTGTGTATGTATGTGTGTCTGTGTCTGTTGGCAGCATAGCTTAAAAACGAAAAGACCATTAAATACTAAACTTGGTATTTAAGTTCAGTATCTTCCAAGGATGCGACACGAAGATTTTCAACAAAGTACCCCCACCCTCAACTACCCTTCACATGGAAAAATTTTTGAAAATTTTGATTTTCTAAAAAATGGCTCTAACGATTTTGATTAAAATATCATATATTAAAGATATATACTTGACAAATAATATGTATATCTTAAATTTTCTGGGAATAGCTCTCAAGACTACTTTATACGGAATTTAGTGTAACTGGTAAACCGTAAGAGATAAGACAAAAACTTACTGCACCAAAAATGTAGAGCATATTAAAACACACAATTTATGTTATATACATTTTTTTTCGTGGAGTTGATCGTTTTTTAGATATGCCTTGTTTTTCTTCTTTTTTTTTTTTTTTTTTTGTTTCATCCTTAAAAAACTTCAACTTTTCTCATACAGGAATTTGTCAACTCCTGTCCATACAAACAAAGGAACTTCAGTCACACAGTAACCATCTTTTGCTATCACTTTAACCTATGGTACTCCCTTATTTCGCTTCTACTTGCAAGGAAGCAAGTAACAAGACTATTTCTGCTAATTTTTTCTCACTTAGCATGAAGTAAATAGAAGCATAAACTTTTTAACAAAAATTTGTTGCAGAGATATAGAGAAAGTCTTGTGAATGGATTACATCAGATTTTTTAAAAATATTATCACACAGTGGACAGATATGTTTAATAGATATAGGTACACATATTACTATCTGAAGAAAGAGTGCAGTTTTCAGGCAAGGTTGCTAGGGTGCCAGGGCTATGTCTAGACAGGAGAGATAACACCAGAGCGAGAGCCATCTGCATTTTTGTGTCAGACTGGTAGTACGTAAATGTACATATTTCTTTTGCAAGTCCATATTTACTTTACCACCTCTGACCTTCAATTCAGGAGGGAACGACTGTCCCTTTTTTTGTTTTACCTGGTTGGTCTTATCTGTCAATGAATGAAATGGTGAAATGATGCTCAAATGATCTCGGGGTCCATGGAGCTTAAAGTTACTTGACATTTGTCTTCTCAGGATAAGGGGAAACTCCAAAAAAAAAATTTATCTGGGTAACTCACCCCAATTGAGATTCAAACTCGCAATCTGTTGAATGTGAGGCAGACACACTACCACCACACTACCCAGGCATGCTTTTTTTTTTTTTTTTTTTTTTATTTCTATTTTTGTGTACTTTAGCTTTAACCTGGTTGATCATAACGGATGACAAATGAAATCAGCAAAATGAAACTCAGATGATCTAAGGGTCCATGGCGCTTAAAGTTGCTTGACATTCCTTTTCTTGGAAAAAGGGGGAGATCCCAAATAAAACCATATCCTGGTAACCCAGCCTGAGCGAGAATTGAACTTGCAATCTGTTGAATGTTATGCAGACATGCTACCTCTAACTTTTAAATCAGGCATTTTACTAATTATTTTTCTGCATTTTCTCCCCCTTTCTTTTAAAGAAATCTCTTATTCATTGGAATGAGTTTAGAATTTTGTGTATTTATTATTAAATGAAGTAGACTCTTCTATAAACCAGAATAATAAATTCCATATTGACTATAAGAATATAAATTGAAGAGGGCTTGAGTGTCCCATATTGTAATTTTAATAATCTGATAGGTCTAATAAGTTCTCATGGAACCTTCTTCAAGACGATTTATATATTATAGATTTTTGAATTGTACAGAAATACATTTGAAGAAATGTTAAAGCTATCAACTTTTCGTCACATGCCGCATTCATTTTCAAGTTTTGAAAATAATTTTTTTGAAAAGTTATGTACATGGAATTATGCATGTATATTTTTTGCTATAATTATGTTGAACGAAATATTTGAGATACAAAATGTAAAATAAATTGTTTGAAATTAGAAAATTTAGTCAAGAAAACTTTTAACTATGTAATAGATAGTTTATTTGATCTTTTCAAGTTACATCATACCTATATAGTTACTTTCCTGGAGTTGCTGAATTTTGAGTCATATATAGTTAACATAGTTATTAAGATATAGGTATATAGTTATTTAGGTATTTTATACCCTACCAACTTAATCTATTTACCTCTTCTATAAATTACAACAGCAGATGTATTATTAAGATTCTGTCTTTCTTTGGCAATTTCCCCCCCCTTCCCCATTTCTCTCTTACTTTCCATGTATAATTTCCAAGATTTTCGGAGATTCTTTCTTATTGTTTCCAGAAGGTTTTAAGTACAATATCTCTGGTGGTAATTTTTCCCAGTTTTTATTCCATATTTTCTCTCTCCACATTTTGGTTGTTATCCAAAATGCCACATAGTGGGCACAGATCTTTATATACCTTTAGAACTTTTAGTAGCATTGTTCCCATTCTTGCCAGATTCCATCTTTCCATTTTTTCACAGACATCAATGTATTTTTCTCTTCCCCATTCTATGTACTACACAAATGTTCTTGATTGTGTTTCAGAGGTTATAGCCAAGCCATCATTACTGAAGCTTTATGACAGTCATTTTGAGATACTAGTTCCTGAAGGTCTGAAAGGTGATACAAAAGATTTAGCCCAGAAAATAAAATCCTTCTACTTTGGAGACAAATCTGTTTCACAAGAAACACTCATGCAGTATGTTGATGTAAGTATTTATAAGACAGGATAATCTCAAAAACCATTTAACCCATTTTGATAATTCTTTCACCAATGAAAAGCCCCAGGGATGGTGCAATTTGTTTCCTGTACTGGGGCAGCTGCAAATGAGCACCCTACCAGACCCCAATAAATGTGGGATTCCTGCTGAAATAGATTTGGACCTACCCTATGGTAAAAATTAGATAGCTTTCTCTAACTGTTCTACAAACAAACTTCTTACCAAATATTATTTTTCTTTCTATACCATGCTAAACATTGGCAGAATGTACTTATTACATAGTTCCTTACAAGTAGAAGATAAGCTAAAAAATACACTATGCTAAAGCAATAGTCAAATGTTTACATTTTTATTGTGGAATTGACCATTTTTGAGATATTCCTTGTTATTGGTTTCAGTTTTAAAATACTTAAACTTTTCCATATTGGAATTTGTCATCTCCTGGCAATACAAAGAAACAGATTTCACCCACAAGACAACCAGCTTTTAAAAGGTTTGAGCATTGATTTAGCCTAGTGTATTCCTTATTTACCTTCTACTTTCAAGAAAGTACGTAATAAGACAATTTCTGCTAATATCTCAATTAGCATAAAGTATGTAGATGAAAAGGCATTTTAAGAATAATTTGTTACAGAGATGTAGAGAAAGTCACGTGACTCGAACATATCAGCTTTTTTGAGACACACAACAGTATGTGTGCTGTGCAGAATCTCTGCAGTCAATGGAACTTTTCAGTAAATATTTGGGTTGGATTTGTTGGTAACTATCTATGGGTCGAATATTATTATAGTACTTTTATTGCAGAAGTGCTTGGAGCTACTTGAAGTCGTTCCAATTAATATTCAGAGAAACTTGATTTTTCAACACAATGGTGCACCTGCACATTTCAGCTGAAATTATCAAAATTAGTTCCTGTTATGCATCAAAACCTTTTTGTAACTCATTTTATTAAGTATGAGAGTTACAATAGAAAGTAAATAAAGTAAGTTTTCAAGTTGAGATGCTTCCATATTTTTGCCTCACACCACTGTCACTTGAAAATGAAGTTTTCTGGATGTATGAATGTTTTTATTAGTCATAGTATTTGTACATATATCCTTACATTTTTCTTATAACTTTCTTAGACTTGCTTTTTTTATTTTTCCCCTGGTCTACCATACACATTTATTACAGTTATACAGCGTGGTTCAAAAATATTTTTTAAAAATTTGGAGACTGATTCCTTATATCAAAATAAGAAAAAATGCTAATATAGAATGATCCAAATATCATCCTCTTATACCTAGACATGTATACACTTGTCCAAGTATGGAATGTCAAATACAATGGTTTAAGGTGCCCCCCAAAAGACAAAAATCCAAACGATCAAGGTCAGGAGAACACATAGGCCATGGAACTGGTCCTCCTCTACATGCCCATCTGTCATGCTAGATACCAGCCAGTGCATCTAGAACAATGCCACTAAAATGTGCTAGAGCATCATGTTTCTTCTTATTTGCAGAGGCACATTTTCTAATAAGTCTGGGAGAGTGTGCTGAAGGATTCACTTGTAAGGTTGCTGGGGGAATGTATTACACTTCTGATAAATGTTAACAAGTAGCCATGGCAACACAAGGTCAACTCTGCAGGGTAAAATGGGTCTAAGCCTTCTGTGAATGAGTGCATAAACAAATGAAGTGTTTTAGAGTAAATCTTTATATGAACATATTTTCTTGTTATGATAGAAATCCATCCCCAACCATTGTAAAAGTATTTTTGAATCACCCTGTATATATATAATGGACCTTGCTCTACATCATACAACTAGTATTTCCTCATTTTTCTTATTTTCTAGTTCCTTTTCTCTTACATCCTCGTTTTGCAAATTATTATCCATTTCTCTCTAACCCTACTAAGAAATGAAATTAAATGGTGTTTTATTTATGAATGCTTTTTAACTGTTGTGGTTCTCAGTGTCCCATTCTATATTGGGTGTGAAAAACTGCTTAATTTTGCTTAGAGACCTCTCTATCAAGCTTGAGGTTCTTTTACATGCCATAAATCTATGACATGGGACCCACAGCTTTACTTCCCTTCCAAAGGAAGCCATGCTAAGGATTTTTACACCCGAAAAAATCCATCAACCTCCACGGCCTTGGATGTATAAATTTAGCATGGTAGCCATTACACCACGGAGGGTGATAACCTTATTAAGAAGCTTCCTATATCTTTTAAATAATTTTATTTTCTTCTTTCTTTCTTCTCCTTTTGCAGGCAGAACTCTCCTGATTACTATTTCCCCATCCAATATATCCCATTTTGTTGCAAAATTTGATCTCTTCATTTCTTTTTTTGTTTACAATATAGTATATAAAGGAAATGTCTGTAAATATCTCCACCCATTGGACATCTTCATCATGTCTAATGTCTTTCAAGTTTTTAGCCCCTGTTCTCGCCCATGCAAATCCTTCTCTCCCTAGTTTATGTATATGTCTATTTACTTTTCTCTCTGCAAGACGTTTATATTCCTCTGTACATCCTTTTCTAAATTTGTAAGGTTTATTTGTTTGCAGTTATCTTCAGACACATGGTTTGTAAACGGCATCTACAAGACAGTCCAGCTGCAAGTGGAGAGAACATCGTCGCCCATCTACATGTATCTGTTTTCCTTTGATGGTCAGCTTGGCTTCATGAAGCGTGTGGTTGGTGCTGACAGATTCCCAGGTAACATATATCTTTACTGTGTGGTGCTAAAACAACAAGATTCTTGTAAGTGATCATAAATAACTTGCAAAACTACATTATAAATATGTTATTTTAGTTTTTCACCTTTATGAGGAGCATAAAAATCTAATGCATTACACTCACATGATTTTCTCTAGCTGTTCTACAAACAAACTTCTTACAAAAGATATTTCCTATCTACACTTAGCTGAAGAATTTACAAAATCTGAAACTTCATGTGTTCTGAAATAAATGACACTAGAAATAATAAATTTAAGATACCCTACCAATGAATGGCTATACTGACAGTTCTAGCTTACCAAATAACAGTGGTACTGACGGAGGTGCAATATGCCCTCTCTTCTCTTTCTACAAAAGATAAAGTTTAAATACTACAAATTTTGATGGAGAGATTTCGGCAATACTTCAGAGCTTACAAAACCTACTATATCATGTAAATAAATTTGAAAAAATGGTACTATTATCTGACTTTAAAGCAGCTATTTATATCCATAACATCTGATGTAGCACCTAATAACCTAAATATTGCAGAATGCTGCAAAATCTTAAAACAACTAATGAATTTAAATAAAAGATTAATACTTCAATGGATACCAGCACATTGTAGAATACAGGGTAATGAAACAGCTGACTTTCTAGCCAAGAAAGGTAGTAAAATTACATCAAATTCATCTGATCCAATAAGTTATCACTCTATCAAAAGAATCATTATATCAACATATAATAACAAAATTAAAGAAGATAATAACACGACCAAAATCACTACATTACCAAGAAAATCCTCTGTAGCAACTTTTAGACTCCTAACAGGCCATGACTGTCTCAATAAATATTTATTCAGGATTGGTATAGTGAGATCTCCTCTGTGTCCTGTACACCTAAAGAAGATATGGATGGAAACCATCTCTGCGCTGCCCAACCTTTAGTCAACATGATAATATGACATCAAGATACTGGAATGTAAGAGAGCAAATGGCTTCACTGCCAACTGCTCAACATTAGATACCAACCACATAAACATTAGCAGAAATTTCTCATTACTCACAAGCAAACATTCTCATGGGGAAGATAATATGTGATTTCTTTTCCTTCCAACATGTTTGTAATTTCAAAATAAGTGCTTATGGAAATTTTTAAAATGCAAGTGCCATTACTGCTTGAGTTATTTATATATTAATAAGAGCGGGGGAGGGGGTGACTTTTGGTTTCCTGTGAGAAGAAATAAAAGTTCTTACGAGTACTGCACATCTTGATATAAAAGTGTCTAAAACATAATTTCACTGTACACCATCCACACTTAATAATTGCCACTTTTTTGCATTTATCATATAGTGTTTCCAGTACGGTTGGATACTGGCTGGACTATCAGAAAAATACCAAAACACAACTGATTATTGCTTTAAGAATTTGAAAGGACTATGTGATGAACACTGTACAGCCAGTTTGGAGATTTTTGGCTCACTCTGTATTAGCATGGTCACACCCATCACATAGGATCCAATTTTTAAAAATCTGAAAGCATGTAATGAAAGTGTATGTTAATTTTTCATTGTGCTGAACCTGCATGTATCACATTTGGCAGGTGTATGTCATGCTGATGAGCTGGGATATCTGTTTTACTCGCCACATCTGGATGTTCCACTTGATCCAGCAAGCCCAGAAGTGAAAACAAGAACCACATTTGTTAAGTTTCTTACCAACTTTGCAAAAACAGGGTATGTACTTGAAATTTTGTGCAAAACTTACACACAACTGATGCACATGACTTCCTTTACTCAATCTTCTATAACTATTTTTACAAAAGCTTAATTTTTTATCTATTTGATGTTAATTAAGGCAGATATTTGTAGATACAGTTTGAATACAACAGCTTTAAGTGAGTGACGGACAAATCAGACTAAACAGGAGTAGAAAGCTATGGGAGTGCAACACACATTCTCTCCTATTTCCCTTGTGAATGTTCTTATGCTTCTCCTATTTTTCATACTCCCTAAATAAATACATTATTGTACTATCATAGAGCCTTTACTTCGTTTCTTGTACATTTCATACTTGCTCAAATTTTTACTCTCTTAAAGTGCGACTAATTGTATTTTCTCTTGATCTATGTTTAAATTCCATTTTTTATTATTTGACTATACTCCACAGAGATTGTTTTAAGATGCTTGATTCTATCATCTGCAAATAATAAAGCAGGAATTAAAAACTTCCATAAAATGATTATTCATCATTAATAACTGGATTTTATGAACAAGGGTGGGTGATTCAAATTGAGTGCATGGAGATCCAAGCAGGATGTTGGGATGGGAATTGGAGCTGGGTGTGTTAGGAAGAGGAAATCAACTTGGTTAGCTGCTCTCACAGGTTTTGACATCATTACAGCTATGAGTTAAAATGAGGTTCCATCACCTATTGCAAAACGTATTATTATAAATGTTTACTTTCTCTACACATACTATGTACATAGTGGGTTCAGAAGGTATTATATTGCTACCAAAAATTTGATACCAAGATTTCACCAGAAATATATGTTTTGAGACCCCCTGATTAAAAAAAAAAAAAAGCATTTTAAGAAAATGTGTGTGCGTGCATACGCGAAGAAGTCCATTGAATACCAAACTTCATATTTAAGTTCAGTACGCTTCAATGATGTAACACAAAGATTTTCTGTCGCCCTCCGTGGTGTAATGGTTACCATGCTAACTTCATATACCCAAGATCGCGGGTTCAAACCCGGCGGAGGACGATGGATTTTTTCGGGCGTAAAAATCCTTAGCATGGCTTCCTTCGGAAGGGAAGTAAAGCCGTGGGTCCAGTGTCGTAGATTTACGGCACGTAAAAGAACCTCAAGCCTGATAAGAGAGGCCTCTGAGCAAAATTAAGCCGTCTTTCACGCCCAATATAGAATGGGACGCTGAGAACCAAAGCAGTTAAAGAGCGTCAATAAATAACACGCCATTTACATTTTTTTTTTTTGCAAAGATTTTCAGAAAAATCCCCCCCAACCCAAACTACCCATTACATGGAAAAATGTTAAAAAAAATCATGATTTTCTCAAAAATGGCTCTAATGATTTTGATTAAAATATGTATATTAAAGATATTTACACAAAAAAAATGTTTATCTTGTACTTTCTGGGAGCAGCCTCTGAAGACATCTTTATTGTGGATGACTTCTACGGAACTTTGCATAGCTGGTAAACTGAAAGAGATGGACAAAAACTTAAATAACAAAAAATTGTTCATCTTGTTAAAACACATAGTTTATGTTATATACATTTTTTTATGGAGTTGACCATTTTTAAGATATTCCTTGTTTTCGGTTTCAGTTTTAAAATACTTATACTTATCTCTTTGGGAATTTGCCAAAGAATTGTTATGTATGCCATATACACAAAACCAAATCATATGTATTTCAGGAAACATTTCTGGTTTTCCAGTTCAATGGAATAGCATTGAATATGAAATGAATCTTGCATTTATTATATAGTATGATTCAAAAATACTTTTACAAAGTTTGGGGATAGATTACATCAAAACAAGAAAAAGTGTCCATATAAACCATGTCCCAAAGCCCTTATTTCGTGATTTATTGAGGTACAAAATGCCATTAGTCAAAATATTTTAAACTAACATTATATTAATTCAAAATCTTCTCGGGCGTCTAGCCAGGTAAAAACTTGGCTTGACACCGTTTCGAAGAAGTGCATCTTCCTCGTCTTCAGGGTGAACTGATGGTTTGAGGTTGCAGAGACTGGTATTTATAAGAGCTGGGATGAAGCTAACATCTGATTGGTTCGCGAGATATTATGACCTGGTATTAAGATGACTGAGACATGGGCACGGACTTCGTAGAAAACTATTTATAGCAGTTATTCGGCTAATGTTTTGTGTTTGAGCACGCACCTGCATTGCCACACGCGTTTCTGAACACCAAAGATCAATAAGGCTTATGCAACCCGAAAAATCTGGACTGGCTGAACACTGTATAGAACAGAGCCACAGAGCTAACTTTACTAACACCAAGATAGTGGCAAAGTGTTCGAACTACTGGGAAAGGAGAGTAAAAGAAGCTTTAGCCATCTCACAGATGTTAGCTTCATCCCAGCTCTTATAAATACCAGTCTCCGCAAGCTCAAACCATCAGTTCACCCTGAAGACGAGGAAGATGCACTTCTTCGAAACGTTGGTGTCAAGCCAAGTTTTTATCTGGCTAGAAGCCCGAGAAGATTTTGAATTAACACATCGCCAGGAAAGCTTCAGTTCTTATTTTAACATTATATTTTATTTTTATTGTCAGCTTGTTAGGAAGAACTCCACACCAACACCACTTATAGGAAATGATCCAAATATCCTCATGTAGCGTCTAGACATGCATGCACTCGTCAAAGCATGGAATGTCAAAAACTTCCAGGCAGTGTCATATGATTTCACAGGCTTATATGACACATAGATTAAGTTTCCTCGTCTGGGCTGTCTGCTGCATAAACCATGGTTTCAGGTGCCTCCAAAAGGTAAAATCCAAAGAATTGAGGTCGGGGGAATGTGCAGGCCATTGAACTGGTCCCCCTCTACCTATCCTTCAGAGACTAAAATGAGCTAGAGCATCATGTATAGAACATATGTTTCTACTTATTTGCAGAGAAACATTTTCTAATAAGTCTGGAAGAGTACGCTTGTAAGGCGTGCTGGGGGAATGTATTATACATCTGATAAATGACAATGTTAACAAGCAGTCATGGCAACATAATACCAATTCTGCAGGGTAAAATGTGTCAAAGACTTCTATGAGTGAGTGCTTAAATGAATGAAATTATTAGATTGGACCAGGAAAGTTGTTGAAAGTGACTTTATTAATAAATCAATAATGCGAAAACAAAGCATTTTAGAAAATGTGTTTATATGAATATGTTTTCTTGTTTTAATGTCAGGAATCCATTCCCAAATGTAGTAAAAATATTGAATCACTCTGTATAGCAAAATGAAGAGTTGAATTTGTGTTCCAGGAACCCTTCTCTGTCAACAATGAGCTGGCCTCCTGTTACCAAGACAGACTTTGTTTACTTGAATATCGACAAGAAGATGAGCATCGCACATGAATTCCTCAAAGACAGAATGTCATTCTGGGAAGATCTACAGTAAGCCATTTTGTGTCTCAGATGTGCAAGTCCAATAAAAGGCCATAAAAATCATTATTTTCAGTGCTACAATTTTCATAATCATTTATATATAATTATATATATATTATATATGTAATAAATATGTCTAATAAAGCAGAACATTTGTTTTTATTTCAATTATATGTCAGAAATCATGCAATGATAAAAGTAAATGGGTTGAATTGTTTTGTAAATACTGTAACCAAACAAAATCTAATGTATGCCTTTTCTCTCTCTTTGTTAGTGGGTATATAAACTATTCTTAGAAGAGGTTATTACCTTATCTTACCTTAGTCCATAGATAGAGAAGGTATTGTATTCCAAAAGAAAATTCAATACTGATATTTCATGGGAAATATAGGTTTTAGGGTCCACTGAATCCCAAACATAAGTATTTTTACAAAAATATGTGCGTGTGTGTTTTTTACTTTCTCTACACGTACTATGTACATAGTGTATAAAGAAGGTATCGTATTCCACCCAAAAATTCGATACCGGGATTTCACCGGAAATACACGTTTTGGGTTCCCCTGAATCCAAAAAAAAAGCATTTTTGGAAAAAGGTCCATGTATGTGTGTGTTTGTGTGTGTGTGTCTGTGGACAGCATAGCTCAAAAACAAAAAGACCGTTAAATACCAAACTTGGCATTTAGGTTTTAGTATCTTCCAAGCATGTGACACAAAGATTTGCAAGAAAATCCCCTCACCCCCAACTACCCTTTACATGGAACTTTTTTCAAACATTTTCTCAAAAATGGCTGTAACGATTTTGATTAAAAGATCGTATACTAAAGATATTTATCTGACAAATAATATGTATATCTTGAATTTTCTGGGAATAGCCCCTGAAGACTACTTTATTCTGGAGGAATTTTGCATAACTGCTAAACCATAGGAACTGGACAAAAACTTACCACACAAAGAGCACATTAAAACACACAATTTATGTTATATGACTTTTTTTCGAGGAGTTGATCGTTTTTGAGATATTGCTTGTTTTTGGTTTCAGCTTTGAAAAACTTATACTTTTCTCATACATGAATTTGTCAATTCATGTCCATACAAACACAAGAACTTCAGTCACCTAGTAACCAGCTTTTGACTTCACTTTAACCTATGATACTCCCATATTTTGCTTCTACTTACAAGGAAGCAAGTAATAAGACTATTTCTCCTAATTTGTTGTCGATTAGCTTGAAATAAATAGAAGAATAAGCTTATTAACAATAATTTGTTACACAGAAGTATAGAAAGTCATGTGAATGGAACACATCAGATTATTTTGCTGTAGTTTTTAATGCCTGCTTTTACTACTATGACACCGATATATGGAATGAAGATCAAGCACTGGTGCAAAGTGATGGCAGGGATACCTGGAGAACCCAGAGAAAACCCACCCCTGCACCACTTTGTCCACCACAAATCCCACATGCAGCTGCTTGGGAGTATCTCTGTGTGCATGTGTGTGTGAAGAACATAACTCAAAAATGAAAACTTGGTTGAGTACTAAACTTGACAATTAAGCTCAATATCTTCCAATGATAAGACACAAACATTTTCAAGAAAATCTCCCCACCCCAAAGTATGCTCTATTTGGAAAAATGTTTGAAAATTTTGATTCTCTGAAAAAGTGAAAGAGTCTTAAGAATTTTTATTAAAATACTGTATACTAAAGATGTTTATACCACAAATAAAATGTATATTTTGAAATTTCTAGTGATAGCTTCAGAAGTCTTCATTCTGAATTACTTTTAATCGCATAAGAGATAAACATAAATCTTACTGCATAAAAATATATTGTTAAAACACATAATTTATCTCACATATATATTTTTATGAACTTGACTACTCCTTAGTATTGGTTTTCAATTTTAAAATGCTTCAAACTTTTCTCAAATGGGTATTTGTCATTCCTGCTTCTTTTGGTTTACTCCTAGCCATGCATAGAGAACTGAATTCCAATTGCATAGTAACTAGCTTTTAAAAGATTTGATTACTGCTTCTGTCTGCTGTATTCCCTCATTTCACTTCTATTTAGGAGTAAAAGGAACTAAGTAATGGTACTGTTTTATGTTTATCTTGATTAGCATTTATTAGAAGAATAAGCTTTTATAAGAATAGTTTTTTACAGATAGAGAAAGTCATGTGAATGGAATATGTCACATTTTTAGTTCTTCTTCGACACACAAGAATACTTTGGGTTTGGCTTCACAATACCTAGGCTGTGCTTAAACTGGGAAAGATAAACCACCATTAATGTGGATTGGCCACATTCGTTACATACGAGTGCATGTATGGTGTTACTTTATTTAAAAATCTGATGTGTTCCATTCACATAACTTTCTCTACCTGTTCCATACAAAAGATTATTCACATCATGCTAATTTAGATAAACATTAGCAGAACTGGTCTGATTACTTGTAAGTAGAAGGAAAATAGAGGAATATGTTAAGCTAAAGTGATTGAAATAATTGAGGTGCGGTTCACTTTGCTTGGTTTAGTTTGAGAAAAATTAATTAGTTTAACATTGAAATCAACAACAATGAATATCTTGAAAATGGTCAACTCTACAAGAAAAACCTATATGACAAAAATTATGTGTTTTAACAAGATCTAACATTTTTGTGCAGTAAGTTTTTGTCTGTCTGTTATGGTTTAACCATTACAAAAATTCTGCAAAAACCAACCCGAATAAAATGCCCTTCAGAAGCTATTCCCAGAAAATTCAAAGTTTACATTTTATTTCTGTTGTGAGTAACTTTAATGTACAGTATTTTAATCAAAATCATTAAGAGTCATTTTTGAGAAAAACAAAATATTCAAACATTTTCCCGTGTAAATGGTAGTTTAGAGTGGGAGGATTTTCCTGAAAATCTTCATGTTGCATCCTTGAAAGACAATAAATTTAAATAGCAATTTAACAGTCTTTAAGTTTTTGAGCTATGCTGCCCACAGAAAGCATGCACGCACACACGGACCTTTTTCTAAAAACATATTTTTATTTGTGGACCTCAAAACATGTATTTCCAGTGAAATCTAGGTATTGAATTTTTGAGTGCAATACAATACCTTCTCTATATACAATTTATATAGTACATGTAGAGAAAGTAAGAAGTGCAGCCAAGGAATCTGGGAAGAGCAAACTCTAATAAAACAGATTGGGTTTAGCAAATTATTTGTTGGCAATGTTTTGGCCACATTGCAGTTCATATGGTGCTAGTTTGCCTTTTAAAGTATTATTGCCAAAAAGGGCAGGTAATATGACTTTGTTTGAGTGACATCTTGTGCTTAATGCCTTCCTTATGACTTCAGGATTATGTTGGATATACTATTGCCAAATTTTGTAAGTAAATGACAAGAAAACAATTGACCCACATTAACAGGAGTGAAATGGACTGGTAATAATGATGCCATTTGACTTCAACAACTTGACAGATACGAATCATAGTTCCTTGCCAATTGCTCATATTTATATTTGAACATGTGCTTCACTAAGTGCTCAAAAACTCAGCACAATAAAAATAACTTAATTTATGATAATTCAGACCCATCATATCACATGTCTGGTTCCTTTATTATTTAATAGCTCAAAGTTGTAAACAAATTATGTACAAACCAATCACTTCCACACAGTAACGTAAACAAAATTAAATGACAAACATTCCAACCTTAATAAGTTAATATATTTGTTCATAAGTTTGGGTTAAGCCCGCCTGGATAGTGTAAGGGGTTTTGTGTCTGCCCCACTTTCAACAGGTCACAAGTTTGAATCTTGCTTAGGGTGAGTTACCCGGATAAATTGACTGACGTTTGGAGGAATTTAGAAACAGTGAGGTCAAATTATATTATGTTATTGTTGAAGTTATTGTTGTTAGCATTCTTTATTAATTATTATTATTACTATTATTTATATACTATATTTTTATAAAATATGAATATTTCATCTGTTATATTCAAGGGTTGGCAGTGCATAGAAGAAAATAGTAGTGTTTTGATTTGGGTTGAAGGAAGAAGGGAAACCATTTGTTGCATCAACATCAAGTCACTGGTCTTGCTGTATTTAAAAATTGGAATCTCAGAACCAACCATTATTAGCCATTTGAGTCGAGGACTTTGACA
The DNA here is from genome assembly GCA_030762935.1 of Hymenopus coronatus. Classification (NCBI taxonomy): domain Eukaryota; kingdom Metazoa; phylum Arthropoda; class Insecta; order Mantodea; family Hymenopodidae; genus Hymenopus; species Hymenopus coronatus. Next base: position 138,511,591 of record CM060886.1, read on the forward strand.
GTGGTTGTAGTTGTAAGTTGGTTATTGTAATGGCTAGTTCATCAGGAGTAGAAATGAATAAGAAATACTATTGCACGTTTAACAATGCCTGGAAAAGTTCATATGACTGGTTTTTTATCAATTTTTCTAGCTTTACTCTTGTACCTAATTTTCTCACGCAATTCAGAAGTTGGTAAGCTATGAGGAGCAGGCGGACTGCTTCAGAGAGTAGCCAGGTGCCTGGAAGAGTATGATATGAAGTGGATGAAAGGAAAAGGAATTATGGAATGAATGGTAGGGAAATTGAGAAAACGTCTTTCATCCACCAAATCCCACATGCAGTCGCCAGGGATCAACTCCAGGCTACCTTGGTGAGAGGCAAAGTGTTCTAACCATTCAGCCACAGTACCAAAAGTTAAAATAAACAATTTCCAAAATACTTACCTGCACAGTGCGCATCCATAGAAAGGTAGTATTAAAGAAGCTGTGATCATTTTAAAATGCAGTGATCCACGCACCATCACCAAATTAAGACACTTATATATAAAATTCACTGCAAAATGTCTACAAGATTTTGGCATATCTATGCAGGTAAATACAATAATGCAAATCCACATTTTGTTGATGAAATCCACGAGATGGCATTCATATTTTTTGTCTTCTCCATAGAATTTGCACCAAACAAAACCCACCCCCTCAAATCTAGACACTATCTTGAAGGAGAGGACCTAGTCAGTTTGTGACAACGTAACACTCGCAGCTTGCCATCTCACGGTATTTTTGTATCAGCGTTGCCGGCCACTGTCATGATGCATGATAACTAAATAGATATTAATTCTTTATATTGTTAATCATTAAAATTATATATATAATTTATGCACTTTTACAATTAATGTGTTACTAAAAAGCTTGGTGACACTTCCACAGACGATCCAGATCTGAAAGAGTTTTAAAATATTACATGTCCAAATTTGAAATCCGATAAATTACGGAGGTTTTTGACCTCTTTTTGAGGTCATTGGAGTTTAAGCTTTACTCGGCTGAGCCCTGTAGTCGCTCTGCAGTCGCGGCATTCGGCCGCAATTACTCCACTCCTCCAATTCCTCGGCTACGCTTTTGGCTCACAGCCATTCACCTTGGGCTATGTTTTGTGACTTATTAACAAGACAAGTAACTACAAAGCAGAATAACAAATGCAACAAATTTGGATCACATATGGAAACAACTTGAAAAGCTTTAATAATTTCCATCTATTTGTGGTCTTTAAGACTCAATAAACACGCAATTTATCGATATTCTCCCATACTTGTCACCCTTTGGCAGACACTTCAAGCGTAGCCCAATATTGAGGTTCCTAAGCCGCGAAGTGTAGCTGAATGATGTATTTTAGATAAATAGGAGCTAGAATGTCACAACTGCAGAGCGACGACAAGGTATAACCGGGTGACAAGAATGAGAGAAGTCCCATCGTGGCTTCTAGACGCTCCTCGGTGATAAGGTCAGTTTCAGTTCTTAAGTGTATTATATTTTCTGTTGTAACCAATGTAAGCTATTACCAAATTGAGAAAACCAACTCGCACAAATTGACAACATATGATCTACAAATGCCTACTATTTCCGCATCCACGAAGACGGATGGATTTCAGGAGTGAATAGTAATATAAAGCGCACTCACCAAAACCAGAAATGCAGCAGAGGATGGGCTGCTGGTCAATGTAGCAGGAATACATTCTTCCCTCCTTTTTTGTTGAGGTGTTTCGTTGAACTCCACAAATTGCGCAACCATTGGTGTTTTAAACCATTCTTTTATCGAACTTTCATCGATAATTTTCGATAACACACAGTTACGAACTTTTCTGACGTTATTGTCTGGTTGTTTTCTTATATTTGTCGTACGAAGCATTCAAAGGCCCAGCGTTAAGTTATTATGAAGCAACGATTGATCGTTTTTTATTGTTTAGTTTTAAGTCACACCCGGGTAATCTCGCATGTGTGAGGGCGCTTCAATAATAGATGATGTCGATCGTATACTGTCATTTGTTACACATCGCCAAAACGAATGTGATACTGATTCATTTGTTAGTTTGTATTTGGCAGGCAATATGCAGCTGTCGTTCAACGTGTTTTCGCTAAAATTGCATATTTGCAGTATCGTTCAATGATTATCTTTTTACTTTCTCTACATGTATATACTGTAAGGAGAAGGTATTGTATTGCACCCAAAAATTCGATACCGAGATTTCACCGGAAATATATGTTTTAGATCCCCTGAATCCTAAAGAAAAGCATTTTTACTTTACTGCACGTATACATACAGTGTACATAGTAGCTAAGGTATAGCTTTCAAAAATTCGATGTCGGGATTTCACCGGAAATGTATGTTTTGAGGTCCTCTGGGTCCGAAAAACATTTTATTCTCTCTACACGTATTATGTGCTAAATTCCAAGTTTGATTTTTAACGGTCTATTCGTTTTTGAGCTATGCTGTGCATAGACACAGACACACGGATGTTTTTAAAACGGCTTTTTACAGACTCGGGGGACCTCAAAACATATATTTCCTGTGAAATCTCGACATCGAGTTTTTGGGTGGAATACAATGCCTTCTCTACCCACTACGTGCATTGTACAAACGGGAAAGAAAGTAAAACTACACCTGGCGCTGTGTGTTTGCTGAACATAGGAACGTTTGTCGGGGACTCGGGTCTTACCACGATTTTTATTGGTACAACATGACACACGAGTAAGAAAAGGCAAAACCGATTGGGCAATCCACTCCTTCACCCCTCATCCCCGCTCAACGCTCCAACAGAACAGGTTGACTTGTATAAGCAGTGTGTTAATTTAGTCCATCACATAATGCTTGCCGTTAGAAACTTCAGCATGTAGCGCAGAGATAAGATCAACCTAATTTTGTATCACCCGGTGAGAGGGCTAGAGTATTGTCCAACCAGAGAATTTGGAGTTCGCAACTCAGTACCTTTTGTCGCAAGTTACGTTTCATGATTATCCACTTTTAGTCAGTAACGTGGCCTGTCCAATACGCTTTAAGAGCATAACAAACAGGTAAAAGACATGGGAGAAGTTACGGAAAAGACCCCGTCTTATAATAGGTAAGTATTTCCAGGCTTATTTTTAATGTCATGGAGTGTACAAGGAAAGGATTGAATGCACATGAAGAGAATACATTTCTTTGCATTCGTGTCAGAGAGGAAATTGGGCTGGAAATAGCGAATTAACGGAACCAGGATAATCCCAGTTTTACCCAGTATTGCTCTCTTTAGCGAAGAGTTAACACTGAAATTAGAAAAAAATCTGTTTTTAGGCTAAGCAAATAAATAAATAAATGGCGTGTTATTTATGGACACTCCTTAACTGCTGTGGCTCTCAGCGTCCCATTCAAAAATTGGGCGTGAAAGACCGCTTAATTTTGCTCAGAGGCCTCTCAATCAGGCTTGAGGTTCTTTTACGTACCGTAAATCTACGACACCGGACCAACGGCTTTACTTCCCTTCCGAAGGAAGCCATGCTAAGGATTTTTACACCCGAAAAAATCCATTGTCTTCCGCCGGGTTTGAACCCGCGACCTTGGGTATATGAAGTTAGCATGGTAACCATTACACCACGGAGAAGCGTTCCACTGGCAGTAATTTACTGCATTCATGGACATATTTCTTGCAATACAAAAGCGTAACGTAAGCCTTTTACTATAAAGTAAAATATGATGTGTTCCATTCTCATGACTTTCTCAACATCTATGTAACAATTTGTTTTAATAAATGTATCCTTCTATCTACTTCACGTTAATCGCGCTAAACTTAGCAGAAACGCTATTATTACTTGCTTCTTTATAAGTAAAAGAGAAATAAGGGAATACACTAGGCTAAACGACAGTCAATTGTTTTAAAATGTGGTTGCTATGGGATTGAATTCCTTTCTTTGCGTGGCCAGGTGGTGACAAGTTCACGTATAGGAAACGTTTTAGTATTTTAAAACTGAAGCTAATAACACGCAATATCTCAAATCTGAAAAAAGTGTATATATTGTGCGTTTTAAGGAGGTCTACATTTTCTGTGCAGTAAGTTTATGTCTATCTCTTGCGGCTACCAGCTAAACAAAATTTACAAAAAATCATCCAGATTAAAGATATTTTTAGAAGATATTCTCAGAAAAGTAAAGGTATACATTTGATTTTTGATGGAAATGGCTTTAATCAAAATCGTTAGAGCCATTTTTGAGAAAAATAAAATGTTCCAAACTTTTTCTATGTAAATGGTGATTTAAGGTGGGGGATTTTCTTGTCGCATCCTTGGAAGATAGCAAACATGAATATCACACGCGTGCGCTTGTGGACATTTTTCTAAAATGCTTTCTTTGTATTTAGGGGGTCCCAAAACTAGTATTTCCGGTGAAATCTCGATATCGAATTTTGGGTGTATTACAACACCTTCTCTATACCTATGTACATAGTACGTGTAGAGAAAGTAAAAATCCAATGTGTTACATTGATATTCACACACGTAACAAAACTCGACAAAAATGTCAGTCCAATGCAATATTGGCAAGCTTTTCTACAATGCGAAAACGCTAAAGTGATTTTTGATAACCTAGTCTATTTCTTTCTCTGGCACGTATCTACAATGCACAAATAAGTGGATAGAGAATAAATTGCATTCCACTCAAAGTTTAGATACGAGATTTCATCCGAAATACACGTTTTGAGATCCCTGAATCGAAAAAGGGTATTTTTGGAAACAGTGTGTGTCTGTGCGCAGCTCAGCTAAAAACGAAGGCCGGTTAAATACCAAACTTGATATTTAAGTTCAGTATCCTTCAAGGATGCGACACAAAGATTTTTAAGAAATTCCGCCCATCCAAAACTGCCCTTTATATGGAAAATTTTTCGAAAATTTTGATTTTCTCAAAAATAGCTTTAACGATTTTAATTAAAATGTCTTATATTTAAAATATTTATGTGACAAACAATTTTTACTTTCTCTAGCCCAATATGTACAATGTACATAGGGATAGAGAAGGTATTGTAATGCACCCAAAATTTCGATAGTGAGATTTCACCGGAAATATATGTTTTGGGGTCCCCTGAGTCCGAAAAGAGCATTTTTAAAAAAAGGTCCGTGTGTGTGTGTATGTGTGTGTGTGTGTGTGTGTGTGTGTGTGTGTGTCTGTGGACAGCATAGCCCCAAAACGAAAAGACCGTTAAATCCAAACTTGGTATTTCGGTTTAGTATCTTCCAAAGATGCAACAAGAAGATTTTCAGAAAAAATCCCCCTACCACAAACTACCCTTTACATGTAAAAAATTTCGAAAATGTTGATTTTCTTAAAAATTTCTCTAACAATATTGATTAAAATCCCGTATATTAAAACTATTTATGTCCGAAATAAAATGTATATCTCGAATTTTTTGGGAATAGCCTCTGAAGAGCTCTTTATTCTGGATGAATTTTGCTTAACACCTAAACCGTAAGAGATAGAAAAAAAACTCACTTGACAAAAAATGTATATCACGTCAAAACACACAATTTATGTCCTTTACGTTTTTGTTATGGAAGTAACCGTTTCCGAGATATTCCTTGTTACTGGTTTCAATTGTGAAGTTCTTAAACTTTTCTCACACAGAAAGTGTCTGTTTTTGTTTTGTTCTACTCCTGGCTAAGCAAAGAAGTGATTTGCAATGACAATCGCATAACTATAGCTTTTAAAACATTTGACAATCACTTTAGCATAGCGCATTCCCTTATTCCCTTCTACTTATAAGGAACTACGTAATAAGAACATTCTGCTAATATTTATCTCGATTAGCATTGTGTACAAAGAAGAATAATCTTTTGTAGGAGGTTTGTAGAGCAGCTAGAGAAAGTTATATGAGTGTAACACATCAGATGTTTTGGGAAGTCCTCTTTGTTCTGAATGACTATTATATTATAACTGGTAAACTGTAAGACTTCATCGAAGACGTAAGACAATTATCGGATTATCGGAAACACAAGCATATAAAATCGTCCACGAACAGAGACAGAAAAAATCTGATGTATTACACTCACATGACTTTCTTAAGCTACTCTACAAACAAACTTCTTGCAAAAGACTATTCTTGTTTCTATACAATGCTAATCTAGATAAACATTAGCAGAATGTTCTTATAAGTAAAGAGAAGCGAACTAAGATAAAGCACTAGACTGAGGGAATAGTAAGTAATAAGGCCGAATGGTTGTATCACTCGCCTCTCACCTAGGCGGCTCGGGTATGATGCCAAGGGACTGCATGTGGGATTTGTGGTGGACAAAGCGGCTAAGGGACGAGTTTTCCCGCCATCACATTCCACCGGTGCTCCATTTTCATTCCATGTATCATTTGTGTCATCACCTGCTGTGTCATAAGTAGTAAACGTTGGCGTTAAACACTATCAAAAAAATATAGTGTGTTCCATTCACATGACTTTCTCTACATATCTGCAACAAATTATTGTTAAAAAGTTTATGCTTCTATTTACTTCATGCTAATGGAGAAAAAATAGCAGAAATAGTCTTATTACTTGCTTTCATGCAAGTAGATAGGAAATAAGGCAGTATCATAGGTTGAAGAGATAGTCAAAAGCTGGTTGCTATGTCACTGATGTTCCTTTGTTTGTATGGACAGGAGTTGACAAATTCCTGTATGAGAAAAGTTAAGGTTTTCAAAACTGAAACCAGAAACAAGGAATATCTCAAAAACGATCACCTCCATGAAAAAAATGTATACAACATAAATTGTGTGTTTTAATGAGCTCTACATTTTTTTGTGTGATAACATTTTGTCCATCTCTTAAGGTATAGCAATTATGCAAAATTCCGTAAAATTTACCCAGAATAAAGTAGTCTTCAGAGGCTATTCCCAGAAATTTCAAGATATACATTTTATTTTCAGGAAACTTTCTTTAATATGTGATATTTTAATCAATTTTTTTTTGTTGAGAAAATCAAAATTTTCCAAAAATGTTCCATGCAGAAGGTAGGTAGGGGTGGGGTGCTTTTTCTCAAAATCTTCGTGTCGCATCCCTGGAAGATACTAAACTTAAATACCAAGTTTGGTATTTTACCGACTTTTCGTTTTTGAGTTATCGTGTTCAAAGTCACAGGGACACACGGACCTTTTTCTGAAAATACTTTTTTTGGATACAGTGGACCCTAAAACATATATTTCGGTGAAATCTCGGAATCGAATTTTTGGGTGCATTACAATACCTTCTCTATACATTATGTATATAGTACGTGTAGAGAAAGTAAAAAGTGATGAACCCGTTAGGAGTTGATGTTATCAAAATCGGTTGCTCATGATGAAACACTCTGAGGAAAACTGAATTATTTTTCCTGTAGCACAATTCTTTCACAACGAACTGACCTATTTTTAGATGGAGTTTCCAGTGTTTTAAGAGGTTAAAAAATGGGACAAGCCCGCCTGGGTAGCGAGTCTGCCTCACATTCAGTAGGTCGCGAGTTCGAATCTTGCTTGGGGAGAGTTACCCGGAAGGTTTTCACTTTTCCTACACATACCAAGTACATAGTGTATAGAGGATGTATTGCATTGCGTCCAAAAATTCCATACCGAGATTTCACCAGAAATACATGATTTGGGTCCCTCTGAATAAAAAAAAAACATTTTTGGAAAAAGATGCGCGCGCGCGTGTGTGTGTGTGTGTGTGTGCCATGGACAGCATAGCTCAAAAATGAAAAGACCGTTAAACACCAAACGTGGTATTTAAGTTTGGTATCTTCCAAAGATGCGACACGAAAATTTAAAAAAAAAAAATCCTCTCACTCCCAACTACGCTTTACTTGGAAACATTTTCGAAAATTTTGATTTTCTCAAAAATGGCTCTAACGATTTTCATTAAAATATCTTTATCAAAGGTATTTTACCTGACAAATAAAATATATATCTTGAATTTTCTGCGAATAGCCTGTGAATACTACTTTATTCTGGATAAATTTTACGGAATTTTGTACAACTGGCAAACCGTAAGCGATAGATAAAAACTTACGTAAGAGAAAATATACAGCACTTTAAAACATACAATTTATGTTACATACTTTTTTGTGGAGTGGATTAGTTTTCAGAGATTCCTTGTTATTAGTTTCAGCTTTAAAAAACAGTCTTTTCTCATTTAGGAATTTGTCAACTTCTGAGAATAGAAACAAAGGAACTTCAGTCACCTAGCAACCAGCGTTTGACTAACACTTAAGCCTATGCTACTCTCTTATATCCCTTCTACTTGTATGGAAGACTATTTCTGCTAATTTTTTCTCGATTAGCAAGAAGTAAATAGAAGCACAAGCTTTTTAACATTAATTTGTTGCAGAGATGTAGAGAAGGTCGTGTGAATGGAACACATCAGATTTTTAGAAAAAGTTCCGTGTGTGTCTGTGGGCAACATATCTCAAAAACGAAAAGTTTGGTATCTTCCAAGGATGCGACACGAAGATTTTCAGGAAAATCCCCACCCCCCGTCGCAACTACTCTTTTCATAGAAAAAATTTCGAAAATTTTTATTTTCTCAAAACTAGCTCATACGATGTTGATTAAAACATCGTACATTTAAGATATTTACATGACAAGCAAAATGTATATCTTAAATTTTCTGGGAATAGCTTCTGGAAACATCCTTATAATAGATGGATTTTGCGGAATTTTGCATAACTGCTAAACCGTAAGAGATAGACAAAAATTTACAGCACAAAAATCAGATCTCGTCAAAACACACAATTTATGCACTTTACGTTTTTGTTGTGGAGGTAACCGTTTCCGAGATATTCCTTGTTATTAGTTTCAATTAAAAAGTACTTCTCAGACAGGAAGTTTCCCTTTTTGCTTTTGTTCTACTCCTGGCCAAGCAAAGAAATGATTTGCAATGACAGTCGCATAACGATAGCTTTTAAAACATTTGACGATCAATTTAGCATAGTACATTCCCTTATTCACTTCTACTTATAAGGAACTAAGTAATAACATTCTGCTAACATTTATCTTGATTAGCATTTTGTACAAAGAAGAATAATCTTTTGTAGGAGTTTTGTAGAGCAGCTAGAGAAAGTCATGTGAGTGTAACACATCAGATTTTTTTCTCGTAGAATTGACCATTTTCAAGATATTCCTTGTTATTGGTTTTACTTGTACATAGTGTATAGAAAAGGTATTGCACTCCACCGAAAAATTCGATACCGAGATTTCACCGGAAATATATGTTTTAGGGTCCACTGTATATAAAAAAAAAGCATTTTCAGAAAAACGTCCGTGTGTGTGTCCGTGTACCTGTGAACACGATAACTCAAAAATGAAAAGTCGGTAAAATACCAAACTTGGTATTTAAGTTCAGTACCTGCCAGGGATGCGACACGAAGATTTTGAGAAAACCCCCCACCCCAAACTACCTTTTACATGGAACTTTTTTCAAAATGTTTGATTTTCTCAAAAATTGTTCTAACGATTTTGATTAAGTTGTCGTATATTAAAGATATTCACCCGACAAATAAAACGTAGGTATATCTTGAATTTTTTGGGAATAGCCTCTGAAGACTACTTTACTGTGGATGAAGTTTACGGAATTTTCCATTACTACTAAACCGTAAGAGATGGACAGAAAATGTAGAGCACATTAAAGCACACGATTTATGTCATTAACATTTTTTTTCGTGGGGTTGATTGTTTTTGAGATATTCCTCGTTTTTGGTTTCAACTTTAAAAAACTTACAATTTTCTCATACAGGAGTTTGTCAACTTCTGTCCATTCAAAGAAAGGAACTTCAGTCACTTAACAACCAGCTTTTGACTATCACTTTAATCTATCATAATCCCTTATTTCGCTCCTACTTACAAGGAAGTAAGTAATAAGACTATCTCTGCTAATTTTTTCTAGATTAGAATGAAATAAAAACAAGCATAAGCTTTTTAACAATACTTTGTTGTAGAGATGTATAGAAAGTCATATGAATTGATCACATCAGATTTTTACTTTCTCTACACGTACTATGTACATAGTGTATAGAGAAGGTATTGCATTGCACCCAAAAATTCGATACCGAGATTTCATCGGAAAAACATGTTTTGAGACCATCTGAATCCAGAAAAAGCATTTTTAGAAAAATGTCCGTGTGTGTTTGTCCGTCTCTGTGTATGTGTGTGTATGTCTGTGGGCAGCATAGCTCAACCGCCTGTGGTGCCATTAGTAGTTAAAGCGGGCGTTAAATACTACCAAAAAAAAAACAGCATAGCTCAAAAACGAAAAAACCGTTAAATACCAAACTTGGTATTTAAGTTCAGTATCCTCCTAGGATACAACACGAAGATTTTCAAGAAAATCCTCCCACCCATTTTGATTTTCTAAAAAATGGCTCTAACAATTTTGATCAAAATATCGCATATTAAAGACCTGACAAATAAAGTGTATATCTTGGATTTTCTGGGAATAGCCTCTGAAGACTGCTTTATTCTGGATGAATTTTACGGAATTTTGTGTAACTGGTAAACTGTAGGAGATAGACTAAAACTTACTAAACAAAAAATGAAGAACACATTAAAACACACAATTTATATTATACACATTTTTTCGTGGAGTTGATCGTTTTTTAGATATTCCTTGTTTTTGGTTTCAGCCTTGAAAAACTTATACTTTTCTCATACGGGTATTGCCAACTCTTATCCATACAAAAAGGGAACTACAGTCACATAGCAACTAGGTTTTGACTATCACTTTAACCTATCGTACTATGCTATTTCGTTTCTACTTACAAGGAAGCAAATAATAAGACTATTTCTGCTAATTCTTTTCTCGATTAGCATGAAGTAAATAGAAGCATAAGATTTATAACAATAATTTGTTGCAGAGATGTAGAGAAAGTCATGTGAATGGAACACATCAGATTTTTCAATTTTAAAATGCATAGAGCAAATCAGATTTTCTTTAAATATGGATATCGAAAGTGTTAGAGGAATAGAGCACTTTACTGTGGATTGCGTTGACTTCATTTCCCGGATGTCAAACGAGGAAATAACAGCAGGATGTAGAATCAATATAAGACAAGCCTACATACTTGCACACAAGCTGCTGAACTGCAAACGTAAGTATCTTGTAGGAATGTATTTCTACTAGTTATTTTACATAGTATCGGTAAGGTTTTTCCCTTGTTTCAAAATTCTAGCTTGCATGACTCCCTCTACATCCCTGCAGCAAATTATTGTTAGAAAGTTTATATTTCTATTTACTTCACGCAAATTGAGAAACAATAACAAAAATAGTGTTATTATTTGCTTCCTTGTAAGTAGAAGAGAAATAAGGCACTACTATAGGTCAAAGTGATACTTAAAAGCTGGTTGCTATGTGACTGAAGTTCCTTTGTTTGTATGGACAGGAGTTGACAAATTTCTGTATAAGAAAAATCTGATGTGTACCATTCACATGACTTTCTCCATATCCCTGCAACAAATAATTCTTAAAAAGCTTATACTTCTATTTACTTTATGCTAATCAGAAAAAAATAACAGAAATAGTCTAATTACTCGCTTCCTTGTAAGTAGAAGCGAAATAAAGGACAACCGTAGGTTAAAGTAATAGTCAAAAGCTGGTTGCTATGTCAAAGAAGTTCCTTTGTTTATATGGATAGGAGTTGACAAGTTCCTGTATGAGAAAAGTATGTTTTTCATAGCAGAAACCAAAAATAAGGAATATCTAAAAAGCGACGAACTCCACGACAAAAATGCATATAACATAAATTGTGTGTTTTAATGTGCTCTACATTTTTTGTCAAGTACATTTTTGTCCATCTCTTACGGTTTAGCAGTTATTCAAAATTTAGTAAAATTCATCCAGAATAAACTACTCTTCAGAGGCTATTCCCAGAAAATTCAAGATATACATTTTATTTGTCAGGTAAATATGTTTAATATACGAAATTTTAATCAAAATCGTTAGAGCCATTTTTGAGAAAATCAAAATTTTCGAAAAAAGTTCCATGTAAAGGGTAGTTGGGGGGTGTCGCATCCCTGGAAGATACTAAACTTAAATACCAAGTTTGATATTTTACCGACTTTTCGTTTTTGAGTTATCGTGTTCACAGACACGCAGACACACGGACACACGGACACACACACACACACACACACACACACGGACCTTTTTGTGAAAATGCTTTTTTTTTTTAGATATTTGGGGACCCTAAAACATATATTTCCGGTGAAATCTCGGTATCGAATTTGCATTTTTTTGTGCAGTAAGTTTTTGTCTATCTCTTACCAGTTAAGCAAATCCAATAAAATCATCCGGAATAAAGAGTCTTTAGAGGGCAATTCCCAGAAATTGAAAATTATAAAATATATTTGCCATGTATCTATCTTAAATATAAGAGGCTTTAATCAAAATGGCCAGAGTCATTTTTTGAAAATCAACATTTTCGACATTTTTTCCATGTAAAGGGTAGCTTGGTGTGGGGGTATTTAAGTTTGGTACCTTCCAAGGAAAACTTTTCTTGAAATTTTTCAAGAAAACCTTCTCACCCTCACTAACCTTTACAAGGAAAAATTTTCGAAAATTTTGATTTCCTAAAAAAAAACAAAATGGCTCTAATAATGTTGATTAAAATGTCATATTTCAACATATTTTCATTATAAACAAAATGTAAATCTTGAATTTTCTAGGATTAGCCTCTTTATTCTGGATGACTTTGGTATAAATGGCAAACCGCAAGAGAGACAGAAAATTATTACACCAAAAATGTAGATCTCCTTAAAACAAACAGTTTATATCATATACGTTTTTTCCTGGAGCTGACCGTTTTCAAGATATACCTTGTTATTGGTTTCAGTTTTAAAATGCTTAAAACTTTTCTCTCAGCTCCTGGCCACGGATTTCAATCCCATAACAACCACATTGTAAAACATTTGACCGACGGTTTAGCCTGTGTATTCCATGAGTTCGCTTCTACTTTAAGGAACAAAGTAGTAAGACCGTTTCTGCTAATAATAGTTTGTTAAAGAGATGTAGAGAAAGTTATGTGAAAGGAAAAAAACTGATTTTCATTCTCTCTACACGTACTATGTACATAGTGTATAGAGAAGTTGTGGTATTCCACTCAAAAATTCGATACCGAGATTTTAGCGGAAATACATGTTTTGGGTCCCCCTGAATCCAAAAAAAAGCACACTTTTTTTTTTTGGATTCAGGGAGTCCTAAAACATGTATTTCGGGTAAAATCTTGTTATGGAATTTTTGGGTGTATTACAATACCTTCTCTATACACTATGCACATAGCACGTGTAGAGAAAGTAAAAAGACACGCTTAACAGTTGGAACTCAACATGGCAACATACTTGGTGGTTTCACAAAACGGATCTTCTTTCCCGGAATTCAAGATAGATTAGATATCAACCATTTTGTGCCTTCATTTGCAATGATCCAATTCATGATAGGAGACGAAGAATTTGGATCATATCTGGAATAGTTTAAATTAGTCAATCTAAAAATTGCCACACGTGGCTGTTCACATCCAATACAGAATTTTAACTGCTTACTTACTCTTGGACTGTTCGTTGCTCGAAAAGAAACGGTTTAGATTAATAGTACACTGAGATCTCTGTAACAATATGTCACTCTAACATTACACCAAGCTCAGTGTTTCTATTCAGAATTTAAAATCTTTGTCAATAATATATTTAATTCATTAGAAACAATTGCCAACATTTTCCCCATATATAGATATCTTAATTCTAACAGTTATGTAAATAGCAATTTTACAATTCCATTCAATATCTTCCTATTTACGTTAAAATTAATTATATACATGTTGCATTTACAGTTAATATTAGCTGTTGTGTACTACCTGCCTGACGAGAGAATGCCTCTCACCTAGACGGCCCGGGTTCGATCCCAAGCGACCGCATGTGAGATTAGTGGTGGACAAAGCGGCGATGGGCGGGTTTTCTCCGGGTTCTCCGGTTTCCCCCGCCATAAGTAGTTAAAGCGGGCGTTAAACACTATCAAAAAAAAAAAAGAAAAAAAAGAATGCAGTTGTTAAGGGTCGCTGGTGTAGCATGGCACGGTTTAGAGCGGTCAGAGAAGACTGGAATATAGTGCAGTACTACCTGTCTGACGAGAGAATGCAGCTGTTAGGGGAGGTCGCTGGTGTAGCATGGCACGGTTTAGAGCTGTCAGAGAAGGCTGGAATATAGTACAGTACTACCTGTCTGACGAGAGAATGCAGTTGTTAGAGGAGGTCGCTGGTGTAGTATGGCACGGTTTAGAGCTGTCAGAGAAGACTGGAATATAGTGCAGTACTGCCTGTCTGACGAAAGAATGCAGTTGTTAGTGGAGGTCGCTGGTGTAGTATGGGACGGTTTAGAGCGGTCAGAGAAGGCTGGAATATAGTACAGTACTACCTGTCTGACGAGAGAATGCAGCAGTTAGAGGAGGTCGCTGGTGTAGCATGGCACGGTTTAGAGCGGTCAGAGAAGACTGGAATATAGTGCAGTACTACCTGTCTGACGAGAGAATGCAGTTGTTAGTGGAGGTCGCTGGTGTAGTATGGGACGGTTTAGAGCTGTCAGAGAAGGCTGGAATATAGTACAGTACTACCTGTCTGACGAGAGAATGCAGCAGTTAGGGGAGGTCGCTGGTGTAGCATGGCACGGTTTAGATCGGTCAGAGAAGGCTGGAATATATGCAGTACAGTCTGACCATCAAAATATCAACACAGCGTACGTAAACAGGAATAACTAAACGACCCACAACAGGTTAACCTTTCTGTTTTCTTTGTTGCTAATGAATATTAAATGGAAATGGCGTGTTATTTATGGACGCTCTTTAACTGCTTTGGTCCTCAGCGTCCCATTCTATATTGGGCGTGAAAGATCGCTTAATTTTGCTCAGAGGCCTCTCTTATCAGGCTTGAGGTTCTTTTACGTGCCGTAAATCTACGACACGGGACCCACGGCTTTACTTCCGAAAAAATCCAAATCGTTCTCCGCCGGGTTTGAACCCGCGACCTTGGGTATATGAAGTTAGCATGGTAACCATTACACCACGGAGGGCGACAATGAATATTACTTTTCTAATTTGTCAGCGTATGATTATGCACGGTGGTGTTTGCATTTTGACTTTATTCGAACCCGACCACTGTAAAAGACCCAACTGTTGCATTCCAGTATTGTCGTGCTGTACAGGAGTGTAATACTGCTTATCTGTTTGTGTTTACGCAAGCTGCATTCTTTCTTCAGACAGGCAATAATTGTATCTATTGTATGTAAATACAGTCCTAATATACAACAGTGAAATAGGACTTTTAAAAGTTGTACGTTCAATAAATACATAAACAGCCCTCGCACTAAAGTTTAGGATTTAAACCAGGGGAATGAAGGTGGCCATGATTGAATGTTAGCGCTCTTGAGTACAGGCTACGTATTTTGACATTATTTATCAGTTGGCTTGCTTCGGTGAGTGTTATTTCTACACTAGCAGGTATGTTGAAAGTTGTAAACACACAATTAGTGTTATACAGCAATATTTTAGTGTATTTGCGTAACCATGTGCGACTCTCACAAAGGTTTAGCCTTAACACTCACAATGCATGTATGAAAAACTAAATAACTGTTCCCCGATAGAGGAAGTCACAGTGGACTGGTGTATTTATTAGTCTTAACATTCTACATCTACTAAATTAATAGTTGTTAAATATACAACGTTAATAAATGTTGTAATAATGCCAGCAATAGAGCAAATAAACAATCGAAAGTGCGAAAAGCAACTGACGATCAATTCCACAAAAAGAAGGCTGTTTAACGTTATAAATTATCAATGCCTCAGGTTTGCAAACTTTACAATGCAGAAAATATGATGTGTTACATTCACATGACTTTCTCCATCTCTGTAACAAATTATTGTTAAAAAGCATAGTCTTCTATCTACTTCTTGTTAATCGAGATAAATACTAGCAGAAACGGCCATATTACTTAGTTCCTTATAAGTAGAAGGAAATAAGGGAATACACCAGGCTAAAGTGATAGTCAAATCTTTTAAAAGCTGGTTGTCATGTGGTTGAAATCCGTTTCAATGCAGGACCAGGAGTTTAAAACTTTCCGTGTGAGAAAAATTTAAGTATTTAGAATCTCAAAAAAATAACAAGGAATATCTCAGAAATAGTCAATTCCACAAAAAACAATGTATGCAACAAAAATTGTGTATTTTAACGAGCTCTAAAGTTTTTATTAAGTAACATTTTGTCTATCTCTTACGGTTTACTAATTACGAAACATTCAGCAAAATTTATCCAGAGTAAAGATGTCTTCAGAGCATATACGATATTTTAATCAAAATCGTTAGAGACATTTTAGAGAAAATAAAAATTTTCAAAATGCTTTCCACATAAAGGGTAGTTTGGGGTGTTTTTTTTTTCTCAAAACCTTCATGTCACATCCCTGGAAAATACTAAGCTTAAATACCAAGTTTGGTATTTTAAAGAGTTTTCGTTTTTGAGGTATCATGTTCACGGACACACACGTATCTTTTTCTAAAAGTCCTTTTTTAGGTTACGGGGACTCCAAAACTCATACTTCCGGTAAAATGTCGATTTCGAATTTTTGGGTGGAATACAATACCTTCTATATGGTAGATACGTGTAGAAAAAGTAAAAATGGAAGCAGTATGTTAAATATCGCCTCAGAATTGTATATGGATAACAATGCAACAAATCTGATGTGTTCCATTCACATGACTTTCTCTATATCTCTGCAACAAATTATTGTTAAAAAGGTTATCCTTCTATTTACTTCATGCTAATCGAGAAAAAATTAGCAGTAATAGTCTTATTACTTGCATCCTTGTAAGTAGAAGCGAAATAAGGGAGTACCATAGGTTAAAGTGATAGTCAAAAGCTGAATGCTATGTGATTGAAGTTCCTTTGTTTTTATGGACAGGAGTTGACAAATTCCTGTATGAGTAAAATATAAGTGTTTTAAAGCTGAAATCAAAAACAAGGAATATATCAAAAACGATCAACTTCACAAAAAAATGCATATAACGTAAATTGTGTTTTTTAACGTGCTCTACATTTTTTGTGTGATTAGTTTTTGTCCATCTCCTACGGTTTAGCAGTTATGCAAAATTCCTTAAAATGCATCCAGAATAAAGTAGTCTTCAGGGGCTATCCCCAGAAAAGTCCAGATATACATTTTATTTTTCCGGTAAATATATTTAATATTCGATATTTTAATCAAAGTCGTTACAGGCATTTTTGAGGAAATCAAAAATTCCGAAAAAGTTCCTTGTAAAGGGTAGTTTGGTGTGGGGGTATCTTTATCAAAATCTTCGTGGTGCATCCTTGGAAGATACTAAACTTAAATACCAATTTTGGTATTTTACCGACTTTTCCTTTAGTTATCGTGTTCACAGACACACGGGCACACACACACGCACACTCGGACCTTTTTCTGAAAATGCTTTTTTGGATACAGATGCCCTAAAACATATATTTCCGGTGAAATCTCTTAATGGATTTTTGGGTGGAGTGCAATACCTTCTCTATACACTATGTACATAGTACGTGAGGAGAAAGTAATAATAAGCGACTTTCAGCGCAAATCTGCCAAGGTTTTCGTTAACATAAAATAATAGCCTTATTCGTCTATCGACATTACCTAATATAACCAATCTTTATTTATCCATTAGTGAGATTTTGCGGTGTATTTGCAGTGTTGTCTTTGGCACCACATTTAAGACGCCTTGTGCGGTGAGCGCAGATTGGAGTCGCTTACCAGACTCACTCCACTACCTATGAGTAGACCCACTCAGTCTGCGCGATGATTCACTCACTCGGGGTGGTAGTTTAGTTATTTACTTTCCTTGAGAGACGAGATAAGCACCTTTGCCTTACAGTAATTCTAACTCATGCACCTGTTGCGAATTCCAACACTTGGCTGACTACATGTAGTATATTAGTACGCGTCACTGACTTTAGATTTGTTACACGTTACTGTGTCTTACTTTGTATGAAGTAATTAAGTTCAGCCCGACGACGACAGCATAACAGCTACACATAACTTTCACGAACAGATTGGCGAACAGATATTGGCCCCGGTGTGCCTTCTTGGGCTCTTTATATACAAAAAGTACTGTCATGGCGGCCTCTTTCTGATTTACGATTGACGTAAATATTTCCCAAGAACCAATTTCCTTATCCCAGGGTGCACTGCAAACCTCACGTGACAAGTCTTGTACAATGAAGAATTACCGTCTTCTAAATTTTTCTGTTCACCCCCGTTGTAACTGGAATGTACGTGATTTGACAAAAGATACCTTTCTAACAAAAGCGCTCCTCATCCCCTTTGACTCTCTTGGCGTCAGATTTCTTCTCCAGCTGAATTTTTCCAGTTAAATACGTACATTCATACTCTTAGTTTGCACATTGATAAATAATTAATAACTAATAATAATTGTGATAGGGAAGCTAATTAACGGTCTCAATTTCTTTAATGTTACTTTCTCTACATAGTACGTGGTACATAGGTAGAGAAGGTATTGCACTCCACCAAAAATTTGATACCGAGATTTCACCGGATATACACGTTTTTGAAAACGTGAAAATTAGAAAAGGCCCTGTGTGTGTCCGTGTGACTGTGAACACGATATTTCAAAAATTGAAAAGTCCGTAAAGTCCCAGACTTGATATTTAAGTTTACATTCTTCCAAGGATGCAACACGAATATTTTCAAGAACATTTCCCATAAACTACCCTTTACAAGGAAGAACTTATGAAGATTTTGTTTTTCTCAAAACTGGCTCTAACAATTTTGATTAAAATGTCTATATTAAAGATATTTGTATAACAAATAAAATGCATATTTTGAATTTTTTGGGAATAGCCTCTTAGAACCTCTTCACTCTTAATTTTGCTGAATAAAAAAAAATTGAGAATAAATCGTAACACATAGACAAAAACTTACCACATAAAAATGCAGATCTCGTTAAAACACGTCATATACGCGTTTCTTGTAGAGTTGACCGTTTTCGAGATATTCCTTGTTTTTGGTTTCAGTTTTAGACTACCTAACTTTTCTAAACTTAGACATACATGTCTTGTCACAGGGCTAAGAGTTATTCAGAAGGGAAAGATAAGTCATAGCTAATAATATAAATTATACCAAGAATGGAAATATAAATGTACATTGAAAATGGGAAGGGAAGAAAGATTTCAAACACGTATAAGTAGCCGAGTTCTCACGAGCTGGTAGCACCGTATACCGTTAGGGTAGAACATTGTACCGAAGGGGGTGAGAGGACACTGTCCAAGGGGAACATAACGGGAAAAGAGAAAACAATACTCCCCCTGGTCAGGCGACACTTTTTGGGGCACTTGGCGTAGAATATCCGCACAGCAAAGATGTGATATTTGGGGTCCTTGGTGGAGTCGAACAGGCTACCTTTAGCTGTGAGGGAAATAGTTATTTTAATACAGACCAGAGTAATAATAGTCGCTGTCGTGTAAAGCGTAGTTTAACAATAGAAAATTTAAGAGGGCCGCGTGTGTGTTCGACGGCGGAAAACGGCCGAACTAAATGAATAAAACACTTGTGTCTTACCACACCTGAAAAGAGATTACATGCTAGCAAAATCCTGAGCTAGGACACCCACATCTCCACACCATTCCTAATAGACAAAACCTGCATCCGGGATACGAATCAGTGACCCCCGTTACCGCCCCAAAACCGGGGCCATGCAAAACGAACCGAACCTCCATTGTTTTACATAGCGATGAACTTTTAAAGATTTGACTATCGCTTTAGTCTAAAAGTCCTCTCTTATTTACCTTTTACTTACAAGGAAGCTAGTAATAAGATCATTTCTGCTAATGTTTATCTCGATTAGCATGAAGTAGATAAAAGAACAATCTATTGTAAGAATAGGATAGGTAGAGTCAGACTGAAACATTTAATGCCATAGCCGGGATTTGAACCACGGATCTACCGGTCTCTAGCCAGTTGCTCTTCCACTGAGCTACCATGGCAACATGCCGGCAGAGCTTAGAATTTCTCAATGACTCCATGTTTCCCGGTAAACCGCAAGAAGATTTCAAATTATTTTCAATCTGACTCTACCTATCCAACTCCTGTTCTACACATGACTTGTGTGAAAAAACAATTAAACCATTACCCATTGACCATAATAGTTGGCTATACTATGAATCTAGGGACTTAAAGTGCTTGCAACATTGTAAGTCGCCATTGGGGTTGTAATCTCAAAATAATTTGAGATCACCTTGTGGTTTACCGGGAAACATGCGAGTCAGTTGAGAAACTCAATGCTATGCTGGCATATCGCCATGGTAGCTCAGCGGAAGAGCAACCGGCTAGAGAACGGGAGATCCGTGGTTCAAATCCCGGCTATTGAATTTTTCAGTCTCACTCTATCTGTCCTACACACGGCATGTGTGAAAAAACAATTAAACCATTACCTATTGTAAGAATACTTTGTATATGCAACAGCTAGAGAAATCTATGTGAATGGAACATATCCTCACAATGGCTTTTTAATTCAGTCATTGTTAACCTGGAAAAAATAATGTTGGAAACTCCATTTGACAATCTTCAATGATATAATTTAAGGTATGACTTCTTAAAAGAAATGAATAAATCTGATGTGTTACACTCACATGAGTTTCTCTAGCTGCTCTTCAAACAAACTTCTTACAAAAGATAATGCTTCTTTCTACACAATACTAATCGAGATAAACATTAGCAGAATGTACTTATTACTTAATTGCTTATAAGTAGAAGGGAATTAAAGGAATGCACTATTCTAAAGTGATAGTCAAATGTTTTAAAAGCTGCAAATCGCTTCTTTGCTTGGCCAGGAGTAGAACAAAAGAAATACGCACACTTCCTGTCTTTACAATTGCAACTAACAACAAGGAATGTCTGGAAAACGGTAAACTCTACACACATTTATGTATAATATACATAAATGGTGTGTTTTTGCGAAATTACATTTTTTGTGTGGTAAGATATTGTCTTATCACTTACGGTTTACTAGTTGTGCAAAATTCAACAAAATTCATCCAGAATAAAGTAGTGTTCAGAGGCTATTCCCAGAAAATTCAAGATATACATTTTATTTCTGATGGAAATGGCTTTAATATGTGGCATTTTAATCAAAATCGTTAGAACCCTTTTTTTAAAAAAAAAACAAAATTTTCAAAAATGTCTCCATGTAAAGGGTAGTTAGGGGCAGGGGGGGACTTTGTTGAAAAGTTTCGGGTCGCATTCTTGGAATATACCAAACTTAAATGGCACACACACGTATGAACTTTTTTCTAACAACGCTTTTTTCGATAACCTAAAACGTCTATTTCAGGCGAAATCTTGGTATCAAATTTTTGGGTGGAATGCAATACCTTCTCTGTACATTATGTGCGTGTAGAGAAAGTAAAAATTCATCTTACACATTCCTGTAAGTCTAAGTATAGAGCAGTTTAGTTTGTGTATAAAACACGCACTACTATGCACAAAAAGCAACACATAACAAACATTAATTGTTAAGGTATTAATATATATATATATATATATATATATATATATATATATATATAATTATCATTATTATTACTTTAAGCTATAGAATGGAAATTCTTACACTACCATAACCAAATGTCCTTAAAGTGCGTTTCAGTAACATTTAATTTATTAAATATGTGAAACATAACCTCACAATGGATTTTTAATTCAGCCGTTGGTAAACTTGGAAAACATAATGGTGGAAACTCTATCGCACAGCCTTCTATGATATAATTTAAGGTATGAGTGCGTAAAAGAAATGAAAACCCCTGTTCCCATCCTACGGCATTTGAGAGCTCAAAAAAGTGTGCGATTAATACGTGGGTGAAGGCAGTCTTTGAGGTAGAATACGCTAACCTCTATTTTTGAGGTAGAAGAATAAACCCTTTATCTACACTGCTTATTCCTAGTAATGTTTGTTCGTACGAACGGCAATCTAAACGAAATGGACGACTTTTGTCGCGCCTAGTTCCGGGAAGTTTGGATGATTGGGTGTGTAATATCACAGCGCGCGGCGTCTGAACCCGTCCAGGCGAGGTTTCGAACTGATGTCATTGTGTCGTTAATTTCCGCGTCTTTCATTTACCACGCAATGTCATTCACTATTTTTTCCTTTTTCTACTGCGTATAATAACTAGGGGAAGTACTGTATTCCACCCGTAAATTCGATGTCAAGACTTCACCGGAATCCAATATATCCGCCGAATCCAGAACAAAAATAATTTTTACTTTCTCTACATCTGCAATGTAGACATTATATAGATCAGGTATTGTATTCTACACAGAAATTCAATACGGATATTTCAGCGGATATACACGTTTTAGGGAACCTTGTATCCAAAGAAAAAAGCGTTTTTAGAAGGTTTGTGTGTCCGTGTGTCTGTCAGCATTATAACCCCCCCCCCCGCCAAAAGTCAGCAAAATAATAAACTTAATATTTAAGTTTAGTAACTTCCAAGTGTGCAACACGAAGATTTTAAAAAAAAATCGCCATCCCAACTTACCCTTATATGGAAAATTTTGATTTTCTCAAAAATGACTAAGATTTTGATTAAAATACCGTATGTCGAAGATATTTCCATGACAAATGAAATTTATATTTTGAATTTTCTGGGAATGGCTTTTGAAAACATCTTCATTCTGGATGAATTTTGCCGAATTTTTCTTAACTGTTAAACCGTAAGAGATAGACAAAAACTGACTACTCAAAAAATGTAGATCTCGTTAAAATACACAATTTATGTCCTTTACGATTTTGTTGTGGAAGTAACCGTTTCCGAGACATTCCTTGTTATTGGTTTCAGTTGTAAAGTACTTATTACTTCTAGCCAGGTAAAAACTTGGCTGGACTGGTTTTTACCTGGCTAGAAGCCCGAGAAGTTTTGAATTAACACGTCGCCAGGAAAGCTTCAGTTCTTATTTTACTTATTACTTTTCTCAGATAGGAACTGTCCGTTTTTACTTTTTTCTATTCCAGGCCACGCAAAGAAGCGATTTGTAATGTATTTTTAAAACATTTAACTTTCGTTTTAGTATAGCACATTCCTTCAGTTCCCTTCTACTTATAAGGAACTAAGTAATTAGAACATTTTGCTAATGTTTATCTCGATTAGCATTGTGTAGAAAGAAGAAGAATCTTTTGTAAGAAGTTTGTAGAGCAGCTAGAGAAAGCCATGTGAGTGTAACACACCAGATTTTTTAGAAAAAAGGAATGAATTCAATATCATCACTTAGCGATCAGCTTTAAGAAAATTTGAGTAGGGTGTATTATTTTATGTCTCTTTGAAGCTATAAGTAAAAATGTAATAACACAATTTCTGCTAATGTATATCTCAATTGAATGAAGGGATACAAGAATGGGGCATTAGAGTGTTGCAGAAAGGCAGAGAAAGTCATGTGCGGTGACACATTAGATATCTTAGAGAAAGGTCTGTGTATGTCTATTAGGAACTAACACAATAAGGAAAAGATAGCAAACACAAACTTGGTATTCAAGTTCACGATCTTTCAAGAAAGCTAGGTGAACATTTTCATAAACAATAGTATGTGTTTTTATCTTGTCGATAATTCATGACCGGAGCGAAGCGTCGAGAGTCAATTGTCTTAAGAGACGAAAACACCAGTTGTATTTGATAAGACAACTCAGCGAAACAGACTATTGATAATTTATAATATATAGGAAGGGAGATTTTATCATTGTAATACTTACATTAGTTCTCAAATGGTAGATGACGCGTTCGATCTTGTCTTTTTTTTTCCTTCCTCACTGACTCCTGAATTATGACATGGCCGACCGTGTCTACACCCAATGTACGAATATCGATAGCAACAATAGAAACAGGGAACAATTATTTTATTTCAGCTTTTAATAACTATTACATGAAATTGACACAAATGTTATTTTATTTAAGGTTATTGCACACATCTCATACATAAGAAACACAAATGATCATTATTTTCACTCCTTTTTACTCTCTCTACACGTACTATGTACATTGTGATATGCACTCAAAAGTTCGATACCGAGATTTCACCGGAAATATATGTTTTGAGACCCCCCGAATAAAAGAAGCATTTTTACAAAAATGTCTGCGAGTGTGTCTGGCAGTGTGTGTGTGTGTGTGTGTGTGTGAGAGAGAGAGAGAGAGAGAGAGAGAGAGAGAGCAGTATAGCTCAAAAACGAAAATTCCGTTAAATACCAAACATTGTATTTGTGCTCAGTATCTTCCAAGGAAGCAACGCGAATATTTTCAATAACCCCCCCCCAATTACCCTTTACATAGAACAATTTTCTAAATTTGTTATTTTCTCAAAAATGACTAGCAATTTTGATTAGAGTATCGCATATTAAAGATGTTTCTCCGACAAATAAAATGTACATCTTGAATTTTCAGGGAATAGCCTCTGAAGACATCTTTATTCTGGATTAATTTTGCAAAGATAGACAACATTTACTGAATAGAAAATGTAGAGCTCGATAAAACACACAATTTATGTTATGTATCTGTTTTACTTTCTCTACACGTACTATGTACATAGTGTATAGAGAAGATATTGTATTGCACCCAAAAATTCCATACCGAGATTTCACCGGAAATACATATTTTGGGTCCCCCTGAATAAAAACAGTTTTGGAAAAAGGTGCGTGTGTGGACAGCATAGCTCAATAACGAAAAGACCGTTAAATACCAAACTTGGTATTTAAGTTTGGTATCTTCCAAGGATACGACACGAAGATTTTCAAGAAAATACCACACCTCCAACTACCCTTTACAGGAACTTTTATCGAAAATTTGAATTTTCTCAAAAATGGCTCTAACAATTTCGATTAAAATGTCGAATATTAAGGATATTTACCTGACAATATGTATATCTTGAATTTTCTGGGAATAACCTCTCAATACTACTTTATTCCAGATGAATTTTACGTAGTTTTGCATAACTGCTAAACCATAAGAGGTGCACATAAACTTACTACACAAAAAATGTAGAGTACATTAAAACACACAATTTATGTGATATATATATTTTTTCGTGGAGTTAATCGTTTTATATATATTCCTCATTTTTGGTTTCAGCTTTGGAAAGCTTATACTTTTCTCATACAGGAATTTGTCAACTCCTGTCCATACAAACAAAGCAACTTCGTCACATAGTAACCATCTTTTGACTATCACTTTAACCTATGGTACTCCCTTATTTCGCTTCTACTTACAAGGAAGCAAGTAATACGACTATTTCGGCTTATTTTTTCTCCATTGGCATGATGTAGATGAAAGAATAATGTTTTGTAAGAACAACTAGAGAAAGTTATGTGAATAGAATATTTCAGATATTGTCATTGTTGCCGCTGTTCTTGTTAGACGCACAAAGAGGTTGGGAATGAAAGTTTATCTTTTTAACAAGAAGCAAAGCGATATAAACGGTAGTTGGTAGAGCTGATATCTCGACAGTTTCCTGAAACAACATATGACTCAAATGTACTTCCTGTGCTATAACTTCCGTGGCTACAGGTGCACTGACGCTTCCGTCATGTCTTGCTTCAGTTTTAAATACCAGTCGAAACATCTGACGTGTTCCATTCACATGACTTACTCTACATCTCTGCAACAAATAATTGTTAAAAACCTTATGCTTCTATTTACTTCGAGCTAATCGAAAAAAGATTAGCAGAAATAGTCTTATTACTTGCTTCCTGGTAAATAGAAGCGAAATAAGGGAGTACCATAGGTTAAAGTGATAGTCAAAAGCTGGTTGCAATGTAACTGAAGTTCCTTTGTATGTATGGATAGGAGTTGATAAATTCCTGTATGAGAAAAGTACGTTTTTAAAGCTGAAACCAAAAACAAGGAATATCTCAAAAACAATCAACTCCACGAATAAAATATTTAATATAAATTGTGTGTTTTAACCAGCTCTACATTTGTTGTGCGGTAAGTTTTTATCCATCTCTTACGGTTTAGCAGTTATGCTAAATTCCCTAAAATTGACCGAGAATAAAGTAGTCTTCAGAGGCTATTCCCAGAAAGTTCAAAATATACATTTTATTTGTCATGTAAATATGTTTAATATTTTAATCAAAATCGTTAGAGCCATTTTTAGAAAATAAAAATTTTCGAAAAAAGTTCCATGTAAAGGGTAATTTGGGGTGGGGGATTTTTCTGAAAATCTTCGTGTCTCATCCCTGGAAGATACTAAGCTTAAATACCAAGTTTGGTATATTACCGACTTTTCGTTTTTGAGATCGTGTTCACAGATACGCGCACACGCGGACACACATACACACGAACCTTTTTCTGAAAATACTTTTTTTAGATACATGGGACCCTAAAAGATACATTTCCGGTGAAATCTCGGTATCGATTTTTTTGGTGGAGTGCAATACGTTCTTTATACATAGCACGTGTAGAGAAAGTAAAAACAGGATTTGTCATTGAACATTGCTTTATGATCAATATACCTTTGCATGTCTTCGAATCATTTGCCATAGCAGTTTTACTTTCTCTACATGTACTAGCACATACTGTAAAGAGAAGGTGTTGTATTGTACCCAAAAATTCCATACCGATATGCATGCTTTGAGACTCCCTTAATTAAAAAAACATTTTTAGAAAAAGGCCGGTGTGTGTGTTTGTCTCTGTAGCTGTGGACAGCATAGCTCAGAACCACAAAACCCGTTAAATACCAAACTTGGTTTTAGTATCTCCCAAGGATGCGACACAAAGATTTTCAATAAAATCCCTCCTACCCCAACTACACTTTAATGTAAACATTTTAGACAGTTTTGATTGTCTCAAAAATGGCTCAAAATGTTTTATTAAAGTATCATATATTAAGGATATTTACATGAATAATAAAATCTATATCTTGACTTTATTAGGAATCGCTTCTACAGACCTCTTTATCCCGGGTGAATTTGACTGTATTTTGCATAACTGGTAACCATAAAAGATAGACAAAACTTACTACTCAACAATGTTGATCTCGACAAAGAATAATTGATGTCTAACTCGTATTTTTGTAGAGCCGACCGTTTCTGAGATATTCCTTGTTATTGGTTTTAGTTTTAAAATACTTACACTTTTCTCATACGGAAATTTGTCAACTTCTAGCCAGGGAATATCAATCACATAGCAACCAGCTTTTTGACTTTTGCTTTACCTTAATCTACTCCCTTCTACTTACAAGAAAGCAAGTAATAAGACCATTTCTGCTATTTTTATGTTGATTAGCATACATTAGATAGAAGAATAAACGTTTTAACAATAATTTGTTGCAGAGGTGTAGAGAACGGCATGTGAATGTAGAATATCAGATTTTTAAAATTAATTTTGGGATTGATTTAATTGTTTTTGCACACAAGCCGTGTGTAGGACAGGAGTTGGATAGGTAGAGACAGACTGAAAGATGTAATGCCATAGCCGGGATCCGAACCATTCATACAGGAACCTGTCAACTCCTGGCCACGCAAAGAAACGGATTTCAATGTCATAGCAACCACATTTTAAAACTTTGACTGTCGGTTTAGCCTTCTACTTATAAGGAACTAAGTAATAAAACAGTTTCTGATAATGTTTATATAGGTTAGCATGAAGTAGATAGAAGAATAAGCTTACTAACAGAGATATAGAGAAAGTGTTGTGAATGGAAGACATCAGATTTTTTCTAATACACTTTTGGATTCAGGGGATCTCATGTATTTCCAGTGAAATCTCAATACCTTCTCTATAAACTATATACATAGTACGTGTAGAGCAAGTAAAGCATCCGCGCTTGTCGCTACGTGATATGGGTACATATTACAGGTTATCCAGTTTCGCTATCTTTTGTCCTGCGGTTCGCAACCCGTAAATACCTAGTGACTAAGGGAAACCACAAGATTGTGCAATACGCCGGGTTTCAGCCCAATCGAGTCCTGATGACTTGAACTGAAAATTTGGCACGTCACAATGCGCATTCCAACCATTTCTTGGAATACAAAACTTTATTGGAAGGAATTCGTTAAGGTTATTTCCTGATAAGGTGGACTTCATAT
Source organism: Hymenopus coronatus (assembly GCA_030762935.1). Taxonomy (NCBI): domain Eukaryota; kingdom Metazoa; phylum Arthropoda; class Insecta; order Mantodea; family Hymenopodidae; genus Hymenopus; species Hymenopus coronatus. The sequence continues at coordinate 138,539,693 of CM060886.1, forward strand.
AGTAATCCACAGATAAGCCTTCACATAACGAGACTGAACAATTATTCATCTCGAGAGAAGCTGGAACCAGCCAAATGTAATTATTTTTATTTTCTCTACGTTTACTATGTACATAATATATAGAGAAGTATTATATTGTACCTGAAAATTCCATACCAGGTTTCACCGAACATATATTGTTTTAGCACCCCTCAATAAAAAAACATGTTTACTTTCTCTACACGTACTGGTGTACAGAGAAGGTATTGTTTTACACCCAAAAATTCCATACCGAGATTTTACTGGAAATAAACATTTCAGCACCTCCTGAGACAAAAAAAAAAAAAAACAAAAACATGTTTAGTTTTTCTACACTTACTATGTACTAATGTAGAGAGAACATATTGCATTCCACTCATCCAAAATACGATACCGAGATTTCAACGTAAATATACGTTTTAGGGTCCCCTGTGTACAAGAAAAAGAATTTTTTAGAAAAAGATCCATGTGTGTGTCCATGTGCCTGTGAACACGATAACTCAAGAACGAAAAATCGGTAAAATATAATTCTTGGTATTTTAGGTTTACTATTTTTCAGACAGTCGACACGAAGATTTTCAAGAAAATCCACCCCCACAACTGCAGTTTACTTTGAAAATTTTTCGAAATTTTTTATTTTCTCTAAAATAGTCCTAACGATTTTGATTAAAATATCGTATATTAAAGATATTTAAATGACAAAATGTATATCCTGAATTTTCTGGGAATACTCCTTGAAGACATATTTATTTTGAATGCATTTTTCTGACTTTTGCATAACTGGCAAACCGCAAGAAATAGACAGAAACGTACTGCATAAGTTGATCGTTTTCGAGTTATTCTTTGTTTTAGGTTTCAGTTTTAAAATGCTTGAAACTTTTCACATATAGAAACTTGTCAGCTCCTAGACTCGCAAGGAAACAGATTTCAATCCCATAGCAACCACATTTTACGGGGGCCATTTTTTTTTTCAACCATCGGATAGGCTATAAATAAAAGACAAGTTCAAAGAAAACAATTATTTTATTACTAAAAATTTTGTACACTTATGGTTACTTTTCAACATAATCACAGAAAAGATTGAGACATTTATCGTACCTGCGCAGAAGCTTTGCAATACCCGCTTAAAAATGTTGCCGCCCGAAACCACTATCAATGCAGCTGTTTATTGTGAAACTTTACGACGTTTACGAAGAGCCATTCAAAACAAACGAAGAGGACTTCAGGAATTGTGTTGATCCATGACAACGCTCGTCCACACACTGCTGGCACAACCCATCGGCTCCTTGAACAATTTCAATGGGACATTTTCGATCATCCGCGGACCTAGCACCAGCGACTTTCACCTTTTCCCTGAACTAAGACGTGGCTAGGAGGGCAGCACTTTCAAACCAACGAAGATCTTCAAAACAACGTCAATGCTCATTTGAAATCATTGGCGGCAACATTTTTGAAGCGGGTATTGCAAAGCTTGTGCACAGGTACGATAAATGTCTCAATCTTTTCGGTGATTATGTTGAAAAGTAACCATAAGTGTATAAAACGTCTAGTAATAAAATAATTGTTTTCTATGAACTTCTCTTTTATTTATAGCCTATCGGAGGTTGAAAGAAAACGGCCCTAGTAAAACATTTGACTGTCGGTTTAGTCTAGTATTCCCTTCTACTGATAAAGGAACTAAGTAATAAAACTGTATCTGCTAATGTTTATCTCGATTAGCTGAAGTAGATATAAGAATAAGCTTTTTAACACTAATTTGTTACAGATATGTAGAGAAAGTCATGTGTAAGGAACACATTGGATTTTTACAAAAAGGCCCATGATTGTGTGTGTGTGTGTGTGTATGTGGATAGTATAGCTCAAAATCAAAAAGACTGTTAAAAAAAACTTGGCATATGTATTTATTATCTTCCAAGGATGGAACAAGAAGATTCTCATGAAAATTCCCCCCAACCCAAACTAACCTTTACATTGCAAGATTTTTGAAAACGTTGTTTTTCTCAAGAATGGCTGTAACGGTATTTTCGTTTTTGAACTATGCTGCCAACAGAAACACACACACACGGACATCTTTCAAAAACTGTGTTTTTAGCTTCAGGGGGTTCCAAAACATGTATTTCCGGTGAAATCTCGGTATGGAATTTTGGGTGCGTTACAATGCCTTCTCTGTCCGCTATGTACATTGTGCACACGGGGCTAGAGATATTAAAATGTTATATTTTCGAGAAAATTAACTTCGTGGTGTCATTAAACGTTTATTCTTGATTTAGTGATATTTGGTAAAACTCGAGTTAACCCAGACCACAGTTCTACGATCATTTGTTGAACAGTTCTCTCAGAATTACCATGTTGTTGGTTACTAGCCCAGAATCTCGTAATTAACATATTCTCCGAACTCTGGATAGCAAGTGTTCGGTCTCAACCAGGAAAACGTTCATCAAGGTCAACACAAATAACCTTGCAATGATGTCAATAACATTAGCGGACAGTTTTTGTCTTCAATTTTACGCTGCTCTTGTGATGACGTAATGGCAGTAGCAAGTGTTGCCTGCACGCAGGGGTTTCAGCTAAACACAGAAGTAGGTACAAATGTCTCTAGCCCGCATGTATTGAATCCAAAAAATGCATTCTTAAAAAATGTCCGTGTGTGTGTCTGTGAGCAGCATAGCTCAAAAAGGAAAATACCGTTAAATACCAAATTTGGAATATTAGAAAAAAAATCCTCCCACCTCAAACTACCCTTTACATAGAAAAGTTTTCGGGAATTTTCTCAAAGATCGTCTGACGATACCGTATAGGTACTTAATTTTCTGGGAGTTGCCTCTGAAGACCTCTTCAATCTGGATGACTTTTGTATAACTGGCAAACCGTAAGAAACGTGCTAGACAGCAAATGTGGATCTCATTAAAACACACACTTTATGTTACATGCGTTTTTTGTAGAGTTAACTGTTTACTAGATATTGCGGATTATTAGTTTAAATGTTTAAACTTTTCTCAAGCGGGAAGACATCTTTCTTCTCGTTTCTCGTTTGCTTACTTCTAGAAAGCAAAATGATTAGAATTTCAATTGTTTCACACAGCGACTGGCTTTTAAAGGACGAGGCTAATGCCCTGTGCATTTTCTTATTTTTCTTTTACTTACAAGGAAGCAAGTAATAAGACAATTTCTGCTAATGTTTATCTCGATTAACGTGAAATAGATAGAAGAATAAGCTTTTTATCAATAATTTGTTACAGAGATGTAGAGAAGGTCACCTTTTTACTTTCTCTATACGCACTATGTACATAGTGTATAGAGAAACTATTGCACTCCACCCAAAACTTCGATACCAAGATTTCACCGGAAATATATGTTTTAGGGTCCCCTTTATCTAAAAAAAGCATTTTCACAAAAAGGTCCGTGTGTCCGTGTGTCAGTGTGTCCGTGTGTCTGTGAACACGATAACTCAAAAACGAAAAGTCGGTAAAATACCAAACTTGGTATTTAAGTTTAGTATCTTCCAGGGATGCGACACGAAAATTTTGAGAAAAATCCCCCCACCCCCAACTACCCTTTACATGGAACTTTTTTCGAAAATTTTGATTTTCTCAAAAATGGCTCTAACGATTTTGATTAAAATTTCGTATATTAAACATATTTACCCGACAAATAAAATCTATCTTGAATTTTCTGGGAATAGCCTCTGAAGAGTAGTTTACTCTGGATGAATTTTACTAAATTTTGAACAACTGCTAAACCGTAAGAGATAGACAAAAAAGTACTGAACAAAAAATGTAGAGCACATTAAAACACACAATTTATGTTATGTATATTTTTTCGTGGAGTTCGTCGTTTTTGTGACATTCCTTATTTTTGGTTTCTGCTATGAAAAACGTATACTTTTCTCATACAGGAACTTGTCAACTCCTATCCATATAGACAAAGGAACTTCATTGACATAGAAACCAGCTTTTGACTATCACTTTAACCTACAGTTGTCCCTTATTTCGCTTCTACTTACAAGGACGCGAGTAATTAGACTATTTCTGTTATTTTTGTCTGATTAGCATAAAGTAAATAGAACTATAAGCTTTTAAAGAATTATTTGTTGCAGGGATATGGAGGAAGTCATGTGAATGGTACACATCAGATTTTTACTTTCTCTATACGCACTATATACATAGTGAATAGAGAAAGTATTGTACTCCACCCAAAAATTCGATAGCGAGATTTCACCGGAAATATATGTTTTAGGGTCCCCTTTATCTAAAAAAAGCATTTTCACAAAAAGGTCCGTGTGTGTGTGTGTGTGTGTGTGTGTCCGTGTGTCCATGTGTCAGTGTGTCCGTGTGTCTTTGAACACGATAACTCAAAAACGAATCGTCGCTACAATACCAAACTTGGCATTTAAGTTTAGTAACTTCCAGGGATGCGACACGAAGCTTTTGAGAAAAATCCCCCACCCCAATCTACCCCTTACATGGAACTTTTTTCGAAAATTTAAATTTTCTAAAAAAATGGCTTTAACGATTTTTATTAAAATGCCATATATTAAAGATATTTACCTGACAAATAAAATGTATATGTTGAATCGTCTGGGAATAGCCTCTGAAGACTACTTTATTGTGGATGAATTTTACGGAATTTTGCATAACCGCTAAACCATAAGGGATAGACAAAAACTTACCATACAAAAAGTGTAGAAGATGTTAAAACACACAATTTATGTTATACATATTTTTCTCGTGGAGTTAATCGTTTATGAGTTATTCCTTGTTTTTGATTTCACCTTAAAATACTTATGCTTTTCTCACACAGGAATTTGTCCATACAAACAAAAGAGCTTCAGTCACATAGCAACCAGCTTTTGACTATCACTTTAACCTATAGTACTCCCTTGTTTCGCTTCTACTTACAAGGAAGCAAGTAATAAGATTATTTCTGCTAATTTTTTTCTTGATTAGCAAGAAGCAAATAGAAGCATAAGCTTTTTAACAATAATTTGTTGCAGAGATGTAGAGAAAGTCATGTGAATGGAACACATCAGATTTTTTTCAATTTTGTCGCACCTGACGTTCATATGTTTAATCTGCTGTCATGGTTATTGGTAAGAAGGTGACAATCCGGTCAACAAACCTTCACTTTCAATAAGTCAGTTTTATAATTGTAATTCCAATTATTTCAGCTACAATGTTTATTTAAAGTTTTATCCAGTTTATAAAGTATTTAATTCAAAAAAGGAGTGAAAATAATCATTATTTGTATTTCTTATGAATGAGATGAGTGCAATAACGTCAAATAAAATAAAGATTGTTTCCATTTCATGTATTAGCTATGAAAAGCTGAAATAAAATAATTGTTCCCAATTCCTATTGTTGCTATCGTACATTGGGTGTAGGCACGGTTGGCCATATCATAATTCAGGAGGCAGTGAAGAAAGAAAAACCTGTAAATAAACATGGTCGAGTGCGTCATCTACCGTCTGAGAACTAATGTAAGTATTACAATGATAAAATCTCCCTTCCTATATATTATAAATTATCAATATTCTATTTCGCTGAATTGTCTTATCAAATACAACTCGTGTTTTCATCTCTTAGGACAATTGACTCTCGTCGTGAATTATCGACATAATGAGAACACCCGTGCTGTTACTTATGAACATCTTACTGTCTTGGAAGATGATGAATTTAAATATCAAGTCTGGCCTTTATATTTCTGAGTTGTGTGTTGCAGATGATAAAGTTCCAGCGACTGGGAGATGAAGAGGGGAATGTTGAGTTCACGCAGCCTCTCGTGGAAACCTCTGATAACAGTGCCAACCAGGTGAGTAGAGAGGCTTGAGCCCCAGATACACCTGGAACGTGGGTCCAGGCGCAGCGATAGAGTATAGAAAGAATAGATAGGAAATGTCCTATCCTTTTGTGGTTGGTGAAGCTCGGTTTTGTCAAGCCGCCATATTTTGAATCTACACTTTTAAGGAGAATACAGCTTTTGTGGGTTAAATATGCACCCAAAATTAAGATTACTTAATGTCAATTAAGCAATGCATTTGGTGAATAGGTGTGTGGTGTTTGGTTGTGGTTTCTCTTATAGCAGAAGAAAAAAAAATAAGGAAAATGAAATGTTTCAATACACCTGTTAGGGTACTTATTTAAGTTTTTTTTGTGCTGTTAAATGTTCAATTAAGCAGTAAATTTACACTGTAAGTTTCAAACCAGTGTAATGGTTAATACATGTGTGGTGTTTGGCTGTAGTTTCTCGAATAGCAGAAGCCTAAACAAGGCAAGGGAAATGTATATCATAGGTTAGAGTACTTATTTAAGTGATTTTTTGGTGGTACACTTAGTGAAATATGTTTTACATTATCAACAGACCGATTCTGTATTGTTTGTCAGATTTTAGATTTCCAACTCGGAAGTGGACAAAATTAGCAACCTACGCCGGTTTATAACCTCTTGCTAATTCGCCCATTTAGCAGCTATCGCGAGAAATAATGACTATCAAATTATGTGTTTATGATATGAGAGCCGTGAGAATAGGGGGCGTGTTCCTCGGACTCGGAATTTAATACATGCAGTGCACAGTTAAAGTTGGATATTCTCTGATACTTGTTACCCTTTTTTGGTGTTCACTTAAAAATTATTCCAAGCCACTCCCAAACATATGTGTGTGTGTGTGTGTGTGTGTGTGTGTGTGTGTGTGTGTGTGTGTACGTACATGCATCCTATATATGTTTCCTATCGTTTATTAGTGCATACAATAGAGGAATTAGAGCAGACTAACTTTATAAGTTCATGTAGTGGAATAAATGTCTATAGGCATCAGAGATAAACAAAAAGGTTTGGTCAAAATCTGATATTTCGCCCTCCTTCAGTTTTAGACCAAAATTAAAACTAAATTAAGTCAAAAATGTGATTGTATTAAATATTTCTTCAGCTAGAGATCTCCCCCATTCCATTGTCCTATGTTTTATACTTCAAAAACTTGGAAAAACAATTAATTTGACAGATGTATATGGTAGTGTGTAGTACCACAAGATGGCGGCTTGGCACAAAACGTGCTTCAGCAAACTGCTAGGCCTTTCCGCGCAGGCATATAGACCTGAGTGTTTGCATCTCCGGCACGCCCATGCAGCTTTTAGGTTAGTTATGGCTAGTTCCTTGAGGAGAGAGTGAAGGTCGACATATATAACAATAATCATGTAATAAAACATTTGATGTGTTCTATTCACATGATTTTCTCTAAATCACTCTAACAAATTATTATTAAAAAGCTTATTCTTCTATCTGCTTCATGATAATCGAAATAAAAATTAGCAGAAGTTGTCCTTATTACTTGGTTCCTTGTAGGTAGAGGAGAAACATATCTGATGTGTTCCATTCACATGATGTCCTCTGGCTGTGCGGTAAACAAACATTAATCTGTTATCTACATCATGCTAATCAAGATAAACATTAGCAGAATTAGTCTTATTACTAGATTCCTTGTAAGTAGAAGGGAAGTAAGGAAATGCACAGGCTAAAACGATAGTCTCGTCCTTTAAAAGCTGGTCGCTATGCGAAACAACTGAAATTTCAATCTGTTTACTTGCCAGGAATATACAAACGAGAAAAGTTTTAAGTGAAACCAATAATCCGGAATATCTACAAAAAAAATGTACATTACGTATATTGTGTGTTTTAATGAGATCTACATTTTTTGTGAACTAAGTTTTTGTATATCTTTGCCAGTTATATAAAGGTCATCCAGAATAAAGAGGTCTGCAAAGGCTATTCCCAGAAAATTCAAGATATACATTTCGTTTGTCATAAAATATCTTAAACATAAGGTATTTTAATCGAAATCGCTAGAGCCTTTTTTTTGGAAAAATCAACATTTTCGAAAAATGTTCCATGTAAAGGGTAGTTTGGGTTGGGGAGATTTCCTTGAAAATTTTCGTGATGCATCCTTGGAAGATACTAAACCTAAATACCAAGTTTGGTATTTAATGGTCTCTTCGTTTTTAGCTATGCTGTCCACACACACGCGCGAACCTTTTTATAACTTTTTTTTTAGGTTCAGGGAGTCCTAAAACGTATATTTCTAGTGGAATCTCGGTATCGAATTTTTGGGTGCAATACAAATAGCTTCTTTATATACTATGTACATAGCTCGTGTAGAGAAAGTAAAAACCACTCGATAATGTGAACACGTTGGCATTCCTGCTACTTTACTATCCGCTGTACAGAAGTGCAGTCTTTGGACTGCACACGTTGACTTATCTGTGGATTTAGTTCTACAGCAGCAACAACATTAACCCTATTTTCATTTCAAGTTCAAGTGATTATTGTTCTTGACGTTTCCATACTTACGTAGATTTGTTTTGTGGCAGTAACTTATGGGTTGCGGGTTCGTATCCCGCGTAGACGTTTTGGATATTAAGTAATGGTGTGAAGATTTCGATTTTGTTAGCATGGATTTTTTATTTTCTTCGAGTTCCAGATTATTATGGAACTCATATGTTGGTTGGCCGTTTCTGCCGTCGACCACACACGCATTCCTCCTAAATGTTCTATTCTATTTTGGTGTGATTTCGTCAGAAACGGTCTTATTACTTGCTGTTTGGTAAGTAGAAGGGAAATAAGGGCATACACAGGGCTAAAGCGATTGTCAGATCTTTTAAAAACCCGTTGCTAAGTGAAACAATTGAAATTCGGATCTCTTTCTTTGTTAGAAGCAAACAAAAGAGAGATGAAAATGTAGATGTCTCCCATGTGAAAAAGTTGCATCTTAAAACTTAAACGAATAGCTCGGAAACTGTTAAGTCTACAAAAAAGGCTTGTGTGTTTTAACGAGTTCTACATTTTCTGCGCAGTGGGTTTTCTCTATCTCTTACGGTTTACCAGTTACGAAAAAAATCAGCAAAATTCATCCAGAGTAACGAGAACTTCGGAGACTGTTCCCAAGAAATTCAAAACATCTTTAACATGCTGTACTTTAGTCCAAATCGTTACCAGCATTTTTGAGAAAACCTAAATTCTGGAAGTTTTGTCCATCAGAAGGGTAGTTTGGGAAACCTTCTGAAAATCTTTGTGTCACATCCTTGGGAGATTCCAAACTTTAATACCATTTGGTAGAGAAAGTATTGTATTGTAGCCAAAAATTCCCTACCAAGATTTCACCGGAAATACATGTTTTGGAATCCCTGAAAAAATTTAGAAAAAGGCTCTTGTGTCTGTTTGTGTGTGTATGTGCACGTGCGCGCGCCTGTGGATAGCATAGCACAAAAACGAAAAGACCATTAATTACCAAACTTAGTATTTAAGTTTGTATCTTCCAATGATGCGACACGAAGATTTTCAAGAAAATCCTCCCACCCAATACTACCCTTTACATGGAACATTTTTCGAAAATGTTGTTTTTCTCAAAAATGGCTCTAATTATTTTGATTAAAATTCCTTAGTATAAAATATTTTTATCGTAAACGAAGAGAGAGAAAGACAGAGACCGACAGATTGTATATCTCATTAAAGCACACATTTTATGCCATATACGTTTATTAATTTATCTATTTGTTTATTTTCTTTTTTTGTAGAGTTAACCGTTTCCGAGATATTCCGAATTATTAATTTTAATTTTAGCTACTTAAACTTCTCTCAAATGAAAATACATCTTTTTTCTCATGTCTCGTTTATTTATCGAACTTCAGTTATTCCACACAACGACTGGCTTTTAAAGGACCAGACTATCGCTTTAGCCTGTGCATTTTCTTAATTACCTTCTACTGACAAGGAGGTTAGCATGATGTAAATAACATATTAATGTTTTGAATAAAAGGTTTGTTTACCGAACAGCTAGAGGACATCATGTGAATGGAGCACATCAGATTTTTTCCCTTCTGCTTACAAGGAACCAAATAATAAGGACTATTTCTGCTAAAGTTTATGTCAATTATCATGAAGCAGATAGAAGAATAAGCTTTTTAACACTAATTTTTACAAAGATGTAGAAAAAGTCAAGTGAATGGAACACGTCAGATTTTTCTAATGCTCATTTAGATTCATGTATTTTCGGGGTAATCTCGGTATCGAATTTTTGGGTGCAATATAATACTTTCTCTATACACTATATATAGTACTTGTAGAGAAAGTGAAAAAATCTGATGTGTTCCATTCACATGACTTTCTCTACATTTCTGTAACAAATTATTGTTAAAAAGCTTATGCTTCCTTTTCCTTCATGCTAATCGAAAATAAAAATTAGCAGAAATATTGTTATTACTTACTCCCTTGTCAGTAGAAGCGAAAGAAGGGAATAGGTTAAAATGATAGTCAGAAGCTGGTTGCTATGTGACCTAAGTTCCTTTGTTTGTATGAGAAAAGTATAAGCTTTTAAAGCTGTAACCGCTAACAAGGAATACCTCAAAAACGATCAACTCCACGAAAACAATGAATATGATATAAATTATGTGTTTTACCGTGACTAACATTTTTGTGTAGTAAGTTTTTACGATTTACCGCTTTTGAAAACTACAATAGAAATCATCCAGAATAAAGAGGTCTTCAGAGGCTATTCCCAGAAAATGCAAGATATACATTTTATTTGTCACATAAATCTCTTAAATATAAGAGATTTTAATAAAAATCGTCAGCCATTTTTGAGAAAATCAAAATTTTCTAAAGGGCAAAGGTTAGTTTGGTGTGGGGGGGGGATTTTCTTGAAAATGTTCGTGTCGCATCCTTGGAAGATACCAAACTTAAATACCAAGCTATGTTGTTTTTGAGCTATGCTGCACACACACGGACATTTTTCTAAAAGTGGTCCTTTTTGGGGGGGGGATACAGGGGTCCCTAAAACTTATATTTCTGGTAGAATCTCGGTATTGGCTGAAATACAATATCTTCTCTATATATTATGTACACAATACGTGTAGAGAAAGTATAAAACGACAGAGATGTGTGTGTTTACAATTGTACTAAAAAAAAAAAACGTCGCTTCGTTAGGTGAACACGAATGTTGAGGTAATCTGGTGACTCATGAATCACGTGAAGACCTTAGACGGATCACTTTGTGCAAGGTAACTGAAAATTACCAGCACGAACAGTTCGCGGATTTCCTTGAAATGTTTATCTAATGCGAATTTAATTTTCTTCGGAGGTCCGTAGCTTTCTCAGAGATATTTATTACACGTAATGCACTACCTGTGATTCTCGGTTTAATGCTCCAGAATGGAATTCTTTTCCTCGTAGTTTGCTGATGTCAATATCGGGTTCTGCCAACCTCAAAACACACTGATCCTGCTATTGCGCGTAACAAAACAAAAGATATGAGTGTAAATGAAATGGAATGGCGTTTTATTCATGGACGCTCTTTAACCGTTGTGGTTTTCAGCGTCCAATTCTATACTGGGCGTGAAAGACCGCTTAATTTTGCTCAGGCGCAAAGGTTCTTTTACGCGCCGTAAATCTACGACACGGGACCAACGGCTTTACTTCCCTTCCGAAGGAAGCCATCGTCCTCCGCCGGGTTTGAAGTTAGCATGGTAATCATTACACCCTGGAGGGCGACTTGTGTGTGTGTAGCCTGTCTGGGTAGTGTGGTGGTAGCGTGTCTGTCTCACATTCGAATCTCACTTAGGATGAATACCCGGTTAAGGCTTTTTTCGGCGTTTTCCCTTATCCTGAGAACACGAATATCGAGTAACTTTAAGGTAATTTTATCATCTTTTAGCCAATTTCATTCATCGTCCGATATGAGCAACCAGGTTAAAGGACGTTAAGCTATCTACAAAACTGGAATTTTAATCATAACTTTTAGAGCCGTATTTGAGGAAATAAAACATAACGAAAAAGTTTTCACCTTTTACTTTCTCTATACATATTATGTATATAGTGTATGGAGAAGCTATTGTATTGCACCCAAAAATTCCATACCGAGATTTCACCGAAAAGACATGTTTTTGGACCCTTTGAATACAAAAAAAAAAAAAAAAAAAAAAAAACCATTTTAGAGAAATTCTCATAATTCTCATGTGTGTGTCAGGGGGCAGCATAACCCAAAAACGAAAAGTCCGTCAAATACCAAACTTGATATTTAAGTTCAATATATTACACAGATGCGATACGAAGTTATTCAAGAAAATACCCGCACCCCAAACTACCTTTTACCTGGAAAAACTTTCGAAAATTGTGCTTTTCTCAAAAGTAGCTCCAACGATTTTGGTTAAAATCTCTTATATTTAAGAAGTTTACATGACAAATAAAATGTATATGCTGAATTTTCTGGGAGTAGCTTCTGAAGACCTCTTTATACTGGATGACTTTTATTGAGTTTTGTAAAACTGGCAAACCGTAAGAGACAGACGAAAACTTACTACACAAAAAATGCAGATTTTGTTAAGATCACAATTTATGTCATATGCATTTTTTTTCGTGGAGTGGCCGTTTTGAAATATTGAATAATTTTCAATCCCATAGCAACACATTTTAAAAAATGTAATGTCGGTTTAACCTAGTATATTCCCTTATTTCCCTTCTACTTATAACGAACTAAGTAATAAGATCGTTTCTGTTAATGTTTTAGCATGAAATAGAAGAATAAGCTTACTAACAAAATGTGTTACAGTGGAGTAGAGAAAGTCATATGAATGGAACACATCAGAGTTTAGGGTGTTGAGATTTTCTGGACGTAACATTGTATGACGTTGAATTTAAATGCTAAGATTGGCATTTAAGCGACTTTTTCTTTTGGGGAATGTTGTTCACAAGCACAAAGACAATTTCCTAAAAGTACTTTTTAGGGTTTAGGAAGCCTCAAAACACGTATTTCCTATGAAATCTGACATCAAATTTTAGGGCGTGATACAACACTTATAAGCACTGCGCGAGAGATCTGTGAGTCGCCGGGAAAGTGGTGCCGGCAAAGACGCACTAAAATACGTATCTTAAGATAAATTATAGAAATGTTGATTTTCTGTTCACATACGAGCAGCACAATTTGCTAAATAAAATATTCTCGCTCACTCGTCTAAGCTCAGCAGCAGGAATCCTTGTGATGTTATCACAAGTTTGTGTAGATTACACAGGGATTTCTGCTGCTAGGCGAGAACATCTTTAGCTTGTTGTACTACCTGTTTGGGAGCAAGTGCTCAATATTTTCAGCATTTATTTAAGGTAAGGACCTCAGTGCGCCTTTGCACAAACCTTGCGTGGCGATCCAGCATGTGACCTTGGGGGACAGGCACGGTAGCAGAGCGTGGTTACTTTATCATTTAATGACCCTATAGAAGGGAGGTCCACTGGAATCAATATTTTGATGGCACAAAAGATTCTGACTGTGTCGCAACATTCACAAGTATGTTCTTTTTCCCCACAGGTGCTCTACCAAAACGGCCGCAACTGGTTGCGCTCTCTGAACCACTTCCAGAAAATCAGCCTAGCGCTCCTGACATTTCTGGCATTCCTGGTCTTCTTACTCCTGCTGGTGACTGCGATTGGATCTCGCAATGCTCATTATAGGAGCACCGTGCACAAAGCAACCAGCACCACGCCTGCAATGTATCCCTCTGCTACAACCAGAACGGCTTCCCCGATAATCCGCTCTCAGGATGTGGTTACGCGGGTTATGAGGATTAAATTTGAATTTGAAAAAAATGGCAGCGACATCAGATATCCATATCTGATCACAAGATGGATGTCACCTGATGATAGCATTTTGTCCGAGATAAGTAAGTTAAAAGAAAGCAACGGGGAGCTTAAGAGTACAGTTGGTATCGGCAGAGAAATTTCACCACAAGGTATGTCTGTGACATCATCTTCAGAAAAAAGCACAATTATTGACAGTACTAACACAGCACCATCGCATCACAGAACTGCTGTGGCTGTAAACAGTTTTAAGGAACATACTAACAACACAGTTGGTTCCAAGGATGGTGTCAGCAGAGAAATGTCACCATACAATAGCTTTGTTGCCACATCACCTTCACAAACAACCACTACCATTGTTAATAATAGCACAACACCGTTGCCAGTCAAAACTTCTATGAACGTAACCAGTTTGGAACATGCTAACAACACAGTTGGTTCCAAGGATGGTGTCAGCAGAGAAATGTCACCATACAATAGCTTTGTTACCACATCACCTTCAGAAACAACCCTCTACTAATGGCAATAATAACACAGAAGCTTTGCCAGATAGAATTGCTATGGATATAACCACAGTAGGTGCTAATGATGGTGTCAATAGAAGAATTTCAGCTGATAGCAGCTTTGAAACCACTTCAGCTTGAGAAAAACTCACACTGCTGGCAATAATAACAGAAATTTCATCAACAGAACTACTATAATCAGTATTAAGAGTCATTGTAAGAATACACGTGGTGCCGATGGTGGTGTTAGCAGAATATTGTGTCTCCTGATAGTATCTTTAAAAATAGACCACTTTTGGCGATAATAACACAGAAATGCCACCAACAGAAATACTATGGACGTAATCAGCATTGTAATAATACATCTGACGCCGATGATGGTGTCAGCAGAGAATAATTTCACCTGATAGCATCTTTGAAACCACTTCATCTTGAGAAAAACGCACTACTATTGGCAATAATAACACAGTAACGTCACTAATAGGAATACTATGTACGTAATCAGCATAAAGGAGGATTTTAGAAAATAACTGGCACCGATGATGGTGTCAGCAGAGAATACTTTCACCTGAAAATATCTTTGAAAGCACTTCAGGTTCAGAAAATGCATTACTGTTGGCAACAATAGCACAGAAATGTCACCAACTGTGGACGGAATGACCATTTAGGAACTTTGTAAGAATGTTCGTGGTGAGGATGATGGTAGCAGCAGAGAATTATTTCACCGAAAGTATCTTTGAAATCACTTCAGCTTCAGTAAACGTACTAGTATTGACCATAATAACACAGAAATCTCACCAACAGAACTACTGTGGTTGTAATCAGAATTAAGGTACATTGTAAGAACACACGTAGTGCCAACGATGTTGCCAGCAGAGAATCATTTCACTTGAAAGTACATTTAAAAGCACTTTAGCTTCAGAAAACGCACCACTATTGGCAATAACATCGCCAACATTTCTACAATGACTGTGTTCATACTGAGAACATACAAACAAATTCTTTATGCACTGATACACCTGACAGGTACACAAAATCAACTCTGCTGATGCAAATTACTACCTTTGCTCATATAAGTGAGTAACTTTATGAAGAGAGGGTCTAATAAATTCTATCATGATCATCAAGCCAAGTAATTCGTCCCTGTGGAAGAGTTTCTCCTGCTACTTGATGAACCCGCTCCAAACCCTCCAAATGAATCACCTCAGATCAGTATTTCTGCCGTTAACATCTACCCAAATATTTACGTTGTTGGAAAATGCAATTTATTGTTTCAAATCTGTACCGGAAGAAATACAGAAAATATGTGTGTAATGGAACACCTGTTTTTAAAATGTATTTTATCAATTAATATACAGGATCAAATCCACAGTTTTAATTTTTTACAGCCATACTGGTCGATTTCAAATGATGTGTACACTTTTATTACTAAAGCTTCTCAAATATTACATAAGGTATTTAATAAATATTATTACAAGCATTAATTGAATAAGAGGGTGGTTTGATAAGTCTGGTAAACACAAAGAAAACAATGTTGTTGTTTTTTTAAATAAATAACTCACTTTACTTCCCGAAATAGTCTCCATTCAGGTATATCACTTGCTCCAACGATTCTCCAGGTTTTCATCCCGTCGGAAAAATAGGTTTTGTGAAACTCTGCGACGTTGACTGCGACTATCACTTCCTTGTTTGATGAAAATTTCTTTGCAGCAAGCTAAAGCTTCAAGTTAGAGAACAGGAAGAAGTTACTTTGGGCTAAGTTTGGTGAATAGGGTGGGTGAGGAATCAATTCAAAAATTCATGTACTTTCGCCATTGTTGTCACTGACGTGTGGGAAGGTGCATTATCCTGGTGAAAGAACACTTTTTGCGTGTCAACCTTCGTCTTTTTTAGCCTTAAATTCAAGTTTCAAACAATCCAATAATGATGCATATTATGTTCCAGTTGTAGTTCTGCTTTTCAAAGTAATCTGTGAGGGTTATACTTTGGGAATCCCCCTCCCAAAAAATGGCCATCAACTTGCGAGTTGACTAAATGGCCTTTGGTACTATTGCATGGGCCTTTGTCCATTGTTTTGACTGCAGTTTGGACTCTGGTATGCAATTATGGATCCAGTTTCATCAACAGTCACAATTCGACGCAGAACAGCAATTAAACATCACCAGACATTGTGTTGAAATGTTGTTCTGGATGTGCTTGTGGTTGATTGAGCAAACGCAGAACTCACCTGACACACAGCCTCTCCATACCCAATTCTTTGTCCAGGATATTATGCCCTCGCTCAGTTCACTTAGCAATATCACGAATTTTTATTCGGCCATATTATGGATTTTGTCAACGATTTCCTGTGTGGTGACCTCAATTGGACGACCAGAGTGCGCTTCCTCCTTCGTAATCGTCCGACCACATTGTCGCCATCCGTGGTGTAATGGTTACCATACTAACTTCAAAGTCACGGGTTCAAACCCGGCAGAGGATGAAGGAATTTTTAGGCGTAAAATCCTTAGCATGGCTTCCTTCGGAAGGGAAGTTGGTCCCGTGTCAGATTTGCGGCAAGTAAAAGAAACTCAAGACAAAAGGCATCTGAGCAAAATTAAGCGGTCTTTCACGCCCAATATAGAAAGGGGTGCTGATATCCACAGCAGTTGAAGAGAGTCCATAAAGAAAAATACTTTCCTTTTTCCGACCACATTTAAATTCGTGATCATTTAATTTTTTTTTTTTTCCCACACAAGCCGTGTGTAGGACAGGAGTTGGATAGCTAGAGTCAGACTGAAAAATGCAATGCTGTAGCCGGGATTTGAACCACGGATATCCCGGTGTCTAACCACTGAGCTACCATAGCAATTTGCCGGAACGGCATTAAATTCCTCAACTGACTCGCATGTTTCCCGGTAAACCACAATTGACCACAATAGTCGGTTAAACTATGAATCTGGGACTTAAAGTACTTACAACATTGTAAGTCGATATTGGGATATACCAACTGAAAATCACCTTGTGGTTTACCAGGAAGCATGAAAGTCATTTGAGGAATGTAATGTCGTGTAGGCATGATGCCATGGCAGCTCAATAGTAGAGCAACCGGCTAAAGACCGGGAGATCCGTGGCTCAAATCCCGGCTACGGCATTAAATTTTCAGTCTGACTCTAACTATACATTTAAATTCGTTAATCCAAAAGTAAATGTTGTACAAAGCGTAAACTATGATTATCGGCTTTCTCCATTTTCAATTGCAGTCCACAAATTCAACAATTCAGTTGGCTGTCAACAGTGAACGTGCATTGTTGAAATCTTTAAATAATCAAGCTCACCAACCGTGAAGTCGTAACAAAAATGTTCTGTTCTTTCATGAAAATTTTCCAGACTTATCAAACTACAACATATGTAGATTCGATCAGAGTTTGTCAGATATAAACAGGCGGTAGCTTCCTCATCCTGCCTACTCTCCGTCCAGGCTTACTTCACCGGTAATGTAAACAAAAGCAACGTCATTATGATTGGTTGCTGGACGTTTTACTGCTTTTCTCCGTCACAAAATAGTGCCTCTTAAATTGTCGACTGAGTCCAGAAATATTGCATTAAACTATGTACTGATGACTAAATAATATAGCATGAATTGTTAATAAACAACATTTACTGACCATTTAATCATTATTTCTTTATAAACAATGAGTATTCATTGTACAAGTGCTTCTAGTCAGCAAGTAATGGCGGAAACATGTAATACCAGTGTAGTGAAACATAAGCAAGGAAAGAATCATTCCTAGTATATATAACTTTTGAGAAAAGTACACGTGGAGTCATGGGGTTAAAGGTTATCTAAAAGGGAGATATAAATTATAGCCTATATAATGTAAGTTATACTAAGAGGTGACAAATGTACATTGAAAATGGCCAGGGAAGAAACATTGTAAAAACACGTTTTAGAAGTCAAGGACAAACTTGTCACGAGCTGACAACCGACCCAGGTAGGATAGTACCGTTAAGGGGAGGACATTGAACTGAAGGGGTGGGGTTCCACTGCCCGAGGGTGGACATCGCAAGGAAAACAAACAATTCCCTTGCTGGCAAAGCGACACTTTTGCTATAGGCATGAAACATTCGCGGAGCTAAGATGTGATATTTGGGTCAGCGGTGGAATTGATCAGGCTACATATGGCCGTGACGGAAATAATGTTTATTTAATACGGTCGAAATTATTAGTCCTGGAAGATGCGCACAGGTAAGACGTGATAGCTGACTCCGCGGTAGAAATTAACGTACGACCACGACAGAAACAGTGTTTATTTGGTGCACCAGCAGACGGTCAAAAGTAATAAGGAATGATATGCGCGGTCCCGTAAAGCGTAGTTAAAATGGGAAAATTTAGGAGGAATGCGTGTGTGTTCGACGGCAGAAAAGCCCGAACAAATGAGTGCAATAATAATCTGGAACTCGAAGAAAAGCACTTGTCTTACCACACCTGAGAAAGATTCCATGCCAATAAAATCCTGAGATAGGGCACACACATCCCCACACCATTCCTAAATATCCAAAACCTTTACGCGGGATATGAACCCGGGATCTCTATAATAGTTTAATGAAAAATGCGGCGGTAATCTATGCTCTTAGCTTAACGATAGAATTACTGGTGTTTTCGAAAGCAGCATAAAGTGTGCAAAGCTTTTAAATTAGCCGAGGTGCGACATCTTGTGCCAGCAACTTTACAAGTGGCAGCCGAAAATGCAGTGAATGTGTGTCACACATTGTTCGGGAAGAGCAAACAAAGTGAAATTTGGAGGGAATGGTGATTCAGACAGTTTGATTGCAACTGATGACTTGTACCCTGAAAGAGTGGGAGCAATTTCATCTTCAGATTAGCTCTTCTGGGAAGTATTATAGCATTGAAATGTGCAGTGTATGTGAATGCTAAAATTCCCAAAAAACTGTTGCTTTGAAGCAATATATCAGCAGCGTTTCAAAACAAATTATATAAAACCACTCACATATTTGTTTTTGCTGCGTTTTATTTATTATTACTTTCTCTACACGTGCTATGTACATAGTGTATAGAGAAGGCATTGTAATGCACCCAAAAATTCCATACCGAGATTTCACCGGAAATACAAGATTCGAGACTCCCTGAATCTAAAAAAGAACATTTTTAGAAAAATGTGTGTATGTGTGTCTGTGTGTGTGTCTGTGGGCAGCATAGCTCAAAAACGAAAAGTCCATTAAACACCAAATTTGATATTTAAGTTTGGTATCTTTAAAGCATGCAACACGAAGATTTTCAAGAAAATCCCCCCACGCCCAATTTCCCTTTACATGGAACATTTTTCGAAAATTTTGATTTTCTAAGAAATGGCTAACGATTTTTATTAAAATCCCTTATATTTAAGATATTTATGCGACAAATAAAATGTATATCTTCAATTTTCTGGGAATAGCTTCTGAAGACATGTTTATTCTGGATGATTTTTATTGAATTCTGCATAACTGGTAAACCGTAACAGATACAAAAAACTTACTACACAAACAATGTAGATCACGATAAAACATACAATTTATGCCATATATATTCGTGGAGTTGATTGTTTTTTAGATATTCCATGTCATTGAATTGATTTCATCTTTAAAAAATATGATGTATTCCATTCACATGTCTTTCTCTATATCTCTGCAACAAATTATTGTTGAAAAGCTTATGCTTCTATTAACTTCGTGCTAATCAAGAAAAATTACCAGAAACACTTGCTTCCTTGTAAGTAGAAGCGAAGTAAGGGAGTAACATAGGTTAAAGTGATAGTCAAAAGCTGGTTGCTATGTGACTGAAGTTCCTTTGTTTGTATAAACAGGAGTTCACAAATTCCTGTAAGAAAAAAGTATGTATTTTACAGCTGAAACCAAAAACAAGGAATATCTAAAAAAAGAAAAAAAACAATCAACTCCACGAAAAAAATGTATATAACATAAATTGTGTGTTTTAAAGTGCTCTATATTTGTTGTGTGGTAAGTTTTGTCCACCTCTTACGGTTTAGCAGTTATGCAAAATTCCGTAAAATTGACCCAGAATAAAGTACTCTTCAGAGGCTATTCCCAAAAAATTCAAAATATACATTTTATTTGTCAGGTAAATATCTTTAATATACAATATTTTGATCAAAATCGTTAGCGCCATTTTTTAGAAAATCAAAATTTTCGAAAAAAGTTTCATGTAAAGGGTAGATTGGGGTGGGGGGATTTTTCTCAAAATTTTCATGTCGCATCCCTGGAGGATACTAAACTTAAATACCAAGTTTGGTATTTTACCGACTTTTCGTTTTTGAGTTATGGTGTTCACAGACACGCGGACACACGGAAACACTGACACACGGACCTTTTTCTGAAAATACTTTTTTTGTATACGGGGTACCCAAAAACACATATTTCCTGTGAAATCTCGGTATCGAATTTTTTGGTGGAGTCCAATACCTTCTCTATACACTATCTACATAGTACGTATAGAGAAAGTAAAAACATACTTTTCTCATACGGGAATTTGTCAACTCCTGCCCATTCAAGAAAGGAACTTCAGTCACATAGCAACCAGCTTTTGACTGTCACTTTATCCTATGGTACTCCCTTATTTCGGTTCTACTTACAACAAAGCAAGTAATAAGACTATTTCTCCTAATTTTTTTTTTTCGATTAGCATGAAATAAATAGAAGTATAAGGTTTTTAACAATAATATGTTGCAGAGATGTAGAGAAAGTCATGTGAATGGAAGACATTAGATTAACGCCGGCCTAAGTATATATAAAGTTTCGCTGTCATTTGGTTATACTCGGTCACTCCCACACGGTCCTCGAAGGGACCTAAAGTACCAAATGCCCGTCTAGAAAACGAAGATAACTGGTTTTAAACACAAATGTACGTACACTACCATTAGCTGTGAATGGGCAACGTGATTATCATAAACCGGTTTAGGACACTAACAGTCTGAGGTCAATAGGAACTGTTCGAGCTGCAAATGAAAACAAAACATGTCTTTATGTTTTGCCTTGAGATGAGTTACGAGTTCGCAGAACGCTTTGGAACATTACCGAGCTTCCAGCTAGTAACTCGGTAAAATGTTTCTTAAAACGGAGCATTTGCAAGAAACACATGACTTTCTCTACAGCTCTGTAACAAATTATTGTTAAAAAGCTTATGCTTCTATTTACTTCATGCTAATTGAGAAAAAATTGGCATAAATAATCTTATTACTTGCTTCCTTGTAAGTAGAAGCAAAATAAGGATGTACCATAAATTATAGTGATAGTCAAAAGCTGGTTGCTATGTGACTGAAGTTCCTTTGTTTGTGTGGAAACGAGTTGACATAAGAAATGTTTGTTTTTCATTGCTGAAACTGAAAACAACGAATATCTCAAAAATGTATATAACATATGTAAATAACTGTATATAACATAAATTGTATGTTTTAGCGTGCTCCACATCTTTTGTGTGCTAAGTTTTTGTTAAGCTTTAACGGTTTAGCAGTTATGCAAAGTTCTGTAAAATTCATCCAGAATAAAGTAGTCTTCAGAAGCTATTCACAGAAAATTCAAGATATACATTTTATTTGTCAGATAAATATCTTTGATTTACGATATTTTAATCAAAATCATTAGAACCACTTTTAATAAAATCAATATGTTTGAAAAAAGTTCCAAATAAAGGGTAGTTTGGGGTGGGGGAATTTTTTTTCAAAATCTTCGTGTCGCATCCCTGGAAGATACTAAACTTAAATACCAAGTTTGGGATTTTAGTGACTTTTTGTTTTTTAGTTATCGTGTTCACAGACACATGGACACACTCACGGACCTTTTTCTGAAAATGTTTTTTTTTTGTATATAGGGGACCATAAATCATAAATTTCCGGTGAAATCTCGGTATCTAATTTTGGGATGGAGTGCAATACCTTCTCTATACACTATGTACATAGTACGTATAGAGAAAGTAAAAATCTGATTTGTCACGTTCCCTCCTGTTGTGTAAACATCCCCCTCTAAGAAAATACACGGTGTTCCCAAATGAATATAAGCGTTTTAATGTTATGTAGTACCTAAAGTCTATTACTTACAGATATGCACGATACGAGGATCGTTTTTTTCAACCTCCGATAAGCTATAAATAAAAGCCAAGTTCATAGAAAACAATTATTTTATTACTAAAAGTTTTGTACACTTATGATTACTTTTCAACATAATCACAGAAAAGATTGAGATATTTATCGTATCTGTGCACAAGCTTTGCAACACCCGCTTCAAAAATGTTGCCGCCAATGATGCAGCCCGGAACCACTATCAATGCTGCTGTTTATTGTGAAACTTTACGACGTTTGCGGAGAGCCATTCAAAACAAACGAAGAGGAATGCTGACTTCAGGAATTGTGTTGATCCATGACAACCCTCGTCCACACACTGCTGGCACAACCCATCGGCTCCTTAAAAATTTTCAATGGGACATATTCGATCATCCGCCGACCTGGCACCCAGCGACTTTCACCTTTTCCCTGAACTAGAGACGTGACTAGGAGGGCAGCACTTTCAAACCAACAAAGATCCTGAAAACAACGTCAATGCTCATTTGAAATCATTGGTGGCAACATTTTTTGAAGGGGGTATTGCAAAGTTTGTGCACAGGTACGATAAATGTCTTAATCTTTTCGGTGATTATGTTGAAAAGTAACCATAAGTGTGCAAAACTTTTAGTGATAAAATAATTGTTTTCTTTGAGCTTGTCTTTTATTTATAGCCTATCGGAGGCTGTAAAAAAACTCCTTGTGCATTTAATACACGCTGTGTTGCACACACTGATCTACTTGGAATCTACGCGCTGCTACATTTGAATTGACTTTATAAAATGAATGTAAACTAGTCCTACCACGCATGCTCGTCCTTAGTGAAAGATTTGTTCTACTGACATTTTCACTTTCTGTAAATGAACTATGTACATAGTGTATAGAGAAGGTATAGTATTGCACCAAAAACGCAATACCGAGATTTCACCGAAAATACATGTTATGGGCACCCCGAATCAAAAAAAATTGGAAAAACTCTGTGTGTCTGTTGTGTGTGTGTCTGTCTGTCTGTCTGTGGACAGCATAGCTAAAAAACGATGCGACCTTTAAATACTAAACTTGGTATTTAAGTTCAGTATCTTGCAAGAATGCAACACGAAGATTTTCAATAAAAATCCCCACCCCAACTACTCTTTACATGGAACTATTTTCTCAGAAATGGCTCTAGCGATTTAGATTAAAATATCGTAGAAACTCTATGAAGACTTCTTTATTCTGGATGAATTTTACGGAATTTCGCATAACTGCTAAACAGTAAGAGATGGGCGAAAACTTACCAACACAAAAATGTAAAGCACGTTAAAACACACAATTTATGTTATTTACATTTTCCTCGTGGAGTTGATCGTTTTTGAGTTATTCTTTGTTTTTGGTTTCACCTTTAAAAAACATACTTTTCTTATAGAGGAATTTGTCAATTCCTGTCCATACAAACAAAGGAACTTCAGTCACATAGCAACCAGCTTTTGACTATCACTTTAACCTATGGTATTCCCTTATTTCGGTTCTACTTACAAGGAAGCAAGTATTAAGCCTATTGCTGCTAATTTTTTCTCGATTAGCATGAAGTAAATAGAAGCATAAGCGTTTTAACAATATTGTGTTGCAGAGATATAGAGAAAATCATGTGGATGGAACAGATCAGATTTTTTAAATTTTTTTACCCCGAGAACCTCAAAACATATATTTCCGATGAAATCTCGGTATCGAATTTTTGGGTGGAATAAAATATCCTGTCTATCTACTATGTACATACGGAGTTGCCTAATGTAAGTATAGAATATTAGATATTTACAAAACAATTGGATGTGTTCCATTCACATGATTCTCTAGCTGTTTAACAAACAACTTTCCTTACAAAAGATTAATCTTTTATCAAAGTAATCTATAGAAGAAATTGAGTTATTACTTGCTTCCTTGCACATAGAAAGGGAGTAATGGAATACACTAGGCTAAATCGATAGTCAAGTCTTTTAAAACCCGGTTCTATGTGAAACAATTGAAGTTCGGCTCTCTTTGCATGGCCTGCAGTAAAACAAGAGAAATGAAACGACACGTCACTTCCCGTTTGAGAAAACTTTTTAAGTAGTTAAAAATTGAAACCAATAACAAAGAATATCTCAGAAACTGTCAGCTGAACATAAAAAATATATTCTCTAAAATTATATGTTTTAATGAGATGTACAATTTTTCAACAGTAAGTTTTTGACTATCTGTCTCAAAAATAATCGTTATGAAAAATTCTACAAAACTCATCCAGAATAAAGAGGTCTTCACAGTCTATTCCCAGAAAATTCAAAATATACAGCTTATTGTTGATGTAAATATCTTTAATGTACGGTAATTTAATCAAAATATTTGGAGCCATTTTCGAGAAAAACAAAATTTTCAAAGTTTTTTCTATGTTTGGGTTGGGAGGATTTTCTTGAAAATCTTCGGGTCACATCCTTGGAAGATACTGAACTTAAATATCAAAATAAGAACTGAAGCTTTCCTGGCGACGTATTAATTCAAAATCTTCTCGGGCTTCTAACCAGCTAAAAACTTGGCTTGACACCAACGTTTCGAAGAAGTGCATCTTCCTCGAAACGTTGGTATCAAGCCAAGTTTTTAGCTGGTTAGAAGCCCGAGAAGATTTTGAATTAAATATCAAGTTCGGTATTCAAATGAGTTTTCATTTTTTGAGCTATGCTGCCTATAGTCACAGACACACACATGGGACCTTTTTACTTTCTCTACATCTACTATGTACATAGTATATAGAGAAGGCATTGCATTCCATCCAACATTTTGATATTGAGATTACACCAATAACACCAAATATGTTTCGAGTCCCTTTGGAATAAAAAAAAAGTCAATTGTGTATGTGTGTTTCTGCCTGTCTGTGGGCAGCATATCTCAAAAACGAAAAGACCGTTAAATTCCAAATTTGTATTTAAGTTCAGTGTCTTCCAAAGATGATATACGAAGATTTTCAACAAAATCCCCCACACCTAACTACATGGAACATTTTTAACAAATATTGATTTTCTCAAAAATGGCTATAATGATTTTGATTAAAATACCGGATGTTCAAGGTCTTTTATGAAAAATGCATATTTTGGTCTTCCTGGGAATAACCCCTAAACACCTCTTCATTCTGAATGACTTTTATATAACTTGTAAACAGTAAAAAATAAAAAACTTACTACACAAAAAAGGGAGATCTCATTAAAGCACATAATTTATGTTACATACATTTTTGTGTAGAGTAACCGTTTTCGAGATATTCCGGATTATTAGTTACAATTTTAGCCACTTAAACTTTTCTCAAATGGGAAGACATTTTCCTTCTTTTTCTCGTTTGTTTACTCCTGGAAAGCAAAGAGATTGAATTTCAATAGTCTCACATAGCGACCGGATTTTAAAGGACAAGACTATCACTTTAGCCTTGCATTTCCTAATTTCCCTTCTACTTACAAGGAGGCTAGTAATAAGACTAATTCTGCTTATGTTTATCTTGATTAGCATGATGTAGATAACATATTAATGTTTTGAATAAAAGGTTTGTTTACCGAACAGCTAGAGGACATCATGTGAATGGAACACTTTATCTTTTGTTCTTCTGCTTACAAGGAAGCAAGTAATAAGGGCAATTTCTGCTCATGTTTATCTCAATTATCAGGAAGTAGACAGAAGAATAGGCTGTTTAGCAATAATTTGTTACAGAAATATAGAGAAAGTCATGTGAATGGAACACGTCAGATTTTTTTATGACAAACGAAATGTATATCTTGAATTTTCTGGGAATAGTCTTTGGAGATCTATTTTTTCTGGATGACCTTTGCATAAATGGCAAACTGTAAGAGGTATACAAAAACTTTATACACAAAAAATGTAGATCTCTTTAAAAAACACAATTTATTCATATACATTTGTTTTTGTAGATTAACCGTTTCGAGATATTCCGGATGATTGGTTTCATTTTTAGCCACTTAATCTGTAAGACATCTTTCTTTTCATTTCTTGTTTGTTTAGGGAACCTCAATTGTTTAAAGCACGAGACTATCGCTTTGGCCTGTGCATTTTCTCATTGCCCTTCTACTTACAAGGAAGCAAGAAATAAGGGCAAATTTTGCAAATGTTTATCTCGATTAGTATGTATATAGGCGAATAAGTTTTTAACAATCATTTGTTACAGAAATGTAGAGAAAGTCATATGAAACAAGGAAACGAGAATATAAATTTAAATCTCCCTTAGCAGAACCGTCAAATAAACTATTGTTTTGAAAACATACAACGCTATAACACCACTCGTGCATTTGTTGCAATTATATTAGGTAATATAAATGCACGTCAGTGTTGTATAAAATATGTGACCTTTAAAAAAGGCAATTTATTTTGCTGTTTGCTGCAAACGCCTGCCAAGGAGGAACCTGTTTCTCTACATACCTTTCGCTACGCTGGCTTTCGTCTGCATCTTCGTCAAATTTATGTTGTAGTCGTGGAAAACTCCAACGACTCTGTGTGTTAAACTGCTCGGCATGTTTACACTCTCTGGTGTGTTGTATTCACATGGCTTTCTCCACATCTCTGCAACAAATTATTACTTAGTTTATAATAAGTAGAAGGGAAATAAGTGAATACACTAGACTAAACCGACAGTCAGATGTTTTAAACTGTGGTTGCTATGGGATTGAAATCCGTTTGTTTGAGTGGTCAGGAGTTGACAAGTTCCATATGAGAATAGTTTTAAGTATTTTAAAACTGAAACCAATAACACGACAAATCTGGAAGTCGGTCAACTTCACGAAAAAAAATTGTATAAGCCATAAATTGTGTGTGTTACATTTCTTGTGTGGTAAGTTTTTGTCTCTCTCTACAAGGACTGCCCCAGAAGTACCCGACCTAAATAGTCTCCTTTCATCTCGATACACTTTTCGCAGCGATGTCCAATAGCTTCCATACCCTGTTTGTAGTGAGAACTATCGAGGTCTGCAAAACAGCCATCAACTGCAGACTCCATCTCTTCATTGTTGGCAAATCGTCTACCACCAAGTCATTTCTTTAAGTTTGGACACAGAAAATAATCAAAGCGGGCTAAATCTAGCAAATAGGGTGCATGAGAACGCAATTCGAACTTTAATACATTGATTTTGGCCATGGCAATAATGGGCGTCTGAACTTGATGAAACAAAATTTTCGTTTTCGCTAAATAATGCTGTTTTTGCTTGATTTCATCACTCAAACGCTGTAACAAGTTTGAATAATATTCGCCATTGATTACTTTTCGTTTTTTGAAATAATTAATGAAAACTATCCCACGTGTGTCCCAGAAAGCTGATTCCATGACTTGCCTGCAGCTGGAACTGTCTTCGCCTTCTTTGGAGCCGATTCTCCCCTTTAAATCTACTGTTTTGATTATTCCTTCGCCTCAGGTGTGAAGTGATGGATTCAGGTTCCATCCATTGTTATGAATCGACGCAATAAGTCAGCTTTATTGCAGCGAAACACTCGACTGAAACATCCTCACGACGCTGTTTTTGTTCTACTGAGAGCAAACGCGGCACCTACCTTGCACACAACTTTCACATATCCAAATTTTCAGTCAGTATGAGATGTACAGAACTTTTTGAAATGTCTGCTAGCTCGTGTACTTTCAGGCGATGGTCATCCAATGCCATTTTGTGGATTTTCTTTACAATTTCTGGACTGGTAACCTCATTGGGTCGACCACTGCGATGTTCGTCTTGGCAGCTCGTACGGCCACGCTTATACTCTGCCACCCAATATTTCACTGTTGTAAACGAGGGAGCAGACTCCCTCAAAGTAGAATCTAGCTCAGCTTTAATATTAGTTGGACTAAGACCTTTCAAATGAAAGTATTGTTTCACATAACGATGACCAGTTTTATCCATGTTTACAAATTCGTGAGAGCGTTCACTAATGATGGCTGCTAAACAATGTAAAATCGCTAAACTTCAAACTTAAACTCTCTAAGTACTTTTTACCATTGTTGTTGTTGTTGTTTGAAACAACAACCGCTATCTGTACTTCAGGACGCCCTCGTAGCAAAATTCAACAAAACTCATCCAGAATAAACAGATCTTCAGAGGCTGTTTTCAGAAAAGTCAACATTTACATTTTATTTAGCATGCAAATATCTTAAACATACGAGATTTTAATGAATTTCGTTAGAATCATTTTAGAGAAAACCAACATTTTTGAAAATGTCCCATGTAAAGGTAGTTGGAGGTGGTTATTCTTGAAAATGTTTATGTCGCATACTTGGAAGACGCTAAAGCTAAATATTAAGTTTGGTTTTTAACCGTCTGCCCATAGACAAACACACAGATATCTTTCTAAACATGTTTTTTTTTTTTTTTTGAGGGGGGGTCAAGGAATCCCAAAATATATATTTCGGTGAAATATCGGTATCGAATTTCTGGGTAGAATACAATACGTTCTGTTTAGTAGTACGTGTAGAGAAAGTAAAATATTGACGAATTAAGACAATTAACTTTTCTCCACCATTTCTATACATAATTATTGCGCAATAATCTAGAGGGTGTTTTAAAGTTCATCCTCCTCTTTAATTCTTATAATTGTGATTTCTATCCTTGTAAACAGACGTGAGCAGTACAAGGAGTGGGGGAAAGAGGCGGAGACTTGAAGCGATAGCCATGGGAATGAAAACGCACAGATATCGGCTGTCGACCGACTGCAGCAATCAGATCATGCCACTGCGCATCATGTTTACACTGCTCTCGTCTACTTGCATGGATAATACTGGAAATGCTGCATAACCTATAAGTAAGCTTTGGTGGTAGAACAATCAACAGTCGGAATGTTCGAGTAATTTTTACTGTCTCTAGCGCGTATGTTCTCTAAAGTAATAAGTAGAGAAGGTATTGCATTCCACCCAAAAATTCGATATGGAGATTTAACCGGAAGTACATATATATTACTGTGTCAAGAAAGTTCCGGGAATTTGCGAATAAAACACAAAAAATGAATTATTCATCCAATTTTATTTTATCGCCTTCAAAATAGGCCCCTTCTAAAATTATACATTTATGCCAACGAATAATCCAATCGTCAAAACATTTTTTGTAGGCACTTTTAGGAATCGATGTCAATTGTCGCCGCAAATTTTCCTTTGTGTCTTCTATCGATGAAAACGGTGCCTCGAAGTGGTAACTTGGGTTTTGGAAAGAGAAAGAAATCAGCATGAACCAGATCAGGTGAATTCGGTGGTTGTTCGATGAAATGTGTTGAGTTTTTGGCCAGAAATTCGTTCACAATAATAGTCTTGTGAGCTGGTGCATTATCGTAGTGCACAATCCATGAGTTGTCGTTCCACAAATCTGGCCTTTTTTGCCGTATTTGCTCTCTCATACGCCGCATAACGCTCAGATAATGGTCTTTATTTACCATCTGACCTTCTGGCAAGAACTCTGAGTGCACGACGCCGCGATAATCGGAAAAAACTGCCAACATGACCTCCAGTTTTGATCGAGTTTGACGTGCCCTTTTAGGTTTCGGTTCAGTTGGAAGGCGCCATTCGGAAGCTTGCTGACTGGTTTGAGTGTCAAACTCGTAAACCCACGTCTCATCTCCAGTTACAATGCGTTTCATGCATATGGGGTCGGAACCTGGCTCGATCTAGCATTCTTCAGCAATCCTTACGCGATTGAGTTTTTGTAGAAAATTCAAGTCTTTCGGAACTAACCGAGCTGCAACGCGTGTCATGCCCAAACAATCGTTTAAAATGGTACGAATCGATTCGTGGGACACAGAAAGTTCAGCTGCAATCTCTCTCAGACCTAAATGACGATTTTCAGACACCATTTTCTTCACTTTAGCGATGTTCAGTTCAGTTGAAACCGTTGATGGCCGACCAGAGCGAGGCAAATCTTCCACCACATCTCGACCACTTTTGAATGCACTGTACCGCTCATATGCACGTGTTTTTGATAAAGTCGATTCACCGTAAGCCCTTTGTAACATTTTCAGCTATTCGGTACACGAAATACCATTTGCAATGCAAAATTTGAGACAGATTCTTTGTTCAATATTTGTATCCATCGTAAAAACGCAAATCACCTTTGAGATAAACTAACAAAATGGTGTACTGTAAACAAACTAGATGACAGATGACGACCAAACTCCGTGTGGGTATAGAAGAAAGTTGTACCGACTTAGCGAGAACAATAATTTTGAATCTCCTTTTAAACAGGATTTTTAAATTATCAATTCCCGGTACTTTCTTGATAGAATTTTGATGTCCCCTGTGTGTGTGTGTGTGTGTGTGTGTGTGTGTGTGTGCGTGTGTGTGTTCGGATAGCTTAGCTCAAAAACGAGAATATTGATAAATACCAAACTTGGTATGTATGTTTTTTTGTCTTTCAAGGATGCGATACAAAGGTTTTAAAGAATATCCACAACCCAAACTACCATTAACTTGGAAAAAAATTATTTTTCTCAAAAATGGCTCTAATGATTTTCATTAAACATGCACTACCTACAAATAAAAGTAGGTATATATCAAATTTCCTGGGAATAGTCTCTTAAGTTCTCTTCGTTCGGAATGAGTTTCGCAAAATTGGTAAACCGTAACAGAAAGACAAAAGCATAGTACATAAAATATCTGATAGAACTTTCTCTTGATGCTCCACAAATAACATTTACTTATAAAGATTATTCTTCTATCTACTTCAGCTAATCGAGATAAACATTAGCAGAACTAGTCCTATTACTTACTTCCTTGTAAGTAGAAGCGAAATAAGGAACTACACCAAGCTAAAGCGATAGTCAAACCTTTTTAAAACCTGGTACCTATGTGAAACAATACAAGTTCGGTTCGCTTTGCAGGTTCCTGTTTGAGAAAATTAGTTTAAAACTGAAACCAATATAAATGAACATTACTTTACAAGAAAAAGTATATGACAAAGTATGTGTTTTAACGATATCTACATTTTTTGTAGTATATTTTTGCAAAATTCTGTAAAAATCAACCACAATAAAAAGCTTTTCAGAGTTTATTCTTTTAATGAAAATCGTTAATGCCATTTTTGAGAAAATAAACATTACAAAAAGTGTTCCATATAAAGGGTAGTTAGCGTGATTGTCCCTACACACAACTACCCTTTACATGGAAAAGCTTACTACACAAAAAAATGTATATGTCCTTAAAGCATACAATTTATGTTATATGCATTTTTTCGTGTTCATCGTTATTGGTTTCAATTATCAACTACTTTAACTTTTGTCAAACGAGACCATGCTAAGCGAAGTGATCTTCAATTGTTTCTTTTAAAATACTGGACTATAGCTTTAGCTTAATGTACTCCCTTATTTCTGTTCAACTTACAGGGGAACAAGTAATAAGACTATTTCTGCTAATGTTTATCCCAACTAGCATGATAAAGGAATATACCTTTGTAAGGAAAGTTTCCTTGTGGAACAGTTAGAGATATTTATGTTAATATACCACATCAAATTTTTACTTTCTCTACATGTACTATGTACATTTTGGTTACAGAAGATATTGTATTGCACCCAAAAAGTTGACACAGGGATTTCACTGGAAACACATGTTTTGGGATCCCTGAATCCAAAAAAGCATTTTTAGAAAAAGGTCCGTGTATGTGTCTGTGTATATATGTGGGTGTGGGCAGCAGAGTTCATAAACGAAAAGTCCGCTAAATACCAAAGTTGATATTTAAGTCTAGGATCTCTCAAGGATGCGACACGATTTTCAAGAAAACCCCCAACCCAGTTGCCGTTTACATTTTGATTTTCTCTAATGATTTTTATTAAAATGTATTATAAAATATTTACACGCTAAATAAAGTGTATGTCACAAATTATCTGGCAATAGCCTCTAAAGATCTCTTTATTTTGAATGTTTTTTTTTTTTTTTCTAATTTTGCATAACTGGTAAACTGTAACACATAGAAAAAAATGTAGAGCTCCTTAAAACACACAATTTCTGACATATACGTATATATTTTCCTGGAGTTCACCGTTTTCGAGATATTCTTTGTTATTACTTAAGTTTTAAATACTTAAACTTATCTCATACGGGAACTTGTCAACTTCCGGCCACGCAAAGAAACGGATTTCAATCCCATAGCAACCACATTTTAAAACGTTTGACTATCGGTTTAGCCTAGTGTATTCACTTATTTCTCTTCTACTTTTAAGAAACTAAGTAATAAGACCGTATCTACTGATGCTTATTTCGATTATTATGAGGTAGGTAGAATAATATTAACAATAGTGATAATTTAATTGTTTTCTCACAAAAACCATGTGTAGGACAGGAGTTGGATGGGTAGAGTCAGACTGAAAGATTCAATGTCATAGCCGGAATTTGTACTTTGAAGTACTTACAATATTGTAAGTCGCCATTGGAGTTGTCATCTGAAAATAACTTGAGATCACCTTGTGGTTTACCGGGAAACATGCGAGAAATTCGTTACCATGTCGGCTTGTTGCCATGGTAGCTCAGTGGTAGAGCAACCGGCAACTCAGTGGGAGATTCATGGTTCAAAAGCCAGCTGTGGCACTGAATTTTTGAATCTGACTTTACCTATTCAAATATTAACAACAATTTGTTACAGAGGTGTAGAGAAAGTCATGTGAATGGAACGCATCCGGTTTTAGTGGTTTACTCCAGGTCTATATTTGGCTCTAATGTTACGCATGTCTTGTGATGACGATTTATGATCCATGTGATTCACCGTACTTGGGATACCCAAGTGCTGCTCCAAGCTGAGCTAATTATCCTGCCCCTGCTAATAGCAACACCTTTCCTGTTCTCCTCTTAGATCATGTGAGAACGTGTTTACCTTCTCTACATACTGAATAGGGAAGGTATTGTATTGCACCCAAAAATTTGCTACTGAGATTTTATCGCAAATATATGTATGTTTAAACACCCTGAAACCAAAAAAGTATGAAGTGTCCAATTCACATGACTCTCTCTACATCTTTGCAACAAACTATTGTTAAAAAACTTCGATTTCTATTTGCTACATGCTAATCAAGAAAAAATTAGCAGAAATAGTCTTATTACTTGCTTCCTTTTAAGTAGAAGCGAAATAAGGGAGTACCATAGGTTAAAGTGATAGTCAAAAGCTGGTTGCTATGTGACTGAAGTTCCTTTGTTTGTATGGACAGTAGTTACCTGTATGAGAAAAGTATAAGATTTTTAAGGCTGGAACTAATAACAAGGAATATCTCCAAAATTATCAACTCCACGAACAAAATGTGTATGATATAATTAGTGTGCTTTATCGTGATCTATATTTTTTGTGCAGTAAGTTTTTGTCTGTGCCTTAAGGTTTACCAGTTATGTAAAATTCAATAAAAATCATCCAGGATAAAGAGGTCTTTAGAGACTATTCCCAAAAAGTTGAAGATATACATTTTGTTTGGTAAGTAAATATCTGAAATGTAAGAGATTTTAATCAAAATCGTTAAAGACATTTTTGAGAAAATCAGGTTTGGTATTTGACGGTCTTTTCATTTTTGAGCTATACTGTCCACACATACATACACGTAAACCCACAGACACACACGGACCTTTATATAAACATGCTTTTTACTTGCTCTACACGCACTAGGTCCTATTAGTTGCTTCCTTGTAAATAAAAGAGAAATAGGCTAAAGCAATAGTAAAACCTTTCAAAAGTCGGTTGCTATGTGGTTGAAGTTGCTTTGTTTGTATGGACAGGAGTTGACAAATTCCCATATGACAAAAGTTTAAGTACTTTAAAACTGCAACCAATAACAAATGGTATCTCAAAAACAGTCAAATCTACGAAAACAAAGTATATAACATACATTGTGTGTTTTAACGAGCTCTACAATTTTCATTAAGTATGTTTTCGTCTCTCTCTTACAGGTTACCAGTCATCCAAAATTCATTCAGAATAAAGATGTCTTGAGAACTATTCCCAGAAAATTCAAGACACACGTTTTATTTCTCAAGTAAATATCTTTACATCTTATGGCCAGGAGTTAGCAAGTTCCCCTAAGAGAAAAGTAAGTATTTTAACGATATAAATTGCCTTTTGTAACGAGATCCAAAATGTTTATGTGGTAAGCTTTTGTCCATCTCTTACGGTTTACCAATTATGCAGAAGTCATCCAGAATAAAGAGGTCTTCAGAGGACATTCCCAGAAAATTCAAGATACACATTTCGTTTGTAATGAAAATATCTTAAACATAAAGTACTTGAATATAAATTGTTAAAACCATTTTTGAGAAAATAAAAATTTGAGATTTTTTTTCCATGTACAGAGTAGTTGGGGTGGGAGATACTCCTAAAAGCCTTCGTGGCGTATCCTTGAGAGATAATGAACTTTAATACCAAGTTTGGTATTTAATGAACTTTTCGCTTTTGAGCTATGCTGTTCTCAGTCACACAAGCATAGACACGGAAACATTTTGCTAAAAAGGTTTTTTTGGACTCCGGGGGTCTGAAAACATATATTCGCGGTGAAATCTCAGAATCGAAATTTTGGGTGGAATACAGTATGTACATAATGTGTATACTGAAAGTAAAAAGCGTTAATAACAGGAAATATAAGTTGCACGGGAAAAGGAAGGACTAATCAGCAGAACGCGCACACATTGCATGCGTGTGAGCTGATTCATTATAACACATACTCGACATTATCAACCTCATTAGCTTATCAAACGGCCAATTTAACAGTTAACTTAAAATCTGATGTGTTCCATTCACATGACTTTCTCCACATCTCTGCAATAAATTATCTATTTCCTGCTACTCGAGAACAAATCAGTCTTATTACTTGCTTCCTTGTAAGTAGAAGGGAAATGAGGGAATACACTAGGTTAAAACGATTGTCAAATGTTTTAAAATGTGGTTGCTATGGGATTGAAATCCATCCTCCTTTTTTTTTTTTGTGCATGGTCAGGAGTTGACAAGTTGCCGTATAAGAAAAGTTTAAGTATCTTAAAACTTAAACCAATAATAAGGAATACTTCTGAAATGTCAACTCCGCTAAAACATATGCATATGACATATACTACGTTTTTAACGACATCTACATTTTTTGTGAAGTACGTCTTTATCTATCTCTTACGGTTTACCTGCTTAAAAGTCATCCAGAATAAAGAGGTTTTGAGGCTATTTCTATAAAATTCAAGATATCTTTTTATATGGCATGTAAATATCTTTAGTACACGACTTTTTAACCAAAATCGATAGCCATTTTGAGAATATCAAAATTTGCGAAAATCTTCCATGTAAAGGCTAGGTAGGGATGAGGGGGATTTTTTTAAAAAGTAATGTGACTGTAACACATCAGATTTTGGGGGGTTTAGGGTATCTCAAGACATGTTTTTTCCGGTAAAATATCGGTATAGCAATTGGTGGAATGCAATACTTAATGTACTATGTGCACATACGTGTTAGAGAAACTAAAAACTCTTATGTGCTCTATTCCCATGATTTTCTCTACCTGTTCTACAAACTTCTTACAAAATATTATTTTCTTTTTACTTTCTCTAGCCCCATATGTACAATGTACATAGGGATAGATAAGTATTGTATTCCACCCAAAAATTCGATACCGAAATTTCACCGGAAATACATGTTTTAGGACCCCCTGTATCCAAAAAAAGCATTTTCAGAAAAAGGTCCCTGAGTGTGTGTGTGTGTGTGTGTGTGTATCCGTGTGTCCGTGTGTCTGTCAACACGATAGCTCAAACTTGGTATTTAAGTTTAGTATCTTCCAGGGATGCGACACGAAAATTTTGAGAAAAATCCCCTCACCCCAAACTACACTTTACATGGAAAAGTTTTCGAAAATTTTGATTTTCTTAAAAATGGCTTAAACGATTTTGATTAAAATATCATATATTAAAGATATTTACCTAACAAATAAAATGTATATCTCGAATTTTCTGGGAATAGCTTCTGAAGACCTGTTTATTCCGGATAAATTTGGCTTAATTTGGCATAACTAGTAAACCGTAAGAGATAGACAAAAACTTACTATACAAGAAATTTAGGTCTTGTTAAAATACAAAACTTATGTAATATACATTTTTCTCGTGGAGCTTACCAATTTCGAGGTGTTCATTGTTATTAGTTTCAGTTGTGAAATACTTATACTTCTGAGACGGAAGTGTCCGTTTTTCCTGTGTTCTACTCCTGGCCAAGAAAAGAAGCGATTTGTATTGACAATCGCATAACGACAGCTTTTAAAACATTTTACTACTGGCTTAGCCTAGTGTATTCCCTTATTTTCTTCCTACTTGTACGGAACTAAGTAATAAGAACATTGTGCTAATGAGCACCACGATTAGCAAGGTACAGAAAGAAGAAGAATCTTATGTATGAAGTTTTTAGAACAGCTAGAGAAAGTCATGTGAGTGTAACACATAAGATTTTTACTCCATACTATTCGAGATAGCTGTTAGCAGAATGGTGTTATTACTTAGTTCCTTATAAATAGAAGGGAATACACTAGGCTAAAGTGATAGTCAAAGTTTTAAATGCTGTCGCTATGCTATTGTAGTTGAAATTCGCTTCTTTGCATGGGCAGGAATAAGATAAACAGATTCCTGTATGAGAAAATATAAGTATTTTAAAAGTGAAACCAATAACAAGGAATACCTCGGAAACGGCTAGCCCCACAACAAAAACACGTAGACAATGTGTTTTGACGGGAGCAGTAAGGTTTTGTCTACCAGGGCTGTCCCAAAGGTACCCAACCTAACAAAGAAACCACGCACATTTTGGGGAAAAACATCTTTATTTCTCTACATGGTTTCCTTCGCGGGAGACCTGGGTTCGATTCCCAGGACCGTCATGGGGATTTTTCCCCTGCTGGGAGACCTGGCCCGGGGTGCACTCAGCCTCGTGAGATCCCTTGGGGAGCTACTTGGTGGAGGAGTAGCGGCTCCAGGTCGGGAGGACCGCATTAACTGGCCGGGGAGCCCGAGGTGCTGACCACGTCTCACCCCGCAATACTGCACCCCATCCATCACGTCCGTAATGGACCGAGATGGGGGACGCAGCGGCCGGGCGGTAGGCCAAGACTGTGCCTTGGAGTCATATTTTCCTTCAGCTCACACACTGTTCCCATCGATGTTCAATAGCTTCGATACCCTGATTATAGTGAGAACTATCGAGGTCTGCAAAATAGCCATCAACTGCAGACTCCACCTCTTCATTTTTGAAAATCTTCTACCACCAAGCCTTTTCTTCAAGTCTGGAAGCAGAAAATAATCAGAGGGAGCTAAATCTTACGATTAGGATGCATGAGGAAGCAATCCTAACTTTAACTCTTTGATTTTGGCCATGACGATATTGGACATGTGAACTGCTGCACTGTCTTGACGAAACAAAACTTTCTTTTTCGCTAAATGCGACCTGTTTTGCTCGACTTCATCGCTCAAACGCTGCAACAAGTTCGCATAATAATCGCTATCTATTAATTCTCCTTTTTTGAGATAATCCATGAAAATGACGCCTTGACCTTGCTGCAGATGCATCTGTCTTCGCCTTCTTTGGAGCCGATTCTCTCCTTCAAATCCACTGTTTTGATTGTTCCTTCGTCTCAGGTGTGAAGTGATGGACCCAGGTTTTATCCATTGTTATGAATCGACGCAAAAACTCAGCTTTATTGTAGCGAAACACTCGACTGAAACATCCTCACGATGCTGTTTTTGTTCCATTGTGAGCAAACCCCATGCACACAACTTTCTCATATCCAAATGTTCAATCAGTATGCGATGTACAGAACTTTTTGAAGTGTCTGTAATGTCTGCTAGCCTGCTCGCGCACTTTCAGTTGACGATCATTCAATACCATTTTGTGGATGGTAACCTTATTTGGTCGACCACTGCGATGTTCGTCTTGGCAGCTCGTTCGGCCGCGTTTAAACTCTACCGAAACAACAAGCGCTATCTATACGTCAGGTTGGGCACCTCTAGGACAGCCTAGTATCTGTTATGGTTTACCATCATTCAGAATGAAGAGTACGTCACAGGCTGTTTCTAGGAAATTCAAGACTTACTTTTATTTGTCACGTAAATATTCGTTTCGATTCGCAGTCTGCCGACCCTCCCGATATTTAGGACTAACACGCCCCTAGGACTTACAAGTTGATGTCTAGGGCTCAGAAGCCAGTTGAGTATAAAACAAGTTTGATATTTAACGGTCTTTTCGTTTTGGAGCTATGCTGTCCACAGACACTCTCTCTCTCTCTCTCTCTCTCTCTCTCTCTCTCTCTCTCTCTCTCTCTCTCTCTCTGTCTCTCTCTCTCACACACACACGGACTTTTTCCAAAAATGCTTTTTTTTTTTATTCAGGGGGACCCAAAACATGTATCGAATTTTTGGATGCATTACAATACCTTCTCTATACACTATGTACATAGTGCGTATAGAGAAAGTAAAAAATACTAAATGTATTATTAATGAACCAATGTTTTGTTTTTGTTATAAAAGTTTGAATTTTGGGTAAAAATTCTTTTTTTTTATGGAAGGGTCTTTGCTTGTTTTTACTTAATTCACCCCTCACCAACCTCATCGACACTGAATGGGCCGCGCCGTGGCCGAGCGGCCGAGTGATTTTCTCAAAAATGGCTCTAGCGATTTTGATTAAAATATCGTATATTTAAAATATTTATATTGCAAATAAAATGTATATATTAAATATTCGGGAAATAGCTTCCTAAGACCTCTTTATTCTGAATGAATTTTTTTTTGAATTTTGCGAAATTGATAAACCATAAGAGATACACAAAAACTTACTACACAAAAAATGTAGATCACGTTAAAACACACGTGATACATAATTTTTTCGTGGAATTGGCCATTTCTGAGACATTCCTTGTTATTTGTTTCAGATTCAAAGTACTTAAACTTTTCTCACACAGAAAGTTGTAAAGAGCACAGAAAAGGATTTCAAGCATGGCAACCAGCTTTTAAAAGATTTGGCTATCGTTTTAGCCTAGAGTATTCCATTAGTTCCCTTCTACTTACAAAGAAGCATGTAATTAAGCCAATTTTTGATAATGTTTATCTCGAATATCATCTAATAGAAGAATAGCTTTTTTACAATAATTTGTTACAGCGATATAGAGAAATGGTACATATCTATTATTTTTAGATATAGGAGGTCTCAAAACATACATTTCCAGCGAAATCTCAGTACTGAATTCTCGTGTGGAATAGAGTACTTTTGTATCTACTATGTATATTGTATATACGTACTGCTAGAGAAAGTAAGCACACTTAAAGCGCACCGGTGTGGGCCGGGTTTGAACCCGCGACCTTGGAAGCAGAAGGCGAGCGCCTAACCCTCTTAGCCATCCACACCAACAAAGTGAGGGTGAAGTTGTCACTCAAATACGGACTACAAGGGGAATTCAATAAGGCCTTAGAAAATCCAAGAAATTACACTCGCAGCATCGAAAAGGTTTGTATTTGTAAAGCGCTAATCGATCACGTGGTTTCGTTGCTATAGGTGATGGAATCAATAATTTTCTGCTTCTTTAGAAAGTGGGGCGGTGATTAAAATGTTCTATTTAGGATACATAACACAGAAAGAGATAAAAGCCGAGTTGGATGAAGTTCATTATCTGCTGCCTCCTGCCTCTGCTCCTGCCTCTACCAGAATTTAAACGCGTCCGTACATCCACAAATGATGAACATCAATCCGGTAGAAGTGACTTCCTCCGAAATGATTGACAAAATCCAGGATATGGCTTTGGGTGATCATCGACAAATCAAAGATCGCGAAATAATAGAGACCACAGGCATATCTCAATTCTGCATCAAATATTTGGTCTGACAAACGTCACGGCAAGATAGGTGCCATGTCTTCTCTCGATGGAGAATAAACGGAATCGTGTGATCGATTCGTAAACTGGTTTGGCACTTTTCCGTTGCAATCCTGGCGAGTTTCTGCGTCGGTACATAACTGTTTATGAAATAAAGGTACACTACTGCACTGCAGAGACAAAAGTACAGTGGAAACCATGAGTTTTAAAGGTGAATCGGCTCCAAAGAAGGCAAAGTGGTGAAATCTGCAGACAAGGTGCTGGCCTTGTTTTTTGGGATGCACGCGAAATCTTCTATATTGATTATTTGTAGAAACAAATAATTGGAGAGTATTGTGCGTCGATATTGCAGCGGTTGAACGGAGAAATCGAGAAAAAGAACTCCCTCACCTGGCAAAGAAAAATATTCTCTTCCACCAAGACACTGCAAGGGTACACACCTGTGTGGTTTCGATGGCGACAATTGCAGAATTACGTTTGGAATTACCACCATATTCTTTAGATTTGGCGCCCAGTGATTATGTTTTATTTTTATATTTGAAAAAGTGGCTCAGCGGAAGGTCATCACCCAAACAGATGCGTATTTTGGGCACCTTCTGAAATCCTAATTTTAGGAGAATTAAAACTGTTGGAGAAACGCTGGGAAAAGTGTATCGAGCTAAAAGGAGATTGTGTAAAAAAATAAACAAATCTACAAAATATAATGTTTATTTTCTCTACAAGTAATATGTACATATTTGTAAAGTACCCAAAAATGTGATACTGAGATTTCACGGGAAATACATGTTTTAGGACCACCTGAATCCAAAAAAAAGCATTTTTAGTAAAATGTCCGCAAATGTGTGTTTTGGTATAGTTTACGCTCGCTTTTACTACTTGTGGCACCGCAGGTGATGACATAAAATAAAGATGGAGCACCGGTGGAATGCGATGGTGGGGTAAACCGGAGAACCCGGAGAAAACTCGCCCCTGCGCCGCTTAGTCCACCGCAAATCTCACATGCCGTCGCTTGGGATGGAACCCGGGCCATCTAATGTGCATGTGTGTGAGTGTATGTGTGTGTGTGTGTCTGTGAGCAGCATAACTCCAAAACGAACAGACCGTAAAATACCAAACTTGGTATTTAAGTTCAGTATCTTCCAAGAATGTGACACGAAGAATTCCAAAGAAATATTCACTCATTCCCAACTACCTTTTACATGGAAAATTTTGATTTACTCAAAAATGGCTCCAACGATTTTGATTAAGATGTAGTATATTAAAGATATTTCATTACAAATAAAATGTATATCTTGGATTTTCTATGAATGGCTTATACAGATTCCTTTATTCTAGATGACTTTTGCAGAATTTTGCATAACTAAATGTGGTTAAAACAGACGATTTATATCATATACATTTTTATCGTGGAGTTAACCATTTTTCAGATATTCCTTGTTATTGGTTTCAGCTTTAAAATAAGTTTTTCATACGGGAATTTGTCAACTCCTGGCCACGCAAATAATCGATTTCAATCCTATAGCACCCTCATTTTAAAACATTTGGCAGTCGGTTTAGCCTAGTGTATTCGCTTATTACTTTCTCCATACGCACTATGCACATAGTGTATAGAGAAAGTATTGCACTCCACCAAAAAATCGATACCGAGATTTCACCGCAAATATATGTTTTAGGGTCCCCAATATCCAAAAAAAGCATTTCACAAAAAGGTCCGTGTGTGTGTGTGTGTGTGTGTGTGTGTGTGTGTGTGTGTCCGTGTGTCTGTGAACACGACAACTCAAAAACGAAAAGTCGGTAAAATACCAAACTTGGTATTTAAGTTTAGTATCTTCCAGGAATGCGACACGAGGATTTTGAGAAAAATCCCCCACCCCCAACTACCCTTCACATGGAACTTTTTTCGAAAATGTTTATTTTCTCAAAAATGGCTCTAACGATTTTGATTAAAATTTCGGATATTAAACATATTTACCTGACAAATGAAATGTATATCTTGAATTTTCTGGGAATAGCCTCTGAAGAGTAGTTTATTCTGGATGAATTTTACTAAATTTTGAATGACTGCTAAACCGTAAGAGATGGACAAAAACGTACTACACAAAAAATGTAGAGCACTTTAAAACACACAATTTATGTTATATACATTTTTTTTCGTGGAGTTCGTCGTTTTCCTTATTTTTGGTTTCTGATATGAAAAACGTATACTTTTCTCATACAGGAACTTGTCAACTCCTATCCATATAAACAAAGGAACTTCATTGACATAGCAACCAGCTTTTGACTATCACTTTAACCTATGGTTGTCCCTTATTTCGCTTCTACTTACAAGGAAGCGAGTAATAAGACTATTTCTGGTATTTTTTTCTGATTAGCATAAAGTAAATAGAAGTATAAGCTTTGTAAGAATTATTTGTTGCAGGGATATGGAGAAAGTCATGTGAATGGAACACATCAGAATTTTACTTTCTCTTCACGTGCTATGTACATAGTGTATTGAGAAGGTATTGCATTCCACCCAAAAAAATTCGATACCGAGATATCACCACCGGAAATAGACGTTTTAGGGTCCCGAAAATCAAAAAAGAAAGCATTTTTTCAGTGTGATTGTGAACACGATAACTCAAAAACGAAAATTGGGGAAAATACCAAACTTGGCATTTAAGTTTAATATTTTCCAGAGATACGACACGATTTTGAGAAAAATTCCCCACCCCAAACCACCCTTTAAGTGGAAAAAAATCCGAACATTTTGATTCTCTCAAAAATGGCTACCGATTTTGTTTAAAATACCGTATATTAAAGATATTTATGTAGCAAATAGAATGTATATCTTGAATTTTCTGGGAATAGCATCTAAAGATCTCTTTATTCTGAATGACTTTTCCTGAATTCTGACCGTAAGAGATAGACAAAAACTTACTGCTCAAAAAATGTAAATCCGGTTAAAACAGACAATTTATGTTGCATACATTTTTTTTTTCGTGGAGTTGACTGCTATTGAGACATTATTTGTTATTGGATTTAGTTTTAAAATACATACGGAAACATGTTGACTCCTGGTTACGCAAATAATTGATTTCAATCCCATAGCAACCTCATTTTAAAACATTTGATAGTCGGTTTAGCCAAGTT
Source organism: Hymenopus coronatus (assembly GCA_030762935.1). Taxonomy (NCBI): domain Eukaryota; kingdom Metazoa; phylum Arthropoda; class Insecta; order Mantodea; family Hymenopodidae; genus Hymenopus; species Hymenopus coronatus. The sequence continues at coordinate 138,582,854 of CM060886.1, forward strand.
AGCATTTCCTTTCTTTTCTTTCTAACCTGATCACTCGAACGTTGCAGTAAGCTTGCGTAGTAGACACCAGTGATACTTTCACCCTTTTCCAAGTAATCAGTAAAAATAATTTCGTGTACATCCCAGAAAACACTCGCCATAACCTTGTTAGCTGACAAAATTCACTTTGCCTTTTTTGGAGTTGGTTCTCCTGGCACAATCCACTGTTTTGGCTGTGATTTACCTTCTGGAGTGTAGTCTTGTATCCAAGTTTCATCCATGGTAATAATTAGTCTCAAAAATTCACTGGGATTTTTACGGTAGAACTCCACATTCTTAACAGAAACATTTTTTCTTTGCAACTTTTAATCAGGTGTCAACAAACGCGGTACCCATCTTGCACAGACCTTGTGAAAGCCCTTAAAATATTATCTGCACTTTTTTATATGTTTACAACCTCTGCTATATAAAAAAAACTTTAATCTGCGATCTTCCAGTACTAAACGATGCATTTTTTCAATGATCTCTGGAGTTGTCACTTCTACAGGGCGTCCAGAGCGAGGCTCATCACTAGTGCTCGTACGTCCCATTTTAAACTGTGCAACCCACCTTTTAATCATTGAATATGAAGGGGCAGAGTCTTTCAATATACTGTCCATTTCCTTCTTGATTTCTTTAGGCGTTAAGCCTTTCAAATGGAAGTATTTAATCACTGCTCGTTTTTCCAAATCCTCCATTTTCGTGAAAACTCTAAAGTTGTCTTGTTTAAAATGCTGTCATTCGAAAACTAAACAAGCTATTGACCTGTAACTATGGACACAAGCTAGTCTAAAGTTAAGCTATACGATGCTACCGTCTAACTGGTCTAGTGGCGCCATATCTGTGGAGGCCCGGGATTCATCAACTGACCCTCGTAAAACCGTTTCTGCTAATGTTTATCTCGATTAGCATGAAGTACATAAAAGAATAGGCTTATTAACAATAATTTGTTACAGATATGTAGAAAAAGTCATGTGAATGGAACACCAGATATTTTTCTACCTTTTTATAAGATCTTATTGGACGCCCCTTGTATGCTCTAGCTCGGAGATCTTCGGGTTCGAAGATTTCTTCCAGATGATGCGCCTTTCGCCGAAAGTTGCTACATTTTCCTTATTATTCCTATGGTATTTCCCAAAATATACTTGACAACATTCGCAGGAAAAGGCGATGCTGCAACAACACGGAATCTGCCACGGTTTTAGTGACGCAAGGATGCAAGGTTAATTTTGTTCCATCTGTTAGCATGACAGAGTTCGCAACAACTCTTGGGAACTTTCCTTTGACGTACCTTCTAGGAGTTCATTTGTATTGTTGACATTTACCAACTTTGGAAGGCGGAACACCTTGAGAACTGCTTCCACACCCTCCATTAGATCAACCAATATAAAATATCACTCAGCATTGGACCCATGAACTCTACAATCAAGAGATTGAAAATAGTGTTGCGGTGTTTTTTGAAAGCTGTGAATAATAGCTAAAGTGTAAGTAGTCATTTTTTACTTCCTCTACCAGTAGAATGTGGTCGACTCGTTAGCGCGGCTGCTTGCCAAGTGGGAGACATGGGTTTGAATCCCGGTACAGGCGTGGGTATCTTCCCCCCCCCCAACACAACACAAACTATCCTTTACATGTAACTTTTTTCGAAAATTTTTATTTTCTAAAACATGGTTCTAACGATTTGATTAAAATATCGTACATTAAAGATAACCTGACAGATAAAATGTATATCTTCAATTTTCTGGGAATTGCCTCCGAAGCTTACTTTATTCTGAATGAATTTTACGGAATTTTGCATAACTGCTAAACCATAAGAGATGGACAAAATCTTACCACAGAAAAATGTAGAGCACATTAAAACACACACTTATGTTATACACATTTTTTTCGTGGAGTTGATCGTTTTTGAGATATTCCTTGTTTTTAGTGTCAGCTTTGAAAAACTTATACTTTTCTCATACAGGAATTTGTCAACTCCTGTCCATACAAACAAAGGAACTTCAGTCACATAGCAACCAGCTTTTGACTATCACTTTAACTTATGGTACTTATTTCGCTTCTACTTACAAGGAAGCAAGTAATAAGACTATTCCTGCTGATTTTTCTCGATTAGCATGAAGTAAATAAAAGCATTAGCTTTTTAAAAATAATTTGTTGCAGAGATGTAGAGAAAGTCATGTGAATGAAACACATCAGATTTTCATTATTGTATATAGATGATTTTATAAATTTACATTTATATATTAGAATAATTGGTATTTTAATTAAGCATTGTAAAAACAAACATATTGTATAAAATATCACGTGTTCCATTCACATAACTTTCTCTACATCTCTGTAACAAATTATTGTTAATAAGCTTTTTCTTCTATCTGTTTAATTTAGCAGAAACGGTCTTATTACTTAGTTCCTTTATAAGTAGAAGTGAAATACGGGAATACACTAGGCTAAACCAACAGTCAAATGTTTTAAAATGTGGTTGCTATGGTATAGAAAACTGTTTTTTTTTTTTGTTTTTTTTTTATTTTTATTTTTTGCGTGAACAGGATTTGACAGGTTGAGAAAAGTTTCAAGTATATAAAGCTAAAATCAATAACAAGTAATATCTCTAAAACGGCGAACTCCACGAAAAAATTGTATATGACATAAATTGTATATTTTATCTTGATATACATTTTTTGTGTAATAAGGTTTGGTCTATCTCTTACGGTTTACCAGTTATGCAAAACTCCGCAAAATTCATCCAGAATAAACATGTCTTCTGAGGCTATCCCCAGAGAATTCCAAATATACATTTTATTTGTCTGGTAAATATCTTTATTATACGACATTTTAATCAAAATCGTTAGAGCCATTTTTGAGAAAATCAAAATTTTCGAAAAAAAATTCCATGTAAAGGGTAGTTTGGGGTGGGGATTTTCTTAAAAAAATCTTCTTGTCGCATCCTTGGAAGATACCAAGTTTGGTATTTAACGGTCTTTTCGTTTTTGAGCTATACTACATACAGGCAAAGACACGGACCTTTTTCTGAAAATGATTTTTTTTTTTTTGATTCAGGGGATCCAAAACATGTATTTTCGATGAAATCTCGGTATTGCATTTTTGGGTGCAATACAATACCTTCTCTATACACTATGTACATAGTACGTGTAGAGAAAGTAAAAATTGTTTGATATGCGGTGGAAAGTAAATGCCATTTCTTGTTTTTTAATTGGAAAAATTTGGATTGTAATTTGATGGTCAAAGTGCGTTTTTGCTTTTTCTATCCCACATGTATAATGTAAATAGTGGGAGAAAGTATTGCATTTCACCCAAAAATTCGATATCGAGAAATTTACCGGAAAGTAATGTTTTGGGGGTCCCCTGAATCCGAAAAAATAATGTCTAGAAAAAGGTCCGTGTCTGTGTGTGTATGTGTGTGTGTGTGTGTGTGTGTGTGTGTGTGTGTGTGTGGGCAGCATAGCTCAAAGATGAAAAGTCAGTTAAATACCAAACTTTATATTTGAGTTCATTATTTCTCAAGGATGAGACACAAAGATGTACTCCCCCCAACTACCCATTATGTGGAACATATTTCGAAAATTCAAGATTACAATATCGTATATTAAAGATATTTACGTGATAATTAATATTTATGTCTTGAATTTTCTGGAAATTGCCTCTGAAGACAACTTTAACTGGATAAATTTAACTGAATTGTGCAGGGCTGGTAAACCGTAAGACATAAACAAAAGATTATTTAGTAGAAAGAGCAGATCTCGTTAAAACACACAATTTGTGTATGTACATTTTTTTCGTGGAGTTGATCGATAATATTTGAGATATTCCTTGTTATTGGTTTCAGCTATAAAATACTTTTCTCATACGGGAATTGTTCAACTCCTGTCTATATAAACAAAGGAACTTAAATCACATAGCAACCAGCTTTTGACTATCTCTTTAGCCTGTGGTACTCCCTTATTTGAAGGCAAATAAGTAATACGACCATGTCTGTCAATTTTTCTCGATTAACATGAAGTAAATAGAACAATAATTGTTTTTAGAGATGTAGAGAAAGAAATATGAACGGAACACATTGGATTTTTCTCTAAAAAATGCTTTTACAGATTTCGAGAACCTCAAAATACATATTTCCCGTGAAATCTCGATATCTGATCTTTGGTGGAATTCAATATTTTCACCATACACCGATAACACATGTGTGCATAGAAGCTAATACTGTGGCATTTCGTCAATTCCAAAAAATCTTTTTCTTCAAAGACAGAAGTGATATAAAAGAAACAATTCTCTATTGTTTGGTGAAGTCCTAGACACATCAGGGCTTCACCAAATGATAGAGGATTATTTGTGGGGATATTAGGGCTTCACCAAATGATAGAGGATTATTTGTGGGGATATTAGGGCTTCACCAAATGATAAAGGATTATTTATGGGCACATTAGGGCTTCACCAAATGATAGAGGATTATTTCTGGGGATATTAGGGCTTCACCAAATGATAGAGGATTATTTGTGGGGATATTAGGGCTGCACCAAATGATAGAGGATTATTTATGGGGATATTAGGGCTTCACCAAATGATAGAGGATTATTTATGGGGATATTAGGGCTTCACCAAATGATAGAGGATTATTTGTGGGGATAGTAGGGCTTCACCAAATGATAGAGGATTATTTATGGGGATATTAGGGCTTCACCAAATGATAGAGGATTATTTGTGGGGATAGTAGGGCTTCACCAAATGATAGAGGATTATTTCTGGGGATATTAGGGCTTCACCAAATGATAAAGGATTATTTCTGGGGATATTAGGGCTTCACCAAATGATAGAGGATTATTTCTGGGGATAGTAGGGCTTCACCAAATGATAGAGGATTATTTATGGGAATATTAGGGCTTCACCAATCATAGAGGATTATTTCTGGGGATATTAAGGCTTCACCAAATGATAGAGGATTATTTCTAGGGATATTAGGACTTCACCAATCATAGAGGATTATTTCTGGGGATATTAGGGCTTCACCAAATAATAGAGGATTATTTTGGGGGATATTAGGGCTTCACCAATCATAGAGGATTATTTCTGGGGATATTAGGACTTCACCAAATAATAGAGGATTACTTCTGGATATATCAGGGCTTCTCAAATGATAGAGGATTATTTCTGGGGATATTAGGGCTTCACCAAATGATAGAGGTTTATTTCTGGGAATATTTGGGCTTCACCAAATGATAGAGCATTATTTCTGGGGATATTAGGACTTCACCAAATGATAGAGGATTATTTCTGGATATATCAGGGCTTCTCAAATGATAGAGGATTATTTCTGGGGATATAAGGGCTTCACCAAATAATAGAGGATTATTTCTGGGGATATTAGGGGTTCAACAAATAATAGAGGATTATTTCTGGATATATTAGGACTTCCTCAAATGATAGAGGATTACTTCTGGATATATCAGGGCTTCTCAAATGATAGAGGATTATTTCTGGGGATATTAGGACTTCACCAAATGATAGAGGATTATTTGTGGGGATAGTAGGGCTTCACCAAATGATAGAGGTTTATTTCTGGGGATATTAGGGCTTCACCAAATAATAGAGGATTATTTGTTAGGATATTAGGGCTTCACCAATCATAGAGGATTATTTCTGGGGATATTAGGACTTCACCAAATGATAGAAGATTACTTCTGGATATACCAGGGCTTCTCAAATGATAGAGGATTATTTCTGGGGATATTAGGGCTTCACCAAATGATAGAGGATTATTTCTGGGGATATTAGGGCTTCACCAAATGATAGAGGATTATTTCTGGGGATATTAGGACTTCACCAAATGATAGAGGATTATTTCTGGGGATATTAGGACTTCTTGAATGATAGAGGATTATTTCTGGGGATATTAGGGCTTCTCAAATGATAGAGGATTATTTCTGCAGATATTAGGGCTTCACCAAAAAATAGAGGATTATTTCTGGGGATATTAGGGCTTCACCAAATGATAGAGGATTATTTCTGGGGATATCAGGGCTTCACCAAATAATAGAGGATTATTTCTGGGGATATTAAGACTTCTCAAATGAAAGAGGATTATTTCTGGGGATATTAGGACTTCTCAAATGATAGAGGATTATTTCTGGGGATATTAGGGCTTCTCAAATGATAGAGGATTATTCCTGGGGATATTAGGACTTCACCAAATGATAGAGGATTATTTCTGGGGATATTAGGGCTTCACCAAATAATAGAGTATTATTTCTGGGGATATTAGGACTTCTCAAATGATAGAGGATTATTTCTGGGGATATTAGTACTTCACCAAATGAAAGAGGATTATTTCTGCGGATATTAGGGCTTCACCAAATAATAGAGGATTATTTCTGAGGATATTAGGGCTTCACCAAATAATAGAGGAGTATTTCTGAGGATATTAGGGCTTCACCAAATAATAGAGGATTGTTTCTGCGGATATTAGGGCCTCACCAAATAATAGAGGAGTATTTCTGAGGATATTAGGGCTTCACCAAATAATAGAGGATTATTTCTGGGGATATTAGGGCTTCACCAAATAATAGAGGATTATTTCTGGGGATATTACGGCTTCAGCAAATAATAGAGGATTATTTCTGGGGATATTAGGGCTTCACCAAATAATAGAGGATTATTTCTGGGGATATTAGGGCTTCACCAAATAATAGAGGACTATTTCTGGGGATATTAGGGCTTCACCAAATAATAGAGGATTATTTCTGGGGATATTAGGGCTTCACCAAATAATAGAGGATTATTTCTGGGGATATTAGGGCTTCAGCAAATAATAGAGGATTATTTCTGGGGATATTAGGGCTTCACCAAACACAAGGGATTGTTACTTTTATATCATTACTGTCTTAGCACAAAAAATCCAGGTTTGGAGTTATTATGTACTGACCAAATGGGTTCAATTCAAGTGAGATGATCACATAGGACGAGTTGGGGTGTTATTCTTGGCCACCCCTGTATAAACAAGAAACACTGTATTGATCTGTAATTTTCACAATGGTTTTACGTAATTAGCTTGTTATTCTGTTATGTTTGTTATCGCTGTCATATTTCGGCATAAAAGGCTTGTACTGCATTACTTAAATGGGCTCGCTTTTCATTAGATTGACTGCTGAAACAACATCGGTCACACCAACTTTCCTGGAAGAAACAGTAGAGCGGGAGCTTACAGTCGTAGATTAGCTGCTTTTCAGAACACAGGTTAAAATGCGACAAATGAAGCCACTATTTGTCCGACCCAACTTGCCAACCAAGGTTTCTGGAGGCGGCGTGATTAGAAAAACAAGAGACATCTACTGGGCGGCGAAACCATTGCTGATACTGTCCAGTTGGTTTGGTCTTGCTGAAACCACTTGTAATGGTTACTACACAAGAAGAATCTTGCTGCTCACGTGGACCTTTATATTTGCATTGGGCCCTTGCTTGAAATTGCCTTTTGACATCAGAAAACACCAGAAAGATAGGTATATCTTGACCGACATTTTATTTATAACATTAAAGACCTGCTCAGCGTTTTTGTCGATTCTTCTTTGTGGTGTTTTAAAACGAAGAAATGTTCCAAAATTCTTATCAATAATATCTCAAGTAGACTACATCTTGTCACGAGCGGGTGTATCACTTGGTGTGTACCATACAGCCAGGATTTATGTTGGTGTACTAACGTCTGCTTCATCACTCACTATACTTCTTCAATACACTTTTTTCATTATAATCAACTGTGACACATCCCTTTGCTGCGTGTCCTTATTAATCTCCTTGGTAACATTTTTGGCAATCAATGTGATGATAATGCAGTTCGTCTGTTCAACTTTGCTGCTGAAGCAGAAGTACGCGCTTTTGAACAAGTGGTTGTTGACTTTATCGACAGAAGAGATCCCATTAGTACAGTGCATGAAGTTACGTGGTACTTACTCGTTATTATACGATGCTACCATCTTGATAAATGAGTATTTCTCTCTACCTGTTGCCACAACAATTTTTTGGATGACTTCAGATATTCTTCACGTATGTAATGTGGCCATACTGATATATCAGGAACGCAATTTATGGTTGATTCTAATTGTTTCAATCATGTTGGTGGATCTGCTAGGAATACACTTGTGTTGTCATGTTTCTTCGGTGCAATCAAAGGCTACAAAGATTTACATCAAGAAAATTCAAGTTACACACCAATCAAATCAACGTCTGACTGCCGTCCTTGCTGAATTCCTCACCGACGTCCAGGTGTTTAGTTTCAATTTCAGCGTGTACAGCATCTTCAACGTAGACATGAAGAATTTTATGTGCCTCGGAGGCCTGATGCTGACCTACTGTTTAGTTCTGGTGCAGTTCAAATAATTCAACTACTCAACAGATTAAAGCAGTCAAATATTGAAAGTTTCGATTTCTAAGTATTATTAGAAAAAAAATTGTGTGTAATAGGTTCCAGTCTCTACTCTTGACAGGGTTCTTGTTTCTCCAAATGCAGGTATTAAAACAAAATAACCTTCTACTCCCAAAAATTATCCTCTACCTGTTTTGTATCAAATAAAACAACAGAGAAGGGGAAAATCTGATTGTGTTCCATTCCCATGACGTTCTCTACATCCCTGTAACAAATTATGCTTATGCCTCTATCTACTTCATTCTAATCGAGATGAACTTTAGTAGAAATATTTTGTTGTAAGCAGAAGTGAAATAATAGAATACTCTAGGCTAAAACGATAACCAATCTTTTAAAAGCTGGTTGCCATATGGTTGATATCGTTTCTTTGCATTTCCAGGAGTTGAAAAATTCCGCATGTGTAAAGTTTTAAGTAGGGGCTATCTAAAAATAATCAACTCTACGTTAAAATGCATATAACATAAATTCTGTGTTTTAACGAGGTATAAATTTTTCTATCTAAGTTTTTTCCTATCCCTTACGGTTTACCAGTTTCACAAAATTCATAACGAATGAACAGGTCTTTAGAGGCTATTCCCAGGATATTCAAAATATACATTTTATTTGGCCTGTAAATACCTTAAATACACCATGTCCATGTAAAGGATAGTTTTGGTGGAGAATTTTCCTCAGAATCTTTGTGTCGCATCCTTAGAAGATACTCAACTTAAATGCCAAGTTTGGTATTTTACCAACTTTACGTTTGTGAGTTATTATGCTACAGACACGCGGGCACATGGACACATACAGACACGGACGTTTCTCCAAAAATGCCTTTTTATGCAGGGGACCCTAAATCGTGTATTTTCGGAGAAATCTCGGTATCGAATTTTTAACCTCTCTACCTATGTAATTATGCCTAACATTGATAAGTTTGTGTTGGGAATACGCCCGAAAAGAAAAGGTTTGTCAAGTCTTATTTGAGGAAGAAAGACTGCAAGACGTATTAAGGTACTCAGGCTTTTAAATTGCTAGCTCCACCACTGTTGTAATTTACATGCCGACCAACAGTCTTGATAACAACTCAGGTGGAGTGGGCAGACGTTGCACTTCCCTCTGTTAACCAGCTCCTCGAGGCTGTACTAGGTGGTAGTAACCCTACGTTGCACGGTGTTGCCATTTGGCAACAGAGATTTTAGTATTTTAGCGGGCTTCTTTCCCAGTTTCGAGTTACACTAATCTTCAACATTGACATTTGGCTGTTTTGTATTGTAAAAATGTTAATATTTCTGCAATAAAGTGTGGTGTTTTTAATAATAATAATAATAATAAAGCACTATTAATGGACACTGCGCCATCATCACACCGGCTATTTTACTTGGACCCTCCCGATCCTTTACCACAGGCACATGTAACTGCAGTTGCTGGGAGTTGAACTCGCTTTGAACGAATGGCCAGTCCACTTTGTGTTGCTCTAACGATCACGGCTATTCAAGTCGCTTAAGTTGTAGTGTCTGTGGAAGGGATATAAAATGCTGTTTTTGAATTACAGGAAGAGTGGCACATGTAGCAAAATAATTCATGCAATGTAGGGCCAATAAGCACGCACCTTTTCTTGGGTGCTAGTTTTATAGAAAAAATTAAAGCTCAGTGATCGATTAAACGCCCGGAAAAAATATCTGTAGTCTTATTTGAGGAAGGACTACAAGACATATTATGATACGCATGCTTTTAAATTGGCTAGCTCCGCCACTGTTGTGTTTTACATGCCGAACAAGTCTTAATATGGTGGAATGGGGAGATGTCACTCACCCCACCCAGTTTACCAGCTCTCCAGGTAGCATTAACCCCACATTGCATGGTGCTGCCATTTGGCAACATATACGACTAACCAAAGGTTTTAGTATTTTTAGTGGCCTTCTTTGCTAATTTCGTATTACACTAACCTTCAACAATAAAATTAGGCTATTTATAGCTGTTTTTACTGTAAATATGTTCATTTGTTTGCAATAAAACTGTAGTGTTTTAATAATAAAGTGCAAAATCCATACAACTGAAGTTTCACTTGAGCCCTCCCCATCATTTACCGCAGGCACATTTGACTGCAGTCGCTGGGACTCGATCTCGTAACGCTCGGTTTTGTATCGCTCTAACGATCGCGGCTATTCAAGTCGCGTCAGTTGTGGTGTCTGTGAAAGAGATAAAAATACAGCTTTGAGAATTAGAGGAAGAGTGGCATATGATATAAAATAATTAATGTAATGTAGAGTTAATAAGCGCACACCTTTTCTTGGGTGCTAGTTTTTGGAGTAGCGGAGGCCGGGAGAAGAAATGAGAGCTCGCAGTGTTTTTAACCAAAGAAAGTTTCTTTGAGGCCCACAGCTATCCAATTTACGCGAACAACTGAATTATTAAACGACACACAGCGCACGTGTATGAAACTCAGCGATTTACAGACAGAATGAAACCTAAATGTTGAAGCTACTATATGTCAGGGTGTATAGTGTACTTCATATGCCAATGGTGTTGCATTGCAGGGCTTCCGAAATTGCATGAAAGCTACCTAGGGAGACGAGCACCCAAGAAAACTTGCGCGCAAATTACACAGACCCTCATGCTGCGCCTGGTGTTTCGCAACTGTTTTGTCTCTAACGTAATCCTGGTTGCAGCGGTTTTGCTACGTAACGGCATCAAAGACAAACATGTTTTAGTTTCTCTACACGTACTATGTGTATAGGTATTATATTCTACCCAAAAATTCGATACCGAGATTTCACCACAAATACACGTCTTCAGACCTTCCCTGAGTAAAAAAAAACACTTTTAGAAAAAGGTCCGTGTGTATGTGTGTCTTGGACAGTTTAGCTCAAAAACTAAAACACCGTACGTACTTGGTATTTAAGTTTATTATCTTCCAAGGATGCGACATGAAGATTTTCAAGAAAATCTCCCACCCCAAACTATTCTGGAAATAACCTCTGAAGACCTCTTTACTTTGAATGAGTTTTCTGGTAAACAAAATGTTACTGCACAAATAATGTAGATGACGTTAAAACAGACAATTTATATCATATACGTTTTTAACGTGAAATTGGCCTTTCTGAGGTTGTTATTTGTTTCAGACTTAAAATACTTAAAACTTTTCTTATACGAAAAGTTTTAAACCCCTGACCCTGTATAGAAACGGATTTCAACCACATAACAACCAGCTTTTAAAAGATTTGACTATCACTTTAGCCTAGTGTTTTCCCTTATTTACCACCTACTTAAAGGAAGCAAGTAATTAACACAATTTCTGCTAATATTTATCTCGATTATCATATAGTAGATAGAGGAATATGCATTTTAACAATAATATGTTACAGCGTGTAGAGAAAGTCATATGAATAGAATACATCAGATTTATTAACTTGCATATCAACGTTCTGATTTATAGTTGTAACTAAGGACCAACTCTTGTCATTACTCTCGAGAGAAGTTACGCAACAGGTGACGTAATATTTTATACCTACATCATCTACAATATTGTCTATAGGTAGTTGCAACATCGCATCTAATGTTGAGGAACTTGGTCGATGACATAAACTTCATAATTAACACACATCCATCACTCGTCCAAACCAAGATTCGAGTATAAGGCAGAAGGCGGAGAAGTCCAGGAGTTATTGCGGAAGTCCAATGCCTCTTTCGCTCTCTCCTCCATAACCCTCAAGAGATCTGTTCCCACTTCTCTCTGTGCAATCTGGGTGTAATATAACGTTTACAAAACCGGCAATAAAACTACCTTTCTGGAGTGCTAATAATAATTAAATCGATTAAGGCAATGTCTGTGAGAGTCAAGCCCCACACCTCTGGCTGCGCAGAGAGCTATGCGTGTCGGAAATAGAAAATTTCCTTGGAGGGCAGAAGGCGTGCGAGGTCGCGCGCAATACATTGATTGTAAAGGGGAAACGGTGAAATTTAAAACAGCTGTAATTACGTCATGCAGATACCTGAGTTGGAAATGATTGCGACAACACGTTCTTTATGATATCAGCATTTATGCACAGGGATTAGACCTTGAATGTCCGGTTGGGGATTGAATAAAATCACTTCATTGGCTAGAGGGAATTTCATCCACAACTGAACAAAACAAAAGTAAATATTATATTTGAAGTTGAATATCGCATACTTGCGTATAAAGTGCTTTACAAACCGGGATGTAAGCAACACCCAAAGTATAATTCAACTTTAATTCTGTTTTTCGCAGTTTCTTCTCACTGATTCCATATATACTGTCTGCGTTTTTACTTTCTCTACACGTGATGTACCTACTTAGCGTATAGAGAAGGTATTGTACTCCACCCAAAAAAGATACCAAGATTTTACCAGAAGTATACGTTTTAGGGTCCCCTGTATAAAAGAGAACTTTTAGGAAAAGGTCCCTGTTGATGTTTGTATGCATGAACACGATAACTCAAAAACGAAAAGTCGGTAAAAACTCTAACTTGGTATTTAAGTTTAGTATATTCCAAAGATGCGACACGAAGATTTTGAGGCAAAAGCCCCCCAAACTATCCTTTGCGTGGACAAATTTCGAAAATTTAGATTTTCTAAAAAATGGCTTTAACAATTTTGATTAAAATACCGTATATTAAATATATTTACATGCCAAATAAAATGTATAGGTTGAATTTTCTGGGAATAGCCTTTGAGACCTCTTTATTCTGGATGAATTTTGCATAACTAGTAAACCGTAAGAGAAAAAAAGAACAACTTACTGCACAAAAAATGTAGATCTCGATAGAACCACAATTTACTTCATATACACTTTTTCGTGGAGTTGAGAAATCCCTTTGTTATTGGTTTCTGTTTTAAAATATTTACTCTTACGGGAATGGGTCATCACCTAGCCCTGCAAAGAAACGCATTTCATACATATGAAACCAGTTTTAAAAGATATGACTATCGTTTAGCTTTTATCCCTTCTACTTACAAGGAAGCGAGTAATAAGATCATGTCTGCTAATCGATTAGTATGAAGTAGAAAAAAGAATAAGCTTTTCAACAATAGTTTGTCAAGATATGTAGAGACATTTATATGAATGGAACACATCGGATTTTTACTTTAATACACAAAGTGTCAACAAGAATTATAAACATGAGTTGTTAAGAGTGTGTCTGTAGTAAAGCGGTCAAAATGCTGAATTAAAAATGCAAAATATGCTGCGCTCGATTCTAAGCTGATGAAAGAATTCTTATTTAAATATTGTTCCAAGAGCCTATAAATATGAATGCGACAGTTAATGTGTGTTAAATTAATCGAGAAGTGCATTTTTAATGTATACTACAACAATTTAAGCAGTTGTTATAGAAGGTCAAAGTGGTGATACGGCCATATTAGCATACGGCGTACGTAAATAAAAACAAACATAAATAAAGCGCTTTAGCATAAAAAAACACATGCGATACTGGATTTACAGAGACAGTATATGCACAGTTTAAAATTAAAATAAATGGGAAATTAGGTACCTGTATTCCTCTTCAGTAAATTGTATTCATACGTTAGTAAGCATTTGTGGTATATTTGTGTTACATGGATAAGATATATAAATATAAAATTACAACTAATTACTACTTGATGTACTAAATTTTGTGCAAAAATAATTAAACTCTACTAACCTATTGATTCATAAACAAAATTGATTTAGAGAGATGTTGTCTGACTATTTTCTTGTGTAGCACACTGCTGTAAGATTTTTCTGCGTGATAACATCTGATTTTACATGAAAGTTTATCACCAAGTTCTTAAAATGTGGTTTTCGAGGTACTGAAAGCCTTTTCAGCGTACTGAACATATGGCAAAAAGCATGCTCTGCCCTCCAGTTGAGAATGCGCGAGAGGTTTCAATTTGTGGCGGCGACACTAGCGCCGGCGGTGTGTCTAGATAATTAATTCCAAGGTCTTTGGTGAGAGTTGACCATACTCGCATGGGAGGAGGTACGCGTTCCAAATTTACCAAAATATTTTTATTTGCTTATTTTAACACCTTACATCCATTATTGGGTATCATTGAATGGGTTAAAACCTATACTTTTTACTTTCTCTGTACGTACTTGTATATAGTGTATAGAGAAGGTAATTGTATTGTACCCAAAAATTCGATACCGAGATTTCAACGGAAATACATGGTTTAAGACCCCCTGAATCCAAAAAAAATCAGTTTTAAAAAATGTCCGTGTGTGTGTCTGTGGGCAGCATAGCTCAAAAACAAAAAGTCCGTTAAATACCAAACTGATATTTAAGTTGAGTATCTTCCAAGGATGCAACACGAAGATTTTCAAGGAAATTCTCCCCCTCCCAAGTACTCATAACATGCATAAAATTTCAAAAATTTTTATTTTTTGAAAAATTACTAACACTTTTGATTATAGTCTCTTATTTTTAACATACTTACATGACAAATAAACTGCATATCTTGAATTTTCTGGGAAAATCCTCTGAAGGTAGTAATATAGAGCACTAAATAGCGAACATTCTATGTTTAGAACTGGTGCCTGACCTAAAAGCCTAATGAGGTGGAAGATAGGTTATGTGGGTACGTGGTTGTTATACAATTATTTGATTTTAGTGAAGAATTTAACTATACAGAGTGATGAACAAGCTCTTGGTGTTTAACCAGTCCGTAGCTAATTCATATATCATTGTGTTAAAGTGTGTGTCTGTTATTGGCAAATGTGTTTCGAAAACTTCATGTTTTTGTGGATTGCAAATTTGCTTATTCCTTTACAGTTTTCACTTTCTCAACACGTACTATGTACATAGTGTATAGAGAAGGTATTGCAATCCACCCAAAATTCTATATCGCGATTTCAACGGAAATATATGTTTCAGGGCTCCCCGTATAAAAAAAAAAAAAAAAAAAAGAAAAAAAAAGCATTTTCAGAAAAAGGTATGTGCGTATGTCTGTGAACATGATAACTCAAAAACTAAAAGTCGATAAAATAAAAAAAAACTTGGTATTTAACTTCAGTATCTTCCAGGGATGCGAAACGAGGATTTTGAGAAAATACCCCACCCCAAACTAGCTTTTGGAGCTTTTTTCGAAAATTTTGATTTTCTCAAAGATGGCTCTAACGATTTTGATTAAAATATCGTATATTAAAGATATTTACCCTACAAATAAAATGTATATCTTGAATTTTCTGGGAATAGTCTCTGAAGACTACTTTATTTTGGATGAATTTTACGGAATTTTGCATAATTGCTCGACCGTAGCACGAAGTAAATAGAAGCAAAGGCTTTTTTAACAATAATTTGTTGCAGAGATGTAGAGAAAGTCGTGTGAATGGAACACATCAGACGTTTTACACTAGGCTACTATTCATCGCTCCTACTTCATTAATTATTCAAAAACATTGATCCATAATAGGCTAACCTTATTCCTTTCTAAATATGCTATTTTTAATTGCAGAATAATTTCAGAACAGCAATGACCAAAGTGATAACTTTATGTAATAAATGCATTAAAATATTCTTTCTTGAAGTGAATTAGTGATATTTGTGTGCATTGTCTTGTTGGCTTATATTTAATAGAACTTTTGGAAAAAGTCCCACGCTAAAGCTAGGCCTGCATCGACTGCTAATACCGTCGTCAGCTGTTTGTTTCAAGCGTGTGACGTCATGCGCTCTCTATATATGCTCGAAGGGTGTAGGGCACGTCATTTCTTTCACTGCTTTCTGCCAACGTTTACTTCCAACCTACGAAGGTGGTCTGAAAAGTTCTCGGCCTGATACTGAAAAACGACAATTCATGCTTTTAAAGTAGTTTTATTTTTCAGCATAATCTCCTCTAATATCAATACATTTTGTCGAGAGGTGTTCCAATGCCATTATCCCCTCTCTGTAATGTTCCTCTGGAAGTGCTGCCCATTTACAGCCGTAATTGCTTCTTCATTGGACGAAAAGCGCCTACCAGCGAGTAATTTCTTCAGCTTTGGAAACAGATAAAAGTGCGAGGGAGACAAATCTGGGGAATAGAGTGGATGTTTCAGCACTTCATAGTGCAAATCTCTCAATTTCCTCATTGACAAAAAGCTTTTGTGGGCAGGTGCATTGCCTAATGGTAAACTTTTTTTTTTTGTTTTTTAGCCCGGGTCTGTTTTCACGAATGCTTGCATTAGTTTGGTTAGAAGTTGAGAGTAGTATTCCCCAGTAATGGTTTCACCTTTTTCGAGATAGTTAATCAACAAAATTCCTTTGGCATCCCAAAACACTGACGCCACCAAAAAAATGTATATAATATAAACTGTGTGTTTTAACGTGCTCTACATTTTTTGTGTTATAAGTTTTTGTCCACGTATTATGTTTTAGCAGTTATGCAAAATTGCGTAAACTTCATCCAGAATACAAAAGTCTTCAGAGGCTATTCCCAGAAAATTCAAGATATACATTTTATTTGGCAGCTAAATATCTTTAATGTACGATATTTTAATCAAAATCGTTAGAACCATACCTTCGCTATACACTATGTACATAGCACGTGTAGAGTAAGTAAAAAGGTGCATGTTTGTGAACATGTCTGTCTGTGGACAGCATAGCTCAAAAACGAAAAGACCATTAAATATCAAACTTGGTATTTATGTTTGATATTTCCCAAGGATGTGACAAGTAGATTTTCAAAAAAAATCCACCCTCCCCCCACTATCCTTTACATGGAAAATTTTTCGAAAATATTGATTTTTTCCAAAAATGGCTCCAGCTATTTTGATTAAAATACCTTATGTTTCAGATATTTTTTTAACAAACGAAATGTATAGCTACAATTTTCTGCGAATAGCCTCTGAAGATCTCTTCATCCTGGATGATTTTATATAACTGGCAAAAGATATACAAAAATTTACTACACAAAAAATGTAGATCCCATTAACAAATAGAATTTATGTCATATACTTTTTACTTTCTCTAACCGTACTATGTACATTGAGTATAGAGAAGCTATTGTATTGCACCCAAAAAGTCGATACCGAGATTTCACTGGAAATATATGTTTTTAGAAAAATGTTCTCGTGTGTGTCTGTCTATCGGTGAGTGTGTGTGTGTATGTGCGGGCAGCATAGCTCAAAAAGAGCAAGTCCGTTAAAGTCCAGCATCTTCCAAGGTTGCGACAAAAGATTTTTATGAAAATCTCCCTTCCCCATCTACCGTTTACTTGGAAAAAGTTTCGAAAATTTTGAATTTCTAAAAAATGGCTAACGATTTTGACAAAAATGTCGTATACTAAAGTCATTTACACGACAAATTAAATGTGTATCTTGCAATACTCTCTGAAGACCTCTGGCTGAATTTTGCTTGACTGGTAAATCGAGAGAGAGAGAGAGAGAGAGAAAACTTACTTAATAGAACATGTAGAGAACATTAAAACACACAATTTATGTTATATGCATTGTTTTCGTGGATTTGCTTGTTTTTTGTTTTTGTTTTTTTTTGTTTTTTTATTCAATGTCATTGGTTTCAGGAATATCTCGAAAACTGCTACTCCATATAAAAATGGAAATGGCGTGTTATTTATGGACGCTCTTTAACTGCTGTGGTTTTCAGCGTCCCATTCTATGCTGGGCGTGAAAGACCGCTTAATTTTGCTCAGAGGCCTCTTTATCAGGCTTCAGGTTCTTTCGTAAATCTACGACACGGGACCAACGGTTTTACTTCCCTTCCGAAGGAAGCCATGCTAAGGATTTTTACACCCGAAAAAACCCATCGTCCTCCGCCGGGTTTGAATCCACGACCTTGGGTATATGAAGTCAGCGTGGTAACCATTACACCACGGAGGGCGACTCCAGGTAAAAAAAAAATCTTATGTGTTATACTCACATGACTTCCTCTAACTCTTCTACAAACTTCCTACAAATGATTGTTCTTCTTGTTACACAATGCTAATCGAGATAAACATTAGCAGAATGTTCTTATTACTTAGTTCCTTATAAGTGGAAGGGAACTAAAGGAATGTGCTATGCTAAGGTGATAGTCAAATGTTTTAAAATCCATCGTTATGCGATTGCTATTACAAATCGCTTCTTTGCTTGGCCAGGAGTAGAACAAAATAAAAACGGACTTCCTGTCTGAGAAAAGCATGTCTTTACAATTGAAACTAATAACAAGGAATATCTCGAAAACGCTCAACTCTACAACAAAAATTTATATTACATAAATTGTGTGCTTTAATGAGATCTACATTTTTTTAAAGTAAGCTTTTGTCTATCTCTTACGGTTTACAAGTTATGCAAAAATTAAAAGAAAATCATCCAGAATAAAGAGGTCTTTAGAGGCTATTCCCAGAAAATTCAAGATACACATTTAATTTCCCAAGTAAATATCTTTAATATATGGTATTTTAATCAAACTCATTAGAGACATTTTTGAGTAAATCAAAATTTTAGAAAATGTTTGCATGTAAAGGATAGATGGGGGTGATGGTATTTTCTTGAAAATCTTGATGTCGCATCCTTGGAAAATAACTTAAACACCAAGTTTCCTATTTAAATGACTTTTGGCTTTTCAATTATTCTTTCCACACACACACTCACACACAATTGTCGTTTTCTAAATACAACGTTTTTGTTCAGAGGTCCGCTGAAACCTCGGTGATGAATTTTTGGGGGGAATACTATACCTTCTCTATCTAACGTGCTGGATACTAGTAGTGTAGGATTAGTTTTGTTAATAATTTACGAAATAGTTTTATAGGCAAATATCTGGCTACATATTAATTGTGTCACTGGTCTTTAATACTGAAAGTCATGAGCAACACTGTTTTACAATCTTAACATTTATTTTTAAGCCAAACCAAATACATCATCATAATCTATAGACTTTCTTTCACTTTTCGACTTAGTCTCCATTGTTTTGAACACAGTTTTCCCACCGTTCTACAAGTTTGATAGTACTCCGTTCCAGCTGCCCGCAAACCCTGACGCACTGCTTTCCGAATATCCTCCAGCGTCTCGTAGCGTTGGCCGCGCATCTGCTCCTTCACAGAACCGAAAAGATGGTAGTCGGAGGGTGCCAAGTCGGGACTGTAGGGAGGATGTGGAAGAGTTTCCCACCCAGTGCCCTGATCCTCTCCATAGTGGCACGGGCAGTATGCGGACGCGCATCGTCCTGTTGAAGGATGATCCTCTTTCCAGGGCGTTTATCACGCAAAGCCCGACGGAGCTTCAGAAGTGTCTTGATGTAGCGGGCAGAATTTATGGTTTGTCCAGGTTCAAGAAAGTCAACCAGAATGCAACCTTGTGCATCCCAAAAGACACTTCCCATAACTTTTCCTACAGACTGCACTGTCTTCGCTTTCTTCTTCGATGGTGAGTTCAAGTGGTGCCATTCCATACTCTGACGTTTCGTTTCTGGCTCATAGTGATGGAACCAGCTCTCATCTCCAGTCACAATACACGTCAAAAATTCATCACCTTCATTATGAAATCTCTGAAGTAGGTTTTGTGCAATGGTTCTTCTCTGATGTTTGTGGTCTTCAGTCAATAAACGGGGGACCCAACGGGCACAGACCTTTCGATAACCCAAGTTGTGGATCATTTCTTGCACTGCACTATGTCCTATTCCAAGTTGCGCAGCAATTTCATTCACAGTGAAACGCCTATCTCCTGTAATGAGCTCATCAACTCTTTCCTTGTTGCGTTCTGTAGAGGCAGTTCGAGGACGCCCGCTACGAGGCGCATTTTGCAGACTCGTGTTTCCATCTTTGAAATGTTTCACCCATCTTCTAACACTGCTGGCACCCATGCAGACACCTCCATACGCACGTTGAAGACTGAGATGAACTTCAGGAGCAGATTTTCCTTCTTTCACAAGGAAATGACAGCACGCTGTCGAAACGAAACATCAATGTCAGCCATTTTTCAAACACCGTCTGTGGTCACGTGATAGAAGCTAATGGCGTCACAATATGTCAACATATGGCTTAAAGTCTTAAGATTACAATTCGTTTCGTTACATTGTTGAAATTTAAATTTTTACAATGGGTTGCTCGTGACTTTCAGTATGCCCCTCGTAGTTAAAAATAGGTGATTTAGTGTGAGTGAAAATTGTTTTATGATTGTAATTTACCTTTTTACTTGATTTTGTGTTTATTAAGTTTTACTTTCTCTACACGTATTATATACATAGTGTATAGAGAAGGTATTGCATTCCACCCAAAAATTCGATACGAGATGTCACCGGAAATACATGTTTTGGGTCTCCTTGAATCCAAAAAAAGTATTTTCGGAAAAATGTCCGTGTGTGCGTGTGTGTGTCTGTGGACAGCATAGCTCAAAAACGAAAAGACCGTTAAATACCAAACTTGGCATTTCAGCTTGGTATCCTCCAAGGATGCGACACGAAGATTTTCAAGAAAATCCTCCCCCCAACTACCCTTTACACGGAAAAAAATTCGAAAAGTTTATTTTCTCAAAAATGGTTCATACGGTTTTGTTTAAAGTATCGTATATTTAATATATTTACCTGACAAATAATATGTATATCTTGAATTTTCTTGGAATAGTCTCTGAAGACTTCTTTATCCTGGATGAATTTTACGGAAATTTGCATAGCACCTGAACCGTAAAAGATAGACAAAAACGTACTACACAAAACTTGTAGAGAACGTTAAAACACACAATTTATGTTATATACATTTTTTTCGTGGAGTTGATCGATTCTTTGTTTTTGTTTCAGCTTTAAAAAACATATTTTTCTCATACAGGAATTTGTCAACTCCTGTCCATACAAACAAAAGAACTTCAGTCACATAGCAACCAGCTGTTGACTATTACTTTAACCTATGTTACTCCCTTATTTCGCTTCTACCTACAAGGAATTTTTTTTTTTTTTTTTTTTTGGTAGTGTTTAACGCCCGCTTTAACTACTAATGGCACCGCAGGCGGGCCTACAAGGAAACGTGTAATAAAACTATTTCTGCTAATTTTTTCTCGATTAGCATGAAGTAAATAGAAGTAAGATCTTTTTAACAATAATTTGTTGCAGAGATGTAGAGAAAGTCATGTGAATGGATCACATCAGACTTTTTTTTTACATGAAACAAACATTTACTAAGAACTTCAGAAATAATGGCCTGCAATGAGCTCTACTATATACCTACATTGCATATTTTAAAGGTCCTTTTGACATTTGGGTCATTTCCCTATACTCATATAGCAGGTCTATCAGAGGGTAGTGAATTCTAACAAAGCGGGAGGTATTTAGAGATGAGTGAATTTGTGCAGCATGATTCACGGAAGCGTTTTTAAGGACAGGTGGTGGTTGCTGCTGCTACGTCACAGGGTCCATGACGAAATGACACCAGCGCAGACTAGCCAGAAGGCGTTGAGAGCGGTCGCCAGTCAATCACCAGTCTCCGCAAGAGAAGCATCCGACGGCGCTCCATGCCATGGTATGTATCTACTCTCAACAGTTCTGTGTGCAAACACCGCGTAATCAAGCTTCATTTTTACTTTCTCTACACGTATACGTACATAGTGTATAGAGAATGTATTGTGTTGCACATAATTTCACCGAAAATACATGTTTTGGGACGCCCTGATTCTATAAAAAGCATTTGTAGAAAAAGCTCCATGTGTGTATCCGTGGACACGATAACTCAAAAACGAAACTCAGTAGAATGCCAAACTTGGTATTTAAGTTCCATATCTTCCAAGGAAGATTTCAAGCAAGCCCCCCATCCCAAATTACCATTTTCATGGGAAAATGTTTAAAAATGTGTATATTCTGAGAAATAGCTATAACGATTTTGATTAAAATGTCATGTTTGAGGTATTTTATAGTCAATTAAACGTACATCTTGAATGCTTTAGGAATAGCCCCTGAAGATCTTTTTATTCGGATAAATTTAGCCAAATTTTGCTTACCTGCTAAACCTTAATAGATAGACAAAAAATTTAGATCCTGTGAAAACATACAATTTGTCCATTACATTTTTGTTGTGGAGGTAACCGTTTCAGAGATATTCCTTGTTATTGGTTTCGATTGTGAAGTACTTATACTTTTCTCAGACAGGAAGTGTCCGGTTTTCTTTTGTTCTACTCCTGGCCAAGCAAAGGAGCGATTTGCAATGACAGTAAGTAGTAGAATCATTCTGCTAAAGTACACCTCGATGACGATATTTTGTAAGGGGATTGTTTGTAGAACAGCTCGATAGTCATGTGAGTGTAACACATCAGAGTTTTTCTATAAAACTATAAATCATACCAACAATCTTTATAACATTGCATGTGGGGCAACAGTTTCATGTGCAAAACATTTTAATTTGATTTTTATTCGTAACATATAATTTTGGATCTGTTTTCTTCAACAAATTTCAACATATAGTTCTATTTTTTTTTCTACATAACCATAAATTCTGTTAACAATCTTTATAGAATTACGTATAGGGTAACAGATTTCATGTACAATATTTAATTGGATTTTTATTCATAACAAATACTTTTGAACCTAGTTTTTTGAACAAGTTTAATATATTTATATACGAGGTTATATGCTTTCTATAGAACAATAAATCATGTAAACAGTCTTTTTAAATTACATATGGAATATTAGTTTTTGTGTATAAATATTTGTAATTCGATTTTTATTCATAACACATAATTATGCATCTAGTTTCTTTAAGGGGCTACAAAAGTGCTTTTTAACGATTTTAGTTAAACAAAAACTAATGTGTTCCATTCACATGACTTTCTCTACATCTCTGAAACAAATTATTGTTAACAAGCTTATGCTTTTATTTACTTCATGCTAATCGAGTAAACATTAGCAGGAACAGTTTTAATAATTGCTTCCTTGTAGATAGAAAGGAAATAACGGAGTACCATTGGTTAAAATGATAGTCAAAAGCTGGTTGCTATAAGACTGAAGTTCCTTTGTTTGTATGGATAGGGGTTGACAAATTCATGTATGAGAAAAGTATAAGTTTTTCAAAGCTGAAACCAAAAACAAGAGATATCTCAAAAACGATCAACTCCACGAAAAAAATGTATATGAATAAATTGTGTGTTCTAATGTGCTCTACATCTTTATGTGGTAAGTTTCTGTCCATCTCTTACGGTCTAGCAGTTTTACAAAATTCCGTAAAATTCATCCAGAACAAAATAGTCTTCAGAGACTATTCCCAGAAAATTCAAGATACACATTTTATTTGTTAGGTAAATATTTTAATATACGATATTTTAATCAAAATTGTTAGAGCCATTTTTGAGAAAGTCAACATTTTCGAAAAACGTCCCACGTAAAGGGTAGTTGGGTGTGAGAGGATTTTCTTGAAAATCTTCGTGTCGCAACCTTGAAATATACCAAACTTAAATACCAAGTTTGGCATTTAACGGCCTTTTCATTTTTGAGCTATGCTGTCCAAAGACACACACACGCACATGGACCTTTTTCCAAAACTGTTTTTTTTTTTTTTGCATACAGGGGGACCCAAAACATGTATTTCCGATGAAATCTCGGTATCGAATTTTTGGGTGGAATACAATACCTTCTCTAAACACTATGTACATAGTACGTGTAGAGGAAGTGAGAATCTATTTTTGGATTTATGATGCAAAATAAGTACCATACATATTTGCGAAGTTTTACTCTTCTGGGGCAGTTGTAACATAAGTTTTGGACACCGTTTTTAAAACATTGCACTGGTTAAATTACTTATCATGTCAAAACATAAAATGTCTTTTCACAGGTTTAATTTTTACTTTCTCTAGCACGTACATAGTAGGTAGAGATGGTATTGTGGTCCTCTCAAAAATTCCATAATGAGATTTCACTGGAAATATATGATTTGAGATACCCTGAAGTAAAAACAAACATTTTTAGAAAAATGTCCGTGTGAACACCTTAACTCGAAATGGAAAGTCGGTTAGCCACCAAACTTAAATATTAGGTTCAACACCTTTCAAGCATACTACACCAAGATATTCCCATCATCCCAAACTACTTGAAAATTGAAGAAGTTTGATTATTTTGATTTTCTCAAAAAGGCTATAACGTTGATTAAAATGCCGTATATAAAATGTATATCTGGAATTTTCAGGGAATAGCCTCAGAATGACTTTCGCATGACGAGTAAACTGTAAGAGATAGACAAAAGCTCACTAAACAGACAATGCTCGTTAAAACGAACAATATATATCCTATACAATGTTTTACAGAGTTAACTATTTCCTAGATATTCCTTGTTATTGGTTTCGATTTTAAAACACTTAAACTTCACTGATATAAGCATCTGTCAACTCCTGGCTGCGCATAGCAACCAGCTTTAAAACATTTGACCTTCGCTTTGGTCTAGTGTATTCCCTTATTTACCTCCTACTTGCAAGAAAGAAAGTAATAAAACCATTTGTGTTAATGTTTATCTCGGAAGTAAATGGAATAATAATTTTTTTAGGAATAATTTGCTGTAGAGTAGTAGAAAAGTCATGTGCATTTAACGCATAAGATATTTTTAAAATGCATTTATTCTAATTAATCCCATTACCATACCAACTTCGCTTTAAAATACATTAAAGAGAAAATAATCGACTTCGAGGACTGTTTGAGTTAAATGTCATATAATTCTGTTTCTTTTCTGAGGTACTTAAATTATTTTAACAATCATAATAACACTGTATATCGGCCAACAATATTGCAAAAAACGTTTTAAACTGCAGAAAAAAGCCTTCAGAATTTCACTTGAGCATCTTGAATACACCATATTAACTATACTGTAGAGAACAAAAGAAATTTATTTAGCATCTATATACGCTTTAGATTCTCTTACATATGTGCGAATAATAAACAACATGTTTAATCACGTTTAGCAACAGAGATCGGTTGCTCCGATATCTCGGCATATAAAAACTGATGTGTTCCATTTACCTAACTTTCTCTACCTGTCCTGCAATTAAACTATTTTTACAAAAGACTACGCTTTATTCTACTTTATGCTAATAGAGATAGTCTTATTACTTAGTTCCTTGTAAGTAGGAGGGAAATAAGGGAATACATTAAACTAAAGCATTTCTTAAATCTTTTAAAAGCTATCGCTATATGAAACAATTGAAATTCGGTTCCCTTTGCACAGATAGAAGTAAAACAAAAGAGGCATGAGCCCGCCTGGGTAGTGTGGTGGTAGCGTATCTGTCTCACATTCAAAAGGTCGTGAGTTCGAATCTCGCTTAGGGTGAGTTACCCGGATAAGGTTTTTTTCGGGGTTTTCCCTTATCCTGAGAAGACGAATGTCGAGTAACTTTAAGCTCCATGGTCACTGAGATCATTTGAGCATCATTTCAACAATTTCATTCATCGTCAGATAGGACCAACCAGGTTAAAGGGCGTTAAACTACCACAAAAAAAAAACGAAAAAGATTCCCGTTTGAGAAACATTTAAAATGAAAACAATAACAAGAAATATTTTCGAAACCGTTTATTCTACAAAAATATATACATATGACATAATTGAGTGTCTTAACGAGATACGGGCCGTCGCTTCTCACCTAGACGACCGGGCTCGATCCCAAGCGACCACATGCGAGATATGTGGTGGAAAAAGAGGCGCAGGGGCGGCTTTTCTCCGGATTCTCCATTTTCACCCGCCATCGCATTTACCGGTGCTCCATCATCATTCCATGTAACATCATCGCCTAAGTGGGCGTTAAACACTACCAAAACAATTACCGAGAAGTAAGTTTCTATCCATCTCTTGCGGTTTGCCAACTGTGCAAAAGACATCCAAAATGAAGAGGTCTTCAAGGATTATTGCTCGAAAATTCAAGATATACATTTCATTTGTGATAAAATATCTTAAAGATATGATACATGCAAATAAAACTCGTTACAATAGTTTTTTAGAAAATCAAAATCTTGGGACATTCTCGTGGTAAAACACTAACCAATATTGATTTTTGTGCCATGTGTCCAGAAACACAAACATCTATTTCTGAAAAAGATTTTTTTTGGGAGGGGGTTAAATGCGTCCCAAAACAGCATTTCCGGTACCGAATTTCTTAGTGTTTTATAATACCTTCTCTATCTACTACGTACATTGTACATACGTGCTAGAAGAAGCAATAATTCATACACTTATGGGTTTAAAAATTGCTAACAAGTTCCCACTTTATGGTTCAAATATGAATGTTAATAATTTTAAGAAAAGTGTCACATCTTGGCTGCTGCGAAAGAATGTTTATATTATAATAGTTAATAATATATTAGTTTACATATCATATAAACTATTAAATGGATTGATAGCAAGGTGATTGGATTATCACAATATGCTTTTAAATGTTATATTGCAACCCTTTTGAACGTATTGCCCAAACGACAATAATAAATGAAATTAAATTTACTAATCTGGCTGAGGTGTAATACTGTCATAATAATATCATTATTAAAAAATTTATGAAATTGAAACATATCTCTGTAACAAATTATTGCTAGTAAGCTTATTCTTCTATCTACTTCATGCTAGTCCGGATAAGCATTAGCAGAAACGGTCGTATTACTTAGTTCCTCATAACTATATATACTTATTATTAATTATATACAGGAAATAAAGAATCCACTGCGTTAAACAACAGTCAAATGTTTTAAAATGTGTTGCTATAAGATTGAAATCCGTTTCTTTGCGCGGCCATGAGTTGACAAGTTTCGGCGTGAGAAGAGTTTGCATTTTAAAACTGAAACGAATAACAAAGAATATCTCGGAAATGGTAAAATTGAAAACTACCCATGACATAAATTGTATGTTTTAACGAGATCTACATTTGTAGGTTTTTGTCTATCTCTTACGATTTACCAGTTATGCAAAATGCAGAGATCTTAATGCAGAATAAACAGGTCTTCTAAGGCTATTCCCAGAAAATTCAAGGTATACATTTAATTTTTCATGTAAATATCTTTAATATAGGATATTTTAATCAAACTTTTTAGAGCCATTTTTGAGAAAATTAAAATTTTCGAAACTTTTTCCATGTGAAGGGTAGTTGGGGTTGTGGGGATTTTCTTGAAAACCGCTGATTCGCATCCTTGGGTTATACTGAACTTAAATACCAATTTTGGTATTTAATTGACTTTTCGTTTTTGAGCTATGCTGACCACAGACAGACAGTCAGACACACACAGACATTTTTCTAAAAATTCTTTATTTCTTTTGATTCACTAGATCTCAAAACATGTATTTCCCGTGAAAACTCGGTGTCGAATTTTTGGGTGCAATACAATACCTTCTCTATATACTATATATAGTATGTGTAGAGAAAGTAATACGCGCTTTTAGAATAGTTCGTTGAAGATTGGTTAGAAAGAGTAATATAAATGTAACACAATACAATATTTTTATTCTGGTCTTGCAATTTCAATATTACTACACAGCGACTAGCTATTAAAATCTTTGGCAATTACTTTATCCTAGTGTATTCCCTTTCACTCTTCTATTTGGAAATAAATAAATAAAACAATTGCTGCTAATGTTAAACCCAGTAAAGTAGATAAAGGCATAAGCTTTGCAAGAACAGCTTGTTGCAGAAAAGGGAGGGAAATACATGTAAACGTATAACATAGTTTGCTTGTCAAATAACTTCCTTTTTTGTAACATTACTCGTTGCAGCATCTTTTAAGCTTTTTCAGAGTGAAATGCGGTTCTTTTGTCAGCCGCCGGGGTTCATTAAAAACAGTTGTGTTATGGAGTAAACGAAATTTTAGGTTGAGGATAGTTCAACCTTCAGCTGTTGCCACGGTGTCGCTGCTGGTCACACTGCTTTAACCGTACACAATTACGAGAAACGAACGTTTTTGTCATAACTAAATAATAACAAAACATATGAAAACAAACCTTTATTTTCAAAGTTTCGGTACCATACTCGTTTTACTTTGTACAATGTACATAGAGAAGTTACTGTATTCCACCCAAAAGTTCGATGTCGAGATTTCACCGGAAATATATGTTTTGATGTCTGCTGAGTCCGAAAATAACATTTTTAGAAAAAATCTCTGTGCGGGTGTGCGTGTGTGTGTGTGTGTGTGTGTGTGTGTGTCTGTGGACAGCATAGCTCAAAAACGAAAAAACCGTTAAATACCAAACTTGGTATTTAAGTTCAGTATCTTCCAAGGATGTGACACGAAGATTTTCAAGAAAATCCTCTCACCACAAACTACCCTTTACATGGAAAACTTTTCGAAAATTTTGATTTTTTCAAACATGCTTGCAACGATTTTGATTAAAATCCCGTATATTAAAGACATTTACATCCCAAATAAAATGTATATCTTGAATTTTCTGGGAAAAGCCCCTAAAGTCGTCTTTATTCTGCATGAATGTTGCCGAATTTTGCACAACGCATAAACTGTAAGAGATAGATAAAATCTTACTACGAGAAAAATGTAGATTTTGTTAAAATACACATGTTTTGTCAAATGCATTTTTGTTGTAGAATTGACCGTTTACAAGATATTCCTTGTTATCGGTTTCAGTTTTAAAATACTAATACTTTTCTCAGACAGAAATTTTTTCTTTTGTTCAACGCCTGGCCAAGCAAAGAAGCGATTTGCAATGACAATCACAGATTTTGAAAGATTTCACTATCACTTTAGCCTAGTGCATTCCTTTAGTTTTCTTTCTACTTATAAGGAACTAAGTAGTAAGAACATTCTGCTAATGTTTATCTCGATTAGCATTGTGTGGAAAGAAGAATATCTTTTGTTTGTAGAGCAGCTAGAGAAAGTAATGTCAGTTTAACTCATCAGAGTTTTTGTTCAACGTATCCAGGTATTTACGGTGTTTGGATGCCCATGCTATACTGTTCCACCGCTAAACATCTGAACCAAGATGTTGAGGTTTTCACCATTTACGAAATCTTTTCCACCCAAAAAGTCATGTATGGTGACCAAAGTGAAATAGCGATCTTCTGAATTCTTTCATCAACATTTGCTTTCAACTCCTTCATAACGACTGATGAACTTCCACTCCGGTCTTTATCGTACACACTGTTATGTTCTTCCTTGATTACTCGTAAATTATGTGTCATTTGCTCACTGAAGACTCGTTCATTGCATTATCGCTATACACTTGCGTTAATTGACTATGAAATTTGGTCCACCGAACATTTTGTGCATTCAAAAAATGAATAAGTTCTTTGCCGGTAGTAAAGTATAACATAGGCATTAAAAAACTGGTACCACGTGACACTAAATGTCTTGACACAATGGAGATTGCGTTGGCAAATAGAGTAAGGTACTGTAACTTTGTAAATAAAGTTTTTACAAAACTTTACATACATACAATATGCCAGGCTTTGGTGTTTTCAAAAAGTCCGAGTTTAAATAAATATAAAAAATCTGATGTGTTCTATTCACATGATTTTCAGATCATCTGTGTAACAAATTCTTTTTTAAAAGCTTATGCTTCTATCTACTTCATGCTAATCGAGATAAACAGTAGCAGAAATAGTCTTATTACTTGCTTCCTGGAAAGGGAAATGAGGGAATAAACTAGGCTAAACCGATATCAAATATTTTAAAATCTGATTGCTATGTGATTTAAATTCGTTTCTTTGTATGGTCAGGAGGAAAGTTCCCGTGTGAGAAAAGTTTAGTATCTTAAAACCGAAACCAATAACAAGGAATATATCGAAAACGGTCAACTCCACGAAAAAATTGTATGCCATAAATTTTGTGTTTTAACGAGATCTACATTTTTGTGTTTTAAGCTTTTGTCTCTCTCTTACGGTTTGTCAGGTATGCAAAAGTCATCCAGAATGAAGAGGTATTTACAGGCTATTCCCAGAAAATTCAAGATATACCTTTCACTTGCGATGTAAATAGCTTTAATAAGCGGTATTGTAATCAAAATCGCTAGAGCAATTTTAGAGAACAACACTTTTTTAAAAGAAAAAAATGTCCGTGTAAAGAGTACTTTTTTGGTGTGGGGGGGATTTTCTTGAAAATCTTCATGCCGTATCCTTGGAAGATACCATAATTAAATACCAAGTTTGCTATTTAACGGTCTTTTGTATTTTGAATTTTGTCTGTACAGAAAAACACGCACACAGACCGTTTTCTAAAAAAATTCTTTTAGACTCAGGGGTCCTCAAACATATGTTAATTTGGACATCGGCTTTTTGGCTGGAATACAGTACCCTCTGTACCTACTATATGCATAGTACGTGTAGAGAAAGTAAAAATGCAGAGCTCACTGAAATACACGATTTTGTTAAATACATTTTTGTATATTTCTAGCCGTTTTGGAAATGTAGGTTGTTATACGTTTTAAGTTTTTTTCGGGTTGAACTGTACAAGTTGTTTAATTTTTAGTCCATTTATAAGCAATGATTTATTGTGAGAAAAAACATTTTCTACACCGCGTACATAGTAGTTATTAGGCAGAGCAATTCAAAATTTCACCAGAAATACACGTTTAGGCAGCCGTGAATTAAAAATCATATATTTTCCATTTACATCAATTTTTATAGCTGTTTCACAAACAGGATATTCTTACAAAACTTTATTTTTTTATCTAAATCGAGACAAAAATTAGCAGTACTTGTCTTATTACCTGCTTTGTAAGTAGAAATGAAATAAGGAAATGCACAGGTTAAAGTGATAGTCTAATATTTTAAAAGCTGGTTGATATAAAAATAATTTAATTTCGGTTCACCTTGGTTGTCAGGAATGGACAAAAAAAAAGCCAAAAAGACAAAAAGAAAAGTTTAAGGAGCTTAAAACAAATCAACAATAAGGCAAATTTCACAACAACAAAACTATAAATATATATGACATAAATTGTGTTTTAACGAAATCTATATTGTTTTGTGTGGTAAGCTTTTGTATGTGTCTTAAGATTTACAAGTTATACAAAAGTCCTTCAAAAGCTATTCCCAAAAAATTCAAGATTTACATTTCATTTGTTATGAAAGTATCTTAAATATATGGCATTAAAAAAGAATCGTTAGTGTAATTTATGATAAAAAAAAATGTTCGAAAATGCTCCATGGGGATGGGGATTTCTTTTAAAATCCTCATGCCGCATCCTAAGAGATATTGAACTCAAATACCAAGTTTAGAATTAACAAATTTTCGTTTTTTAGACATGCCGCCCACAGGCACACACGCGCATGTTTTTTTTTAATTCAGGGGATCTCAAAACATGCATTTGCGTTAAAATATCGTATTGAATCTTTTCATGAAAGGACTATGGGATTTTAATGCCAGTACATAGCCTCCACTTTTTAAGCATTTGTTCATAGCTATTTTCTTTGCATCTATAATAATAGCATATTATTTATCTAGGTGCAAAATTCGAGCTTTATTTATGAGTGGGTCAAGTTAGAAAACGACCGCAGGGAGTTAATAAAGGTACTTTTGCACCAAGTGGAATACAATACTTTATCCACGTTCATTTAAGGTAATATGTATAATATGGCATATTAGATCTTAAATCAATGAACAATTTTAATTCTATTACTATTCATGTCGTGAACTTGACTGTTGTTATGGTAACATTTGTACTTAATTGAAATCAATAAATCGCTTTAGCCCACCTGGGTAGTGTGGTGGTAGCGTGTCTGCCTCACATTCAACAGGTCGTGAGTTCGAATTTTGCTTAGGGTGAGCTACCCGGATATGGTTTTTTTTCGGGGTTTTCCCTTATCCTGAGAAGACGAATGTTGAGTAACTTCAAGCTCCGTGAACCCCGAGATCATTTGAGCATCATTTCATCAATTTCATTCATCGTCCGATATAACCAACCAGGTTAAAGGACGTTAAACTATCAACAAAAAAAAAAAACAAAAAAAAAAACCATCGCCATTTTCGATAATGGATGTTAAAATTATGGATGGTTTTTATGTTGTAGAGGACAGTATTGACAACCCGAGGGGAACAATATACTGAAAACTTGGAGAGGGAAATGTATAATCATGATGTAATTTATAAAGTGCTCTGTAAAATACATAACGACGTGGTAATTACTTTATACGACAGTAAACAGAAACTTTTTCAAAAAAAAAGTATCAATTAATGACCTGATTTTGAAACGGAGGTAGATACGTTGCAGCTGTTTCTAGAAGGTTTATCATGATTAAAATGAAGCAGATACAAAAAGTCTGATATGTTCCATTCACATATCTGTTCTGTAAACAAACTATTGGAGAACTCGTCTTATTACTTGCTTCCTTATGAGGAAAAGGGACTAGACAAAGCGATAGTTAACTCTTTAAAAACTGTGCTATGCGTTTGTCATTGGAGCTGGGTTCTGTTCCCAACACCAGGAATAAAACAAAAGAGAGATGACAACATCCCGTTTGAGAAAAGTTTTCAATTGAAAACAACTAGGAATATTTTCCAAATGGTTAACTCTAGAAATGTATATCTTATAAATTGTGTGTTTTAAGCAGATGCACATGTTTTATGTAGTACAAACGTTATCCAAAATCAATAGGTCTTCTGAGGTTGAACATTCCAAAAAAAAAATCTTTCGTGTAGAATCCACATGACTTTCTCTGCCTGTTTTGCACAATTTCTTTTTTAAGTGGTTTAACGCCCTTTAACCTGGTTGGTCATATCGGACGATTGGTGAAAATATGCTCAAATCATTTCGGGGACCATGGAGCTTAAAGTTACTCGACATTGGTCTTCTGAGGATAAGAGAAACCTTATCCGGGTAACTCACCCTAGGCGAGATTCCATGTGAGGCAGGCACGCTACCACCACACTACCCAGGCGGGCGCTAAACTGCTCTCTATCTACATCATGCTAAACATTAACACGATTCGTCTTATTACTTAGTTTCTTACAAGCACAAGGGAAATGAAGGCTAAAGCGATATTCAAGTCAATATGCGAACAATTGAAATTCGGTTCGCTTTGCATTTCCAGAAAAACTAGAGAGATAAAATGAATGGTGAACCGGTTTAAGAAGATGCGTATTAAAAATTGAAACCAGTAACAAGAAATATTTCGGAAAGTCAACTCTACAACAAAAATATAAGACATAAATTCTATGTTTTAACGATATCTATATTTTCGTGCACTAAGCTCTTGAACATCTCCTACGGTTTACTAGTGATGCAAAATTCATCCAGAATGAATGGGTATTAAGAAGTTATACCAGGAAATTCAAGATATACATTTGTAATGCAAATAGCTTTAATAAATGCTATTTTAATTACGTATAATCGTTAAAGCCATTTTTGAGATAAACGAAAATTTCAAAAAAAGAGTTTGCTATTTAACGGTCCTTTAGTTTTTGTAGCTATGCTCTCCACAAATGAGCATCCGCGCTCACACACACACACACATGGACCTTTTTCTAAAAATGCTTTTCTTGGACTCAGGGGACCTCAAAAGACATATTTTCTGTGAAATCTCGGTATCGAATTTTTGGGTGGAATACAATACTTGCTATATACCTATGTACGTGTATCGAATGTCATGTTAAACATATGGCATTTTAACCAAAAGCGTCAGAGCTGCTTTTGGGAAGATCAAAATATTCGAAAAGCGTCCCATGAAAAGGCAGGTGGTTTTCCTGAAAATCTTCGTGTCACATCCTTAGAAAATACCCAACTTAAATACCAAGTGTGGTATTTAACCGATTTTTCGTTTTTGAGTTATATTAAAATGCCTTTTTTAATTCAGGGGACCCTAAAACATGTATTTCCGGCAAAATCTCGGCACCGAATTTTTTAATTAATACAGTAACTTTTCTTGCACAGTACGTATAGAGAAAGTAATAAACATTCGTAGACTGTCTCCGTGGTGGAGTGGTCAGCGAGCTGACTTCTCATCCGGAGGTCCTGGGTTTGATTCCCGGCTGGGGGAATTTTTCTTTAATCAGAATTATTCCCTATCACCCACAGAGTCTGAAAGTATGTATTTGAGAGTGAATGTTTGTGGAAAATAAAACATTTAAACCCAACGTAAAGAACCTACAGACAACAGTTGTTTCAAGTGCAAAGCCCCCGATATGACCCTAGATGTTAAAGGGGGCTATATAATTGAAACAATTAATATATAAAGTAAATAAGGTCATGTGGATGTAAAACAATCGGATTTTATGTAATACATAATACATTATATGAATGTACATAGTGTACTATGTACATAGTGTATAGAGAAGCTATTGCACGACCCAAAAATTCGATACCGAGATTTCACCGGAAATACATGTTTTGGGTCCCCCTGAATCTAAAAAAAGTATTTTTAGAAAAAGGTGCGTGTGTGCATGTGTGTGTCTGTGTGTGCCTCTGTGGACAGCATAGCTCAAAAATGTAAAAGACCGTTGAGTACCAAACTTGGTATTTAAGTTTAGTATCTTCCAGGGATGCGACACGAAGATTTTCAAGAAAATCCCCCCACCCCAAATTACCCTTTACACGGAACTTTTTTCGAAAATTTTGATTTTCTTAAAAATGGCTCTAATGATTTTGATTAAAATATCGTATATTAAAAATATTTACCTGAAAAATAAAATGTATATCTTGAATTTCCTGGGATTAGCCTCTGACGACTACTTTATTCTGGATGAATTTTACGGAATTTGCCAATTCCTGTCCATACAAAAAAAGGAACTTCAGTCACATAGCAACCAGCTTTTGACTATAAATTTAACCTATGCTACTCTCTTATTTCGCTTCTACTTACAAGGAAGCAAGTAACAAGACTATTTCTGCTCATCTTTTCTCGATTAACTGAGGTAAATAGAAGCATAAGCTTTTTAACAATAATTTGTTGCAGAGATGAGAACACATCAGATTTTTAATGATTGCGGAAAAACGTGTGAGCGTGGCATTGGATTTTCCCGCCTTTTTTTTCTATACTGGCATATCGCAATGACGAGATTCCGTATTTTCCACAGTCCTTTGGTATTTTTCTGAACGACTTTGCGCAGTCATGTTCCTGCATTGCGATGTGGCAATACATTGTTTAGGTTGGTGGAAGCGGAATGTTGCACATGCTGTTGTCTTAGGCAGAGATTGAGGTTCCTATACCACCTATGTTAAATCTGCTAAAAGTAGGTCTTTCACCAGATGTCAGTAGTAGACAGTTCTGTCACTCAGTATTATATGATTATAACATTCAAATGTAGACAACTTTGGTTTATGCGTCCACGGCCTCATTAAAGTAGGCTATGACTCTGAAAGCTCGTATCGATATAACGGATGATTTCAATGTCATGAATCTGCTTAAACCAGACGAAATTATGCAAGCAGCGGAGAGAGCAAAATTACAACTGCTACACTGCCTCCGTTGTATAGAATGTTTTCGTTTTGTAACAGTAAGTCATCATGTTGTCAGCACTGATGCTAAGCAAGGCAACAACTGAATATCGCAGACATTAAGAATGAACTCCGTGAAATAGTAAAAACAATCTATTTATAATTACAATATACATATAAATATTGAGAAATGTTTGACACGCGTGTTAAAATTGGTTTATATTGTTCGTAAAATTACGAAGTAGGCCTGTGACGTCGTTTCGCAAGCTTCCTACTCACAATATAAAACACCTTTTTACTTTCTCAATGTGTACTGCGCACATAGTGTATAGAGAAGGTATTGCATTCCAGCCATAAATTTGATACGAGATTTCACCGGAAATAGACATTTCAAGGTCCCCTGTATAAAAAAAAAAAAAAAGCATTTTTAGGAAAAGGTCCGTGTGTGCGTGAACACGATAACTCAAAAACGAAAAGTTGGTAAAATACCAAACTTGGTATTTAAGTTTAGTATCTTCCAGGGACGCGACACGAATATTTTGAGAAAAATCCCCCACCCAAAATTACCCTTTACATGGAAATGTTTTCGAAAATTTTTATTTTCTCAAAAATGGCTGTAACAATTTTGATTAAAATATCATACATTAAAGATATTTACCCGACTAATAAAATGTATATTTTGAATTTTCTGGAAATAGCCTCTGAAGACCTCTTTATCCTGGGTGAATTTTACGGAATTTTGCATAACTGCTAAACCGTAAAAGATGGACAAAAAGTTACTACACAAGAAAGTACATCACGTTAAAACACACAATTAATGTTAGGATATATGTACATTTGTTTCGTGGAGTTGATCGTGTTTTAGACATTCCTTGTTTTTGGTTTCAGCTATAAAGAAACTTTACTTTTCTCATACAGGAATTTGTCAACTCCTATCCACACAAACAAAGGAACTTCAGTCACAAAGTAACCAGCTTTTGACTATCACTTTAACCTATGGTACTCCGTTATTTCGCTTCTACTTACAAGGAAGCAAGTAATAAGACTATTTCTGCTAATTTTTTCTCGATTAGCACGAAGTAAATAGAAGCATAAGCTTTTTAACAATAATTTGTTGCAGAGATGTAGAGAAAGTGATGTGAATGGAACACATCAGATTTTTCTGGATGGATTGCAATAGTTCCTCTATCTACTACACGTAAGCAGTAGAGGTAGAAAAGCAGGATTTTGCTGGTGGAAGAATACTTCCTTTTAGGTTCTGGTTGAACACTAAAATGGCCAACTCATCTGATAAAAACAATGTTTACAAATAAACACAAAAAGGTCCAGTCAATGATCCGTATAACGCCACTTGTGTCTCACTACACGAGATTTTGAACTCTGTCAGATAAGTTGGTGATGATCCGGATCTCCCGTGATAAGTACAGTGAGCGTCAACTGTCTGCAAATTCACCAATAAAAAGATAACTTCACCCACAGTTTTAGAGCATATGGCTCAATAATACAGGGTGATGTATATAGAGCTGACACATTTCTTTCATTAAGTGTTTCAAAACGTGTTATGCTAGCGACAACTTATTATACCTAAATTGTAGAGGAATTTTGAGAGTTTATTTACCTCTATTGCAAATGTTGAAAATGTCCTCCATCCTGCATAAGGCACCACTCAACACGTCGTACTTGCCACTCCTTGGAGGACTCTTGTCACTAGCTTGAATCTCCTTTGTGATGTTGTGCTTCAGATCGTCCAATGTCTGGGGACGTGTGGCGTAAACCCTATATTTTAAGTAACCCATAGAAAGAAGTCCGGCGATGTCAAATGCAGAGATCTTCGTGGCCACAGGTTCCTGGAAATTATCTAGTCGTCAAAGAAACTTGCAATTTGATGTATGGAAAGTAGCGCCATCTTGCTGAAAATATCCTTGACTCAGCTGTACATCGTACTGCATTTCCACGTTGACTACAAGAACAAAATGTCGAAACAGCTGCAAACAATGCAATTAGGAATAAAACATAAACATCTGCGCATCTAGTAACAAGGAATCGAAACTCCAGAACATTCTGCTCAATTTGGTGCTAAAATTGGGCCATTGAATGAATTTCCAACGGAATAATTAAAGAAAGAAATGTGTCAGTTCCACATAAATCACTCTGTAGCATTTGGACACCAACATACATAACTATACAGCTCTTCTTTTCTGGTAAAACAACCTGCATACTCACATGTATAAGTAAACATCATGGTTATTAGTACAGACCGGATTATATGCATCTGCATATTTAGCCCCTATTCACGGGTTTTGCAATTTTTGGCAAAAAAAATTGATGTGTTCCATTCACATGACTTATTATTGTTAAAAAGCTTATGCTTCTATTTACTTCGTGCTAATCGAGAAAAAATGAGCAGAAATAGTCTTATTACTGGCTTCCTTGTAAGTAGAAGCGAAATAAGGGAGTACCATAGGTTAAAGTGATAGTCAAAAGCGGGTTGCTATGTGACTGAAGTTCCTTTGTTTGTATGGACACGAGTTGACAAGTTCCTGTACGAGAAAAGCATACTTGTTTTTAAATCTGAAACCAAAAACAAGGACTAGCTCAAAAACGATCAACTCATGAAAAAAAAAAAAAAAAAAAAAAAAAAAAAGCTTATAACAAATTGCGTATTTCAAAAAGCTCTATATTTTTTGTGCGGTAAGTTTTATTCCCCATCTCTTATGGCTTAGCAGTTATGTAAAAGTTCGTAAAATTCATCCAGAGTAAAGTAGTCTTCAGAGGTATTCTCAGAAAATTCAAGATATTCATTTTATTTGTCAGTTAAATACTTTAATATACGATATTTTAATCAAAATCGTTAGAGCCATTTTTGAGAAAATAAAAAATTTCGAAAAAAGTTCCATGTAAAGGATGGATGGGGGGATTTTCTTGAAAATCTTCGTGACGCATCCTTGGAAGATACGAAACTTAACTACCAAATTTGCTATTTAACGGTATTTTCGTTTTTGAGCTATGCTGCCCACAGACACACTCACAGGGCACACAGACAGACAGACAGACACACACGGACATTTTTTAAAAATACTTTTTCTGTAATCAGGGAGCCTCAAAACACATATTTCCATTGAAATCTCGGTATCGAATTTTTGGGTGTAATACAATACCTTCCCTATACACTATGTACATAGTACGTATAGAGAAAGTAAAAATGCATATAAGATACATTGTGTGTTTCAAAAAGCTCTACATCTTTTGTGCCGTAAGATTTTTTTCCATCTCTTACAGTTTAGCAGTTATTCAAAATTCCGTAAAAGTTATCCAGAATAAAGTAGTCTTCAGAGGCTATTCCTAGAAAATTCAAGATGCATATTTTATTTTTCAGATAAATATCTTTAATATTCGATAATTTAATCAAAATCGTTAGAGCCGTTTTGATACAATCAAAATTTTCGAAAAACGTTCCTTGTAAAGGGTAGTTTTGAGTCGGGGGATTTTTTTTCAAAATCTTCGTGTCACATCCCTGGAAGATACTAAACTGAAACACCAAGTTTGGTATTTTATTGACTTTTCTTTTTTGAGTTACCGTGTTCACAGACACACGGACATTTTTGTGAAAATGCTTTTTTTGGATACAAGGGACCCTAATACATATATATTCCGGTGAAACCTCGGTATCGAAGTTTTGGGTGGAGTGCACTACCTTCTCTATACACTATGTACATAGTACGTGTAGAGAAAGTAAAATCTGGTGACGACGCACATTTCAGGATATATTTACAAAATTTTAGAAATTAAAAGGGCGGGCTCAAGCTTGTTCTCGTTTTGATGTTTTATAGTGGCGGCGACATCAACGCGCAGACTCTATAGCCTGCCGACCGCACTGCCCTCGCCTCTTCGATAACAAAGAAAGCACGTTGTTTGCGGCACGTCCATTATTTCAGTTGAGCTTTCTATTTATTTATCAAAAAGTTGAACGCATAGTGTGTAACGTGCCGTGCACCATGCCGTCTCCCTCCGTGGTGTAATGGTTACCATGCTAACTTCATACACCCAAGGTCGCGGGTTCAAACCCGGAGTAAAAATCCTTAGCATGGCTTCCTTCCGAAGGGAAATAAAGCCGTGGGTCCCCTGTCGTAGATTTGCGGCACGTAAAAGAACCCCAAGCATGATAGAGAGGCCTCTGAGCAAAATTAAGCGGTCTTTCACGCCCAGTATAGAATGGGACGCTCAAAACCAAAGCAGTTAAAGAGCGTCCATAAATTAATAAAAAAAAAAAAACACAATCCACAATGCCACCCAAAAAAAATCTGATGTGTACCATTCACATGACTTTCTCTACATCTGTGCAACAAATTATACTTAAAATACTTATACTTCTATTTCCTTCATGCTACTCACAATAAATTGTAAGTAGAAGCGAAATAAGGTTAAAGTGATAGTCAAAAACTAGTTGCTATGTGACTGCACTTCCTTTGTTTGTATGGACAGCAGTTGAGAAATTCCTATAAGAGAAAAGTATACGTTTTTCAAAGCAGAAACCAAAAATAGGGAATGTTTCAAAAACGATGAATTCCACGAAAAAATGCATATAACATAAATTGTGTGTTTTAAAGTGCTCTACATTTTTCATGTAGTACGGTTTAGCAGTTATGCAAAATGCCGTAAAATTCTTTAGCTGCTCTACAAACAAAGTTCTTGTAAAAGATTATTCTTCTTTCTACACCATGTTAATTGAGATAAACATTAGAAGAATATTTCTCTTACTTAGATCCTTATAATAGAAGGGAACTAAAGGAATACACTACGCTAAAGCGATAGTCGAATGTTTTAAAACGTATCGTTATGCTATTGCCATTGCAAATCGCTTCTTTGCTTGGTCAGGAGTACAACAAAAGAAAAACGAACAGTTGCTGTCAGAAAGAAGTATAAGTACTTTACAATTCAAAACAATAACAAGGAATATTTCGGAAACTGTTACCTCTACAACAAAAGACGTAAAGGATATAAATTGTGTGTTTTAACGAGATCTACAAGTTTTGTCTATCTCTTACAGTTTACCAGTTAATCAAAGTTCATCCAGAACAAAGAGATCTTCAGAGGCTATGCCTAGAAAATGCAAGGTATACATTTTATTTGGAATGTAAATATTTTGATAAACGTAATTTTAATCAAAATTGTTAAAGCCATTTTTGAGAAGATTTAAATTTTAAAAAAATGTTCCATGTAAACGGTAGTTTGTGTTGGGGGTATTTTCGTGAAAACTTAAATACTAGTTGTAGAGACAGTAAAAACTGGTTTATTTTACGACTTTAGATTCAATGGTTTTGTAGAAACAGAAATAAAATAAACCGCTACAGCTTGCTGATGAAAGTATCGCAGAAATTCCTTCCAAAGAGCGCGAAACGTCAGTAGAGGATTTCCTGTGTTTTCATGACTCACCTCTTGGTCTTCATTAACCGTTCATACTCAAATGTACCTAGGTACACACGATTTCTCCAGGTTTTCTCGATAATGCAGGGATGTAGTCACAAAAACGAAATTACCCTTTACGTTCACTCGAAATTTCTGTTATCTTATGTACCTGTTAATATTGTTATTATTATTTATTATTAAGCAGGATTACAAATTTAATCGCATCCCTAGTGCCCATAGTTTTCTTCTACCTCCATTCTCCTCTTGCTTCCCAATTCAACTCTTAAAAACTCCAACGCCATTTCTTATGTTTATCTTGCTTATGGTCTTTTGAATAAAATGTTTGTTTACCGAAAGCTAGATGGCATCATGTGAATGGAACGCATTACATTGATTACTTTCTCTACACTTACTATGCGCATAGTATATAGTTAAGGTATTGAAATGCACCCAAAAATTCGATACCGAGATTTCACCGGAAATATATGCTTTGAGACCACCTGAATTCAAAAAAAAAAAAAACATTTTTAGAAAAATGTCGTTGTTATATGTGTGTCTGTGGGAAGCATAGATCAATAACGAAAAAATCTTATGTGTACCACTCACGTGACTTTCTCCATATCCCTGCAACAAATTATTCTTAAAAAGCTTATACTTTTATTTACTTTCTGCTAATCAGAAAAAATAGAGTCTAATTACTCGCTTCCTTGTAAGTAGAAGCGAAATAAGGGACAACTGTAGGTTAAAGTGATAGTCAAAAGCTGGTTGCTATGTCAATGAAGTACCTTTGTCTATATGGATAGGAGTTGACAAGTTCCTGTATGAGAAAAGTATACGTTTTTCATAGCAGAAACCAAAAATAAGAAATATCACAAAAACGACGAACTCCACGAAAAAATTTATATAACATAAATTGTGTGTTTTAATGTGCTCTAAATTTTTGTGTAGTAAGTTTTTGTCCATCTCTTATGGTTTAGCAGTTATTCAAAAGTTAGTAAAATTCATTCAGAATAAACTACTCTTCAGAGGCTATTCCCAGAAAATTCAAGATATACATTTTATTTTTCAGGTAAATATGTTTAATGTACGAAATTTTAATCAAAATCGTTAGAGCCATTTTTGAGAAAATCAAAATTTTCGAAAAAAGTTCCAGTTTTTGTGAAAATGCTTTTTTTTTTTTGGATATTGGGGACCCTAAAACATATATTTCCGGTGAAATCTCGGTATCGAATTTTTTGGTGGAGTGCAATACTTTCTCTATACACTATGTACATAGTGCGTATGGAGAAAGTAAAAATCGTTAAAAACCGAACTTGGTATTTAGGTTTGGTATCTTCCAGGGATGCGACACGGAGATATTCAAGAAAATCCCCCTACCGCCAACTTCCCTTTACATGGAACTTTTTTCGAAAATTGTAATTTTCTTAAAAATGGCTCTAACGATTTTGATTAATATATCATATATTAAAGATATTTACCTGTGAAATAAAATTTATACCTTGAATGTTCTGGAAATAGCCTCTGAAGACTATTTTATGCTGGATGAATTTTACGGAATTTTGCATAACTGCTAAACCGCAAGAGATGGACAAAAAATTAACACACAAAAAATGTAGAGGACATTAGAACACACAATTTATGTTATATACATTTTTTTTCGTGGAGTTGAACGTTTTTAAGATATTCCTTGTTTTTAATTTCAGCTTTGAAAAAGTTGTATTTTTCTCATACAGGAATTTGTCAACTCCTGTCCATACAAACAAAGGAACTTCAGTCACATAGCAACCAGCTTTTGATTATCACTTTAGCCTATGGTACTCCCTTATTTCGCTTCTACTTACTAGTAATAAGACTATTTCTGCTAATTTTTTTCTGAATTAGCATGAAGTAAATAGAAGCATAAGCTTTTTAACAATAATTTGTTGCAGAGATGTAGAGAAAGTCATGTGAATGAAACGCATTAGATTTGTTTCCCCTTCGACCTTCAAGGAACCAAGCAATAAGACCGTTTCTGCTAATGTTTATCTCGGTTAGTATGATCTAGATAGAAGAATAAGCTTTTTAACAATGATTTGTTACAGAGATGCAGTGAAACTCATGTGAATGCAACAAAGTTATTTAGGAAAAGTTGGTTTTCTTTTTGTGTATGTGGATCAAAAACGAAAAGTCCGTTGAATACCAAAGTTGGTATTTAAGTTCAGTATCTTCCAAGGAAGCGACACAAAGATTTTCAAGAAAATTTCCCTACCCCCAAATATCCTTTACATGGAAAAATTTTCGAAATTTTTGATTTTCTAAAAAATAGCTCTAACGATTTTGGTTAAAAAAACCACACTTTAAAGCCATTTCCATCACAAATAAAAAGTATATCTTGAATTTTCTGGAAATAGCTTCTGAAGACCTCTTTTTTCTGGATGAATTTTGCACAACTGTGAACCGTAAGAGATAGACAAAAACTTATTACACAAAAAATGTAGATCTCATTAAAACACACAGTTTATTTCGAGTAATTCACCGTTTTTAAGGTATGTCTTGTTATTGGTTTCACTTACACTTTACTCAGTTGTAAGTTATTTCGTATGTTGCTGTTACAAAGACACAAGACATGCTCTATATGCGGTCCACCCTCTCTTCATGATTACGTCACCACAACAAACTCTCCATCAGCTGCACTACGTCCGCTCTAGGCTTTATCATATTTCACTGGACAGCATATCTCAAGAACGAAAACACCATTAAATACCAAACTTGGTATTTAAGTTTGGTATCTTCCAAGGATGCGACACGAAGATTTTCAAGAAAAACTCCCTAACCCAAATTACCCTTTACATTGAACATTTTTAGAA
Organism: Hymenopus coronatus; assembly: GCA_030762935.1. NCBI lineage: Eukaryota > Metazoa > Arthropoda > Insecta > Mantodea > Hymenopodidae > Hymenopus > Hymenopus coronatus. Next base: position 138,626,759 of record CM060886.1, read on the forward strand.
CATATTCATTTTCTCATTAATTTCTTTAACGGTTTTAACTAAAATGTCTACTTTCAAAGACATTTACATGAAAACTAAAATTTTCTCTTGAATTTTCTGGGAATAGCCTCTGAAGACATTTTTTTTCTGACTGAATTTTGCGAAAATTTGCATAACTGGTAAATTGTAAGAGATAGAAAAAAACTTACTTTACAAATCATGTATATCTCGTTAAAATTCACAATTTATGTCATAAACATTTTTTTCGTGGAGTTGACCGTTTTCGATATATTCCACCTTATTCGTTTCAGTTTTAAAATGCTTTAACTTTTCTCATACGGGAACTTGTCAACGCTTGGCCACACAAAGAAACGAAGTTCAATCCCATAGCAACCACATTTTAAAATATTTGACTATCGGTTTAGCCTAGTGTACACCCTTATTTCCCTTCTACTTATAAGAAACCAGGTAATAAGACCGTTTCTGGTGGTGTTTATCTTGATTATCATGAAGAAGATAGAAGAATAAGCTTATTAACAATAATTTGTTACAGAGATGTAGAGAAAGTAATACGTTTTTCCACCCAAATTCCGCAACAGGCCACAGTATTATCTTGACTATAGGCACCTAGTGAGAAAACGATATACTAAGTTTAAACGACTTACGAAGTACACACAGCATCTTAGATGACTGACTTTCATATATGTTTCCCAAGGTCTCAAAACAAAATTAAATATAACTGCATTGATGTTTAATGGAACTTGGCAGCTCACATAATTCCAAGGTCTTATCTGTAATTCCTGTATCGTACACAGCGTATGTTTCATCACTGACAAAGGAATAACGTTTTACTTTCTCTACACGTACTATGTATAGAGTGTAAAGAGAAGGTATTTTATTGCACCCAAAAATGCGATACCGAGATTTCATTGGAAATATATGTTTATGGGCCCCATGAATCCAAAAAAAAGAATTTTTAGAAAAAGATCTGTATGTGCCTGTGGACAGCACAGCTCAAAAACGAAAAGACCGTTAAATACCAAACTTAATATGCAAGTTCTGTATCTTCCAAGAATGCAACAATAAGATTTTCAAGAAAATCCCCACCCCCACCCAACTACCATTTACATGGAAAAGTTTCCAAAATGTTTATTTTCTGCAATATGATTCTTACCATTTTGATTAAAATCTCTTATAATTAAGATATTTACGTGACAAATAACATGTATATCTTGAATTTTATGGGAATAGCCTCTGAAGACATCTTTATTCTGAATGAATTTTGTAGAATTTTGCATAACTATCAAACCGTAAGAGATAGACAAAATCTTACTGAACAACAAATATAAAGCACGTTAAAACACACAATTTATGTCATATACTTTTTTTTCGTAGAGTTCACTTTTTTGAGATATTCCTTCTTATTGGTTTCACTTTTAAAATACTTACACTTTTCTCATACAGGAACTTGTTAGCTCCTGGCCACGCAAAGAAACGGATTTCAGTCCCATAGCAACGACATTTTGAAACACTTGAATGTCGGTTTAGCCTAGTGTATTCCCTTATTTCGCCTCTACTTACAGGAACTAAGTAATAAGTCCGTTTCTGCTATGTTTATCTCGATTAGCGCGAAGTAGATGGCTTATCAACAATAATTTAGCCCGCCTGGGTAGTGTGGTGGTAGCGTATCTGCTTCACATTCAGCAGGTCGTGAGTTCGAATCTTGCTTAGGGTGAGTTACCCAGATAAGGTTTTTTTCGGGGTTTTCCCTTATCCTGAGAAGATGAATGTCGAGTAACTTTAAGTTCCATGGACCCCGAGATCATTTGAGCATCATTTCACCAATTTCATTCATCGTCCGATATGACCAACCAGGTTAAACTATAAAAAAAAAAAAAAAATTACTGATATGTAGAGAAAGTAATATGAATGAAACACATCAGATTTTCATAAGTAAATCCTAATGCGGTTTCCTTTCGGAATGTGGTGATGTTACTTCCGTCCACAACATGGGTAGACACTTCCGTCGTGTGACGTAAGAATATTCCACAGTCACCTGGCATCCTCAAAATAGTCTTTCAAATTCACATCAACATCACAATTCCATTTTTCACTTCCATTGGTGACCTTTTATTACTTTCTCTACACGTGCTATGTACATACAAGGGTCGGCTGATAAGTCTCGGGCCGCACACAGATATGGCGCCACTAGGCCAGAAAGATGGTAGCATCGTATAGCTTAACTCTAGACCAGCTTGTATTCATAGTTACAGGTCAATAGCTTGTTTAGTTTTCGAATGACAGCATTTTAAACAAGACAACTTTAGAGTTTTCACGAAAATGGAAGATTTAGAAAAACAAGCAGTGATTAAATACTTCTATTTGAAAGACTTAACACCTAGAGAAATCAAGGAGGAAATGGACAGTACATTGAAAGACTCTGGCTGGCTCTTCATATTAAATGATTAAAAGGTGGGTTGCGCAGTTTAAAATGGGACGTACGAGCACTAGTGATGAGCCTCGCTCTGGACGCCCTGTAAAAGTGACAACTCCAGAGATCATTGAAAAAATTCATCGTTTAGTACTGGAAGACCGCAGAATAAATTTGTTTGAGATAGTAGAGAACGTGCTGGTAATATTTTTAAGTAATAAGAACTGAAGCTTTCCTGGCGACGTATTAATTCAAAATCTTCTCGGGCTTCTAGCCAGGTAAAAACTTGGCTTGACACCAACGTTTCGAAGAAGTACATCTTGATCGGTTCACCCTGAAGACGAGGAAGATGCACTTCTTCGAAACGTTGGTGTCAAGCCAAGTTTTTACCTGGCTAGAAGCCCGAGAAGATTTTGAATTTTCAAGTGATGTTTTCGGTTATCACAAGGTGTGTGCAAGATGGGTGCCGCGTTTGTTGACACCTGATCAAAAGTTGCAACAAAAAAAAAATGTTTCTGTTTAGAATGTGGAAGCGCTACCGTAAAATTCCCAGTGAATTTTTGAGACGGCTTATTACCATGGATAGAACTTGGATACATCACTACACTCCAGAAAGTAAATCACAGTCAAAACATTGGATTGGTCCAGATGAACCAACTCCAAAAAAGGCAAAGTCAATTATGTCAGCTAACAAGGTTATGGCGAGTGTTTTCTGGGATGCACTGGAATTGATTACTTGGAAAAGGGTAAAAGTATCTCTGGTGACTACTTAGCAAGCTTAATGCAACGTTTGAGTGATGAGGTGAAAAGAAAAGACCTCATTTGGAAAAAAAAAAAAAAAAATGTTTCATAACGACAATGCTCCGGCCCATCGTTCAGTCATTGCAATGAGAAAAATGTACGAATTAAAGTTGGAATTGCTTGAACATCCACCCTTTAGCCAGATCTAGCACCCAGTGACTACCACCTGTTCCCAAATCTCAAAGCGTTTCTTGGAGGACGAAGATTTCACAGCAACGAGGAGGTCATTGATGCGGTAAACAGCTATTTTCAGGATCTTGATAAATCAATCTATAGAGATGGTTTAATTAAATTGGAACACCGATATGACAAATGCATTAGCCTGTCTGGAGATTATGTTGAGAAATAAAGTAAAAAAAAAAAAAAAAATTAATGCCGTTTTCATTGAGAGGCCCGGGACTTATCAGCCGACCTTAGTATTGCACCCAAAAATTTGATAGTGAGATTTCAACGGCAATACATGCTTTGGTCCGTATGTGTGTGCGCGTGTTTGTGGACAGCATAGCTCAAAAGTGAAAAGATCGTTAAATACCAAACTGGGTATTTAGGTTTAGTATCGTCCATGGATGCGACACGAAGATTTTTAAGAAAATCCCCCCCACCACAAACTACCCATTACATGGAAAAATTTTTGAATTTTTTTTTCTCAAAAATGGCTCTAACGATTTTGATTAAAATGCTGTATATTGAAGATAGAGGCAGCGCCGGGGTTAAGTGGTTAGACCACTCGTCTCCCATCTAGGCGGCCCGGGTTCGATCCCAAGCGCCCGCATGTGGGATTTGTTGGGTTTTCTTTTTGTAGTGTTTAACGCTCGCTTTTACTACCAATGACACTGCAGGCGATGATACTGGTGATGCATGGAATGAAGATGGAGCACTGGTGGAATGTGATGGCGGGGGAAACCAGAGAAAGCCGCTTCGTCCACCACAAATCTCACATGCGGTTGCTTGGGGTAGAACCCAGGCCGTCTAGGTGAGAGACGAGTGATCTAACCACTCGGCCACGGCGCGACCATAGGTGTGGGATTTGTGCGGCGTCTGAACGGGTTTCTTTGGGTCCTTCTGTTTCCCCCGTCACTCATTCCACCAATTGCTACATCATCACCTTTCCTATCATCATTTCATATCATCCACTTCCTCATGTTCGGCCCCTCGTAGCAAGTTCTCCATTCCGTGGTTCCGTGCCGTTGGCTCCCCGACAGGCTTCTGACCCCTAGACATTGGCTTGTAGGTCCTAGGGAGATATCAGTGCTACGAATATGGGGAGGGTAAGCCCATTAGGAAACGAAACGATACTAAAGGTATTTGCAACACAAATAAAATGTATATCTTGAGTTTTCTGGAATGGCCTCTGAATACCCCTTTATTCTGAATGAACTTTGCGGAATTTTGCATAACTGGTAAAGCGTAAGAGACAGATATAAACCTAGTACACAAATTTCTTAAAGCACATAATTTATGTCATATACGTTTTTGTTGTAGACGTGACTGTTTTCGAGATATTCCTTGTTATTGGTTTCAATTTTAAACTGCACACCTTTCGTTTCATCTCTCTTTTGTTTTTCTAGAAACCGAATTTCAATTGTTCACATATTGATCGGCATTTAAAAGATTTGACTATCACTTAAGCCTGGTGTATTCAATTATTTCGCTTTTACTTACAAGGAACTAAGTAGTCAGACCTTTTGTGTTAATGTTTATCTCGTTTAGCATGATGTAAGTTGAAGAATAGTGTTTTGTTTGCAAAAAGTGACGTGAATGCAACACATAAGATTTGTGTGTCGGCAATGGTGTTAACTAGCGTGTGTGCTGTTCTCATTGGGCTTCTGTCTTTATTTTCTCTAGCACATGTCTACATAATATATACAGAAAATACTTCATACCGAGAAATATGTTTTGAGACTCCCTTAATAAAAAAATCTGACGTGTTCCATTCTCATGACTTTCTCTACATCTCTGCGACAAATTATTGTTAAAAATCTTGTGCTTCTATTTATTTCATACTAATTGAGAAAAACTTAGCAGATATAATCTTAATACTTGTTTCCTTGTAAGTAGAAGAGAAATAAGCGAGTACAATAGTTTAAAGTGACAGTCAAAAGCTGGTTGCTATGTGGCTGATGTTCCTTTGTTTGTACGCACAGGAGTTGACAAATTCCTGTATGAGAAAAGTATGAGTATTTTAAAGATGAACTAACAACAAATATATTTCAAAAACAGTCAACCTCACAAAAAAAATGTATGTAACATAAATTGTGTGTTTTAATGAGATCTACATTTTTTGTTAAATAAGTTTTTGCCTACCTTTTACGGTTTATCAGTTATGCAAAATTTCGCAAAATTCAATAAAAAAAAATATTTCTTCAGAGTGTGTTCCCAGAAAGCTTAAGATATACATTTTATTTGTCATGTAAATATCTTTAATATATGATATTTTAATTAAAATTGTTAGAGCCATTTTTGAGAAAATAAAAATGTTAGAAAAAATGTCCAAGTAACGGATAATTGGAAGGGGAACATCGCATACTGGGAACATATTGAACTTAATTACCAAATCTGGTATTTAATGGCATTTTCGTTTTGAGCTATGCTATCCAAAAAAAAACACGAACCTTTTTCTAGAAATTCTATTTTTGTTTCAGCAGGTCCCAAAACATTTATTTCCGGTGAAATATCGAATTTTTGGGTGCAATATAATACCTTGTCTATACACTATGCACATGGTTCGTGCAAAGGAACTAAAAAGGTCGACTAAAAAAAGTTACATAATACAAATTATGTGTAGACAATGATGCAGCCCGGAACCACTATCAATGCAGCTGTTTATTGTGAAACTTTACGACGTTTGCGGAGAGCCATTCGAAACAAATGAAGAGCAATGCTGACTTCAGGAATTGTGTTGATCCATGACAACGCTCGTCCACACACTGCTGGCACAACCCATCGGCTCCTTGAACAATTTCAATGGGACATTTTCGATCATCCGCGGACCTGGCACCAGCGACTTTCACCTTTTCCCTGAACTGAAGACGTGGCTAGGAGGGCAGCACTTTCAAACCAACGTCAATGTTCATTGGCAGCATTTTTTGAAGCTGGTATTGCAAAGCTTGTGCACAGGTACGATAAACGGTGATTATGTTGAAAAGTAACCATGTGTAAAAAACGATTACATATAAAATAATTGTTTTGTATGAACTTGTCTTTTATTTATAGCCTATCAGAGGTTGAAACAAAAGGGCCCTCGTACGTGTTATTTGTCATGTAAATATCTTAAATATCTATCTGATATTTTATTCAAAATCGTTAGGAACATTTTAAAGAATATCAAAATTGAAGAAATATGTCTTCGTAAAGGGTGGGGGATTGTCCTGAACATTTTAGTGTTGCATTCTTAGCAGATACCAAGTTTCGTATTTAACGGTCTATTCATTTTTAATTATGTTGTCGACAGACATTCTGACATATTTATAAAAGTGTTTTTTACTTTCTCTAGCGTATATTAACAACGTACATACTAGATAAGAGAAGGTATAATACTCCTCCCAAATACTCGATACAGAGATTTAACCGGGAATTCATGTTTTGAGGCTCCCTGAGTCCAAAAAAAACTTTTTTAGAAAAAGATCAGTGTGTGTGTGCATGTCAGTCAGTCTGTCTGGTTGACAGCATAATTCAAAAACGAAAAGTCTGTTAAATACCAAACTTGATATTTAAGTTCAGTATATCCCCAGGTTACGACACGAAGATATTCAAGAATAATTCTGATTCTCTCAAAAATAGCTCACGATTTTGATCAATATGCAGTACATTAAATATAAAACTAAATGTGTACCTAATTTGTATTTTCTGGGATTAATCTCTAAAAATCTTCCCATTCAGAATGAATTTTGCTAAATTTTGCATAACTGGTAAACTGTGAAACTCTTACGTACTGCACAAAAAATGAAGATATTGTCAAAACAAACAATTTATGCCGTTACATTTTTGTTGCAGAGGTAATCCTTTCCCAGATATTCCTTATTATTAGTTTTAGTCGTAAAACACATAACATTTTCTCAGAAAGGAACTGCATTTTTTATTTTGTTTAGACTTGGCCATGCAAAGAAGCCATTTGCAATGACAATCGTATAACGACAACTTTTAAAACATTTGACTATCGCTTTAGCATAGCACATTCCCTTAGTTCTCTTCTACTTGTAAGGAACTAAGTGATAATGCATTCTGCTAATGCTTATTTTGACTAGTGTAGAAAGAAAATAATTTTTTTCTAAGAAGTTTTTATGTAGAATACTTAGATTCATGAGAGTGAAACACATTATAATTTTTTTTTATTCAAAGGGTATCAATGCCCAATTGCCGGTTTAATACAACACCTGCTCTAGCTAGTATGTATGTTGTATGTTATATGCGCTAGAGAAAGTAAATTCTAAATTTTTCCTTGACGAAGACTACAGACTCCTCTGATTCCAATCTAAATCGGTTGCTATCTCGTGAAGTCATCTGTAATAATCAACACCGAGAAAGCTTCAAATCTTTAATATATCATATACGTTTTCTACTTTCTCTATACGTACCATATACATAGTGTATAGAGAAGGTAATTTTTTTTTTTTTTTTTTTTTTTTGTAGCTTAACGTTCTTTAACCTGATTGGTCATATCAGACGGTGAATGAAATTGGTAACATGATGTTCAAATGGTATCGGGGTCCATGGAGCTTAAAGTTACTCGGCATTCGTCTTCTCAGGATAAGGGAAAGCCCCGAAAAGAACCTTATCCGGCGGGTAACTCCCCCAAAGCGAGATTCGAACTCACGACCAGCTGAACGTAAGGCAGACACGTTAACGCCACGTTACTCAGACGGGCTAGAGAAGGTATTGTTATGCACCTAAAAATTCGATACAGAGATTTCATCAGAAATATATGTTTTGAGATTTCCTTAATCCAAAAAGGGATTTTTTTTCAAAAATGTCTGGTGTGTGTCTGTGTGTGTGTGGGGGGGGGGGTCGGGAGCTAAATTCAAAATTGAAAAGTCCGTATCTAGGTTCAGTATCTTCCAAGGATGCGAAGATTTTCAAGAAAATCCCCCACCCCAACTACTCTTTACAAGGAACTTTTTTTCGAAAATTTTGCTATTCTCAAAAATGACTAACGATTTTGATTAAAATATCGAATATTAAAGATATTTACCTGACAAATAAAATGTATATCTTGCATTTTCTGGGAGTAGCCTCTGAAGCCTACTTTATTCTTAATACATTTTACGGAATTTTGCATTATTGCTAAACCGTACGAGATACATAAAAATGTAGAGCATATGAAAACACTCAATTTACGTTATATAATTTTTTTTTCGTGGAGTTGATCGTTTTTTAGATATTCCTTGTTTTTGGTTTCAGCTGTTAAGAATTTATACTTTTCTCATATAGTAATTTGTCAACTCTTTTCCATACAACCAAAGGAACTTCAGTCATATGGCAGCCAGCTTTTGACTATCACTTTAACTTATGGTACACCATTATTTCGCTTCTACTTATAAGGAAGCAAGTAATAAGACTATTTCTGCTAATTTTTTCTCAATTATCATGAAGTAAATAGAAGCATAAGCTTTGTAACAATAATTTGTTGCAGAGATGTAGAGAAAGTCATGTGAATGGAATACATCAGATTTTTTTCTTGTAGAGTTGACTGTTTTAGAGATACTCATGATTTATTTTTTTCAATTCTAAACTAATTAACTATTGTCAAACGGTACCATGCAAGGCGAACCGAACGTCAACTGTTTCACATAGCAACCAGCTTTTAAAATATTGTACTATCGCTTTAGCCTAATGTGTTGCCTTCTACTTACAGGGAAGCAAGTAATAAGAGCAATTCTTCTAATGTTTATTTCGATTAACATGGCGTACATAAAAGAATAATTTTTTGTAAAAAAAAAATTGTTGGTGAAAGAGCTAGAGAAAGTTACGTGAATGGAACACATCAGATTTTTACTTTCTCTTCATGTACCACCAACATAGTATATAGAGAAGGTATTGTATCGCACCCAAAAATTCGATACCGAGATTTCACCGGAAATACAAGTTTTAAGGCTCCCTGAATAAAAAAAAACGTTTTTTGGAAAAATGTCCGTGTGTATGTGTCTGGGGACAGCATAGCTCATAAACGAAAAGGCCATTAAATACCAAACTTTGTATTTAAGTTTGGTATCTTCCAAGAATACGACACGAATATTTTCAAGAAAATCCCCTCCAATTACCCTTTACATGGAACATTTTTCGAAAATGTTGATTGCCTCAAAAATGGCTCTAACAATTTTAATTAAAATATCTTATGTTTAAGATATTTTTATGACAAACGAAATGTATATCTTGAATTTTCTTGGAATAGCCTCTGAAGATCTCTTTATTCTGGATGACTTTTGTATAAACTGGTAATCCGTAAGAGGTATACAAAAACTTACTACATAAAAAATGTAGATCTTGCTGAAACATTCAATTTATTACATTATACTTGATTTTTTTTTTTTTTTTTTTTTTTAGTAGAGTGAACTGTTTTCGAACTATCCCGGATTATTGGTTTCGATTTTAACCATTTAAACTTTTCTCAAACGTTTAAGCGGCTTTTTTCTCGTTTCTCGTTTGTTTATTCCAGGCAAGCAAGATATAGGAATTTCAATTGTTTCGACCGGCTTTAAAATAACGTGACTAGTGCTTTAGCCTTTACATTACCTGATTTCCCTTCCTCTTATAAGGATTTAGTAATAAGTAAAAAGAGTTTATCTTACTAAGCAAGATGCAGATAACAGATTAATGTTTTGAATAAAAGGTTTGTTTGCCGAACAGCCAGAGGACATCATGTGAATGGAACACATTAAATGTTTTCCCTTCTACTTACAAAGGACCAACTAATAGGGACAATTTCTGCTAATGTTTACCCCGATTAGCATGATGTAGATAGAAGAATAAACTTTTTAACAATAATTTATTTCAGACATGTAGAGAAATCATGTAAATGAAACACTTCAGATATCTTTTATAAGTTTTTGTCAATGATATATCCTGTGCATTTTCAAAATTTATAAATATTTATAAAAACAAATATATATATATCGAACAATTCCCAGTGTTTCCTTTTTTTTTTGTAGTGATTAACGCCTGCTTTAACTACTTATGGCACCGCAGGCGGTGACACTGATGATACATGAATGAAGACGGAGCACCGGTGGAATGCGATGGCGGGAGAAACCGGAGAACCCGGAGAAAACCCGCCCCAGCGCCGCTTTGTCCACCACAAATCTCACCCGGGCCATCTAGGTGACAGGCGAGTGGTCTAACCGGTCGGCCACGGCGCGGCCCCACTTCCCGGTGCGATTTGTATAGGCTTATAATAAAAGATGGTCAGCCTACTCTGGTATTCACAACGAAATGTGTAATGGAAGTATATCTGCATACGCGCGGGGTAGAGTGGGTAGTGAAAGTTGTGTTTAACATTGCAGGAAAACCAAGCACCACAAACTTACACATCCTTACATCCTGATGAGATGAACTTGGCAGTGAATGGCGTCACCACCTTCCGGCCATCGGCACCTCCTCATCGTCCACGACCTTGGATATTCGTAAGTCTTGTAAACAAATTAAATATTCATTAACAGATTTATGTGCAATAATATCAAGTGTGCGAGTAGATAATTAGTGAATATTAGAGGCGTTCCTTAGAAAATCCAAGAAATACACTGGTAGCATCGTAGATGACAAGTTCAGTTTCAGCTAGATCCACCACGTGGTTTCGTTCACATAGAACATTGAATCAACAATCCTATGCTTATTTAGAAAAATGGCGGAAAAACGAGATTCGAGCGGTGATTAAACACTTATTTTTAAAAGACTTAACACTAAAAGAGATAAAAACCGAGTTGGATGAAGTTCATGGCACATCTGCTCCTGCGTTTGCAACAATTTACAATTGGATAAATTAATTTAAACGTGACCGTACATCCACAAATGATGAACATCGTTCCGAACGTCCAGTAGAAGTGGCTTCCTCAGAAATTATTGAAAAAATCCAGCATATGCCTTTGAGTGATCGATGAATCAAAATTCACGAAATAGTAGAGTCCACAGGCATATCACAAGATACGGTGTTCTTAATTTTGCACCAATAATTAAGTCTGACAAAGGTCTCGGCAAGATGGGCGCCGCGTTTGCTCTCAATGGAGAACAAATGCAATCGTGTGATCGATTCGGAAGCTGGTTTGCCACTTTTCCATCGCAATCCTGACGAGTTTCTGCGGATGTAATATGGATGCACTACTACACTCCAGAGACAAAAGTACAGTCGCAACAGTGGGGTTTTTAAAGAAGAACCGAGTCCAAAAAAGACAGAGATGTTGAAATCTGCACTCAAAATGATGGTCTCGGTTTTTTGCGATGCTCGCGGAATCATCTACATTGTTTACTTTAAGAAAGAAAGAACGATAACTGGAGAGTATTGTGCTTCGTTATTGTACCGGTAGAACGGAGAAATCAAGAAAAAAGGACCCCATGAAGAGAGAAAAGATCCTCTTTAATTAAGACAATGCAAGGGTGCACACCTGCGCAGTTTCGATGGCGAAAATTGTAGAATTAAGATTAGAATTACAACATCCACCATATTCAACAGATTTGGTAAGTAGTGACTTATTTTTATTTCCAAACTTGAAAAATTGCCTCGGCGGAAAACGATTCACGTCTAACGAAGAGATCATCTCATAAATGCCTATTTTGACGACCTTCAGAAATGCTACTTTTGGAAGTCTTAAAACAGTTGGAGAGACGCTAGGAAAAGTATATCGAGCTAAAAGGAGATATGCTGAAAAAAAATCTGATATGTTACACTCATAACTTTCCCTAACTGTTCTACAAACTTCTTACAAAAGATTATTCTTCTTTCTACACAATGCTATTCTAGATAAACATTAGCAGAATGTTCTTATTGCTTAGTTCCTTATAAGTAAGAGGGAACTAAGGGAATGCGCTATGCTAAAGTGTTAGGCAAATGTTTTAAAAGCTATCGTTATGCGATTGTCATTGCAAATTGCTTTTTTGCTTGGCCAGGAGTAGAACAAAAGAAAAACGGACACTTCCTGTCTGAGAAAGTATAAGTACTTCACAGTTGAAACCAGTAACAAGGAATATCATGGAAACGGTTACCTCCACATCAAAAACGTAAAGTACATAAATTGTGTGTTTTGACGAGATCTACGTTTTTGTATAGTAAGTTTTTGTGTATCTCTTACGTTTACCAGTTATGCAAAATTCCGCAAAATTCATCCAAAATAAAGATGTCTTCAGAGCTTATTCCCAGAAAATTCAATATATACATTTTATTTGTCAGGTAAATATCTTTAATATATGTTATTTTAAACAAAAATATTAGAACTATTTTTGAGAAAATCAAAATTTTCGAACGTTTTTCCATGTAAAGGGTAGTTGGGGATGGGGGATTTTCTTGAAAACCTTCATGTCGCATCCTTGGAATATACTGAACTTAAATACTAAGTTTGATATTTAACGGACTTTTCGTTTTTGACCTATGCTGCCCACAGACAGACACACACACAAACACGGAGATTTTTCTAAAAAAAATTGTTTTTGAATCAGGGGCTCTCGAAACATATATTTCTGGTGGAATATGTATATCGAATTTTTGGGTGCAATACAATACGCTCTCTATATATTGTGTACGTAGTACGTAGGTATAAGGAAAGTAAAAATGTACCAACAATAATTTGTTTATTGCCTTTTTCTGAGGCCTTGTATATTCTAGGAACATCTTTTAGAAGCTGTTGCGACCTCCTTTGAGTTTGAAACACAGGCTTACTCTTTCAGGCACACCGTTGACAAGGTTGCTGCACGCTTGCACTCGCATGTTAAGGTTCTGAAAATTCGTCTTCAAGTTCCCATATTGAGTGGCAATATCTTTGAAAACGCCAAAATGGTATTTATCATTAGTGTCTTCCAACGATGCAACACAACATGTTCAAGAAAACCCTCCTACCACAAATTACCCTTTACATGAAAACATTTTTGAATATTTTTTCTCAAATATGGCTATAACGATTTTGAATCAAATACCGCATATTAAAGATATTTACAGGGCAAATAAAATGTACTTGAATTTTCTGGAAATAACCTCTGAAGACATATTTTTACTTTCCCTATACGTACTATGTACATAGTGTATAGAGAAGGTTTTGCACTCCACCAAAAAATTCGTTGCCGAAATTTCACGGGAAATATATATTTTAGTCCCCTGTACCCCCCCCCAAAAGTATTTTTAGAAAAATATCCATGTGTGTCCGTGGGTCTGTAAACACGATAATTCAAAAACGTAAAGTCAGTAAAATACCCAACTTGATTACGAATTTCTCATAAACATTCCCCCACCCCAAACTACTCTTTACATGGAAAAATAAATACGAAAAATTTACTTTTCTCAAAAATGCCTCTAACGATGTTGATTAAAATAGCGTACAAAATATTTACATGACAAATAAAATGTATACCTCGAATTTTCTGGAAATAGCCTCTGAAGACCTCTTTATTCTGGATCAATTTTGCTGAATTTTGCGTAACTGGTAAAACATAAGAGATAAACAAAAACGTATTACCAAAATATGTAGATCACGTTAAAACACACAAATATTTTATACCGATTTTTTCGTGGAGTTGACCATTTCTGAGATATTCCTTGCTATTTGTTTCAGGTCTAAAATACTTGAGCTTTTCTCACACGGAAAGTTGTTAACTCCTGGCTCTGCATAGAAACGGATTTCAGCCACATAAAAGATTTGACTATCGTTTTCCTTCTACTTACAAGGAAGCAAGTAATTAAGATAAGTTCTGTTGATGTTTATCTTGGTTATCATAAAGTAGATAGAAGAATAAGCTTTTTAACAAAAATTTGTTACAGCGATGTACAGAAAGCCATGTGAACGGAATACAACAGATTTTTTGGATGAATTTTGTGTAACTGGTAAATCGTAAGATATAGACTAAATCTTACTACACAAAAAATGTAAATTTTATTAAAGCACATAATTATACGTGTTTTTTTTTTTAGAGCTGGCAGTTTCTGATATATTCCTTGTTATTGGTTTCAACTTTAAACTACTACTTAAACTTTTCACAAACAGAAAGTGATTTTTCGTTTCATCTCTCTTGTTTTTCTGCAGGCCATGCAAAGCGAACCGAACTTCAGTTGTTTTACATAGGACCAGCTTTTAAAAGAGTTGACAATCTTTAGTCTGATGGACTTCCTTATGTCCCTTCTACTTATACGGAAGCAAGACAATTTCTGTTAATGTTCACCTCGATTAGCTTCTTATAAATAAAGAATAATCTTTTTTAAGGAAAGCTGTTTTGTAACAGCTAGAGAAAGTCATGCAAATGGAACACATCAGATATTTTCTCTGTCTCTTGCGATTTACCAGTTTTGTAAAATTCAGCAAAAGACGTCTTCAGAGGCTATTCCCAGAAAATTCAAGATATACATTATGTCATATAAATATCTTTAATACATCATTTCAATTAAAATCGTTAGAGCTATTTTTGAGAAAAGCAAAATTTTCGAATTTATTTTTCCACATAAAGAGTAATTTTGGGGAATGTTTATGAAAATCTTCGTGTTGCATGCTTGAAAAGAATTAAACTTAATTACCAAGTTTGATATTTTACCGACTTTTCGTTTTTGAGTTATCGTGTTCACGAACACACACACTAGGTAGCTTATCTATAAGTGCTCTGTTTTGGATACAGGGGACCCTAAAACGTGTATTGCCGTTGAAATTTCAATATTAAAATTTTGGGTGGAGCGGAATACCCTCTCTACCTATGTACCATTATTATGTTAGAGACTAAAAATGAGAACACTTTTCAATTATTTAAAAAGTGCAAAAATACTATAACTTGTGCAAAAATAATGGCTTTTACACGATCTTTCATTAATATTTGTGTAAGCCTTTTCTTCTGATGAAAATAAGGCTGCTGAACTATTTTATCACATGTATTCGAGGGCCATCTAGAAAGTGACAGACGATTTGGCATAACTGAACAATAACGAAGGTTATCAATACAAAACCTCGTGCCTTACTCTATTTCTCAACGTAATCGCTAATGCTATCAAGGTATATTGTCACGTGGTACCGGTGTTTTACTCTTCCACCGCTAAACATCTGAGCCAAGAGGTTTTCACCGGTTGCGAAATCTTTTCCACCCAAAAAGTCATGTATGGTGACCAAAGTGAAATACCGGTTTTTTTTTAATTCTTTCATCAACATTTACTTTCAACTGCTCCATAACGATTGATGAACTTCCATTCCGGTCTTTATCGTACACACTGGTTCTTCTTTGATTACTCGTAAACTATGAGCCATTTACTCACTGAAGACTCGTTCATTGCATTATCGCTATACACTTGCGTTATTTGCCTATGAAATTCAATTGACTGAACATTTTGTGCATTCATAAAAACGAATGAGTGCTTTGGCGGTAGAAAAATATAACATCAGCATTAAAAAGTGGTATCTCGTGACAATAAATATCTTGCCAAAATGGAGATTTCGTTGAGAAATAGAGTAAGGTGCTGTAAATGAAGTCTTATGTTGACTATTTCGTTCATGACACGTGATCGTAGGAAATGGCCAATCCAATACATTGGCGCGTAAAATTCTAACCAATCGGAACTCATTATCTTTGCGTTTTAATAGTTTTTTATCATACCTCCTACTTGCAATTGTTTTTCTAAATTATTGCACACATTTGCTTTCTCTGTGAATATCAGTGTGCAGTGATATTCCCGTACAAAATGGCAGAAGTTCTAATAGGCATTAATTGTGTTCATGCTTTACTAAGCCAAAAGAATAAAATGTAGCAATACAAAGAGATCTGAAATTTAAGATACGCACATCAAGTTGCAGTGACTTCGGTGCAAATATACAAGTCAAATGGGATTTTAGGAATATTATTATTGGTGTCCTTATAGGCTAATCATTGTTATTTTATTCACGAAATAGTCTTATTAAATACAACTCTAGATAAAAGTTGGAGTTCACGTTATATTACTTATGACTATTTCGTTCGTGACACGTGGTCCTAGGAAGTGGCCAATCCAGTACATTGTCGCATAAAATGTCAACCAATCGGAACTCTTTATCTCTGCATTTTAAACTCTTTTTGTCACACCAACGTGCAATTGTTTTTCTAAATTTATTGCACCCGCGTGCATTTGTTTTCTCCCTGAACTAATGTTTGTCTCATAATAATAGTATCAGTGTGCAGTGATATTCCCGTACATAATGGTGCAAGTTCCAAAACGTTTTGGGGAAAGTTCTATTGCTGAAATAGACATATTAACTGAAAACCCAAAGCAGTAGAATACTAAAAACAACAGAGAGAGAGAGTGTGTGGAACCAGTTCAAATAATTCTGTAAGCAACGAGGCTATGATTTGTGATATGGACATGAAGTTGCGGTGATTTTGGTAAATGCAAATGGCGTGTTATTTATGGACGCTCTTTAACTGCTGTGGTTCTCAGCGTCCCATTCTATACTGGGCGTGAAAGACTGCTTAATTTTGCTCAAAGGCCTCTCTATTAGGCTTGAGGATCTTTTACGTGCCGTAAATCTACGACATGGGACCAACGGCTTTACTTCCCTTCCGAAGAAAGCCATGCTAAGGATTTTTAAACCCGAAAAAATCCATCGTCTTCCTCCGGGTTTGAACCCCCGATCTTGAGTAGCTGATTTCGGAGCAAATATACGTCGAGACAAATTGAATTTTAGGAATATAATTCTTCGTATCCATATAGGCTAATCATTGTTATTTTATTCACGAAATAGTCTTATTAAATACAACTCGAGCTTATGTTGTTTGTTTATGTTTTAATTCATTAAAACATTTAATGTTAACAATATTTTATTTTATATTTTTATGGCTTTATATTATTTTCATTTCTCTCAATTATATTAGTTTATGGAATGCAATAAATTATTATTGCTTTTTAGGGGGGCTATAATATTTGTAATAAATGCTGTTTTTATGCAAATACACTCACATTTTCACTCTGGAAAGGAAAGGAAATAATCTGAGCTAGAGAAACATCCCTGGAGTTGAACCTATACAAAGCAAGCAGGTGCTCTTCCGACAGAGCTACGGAACTATCGCATTATTCAGAAGACCTGAAAACGTTTTTGTTTGGAATACTACAGGAAAACTGCTTCATAAGACAACACGTGTATCTACCACATTGGAAGGCTAATTTTCTCGTGATAAAACTTGGAGCTCAAGTTATATTACTTATGATAACTTTGGGAATTATTTAGTTGTGCCAAATCGTCTGTCACGTTCTGGACGACAGATGGATTTCGTTGAAACACGCCGCTGTCCTTAATCTTTTGGAAGGCGCTAGAGGAACTATAGCCAGTTGCTGATGCAAATTCTTCTAAAGGTTAGTTGCTCCTGGCAACGGAATACTCAAACGCAAGTCCGACTCTAGAGGCTCGTTAATTCCGAAAAACCTGTTTCAGCAACCGACTGCCTTGAGCTTGCGAGTAGAGAGGTCAGCGCCAGATTAGGTCCGTACTGCTAACCCCGTTCATGGTATTTCTTCTTCACGACACCCAAAATCAGCTTTGATATTGACGTACAAAACAGCTGACAATCGGGAGGTCAGTCGCATGCCTTCCAATCCCGCTGTGCGTTCCTGCTTTCTCTACACGTACTATGTGCAAACTAGGTAGAGAATGTATTGTATTCCACCCAAAACTTTGATCTCGAGGCTTCACCAGAAATATATGTTTTGAGATCCACTGAGTCCAAAAATATTTATGATACAGATGATAAATCTGATTTATTTCATTCACATGACTTTCTCTACATCTCTGAGAAATGTACTGTTAAAAACTTATGCTTCTCTATACATCAAGCTAATCCAGATACACATTAGCAGAATTGTTTCCTTGTAAGTAGAGGGGAATACACTAGGCTAAAACGATAGTCAAATTTTTTAAAAGCTGGTTGCCTTGGAGTTGAAATCCGTTTCTTTGCATTGCTAGGAGTTTACAAATTCCCGTATGTGAAAAGTTTAAGTATTTTAAAGCTGAAACCAAAAACAAAAGAATATGTCAAAAATGGTCAACTCCACGAAAAAAATATATATGACATAAATTGAGTGATTCAACGAAATCTACAAATTTTGTGTAACACGTTTTTGTCTATCTCTTACGGTTTACTATTTGTGCAAAATCCAAAATAAAGAGGTTTTCAAAGACAATTCCCAGAAAATTTAAGATATGCATATTATTGGTCACGTAAATACCTTTCATATGCGATACTTTAATCAAAATCGTTAGAGCCATTTTTGAGAAAATTAAAATTTTCGAAAAAAGTTCCACGTAAAGGATAGTTGGGGGTGGGGGGATTTTCTTGAAAAGCTTCGTGTCGCATCCTTGCAAGATAACAAACTTAAGTACCAAGTACGTGTAGAGAAAGTAAAATGGTCGGCGCGTGCGCGTCTGTCTTTGGAAAGCACAGTTTATCTTCCAAGGATGCGACACGAAGATTTTCATAAATAATACGACGAGTGTTTTTATCTTGTCGATGGAGCGAAGCGACGACAGTCAATTGTCCTAAGAGATGAAAACACGAGTTGTGTTTGATAAGACAATTCAGTGAAACAGACTATTATAACATAGGAAGGGAGATTTTATCATTGTAATACTTACATTAGTTCTCAAACGGTAGATGACGCATTCGACCATGTTTATTTACCGTTTTTTTTTCTTTCTTCGCTGCCTCCTGAATTACGACATGGCCGACCGTGTCTACACCCAATCTGCAAATATCGATATCAACAATAAAAATAAGGAAGAATTATTTTTTTCAGCTTTTAAGAACTAATACATGAAATGGAAACCAACTCTGTTTTATTTGACATTAATGCACTCATCTCATACATAAGAAATGTAAATAATGATTATTTTCACACCTTTGTTTTAATTAAATACATTATGAAGTGCTTAAAACTTTAAATAAACTTTAGAACTGAATTAATTGAAATTATTATTGTGGAACTGACAGTTATTAAAATTGAAGGTTGGCTGTCACTTTGTTACCAATAACCAAGATAGAAGATTAAACAAACGAACGTCAGGTGCGACAAGATTTCAAAGATATGAACATCCGCTGCAATAAGATGTTTCGACAATATCTCTCCAGTCAGATGACCGCGATTGGTTCAAATTGCTTAAATTCGGTCATTCCATTGGCACTTTAATAGTCGAGCTTGTGGCGGGGGGGGGGGATCTGGAAGATCTGGGTGACGTACCTTAGTTGCTGGGCTGCGCAGTGACGACTGGTCCTCTCTCCGGCGTTGCAGCTGGTGACATCGATTCTCGACGCTCCTCGGCTATGAGTGGACTCAGCGACGAGCAATTGAGACTTATTTATATTGAGCGACGGTGATCTCAAGGGATGGTGCGGGAAATTTGCTCAACATGAACGTCGGCACTTTCATTTGATCAAAGGTTTATTTTCCTTTTCAGCGTTCTCGAGACAGTTCCTGGCGCGATTCTATTTCCGTATTTTCACTCACAATAGAGCGTAACTTGAATTTACGCTGCGATAATGCCACTGTTACGTGGAGAATTATTGTAGACTCTTTAACTTTCTACACCAGTTCCGCGCGGCGTTAACTTCCGACAGTGGCTGAATCACAATTATAGCTTTTAAACTTGATAGACACTTCAGTCTTTAACGTGGATTCCTTGTTTTGGGTGTCGCAGGTTCCGCGTGTAGTTACATTTCAACTGCGTGAAACTTAGGGCGAATACTCTACATTTATAGCAAATCTTACTCACGCGCAAAACTCTCAACTCCCAATCTCATTGGCCCATTTTGGCGCCTAAAATAGCTTGGGGTGCGCTTCTGGCGTGATGTGATTATTTTCGATTGGTCAACACGTGATTCTTCAGCCCAGTTTTCTCGTGATTCCCCTATTTGTATGTCACATCCACTTTCTCTTTCCGAGACGTGACTAAATAATAGCATCTTTTCCCCTCTCGTAATACAAAAGCACATATCGTAAACAACTGAAATAGCCACTTGAGAACTCTGGGTTTAAAGTTAGAAATGATTTCCAGGAACAGTCTCTCTGAACTTCCAATAAACATTGTGATACAATAAACAGATGATATTTTACTTAGTAATTAACTTAAACGATCTAATTGACTAAAACGTACGCTGGTGCGCTCACTCAGCTTGGCGACATACCGTTTCAAGCTGAACTTTTCAAGAAAATTAACCTCATGTAAAACTTTTTGAAAATGTTTTTCTCATAAAATGGCTTCAAAAATTTTGATTAAAATACCGTATATTAACCATGTTTACATCTCAATTAAAATGCATATCTTGAAATTTCTCGGAATAGCTTCTGAAAACGTCTTCATTCTGGATGAATTTTGCTGAATTTTGTGTAACTCGTAAACCATAAAAGATACACAAATATTTACCACACAAAAACTGCAGATCTCGTTAAAACATATAATTTATGTCATATATGAGTTTTTTTAAGAGTTGACCATTTCCGAGAAATTACTTCTTATTGATTTCAATTCTAAACTTTGTAATTTTTCTCAAACGGGAAGTAACCTTTCGTTCCGTTTCTCTTTTGTTTTTCTGCTGGTCACCTAAAGCGAACCGAACTTCAGTTGTTCACATAGTGACCGGCTTTTAAAAGAGTTCACTATCACTTTAATCTACGGTACTCCCTTATTTACCTCCTACTTACAAGGAAGCAAGTAATAAGACTATTTCTGCTAATTTTTCTCGATTAGCAGGAAGTAGATAGAACAATACTCCTTTGTAAGAACACTTTGTTTGCAGAAAGGCAGAATGGATGCGAATGGAACACATCCGAATTATTTTTACTTTCTCTACACGTACTATGTTCATAGTGTATTGAGAAGGTATTGCACTCCACCCAAAAATTCGATATCGAGATTTCACCGGAAATATATGTTTTAGGGTCCCTTATATATATATATATATATATATATATATATATATATATAAAAAAAAAATATTTTCAGAAAAGGTCCGTGTGTGTCCGTGTGCCAGTGTGTCCGTGTGTCTGTGAACACGATATCTCAAAAACGAAAAGTCGGTAAAATACCAAACTTGGTATTTAAATTTATAATCTACCAGAGATGCGACACGAAGATTTTGAGAAAAATTCCCCCACTCCAAACTACCCTTTATATGGAAAACAGTTCGAAAATTTTGATTTTCTTAAAAATGGCTCTAACGATTTTGATTAAAATATCGCATATTAAAGATATTTACCTGACAAATAAAATGTATATCTTGAATTTTCTGGGATTAGCCTCTTAAGACTAGTTTATTCTGGATCATTTTTACGGAAATTTGCATAGCCTCTAAACCGTAAAAGATGGACAAAAGCTTACCACACAAAAATGTAGAGCACGTTAAAAAAATAATTTATGCAATATACCTTTTTTCGTGGAGTTGGTCGTTTTTAAGATATTTCTTGTTTTTAGTTTCAGCTTTGAAAATCATACAGGAAGCTGTCAACTCCTGTCCATACAAACAAAGGAGCTTCAGTCACAAAGCAACCAACTTTTTACTGTCACTTTAACCTATGTTACTCCCTTATTTCGCTTCTACTTACAAGGAAGCAAGTAATAAGACTATTTCTGCTAATTTTTTGTCGATTATCATGAAGTAAATAGAAGCATGAACTTTTTAACAATAATTTGATACAGAGATGTAGAGAAAGTCATGTGAATGGAACACACCAGCTTTTTTGTAATTAGTCTACGTCAGGCATCACCAAACCGGTTACTCTTTAAGAGAAGCAGAGAGAGTAACTTTTCTCTATTCTCCTGCAAATTGCCTTCTATGTGCACACCTTTTCTTGGGAGCAGGTTTTATAGGGTAGCGAGGGCCGGGGGTAGAAGAGAGACCCCACGCACCAGTCTTTCCGCAGGGTTGTCAACCAAAGAAGGTTTCTTTCTTTTTGGCCATCAGCCAATATGGTGAATAAGTTATTTAATTTACCGCGAATTAGCTGAGTTATTAAACGAAACGCAGCGCAGGTGCATGTACGTCAACTCTGGGATCTACAGATAGAATGACATCTTAGTATTGAGGCCACTAGAGGTCAGGGTGTCTCAGTGACCGAGCCAGGTGGCTCAGTCGTTTCGTCTGGACCTGGAATTCGGGAGGTCCAAGTTCGCTCCCCGATGACCACCTACTCTGGCCCTGGGTTTTTTCGTGGTTTTCCTGGGGCCGCTTAGACGAATACTGGGGTGTTGTATATCTACCAGGTTCTTTTCCTTTCGTTCCTTCATTTCATTTGCCTTCTGCATCTTTCAGGTGTGGCTTGAAGTTCTGCAGGCAGATGACGCGGCTGTTTGCTTTTACCCATGGTTGCGCTGGTTGAGGTTAGGTAGCGCTGTCCGTGAGCTGGCAGACTCGTGGTGAGCCTAGGTGTAGCTTCTGTGTACCTAACCTGGTAAGGACCTAACCACAGGAATGAGGAGGATGGCTTAGGTTTGGTAATATTTGACGTTTCGGTTGATGATGCTAAGGAGGTAGCGCTAGATAGATTCCTCGAACGGTTGCGTTTTTAGAAGCAGCATCCTTTTCCTCTGCTCCGCTGGTGTTTGTTTGATTAAATTTGTTTTTGTTGGAGAATGTTGATTGACCACTCCCAATGTTTGGAAGGGGGAGTACTTAATTCAGCTAATTTGCTGTTGGCTGGTTTGAAGTAGGGGGTGCCCGCAGGCCATGCGGGGAACCCGATACCACCTGTGTCGGCGTTAAGTAGGTGAGTAGTTTCCAGCGATCTGACAAGTGCGTTCTCATGCTCGCCCAATCTGGCTTAGAATTTCTGAGCCCGGCGCCTAATGACTTCATACACATATGGAAGGTCCAAACCTTCATGTAGTAGACCGCTGTAGAGGCCTCCCAGCGCTTGTATAGTTTCAGTGGCGTGCCAGGAATGCCATCTAGTGAATCTGTTAAGGACTTCCGTGCGTCTCTGCGCTTAGCTCCGTCGTTTCCTGTGTGCGGGCCTGTGCCTCGTCCACTCTACAGTGGGTGGTAGGCCGCAATAGATCAGTACTTGCGTTACAATGCTCTACCCTCACGTATGATTGCCTTGCTCTTCTTGCGCGAAACTTTCTGAATGAAGAATAGGAGTCTAGAGCCCAAAAACACATGCAGTGCTTTGCGTGACCAACTGCGCGGAAAGCAGAAATAGATAACTCCTTCAGTGCAGTGACAGTGTGCAACATTTTGCTTTTGAAATACGTAATCAACGTCACTATCGTAGTGATGGAGTCAGGTTGTTGTTGGTGTTTAAAACTGAAACCTTCAATCCTATTGTTTTAAAAGCTCTGACACTTTATTTAGGGATGGCAGTGTAGTGTACCGGAGGGGATTCCGCACCTCTGCCAATGATTAGGTTTTTTTTATACGTCAGACCCCGGGAGGAGATGAAAGCAGTTACAGAGGGCAGCTGTAACCAGACTGCGACAAAGAGTCGTCGTTGAGAGTCCCTAACAGCTTCCAAGCAGTTCATCTCGACGCATTGGGCGCCAGGAGTCCGCTTCTTAAGTCTGAATAAACGCTCCTGAGAATACCGACGACCCCCAACGCCATCCTGCCGCCGCGAACTCAGTTTCTCGAGTGCAATCATCTCAACGAGAAAGCACAACCATCGCAGTCGTTGCCAACACTTATACCTGTGAAAAAAGACCAGACGGGTGAAATGGAGGGACAGGACATTCGGAATGAAGAATCCTTCCCAGCATTCGCCTACCGACCCGGGAAATCCCCCGATAAAGCTC
This sequence comes from Hymenopus coronatus, assembly GCA_030762935.1. Taxonomy (NCBI): domain Eukaryota; kingdom Metazoa; phylum Arthropoda; class Insecta; order Mantodea; family Hymenopodidae; genus Hymenopus; species Hymenopus coronatus. Next base: position 138,650,879 of record CM060886.1, read on the forward strand.
ATGGGTCAGAGAGATCGGCCGCGGGGAACCGATCCCACGACCTTCCGAATGTCGGTCCTGGCTCGGTTAGGGACCGTAGCTTCCGATAGGAAGCTCATCATTTGGGTTTATCAAATATTTTCATAGGTTAATATATGAATTGTAGAGCACCAGATGGTCATCTTGAATAAATTATATTTCATTTAGCAAGAGGTAATGTACCAGTTTCGACAATCGATATCTGTGGCCAGATATCGTAATGTTGACTAGCGGTGTCCTCAAAATGCAATGCTGGCATAAGCAGGTGTTTATACAAACTCCAATAACTAGGTCACAGAGAGCCACTTTGAGCTGCTCTTACTGGCGGACCTACTCCGGAGAAAGGGCGTAGCATTTATTTAAAAGTGTTGATTTCAAGAACAGCAAAATGCGTGAGGTGAGCTCTGGGAGGAATTTAGGTAACCTCTTTGGGTTTTCTCTCATTTTGCTCCCTAACTATATATATTTGAAATTCATCTGCTTGATAGTAAAAGCACTGTATCTCCTTAGTGTATTTATAGCTCCCCAAAATATACACCTCCTGCACTTAAAACCCTGAGGATTCCCCATCGCAGACGCGAGTACCAGCTTTACCCCTGAAGCTACGACCACCTAGAGATGCATAGTGTAGGAGTAGCTCCTACTCCACACTAGGCATCCTACACTATTGTAGGTTAATCATTGGTAAAACAATTGTCCTATTGCATTATTTATTACGTAAATATTTCTGATATATACATAAACTATTTTCATAGGTTTGGTCGAAAATAGAAGACGTAGCATAAATAATGACAGTTATTATAGTAAAACAACAAACGCCTCAACTTGGTCAATAACGTTGCAGTCAGTCGCCCTCCGTGGTGTAATGGTTACCATGCTAACGTCATATACAGGTCGCGGCTTCAAACCCGGCGGAGGGCGATGGATTTTTTCGGGTGTAAAAACCCTTAGCATGGCATCCTTCGGAAGGGAAGTAAAGCCGTTGGCCCCGTGTCGTAGATTTACGGCGTGTAAAAGAACCTCAAGCCTGATAAGAGAGGCCTCTGAGCAAAATTAAGCGGTCTTTCACGCCCAATTCAGAATGGGACGCTGAGAACCACAGCATTGTAACGCTAACAGTAAGAACATTTGTAACGAAAAAACATTCACTTTATAGCAGTAAATATGAACAGGATCTTGGTAATTAAGTAGTATCTAACACAATTCGACACAACTTATTTCATGGTATCTGTCATGCTCACTTGAATGGGTTACGTAATAATGCTACAGATTACATTTTCTAGAGCAGAACTTTGCCGCAAACTAAATGCTTATCCCGCTACTTTCTATAAATAAGAAAGATTCCTCATAGGCAGGCACAAACGTAAGAATCGATGGTCTACGTGTCAAATTGCTTCCTATTCCCGACATTATAAACCGACAGCCCACTCACTATGCATGGAACAAAGACTTTTAAAAGGTTTGACCATCACTTTAGCCTAGTGTAAATTCGTATTTCCCTTCTAATTAAAAGGAAGCAAGTAATAAGAAGCAAGTTTTTGCTAATGTTTATTTCGGTTAGCATGAAGTACATAGAAGAATAAGCTTTTTAACAATATTTGATAAGAGATGTAGAGAAGGTCATATGCATGAGACGCATCAGATGCTTTTCTTTCTTCAGTTCACCATTACTGTGGGTACAGTTTTGTTGAATACATTAGTAATTTTATTCACAACTGTTATAAGAATTTGGGACTTACAAATCATGGCTCTATCACGAAATGCTAGAGTACAGCTGATTCAATGTTATTATCTTCATGCAAGACGGCGCTCTGCCCCTTATCTACACCCTGCAAAACAATTAATTACCCAGATCTTGTCATCAGTAGACACTCTCCAACAATGTGACCACCGCGATCCCCAGTTCTCAATCCGATCGACTTTTGGTTGTGGAGTTATCTTAAAGAACGAGTTTTCCTGATACATCCAACAACCCGATAGCAACTAAAAGATGCTATCTCACAAGAAATGGCTAATTGGCCATCTGCAAATGCTGTGTATGGAGTCACAGAAACAATTGTGTACATTGAACAAGAAAACGGCAAACATCTTCCCAATGTTTTATAAAAACCCATTGCTTGCCCAGTTGATGATATGACCCCCCCCCCATCCCCATCTCAAATAGCGCCAGGTGATCCAAAAACGTCCAAACCGACTGCGTCGTGTTTTGTCTGTCCCGCCCTCGGCGTTTGTTGCCGTCTACCGCTATCTTAGGAGGGCGCGGATGAAACCATGCAACATTTTTAAAGCCACTTTTAAAGGATTCACTTACTAATTTTATTAAAGGAGATACTGAAACTGGCCACCGCCGTTGTCCATTCATTTCTGGCACCTCTTTAGGAAACTATCCATCACTAGCCGTAGTTCACGTTGAGAAATACTGGCAATTTCCTGGCGGATATTTTGTTTTAATTCTTCCAGGGTGTGTGGGTTTGTCTTGTACACTTTATGCTTTAACTTACCCCAGAGACAGAAATGGCAGGGAGTCAGGTCGGGGTATCGAGGGGGCCACAAATCTCTGGTAATAATTGTGTCCTGAAACTCACTTTCAATTGTTCTATCGACCTCGTGTATGAGCTATTGCAGAGTCTTGTTGAAAAAAGGCAAAATCAACTCCCTGTCTGTTAATTCTCTAAACAAAAAAGGGGCCAAAACTGTATTCACGTATGTATGGACGTCAACTGTTGACTCAAAAAAAGATGGGCCTATAACTCTTTGTACATTAATGGTGCACCATTTCGTCATTAAGGGGTATTTCATGAACAATATTAGGTTTCTCAATAACAATTATTTTGTGTACACACGTTCGGATGTATTTGGGTCGCACAGTATGATATTTATTACGGTTTAAAGATTGAAGTCCCTTTTGAAAAGCTCGATATATTTCATGTAACATTGTCCAATTTGACTCCTTTGAGTATTGTTATTGTTCAAATAAATATCTAGAAGAGGCATTCTTGCCATGTGCCAAGGGGCTTTCTCCCCGTCTCATGTTTGCATCACACGAACAATGGTTCCACTCCTCAGTGGCGGAGCACTGCTATGCGCAATTTTGAGATGATTTCCACAATAGTTGTCACATATTCAGGGTAGAATGGAATAAATATATATAAATATATACCAAGTTTGGTATTTAACGGTCTTTTCGTTTTTGAGCTATGCTGCCCAGAGACACACACACAGACAAGTTTTTTTTAAAATGCCTGTTTTGGATTCAGAATGTCTAGTAACATATATTTCCGGTGAAATCTTGGCACTGAATTTTTGGATGCAATATACTACCTTCTCTATATACTGTGTACATAGTACGTGTAGAGAAGGTAAAAAGACCTCTTCTCCAACAATAATATTTACAAAGTTATTGATGTTTTACCAAGCGTATTTACCAAAATGTTCTAAAAAACTACTGCGCAGACTCATTTTCAACAATACTTTTAATTTATTTAAAATTAGCCTACTTCTATGAACGTTATACCAAAATGAGCGGGAGATGCGAAATATTCATACGCAATTAAAACATGAAAATAGACAAAAAAATTATGAAAATGCTATTTCGATTCCCCTTTAAGTATTGAATATTGCACATCAATGTTTCCTGCAACATATAAGAGGGAGTGTGTTTGCTTCTTCAATTTAATAACTACTATAAGATAGTTTGAACATTTATTGTGTGGTTAATAACGATTAAAACAACTTTTATCATTTTGTGTTAAGAAACAGTAACGTATAGTTTTTGAAGACTAAGAATTGCATTACGCCACTGCTCCCAAGAAGAAGTAAATACGCAATGACGCAATAACGGAACTCATACACCCAATCAAATCTAGACGAATGCGGAAACTCGTTCAAGTTCAGAATTATCCTTGTTCATTTGAACTTACAATAGGAAATTGCTGAACATTTACCTTTTGGTATTTCCTGTTCACCCTTACAGTTTGATAAGTACACTCTGGTTCTTGACAAACTTCACATAATTCCTTTCCAAAGACAACGAACGCATTGAGCAAAACCAGCTTCAAATCATAAAAAGCTCAACTTCTCTGAATATATGTGTGATATTATCTTCATTCTCATTGAAATTTGTATAATTTTGTAAACTGATAAACCATGAGAAAGACAATAAATCTTTTGTATTCCATTCACATGCCTTTCTCTGTCAATTGTGTAGCAAACTATTCTTATATCTACTTCATTTTAAACCAGATAAACATTAGCGGAAGCGATCTTATTACTTGCTTCCTTGTAAGTAGAAGGGAAATAAGAAGAGTATACTGGGCTAAACAGATAGTCAAATCTTTTGAAATTTAGTTTTCTTTGCATGGCTAGCAGTAAAACAAAAGAAAAAGGAATGATTAACTCTCGTTTGAGAAAAGAATAACTACCTATTTTAAAACTGAAACCAATAACAGAATTTTCGCAAATCATTATATTCACTACAAAAATAAAATAAAAAATAATACATACTTGCGTAATAAGTTTTTGTCTATCTCTTATGATTTACCAGTTATTCAAAAATGATCCAGAACGACATACTCAGAGGCTGTCTAGAAAATTTAAGATATTTAAATGACAAATAAAACGTATATCTTAGAAAAATCTGATGTGTACCATTCACATGACTTTCTCTATTTCGCTGCAACAAATTATTCTTAAAAAGCTTATACTTCTATTAACTTCATGCTAATCAGTAAAACATTAGCAGAAATAGTCTTATTACTTGCTTCCTTGTAACTAGAGGTGAAATAAGGGAGTACCATAGGTTAAAGTGATAATCAAAAGCTGGTTGCTATGTCACTGAAGTTCGTTTGTTTGTATGGACAGCAGTTGACAAATTCCTGTATGAGAAATGTATAAGTTTTTCATAGCAGAAACCAAAAATAAGGAATGTCACAAAAACGACGAACTCCACGAAAAAAATGTATATGCCATAAATTGTGTGTTTTAACGTGCTCTACATTTTTTGTGTAGTAAGTTTTTGTCAATCTTTTACGGTTTAGCAGTTATTCAACATTTAGTAAAATTCATCCTGAATAAACTACTCTTCAGAGGCTATTCCCAGAAAATTCAAGATATACATTTTATTTGTCAGGTAAATATCTTTAATATACGAAATTTTAATCAAAATCGTTAGAGCCATTATCAGTATACTATATGCATATATATCATTCTATATTTATCATAAGTCATATGACGAGAGCTCCAACTCTATTTCATCGAGTTGTATTTAATAAAACTATTTCATGAATAAAATAACAATGATTAGCCTATAAGGACATTAAGAATAATATTCCTAAAATACCATTTGTCTTCACGTATATTTGCACCGACATCCCTGCAACTTGATGTCCATATCATACATTTCTATTATTTTGGCTTAGTAAAGCATGATTACAATTAATATGTCTATTGGAACTTACGCCATTATGTACGGGAATATCACTGCACACTGATATTCAGAGAGAGCAAATGCACGGGGTGTGATGAATTTAGAAAAACAATTGCACGCGGGTGTGATAAAAAAACCATTAAAATGCAGAGATAATGAGTTCCAATTGGTTGGAATTTTACGCGTCAATATACCGGATTGGCCACTTTCTATGATCACGTGTCATAAACGAAATAGTCAAAAGCAAAAATTAGATATAAAGTAAAAATGTAAAATTTTTCTCATTATTGATTTTTGAAAATCACAGAACCCCCGCCAATATTTTGTAGTTAGATATAAAGTAGGAATGTAAAATGTTCCTCCTAATTGATTTTTGAAAATGACAGGACCCCACATGGATTTTGTTGTGGTAGTGTTTCAGGGACAGAAGACTGGAGAAGGGGCTGCTGCTTGTGCTGCTGGCACTGGTGCTGGCAACGCTAGCCCTGGCAGTCTACACGCTGATCAAACTGCAACACCACATCACTAAGGCAGCAGTAATACAAGTTACACCAGGTAACAGCAATTCTTGATCTACTTACACAAAAACATTCCCTGGTTATAAACACTGTTCTTCTTGGATCTAAATGAAATTTGTATCATCATTAGAAAGAGACATTCTTAGTAGTTTCAGACGTGCAATTGTTGACCAAAACCACAGAAGAACCGAGCCAGGTGGCTCAGACGTTTCATCTGGGACTGGCATTCGACAGGTCCGGGTTCGCTACCCGTTGACCGCGCACTCTGGCCCTGGTTTTCCTGGGGCCTCTTGGGCAAACGCTGGGGTGCTGCATATCTACTACAATCCCTTTACTTTCCCTTCTTCATCTTTCAGGTCGGCTTGAGGCTTTGCAGGCAGATGGCACGGTTGCTTGCTCCGAGTGAGGGCTGGTTGAGGCTTAATGCCGTTGTAGAGGCCTCCTTCCGGCCTCCCGGCGCCAGTATAGCCTCTGTGGCGCGCCAGGGCTGCCATCTAATGAAACTGTTAGGGACTTCCGCGCGTCTCTGCACTTAGCTCCGTCGTTTCCTGTGTGCTGGCCTTGGTTTCCCCTCCTTTCGGCCTCCCGGCGCCAGTATAGCCTCCGTGGCCAGCCAGGGCTGCCATCTAGTGAAACTATTAGGAACTTCCGTGCGTATCTGCGCTCAGCTCCGTCATTTTCTGTGTGCTGGCCTTGGTTTCCCCTCCTTCCGGCCTCCCGGCGCCAGTATAGCCTCCATGGCGCGCCAGGGCTGCCATCTAGTGAAACTGTTAGGGACTTCCGCACGTCTCTGCACTTAGCTCCGTCGTTTCCTGTGCTGGCCTTGGTTTCCCCTCCTCCCGGCGCCAGTATAGCCTCCGTGGCGCGCCAGGGCTGCCATCTAGTGAAACTGTTAGGGACTTCTGCACGTCTCTGCACTTAGCTCCGTCGTTTCCTGTGTGCTGGCCTTGGTTTCCCCTCCTTCCGGCCTCCCGGCGCCAGTATAGCTTCCGTGGCCAGCCAGGGCTGCCATCTAGTGAAACTATTAGGAACTTCCGTGCGTATCTGCGCTCAGCTCCGTAATTTTCTGTGTGCTGGCCATGGTTTCCCCTCCTTCTGGCCTTCCAGCGCCAGTATAGCCTCCGTGGCGCGCCAGGACTGCCATCTAGTGAAACTGTTAGGGACTTCCGCGCGTCTCTGCACTTAGCTCCGTCGTTTCCTGTGCTGGCCTTGGTTTCCCCTCCTCCCGGCCTCCCGGCGCCAGTATAGCCTCCGTGGCGCGCCAGGACTGCCATCTAGTGAAACTGTTAGGGACTTCCGCGCGTCTCTGCACTTAGCTCCGTCGTTTCCTGTGCTGGCCTTGGTTTCCCTTCCTCCCGGCCTCCCGGCGCGCCAGGGCTGCCATCTAGTGAAACTATTAGGAACTTCCGTGCGTATCTGCGCTCAGCTCCGTCATTTTCTGTGTGCTGGCCTTGGTTTCCCCTCCTTCTGGCCTCCCGGCGCCAGTATAGCCTCCGTGGCGCACTAGGGCTGCCATCTAGTGAAACCGTTAGGGACTTCCGCGCGTCTCTGCACTTAGTTCCGTCGTTTCCTGTGCTGGCCTTGGTTTCCCTTCCTCCCGGCCTCCCGGCGCCAGTATAGCCTCCGTGGCGCGCCAGGACTGCCATCTAGTGAAACTGTTAGGGACTTCCGCACGTCTCTGCTCTTAGCTCCGTCGTTTCCTGTGCTGGCCTTGGTTTCCCCTCCTCCCGGCCTCCCGGCGCGCCAGGGCTGCCATCTAGTGAAACTGTTAAGGACTTCCGAGCGTCTCTGCGGTTAGCTCCGACGTTTCCTGTGTGCTGGCCTTGGTTTCCCCTCCTCCCGGCGCCAGTATAGCCTCCGTGGCGCGCCAGGGCTGCCATCTAGTGAAACTGTTAAGGACTTCCGTGCGTCTCTGCGCTTAGCTCCGACGTTTCCTGTGTGCTGGCCTTGGTTTCCCCTCCTTTCATCCCCTGGCCGTAATAGATCAATACTTGGTCACAGTTGCCGAGGTGTCCCCCGCTCTACCTTCTACAGTACAAGAACTAAAAATCTGATGTATTCCAGTTACATGAACTTCTCTGTAACACATTATTGTTAAAAAGCTTATTCTTCTATCTACTTCATGCTAATCGAGATAAACATTAACAGAAATTGCCCTTATTTCTTGTAAGCAGAATGGAAAGGTCTAATATGTTCCGTGCACATGATGTCCTCTAGCTGTTCGGTAAACAAACCTTTTATTGAAAACATTAATAGTTTATCTACATCATGCTAATCAAGATAAACGTAAGCAGAATTAGTCTTATTACTAGCTTCCTTGTAAGTAGAAGGGAAATAAGAGAATGCACAGGCTAAAGGGATAGTCTAGTCCTTAAAAACCCGATCGCTATATGAAACAATTGAAATTCTATTCCCTTTGGTGACCAGGAGTAATCAAACGAAAAGAAAGATGTCTTACCATTTGAGAAAAGTTTAAATTGCTTAAAATTGAAACCAATGATCAGGAACATCTTGAAAACGATTAACTCTACAAACAAAATGTATATGTATGTGTATAAACTGTGTGTTTTAATGATATCTACATTTTTTTTTGTGTAGGTAGTAAGTTTTCTCTCTCTCTCTCTCTCTCTCTCTCTCTCTCTCTCTCTCTCTCTCTCTCTCTCTCTCTCTCTCTCTCTCTCTATTCCTTACGATTTTCCAGATATACAAAATTCATCCAGAATGAAGAACTCTTCACGGGCTATTTCCATTAAAGTCAAGATATACATTTCATTTGCCATAAAAATCTTAACATAGGATTTTAATCAAAATCGTTAGCCGCTGGTGGATTTTTCTTGAAAATCTTCCCGTCGCACCCTCGGAAAATATTCAATTTAAATACCAAGTTTGCTATTTAACAACTTTTCCTTTTTGAACTATGCTGCCCTCAGACACACACTCGGACCTTTTTCTATTTTTTTTTGTTTAGGGGCTTCAAAGCATGTATTTCCCGTGAAATCTTGGTATCGAATTTTAGGTGCAATACAATACTTTCTCTATACACTATGCGTGTAGAGAAAGTAAAAAGACACTGTGTCTGTTAATTTGTTTGTCATTGTTTCATTGTTAGATAGAAGCAAATTGTGTTAAATGGTCTAAAGGTTAGATTTTCATGTCGGTGCAAATTCTACAGCATCTAGAGTGTTGTGGTATCTCACCGCATGGGATGATCTGCATCAACAACTTGCAGGAAAATGGATTGGGCATGCTGATAAACAAGATAAGCAGCCTAGCTTCTCTGACCTGACCTTCTGTGACTTCTTTTTATGGCGTCACATTAGCAAAGAGCTACAATTTTGTATAACTGCCGCCATCGAGTCTGTCATCTTAGACATTGTGATATTGCAGTCTGAGTGAGGTAACTCTAACATTCGCCTTGGTATGTGATTCGGGGGAGTTGGAGATATTGGAATGCGGTAAACACGGTAACCGGAAGTCTTGGATTGTGAGACATCAGCTGGCACATTCTAGAATCGTCCAAAAGCTTCAGCTTCTACAATTTTCCTGAAAGTTTTGTGACATTGTTTCTCGTTATAAAAATCTGATGTGTTACACTCACATGGCATTTTTAGCTACTCTACGAACTTCTTACGAAAGATATTCTTCTTTCAACATCATGCTAATCGAGATAAACATTAGCAGAATTTTATTACTTAAGTTCCTTATAAGTAGAACAGAACTAAGGGAATACCTAGGCTAAAATGATACTCAAATGTTTTAAAAGCTATCGTTATGTGATTGTCAATGCAAATCGCTTCTTAGCTTGGCCAGGAGCAGAATAAAAGAAAAACGGACACTTCCATCTGAGAAAAGTATAAGTACTTCACAATTAAAACTAATAACAAGGAATACTTCGAAAACGGTAAGCTCTACGAAAAAAGCGTATATGACATAACTACAAGATCTACATTTTTTTGTATAGTAAGCTTTCGTCTAATTAAGCAAAATTCATCCAGAATAAACAGGTCTATTGAAGCTATTCCCAGAAAATTCAAGATATGCATTTTATTTGTGATAGAAATGGCTTTAATATGTGGTATTTTAATCAAAATCTTTATAGACATTTTTAAGAAAAACAAAATTTTCGAAAAAATTTCCATGTAAAGGGTAGTTAGGGGTGAGAGGATTTTCTTGAAAATCTTCGTGAGGCATCCTTGGAAGATATCAAACTTAAATGCCAAGTTTGGTATTCAACGGTCTTTTCGTTTTTGAGCTATGCTGTCCACACACACGGATCTTTTTGTAAACATGCTTTATTTGGATTCGGGGGGACCCAAAACATGTATTTCCGGTGAAATCTTGGTATCGAATTTTTGGTGGAATTTTCTATACACTATGTAGATAGTACGTGTAGAGAAAGTAAAAAGGAAGGAAGAATTGAAAGCTAGTTGTGTGTTTTGGGTTGGCTGCAGTGGTATGAGGAGAAAGCCGTCTTGGCATTTAAATGTTGAGGATATTTTTTGTCAGTGAATTAAACTTCATTTTTGAGTCAAAGGCATTTATCACAGCGTTTGGCACAAGTGGGAATATCGCCTTGAGGTCTGGAGCACATATTCAGTGCCTTTGCAATAGTTCCTAAACTCGTGGAGTTTCTCTTTCTAATTCCCTGTATACCCAACAACTGACCTGTTTATAACCAGGGAATGTTTCTGAGCACACACTGTCTAATCCACAACAGTGAGGAGAATCCCTTTATATTCGAATTCTATTTATTTGTTTGTTAGTGAATAGTACTGTTTTAGGGGTGTGTTTGTTATCATGGAGTACCTACCTATTAGTGCTGTTTTGTCCATTCACATGCATGAGTCCGCACCGCGGCTGAGGGGTTAGACCACCTAGGTTAGATCCCAAGCAACCAATGTGGGAACAAAGCGGCAGCGCAGGGTCCTCCGGTTTCTCCCGCCATCGCAGCATTTTACCGGTGCTCCATCTGTATTCCATGTATCTTCAGTGTCGTCGCCTGTAGTGTCATATGTAGTAAAAGTGGGCGCTAAAACTATATAAAAAAATCCACGTGCATGAAAGGATTTGCAGAGTGCTGCCAAGTATGGTAGGGGCGGGGTACATCTCTTCAACCGCGACCAAGTTTATTTATTGCGGCCTACCAGCCCCGGGGAAGGGCTGAGGGGAGGGGAAACCACAGTCTAGCACACAGGGGTAGAGGAGCTAAGCGCAGAGATCATGGAAGTGTTATTAGATGTTAGACCCGGCACATCACTCGATATTTCGAAGCATAGACAGTTTACGCAATCCATGTCTCATGCACCACTGCGCGCTAACACTCCAGTCACTCACACTCACTACAATTTACAACACCCGGGCTTGTCATTCTTTCTCCTTTTATGGCTAGAAAATGACACCACAGAAGTTTCTGGAAGCTGAAGCTTTGAGATGAATCGACAGTCGCATTCCCGAAGGTTCCAATTACCATCGTGTCACACTTACTGTGTTGTTATGCATTCTAAGGTCCGAGCTGTGATGATTCACATATCAACAAACGTGAGAACTACTGCAGAAGGCGGCACTGTCAACGTTGGCTTTAACTCTGTAAAGATGCAAGAAGCGTGATTGCTGCTCCATTGTTATGTGACATCCATTCGTTCCAAGAGGAGTAGGTATTGCCTAAGTGATATCCTCTTGTTGCATACTAGGTGTATCCAGAAAACAAGTCCCGATGACCGAGAACATCACTAAGAAATGTTTATTGGAATGATTACATAGATTTATTGACTACTTTTCATTGTTGAGGCATTTATCATAATGGGGCACCATCAATTGTATGCTCAAGTTATAGGAGTCCGCCGCCACGAAGTCACTGCTCCTCAATATCATGGTCAAAGATCTCCCATCAAACTTCAACACATTTCGTGTGGGGTCATGCGTTGTCATGTAATAGCGTAATGCTTCTTGTCAACATCCTACCTCTCTTGTCGGCCGCGCCGTGGCCGAGTGGTTAGACCACTCGCCTCTCACCTAGACGGCCCGGGTTCGATCCCAAAAGACCGTGGTGGACGAAGCGGCGCTGGGGTGGGTTTTCGCCGCCATCGCATTCCACCGGTGCTCCATCTTCATTCATGTATCATCAGTGTCACCGCCTGCGGTGCCATAAGTAGTTAAAGTAGGCGTTAAACACTACCAAAAAATACCTCTCTTGTTCTGGATTGTCCTCCTCAGTTTAAGCAGTATCTAACAATACCTACCAATCAGCATTTATGTCTCCCCCCGTGATAAAAACTTGCACAAGAGGATGCCACATTGATTCCAGAAGACAGTGCACGTGATATTTTTGACAGAGTTTGTCTGCTTGAATTTGATCTTCACAGGTGAACCACTATGCCACAAATGCATTGCTGTTTTGTCTCTGGTGTGGCATGCTTCATCCCCAATGACAATATTGTAGAAAACTCGTCACTTTTCTCTTCGTACTGCTGTAGGAATGTCAGTGCTGTGGCCAGATGTTTGGTTTTGTGTTCATCTGGCTAGGCGCCCATCTTGTACACACTCTGAGAAAACCAAGCCACCAGAGACAGTTTCATGCAAAAGCAAGCGAGATATCTGGGGGAATTGACAATTGAAATCGTGAAGCGACAGTTCTGCACAGTTGCTTGCACACACTTTCCGACACTTCTGGCATCACCAGAGACAGTCAGCCACTAAGGTCTTCGTCTTTCAGTGAATTGGCTGCACCATTGTCTTACTATACTGCCATGTCCATACATGTGACAATTGGTGATGGAGCTCTGCTGGAGTTTGCTTTTGAGCATGCAAAAATAGGATGACTTCTCGAACGTCGCAGTTGGTGGGATATAATATCAGAACAGCCATTTTCTCCTAGTACCTGCAGTAACCACCAATGTGGCTAGAGATCTAAATACATACACAGTGCAGCAAACGCACTGATTTCTCACCAATTATCAACTACATAGCACATTTTGTCAGTTTTTTAAAAGGCATATTATTTCACGTACATTGTGTACAAATATAGAAAATTTAAGTGAGTGAAAACTGCATTATATTAGTAATATATAACTACTGAAATAAAGAGTAAACTGTAGGCGCTAGTAAAGATTTAAGGCATGCATTTCCTTAAAAGGATAATTTACAACTACTCTAAGAATGTGTTAAATAGACATGCTGGTACATATTTTTACCGTAAACAATTAAAATTTATATGCCACTAGTGTTGGTTTATAGCGTTTTGGAAGATGACGCAGGCCAAAGCTTATTCTTCACCATTCAGGTGTAATAAAATGTATATGTAAATAAATACAAACAAAGAATATTGAAGCACCATTTGCATGTAGGGTACATAGAAGCCAACATTTTGTGTATTTATTTAGTATTTGTTGCCAATTTTTATATTTGTATATCACTCTTTCTTCTCACCAGCCCTATCCTAGCCCAAGCAAAGCCTTCTTTGCTGCTTTATCACAAATGTCAATGTTCCAGACCACTTTCGTCTCTCTATACCATGCCAATGAGCTCTTTGCTTGCAACTTACTGTTTTAGGTTTTTCATAACCTAATTTCTTTCCAGAACCCATTGTGCAGTGATTCCGTAGTTTTCCACATATCCCCAGAGGCAATTTGTAACATAATTTCCTTTATATTATTTAACCAAGAATCTTTTTGATTTAGCCGTTCCAGTAATATTAAACATTGATGTATAATATTCTGTTCCACTACTTTTCTAATTCTCACCCAATACTTTAACACTCTTTCAATAATGTTCCCTCTAGTTCCCATTCTGTCTAATTCTGTTTGTGCCACTCCATTTGGTGATGCAAGCCCAGGATTTGTTTGCAAAAATGTCTATGGAGCATATCCATGATTGTGCCCCCTTCCTCCATAAAGTCTCTCTAGCATGCTTTGATTGTTTTTAATGCAATTTTACCTTTAGCTCACTCCAACACCTTTACTAGTTAGTAATACCCCTAAATAATCAAATTTGTTGAAATATGTAGTGCTGAATATAGCACTAACAGATGTGATGTAGAATTAACAAATGAAACAAAAACAACATTGAGATTCTTATTTGATGTATTTCAGACATTGCAGAAAGGTTCTCTATCAACAAAACAAATGCCTGTGATGACATCTACCACATGAAATGTCACGAATGGGCACAAGCAAATCCCAAGCCTACAGACTGGCCTTCATGGGACAGCTTCTCAAAACTGAACTTTCAGAACAATAATAATCTCTCCCAGATTTTTGGTGTGTATATTAAACTTTAAGGTACTAATGCTTTTGTGTTCTATACTCTGACAGCAATAGCCTTCAAATATGTTATGCTTCATGGTAAGTAATTTTCTCCCCTTTATTGTTTTCTTCAATTTAGAGAATTCAAAGGATTCACAACTTGAAAGCCAGGCAGAAGAAAAAGCCAAGCTCTTTTATTTCGCCTGTATGGATGCCAATAGAACAATTGAAACACTAGGCAAGCAGCCCATTTTTGATTTGATAGACAAATTTGGAGGTTGGAACATTTCCTCTTCTAAAACTATAAAATTCAAATGGTCTACATTCAGTTCAACAGAGCTTCAAGAAACAATTGAAACCATGAAGAACTTTGCAGGTGTTGATTCCTTCTTTACAATAATGGTTGAACCTGATTATGTATATACCAAAAACTTCAGCAATTATATCTTAACGGTAAGTTTTGTTTTGGAACACATTCAAATACTGACATTATCTCTTTGTTATAATTGCAACATTTGCTGATGAGAACAACTTGCTCTTATTTCCAGCTTTATCCATTGGAAGTCCCACTTGGATTTTCACCAGAAAATTATCAACAATACATGATTAAGGTACGTGTTGTTAATACTTATTGAAAATGAAGGAAACTAGTCCTTCAAAATATATTCCAACTAAACTCCCAAGTAAGTGTTGTTTAGTGCAATTAATTGACTCATTGTCAAATTAAATGATTATAACAATACTGCTTTCAAACTTCCATGATAAAAAAGTGAAATGTTAAAAGCTAGTTTAAAAACCAAACAATTTTAATTGCTACGTATGCGCACACAAACACACACACACACACACACACACACATATACACATAAAGGTATAGAAGAGATCTACTGTATATAAAAGACTTCAAAAGAATTTTATTATACATTATTATGATAATTTTAATTCTTTTCTCACAGAAACCGTGTATAGGACAGGAGTTGGATAAGTGGAGTCAGACTGAAAGATTTGATACCATAGCCGGGATTGAACCATGATTCTCCACGTTTCTAGCCGGTTGCTTTACCACTGAGCTACCATACATACCAGCACAGCATTGAATTTCTCAACTGACTCACATGTTTCCTGGTAAACCACAAGGTGGTCTCAAATTATTTTGAGATGAAAACCCCAATGGCGACTTATAATGTTGCAGGTACTTTAAGTACTGGGCTTCATAATATAGCCAACTATTGTTAAAGTACTTACAACATTGTAAGTCACCTCAAAATAATTTGAGATCACCTCGTGGTTTACCAGGAAACATGTGAGTCAGTTGAGAAATTTAATTCTGTGCTGGTGTGTTGCCATGGTAGCTCAGTGGTAGAGCAACTGGCTAGAAACCGGGAGATCTGTAGTTCAAATCCCAACTATGGCATTGAATTTTTCAGTCTGACACTACCTATTCAATACATTCTTATGGTTTGAGAAATAATGAAAATTAGTTCATAACAACAATAAGCAGAACATTGAAAAATCATTCACTAGAAATTGTAAGAAGAAATTCTCAATACAGGAACTTAAATATGAAAATTTTAGATGCGTAAAACTTTTGTATAAAATACAAATATGTACATAGGTTATACTGACATGTTTTTTAAATATACTTAAAAGGATGAAAATAGATGGAATTGAATTATGATATTAAATCACTATGGGATTAAAGAAAAGGTTACTGTAATTATCTAAAAAATTATTTGACCATTCAGAACTCATGGTTGCTCCACCACCAAAGGGTACTTAATAAGCTATACAGCATTTCTAGAACTTGCAAGACTGTTGGGGGAAGAAGAAGTCAGATATCCCACTGTTTCACATTCTTTTGTCAATATCAGAGAATTTTTCATCCTTTATTAGGAATAGCTGCTGTTGCACATAATTACAATTTAAGAGTTAAAAGAGAAAATTAACAATAAAAATATGATAGGCTCCATTCACATGACTTTCTCTACATCTTTGTAATAAATTATTGTTGATAAGCTAATTCTTCTATTTACTTCATGATGATAGAGATAAACATTAGCAGAAACGGTCTTATTACTTAATTCCTTACAAGTCGAAGGGAAATAAGGGAATACACTAGGCTAAAGCGACAGTCAAATGTTTTAAAATGTGGTTACTATAGGACTGAAATCCATTTCTTTGAATGACCAGATGTTGAAAAATTCCTGTATAAGAAAAGAATAAGTATTTTAAAACTGAAACCAATAACAAGGAATACCTCAAAAATGGTCAAATCCACACAAAAAATGTATATAACATAAATTGTGTGTTTTAATGAGCTCTACATTTTTTGTTAGGTAAGCTTTGTCTATCTTTTGTAGTTTACTAACTATGCAAAATTAAAAAAAACTCATTCAGAATGAAGAGGTCTTTAGAGGTTATCCCAGAAAATTCAAGATATACATTTTTTTTTTTTGTCATGTAAATATCTTTAATATACAATATTTTAATAAAATCATTAGAATCATTTTTGAGAATATCAACATTTTCAAAAATGTTTCCATGTAAATGGTAGTTGGGGGTTGGGATTTTCTGGGAAACCTTTGTGTCACATCCTTGGAAGATACTGAACTTAAATACCAAGATTGGTATTTAATGGGATGTTCATTTTTGAGCTATGCTGCCCACATACAAGGATGTTTTCTAAAAATGCCGTTTTGGATTCAGGAGGTTCCAAAACATGAATTTTTGGTGAAATCTCATTATTGAATTTTTGGGTGCAATACAATATCTTCCAATACACTATATACATAGTATGTGTAGAGAAAAAATGCTCTGTCATTGTACAATAATTTTATAAAGAATGTTGAGAGGTAAATGAACTTAATTTGTAATCAAGTTTAATAACCTATATGTGCACCATCGAGAAAACCAGGTATAAGTAATAAAGCTGTTTTAAAAGGAATCACACTGAATATTGATCAGGAAGAAGAAAACAATTGGCCATTGCACTCAATGAGTAGAAATATCTTTCCAAGAGCTGCACTGGAAACACAAGTATGTTTTTGTAACACTTATTCTGTCTGTTCAGTATGATAATGTCAACATAGTTATACTGCAAGATTCTGAACATTCAGAAGATAATCAAAGCCCTTTTCATATGTTTCAGTCTATAAATACGGAATGTTTAGATTCAAAACAAGTAGCAACACACTACTGTAATGTTTTTGTTACAGATAGGAGAGCTGCTGCAAGCTGATAGAGATTCTGTCCACTCACAAATGGACGCTGTCTTTTCCTTTTACAAAACATTGCTAAAAAGTGTTTCTCAGAAACCTGTCGCAAAAGCATTGAATATTTCTGAGCTGGACAATTTGGTGCCCTTTGTAAGTGAAAAATTGCCTTTAAATTTAATAATTTCAGGAAAAAAGCTTGATTTGCTTTTGTGCATTAACCCATTCACATTAAAGTTAAATGAATGGAACACACCAGATTTTTTTTTCTTTTAGATAAGATGGAAGGAGTTCTTTGAAGAGATAGCACCGGCGTCTATAAAAAGAGTAGAGTCAGATGATGTGGTGGTGTTGTCAGACTTGTATTTCTTTGAAAATCTCTCCAAGCTCGTGAATGAATATCTACAAACAGACGACAAGAAGATGTGAGTATTTTATCTGTTTATTTTGAGATGTATGAAAACCATCACCAATTAATGTTTAACAATATCAGTGGCAGCTCATGGCCTATATTGTAGGTGAAGCTCTTATCACAAAAAATCACATGTAACATGTCTGTTTCTCATATATTAACTCTTCTGTCCTTAATGATTTCTTCTCAGGATGTCAGCGAGGTAAGTATTGGATTAATTTCCAAGCTTTCAATGACGTACTCTGTCACCATCATCAGGGAACTGGAGAGAAGTTGCTCTGGCAGTAGGGAAAGCTGAAGGACTGCCTTGCAGTCAGCGCTGGCCCATGTGGTTTGAGCAGGATGGGGCAAGTTGTTATGAATTATAGCTCGCCATGATTTGCTTATTAGCAGACCTTTGATTTGTTAAAAATATTCTTGTTTGTTTTTATGTATATTGCTTCTTTTATCACTCTGTCATGATATCTAGTAGATTTTTCTATTATTTTGGTGGATGAAATATTTATCTTATGGCCAGTATCGTAAGTATGTTGTGCCACCACAGATTTTTCTGGGTTTTCTGCATCAGGTTGGGCTAGCCAGAAAAGTCTGCGGTGGCACAGCATACAATACTGGCCATAAGATCAATTTTTCATCCACCAATATATTATAAAACTCTACGAGATATCATGACAAACTGATAAAGGAAGCAATATACATAAAAACAAACATGAGTAATTTTAACAAAGACGAAGGTCAGAAAATAGTCAAAACATGGCTACCTATAATTCATGACTGCTTGCCCCATCCTCCTGAACCCCCATTGGCCAGTGCTGACCAATGACAGTGCTTCAGTCTTCAACGCCAGAGCAACTTCTCTCCAGTTCCTTAATGATGGCGACAGAATATGTTGTTGAAAGTTTGGAGGTTAATCCAACACTTACCTGGCTGGCATCCCGAGAAGAAATCATTAGTTACCAGTGCTTGGAAATCTTGGAAGTTCCCTCAGGCTTCCAGCCAGGTGTAAATATGGCAAGGCACCAACATTTTGGGAGCATACATTGTTCCAACATTGCTGCCTCACCATATCTACACCTGGCTGGAAGCCCGAGAGAACTTCCAAGATTTATGCCGCTAGGAAGTAAAGCTACAGCTCTTATTAAACTGACTGGAAAGTTTTAAGTTCTTGATTCTTCCATCCTTTCTGTTGGCATACTATTTCTCAGTTATGTCACAAAGGCAACAAAACAGATTTAATAACTGTCACAATCATTCATGTTCACTATACTACAAACATTTAAACTATTGTTTCTAACATTCCACACCTTTTTGTTCCACTTTTTGTGCCAACAAGCTAACAACAGGGTTTATCTTCTCACATCCCTTTTATCGCAATCATTCAACCATGAAAATGGTGTGTGTAATGTACTACACACTATACTGTATCATTTTGCAGATTCATTTTTCCGCTAACTTTAAGTGAACAAAGCAGTAGATAGAAATAAAAAGTTACAATGTACTTCAGTAAAACACAACTGGCAAATACATCATACAAAAATTAAATGGCGTGTCATTTATGGATGCTCTTTAACTGTGGTTCTAAGCGTCCCATTCTATACAGGGCATGAAAGACTGCTTAATTTTGCTCAGAGGCCTCTCTATCAGACTTGAGGTTCTTTTACGTGCCATAAATCTACGACACGGGACCAACGGCTTTACTTCCCTTCCCAAGGAAGCCATGCTAAGGATTTTTGCACAGAACTGAAGATAGGGTTAAAGTACCCTGAAACCAGTCTTCCCCAATGAAGGCAAAGTAGGAGCAAAAAGTGTAAAAAGATGATTCATTGCATTAAAATTTAACTATGGCGCTCCATGTCTAAATACTTCTTTTTATTTGATATATTGGTATTTAAGTTTATTATCTTCCTAGGATGTGACACAAAGATTTTCAACAAAATCTCCTCACCCCAAACTACCCTTTACATGAACAATTTTTGAAATTTTTGTTTTTCTCTAAAATGGCTTGAACAATTCTGATTAAAATACTGTATATTATAGATATTTACATGGCAAATAAAATGTATATGATGAATTTTCTGGGAATAGCTTCTGAAGAGCTGTCTGTTCTGGACAAATTTTTCTGAATTTTAAACAACTACAAGCTGTAAGAGACAAAACCTTAGTACACAAAAAATGCAGATTTTATTAAAACACACAATTTATGTCATAAACATTTTTACTGTAGAGTTGTCCATTTCCAAGATATTCCTTGTAATTGGTTTCAATTTTAAAATACTTATTTTTATTTCAGACAGGAAGTGTTTGGTTTTCTTTATAGTTCTGCTTCTGGTCAAGCAAAGAAGTGAATTGCAATGACAACTGCATAATGACAGCTTTTAAAACATTTTCCTAGCGTATTCCTTTAGTTGCCTTCTACTTAAAAGGAACTACTTAATAAGTACATTCTGCTAATGCAGCTCGATTAACATGGTTTAGAAAGTAGAATAAAGTTTTTGTATGAAGTTTGTTTGTAGAACACCTAGAGAAAGTCATGTAAATGCATTGCTTCAAGATGGTACCTTAGTAACAATTAATCAACCATAATTGAAATGTTGATGGACTATTTCATTCACGACATGTGATCATAGGAAGGGGCCAATCCAGTATATTGGTGCGTAAAATTCCAACCAATGAAACTCATTATCTCTGCATTTTAGTCATTTTTTTACCACACCCACGTGCAATTGTTTTTCTAAATTTATCGCACTCATGTGCATTTGTTTTCTCTCTGAACTAATGTTCGTCTCATAATACTAGTATCAGTGTGCAGTGATATTCCCTACATAATGGTGCAAGTTCCAAAACGTTTTGGGGAAAGGTCTATAGCTAAAATAGACATATTAATTGAAAACTCAAAGCAGCAGAATACTAAAAACAACAGAGAGAGTGTGTGGAATCAGTTCAACAAATTCTGTAAATAACAAGGCCATGATTTATGTTATGGACATCAAGTTGCAGTGATTTTGGTGCAAATATACGTCAAGGCAAATGGAATTATTATTCTTTGTGTCCATATAGGCTAATCAGACCAGCTCCCCACAATTTTATCAATAAAAGTTGGAGCTCTACTTATGATAATAAACTTGTTATTGTTATCTGTTGATAGCAAACTTGTTTACAACACATAGAGGAAATACAGAAACTAAACATACTGTCTGTTCAATGGTGTTATAGCTAGTGGGTGGGGTGGCTTATTGCTCAAGTAACACTTTAACCTGTGGGAGGAGTGCACGTATACTGGACATGTGCCAAGCATTCACTCTGTCAAGTGCCTTTACCCCTCACTTGCTTCAACACTACCTCAATCCCTGCTTGGAAGGGCATCCCATACCACTAACTAAAACACCACCAAACAAACAATAACTGCATATTTACGTAGAATTAGAGTAAACATTACTGAGACATTGATATGGACTTCACTGTACTTATTTGATAAAATACCAGTGAAAAAAATAAATATTATATAATCTCATGGTGATCTGTTTGTTATTCATTGTTTCCAGAATTCTGAAAAATTTCCTGGTATGGAGAGCTGTCGAAAGAATGTCTGCTTACCTTCCTAAGGCTTTTGAAGATGCAAGAAGGGAGCAACTGAGAAAAACCTCTTATATATCTATAGGCAGATCTCCAGAGTACTGCGCACATATTACTAACACCTACTTTGGCTTTGCTACTGCCAAAACATTCACCCAAAAAGTGTTTGATACTAACTCCACAAACATCGTAAGTGCTTGATGTTTATCTTTTTTTTTTTTTTTTTTTTTGTAGCTTAACACTCTTTAACCTCATTGATCATATCAGACATGAATGAAATTGGTGAAATGATCTTGGAGATCATTGAGCTTAAAGTTAATGGACATTCATCTTCTCAGGATAAGGGAAAACCCCCAAAAAAAACTTATCTGGATAACTTACCCTAAGCAAGATTCGAACTCGCAACCTTTTGAATGCGAGGCAGACACGCTACCACCACACTACCCAGCCTAAGTACTTGTTGCTGTTTTCTAAATAAAGATACAATAAGATTCAAAAACTTAAGAAACTATAACACAATGACTTATATAGCTAAGTTCACCACAGCAACACACCTATTGATATTCTTTTTTTCTGTTCTTACACAACCAAAGAACAAAATTGAGATTTACACATACGAGTCTTTTGAGTGAATCAAAGCATATTCAGAGCCAACATTTTATAAAAAAAATCTGATGTGTTCCATTCACATGAGTTTCTCTACATCTCTGTAACAAATTATTGTTAAAAAGCTTATTCTACTATCTAGTTCATACTAACCTAGATAAACATTAGCAGTAGTGTTATCTTGTAAGTAGAAGGGAAATAAAGGAATACACTGGGCTAAAACGATCGTCAAATCTTTTAAAAGCTGGTTGGCAACATGGATGAAATCTGTTTCTTTGCATTGTCAGGAGTTGACAAATTCCCCTGTGTGAAAAGTTAAAATATTTTAAAACTGAGACCAATAACAAGAACTATCTCAAAAACGGTCAACACCACAAAAATAAATGCATATGACTTATATTCTGTGTTTCAACATGCTCTACATATTTTGGGTAGTAAGCTTTTTCATATCTCTTATGGTTTACTGCTTATACAAAATTCATCCAGAATAAAGAGGTCTTCAGGGGCTATTCACAGAAAATTCAGCACATACAGCTTATTTTTCGTGTATATCTTTAAAATACTGTATTTTAATGAAACGCATTAGAGCCATTTTTGAGAAAATAAATATTTTTCCACTTAAAAGGTAGTTTGGAGTAGGGGGATTTTCTTCAAAATATTTTTGTAACATCCTTAGAAGATACTAAACTTACATACCAAGTTTGGTATTTTATTGACTTTTCGTTTTTGAGTTATTGTACCCACACTTACCCACATGCACATGAACATACACATACCTTTTTCTAAAAATGCTTTTTCTGGATATAGGTGACCCTAAAACGTCTCTTTCTGGTGAAATCTCGGTATTGAATTTTTGGGTGCAATACAGCACCTTCTCTATATACTATGTGCATAGTATATGTAGAGAAAGTAAAAAGTGTATAATTTCTCTACCACCTTCCTAAAGTATGCAGAGGAACTGTGAGAAATTGTTGTGTTCAACCCAAAAGTTCTATTTCAAAATTTCCCCACAAATAAAGTCTGTGCCACTAAATCCAAAAAAACACAATTTGAAAATTGTAGTGGTGGAGGTGGTGCTAGGTTTTTGTTTTCTTTTTTCTTTATTTTCTCTAGCCCATATGTACAATGCACATAGTGGATAGAGAAGGTATGAATGTTAACATTTTACCAGAAATATGTGTTTTGAGGTTCCCTGAGTCCAAAAAAATAATTTTTAGAAAAAATATGTGAGTGTGGAGTGGGGGGGGGGGGGAGGGACAGCATAGCTCAAAAATGAAAAGACTGTTAAATACCAGACTTGGTATTTAAGTTTGGATCTTCCAAGGTTGCTACACAAAGATTTTCAACAAAATCCCCTCACCCCCAACTACCCTTTACATGGAAACAAATTTAA
Source organism: Hymenopus coronatus (assembly GCA_030762935.1). NCBI lineage: Eukaryota > Metazoa > Arthropoda > Insecta > Mantodea > Hymenopodidae > Hymenopus > Hymenopus coronatus. Next base: position 138,674,276 of record CM060886.1, read on the forward strand.
AAAATGTTCCCCCAAAAATGGCTCTTGCAATTTTGATTAAAATCTCTTCTTTGTGATAATTACATGACAAATAAAATGTATATCTTGAATTTTCTGGGAATAGCCTCTGAAGATCACTTTATTCTGGATGATTTTTATTAAATGATGCATAACTGGTAAACCATATGAGATAAACAAAATACTTATTATACAAAAGATGTAGATTTCAATAAAATACACAATTTATGTCCTATACATTTTTTCGTGGAGTTTGCCACTTTCCAGATATTCCTTGATTTTGATTTCAGTTTTAAAATACTTAAACTTTTCTCATATGTGAGCTTATCAACTCCTGGCCAAATAAAGAAATGGATTCAATGCCATAGCAACCACATTGTCAGTTTATCTTAGTGTATTCTCTTATTTCCCTTCTGCTTACAAGGAACTAAATAATAAGATCATGAAATAGGTAGAAAAATAAGCTTATTAACAATAATTTGTTACAAAGATGTAGAGAAAGCCACGTGAATGGAACACATCAGATTTTTTGCTAGTACTTCTGCCAGTTCACTTCCAGTAAGCCCCACGTGTGCTGGGACCTAGTTCAAGGTTATTTGCTAGAATTTTGTTTTAAGTATTTTGTACTGTGATCTTATTTCTTTAATATCAGAGGATTCCATATTGTTTATAGTATTTTCCGATAGCTTGTATCACTGCACAGGAGTCTGGCAAAATAACTAACTTCTTTTCTTGAATATTATTATTATATGGCATTCGTTGTAAGGCAATTTTAATTGCTATCACTTCTCCATTAAAATCTGTTTGTGCATTATTTTTGGCTGGCATCTTTGCACATATTTGCATCTTTGTGTTGTTCATTTTATACCACCCAGGGGACACGTGTAGCTTAAGGGATGCTACAGATGTGAACAACTTTGCCCCCTTCCTTTAATTGTTCATTCTTGTATTTAACACTCTTTTTTTAAAATGTTGTACATACCATTTAGCCTTCTGTTGAATAAGGCAATTAATTACAGGCTAAAATATTTAGAATTAGAAAACAGCTGTAAAAGAAGTCTTTATTTTGCACTCTTGTACCCCAATGTTCTGTATTTAAATGCAGTATGGTCCAATAATAATAAAGAGCTGCTAAACTGTTTAGAAATCTTACAAGAAAGAGCTATTAACTGCCTCTGTGGTCGAGTGGTCAGCGAGATGACTTCTCACCCAGAGGTCCTGGGTTCAATTCCCAGCTGGGGCGGGGAATATTTCTTTAGCCAGAATTATTCCCTATCCCCCACCGAGTCTGGAAGTATATATGTGAGAGTGAATGTGTGTGTTTGAGGAAAATAAAATTATTTAAACCTACAGATGTGTTGTTTCAAGTGCAAAGCCCCCGATATGACCTTAGATGTTAAAGGAGGCTATATAAATGAAAAGAGAGAGAGAGAGAGAGAGAGAGAGAGAGAGAGAGAGAGAGCACTATTAAAATACTTTATGGATTCAATATTTTAAAGCCTTCCATAGAAGTATTTAAGGAAACAAATATACTGCCATTTTCCTATCTCAGTAAATACAGTGAATCTTCATTCATGTACAAAAGTGAAAATAACCTCCTATGTACCAACTTTGTAATCAAACATATTCAGTCCTACACAACAAGGTCAGCCAATCACATATGTATAGAATCAGTTAACTCTACCAAATAAGGAACACAAAGTATATTACATAGTGTCACCAAAACATACAACACTTGCCATTTAACATCAAAGAATCCCTTAACTTATCCCAATTTAAAAACAAACTCTTCAAACAAATGTAAATGGCGTGTTATTTATGGATGCACTTTAACTACTGTGGTTCTCAGCGTCCCATTCTACACTAAGTGTGAAAGACCACTTAATTTTGCTCAGAGGCCTCTCTATTGGCTTGAGGTTCTTTTAAAACCTACGACATGGGACCAACGGCTTTACTTCCCTTCCGAAGGAAGCCATGCAAAGGATTTTTACATCCGAAAAAATCCATCATCCTCCGCTGGGTTTGAACCTGCAACCTTGGGTATATGAAGTTAGCATGGTAACGATCACACCACGGAGGATGACAACAAACTCTTCAAATACCTACTTGAGCAATACTGTAACTCTTAAAAATTTGACAACAGAAAATTCCTATCATGTTTTTTGAAATTTTGCATTACGTTTAATCACACATCCATACAAATTACATTAAAAAATTATTTATTTATATATATGTGTGTGTGTGTATATATATATATATATGTGTGTGTGTGTGTGTGTGTGTGTATAAAATTTAATCTTATATACCTACTGCTTTTTATATGTGTTAATGCATTTATTTTATTCTTTGTATTTTTCTTACTGCCACGCTAAAGGACAGCCCCTACCTAGAGCAATATGCTCATTGGGACATACTATGTAAATGAAATTAAAAAGAATTAAATAAAATAAAATGAAGAAAAAGCACTATAAAATAACAACTGTTAAACATGCAACAAGGCACCACAATGAATAGAGAATTATTACTGCATTCACCATGCTGCATTCAGAATTCATAAACTAAAGCACGTACATTGCAGTATAAAATCTATACGCCAGAACAATATAGACACACATATAATCGTGATAGAGCCTTGCAGGTACACAAAGATTTACTTACATCTGTGAGTGTTTCTAAAGAAAACTAATATATCATCAATTAATAATTTCTAATAATATCCATAAAAAAAATCTGTCATTCACCAAAACTAAATTTTACCCGTTATACAACTTGAAAATTTATCAATTTTTACAGAAAATCCATCAAGTTGGCAACCCTGATGCTTTTGGAACCAAACATTGATATACAGTATTTTGGAAATATTGCTTGTGGTCACATGATAGAAGCTAGTGATCTTGCAATATAACATTTGGTGTAAAGTCTGTAGATAACCTCACAGTATTTTTTGTTACATTGTTGGAGTTTCAATTTTAACAATGGGGTGCTCATCTTGTAATAACACATGCTGAAATAATTAGTTGAATTGGGAAGATCTGGGAGGAACGGATCAGAAGTCAAACGGATAATGAAATATTGGAACAGGACTCAAATATTACAGGAAGGAAATATTGTCAAAGACTGTTTTAGGGCACAAGAATCAGCATAATGGGAAAGAAATTGGTTGTTAATTAAAGGAAACTGTAAAAGAAATTGGATTGGGTGAGCTAACCAATAAACAGAAAATAGAGGGACAAAATTGTGGAATAAAGTGAAAGCTAGGATGGACGATATAGAGAAACAAGAAATAATAGATAGCTTAAGGGATAAGAGTACTTTAATATTATACAGGAATGTTAAGAAAGAATGGGGAAGAGAAACATACCTTTATGTCTGTGAAAAAATGGAAAAAGAGGGTCTGGCATGGGCAAGAGCTAAAAATAGATAAAGATCTATGTCCACTATGTGGCAATATCAATAACAATTTACACTGTGTGACTGAGTAAGAGGAAACTAAAATATGGAATAAAAACTGGGAAAAGTTGTCACTAGAGATATTGTACTTAAATTTTTTTGAAAACAATAAGAAAGAATTTCTGAAACAACCAGGTAGTTTATACAGGGAAAGTAAGAGAGAAATGGGGGAGGAAAATTGTCAAAGAAAGAGAGAAACTTAGTAATAAAACTGTTGAGGTTGTAACCTATAAAAGAGATAAGCAGGTTAAGTTGGTAGTGTATAAAAATGTACAAATAGAGGGAAAGAAACATATACATAAATAGCCAGTGTGTTAACTGTATATGATAACAAACTCAGAAACAGCAGAAAAGTAACTATATATGTATGAGGTTTGTAACATGAAATAAATTATCTATCTGCATGTTGAAATGCTGTTGCAGGTGAGGTTGATGTTCAACAACTTAAAAAATGCATTCAACAAGAAATTAGATGAACTTTCTGTAGTGGACCAATATCACAAAGAGATAATGAAGAATAAATCAGACACAATGAGTCTGTTAGTAGGTAGGTTTAATAGTGTTAGCCATGCACAATCTTGAAAAGTGAGCCTACAATTTTGATATGGATAGACAGAAACAGAATGAAATGAAGTTTGATTGTAGGTTTCCCTGACTTCATCTTGAATACAAATGAATTAGACAAGTACTACAGCAGTGTGGATGTGCACGAGGATGCCTTGTTTACCAATGTCCTGGAAGCCGAGGTTCACAAGTATCAGCAGCAGCTCACCCTTCTGGGACAGAATGCAAAGGAATCAAGGTACATATGATCATCTCTTCTCGGAAATGCAGCCAAGTAACTTTGAAGGATAATGCAAAATTACTGAGCTGCAATCCCGAGAATGTTTTGTATATGTTATACATACATAACATTGCAATCTGTAGATCCTATTTTGAGGTTAGACTCTATACCCAATTACTAGAATGTAGATCATGTCAAGAATTACATTTATTCACACTTATTAATACATTTATTTACAAATAATAACTCTGACAATGAATTTTCATAGGTGTCAGTTTTGCATAAATTACAATTACGAGTAGGCTTTTCCAAAAGCCTACTCGTACACATGCATTCTTAGAATATTCATTGTTTTAGTTTATATTATAGAAAATGTAGATATGCACACAAAAAGAAGAGAAATACATACATATCAAACAAAAAATGATAACAAAATAGAAACGTCTTTTCAGAGACTCCAGAAAACAGCAAAATGTTATAAAACCATTGGAATTCAATTGTATAAGAGCTTGCCCATTGAAATAAAAAATTACAGTTTAAATAGATTTAAAGACAGAATGTATAAATGGCTGATAGAATACCCATGCTATAGTGTACATGAATGTCAAAATGAATTGTGTCATGTCTTGTACATAGTCTGTAAGTCTATAATTTCTAAGCTCTATTTAGGATATAAGACAAAGTCTATTATAATTTATGTAATTACCTAATGACAGATCTGTTGCTGTTGCTGTTGCTGTTGCTGTTATTATTATTATTATTATTATTATTATTATTATTATTATTATTATTATTATTATTATTATAATTATATTTACAGTGTTACATTATTACTACTATTTTTTTATTGAATGAAATCCTCCTCATATAGAAGGTATCAGAACAAGATATCTTTTTAATTCTTATCTAAACTTGTTTTTGTTCACTTGCAATTCTTTTATATAAGAGGCAAGTGAATTAAACAAAACTATTTCTTTGAAGTAAACCCTTTTTGGAATGACTGCAAATTATTTGTTGGTCTATGTAAGTCCTCTCTATGTCTGGTCTCTTTGTTATGAATATCTGCATTTTTTTTATACTTTTCTGGTTATTTATTACAAATGATGATATGGGTAGAAATTATTCACAGGCTAATGGTAAAATTCCAAACATTTTGAAAAGTGGTTTGCAGTGAGTTGATCATCTTACCCCTGCCACTATTCTTATTACTTTCTGTACATGTACTATGTACATAGTGTATAGAGAAGGTATTGTAATGCACCCAAAAATTTGATACCAAGATTTCACCGGAAATACTTGTTTTGGGTCCCCCTGAAACCAAAAAAAGCTTTTTTGGAAAAATGTCCACATGCGTGCATGCTTGTGAGTGTGTGTATGACTGTGGACAGCATAACTCAAAAACAAAAAGGCCGTTAAAACCAAACTTGGTATTTAAGTTTGATATCTTCCAAGGATGCGACAGGAAGATTTTCAAGAAAATCCTCCCATCCCAAATTACCCTGTACATGGAAAAAAATTTGAAAATTTTGACTTTCTCAAAAATGGCTCTAACAATTTTGATTAAAATCTCTTATATTTAAGATATTTACATATCAAATAAATGGTATCTTGAATTTTCTGGGAATAGCCTCTAAAGACCTCTTTATTCTTGATGATTTTTATTGAATTTTGCATAACTGGTAAACCGTAAGAGATAGACAAATATTTACTATACAAGAAATGTAGATCACAATAAAACACACACTTTATGTCATACACACTTTTTTGTGGAGTTGATTGTTTTTGAGATATTCCTTGTTATTGATTACAGCTTTGAAAAACTTATAATTTGTCAATTCCTGTCCATACAAACAAAGGAACTTCAGTCACATAGCAACCAGTTTTGACTATCACTTTAAACTATGGTACTCCCTTATTTCACTTCTATTTACAAGGAAGCAAGTAATAAGACTATATCTACTAACTTTTTCTCAATTATCATGAAGAAAATAGAAGAATAAGCTTTTTAACAATAACTTGTTGCAGAGATGTAAAAAAAGTCATGTGACTGGAACACATAAAATTTGTTTGCATAATAGACACTTTTTTAGCATCTACTGAATTTCCTCAAGATATAATAATATATCCCCAAGATATAATAAGTGAAAATATGCATATCACTCATGATTCTTGGAGAGACTAGGAAGATTTTTTGCACGTTTATTTGAGCAAGTATATTTTTATTCTTATAGGATATGTTTTAATAGCTTTAATGTTTTGTTGTAGATGCATCACAATTTTACTTCTCTTTTGAATTCTAGTTGGCCATTCCACCTTCCTTTAACACCATTGGACACCAATGCGATGTATCGTAAAGAAGTCAACCAAATTGTGGTACCCTTGGGTATCCTTCAGCATCCTGATCTTCAACTCAAGCAGAAAATGCCATTCAATTTTGGAACTCTTGGTTTTCTGCTTGGACACGAATTTATGCATGCATTTGTCAACAGAGGTAAGCACAGAATTTTGGACATTTTATGGTAATAACTAGGGATAGCAACTTGGGGAATGATAGCAGGGAGCATGTGGATACCAGCTGCATACCTACTGAGTAGAGACCGACCTGCACATGCCACATGTAAACAACTGTAGTAACCGGGGAGCATGTAAAAAAAATAATTAAAAGTATTTTCCATGTAAAGGGTAGTTTACAGCAAGGGGATTTTCTTGAAAATCTTTGTGTTGCACCTTTTGAAGAACCAAGTTTGGTATTTAACGGTCTTTTAGTTTCTGAGCTATGTTATACGCACGCACACACACACACACCCACCTCTAGATGGCCCGGGTTCAATCCCAAGTGACTACATGTGAGTTTTGTGGTGATCAAAGTGGTATAGGAGTGGGTTTTCTCTGGGTTATCCAGTTTCCCCCGCCATTGCATTCCACCAGTGCTTCATCTTCATTCCATATATCATAGTCTCATCGCCTGCGGTGCCATGAGTAGTAAAAGCAGGTGTTAAACACTATCCAAAAAGAAACAAAAAACATACACACACATACACAGATATTTTTCTACAGCTGTTTTTTTTTAGTCAGGGGACCTCAAAACATATATTTCTGGTGAAATCTTGGTAACAAATTTTTGGGTGGAATACAATACTTCCTCAATACACTATGTGCAGAGAAAGTAAAAAGGATCTCAAACACTGATCAGATCTTCTTAGAGAACAACACACAAGATGTTCCTTCATGTTTTAACATTGCTTACTGCATCAGAGAGTCCAAGCTGTTGTTTTGTCAATCAAGCTTGTAGCTTGTAGCTTGTCTAAATAGAGAAATCCTCTTCATTCTGGCTGAACTTTATTTGTAGATGTGAAACTGTTAGTTTGCTGTTGTTTTGTCCATCAAGCTTGTAGCTTGGAGCTTGCCTAAATAGAGAAATCCTCTTCGTTCTGGCTGAACTTTATTTGTAGATGTGAAACTGTTAGTTTGCTGCTGTTTTGTCCATCAAGCTTGTAGCTTGGAGCTTGCCTAAATAGAGAAATCCTCTTCATTCTGGCTGAACTTTATTTGAAGATGTGAAACTGTTAGCTTGCTGTTGTTTTGTCCATCAAGCTTGTAGCTTGGAGCTTGCCTAAATAGAGAAATCCACTTCATTCTGGCTGAACTTTATTTGTAGATGTGAAACTGTTAGTTTGCTGTTGTTTTGTCCATCAAGCTTGTAGCTTGTAGCTTGTCTAAATAGAGAAATCCTCTTCATTCTGGCTGAACTTTATTTGTAGATGTGAAACTGTTAGTTTGCTGTTGTTTTGTCCATCAAGCTTGTAGCTTGGAGCTTGCCTAAATAGAGAAATCCTCTTCATTCTGGCTGAACTTTATTTATAGATGTGAAACTGTTAGTTTGCTGTTGTTTTGTAACATGACCTTATTAAATTGAAAATTAATATTTGCTTTCCTTTTATTTCAGAACTTTCCTCTGATGAAGATGAAAATGAAAATAGTTGGCCCCAGAAGATCAAGGAAATGTTTCAAGCAATACATCGCTGTGTATCCAAGCACTACTCCAGATGTCACTCCCCAAAAGACTGCAGAACCTTAAGTACGTCAAACAATATAATAACTGGAAAGGCATAGTCAGACTGAAAAATTCAATGCCATAACTAAGATTTGAACCATGATCTCGTGGTCCCCATTGAAATTTTTCACTCTGACTCTACCTTTCCAACCTGTGGCTAGTATACAAGAAACACTTAATTGGCTATACAGCTATCATGTAGTTTGTCAAGATGGATGAAACACATATACAGCAGGGGCATGAGGTAATAATAATAATAATAATAATAATAATAATAATAATAATAATAATAATAATAATAATAATAACGATAATAATAATAATAAATGTTTTTTGCCGGTTCACTTGGTACACAAGCATCTAGCACAGTCAACTATTACATTGTTTTGTACAATGGTAACTTAATGTTATTTAGTTATTACAATAAGTATTGAGAGCTGACTTTCATCTTAAATGTTACCATTGCTAAGTATATCCCAATTCCTCTATTTTGTAAGGTGGATTTTCTATTACATGTTTCCTAAGTTTTGTTTTAAATAAGTTTCCCTTAGCAGTTTTTATGTCCTCAGGTAACAGATTGAATAGTCAATTTTTTGGTATATAGTGACCAATATGTGAAGCAATAAATATTATAGTTAATTAATTGTTTATTCTACACAAGCAGTATGAAGGATAGGAGTTATGAGATCCGTGAGGCAAATCCTGGCTTTGGCACTGAATTTTTCAGTCTTACTCTACCTATCCATTGAATATTACAGTTTTTAAGTAAATTTGCCATGTCTACTAGTAACTGGCACAGCACAGCCATTTGCAATAATCCACTCTTCTGACCAAAGCGCACAGTGTCATACGAGGGGGTGTGAAGATGCCCAGTCTGTACTGGTTTTGTGCCTGCTCATCGGCTTGATGTGGACACTCCCTCACGGGGATTGGTCGTCATCTCTTTCTTGTCTCTCTCACTGCTGTAGCAAATACTCCTCATCTTTGAGTTTTAACAAGTAAAAGGAAAGCGATGATAGTTCTAAGGTTTTACATGGTTATCTCCCTTGGTGCCACATGGTTATGAAAGTTGGCACATTACCACTCCAATCAGAGCAAAAAAGTGAAGGAATGTATTTTATGCTCTGTTTGCATGAGGACAAATTCATGAAAAAAGGATCTAGTTGCATGCTTGCCAACTAATACGGGCTTCTTTATGATAATAGATGAAGATATGGCAGATATCAGTGGTATAAAACTGGCATACAGTGCATTTCTGGACTGGCTGGAAAAACAACAAGAACCACAAGCACTGAGACATAACATCACCAACAAAAAGCAGTTTTTCTTTACATATGTTCAGGTAAGCATTCTCTTCATTTAGAGCTAGTTCTGATGGATATCTTGCAATTAGAGTTGCCCAGAGTGCCCGGGTTTTGAATGAATACAGGCCAATGACTTTAATCTACAAGCTTTTAATAATTTGGTTCTAATGTTAATTTCTAACTATAACAAAACATTATGTTTCTATTCCTATTCAGGCAACTTTTCATTGTTGCGTCTGTAGTTTTTGGCTCACATTATTAAAGAAACACTAGTTGGTTGCAGCTCATTTATTGTCACTTGTCAATATTAGTTTACCAGCAATTATTGGAACACACAAATCGTGAGTGGATAGGCTACCACTACCTTTCATAATAATTATTGTTTGTTGTTCTGTGATAGTGAGTAATAATAGTGAAATGAAGAGGCGATATCTAAGTTCATCCCATGAGGAATGGTTGCAGCACTAGTGATAGTAATAGTAGTAATAATAGTCATAGCCGGAGTAGTAAGTTAGTTTTCTTATTTTAGTAAACATTGTGACTGCAGTAATACAACAAAATCTGTCCCCATTTACTCAAATATATGTAGGTCTCCAGGCCTGCCTCGCTCGAGTACATTCTGCCAACCCTATTCGCAGTATTGTCTCCGGTTGCCACTCAATTATCTTGCATCTCCCAATCTCTAACTTATAAATACAAGTTCTAGTTGTAGCTTGTTTTTCTGCATGAGCTCATTAGCAAGAAAAACTGACTTGTGATACAAACAGATGTTTCCTTTACATTTTGCAAACAAATAACTCTGCATTAGCTAATTTGAAGATATTTCTAAGCAAAAATGTGTCATAAATAATGTAAACAGGATTGGAGATTCATTTTTGTACAAATACCTTAATACACTAACACAACTTGCAACTCTTTTCACATTATTGACTTAAGATAGGATATTTTTACTTCCATATATGATAGAAAGTATACTGTTTCTCATGATAACTGGTTTATACACACAAACTTGTGTCTGTTCCTTATGTTTGATATGTGATGGGAACTATACTGTTTCTCATGGTAACTGGTATATCCACACAAAATTGTGTCTGTTCCTTATGTTTGTTATGTGATGGGAACTATACTGTTTCTCATGGTAACTGGTTTATACACACAAACTTGTGTCTGCTCCTCCAGTTTGTTATGTGATAGGAACTATACTATTTCTCATGGTAACTGGTTTATACACACAAACTTGTGTCTGTTCCTTATGTTTGATATGTGATGGGAACTATACTGTTTCTCATGGTAACTGGTATATCCACACAAAATTGTGTCTGTTCCTTATGTTTGTTATGTGATGGGAACTATACTGTTTCTCATAGTAACTGGTTTATACACACAAACTTGTGTCTGTTACTTATGTTTGTTATGTGATAGGAGCTATACTGTTTCTCATGGTAACTGGTTTATGTACACAAACTTGTGTCTCTTCCTTAAGTTTGTTATGTAACGGGAACTATACTGTTTCTCATGGTAACTGGTATATACACACAAAATTGTGTCTGTTCCTTATGTTTGTTATGTGATGGGGACTATACTGTTTCTCATAGTAACTGGTATATACACACAAAATTGTGCCTGTTCCTTATTTTTGTTATGTGATGGGAACTATACTGTTTCTCATGGTAACTGGTTTATGTACACAAACTTGTGTCTGTTCCTTATGTTTGTTATGTGATAGGAACTATACTGTTTCTCATGGTAACTGGTTTATACACACAAACTTGTGCCTGTTCCTTATGTTTGTTATGTGATGGGAACTATACTGTTTCTCATGTTAACTGGTTTATGTACACAAACTTGTGTCTGTTCCTTATGTTTGTTATGTGATAGGAACTATACTGTTTCTCATGGTAACTGGTTTATACACACAAACTTGTGTCTGTTCCTTATGTTTGATATGTGATAGAAAGTTTCTCATGGTAACTGGTTTATGTACACAAACTTGTGTCTCTTTCTTATGTTTGTTATGTGATAGGAACTATACTGTTTCTCATGGTAACTGGTTTATACACACAAACATGTGACGTTTCCTTATGTTTGTTATGTGATGGGAACTATACTGTTTCTCATTGTAACTGGTTTATACACACAAACATGTGACGTTTCCTTATGTTTGTTATGTGATAGTAACTATACTGTTTCTCATGGTAACTGGTATATACACACAAACTTATGACTCTTCCTTATGTTTGTTATGTGATGGGAACTATACTGTTTCTCATGGTAACTGGTTTATACACACAAACTTCTGAATGTTCCTTATGTTTGTTATGTGATAGGAACTATACTGTTTCTCATGGTAACTGGTCTAGGTACACAAACTTGTGTCTCTTCCTTATGTTTGTTATGTGATGGGAACTATACTGTTTCTCATGGTAACTGGTTTATACACACAAACTTGTGTATCTTCCTTATGTTTGTTATGTGATAGGAACTATACTGTTTCTCATGGTAACCGGTTTAAAGACACAAACTTGTGTCTGTTCCTTATGTTTGTTATGTGATAGGAACTATACTTTTTCTCATAGTAACTGGTTTATACACACATACTTGTATCTGTTCCTTATGTTTGATATGTGATAGGAACTATACTGTTTCTCATGGTAACTGGTCTATATACACAAACTTGTGTCTCTTCCTTATGTTTGTTATGTGATAGGAACTATACTGTTTCTCATGGTAACTGGTTTATACACACATACTTGTGTCTGTTCCTTATGTTTGTTATGTTTTAGGAACTATACTGTTTCTCATGGTAACTGGTTTATATACACAAACTTGTGTCTGTTCCTTATGTTTGTTATGTGATGGGAACTATACTGTTTCTCATGGTAACTGGTTTATACACACAAACTTGTGTCTGTTCCTTATGTTTGTTATGTTTTAGGAACTATACTGTTTCTCATGGTAACTGGTTTATATACACAAACTTGTGTCTGTTCCTTATGTTTGTTATGTGATGGGAACTATACCCCCACCGCTGAATCCTTGCGCTTGAAAGTTTGGGATGTTTTGCGTAAAGTTGGCTATGCTGCCTTTGCTACGTTGCCAGAGTAACTAGTAAACAACAACAGCTGATTACAAATGTCTCTATTGTGTGTAAAGAGGAATATAAACAGTGAACATAGTAAGTGAATGCCAATGAGTAATGAAACTAATTCATTATTATTGATGTTAATTGAAAATAACAGTGACACTATAACGTATGTAGTATACATTACATATTAATGGCAAAATAGAACAAATTAATGCAATATAGCTTGTTACAATGAGAGAATAGTATAACACAGTGATTTTCACTGGTTTAGAGTTTTAATGGCTCAATTCCATCCAGTCTCCGTCGCCATCATTCTCGGAAGCATCATCATCATTGATATCAACACCAAGACATATCATTAGTGGTTCACATTCACTGATGATTCCATCTAATTCCCGTGCTGTTCAAATTATTTTGTGCGCAAGATTAATTTTCTTCTTCTGTGATGCCGCTTCGACCCTTGCCACACCTTCCTGCAAAAGTCTACCAACCTCTACAATATGTAGCTTTTGCAGAGTAGTTCAACGCACGTGTTAGTAGTTCACAAACTGAGCTCGCGGCTAGAAATAGATATTGCAGATGCCAGATATTGTAATGGTGCAGCATCTAGATCCATTTCCGTTGCCTGACCAACCACCAGAATGCTGCTTTGTGATTGGTTCAGAAAGTCAAAAGGGTAAAGCTTTTCATGTTTTTAGCGGATGTACCTACTTAACTTCCAACTGTCAAGTGCAAGGATTCAATGGCGGGGGTATATAATGCTTCTCATGTAATTTGTTTGTGTACATAAAAATGTTTGTTATGTTAAAGATGCTATATTGTTACATTCTGCACTGATGTCACACTTATTTTTGCAGATGTGGTGTACAAATGGAGACATCAGCCAAGAATATCTTCACTCGCCATTCATAACTAGAGCCAATAAGCCGCTATCCTATATGCCCGAGTTTGCGTGGGAGTTTAGCTGCAAACCAGGTTCTATGCTCAACCCTAAACGTAGATGCTATGTTTTTTAAATGCTTGCAAGGTCATCCTCAAGAAATACCTGTAACTAGTCTTTATCATAAAACTTATGTATTACCATCGAACAAAGATATTATTTTGTTGTTCAGTCATTTAAATTTAAGTTAGGATGCATGTTGATGCCAAGAAATGGCGTGGCTACAAGGAGCAGGTAGTCCAGTCCAGTTTGTGTAGATATGAACCTTAGCACATTATATATTTAATGTAAGTACCAAACATTTGTGTCCTATTTTATATTTCACTAATAGCAACTACAATATGAAATTAAAAGCAATTTTATTAATGTATGCAAAGCTTCCTGCAGGTGCAGGGTTTGTACACCTACTAAAATGGATGGAATTTTAAAATTTCTAAGGGTAGCTTCGGAATGAATATTCAGTTCACGCAACAAAAAGTGTGTGATATTTGAGAGATGATATTGAAGATTAATCTGATCAAAAATATGATACAAGTAACCAGATTCTAACAAATAAAACTGATGGATGTTACCCCTGTGATGGGGTGTTTTCAGACATTCATTGAATTTCCATCCAAAGTTTCATATTTCCCTCTAATGGGGTAATTTTGGACACACACCATCTTTTTAAAAAATAAACATGCATAGAAATTCTTTAACCATGTTTAGAAAAATTGTACACTTGTGAAAACATTTGACAAATGTTTAGAAAAACTTTGACACATATTCAGAAGATATTTGATTGATAGTTACAATCTACTCATAGCACAAATTTTAGATCTACAACATGTCATTGAACAAAAACTTCCCCTTTTCTCTTCTACGGGTCTGCAATACTCTCACAACTTGGTATTTGGCTGGAATCATCTGGAATCTCAGGAAAAATAAATATAGATGTGCTGTATTGATATGCATGCAAAGTCTGACTTCTACTTCTTTTGCACCCATTTCTGTTATGATTCCCACAAACTGTCTGTTTAGCTGCTTCCTTCCATGTGTGGATAGTCTACAAGAACAAAAGCCTCCACTTCTAGAACTGTTCCTCTGTTTGCCAGGGGGTGATACATCGTTATTCAAAGCAATTCAGGCACTATCTCTATTTCTCATATCAATACCCAAAGTGAATTTTCCTGGAACAATATTTAATTTTCGATTTCATTGGGTATTTGTTTTACTTTGTGCTCCACGTCCAACATTCTGAAGCATCTCTTAAAAACTCGAAGACCAGTCTTCCATAGAATTGTTTCGAGAATGTTATCCATCAAGCAATTTTCTAAGAACTCTTTCAGGGCCAAACACAATTAATTCCACTGTATGGAATGCATTATTTTATATTGTCTTTTTCAGTTGCTGATATTTATGAAAGTTTCCTTCAAAAGGGAGGAGAATGCAGCTTTTGATATTGGTCCATGGGAGCATTTCTTCCATTGACCTGCTCAACAATATGCAAGGTGTAAGCAGCACAGCGTGCGTACAGTATAATAGCTGGCATTCTGTGATACCAATGTAAGAAAAAAAATATACTGTTCTCGTTCAAATCTAAACCTGTGTCCCCCTTTCTCCATCTTATGGTATTAATATTAAAAAGAGGAAAATTTGTATGTTAGAGGAATTTACACACTAAAGTCATTAATAATAATCGTTAAAGCCACTTTTAGGAAGATCAATATTTTCAAAATTATTCCCTGCAAAGGGTAGTTTGGGGTGGGGGAATTTTCCTCAGAATCTTCGTGTTGCATCCTTGAACAATACTAAACTTAAGAATCAAGTTTGGTGTTTTATTGATTTTTTTTGTTTTTGAGTTATTGTGTTAACAGACACAAGGGACATATGGACACACGGACACACATTCACATGGACCTTTTTCTAAAAATGCTTTTTATGGCTAGAGGGGAGAGTATAATATATATTTCTGGTCAAATCTTGGTATAAAATTTTTTGGTGGAATACAATACCTTCTCTACCCACTATGTTCCATTGTACATTGTACTAGAGAAAGTAAAATTCCTAAGATATAGGGGCAGGATATTCTGAAACATATTTAAGCAATAAATATTCCATAACAGACTAGTGAGTCATAAAATTATTTAAACTTAACACTTACCTGCACCTGCTTATAAATGCATGCATAACATTATTGTTCAGGTTAACAATTTTCAGAAATGCATATTTAAGGGCAAGTAAAGTTCTCAAATTGATAAATACAAATGTCTGGTATCTGTGTAATATTAAGTAATAGAGTAACTTATTTAAGTGACCTAGAGTCAGTTCCTTTTATTTATAAAAATTGAAAAGGTTGTGAATACTACTAATAATTTTATAAAGAGACTGAAAATACTGGGTGATCAAATTTGTATGGAAATCAAATTTAACAAGGCCATGTTTTAATGCATGAACTAAATACTAGTCAGTGAATCTTGGCTTATGAGTTATAGAATGTCTTCAAGGTAGTAATGTCTGGAAACAAAGAAAAATGTTAGAGTAAGCTCTAGAGATTCCCAATACTATAATTAATTTTGAAGACGATTACTTACAACAAAATTACAAGCTTACTTTTTTACTTTAACTCAGGTGATGAATGAAATAATGCTCAAATCAGCTTGGAGCCTACAGAGCTTAAAGTTACCATACATTTATCTTCTCAGGATAAGGAAAACCCCTGGATAAAAACATATCCATGCAAAGCAAGAGCTGAAGCTTTTCTGATGACATATTAGCTCTAAATGTTCTTGGGCTTCTAGTCAAGTATAAGCAAGCCAAGGCAAGTATAGTTCTGTACCGGGAGTGCCACTTGTACATGTAATGGCTTCCCCACCTGCCTGTACAATCCAGTTGGGAAAGCACCAGCGATACTTCATAATGGCGTTTCCGTTGTGTGTGTTAAAATTGTGCATATATTCATATCATAGGTAATCAAATCCATTACAATACAGTAAATTTGTACATCTGTTTCTCTCTCTGGCATGCTTGGCATTATTCTGCGATATCTCCCTCACTTGTCGTGTCAGTCTCCGAACCAGTGGTCGTTTCTTCTCCTGATTCATCATTCCTGTTTAATCCTGGATTGTTTATTACGCTTTCCATTAGTGCATCTCTATTTTAATATGTTTCTTGAATATTTTTCACCTTCTGAACCAAGTTTTTCCAGTCATTTGCTGTTATTGACCCAATAGCATTCTAAGAAATTATGCTTTCTGAGCCACTACGTTAGAGCATTCTCTAATTAAACTCTGTTTATCTTTACATTTTTAAAATTTCAATATTTTCCCAAGCATTTCTTTACATGCAAAGAAATTAATCTTTTCCTTTCGAAAGTTCAATAATTTTAGCAGCATATATTACCTTGTAATACTCCTGATATGTTCTTCGAATGACACACTTGTCCATGTTATCCAAAATGACTTTGTAGCAAGAGGTTTACTAATACAATATATATAAGGTTGCTCGTCCCACCTTCTTCGAGACAACCCTCCTTGCATATCATTGTTTTATTCGAACCAGTAGAAGCAACAATAAGTTCAGTAGCATTTGTATTAGGTACTTTCTTCTCTTTGTCACAAAACTTAAGGACATACTTGGCATTCCGTCACTGTCACTGAATAATATGCTGTGAACTAAACCAGACTGTACAGTATTTCATCATCAAATAAGTTAGCTTGTTCTATGCTCCCAGTGTAGGACTGCACTCCCCTTGTCTGGCTAGAAGCTATATACCTACATGTAAGGCTCCCTTTGAAACATATACCTACATGTTATTGGACACATCAAGTTATTATGTTATTTATGCAAAAACAAGAGGTTTTATATGGCAAAAGTAAAATAGTAAACATAACACATAACATACTTGAAATGAACCTCTTAACTAAACAATTTCAAAAATGATTAACTGGTTAAAAACATCATTTTGCCTTTGAGTACATTGAAAAATGGAGCTCAGCATTTATTTGGATTTTAAATATTCTGTTGCTTTCAGCAACTTATTTGTGGGTGCACCATATTGATAAAATTCCTCAACTGAGTAAAATTGGTTAGAAAGCAAGAATTTATTTAAGTCAGCTTTGGATTTTTTAACAGACCCTATATTCCTCAGACTAGATGGCAAATTATTATAGAGTTTTAAGCTGTTATATATTTAAATGACTTTTCAAATAGTTTAGTTTTATGAGTAGGAATGTACAAACCATTTTTATTCCGTGTGTAATGAGAATGGATCTCCATATTTTTAATGAGATCATTGAGATAAATCCTTAACATATATTACGGTTTTCTTTATGTAAATGAAAGGTAAAGTTAATATGTTCAACTTTTAAAATGTTATCCTGATATATGGTGGACTTTGAGACAGTGATGTGTTTTAACAATTAAAATTTAGTTGAGTCGATTTTGTAACACTACATCACTTACTTTTTAATTTCGGAAAACATGTTTCAGAAGCCATGTGCTTCCATTGTCAATTCCTTTGGTCGACTACCGGTATTGCTTGCTGTGGTGGTTGTCTCTGTCCCTGGTGGTGGTTTGATGAACTTCTGTATGAGTAGATCGCCTGGCGGGATTTCAAAATTGAAAACCCGGTTCTTGTTTTTCCATATATATATGTTTTCCCAAACTTTTAATTCTGTCTTCCTTGTGATGTTTTTGAGGATTTTTGGGCTTCTATTTATAGTGTGTTTCTCTTTCCAAAAATGCCAAGCTACTGCAGATTTTTCTTCTTGTTTGAGTTTAATCACAGAAATATTAAACTCAAACAAGAAGAAAAATCTGCAGTAGCTTGGCATTTTTGGAAAGAGAAACACACTATAAATAGAAGCCCAAAAATCCTCAAAAACATCACAAGGAAGACAGAATTAAAAGTTTGGGAAAACATATATATATGGAAAAACAAGAACCGGGTTTTCAATTTTGAAATCCCGCCAGGCGATCTACTCATACAGAAGTTCATCAAACCACCACCAGGGACAGAGACAACCACCACAGCAAGCAATACCGGTAGTCGACCAAAGGAATTGACAATGGAAGCACATGGCTTCTGAAACATGTTTTCCGAAATTAAAAAGTAAGTGATGTAGTGTTACAAAATCGACTCAACTAAATTTTAATTTTAAAATGTTTGTTACAATTTTCTCTGATTCAAACTTTGGAACCTCTTGAAGGGAGACACACCATCTCCACACCACAGAGGAGGGCTGCGGTTGCATTCTCTTTAGATCAGAGATGTGATAAACAGTTATTTTCAGGTAATGGTTATAACTGTTGTGGTTACATGTAACGGTTACCAGTAATGATTAAATTATTTATTTTCATGGTTTCACATTTGCAATTACATTATTGGTTACCAGTAATTTGGTGCACCTTGCAAGTCTTGTTTTGTAGTCGGCTTACCCCCCCCCCCCCCAGGACTTACAAGCGAATGCTTGATGGGGAACCAACAACATGAAACCACAGAATGAAAAACCTGGAAGAAGAGGTCAGCCTGTAGCCAGTGAGGAAGTGGATAATACAAAATACAAGCAAAATGAATGATAGAAAAGGTGATGATGGAGCAATTGGTGGTATGAGTGGAGGGGGAAACTGGAGAAAACCTGTCCAGAGGCCGATTCGTTCACCACAAATCCCACATGCAGGCACTTGGGATCGAACCCAGGCTGTCTAGATGGGAAGCAAGGGGTCTAACCACTCAGCCACAGAGCCACCTATCCCTGCACATCACAAGGTTTAAAATGGAGGTTCTCTGTCTGTACTGTCCAATGTTACCGTCAGTACATCTAAACTAAGAAAACCACCCATTTTAAATAATAGTATAATTGCTGCAAAAGGACTTCAAAATAAATTTGATCACCCTGTAGAAAAAAATACTCCAAAACACATTTTTGGATTTGCCATAGAATAGAAACTTTATTGTAATAATTTTGTAATCTCATAGATGTGGCATGTTTACTATATAAACGTTATGGTAGCTCAAAACATAATAACAGCATTTTGTTCTTATATTTCTATGAGTAAATATGTTTATTATAGTGATGTTTCCTGTATCAATGTATATTGTACTGATGCTTGAAAGGATGAATAAATTGGATTGAATTTTTAGAACAGTATGTTTTATCAGCACACACAGTAAGTATGCTACAAAACTTGGGTGTCAGTGCACAGTCCATCTCCCTGTCACATGCTGTACACTTGACTGGCAGTCACATGGCCCATCTCCCAGTCACACATGTGTGGATATCAAATAAAATCTCAAATGACACTAATAATTATCAAAATAAAAACAAAACATACCTTATCACAGATGTTGGGAATTTCTAGACAACTGTAACCTTGTATGGTTTGAGTTTTAAAAGTTTTGTTGCTTTCCATGCTGAAGCTTTCTTGTGCAAGATGCCTAAGAGATTTTCAACGTCATCGTTCCAACCTTTCCCTGATTTTGTCTAATTTCTGCTCCATAAGCACTCGCCGATTTACCTTTCTTTTCCTATCACAAAATGATCCCATCCCCCTGAATTTATTTACAAACATATTCGGAACACGCACCCAGGAAATTTAGTTTCATTCCTACAAGAAGATGTAAGCACATGCATGTTGTACATAAACACTCTTTGTGGTACAGTATACTGCATTTTGAAAACACTTCAAACAAAACTAAACACTTCTAAACATTCCTAATGTTCCACACAAACTGTGTGTAGGACAGGAGCTGGATAGGATAGTGGAAAATGCCTAGCTATGGTATTGAACTTTTTAGTCTTACTCTACCTATCCAACTCCTGTCCTACATACGGCTTGTGTGAAAAATCAATTAAACCAATACTAATTGACCAAATAGTTGGCTAAACTATGAATCCTGGGACTTAAAGTACTTATGACATTGTAAGTTGCCATTGGGGTTGTCATCTCAAAATAATTTGAGATCACCTTGTGGTTCACTGGGAAACATGCATGTCAGTTTAGAAGTTTAATGCCATGCCGGCATGTTGCTATGGTAGCTCAGTGGTAGTGCAACTGGTTAGAGACTGGTAGATCCGTGGTTCAAATACCGAACTATGGTATTCAATTTTTTAGTCTGACTCTACCTATCCAATCCCTAATGTTATTCACATGTGAACTGGACTAAGACTGACGCACGTGTAGATGTAGAATGTGCATGCAGAGAAATGCTGTGAAGGTCACATGGGCACTTTCCGGCAGCCAAGTTTTGTAACAAACATACTGTACTTGAAAAGATGACAGATTGAAAAGCAGAAGAGATTTGCCAAATGTATTTTTTTTAAAATTTAATTATGTTTTTTCTTTACTTATGTTGATGCTTTTCTGATAAAAAGAAATCAGTGACGTAAGACACTTATTATTGTCTGTGATGTTTTATTTGATACCGAAAGCAAAGAGACAAGAGTCCTCACCCTAGACCATGTAACAAGGGTCTGAATTCATTATGTATCTATTTTTCCTGCAGAGCTTGATCATTGTTCATTTGTATAACTTATGTCTGGCAGCCTCTCTAAAAGTACAGAAGGCAGAGAAATCTTATGGTAGTAAAACTGCTTTTTTTTTATTAATAATAATAATAATAATAATAATAATAATATTCATTTGTACTAAGCTTCTTCCAAATAAAAAAAATACAAGGAATATGATTAAATATTAAGCCCAGGCTGTTAGTGTAGCATATTATTATACCAGGTGACGTCCTTACCAGCTGCACAGTGATTTACCTGTCTGCGCACTTGGCACTCATTACCATCTACTATTATCATAAAAAGGTGCAGATAAACCATGCACCATTTTTAAAACTACTTTTAAAAGCTTTACTTCTTAATGTTATTAAAGGAGATGCTGAAACTGGCCACCATTTTTGGCACCTCTTTAGGAAATTATCCATCACTTGCTGTAGTTCACATTGAGAAATGCTGGCAATTTCCTGGCAGATATTAGGTTTTAATTCCTCCAGATTTAATTTATGCTTTAAGTTACCCCAGAGATGGAAATCGCAGGAGGTCAGGTCGGGGGACCAAGGGGGCCACAAATCTCTACTAATGATTCTGTCCTGAAACACACTTTCAATTGTTCTCATCAAAAAATTGGCTGTAGGAGCTGTTGCAGTGTCTTGTTGAAAAAAACTAAAATCATGCTCCCTGTCTGTTAATTCTCTAAAAAAGAAAACGGGAAGCAAAATAGTATTCAAGTATGTACGGGCATCAACTGTTGATTATAAAAAAAAATTGGGCCTATAACTATTCCTCCATTAATGGTGCACCATACACCAATTTTTTCGTCATGAAGGAATATTTCATGAACAATACTAGGTTTCTCAGAGCTGCAATAATGATTATTTTGTGTACACACATCCATGAAGGTGGAGCCAAGCCTTGTTTGTGAAAAATATTAAATGTGGGTCAATTTTGCCATTGTATACACTATTGAGAGTCCACTCACAAAATGTGTTAACACATATGAATCATAAATAAATACACACTGTGCAGTAGAAAACAAATGCTGAGCCATAATACACTTTGTGACTAAGTACAGGACACTGGTAATAGCTCAACCACACGATATCACCTTCAGCTCAATACTGCACTTTCAGAGCAGAGGAAAACAAGTCAGCACCGTGACCATGTGTTTAGCAGCTGTGTGTTATGATGTTTCTGTGTGCGCAGTGTGCAGCAGTTTGGATGTTTTTGGGTACAACTTCTACTATAATTTCCCTTAAAATTATATATTGTTCACTTCTCTTTTTAATGACCAATTCCATTTCTTTTTAACACACTCAGGCCCACACCCGAGTATAGCTCGGGCAGGTATTTCTAACATTTTAATGCAATTCCACGACCTTAACTTGGTCTTTGGCTATGCAGCAAAGAACATACATCAGTTATCGTTTGGTTGTTTGATTTATGCTACCATCTATCCTTGCTTTTAGTCACTATTAGAGAATTTAGGAGAGTTAGTAATTATGGTTGCTCGCAGATAGTCCTGCCATTTTCCTTGTTACGTTTTGTGTTCTTAAATGTTAAAATGTTGCATTTTCCTCAACTTCTGTGAACTGAAGCTGAAATTCAGTATAAAAATGAAGCTCTGAAAAATTCTGATTCCGAGGTATAGTTTTTCGAACTTTCAATAAATGGAGTGTAAGCTGCTTTACACAGATTTTTTCAAACTCATATTTGATACTTGTTGCAAATTTAAAATTAAATATTAATATGGAAGTTATGACTATTTTCGTACTTGTTGAGAAATCCTTGAATACCATACTTTTAGATTGCCCCAATACTTTTTGGCAGATTTGATTGATGTACTGTAAATAATAACTCAAAGAAGGCATAAAAACCCTGGGTTTCTTGGTCCTTCAACTAAAGAAACACCTGGGCTTTAATGTGTCAACTTTATATAAAACCTCTCTACCTTTCCTAGTCTTTACTAAACATTTTAATCAATGCAATCTTACTATTCATTTTAGGCCATTTCTCATTTACATAGCTCTGTCCCTTCACACTTAAATATTATGTGCTCTATATCTTCTTTTCTACCACATATTGGGCACTGTCTTTGTGGAAAACCTTTTCTCATCCCCTTCTGTCTTCACCCACGCTATACCCTTTCTTTGTTCTTTATTTAGTTTGTCTATATATTCTTCTCTTACCCATATACCTTTTATTGTAATATATCATTCTAATGGCTTTTTCCAACCACATCAGCAAACAGTGTTTTTATTTCTAAGTCTTGAAATCTTCTCCTAACTCCTTTCCAAAAACCCTTAACATTATTTTCCCTCATTCTCCAAATTTCACCCAGACTATTGCTTTCCAGGTTATTTGTATGCTATAGCACCATTCATTGCCTTTTAAACCCTTTTCTTGATATTCTAAGCATTGTCTTAGCAGATTCTTTTCATCTAAATTTAAAATTCTAAACCAAAATGTAGGTGTTAATAATACTTAAATACATAAATGCATAGGAACTATAGGGCTTCTCATGGTAACTGGTTTGCATACAGAAACTTGTGTCTGTTCCTAATCGTATTTATGTAATAGAAAGTAGACTGTTTCTCATTTCCCATTTGTTGAGATTTATGCAAAATGTTGGCATCGAGGTACAGGCTGTAGATGAAAATGAATGTATTCTTGACACATTGCCATACAGAGCAATTTCTGTATGTGATCCATACAACCTACAAACTGAATTCCGATACCTAAAACAAAATGGACATTCACCCAAGCATGTTACAGCTGGACAGAAAACGAAGCCAAGCAAGGACACTCAAGAGAAGCTTCAATAACTTGCATGTCGTTCACCAGAAATTGTTCAGATCAAGATAGCTTGCTTCACAAATATAGCATCAAAACCATCCAGAAACTTGTTTAGGCCAGTAAAAGAAAACTTTAATGAACTAATTTGTGTGCTTACATGAACCAGTTACCATGAGAAACAGTATAGTTCCTATCACATAACAAACATAAGGAACAGACACAAGTTTGTGTGTATAAACCAGTTACCATGAGAAACAGTATAGTTCCTATCACATAACAAACATAAGGAACAGACACAAGTTTGTGTGTATAAACCAGTTACCATGAGAAACAGTATAGTTCCTATCACATAACAAACATAAGGAACAGATACAAGTATGTGTGTATAAACCAGTTACTATGAGAAACAGTATAGTTCCTATCACATAACAAACATAAGGAACAGACACAAGTTTGTGTGTATAAACCAGTTACCATGAGAAACAGTATAGTTCCTATCACATAACAAACATAAGGAACATACACAAGTTTGTGTGTATAAACCAGTTACCATGAGAAACAGTATAGTTCCTATCACATAACAAACATAAGGAACAGACACAAGTTTGTGTGTATAAACCAGTTATCATGAGAAACAGTATAGTTCCTATCACATAACAAACATAAGGAACAGACACAAGTTTGTCTATATAAACCAGTTACCATGAGAAACAGTATAGATCCTATCACATAACAAACATAAGGAAGAGTCACAAGTTTGTGTACATAGACCAGTTACCATGAGAAACAGTAGAGTTCCTATCACATAACAAACATACGGAACAGACTCAATTTGCGTGCCTGTGGGCATTCATTCTGTCAGACCAATAAAAACTTGTTGGAGTCATTATGTGACCACGTCTGATATCCTGCCTTCAACTTCTGGGTGGAGCAGGAAATTTTTCTGTGATGAGAACATTCGCTGTTCTGTACAGAGTTTCGATTTACAAATGTGTGGGGGAAATTGAGGAAGTGTCATATCAAATTAATAAATTCAGTATTAAACTTACAGTTCAGAGTTACTATACCATCAGGCATTTCTCAAATCAAGTCTCAGGGGGTGTTATAAACATAACAATTTAAGGCAACTTAAAACAGAAATTAAGTAGGTCTACAGTCTTATAAAATTTTTTTATGTAAAATTTTGTTATGTCTACTAGTACCTTGCCCACTCCTTTGGACAAATCATCTTTCTCCGAACAGTTTTAGCAAGATTGTGCCATAGCACACAGATTTTGCATTACCTACAGCTTAGGTCAGGAAACAAATCATATCAGAGATATCATTTAATCTCCAAGATCACTAGATTTCTTTGTGTGTCAACTGTCTCTGGAAGTTTGAAGATCAAGGTTTATTTACCTGACAGCTGTGCATTAGGAATCAAAGTCATCTCAGAGATATAATTTAACCTCCAAAATCATTAGATTTCTTTGTGTGTCAACTGTCTCTGGAAGTTTGAAGATCAAGGTTTATTTACCTGACAGCTGTGCATTAGGAATCAAAGTCATCTCAGAGATATAATTTAACCTCCAAAATCATTAGATTTCTTTGTGTGTCAACTGTCTCTGGAAGTTTGAAGATCAAGGTTTATTTACCTGACAGCTGTGCATTAGGAATCAAAGTCATCTCAGAGATATAATTTAACCTCCAAAATCACTAGATTTCTTTATCTTGTATTAACTTTCTGTGGAATTTTGAAGATCAAGGTTTGTTTACGTGACAACTGTGTGTTTTGATTCAAATCATCTCAGAGATATATTTTAACCACCAGGATCAGCAGATTTCTCTGGAAAGTAGTCACAAGATCAAGATATACTTCCATGAAAGTTGTGTGTTTGGAATTACTTTCAGAGACATTATTTAACCCCCAAAACCACTAGATTTCTTTCTCTGTGGCTACTTCCTATGGGAGTATTTGAAGATTAAGGTGTATTTCCATGACAGCAATATGTAAGGAATCAAAATTATCTCAGATAACTACTTTTATTTGTCTGTGGGCTACTTCCTGATTATTTGAAGAGTATTCCTTCCAGCTGCTTCCTGGGATTCTTTGAAGATGAAATAGTACCTAATTTACAAATCAGCACTGTCAGGAAGCAAGTCATCTCTAAGACAGTACACAACCTCCAAGATCACTGCATTTCTCTGTCTGTGACTACTTTCTTTAGCAGTATTTGAAAAGAGTGGCTTTTCAAATCATTCACAAAGCCTTGTAGATTTTAAAGACAATATCCAAAGATATTGCATCTCTACTCAAATATCAGCATTCTGATTTAGCACAGCTTAATTACTGGCCAAACCAGAGATTGCTTTCTTTAACCTTCATCATTTCCTATCCTTGCAGATTCTGGAAGCATAAGTGTTGGAGTGAATATGAGTGTATTTAAGTATAAAAGATAAAAATCTGAGGTGTTCCATTCACATGACTTTCTCTATAAGAAATTATTATTAAAAAGCTTACTCTTCTATCAACTTCATACTAATTCAGACAAATGTTACCAGGAATTGTCTTATCACTTGCTTTCTTAAAAGCAAAAGGTAAACAAGGGAACACATTAGGGCTAAAGCAATTGTCAAATCTTTTAAAAGCTGGTTGCCATGTGGATGAAATTCATTTCTTTGCATTACCAAGAGTTGATAAATTCTCATACCTTTGTGAAAAGTTTAAATATTTTAAAGTTGAAACCAATTACAAGGAATATCTCAGAAATGGTCAACTCCACGAAAAAAATGTATATGATATAAATTGTGTATTTCAACGAGATCTACATATTTTGTGTAGTAAGATTTTGTCTATCTGTTATGGTTTACTACTTATACAAAGTCCAGCAAAATTCATTCAAAATAAAGAGACTTTCAGAAGCTATTCCCAGAAAATTCAAGGTATACATTATATTTGTCTCATAAATATCTTTAATATACGGTATTTTAATCAAAATTGTTACAGCCATATTTTAGAAAATAAAAATTTTCAAAAATGTTTCCATATAAAGGTCAGGTTGGGGTTGGGGGATTTTCCTTAAAGTCTTTGTTGTCACATCCTTGGAAGATCTGAATTTAAATACCAAGTTTGGTATTTTACAGACTCTTCGTTTTTGAGTTATCGTGTTCACACACACACCCCCGCCCATCCACCCACCCCCACACACTCACACACACAGGGACTTTTTTCTAAAAATGCCTTTTTTGGATACTGGGGACCCTAAAACGTCTATTTTGGGTGAAATCTTGGTGTAAAATTTTTAGTGGAATCAATACCTTCTCTATGCACTATGTATATCGTACGTGTAGAGAAAGTAAAAATCATGTGTATTCTATTCACATTACTTTTTCTGCCTAGTCTCTAAGAAATTATACTTACTAAAAAGTTTATTCTTCTTTCCACTTCTTGCT
This sequence comes from Hymenopus coronatus, assembly GCA_030762935.1. Taxonomy (NCBI): domain Eukaryota; kingdom Metazoa; phylum Arthropoda; class Insecta; order Mantodea; family Hymenopodidae; genus Hymenopus; species Hymenopus coronatus. The sequence goes on from CM060886.1 coordinate 138,701,602, forward strand.
AATCAAGATCAATATTAGTTCAAATGGTTTCAATACTTACTTTCTTCTAAGCAGAAGGGAAATAGGAAATACACTAGACTAAAGGATACTCAAATCTTTTAAAAATAGGTTACTATGAAATGCAATTGAAATTCCCTGCTCTTTGCATAACCAGAATGAAAAATAAAACAAATATGAAACAATGGGGATTTTTCCATTGAAGGAGAGTTTAAGTATTTTAAAATTAAAACCAATAATAAAGGGTATCCAGGAAGTGATTAACTTTACAAACAAACAAAAACTTGTATGACATAAAATGCATGTTTTAATGAGGTCTACATTTTTTGTGGTAAGTTACTCTCTATTCCTTACAGTTTATCATTACACAAAAGTCATCCAGAATGAAGAGGTCTTCAGCGCTATTCCTAGAAATTTGTTGCTCTCGCTTGTATAGTGGCAGTGCAGTGGAGGTTGCCCTGCCACCTCGCTTCTGGTTGGCTAATTGCCCGCCAGTTGGCATGGAGGTGGTTTGTGTTTTCCTTTCTGTTTCCGTAGGTCTTTTTTCTTTTCCTAGATTGTTGTTTGGCTCTTCCTTTGGTAAAGGCTGCTGTGGTGAGCTGTCAGTTCCAATAAGGCCACATGACTCTGCTCCTTGCCTCTCATTGGCTGGAAACCAGCCAATGGCTCTCTTTGTGAGCAGGGTCTTTCAGATGTTGTGGAGTTAGTTGCTTTCCACAATACCTGTTGATGTTGCTCTTTTCTTTGAACATTTCTATGTTTTGCCGAGTCATTCTTTAGTGAAAACTGCTGCAGGTGGCTATAAGTGAGGCAACCTCCACTGCACCGCCACTATACAGGATGTTAATGAACAATACCTAAATATTTTCACAGAATATGTAGATTACTTAAATAAGTAATTTGAGATAGGAGACTTATGGCCTGCTTACTGAAATTTCGAAGTAACGGTCATAAGTTTCTGAAGTGCCAGTACGCCACGTATCGCGGCACTTCGTCTGGAATGAAAAAAATAATAACAAAAAAAATTTACTTTACGACAGAAATCTAATATATAACCTTTGGAATAATAGCTTCCCGCGTTACGCAATAAGCCACCAGAGCAGTTGTAAATACACCTCCAGAGTAGACTACATAACTCAAGAACGTAGTTAATGAATGCTCAGTGTCACATTGTCAAATGATTACTTCGAGATTTTACAGATTTTTACGACATTAAATCTTGAGAACGCTAGTAACGAGCTGCTAAAAATCGATATTTCTATACTCGGGCAGCAGTTTTAAAGACATTTTTTCAACCTGCTTTGCTTTAACACCGATTTGGCGCACCTGATACCCGCACGTTTAACGTTATGTTTATCCGGGGACCATGCATCGCCGATCTCAAATTACTTATATCAGTCACGTGCACAATCTCGCAAATTATTTCGGTGTAGTTCATTAACACTCTGTATAAACGGCAAGGACCGCACAAGAGCAGAGAAGAAGCTCACAGCAAGATGAGCGAAACGTGAGCAACTCCATGCTTGCTGCTCTGGAAGCCAAGAACACAGGTCGTGGAAGCCTCCGCATCATATTCACTATAATGTTTATCTTATGTAGAGTATAATATCACAATTTGTGAAAACTGTAATCTCAGAGATACTGTGGAGCAGTGGCGGCCGGCGTTTAGGGGCACGTGCCTTCCCTACAAACATTTCAGACAATAATTTCTCCATTATATTATTAGGTAAACTGCAATAATCTATAAGCATTTCGTATAAATTTAAACATACTATGCACCCTGGACAGTTTTAGTGAAGATGGCTGTCGGAAATAGTAACCGACTGCATTTTTCGGACACAAGCGATTTTGTGGTCATCCTATGCGCACGCGCAGAAGAATTCAGTGCTTTCAGATGTAGTTAACTTGTGGGTTCTTCCTTTCTGCAAGTGATCAATGTAGATGATCCCGCCTGCATTCCAAGAAATCGAGTCCATCATCTTGTCTGCAGATTTCACCACCTTTGCCTTCTTCGGAGCCGGTTCGCCCTTAGAAACCCACTGTCTCGACTATACTTTTGTCTCTGAAGTGTAGTAGTGTATCCATGTTTCACCCACAGTTATGTATCGACGCAGAAACTCGTCAGGATTGCGAAGGGAAAGTGCCAAACCAGCTTCCGAATCGATCACACGATTGCGCTTATTCTCCATTGAGAGGAAACTAGGCCCCCATCATGTCGAGAACTTCGTCAGACCTAACTTTTGATGCAAAATGAGAACACTGTACCTTGCGATATGCCTGTGACCTCTACTATTTCGTGAACTTTGATTCGTCGATCACTCAAAACCATATCCTGGGTTTTGTCAATAATTTCGGAGGAAGTCACTTCTACTGGACGATGTTCATCATTTGTGGATGTACGGCCACGTTTAAATTCATTTATCCAACTGTAAATTGTTGCAAACGCAGGAGCAGATGTGCCATGAACTTCATCCAACTCGGCTTTTCTCTCTTTCTAGTTTTCCCCCACCTTTCTAAAGAAGCACAAAATTATTGATTCAGTCGCCTATAGCAACGAAACCACGTGACGGATATAGCCGAAACTTTAACCGCTTCTAGTAAGAGACGACAATTACCAAATACAAACTAATTTCTTGGATTTTCTAAAGACTTATTGAACGCCCCCTCAAACAGATAGACTGATCTTCTATATGAGGATTTAAAAATACAAAACTCAGATTGTGTATTAATAAGAAGAAAATTATTAGATACATGACTTTGCATTTTGATTTAATCTACTTGAAAGTGGTGCACAGTCACCTTCATCTTATCTGTAATAACTAAACTAGTGGGTTCTGCTCTTTGGTCATAAAAAACATTTATCACAGAGCACCATTGTGGTTTCCCACAATGCACTACAAACATGACTTTCATTTCAAACAAAGGTAAATAAACAGCTCAAAAATGTTGCTGAATCTTCACTACTAAACAAAACATAAGCTTTAAATCTGATTTTTTTCAAAGAAATTTACAATAGCAAAACATGTCAAAGCTGGTTCAACATTGTTAAATAACCTGATGTGTTGCATTCATATGACTTTCGATACTCATTTGCTACATACTATTCTTCAAATGTTGCATTCGTCTACCTACTTTTCAAAAATCTGATGTCTTCCATTCACATAAATTTCTCTACATCTCTGCAACACATTATTGATAAAAAGCTTATTCTTCTATTTACATGATGCTGATCGAGAAAAAATTAGCATTGCCCTTTTACCTACTACCTCGTAAGTAGAATACCATTGTCTAAAGCGATAGTCAAATCTTTTAAATAGAGATTGCCAAGAGATTGAAGTTGCTTGGCCACAAATTGACTAATTCCCATATGAGAAAAGTATAAGTACATATTTTAAAACTGAAATCAATGACAAGAAATATCCCCAAAACAGTCAACTCCATGATAAAAATGTATATAACATATATCGTGTGTTTTAACAAGAATTACGGTTTTTTCTGTATCTTACGGTTTACCAGTTATGCAGAGGTTTTCAGAGGCTATTCCCAGAAAATTCAGGAGCTATACATTTTATTTATTATGCAAATATCTTAAATATAAGACATTTTAATAAAAACCGTTGCGAAAACCAACATTTTCGAAATTTTTTCCACGTAAAAATTAGATGGGAGTTGAGGGGGGTCTTGAAAAATCTTCGTGTCGCATCCTTGGAAGATACTGAACTTAAAAACCAAGTCTGGTATTTAATGCACTCTTCGTTTTCGAGATATGCTGAACGCACACACAGATATTGTTCAAATTTTTTTTGGATTCGGAGGGTCTCAAAACATGCATTTACGGTGAAATCTTGGCACATCGAATTTTGGGTGCAATATAACACCTTCTCTATATACTATGTACATATTATGTGTAGAGAAAGTAAAAAAAGGACAATTCTAGATTCATACAAAAATGTGCACGAGTTATAGTTACTCAACATTTACCTAAGTGGTTTACCGGTGTTTTGGTGAGCTTCTACCTCCGTACAAGATAATAATAGTGTGTATTATAAATGATTCAGTATGACTAAAGTGAACTATTATAATATCATAATACAGTATTTATATACAAACGGACACAAAATAACAAGCGTTACTTTATTAGCAACGAAATGAATGTGCCAAGTAGACAGACAGACAGACATTCCGCCTCAGGAAATTCTTTTCGTAACTCACCACTAATAAAGACATTTGCATATTTCGATTAAACTTAACACTGATTCAGTTTACAAGCAAGCAGTTGAGAATAATCATTCCAGAAGCCGAGCTGGCCACCACACAGCTCTGAAATCGTAACTTGAGCGACAGGAAAGTCTAGAAAAAACATCACATTGTTGGAAGAACGTGATTATGAGAGAGTAGACAGTTGTGTGTCCACACTCATTGAAACATTCCTATAACTGTAAAGAGAACGTTACTCCATTTACATAAAAACCCGCCTGGGCCATTTTTCGGGTCCAAAAATCACACGACTTTCTCTAGCTGTTCTACAAACAAATTTCTTACAAAAGCTATATTTACTTTCTCTACACGTACTATGTACATAGTGTATAGAGAATGTGTTGTATTGCACCCAAAAATTCGATACCGAGATTTCACCGGAAATACATGTTTTGGGTCCCCCCTAAATCCAAAAAAGCATTTTCAGAAAAAGGTCCCTGTGTGTGTGTGTATGTGGACAGCATAGCTCAAAAACGAAAAACCCGTTAAATACCAAACTTGGTATTTAAGATTGGTATCTTCCAAGGATGCGACACGAAGATTTTCAACAAAATCCCCCCACCCCCAACTACCCTATACATGGAACTTTTTTTCGAAATGTTTAATTTTCTTAAAAATGGCTCTAACGATTTTGATTAAAAACTCGTATATTAAAGATATTTACCTGACAAATAAAACGAATATCTTGAATTTTCTGGGAATAGCCTCTGAGACTACTTCATTCTGGACCAATTTTACGGAATTTTGCATAACTGCTAAACCGTAAGAGATAGACAAAAACTTACCACACAAAAAATGTAGAGCCCTTTAAAACACATAATTTATGTTACATGCCTTTTTTTCATGGAGTTGATCGTTTTTTTAGATTTTCCTTGTTTTCGGTTTCAGCTTGGAAAAACAGTTTTCTCACACAGTAATTTTTCAACTCCTGTCCATACAAACAAAGGAACTTCAGTCACATGGCAACCAGTTTTTGACTATTACTTTAACCTATGGTACTCCCTTATTTCGTTCCTACTTACAAAGAAACAAGTGATAGACTGTTTCTGCTAATTTTTTCTCGATTATCATGAAGTAAATAGGAGCATAAGCTTTTTAACAATAATTTGTTGCAGAGATGTAGAGAAAGTCATGTGAATGGAACACATCAGATTTTTCTTTCTGCACCATGCTAACCGATATAAGCATTAGCAAAATTGCAGGCATTATTACTTAATTCCTTATAAGTAGAAGGGAATTAAATGCATGCACTATGCCTAAGTAATTCTTACCATGGCCAGAAATAAAACAAAAGAAACACTGGTGTCTTCCTACTTGAGAAAAGTATAAGAATTTTAACATTTAAACCAATTACCAGAAATATCTCGGAAACGGTCAATTCTACTAAAATAACGTATATGGCATAAATTGCATGTTTTAACGAGATCTGCATTTTTTGGTAGATGCATTTTTATCTATCTGTATGGTTTACCAATTAAGCAAAATAAAGAGCTCTTCAGAAGCTATTCCCAGAAAATTCAAGATATACATTTTATTTGTGATAGAAATGGCTTTAATATGTGATATTTTAATCAAATTCGTTAGAGTCATTTTAGGGAAAATCAAAATGCTCTAAAATGTTTCCATGGAGTTTCATCTTCGTGTCGCATCCTTGAAAGATAAATGAACTTAAATACCAAGTTTGGTATTTAACGGACTTTCCATTTTTGAGCTATGCTGCCCATAGACACAGACACACACACAAACCGACATTTTTCTAAAAATGATTTTTTTTTGGATTCAGGAGTCTCAAAACATTTACTTCCGGTGACGTTTCGGTATCAAATTTGTGGATGGAATACAATATTTCCTATATACACTAGTATATAGTTCGTGTAGAGAAAGTAAAATTACAAAACAAGTCACGTGTGTTCAGATTCTTATCCAAAGATAAACCTGAGGATGTTCTGTGATTAAATTCGTAAGTCCGTGTGGCATTTTCCTTTTCGTCTTCAGCGTTGGGTCCAGTATTTGCTGAACGAGAGAATTAGGAGTATTACTTTCTCTACACGTACTATATACATACCGTATAGAGAAGATATTGTATTGCACCCAAAATTTCGATACCGAGATTTCACCGGAAATATATGTTTTGAGACCCCTTGAATTAAAAAAAAACATTTTTAGAAATAGGTATGTCCGTGTGTGTATTTATGTATGTGTCTGTCTGTCTGTCTTTCCAGTATTTAACTCCAGTATCTTCCAATGATGCGATACGAGGATTTTCAAGAAAATCACCCCAACTCCAACTACTCTTCACATGGGAAAATGTTCTTTCAACAGTCACGTAGAGTCAAAGAAACTGGTTCATTTCGGTACTAGCCCAGTGGTTTTATTTATGGACGCTCTTTAACTGCTGTGGTTCTCAGCGTCCCATTCTAAATTAGGCGTGAAAGATCGCTTATATTTACTCAGAGGCCTCTCTATCAGGCTTGAGGTTCTTTTACGTGCCGCAGAATCTACGACACGGGACCAATGGCTTTACCTCCCTTCCGAAGGAAACCTGTTAAAGATTTTTACGCCCGAAAAAATCCATCGTCCTCCGCAGGGTTTGAAGCCTCGACCTTAGGTATAGGAAGTTAGCATGGTAACCATCACACCACGGATGGCGACAATATGCGTGAACGGCGAATGTTTAAAGGAGACTGGGCGAACAAGTATTTTGTTATTCTTCAAGAACAACCGCCACTGTTACATATGTAACCTCTCCGCTTCTCTGTCAGGTGGAAGGAAAAAGGAAGGGGCGATTGTAGGGGTGGAGCAGTTCACACTGCGGGTTCCTATCTTACCGGCTCTGTCCTAGAGATATCAGATGTCTTGGCAACTCTGCCTCGCGAACGGAATGCTGGTATTCAGTTAACACAAGTTGCAGGTTTGCAGCAGCGTAGCGCAGCGGAGTGTCATTAGATTTTTGTCATCGGAAGGGTTAAAACCAATTGAAATTCGCGTCGGATGGTAGTGCAATATGGTGAAAGTTATTTAAGTCGAGTACAAGTGTATGAGTGGGCAAATGAGTTCAAATGGAACCAAAGCTGGTGAGAACTGGTAAGGTTATGTTGGGACCTAGAGGTCAAAATATAAACAAATAGTGAGACATATGCAAACCAATATTTGAAACCCACAATTTTGAGGAAGCGGCGTGGACTGGTGTTACTGCATGACAACGCAGGCCACACACTGTTAAGAGTCACATTAGATACCGCCACCCACCACCGGTGTTCTCCGGCTCTGGCACCTTCAGATTATCACATTTTTAACCCACTGAAAGAAGCTGCTCAAGGTTCGCAGATGTTGATGAAGTCTAGGCGGTAGTGTTTTACTGCTTACGCATGTGTCCCCAAGAATTCCTTTCACGTGGAACTAAGAAGCTTATCCAGCGCTGGTATAAGTCGGCTTACCCTTCCATATTTTAGGACTGACACACCCCCCTAGGACTTACAAGTGGATGCCTAGGAGTTAGAAGCCTGTTGGGGAGCCAACGTCACAAAGCTTAAGAATGGAGAGCCAGGAACGAGTGATCGGTCCGTAGCCAGGCATGAGCGTGAGGAATTAGATGATATGAAATGGATGGTAATGATAGAGCAATTGGTTGAATGAGTGGCGGGGAAACCGGAGGATCCGGAGATAACCCACCCAGACACCGCTTCGCCCACTACAAATCTCGCATGCCTAGGTGGAAGGCGAGGGGAATTACACATTCCATTCTCGTTATTTAAATCAAATTAAATAATTCCGGTCATTTATTGACTGAACCTTTGTACTATATGCAAGTTCTGACGTAATGTCTTTCAGCTCCGATCCTTCAATATGCTCGAGAAAAAGAGGTGGTTAGGTGTGCAGTGAGGGGACAGATTTTATCAGTATCATTCCATACATTATGGACCACGAGAATATATGTTAAAACTATTCCACGGGGAACTCAAATCGATTTGAGTACACTTACTGTATTGAATACTGCATGGAAACGTGGATTCAAATCTTATTGAATTGAATCCAATCCTCTTAAAAATGGGATCGGATCGAAATATGTTGCATGAAAACACTTCCGTATTCAAATCGTATTAAATACGGTAAAAAATACTCTTCTTCTGCTATACTCGTTGCACGCGATGGTCATTTGTTAATATCTTCTTCTTTTTTTTTTTTAATTACTCTGTGGTAGATTATAACAGAGTCACTCTTATAGTCTCTATAGTTTGCGATGCATTCTCAAATACAATTATTTAAAAGTCAAAACCTGCAAGTAATACACAGATCACAAATATAACTTTAATAGGTTCGCTAACGCAATTAAAAGTTGCCCAACACGAATGGATGAATATAATTAATCTCGAAGCTGACGTATTCAAAACGATCTCGATTTGTATTGAATTTAACATGTGAAACGCGGCTCATATTCAGATGGAATTGGACTCAAATCGATTTCAATTCCTCAAGGAAAAGTGGGATATGACTACTCCACATTTGCGTAAGGACCTAAATCCAGCGTGTATGATTGCCTATGTTAATGATACAGAATTTCCAAGTGGTCGGTTTTTCTACGCGACTGGGAGTCCATGTTGCGTGGTCTCGGTCCAGAGTAAACATCTGCCCAAGGAGAATGACAAGCAGAAACGAGTGAGAGCGAGAGAGAGAGAGATAACGTGTTCAGACCGCACAGCATTACCATGCAGTTTTCCAAGGCGATAACAAGAAAACAGCGGTTCGCGGAGTACAATGGCACGTCGACATGAGTGAGATCGTGACGGTGAAAGTGGTCCAGGGGCAACTGCGTGGCAGGGAGGCCACCACCAAGTCTGGCCACACATACTTCAGCTTCCAGGGTATTCCTTACGCCAAGCCTCCAGTCGGTCCCCTGCGATTCAAGTTAAGTATCCATTTCATGTTTGTTTACGTGACAATTGCGCATTATTTACTGCATCACTGATAGTCGCTAGCACTCTAACGGTGTTTACGGTGGCATGCCTGGGAGCCAAAAGTAAACATTGTATGCATGTATATTGTTCAGGGTTCTGTGAAGTTAACCTCCATAATGGTTTAAATCAATTTGATGGACCTTCATTGTCATTTATGACATTCCACAATGGCTGCAATCTCTCTCTCCAAGGAAGAAGCTAAGAAATCAGAGCTATAACAATCATCTTTGTATTAGAGCAATAACATTACAACTTTCTGGATAAGTAACAGATATAGACAAAATGTGGGCCTGCCTGGGTAGTGTGATGGTAGCGTGTCTGCCTCCTTTCGAATCTCACTTAGGGTGTGTTACCCGGATAAGTTTTCTCTTATCCTGAGAAGACGAATGTCCAGTAACTTTGAGCCTCACGGACCCCGAGATCAATTGAGCATCATTTCACCAATTACGTTCATCGTCCAATATGACCAACCAGGTTAAAGGACGTTAAGTTACAAACAAAAAAAAAAAAAAAAATGCGGCACTTGAAGTTAATGAAAATTATTGGCTGGATAAATTTTATATTTTCTACCATGCACAATGTAGCCACATAGTGGATAGAGAATGTACCTATTATAATCCACCCGAATATTCGAAGTCAAGATTTCACGGGAAATACATGTTTTGAAAACCCCTGAACAAAAGAAAATAGTAACATGTCCGTGTATGTAGGCAGCATAGCTCAAAAACAAAATTCGGTTAAATGTCAAACTCCGTATTTAAGTTCGGTATCTCCCAAAGATGCGGAGCGAAGATTTCTCGCCCCCAACTGCCCTTTTCATGAATATTTTTCGAAATGTTTTAATTTCTCAAAAATGCTCAAACGATTTTTATTAAAATGTCATATGTTTAAAATATTTCCATGACTAACGAAACGTATGTTTTGAATTTTCTGGGAATGGCCTGCTTCATTCTGGATGACTTTTGTATAACTGATAAACCGCAAAAGATAGACAAAAACTTACTGCATAACAAATCTAGATCTCATTAAAAACACAGTTTATGTTATATACAATTTTTTTTTTTTTTTTTTTTTTTTTTTTTGTAGAGTTAACCGTTTTTGAGATATTCCGAGTTATTGGCTTCAGTTTTAAAGTACTTAACTGTTCTCAAAAAGGAGACATCTTTCTTCTCGTCTCTTTTTTTTTTTTACTCCTAGCAAGCAAAGAGGACCGAATTTCAATTGTTTCACGTAGCAACTGGCTTTTAAAAGATGTTAGCCTGGTGTACTCCCTTATTTCCATCCTACTTACAAGGAAGCAGGCAAAAAGACCATTTCTGACAACGCATGACGTAGATAAAAGCATAATCTTTTGCGAGGATTGTTTGTGGAACAACTAGAGAAGTCATGTGAGTGCAACACATCAGACTTTTTGTTTTGTACTGGGGATTCTGAAACGTGTATTTCCAGTGAAATCTGGGTATTCAATTTTTGGGTGAAAGGCAATATTTTTCTACCTATGTTCTATGTAATAAATAAGCAGAGAAAGTAATCACAAACGTATCGCGGTTTAGCAGAACTACCCACTACCAGAAATGGAGGAATTGAAACCGAGCTAAATATGAAGTAGAAATCCCAAACACTGCCGTATTCCCAGTAAACTTCATAAGCTGCAAGCCTTGGAGATCTATTTGAATTCCAATAATAGTTATTTATGATGTAAGAGCGTTCAGTTATGGTTTTTCATTCGAGCGGGAATATTGTGAAACGACGCATTCAAAAGAAACTTTACGCTCGCACAATGTTTTTTCTACGAGAATTTCTGATATTAAAAGAAAAGCAACGAAAGATGAAATACATTTGAGGTTAAGTTTGAGCCATTCACCAAGGGTTGTAGTTGGTTATTTATTTCGCATTGCTGGGCGCGATGACATTACGGTAATAGCAGGCCGTGACTATTATTGTTATCCTGTGAGCATTTTGAGAAAATGACAGATTTTGATAATTATGATATTCTTAGAGTTGCGAAAGAATATTTGTCACTTATTGACTTGGACATGATATCACTTCATGCACGACTAATTTTAATTGTTTGTTGATCAGTGATGTAGGTATATACACACTAATGTTGTGAATAATTTTGGCGAGCGTAAAGTTGAGACAAAATTACTTTACGCTTGCTGCACTTCTTTGCGTGTGGATTCTATAAAAATCAAGTTTGCGATTTGAAATTACGTTCGATCGTAGAAAAACTATTTTATCCTATCCTATAGACTTCATATATGCATTTCTAGGAAACAGCAAAAACGAGCCTTCAATTCATTGCAAATTAATTTAACTCCTTTGGCAGGTCCCCATTCTTTAAATAATGACAATTCCATGTCATATAAGTCATTCGACTTGCTGGGAACAAATTAAGTACAGCTTTTTTGCCTAATCTAAAACTTCTTCGGGAATAACCATTTTCATTCATTTATTGATTTATTAGAACTGAAACTGTTTATGCAACAACAAAGTACTACCTACGTCACGACTAAAATTCAATTCGTCGTAATGAAGACTAATAATTATAGGAATACTTCAGCTAATATCAGCATAGGATAAAATGTTGTATATTACACATGGCTTATTAGACTATTATTTGCTCATGAGAAATTAGAAGACTTGCGCTCACGTGTACGTGTGCTAGACATCCAACTCAAAAAAAAATCTGATGTGTTACACTCACGTGCCTTTCTCTAGCTGCTCTACAAATAATCTCATTACAAAAGATTCTTCTTCTTTCTATACCAACCTAATCGAGATAAACATTAGCAGAATTGTTTATTACTTAGTTCCTTATATCTAGAAGAGAACAAAAGAAATGGCTAAAGTGATAGTCAAATGTTTTAAAAGCCGTCGTTCTACGATTGTCATTGCTAATCGCTTCTGTGCTTGGCTAGGAGTAGAACAAAAGAAAAACGGACACTTCCTGTCTGAGTAAATTATAAGTAAGAACTAAAGCTTTCCTGGCGACGTGTTAATTCAAAATCTTCTCGGCCCGAGAAGATTTTGAATTAAATTATAAGTACTTTATAGTTGAAACCAATAACGAGGAAACGGTTTCACCACAACAGAAACGTAAAGGACATAAATTGTGTGCTTTAACGAGATCTACATATTTTGTGAAGTCAGTTTTTGCCTATCTCTTACAGTTTAGAAGTTAAGCAAAATTCGGCAAAACTCATCCAAAGTAAAGAGGTTTTCAGAGGCTATTCCCAGAAAATTTAATATATACATTTTATTTGGGATGTAAATATCTTTAATATACGCAATTTTATTCAAAATCGTTAGAGCCATTTTTCCATGCAAGGGTAGTTTGTAGTGGGGGATATTCTTGAAAATCTTCGTGTCGCAATCTTGGAAGAACCAAACTTAAATACCAAGTTTGATATTTAACGGTTTTTTCGTTTTTGAGCTATCTGTCCACAGACACACACGGACTTTTTTTTTTTTTGTCTTCTTTTCTTCTAAAAATACTTTTTTTCGGACTCAGGGGACCCCAAAACATATATTGAAAATTCGGTATCGAATATTTGGGTGGAATACAATACCTTCTCTAACCACTATTTACATTGTACATGCGGGTTAGAGAAATTAATAATAGAGTATTTAAGCCACTTATAATATAAATAATTATATCATTTCTGAGATACAGCAGACCTTTGGCCAAATGGAAATCTCTTGGCAACAAAAACTCACACTATTTTGAAATGCACAGTTGATAAAGAATGAATCATACCGATCAGGTCAAGATGTTTAGTTTATGGACTTTGCGTTTCCTCATTCCAGAGGAGAAGCGTCTGTCACTTTTGATTATTTATTAGTGTCACAACAGTTCTCCACACGTGGAATAGTCTCATGGCTAACTTGTGCCTTTCCTCCTCTAAATAAGTTGGTTAAGAACATGTAGGACTGAAAGTTTGAAATCCCAAACTAATAATCCTAACTTTTTAAAATGTATACCATTAATGCAAATAAGTTACAGTGCAAATTTCATCCTTTTTTTCTCTAATGGTTAGGAGGTTATGGTCAAATTTGTTTACATTTTTGTCACACCACTAAAAATGTGTTCCATTCTCATGACTTTCTCTACATCTCTGCAACAAATGATTGTTAAAAAGCTTGTGCTTCTTTTTAGTTCATGCTAATCGAGAAAAAATTAGCAGAAATAGCCTTATTACTTGCTTCCATGCAAGTAGAAGGGAAATAAGGCAGTAGCATAAAGTATTAGTCAAAAGCTGGTTATTATGTGATTGGAGTTCCTTTGTTTCTGTGGACAGGAGTTGACAATTCTCGTATGAAAAAAGTATAAGATTTTTAAAGGTGAAACCAAAAACAAGAATATCTCAAGAACGTATATATAACATAAATTGTATATTTTAGCGAGATCTACATCTTTCGCGCAGGAAGTTTTTGTCTATCTCTTACGGTTTACCAGTTGTGCAAAACTCAATAAAAAGCATCCAGAATAAAGAGGTCTTCAGAGGCTATTCCCAGAAATATTTAGTTTGTCATTTAAATATCTCAAATATAAGAGATTTTAATCAAAATCGTAAGACCCATTGCAATGTAAAGAAACGGATGTAATCCACATGGCAACCAGCTTTTAAAAGAATTGACTATTACTTTAGCCTAGTGAATTCCCTTATTTCCCTCCTACTTACAAAGAAGCAAGTAATAAGACAATTTCTGCTAATGTTTATTTCGATTTGCATGAAGTAGGTGGAATAATAAGCATCTTAACAATAATTTTTACCGAGAAGTAGAGAAAGGCATGTGAATGGAACACATCAGATTTTTTATGAATGGTGTAGGTCAGTCTGCAGGGCAGTTATTTTGAGGTGTTTGTATAAACGTGTGTTTTTTTGTTCAACTGGTATCTGCAGCATGACGTGAAGGTTTCGATTGCCGTGTGTTCTATCTGATAAACATCTGTTGCGTTTAATTCACGTGACTTTCCTTTCTCCAGCTGTTCCACAAACTTTACTCACAAAATATTATTCTTCTATCAACGCCATGCTAATCGAGATAAACATTAGCATTCCTTACAAGTTGAAGGGAAATAAGGTATTACACTAGGCTAAACGATAGTCAGATCTTTTAAAACCTGTCGCTATGCGATTGTCTTTGACAATAGAGAGTAAATCAAAAGACAAACGAAACGCAAGAGGAGTTTCCGTTTGAGAAACAACTGAAACCTTTAAAACTGAAACCAATAACAGGGAATGTTTAGTTCTACAAAGAACAGTGTGTGTTAATGAGATCTACATTTTTCGTATAGCAAGTTTTGTCTATTCCTTACGCAAAGGCATTTGGGATGAGGAACACTTCAGAGACTATTCTCAAGAAATTCAGATATGCACTTTATCTGTCATGTAAAAACCTTTATCAAAACCTTTTAGTGAAAATCTATAGAGCCACTTTTAGAAAGTTGAAAGCTTTGTAAAATGTTCTATGTGAAGCGTAATTTGGGTGGGGGGATTTTCTTGAAAATCTTCGTGTCGCATTCTTGGAACATGCTGAAACTTACATACACACATAGACACACGGACCTTTTTCTAAAATTATGTGTTCCATTGACATGACTTCCTGTACATCTCTGCAAGAAATTATTGTTAAAAATCTTATTCTTCTATTTACTTCATGACAATCGGGGGAAAATGATCAGAAATGGTCTTGAAAGTTGCTTCCTTGTAAGTAGAAATGATAGCGATGGTCAATTTTAAAATCTGGTTGCTATATGATTGAAGTTCCTTTGTTTGTATGACAAATTCCTATATGAGACAAGTATAAGTATTTTAAAATTGAAACCAATCACAAGGAATGTCTCCGCGAAAAAAATGTATACAACATAAATTGTATGTTTTAATGAGCTCTATATTTTCTGTTAAGTAAGATTTTGTCTATCTCTTACGGCTTCCCAGTTATGCATAATTCCGCAAAATTCATCCAGAATAAAGTAGTCCTCAGAGGCTATTCCCAGAAATTTAAAGATATTTATTTTATTTGTCATGTAAATAATTTTAATATGCGGCATTTTAATCAAAATCGTTAGGGCCATGTTTGAGAAAATCAAACTTTTCAAAATATTTTCCAGGGTATATTAAAGGTTAGTTTGGGGTGAGGGGATTTTTTTTTTTTTTTTTTTAAATCTACGTGTCGCATCCTTGGAAGATATCAAACTTAAATACCAAGTTTGGTATTTAACGGTCTTTTAGCCTTTGAGCGCGCGCGGACCTTTTTCTAGAAATGAGAAAGTGAAAAGTAGGCATGACAACACTGTGAAGAAGATAGCTAGTAACCAGGAAATGTTGTGGAGCAGAATGACGTCATGGACCTGTCCCAGTTAAGCAGCTTAGCATGGCACGGTATCTGGAGAATGCGAAGCGATAACAACTTGCATGATAAACGCTAAGCAATATCAACCCACCACAATATCTCTTCCCGTTTCAGAATGAAGAGGCTCCAACCATGTTTGTATTCAGAATACTGATACAACCAACAGCAGCATTGCCAAGTTTACATTGTACTTTCTTTACACGTACCCACTATGTACATAGTGTATACAGAAGGTATTGTATTGCACCCAAAAATTCGATACCGAGATTTCACCGAAAATACATATTTTGAGATCCCCTGATTCCAAAAAAGCATTTTTACTTTCCCTACACATACTATGTACATATAGTGTATAGAGAAGGAATCTATTGCACCCAAAAATTCGACACCGAGATTTCACCGGAAATATATGTTTTGAGATCCCTTGATTCCAAAAAAAATTACTTTCCCTACACGTACTATGCACATAATGTAAAGAGAAGGTATTGTATTGCATCCCAAAGTTCTATACTGAGATTTCACTATAAATGTATGTTTTGAGAGCCCTTGATTCCAAAAAAATTATTTTACTTTCTCTACATGTAGTGTACATGGTGTAAAGAAACGGTATTGTATTGCACCCAAAAATTCGATACCGAGATTTCACCGGAAATATATGTTTTGAGACCAGCTGGATCAAAAAAAAAAAAAAAAAAATTAGAAAATGATGCGTATGTGTGTGTGTGTCTGTAGAGATCATAGCATAACAACTAATATAGTTAAAGAGCGTCCATAAATAAAACTGCATTTCCTTTCCTGTCATCTGTAACTGCTCTCCTATCGGGGATGTAGAGAAAGTCATGTGAGTGTAACCCATCACACTTTTACTTTCTCTGCATGTACTATGTAGGTACATAGTATATAAAGAATGTACTGTATTGCATCAAAAAATTTGATACCAGATTTCACTGGAAATACACGTTTTGGGTCGCTCTGAATACAAAAAAAAAAAGCACTTCTGGAAAATGGTCCGTGTGTGTGGACAGCATAGCTCAAAAACGAAAAGACCCTTAAATATCAAACTTGGTATTTAGGTTTAATATCTTCCAATGATGCGACACGAAGGTGTTCAAGAAAAAATCACCACTCCAAACTACCCTTTACAGGGAAAATATTTCGATAATCTTGTCTTTCTCAAAAATGGCTCTAATGATTTTAATTAAAATATCTTATATTTAAGATATTTACATGACAAATAAAGTGTATATTTTGTATTTCTGGGAATAGCCTCTGAAGAGTATTCGGGATGGGTTTTGCTGAATTTTGCTAAACTGAAAACCCGTAATAGATAGATAAAAACCTACCAAACAAACATGTAGATTTCGTTAAAACACAATTTATGTCATATACACTTTTTTCGTGGAGTTAAAGCATTTTTAAATATTCCTTTTTATTGGCTTCAGTTTCTCATACGGGATTTTTTCAACTCCTTGCAATGCAAAGAAACGGATTTTCAACTAAACGGCAACTCGCTTTTAAAATATTTGACTATCGCTTTAGCCTAGTGTATACCCTTATTTCCTTTCTACCTTCAATGAACAAGTAATACGTCTATCTTGATTGCCATGAAGTAGATAGAAGAATAAGCTTTTTAACAATAATTTGTTACAGAGGTGTAGAGAAAGACATGTGAATGAAACATCCGATTTTTAAGGTGCATGCTAGTGTATCCGTTTTCATTATTACGGTGAAATCCTTTTCTCTTGACCTGATGCGACAGGGCGCCACAAGCTCCATTGATGAGCATTCAAGGACAAATTATTTTATGTTGGTAGGCCTGTATTTACGTTTAAGTGTTCAGATTTAAGCATAATGATTCTCGTGTTCCAGTGACGTATCTCTGACACAGGGAGGTGTCTGCCCTGGGCGCCGGGTAGTGGATCAGCGAAAAGGCCGAACACTTTATTTGTTAAACACTTTAATTTTGATATACGTATAAGCTGTAAATAAATACCACTAGTTATAATTCTCGTCATAGCTGAATAAAGAATGCAGAATAGTTTATTATTATTATTATTATTATTATTATTATTATTATTATTATTACTATTACCATTATTAAGAGGACAACAGCAACGACAGCAATAATTATGATGAAAAATGAAATGGAATTTTTATTTATGGACGCTCTTTAACTACAGTGGTTCTCAGCGTCCCATTCTATTTTTTTTTTTTTTAATACAGTTCCGGAGTCTGGATGGGACTCCGGCGCTGTATACCCTACTTTTATTTACCTAATTATTTTACTTTGTTTGCTGTATGAATACTGAATTGCTGTTTTCTTCTTGTTACACACACACACACACACACACACACACAAACATATAACATTCATGCCCAAGGCGGTGCTCGAACCCACGATCCCCTGCGCTAAGAAGCATCAAAGCGAGACGCCTTGGCGAGCGCGGCCATGGGGACCAGCTATGTTGGGCGTGAAAGACCGCTTAATTTTGTTCAGAGGCTTCTTCATCGGGCTTGTGGTTCTTTTGCGTACCGTAAATTTCGACACGGGACCAACGGCTTTATTTTCCTTCCGAAGGAAGCCATGCTAAGGATTTTACGCCCGAAAAAAACCATCGTCCTCCACCGGGTTTGAACCCGCGATCCTGGATATATAAAGCTAAGGCTAGCATGGAAACCACTACACCACGGAGGGTGGCAATTATGATAATAACAGTAATAATAGGATCAGCGGGCCCTTGCCCGTGACGAGGGTCTACTTCTGTCACTCCAACAGGACTAACAACACTGCTCAGCACTACTCAAAATGTTAGGCCGGGAGAGGTAGTCAGACTGAAAGATTCTGTGCCATAGCCGGGATTTGGACCACGGATCTCCTGGTCTCCGTTCTGTTGCTCTAACCTTGGCAACTTGTCGGAATGGTACTAATACTGGCAAGTGGCCCTAGATCCTAGAGACAAGGAGAAGACTGCCGAGGGTTTTGGCAGATTACATTTATGCCCTTTGGTCTCTGCAATGCGCCAGCCACCTTCCAGCGTCTCAAGGAATAAGTGATGAGAAGGTTGACCTATGACGCTTGCCTGCTCTATTTGGATGACATCATCGTCGTGAGTGGTAACTTGGAAGAACAACTCAAGAAATTGACCAAGATACTGCAAAGGCTGCAGGCAGCTAACTTAAGTTGAACGCGAAGAAGTGCCAACTCTTCTGCAGCGAAGTGAACTGCACACTTGGGCCACATTGTCTCACCGCCACGGACCCGGAGAAGACATGAGCCTGATTGACCTCGTCCGAAAGACAAACGAGAGCTGCGAAGTTTCCTGTGCCTAAGCAGCTACTGAGCTGGTTTCTCCAACATTGCGAAACCTCTCACCTGTTTGACGGAACAGCACCGGCCTTACATGTGGTCAAAAGAGGTAGAGAGCGCATTCCAGGCGGTGCTAAAGTCAGCACTCTGCAGTGCTCCGACTTTAGGGGTTCCACAACCTAGTACCGACTTTGTGTACACCGATGTCAGCGACACGAGCATTGGCGGCGTTCTATTACAGATCAAGGATGGTCAGGAGCAGATAACTGCTTACTACAGTATAATGCTCTCCAAAGCAGAAAAGAACTTCTGTGTTACCCGGCGAGAGATCTTGGCAGTAGTAAAGGCGCTGGAGTACTTCCACAAGTATGATCAGCCATTCCACCCGAGAAGTGACCACTCCGCCCTCATCTGTGTTAAGCTTCAAGAACCTGAAGGGCCAGACAGCCTGTTGGGTCCGGAGGCTGCAAGAGTACAATTTTATATCATAACATCGGAAGGGAAGGAACCAGGCAATGCAGATGCCATGTCCAGACGATCCAGTCCGAAGGAGTACGGCCACTGCACTAAGGTTGAAGAGAAGGAGCGAGCCGCAGCTGTTCGTGTTATATCAGAGGTACCTGCAGCTGGATGGGATAGAGCAGGGCTGAGGAGGGAGCATATGGCAGACGCCGACTTGGGACCACTTCTGGAGAAGTGAAGGCAGGGACCAGCCCGAGCTGGCAAGACATCGCACCAAGGAGTACTGTGTACAAGCTCTACTGGGCCGAGTGGGATTCACTGAAGATCTAGGATGGGATGCTGTTCAGAGCATGAAAGTCACCAGATGGGAAGACCCAGGGAGAGCAGCTGATTCTCCCTGGAGTAAGGTCGTGGAAAGTATGAAGAAAGTACATGCGGGGACTTCGGAAGGACATTTGGGGCCCAACCACTGTGTACAAGCTCTACTGGGCCCAATGGCTTCACCGAAAATCAAGGACGGGATGCTGTTAAGATCATGCGAGTCATCTGATGGGAAGATCCAGATAGAACGATGATCCTCCTAGAAGTTAGTCGTGGTAGATTTGGAGGATGTATATGCGGGGACTTCGGAAGGATATTTGGGGCCCAACCGAACCAGCCCCGGCAACGAGCTGAGTTTACGAGCAGACGCTGAGAGATGGTGCCGCCAACGTCATGCGTGTACAGCAAGTCGCGGCCCGCAGACCAGGAGCCGGGGTCACATGTAGCAGTATAATGTGGGAGCACCCTTCGAAAGCATAGTTATCGATGTGGCTGGTATATAGGTATCTGTCGGTCGCATTGGGTACTTCAGCACGTAGCTAGAGGTGTACACCATCTGTAGCTAAGAGGCCAAAAATTCGCGAACCGTTTTGTCGCTATGGGGTATTAATGGAGCTAAACAATGATCAGGACACCACTTTGAGTCCAACCTCATGAGAGAATCACTGGAGCGATTTGGACCCTAGAAAAACATTTGAAGAAGGTTGAGACCGATCACCAGAGAGACTGGGATGTGAGGTTGCCACATTTCTTGCTGGCCTACTGCTCTTCAACCCATGACACCACCATCCGGGCAGTTTGGTATTTGGCAGAGAGCTGCAACTACCATGTGTCCTGATTTTGGGTGCCCCCTGGGGACAAAGCAAGCAGTCAACTATGCAAAGCTTCTGTAGATCGACTTTGCAACATGCATGAGATGGCCCATCAAAAATCCAGGTAGCGAGTGTTTGGATGAAGACCCATTATGATTGGCAGGCCAACAGCCGAGGTTTCCAGCAGGATAATCTGGTGTGGCTATATCACCCTAATCAGACATTGTCCCAAGCTTCAACTATGGCAAGGGCCCATACCTTGTGGTGATAGCCTAAGGAAGAAATTGACAGTACATTTGTATCGTCCAGCCTGTTACGATGGCATTGGTCAGGATGATTATCCTGAGGAGAGAGCAGTGTAACAGTGCTGTCTTTTTCAGCAGTGATTCACATTTTTGCGTTGGTATGTGAGTCATCGCAGTTGGGTATGTAAACAATGGAAAAAAGATGCAACATAACAGGAGTCTTTGGAAGGTGAGACTCTTCTATTTTTTCTATTTCTTTATTTTCTGTCAATATACTTATACAGGTTTCTGACAATGTCAGTGGTAAACTATTTACATGATATACAAAGACAAATAAACTGTATATTGTGAATTTTCTGGGAATAGCTTGTAAAGACCTCTTCATTCTGGATGACTTTTATATAACCAGCAAACCTTAAGAGATATACAAAAATTTACTACACAAAAAATGTTGATATCATAAAACAATTTATGCCATATACTTTTTATTTATTTATTTATTTATTGTAGAATTAACTAATTTCGAATTGGTTTCAATTTTAAATCACTTAAACTTTTCTCAAATAGGAAAACATCTTTCTTCTCGTTTCTCATATTTTTATATCTGGCAAGCGAAGGAAATGAAATTTCAATTGCTCACATAGTGATCAGCTTTTAAAGGAGTAGACTATCACTATAGCCTGTGCAGTTTCTTATTTCCCTTCTACTTACAAGGAAGCTAATAATAAGACTAATTTCTCTTATGTTTATCTTGATTAGCATAAAGTAGAAAAAAGATTAATCTTTTGAATAAAAAGTTTGTTTGCTGAACAGCTAAAGGACATCATGTGAATGGAACACATTAGATTTTTACCCTTCTACTTACAAGGAAAGTAGTAATAAGGACAATTTCTGCTAATGTTTATCTCAATTAGAATGATGTTGATGGAAGAATAAACGTTTTAACAATAATTTGTTACAGAGATGTAGAGAAAGTCATGTGAATAGAACACTCAAGTTTTTTTTTATCAGAATATTTCTGGTAAGTCTTGTGTTGGTAATTATGTTCTTCTTGTAAGAGTTAAAACATATATTGTAATGTTACCTGTTCCATGCAGGCCCCTCAACCACCAGAGCCATGGGAAGGAATGAGAGATGCTCTTGTGGAAGGTCCTGTTTGTGCGCAAATAGACATTCTCAAGAAGGCTTTCAAAGGAGAAGAGAACTGCCTCTTTCTCAATGTATATACACCAAAGGTAGGCATGTCTAGAAAAGGATGAAGTAAAATACAATATCTTTTTTAAATAGTCAATATTAGTTGCACTTCACAAACCTCAACAGTGAAAATGCAATATGTCAGAACATTATATGGAATAAATAAACACTTATATATGATGTGATCAACCAGCTACAAATTAGTGTGTATCGGTTACTTTTATTTTGCTGCATACTGTAAAAGTAACCCTTTATAATCTCTATTTGATCTATTTAAACATTTTTTTTTCTTTTTAATGAGAAACCTATCTTGGAATTTTGGGGTTCTGGATCCCCTCAGTAAAACTGTTGAGGGGGCAATGCCCCTGGTGTTGTAAGTTTGAAGGGCCGAAAGTGCCTTGCCCCCACTTAAGTTGGCATTTGTGAACAGCACTCTTATGTTAAGGAATCTCGAGAAGCCTAGAAAGGTTAGGGGAGTCCAGTAGCTTTACTCTAGCGAGGGTTCCTGGTCACATTGGTGTAATTGGATTGCAAATGCAGACAACTGGCTAAAATAGGAGTGCAGACCACATTTATAGGATCGGGCTGAGGAAAGACTTTTGTTACTAACAGGGAGGAGACCCTTTAAATCCTTTAACAATTAACTGAAGGCTTAAAGGAACCGACCTGGACAAAAGCCTAATGTCCGATCCCTCACCTTCATGCGGTGCAGCTGTTAGTAATCACATATCAATTTTGTTATAATAGAAAGGAGACCCTTTAATTGCTTGTATAATTTGAAGACTTAATGGAACCGATCTAAACAAAATTATGTGATGAACTAAAGGGAAGGGCTCTCACCAATAAGCACTGGTCAGCATGGTGAGTTATTGACATGGACTGATATTTCTTCCTTTCCACATATCAGATATCCCCTCTTTTACCTTTCCTATCCAGTCTTGCTTGACTCAACTCTTGTTTTCTTTGACCCCGATGGTATTAGAGTACTTGAGGCCTAGGGGATCATTTCAGTTTCTTTGCTGTCCATACGATTCTTTACTTAGGTGATGTAACCACCATTTATGGTGCCTAATTTTATACGGTTACAAAAAGTTAAATAAAAACACTCCAGATAAAGTGATGTCCCATTGGAAAAAGAAACATTCCGGAAATAAAACAGTCCCCCATTCAGATTTCCGGACGGGGACCTTTTTCCAAGGTAAACAACAAAATATAAATGAAAAATTAAAAATTTTACAATGGAATACAGGAGGTCTATCACAAGCAAAGAAACATGAACTAAGTAAAATTATATATGATCATAATATTGATACATTTATAATTCAAGAAGCAAATTTAACATTAGATCAACTAAAATATTATCAATTTCAAAATTTTAGTATGTACCTACTTCCTAAGGGACGACAAATAAGCAGTGGCATTCTAGTTGGAGTTCAAAAAAAATCTTATGTCAGCTTTTAAAATTATTAAAGAGATGAACAATACAGATAAAATAGAAATAATTAAACTAGGCATATGGAAAATAAATCTCACTTCAAAATTTATTCTGTTTATAATCCCCTCAAGCAATAACCCAAATTTTGAAAATATCACAGTAAATTCAAATACAATCTTAATTGGAGATTTCAATGCCCATTCAAGACTATGGGGATATGACAAACCAAACAATTCTAGAAAGATCTAGAAGACCTACTAAATTCAAAAACTACAGAAGTTGTTTACCACAAAAAAGATCCACCAACCTTTATCCACTATTCTGGTGCTGGTACCAACCCTGACTTACTTTTAGTATCCTCAGATTTATACTCATCAACTTCCAAACAAATCTTAGAAGATCCAGGCTCAGGACACACAACTATAATTGCCACTATTCAACTTAAAAATAAAAATTTAACTCCTATAAACCATAAACCTAGATGGAACTTTAAAAAAGCAAACTGGAAAGATTTTACAAATGAATTAGAAACCAAATTTGAAAAACCAGTAAACGATAACAGATCAACAAAATCAGATAAACTAAACAAATATATATGTCATACAATTTTGAAAACAGCAAAAAAATACATACCAAGAGGATTTACTAAAAACTACAAACCTTTTTGGAACTCA
Source organism: Hymenopus coronatus (assembly GCA_030762935.1). NCBI lineage: Eukaryota > Metazoa > Arthropoda > Insecta > Mantodea > Hymenopodidae > Hymenopus > Hymenopus coronatus. The sequence goes on from CM060886.1 coordinate 138,725,621, forward strand.
CAACTAGAAAAAATTAAAAAAGAAAGAGACCAGGCTAGAATCGTAGCAGAAAAATCTAAAGATCCGAAAGAAGTACAAAATTGGAGAAAATTTAAGTGCTCAATTCAAAAAAGAAATTACCAACACCAAAAGAGAACATTTTAATAATTTTCTACAGAACATGGACTATAGAAAAGATGCACAAAAAGCACACAGATTCATACATAACATTGAAAACAAGAAAGACAGTAAAAAATACCTTTAATTTATAATAATAAAATAGTTACAGATGACAATGAAATAGCCAATAAATTTAATAAATACTATGCTAATACCTATAAATTATCTGCAAATACCAAAAAAGAACAAAAAATTATAAAGAAAAACATTAAAGAATACGTAAAATCAACAACTAAACTTAAATATAATATATTTAATCAGGAATTCAATATTAAAGAATTGAACATTGTAATTAATATCTTAAATTGAAAAAATCTCCGGGACCTGATAATATACATACAGAATTCATCAAAGATCTGGGAAAAAAAGCAAAATTAAGAGTTCTAAATCTCTATAATTTGTCATGGAATTCAAAAGTACCAGATGAATGGAAGAAATCTATAATAATACCTATTTTGAAATCAAACAAACCAGCAGAAAATGTTTCGAGTTGTCGTCCAATAGCACTTACCAGTGTGTTAGCAAAAATCATGGAAAAAATGATTTCCAATCGTTTAAATTGGTTTCTAGAAAAAAATAACTTAATTTCAACTAAACAAGCAGGATTTAGAAAACACCATTCAACAAGCAAACAGATTTTAAATCTTAGTCAAGACATTAAAAATGCATTAAATAAAAAAGAAAACATCGTAGCAATATTTATTGACTTTCAAGGAGCATATGATTGTATTTGGAGATACAAACTACTTGATAAACTTAAAATTCTAGGAATCCAAGGCAAAATGTTACATTGGATGAGTGAATTCATTATTCAACGCTTTATTACTACCAAATATAATGATAAATTATCAAAATATCAACAGACACACCAAGATGTACCTCAAGGCAGTATCCTTAGTGAAACACTCTTTAATATTTATATCAATGAACTTACATATTACAAAAAAGAGAATCAAAAGTCTTAATGTTTGCAGATGATGTAGTCATATGGAATTCCAAACCGAAAAATCAAAATCAACAATTAATAAATATAGCACAACAATCCTTGATGACATTACAGAATTGGACATCTAATAATTTAATGAAAATTAATACACAGAAAACAAATTATCAACTATTTACACTAAGGAAGAAACCAATAAATATTTCCCTTCAACTATATGGAGAAACTCTCACAGAAACACATGAAGCCAAATATTTAGGTATTATTTTTTATACAAAATTAACATGGAAAAAACACATTGATAATATAATAAAAAAAAACAAGGAAAAAATTACCACTACTAAAAAGACTGGCAGGCAAGAAATGGGGAAGCACTACACAAACTTTAAACACTTTTTACAAGATGTATATTAAACCAACATTTAAATATTGTGAAGAGATACTAATAACTGCAAATATAGAAAAACTTAATATTCTACAAAATCAAATTCTTCGACTAGTAACTGGAGCTGTTAAAACTACCCCAGGACTTGCTCCACAAATTTTAACAAATAATCCAAGACTGGAACTTGACATTGAACTAGCAGCCATCTTACAATATGAAAAATTAATCACACTACCTTTTAATGATTGGGAAAAAAGAAAACCACAAGTAAACCTAAAAACTCAACAAAGTTTCCTTAATAAAATCAAAGAAGTCAAACATAGATTAACACTTCCTTACTTAAAAGAAAACATACAAACAAATATTAACCCGTTAGAACTATTTGATACTGAACTCTATCTACATTTAGCTGAAGAATTTACAAAATCTGAAATCTCTTCGTGTGTTCTGAAACAAATGACACTAGAAATAATACATTTAAGATACCCTACCAATGAATGGCTACATGTTTATACTGACGGTTCTAGCTTACGAAATAACAGTGGTACTGGCGCAGGTGCAATATGCTCTCTCTTCTCTTTCTACAAAAGATTAAGTTTAGATACTACAAATTTTGATGGAGAGATTTTGACAATACTTCAGAGCTTACAAAACCTATTATATCATATAAATAAATTTGAAAAAGTTGTACTATTATCAGACTCTAAAGCAGCTATAATATCCATAACATCTGATATAACACCTAGTAACTTAAATATTGCAGAATGCTGCAAAATCATAAAACAACTAATGAATTTAAATAAAAGATTAACACTGGATACCAGCACATTGTGGAATTCTGGATAATGAAACAGCTGACTTTCTAGCCAAGAAAGGTAGTAAAATTACATCAAATTCATCAGGTCCAATAAGTTATCACTCTATCAACAGAATCATTATATCAACATATAATAACAAAATTAAAGAAGATAATGTATTATAAACAAAAGGAAAACCATGGTAAAATTTATGTAATAACACAACCAGAATCACTACATTACCAAGAAAATCCTCTGTAGGATTAGACTCCTAACAGGCCATGACTGTCTCAATAAACATTTATTCAGGATTGGTATAGTGAGATCTCCTCGGTGTCCTTTCTGTACACTTAAAGAAGATATGGATGGAAACCATCTACTGCGCTGCCCAACCTTTAGTCAACATGATAATATGACATCAAGATACTGGAATGCAAGAGAGCGAATGGCTTCACTGCCAACTGCTCAACATTAGATACCAACCACCAACCACAATTCTCTTAAATGTGTTAATGTGACATAAGAAATGTTGTAAGGTGAGCAAGATTGCTAAAATTGCACCATCAAAATTTGTCGAGTTAACATTTAATTTCCTGGAAAGGAAAATAATGAACATACTGCACCAGTACCATGGTACCAGTATTTGGTAAGCTGGATCCATCAGTATATACATGTAGCCCTTCATTAGCAGGATATTTAAAATTGAATGTTTCTAATGTCATTTGCTTTAAAATAGAAATGAATATTTCAGATTTTTGTAATTCTTCAGCTAATTGCACATAATATTCAATGTCAAACAGGTTTAAAGGGTTTATTTTTACTTTCTCTATACGTGCTATGTACATGGTGTATAGAGAAGGTATTGTATTGCACCCAAAAATTCAATACCAAGATTTCACTGGAAATATGTTTTGGGTCCCCCTGAATCTAAAAAAAAGCTTTTTTAGAAAAAGGTCCATGTGTGTGCGTGTGGACAGCATAGCTCAAAAATGAAAAGACCATTAAATACCAAACTTGGTATTTAAGTTTGGTGTCTTCCAAGGAATCGACATAAAGATTTTCAAAAATCCTCCCACCCCCAACTACCCTTTACAAGGAAAATGTTTCCAAAATGTTGTTTTTCTCAAAAATGGCTCTAGCAATTTTGATTAAAATTTCTTATATTGAAAGTCTTTATGTGACAAATAAAATGTATATCTTTCACTTTCTGTGAATAGCCTTTGAAGACCTCTTTACTCTCGATGATTTTTATTGAATTTTGCATAACTGGTAACCATAAGAGATGGACAAAAACTTGCTACATAAAAATGTAGATCTTAATAAAACACAATTTATGTCATATACATTTTTTTCATGGAGTTGGCCATTTTAGAGATAATCCATGTTAGTGGTTTACTTTTTTTTTTTTTCACACAAGCTGTGTGTAGGACAGGAGTTGAATAGGTAGAGTCAGTATGAAAATTTCAATGCCATAGCTGGGTTTTGAACCAGGGATCTCCAATCTCTAGCCGGTTGCTCTGTCACTGAGCTACCATGGCAACAGGCTGGCATAGCACTGAATTCAAATCCTGGCTATGGCATTGAATTTTTCAGTCTCATTCTACCTATCCATAATCCTTGTTATTTATTTCAGTTTTAAAATACTTAAACTTGGAACTCATCATGGATCTTGTCAATACTTGGCTGTGCAAAGAAATGGATTTCAATCCTATAGCAATCACATTTTAAAACATTTGGTTGTCTATCCTAGTGTATTCTCCTATTTCCCTTCTACTTATAAGGAACTAAGGAATAAAACTTTTTCTGTTAATGTTTTAACATGAAATAGAAGAATAAGCTTACTAACAATAATTTGTTACAGAGATGTAGAGAAAGTCATGTGAATGGAGTACATCAGATTTTTGTTGCTAAGTTTTATTGTAAGCAAAATGCCTAAACTAAGAAAGGCCATCTTGTGCATATTTGCAGCTACCAAGATCTCCTGGTTACAAGCCAATGGCTGTAATGGTGTGGCTTCATGGAGGAGGCTTTGCAATTGGAGATGGAAACTCGTGGCTCTATGGTCCAGATTTTCTAGTCACAGAAGGCATCGTCCTGGTTACCCTCAATTGTCGCCTTGGACCATTAGGTAAGAGTTCAAACTTTATACATAACATTTCAAATTTGGTTAAATTGCTGGAAAATTATAGGTAATTAAGATAAATGATCTTGTATAATTTATGAATAACATTTTTTTTTTTTTTTTTTTATTCTTTTAGAACAATTTACATTGTTATTTGGACATGTCAATGGTATAAATCTTCCACTAACTTTATACATTTATACAGTGGTACTGTAGCTAAATGATAAGACAATAAACAATTTTCAATTACACATCATTAACTTATTAAGAGCCAGTAATTCACATTATATTTTGAAAACACACTATAACACAGACTGATTAACTCATGGTATTTGTACAATATGATACATACCCATCTATAGAATAAAATGTGTGCTGTAGTAGGAACGATTTTAAATGTTTTCTAAAATGGTGGATTTTAGTAATTACTTTGATATTCTGAGGCAATATATTAAATAGTCTAATACCCAAATTCTTTACATTATTTTTGTTACGTTGGTTCTACAGAACTGAATATGCAGTGCATTCTTTTGTCCAGTGCTATATTGATGGAGGTTTTGATTTATTTCAAGCTGATTGTTCATCTTTTTAATATAAGTTAATGTCTCCAATAGCAATACGCGAGTAAGAGGCAATATATTTTGTTCTTTGAAAAGAGCTCTACATGAGCCCTGACTATCCTTGTCACTTATTATTCTAATTGCCCTTTTCTGTAGTTTAAATATTTGCTCACTTTCATAACATGTTCCCCAGAAAATTATGCCATAGCTCATTAGGCTGTGAACATTTGCATGTTAAACATTCTTTTGGATATTTAACTTTACTTCAATTTTAATAGCTCTTAGTAAGTAGCAAGCTGAGCTCAATTTAGAGGCTAATTTTTCAATATGGTTCTTCATTTAAAAATGATTCCCAGAAATTGTGTATCTTTCCTACATTTAATGTTGAGATTGTTATAATAAATTTGGGGTACAAGATCTACTTTATTTTGGTATGTGTGGAAGGATATTGCAGTAGTTTTGCTTTCATTTATTACTAGTTTGTTAACTTGAAACCAGGAATATAATTCTGCCATTACCTGATTTACTGTCTTTGTAAACTATCTTGATTGTTACCCTTATCAGCACATTGGTATCATCAACGAAAAGAATTATGTCTGCTTGTTTGACAGATGATGGCATGTCATTTATATAAATTAAAAATAATAACAGACCAAGGGTAGAGCCTCGTGGCATGCCTATATTAATTTTCCTGTCTTTTGACATATATCTGCTCATTTTATTCCCTTTCAAGAATTCAAATTCTACAGTTTGCTTTCAATTTGTTAGATAAGATTTTAATAAGTCATTTATTTTTCCACGAAAACCGTATTTTTCTAATTTTGATAACAATATTAAAATTTAGTTGAGTCGATTTTGTAACACTACATCACTTACTTTTTTATTTCGGAAAACATGTTTCAGAAGCCATGTGCTTCCATTGTCAATTTCTTTGGTCGACTGCCGGCATTCCTTGCTGTGGTGGTTGTCTCTGTCCCTGGTGGTGGTTTGATGAACCTCTGAATGAGTAGATCGCCTGGTGGGATTTCAAAATTGAAAACCCGGTTCTTGTTTTTCCAAATATATATGTTTTCCCAAACTTTTAATTCTGTCTTCCTTGTGATGTTTTTGAGGATTTTTGGGCTTCTATTTATAGTGTGTTTCTCTTTCCAAAAATGCCAAACTACTGCAGATTTGTCTTCTTGTTTGAGTTTAATATTTCTGTGGTGTTCTTTTGCCCTGGTTTTTATATTTCTTTTTGTTTGGCTGATGTAGATTTTTTCACAGTCATTACAGCTGAACTGATATATTCCTGGTTTGTTTTCTTGTGGGATATCATCTTTTAATTTAGAATTTAAAATGTTTTTTATAGAGTAATTGTTTTTAGGGGCCAGAATGACGTTATGTCGTTTGAAGATCCTCTGGAATTTGTAGAAAGTTGTAGGGTGGTATGTAAACTTCTTGTAGATCTTGTTTTCTTTCTGGTTTTGAGTGAGTGTGCTGACTTCTTTAATTCTCTTTCTATTTTTGGCCTTATTAACTTTTTTGTACACCAGTTCTGCCCGAAATCCATTCTCTGTAGCTATGTCCAATATTTTAGTAAGTTCACATTGGTATTCTGTTTTGCCCATTGGTACATTTACCAATCTGTGTGTAAGACTGTTGAGTAAAGCATGCTGATGGGGAATGGGATTGTAACTCTTTTGTTTTATATAGCTGTTGGTGTGGGTAGGTTTTCTGTAGATGCCAAATGTAAGGTGATTATTAGTTTTGAAGATTTTTAGGTCGAGGAATGGTAGTTGTCCATCACATTCCTTCTCCATTGTGAACTTTATAGACTTTTCTTGCATATTTAGGAGTTTTAGTGCATCTTCTAGGTGTTTTTCTGGGACTATTGCAAAGATGTCGTCTACATAGCGGTACCATATTTTGAACATCCAGGGGAATGCCTTTTTAATCCTAGTTTCCATAGTGCTCATGAAGAGATCTGCTAATATAGGGGACAGCGGGCTGCCCATAGCTAAACCAGATGTTTGTTTGTAATATTTCCCGTTAAATGTGAAAAAATTTTGATTTATGCACAGATTCGTTAATATGATGTATTCTCGCACTTCTTCTGCTGTTTTCCCTATTGCAAGTAACCAGTTTTTGATGTGGGATTGTATGCTTTCTGTAGGTATGCTTGGAAACAGAGCAGTAACATCAAAGGAAACTAACACATCGGTTTTTTCCAATTTTGTGTCTTTAATTTTTATCGATCAGATAACAATATATTGTGATGCAAAAAAACATGAGCTTTGGATAAATCCAAGAAAACACCAATGCTTGGAAGTTTTCTGTCGACTGACTCTTCTACTATATCTAATAATTGATAATAAATTGCTGATTCTGTTGACCTGTTTTTTCTAAAGCCAAACTGTGCATCTGAAAGAATATTATATTTGGACAAAAAAGAGACCATATGCCTGCATATTAACCTCTCAAAAATCTTAGAAAATATTGATAATAAGGATATGGGTCTGTAATTCTCCATTTCTAACTTATCCCCTTTCTTGAACAAAGGCCTTAACTTTAGCAATTTTTAGCTTCTGAGGAAATTTCCCTGATCCAATTGATAAATTGTATATATTTGCTAATGGACACTTTCACATTGTTTAATTATCCAGTCTGGTATGTAATCCATTCCCGATGACTTTTTATTTTTCATATCTCCTACTACTTTTAATATTTCTATTTCTGTAATTGGTTCTAAAAACATACTACTATTTACTTATTGTATATTATCAGTTACATTCCCATAACTAGCGTGATATGTATTAGTTTCACTTAATTTGTTAGCTATTTCTGAAAAATACAAATTGAATGAGTCTACAATTAATTGAGGTTCTGTTATGTTCCCTTTTGTGCACTTTATTTCCTGTATTACCTCTTTGTCAGTACTTTTCCCAATTTCTTTGTTCACTATTTGCCAAGCGGCTCTAACTTTATTATTTTATCTTATTATAAATTTGTCATTTTCCATTTTCTGTGCCTGTCTTATAACCTGTCTTTTTATATATGTTCATATAATCTTGTTTGACCAAACCTTGTTTTTGAAGAGCATTTAACTGTCTCAGCTTCCTACTAGATATAGTTATTCCTTGAGTCACCAACTTTTTTTATTATACTGTTTGAAATTCTTACTTCTTAATGGAAAGGCTATATTAAACCAATACAAAAAGATATTTTGAAATGAATTAAACCTACTATCTATATCATTTCCCTGGTTACATGGCTGAACATTGCTGACAAAGGTTTTGTAACCAAACTAGAGGCAGCTTTGTTAGCTAAAAGAAATATAGCAGAACATTAATTATTTAACCATTCAGCTTATACAGACTGTGGCAGTGGGATATGATGGTTTTCAGAATGTGCTCGTTGCTAGTGGTTTTCAGTGAAGGAGTTGGCAGTTAGTTGGTAATGTGATCTGGATACAATGCAATTGTTTTTCTTATTGTTGTGAAAGAAAATATAGATAACTAGCTTACAGCAGAATGTGTGTTCGCAATAAGAGCTTATGTTGAATTGAAATTGATCACTGGTCTGTAGAGAAGATTTAGAAATGAATTTAATATTGAATGGCATGGAAGAATTCCATCCCAAAACACTACCCTAAAGTGGGTGAGCAAATTTAACAATTCTGGCAATGTTTGAGATAAATTTGTTGGTAGTGCAAAAACAGCCCGCACGCCTGAAAACATTGAGAGAGTTAAAAGTAGCTAGAGACCAGGAGATCCATGGTTCAATTCCCGGCTATGGCAATGGATTTTTCAGTCTGACTCTACCTATCCAACTCCTGTCCTATACAAGGTATCTGTGAGAAAACAATTAAAATTATCACAGTTGTCCATAGTAGTTGGCTAAACTATGAATCCTGGGACTTAAAGTACTTACGACATTAAAAATCGCCATTGGGGTTGTCATCTTAAAATAATTTGAGATCTCCTTGTGGTTTACCGGAAAACATACAAATCAATTGAGAAATTCAATGCTATGCTGGCATGTTGCCATGATAGCTCAGTGGTAGAGCAACCGACTAGAGATGGGAGATATGAGGCTCAAATCCTGGCTATGGCATCAAATTTTTCAGTCTGACTCTACCTATCCAACTCATGCAAGTAAAAATGTGCAGTTTGTAGGTTTCTTTCCTAAAATGTCTACTAAATCAGAGAATGCTATACACAAAATGTTGTAAGTACATTACCATCTCATGTTTGCAAATTACCTGGAATTTATAATGTTAAAAGGTTGAGTGTAGCAAATGAACAAAACTTCCACGTACAACAAATGTGGAACTCATTTTATAAGAATCCTTTAAGTTTGAAAACAATTGCATCTATCTTGCTAGGTAACAGAGATAATTGAACATTACCGAATATATTACCTGCACAGTTAGGCAACAAAGTAGGCCAAATGTTTTGTTTTGGCTGTAGATAAGGCCAATATTTTGCTTTGGTTTGCCTTGAAATTAGGTTTGCCACATGCCTGTGTGTTTTTTGTTCATTATCAGCTGCTGCCACTAACGAGAGGTGGGGTGGCTTTCTTTCAAGCTATCCGATTGTATTCACAGGACCAGAACTAAAATATGTGAAAGAAGAAATGCATAAGATTTAGTCTGATGATCAAAGATAAAGTCAGATCTGAATAATGGAAATATCTCATTCAGGTGCCTCATGAAACAATTAAATCAAAGTCACATCTTTGCTAAACAGGAAATTTCTTCGTGGTCAATAACTGCAACATCAACAATATGGTATCTTCAGTTACAATAGATGCTCAAAATGTGTTCAACTAGAATCCAAGTAGTCATAACATCTTCTTAAACAATTTTGCCCTTCCCTTGTTAGAGCTTCTGCATTCTGCCCAATCTCTAGGCTGCTTCATACTCATGTGTGTGAAGATCATCAATGGTAGCAACCTTGTTATGGTACACTTTATTCTTCAAATAATAATCAAATAACCCCAGAAATAATAATCTAAAGGATTGAGCTTTGCCATAAGCAAGAAACATATCCAGATACTCTTGGTTTATAAAGACTGTCATAGTTCTGAATGCATTTAATGCATCTGAAGCAGTGACAGAACCAGCTGTTGTACAAGGTGTCAAGGCACAACATTACTGTCAACATTCCTGACCTTCCATTCAAACACACAATCAATGTGGCATAATTGCCAGGGGATAACCACAATTTATTCCAGTGGACACGCTGATATCATTTTGTGGCTAAGCAACTCATTTTAGCAACAAATGGTAAAAACACAAATAACTCGTCTTTTGTAGCTGTTCCGCGCTCTTCTAATTTCAGAAGTAAATGATAAAGGAATGTAAACATATTTGCAATCAAACATCTGACTACTTTTGTTTTTTATTTATGAAACCATGCACTTTAGAGGAAAATGGGACAGAAACTTATGTTTCAGCTTAATGTCAGGAAGATCAAAGAAGTCTGTGCACTCATACCACTAATACCTTGTATAAGTATTTTGAGGTACCGTGAGCTGCTCAAAAAGGGTTTTTATACCTTTTCAGGGCTTTTAAGGCTTCTCTTAAGGAGTAGCTTTGCAATAAACTATTTTACTCTGTAAGTGACAAATCTGTCTGACAATACCGTAACAATCATTGTATTATAAGTATTATAATGTATTGCATTTTGTGTATATTAGTGTGAGTGTGTGTTTTATATTCAAATTAAAATGATGTATACTTTGACTTGCACGAATGTGTCAAATGAATTTTTTAGTATTTAGCAATGACACAAGGTCTGTAAAGCCTGATGCTCTGATATTTTACGCTCTAGTATATAATTGTAAAATTTTGCATTTTAAATTCTATAACATATTTGTAAATATGTATTGTAATTTGTTGACATTTATGAAGAGTACATAATACAAGAATCATATTTTAGTTTTATATAATTACTAGTAGTAACTATTATGTCGATAATTAGAAAACTATCATCTGACATTACATCAGTGTTATATATAATGAAATTATATTTATTTATACATTTTAACACACATTTTTGATACTCTTTGTTTTTATGTGCATGCAAAAAAAAAAATTAAAAAAGGAAGTACATATGCTTTTATACAGCACATTAAATATAGTGCAGGCCTCAAAAGCAAATGGTGTTCTGCTGTTTTTGTATCTTCTTGGCCTAAGCGAACCTACAGAATGCTTTCTAATCTAATCTAATCTAATCTTACTTATCACAGTAACAACATATACTTATGTTGCATTCCACTAAACAATTTGGTATTGGAATTTTGCTCAAAATACATACTTTGAGGCTCCTTGTATATTTTTAATTTTTTCTATGACTTATATTAGGAGAAGTGTTGTACTCCTCTAAACAAAAAATCTGATGTGTTCCATTCACATGACTTTATCAACTCCAGGAAAAAAAAATTATATAACATAAATTGTGTGTTTTAACATACTTTCCATTTTCTGTGTTTTAAGTTTTTGTCTATCTCTTACCATTTAGCAGTTAAGCAAAATTCGGCAAAATTCATCCAGAATAAATAGGTGTTAAGAGGCTGTTCCCAGAAAATTCAAGATATACATTTTATTTGGTATGTAAATATCTGTAATATACAGGATTTTAATAAAAATCGTTAGCTATTTTTTAGAAAATCAAAATTTTCGTAAAAAGTTCCATGTAAAGGGTAGTTTGGGGTGGGGCGATTTTCTTGAAGATCTTTGTGTTGCATCCTTGGAAGATACCAAACTTAAATACCAAATTTGGTTTTTAATGGTCTTTTCGTTTTTGAGCTATGCTGCCCACAGACACACACATACACACAGACATGTTTCTAAAAATGCTTTTTTTTTTGGATTCATGGGATCTCAAAACATATATTTCTGGTGAAATCTCGGTATCAAATTTTTGGGTGCAATACAATACCTTCTCTATACACTATGTACACAGCACGTATAGAGAAAGTAAAAATTGAAGATGAGATTTTACTTGATATATATGTTTTAAGGTCCTTGTGTAAATATCTGAACATTTCAGGTTTCCTTTGTCTTGAAGACAATGTAATACCAGGCAATGCAGGACTGAAGGACCAAGTGATGGCCTTGAGATGGGTACAACAGAACATTAGCAGGTTTGGAGGGGATCCTCACAATGTAACTCTGTTTGGAGTCAGTTCTGGTGCCTCCTGTATACATTACCTCATGCTCTCTCCAATGGCCGCAGGTCAGTACGTAGTCCATTCAATATTTGTGAGTCAAATAATAAAAAAGCTTTGCTTATGACAGGGCATTGGTCAGATCTGATCAATTTCAAGGAAATAATGGGACTTTTGTTAAGTGTAATCCTCTGAAAGGTTTTGCTCTGCACTGGCAAGCATCTTTAGTGATCATAGAAATGGATGAAGATGAGTAAACCCTACATTGCATTAATTATTTTGTAACATATGCTACTCTTCCTCTAATTCACAAACCAGCTTATATATTCCACAACTGAAGCGACTTGTATAGCTGTAATCATTAGTGCAATACGAAGTGGACTGGTCATCAATTCAAAGCCAAATGTCATGAGTTCGAGTCCCAGTGACTGCAGTCAAATGTGCCTGTAGTAAAGGATGGGGAGGGCCCAAGTAAAATAACTGGTGTGATGCCACACTTGGATGCTCTGTGTTACATTTGACTACAGTTGCACTTTATTATTTAAAAAAAAAAACTATGTTTTAATACAAAAATATTAACATTTTTACATTATAAAGCAGCTATAAATAGCATAATTTTATGGTTGAAGGTTACTGTAATACAAAATTAGAAAAGAAGCTCATTAAAAATATTAAAACTGCTGATTAATCGCTTTGTTGCCAAATAGCAACACCATGTAATATAGGGTTAATTTAAAAAATCTGATGTGTTCCATTCACATGAATTTCTCTACATCTCAGCAACAAATTACTCTTAAAAAATTTATGCTTCTATTTACTTCATGATAATCAAAACAAATCAGCAGAAATACTCTTATTACTTGCTTCCTTGTAAGTAGAAGCAAAATAAGGGATTACCATAGTTTAAAGTGATAGTCAAAAGCTGGTTGCTATGTGACTGAAGTTCCTTTGTTTGTATGGACAGGAGTTGACAAATTCCTGTATGAGAAAAGTGTGTTTTTCAAAGCTGAAACCAAAAACAAGGAGTATCTCAAAAACGATGAACTCCACAAAAAAATTTATATAACATAAATTGTGTGTTTTAACTAGCTCTGCATTTTTTGTGTTTTAAGTTTTCGTTCTTTTAAAAAACAAGGAATATCTCAAAAATGATCAACTCCACAAAAAAAGTTTATATAACATAAATTGTGTGTTTTAATGTCCTCTACACTTTTTGTGTGGTAAGTTTTTGTCCATCTCTTGCAGTTTAGCAGTTATGCAAAATTCCATAAAATTGATACAGAATAAAGTAGTCTTCAGAGGCTATTCCCAGAAAATTCAAGATATACATATTATATGTCAGGTAAATATCTTTAATATGCAATATTTTAATCCAAAACATTGGAGCCATTTTTGAGAAAATCAAAATTTTCAATAAAAGTTCCGTGTAAAGAGATAGTTGGGGTTGGGGGGATTTTCTTGAAAATGTTCATGTTGCTTCCTTGGAAGATAAAAAACTTAAATACCAAGTTTCGTATTTAATGGTCTTTTCGTTTTTGAGCTATGCTGCCCACAGACACACGACACACACACACACACGCACACATACCTTTTTCCAAAAATACTTTTTTTGGATTCAGGGGGACCCAAAACATGTATTTCCGGTGAAATCTTGGTATTGAATTTTAAGGTGCTGTACAATACCTTCTCTATACACTATGTACATAGTACTTGTAGAGAAAGTAAAAAAGTGGACTGGATCCCAGATAAAAGCTGAGTTGAAGGAAGTTCATGTGGACACTTCACCAGCACTCAAGACCATTTACTATGGGTTAAATGTGGCTGCACCTGAACTGCACATTCTGAGATATCTGTGCTAATATCATCAAAATGAAAATCTGTATATGTGTGTGTAATTTCAAAAACCATTTAACTGTTTCACCACTGAAAAGCCAGAGTGTTTCATACATGTGGCTATAAAATATCTAATTTCAATTCATATTCACATGCTTACAAAGAAGGCTTTAATATTTAATCAAGAAGATTTTGAAGGTGTCAAGCCAAGTTTTTACCTGGCTAGAAGCCCAAGAAGATTTTGAATTAATACGTCGCCAGGAAAGCTTCAGTTCTTATTTTGAAAATAATTTTTGCACAAATTATGTTTGCAAAACAAAACAAATGCAGCTGATATTAAACTAGATGGTCATGATTTAGCATCCAAAAAGTCATAATGCATTTTTAACTCTAAATGTTCTCAAGCTTTTAGCCAGGTTAAGTACATGGATTAACTTGACTCTGACATTATAAATTCATGAATCCGGACTTTCAAGTCATCAGTTTACCCTGAAAACGAAGAAGCCGGAGAACATTTATAGATAATATGTCCTCAGGAAAACTTCAACTCTTACTTTAATACATTTTTGTTCTAGATTTATGAAGGTTATCTGTAACAATATAAATATTTTCAATGAAGTTTAATATATACAGTCAACAGTGATGATGACACAATTTTAAATTTAATAAAATGAAAAACAACCACCTCCATCTATTTTTGGAGTGTATAGCTTTTGATTATAAATTCTGTAGGCAAATTAAAAATCCCTATCTTCAGTAATAGAAATCATTAAACTGAGTATACTTAATATGCGTTGGAAACTACTTCAGCTATCCTCTGTGCTTTGCATGGCAAGAGAGAAGACAAGTAGTTTGTTGCAATGACTTTCTCTTTCACGGGAATTTGCCCTTTGTACCATGGTAGTCCCGCCTGAGAAGACAGGCTAATCAAAAGGAGTTCTGGGCGTTATTTAACTGCTGTGGTTCTAGCATCCCATTCTTTACTGGGTGTGAAAGGCTTCTTATTTTTGCTCAGAGGCCCCTATATCAGACTTGAGGTTCTTTTGCATGCCATAAATCTATGGCATAGGACCAATGGCTTTACTTCCCTTCTGAAGGAAGCCATGCTAAACATTTTTATTGACGAAAAAATCCATCACCCTCTGCCAGGTTTGAACTCACAGCCTTGGGTATATGAAGTTAGCATGGTGACCATTTCAGCATGGAGGACGACCCGAAGACAGGCTACAATATATTGTGAACAGATATTAGTTTTATTGTAAAGAATCCATTTTATATCATAACAATAGTCTAGAATACAAACAGCTAACATATTATAAATAAATTCTTCATTATTTATAAATTTAATGAAAATACTTTATTCACAAATTTACCGGGCTTTGTAGCTAGCAAGCCCATAGCATATGCCCCAATGTGATATCAATGCCAAAATATTTGAATAATCCTGATGTGTATAAAGTTTTACTTTATTCCCTTTGTTACTGTAACAAAATCTCTTTAAATATACCTGATGTTACAACTTGTCTTTGTTCCAATGCTGCAGAACAGCATTTAGATACTTGTATACAGATAATGACTGTATTGGCTATCTTCATCTAACTGCACCCTTAGAGCTCTGGTACCGCCAGCTCCACTTATATATCTTCTGATCGTGCAGCAAGAAATTTTGAGAGGTGGAGTTGCATATGTTCATTAAATGCAGGTATGACCACTTTTTTTTTTTTTAATGCCCACTTTTACTACAAATGGCACTGCATGCAATGACACTGATGTTACATGGAATGAAAATGGTGCAGGAAACCAGAAAACCCACCCCTGCCGCTTTGTCCACTACAAATCCCACATGCAGTCTCCTGGGATCGAACCTGGGCCACCTTGGTAAGAAGCAAATGGTCTAATCACTTGGCCACAGCGTAGCCATTAGAGTGTGACCATGTTACACACAGGTGTGACAGTGATGGCTTTGCTGCATTGTGCCTATTCATGCTCATGTTAAATTTACACACACCTGTAACAATGTAGAGGAGCTATGTAAAGTAAGCTTCCCACACACCTACAACAATTCAGGGCGGCAATGTTTTGTATGTGAGTGAAAGAAAGAAAAGGAAAGAAAAAGAAAAGCAAATAAACTTGGAAAACTAATTTTTTACATTGCTACTAATTTTACTCTCTAAATAAGATTGTTTTAGTCTGACTTTTGTGATTTTAATTTTAGTATAATTATTATGTTTTTATATTTATATTCACAAAGTGTTGCTATTGTATGACAGACTACTGTATAATTTTCAAATTTGTAAATGCCATGTTATATTTGAACATAACAGGGTTGTTTCACCGTGCTATTATTCAGAGTGGATCTGCATTAAACCCATGGGCTTTTGACGAGGCTCCGAGAGAGAAAGCTTTCCGGCTGGGGACCGCCCTTGGCTGTCACACGCAAGACTCTGTAGAACTGGCACAATACCTGCGCTCCGTCCCAATTCAAAGACTTGTTGAATGTATCGAGAAATCAAAGCCAAAAGGGGTAAATATTTAAACATTTAACGATCTTATTTTAAGTGCATAACACACTAAACTTCAGCTCTTATCATTTGCATTTTAGTAAAGAACTTGAAATAGATTTTAAAAATTCAACACCAAGGCTGTGGTTTCAGTTTTGGCTGTGTTTCTCATTTGATTGATCTTATCAAGTATTGTTGTTTACAAGTTACCCGACCAAGGTGAATGTGAGTGCCACTTGTACACTTAATGGCATGCCATCCCTTCTGTACAATCCAATTGGGAAAACATGCATCATGCACAAACACGAATTGTATCTGCTTGGTATGGTATCTCCACGTTTTTGGTGGTGCCGTTGTGTGTGTGTGTGTGCTAAGCTATCATAAACATTCACAAATAATTTTAAATGCAATGTGTCCCTCTGGTGGTCAGATATACTGGACTTGAAATGTCTCCCTCTGGTGGTCAGATTTACTGGACTTGAAATGTCTCCCTCTGGTGGTCAGATTTACTGGACTTGAAATGTCTCCCTCTGGTGGTCAGATTTACTGGACTTGAAATGTCTCCCTCTGGTGGTCAGATGTACTGGAATTGAAATGTCTCCCTCTTGTGGTCAGATGTACTGGACTTGAAATATCTCCCTCTGGTGGTCAGATGTAATGGACTTGAAATGTCTCCCTCTGGTGGTCAGATTTACTGGACTTGAAATCTCTCCCTCTGGTGGTCAGATGTACTGGACTTGAAATGTCTCCCTCTTATGGTCAGATTTACTGGATTTGAAATGTCTCCCTCTGGTGGTCAGATTTACTGGACTTGAAATGTCTCCCTCTGATGGTCAGATGTACTGGACTTGAAATGTCTCCCTCTGATGGTCAGATTTACTGGACTTGAAATGTCTCCCTCTGGTGGTCAGATGTACTGGACTTGAAATGTCTCCCTCTGGTGGTCAGATTTACTGGACTTGAAATGTCTCCCTCTGGTTGTCAGATTTACTGGACTTGAAATGTCTCCCTCTGGTGGTCAGATTTACTGGACTTGAAATGTCTCCCTCTGGTTGTCAGATGTACTGGACTTGAAATATCTCCCTCTTATGGTCAGATTTACTGGACTTGAAATGTCTCCCTCTGGTGGTCAGATGTACTGGACTTGAAATGTCTCCCTCTGGTTGTCAGATTTACTGGTCTTGAAATGTCTCCCTCTGGTTGTCAGATGTACTGGACTTGAAATGTCTCCCTCTGGTTGTCAGATGTACTGGACTTGAAATGTCTCCCTCTGGTGGTCAGATTTACTGGACTTGAAATGTCTCCCTCTGGTGGTCAGATTTACTGGACTTGAAATGTCTCCCTCTGGTTGTCAGATTTACTGGACTTGAAATGTCTCCCTCTGGTGGTCAGATTTACTGGATTTGAAATGTCTCCCTCTGGTGGTCAGATGTACTGGACTTGAAATGTCTCCCTCTGGTGGTCAGATTTACTGGACTTGAAATGTTAATTAATCTCATCTCCCAACCAACACGGGCGATACTTTTTCAAATCCTGGCCATGCAGAGAGATTCAATTTCAAAGTCATTACACAGTGAACAATGCTATAAAGACACCTTTAACAATTTAAAAGACTAAATCCCAGAATACAAAAAATCAGGAATCTACAGAATAAATTATGCAGATTGCAACAAATTTCATTGGGAAAACAAAAAGACACCTTGAAACAAGACTTAAAGAACACATGAGAGCAGTAAAATATAAACAAACTGACAAATCAGCCGTTGCAAACCACTTTTGGTCTCTAATCATGAAATAGTACCTAATATACACCTTATAAAACCTGCCAGATATGCAGCAGAGCTTGTATCTGGGAGAAAATCTACATCATTAAAAACCAATGTCACACTTTTAACTTTGAATTGCTGCCACAAAAAACATTGTGAAAGTTCATCAATCAGTCACCAGGGAACAACACACTTAACATAGAGCCTTCTGTAGAAATTCAGTCGGAAATCCTATATGGCTTCAAAACTGGTCTGGCAAAACCATACATAAGTGATACTTAAAGTGTTACAAATCAAACTCAAAAATATTCAACTCCTAGTATATTCCCTTATTTCCATTCTACCAACAAACCAGTATTAAAAACATTTTGTTAAAGTCCATTTCTAGTAGCATGAAGTAGAGAGAAGAATGCCTATTTGTAAATTAGTTTGGTGCAGGATAAGTAAAGAGAAGTCATGAGAATTTAACACATAAGATTTTTTCAATCTCATAACGCTCCTGGAATTTTCTTCTAATAATGCGCTTGTCCCAATCTTGCCAGGTGATTAAGTTTGCTCATCATGTTTTCAAGCTGGTGTTGTTTCAGAATCTTGTAAACAACATTGTAAATAACACCTCGATGTTGTTAGTGAATAACTTTATTTTTAGATCTATAACTATGTAAATACTAGGCGGTATGGTGAAGAATATATCAGACTGTACAGCGTTTCCTGACGTTTGTATTGTGACATGACATGAGTTCACTGTCCTTCCGCTCCTAATGCAGGACTTCACTCGTCTGGCTGGGTTATATATATAAAACTATAACCTACTTTTGTAACACTTCAACAATGTATCTATTGTTCAAAAGAATTAGTGATGTCTTTAATTTCAGGTAGAGAAAATATTGGATTTAATCCAAAAATATTGATTTAGAGATTTCACTGGGAATACAAGTTTTAGAACCCCTGCGCACCCAAAATAGCACTTTTAGAGAGAGAAAAAAAAAAAAAAGGTCTGCATGAATAATTTTAAAAAAGCTTTTCATTATTTTCTATTTTCTGAAAAATAGCTTTAATAATTTTAATTAAAGTACCAAATGATTAAGACATTTTGGTAAATAATAAGTGTTACATTACCCACCGATAGGCTGTGTGTAAACCATAAGAGAAAGAGAAAACCTTACTGTACTAAATGTAGATCTCATTGAAATAAATAAGACTTCTTGTGGCATTAACCATTACCAAAATATACATTTTTTATGTGCTAGCTCACCATTTTGTTTCTTGTGTTGTCATGAAAGCAGTATTTCTTTTATGGTGTTTATCTGCTTTTCCTGTATATGACTGTGCGTGCGTGTGTGTGTGTCTCTCTCTCTCTCACACAAAGGCTTTTTTTAAAAATGATGTTTTTTTAGATTCAGGGATTTCAAAACATGTCACACATGCCCGTATGCACACACAGACCTGTTTTAAAAATGCATTTTTTAGATTCAGGTGTTTCAAAACACGCATTTATGGTGAAATCTCAACAACCTTTAACTATTTCCTCTGTTTAAAATATAATTGGTAGAAAATGCAAAAATGTTTTAAATGCTGGCAGATGCCAGAAAACTACAATTAATCATGGTTCACACAGACCTGGAAAGTTAAGGAAGGTCATAGAAATTCAGGAAAATATATATAACAATTTTTATGTGCACCCTGTTAAAGTTCAATTAATGATGATGAGCCATGATAAGTGGGCTCAAATAGATATGTATTATAAAAGTAGATATGTAAAATTTTCCCAAAGAATTATAGTAAATAATAGGTGAAAAGGCCAACATTTATTTTCGAGTGTTGGCTTGAATAAATAAATTATTCTCGTCCAGCCTTACTTCACCAGCAATATAAATAAAAGCAACAGTTACAATGGCTATGATTGGTTGTTGAACATTTTACTGATGTTCTCTTAAATTATCGCATGAATACAATTTTGTATTACAGTGTGCAATGTTGTCTAAATAATATAGTATGAATGATTAAGGAACAAAATTTACTGATCATGTAATCATTATTTCTTTATGTAACAATATATATCCATTGGGCAGTTGCTTCTAGTCGGCAAGTAATGGCGGAAACATGTAATACCAGTGTAGTGAAATATAAGGCAAAGAAAGAATTATTCCTAGTCTATATAATAAGTTTTATGAAAAGTATTTTACATTTTCATTAAATAATATTCTCAGCTTACCAATAGAATTTACCAGTGTTTCCGAAAGCAGTATAAAGTGTGTAAAACTTTTAAATTAGTCGAGGTGCGACATCTTGTGCAAGCAGCTTTTCAAGTGACAGTCAAAAATGCAGTGTGTGTTTCACACATTGTTCCAGAAGAAAATTAAGATTTGGAGGGAATGGTGGACATTGTTGTTAGTCCACCAATTATCAATCTCTATAATGATTCAGACAGTTCGTTTGCAACTGCAACAAATTATTCGTATCTTAAAGTTCCATTTTCATTCATTCATTTGTTATCTGCTAAAAGAATACAACCATAGTCAAGTTAAATATGTACAATAACATATACAATTTAATATATTATACAAAAACAGCTTTTAAAGTAACATTTTACAATTCATAATTACTTACTGTGTTACATAAATAATGTTTATTTTGTCAATATTAGTTAAGATACTCGTCAATTGAATAATAACATCAGATTGGCTTTTCTGGTAAGTCATGCATTGTAGCACTAAATTAAAGAAATATGCAGTGTATTGTTGTGCAAATGTGAATGCTAAAATTTACAATAAATCTTTGGATTAATGTATGTATGCAATACTTTAGCAAACTTTCAAAAGAACATGTTTGCATTCTATAATTTTACATTTCATACTGAATATATTACGACTCGCCTGCCTGTTTTATTGTGTTTAATATAATTAATCATTATCTGTAAACAGTGGGAGAAGTAGGTAGCAGTTTTACAATTGCACGGCAGACGAACCACGTGCGTTCATGGAACAATACATTGCCAGTGAAGTAAGGATGGACAGATAATAGTTGCTATATTACTTCTGTTTTGTTAATATTATATATTTGTTTGTGGTTTTAGTGGCATCCAAAGAGACGAGGATTGTGCAACTTTGCGCCTTCGGTGGAATGTGGTATTGCTGAGGATGAAGAAACGTTTCTTGATGAACATCCCATTGCCCTAATGAAACATGGAAGGTTTCACAAAGTGCCACTCATCATAGGCGTCACTTCCCATGAAGGTCTTCTGTTTCTTAAAGGTAACTTAATTGCAATTATGTTTAATTCAAAATTCTAGCAGATCAGTTACTTTTGATATGTGTTGTTTTTCACACTGTAACGGTTTGCAATGGCAGGATTCAAACTATGGATATGCAGCTTCTGTGCCAATCTTCCACCATAGAGGAGGGAAAACTTAATATGCATTTGTGAATTCTTAACATACTATTAACAACACATGCATATATATTATTACATTTTCTTTTTGGGTAGAGGGTGATTTGTAAAATTTCCCTAGTGCTGCCTGGGATTGTTAAATGAATGGAATTAGGAAAGTGGACTGATTTGCTTTGCACTGTACCATTTGAGAAAAGTTAGGTACTTTAAAATTGAAGCCAATAAAGGAATATCTCAAAAATGGTCAATTCCACAAAAAAAGGCGTGTAGTATAAATTGTGCTTTAACGAGATCTACATTTTTTGTCTAGTAAGTGATTAATATCTGTTACGTTTTACCAGTAACACAATATTCAGCAAAATTCATGCAAAAAAAATAAATATTTAGAGATTATTTCCAGAAAATTCATGATATACATTTTATCTGCCATGTAAATATCTTTAATTTATGGTATATTATTCAAAATCGTTGGGACCATTTTCAGAAAATCAAAATTTTCAAAATGTTTTCCATGTAAAGGGAACTTTGTGGTTGGGGGATTTTTTTCAAAATCGTATTGCATCCCTGGAAGATACTAAACTTAAAACCAAGTTTGGAATTTTACCGACTTTGCATTTTTGAGTCAACGTCTTTGCACGCACGCGCACACAAAACTTTTCTAAAATGCTTTTTTTTGGATATAGCAGACCCTAAAATGTGTATTTCCTGTGAAATGTGGGTATCAATTTGTTGGGTACAATACAATACCTTCTCTTTACACTATGTACATAGTACATGCTGAGAAAGTAAAACCTGTATTATGGGACTAATTGTGCAGCTTTCAAATTCTTGTAACCATACCCAAATATTTTTTTTTCTTCATTTTCTCCTAAATTTATTCACTACCTGCAAATTTGTCTCCCAATGTTAGCTCAGTGATAGAAACAAGTGGCATTCCATTGTTTGAGTCCTGGTCATAACTTTTTAACTCTTCAGACTTCATAAATTCATTGGGTCATTTTATTTTTTCCAGAAATCATGACAGTTCCTTCCCAATTGGAATTTTACAA
Source organism: Hymenopus coronatus (assembly GCA_030762935.1). Lineage (NCBI taxonomy): Eukaryota > Metazoa > Arthropoda > Insecta > Mantodea > Hymenopodidae > Hymenopus > Hymenopus coronatus. The sequence goes on from CM060886.1 coordinate 138,748,281, forward strand.
CAAGAACTTTGAATCTGTGATATGCAAACTTTTTTACTCAGGAATAAGTGAAAACAAATGGAAGGAAATTGCAGAGAAGGTGAAGAAGTTCTACTTTGGAGACAAACCACTCTGCCAAGATACACTTCTGGAATATGTTGATGTAAGTATATTAAGAGGGGTGTTCAATAGGTGCTTAGAATATCATAGCATCTAAAAAAGTTTGTATTTAGTAACTGTTGTCTCTTACTAGATCACAGTTAAGGTTTCAGCTATATTTATCACAGGTTTCATTGCCATAGGTGATTGAATCAACAATCTTGTGCTTATTTGGAAAGATGGAAAAAAAATGAGTTTCATGCGAGTTTCTATTTAAAAGGTATAACATCGAAAAGATAAAAGCCGAGTTGGATAAGTTCATGACATATCTGCTCCTGCATTTGTGACAATTTACAATTGGTTAAATGTCCATAAATGATGAACATCATTCCGGCCATCCAGTAGAAGTAACTTCTTCCAAAATGTTTCACAAATTCCAGGGTATGGTTTGGAGTGGTACAACGACTCAAAGTTTGTGAAATACTAGAGGACACACTACTACACTCCGGAGACAAAAGTGCAGTTGAAACAGTGGGCTTTTAAGGGCTCCAAAGAAGGCAAAGGTGGTGAAATCTGCAGACAAAGTGATGGCCTCTGTTTTTTGGGGTGCATGCAGAATCATTTAAATTGATCACTTGCATGAAGGAAAAATGATAAATGGAGAGTATTATGCATCATTATTGCACTTGTTAAACAGAGAAATCAAGAAAAAAAATGCCCTTATCTGGCAAAGAAAAGGATTCTTTTCCAACAAGACATTGCAATTGTGCACACCTGCGCAATTTTTATGATGAAAATTATTGAGTTAAGGTTTGAATTACATCCACTGTATTCACCAGATTTGGCCCCCAGAGACACTTTTTTTTTCAAACTTGTCTTAAGTTGCTCAGTGGAAAACAATTCACGTCTAATGAAGAGGTCATCTCTCAAACAGATGTCTATTTTGAGTACCTTCTGAAATGTTACTTTTTGTAAGGCTTTGGAGAAATGGTGGGAAAAGGAGATTACTTTGGGAAAAAAAAAAACTGTTGTTCTATCTTTTTCTAAGGTTATTGAACACCCCTTTCTCGTCTGTATTTATAATTAAAATAATGCAAGAATATATGAACATTTTTCAACTCTCAGTATAGCACTCAAATTTGAATTTTGGAGACATTAAAGACCTTATTTGCTCCGCTATCACACCTTGCCCTGTTGGCTTGAACTGCTGTTGTCAAACTGCGTGTTGCAACATGCCAGCACAGCATTAAATTCCTAACTGGCTTGCATGTTTCCCGGTAAACCACAAAGTGATCTCAAATTATTTTGAGATGACTTTCCGAGGTGACTTACATAAGCACTTTAACTTCCATGCTTTGTAGTTTAGTCAACTGTTAGATCAATTAATGACCTAATTAACCTATCCAACCTATGTCATACACACGGCTTGTGTGAAAACACAATTAACTACAAAAAGTATCATCGTCATCATCAGATAATGAATTGTATTCTTTTTTCCCCCACACAATTTACACATTCTGGATCTTAGTCCTTTTAAATATATCTCTCTCCTTCTCATCCAAGCTATTCCTTCTCTTTCTGCTCTACTACATTGAGCTATGTACTTTTCTCTTCCCCATCCTGTTTTCATTTGTGTGTAAAGGCTTAGTGATTTCTTATTTTCTGTACTTCTCCATATCTATTGTCTTTTTATACCTTTAATTCTGTTTTTTTACTTCTTTCTAAAAACTATATCTCCCATTCCTATTCTCTCCCATTGTTACTTTCTGTATACGTACTATGTACATAGTGTATAGAGAAGGTGTTGCACTCCATCAAAAAATTTGATACCGAGATTTCACCGGAAATATATGTTTTAGGGTCCCCAGTATTCAAAAAAAGTATTTTCAGAAAAAGGTCCTTGTGTGTGTTTGTGCATGTGTGTCTGTGTGTGTGTGTGTGTGTGTGTGTGTGTGTCTGTGTCGTATGTCCGTGTGACTGTGAACACAATAACTCAAAAACGAAAAGTCGGTAAAATACCAAACTTGGTATTTAAGGTTAATATCTTCTAGAGATGTGACACAAAGATTTTCAGAAAAATCCCCCCACCCCAAACTACCCTTTACATGGAACTTTTTTCGAAAATGTTGATTTTCTCAAAAATGGCTAATGATTTTGATTAAAATATCGTATATTAAAGATACTTACCTAACAAATAAAATTTATATTTTGAATTTTCTGGGAATAGCCTCTGAAGACTACTTTATTCTGGGAAAATTTTACGGAATTTTGCATAGCTACTAAAGTGTAAGAGATAGATAAAAACTTACTTCACAAGAAATGTAGAGCACGTTAAAACACACAATTTATGTTATATACATTTTTTTCGTGGAGTTGATAATTTTTAAGATACTCCTGGTTTTTTTGTTTTAGCTTTGAAAAACTTATATTTTTCTCATACAGGAATTTCTTAACTTCTGTCCACACAAACAAAGGAACTTCAGTTACATGGCAACCAGCTTTTGGCTATCATTTTAACCTATGGAACTCCCTCATTTCGCTTCTACTTACAGCAAAGCAAGTAATAAGACTATTTCTGCTAATTAGCATGAAGTAAATAGAAGCATATGCTTTTTAACTACAATTTGTTGCAGAGATGTAGAGAAAGTCATGTGAATGGAACACATCAGATTTGTTTTTCTAGCCCTGCCCACCAGCTGTTTTGACTCCTTATATTCTTTTATTGTTTTATACATAGCTTTAACGATTCTCCATCTTCCATTCTCAATCATTTGTACAAGAGCTTCAATTTTCTTTAATATGTAAAGTAAGCTTAGACCTCTAATATTCAACTTATTGATGTTGTGTTGTTTTTCAGTTGAACACAGATGTGCAGTTTGTGACACCGATTTGTTTCTTTGTCAAAATGTTGTTGGAGCACACACCATTTCCAGTCTATTGCTACAAGTTCTCATTTGATGGCAGACTGGCGTACCTGAAGCAACTTTTAGGACTAAAACAGTTTCCAGGTACAGTAATAGCATCACCAAAAGCAAAAAGACATCTATTTAGCCACGCAATCAGCCATTTAAAGCAAAGCTAACTGCTGTATGTCAGCCAATACTGGTTTATTTCCCAACTTACACGAGCAAATTACTTTTATAGGTTACTTTAACAAGAGTGTCCTATCTTTGAACTTAAATAAAACACGTTCTCTAAAGGATTATTTCTTTTCTTTTATTTTGGAACATAATTAATGTCATTACGTGTGGAAGAGAACATTAATTAAGTGACTGCTGCAACTTCGTTCAGTTGCACGTATACGGTTGACCCAATTTTCAATGACAGAAGAACATAAATTAGGTCCAAATTCACGAATAACACGCGTGATGTTATTCATAAGATCATTTACTGTTTCTGGCTTATTGACATAAATAATTTAAATAACCCCACAAGAAGTAATCCAACGGCATTAAATCACATGATCTCAGGGGCCAATTCACATCACTACCACTGGAAATGATGAAACCTCTGAACTTTTCCTTCAAAAGATTGATTGTTTCGAGAGCAGTATGACATGTGGCACCATCTTGCTGGAACCAGATGTTTTTGAGATCCATACCATCCAATTGAGACTAAAAATAGTCCCTTATAAGAGCCTGCAATCTTGTTCCATTGACAGTTAGAGCTTCTCCATGTTCGTCTTGGAAAAAAATATGGACCAATGATTCCACCATACCAAAATCCACACCACACAGTAATCTTTTGGGGATGAAGTGGTCGTTCTTGAATCTGCATTGGATTGTGATTGCTCCAATAGCGGCAATTTTGTTGGTTAACACTACTACCATCCTTCTAAAAGTGGTTTTCATCACAGTAGATGATTTTTTGACAAACATTCGGGTCAGCTTCAAATTGCTCCATAGCCCAGTTAGCAAATACATGGCACAACCTATGTTTGTTGGGCTTTAGTTCTTGAGTTAACACCATTTTGTAGGAGTGAAACTTCAACTCTAGGTGCAGAATTTGCCAAGTTGTGGTCGGCAAAAGCCCCAATTCTTGTGCTCGACGGGCAATTGATTTGTTTCCATTTTTGCATACACTCTCACAAATGCAGCTAGGTTTTCATTGGAGCGCATACATCGATTACATACAGGCATTCTTTGATCGCTGACAGAACCACTTCTTTCAAATGTATTGATCAAATGCTGAATCGTTCTCTCGGGACAATTATGCACACCGTAAACTTCATGCAATACACGGAAAGTTTGGCGAACAGATGGTCAATTTTAATAATACATTTTCACAATTTCTACACGTTGCTGAATGGTATAATGTTCCATGGCTATTTGTCAATAACAACTGTAACCACATGAAAAAAATGACTGCTGTAACTCCATAACAACGGCAGCTATCACACGTTAAAGATAGACACTCTTGTTGAAACACCCTACACTTTCCCTGCTATGTGCAGTAAGTATGTGCATGCATGCATGTGTATGTGAACACCATAAGTCATAAATAAAAAATTGGTTAAATATTAAACTTGGTATTTAAGTAGAGTATCTTTTAAAGATGTGAGATGAAAATTTTCAACAAGATCCCACATAGCTAACCTTTAAATAGAAAAATGTTCAAAATTTATTTTTTCACAAATATCTGTAGCAATTTTGGTCAAAATATTATATGCTTAAAACGTTCTCATGACAAATGAAATGTAAATATAGCTTGAAATTTTTTGGAAATAGCCACTGAAGTGCTCTTCATTGTGGATAACTTTTATATAACTAGTACATTGTAAAAGAAAGACAAAACTTTCTGAAAAAAAAAAAATTATATAGACCTTGTTAAACATCTTTGTTGTGGAATTAACCATTTCAAGATATTCCTTGTTATTGTTACCAATTTTAAAATTACTTATTCTCAAATGGGAGACTCACGCACCAACACATACACAACACCCTCACTCCCCACAATTAAGTATTAAGCTATTGTTAATGTAAACTTGGGTACCACAGGACATGTAATGTTACCAACCAATGTAATGGAACTTGCTGTTAAATGTATTAAAATTAAAAAAAGACACACACACTCACACATTTGGACTTTTTTCTAAATAGGTATGTCTTTTTGGATTCAAGAGGCCTGTAGTCTGCTGTAGTGGGTAAATTTTCAGGTCCAATGCAATTATAATGCCAATGAACTAGCTCTTCCATTATTGACATAATTTATTGCACATTATGTATATTTTCCCTTATACTACCATGAACATTTGCTAAGGCAGAAAGTTCATCAAGATATGCAGGAACATGGGATCTTTACACCTGTGGTCTCAGTAATTATTACAAACTTGCAAGATGCAAGCCACTCTGAAATTAAATCAAACTTTACACTTCATATGGATTGTAGTGAATATAATTTTATTTTACAGGAGTGTGCCATTCTGATGAGATAGGGTACCTGTTTAGAGTAGGGCATATGGACCATGAATTAGATCCAGATAGTCCAGAAGCTAGAGCTCGTCAAAGGATGGTTCGAATGTGGACCAACTTCGCCAAAATGGGGTAGGTAGAATATTTTTATAGCATGTCTTTTATGTTGGTCATCAAATGGATTGGTTAAGATGTTTAGCATGTAAAAATAAAATAGTAACCGACCTCATAATCTGCTGTAAATTATAATACTGAATTAGTTAACACTGAATTTACTAGAATGTTTTTCACAGGCTTATCACAGAACATTTTGTATTTAATTGATGCAACCCTTGGCTAGCTTTTCCACTTATTTTACATGACATAAAGGTTGGTTGGTTGGTTGGTTGGTTGGTTGGTTGGTTGGTTGGTTGGTTGGTATCTAATGTTGAGCAGTTGGCAGTGAAGCCATTTGCTCTCTTACATTCCAGTATTTTGATGTCATATTATCATGTTGACTAAAGGTTGGGCAGCGCAGTAGCTGGTTTCCATCCATATCTTCTTTAAGTGTACAGAAAGGAGATGTCACTATACCAATCCTGAATAAATGTTTATTGAGACAGTCATGGCCTGTTAGGAGTCTAAAAGTTGCTACAGAGGATTTTCTTGGTAATGTAGTGATTCTGGTCATGTTATTACATAAATTTTCCCATGGTTTCCTTTTGTTTGTAATACATTATCTTCTTTAATTTTGTTATTATATGTTGATATAATTATTCTTTTGATAGAGTGATAACTTATTGGATCAGATGAATTTGATGTAATTTTACTACCTTTCTTGGCTAGAAAGTCAGCTGTTTCATTACCCTGTATTCCACAATGTGCTGGTATCCATTATTAATCTTTTATTTAAATTCATTAGTTTTTTTATGATTTTGCGCTATTCTGCAATATTTAAGACATTAGGTGTTACATCAGATGTTATGGATATAATAGCTGCTTTAGAGTCAGATAATAATACAACTTTTTGAAATTTATTTATATGATATAGTAGGTTTTGTAAGCTCTGAAGTATTGCCAAAACCTCTCCATCAAAATTTGTAGTAGTTAAACTTAACTTTTGTAGAAAGAGAAGAGAGAGCATATTGCACCTGCGCCAGTACCACTGTTATTTGGTAAGTTAGAACCGTCAGTATAACATGTAGCCATTCATTGGTAGGGTATCTTAAATGTATTATTTCTAGTGTCATTTGTTTCAGAACACACGAAAAGATGACATAAATGTTCAAATTTATCAGCAACAGCAGCCATGCCTAAAGAATTTTTTTTTGTAGCTTAATGTTCTTTAACTGGTTGGTCATATGGGAGAATGAATGAAATTGGTGAAATGATTTTCAAATGATGTCGAGGTCCATAGAGCTTACAGTTACTTGACATTCGTCTTCTCAGGCTAAGGGAAAACCTCCAAAAAAAATCTTATCCGGGTAATCAGCCTTACGCAAGATTTGAACTCTTGACCTGTTGAATGTGAGGCAGAAATATTGTTACTGGTAATTTTAACTTCATAACAAAATTAATGTAATTCACTAAGCAGGAAACATTATGTAATGGAGCTCTGGGTCTTGCTTGTCAGGTGCCAAATGGCCAGTGGTGAAGTAAATAGAGATATGATCACACATTAGTGATAACATCGAACTTAATTGGCAGAAGAGCTATCAAGAGATAATGGGACTTGTCTTCATCTTCAGAACATTCTAGAACTCTCTTGAAAATTCTAGCAACTACATATGTGTGAGTTTCTGATGCAGCAAAATGAGTTCTATGAGTGGGTGTGGACAGCATAGCTCAAAAATGAAGTCTGCTAAGGGTATGTAAGTTCAGTATCTTTCAAGAATGTAACATAAAGATTTTTAGGAAAATCCCCCCACACCCAAAATACTCTTTACATGGAACATTTTTTTTAAAGTGTTGATTTTCTAAAAGATGCCTTTATGACTTTGATTAAAATACCATATTTATATATATATGTGTATGTATATAAATGTATACAGGATGTTAATGAACTACACCAAAATAATTTGCGAGATTGTGCACGTGACTGATATAAGTAATTTGAGTTCGGCGATGCATGGTCCCCAGATAAACATAACACAACTACATAGCATTAAAGGTGTGAGTATAAGGTGCTGATAAGTCAGTATTAAATCAAAGCAGGTTGAAAAAATGGCTTGGAATGTCTTTAAAACTGTTGCCTGAGTATAGAAATATTCATTTTTAGCAGCTCATTACTAGCGTTCTCAAGATTTAATGCTGCAAAAATCTATAAATTTCAAACTAATCACTTGACAGTGCGACACTGAGCATTCATTAACTACATTCTTGAGGTAGCCTACTTTGGAGGCATTTTTTCAACTGCTGTGGTGGCTTAATGTGTAAAGCGGAAAGCTGCTATCCTAAAGATCATGAGTTCGATTCCTGTCATAGGGTAAATGTTTTTTATTATTATTTTTAACATTCTAGACAAAGTGCCCCGATACGTGAAAGAGACCCGAGCTCGGAAACTATCTTTCACTTGAAAGCCAGTATTATAACCACTATGCGAGAGAGGTATGCCATAATATGTCCCTTCATTTTTTGTGTTATGCTCTTGAATGTTTGATAAATTAGCCAGTGGTGTATTGGCACTTGAGAAACTTATAGCTGTTACTTTGACATTTCAATAAACAGGTCATAAGCCCCTATCTTAATTTACTTATTTTAGTAATCTACATATTCTGTGAAAATATTAGTTCATTAACACCCTGTATATGCGTGCAACCGTGTATGTATGTATGATATTTTCAAGACAAAATGTATATCTTGAATTTTCTGGGAATAGCCTATATTCTGGATGAATTTTATATAACTGATAAACCATTACAGATAGACAAAACTTACTAACAGAAATATAGATGTCAGGAAAATACATAATTTAAATCATATACACTTTTTTTCCTTGAGTTGTTTAGCCATTTTCCAAGATATTCATCGTTACTGATTTCAATTTCAAACTGCTTAAACTATTCTCAAATTGGAATTCATCTTTTCTTTCATATCTTTTTTTTTAACCAAATTTCAATTGTTTCAAATACCAACTAATTAAAGGATTTGACTCAGTTTAGTCTTGTGTATTCCCTTCTACTTTCTGGTAATGTTTATCTTGACTAGAATGATGAAGATAGAATCATAATTTTATAAGAATAGTTTGTTTGCAGAACAGGTAGAAAAATTCATGTGAAGGGAACACATACAATTTTTTTCCTTTGTTAAAATATTTCTTTTTCACTTCATAGGATCAGTGTTTAGCGGTCCCTAAGAACTAGTCATCTGAACCTTACCAACCGACATCTGGCAGTATCTCTGTTTGGAACTGGAATACCAGGAAACTACTGTCCATGAGGATTTTCATGCTATCTGTCAAAATATCAAACAAACTAAAGTATAGTTTACATTACAACAGTAGGTTTTACAACTAGTTTCATGAAATTACTTTCTCTACATCTCTGCAACAAATTATTGTTAAAAAGTTTATGCTCTTTTTAATTCATGCAAATCGAGAAACATTAGCAGAAATAGTCTTATTACTTGCTTCTTTGTAAGTAGAAGCGAAAAAATGGAGTATCATTGGTAAAAGTGATAGTCAAAAGATGGTTGCTATGTGACTCAAGTTCCTTTGTTTGTAAGGACACGAGTTGACAAATTCCTGTATGAGAAAAGTATAAGTTTTTCAGGACTGAAACCAAAAATAAGGAATAATTAAAAAAAACGATCAACTCCACACAAAAAATGTATATAACATAAATTGTGTGCTTTAATGTGCTCTACAATTTTTTGGGGGTAAGTTTTTGTCTATCTCTTATGGTTTACCAGTTATACACAATTCTGTAAAATTCATCCAGAATAAAGTAGTCTTCAGAGGCTATTCCCAGAGAATTCAAGATATACATATTATTTGTCAGGTATATATCTTTAATATATAATATTTTAATGAAAATTGTTAAGAGCCATTTTTTAGAAAATCAAACTTTTTGAAAATTTTTCATGTGAAGAGTAGTTTGGGGTGGGGGGAATTTTCTTGAAAACCTTTGTGTCGCATCCTTGGAAGACACTGAACTTAAATACCAAGACACACACACACAGATAGGCAGACAGACACACACACAAGGACATTTTTTCTAAAATGCCCTTTTTGTATTCAGTGTGTCTTAAAACATGTATTTCCGGTGAAATCTCGGTATGGAATTTTTGGGTGCATTACAATAGCTTCTCTATGCACTATGTACATGATACATGTAGGGAAAGTAAAAGTGCATGGTAAAGATATTGCATCAGCAAAATTAAAGTATGGGCCTTAAAAAGACAGGCAGGCAGGCACATAGACACATAAATACCAAAAGAGGATGCTATTGTAGTAAATAAATATCTGTACTTTCATTTAATTAGCTTAAAATTTCTATGTATTAAGGTTTTGTATGCCCAATTAATGATTATTTTGGGATTATTAATTTGATTTTCAAATTTTTCTTATGTTTTTAATTTTTTAAAAATATTAAAGAGATATCTCATCCATATAATGCATATTACACAGCTGACAAAACCGTTTACCAAAATTGATAAAAGATGCAGCTCTCTATGTCATTTGGTATTCATTTTATTACTACAAATTTAAAACCCTGCATTCCCCTGTAAAAATTGATTGCTTGGCACTTTTCAGACAGCATTTTATTATTTGGGTGAATTAATTGGTTACTTCACTGTGCATTCCCATTAATTTATTAAACAAATGCATGTGTTATAAGACTATTGTTTTCTCTCATTTCAGACGTCCAATCCCAAAGCGTGACTTTCTCTTAAACACTGTATGGGAGCCAATAATGCTGGAGGACCTGCGATACCTTAACATAGACACTGACATCAGCATGCAGCGAGAAATCCACAAAGGACACTTGCAGTTCTGGGAGGATCTAATGTATAATTACAAGTAGAACTTGCAACTGCCTCTGTGACTTACGCTCTTGTAACGTTGAGCACAAAAAAATCCATTGTAATACATATAACCAGTATTATGTAAATATAATAAACTATGTATACTAGTCATATTTAAAAATGTTTCAGGAATGGTCAAAAGGAGTGTGGAAACAAGATTATGAATTAAATCAACAGAATTTGACACAAACTTACTTGTAATTACTTACTTTCAGGAACATTTGTTCCCATTTTCAATCCTTAGTTCTGGCTAAATCGTGCTTCGTTGGCGTCAACGATGAAGGTGGTGGTTTATTATTTGTGGAGGAATCTAGGTGCTGAATCTATGAACTTCCAAAGGTTGCTGTATGGTGGTAAATCAAAATTCATGATATGGCCCTTTTTCTTTGTGACGTAGATCTTCTCCCAGACATCTAATTCTGTGTGTTTATATGCTGGTTTTAACACTTTATATTAGGTGTGATTTTGTGTCCTGATGTCCAAAAATGGTAGACAACTGCAGATTTTTCTGTTTGCTTGTATTTTCAGTTACTTAAGTGTTCCTTTAATCTGATTTGCAAACTTCTTTTCATTCTTCCTGCATATTGTTGATGCCAGCGCAAGATTTAGTTGAAATGAAGTGTTGAAAATGTCAACAAGTGTTTGTGAAACTTGTCCTGGTAAGTAATTACTAAGTAATGTTTGTTTTACAAAAACTGACTGACTTAAATGCTTTTGATTTAATTTAATCACATTGCTGTTACAAGCTTCTTTGCATAATTGCAAGATTTCAAGATTAAGAATTCTTCTTGACACAATGAAGTTTAATTTGACGAGTCCATTAATTACGCTAAACAACACTTACTTGTGAGTTTTGCCAGAACATGTTTTTAAGGACTAGTGTCCTTCATTTTCAACCAGACACCACCACTTCACCACAAGGAATTAGTCAATGTCCAGTTGAAAATGAAGGAAACTAGTCCTTTGAAACATGTTCCGGCAAAAACCCCAAGAAAGTGTTGTTTAGTGGAATTAATCGACTCGTCAAATTAAATGATTGTAACAACACTGTTTTCAAACTTCCATGATAAGAAAAGTGAAAAACAATGAAGTTTATTGTCATTTATATGCATGCTCTACCTTCACTAACATGTTTCATAGACTATTGTCTTCATCTTCAACCTAGACTCACTGACTGTGGCTTGTAAATGGCATTTCCTGACTGAATGGTAAGATTCATTTTCATATGGAACACCAAAAGTGAATAAATTGTATTAATCTATACGTATGAATTATCTGACTTAAATGATATTGCAGGTACGCTTTTTAAACTACTGTGACATATTAACTAATTTCATTTAACTCCCTGTTCTTTATCAAATTATTGCATGCTGACCTTGAGGACACTTAATCCTCCCCTTTCCGTCTTATAAATATCATTTCATGGACTATCCCAACTAATGGATGAAAAATTCTCTGATATTCATGTAAAAGGAGTGAAACGTCAAACCTCTTCGCAAAAGTGTTTCAAGTTGTGGAAATGTTGCTTAGCCTATAAGTACTCTCAGTTGGATTGTTTGAGTAATTTTTAGATAATCATGGCAGGTTAAATTGTAATACATTGCATCTTCTTTTATAAGTAGCTGAAACAGCTTGTGGTTTGATGGTTTATCTCTAAAACATTCAGCCTTTTTCAAAGGTAGTTAAAAATATATTACCACTCCACAACCATCTCACCTGTAAATAAATTAATGTCTTTTTTCTAGACTGGTATTGCAAAGCTTTGAGAATATCTCAGATATTTTTGGTCATTAAGATTCAATAAAACATGTGATTAAAATTTACTTAATTTGCTTTGGCAGCTTTGTTGTACTATGTAAATCACAACTGTAGAGCTCCCAATATATTTCACCAAGATCACTATTAAAGGCAATGTGTTAGTGTTGTGTAAATAAACTAATTTTCATGCAGGCCAGGCACCAGTCTAGAGAGCTTCACTCCTTATATTATGTTGTTGCTGCATACATCCTTGTCTATTACCAAAATAATATGTATTTCTAGTTTATATAGGTAGCAGCACCTCGGTAATGTTGCCTCAGAGATCAGCATATAATGCTGTTAGCTACTAATTATTAAGCACAAAAATCCCTGTGGTCAAAGGAAACTTTGAAGAAGTTGTGGAGTTGTAAAACCTATGTTAAGGTTAAAATGTAAAATATTAAATAAATGCAAGAAGGTACAAAACAGTAAATAATTGCAATTTTTCACGCACAAAGCTGTCCTTTTCTTGCACCTTTGGAATTACTGAATACAAAATATATTATAATATTGTGATGTCTAGATGCTCCACAGTGGATAATAATATCTTGTTCATTCCAAAACAATCCTTTCCTTGCACATTTAAAATTAGCACATTACAAAGCATATTAAACATTGTGACTTCTTCATAGACACTCTGCCGTGGATAACAAGATCATTTTTACTTCTGAAATGCATTATACTAGCTGCTGTATCCTATCTAATATGTTTGTAAAAGCACTTAAATGCAATTGAGTAACTTCCAGGTTGTCACATTTTGGCTGTCTTTTTATAGAGGAAATCTCAGTTGGGAAGAAATAATAGCAGTTTAAACAAAGTAAAAGTAATCTTCTTTATTAACAGTCTGTACATTCAAAGAAATATAAGAAAATGTACAAAAGAAGGCCAAAATTGATATACAAATTATTACTTGAGCTATTATACAGGTTGTCTTGTCAGTTTTGCAAAGCATAGCATAAAATTAAATAAGAAATCATGTGAAATGGGGCGGAATTGTGAATTCTAAGCTAGAGAACTACTTTTGCTATGTGTAAGTTTGATTGAAGTTAGTAAAAATATGTAGAAAGAAAAAACTCACGCACTTGCATGTGCTCACACACACATACGGACACACAACGTGCATTGATTTTTATTTTTATAAAGACATAAAAGCTAAACAATTTTCACGCAATACAGAAAACTTTGACATTTTTTTATAGTTGGCTTACCCTCCCCATATTTTAGAACTAACATCCCCTAGGACAAGCGGATGCCTAGGGGTCAGAAGCCTGTCAGGGAGCCAACGGCACAGAGCCACAGAATGAAGAACCTGGAATGAGGAGTCAGTCCATAGCCAGGCATGAGCTAGAGCAAGTGGATGATATGAAATGCAAGCGAAATGGATGATAGGAAAGGTGATGATGGAGCGATTGGAGGAACGAGTGGCGGGGGAAACCAGAGGACTCGGAGAAAACCTGCCCACATGTGGCTTCGTCCACCACAAAACCCACAAGTGGGCACTTGGCATTGAACCCGGGCTGCCTAGGGGAGAGGCGAGTGGTCTAACAAACTTTAACATATGTAATAAAATAAGATTGTCCACTCTCAGTGTAACAATTTAAACTCTTTAGGAGAGAGACATAATCTGTGAACATTGAGCAAATAATCTTCTCTACTAATATAAATACCAGTTCACTGAATTATAATACTAGAAGTTCTCTCTCTATATATAATTATTTAGCCCTATCAACAAACTTGAATACAATGAAAATAAAACAAAATGTTCTTGTATAAGGTTTTAGCTTTCAGAAACTTCAGTATGTACAGTCATAGAAACAGAGGTTTGGACAATTTTATTACATACAGATCTGCAGTATTTCATGAATATAATTAAAGACACAAATACTTGGGTTGTAACTTTAATAGTGCCACCTATTATTTGTTACTAGTACTGAAGTAGTGAAACTTTTACAGTCCTTCACGCCTGGTAGAGGAGTACTTCTTTACTGTAAGGTGGTCTTGGGGACGGAGCTTGGTCTCTTGCAAGCAGACGACCAAAGGCTGATACTGGTGGAGCAGCAATTCAAGCTCTTGTCCATGTGACCTAATTGTTTACAACTTTCTCCAACAATATGGAAGTGATACGAGGGCAGTTATACTAGTTTGTATTTAGTAACTGTCGTCTCTTACTAGATGGCAGTTAAAGTTTCAGCTTTATCCATCTTGTGATTTCCTTGCCATAGGCGATTGAATCAATAATCTTGTACTTATTTAGAAAGATGGAAAAAAAAAATGAGTTTTGTGCAGTGATTAAATACTTTTTAAAAGGCTTAACATTGAAAGAGATAAAAGCCAATTTAAAGTTCATGGCACATCTGCTGCTGCATTTGCAACAACTTACCATTGCATAATAAATTTTAATGAAGCTGCACATCCATAGATGATGGAACATCGTTCCAGATATCAAATAGAAGTGCCTTCCTCTGAAATGACTGACAAAATCCTGGATATGGTTTTGAGTGATCGACAAATCAAAGTTCATGAAACAGTAGAAGCCAAGGCATATGACAAGGTGCAGGTGTTCTCAATTTTACACCAAATATTAGGTCTGGGCAAGATGGGTGACACGTTTGCTCTCAACGGAGAATAAATGCAATTGTGTGATCGATTCAGAAGCTGGTTTAACACTTTTATGTCGCAATCCTGTCAAATTTGTGCATCAATGGAAAACCCAACTTACTATGCACGAAACGATCATCCGTTCAAAATTAAGGGTAGAAGATACAGAGCTGACGTGGGAAAGTTCTCCTTTGTAAATAGAACCATAAAAGTCTGGAATGAATTGCCTGGAGCAGCCTTTCGGGGTTGTCCCCTGTCTCTGAAGAAATTTAGGAAAAATCTTGATTTTAATGTTGGATAATTTTTGTAAATATTCCTTAAATGAAATGCTTGTGATTTTATATTGTTGTAAATATAAATGTTAAATTAGTTGGTGATTCTAAGTATGAAATTAATTAATCTGAATTGAGAGAAAAATTAATGTTTTCATATTTGTTGTAAATAACTATTATATCTAGTTTACAAAGCCATAAACTGGCAGCTGTGATTTATTGTTTATATATCTTGTATACATATATAACTCTGCCACCGGGTGATACCCACTTGCAGAGAAATAAATACATACATACATACAATACATGACTGGATGAAACATGGATACTCTGCTACACTCCAGAGACAAAGTACCTTCAAAACAGTGGGGATTTAAAGGCAAACCAGCTCCGAAGAATGCAAAGGTAGTGAAATATGCAGACAAGGTGGTGGCCTCGAATTTTTAGGACGCACATGGAACCATCTATATTGATTACTTGCAGAAGGGAAGAATAATAAATGGAGAGTGTTATGCATCATTATTGCAGTGGTTGGACAGAGAAATCAAGAAAAAACACCTTCATCTGGCAAAGGAAAAAATTTTCTTCCATCAAGATAATGCAAGGGTGCACAGCTGCGCAGTTTTGATGGCAAAAGTTGTAGAGTTAAGGTTCAAATTACTACAACATACACCGTATTCACCAGATTTTGCCCCCAGTAACCTTTTTTTGTTTCCAAATTTGAAAAAGTGGCTCGGCAGAAAATGATTCACATCTAACGAAGAGGTCATCTGCCAAACAATGCCTATTTTGAAGATCTTCCAAAATCCTACTTTTTGGAAAACTTAAAAACAGTTGGAAAAAGGCTCGTAAACTGTATATGCTAAAGGGAGATTATGTTGAAAAATAAAAAAAGAAATCTACCAAAATAATTTGTTTTTCTAACTTTTTCTAAGGACTTATTGAATGCCCTTTGTAGCACCTCCTGTTTTATTGATGTTGCTGCTGGACCACCCCAATGCTTGCAGAATCTCAGAAACAGTCTGGAAGTGGTTCCTTCATCTTTGGGATCATGCCATAATCACATGTCTGGTGAATGTGGTACATGGAAAAGTTGTCCCCACTCCAAGTGACTGTTAAGATTAGCTACAGGGTGTGTTGTGTGTGCTCAAGCATTATCCCACAAAATGATGCAAGAGTTCTGCACAACATGTGGGCAATGCTCATCTCGGATTGTTCTACAAAAGCAACAGACATTCTGTCCTTGTAGGATGGTATGTGCTAGAAAGACATTATAAAGTTGTATGCAAGAAAAAGCATAATTTTCATATTGTAGGCAGGTGGGTAGGCAAGCAGGTAGTTTATTTGCCAGAACAAAGTACATTATGTAGCAACGTCAAATACAAGTAAGATCAAAAACAATTGGCAGCATCATAAAATCATCCAGACAATAAAATGGATCTAAAATCAAAGTGCACTTCACTAACCTCTTTAAAGATGTAATGGATAGAGCTTTAGTGCTGTTACTAAGTTTGTTAAATAGATTTAATGATATTTCTCAAAGGAATTTTGTATCTTACTATATTTACGTCTATTTATGTAAATATTGGAACTAGTTCTGGTGTGTTGAAGATGGATTTTGGAACATAGATTGTATTTATGTCTATTTTTCTTAGCAAATAAGAGGCAGTGGAACACAAACAATGAAGTTAAAGTTAATAGGAGTACAACTCACCACAGTAGTGGTTTATATGACCTGGCCCATGTCTCATCAACTGCAATAATGCACCATCATGACCATAACGGTCCAGGTGAGTTTGAGCGGAGTCGTATGGTAGTTGTATCTTTTGCAACGAGATGCAATTTTTCCCATTTTCAGGCGATTCTTTGGAATGTGAAACACAGTCATATGCGATGGTCCTATCTTTAGGGCTAACTCATGTACAATCTGTTGTCTGGTGGCTTGCACTAACATTCAGACAAGGTTCTAATCCACCTTGTGGTAACATGCCTTCATGGCATTGTTGTGCATATAACTGCTTAGAGTGGTAACTAACAGGAAACTAACTTCTTCTGATGGAAGAGTCCATTTACTGGAGGGAAGGCTGGACATAGATTAACATTTGATAAAAGTGACTACAAATAGTTCCCTCTTGTTTTGCTTCCAAGACAGTGTTGCCACTATTTTTGTTCAATCCACCTATAATGCAGACACAATTTGTCTTTTAAACTTTCTCTTCTTAACATTGAAGTGTTACATCATGACCATCTATATTTTATATTTATTTTCTTCTCCTGAACGCTTATAGGTAAAAAATATCACATAACAATAACATTACATCTTAGGAAATATATATCACAGGAAAAAATAATAGGGAAATAACAAGCAGTTAGAAAGTAAAACAACATATTTAAATACTAAAATAATACAGAGAGAACCACACAAATTTTACCTTTGAAAAATGTACAATAAAAATTTAACATAAAAATATCAGTATTAATGCAAAGGTGGTTCAGTATGTTTCTGTGTTTCAAGTTGGTGTTGCATATGCTTGTTGGTGTCTTGTCATTTATTACGTTATCAAAACAAATTTTATAATGATTCTTAGATTAGTTTGAATTTGTCAGACATTTCAGTGTTCAGTTCCTGTTTTCACTAAATTGCAAAAAGTGCAGTATCTTTCAGTCATTTGCTTTTTACTTTCTCTACACGTACTATGTACATAGTGTATAGAGAAGGTATTGCACTCCACCCAAAAATTTGATACTGATATTTAACCAAAAATATATGTTTTAGGGTCCCCAAAAAAAGCATTTTCAGAAAAAGGGGTGAGTGATGTGTGTGTCTGATCACGATAACTCAAAAATGAAAATTCGCTAAAATACTAAACTTGGTATTTAGGTTTACTATCTTCCAAGGACGCGATACAAATATTTTGAGAAAAATCCTCCCAGCCCAACTACCCTTTACATGGAACTTTTTTCGAAAATTTTTATTTTCTAAAAATGGCTCTAACGATTTTGATTAAAATATCGCATATTACAGATATTTACCAATATGTATATCTTGAATTTTCTGGAAATAGCCTCTGAAGACTAATTTATTCTGAATGAATTTTACAGAATTTTGTATAACTGATAAACCATAAGAGATGGACAAAAACTTACCACACAAAAAATGTAGAGCACATTAAAACACACAAATTATGTTATGTACATTTTTTCATGGAGTTGATCGTTTTTAGATATTCATTTTTATTGATTTCAGCTTTGAAAAACTTATACTTTTCTCATACAGGAATTTGTCAACTCCTGTGCATACCAACAAAGGAACTTCAGTCACATAGCAACCAGCTTTTGACTATCGCTTTAACCTATGATACTCCCTTATTTCGCTTCTACTTACAAGGAAGCAAGTAGTAAGATTATTTCTGCTTATTTTTTTTCTCAATTAGCATGAGGTAAATAGAAACATTAGCTTTTTAACAATAATTTGGTGCATAGAAGTAGAGAAAGTCATGTGAATGGAACACATCAGATTATTACTCTTAAATGGAAAAAACTTACGAGGAGATTAAAGCAAAATTGGATGCTGTTTTTGAGCATTTTTCAGCATCTACAACAATGGTTTGGTATTTGTTTAACGATCATAAACATATTTAAACAATTGTTTTTATGAGGAACGCCCTGGACATCCAGGAGATGTGCTTACCGAAGATATTATTGAAAAAGTTTACATTATATTTCTCACTGATTGTCAAACGAAAGTTCATGAAGAGGCAGAGGTGTGTCGAAAAGAATGGGAATTCACATTTTGCATGATAATTTGGTGCTGAAAAAGTTGTTGGCGAAATGAGAGCCGTGTTCACAGAGGACAACAAAAGAGTGCTACTTTTACTGTGTTTGAAACTGTTTAAGTAAAATCCAAAGGACTAGCTGTGTCAAACTGTCACCACCAATGAGAAATACCACATCCTGGATTTGTCAATCTTACCCATACATCTCTCTAGAAAAATATTTGATTTCACATTTTAATTACCCCTATTTACAACACTGCACACACACAGACGACAAAATGGACACCGATATCACACATGCACACACTCACTCACTCCTAACCACGTATTCGCACACTTTTAAATGTGCAAATACTAAATATGTCTAGACAGTATTTATTCAAAAATCTTATCTCTTAACAGGCACACTTCCATTAAGTATGTTTCCAAAGTACAAGAAGAGTAAAGGAGACTGAAGTGATAGTCACATGTTTAACACTGATGCATCATATGCTGCCCTTTTCCCATGGTGTTGCAAGTTTAACACTTATACAAAAATCTGATGTGTTCCATTCACATAACTTTCTCTAGCTGTTCCACAAACAAATTTTTCATACAAAGGATTATGTATTTATCTGCGCCATGCTAATCGAGATAAATATTAGCAGAAACTATTCCATGTAAGTAGAAAGGAAATAAGGGAGTACACTAGACTAAAACGATAGCCAAATACAGAAAAGTCAATTAGTTTAAAATTGAATCAATTAACAATGAAGATCTCGAAAGCGGTCAAATTTGTTAAAAAAAAAAAAGTTTTACGAGATCTACATGTTTTGTGTTGTAAGATTTTGCCTAAATCGGTAAAACTCATCTCCATAATAAAGAGCTCTTCAGACGCTATTCTCGGAAAATTCAAGGTATATTTTATTTCCACGTAAATTTCTTTAATAGATGGTATTTTAATCAAAAATCGTCAGAGCCATTTTGGAGAAAATCACAATTTTCAAAAATTTTTCCAGTAAAAGGTAATTTGGTGTGGGGGGACATTTCTCAAAATCTTCGTGTCGTATCCCTGGAAGATACCAATCTTAAATACCAAGTGTGGTATTTTACGAACTTTTTATTTTTGAGTAACCGTGTTCACAGATACACACACACACACACACACACACACACACACACACACACACACACACACACACACTCACAGCATTTTCTAAAAATCTGAAGCGTTCCATTCACAAGACTTTCTCTACATTTCTGTAACAAATTATTACTTTCTCTACACGTACTATGTACATAGCGTATAGAGAAGGTATTGTATTGCACCCAAAAATTCGATATTGAGATTTTACCGGAAATATATATTTTGAGATCCCCTGAATAAAAGAAGTATTTTTATAAAAGTGTCCGTGTGTGTCTGTCCGTCTATTCTCCTGTCAGCGCGCGCGCGGGTGTGTGTGTCTGTGGGCAGCAAAACTCAAGATTAAAATTCCATTAAATACCAAACTTGGTATTAAAGTTTAGTATCTTCCAAGAATGCGACATGAAGATTTCAAGAAAACGTCCTTTACATGAAAAAATTTTCGAAAATTTTGATTTTCTCGAAAATGGCACTAATAATTTTGATTAAAATGAATATTCAAGATATTCGCATGAAAAAAAAATGTATATGTTGAATTTTATGGGGGTAGCTTCTGAAGGCATCTTTATTCTGGATAAATATTTCGAAAAGATGCATAACTGGTAAACCGTAAGCGGTAGACAAAAACTTCAACAAAAATATAGACATCGTTAAAATACACAATTTATGTTACTTGACTTTTTTTTCGTAATGTTGAGATTTCCCTTGTATTGGTTTCAGTTTTAAAATACCTATTACCTTTCTCATACGGGAATTTGTCAACTCCTGGCCATATAAAGAAATTTCAATCACAAAGCAACCAGCTTTTAAAAGATTTTACTATTGCTTTAGCCTAGTGTATTTCCTTATTGCCCTTCTACTTACAAGGAAGCAAGCAATATGACCATTTCTGATATTGTTTTCTCAATTAACAAGAAGTAAACAGAAGAATAAGCCTATTAACAATAATTTGTTGTAGAAATGTATAGAAAGTCATGTGAATGGAACACATCAGATTTTTTTAACAAGCTTATTCTTCTATTTCATGCTAAACGAAAAGGCATATTACTTAGTTCCATATAAGCAGAAGGGAAGGTAGGCTAAACCGACTGTCAAATGTTTTAAAATGTGGTTGCTATGGATTGAAATCCGTTGCCTCACGTGGCCAAGTGTTGACATATTCCCGTGCGAGAAAAGTTGAAGTATTTTAAAACAAACCAATAACAAGGAATATCTCAAAAAACGGTCAACTCCATGAAAAAAAAGATCTGTATCTCTTTCGTAAATTGTGTTTTAACGAGATCTACATTTTTTATGTAATACATTTTGTCTCTGTCTCTTATGGTTTACCAGTTCAGCAAAATTCATCCAGAATGAGCAGGTCTTCAGAAGCTAATCCCTGAAAATTCAGATGTGCATTATATTAATGATGTAAATAGCTTTAATATGCGGCAATTTAATCTAAATCGTTACAGCTATTTTTGAGAAAACCAAAAATTCCCGAAATTTCTTCCTTGTAAAGGATATTTGGGGGTGGAGTGATTTTTTTGAAAAGCTTCATGTTTTACCCTTGGAAGATACAGAACTTAAATACCACGTTTGGTATTTAACTGACTCTTTGAATTTGGTCTTTGCTGTCCACAGGCGCACGCGCGCACACACACCCACACACAGCCTTTTCCTGAATTTTTTTTTCGAATTCAGGGGACTTCAAAACATATTTCTGGTGAAATCTCGGTATCGAATTTTTGGGTGCATTAAAATACCTTCTGTATACACTAAGTACATAGTTCGCTCAGAGAAACTAAAAGGTTCCCCTGTATCCAAAAAGTATTTTCAGAAAAAGGTCCATGTGTGTGTCCGATAACTCAAAAATGAAAAGTCTGTAAAATACCAAACTTGGTATTTAAGTTTAGTATCTTCCAGGGATGTAACACGAGATTTTGTGAAAAATCCCCCCACCCTAAATTACCCTTTACATGGACCTTTTTTTTGGAAAATTTTTATTTTTTTAAAAATGACTCTAACGATTGATTAAAATATCGTATATTAAAGATATTTATCTGACAAACAAAATGTATATTTTGAATTTTCTGGGAATAGCCTCTGAAGACTATTTTATTCTGGATGAATTTTACAGAATTTTGCATAACTGCTAAACTGTAAGAGATGGAGAAAAACTTACCGCACAAAAAATGTAGAGCACTTTAAAACACACAATTTATGTTACACGCTTTTTTTTTTTTTTTTTTTTTTTTGTGGAGTTGATCATTTTTTAGATATCCCTTGTTTTTGGTTTCAGCTTTAAAAAAGCTTATACTTTTCTCATACAGGAATTTGTCAAACTCCTGTCCATACAATCAAAGTAACTTCAGTCACATAGCAACCAGCTTTTGACTATCACTTTAACCTGTGCTACTCCCTTATTTTGCTTCTACTTACAAGGAAGCAAGTAATAAGACTATTTCTGTTAATTTTTTCTCGATTAGCATGAAGTAAATAGAAGCATAAGTTTTTTAATAATATTTGTTGCAGAGATGTAGAGAAAGTCATGTGAATGGAACACATATATTTTTATTCAGGGGACACTAAATCGTGTATTTCCAGTGACATCTCGGTATCGAATTTTTGGGTGGAGTGCAATACCTTCTCTATAGTACATAGCACGTGTAGAGAAAGTAAAAATGGGCCCAAACACGCGTCTTTTAGAAACAACACAAAACGCGTTTACACATTCCACCTGAATCACAGCGTGGGGATCCCCATGTAGCTACTGACTCATCCATAAGCATAACATGTCGCTTCATTGATCATTATGATTCGTTCCGAAATTCTCACAAAAATGCCTCTTTACTGAATCACCACTCTCTTTCGTGTAATCTTCCATTCTGTTCTTAACATTTCCAACTGTTGACTGACTCTCCGTACTGGATTTTACTTTCTCTACACGTACTATGTACCTAGTGTAGAGAGAAGGTATTGTATTGCACCCAAAAATTCCATACAGAGATTTCACCAGAAATATGTGCTTTGAGGTCCCCTGAATTCGAAAAAAAACATTTTCAGGAAAAGGTCAGTGCCCTGTGTGTGTGGCTGTTTCTGTGGACATCATAGACCAAATTCAAAGAGCCGGTTAAATACCAAATCAGTATCTTCCAAGGGTAAAACACGAAGATTTTCAAGAAAAATACCTCCACCCCAACTACCTTTTACAAGGAAGAAATTTCGAAAATTTTGATTTTCTCAAAAATGGTTGTAACGATTTAGATTAAATTACCGCATATTAAAGCTATTTACATCATAAATATAATATGTACTTTCGACATTTTTCAATCTGCGCTCTCTTTCAGTGCTCACTGGTTTATTTACTAGCCGGAACTGAACGAGTTCAAGCAGTGAGCAATGCTAGATAGCCTCAATCCGGCAGTTTCGTGATCCCGGATCAAGCTATATTGAATACAATGTTATTGTCCAAGTTAAGGTGATTTTTGTTTTATATTAATACCATAATAATTTGTCTTTATGTTTGGCAATTTATTATGTTACCACTAGCAATTACCACAAAATCTAGGGAAATATGTATAGATTTAATTGTTTGTTTTTTTTCACACAAGCCGTATGTAGGACAGGAGTTAGGTAGATTCAGATTGAAAAATGCAATGCCATAGCCGGGATTTGAACTACGGATCTCCCGGTCTCTAGCTAGTTGCTCTACCATGGCAAGTTGCCATTGGTAACATACCAGCAACTATTTCTCGGTAAACCACAAGGAGATCTCAAGGTGCATATATTGATATCCGAGGTATGTGTGTATGTGTGTATTTGTTTATTTGGGAACACTTAAAAAAAAAGAGATAAATTAAATACCAAACATGGTGTTTAAGTTTAGTGTCTTCCAAGAAGATGACACAAAGAATTTCAGGAAAATCCCCCGCGTACCAAACTACCCTTTACATGGAAGAATTTTCAAAACGTTTTGTTAAAATAGTTCTAATGATTTTGATTAAAATATAGTTTCTAGATATTTATATGACAAATAAAATGTATATCCAGAATTTACTATGAATAGCTTATGAATTCCTCTTCATTCTGAATGACATTTGCATAACAGGTTAACCTTAAGAGATGGACAAAAAATATAGAACTCCTTATAACACATCATATGTGTGATATGATTTTTTCGTAGATCTAACCATATCCAAGTTATTACTTTTTATTGGTTCAGTAGGCCGCGCCGTGGCCGACTAGTTAGACCACTTGCCTCTCACCTAGACGGCCCGGATTCGATCCCAAGCGACCGTATGTGAGATTTGTGATGGACAAAGCCACAAGTAGTAAAAGCAGGTGTTAAAATAAAATACGTGTGCCTTTCTTAAACGGCAAGTCGCCATTCGATTCATATCTCGCTTGTTTTGTCCAAACATGCAAATAGAACGAATTTCAATCATACAGTCACAGTTTTTAAAATACTTTACCAGCGCTTTATCAAGTATTTCAGTTCTAGCAGAAAGAACTAAGAAATAAGATCACTTTTGCTACACTTTGTCTTGATTGGCATGAAGTATGCAGAAGAATAACCTTTTGTAGGAGTAGGTAGAGAAAGTCATATAAATGGAGCACGTCACTGTGTATAGAGAAGCTATTGTATTGCACACAAAAATTCCATACTGAGATTTCAACGGAAATGTATGTTTTGGTTCCCCTGGGTAAAAAAAGAGTATTTTTAGCAAAATGTCCGTGCGCGCGCGCGCGTGTGTGTGTGTGTGTGTGTGTGTGTGTGTGCAGCATAGTTCAAAAACTAAACCGTTAAATACCAAACTTCGTATCTAAGTTTGGTGTCTCCCAAGGATGTGATATGAAGATTTTCAAGAAAATCTCCCCACCTCCAACTACCCTTTACATGGAGACATTTTCGAAAACTGATTTTTTCAAAAACAATTATAACGATTTTGATTATAATCTCATATAATTAAGATATTTACATGACAAATAAAATGCACGTTTTGAATTTTCTTGGAATAGCATCTGAAAATCTCTTTATTGGTAAACCGTAAGAGAGACAAAAACTTAGTACAAAAATGTACGTTTCGATAAAGCACACAGTTTATATCATATATTTTTTTCCTGGAGTTGACTGTTTTCGAGTTTTATTTATTTATTGTTATTGGTTTCAGTTTTAAAATGGTTAAAGGTTTTCTAATATGGAAACTTGTCAAATTCTTGCCATGAAAAGAAATTCCAATTTAATTCCATTAGCAACACCGTTTCATGGCATATTGTGTACTAAGAACGTGAGTTATACTTATCAGATGGAGAATGCATATTGGGAGTACGAGGTTCGCATCCCAAGCTTTCCAGATCTGATGAATAACTTACAGTTCATGGTTAGACAATAACTTTTTGAAATACTCGAAAAAAACTTGAAAAAAACAGTAATATTTTATTGAACATTGAGAAAAAAATTAATTCTGGAGGTGAACAAGTTATATGGAAAAAGCTTTCTTACACTCTTTTGTTAATGAATTTTACAATAAATTCTTTACTTGAAGTGTGTTACGTCATTTCCTAATTGTACTGTAAGTATTAATGACCTCTTAAACTCTTACTGTAAGTACTTACAGTGCTTGTTGGCATGGAAATTAAATGAATTGTAAATTTAGCTTACATTAGCAATGTGTTCAGAACGATTAACTTACATTATCAAGTATTTCAAAAAAAACATTTGACTGTTTAGCCTAATGTATTCCCTTCTACTTAAGGGATGTAATAAGAACATTTCTGCTAATGTTTATCTGGATTAACATGAAACGTGGCCACAGACTTTTGTATGTAACAGTTAGCTATTATAGAGGAACGCACGGACACAACGTTTAAAGCGAGCTATAGGTCAGTTGAGTCTAACGAGATTCCTATTTAACACGTCAGTCTTTATTGGGCTCGGAGCCGGCCAATATTGTGTTGCAGATTACGTAGATGACTGGCCAACATCAGGGTGACCAAAACCTGCTGTCAATCTAATTTCAAGACGTTTTATTACTACTTTTATGCATAATGCACGGTACACAAGCAGAGAAGGTATTGCACTCCACCCAAAATTTCCATATAGAGATTTCTCCGAAAATACATGTTTTAGAACCCCCTGAATCCCCCAAAAATGTTGTTTCAGAAAAATGTCCGTGTGTAAGTCTTTGGGCAGCATAGCTCAAAAATGAAAAGTCGGTTATTTAAGTTCAGTATCTTCCAAAGATGCACACAAAAATTTTTCAAGGATACCTGCTCACCCCCAACTACCCTTTACATAGAAAATGATTAGAAAATTTTGATTTTCTAAAAAATTGCTCTGATGGTTTTGATTAAAATGCGCTATATTAAAGATGACATGACGAAAAAAAAACGTATATTTTGAATTTGAATTATGATTTTGAATTTGAATCTTCTGGGTATAGCCTCAGAACAGCTCTTCATTCTATATGGCTTTTACATAACTGGTAAACCGTAACAGATAGACAAAAACTTTCTACACAAAACACTTAAAACACACAACTTATATCATATACAATTTTTTCGTGTAGTTCATTATTTCCGAAATAGTTCTTCTTATAGGTTCCAGTTTTAAAACATTTACAAACTTTTCTCATACGGGAATTTGTGAAGTCCTGGTCATGCAAACAAATTGATTTCAATCGCATTTAATAATATATTGTGTACTAAGAACTGTAAATTATAGTTATCAGGGGGAGAGTGCGCATTGGGAATACGAGACCCGCACGGCCCAGATCTGATAAGTAACTTACAGTTCCTGGTTAGCCAATTACTTTTTGAAATACTTGAAAAAACTGTAAAAAGTAACTATAATAAACCAAAACTTCTTTTCAATATCTTATTGAAGATTAAGAAAAAATGAATTCTCGATGTGAACAAATGAAAGGCTACATCTAAATTATATGGAGAAAGCCTTCTTATACACTCTTTTGTTAATGCATTTGCAATAGATTCTTTACTTGAAGTAGCACATGTCTTGAGTGTTACGTCATTTCCTGATTGTACCTACTGTATTCTCATTGAGTTTTGCATAACGGAAAAACCGTAAGAGATAAGACAAAATTTACTACACAACAAATACAGATGTCGTTAGATCTCATGTTCCTAAATATATATTTTAAAGTACGTAAATGTTTTTCTTGTAGAGTTGACCGTTTTCGAGCTAATGGTTTCAGTTTAACTAATTAACTTTTCCCAAACGGCACCATGCAAAGCGAATCAAACCTGAACTGTTTCACATAGCGACAAACTTTTAAAAGATTTGACTAACACTTTAGCCTAATGGATTCCCTTATTTCCCTTCTGCTTACTCGGAAGTAAGTAATAAGTCCCATTCTGCTAATGTTTATCTAGAATAGTTTGTATATGGAAGAGCTAGAGAAAGTTATGTGAATCAGACTGCGTATCAGAAATCACTTCAGATGCTCGTATTGCTGTTATAACTACAACAAAAATGTGATGTGTTCCATTCACGTGACTTTATCTAAATCAATGATAATCATCAGTAGAAATTGCTTCCTTGTAAGTACAAGCGACAGTCAAGTCTTTTAAAAGCTGGTTGCCATGAGGCTGAAAACCGTTTCTATACAAGACCAGGAGTTTACAACCTTCCGTGTGAAAAAGTTGAAGTATTTTACATCTGAAACAAATAACAAGGAATATCTCAGAAATAGTCAATTCAACGAAAGAAACGTATATGATATAAATTGTGTGCTTTAACGAGATCTACATTTTTGTGCAGTGAGTTTTTGTCTATCTCTTAAGGTTTACCAGTTACGCAAAATTCGTAAAATAAAGAGGACTTTAGAGGCTATTCCCAGAAAAATCCAGGGTATGTGTTTTAATTGTCATGTAAGTATCTTTAATATACGAAATTTTAATCAAAATCGTTATAGCCATTTTTGAGAAAATCAAAATGTTCGAAATTTTTTCCATGTAAAGGATAGTTTGGGGTGGGGAGGATTTTTCTCAAAGTCTTCGCCTCGCATCCCTGGAAGATATTAACTTAAATACCAAGTTTGGTATTTTACCGACTTTTTTGAGTTATCGTGTTCACAGACACACGGACACACACGCGGACATTTTTCTAAAACACATTTTTTTGGTTACAGGGGACCCTAAAATATATATTTCCGTTGAAATCTCGGTATCGAATTTTTAGGTTTAGTACAATACCTTCTCTACACACTATGTACATAGTATGTGTAGAGAAAGTACAAAGGGTAGAGGGGACAACTCATAGACTGCGATGTATGCAGATCTATTGCGGCTAATGGGGTGAGTGAAGGAACCAGAAGAGCGCGAAAGTCCTTAATGTTCCAAGGCTGATGACCCATATCACTGCCAGAGAGAACCTGCAGGTGATACAACAACCTAGCAACCCCCTTGTGTTCATAGGAAATAATCTTTCTATTGAGCACGCATCCGCGCCATCTCCCCACACCCGAACCTGGAAGCACACCTGAAGATGATGGAAAAGAAATCATGGTAGAGGAGAAACCATTCGTCTGGCGACTTCGGAGAAACCACAAAAATCCTATGGGACAAAGTGGATGCCACGGGGCCTCCCTAATGTGAGTCACGCACGTTACTGCGGCGCCACCGTGCTCGATATTGCAATGCTATCAAACACATACCCTATCGATGTCCCACGGTCAAATATTTTGGTCCAATACTCTTCAAACTACAAATTGGATCGTGGGACATCAGATAATTTAATTGTGTACAATTTCTGTCCTATTTTTTGGTCCAATTCAAGTTTGCTACAACAGGATACTGCGGTTTCTAATTTTTGGTCCAAAATTATGAAATCAACCAATGAGGAACCTGGTGGTAATGACGTAATAAGGTGGCAGCTAGCGCCATCGTGATTGTTTATGAAACTTTGCTGTAACTTGTAGACTTTGTCCTAAACAACAGGGTTATAGTAGCTGAGCTATTGTTGAAATACACATTTTTTGTGCGGCAGAGATTTATGAAATAATGACACGGGTATTTATAACCCCTTCAAATGTGTTTTATCGGATCCATTTGTACCTAACCTTCTTTTCTCAACAAATATATAAAAACGTGGTCTTACTTTTGATTTGCTGGTATGCACTGTCTCATATTTGTGTCTTGGCGAGTGATTTTTGCTTCAACTAAGGACAGCAACTTTCCAAACAAATTTTCGTCTTTACTGAGGAAGATAAAATAATTTACAGGGTCAGAAACGAGCTCACTTTGCATCATATGTAGTACACCTCTTCCTTGGTCTGCATTCCTACGTTCCAGCCATGGTCTAGTCCACCAACACCTCTTTATTGATTTTGTCTTTCTATTATAATATGCTCTTGCAATGGATACATAAACCAAGCTTGCGATAGCGAACGTAAATAATTGTGGATCAGCAACCTCCACCATTTTCTATCAGCTGTTCATGTGCACGCGAGAAATATTTGAACCAATACACACTACCGTCCGAATGGAATGGAGACATTTTTGGACCAAATTTTGACCGTGGGTCATCGGCTTTAGAGTTGTGGAAATGTTAACGTCTATTCATTTCTGGCTTCCTCTAAGGGAATTATCATTTACACTCGAGATTTCAGCATCTGAAATTGAGTTATTTCTCTCCTGAAGCTTTTGTTTTTGGGTAGTGTTTAACGTCCGCTTTTACTACACATTGCACCGTAGGCGATTACACTAGTGATACATGTAATGAAGTTGGAGCGCCGTTGCAATGCGATGGTGAGTGAACCCGGAGAAAGGCCGCCCTTGCGCCACTTTGTCCACCACAAATCTCAAGGGGAGTCTGATGAAGCTTTTGATGTATTTTTTACACAATGCATGGTGTTGCTGTACATTCTTATTACTTTCTCAAGTCCGTATGTACAATGTACATACATGGTGTACACAGAAAGTATTGTATTCCACCCAAAAATTCGAACCAAGATTTCACCGGAATATATATTTTGAGATCCCCTGATTCCGAAAAAAGCATTTTTAGAAAAAAAGCCCGTGTGGTGTGTGTCTGTGGGCAACATAGCCCAAAAACCAAAAGACGTTAAATGCCAAACTTGGTATTTAAGTGCAGTATCTTCCAAGGGTACGACACGAACATTCTGAATAAAATCGCTGAACTCCCAAAGTGGGAAAATTTTGGTTTTCTCAAAAATGACTAACGAATTTGATTAAAATCTTTAAATTGAAGACATTTACAAGATAAATATTAACTTTGTGGGAGTGGTTCTAAAGACCTCTTTATTCTGGATTTTGCATAACTGGTAGAAAGTAAGATATAGACAAAACCTTACTGCACAGAAAATGTAGCTCTCCTGGCCGAGTAGTTAGAACGATTGCCTCCCACCCAGGTGGCCCGGGTTCGATACCAAGCGCCCGCATGTGGGATTTGTGGTGGACGCAGCGCATCTGGGCAGCTATGCTCCGGGTCCTTTGGTTTCCCCCGCCACTCTTTCCTCCAACTGCTCCATCATCACCTTTCCTATCAATCATTTTGCTTGCATTTCATATCATCACCTTCCTCACGTTCATGCTTGGCTACGGACCGACCACTCGTTCCAAGTTCTCCATTCTGTGCTTTCGTGCCGTTGGCTCCTCGACAGACTTCTTCGCTTGTAAGCCCAGGGGGGTGTCAGTTCTAAACATGAGGGCCGCGCCGTGGCCGAGTGGTTAGACCACTCGCCTCTTACCTAGACAGCCTGGGTTCGATCCCAAGCGACCGCATGTGAGATTTGTGGTGGACAAAGCGGCGCTGGGGCGGGTCATCTCCGGTTTTCCCGCCATCGCATTCCACCGGTGCTCCATCTTCATTCATGTATCACCAGTGTCACCGCCTGCGGTGCCATAAGTAGTTAAATCGGGCGTTAAACACTACAAAAAAAAATATTTTAACATGGAGGGGGGTTTATCGTGTTTGCACAGACACGCGGACACACACGGACCTTTTTCTAAAAATGCTTTTTTTATTCAGGGGGTCTCAAAACATGATTTTCCGGTGCAATTGAATTGGTATTGGATTTTTTGGTGCAATGTAATACCTTCTCTATGCACTGTGTACATAGTATGTGTAGAGAAAGTAATATTTTTTGAACTGTTTTAAATTTATTATGTTGTTTACTGAATATATTTCTTATTAATTAATGAATGTTTGCATTTAAATATTATTTATATTTTGAACATCATGTAGTGGAAAATAATAATTATGAATATGAAAGTTTTAAATGTATGAATGAGATTTTAAAACTGTTGATGTATGAGGTAGTTTTAGTAAAGCTTATCTCAACCGTAAAAGAAGCATGAAGATAAAATTATATCTCTGTGTTTAGCGCCCTACGTGTTATCCTTTTCTATTCTCGCGCTGTTGCCAAGTGCTAATTTGGTGTAAACATTCAGTTATGAATACAGTATTTTTACTTTCTAAACCTCGCATGTACAATGTACATAGTGGATAGAGAAAGCATTGTATTCTAGCCAAAAGTTCGATACCGAGATTTCACCGGAAAATCATGTTTTGAGACCCCTGAATAAAAAAAGCATCTTTAGAAAAAGGTCCGTGTGTGTCCGCGTGTCTGTGCAAACACGATAACTAAAAAACGAAAAGTCGGTAAAATACCAAACTTGGTATTTAAGTTTAGTATCTACCAGGGATGCGACACGAAGATTTTGAGAAAAATCTCCCCACCCCAAACTACCCTTTACATGGAACTTTATTCGAAAATTTTGATTTTCTAAAAAATGCCTCTAAAGCTTTTGATTAAAATATCGTATATTAAAAATATTTACCTGACAAATAAAATGTATATCTTCAATTTTCTGGGAACAACCTCTGAAGACTACTTTATTCTGGATGAATTTTACGAATTTTGCATAACTGCTAAACCGTAAAAGATAGACAAAAACTTACTTAACAAAAAGTGTGGAGCACATTAAAACGTACAATATAAGTTATATACATTTTTCTCGTAGAGTTGATCGTTTTCGAGTTATTCCCTTTTTTTGATTTCACCTTTAAAAAACTTATGCTTTTCTCACACAGGAATTTTTCAACTCCTGCCCATACAACCAAAGGAGCTTCAGTCACATAGCAACCAGTTTTTGACTATCACTTTAACGTATGGTACTCCCTTATTTCCCTTCTACTTACAAGGAAGCAAGTAATAAGACTATTTCTGCTAATTTCTTCTCGATTAGCATGAAGGAAATAGAAGCACAAGCTTTTTAACAATATGTTGTTGCAGAGCTATAGAGAAAGTCATGTGAATAGAACACATCAGATTTTTTTTCATGGAGGTGGCCGTTTTCGAGATATTCCTTGTTATTGGTTTCAGTTTTAAAATACTTAAATGTTTCTCATACAGGAGCTTGTCAACTCCTGGTCACGCAAAGAAATGGATTTCAATCCCATAGCAGCCACATTTTAAAACGTGTTTAACGTAGTATATGCTTTCATTTTCCTTCTACTTATAAGGAACTAAGCAATACAACAATTTCTGCCAATGCTTATCTTGATTGTCATGAAGTAAATAGGAGAATAAACTTTTTGACAATAATTTGTTACAGATATGTAGAGAAAGTCATGTGAATGAAACAAACCAGATTTTTTTTTTCGTTCTCTACACTTACTATGTACATAGTGTATAGAGAAGGTATTGCACTCCACCCAAAAATTCGACACCGAGATTTCACCGGAAATATATGTTTTAGGGTCACCTGTATCCAAAAAAATCTGATGTGTTCCATTCACATGACTTTCTCTATATCTCTGTAACAAATTATTGTTAAAAAGCTTATACTTCTATTTACTTCAGGCTAATCGAGAAACAATTAGTAGAAAGCGTTAATACTTGCTTCCTTGTAAGTAGAAGCGAAATAAGGGAGTACCATAGGTTAAAGTGATAGTCAAAAGCTGGTTGCTATGCGACTGAAGTTCCTTTGTTTGTATGGACTGGGATTGTTAAATTCCTGTATGTGAAAAGTATGTTTTTGAAAGCTGAAACCAAAAACAAGGTATATCTCAAAAACAATCAACTCCACGAAAAAAATGTACATACCATAAATTGTGTGTTTTAAAGTGCTCTGCATTTGTAGTGTGGTAAGGTTTTGTCCGTCTCTTATGGTTTAGCAGTTTATGTAAAATTCCGTAAAATTGACCCAGAATAAAGTAGTCTTCAGAGGCTATTCCCAGAAAATTCAAGATATACCTTTTATTTGTCAGGTAAATATCTTTAATATACGAAATTTTAATCAAAATCGTTAGAGCCATTTTTTAGAAAATCAAAAATTTCGAATAAAGTTCCATGTAAAGTGTAGTTTGGGGTGGGGGGGTTTTCTCAAAATCTTCGTGTCGCATCCCTGGAAGATATTAAACTTTAATACCAAGTTTGCTATTTTACCGACTTTTCGTTTTTGAGTTATCGTGATCACAGACACACGGACACACATACACACGGACCTTTTTCTGAAAATACTTTTTTGGATACAGGGGACCCTAAAACATATATTTCCGGTGAAATCTGGGTGGAGAATTTTTTGGTGGAGTGCAATACCTTCTCTATACACTATGTATATAGTACGTATAGAGAAAGTAAAAAGCATTTTCACAAAAAGGTCCGTGTGTGTCTGTGAACACGATAACTCCAGAACGAAAAGTCAGTAAAATACCAAACTTGGTATTTAAGTTTAGTATCTTCCTGGGATGTGACACGAAGATTTTGAGAAAAATCCCCCGACTCCAAACTACCCTTAACATGGGACTTTTTTCGAAAAGTTTGATTTTCTTAAAAATTTGTTTAACGATTTTGATTAAAATTTCGTATATTAAAGATATTTACCTGGCAAATAAAATGTATATCTTGAATTTTCTGGGAATAGCCTCTGAAGACTACTTTATTCTGGATGAATTTTACGAAATTTTGCATAACTGCTAAACCATAAGAGAAGGAAAAAAATACTTACAACACAAAAAATGTAGAGCACGTTAAAATACACAATTTATGTTGTATACCTTTTTTTCGTGGAGTTGATCGCTTTTTAGATATTCCTTATTTTTATTTTCAGCTTTGAAAACTGTATACTTTCTCATACAGTAACTTGTCAACTCCGTCCATACAAACAAAGGAACTTCAGTCACATAGCAACCAGCTTTTGACTATCACTTTAACCTACGGTACTCCCTTATTTCGCTCCTACTTACAATAAAGCAAGAAATAAGACTATTTCTGCTATTTTTTTTCGATTAACATGAAATAAATAGAAGTATAAGCTGTTTAACAATAATTTGTTGCAGAGATGTAGAGAAAGTCAGATTTTTACTTTCTCTACACTTACTATATACATAATGTAGAGAAACGATATTGTAATACATCCAAACATTTGATACAGAGATTTCACTGGAAATTCATGATTTAGGACCTCCTGAGTCTTAAAAAGAAATTTAGGAAAATGTCCGCGTGTGTGTGTGTGTGTGTGTGAGTGTGTGTGTGTGTGCAGCATAGATGAAAAACGAAACGTCAGTTAAATACCAAACTTGGTATATAATTTGAGTATCTTCCAAGGATGCGACACGAAGATTTTCAAGAAAATCCCTCCACCCTCAGCAAACCTTTACATGGAACATTTTTCGATAATTTTGATTTTCTCAAAAATGGCTGTAATGATTTTGATTAAAGATGTTATCTGCTGCTGTCCAGGACCTCTTGCACCGCTAGCAATGGGAACATCCACCCTGTGATTACAATCAAGGCTGCACGTGTGTCTACTAATATCGCTCACAGCTTCCTATGTACCCAGCGTCACTTGAGGCGATGACGACCCCTCTATTGTCGTACGCCTGTTGTGTCTTGGTAGCTGTCCTGGCTGACTATGCACACCACTAAAAGTTCGTCTCTCTGTCTCTATCGTTCTCAGGTCGGCGCAGCTGTTGCCTTCATCCTTAGTGCTGCTAACGCCTCATGGATGGTATTGTAGTCGCCTACACCCCGTCGGCAAATGAGTAAGCGGCTTCCTGGGACACGTAACATAGAGGTAAGTTCGCCAGTTGCAAACTCCAGTATCGTCTGCCTCGATTTAAATTGACTGCGGTAAGCTGCAGGCATGCGATGGTTCTCGAAGGCCTCCTAGATCTCTCCGAACTTCGGCGACGTCGAAATAGCATTCAGTACTTCTGCCGACCGTCCTGGCGGTTTGCTATCAGTGCGGCTTCCTCTTTTGTGGACCATCGGCTGTGGATGGCGACGGCAGGGAACTGTTGGCGAAAGATTTCGAGCTTGGGTGGCTTGACGTGCAGGTGTTTCCCGTCCGGTCGTCTCGATCTTCATGTCTTTCAGCCTTCCATCCAGCACTTTTCCATCATCGTGTTCAGCTCTCACGTTGGCTCTTCGTTCCAAGGTGTAGAGTCATTCCCCGACGTCTTCCCGGCGCTGATCATGGTCTTACATCGTTCCACCAAGCTCTTCCATCTTTTCTCCATACTCTTCCACGCCCTTCTTTACCCCAGCCAGTTGTTCGTCCATTTAATAGATATCTCCGTGTTCCGATTTTCCTTGCCCGATTAAATATTCTCCTCGAGGCTTCCCCATTCGAAACTCCATTTTCGTGTCCATGTTTTCCATATTTTCCCGTTCTATATTTCACTTCCGTTTTCATTTCGTCCATTCCATTTTTCATTTCGTCCATTTAGATTTTCATGATTTTTATTTCTTCGAGTAAAGCGTTCATCATCTCCATCGTGACGTTAATTCTTGTTTCCAAAACTATCTTCTTACAGCAACAAACAACTCTCTATTTTTCCACAAAATGATCACAAGCTGCTTACAAATATCTTTTATAACAATTCTACCTTAATAGTTTCTTTTCAATGTTCGTGATGGTGACGACGATACAACTCCTACGAAATCCCCGTCGAACTCATTGTTACAGTGGAAATTGCAAGGTCTTCTTGCCCTTTTTATGTCTGTTGGTTACATGACTGGAAATTTCCAGAAGCCAATGCACGTGCACTCAGGCTTAAACAATATTCGGTGTCGACGTCAAAAAAACTTCGGAAAGAACACGTATCCATTTGCAAGGGTGTAGCAGTCACGGTTTCGATGTCAAAATAACTTATCGCGACACAGATATTCACTAACACACGTATGTAACAATGGATGCCAACAATCAGCTATTATTTACAAAGCAAACCGTACACACATTCCGGCGATTACGGCCGCAGGGCGTTATCACAGTATATATGTATTATTGATATACTTATGTATGTAATGCAATATTACCTCTAAACTGGCAACTTATTTGTATTCAAGTCACGACGTTGCTGTTGCCCTCCGTGATGTAATGGTTACCAAGTTAACTTACATACTTATACCCAAGGTTGCGGTTTCAAACCCGGCGGAGGACGAAGGATATTTTCGGGCGTAAAATCCTTAGCATGGCTTTTTTTGGAAGGGAAGTAAAGCCGTTGGTCCCGTGTCGTAAATTTACACCACACAAAAGAACCTCTAACTTGAAAAAGAGGCATCTGAGCAAAATTAAGCGGTCTTTCACGACCAATAGAGATTGGGACGCTGAGAACCACAGCAGTTGAAAACTCTCAGCTTCATTTCATTTTCGCGACGCTGCTGGTCGGTTGCATTACTTCCTGAAGACCAACACCGCTAATGAGTTGCTGTTGGCTCCAAAACTTCCGCTGGATTAGCAACATTATTTGTATATTACTGTACATTGTATATTATTTCAAGTTGTAATGCAATACTTGCGCTCGACCTTACTTCAATGTAATATTCATCCCAGCTGGTTTGCAATGCATCTGCTACTGGCGACATCACTTGAATGCTTCTGTACATCCGAGCTTCGACGCTTGTGCTTTGTCAAGACCTATGGCAGTAAGGGAGAGAGTTAGTCATATTACTATCTGGAGACTTGTGCATGACAATCTTTTGTACACGTATCACCTTCAAGGATTGACTGAGGCGGACTTTGAGCCAACGCATGTTACGGCAGTGCGCTGTGTTCATCAACTTCCTGGCCTGAGGCTGCTTTTACATCTTCAATTTCCGTAACACTCATAACTGGGCATTTGAAAGTCCTAATGAAGAACGACAGGACAACCATCAACAGAGTACGCCAGAGCATGAAATGCAGGCTTATCGAAGCTACAAGACACTTCGAGCAATTTTTGTGTTGTAACTCTGAAATAAATGACTTTCTGACTCTTATGAACTTTTTTTGTTTTGATGTTAGGAACACGTCCTCCAAAAATATGACATTAATAAAGATAGATTCTGTATTACCGTACATCACAGCTGCGATGCTGATGTTTGGTAGGCAATACTGCCGCTTTACTTGAATGTTACTGTACACCCAAGCCGCGACGCTGCTGGCCACGTTGGACGTCCCTGGACGCCAGTGGCGCTCCGACCTTGCAATAAGCACGTGACCTCTTGCTTCTCATCACTGTGTTCCGGTACTTCCGACGGGTAACATGTCTGAGGAGACTGCGACAGTAAACGTTGCCCAGGGCGCCCTGCGAGGAAGGAAGGTCGTGCTCAAATGTGGCACGGCGTTCTTCAGCTTCCAGGGAGTTCCGTACGCCAGGCCGCCTGTAGGACCTCTCAGGTTCAAGGTAACGTGCTTGCATATCGGCGTACCAAACTGAACTTTTACATGTAAAACTCTCATGTCTTCCATTCACATGACTTTCTCTACATCTCTGTAACAAATTATTCTTCTATCCACTTCATGCTAATCGAGACAAACACTACCTATTACTTAGTTAGGGAATACACAAGACTAAATCGACAGTCAAATGTTTTAAAATGTGGTTGCTATGGAATTGAAATCAGGTTCTTTGCGTGATACATCAGGGTTGATACATTTTTAAAACTGAAACCACTAACAACAAATATCTCGAAAACGCTCAACTCCAGGAAAAAAATCGATATAACTTAAATTGTGTGTTTTAACGAGCTCCACTTTTTTGTTATGCAAGTTTTTGTCTATCTCTTACGGTTTATCAGTTATGCCAAATTAAAAAAATTCACCCAGAATAAAGAGGTCTTTAGAGGTTATTCCCAGAAAATTCCAGATATACATTTTATTTATTTTGTAATTATCTTGAATGTAAGACATTTTAATCAAAATCGTTAGTCATTTTTGAGAAAATTAAATTTTCGAAAACTTGTCCATGTAAAGGGTAATTAGGTTCAGAGGGATTTTCTTGAAAATCTTCGTGTCGTATCCTTGGAAGATATTAAACTTAAAAACCAAGTTTGGTTTATAACGGTCTTTTAGTTTTTGAGCTATGCTACCCAAACACACACACACAGCCCAAGACCAGTTTTGGTGAAATCTCGGTATAGGATTTTTGGGTGCAATATATTACCTTCTCTATTTACTATTTACATAGTACGTGTAGAGAAAGTAAAAATGAAACAATTTATACGAACGTTTATTTCAGCTAACTTAAAATAGATACAACAATAATAATTTTGCAATAACAGTTTACATAAACTTTATTAAAACTGTCTGACATGATTTTGTTTATCTGTTCTGTAACAAAACATTATTCATCTAATTATTTCATGCTAATCAAGATAAAAATTAGCGGAAATTATTTATTTATCTCATAATTTAATTGCTTATTACATATTTTCTTCTAAGCAGAAGGGAGATAAGGAAAAACATTAGGTTAAAGCGATAGTCAAATCTTTCAAAAGTTGTCGCTATGCGGTTGACATTGGAAGTAGTATTGCTAGGAGTAAAACGAAAGAACACGCACACGACTGACTTCCTGTATAATTATCATATAACAAGGTATACTTTCTTTGTCCAGTGAGCTTCTGTCTACTTTCGGTAAAAGTCATTCAGAACGAACAGAACTTCGGGGGCGTATCTCAGAAAATCCAAATAATACGACCAATTTGTCTTGTAAATATATTTAGTATACGGTAGTTTAATAAAAATCATTAGCAATTTTCGGAAAATCACAAATCAGAAAGTTCCATTCACATGACTTTTACATCTCTGCATAAAATTATTGTTAGAAAGCTTATGCTTCTATTTACATCATGCTAATGGACAAAAAATTCGCAGAAATAGTCTTATTATTTGTTTCCTTGTAAGTAGAAGCGAAATAAGGGAGTATCATAGGTTAAAGTAATGGTCAAAAGCTGGTTGCTACGTGACTGAAGTTCCTTTGTATGGACAGGAGTTGACAAATTCCTATGAGAAAAGGAGAAGCTTTTCAAAGCTGAAACCAATAAACAAGGAATATCTCAAAAACGACCAACTCCACGAAGAAAATGTATACAACATAAATTGTATGTTTTAACGTGCTCTACATTTTTTGTGTGATATGTTTTTATCTATCTCATACGGTTTAGCAGTTATGCAAAATTCCGTAAAATTCATCCAGAATAAAGTAGTCTTCAGGGGCTATTCCCAGAAAATTCAAGATATACATTTTATTTATCAGGTAAATAGCTTAAATATACGATATTTTAATCACAATCGTTAGAGCCATTTTTAAGAAAATCAAAATTTTCGAAAATTGTTTCATGTAAAGGGTAGTTTGGGTTGGGGGACTATTCTTGAAAACCTTCGTGTCGTACCCTTGGAAGATACCAATCTTATATACTAAGTTTGGTATTTAACGGTCTTTTCGTTTTTGAGTTATGCTGTCCACGCACACCAGCATACACACAAGGACTTTTTTTTTTAGGAATGCTTCTTTTTTTTGGATTCGGGGGACCCAAAATGTATTTCTGGTGAAATCTCGGTATCGAATTTTTGGGTACATTACAATACCTTCTCTACACACTATGTACATAGTATGCGTAGAGAAAGTAACAGGATAAAATGATAGTCAAGTCTTTTAAAAGCTGGTTGCATTGTGGGGTTAAAAACAGTTTCTATGCATGGCCAGGAGTTTACAAGTTTCCGTGTGAGAAAAGTTTAAGTATTTTAAATGTGAAACAAATAAAAAGGAATAACTCAGAAGTGGTCAATTCCAGGAAAAAAAAAACAAAAAAGCAAACATATATGACATAAATTGTGTGTTTTAACGTGATCTACATTTTTGTAGCAAGTTTTGTCTCTCTCTTACGGTTTAATAGATACCAAAAATTCAGCAAAATTCATTCAGAATAAAGAGGTCTTTGGAGGCTATTCCCAGAAAATTCAATATATACATTTTATTTGCAATATAAATATCTTTAATATGCGGTATTTTAATGAAAATCGTTAGAGCCAGTCGCCCACGTGATGTAATGCTTACCATGCTAACTTCATATACCCAAGGTCGCGGGTTCAACCCTGGCGGAGGACGATGGATTATTTCGGGCGTAAAAATCCTTAGAATGGGAAGTAAAGCCGTTGTTCCCGTGTCGTAAAAGAACCTCAAGCCTGATAAAGAGGTCTCTGAGCTAAATTAAGCGGTCTTTCACGAACAGTATAGAATGGGACAGCATTTAAAGAGAGTCCATAAATAAAACGCCATTTCATTTCATTAGAGCCATTTTTGAGAAAATAAAACTTTTCGAACTTTTTTTTCGTGTAAAGGGTAGTTTAGGGTGGGAGGATTTTTCTCAAAATCTTCGTGTCGCAACCCTGTAGATGCTAAATTTAAATGCCAAGTTCGGTATATCACCGACTCTTCGTTCCCTTCTGCTTATAGGAAACTAAGTAATAAGAACATTCCGCTAATGCTTAGCATAGTGTAAAAAGAAGATTTATCTGTTGCAAGAAGTTTGTGAACACCTAGAGAAAGTCATGTGAGTGTAACACAACACATTTTTGTGTAAAAGATGAATGGTGTGCGCGCGATATTCTTCTGTGAAAGAGTCGCGTCATTATGCTCTGCTGTAGAGAACTTGGCAAGGTCACACATCCCTGACCAACTAGTTTATATTAACTATCTCATTTGTCAAGGTCAATTGTTTTTAGGTATCGGAAGAATACCATGGACAGATATGTCGCCGTTATATTCCCAAGCATGAATGTATTTGTCAGCCCCATATTTTTCAAGGACGTGACATGCAGTTTCGAAGTAAATTCCTCCACATGGCAAACAAAATGTTATCGGGAATACCACGAGTATTTTCATCTTGTTGATAATTCACGACGAAGCGACAACAGTCAATTGTCCTAAGAGATGAAAACACGAGTTGTATTTCATTAGACAATTCAGCGAAATAGACTATTAATAATTTATAATATATAGGAAGGAAGATTTTATCACTGTAATACTTACATTAGTTCTCAGATGGTAGATGACGCATTCGACCATGCTTATTTATCGAATTTTTTTCCGTTTTTTTTTTTTCCTTCACTGCCTCCTGAATTATGACATGGCTGACCGTGCCTATACCCAATGTACGAATATCCATAGCAACAATAGAAATAGAGAACCATTATTTTATTTCAGTTTTTAATAACTAATAC
This sequence comes from Hymenopus coronatus, assembly GCA_030762935.1. Taxonomy (NCBI): domain Eukaryota; kingdom Metazoa; phylum Arthropoda; class Insecta; order Mantodea; family Hymenopodidae; genus Hymenopus; species Hymenopus coronatus. Next base: position 138,789,796 of record CM060886.1, read on the forward strand.
ATGAAATAGTATTAGTTATTGCTAATACGTTGTTTTATTTGAGGTTACTGCACACATCTCATACAAATAATGAGTACTTTCACTTCTTTTTGGAACTACAAAGTACATTATGAACCGGATAAAATGTAAATAAACAACGTAACTGAATTAATTGAAAGTACAATTGTGGAGCTGGAAGGTTGGCTGACTGGATTGTCATCTTGTTACCAATACTCAGGACATGACATTGCAGATTCTAGTTCAGTTTTAGATTTAACTCTGTCATTGGTCGATTGTCCAACATGGCTGCCCATGCACAAGCAGACAAAACGAACGGAAGACTATGCATTTCCCATTGGAAAGAAGAACCAATTTTCTGGAAGTCCATTTTTACCCCTTATTTCGATCCAGTTCATTTACCTAACCTCGCCTCGCCGAAATCTCGAAGTCACGTGGCCACATTGTCTCGTAACCAATAGGAAAGAGCCTTAGTCTAAAACTGAACTACAATCTGCAATCTCGCAATCAGGACAAGAGATTAAACAAACGAACATCAGGAGCGACAAGATTTCAAAGAAATGAACATCAGCTGCGATAAGATGTTTCGACAATATCGCTCCGGTCAGATGACCGCGATTGGTTCAAATTACCTGATCTCAGTCACTCCATCGGCGTTTTAATAGTTGAGCTGAATTATTTGGGAAATCCAGTTCATTCGGAAGGAATTGTTACTTTCTCTAGCCCGTATGTAGGTACAATGTACATAGAGAAGGTATTGTATTCCACCCAAAACTACGATAACAGATGTCACCGGAAATGTATATTTATACTATGTTTTGGGGTCCCCTGAGTCCGAAAAAAAATGTTAGAAAAAGGTCCGCGCGCGGTGTGTGAGAGTATCAGTAAGTGCCTGTGGATAGCATAGCTCGAAAAGGAAAGGTCGGTTAAATACCAAAGATGATATTTAAGTTCAGTATGTTCCAACGATTACACGAAGGTTTTGAGGAAAATCCCCCGTTCTAAGCTACCCTTTACATGGAGGAATTTTCGAAAATTGTGATTTTCTCAAAAATGGATTTAACGATTTCGATTAAAATATCCATTTAAAAGATATTTACATGACATAAAATTCATCGCTCGAATTTTTTGGGAATAGCCTCTAAAGGCCCCTTCATTCTGGATGAATTTTGCGTAACTACTAAACCGTAAGAGATGGACAAAAACTTGACACACAACAAATGTAGAGCACGTTAAAACACACAATTTATGTTCTATACATTTGTTTCGTGGAGTTGGTCGTTTTTGAGATATTCCTTGTTTTTGGTTTTAAAAACATACTTTTCTCATACAGGAATTTGCCAACTCGTGTCCATACAAATAAAGAAACATCAGTCACATAGCAACCAGCTTTTGGCTTTCACTTTAACCTATGGTACTCCCTTATTTCGCTTCTACTTACAAGACTATTTCTGCTAATTTTTCTCGTTAAGCATGAAATAAACAGAAGCATAAGCTTTTTAACAATAATTTGTTGCAGAGATGTAGAGAAAGTCATGCGAATGGAACACATCAGATTTTTTTGTATTATTACATTCACAAGTTTACTAACATAGTAAAAGTAACTTACTGCTGCAACGATTCCTCACGGAACGAACTTAGATATCACCTCTTATTACTCACTGTCACAGAATAACAAACTCTATTTGCAATTGTCAAAGGTAATGGTAGTCCATCCACTCACGTTCTTGCTGACAGGTGACAATGAACTTGCCAGTCTTTCTTTAATAATGTGACGCAACAATGAACAATTCCAGAATAACAATAGAAACACAGACTTTTGTTACAATTAGAAATTAACATTAGAACCATGAGTAAGCTGACATTCAAGCCCGTAGATTTGGTTCGTATAGCTGGAGAATTGATTCCAAATCAGAGTACTCCCGGAGATCTGGTAACCCCAGTTCCTAGAGCCATAAATTGTGAAGTTGTTTCTTGTCTTGCAAGTCAGCTTTCTCATTGCCATCTACCTTTGTGGCCCTGCACCCAGATGAGCTGAACCTCATTCTATTCTGAGCATGTTTAGGCAGTTTTGAACCAGTCCTGATGTAACCTTATGACTACTAATAGCCGTAAAAGCAGCCTGGCGGCTAACTGAGTTTATAAGCATCTGTTTACCAGTGTATCTTCTCCTTATGTTTTCATGCATGCATTCAATATGCACAGATTTCTTTTTCAAACACAGGAGTATATTTACACCTTGGTCTTATGCCGTTTATTTGTGCGATTTAAGTGAAATAGAATTTTCGCAAGTGTTTGTCTTGTCCTGGACTGCCTATGGCTCGGGCAAGGCTCTTGAGCGGTCACCCTACCCAGTGGCCTATCGGGTTCAACAGGTCCATAGGCAGGAAAGAAGACAAATGTAGGATGAGGATGATTGGTTACCAAGTTAGACAAGTGTTTAGTCTCCTTTCCAGGATAGATGGATTGATAAAGGTATTTAGGGTCTTATCTAAAACTGTTTTAGGGATTTTCCCTCTACGGCCAAATTAATTTTTTTTCGTAGCAATTTGTCGTGCCTTAATCTCGTGGGCGACTCATTTGTTCCGACTGGCAGGCAGCTTTTTAGAAAAAAAAACATCCCTGTGTGTCTGTGGACAGCTTACCTCAAAAGCGAAAAGTCCGTTAAGTACCCAACTTGGCATTTAAATTCAGTATCTTCCAAGGATGCGACATGAAGATTTTCAAGAAAATCCCCCACCCCCAACTACCCTTTACATGAGAAAAATTTCGAAAATGTTGACTTCCTCAAAAATATTTAACGATTTTGATTAAAATCTCTTATATTTAATATATTTACATGACAAATAAAATGTATATTTTGAATTTTCTGGGAATAACCTCCGAAGACATCCTTATTTTGGATGAATTTTTATGAATTTTGCAAAACTGGTAAACCGTAAGAGAGAGACAAAAACTCACTCCACCAAAAACGTAGATCTCATTAAAACACACAATTTATATGATATGCATTTTTTCATGGATTTGGCCGTTTTCGAGATATTCCTTGTTATTGGTTTCTGTTTTAAAATATTTAAAACTTTACATATACAGGAACTTGTCAACGCTTAGCCGCGTAAAAAAGCGGATTCAGTCCCATTAGCAACCACATTTTAAAATATTTGACTCTCGGTTTAACCTAGTGTAGGTACTCCCTTATTCCCTTCTACTTATAAGAAACTAGGGTTTCTGTTAATGTTTATCTTGATTAGCATGAAGTAGATAGAAGAATAAGCTCATTAACAATAATTTGTTACAGAGAAAGTCCTGTGAATGGGACCCATCAGATTTTTTCCTTTCTTTTTTCTTTATTTATTCCGAAGTTAATAAATACATTTTTGGGTGGAATGTTCTTCTTTCAATTGTTGGAAGTCTTTGCCGTTTCTTGTGCGCAATTTGTTGATTTTGTCTGCGAGTTCGTTGTAGCGTGAGACACTTAGATCTTTGATGCTGGGCGTGTTTTTTTAATAGTGTTTAACGCCCGCTTTTACTACTTGCGGCACCGCAGGCGATGACACTGATGATACTTGGAATGAAGATGGAGCACTGGTGGAATGCGATGGCGGGGGAAACCGGAGAAAACCCGTCCCTTTACCGCTTTGTCCACATGCGGTCACTTGGGATCGAACTTGGTCCGTCTAGGTGAGAGGCAAGTGGTCTAACCACTCGGCCACGGTGCGGCCATGGTCTGTTTCTTAGGTGAGACTCTTTAAGTTTTGGATTTGGTGCTCAGCAAGTGCATTGAGTTTATTGATGCCATTGGCGATGTCTTCAATGCTGGTTTGTATTTCCATAATGTTTTTCTATATCTCATTTAGTGTTCTTTGTAAATCTAATTGGTGTTGACGTCTTACTGAGACCTTTAGTTGGCTTCTCTATTATAACAATTGTAATTTGTATTAATTGCTTATCAGTTTATATTCAAAGAGTGCCAATACTCGATTATTTCACGTATTAAGAGTGTAAAAATCAGATTTTAGTAAGAGCAGTTGAGAGTTGTTTACGCCAAACTTGGAAAGTGGACTGAGAGGTTTTCATTGTTAGCAAATGCTCTTCTGTCCAGGCAGATACGAGCTACACGTGACGGTAAAGTCCCTTTTAGTTTGGAAAAGAGTATTCTCCATTGTATTGAGGTATTTTGGGTAATATCGACTCCAGTTTCGCGGCCTTTCGGCCCAATCAGAAAGAAGCCGCCATGCCAGCAATTTTGCTATATTAGGAGAAGATTGCCGCACATCGGGGCTGTCTCATAGTTACATCGAAGCATTGAAGTTACGTTAGGGCTGTCACATAGTTACATCGGCTTTCAAGTTAAACAACGCAACTCTCATAAATAATTAGTCATCGGCGCCCTCAGTAGTGGATAGATAAAGTCAGTGACGCGCATCTAGACTTAATTACATAAAGCGAACTTAAAGAGAAAATAGTTATAACTAAAATGCGTGTGAACTGTCGACGAAGAAAGCTTCTGGTAAATAATTTACTTAGCAGGTTGTACAGCACAGTACTTGTCCATGTCTTCTAGTGACAATAAATTGAAGGAAAGTAACGTGTGTCTAAGCAAATTCATAAAATCACTCCCTAAGCTACCCTCGTTGTTTCCACCCCAAGTGAGTCAAACCAGCATGCAGGCTGAGTCCAGCTGAGGCATCTCATCGGTAGCAGGTCTGCACAACATCTACTCATCTGGTAGTGGAGTGGATCTTCAAGCACCGCCAACGTCATAACACATCTGAGCACAGTAAAACGCTTCATACTTGGCTCGGTAACGTGGTGCATATTACGGCCAGCACTACAAACATGGCATTACGTAATTTGGGCTTCTTTGTTGTTGGAGTGCCGTTTTTTATGTTTCCATGGTGTCCAGTAGTGACCAAGCCCAATGCTACTTAACTTGGGTTACAGAACAGGTAGGAGTGGCAACCTTTTAGGCCGACGACCCAAAGGCGTCTTTAGGAATACTAATTTTCCTCCGCGGTGTCCTATGGCCATAGAAACCCAAAGTATTCGGCAGATGGTTGGGATGGCTGGAGTTTCCCCCACATACAATGTATGGTAGTCCGGAGTGGATATGTAGGATACGTGATGAGGATCTACTCCCTCAGAGATCATTCTTAACTCCCTGTCCTGACGGCCTGCAGTCCAAGAATGTTGGTCGGATACATTGATCTCCAGACCTCACAGCCATACACAATCAGGGCCGGAATAATTGCCTGATGCAGGCTTTGTTTTAGACACCTACTTAGGCATTGTGGGCTTAAAACGGTGGGTACAACAATCTGAGGACGGCGTCAATGAGTTCCGACTTAACCCGTACATGCGACGCGTATGTGAGCCCGCATTCTTGGAGGACTCTTGAGGGCTTCCGCTTGAACCGCAGACGCCGCTCCAACCGCCAGCGACAGAACTTACCCAAGAGCTGAGCCCCTTACCCGGACTGATGGGCGTCCTCCACCTCTCATTCCATCGGCCAATGTTTCGGAGTTATCGCTGAAGTGAAGAGAACAGAAATCGGCATTCTTGTTCTGAACTCTGCGGGCCAAGTTGCCCTCCTTTTTGTTCCCCTCAATACGTGGCAAGAAATTTGCCGAAACATGTCATTTTTGCACGTGCACATTACACGCAGGTGTGACTTTGCAGAGCTTTGATGTAATGCGATCAACCGCTCACATTTATCCACAGCTGCAAATGAAGCTGAATAAAGGAAACCGCCGGAAACATGCAACAATTCATGTTGGAAAAGTGTAGGTGCGTGAAAAGAAGTTAGTACCTATGTATGCATGTCTCTGAGCTCAACAGGAGAAGAAAATGAAGTTTTAAAACTATGAATATGCTAGTTTTTATTCCTACAAATATGAGAACATACTTTTGTAAGGTGTGCGTCTGAATATGTTCAACTCTGTTTACATTACTTGAATAGGTGTTCAATATAAAAAAGGCACTCGAGAGGTATTATTATCATTACTTGTAAACTCAGTATTTGCTTGAAAAGGTGAAGAAAATCAGTTTTTATTCCTATGACTATGTTTTTCAGGCACCGGAAGCAGCAGAGCCTTGGACGGGAGTTCGAGATGCTCTTATCGAGGGTTCTATTCCTCCTCAGATAGACGAGCTCAAAACCAACGAGTATGTGGGAGATGAGAACTGCCTCTTCCTCAACGTCTATACACCTAAGGTAAGATTAATACTTTGTATTCATGGAGAAATATTCTGATTTTACTCTCACATTATCTGATTGGTTGCTGAACGTTTTACTGCTTTTCTACATCACAAAATAGTTCCTCTTAAATTGCCGAGTGAGTACAGAAATATCGTATTAGACTATGCAATGTTGTCTAAGTAATATGAATGATTAAGGAACGAATTTTATTGATCATTTAATCATTATTTCTTTATATAACAATGCATATCCGTTGGATAGTTCGCTTCTAACGGTTGCTTCTATTCAGCAAGTAAAGGCGCAAGCATGTAATACCAGTGTAGTGAAACATAAGCGAGGTCAGAATTACCCTTAGTGTATATATATATAATAAATGTTATGAAAAGAACCGTACCTTTTCATTTAGCAATGTTCTTAGCTTAACGGTAGAATTTACTGGTGTTTCCGAAAGCAACAAAAAGTGTGCAAAGCTTTTAAATTAGCTAAGGTGCGACATCTTGTGCCAGCAGCTTTACAAGTGCAGTGAATGTGTGTCACACATTGTTCGGGAAGAGCAAACAGAGGGAATGGTGCACATTGTCGTTGGTCTACTAATTGTCAATCTCTGTGATATTCAGACAGTTCGATTGCAACTGCAACAAATGACTCGTATCCTAAAGGAGTGGAGCCAGTTCCATCTTCAGATTAGCTCTTCTGGGTAAGGCACAACATTAAAGAAATGTGCAGTGCAAGTTAGTCAATATAAATGTTAACATTCTCAAAAAACTGTTGGAGTAATGCAATACTTCAGCAAACTTTTAACACAACATGTCTGCATTTTATAATTTTACGGGAGAGTCTTACATTTCGTATTGTATAAATAACGACTCGCCTACCTGGTTTATTTGTTTATTTTATTGTATCATTTATATAGCCCCCTTTAACATGTAAGGTCATATCGGGGGCTCTGCATTAGAAACAACTCATTTTCTGTAGGTTCTTTATGATGGGTTTTAAATCGTTTTATTTTCCTCAAACACACACACACACACACACATACTCGTATTCATACTTCCAGACTCTGTGGGGGATAGGCAATAATTCTGGTTAAAAAAATTCCTCGCCCCAGCCGGGAATCAAACCCTGGACCACCGGTTGAGAAAGCAAGTCGCTGACCACTGGACCTCGGAGGCAGTCCTCTGTTTTATTGTGTGTTATATATTATGCATTTAATAGAGTTAATTATTATTTGTGAACAGTAAATGTAGATAGCTATTTTTTTCTTGTCAAACGTAGGTTTGCAGTTTTACAATTGTACGGCAGACGAACAAGCTTAGTACCACGTGGTGTGTGCACGTGCGTTCGCGGAAGAATACATTCTCATTTGTTTACATCGCCGGTGAAGTAACTATGTACAAATAATAGTTTCCTAAGTCAGAATATAGTTGCAAATTATTTTGTTTCCAAAAACTTCATACACAATATTTCTTCCCCCCCTCTCTCTCTTTCTCTCTTTACTCGCCTCTAAGTACTATCACCCCCTCCCAGGTAAGACCACTGTTGAGGCTCTGGGTCAGAGAGCAGCTGGGATGGGTGATCAACCCAATGCCTGGTATGAAAGTGAGCAGGTATATGAAATGAATGACAGAAAGATGAGAATGACGGGAGAACCTGGAGAAAATCCGGTCAGATGCTGCTTCATCCACAACAAATCCCACATGCGGTACCCTGGGATATGGTTATATGTAAAGGGTAGTTTGTGGTTGGAGATCATCGTAAACATCTTCGTGTCGCATCCTTGGAAGATGATAAACTTAATTATCAAGTTGCTATTTAACGGAAACTTCGTATTTACTTTCTTTACACGTAATATGCACATAATGTCTAGAGAGCTTTCACCGGAAATACATGGTTTATGGTCCCCTGTATAAAAAAAATTAGAAAAAGGTCTGTATGTTTGTACACAGGGTAACACAAAAACGAAAAGTCGGTAAAGCAACAAACTTTGTATTAGTTTAATATCTTACAAGAATGCAACACGAACATTTTCAAGAAAATCCCCCACCCCAACTAACCTTTACATGCAAAAAAAATGCTAATATTTTTGTTTTCTCAAAAATGGCTCTAACGATTTTGATTAAAACCTCTTATATTTAAGATATTTTCATGACAAATAAATTCATTTTCTAGGAATAGCCTCTGAAGACCTCTTTATTCTGGATGACTTTTTCTGGATTTCTTAATTGGTAAACCATAAGAGATAGACAAAAATTACTACACAAAAACATAGATCTTGTCAAAACACAGAATTTATGTTATATACCTTTTCTTCGTGGAGTTTACTGTTTTCGAGATATTCCTTATTATTGGTTTCAGTTTTAAAATACTTGAACTTTTCTCATTCGGGAACTTGCCAACTTCAGGCCACGCAAAGAAACAGATTTCAAACCGATAGCAACCACATTTTAAAATATTTAATTGTCGGTTTAACCTAGTGTATTCCCTTATTTCGCTCCTACTTACAAGGAAGCAAGCAATATGACAGTTTCTGCTAATGTTTATCTCAATTAGCATGAAGTAGATAGAAGAATAAGCGTATTAGCAATAATCTATTAAAGAGATGCAGAGAAAGTCATGTGAACGGAGCACATTAGACTTTTAAGTTATACTGTTCACACAAACAAACACACACAAAGACCTTTTTTTTAAAATATACCTGATGGTGTTCCATTCACAAAATATTTCTTTTATCTTTTTCATACTAATAAAGATAAACATTAGTAGAACTTGTCTTATTACCTAGTTCCTCTTAAGCACAAAGGGACAGGCAAATATACTAAGCTAAACCGACAGTCAAACCTTTTAAAAGCTGTTGAAATACGACTGAAACTAGGTTCTCTTTACATGGCTACGAGAAAAAAAAATAGAAACAGGATCTCGCGTTTGAGGAGTGTATAAATATTTTAAAAAATTGAAACCAATAATAAGCAATATCGTGAAAATGCTTATCTCCACACAAAAAAAGTACATGAAATAAATGAACGAATTGCAACTGTTTTGTGCAGTAAATCTTTGTTTCTCTCTTGCGGTTTGCCGGTGATGTAAAAGCCATCCAGGAAAAAGACATGTTCAGAGGTTATTTCCAGAAAATTAAATACATACATGATTGTGGTGGGAGGATTTCCCGCATATTTGGCAAATTCTAAACTTAAATATCAAGTTTGTATTTCACTGACTTTCCGTGTTCACAGACATACACATAAGCGTGCACGAACCCTTTTATAAATATTCTTCCCTCCCTTTTTCCTTTCTCCAGCCTGCATATACAATATACATAGTGGATAGAGAAGGTATTGTATTCCGCCCAAAAATCCAAAGTTGATAGTGTTCAACGACCGATTTCACTACATAGGCACCACAGGCGATGACACTGATGATACATGGAATGAAGATGGAGTCCCGGTGGAATGTGATACCGGGGAGAACCCGGAGAAAACCCGCCCCTGCGCCATTTTGTCCACCACATGGGATCGAACCCGGGCCGCCAAAAATCCGATGTTGAGATTTCACCGGAAATATGATTTGAGGTCCCCTGAGGCCGCAAGAAAACATTTTTAGAAAATGGTGTGTGTGCGTGTGTGTGTGTGTGTGTGTGTGTGGACAGCATGGCTTAAAAGAACATTAAATACCAAACTTAGTATTTATCTCTAGTATCTTCCAAGGATGCGACACAAAGGATTTTAAAGAAAATCCCTCTACCACAAACTGCTCTTCACATGCAAAAATTTTCGAAAATGTTGCTTTTCTCAAAAATTGCTCAAACGATTTTGATTAAAATGCCGTACATTAAAGATACTTATATGATAAATAATATATACATTATTAATTTTCTAGGAATAGCCTCTGAAGACCGCTTTATTGTAGTGAGTTTTGCAGAATTTTGCATAACGGCTAAACCGTAAGAGGTAGACAAAAACTTACTGCACAAAGATGTACATCTCCTTAAAACACATAATTTACGTTTTTTATGAAGAGCTTACCGTTCCTGAGATATTCCTTGTTGTTTTAAACTACTTACAACTTTTCCGAAACGTTGTACCTAACGTTTTATTGCAGACCATGAAAAGCGAACCGAACTTGACCTAGGACCAGATTTGGAAGATGTGACTGTCGCTTTAGTCCAGCGTACTCTCTACGCACAAGGGAACAAGCAATAAGGCAATTTCTGCTAATATTAGCATGTCGTAAACACAAGAATAATCTTCTGTGAGTTGTGTAGCAGCTAGTGAAAGGCATGTGAAGGGTGCCACGAAACACTTATTTCCGTTTAAATGTCGCTATCAAATGTGGGCGGAATGCAATATCTTCTCTACCTATGAACTAAGTAGCTAATTTTTGTTTGAAACATTTTCATTGTCCCCTCCACATAATAAAGACATTTTTTGTGCTTGAGATACGTTTTTACTTTCTCCACTTAAATAGTTAGAGTATGTATTGCATTCCACCCAAAATTTCTATACCGAGATATCACTGGAAATGTATGCTTTAGTCCGAAAAAAATTAGAAAAACGTCAGTGTGTGTGTCCCTGAACACGATAACACACAAACAAAACATCGGTTAAATACCAACCTTGATAATTAAGTTCAGTCCCCCAAGGATTGGACACGAAGTTTTTCAAAAAAATCTCCCCACCCCAAACTACGCTTTACATGGACAAATGTGTAGATTTACGGCACGTAAAGAACCTCAAGCCTGAAGGAGCGGCCTCTGAGCAAAATTAGTCGGTCTTTAACGCCCAATTTAGAACGGGACGTTGAAAACCACAGTAGTTAAAGAGCGTCTATAAAATAACACGTCACTTCCATGGACAAATGTTCCAAATTTTTCATTTGCTCAAACTTGGCTCTAACGATTCTGGTTAAAATATCGTATATTAAAGATGTTTACATGACACATAAAAAGTATATCTTGAATTTTCTGAGGACATCTTTACTCTGGATTAATTTTGCGGAATTTTTCATAACTGGTAAGCCGTAAGAGATAGACTTGCTTACTCAACAAAACATGTAAAGCTCGTTAAAACACACAATTTATGCTATATACTTTAATTTGTTTCGTAGACTTGGCCGTTTTTTTAGATATTCCTTGTAATTGGTTTCAGTTTTAAACTACTTATACTTTTCGCATATGCAAATTTGTTAACTCCTGGCCATACAAACTAAGGAACTGCAACCAGCTTTTAAAAGACATGACTAACACTTTAGCCTAGTGAATTCCCTCATTTACCTTCTACTTACAAGGAAGCAATTAATTTTATTTTTGCTCATTTTATCTCGATTAGCATGAAGTAAATAGAAGAATAAGCTTTTAAACAATAAATTGTTGCAGAGATATTTGCCTGTTCCTTTGTGCTTAAGAGGAACTAGGTAAAAAGACAATTTTTACTAATATTTATCTTTATTAGTATGGAAAAGTAAAAGAAATATTTTCTGAATGGAACACCATCAGATATTTTTTTTTTTAAAAACGGTCCTTGTGTGTTTGTTTGTGTGAACAGTATAACTTCAAAGTCTGTGCTCCATTCATATTACTTTCTCTGCATCTCTGTAACACATTATTGTTAATAAGCTTATTCTTCTATCTACTTAATGCTAATCGAGATAAACATTAGCAGAAATCGTTTTGCTAATAAGGAAATACCCTTGGCTAAAACGATAGTGAAACCTTTTAAAAGCTGGTTGCCATGTGGTTGAAATTTGTTTCTATATATGGCCAGGAGTTTACAAAATTCCGCGTGAGAAAAGTAGAAGTATTTAAATCTGAAACAAATAACAGGGAATATCTCAGAAATGGTCAACTCCACGAAAAGAAAATCTGATGTGTTCCACTCATATGACTTTCTCTACATCTGTGCTACAAATTATTGTTAAAACGCTTATACTTCGATTTACTTCAGGCTAATCGAGTAAAAATTAGCAGAAATAGTCCTATTACTTGCTACCTTGTAAGTAGAAGCGAAATTAGGGAGTATCATAGGTTAAAGTAATAGTCAAAATCTGGTTGCTATGTGACTGAAGTTCCTTTATTTGTATGGACAGAAGTTGACACATATCTGTATGAGAAAAATATGTTTTTTAAAGGTGAAATCAAAAACAAGGAATAACTCAAAAACGAGCAATTCCACGATAAAAAATGTATATAACATAAATTGCGTGTTTTAACGTGCTCTACATTTTAGATGTGGTAAGTTTTTGTCCTCTCTTACTGTTTAGCAGTTATGAAAAATTTCGTAAAATTCATCGAGAGTAAAGTAGTCTTCACAGGCTATTCCCAGAAAATTCAAGATATACATTTTATTTGTCAGGCAAATATCTTTAATATACGATATTTTAATCAAAACAGTTTGCCATTTTTGAAAAAATCAAAATTTTCAAAATAATTTCCATGAAAAGGTAGTTTGGGTTGGGGGAATCTTTCTCAAAATCTTCGTGTCGAATCCCTGGAAGATACTAAACTTAAATACTAAGTTAGGTATTTTACCGACTTTTCGTTTTTGAGTTATCGTGTTCACAGACACACGGACCTATTTCTGAAAATGCGTTTTATTGGATACAGGGGACCCTAAAACACATATTTGCGGTGAAATCCCTATATCTAATTTTTGGGTGGCGTCCAATACCTTCTGTGTACATAGTACATTTTTGTGTGTCTCTTACGGTTTACTGCTTATTCACACATAATAAAGAGATCTTTGCAGGCTATTCCCGGAAAACTCTAGATACATGTAACTATAAGAGACTTTAATCAAAATTGTTACAACCATATTTGAGAAAATCAAATGTTCGAAATGTTTTCCATATGAAGGGTAGTTGGGGTAGGGGTATTTTGTTGAATATCTCCTTGTCGTATCCTTGGGAGGTACTCAACTTAATTGTTAAGTTTGGTATTTAACGGACTTTTCGTTTTGGAGCTATGGTGTCTACAGACACACACGACTTTTTCTAAATCTGCTTCTTTTGGATTCAGGAGGCCCAAAACATGTATTTCCGGTGAAATCTCGGTATCGAATTTTTGGATGCAATAAACTACCTTCTCTATACAATACGTGTAGAGGAGGTAAAAACGGACACTTCCTGTCTGAGAAAAGTGTATTTAAAATTTTGGAAACGGAAGCTGTACAACAAAAGTGTTTATGACATAGATTGTGAGCTTTAAACAGATCTACATTTTTATGCGGTAAGTTTTTATCTATCTCCTACAGTTTAAGCGTTCTGCAAAATTCTGCAAAAATCAACCAGAATAAAGACGTCTTAAGACTATTCCGTGAAAATTCAAGATAGGTATGCATTTTATTTGCCATGTAAAAAGCTTTAATAGCTCTACGGTATTTTAATCCAAATCCTTAGAACCGCTTTTGAGAAAATCCAAATTTTCGAATTTGTTTCCATGTAAAAGGTAGTTTGGAGTGGGGGGGGGGTATTTTTCTCAAAATCTTCGGTCGCATCCCTGGAAAATACTTAAACTTAAATACGAAGTTTGGTATTTTACTGACTTTTCGTTTTGAGTTATCGTGCCCACGACACATGGTCTCATACACACACGGACCTTTTTCTAAAAATGCTTTTTATGGATACAGGGAACCTAAAACGTGAATTTTCGGTAAAATCTTGTTATCGAATTTTTGAGTGGCATGCAATACCTTCTCTATACATTATGTATATAGTACGTGTAGAGAAAGTAAAATTGGAGTATTAATTGTTTATAAGTATAATTTTTTCAACACGAAAAGCTTACAAATGAATAGAAGGCATTTTCATGCTGCAACAAGTATGCGCTAAATTTGACAGACATTTCAAGGGCACAATTGGACCTTATACAACATGTCTGTGTTTGCTCCACGAAGCATTTTGAAAAGATAAGGGAAGAACGGGTGATTACGATTCTAATTTTAACTTCGGTGAGATAACACATTGGGGAGATAAGTTTTCACTTAGCATTGTACTTTAGAGGATGTTATCAATATGTACTTTATCAATCACCAAAAATGACTGCCAAAATGTGGATGACAGATTGATAATATAATCTCATCTTCATTTCCTGAAAACAAGATTTGTTACAGTAACAAACATACTAGGGTGTTCAATAAGACTTTGAAAATCCAAGAAATTACCCTCGTAGCATCGAAAAAAGTTTGTATTTGGTATCCGTCATCTCTTAATAGATGGCGCTTAAAGTTTGAGCTATGTCCATCTCGTGGTTTCGTTGCTATAGGCGACAGAATCAACAATCTTGTGTTTCTTTAAAAAGGCGGGAAAACGAGTTTCATGGGGTTTATAAACACTTCTATCTAAAAGACTTAACAATGAAAGAGATAAAAGACGAGTTGGATGAAGTTCATGGCACATCAGCTGCTCCTGTGTTTGCAACAAATTACAATTGGATAAATGAATTTAAACGTGGTCGTACATCCACAAATGATGAACTTCGTTCCGGAAGTCCAGTAGAAGTGACTTTCTCCAAAATGGTTGACAAAATCCAGGATATGGTTTTGAATGTTCGATGAATCAAAGTTCGCGAAATATTATAGAGACCACAGGCATATCACAAGGTAGTCGCCCTCCGTGGTGTAATGGTCACCATGCTGACTTCATATACCCAATGTCGCGGGTTCAAACCCGGCGGAGGACAATGGATTTTTTCGGGTGTAAAAATCATTAGCATGGCTTCCTTCGGAAGGGAAGTAAAGCCGTTGGTTACGTGTCGTAAATTTACGGCACGTAAAAGAACCTCAAGCCTGATAGAGAGGCCTCTGAGCAAAATTAAGCGGTCTTTCACACCCAATATAGAATGGGACGCTGAGAACCACAGCAGTTAAAGAGCGTCCATAAATAACACGTCATTTACATTTTATATCACAAGGTACTGTGTTCTTAATTTTGTGCCAAAAATTAGGTCTGACAAAGGTATCGGCAAGATGTGTGCCGCGTTTGCTTTCAATGGAGAATCGACGCAATTGTGTGATCGATTCGGAAGCTGGTTTGGCACTTTTCCACCGCAATCCTCAGGAGTTTCTGTGTAGATACATAATGTACATTATATATGGATATGCTACTGCAAAGTAGTAAAGAGACAAAAGTACAGTCAAAACGGTGGGGGTTTAAAAGGCAAACCGGCTCCGAAGAAAGCAAAGGTGGTGACAGGTGATGGCCTCGGTTTTTTGGGATACACGCGGAATCTTATACATTGATTACTTGCAGAAAGAAGAACGATCACTGGAGAGTATTATGTACCGTTATTGCACCGGTTGAGCATAGAAATTAAGGGGGAAAAAAAACGCCCTCTCTTTCAAAGAAAAATATTCCCTTCCATCAAGACAATGCAAGGGTGCACACCTGCGCGGTTTCAATGGTGAAAATTGTAGAATTAGGTTCGAATTACAACATCAACCGTACTCACCAAATTTGACCCCCAGTGACTTTTTTATTTCCAAACTTGAAAAAGTGGCTTGGAGAAAAACGATTAACGTATAACGAAGAGGTTATCTCCCAAACAGATGCCTGTTTTGATGACCTATCGAAATCCTACTTTTTGGAAGGTTTAAAGCAGTTGGAGAAACGCTGGGAAAATTGTATCGAGCTAAAAGGAGATTGTATTGAAAAATAAAAAAAAATCTACCAAAATAATTTATTTTTCTAACTCTTTCTGAGGATTTTTTAGCTTTTACATGGAAGATTTTTAGGAATTTTATATTAACAAAACTGACTAAGGATTTTGATCAAAATATTATAGTATATTGAATATATTTTTAAAACAAATGAAATGTACCTATATCTTGTATTTTATGAGAATAACTTCTCAAGTCCTCTGCACTCTGATTAACTTTTCCATAACTGGTAAACTGCAACAGATAGACAAATTCTTCTGTTCATTCAATAACAATATCCATATCGGCGTGATGGAACTTGAATGGCTATTGGAATATTGGGCCACATTTCTTGATCAGGGAATTTTTAGTTCGCCACTATATGCACATGATGACGAGGTATCGACTCGTCACCCATAGATGGCTTAATAGGACGATATCACGACTTGCGAACGTGAAACATGGCGAATTCAGCACAGAGACATTTTCTTTCAAGGTATGGCTTCTTTTACGTGCACATAAATATTACACGGGACCAATGGTTTATTTTCATTCCAAAGGAAGCCATGCTAAGGATTTTTTGTCTACAAAACTCAGATCTCACTCTCTGTCTGTCTGTATGTCTCTCTCTTTGAGTTAAGCGCAAACGAGACATTCCTTGTTTTTGATTTATATTTTTCAGAACTTCTTATACTGTTCTTAAATGGGAAACGGTTGTTGGCTTTTTACTTTCTCTACACGTACTATGTGCCTACATAGTGTATAGAGATTTTGTTTTAGCTTAACGTCCTTCAACCTAGTTTATCAGACGATGGAATGAAATTAGTGAAATGATGTTCAAATGAGCTCGGGGTCCAATAGAATGGCTGAGATCAGGCAATTTCAACCAATTGCGGAGCGATATTGTCGGAACATCTTGTCGCACCTGACGTTCATTTGTTTAATCTCCTGTTTTGGCTAATTGGGATTATCTCAAATAAAATAATGTTTTGTTTCATATTATGTATTAGTTATTAAAAACTGAAATAATATAATTGTTCCCTGTTTCTATTGTTGCTATCGATATTCGTACAATGGGTGTAGGCAGGTCGGCCATATCATAATTCAGGAGGCAGTGAAGAAGCATGCCGATTTTTCTCAATAATCTATATATGGATATTGTTTTCGTTTTTAGGATAACTTTACTATAATCATTACATAGGCTTTGGTTTACATTGAATTATATTCCGTGTGCTATTGTTTATAAATCAACGATGTATTATAAAGACATATAAGGTAAGTAACCATCATTAAATAATCTCAAATAAAAATGTGTATTGCTCTCATGTAAAGAAGAACTTTTCGTTGTACCGCCACTGCAACTCTAGTGTCGCACACTCGTCACCCTGGTCCACTCCCTCTATGGTGTAATGGTTACCATATTAGGTCGCGGGTTAAAACCCGGCGGAGGACCATGGACTTTTTCAGGTGTAAAAATCCTTAGCATGGCTTCCTTCGGAAGGGAAGCAAAGCCGTTGGTTCCGTGTCGTAGATATAGCACGTAAAAGAACCTCAAGCATGATAGAGAGGCCTCTGAGCAAAATTAAGCGGTCTTTCACGCTCATTACTATAGAAATGGACGCTGAGAACCACGGTAGTTAGAGAGCGTCCATAAATAAAACGCCATTTCACTATTTTTACTTTCTCTACACGTACTATGTGCATAATGTATAAAGAAGGTATTGCACTCCACCCAAAAATTTGATACCGAGATTTCAACGGAAATATTTGTTTTGGGGACCATGAATCAAAAACAAAAAAACAAAAAAAAGGCATTTTCAGAAAAAGGTCATTGTGTGTGTGTGACCGTGTGTCTATGAACACGGTAACTCAAAAACGAAAAGTCGGTAAAATACCAAACTTAGCATTTAAGATTAGTATCTTCCAGGGATGTGACACGAAGATTTTGAGAAAAATCCCCCACCCCAAACTACTTTTTACATGGATTTTTTTCTCGAAAATTTCGATTTTCTTAAAAAATGGCTTTTAACGATTTTGATTAAAATTCCTCTATTAAAGATATTTATCTGACAAATAATATGTATATCTTGAATTCTCTGGCCATAAGCCTCTGAAGACTACTTTATTCTGGATGAATTTTACGGAATTTTGCATAGCTGCTAAACCGTAAAAGATGGACAAAAACTTACCACACAAAAAATGTAGACCACATTAAAACACACAATTTATGTTATATACTTTTTGTTCGTGGAGTTGATCGTTTTTGAGATATTCCTTGTCTTTGGTTTCACCTTTAAAAATTTTACTTTTCTCATACAGGAATTTGTCAACTCCTGTCCATACACAGGAACTTCAGTCGAATAGCAACCAGCTTTTGACTATCACTTTAACCCTTATTTCGCTTCTAATTACAAGGTAGCAAGTAATAAGACTATTTCTGTTAATTTGTTCTCGATTAGCATGAAGTAATTAGAAGTATAAGCTTTTTACCATTTTTTTTACAGAGACGCAGAGAAAGTCATGTGAATGGAGCACATATTTTTTCTCTATCCACTGACGCCATTACATCTGATAGTATTGGGTTTACAGTTGTTAGTGATGTTCAAAATGATTAAGCCAATTTCTGATCCCGCCGAATGTGAAGTAATACGGGGTTTGAACGCAAGGAATATTAAGCCGGCTGAAATACATTGTCAACTTATAGAGATCTACGTGAAAATATATCGAGACAGATGGAATAGTGAGAAAGTGGGTTAGGCAATTCAGTGATTTTTGACAGTGTTAACGCCCGCTTTTCCAAATATGGCACCTTAGGCGATGACACTATCATACATGAAATTAAGACGAAGCACCGGTGAAATGTGATGCTGGGGGAAACTGGAAAACTCGGAGAAAACCCGCACCCTGCGCCGCTTTGTCCATCACAAATCCCACATGCTGTTCCTTGGGAGGTGAGTAGTCTAACCACTCGGCCACGGCGCGGCCCCAAAAATGGCATGTTATTTATGGACGCTCTTTAACTGCTGTGGTTCTCAGCGTCCCATTCTATACTGGGCGTAAAAGACCGCTTAATTTTGCTCAGAGGCCTCTCTTAACAGGCTTGAGGTTCTTTTACGTGCCGTAAATCTACGACACGGGACCAACGGCTTTACTTCCCTTCCGAAAGAAACCATGCTAAGGATTTTTACACCCGAAAAAATCCATCGTCCTCCGCCGGGTTTGAACCCGCGACCATGGTAACCATTACACCACGGAGGGCGAATAGGGCGCGGCACCGAATTCAGTCATAGACGATCCAGTTTTCACGACGTAGCATGGAGTGGGCGGCCTTCTGTTGTCACTGATGGTTTGGTTGAACATACCAAGCGGGCAGTGACTCGATGACTCAGGTATGCGTGCAACAAATCCGTGGGCATTTCCATTAGGCGGGTGCCAATTTTATATCCTAGGCCCCCTTGTGTGCAAGGATACACCACTTATGCGCGTCAACCCCAAGGGGAAGACTATCCTAAACCACGGTGGGGGGGGGGACCTTTACCAGCTTGTGTCTACTAGCTTTCCAGGTTAGTGCCACGACACCTCTCACCACACCGCCCAGGCGTACCCAATCTCCTCGGGTATGGGGGCACTCCAACTCAATCCGAACATGGCTCAGATGTTCGGCCCGACTACTTCTAGTAACGTCAGAAGTACCACGGGTGCTGCTCGGAGGAACTGAAGAGGTTGGAACCCCCGCCCTTCGGGAGGTTTGGTTAAGCAGGTGAATGACGCGAATCTAAAAACAGACGGTTTAAAATAAGAATGCTTTGTGATGTTTTTCTATAAAACACGGCTGTCTTCACTTGCGGCAGCTTACTTGACAAGTTTGAACAATGGTGGCAACTATGATGAAAAACAGGTTAAGGAATGTTCTTTTATGTACAAGTAAATGTTGTGAAAACAAATATTTTATGCCATTTTTTCCAAACCATACGCACTTTCCAGACACTCCTGTAATTACCAAATTCGGCTTATGCGTCTCATATTATAGTGGTAATAATAATAATCACAATAATAATAATAATAATAATAATAATAATAATAATAATAATAATAATAATAATAATAAGGGTAATGATAACACGAGGGCCATCCAGCAAACAGACGATTTGGAATAACTACATAATAACGAAAGATAAGAACCTAAAACTTGATTTATCAAGTAATAGTAGCCTACTCTATTTCTCAACGTAATGGCCATTGCTGTCAAGGTATTTACTGTCACGTGGTGCCGGTTTTTCAATACAGATGCTGTACTTTTACACCGCTAAAGACTTAGACAAGATGTGTAACGATTTTGTTGGTTCGCGCGTATTTTATTTTATTTGTTTTATACTTTTACCATGTAGACTCTTCTCTCTTCTCAGGTTAGTGGTATACGAGACGCATTCTGGATTTAACTACCATCAATAATATTGTTATTCCTTCTGAATTTATTGTAAACCTTGCTGATACATAAACATACACAGAATCAAGTTATAACGCTTCTTTTACCCAAGAGTACATCTTTTACTCCCTCCTTGTTTCGTTCATTCCAAGTCTGTGTAACGTCTCTTTTAGCAATGCACATACGTGTCAGTGTTTCCCTCTCTTTCTGTCACTGTCGCGATTGTTGGTCACGTCTCCAGCCAACACATTATTAACTCTTTTATTTAAACATTTTTACATTGGAATGAAAACACTCTTACAAATTTATTAATAACACAAATAAAACAATCCACACAAAAAGTAACAGTTAAGTATATGCTTTAAGCTATATAAACAAATAATTTTCAAGTTAATAATAACATTATAAAACCTTATATGTTATGGCTTGTGGCCTTAATATTGTCACAGATGTCACCGCCACTTCGAGGTCTTTATGGCTGGGAAATCTTTTCCATCCAAAAAAAATCATATACTGAATCTAATAAAACATATAAAAAAAAAAGAAATATAAAAAAAGTTTTTTTTAAAGTTCTTTTCTTAACATTCGCCTTCAGTCCCTGCACAACGTTTGATGAATTTCCACTCTGGCCTTTGTCGTGCACACTGGTTCTTCCTTGATTACTCGTAAATTATGCGTCATTTCCGTACTGTACTAGTTAATTGCATTATCACCATATGCTTGCATTATTTGTCTAAAAAATTCAATTGACCGAACATTTTGAGCATGCGAAAAAAAGGAAAAAGTTCTTTGGCGGTAGAAAAGTGTAATATCGAGATTGAAAAAACTGGTACCACGTGACAATAAATGTCTTGACAGAATGGGGATTTGTATTGAAAAATAGAGTAAAGTATTGTGACGTAGTAAATAAAGCTTTGTGTTATTATTTGGTTGTGCCAAATCGTTCGTTACTTTCTGGATGACCTTGTAATAAATGTGCACATATACCACGTTATGTTGTAGTTTATTAGTAACACTGTGTTGACAGCTGGGAGCAGAAACACCACTGTTACCGGTAATGACATTTATCCATGGCGGTGGCTTCTATTTTGGATGTGGAAACACAGATTTTTATGGTGCTGATCACCTGGTAACAGAAGATGTGGTACTGGTAACAATCAACTATCGTCTGGGCGCTCTAGGTAAGTCATACATAGTCCCCAAACTGAGACCTATCCATACTCACTAGATGTCATCCACAATTTTGAGAGCAAATTGGCGCACGAGCATATCTTTGGCCTGTATTGCACTATCACATTTTTGTGTGATTAAAACCTTTGAGCATAGGTTATGAGCGTATTAAAGCTGTCCAGTATATTACACAATGGCAAACATTTTATTACAGTTTTAAAAAAGATAACCTAAAGCATGAGCTGTAGCAGTGGTACCTATTTTGTCCTGTTTAGGATGTGAGTTATGTCTTATATTGAATATTTATAAATACATTTATTTTTTTATTTCATTCAACTACAACATTTTCGTATAAACTAAACTAAAACTTAGCCTCAATAAGACAATTTCCTAATGAATCTTAATGAATACTACATTCATTACAACAAATACAATAGCAAAAATAGTAATTATTGGTTCTCATAACATTCATTTTATTTTTCTAAATATTGGCATCCCAATTTCCTCACATTAATTGCTGTAAATCCTTCATGTACTTCACTAGTGGCTTCTGCTATGCTTTTCAATATTGCCAGAGTTTTGTTTCTATAATTATGTTTTGAATCATGAAGCAGGAAATGGGCAGTCTTGTTGAACATGTGTAATGTGGGTATAACTTTTATCACAGCTAGATGTGGTCAAATATGCTATATTACACTGTACAATGTTTGATCACATTTCTGTGACACAGGGCGATATAGACCTTTGGCTGAGCTGCACGCGAGAATCATTGCTGGTATATTTATTCTTTTCCTTTTATTGGTGATGGAAAATACCCTCCTGCAAAGGTCTGTTGCCAATATCTTAATTAGCAAATAAGATAGAGGGATAGAAAAGTATTTTTGGTATATTCTATGGTATACAAAATATAAGCATTCAGAATACCGGCACGATATGAATATTCTTTATTTTATATACCGTGTGGCGGGAATTTTATGGTTTATATGCCATTTTATGGCAGGATTTGGAAGGATAGGAAGGACTTAAAAGTAAGATCTCTTTTAGGGATTTTCATAGGGCATGTGTGAAGAAAAAAATCACTGTATTTTTTTTCGGATTACCCCAGTTTACCCATTTCACACACATTAAATGATCTGTGCCCTCTGACTTCCGTTTTCTCATTTACAATGTTATTCCCCCACACTGAATAAGTTTCTTACAATTAAACATTTGCAAATTTACCCTATTTTCCAACTATTCCCTGCTCTAATTTCCATGTGAACTCTGAGAAATAACTCTTTGTCCAACACTCACTTTCCTAAAATAAAGACACACACATACTTTATATCGCAGCACTGAAGTTAATACAGGGTGTATATAAATGAATATCGGGGTTTTAACTCTTTATAATATTTATTACATTCAACTTAGTTATGAATGATATGTCAAATGAAAAAGCAACTCAAACAGTTTTACCAAGAAGCTTATAAATGTTCAATATGACTACCCTTTGTCACACGGCACACATCAAGTCTATAGCCGAGTTCTTCCCAAATGTTGATAAGTGTGTATTCAGTAATTGTAGCAACAGCTGCTTTAATCCAGTTTCTTAATTCAGGGAGGTCAGCTGGTAGCGGAGGCACGTACACATGATCCTTGATGAAGCCCCAAAGGTAAAAATCGCATGGCGTTAGGTCAGGAGAACGTTGAGGCCATGCATAGCAAGCCCTGTCATTGGGGCCCTTGTGGCCTATCCAGTGCTCGGGTACAGTGACGTTCAACCAATCTCGTACTTCGTTATGCCAGTGAGGTGGCGCACCATCCTGCTGGAAAATGAAGTTCTCTTGCTCATTTTCTTCCAACTGAGGGAAGAGCCATTGCTCTAGTGTATCAAGGTAAGAAGTGCCAGTTAAAGTAGGTTCACCAAAAACGAAAGGCCCATAAACTTTTCGCCGGGATACGGCACAAAAAAACATTCACTTTAGGGGAATCTCGTTGCATTTGTACCATCTCGAGAGGATTTTCTGAGCCCCAGATGCGCACATTATGAGTGTTAACATTTCCACTAAGGTGAAATGTCGATTCATCACTGAAGACAACACGATCCACAAAATCGTCATAAAACAACATGTCGTTTGCGAATTTGGCACGTAATCCGTGGTCTGTCGGCTTTAGAGCCTGTAATAACTGTAAACGGTAAGGACGTAGCTGTAAGCGTTTTCTTACAACTTTCCAAACAGTCGTCACAGGAACTTGTAATTCACGACTAGCCTTCCGGACTGATTTCTTTGGTCTACGAGAGAACGACTCTCTCACTCGCTCAACAGTCTCTTCACTTACTCCTGGACGTCCCGTGCTCTTCCCTTTACAAAGGCAGCCGGTATCTTCAAACTGATTATACCATCTACGAATGTTTTTATCACTAGGAGGATCACAACCGAACTTACTACGAAACGCACGTTGCACAGTAACTACAGATTCGGTCTTTGCAAACTGCAAAACACAAAACGCTTTCTGTTTACTAGTCGCCATCTTTGCTACTACCGCTGTCTAGCGGATTGCGGCAGAAACATTGCACGCACATGCGCACTTGTGCTAACAAACAAAACTGAGTTGCTTTTTCATTTGACATGTCATTTATAACTGTAAGTTGAATGTAATAAATATTATAAAGAGTTAAACCCCGATATTCATTTATGTACACCCTGTATATGCAACACGTCTGCTCAGCACCATTGATAGTTTATAAGTAACTTCTTCCCTTCTACAATTCGTGACCGTAGCCTCCCTTCGGGCCTAGACAAATTTCTTATGGTCCCTCCTATTTTCTATGATCGGACACGAATGGATCCGAAGTTAAACATTTCTTAATTTCTATTGGTTAGTATTTTCTGTCAAAGGTTTTTCCAAATCGGTCTCCTCTCACCGAATAGGTTTGGCACCACAGCAGAAACACTAGACTACAGTTTGCTCCCTTCAGGTCCAAAGTATCCTTGGTCATTAATGTTTAATGTTTCTTCTTTGTAACACTCGGAACACAACATTTCCACAATTCCATTGTATATACGTTCTGCTAATGACTTTCTGACCCACATAACCAAATAAACCTTGCAGCTAATATCCCTAAATTTCTGGTTTTTCCTTTCAGCAGTAACTTCCTTTCGTATACAGAATAAATACTCTTTACAATTTTTTAACATTTATTGCTTATTCTAATGTATTTCCTTTTAATATCTTTAATAATTTATTTATTTGTTACTGCAATCTCTTTCCCCCCGTTCCTTTATATTCATTTGCTTATTAGTTTTATTTTTTTATTATATTGAAATGTTTCTTATTCCTAAGAAATGAGTATTCTACATTGATCGCTGGTTTAAAATATTACTTTTTAGATAATACTATATATATATATATATATATATATATATATATATGTGTGTGTGTGTGTGTGTGTGTGTGTGTGTGCGTGAAAGTCGCGTGAATGAAAACACAACTAGACGTAAACTAAGAAGCTTGCAAGGTTCAAGCTTTTAATTTTACGTCTACGTCAAACATAAGAAACAAACCAATTAGAAAGCGATTCAGTCATTCTGGTATCTTACACCAAATTTTCCGTCTCGCTAGCGGCTAACACTCTTGTGTTTTTGCGCCACGAAGCACTTTTAGCGAGCGCGGCCATGTGTTAAGATCACTTGGATACCTATAAATAGCCTACAAACACCGTGATTGTAAATGGTGGTACTCTTTAACGAGTTTAGCGTCCTTTAACCGGGTGGCTAGCCATTGTTTATTTTGATTTGATCCCCTTTGTCGGTGTTCGCATCGTTGCCGCCATATGAGCTCAGCTGTGTAACGCTCTCTCACGAATAGCTACTGTTTACACTTGCATTTCTCGATGTGAATGGCATCATATCGCAGTAAGTTTATGCCTAATTTTACGTCGTCTCTTAAATTTCATGTGAATAGCTCATTAGAGAGAGAGCCAAAGCAGTCGACAGCTGAGAGTACAAGTGTCCAAGCGGCGAGAAATGATGTTATTTGAAGCATTTTTAAGTCCTTTGCCCTATAGGTAATATCGGATGATTAATAAAATGGATTAAATGAAACGCAAACGAGCTCGGGGTACAGAGAGTTAAATTAGGGGAAGTCCGAGTAATTTGGACCACGTAACTTTTAAGTGCTAATATCTGGACAGAAAACCTTCGTCAAATTCCACAATTTAGTTTAACGTGTTAATGAAATGAACGTATACCATTATGAGAGTTTTCAAGGATTAGTCCCAGCTACATAATTTGCAAATTATAATTACAGTTTATTTTTTTCCTAAGGCGTGTAATTTGGCCCATTTTATAATACATTTATAATCGATTCGCGTATCACACATTTGTCTTCTCAGAATAAGTGAAAACGCCGGTCATATTTTATCCCGCTAAATAGTCCTAATTGAGATTTGAACTCAGGATCTCTTGACTGTGAGGTAGACGCGCTATCACCACACCACATAGGCGGTTGAAGCAATTGAGTAAGACATTTTTATTACAGTATATTTCTCTGAAAGCTGATACTCGTTTCAAATACTCATTGACTTCTTGAAATGATATCGAATCAAGACTTACAGAAATACATTTTATAATAATAATAATAATAATAATAATAATAATAATAATAATAATAACGCCCTCCATGGTGTAACAGTTACCATGCTAACTTCATATTCCCAAGGTCGCAGTTTCAAACCTGGCGGAGGACGATGGATTTTTTCGGGCGTAAAAATCCTTAGCATGACTTCCTTCGGAAGGGAAGTCCCGTGTCGTAGATTTAGGTACGGCACGTAAAAGAACCTCAAGCTTGATAAAAGAGGCCTCTGAGCGGATTTCACGCCCAGTACAGAATGAGACACTGAGAACCATAGTAGCTAAAGATCGTCCATAAATAAAACTCCATTTCTATTATTACTATTACTGTAGTTTAAAGGCCTTTAAGCTCGTTAATAAAACGAGTAAAATCAACCCCAAATGATATCGAAATCTATGAAGCTTACAATTCCTGGGCACTCGTTTTCTCAGGATAAGGGAAAACCTTGTCCGGGTAACGCACCCTTAGCCACATTCAAACTCACGACCTCTTTTCAATCGTCTTCTTTTCTACACACATACAACTTCCTGGTCGGGTTCCAACTCGTCATTATACTATGAGGATGACAGGTATAAAAACAAATATACAACTTAAAAAAAGTAATTTTTGAAAAATATAAAAACTAAATAAGTGTTACATTTTTAAGGCATGTTGATATTTTTCAGGTTTTCTCAGTACTGGTGATGACGTAATTCCTGGAAACAATGGACTGAAAGACCAGGTGATGGCGTTGAGATGGATTCAGCAGAACATTACCAAGTTTGGAGGAGATCCAAACAATGTGACAATATTTGGAGAGAGTGCTGGAGGAGCCAGTGCACACTACCATCTCTTGTCCCCAATGTCAAAAGGTTTACTACTTTCTGTTAATCGAGATAGAGCTTCATTACAGATTTCACTGTAGATATAGAAGACAAACTGGATAAATAGTCACATGTTTAAAAAAATCTGACGTGTTCCATTCACACGACTGTTTCTACATATCTGTAACAAATTATTACTAAAAAGATTATTCTTCTATTTACTTCATGCTAATCGAGATAAACATTAGCAGAAATTCTTTCCTGAGAGTAAAGGGGAAATACCGAAATACAAAAGGCTAAGCGACAGTCAACATTTTAAAAGCTGATTACCATGTGGATGAAATCCATTTCTTTGCAATGCAAGGAGTTGACAAATTTCCATATGTGAAAAGTTTTAAGTATTTTGAAACTGAAACCAGTAACAAGAAATGTCTCAAAAATGGTCAAATCTACGAAAAAAACGTATATAACATAAATTGTGTGTTTCAACGAGATCTACATTTTTGTGCAGTCAGTTTTTGTCTATCTCTTACTGTTTATAAGTTATGCAAAATCCAGC
This sequence comes from Hymenopus coronatus, assembly GCA_030762935.1. NCBI lineage: Eukaryota > Metazoa > Arthropoda > Insecta > Mantodea > Hymenopodidae > Hymenopus > Hymenopus coronatus. The sequence continues at coordinate 138,817,187 of CM060886.1, forward strand.
AAAATGCATCCAGTATAAAGAGGTCTTCAGAGCTAATCTCAGAAAATTCAATATATTCATTTTTATTTGTCATGTGAATATATTTAATATACGGTACTTTAATCAAAATTGTTCGAGTCATTTTTGAGAAAACAAAATTTTCGAAAACGTTTCCATGTAAAGGGTAGTTTGGGGTGAGGGGATTTTCTTCAAAATCTTCGTGTCGCATACTTGTACTAAACTCAAAGACCAAGTTGGATATTTTACGGACTTTTAGTTTTGAGTTATCGTGTTCTCAGCACACGGACTTTATCTAAAAAGACTTTTTTTTTTTTTTTTTTTTTGGATACAGGAAATCCTAAAACGTGTATTTCCGGTGAAGTCTATCTCGACATCAAATTTTTGGACGGAATGCAAATTTTCTCTATACACTATGTAAATAGCACATGTAATTGCTCATTGGCTTCTTGAAATTATATGAATTAATACTTACAGAAATATATATTATTATTATTATTATTATTATTATTATTATTATTATTATTATTATTATTATATTTTTAATATTACAACCTTCAAAATGTATGTATTTAAAAGGTGTACAAAATATTTAGTGGTAATTCTTTATAAATTATTTATCCACTTTTAAGTGTCATCTTTGAAACATTACACTGCTGTGCTTGCATAGAAGTAATCTAGTCTTATCTCAGTCTCCGTAAACACATAATTTTTAACTGATCGAAAACCCCTAAGAATTGACAAATATTAAAACAATAAAATATCTACACTAAATTATCACATCTAACGATGGTGAAAAAAAAAATGTAGAAATGTCAAAAACTGTACATTGATGAGGAATTAAGAATAAAAATTGGTGATAATTGTTTCTTTCACAGCAGCCGTGTGTAAGACAGAAATATTAATTTATTCCTTCGCATTCCTGGATCTCTTACAGAGCAACTAAGTTCAGCAAAGTTAAAAATGTTATTCTATTTACAAGCAAATGATGAGGTAGAAATTTGGAACAGCTGAAAATCGTTGACCCCGGAACGCTACTTATTTTCTGCAGATGTCAACTCTCGTGGGAGCGAAGTATAACATGAACTATTAATAGTACATAAGAGGGTACCTTCTCTTATCACTTCCATATACTTATGTGACATGACCTGAGATTGGCGACCATTTTAAGCATACTCAACTGATACCATAGACGGAAAAAAACAGCGAGAGTACCAAAACATGAGACACGTTGTCTACTAACAAATCTCCAACAACTCTCTTTTTACTTTCTCTACACGTACTAAGTATGTACATCGTGTATAGAGAAGGTATTGTATTGCACGCAAAAATTCCATACCGAGATTTCATTGGAAATACATAACTTGGGACCCCCTGAATCCCAAAAAAGCATTTTTAGAAAAATGTCCGTGTGTGTGTGTGTGTGTGTGTGTGTGTGTGTGTGTGGGAACCATAGCTCAAAAACGAAAGACTGTTAAATACCATACTTGTGTTCAGTAAATTCCAAGGATGCGACACGAAGATTTTCAAGAAAATCCCCCACCTACAAGGATAGAAGAATAACCTTATTAACAATTTGTTACAGAGATGTAGAGCAAGTCATGTGTCAAGGTTTTTCCCTGAACCCTCTTACCTGTTTTGTAGGTCTGTTTCACAAATCCATTGCGCAGAGTGGAACAACGTTAAGCACCTGGGCGTTTATTGATGCATCAACAGCACGAAGGAAGGCATTCAGATTTGGTTCAACTCTCGGCTGTAACACAAACAGTTCAAAACAACTCTTAGATTTCTTATCTAAAGTACCAGCTAGAGAGCTGGTAGAGGCCGTGGATAAAACCCTTACAATGGAGGTAAGAAGTTGTAACATCATTCATCTGTTATCAAAGTTCCATTCCATCAAGCTACAATCATGGCAGTGGTGCTTCTGTTGTCCTATAACATGACAAGTGATTATGAAGCACAAAAATAAACTCAATATATTTGAACACATTTCGTCTTTTATTTCTGTTGCTTATGAATACTTTTCTTACTTCTCGTCGCTTAGGCGGTCACACTCTTAACTGTTGACCACTTCGCCTCTCTCTATTCCAACTGCACTCATAGACACCAGCTCCCGATTACACAGCAAGATCCTGAGAGCTTTGCTAATGTGCCTCACAAATGTTTTCTCTCTTTTCTTCTTGCTTGGAAATGAAATGGCGTGTTATTTATGGACGCTCTTTAACTGCTGTGGTTCTCAGCGTCCGCTTAATTTTGCTCAGAGGCCTCTCTATCAGGCTTGAGGTTCTTTTACGTGCCGTAAATCCACGACACGGGACCAACGGCCATGTTAAGGATTTTTATGCCTGAAAAAATCCATCGTCCTCCGCCGGCTTTGAACCCACGACCTTGGGTATATGAAGTTAGCATGGTAACCATTACACCACGGAGAGCGCCAAAGTAGTAGCGGTGATGTTGGTGGTAGTGGTGATGGTGGAGATGGTAGAGGTGGGGGTGGTGGTTGTTGTGATGGTGATGACGGTTGTGGTGATGGTGGTGGCTGTGGTGGTGATGGTGGTAGTGGTGATGGTAGTGGTTGTGGTGATGGTGGTGGTTGTGGTGGTGGTTGTGGCGATGGTGGTGGTTGTGATGGTGGTGGTTGTGGTGGGGGTGGTGGTTGTGGCGATGGTGGTGGTTGTGATGGTGGTGCTTGTGGTGGTGGTGGTGGTGGTAGTGGGGGTGGTGGTAGTGATGGTGGTGGTTGTGGTTGATGGTGGTGGTTGTGGCGATGGTGGTGGTGGATGGTAGAGGTGGTGATGGGCGGTGGGGGTGGTGGTTGTGGTGATGGGCGGTGGGGGTGGTGGTTGTGGTGATGGTTGTGGCGATGGTGGTGGTGGGGGTGGTGGTTGTGGCGATGGTGGTGGGGGTGGTGGTGGGGGTGGTGGTAGTGGGGGTGGTGGTTGTGATGGTGGTGCTTGTGGTTGATGGTGGTGCTTGTGGTTGATGGTGGTGGTTGTGGTTGATGGTGGTTGTGGTTGATGGTGGTTGTGGCGATGGTGGTGGTGGATAGTAGAGGTGGTGATGGGCGGTGGGGGTGGTGATATTGGGGGTGGTGGTTGTGATGGTGGTGGTTGTGGTGATGGTTGGGACGCCGGTGGTGGTGGTTGTGGCGATGGTGGTTGTGGTGATGGTTGTGGCGATGGTGGTGGTGGTGGTTGTGGTGGTGGTTGTGGCGATGGTGGTTGTGGTGGTGATTGTGATGGTGGTTGTGGTGGTGGTTGTGATGGTGATGGTGGTTGTGGTGGTGGTTGTGATGGTGATGGGCGGTGGGGGTAGTGGGAGTGGTGGTGGTTAGATGATGATGGTGGTGGTTGTGGTGGTTGTGGTGATGGTGGTGGTTGTGGCGATGATGGTGGTGGTTGTGGTGATGGTAGTAGTGGTTGTGGTGTGATGGTTATGGTGGTGGTTGTGATGGTGATGGGCGGTGGGGGTAGTGGGAGAGGTGGTGGTGGTGTGATGATAATGGTGGTGGTTGTGGTGGTGGTTGTGGAGATGGTGGTGGTGGTTGTGGTGATGGTAGTGGTGGTGGTGTGATGATGATGGTGGTGGTTGTGGTGATGGTGGTGGTTGTGGCGATGGTGGTGGTTGCGGTGGTGGTTGTGGTGATGGTGGTGGTTGCGGTGGTGGTTGTGGTGATGGTGATGGTTATGGTGGTGGTTGTGGTGATGGTGATGGTTATGGTGGTGGTTGTGGTGATGGTTGTGGCGATGGTGGTGGTGGTTGTGGTGATGGTAGTAGTAGTTGTGGTGGTGGAGGTGATAGGTCAGGTGAACATGGTGACCAGTCATCTGTACAATTTAACTCCAAGGACAAGTAATTCCTTATCAGCAAAATGAGAGGGTACTCCATTTGTTGGAAGAATAAGTTAAAATGAAATGGCGTTTTATTTATGGACGCTCTTTAACTGATGTGGTTATCAGCGTCCCATTCTATGCTGGGCGTGAAAGACCGCTTAATTTTGCTCAGAGGCCTCTCTATCATGCTTGAAGTTCTACAACACGGGACCAACGGCTTTACTTCCCTTCCGAAGGAAGCCATGCTAAGGATTTTTACGCCCAAAAAATCCATCCCGTGACCTTGGGTATATGAAGTTAGCATGGTAACCATTAAACCACGGAGGGCGACGGAACAAGTGACAAAATTCAGCCCTGGTCATGGCATATTTATATAATTGTTACCTCTTATTGAAGGAAATGTTTTTTTTGCCAAGTTGTGCAGATCTCTCTGCATTTTCAATCTTGGAGGATTGCTTAGGAACATCATCTTCTATTTCACAGAAGTGACCACTCTTGATGTTATTTGCAGGAGAAACATCCTCTGCCATTGTATTTTCATCCCACTGAAGAAGCATCAGATCAGGTTGGAGAGAAGTTCTTGCTAGGAAGACCCAAGGACTTGATCAGTGCTGGCAAATTCAATGATGTTCCAATGGCAATTGGTGTCACTAGCCAAGAAGGAATGTTTATATTGAAAGGTAAGCAATACTCTTTTACGAAGGCAACAGAATATTATATTTCTAAAATCAAATTAAAATGTCCTTATATCTGAAAGTTATTTCTAATGTTTTGCGACTTGATTGCCGTGTAGTATTTTCAATTTATTATTACAGTTTGTTAAATATCATCATTTAAGGATTTTGCGTTCAACCAAAAAATGCATTTGTCTACAGAATATAATTGAGTCGTGATATTTTTACGATAATTATAAATCACTAATAACACAAACAATGTGAAAATTGGCTTAGCAATACACTTGGTGAAGAGTCTCAAACTATGGCAACAATTTAGAATTGGTAGCATGAACTAATAGGTCGTATTTTCTTAGTGGTGAATTTGTGATCCGAGAACTGCTATTATGGATGAATAGGGATAGCATCTTGGGGGGGCCGATAGAGGGACACATGCGAATACCAGTTGCGTACCTACCGAGGAGAGACGGACCTGCATTGGCGACTGCACGCGCCGCATATAAACAACCTGTAGTAACGAGTTAGGGAACGTGGCTCAACGCAGCAGTACACTATGCTGTATATTACAATACTGTTTTACAGGTAATTAATGTCTTTGATGATAGTGCATGCTCTTCAATCAAGATTGTAAAATCTCTTGCTTCAAATGGATTGCATGAAGATTTGCAATTCATACAGAAGAACTTTGCAGATATATCCACGACAACACATATTTGGAAACATCGAACATTGAAATGCCTCGATGCTAAAAACTGTCGAGCAATTAATCAGAAACCCTTGACACCGTTTTAGACCGTGTGAAAAAGAAAGTGTACAGTTTTTGGGAAAAATGTCGGATTTTTAATAATGCGTGAAATACGGAATGTGCTACGAGGTGTTACTACGAAAATAATTGCTGATGGAGTATCTTACCCAATAGCCAATGATATTTCCGTCTTGCTCCAATCACCTTTTATGATGAGGAGCAAAGTTTTTTCACAATATAGAGCCTATTTACGTGCCAATTGGAGACGATTCACATTTGAGACGTTACGAATGTATGTTGTGAATTGTAATTTATGTATCTTGAGAGAAAATGAAACGGATAATGATGCTGATGACTTTTTGACTTTTAAAATTGTTAGTTCCCGTAATTCAGTGGTATTCATGTTTACCACCCGACCAACCTCAATCGCCTTCCACTGCTAGTGAAAACATCACAGTTGTGACAGTGTATTAGCCCGCTGTGTATTTTATTAGTCTAACTATTAGTTTTGTATAGGTTTAATATAGGAAATATCTGCAGAGCAGAGCGTAGAACGCAGAACCTTAGGGCGAAGAAGCTTCTACCATGCTAACCACGGTTATTTGCTTTGTTAATGCTATGACACAATGGCCTTTGTAGAACAAGATTTTTAGAGCATCAGAGACACAAGTAACAGGGTAGATGTTAGAGAAAGGTTATTTCCCGAAAAGTGAGGAGCTCGGGACTTTTTCATTATAAAGAGTGGTCACGTGGGTTGAATACAAAGAACTTACCAAGTTAGTCACGTGACAACGCTAGTTTTCGCGTTTCTTTTAGCCAATTGGGAAGGAATGCAATATTGGATATTTAAGCGATGCGTATACAAGAAGTCAGGTTACTCTGACTGCGAAGCTTATGTTACTGTTACTGCGATTCTGAAGGTGATAGTGATTATTGTTGCTGTTGCAACGTATTGTGTGTGATGACTGTCGACAACAAGAACTTAGCAATCGCAGAAAATAGCACGAATTATTATGTCAACGTTTTCAAGAATTCTTATGTCGGGAGTCGCTCGTAGGGTTAGTGCCTCAACCAGCAACAACGAAGAAATAAAATGTTCATTTAGTGAAATTAAGTGAAGTACCTCTATTTTTCCTGAGTCTACCCAGTGTTGCATACCTTAGTTATTCTTTTTCCCCTGAGGAGAGTCAAGTGGTGTTCTACACGGACAAGCATAGCCGGTGCTGCAAAGAGCTTTCAGAGTTATGTAGAGTATTTCACGGGTGCTAATTCTTGAACGACTTCGAGGTAGGCAAATACACCAGCGACATATTGGCGCACAAGGAAACCACAGCGACACAGTTTACCACTGCTCCATTTTCCTTCTATTAGTACCATTACGTACACACATTACAACTATATGCTATGCAGCACTAACTTCGATTCTGTCCCGCTATCGGTCCCCAACAAGGATGTCCCTACTGATGAATATTGTCAAAGTTTGAAACAGTGCTTGAATAAGGTCCACAGACATTTTATGGTTTATTTGGACGGCATTGGGCTTTGGTATGAGTCAAATCCGAAACATTTTACAACATGAGAAATTGTATTGATGGAAGCCACATGAACTTACTGCTGCATTGCTTGGTATTATTATTATTATTATTATTATTATTATTATTATTATTATTATTATTATTATTATTATTATTAGCCTTAGTAGCAATTCACTTTCGGTTTTAATCCACACGTACAACAAATTTGAAACATTTTATTATAATATTGGTTCACTCTGTTGTAAATTTCTGTGCTTGCAGATATGAAAGAAAACATGGAATGGTATGAAGGCCTCAACAACAATTTTGAGTGTGTTTTGCCAGCAGATTTAAACCTGGAAAAAGGAACAGATAAATCCAGAGAGCTGGCAGAGAAAATTAAGAAATTCTATTTTGGGGACAAGCGAATATCTGCACAAACAATGGAACAAATTGCTCAAGTAAGTTAAAGTCCAAAGCGTGGCTGAGTAGTTAGACCGCTGCCTCCAACTTAGACGGCCCAAGTTCAATCCCAAGTGCCAACTTGTGGGATTTGCGGTAAACGAAATGGCGTCTAGTTGATTTTATCTAAGTCCTCTGGTTTCCCCCGTCACTCATTCCACCAACTGCTCCATCATTCATTTCGCTTGCATTTCATATCATCCACTTCCTCACACTCATGCCTGGATACGGTCCAACCACTCATTGTAGATTCTCCATTCTGTGGTTTTGTACCGTTGGCTCCCCAACAGGCTTCTTACATCCACTTGTAAGTCCTAGAGGGGTGTGAATTGTACATAAGGGATGGTACACGAAGATTTTCAAGAAAATCCCACTACCCCCAACTACCCTCTATATGGAAAAAGTTTCGAAAATTTTGATTTTCTCAAAAATGACTTAACGATTTTGATTAAATGCCATGTTTTAAAAACATTTACAAGACAAAATCTATATCTTGAATTTTCTGAGAATAACTTCTGAAGACCTTTTTATTTTGGATGAATTTTTCTGAACTTTGCATAACTAGAAAGCCGTAAGAGATAGACAAAAACTTGCTATACAAAAAATGTAGATCTCGTTGAAACACATTTTTGTCGTGAAGCTGATCATTTTTTAGATATTCCATGTTACTAATCTCAGTTTTAAAATACTTTGAACTTTTCACATACGGGAATTTGTTAACACCTGGCAATACAGAGAAATAAATTTCAATCACATAGCAACCAGCTTTTAAAAGATTTGACTATCGTTTTAGCCTAGTGTATCCTTTTATTTTCCTTCTACTTAAAAGAAAGCATTTCTGCTAATGTTTTTCTCGGAGCATGAAGTAGATAGAAAAATAACTTTTTTTTTAACAATAATGTGTTACAGATATGTAGAGAAAGTCATGTGAATGGAAAGGTTAGTTAATATTGCAGATATTGGAGCATTGACAATTTTTGTTTTCAGTACTACAGTGACATGTGGTTTGTGTCATCCGTCACTACAACAGTCAAAAAGCACGTTACAAACTCTTCCAAGCCTGTATACCTGTATCTTTTCTCATATGAAGGAAGTATGGGATTTGTTAATCTATGGCTAGGAGATGCCAAACTAAAAGGTAATATTACAGCACCATCTATTGTCAAAAGTTAAAAGCTCCTGTTTTCTCAAGTTTAAGACACTTACAACGTTCAAGACAATTGTTTAAAAACTTTCCTCTTTGAATGATCATTTGGCAATCAATACATCTCTCTCAAGGAACAACATGGCTCCTAAAATTGTGAAGTTGTCCAATATAATTCAAAACTGGTGTAAACATAATGGTTTTATTGTTAATTACTTTTTTTGTGGAAGTTTATAAACAGTGTTGTTATATTCATTTATTTGACAGCGAGTCGATCAATTATACTAAACAACACTTGCTTGGGATTTTTGCTGGACATGGTTGAAAATGAGGGATACTAGTCCTTCGAAACATGTTCCGGCAAAAATCCCAAGTAAGTGTTGTTTGGTATAATTAATCGACTTGTCAAATAAATGTTGATTTAGTTTTTACTGTAAATTTATCTAGTTCAGATTCTTTTGCTATTTCTGTTAAGTTTGGGAATTAATATCCAACCCTGCCTAGGTTGGCATGCTCATATCAACAGTGTTGCTAGTAAAATAAGCAGAGGCCTTTTTTTTAAATTAAGAATTCAAAAAAATACACATCTTGAATCCCCAAAAACCATATATTATAGATTTATAAATAGCCATATGAGCTATGATATTTTATTTTGGGCAACCATGTTTCTCCTAATAAGTGTTTGTGCTTCAAAAGAAAGCCATTAGACTTGTGTGTGGTATTTAATAAATTGGGTATATTGACTATGACATAAATTTGTTTGTTCTGAATTGTCTACTATTTGCTAAGATGAATATAAATTCATATATATTGTGTTCCTCCGTTCATAATCATTCCACATAAAACACTGCAAACATCTACTTTGCAAAATGTAAATATAGCAAAGCTCAAAATTATTTTAAAACTATATCTTTAAACCTATTTAATAGCCTTCCCAACAATGTAGAAACATTGCCCTTATTATTTAAAAGAAAAATTAAGGTTGTTCTGTTTTCCAATCCACTGTACAGTGTTTCTGAGTTTTATATTTGTAAAAGTAGTACGTTATTGTGACTTGTTTTGATATTTTACACAATTACTGACGTTGCTGCACAAACTTTGTGTTCCAGGAGTGAGTCATGGTGACGAACTGTCCTATTTATTCCAAATGTTTTTCAACAAGGATAAAGAGCTGGATCCTGAGGGAGATGATTTTAAGACAGTAAAGAGGATGGTCAAGATGTGGGCCAACTTTGCCAAAACTGGGTCAGTAGCTACCATTAGGAAGTTTTCAGCATGAGAAATAAAATGCAACACAACTATGCTACTCTTAACATTCATATAGATAATTCAACTCTCGATAACTTGACATGCTGTATAACTCGACGACTTCTTTTACATTTTTACTTTCTCTACACGGGCTATGTACGTAGTGTATAGAAAAGGTATTGTAATGCACCCAAAATTTAGATACCGAGATGCCACCGGAAATACATGTTTTAGGACCCCCTGAATCCGAAAAAAAATCATTTTTAGAAAAAGGTCAAAGTGTCTGTTCGTCCATGTGTCCGTGTGAGCACGATAACTCAAACACGAAGTGTCAGTAAAACACCAAATTTGGTATTTAAGTTTGGTATCTTCCAGGGATGCGACGCCAAGATTTTGAGAAAAATCCTCCCACCCCAAACTACCCTTTACATGGAAAACATTTCGAAAGTTTTGATTTTCTCAAAAATGACTAATGATTTTGATTAAAATACCGTATATTACAGATATTTATATGGCGAATAAAATGTATATCTTGAATTTTCTGGGAATAGCTTCTGAAGATATCTTTATTCCTGATGAATTTTGCGGAGTTTTGCATAACTGGTAAACCGTAAGAAATAGACAAAAACTTACTACACAAAAAGAGTAGATCATGTTACAACACGCAATTTATGTCATATACGTTTTTTTTGTGGAATTGACCATTTCAGAGATATTCCTTGCTATTTATTTCAGATTTAAAATACTTGAGCTTTTTTCACACGAAAAGTTGTGAACTCTTGGCTCTGCTTAGAAACTGATTTCAACCACATGGCAACCAGCTTTTAAAAGATTTTACTATATCCTTATGTATTTCCTTATTTCCCTTTTATTTACAAGGAAGCAAATAATCAAGACAATTAGATATATCTGCAAACTTCCACGGCCTTAGTCCATAACCTCAATAAAGTCACTTTCTGCTAATATTTATCTCGACTATAATAAAGTAGATAGAAGAATATGCTTTTTAACAATAATTTGTAACATCAATGTAGAGAAAGCCATGTGAATGGAATGCATAAGATTTTTTTCATTTGTTTTTGTTAAACTTTACTGTGATTTCTTTAATCCATAAGTGCTATAAATACTATAGGTAACTTTGACGGTTTTTGTTCTTTTAACTTATTTTTAGATTCCATCAAATAACAAAATAAGTCAGTATTCACATTATGACTATGCGCCTATATTTTACCACCCTGGTCAATCAATCAATTTATTGTCTGAGAGCACATATATTGCATACAGTCAATTACATAATGAGGAAAGTAATAAAATTTAAAACAACAATACCACAGTCAGGAGGTACTAATACTTAGTGCTTTAAAATATTCATTGACAGCATACTGACATAGATCTCATAACTGCTATTTGAAAATTATTAGTGTCCAAGTCTTTAATATGCTTTGGCAGTACATTATACAGTTTTACACCAAAGTCATTAAAACTGTTTTTAGTTGTTATTTTTCGCACAAGTTGATTATTTCTACTGTAATATTCATGAGTGGCATTCTTGGGTATGTTCAATATTATTTTTACATGAAACAAACTTTACTAACATATAAAGAAACAACTGTAAGCATTTTCAACTTCACAAATGATGGCCTGCAATGATCTCCACTATCTACATTGCATATCTTCCTGCCTTCTTTTGTAATTTCAAATCTTTTGACACTTGGGTCATTTCCCCATACTAATATTGCATATGTCAAGTGAGAATGAATTTACGATAATGCACAACTTTTAGAATGTGTTTATTCGCTTGGAATTTCAACTTCCTGATAAAAAATATCCCAATGGATATTTTATTTTTTACAAACGTGCCCTATATGTGATTTCCATTTCATTTTTGAATCAACATAAATTCCTAAGAACTTTACTTTCTCAACCCTTTAATTTGTATTGAGGTTAATGGTAAGATCCTCAGTTTTGTCTATATTCAAGGATAAAGAGTTTTCATATACCAATCATTAATTTTACTGTTAATTGCATCCAACTTAAAGTTATTAAGATATGGACTTTCTCCAATTATATTTATAACTAAATCTTCAACGTATAAAATATGAGGTACTAGCATCATCAACGGCTGCAGGCAAATCATTAATATAAACAATGGACAAGACCGGTCCCAATATAGAACCTTGCAGTACCCCAGGTACAATCGGTGCATGTTGTGAACATTTACATTTAAGACTGCAGATTGAAATCTATCACTCAAATATGAGTTTAAAAAACACAGAGCTATGTCATTAAACCCATAAAAGCTTTAATTTATTCAATAAAACACAATGAGGATATAGTGTCAAAGGCCTTAGACATGTCATTAAATCTATTATTCATTTTTTTTTTTTTTTTCATTTTCTCAGTATTCATAACACATTTACTTATAAATGCTTCGATTGCACTCTCTGTGGATCGCCCAGTTCTACAGCCATGCTATTATCACAAAAACTTGAATTGTTCTCAAAATACTTAACAATTTTATTATTTAAAATAATTTCAAACATTTTTCCTATTACTGGTATAACACACACAGGTCTATAGTTATCGCTGAACATGTGCAAATAGCTTGCTTCTTCTCATTCATAGCTTATCGTTGCAGGTATGTGTAAAATATACACGGCGTGAGCTGGCGGTTCACATCAGCTATGTTTAATTTGCACTTCTGCAGATTTCTAGCCATAGCATCGAGTAATAAAATTCATATTAAATGAGAACCAATAATTAACACATTACTGATAATACAAATATTGATATAAGCAAGGCTGGCAGGCTCACACAATTGTTTACTTGTGCTCTATGCCTGCGAGGTGTGGGGCATGGCAGCAGACTCCAGCTTCTCTGTACACAGCGGATACAGAATAGAGAACACCGGTCTTTCTACTCTTTTCTGCCGTCGTTTTCCAGTAGGGTTGCTAAATGGAGCTTCGGCACTTCCATATCAGGAGAATGTGATTAGGCGCCGGGCACAACATTTCTATGGCAGATTGGTCCATGAGAATGCCCTTGTCAGACCCCTTGAACCCTACTGCAGGCAGTTCCTGGTTCGTTGCACAACTTTTGGGCACCTCGGTAACGAAGACATTAAACCAGCCCAGCTAAAAAACCGAACTTAAGTACTCCCTATGGGAATAGTCATCAAAAACTTTACATCAACTACTTTTAAAACAAAACACCTGCGGAGCAGCGGCAAGGATGCTGCTCCTGAATAGGCAACCTTTAAAGATGCTACACTGCAGCGCTACCTCTTTAACACCCTATATATTAAATCCATAATACCAAACCCACAACTACTCAAAAGCCTTAGCCCTACTAAGAGCGTACACAGCAACAACACCTAGAGCCTACCAACGCACAGTTCAGTTTCGACAGTGAGTTCGGAGCGTACACATGCAATAAACAAACAGCGAGCGTCGTAACGAAGAAGAAGCAATAAATTGTGCTATAGTACTGAAATAAAGATAATTGTTGTAAGCATAATTTGAAGCAACAAAGCGATTTTGTTACAATATTGAACACATAGTTACAGCTAACAGTTAACGCACTGTAGCTGCGATAATTATAACCAAAAAGAACTGCTTTTTACAACCATAAATTTCATGTCGTGCTCGACACTGCCAGCACGCCGAGAAATTTCGTACTCTCCAGTTATCTAGTTTTATTATTTTCTATACACGTACTATGTACATAGTTTATAGAGAATGTATTGTATTGCACCTAAAAATTCGATACCGGGATTTCACCAAAATGCATGTTTTGGGAGCCCCTAAACCCAAAAAGGTAATTTTAAGAAACATGTCTATTTATGTGCCTATCAGTGTGTTTTGTGTGCCTGTGAGCAGCATAGCTCAAAAACGAAAAGTCCGTTAAATATCAAACTTGATACTTAAGTTCAGTATCTCCAAAAGATGCGACACGAAGTATTTCAAGAAAATCCCCACACCCCTCTAACTACCGTTTACATGGAAGAAATCTTGAAAATTATTCAAGATATTTACATAACAAATAAAAGGTATACCTTGAATTGTCTGGGGATAGCCTCTAAAGATCTCTTTATTCTGGATGATTTTTTTTAATTTTGTATAACTAGTAAACCGTAAGAAATAGACAAAAACTTACTACACAGAAAATGTAATCGTAAAACACTAAATTTAAGTTATGTACATTTTTTCCTGAAGTTAACCGTTTTCGAGATATTCCTTGTTATTGGTTTTTCAGTTAAAATGTTCTCATATAGGAACTTTTCTACTCCTGGTCACGCGAATAAACGGATTTCAATTCCACAGTAACCACATTTAGCTTAGTGTATTCACTTACTTCCGTTCTCCTTATAAGGAACTGAGTGTTTGTCCTAGCATTTATCTCAATTAGTATGAAATAAATAGAAGAATAAGCTTATTAACAATAATTTGTTACAGAGATTTAGACAAAGCCATGTGAGTGGATCACATAGATTTTTACTTTCTCTATACGCACTATGTACATAGTGTATAGAGAAGGTATTGCACTCCACCCAAAAATTCGATACCGAGATTTCACCGGAAATATATGTTTTAGAGTCCCCTTTATCTAAAAAAAGCATTTTCGGAAAAAGGTCCGTGTGTCTGTGAACACGATAATTCAAAAACGAAAAGTAGGTAAAATACCAAACTTGGTATTTAAGTTTAGTATCTTCCAGGGATGCGACACGAAGATTTTGAGAAAAATCCACCCACTCCAAACTACCCTTTACATGGAACGTTTTTCGAAAATTTTGAGTTTCTCAAAAATGACTACGATTTTGATTAAAATTTCGTATATTAAAGATATTTACCTAACAAATAAAGTGTATATCTTGAATTTTCTGGGAATAGCCTCTGAAGAGTAGTTTATTCTGGATGAATTTTACTGAATTTTGCATAACTGCTACACCGTAGAGATGGACAAAAACTTACTACACAAAAAATGTAGAGCAGGTTAAAACACACAATTTATGTTATATACTTTTTTTTCGTGGAGTTCGTCGTTTTTGAGACATTCCTTATTTTTGGTTTCTGCTATGAAAAACATACTTTTCCCAATCAGGAATTTGTCAACTGCTGTCCATACATACAAAGGAACTTCAATCACATAGCAACCAGCTTTTGCTTTTCACTTTAACCTATGGTACTCCCTTATTTCGCTTCTACTTACAAGGAAGCAAGTAATAAGATTATTCCTGCTAACTTTTTACTAATTAGCATGAAGTAAATAGAAGTATAAGCTTTTTAAGAATAATGTATTGCAGAGATGTAGAGTAAGCCATGAGATTTTTTTTATATTATTGCAGTTTAGTTGTAGGAGTATTCTGTAAAGTTTTAGGAATCTGAACCTGTCAAATAATGCCAAGTTATGGAATACAATATATATTTTTCCAACAGGAATCCAACACCAGCTGCTGATCCATTGTTACAAGGTGTAACTTGGCCTCCTGCAACTGTTTCTGAACCAACCATGCATCTGGATATTGGGTCTACACTTAAAGTGGGACATCACATATTCCCCGAGCGAGTTGCATTCTGGGAGAAGATCTACGACTCTACTCAGTGAACTGTCTTCACTTTGGCAAAGATTCCATAAACAAGAAATATGTATATCACATGCGAGTTTTGGAATGTAAATGTTTACTGTTGCTTTATTTTGATCTGCAAGACTTTTATTTGCATTGCTCAATAAGTTACGCTGATGGTATGCTAGGCATTTTATAATTGATTTGCATATTGTTTTTGTTGAGCTAAATATATTAATAAATCTATGCAATTAACAGAGCTAAGAATTTTAGGTGCAAAATATTGATTAAAAAGGTGCAAAAAGGGTGCCCTAATTTAATTGGAACAGGTGTAAATTTTAAACGTAAATATTCATTATTCAAGAAGTGCCAAAGCCAATTGCATGCTTTTCTTTCGTTGTTGTTGTTATTGTTGTTGTTTTTGGGAGGGGGGGGGGGGGTATTTTGTATTTTAACATTCTGGTTGGTCATATCGGAGTATTCATGAAATGTTCCGAAAATGACCTCGGGGTCCATGGAACTTAAAACTGGGAAAACACAGAGAAAAAATATTGTATCCGGGTAGCTCACCCTATGAGAGATTTGAACTCAAGACCTTGAGTGTAAGGCAGGGACGCTACCTCTACAATATTCAGCTATGTGTCAAAAGGCCTGGAAGTTTTCTTACCAAAATGTCATTTCATTAACCACCTGCTGCCATATTGGTGTCAGAAATGAAATGGTGTTTTATTTATGTACGCTCTTATTGTGGTTCCCAGCGTCCCATTATATATTAGGAGTGAAAGACGGCTTAATTTTGCTCAGAGGTCTCTTTATGAGGCTTCAAGTTCTTTTCCATGCCGTAAATCTATAACACGGGACCAACCGCTTTACTTCCCTTTCGAAGGAAGCCACGGGTTTGAACCGCGACCTTGGGTGGGTATATGAAAATAACATGGTAACCATTACACCACGGAGGGCGAGATTGTTTTCAAAACGGCCATTAAACACAATTAAAAATTGATGTGTCTTCTTAGCTTCTGGCACAAGAGCAAGATGAGCGAAACGTCGGCAATCCCATGCAAGATGACGCGCCTGCTCTGAAACCCAAGAAGACACATCAAGACACAGGTCGTGGAAGCCAACACTTCCACTAATAAAAACTGTTTATTGCAACATTATGAAAATCAGACTTTTTGACTAAGCTCTTCTCTAGCTTTCGCTTCCATTAAGCAAGAAATTAGTACGTTTTTTAAATATAATTTTTTAATTTATGCAGAAAAAAAGCATGGCAAAGGAGCATAAATAAGGGAGAATAAGTGGAAAGAGAAGAAGGTGTAAAAACGAACGAAGCTAAAAAAGAGGTGCAACATTGTGCAACCAAAACACAGGATTGTTTATTTCATATTTTCATTGTAAGATACGCCATTTTGGGCATTTTAATAGCAAAATAAAATGTAGGTGCAGCACCTTAAATTCCTAGTTCTGGTAATTAAACTCCGAATGAATGGGGAGTGCATTTTTAGGGCATTATACAGTAAATTTGTGCGTTTAATAATGTAATTTGAAGATTTTCAAAGCAATTTTAGCTCATAGTCTCTGCATAAATTCCCATTCAGCAATAAACTGCAAATTGTTATAATTTATTTAATAACTTGTGTTTACCTTATTCCAACCTGCTGCAGAATAGGATGGGCCGAGAATCGGATCTGATGACACGTGCAGCTGCCTACCAGTAAGGCTCCTGTGGACTCTGCAGTGTCTGTATAGAGTACAGTGTGGCCAACCTCAGCTTCATTCTGATTGGCTGCCATAGAATTCATGTTTGGTGTGTCAGATATAGGTTGTAAAATACTTTAAACTAACTTTATGTAAGCAAAATAGCATTTTAAACTATTTAAATGCCCTTTATCTGAACATTGACCATATCTTGGATAGGTATAGTCAGACTGAAAAATTCAGTGCCATAGCCGGGATTTGAACTAGGGATCTCGCGGCCAGTTGCTCTAACCACAACTAGATTATGTAACAAGTTACTATGACGACATGCTGGCACGGCATTAAATTTCTCAACTGACTCAAATGTTTCCCGGGAAACCAAAGTAACTGACATTTCCTTATGACTGCTGATTCAGATCTTGACAATGGCAAAAATATGGCGGCCTGCCGCCCGCCCAATTTTCCCATAGCTTGGCCACACTACTAATAACTCGCATCGAAGCTGCCATCTGCCTGCCACGTATAGATACAGAGGTACACTTGCCTAGCACTAAGGTCTCTGTGGACACGTAACGAAGCTATGAGGCATGGTACAAGGATAAACCTAATGAAAGTTTCACTGTTCACCAAACTTCGAGCCATGATTCGGTGGATCACAACAGATCCGTCGCAATATGACCATGACCATATAGGTGTACATGAGAAAGGGGGGGGGGGTGAAAGTATTTCCGGACCATATGTATGTACATAGTGAAAATGTCTGGATCAATAATATACAGTGTGATTCTAAACGACCTAACGTTGTTGGTCAGATCCTATGCAATAAGAAAATATAGGAGGCACACCAACAAAACGCCTCATGGCCTGGCAACATCGCGCAGCGAGCTCTTTGCCAACTTTAAACCTCCACATGTTTTTCTTATTTTAAAGAGATCTGATTTATTGACTTGTTACACACATTGTTTTAAGGCTGTTTTTACTCCCTTTTTTACATGGCATTAAATTTCTCAACTGACTCGCATAATTGTTGGCTATATTATGATGATTCCTGGGACTTAAAAGTACTTATGATATTGTAAGTCACCTTTGGGGTTGTCATCTCAAAGTAATTTGAGATCGACTTGTGGTTTACTGGGAAACGTGTAGGTCAGTTGAAGAATTTAGTGCCGCACCGGCATGTTGCCATGGTAGCTCAGTGATAGAGTAACTGGCTAGAGGCTGGGAGATCCGTGGTTCAAATCCCGGCTATGGTATTGAATTTTTCGGTCTGTCTTTACCTATCCAATTTTAAATACTTCAGTAAGATTCTCGGAACGTAATCTGAGGTTATTGTACTTGAGCCCTATGAGGGGGCTCCCCGAGGAGGAGGGATGGGATGAGAGGATAAACCGGGCGGCCGGAACCAGGAGAGACGGCACAGCAACGACAGGTCCCTACAGTTTCCCGATTGAAGTACCCCGACAGTCGGACAGGCAGACCGGGACCCGCGCTTCACATAGGGTCTATCGCCCCCACTAAAGAGCATCCGTCCTCGTCCCCGCAATCAGCCGAAGTCGGAGGACGGAGATAGTAGCTTTGAGCATCCTTTTTCCGTGTCACGCCGCACCGAACACCACCTCAGACACTTCCAACCCTGAATAAAGTCAACGAGATGAAGAATGAATGAAATGACAGGTAACTGCATGGAGGGACAGGAAACTCGGGGGATGAAAGAAACCTACCCAGCATTCAGCTGACCACCCGGGAAAACTACTGAAAAACAATGGATCAGGTGGGTCGGGCACGGTAAGCGAAGCTGCGACCTCCCGAATGGGGGCCACAAACGAAACCGGCTGAGCCCTCACACTCGTAATAATGATGATGATGATAGCCATCTTGCTGCCAAGTCTAGTGGTTTGTTACGGTCCCAACTCTTCATCGGACGGCCCAGCAGTCTTCTTCCTTGTGCTCTGTAATCTAATATTTGACGTGGAATTCTTGATGCAGGCATTCTGACTACATGGGACCTCTAATTTCGACGATAATTTTTATTTATTTTTTTTTTTCTATTCTTGGATCCGACTTGTTTTGTTATGAGACTTGCAAGTAATTTTCAAATCCTTTCAACTGGTCGTTAACCCAGTGGAGTGGTTGCCTCTGGACAGGCGTGTGATGGAACGGTTATGCCGCAGAGACTCGGTCTCCAGAGCTCTTTTAGTAGAAGCAGGATGCATCACGAGCAGGCAAAGATTGGCAATTGGGTGAAAAGCACTTCACTACCTCATGCACTCCAAAAATAATACTTTGTCAAGAAGCAACACAGTCTAAAAGTGTTTAATGTGCACGTTGTTTATACACAAATTACATCAAAATAGATGTTTGTCACTTAAAATCAACTAAGTAAATAGACATGGATTTACAAATAAGTGCAATACACACAATTCATGATACCCAAATAAGATCGATCAGCAAGGACACAGCTTCGATAAGCACCTCAACTTTGGATATCTAATAGTTTTAAATTAATCTAACAATTTGATTAACATTTTGTTAGAAAAACCACTGGCAGTGTTAATGTCGCAGCAACAAAGGCGCGAGTATTTTGACCTCACCATCGAGTATTGAACTTTCGACGTAATATCACAGAACTGCTCCTAGCGGAAGTGAGTAGAGTGGTCCTTCCGCAAGAGGTTAACCGGTAGGCTCCTAAAGCAGAAGGTCGCAGGCTTCAAGTGGGCAGCGGATTACCTTCAAATCTAACATCAGAATTGGTACCTTAAAACTCTAGCTAGAAAATCTTCATGTGCGTTCTGCGATAAACAATAGGCAACATCTACATTCAAATACTGCATCTTAGGTATAGCCATATTTTCATTTTATATTATGTAATATAAAAGTTGCAAGTTGACTTCCTTCGGAAGGCAAGTCGGTGTAATGTTTATTTGCACGTAAAAGAGCCTTGAAAGAAGAAGGTCCCTGGACAAAATGTTCCACCATTTCGCGTCCGCAAGTCGTGATTTCGTCCTACAGTGCCATATGTGAGTGACAAGCCGATCCGTCTTCACATAGTGGATAACGGTGAACTCAAGAACTAGAAACTCAAATCCGATCATGGAAATATCGTAACGAAGCCCTTTGCTCCACTTAGGAGATACTGGACCAGTAATATAAAAGTTTGGTTTCATTAAATAAACTGAAAAGCGAGTTATGTGTGAAGTTAATGAAGGTTAGAAATTATATGGTGTTTAAAATCGGTATGTTAAAATTGTGGGAATTTGTTACATTCAATGTCATGGACAAGACTGAAAAGATGCAATGATCAGATTTCTTTTAACTTTCTCTACACGTACAGTAGAGAAGCTATGGTATTCCACCCACAAATTCGATATCGATACTTCACCGAAAATAAAGTTTTAGGGAAAAAACAATGACCAAAGGAAGCGAGCGAATGCGGGCCACAAACCTGAGCCATCACACTCGGCAATGCTTCCATAAGCACCTGGACTTTGGAACATCTCATAGTTATACATTATTTCAATAATTTGACTAATATTTTGTTTGAAAAAGAACTGCTTTAGGTAATAAAAAACACTGGCAGAGTTTAAATCGCAGCAGCTAAGGTGCGAGTATTTATTGTGGGGCAGTCTGACCTCACCATCGAGTATTGAACTTTTATAAACGTACAACTCCTCCTAGCGGAAGTGAGTAGAAGTTAACCGGTGGGCTCCAAAAGCAGAAGGTCGCAGGGGAGCGGATTACCTTCAAGTTGACATCGGAACTGGTATCTTAAACTTCTAGCCCATGTGCGTGCTGTGGTAACAACAAACAACATCTACGTGAAGCGTTCAGTAAGTCTTTAGAAAAAGATAGAAAAATAAATTATTTTTGGGAGATAATTTTTATTTTTCAACATAATCTCCTTTTAGCTCGATACACGTTTCTCCAACTGTAAAGATAGGCATCTTTTTCGGAGATGACCTCTTCGTTACACGTCAATTGTTTCCCGCCGAGCCCCTGTTTAAGTTTGGAAATGAAAAAAAATCTGCTGAATACGGTGGCTGTTGTAGTAATTCGAACCTTAATTTAACAATTTTCGCCATTCAAACTGCGCAGGATTATCTTGATGGAAGAGAATCTCCTTCCTTGCAATAAGGCTGCATAATACTCTCCATGTGTCCTTCTTCCTTTCTGTAAGTAATCAATGTATATGATTCCACGTGCATCTCAAAAGGCCGTCACCTTGTCTGCAGATTTCCCAACCTTGTCTTCTTCGGATCCAGTTCCCTTTAAAACCCCACTGTTTCGACTGTACTTTTGTCTCTGGATTGTAGTAGTGTAACCTTGTTTCGTATAGATGTGGAAACTCGTCAGAATTGCGATGGGAAAGTGCCAAACCAGCTTTCGAATCGATCACACGATTGCATTTATTCTCCATTGAGAGCAAACGCGGCACCCATGTTGCCGAGACCTATGCCAGATCTAATTTTATTGCAAAATTGAGAACACTGTGCAATGCTTTTGGTCTCTTAATATTTTCGAGCTTTGATTCGCTGATCACCCAAAACAACATCCTGGATTTCGTCAATAATTTCGGAGGAAGTCACTTTTACTAGACGTTAGGAACGAGTTCATCATTTATGGATATACGTTCACGTTTGAATTCATTTATCCAATTGTAAATTGTTGCAAACGCAGCAGCAGATGTACCATGAACTTCATCCTACTCGGTTTTTGTCTATTTTGTTTGTTAAAAAATTTAAATAGAAATGTTAATCAGCGCACGAAACTCGTTTTTTTCTCCATATTTCTAAACAAGCACAATATTGTTGATTCAATCGCCTATGGTGTATATGACTGAAACTTTAACCGCCATCTAGTAAAAGATGAGGGTCACTAAACACAAACCTTTATCGATGCTACGAGTGTAATTTTGTTGCATTTTCTAAGAGCTTATTGATTGCCCTAAGTACATGATATCACATTTTATTTTCATTTAGTGTGATGTAGCATAAACATTGTGGTTTCATTATTTAAAATGAAAAGTGACCCATATATGGCAGCTACTAATCATATGGTGTTTAAACCGGTATGTTACAACTGTGATAATGTTTTGCTTCAAATTTACAAATATTTTCTTTCATAAATCAGAATATACCGGACGTTTCTGTGACATGTCAGGGAGAAGACTTTGAAAAGATGAAATGATCAGATGTACATTTTTTAACTTTCTTTACATGTACTATGTTAATATTTAATATTGTAGCAGGTAGAGAAGTTACAGCATTCCACACAAAAATTCGATGTCGAGATTTAACCCAAAACAAACGTTTTAGGATCCCCTATTACCTATGTCCGTGCATCTGTGAGCACGATAACTAAAAAATCTGATGTGTTACACTCACATGACTTTCTCTAGCTGCTCTACAAACCTCCTACAAAAGATTATTCTTCTTTGTACACAATGCTAATCAAGATAAATGTTAGCAGAATGTTATTACTTAGTTCCTTATAAGTAGAAGGGAATAAGGGAATGCGCTATGCTAAAGTGATTGCCAAATGTTTTAAAAGCTATGCATAACTTGTAAACCTAAGAGTAGGAAAAAATTTCCTACACTAAAAGCATAAAACACAGTTTATGTCATATATATTTTTTTTCATTCGTAAAGTTGACTATTTCTGAGATATTCTTTATTATTGGTTTTAGTTTTAAAATACTTAAACTTTTCTGGTATATGAATTCGTCAACTCCTCGTCATGTAAAGAAACGAATTTCAATCACATAACAGCCAGCCTTAAAAGTAGTTGATTATCGCTTTAGTCTACTACAGTGTTTCCCAACCTTTTGAAGTTCACGGCACCCTTGGGAATAACATTAAACACCAGGGGCACCCTTCCTTGAATTAAAAGAAAATTAAGCTTAATATGTTAATTTATTGAAATATTATATAATAATAACGTACACCATAACATAATACAGTAAACTTTACTACAATCACTGAGTAAAAATACATCAATAAATTTTGTTCGATTAATGATTAATGTGAAACTTGTGATTGATGCTTAGAGCACAGATATGTGAAGTCGGGTCTTACAGTTGACAGTGAAACACGCAAATCATCCTCAAGGTTATTCAGTCTATTTCTTGCTTTGCATTTTATTGTCACCATAGCAGAGAAGGCTTGCTCGCACAGATAGGATGTTGAAAAGGGCAAAAGTGCGTTAATTGCTTTCTTCATTAGGTTAGGGTACTCCTCTCTCCGTTGAAGCCAAAAACTAGCCACCGACGCCTCACTCTTGGTGAACTTACCTTTGAGTGTGGAATCAGCGCAAAGATCAATAAATTCATCTCGTTCGCAAGCAGTGAAATCTATTTCCTCTGCACTATCTACGAAATAAAATGGTGAGACAACCCGGTCGAGATTCGTAGTGGAAATAGTTGGAAAGTGCGCATCTATTGCATCTTGCAATCTTGATAAGTGATCACAAATGCGGTCTTTCAGTTTACCCAGATCTTTATCTCCTGCCACATTAAGAAGAGATGGAAAGTTCGACAAATCTCCTTTTTGAACTGCAGACTTCCAAGAACTAAGTTTTCTTTTAAAACCTTTAATTTTATTGGTTGAGGAGATTATTGTTTCATGTCGACCCTGCATCGAAACATTCAGTTCATTCAGCTTATGAAAAATATCTGCCAGATACGACAGTTCAAAACACCAAGAATCACTTAGTAAGAGCTCATGAAATGTGTCTTGATTTTCATCCTTAAAAAAATTTTTTAGCTGTTCTTTAAGTTCGAGAAACCGGTTCAATACACGACCCCGCGACAACCACCTTACTTCTGTGTGAAGTAACAAAGAGGTATGAGCTGCATCCGTTGCGCGACATAACTGTTCAAAAATTCTGCACTTTAAAGGTCGAGACTTCATATAGTTCACCATTTTCACAACTTGGTTAAACACTTCAGCAAAATCTTCATTACACGCTTTCACGACTAATGCCTCTCTATGCAGAAAACAGTGAGTTATAATAATGGCTGGATTTTCATTGAGAGCTCTGGCAGTAAAACCTTTAATTTTCCCAGACATAGATGGTGCACAATCTGTACATATACCACAACAGTCTTTTCATGAAAGATCATGGTCATTGAGATAGGAGTTAATAGAAACGAAAATATCATGGCCTGTGGTTGTTCTCCAGCGGTCTACAGAACAGAAACTGTTCACTAATATCTTTTTCATCAATATATCTGATAAAACCAAGGAGTTGCGGTTTGTCACCAATATCGAGAATCTCTCTACTCGCAAAGCAAATGTTCTATAAGTTTTTATTTTCTCCGTGACTTGTTCGTTGATATTGCATGACATTTCAGATATCCTGCGGCTGATTGTGTTGTTGGACAGAGGAACTTTAGAAATTTGATTAGCTACTCCTTCGCCAAGTATTGTTGAAACTATAACTTGGCATGCAGGGCCAATGATTTCCTCTCCAAGAGTATGAGGTTTCTTTTTTTTAGCTATCAGTTCTACTACTTTAAATGAGGCTTCAAGAGCAGTATCACCTATGGTCATTCGCTTTACCATTCGCACAGCTGTTTTCTTCTCCCCTTCTAATATATGTGAAAAATACATTACACTTTTCTGTGACACACTAGGATGCTTTGTTGTAAGATGCCGCTTCAGTTTGCTAGGTACCATGGCCTCGTTGCTAAGTGTTTCGCCACAAACTAAACACACAGGGATAGGGTTTTCCTCGTTGTTATTCCACTTAAATCCATACGCTAAGTAACTGTTCTGGTATGTTCTTTTCTTTCGTTTGTCTTCTTTATGTGGTGAATTCGACGGTCCGGGAGAAACTGTAAGATTTGGTTTCTTAAAGCAAGCAGTAGGAGCCGACTGTTCACTTTCACTGTCCTGGCGTTTACGTTTAACAATGAACTTATCCATAGCTAAACACTGTGAATCAACGCGAGGAAGACAACTGAAAGCGCCAAGCGGCGTACACTTTTATATATTCATCTGTCGAAGTCTCGGGAATGTTCGTGAGGAAGCGAATAGTCTCGGGAATGTTCGGCAGGGTATAGCTGTAATGCCATCTGTGGGATACTAGTATAACTGAATTATTGAAATGAATCGACCACTATCACCATCTGCCGTGCATGAGAGTAATTGATTTGACTTATTTTGTTTCAAGACCTTACAAGACTTAAGGCTTCAGTAGAAGGTATTTTTTTTTTCTTGTTTATTTCAATATCTCGCGGCACCCCTTCGGGGCACACTGGTTGGGAACCGTTGGTCTAGCATATTCCCTTATTTCCCTCCTACTTGCAAGAAAGCAAATAATAACTTCATATCTGCTAATGTTTATCTTGATTGGCATGAAGTAGACGGTTTTTAACAATAATTAGTTACAGAGATGCAGATAAAGTCATATGAATGGAACACATTAGATTTTTAAAATATTATTGTTTCATTGTTAAAACTTTAAGAGTGACTGTAATATGCGAGGCTCGCTTCCACTGCAGTGAGCACTGTTATGCTCCGCTAGCACACTATTCTTATTATTGTTGCGGTTAGTCCCCTAAAATGTCATTCTTCAACAATGAAGTTTAATTGTGGACACTCTACATACGTACAAATCTGATGTGTTCCATCCACATGACTTTCTCTACATCTCTGCAAGAAATTACTGTTAAAAAGCTTCTACTTCTATTTACTTCATGCTAATTGAGAAAAAAAAATAGCAGAAATAGTCTTATTACTGGCTTTCTTGTATGTAGAAGCGAAATAAGGGAGTACCATAAGTTAAAGTGATAGTCAAAAGCTGGTTGCTATGTGACTGAAGTTTCTTTGTTTGTATGGACAGGACTTCACAAATTCCTCTATGAGAAAAGTATGCTTTTAAAACTGAAACCAACAACAAAGAATATCTAAAAAACGACCAACTCCACGAAAAAATGTATATGACATAAATTGTGTGTTTTATCGTGATCTACATTTTTTGTGTAGTAAGTTTTGTCTATCTCTTAGGATATACAGTTATGGAAAATCCAATAAAAATCACTCACAATAAAGAGGTCTTTAGAGACTATTCCCAGAAAATTCAAGATATACATTTTATTGGGCATGTCAATATCTTAGATATAAGAGATTTTAATCAAAATCGTTAGAGCCATTTTTGAGAAAAACAAAATTTTCGAAATTTGTTCCATGTAAAGGGTAGTTTTGGGTGGGGGGATTTTCTTGAAAACCTTCGTATCTCATCCTTAGAAGATACCAAACTTAAATATCAAGTTTGGTATTTAACGGTCTTTCCGTTTTTGAGCCATGCGTGTTATTTATGGACGATCTTTAACTGCTGTGATTCTCAACGTCTCATTCTAAATTGGGTGTGAAAGACCGCTTAATTTTGCTCAGAGGCCTCTCTATCAGGCTTGAGGTTCTTTTACGTGCCGTAAATCTACAACACGGGACCAACGGCTTTACTTCACTTCCGAAGGAAGCCATGCTAAGGATTTTTTACACCCGGAAAAATCCATGGTCCTCCGCCGGGTTTGAACCCGCGACCTTGGGTATATGAAGTTAGCATGGTAACCATTACACCTCGGAGGGCGGACGACTACTGTCCAAAGTCATACAGACACACCAAGGACCTTTTTCCAAAAATTTTGTTTTGGACCTGTATTTCCGCTGAAATCTCGGTATCCAATTTTTGGGTGGAGTGCAATACCTTCTCTACACTTACTATCCACATAGTGTACCTATCTACATATAGTGAAATCTCGGTATGGAATTTTTGGGCGCATTAAAATATCTTCTCTATACACATGTACATAGTACGCGTAGAGAAAGTAAAAACGATCAACTCTACAAGAAAACCGCATATGATATAACTTATGATTATTAAGGAGATTTACACTTTTTGTGAATTAAGTTTATCTCTTACTAACGGTTTAACCGTTACGCAAAATTCTAGAACTCATCCGGTTTAAAGAGCTCTTCAAAGGCTATTCCCACAAAATTAAAAATATACATTTTAACTGTGATGTAAGTATCTTTAATATACGACATTTTATCATAATCGTTAGAGCCTTTTTTGAGAAAATCAAAATTTGAAAAAAAAAAATTGCCTTGCAAACAGTAGATTTTCTTGAAAATCTTCGTGTCGCATCCTTGGAAGATACTGAACTTAAGTATCAAGTTTGGTATTTAACGGACTTTTCGTTTTTGAGCTAAGCCTCCCATAGTCAACCGCGAACCTTTTTCAAAAATGCTTATTTTGGTTTCAAAACATGTACTTCCGATGAAATGTTGGTATGGAATTTTTGGGTGCAATACAAAACATTTTCTACACACTATGTATATAGTACGTCTAGAGAAAGTAAAAATAGGCTAAAGCGATAGTCAAATGTTTCAAGGATGTCATTACGCGAGTGTCATTGAAATTAGTTCTTCCATGGCCAGGAGTATAACAAGAGAAACACGAACTACTTCCTGGTTGAGAAAAATGCGTGTTTTAAAATTAAAACCAATAACAGGTTACATATCTGCACAAATAATTGTATAACGCTAGATTGTGTGTTTTTGCGACCTCTAAATTTGTTTTCGTCATTATCTTACGTTTTATCAGTTATTCAACACTCATCCAGAATGAAGATCACTTCAGGGGCTACTCATAAGGAATTCGGCGTATACCTTTGTTTTATTTGCCACGTAAATATTCACATACGGAATGTTAAATAAAATCGTTACAGCCATTTTCGAGAAAATAAAAAAATCTGATGTGTTCCATTCACATGCCTTTCTCTACATCTCTGCAACAAATTATTGCTTATGCTTCTATTTGTGTCATACTAATTGAGAAAAAATAACAGAAATAGTCTTATTACTTGCTTCCTTGTAAGTAGGAGTGAAATAAGGGAGCACCATAAGTTAAAGTGACAGTCAAAAGCCGGTTGCTATGTGACTGAAGTTCCTTTGTTTGTATGGACAGGAGTTGACAAATTCCTGTATGAGAAAAATAATGTATATGCCATAAATTGTGTTTTAAAGTGCTCTACATTTTTTGTGTTGTAAGCTTTTGTCCATCTCTTACAATTTAGCAGTTATGCAAAATTCCGTAAAATTGATCCAGAATAAAGTAATCTTCAGAGGCTATTCCCAGAAAATTCAAGATATAAAATTTTATTTCTCAGGTAAATATCTTTAATATACGATATTTAATCAAAATCATTGGAGCCATTTTTAAGAAAAACATAATTTTCGAAAAAAATGTCATGTAAAGGGTAGTTAGGGGTGGGGAGATTTTCTTGAAAATCTTCGTGTCGCATCCTTGGAAGATACCAAACTTAAATGCTAAGTTTGATATTCAACGGTCTTTTCGTTTTTGAGCTATGCTGTTTACAGACACACACGGACCTTTTTCTGAAAATGCTTTTTTTTTGGATTCAGAGGGAACCAAAACATGTATTTCCTGTGAATATTTGGGTGGAATACAATACCTTCTCTATACGCTATGTACATAGTACGCTAGATAAAGTAAACATTAGAGGTAAGGGGATTTTGCTGGAAATCTCTGTGTCGCATGTTTGGAAACTACTTTTCGTTTTTGAATTTGCGCGCACGTTTTTATTTTCTCTACACGTACTATGAGCAGAGTGTATAGAGAAGGTATTGCATTACATCCAAAAATTCGATACGAAATGTCACCGGAATTACATGTTTTGGGTCCCCCTGAATACAAGAAAAGCATTTTTAGAAAAAGATCCGTTGTGTGTGTGTCTATGGACAGCAAGGCTCAAAAACGAAATTACCGTTGAATACGAAACTTGGTATTTAAATTTTGTATCTTCCAAGGATGCGACACAAAGATTTTCAAGAAAATTAGCCCACCCCCAACTACCCTCTACATGGAAATTTTTTCGACAATTTTGATTTTCTCAAAAATGGCTCTAACGATTTTAATTAAAATATCGTATATTAAACATATTTACCTGACAAATAAAATGTTTATCTTGAATTTACTGGGAATAGGCTCTGAAGACTACTTTATTCTGGAGGAATTTTACGGAATTGTGCATAACTGGTAAAAAGTAAGACATAGACAAAAATTTAGCACAAAAAAATGTGGAGCACGTTAGAATACACAATTCGTGGAGTTTTAGAGTTATTCCTTGTTATTGGTTTCAGCTTCGAAAAACATACTTTTCTCAAACAGGAATTTGTCAACTCCTGTCCATACAAACAAAGGAACATCGGTCACGTAGCAACCAGCTTTTAGCTTTCACTCAAACAAATAACTATTTTGAGACATAAGCATATGCGTTATTAGAGACTCGATTTGTTCGTATTTATAACGAAATATGTAATCTATTTGTTTATACAAATGAAGCACAGAAACAAAAATGAGATGTGGCACATTTACATGACTTCCTCTACTTATTCTGTCGCAAATTATCCTTACAAAGGTTTATTCTTCTTTCTACTTCATGCTACATTTCCTACTAAGTAAGGGGAATAACGGAGTGCAAGTGTCGCTATGTCAAACAATTGACATTCGGTTCTCTTTGCAAAGCAGTAAACCAAAAGAGAACGGAAATGAAAGATGACTTCCGGTTTGACAAAAATTTAAGTATTTTAAATTATAAAATCAGCAACAAAAATATCTCGGAAACTTAACTCTACAAAAAAAAAATCTGATATGTTTTATTCACATGCCTTTCTCTACATCTCTGCAAAAAATGTATTAAAACGCTTAGGCTTCTATTCACTTAATGCTAATCAAGAAAAAAGTAGCAAAAATAGTCTTTTTACTTGCTTCCCTGCAAGTTGAAGCGAAATAAGGGAGTACCATAGGTTAAAGTGATAGTCAAAAACTGGTTGCTATGTGATCGAAATTCCTTAGTTTGTATGGACAGGGGTTGACAAATTCTAGTATGAAAAAATTATAAAAAGCTGAAACCAATAAGAAGGAATTTCACAAAAACGACCATCTCCAATAAAAATGTATATTACATAAATTGTGTGTTTTAACGTGCTCTACATTTTTTGTGTGCTAAGTTTTTGCCCATCGCTTACGGTTTAGCAGTTATGCAAAATTCCGTAAAATTCATCCAGAATAAAGTAATCTTCAGAGGCCATTCCCAGAAAATTCAAGAAATACATTGTATTTGTCAGGTAAATATCTTTGATATACGATATTTTAATCAAAATCGTTAGAGCCCTTTTTGAGAAAATCAAAATTTTCGAAAAAAGTTCCATGTAAAGGGTAGTTGAGGGTGGAGAGATTTTCTTGAAAATCTTAGTGTCGCATTCTTGGAAGATGCCAAACCTAAATACCAAGTTTGGCTTTTAACGCACTTTTCTTTTTTGAGCTATGCTGCCCACACACACGCATACGAATATTTTTCTAAAAATATTTTTATCAATTCAGGGGGACCCAAAACATGTATTTCCGGTGAAATCTCGGTATCGAATTTTTGGGTGGCTTACAATACCTTCTCTATACAGTATGTAGGCACATAGTACGTGTACAGAAAGCAAAATATAAATTGTGTGTTTCAACGAGATCTATATTTTTGTGCAGGAAGTTTTCGTCTATCGAAGAGTTTACCAGCTATGCAAGACATTTAGAATGACACTTCACGGTATATTACGGCAATTTCATTAATATCGTTAAAGTCATTTTTCTATAAAGTCTAGAATTTCGTAAATTTTCCATATAAAGGGTTGTTGGGGAGGGAGGGTGGTTTCCTGAAAATATTCGTCTACATGTACCTACTTACGGTAAAATCTCGGTGTCGAATTTTATGTGTTAGAGAAAATAAAAATGCGTTACATTCACATGGTTTTCTCTACCTTCTCTCCATTAATTGGTATTCTTAGGAAAGGCTAATTTTCTATCTACTCTATCTGCAGCCGTTTTCTTAGTTTGGTGTTGCCTTTCTACTCTACAAATTTCTATATCTGTAGATGTCAGCTGAATCGTATTAATGCCAATATTTGTAAATTGACTACAACGCCGCCACCTATAGGAAAGTAAAGAACTAGTTTTTCTTATCTGCAGAACTATAAATGTATGAAACAAGAGCCCAAAGTGGGGGCACAACCCCCTCTATTTCCCCTCCCCATATATTCGCAAGCAGACCTTGAGATACGGTCAGAAGGCGTCATGGAGACGGCTGTGGTGACCGTGGTCCAGGGTCGACTTCGCGGGAGGCAAACCACCGGAGTGACCGGAGCACAATACTTCAGTTTCCAGGGCATTCCGTACGCTAAACCTCCCATTGGTCCTCTCAGATTTAAGGTAGGTC
This sequence comes from Hymenopus coronatus, assembly GCA_030762935.1. Lineage (NCBI taxonomy): Eukaryota > Metazoa > Arthropoda > Insecta > Mantodea > Hymenopodidae > Hymenopus > Hymenopus coronatus. Next base: position 138,848,352 of record CM060886.1, read on the forward strand.
ACTGTGTTCATCCAAAGTCCATAAGAATAAAAAATCTTTTATCAAATATATTACCTTTCCCATCGCTATTGTATTCTCGCCTCGAGATTTCATCAAAAATATATTTTGAAAACCTTGAGGCCTTCGCAACAAGCATTTCTAGAGAAAGGTTGGTTTTGCTCTATAACCAGCATCACAGGTAGCTTAGAAAAATTTAAAAAAAAATACATTTAATTTTAGACATATTGAAACAGCGTCATGTGAAGATATTTACTACTCTCCCCAGCAGGAAAAAAGAGCAGATGTAATTTATTTGCTCAAAAATGGCTTTAATGGTTTTGATTAAAAGTTCGTATTTTTTTTTTTTTTACTTTCTGTAAAGTACTATGCACCTACATAGTGTATCGGGAAGATATTGCATCCCATCCAAAAATTCAATCTAGAAATTTCACCGTAAAGAGGCCTTTTAGGGTCTCCTGTATCAAAAAAAAAAAAAAAAAAATATATATATATATATATATATATATATATATATATATATATAAAAGGTCCATGTGTGTCTGAGACCACGATAACTCAAATATAAAAAGTCGGTAAAATACCAAACTTGGTATTTAAGTTTAGCAGCTTCCAAGGATGAGACTCGGAACTACCTTTTACGTGAATAATTTTTGAACATTTTTATTTTAAAACAATGGCTCTAATGTTTTCGATTAAAATACCGCATATTAAATATATTTATACGACAAATAAAATGTATATATTGAATTTTATGGAAATAGCCTCCTCTGAAGAGTTCCTCGTTCAGGATGAATTTTGCTGAATTTTGCATATCTAGTAAAACGTAAGAGATAGGCAAAAATTTACAGCTCAAAATATGTACATCTCATTGAAACACACAATGTATGCCATATACATTTTTTCGTGGAGCTGACCATTTTTAGATATTCCTTGTTATTGGTTTCAGTTTTAAAATATTTAACTTTTCACATACAGGAATTTGTCAACTCCTGGCCATGCGAAGAAACAAGATTTCAACCTCATGGCAAGCAACTTTTGAAAGACTTTTAACCAAGTGCTCTCTCTTATTTACAAGGAAGTAGCAAGTAATAACGACAGTTTCTGTTAATGTTTATCACGATTAGCACTCGTAGTTAGAAGAATAACCTTTTTAACAATGCTTTGTTAGAGAAGTAGAGAAAGTCATGTGAATGGAACGCATCAGATTTTAAACAATGTCTTGCGAAGATATTCACCACTCTCCCCCGCATGTAATGTGTATAATTTATTTTCTCAAAAATGACTCTTAACAATTTTGATTGCTGTATCGCATTTTTACTTTCTCTAGACGTACTATGTTAATAGTGTATAGAGAAGGTATTGCACTCCACCAAAAATTCGATACCGAGATTTCACCGGAAATATATGTTTTAGGGTACCCTGTATTCAAAAAAAGTATTTTCAGAAAAAGGTCCGTGTATGTGTGTGTGTGTGTCTGTGAATACGATAACTCAAAAACGAAAAGTCGGTAAAATACCAAACTTGGTATTTAAGTTTAGTATCTTCCAGGGATGCGACACGAAGCTTTTGAGAACCCCCCCACCCCAAACTACCCTTTACATGGAACTTTTTTTCAAAAATTTTGATTTTCTAAAAACTGGCTCTAACGATAAGATATTTACCTGACAAATAAAATGTATATTTTGAATTTTCTGGGAATAGCCTCTGAAGACTACTTTATTCCGGGTCAGTTTTACGGAATTTTGCTTAGCTGTTAAACCGTAAGAGATGGACAAAAACTTACCACACAACAAATGTAGAGCACCTTAAAACATACAATTTATTTTACATGCATTTTTTTCGTGGAATTTATTGTTTTTGAGATATTCCTTGTTTTTCGTTTCAGCTATGAAAAATTTATACTTTTCTCATACAGGAATTTGTCAACTCCTGTCCATACTAACAAAGGAGCTTCAGTCACATAGCAACCAGTTTTTTACTGTCACTTCAACCTCTGGTACTCCCTTATTTCGCTTCTACTTTCAAGGAAGCAAGTAATAAGACTATTTCTGTTAGTTTTTTCTCTCGATAGCATGAAGTAAATAGAAGCATACGTTTTTTAACAATAATTTGTTGCAGAGATGTAGAGAGAGTCATATGAATGGAACACGTCAGATTTTTAAGATATTATTTACAAGACAAATAAAATTTATATCTTGAATTTTCTGTGAATAATGTGAAGTCTTCTTCATCCTGGGTTTTGTATTACCGGTAAATCATAAGAAATATACGAAATCCTACAACATAAAAATCTGATGTGTCCCATTCACGACTTTTTATACATCTCTGCAACAAAAATTGTTATAAAGCTTTTGCTTCTATTTACTTCATGCTAATTGAGAAAAATTAACAGAAATAGTCTTATTACTTGCTTTCTTGTAAGTAGGAGCAAAATAAAGGAATAACATAATTTAAAGTGAAGTCAAAAGCTGGTTGCTATGTCACTGAAGTTCCTTTGTTTGTATAGACACGAGTTGGCAAATCCCTGTATGAGAAAAGTACAAGTTTTTTCAACCTGAAACCAAAAAACAAGGAATATCTGAAAAACGATCAACTCCTCGAAACATATTTATATAACATGAATTGTGTGCTTTAATGTGCTCTACATTTTTTGTGTGGCAAGTTTTTGTACATTTCTTACGGTTTAGCAGTTATGCAAAATTTCGTAAAATTCATCCAGAATAAATTAGATTTCAGAGGCTATTTCCAGAAAATCCAAGATATACATATTATTCGTCTGATAAATACCTTTAATATGCGATATTTTAATAAAACTCGTTAGAGCCATTTTTGAGAAAATCAAAATTGCTTAAAAAAGTTCCATGTAAAGGGTAGTTGGGGTGGGAGGATTTTCTTGAACATTTTCGTGTCGCATCCTTGGAAGATACCAAACTTAAATACCAAGTTTGGTATTTAATGGTCTTTTAGTTTTTGAGCTATGATGTCCACAGTCACACACATGGACCTTTTTCCAAAAAAGCTTTTTTTTTTGGATTCAGGGGGGCCCAAAACATGTATTTCCGGTGAAATCTCGGGTGCATTACAATACCTTCTCTATACCCTAAGTACATAGTATCTCTGTGTAGAGAAAGTAAAAATCTGATGTGCTACATTCACATAGCCTTCTCTACCTATTCCAAACACAAACTATTGTTAGTAAAGATTTATATTTTATCTACAGGCATTTTAATCCAGATAAACATTATTACAACTGGTCTTATTACTTGTTTCCTTGTAAGTAGAAGGGAAATGAGGGAATTCACTAGACTAAACCGATAGTCAAATGTTTTAAAATATGGTTGCTATAGGATTGATAAGTTCCCGTATGAGAAATGTTTAAGTAGGTATTTCAAAACTGAAACCAATAACAGAAAATACTTCGAAAACGGTCAACTCTAGGACAAAATGTGTAGGACATAAATTGTATGTGTTAAGGAGAACTACATTTTTGTGTAGTAAGTTTTTGTTATCTCTTACGGTTTACTATTTATGCAACATTTAAAAAAAAGTCATTCAGAATAAAGAGGTCTTCAGCGGCTATTCCCAGAAAATTCAAGATATACATTTTATTTTTCATGAAAATATCTTAAACGTAAGGGATTTTCTTGAACATTTTCGTGTCGCATCCTTGGAAGATACTGAACCTAAATATCACGTTTGGTATTTGAGCTATGCTTTCGTGTAATAGGAAAGCCGATGGGGAAGTTTTGTATTTCTCTAAAAAATTCGATGTCACAATTTCACCGGAAACAAACGTCTGTCAACTAAATCGAATACGGTTCAATACCAAACTTGCTATAAGTTCAACATCTTTGAGGATAGGACGCGAATACCTTCCCATTCCTAATCACGGTTTTCATGCAAAAGTTTGCCAACATTTTGATGTTTTCAAAAATCACAGATGATTTCCGTTTAAAATATTTGCATGACAAATAAAACATATATACATAATTTTCTGGGAATAGTTTGTAAAATACTCTTCATTCTGAATTACGTTTAAGTAATTAGCAAACTGTAGGTATCTTACTGCACAAGAAAAGCATATCCATTAAAGCGCACAATTTATGCAAAATGAATCTTTTAATTTCTCTACATGTACTATGTATAGGGGAGAGGAGCCGAATATTGGATACTTTTCTTAAATTGGCTTTAATAATATTTTATTCTATTAGTACATGTCAATAAACTCTATTAATACATACTAGGAACATTGTAGTATGGTAACACAGAAAAATATTTATTAGTTTCAAATATTTCGTTTCAAAAATGGCAAATATTGTAAGAGGTGGGTAGATACTTGAATTTTTTCTTGTCTGCTCGACAAAGCATCTCATATGTAATCCGGTAGTGTGCAGGAGTTACAAGAAAGAAAAACCGACTATCCGATATTGGGAAACCATCCGATAATCGGCTCCTCTCCCCTGTAGTGTATAGAGAAGGTATTGTAATACACCCAAAAATTCGAAATCGAGATTTCACCGGAAATACATGTTTTGGGTCCCCCTTAATACAAAAAAAATATTTTGGAAAAAGGTCCATGTGTGTGTGTGTGTGTGTGTATGTGTGTGTGTGTGTGTGTGTGTGTGTGTGTGTGGACAGCATAGCTCAAAAACGAAATACCAAACTTGGTATTTAAGTTTGGTATCTTCCAAGGATGCGACACAAAGATTTTCAAGAAAATCTCCCCACCCCCAGCTACCTTTTACATGGAACTTTTTTCGAAAATGTTTATTTCCTCAAAAATGGCTCTAACAATTTTGATTAAAATATCGTATATTAAAGACAAATAAAACATATATCTAGAATTTTCTGGGAATAGCCTCTAAAGACCTCTTTATTCTGGATGATTCTTAATAAATTTTGAATAAATGGAAAACCATTAAGAGGTAGACAAAAACTGTTAAACAAAAAATGTAGAGCTCGTTAAAACACACAGATTTTTGGCGAGGTAATCATTTCTGAGACATTCCTTGATATTGGTTTTCATTTTAAAATATTTAATACTTTTCTCAAATGGGAAACCGTTCTTTTTTCCCATGCAAAGAAAATGGAGTTTCTGTCAGTCATAATAAAGTACCAGCTGTTACTATCACTTAAGCCATACTCCCTCTGTATCTACAAGGAAATCTGTAACAAAACCCTTTTACTTTCTTTACAGGTACTATGTACAAGAAGTATTGTATTACATCTAAGAATTCGAAACGTGATGTCACCAGAAATATTAGTTTTGAGGTCCCCTGAGTCCGAAAAAAACATTTTTAGAAAAAGGTTCGTGTGTGTGTGTCTGTGGACAGCATACCTCAAAAACGAAAAGCCGGTTAAATACCAAACTTCGTATTTAAGTTCAGTATCTTCCAAGGATACGACACGAAGATTTCAAAAAACAATCCTCCCACACCAACTCCCTTTACATTGAAAAAAAAATCGAAAATTTTGAACTTATCAAAATATGCTCTAACGATTTTGATTAAAATCCCTTTTATTTAAGATGTTTACATGAAAAATAAAATATATTTCTTGAATTTTCTGGGAATAGCTTTTGAAGATCTCTTTATTCTGCATGAATTTTGCTGAATTTTGCATGACAAGCAAACCGTAAGAGATAGAAAAAAATGTAGTACACAAAAATGTAGATCTGTTTAAAACACACAATTTATGTCATACATTTTTTCGTGGAGTTGACCGTTTTCGGGATATTCCTTGTTATTGTTTTCAGATTTTAAATACTTAAACTTTTCTCATACAGGAATTTGTCAACTCCTGTCCATACAAACAAAGGAAATTCAGCCACATAGCAATCAGCTTTTGACTGTCACTTTAACCTATGGTACTCCCTTATTTCGTTTCTACTTACAAGGAAGCAATTAATAAGACTATTTCTGTTATTTTTTTCTCAATTAGCATGAAGTAAATGGAAGCATAAGCTTTTTACCAATAATTTGTTGCAGAGAGGTAGAGAAAGTCATGTGAATGGAACACATCACACAGACACGCTATCGCGCAGACCTTTTTAAAAACTGCGTAGGTTTATTGAACCTCAAAACGTGTATTTACGCTGAAATCTGGAATTGCAATGTCTAACTTGCTGTAGATGAAGTATTCTCGTTAAATTGCAGTCAAATGAATAATTGTATAACGTTAATCATTTCAGGAGTATTGGATGCTACTGATGTGCTATGACGTCATTTGTTTGAAGGCCAGCAGAGAAGAATAAACCTTCATTTTAGATATATGGTTGTCGTAGGCTCGCTCGCTGGCTCTCTCGAGAGGAATGTGAGTGGCTTGCTGTTAATTGACATTGACAGTGAGAGGCAATGCTACGCAACCAAAAGATCTCATTCTTCTTTCACTTCATACTTCCGTATTTATGCTGACGGCCTTTACTTTTAATACAGAGAACAAACTTGTGTTTGGTTATTACATTATATAGAGAAGTATATTCGATAGAAGAAAGTCTGATGCGTTCTTTACATCTGTGCAACAAATTATTGTTAAAATGCTACAGCTTCTGTCCTCTTCATGCTAATCGAGGTAAATATTAGCAAAATGCCTTATTGTAAGCAGAAAGAAATAAGGAAATACATCAGGCTAAAACGACATTAACAGCTGGTTGCCATGGAGATGTAATTCACTTCTATGCATTGCCAGGAGTTCTTTAATCCCCGTAAGTGAAAAGTTTTAAGTATTTTAAAACTGAAAGAAGCAATATCTAAAACATGGTCAGCTCTACGAAAAAAAAAAAGAAAGAAAAAAAAAGAAAAAAGAAAAAATTATATGACAAATTGTGTGTCTTTTCGAGATCTACATTATTTTGTGCAGTAAGTTTTTATCTATCTCTTACGGCTCACCAGTTATGCCAAATCCAGCGAAATCCATCCAGAATAAAGTCTTCAGAGGCTATTGCCAGAAAATTCAAAATATACATTTTATTTGTGATGTAAATAGCTATAACATGCAATATTTTAATCAAAATCATTAGAGCCATTGTTTAAAAAAGAAACAGTTAAAAAAATTTCCATGTAAAGGGTAGTTTGGGGCTGAGGGTTTTTTCTGGAAAATCTTCGTATCGCATCCTTGGAAGATACTGAATTTAAATACCTACCAAGTTTGGTATTTAACGGACTTTTCGTTTTGTAGCTATGCTGTCCACACACATACTCACACACACTCTCTCTCTCTCTCTCTCTCTCACACACACACACACACTCTCTCTCTGACAAATAGGCACACAAACGGAAATTTTTCTAATTTTTTTTTTGATTTGGGGGTCTCAAATATATATATATATATATATATATATATATATATATATATATATATATATATTTCCGATGAAATCTTGGTATCGAATTTTTGGGTGCAAAACAATACCTTCTCTGTACACTATGTACATGGTACATGTAGAGAAAGTAAAAATAGATATTGAAGTTTCATCAGAAATACGATTTAAAAAGAAAATAGTATTCTTAAAAAAGGATGAAAAGTTTATGTTTTAATCGCTCTTACAAAGAAACCAGAATTTAAAGGCCACTTCCTAGTGATTGGCTCTGTAAACTTTTTATATGCTTATTGTCCTTATGCCTTCTTATAATGAATTCAATACGAAATTTCAGCCGAAATTCATGTTTAGAGGACCCATGAATCAAAAAAATCATTTTACAAAAAAAAAATAAATAAATAAATAAAAGAAAGAAAGAAAGAAAAGAAATCCGCGTGTGTGTCTGTGGACAACATAACTTAAAAACGAAAAGTCGGCTAAATACCCCACTTTCTTCCACGGATACGACACGAATGTTTTCTAGATAATTGGATCACCTCTCGAATCTGGGGGCAAAGTGAATAAACTTTTGAGCACCCCAGTTTTTAGTAATCGTCATCACACTTGCCTCTACTGAGCGACATAATGCAACACAATTCATCTGTTGTTACCCGGCGGTCAGTACGAATGATCTCATCCACTCACTCAATGTTGCGTGGAGGCATTGCAGTCACCGGTCTACCGCTTCCATTTTCATTGGCCAACGATGTTTGCCCCTCTGCTTCATTACAGCGACGGACCCATCTTCTAACATTGCACATTTTCCATACTTTCATAAAAGCGAATGGGCGCTTCACCTTCCACATGCAAGAATTCAGTTACGGAACGCTGCCTAATAACACACTTCTATGTTAGCCATTTTGCAAAAGGCAGCAGCTCTGCCACCTGTTGGCTTAGGAAATTGCTACTGCAGTGGATTAGAGAAGACGGTTTGAAGAATTGCGCCTAATTCAAATTGTTCACATCGCTAACTTAGTTAAGGCGAAAAAAATGGGAGGCATTTAGTATTGACTGACCCTCGTATGAGGCCAAATATTGCGGATTTTCATGTTAGCGACATTTTCATAAGTTAGAAAAATTGATTTTCCACTGTTTTTGTGCTCAAAGCAGTAAGGTTGCGTGGGAGGGTAAAATGACTTACGTCCGAGCAACATTATCTACCTAATCGTATGTTCCTTGCTCCTTCAGGATTACGCGGATATAAGAATCGCCGGAGTCCGTAAGCTTTTAGTTAGTAAACTGTTGGATAACGGGAATGAAAGCGGGAAATTGCCCGACCCCAAACCACACTTTACATGGATCATTGATGCAAATTGTCTCCAAAGATTTTGATTTAAATTCTGCATATTAACAATGTTTACATGGCAAATAAAGTGAGAATCCTGAATTTCCTGAGAATAGCCCCTTCAGTCTAAATGATTTTTGCATAACTTGTAAATCACGAGAGATAGACAAAAGCTTACTTCACAAAAAAGGTACATCTCGTTGGAACACACAATTATGTCATATTATACACTTTTAGAATTATTTATTCTGTATAGCTAACCATTTCAGGATATTCCCTGTTATTGATTTCAATTTTAAGGCACACAAAACCTTTCTCAAGCGGAGAGACGTCATTTTTTAATTTCTCTACACGTAATATATACATAGTGTATAGAGAAGGTATTGTATTCCACAAAAATTTAGATGTTTAGATTTCTAGATTTCAACGGAAATATAAGTTTTGAAGTGTCCTGAGCCCAAAAAAAGAATGTTTACAAAAATGCCATGTGTGTGTGAGTGCCTGTGGACAGCTTAGCTCAAAAACTAAAAGACCGTTAAATGCCCAATGTTGTATTTAAGTTTGGTACCTTCCTATAATGCGACACGAAGATTTTCAAGAAAATCCCCTTTATATCGAAACATTTTTTTAAAATGTTTGATTTTCTCAAAAATAGATCTAACGATTTTGATTAAAATACCGTACATTAAAGCTTTTTACATTACAAATAAAATGTATAGCTTGAATTTTCTGCGAATAGCCTCTGAAGACCACTTCATTCAAGTTGACTTTTGTATAGCTGGCAAACTGTAAGAGATATATAAAAGCTTACTCCAAAAAATGTAGATTTCATTAAACCCACAATTAATGTAAGATACCGTTTCGAGAAATTCCGGATTATTGGTTTCAACTTTTCTCAAATGGGAAGAATCACTCCTGAGAAGTAAAGAGAATGGAATTACAATTGTTTCACATAGCTACTGGCTTTTAAATGACTTCATTATCGCTTTAGCCTGTGTATTCCTACTACTTACAAGAAAGCAAGTAATAATTATGTTTATCTTGATGTAGATAAAGGATTTGTTTGCGGAACAGCTAGAGAAAGTCGTGAGAATGCAACACATCAGATTTTTGTTTTACACCTGGCAACGCAAAGAGGGCGGATTTCAATTTTATCATAAAGCAACTAGGTTTTAAAAGGTTTTGCTATACATTTAACCTAGCGAATTACATTATTTCCCTTCTTTTTACAGCAAGGCATGATGTAGACAAAAGAATACTCTTTTGTAAATATAGTTTGTTGGCGGAACAGGTAGAGAAAGACATGTCAATGGATCACAGATTTTTAATTTTTACTTTCCCTATACGCACGATTACAAAGTGTATAGAGAAGGTATTGCACTCCACCAAAAAATTCGATACGAGATTTCACCAGAAATATATGTTTTAGGGTCCCCTGTTTCCAAAAAAGGTATTTTCAGAAAAAGATCCGTGTGTGTCCGCGTATCTGTGAACACGATAACTCAAAAACGAAAAGTCAGTAAAATACCAAAGTTGGTATTTAAGTTTAGTATCTTCCAGGGATGAGACACGAGAAGATTTTGAGAAGAATTCCCCCCCCCCAAACTACCCTTTACACGGGACTTTTTTTCGAAAAATTGGATTTTCTAAAAAATGGCTCTGACGATTTTGATTAAAATATTGTATATCAAAGATATTTACGTGACAAATAAAATGTATATTTTGAATTTTCTGAGAATAGCCTCTGAAGACTACTTTATTCTGAGTGAATTTTACGGAATTTTGCATAAATGCTAAACCGTAAGAGATAGACAAAACCTTACCGCACGAAAAATGTAGAGCACATTAAAACACACAATTTATGCTGTATACATTTTTTTTCGTGGAGTTGATCGTTTTTGAGATATTCCTTATTTTTGTTTTCAGGTTCGAAAAACTTAGCTTTTCTCATACAGGAATTTGTCAACTCGTGTCCACACAAACAAAGGAACGCCAGTCACATAGCAACCAGCTTTTGACTACCGCTTTAACCTATACTACTCCCTTATTTTCCTCCTACTGACAAGGAAGCAAGTAATAAGACTATTTCTGCTAATTTTTTCTCGATTAGCATGAAGTAAATAGAAGCATGAGCTTTTAAAACTAATTTGTTGCAGTGATGTAGAGAAAGTCATATGAATGGAACACATCTGATTTTTAAATTATGAGATTAAATTAGGTATTTATAGCCGCATGTCTGTGAGAAAGAATAGGGTTTCTCAATGCTGTAAGAATTAACAAAATTGTTTGAATATTTTTTATCTTTATATCTTTATATATAGCACTAAATATAAATTTAATATACAGAAGAGTTTTGACAAAACTTTCTTACACAAGAATTATTAAAATATTTTGATAACCAAAAACGTCACTACACACACTTTGATTTCAACGGTAAATTTTGCACACATTTTGGCAGTCATGAATGTTTGTGGAGCATTTGACATTTATTTTCTGCATCCTTTTAAGATTTTCAATTTATGTAGAATTTGTAACAGCATGCTAGTACATAAAACAAGTTTACTGAACATATTAAAAAGAAGCAACTATCTGTAAATAGCCTAAGTAACTCATTTTTGCGGCACGGGTACTTCATTTATCTACATGCCATCACTGTTCAGAACAGTGATGGGACAACCTTTGAGATCCTAGGACTAACTGTCAATAGTTGTTAAGATAGCACAGAGTAATCGATGTTCATACAATTCAAAGTTGGAGGGTTTGTTTGTGCGTTTACAACGTCACGTAGTTTTATTGATACCGGGAATATTGTTCTTTCTATACATACAGGCCATCCAAGTAAACAAGTAAAACTAAAAAAACGCATTTAAGGACCTGTATGACAATGTTATAAATTCCAGGTTAATAAAGCTAGCCTTTTTACTTTCTCTACACGTACTTTGTATATAGTGTATAGAGAAGGTATTGTAATGCACCCAAAAATTCCATACCGAGATTTCACCGGAAATACATGTTTTGGATCCCCCTGAATCCAAAAAAAGCATTTCGGGAAAAAGGTCCGTGTATGTGTCTGTGGATAGCATATCTCAAAAACGAAAAGACCATTAAATACCAAACTTGGTACCTATTTAAGTTTAGTATCTTGCAAGGATATGACACGAAGATTTTCAAGAAAATTCCCTCACCGCCAGCTCCCTTTACATAGAACTTTTTTCGAAAATTTTGATTTTCTCAAAAATGGCTCTAACGATTTTGGTTAACATGTATATTAAAGATATTTACCTGACAAATAATATGTATATCTTGAATTTTTTGGGAATAGCCTCTGAAGATTACTTTATTCTGGATCAATTTTGTATAACTGCTAAACCGTAAGAGATAGATAAAAACTGTAGAGCACATTAAAACACATCATTTACGTCATATACATTTTTTTTCGTAGGGTTGATTGTTTTTGAGGTATCCTTTGTCCATATAAAAAAGGAACTTCAGTCACATAGCAACCAGCTTTTGACTATGGTACTCCCTTATTTCGTTTCTTCTTACAAGGAAGCACGTAATAAGAACATTCTGCTAGTGTTTATCTCGATTAGCATGGTGTAGAAGGAGAATGAGTTTGTTTGTAGGACAGCTAGAGAAAGTCAAGTGAGTGTAATACATCAGATTTTTTGTTGTGTGGGATACAGTATTTGAGAAACCAAATAGGCATAGCAGTAATACATTAAGAGCAATGTTCCCACGCGGATATTTTCAATATCGCATGTCAGGGCAAGGTCAGTGTAATAAGTTCCCACATCTATTTCATCGCGTATAGCCTTGGGAAAATTTCACGGAAAAACTGCACTAGCATTTTCGTCACCAATTAATTCTCTCATAGCGGCGAAAATGCACATCCTCAAGGCCGAGACGGATTAGACCACGTGGAACCTGCTATGTTGTTATTCTTCCACAAATGGACGAGTATTAGAGGAAGACCGTATAATTTGGACCGATACCGCTGGGAGTACCAACAATGCGGGAATCTAGAGCGGTATTTGTTGTAAGCGTTCCGCATTCTATTGCCAATAACCTTGGAGGGAAGTTGTGATCTTTGTTGAGAGCGTTTTCGCGGTAACTTTGTCCCGCGTGTTTTCTTCCACCCAAGATCTTTGTTTGGAAACCAAACTAACACGACTAATGTTAGTAATATATTAAGGTAAGTGTGACGTAGATTTATTTCATCAATTCAGTTTAGGATTATAAGAAATTTGATACTCATAAAGTTGTGTTGTGTCGTGTAATTTGGTCCGGACCAATTCTCATCCGCGCATCCCAGCTGCCTCCTTTCGTCCACGTCAGAAGAATCTTTAAACTGGAGCAATCAGTACATTTCTGTGATGCACATAGGTACTCCTCCGTCCGCATCAGGAGTCTTCAAAAAGAAGAAGAAAAATAAATTCAGTTTCAGGTGCGGTCTTGATAGGAACACCTCATAAAGAAATGTTAGTGAGATCCTGTAATACTTCTAGAGTCAAGGATAAAAAGAAAATCAATTTGGGTAAAGATGAAAATAAAAACTCAGAAGAGACTTTTTGTATTGTATGTGGGGAATCTCACGAGCAAGCCTGGGTATAGTGCAAAGGATGGGCTCATGGAGACTGTGTTGATATAAATGATTCATTTCATTACTTTAGTGATAGGTGCATTGTGAAATGAATAATGAAATCCTCCTTTAATTTGGAACAAAAACTTGAAAATATCAAGTATCCACAACATTTGGATGAAATTGAGTAAGTTTATGTGCTTCATTCGGATAGTTTGGATATTAATAATGATATATATAGTAATTATTCCAGGTCTAAGTGTTATTGTGAATTTCAAACATTAAAAGTGAATATAAAGGTATACGAGTCGATTATAAATGTATTATATAGTGGCCCAATTTACACACCTCTGGTCCAAAATACACGCCTTAGGAAAAAAAAAAACTATAATAATTATAGTTGTAATTATTATAATTTGCAAATTAAGTAGCTGGGACTAAACCGTGAAAACCCTCATAATGGTATAAGTTCATCTCATTAACACGTGTGGACTTGGACGAAGGTTTTAGCACCTAAAGTTCAGTGGTCCACATTACACGGGTTTAATGTAGAGGAAGGCAGGCCAACAAGACTCACTTTATATTAGAGACCATATTTTGTGCTGAGCTTTTAACATTTAGAACAGAAAGCTTTTGAAACTCATTTCTACACTTCTGGGACCAATTCCATTCCTTTAAAATGCTTGTTATTTAATATGATCTACTTATGTAAGGCATAGGTACAATGTATTTTTATTTTCTCCTCACGTACTATGTACCGATATGGTATATAGAAAAGGTGTATTACACCCAAAAATTCGCTACCGCGATTTCACCGGAAATACATGTTTTGGGACCCCCTGAATCCACAAAAAGCATTTTAGACAAATGTCCGTGTACGTATGTGTATGCCTGTGGGCAGCATAGTTCAAAAACAAAAAGTAGGTTAAATACCAAACTTGGTGTTTAAGTTCAGTGTCTTACAAAGATGTTGCCCAAACTACACTTTACATGGACCATTTTTCGAAAATTTTGATTTGCTCAAAAATGGCACTAACGATTTTGGTTCACATCAAAATTAAAATGTATATTTTGAATTCTAGGAATAGCTTCTGAAGACCTAGTCATTCTGGACAAGTTTTTATGGATTTCGCATAACTGGTGAACCTTAAGAGGTAGACAAAATCTTATTTCACAAAAAAAGTAGATCTCGTTGAAACAAACAATTTGTGTAATATATACATTTTTTCCTGGGAATGCCCGTTTTCGAGATACTCCTTGCTATTGGTTTCAATTTTAAAATACTTAAACTTTTCTCATATGAATTTGTCAACTCCTGGCGGAACTTCAATCACATAGCAACCAGCTTTTAATAGATACGACCATCGCTTTAGCCCAGTGCATTCCCTTATCTCCCTGCTACTTATTAGGAACTAAGTAATAAGACAATTTCTGCTAATGTTTTTAAGAATAATTTGTTCCAGAGCAGTAGATAATCTTGTACAGAATCAGAATTTTTCCCCGTGTAGCTGACTTTTCAAGTGTAAACTTTTATGATATATTTTAATTGAAATAAAAAAGTCTGGTGTGTCCCATCCATATGATATTTTCTATACGTTCTACAAACAAACTATTCTCACAAAAGAGATGTCTTTTATCTACGAGAGGCGTTCAACAAATCCTTAGAAAATCCAAGAAATTACACTCCTTACATCAAAAAAGATTTGTATTTAGTAACCATCGTCTCTTACTAGCTGGCAGTTAAAGTTTCAGGCATATCTATTACGTGGTTTCGTAATAGGCGATTGAATCAACAATCATGTGCTTCTTTAGAAAGATGGGAGAGAAAAAAAACGAGTTTCGAGCGGTGATTAAACACTGTTATTTAAAATATTTAACACCAAAAGAGATAAAAGCCGAATTGGATGAAGTTCATGGCACATCTGCTCCTGTGTTTGCAACAATTTACATTTGGATAAATGAATTTAAACGTGGCCGTACATCCACAAATGATGAACATCGTTCCGGATGTCAAGAAGAAGTGACTTCCTCCGAAATGATTGCCAAAATCCAGAATATGGTTTTGAGTGATCGACAAATCAAAGTTCGCGAAATAGTAGAGGCCACAAGATTATCACAAGATACAGTCTTCTCATTTTGCACAAAAAATTAGGTCTGACAAAGATCTCGCAAGTTGGGTGCCACTTTTGCTCTAAATGGAGACATGAAATCGTTATTGCGCCGATTGAACGGAGAAATCTAGAAAAAAACGCTCTAGTCTGGTAAAGAAAAATACTCTCTTTCATCAAGAAATGCAAGGGGCACACCTGCGCAGTTCCGATTGCCAAAATTGTAGAATTAAGGTTCGAATTACTACAACATCCACCATAATCACCAGATTTGGCATCCAAACTTGAAAAAGTGGCTCGGTGGATACCGATTCACGTCTATCGAAGAGATCCTCTCACAAACAGATGCCTATTTTGAGGACCTCCCGAAATCCTACTTTTTGGAATGCTTAAAACAGTGGAGAATCGCTGGTAAAAGTGTGTCCAGCTAAAAGGGTATTATATAGAAAAATAAAAAATCTACCAAAAATAATTTGTTTTTCTATCCTTTTCTAAGAGCTAATCGAGCGCCCCTCGTACACCAAATTAATCGAGATAATCATTAGCATAAATGGGCTTATCACTTACTGCCTTGTAAGCAGAAGGGGAATATGGCTAAAGCGATTGCCATATATTTTAAAAGCTGGTCGGAATTTGAACAATTGAAGCTTGGTTCGCTTTGCAAGATCAGCTGTACACTAAAGCAAGATAAAAGGAAAGGTAGCACCGTTTGAGATAGATTGGGTGGTTTAAATATCAAACCAACGACAAAGAATGTATCTCTTCGTATGGTATTCTTAGAAGATAATAAACTTAAATAACAAGTTTGGTATTTAATGGTCTTTTCTGTTGTCCACAGAAGCAAACACACACGGACCTTTTTCTAAATAGCTGTTCCCCAAAGAATATCTTACAAAAGATTATTCTTTTAATTATGTCATGCTAATCAAGATAAACGCTGCCAGGATCGGTCTTATTACCTGCTTCCTTGTAAGTAGAAGAAAATAAGGGAGTACACTAGGCTAAAGCGATGGTCAGAACTTTTAAAAGCCGGTCGTTAAGTGAATCAATTGAAATTTGCTTCTCTTTGCTTGCTAGGAGTAAACAAAAGAGAAACGAAAAGAAAGATTTCTCCCATTTGAGAAAAGTTAAGAATAGAAACCAATAACTCAGAATATCTCGAAATTGTATATGACATAAACTGCGTGTTTCAATGAGAGCTACATTTTATGTAGCAAGTTTTATCTCTTACGGTTTACCAGCTTTACAAATGTCATCCAGAATGAGCAGGTCTTCAGAGATAAGTCCAAGAAAACTCAAGATATAAGTATATTTCATTTGCCATGAAAATAGCTTAAACATGTGACATTTTAATAAAAAATATGATGTGTTCCATTCACATGATATTTTCTACGTTTCTGTATCAAACTATTGTTAAAAAGCTTACGCTTCTATCTACTTCATGTTAATCGAGATAAACGTTAGGAGAAATGTTTTCTTATAAGCACAAAGGAAATAGGCTAAAACGAATTAAAATCTGGTTGCCATGTGGATCAAATTCATATCTATGCATTGCCAGGAGTTCATAAATTCCCCTATGTAAAAAGTTTTAATTATTTTAAAACTGAAACCAATAACAAGCAATCTCTCAGAGATGGTCAACTCTACCGAAAAAAAAAAAAAAAAAAAAAAAAAAAATGACATAAACTGTATGCTTTAACGAGATCTACATTTTTTGTGTATTAAGTTTTTGTCTATCTCTTACGGTTTACTACTTATGCAAAATTTAGCAAAATGCATCTAGAATAAAGAGATCTTCAGAGGCTATTTCCAGAAAATTCAAGATTTAAGATACGGTATTTTAATCAAAATCGTTAAACCATTTTTGAGAAAATCAACATTTTCGAAAACTTTTCCAAGTAAAGGGTAATTTGAGATGAGGGGATTTTCTTCAAGATTTACGTGTCGAATCCTTGGAAGACAGTAAACTTATATACCAAGTTTACCGACTTTTCGTTTTTGAGTTATCGTGTTCACATACACACAGACATACACATGGACCATTTTCTAAAAAGGTTTGGACCCTAAAACGCCTATTTCCGGTGTAATCTCTGTATCGAATTTTCGGTGGAATGCAATACTTTCTCTATACGCTATGTACATAGTACGTGTAGAGAAAGTAAAAATTGTTAGAACCATTTTAGGGAATATAAACAATTTCAAAAAATGTTCCAGGTAAAGGTTAGTTGAGGGTGGTCCATTATCTTGAAAATCTTTATGTCGCATCCTTGAAAGATACTCAACTTAAATACCAAGTTTGGTATTTAGCCGACTTGTTCGTTTTGAGCTATGCTGCTCACGGACACATACGCGCGCGCGGACATTTTCTAAAAATGTATGGTTTTTTTTTTTCTCTCTCTTTTTTTATTCAGATGCACAGCAACCATTAAAAGATTTGACTATTGCTTTAGCATAATTCTCTTATTTCCCTTCTAATTACAAGAAAGCAAATAATAAGACTGATTCTGCTAATGTTTATCTCGATTAGCACGATTTAGATCAAACAATGGTTTGTACATGGAACAGCTAGAGAAAGTATGTGAATAGAACACATCAGTTTTTTATTACAGGAGATAGGGGTTCTTAATTTGTCTAATAGATACAAATTCAGGAGCTATTCAAGATTGAGCCATTATTTTCTTTATTACAGTTTTACTTTCTCTATACGTACTTTATACATGGTATACGGAGAAGATATTGCATTCCACCCAAAAATTCGATACAGAGATTTCACCGGAAATAGACGTTTTAGGATCCCCTGTATAAAAATAATATTTTTAGAAAAAGATCCGTGTGTGTCCATGTGTCAGTGTGATTGTGAACACGATAGCTCAAAAACGAAAAGTTGGTAAAATACTAAACTTGGTATATAAGTTTGGTATCTTCCAAGGATGTGAGGAAAATTCCGCCACCCCAAACTACTTCTTACGTGGAAATGTTTTAGAACATTTTGATTTTCTCAAAAATGGCTCTAACGATTTTATTTAAATCTCGTACACTTAAGATATTTACATGACAAATAAAATGTATATATTGAATTTTCTGGGAATAGCCTTTGAAGACCTCTTTATTATGGATACTTTTTCTGGACTATGCATAACTAGTGAACCGTAAATGACAGACAAAAACTTACTAACAAAAAACACACATTTGTCATAATTTTTTTTTCTCGTGGAGTTGACCATTTTTTAAATATTTCTTGTTATTGGTCTCAGTTTTAAAATATTTAAAGCTTTTTACACATGGGAATTTGTCAACTCCTTGCAATGCAAAGAAACGGATTTCGTCTACATGGAAACCAGCTTTTAAAAGAGTTGACTAATCGCTTTAGCCGAGTTTATTTACTAACAAGGAATTAAGTAATAAGACCGTTTCTGCTAATGTTTATCTCGATTAGCATACGCTTTGTAACAGCAATGTGCTACGGAGATTGGAGAATGTCATGTGAGTGGAACACCTCAGATTTTTTTTAATTTGAAGGTCTAACTAATGAGCAATTATATTTGCTATATTATTATTAACGGTGTCTATTAAATTTCATTGAAAATATTAACTCCAGAACCAAACTATAAACGTATGTACTTATAAATAAACAGCTTCTACGATGAGAACAGTATGTTTGACTTTGCAGGCACCACAGCCCCATGACCCTTGGGAGGGTGTACGAGACGCCCTGACAGAAGGGGAACTTGCAGTACAGGTCGATGTCTTGGACAACAATAAGTTCAAAGGCACCGAGGACTGCCTTTTTCTCAACGTCTACACACCAGAGGTAACATAAACAGCATGTGTAGATTCACCAGTGTCTTATAGTTTACAGGGTGGATATCTGTTTCAATTATCTAGACATGTCCTAAATAGTTGTATATGCAATTGTTGTTTTTTAGAGAATACGCTTAGCTGTATCTTGAAGCAGCTAGACAATACATGTCATGAAGTCATTTAACAGAACTTCTTTAGAACAAAATAAAATGATTATATGTAACACGAGGGTCATCCACAAAGTCACAGATGATTTGGTATAACTGATAGCGAAAGTTACCAACACTTAAACTTTATTTCTAAAAGTACAGTGCTTACTCTATTTCTCAACGTAATCTCCATTCTGTCAAGACATAATTTATTGTCACGTAGTACCAGTTTTTCAATGTCGATGTTATACTTTTCTACCGCCAAAGAACTTATTAGTTTTTTTTTTTTTTTTTGAATGCGCAAAATGTTCGTCCAATCGAATGTTATAGGCAAATAACGCAAGTGTATAGTGATAATGCAATGAACGAATCTTCAGTGAGGAAATGGCGCATAACTGACGAGTAATCAAGGAAGAACCAGTATGTACGATGCTTATGGAGGAGTTGATAAAAGAATTAAGAAAAGCCGGTGTTTTACTTTGGACACCGTACACGACTTTTTGAATGGAAAAGATCTCCCAGCCATGAAGACCTGAAAGTGACAGTGACATCTTTAGCATTGAAAAACAGGTACCACGTGATAATAAATACTATGATAGCAATGACAATTATGCTGAAAAACAGAGTAAGGAACTGTAACTTTGTAAACAAAGTTTTGTTGATAACTTTCGTTGTTGTTTAGTTATACAAACTTGTCTGGCACTTTCTGAATGGCCCTCGTATTTAGGTTCTAAAATGTTATAATTAGGTTCCTATTTATAAATATATTAAGGTTTTATAGGATCTTATAGGTGCAATTTATAAGATTTTTGAAATATAAATTTGTACAAACTCGGTATGTATTTGCTTTTAAAACACTGAAAATTTAAATTGTAAAATGTTAAATTAACTTTATGGAACTCAAAAAACAGATAAATTTCAAGCACTATATATGCACAATTTCTCAGTATACCAGTGGCAGCCGCTGAGGCATGCTCTGGTGGTGCCAAAAACATTATTATAATATAACTCTTCATAAACTTGTTTATTCTTGCAGTATCATCGATCGATTGTGTAATTTTATGAATAATCGGTATACCTCATAATGTGTCGTATAATAGAATTAAAAAGTGGACAGCGGAAAATACAACAGTGCATTTGCTTTCAAGTTTTATACAAAAGATTAGAGGGAGCTTATGCCTAATAATTCCTGAAGAACATTATAAGAGGCGCTTGTGTACGATTCCACGAAACAGAAAGAAAAATGGAAAGACTAATGCTAGCAATTTAGCTGTCTACTGCCGACAATTCCAAGATGTGCATTGGAAATTGAAAGGAACAACAACTCAGAAAATCACAGTATGTGTGTTCGCGCTTGTGATTTTGAAAATTACTAATATTTAAAACTAAAAAAAATATTGAAATAATGCTCCATAATTTTAAAGCCTAATGGCATTATTATATTCAAAGCTTGTATATTTGCTTGTAAGGATATATTGATGTCTATTTCTGTATTGGATTTAACTTAATACGCTGGTATTATCTTGCAGCAAGATGATAATTCACTTACAGGAGGATTTAGGCGCACTAGAGGGTGCACCTTGGCATCACATGCACCCATAAGCAGCCACTGTAAACGAACGCTACACAGTGGTGCCTACCTGGAACTGGCGCAAGCTGCCTACTGCCAGATTGCTTAACGTGCTCTAAAGTGATACAACTACAATACGAGTGTAGGAACAATATTTAATAAAAAAATCACAATATGTAGGCACTTCTTTTTTATTTAGTAGTGGTGCCACGCACAACGGCATTACCCCAGGAGCCGCCCTTACAGTAAACTCATTTTGTTTTAGTTTCACCCGGAAAACACACAATTCATTTTAACCACTTCATGCACAAACATTTCCAGCACTCATGACATTGAACAATGAAACACTTGAGAATCTTTCAGTCTGCTATTAAAATGCACTTGAAAGCACAGAAACTGCATTCTTGTTCACATTAGATAAAAGCTGTTAACTCCATTGCTGCTATTTCTTTGGGGTTCTAAACCAATGCGTCTCCATAAAGAATGCGACCAGTTATAGCTACAACCTAAACAACTAAAACCACTTCTAATTTCCTTCTTATCCAGAAAATTACATAAGATTTCATAAGATCATAATTAATAAAATGTTCATTATTCGAACAGTCTCCTTTCACTATAGAAATATTTTTATGTAAATACATGTACTCTATTTAAATAACTGAATTAGGTATTTTAGGTTTTATCACAAAAAATGGTCTTATTAGATCCTAATATACAATTAGGTTGATTCAGACTGTATAATACTCGTTAGTATCCAAAACATTCAAATAAAGTGACATTTGGAGAGTGAGAGATCAGCAGTAAAGTAGGTGTGAATATTTGAAGCATTACTGCTTAATCACTTACTTCAGTTTTCTTCAAATGTCACCTTTGCAATTATGGGTTTAATGATTTTCCCCCTCTACCACATACTTAGTACGCGGAGAAAAGTATTGCATTCTTCCCAAAAAGCATAGATATAGAAATTTCATAGAAAATATATGTTATGAGCCCTCTGAATCTAAAAAATAACTTTAAGAAAAAGGCACTGTGTCAGTGACAGCACTCAAAAACAAAAAGTTCAATAAACACCGTACTTGGTATTGAAATTAAATATCTTCCAAACGTAACAAACGCACCCAACCATCCGTTACATGCAACATTTTTCAACATTTTTGATATTCTGAAAATGGTTTTAACAGTTTTTATTAAAATATGTATATTAAAGTTACCGTATTTATCCGAATACAAGTCGATGTTTTTGTTTCTACTTTCTCTACACGTACTATGTACATAGTGTATAGAGAAGCTACTGTAATGCACCCAAAATTCGATACCGAGATTTTACCGGAAATATATGTTTTGAGACTCCCTGAATAAAATAAAAAAACATTTTTAGAAAAATGTCCGTGTGTGTGTGTGTGTGTGTGTGCATGGGGGAGCAGCATAGCTCAAAAACAAAAAGTCCGTTAAAAACCAAATTTGGTATTTAGGTTTGGTATCTTCCAAGGACGCGGCACGAAGATTTTCAAGAAAATCCCCCCACCCCAACTACCCTTTACATGGACTTTTTTCGAAAAGTTTCATTTTCTTAAAAATGGCTCTAACGATTTTGATTAAAATATCGTACATTAAAGATATTTACATGGCAAATAAAAATGTGTATCTTGAATTTTCTGGGAATAGCCTCTGAAGAGAACTTAATTTTGGATGAATTTTACGGAATTTTGCCTAACTGTTAAACCGTAAGAAATGGACAAAAGCTTAACACACAGAAAATGCAAGGCACGTTAAAGCAAACAATTATGTAATATACATTTTTTTCGTAGAGTTGATCGTTTTTTAGATATTCCTTGTTATTAGTTTCAGCTTTAAAAAACTTATACCTTTCTAACACGGGAATTTGTCAACTCCTGTCCATGCAAACAAAGGCACTTCAAACAATTAGCAACCAGTTTTTAAAACATTTGAATATCCTTTAGCCTAGTATATTCCCTTATTTCGCTTCTACTTACAAGGAAGCAAATAATAAGACTATTTCTGCTAATGTTTTCTCGATTAGTATGAAGTAAATAGAAGAGTAAGCTTTTTAACAATAATTTATTGAAGAGATGTAAAGATCGTCATGTGAATATTACTGTTCAGAATTGGGGGTCTTGCATACGCGATATGTTTTCCAAATACCATGCGGGGAACAAGTAAGTTTCAAACTTTGCGGGTACGACATGCCGAAGCCTGGGCGAAATGGTACAGATTACCGCCAAGGCCGGGACGTATGAGGCACATTTTCTGCGCAAAAAAATTAGCTGTTAACGGGCCTATGAGCATTCTCATTGGAAAAATATTATTCTCCGAGACTAACATACAACTAGAGTACTCCCTTTCACATCAGTGGCTGCATGTAATGTTGTATTGAAAGCCAACAGTCAAGCAGGAGACCCAACATATACCGGTACATTTCTGGGTTTCCCTCTACCTCTCTGCACCGTCCGCAATGTGAATTTACGCGCAAATTCGAATTAAGTAATACGTTTTACGAAATATTATATTAAGTATGTTGTTTTAATAGAAAATAGCATCCACATTCCTCGCTACGCTCCGCCACCACCGTCACCGTCAGGTTTTATCATCGCACACATCCGCTCCTCTCTCCGTCTCTCACGCTCAAAACGAATCGCGCAAATTCGATTTAGGTAAATCGAATATAAGTATCTTGTGTTAGTAGAATTTGCATTCATAATCGCAGTTGCATTTAAGCTGCCGCCGTCCCAACCAAACAGCCATACCGATAGACTTCCGTTTCCCTTCTCCGTCTCTATTCCACTCACAATTATACTTTTTTCACAAATTCAAAGTAAAAAAAAAAAATAATCTGATGTGTTCCATTCACATGACTTTCTCTACATCTCTGCAGCAAATTATTGTTAAAAAGCTTATGCTTCTATTTACTTCATGCTAATCGAGAAAAATTTACAGAAATAGTCTTATTACTTGCTTCCTTGTAAGTAGAAGCGAAAGTACCATAGGTTAAAGTGATAGTTAAAAGTTGGTTGCTATGTGACTGAAGTTCCTTTGTTTGTATGGACAGGAGTTGACAAATTCCTGTATGAGAAAGTATAAGAAATGTATATAACATAAATTGTGTATCTTAACAACCTCTACATTTTCTGTTAAGTTAGCTTTGTCTATCTCTTAGGTTTAGCAGTTATGCAAAATTTCGTAAAATTCATCCAGAATAAACATGTCTTGAGAGCCTATTCCCTGAAAAATCAAGATATACATTTTATTTGTCATGTAAACATCTTTAATATACAATATTTTAATCAAAATTGTTAGTCATTTTTGAGAAAATAAACATTTTCGAAAATTTTTCCATGTAAAGGATAGTTGGGGATGTGGGGATTTTCTTAAAAATCTTCATATCACATCCTTTGAAGATACTGAACTTAAATACCAAGTTTGGTATTTAACTGACTTTTCGTTTCTGAGCTAGGCTGCACACACACATATACACACAGACAGACAGACAGACAGACACACACACACACACACACACACACATAAATATGGACATTTTTCTAAAAATGGTTTTTTGGATTCAGGAGGCCCTAAAACTTATATCTCCAGTGAAATCTCTGCATAGAACTTTTGGGTGCAATACAATACCTTCTCGATAAGCTATGTACATATACGTGTAGAAAAAGTAATAAGGGAATTAATCAGTTGAAATGTCCATTAGTTCTTTAAAATATATGGCAAATCTTTAAATGTCTCTTAAAGATTAAACTATCATCTCTTCTTTTTATATATGCAGATGATATCATAAATTAAAAAATTAAGTTCTGAAAAATGAGGGTCATCTTGCATTTGAGGTCATCTCGTGTTTGGATAAATACAGTAATTACACGAAAAATGAAATGTATATCTTGAACTTTCTGGGAATAGCCTGTGAATTCCTCTTCCAAGTAATTTTTATATAATCTTGTATAACTGGTAAACATTAAGCAACAAATAAAAATACATTTAAGAATATACATCTCTTTAAAGTACACATTTATTTTAAATAATTTTTTTGTGGTATAACCCATTTCCAAGATATTTGTTAGTGTTCAAATCTTTGTCATACCTTTAAAGCCCTACAAATATTCAATATCTTTTGCAACTACATGGAAACAGTATGAAATTTTACAGCCAGCATATAGAATCCAGTTCTTATATATATCACTAGCACTATTTACTTTGTATCTTTACCAGAATTGTAATGTAGCCATTTTCAAAGTTTAGCTTAATTAAAATGAAGCACACAAAAAATAAGCTTTCATAAAAATAATTTTTATCCTCATTAATAAATGACAGAGAGTAGAGACAATCATAAGAATAAAACACACATGATTTTTTTCTTTTATAATGAATCATTACAAAGTTCAATTGATTCCTCGCCTAAGTATATTAATTTTAAAATTTGACATCACCATAATTTTGGAAATACCTCAGTAAATATAATGATTTGCTAATAATACTGATATTGACATTATTTTCTGTTGCTTCACTTTTTTCTGATGGAGCTTCAAACACATACTGATATGATATTTTACTTGCAGCTTCCATCAGAAAAGAAAGCAGTTAGGAAGGCAGTAATGGTGTATATCCATGGTGGTGGATTCCTTTTCGGCACAGGAAATACACCAATATGTGGACCAGATTATTTAATGACAACAGATGTGGTTCTGGTTACTTTAAATTATCGCCTTGGACCATTTGGTAAGCAAAGCATAGCTTTATTCTCTTACATTTTGTGCGGGTTTACAGAATGAAGTGAATCACTCTTTCTGTAACTGATCAAGAAGACAATCTCAAAACTTTTTATACATATTAAAACTAATTATCATAACTTGGAAATTTCACTAATAAAACTCACACATTCTTTACATGATAGATACCAAGATTTCACTGAAAATACATGTTTTAGGACTCCCTGAATCCAAAAAAAGCAATTTTAAAAAAATGTTCACATGTGTGTGTCTGTTGGTAGCTTAGCTCAAAAACTAAAACTCCATTACATATACCAAACTTGGTATTTGAATTCAATATCTTCCAAGGACGCAACACCAGGATTTTCAAGAAAATCACCTCACCTCTGACTACTCTTTACATGGAAACATTTTTGAAAGTTTTAATTTTTTTAAAAGTGCCTCTTAACTATTTTGATTAAAATATTATATATTAAAGATATTTACATGACAAATAAAATGTATATGTTGGATTTCCTGAGAGTAACCCCTGAAGACATCTTTATTCTGAATGAATTTTGCTGAATTTTGCATAACTGGTAAATTGTAAGACATAGCCAAAAACTTACTGCACGAAAGATGAAGATCTCGTGAAAGCAACAATTCGTCATACACATTTTTTTTTTGTGGAGTTGATCATTTCCGTGACATTCCCTGTCATTGGTTAGAGTTTTAAAAATACTTAAATTGTTCTCATATGGAAATTTGCATATTCCTGGACATGCAAAGAAATGGATTTTGTCCACCTGGCAACCATCTATTAAAAGATTTGACAGTTGCTTTACCCTAATGTATTTCTGAATTTCCCCCTCTACTTACAAGGAAGCAAGTAATAAAGCCATTCTGCTAATGTGTACCTTGATTAGCATGAAGTATATAGAAGAATAAGTTTTTTTGACAATTTTTACAGAGATGTAGGGAATGTCACATGGATGGAACACAACATTTTTTTTTTATTCAGGGACCCTCAAAACATGTATTCTTGGTGGAATATTGATATTGAATTTTTGGGTGGATTATAATACCTTCTCTATTTACTATGTGCATTGTATAGGGTGTTTCAACAAGAGTGTCTTATCTTTAACTTGTGAAAGCTGCCGTTGTTATGGAGTTACAGCAGTTATTTTTTTCATATGGTTACAGTTGTAATTGACAAATAGCCATGGAACGTTATAGCATTCAGCAATGCGTAGAAATTGTGTCAATGGAGAAAAATCCTGTGCTCTTATAAGGAGCTATTTTTGGTCTCAATTGAATGGTATGGATCTCAGAAACATCTGGTTTCAGCAAGTTGGTGCCACATGTCATACTGCTCTCGATTCAATCAATCTTTTGAAGGAGAAGTTTAGAGGTTTCATCATTTCCAGTGGTGGTGATGTGAACTGGCCCCCGAGGTCATGTGATTTAACGCCGTTGGATTACTTCTTGTGGGGTTATGTTAAATCTCGAGTTTATGTCAACAAGCCAGAAACAGTAAATGATCTAATGTGTAACATCACATGTGTTATTCAAGAAGTTGGACCTAATTTACGTTCTTCTGTTATTGAAAATTGGGTTAACCGTATATGCACAACCCAACAAAGTTGCTGTAGTCACTTAATGACATTAATTACAAGATATGTATATCTTGTCAAAACACATATTATAATTTATGTCCAATACAGTGAAGGTAGAGAAATTCATGTGTAAGTAACATGTTTTTTTAGCATGTGTTCTTATTTAAAATGGTGTTCTTATAATCTTTATAGTCATAAATGATTTCCTGTAAGCCTGTTCTGTGTGCTAGTAATAGATTAAAACACTTCTAATTCCTCTACCAAACATTTACATTTCATTGCACTTCTAGTCTATCTTTTTTAATCACATTACTGAAAAACTCAAGTTGAAGTAACATCTTCAAATGTTAGTGCAACACAGTTATTTGTTGAATTTCATCTAATGACTTAGTTCCTGTTATTCCTTTGTGGAACATAAAGGTCTTCCATCTTCCTCTATGACTCTCTAGTAGGGTTACCTTCATCCAGCTCTTGCCACTCTTCTTAATCTCCTCCTCTATGTCATTCTGGGTCTACCTCTTCTCCTTACTCCTTAACCCTTTTAGTGCAAATCTCAATTTAATCATGATCCGAAAACTCCCAGAGAATTTCTAATCACGATCTAATCATGATGCCATTTTCATACGTTTTAAATCTTTTCAGTGGGAAAGTCAGTGTACATTTTATGTAATACCCATAGAGAAAGGTTTTCTGGAGCGTTTCAGGACTTTTACACTCCAAAGGGCTAAATTAGCCCCAAATTTAAGTCCTCTTGCCAGTGTTTATGTTGGTGTCTTCTAGCCAAAAGTTATGAACTGAACAGGAAATAAATGCTGCAGTTCAAGATGTATTAGAATAAAGCAAGTGACTCTGATGAAAGCATTTCTGACATCGACGCTTCGCAATGAAAAAGCATCCAATAACAACTCAGCTTGTAGACATGTAAATAATAATCGGTATACTTATCAAAATGGATTTAAGGAAATGTAACTAGACAACACAGACGATATGAATCAACAATTCAGCTATGCAACAACAGTAATCTTGTTAGATTTGTATCCTATTGCTTTATGCTATTTTCATTAATAGTGGCATAATGTGGTGTGGTTTGTGATTTTTTTCAGTTTTTCAGCCTTCAGATTATGTGAATTCATTTTTGGTATTTTAAAAAATAAAACACCGACCAAAACAGGATGCTGTTTTACTAAAGAAATATTTGTTCTCTCATTTAATTAGTCTGAACTTTCTGTGTAGCAAGCATTTGTATGCCTAATTATTGATAATTTTGGTATTTTTAATTTTATTTTCAAATTTTTCTTTTGCTTTTAGTTTTTTAAAAATATTGAAGAAACTCCTCATCTATATAATGTATATTATACAATAGACAAAAGGGTTTACTAAAAATCTGATGTGTTCCATTCACATGACTTTCTCTACATCTCTGCAACAAATTATTGTTAAAAAGCTTATGCTAATATTTACTTCATCCAATCGAGAAAAAATTAGCAGAAATAGTCTTATTACTTGCTTCCTTGTAAGTAGAAGGGAAATAAGGGAGTACCATAGGTTAAAGTGATAGTCAAAACCTGGTTGTTATGTGACTGAAGTTCCTTTGTTTGTATGGACAGGAGTTGACAAATTCCCGTATGAGAAAAGTATAAGTTTTTCAGCGGAAACCAAAAACAAGCAATATCTCAAAAATGATAAACTGCACAAAAAAAAGATGTATAACATAAATTGTGTGTTTTAATGTGCTTTGTGTGGTAAGTTTTAGTCTATCTCTTATGGTTTAGCAGTTATGCAAAATTCCTCAAGAATAAAGTAGTCTTCAGAGGCTATTCCCACAAAATTCAAGATATACATTTTATTTGTCAGGTAAATATCTTTAATATAAAATATTTTAATCAAAATATATGAGATTTTAATCAAAATCATTAGAGCCATTTTTAAAAAAAACAAAATTTTCGAAAAATGTTCCACGTAAAGGGTAGTTGGGGGTTGGGGAATTTTTTTTAAAATCTTCGTGTCACCTCCTTGGAAGATACCAAACTTAAATACCAACTTTGATATTCAACGGTCTTTTGGTTTTTGAGCTATGCTGTACACACGCACACACACACGCACCCACCCACCCACCCACACAGACCTGTTTCTACTGTTTCTAAAAATGCTTTTTTTGGACTCAGGAGGACCCAAAACATCTATTTCCAGTGAAATCTCGGTATGGAATTTTTGGGTGCAATACAATACCTTCTCTATACACTATGTACATAGTATGTGTAGAGAAAGTACAAATGAAAACAATTTCAGCTCTCTATGTCATTTGATACTCATTTTATTACTCATAATTTAAAACCCTACATTTTCTGCTATAGTTGCTTGTTACTTTTGCTACAGCATTTTGCTATTCGGGCTGCCACTAACAGGGCTAAGGATTCCAGTCCATCACATCCTTTTCAATAGTATCTTCTGCTTTCCTGAGCATATGCTCTATCCACTTCCATTTTCTTTTTCTTATTTCCACATTTATTTCAGCTTGATTTGTTCGTGTCCATAGTTCATTTGTTATATCTGGCCATGTATCCCCACAATTTTCCTCAAGCAATTATTTACAAAAGTTTTTTCATTTCATCTAATGGTTGTTTTAAATGATTGCAGGATTCCTGTGCGTTCCAGAAGCTGGTATTCCTGGAAACAATGGACTTAAAGATCAAGTACTAGCACTGAAGTGGGTGCAACAAAATATCAGTAACTTTGGTGGAGACCCCAACAATGTGACAATCTTTGGAGTCAGCGCAGGTGGAGCAAGTGTACAATATCACATGCTTTCACCGATGACTAAGGGTAAAAATTATTTTATTTATTTCAATGTCTTCTCTGTTAATTTGCAAATAACAGATAGATAAGGTACTGCATTCCACCCTCAAATTCTATAACAAGATGTGATGTTATTTTTGTCATACACACATGCAGGGCTGTTCCATAAAGCAATTGCAATGAGTGGATCAGTTCTGAATCCCTGGGCTTACGATGAACCAGAGCTTGCCACAGCAAAGGCTTTCATGCTTGGAGAGATGGTTGGCTGCAAAACATCAGATCCTAAGGAGCTGGTTGACTTCCTTAGAGACATTCCTGCTCCTAATATGATTGCAGCCATGTTTGGGGCACTTACTATTGAGGTAGGTCTGAATATTGTCTCAAAGTTATACCTCAAGTTTTTCAGCATAACAGTTTCTTCTAGGGTTTGTTATTGCTGACGCAAAACTTCTGGAATCGTGACCCTGACCGCCAACCCAGCTGCCGAGCCTAGCTTGTCGGAGTTTGTGATATTATACTTTGCTTACTTAAAGCCACAGGGAGCAATCTTTGTACAATCCGTATCAAAAGTATTCTAAACATGTTTGTATTCAAAGTAGTCAGTAAATAGTGTTCGTTTTATTTATTTTATCTTTTTAACCATGGCTCCTATGTTTTCAAAGTTAAGTGGCAAGATATTACTTAGTCAAAGCAGAGAAATAATTGGAAATGTCCTTGACTTCATGAAACAAGAGGCAGAGATGAAGGAAGAAAATGTATGTTCCCCGAGTTCTTCAAAAGCCTATAGAAAGTGAATGAAAGAATAGCCAAGGCAACTGATATTTCACTGAGTTCCATTTCCAGGGTTCTCAAAGACAAGAAAGAAAAATAAAATTTAATATATCACCTTTAAATTAAAAGATGTGGAACAGTTGTGTCACCAGCAAATTGCAAAAATTGGCAGGCCACAATGGGAAAATGTATGCTGACATATTGAGAACATTGAAAATCATTATAAAGAATTGTAGAAAATCAAAAAGAATTCTAATCCAGGATAATGGTGCAGAAAATAGCGATGGCATTGATGATGACAATGACATGAGCAAAGATGAAGGACTGTCAGGTGTGGAAGAATTGGACGCAGACGATTGACATTGTTTGTATAGATGTTTTGTAGATATAAATATAACACACGTTTATCAGTGCAGGTGACATTGACTGTGATAGGCATGAATCGACTGGTGAACTACTTATCTGAAAGTTCAACTTGCCTCCTAGCGTTCATTAAGATATTGAGATGTCACCAGTTAGAAGATGGTGTCATCTCTCCTAATGTATATATATATTTTACTTGCTCTATCCCCTATGTACAATGTACATGTGAATAGTGAAGGTATTGTATTCCACCCAAACATTTTGATATCAAGATTTTACCTGAAATATATGTTTTGCGGTCCCCGAGTCCAAAAAAAAAGGTCCGAGTGTGTGTGTGTGTGTGTGTGTGTGTGTGTGTGTGTGTGTGTGTGTGTGTGTGTGTGTGTGTGTGTGTGTGTGTGTGTGTGGACAGCATAGCTCAAAAACAAAAAGTTGGTTAAATACCAAACTTAGTATTTGTGTTCAGTATCTTAGAAGTATGCAACACGAAGATTTTCAAGAAAAGTCCCCCATCCCCAACTACCCTTTACATGGAACATTTTTCAAATATTTTGATTTTGTCAAAAATGACTAACGATTTTGATTAAAATCTCATATATTTAAGATAGTTACATGACAAATAAAATGTTTATCTGGGAATAGCCTCTGAAGACCTCTTCATCTGGATGACTTTTATATAACTGGCAAACTGTAACAGACATACAAAAACTTACTACACAAAAAAATGTAGATCTCATTGAAACACACAACTTTTGTCATATTATACATTTTCTTTGTAAAGTTAACTGTTTTCAAGATATTTTGGATTATTTCTTTCAATTTAAGCCACCTAAACTTTTCTCAAACAAAAAGACAACTTTTTTTCTCGTTTCTCGTTTGTTTACTCCTGGCAAGCAGAGAGATTGGAATTTCAATTGTTTCACATAGCAACTGGGTTTTAAAGGATGAGACTATCCCTTTAGCCCGTTGCATTTTCTTATTTCCCTTCTACTTACAAGGAGGCTAGTAATAAGACTAATTCTGCTTATGTTTATCTTGATTAGCATGATGTAGATAACAGATTAATGTTTTGAATAAAAGGTTTGTTTACCGAACAGCTAGAGGACATCATGTGAGTGGAACACATTAGATTTTTGCCCTTCTTCTTACAAGGAACCAAGTAATAAGGATAATTTCTGCTAGATTTTATCTCAATTATCAAGAAGTAGATAGAAGAATAAGCTTTTTAACAGTAATTTGTTTCAGAGATGTAGAGAGAGTCATGTGAATGGAACACATCAGATTTTTATTTGCTATAATACCTAGATAGTGCTCCACCCAAAATTGTTCTTAGTAGTCTAGCATTAACATACTAAACTCTGGTTCCCAAGGTCATGGGTTCAAACCTGGCAGAGGGCAATGGATTTTTTTCAGTTGTAAAAATGAAGTGGCCTTTCACCCTCAACACAGAATAGGATGTTAAGACCACACCAGTTAAATAGTGTCCATAAGTAAAACTCAGTTTAATTAGTTTTGTTGCACTTAAAATTCTGATGTGTTCCATTCACAAGACTTTCTCTACCTAAACTTGCCAGATTTTTAGAATGACAATAAGGATCACTCATTCTCCCCACCCTCCCTCCCTCCCTCCCTAAATTTTGAAGGCAGGATGTTGTAATATAAATAATGACTTGGAAAACAAACTAAATTTCCATCAATTAAACATGTATATGTACTCTATGTGAAAATTTCAATGCAAGACCCAAGATGATTTTAAACTGAAATATGTTCATTGAAAACAATATTTTTGTGCTCTATATTTATTACTTTCTCTACATGTACTAAGTACATAGTGTATAGAGTAGCCCTTTGTGGTGTAATGTTTACCATGCTAACTTCATATACCCAAGGTCGTGCATTCTAACCCGGCAGAGGACAATGGATTTTTTTGGGTGTAAAAATCCTTAGCATGGCTTCCTTCAGAAGGGAAGTAAAGCCAAGGGTCCCATGTCATAGATTTATGGCACGTAAAAGAATCTCTGATTTTTAGATTAAAATATATCAGAACATTTAAAGCAGTAATGCATGGTTAGAGAAATATGAGCGATATATTTAATACAAGGAAGTGAACTCATATTTCTATTGATATATGCCTGAGGCAATGCTTCTATGAAACTGTTATGTTCATGGATGCCAAATGTTACAGAAACTTTGATACTAACAAAATAGATAAACTAAAAACTCTCTTGTTTTATAGATGTAGGTACCAGTTTTTTCTTTTTTGCAGCACAAGATCTTGTTGACGTTGTTCTCTGCTCCCACATGTGATAAACTCAGTACTAACGGAGAAGAAGTTTATCTCCCTGAGAGTCCCAGAAAAATGGTACAAGAAGGGAAGTTTCATGACCTTCCTTATATGACTGGTATCTGTTCACATGAAGGCATGCTTATGATGAAAGGTAGGATTTTAATTGTTCTATGGTTCACTATTTAAATCCTGTGATAATTGTACTGTAATTGGATAGTTAAAGCCAGACTGAAAAATTCAATGCCATAGCCGGGATTTGAACCACGGATCTCCCGATCTCTATCCGGCTGCACTGCCATTGAGCTACCATGGCAACATGCCAGCATAGCATTGAATTTCTTAACTGATGCTCATTTTCCTGGTAAACCACAAGGTGATTTCAAATTATTTTGAGATGACAACCCCAATGGCAACCAATCCAACTCCTGTCCTATACACAGCTTGTGTGAGAAAACAATTATTTCAATACCAATTGACCATAATAGTTGGCTATGCTATGAATCCTGGGTCTAAAGTACTTACAACATTGTAAGTCGCCATTGGGGTTGTCATCTCAAAATAATTTGAGATCACCTTGTGGTTTACCGGTAAACATGCGAATCAGTTGAGAAATTCAATGCTATGCCAGCATGTTGCCATGGTAACTCAATGGCAGAGCAACCGGCTAGAGATTGGGCGATCTATGGTTCAAATCGCGGCTATGGCATTGAATTTTTCAGTCTGACTCTACCTATCCAACTCCTGTCCTACACATGGCTTGTGTGAAAAAAACAATTATTCCAATCGTACTGTAATATTTACACATTTATACAGAGTTAGTTAAAAGTCGCACATTAGCTAAATAACTTTTGAACACTGCAGATATTTAAAACAAAATTTGTGTATGGAAGTAGTCATGTTCAAGGAGCTCAAAAATTTAACCAGGAGTGGCTGCCATTTTCTTATTTTAAATGGATATACCTTTTATATATGTATATATGTGGTGTAACAAAAAGTATGTCAACAATTTGGGAAAATATTTCTTGCAGGTAGAGGATGAAAAACTGTTTATTTCATTTTTAGAGCACTTTTTTCTGCAGCTGAAGTCCCTACAAGAACACTCAATGAGAGAATTGTGGGGAAACAGGAAATCACAGCACATATTCAAAATGATCTCCATTGGCTCCAATGCATCTGTCAACCTGCTGTCGCATGGACTCCCTAATGTGCTGAATTAGACCTGGACAATTTTGTACTGTCTGGCAGCCTTCTGCACTACAAGCACAAAGAGTCTCTGCATCTGGAACTCAAGCGAGTGTGGAGGCCGTGGAATTGGTCCACCTCTTCCTATCCATCTACCAGATAACCTGTTATTCAGAAATTGATGGACAGAAAGACTGAAATGAAGAGGAGCTCCTTCCTGCATTAAGTAAATGTTTTATCATATTGCTAATGGAGTATTTTGAACCAAGAGAGGTAAGTCATTCTGTCCATTAGCATATGTGGTCACCACAAAGATTAACAGAGAATTGATGTTGATGGTTTTCTAGAACAATTTGCATGCGGATTCACGTCAGCCCTCACAGGCTGTTTGTGAACATTCACAATCCTATCTCGCTGAAATGAAGCCACATCTATAAACAGCATACCTGCAGCAAAGTCTGGTAGAGAAACCATTCACAAAATCCCAATCATGCAGGATAATCAGCTGGTGATAATGCTTGCAAGTGCTGTAAATTTTTTTTTTTATACAAATACTGAGCATAGGTTGTATTACCTTAAACTAATCCATATATTAAATAAGCATCCATCAATTCTGCTCTTGAGTACATGTTCCTGTACAGTAATTGATGAACTGACACTTAGTACACTACTGTATTACCTTCGCCTAATCCGTACATTAAATGAGAATCTGCCAAATCCAAATGTAAATGTTATTGCACTTGAAACTCACAGAAGATACTGCTCTGCTTGGCACTACAGGCAATGAATTTTTTTTTTTTTTAATCACTCTAACAAAAGAATCATTATATCAACATATAATAACAAAATAAAGAAGATAGTGTATTACAAACAAAAGGAAAATCAAGGGATAAAGTATGTAATAACACGACCAGAATCACTACATTACCAAGAAAATCCTCTGTAGCAACTTTTAGACTCCTAACAGGCCATGACTGTCTCAATAAACATTTATGCAGGATTGGTATAGTGAGATCTTCTCTGTGTCTTTTTTGGACACTTAAAGAAGATATGGATGGAAACCATCTACTGCGCTGCCCAACCTTTAGTCAACATGATAATATGACATCAAGATACTTATTTGCAGAGAGCAAATGGCTTCACTGCCAACTGCTCAACATTAGATACCAACCACCACAAGGAATGAACTGACTAACAGACTATATACTGTACGACAGCACAATGACAACAACGGTGAAATGCATCATCTCCACCCAATTTAAGCAGATGTAAAAGTGAATGTTTACTACTGTAAAATTCAACAACTGTGCTGTTGATACCATTCCAAGGCAAATAGGCATTTAAAAATAAACTATATTGTCCACCATGGAGCATTGAAAAGTCATGATTTTATCCTTGCTATGAATCAGCACACTGCACCTGCCATGTTAAGGCTCTTGTTTCAATATAAAAAATTACAAAAATATGCATTGTAGAAGAAAATCATGCCATCTTGCCACAATTGTGGAATTACAAACATAATAACAGGAAATGAAACTTTTTAGATTGGTGCCAGAACTGCACGAAAATAAGTGTATTTACATACACACACACACCCACACCTAGACCTAAAATAGTGCATGCAAATGACTTTGGTGTTACATGTTGGCAGCTCTGCGGTTATGGTGTACACAGCATAACAAAGCTGCCAAAGCAAAACTTGCATTTCTGGTGAAATTTTGAAATTGAATATTTGGGTGGAATACAGTACTGCACCTATTTACTATATGCAGTAGACAAAGTATTTTTTTTTATTCAGGGCCCTCAAAATGTGTATTTCTAGAGAAATCTCAGTATCAAATTTTTGGATGGAATACAATTATTCCCCTACTTACTCTACACAGTAGAAAAAGTAACAATGCCCTTTTTTGGATCCATGGTATCTCAAAATTTGTATTTCCAGTGAAATCTCAGTATAAAACTTTTGGGCGAAATATGATACTTTTCCTACTTACTATATACCCATTTCGACAGTGAACTTGAGGCAATCTATTCTGCATTGAAACAGCTTTTCTACCTCATTAATGCCTTCAACAAAGCAGTCATGTTTAGTGATTAAAAATCTACAATACAAGCCATTTGTACCAGTGAATGTTTGTGTAGAACAGCTGAAATCTACCAAAGTATTAAACACTTACAATCTCTTCACAAATCCATAGTTTTACGGTGGATTCCCTCACACTCTGGAGTTCTTGGTCATGAAAAGGCAGATGCCTTGGCAAAAAAAGGCACAACTATCCACCAAACTAAAAACTCATCATTATTGTTTCACTCATCAAAACTACTAATACAGAAAACCATCCAACAAAAAACATATGACAGTTTAAATCAAGAGAATATGAACAAACAATGGAAAATCTTGTTGAACAATGCAACAATAGTTCAAGAATGTCCAAGATCAAAAGCTGTTGCTCTGTTTCGGTTACATACAGGACAAGATTGCTTGGCTGTCCATCTACATAACTTAAACATCCTTCCAAGTTAAAGTGTATACTTTGTAGAGAAGAGGATTCTACAATGAACATGACTCAACAGCTACAGATCTCTCATTGTGCTACTGGGAAGCAAGAAGGCAAATGGAACAACTCCAATATGCTAAGCATTAGCAAACAACCAACCATCAACCATATATGCATAATAATCCTCAATAATAAAAACTCTGTACCAGAATTACCTTGAATAGAAACTCTTGCAACATTCCAAAAAATAACAACATGATTGTCTAGCATCGGATGAACTACATGCTGGTCAAGAAGATATCATTCAAAACTGGGAACATATCAGTATATGATCTGCTCTTCAACAGTTTTGGGACAAGTCAAATGAACACTATATTGGGAAGCCAGGAGGCTAATGACGATTGTTCAACAGCCTGAGAATTAGATTCAATTAAATAAATAAATACCGGATGGAAGGTAGATTACTACATTCATTCTAATATATGCTTCGTAGAAGCATTACAAACAAAAAAGTTTAATAGCATTTTCTTCTTTGATCTTCCGATTTCCAAAAAAAATGGTTTTTGTTTCCAAATTGGATGCATACTTCCACAAGAATGTACAAAGATAATGGTTTGTTACTTGTAAGATACATAGAGCAACATATTTCTGACATTAGTTTTGGTAGGAATTATGGGACATCACACAGAGTTTCGAAATAATTAACTTAAAAGAATTAAAGGAATATTCTGGGCAGCTTTTTCAGACATGAACTAACTCGGGCAACATTACGTTGAGGTTGATCAGGTATCTGAACCAGGTACTGGCTGTAAACACGTCAGTCCCTTGCAAACAAGATGCAGGGTGGGGGATAACGAGTGCAACTGGCATTCTGATTGGTCAACATTAGCGCAGTAAAAACAGAAGAAATGCCTTCAACGTCCTAGTGAGGCATGTTTATGTACTGATCTAGTGCAAGTGACACCCACACAACCTGCATTGTTGCCAGTTTGTCTGTCTCTTGTTTTCGAAAAAACTAAATTATCTCCTTAGGAAATGGTGAGAGACAAAAACGTAAGATACAAAATGTTTTCCAAATACTGAGATCTATCAATGGTGTAAATTAATGTAATGAAAAGATTATTTTTGAGTCGGGTTTGTAACACTTAAGTATCACTTATGTATAATTTTTCCAGACAAGTTTCGACGCCATGAGGGCATCATTGTTGGTGGTTTCCATTATCATCCAAAACTACACCACAAGTTTCAAAAAACATAAAATCACACTTGCCCCCCAGAATAAGTTCAGCCTACAAAAAATGCTCAGCAACAAACAAAAAGACCAAATCCCAGAGCATAAAAAATCAGAAATCTACAGAATAAATTGCACAGATTGCATCAGATTTTACATTGGTAAAACAAAAAGACACCTTGAAACAAGATTTAAAAAACACATGAGAGCAGTAAAATACAAACAAACTGACAAATCAGCCATTACAAACCACTTTTTGTCTACTAACCATGAAATAGTACCTAACTACACCTTGTAAAACCCGCCAGAGCTTGATGTCTGGGAAAAAATCCATATCATTAAAAACCAATATCATGTATTCAACTTGAATTGTCGCCACGAAATATATTGTGGGAGTTCGTCACTCAGCCACCAGGAACCATCTCATGTGGAAATTCAGTTGGAAACCATCAACAATAATGACCAAATGGTGTCCAAACTGGTCTGGAAAAATTATACGTAAGTGATTCTTAAGTGTTACAAACCCAACCCAAAAATATTTTATTCATATGTATCACTGCTCCAAAACACCCTTTCATTAAAATTGTTCTTAATGCAATGACTTCCCTTCCACCCGGTATATACATAGTACAGAAAGAAGTAATTATAGCAAGTAGAGAAACTGATGTAATATATTTGCTGTTGTAGAAATTATTGCTGACCCATCACTGGTGCAGTTATTGCAAGAGAAGTTTCATCTCGCCATGCCAAAGAACATTCCTGCAAAACCTGATTCTGAAAAGCATAAGGAAGTATTCAACAAAGTGAAGAAGTTTTACTTTGACAACAAACCAATAACAAAGGACTCATTGACTAATTACTTGGAGGTAAGTATAACTGTTCAAAGTTGTCACATAGTTTTTACATAAGTATACCTATTTATAACACATGTTTTATTTGTATCATGCAGTACAGCAGTGATGCACAGTTTGCCTATGGAGTTGTCACAACTGTGAAGGAGCACGTAAAATATTGCAAGTCTCCTGTGTTTCTTTACCAGTTCTCATTTGATGGTGAAATTGGATTTCTGAAACATGTGATGAACGCCAAACATATCAAAGGTATTTCTTATTTTTACACTCAACATACCACATTTTCCAAACATCCTTTGCTGCTTTTTCCACTTGTTTAAATTTAATACCTCTAAAATGTGCTGCATCGATGCTGATTCGATTTCCTGCTTAGGAAATGTTTCTTGAAACAACAAAGTTTCTTTCCTAACCTCTAAGAAGTAATAACCTGAATTACTCACAGTCGTTTTTACTTTCTCTACATATACTATGTACATAGTGGATAGAGAAGGTATTGTTATGCACCCAAAAATTAGATACCGAGATTTCACCAGAAATACATATTTTGGGT
This sequence comes from Hymenopus coronatus, assembly GCA_030762935.1. NCBI lineage: Eukaryota > Metazoa > Arthropoda > Insecta > Mantodea > Hymenopodidae > Hymenopus > Hymenopus coronatus. The sequence continues at coordinate 138,888,058 of CM060886.1, forward strand.
CCCCCTGAAACAAAAAACAGCATTTTTGGAAAAAGGTCCGTCCATCCGTACATGTGTGTGTGTGTGTGTGTGTGTGTGTGTGTGTGTGTGTGTGTGTGTGTGTGTGTGCAAGCACACACATGTGTACAGCATAGCCCAAAAACTAAAAGACCATTAAATACCTAACTTGCTATTTGAGTTTGGTATCTTCCAAGAATGCGACAGAAAGATTTTCAAGAAAATCCCCCCACCCCAAACTACTCTTTACATGCTAAAACTTTCTAAAATTTTGATTTTATAAAAAATGACTGTAACGATTTTGATTAAAATCTCTTATATTTAAGATATTTACATGTCAAATAAAATGTATATCTTGATTTTCTGGGAATAGCCTCTAAAGACCTCTTTATTCTGGATGGTTTTTATTAAATTTTGCATAACTGGTAAACTGTAAGAGATAGACAAAAACTTACTACACAATAAATGTAGATTAGGACAATTTATGTCATAGAGTTGATCATTTTTAGATATTCCTTATTATTGGTTTCAGCTTTAAATTACTTATACTTTTCTCATACAGGAATTTGTCAACTCCTGTCCATACAAACAAAGGAACTTCATTCACATAGCAACCAGCTTTTGACTATCACTTTAACCTTTAACCTCCCTTATTTCGCTTCTTCTTAAAAGGAAGCAATTAATAAAACTATTTCTGCTAATTGTTTCTCCATTAGCATGAAGTAAATAGAAGCATAAGCTTGTTAACAATAATTTGTTGCGAAGATGTAGAGAAAACAAGTGAATGGAATACATCAGATTTTTGTTATATGTAAATGACTTTAAAACCAATGTTTCCTCAAAAATCATTGTTCAATATGCAGATGATACAACCATCACAGTAAGTAAGTGAGCTGAAGCTTTGCAGTCACTAATGATAACACCACCCTGGATTGGTTCAATCAAAATCATCTAAGAGTCAACACTGATAAAACTGTTGCAATGCATTTTCATCTCACACAACAAAATACAAATGAACCTGTAGTAATTTTTAATGACAAACCAATCTCAAAAGCAAAACAAATACAGTTTCTTGGTGCTTGGATCAGTGGAAATTTAAAATGGGATAAACAGCTGAGCATCTAGAAAATAAACTTAGTAGCACATGCCACATTTTTAGATTATTAAAAACTTCTGTAAAATAAGCACTCTTAAAAATGCATATTTTGCTTATGTATATTCACGACTAAACTATGTCATTCTCTTGTGGGGAAACTCTCCCAATTGTAAGAGGTTGTTTTTGCTTCAAAAGAAAATAATAAGAGTAATGCCTGGAGCAAATCAAAGAGCCCCTGTAAGTCATATTTCAAAAAGCATCAAATCCTGACATTACCATGTATGTACATTTATAAATGCATAATGCATCTAAAAATTAGCTGCAGCAGCAAAAATAAACTCTTCATTACCAACGATAATATACATAATTACAAAACAAGACAAAAAAACAGAAATATATATACAAAGAACAAACACAAAAACATATCAGAGCAGTTTTAACTACATGACAGTTAAATTTTTCAATAAATTACCAGAAAATATTAAAACAGACAAAACTGAAAGCATTTAAATCACAAGTAATACCTTTTCGATCACCAGTTATACACAATAGCTGAATTTATGATGGCTTAAGTATTTTGATTTTCTTTTTATTTCATTTTTATTTAATTTTAGTTTGTACTTTAGTTTTAAGATCTTTGATGCATCACCTGTTTATAAGCATTGCTCAATAATTTATACATATGTGATAAATAAATAAAAATAAAATAAACAAGAAATATCCTACTTCTGCAAAAAGAGATTATATCAATAGTGTATGTAAATATTGACCTTCAGTCAATACTCCATGTCATCTGTTGGGCTTCCAGAAAAGTTCTTGCAAAGTAAAAGCTGTGTTGCAATTTGCAAGCACTGTTTGAAAATTGTATTGCTAAATTTTCCTCAAGTGTGATTTCAATGGAAATACAGAAATTACTGTATTCTGGCAAATGCCATATTGCAATATGAGCAAATGAATTGATAAATTGTTGAGTTTTTGCAGTGAGTAAGCTAACTTCAAATTGATTTGATTTTTCAGGTGTATCCCATGGTGATGAGAATGCTTATTTGTTTACAATGACAATGTTACCACTGGAAGTAAAACCACGCACTCCAGAAGAGCTAACATCAAAGAGAATTGTAAAATTATGGAGTAATTTTGCAAAAACAGGGTAAAGTATTTTAAATCGTAAGCTTTCACGGCCGGAGTCAGAATTATAACTAGTTGTATCTTCCAGGCTGAGAAGCTGTGGTCTGCTGAAATCTTCCCGTCCAATTCTTCCAACAGACATGGCTTCTCAGCCCAGAAGAAACAACTAATTATAATGTATTTTAAAACTTGAAATTAAAATTTCCTTTTCTTTCTTCATTAATTACAGAGACTGTAATATCATTAATGGTTCTCTCCTAAAGTTATGTTTAGGAATTCAAATCATAACAGGATTATTTGTAACATCAATTAGAAGCAAAATGATTTAATCAGTTAATAAGATATATAAATATCCTTACTTGTTTCAATTAAATAATTTATTCATTACATTTAAGCTATGAAGTAAATAATATATATAATAGGCTAAGTCAATACATAATAACATATTAAATGCCAGAAAGATTAAAATTAAAAGACTGATTCAAGCCCTGCATAGAATTGCTAAGCAGTCCATATATTTTAGTTTGGTGAGACTGATGGATAAAACAGTCTCTGAAACATGCTCAAGCAGCTTTTATTATAAAAATGAAGCTAAAGTAATTAAAAATTCTTTTTGAGACTGTTTTCTCATACTGAAGAATTCAAGATAAGATAACCCCACTGAGCAAGAGATCTGAGAGTTGCTGGGAAAGTGATGCTGCAAAGGTGCACTGGAGTCCTTACCTTAATTAAATGCTGAAAATATTGGGCATCTGCTCCCAAACAGGCAGTATAACAAGTTAAAGATGTTCTCGCTCAGCGGCAGAAATCCCTGTGTAATCTACACAAACTTAGTGTTAACATCACAATGATTCCTGCTGCTAAGCTTAGACGAGTGAGCGAGAATATTTTATTTAGCAAATTGTGCTGAAAAACGTTAATATTTCCGTACTATCTTACAACATGTATTTTAGTACACTTTTACCGGCACCATTTTCAACTCTCGGATCTCTCATGCAGTGGAAAGAGGCTGCGACAGGGGTTACCTTATAATTTAACCCTATATTTTGTTTATGGAGGGTGTTTTGACTGAAACCAAATGCTACCAGAGAAAGTATGTAGTCACAGTCAGAGAAATTAAGTGATCTTGAAGGTTATACAATGTGTCTGGGATACCATGCAAATTCTAGCAGTATGTGCTGTGATACTTTCTGACTCAAACTACATTTCTTGAACTGTTTCTATAGCTAATAATTTTTGTTTTGTTTAGGACCCCCACACCAGAGCCAGATCCTTTACTGGGAGTTATCTTGAAACCAGTCTCCAACTCGGAGCAATGTTACATTGATATTGATAGAGATGTCAGCATAGGGCATGACTTGCGGAAGGAGAATATTGCCTTCTGGGATACCATCTATAATGATTCTTAATGTAATGATAGTTAAATATGATGGCTTGCTGTTATGTGCCATATTCTCTGTAAGAAGATATTGGTTCTTTCTTTGCAATGTTAACAGATACTTTAGTCAAGAGTGTACATCTGCATTTGCTTGTTGAAATAAATATCCATCTAAAAGTATATTTTAAAAATATATCTATTTATTTTGTTTTCCATTCTGTATTCCTGTAACTCTTACATTTTTATATCCATTCTTAAGGTCAACACTTCTGCCCTGTTTTCTTCCTCTATTGCATAAAGACCGCTTAATTTTACTCAGAGGCCTCTTTATCAGGTTTGAGGTTCTTATACGTGCCATAAATCTACAACACGGGACCAACAGCTTCACTTCCCTTCTGAAAGAAGGCTAAGGATTTTTACATCCAAAAAAAATCCACCAACCTCCACTGGGTTTGAACCCGCGACCTCGGGTATATGAATGGTGACCATTACACCATGGGATGCTGAGAACCACAGTAGTTAAAGAGTGTCTATAAATAAAATTCCATTTCTACTATGTACTTACAGTAAGTAGAGGAACTATTCACTAATTGAGGGAATAGAAGCTAGTAAGTGTGAGGCATAGTCATATAATAAGTGAGTTGGTAAATGATAGCACTACATCACTGAAAATTCACTTACTTGGATGCGTTTCAGGAACAGAGTATTTTTCTGTTATCAACAATTCTCCAAATGATGTGCCATTTTTGTTTCCTGTCCAGGGGAGGCTATAGATTGCTGGTGGTCTCTGGTGATGGGGTGATGAATCTCCCAAGGGTTGTTGGAGGCAGTAATTAAAAATTCATTACGTGGTCTTTGTGTTTTTGTATATGAAGAACTATTGTATTACACAAAAGATTTCAAGATTTTAACAGAAACAGATTTTGAGCCCACCTTATAAAAACAAAAAACAAAAATATGGATGTGCTACATTCACATGGCTTTCTGTACCTATTCTGCAACAAACTATTCTTGGTAAAGTTTATTCTTCAATCTACTTCATGCTAATCAAGATAAACATTAGCAGAAACAGTACAACACAGTAATTATGCTAAAAACTTGGCCATCAGGTGCACAGTCCATCTCCCGGTCACGTGCTATACCTATGCTTGGCTGGCAGTTGCATGGCCCATTACCCACACATTCATGGAAATCAAATAAAATCTCAAATCACATTAACAATTATCAGAATAAACACAAAATATACCATATCACAGGAGATGTTGGAAATTCCTGGACAACAGTAGCCTTGTATGGTTTGAGTTATAAAAGTTTTGTTGCTTTCCATGCTGAAGCTTTCAAAATGTCAGTTTCTTGTGCAAGATGCCTATGAGATTTTTGAGGTGACCGTTCTAACTTTGCTCCAATTTTGTCTAATTTCTGCTCTGTAAGCACACACCTGTTTACCTTTTTTTTTCCTATCACAAATTGAGCCCATCTCCCTGAATTTATTTAACAAGAAAACGAATGGCTTCTCTACTCAGAACACACACCCAGGAAATTTAGATTCATTCCTATAAGAAGATGTAAGCACATGCATGTTGTACATAAGCACTCTTTGTGGTACAGTATACTACATTTTGAAAGCACTTCAAACAAAACTAAACACTTGTAAACATTGATAATGTTATTCACGTATGGACTGGACTAGAACAGAAGTAAGAGTGATGCATGTGTGACAGTAGAACAGATGTAGGGAAATACAGTGAAGGTCACACAGGCCATTTCCTGGTGGCCAAGTTTTGTAACAAACATACTGTAGATGCAATGGCAATAGAATAAACTAAAGGGATACTCAATTCTTTTAAAAGCCAGTTACTATGTGATGTCTTTGAAATTCAGCTCTCTTTGCTTGATCAGATGAAGAAATATGAATAACAACTTCCCATTAGAGAAAATCATTGAAAAATGTAAACCTACAACAAACAATTTCTCAAAAATGGCTAGGTCCACAACAAAAATGTATTTGACATAAATTGTGTGTTTTGATAAGATCTATTTTTTTCTTTCTTTTTTATTATAATGTTCCATTTATATTCCACCATTAACTGCATGGTCTATTGGTGGCAAGATTGTTTTTTACCTTAGCACCCAGACACAGATTGGTTTCAGATTTTTTATTGTCTCTACCACATATTTAGAAGGTACATAGTAGCTAGAGATTGAAATTATTCCACCCAAAATGTTGACATGGAGATTTCACAATGTACATGCTTTGAGGTCACCCTCATAAAATAAAACAGGTTTAAAAAAGCTGTGTGTGTGTGTGTGTGTGTGTGTGTGTGTGTGTGTGTGTGTGTGTGTGTGTGTGTACAGCATAAATCAAAAACAAAAAGTCAGTTAAATACCAAACTTGGTGTCTTCCAAGGATGCAACATTCGGGTCCACCCCTCCTGCCCCAAAGTACTCTTTGCATGGAACTTCTTCAAAATGTTCAATTTTCTTCAAAAATTGCTTAATGATATTGATAAAATGCCATGTATTAAAGCTATTTATATGGCAAATAAAATTTAAATCTTGAATATTCTGGGGATAGCATTGAAGCCCTCTTCATTCTGGAGTACTTGTCCAGAAATGGCAAAATCTTACTGCACAAAAATGCAGATCTTGTTAAACACACACAATTTATGTTTCATGCACTTTTTGTGGAGTTAACCATTTCCGAAATATTCTTGGTTATTGGTTTCATTTTAAAATCATCATACTTTTTTTCAAACTGGAAGTGGACATTCGCTTTTCTTTAGTTTTACTCCTGGCCATGCAGGAACTCAATTTCAACATAATCGCAAAGCGACAGCTTCTAAAGGATTTGACTATCATTGCAACCTAGTGTATTTTCTTATTACCCTTCTATTTACTAGGAAGTAAATAATAAGTCAATTTCTGCTAATGTTAATCATGATTAACATAAGCAGATAAATGAATAAACTTTTGTAATTGTAGAACAGGTAGAAAAAGGCATGTGAGTGAAACCTAATATTTTTAAATACCTGTTAGATCGGATATATTTTATGTGGAAGAAGCTTAGTGAGGCCATGATATTTACAGTTACAACGCGCATACGTCACCCCGATCCCGCCATATACGAGAGGTACATATTACCTATACGGGAAAATAAAGGCGATCGCAAGGCAATGGATTTTAATTTACATAAGGTTGATTTCTTTGAATTCCGACATATACATGCTATTCAAATGATATAATTAATGTTACCTTTAGTGCCAGGTCTGCTACTTCACTGAGCTTTCAGATTTGTTTCAACCACGCTCCAATTGCCTTTCTTGGTTAAGGTTTTTCTACAGATACATAATTTTATTTGTACTATTGAAACCAATATCCTCTTGTTCACAATTCTAACAAGTAACTGGTTATTCCAGAATGTCATGCTCTATAAAATACCGTAAAACTTTACCTTCGTCACGTGAAATGTCAATTAAATGTATTTCATACGAATACAAACTCAATTTCACTTGGAATGATCAGCACAAAATAAACAAACTACTGTCGATATTCTTTTCAATTGCGTACGTATCTTTGGTGTGTTTCCTAAAGACTCTGGGAGCCCAACTCAAATGACGAATTAATTTTATGTAGCTTCCCAAGATTCTTATGACGAATCCTCTCCTTTAGCCCTTAAGTGCAATTCCGCACTGCTCCGAGTATTCTTAATAACATAACTCCATGGCACGATAGCTCACGGGGAACCTTGGCCTACCGCCCGGCCGCTGCGTCCCCCATCTCGGTCCACTACAGACGTCATGGATGGGGTGCAGTATTGGAGGGTGAGACGTGGTCAGCGCCTCGAGCCCCTCCCGGCCGGTTAATGCGGTCCTCACGACCTGGAGCCGCTACTTCTCCATCAAGTAGCTCCTCAATTGGCCCCCCAGGGACCTCACGAGGCTGAGTGCACCCCGGTCCAGGTCTCCCAGCGGGGGAAAAATCCCCACGCCGGTACTGGGGATCGAACCCAGGTCTCCCGCTTGGTAGGTAGCTGCGCTACCACCGCGCTAAGGAGACGACCGTATTCTTAATAAGGGATGAAAAATTATATTTACCAAAAGGATGTGAAACATCAGCGGTACGTCCGCATTCCATGTTCTGGAAATAAGCTGATGTGTTCCATTTCATAACTTTCGCTAGCTGTACCTAAATTATTCTTACAAAAGATTATTCTTTTATCTACATTAAGCTAATGGAAATAAGTATTAGCAGAATTGATCTTATTACTTGATTCCTTGTAAGAATATACATTTTATTTGTCATGTAAATATAATTCGTTATTTTAATGAAAATCGTTAGTCATTTTTGAGAAAATAAAAATTTTCGATTTTTTTTTTCCGTGTTTTTGTTTAAAATCTTGGTGTCGCATCACTGGGATATACTAAACTTAAATACTAAGTTTGGTATTTTACTGAATTTCCGTTTTTGAGTTATCGTGTTCATGTTACGGCGAAATCTCGGTATCGAATTTTTGGGTGCTTTACAATACCTTCTCTATACACATATACATAGTACGTGTAGAGAAAGTAAAAACGAAATGTCGCACAAATAACAAACTTGGTATTTAAGTACAGCATCTTCTAAGGATTCCCAAGTGCCCGCATGTGGGATTTGTAGTGAACGCAACGGCGTCTGGGCAGATTTACTCCGGTTTCCCCCGCCACTCATTCCACCAATTAATCTATCATCACTTTTCATATCCATTTCGCTTGCATTCCATATCATCCACTTCCTGACGTTCACGACTGGCTACGGGTCGACCACTCGTTCCAGGTTCTCCATTCTGTGGTATGTGCCTTAGGCTCCCCTAGACACTCGCTTGTAGGTTTTGGGGAAGCCGACTACGAAAAAACATCTAGGGATGCTAACGAAGATTTTTAAGAAACCCCCACCCACCTTAAACTACCCTTTACCTGGACAGTTGCTCCTTAGGTATATTTGATTTTCTAAAATATGACACTAACAATTTTGATTAACATATTTAACACATTTAATATATTTTAACACACTAGATGAAATAATAATTTTAACACATAGGTATATTTAATATATTTACATGACTAATAAATGATTTATTGACTTTTCTGTTTTTACAGAAAAATTCTTTCTACACTAAAAGTAAGATCACAATGAACCTCCCTATCAAACTGTTTCTTTCTGGCAGTAACAATTTCGTTGTTATTACCTCAATTTAGCAATACTTTTACATGTTTTAGTGGCACACTTCAACGCTAACTTACTGGTACCTACCCACTTTTAAACATTTTAACTACAATGAAACGTGTTATGAAATTGATTTTTTGTTTGTTTTTGATTGTTTCATTTATATAGCCCCCTTTAACTTCTAAGGTCATATCGGGGGCTTTGCATTAGAAACAATTCGTTGTGTGTAGGTTCTTTACGTAAGGTTTAAATCGTTTCATTTGCCTCAAACACCCTCACATGCACGTTTCCAGACTCTGTGGGGGATAGGGTATAATTCTAGTTAAAGAAAAATTCCCCGCCCCAGCCGAGAATCGAACACAGGACCTCCGGGTGAAAAAGTCAGCTCGGTAATCACTCAAACACGGAGGCAGTTAACTGAAGTTTGTTAAGGGTATGCATGACTGAAATTTCTTGAAAAATCACAAAATATCGACTTTTTTATTTTAATTCCATAAAATAAGTTAAACATTCCGGAATACAAAATAAGATACAATTGGCCACCTTAAACATAAGGTGTATTTTAATTAAAATCGTTAGAACCACTTTTGAGAAAATAAAAATGTTTTAAAAATGTTCCATGTAAAGAGTAATTTGGAATGGGGGATTTTTTTTTTTAAAATCTTCGTGTCGCATCCTTGGAAGACACCAAACTTAAATACCATTCCTAATAATGTTTTTTTTTTTTTTTGAATCAGGGGAACCCAAAACATGTATTTCCTGTGAAACCTCTGTATCAAATTTCGGGTGCAATACAGTACCTTCTCTACACACTATGTACATACTACGTGTAGAGAAAGTAAAAAAGCACATTCATAGCTTTAAAAAATGTTGAGCCTAAACCAAAGGAGACACAGAGAAACCTAGTGCAGTTACAAAAAGCAGATGTATTATAAACCTAGGGTTAAAATATTAGGCCAAAATTGTAATTTTTGTTGTTGCAAGGGGCTGTTTAGTGATGTGACATAAACGTAAACAAATTTGACCATAACCTGCAAACCATTAGAGCAAAATGGATGAAATTTGCACTGTTCCTTATTTGCATTATATTACATCTGTGGTATACATTTCGAAGGGTTAGCATTATTAGTTTGAAATTGCAAACTTTCAGTTGTTGCTAAATATTGTTTGCAATAATAATGCCAATTCATGGTGACTGTCCATGAGAAGCCTGTTATCACTTCTTAGGTTGGAATGATGCAAGGTCAAGCATACAGTAGGGGGGATAAACACGTTGAAGTTTATCCGGAATTATGTAAAGACGTTGAAACACGAAGCAAGAAAAGTGTCGTACAGAATTAATATTCAGGAGTATTGACGGTAAGATACATTTATTACTGCCATGATTCTGTGTCTGTTTGGTGACCTTCAGAGTTTTTTTGTTAAATTGGTGAGTAGGAAAGTGCTAGCGGTCACGACTGGTGAGAACTACATTTGTTCCTCGAGTATTTCTGTTGGCTAATGACTGATTCATGACTTTCTAAAACTCATTGTCAATTTCGCGTTCTATCCGGTGAAGCTAAAGACTTTCTAAATTGTTAAACTTTTTACTTTCTCTAAAGTACATATACAACTGTAGAGAAGATATTGTATTTCACCCAGAACTTCGATACCATGATTTCACCGGAAATACGATGTTTTTAGGACCCATAATCCAACAATGAATTTTTAGGAAAAGGTCCCTGTGTATATGAGTGTGGAGGGGGGGGGGCATTACTACAAATCTTACATGGTCCACTCATATGACTTCCTCTACCTTTCTTGTAACAAACTATTCTTACAAAAGCTTATTATTCAACCTACTTCATGCTAATCGATATAATCATTAGTAGAAATGGTCTGATAGGTTAATTCCTTGTAAGCAGAAGGGAATACACTAGGCTAAAGTATAGTCAAATATTTTAAGCGCTGTCGCTTTGCAATTGAAGGTCGGTTCTATATGCATGACCAGGAGTAAAACAAAAGAAACAGGAATGACGAATTTCCGTTTAAGAAATGTTTATGTAATTTAAAATTTAAACAAATAACAACAACAACAAAAAAGTCTCGAAAATGGCCAACTCCACAAAAGATGTAAATGATATGAACTGCGTGTTTTACCCAGATCTACATTCTTTGTACGGTAAGTTTTTGTCTCTCTCTTACAGTTTACCATTTATGCAAAAGTCATCTAGAATGGAGAAGTTTTCGGAGGTTACTCCCAGCAAATTCTAGAATGTAAGGTTCTTTTAGGGATAGTAAAGATAAAAAGATAAACAGAATAATAAATCCTAAAATGTCTTTGAATGTGAAATAAGGATGAAAAGGAATTTTATCAATGTTTAAATACAATAAACATACCCATTATTTTTACTTTTTCTACACATACGTAGTGTATAGAGAAGGTATTGCACTCCACCAAAAAATGCATTACCGAGATTTCACCGGAACTATATGTTTTAGGGTCCCCTGTATCCGAAAAAAGTGTTTTTAGAAAAAGATCCGTGTGTCCGTGTATCTGTGAACACGATAACTCAAAAACGAAGCCGGTAAAATACTAAACTTAGTATTTAAGTTTAGTATCTTCCAGGGATGCGACACGAAGATTTTGAGTGAAATCCCCCCACCCCAAACTACCCTTTACATGGAACTTTTTTCGAAAATTTTGGTTTTCTAAAAAATGGCTCTAACGATTTTGACTAAAATATCGCATTTTAAAGATATTTACCTGACAAATAAAATGTATATGTTGAATTTTCTGGGAATAGCCTCCGAAGACTACTTTATTCTGGATGAATTTTACGGATATTTGCATAACTGCTAAACCGTAATAAATGGATAAAAACTTACTACACATTAAAACACACAATTTATGTTGTATACATTTTTTCGTGGAGTTGGTCGTTTTTGACTATCACTTTAATCTATGGTACTCCTTATTTCGCTTCTACTTACAAGGAAGCAAGTAATAAGACTATTTCTGCTAATTTTTTGTCGATTAGCATGTAGTGAATAGAAGCATAAGCTTTTTAACAATAATTTGTTACAGGATGTAGAGAAAGTCATGTGAATGGAACACATCAGATTTTTCATGTAAATGTCGTTAATATACCTACGGTATTTTATTCAAAATCGTTCGCTTGATAACCCTAGGTGTACATTAAATATGGTAAAACTAAAAAACCTGACCAAAATGGAACGCGATCTGCTTTAACAGGTTTCCGTTTTACAAAAGGTTGTATAAGTATGAATAAACCAAAATGCATTAAAATATAATGGCATAGAATTAGAGTGCAAGAATAATTCCATCAAAGAGCACTGCGGCGACTTCACAAGAAATTTTTCTTTCCAGCCTGTATCAACTTATATAGGCATGGTTCTTAAAACTTTGGTGTAAGTGCAGTTACGCTGAAAATTAATGATTATCACTTTAAACATTTAACACGTATCATGTATTATATATAATTCTCCGTCTTAGCCAGGCTATTCACAAAAATCTGATGTGTTCCATTCACATGACTTTTTCTACATCTCTGTAACAAATTATTGTTAAAAAGCTTTTGCTTCTATTTACTTCATGCTAATCGAGAACAAATTAGCAAAAATAGTCTTATTACTTGCTTTCTTGTAAGTAGAAGCGAAATAAGGGACTACTATAGGTTAAAGTGATAGTCAAAAGATGGTTGCTATGTGACTGAAGTTCCTTTGTTTGCATGGACAGGAGTTGACAAATTCCTGTAGGAGAAAAGTATAAAGTTTTTCGAATTGAAACCAAAAACAAGGAATATCTCAAAAACGATCAACTCCACGAAAAAAATGTATATTGAAGAAACTGTGTGCTTTAACGTGCTCTACATTTTTTGTGTTGTAAGATTTTGTCCATTTCTTACGGTTTAGCAGTTATGCAGAATTCCGTAAAATTCATCCAGAATAAAGTAGTCTTCAGAGGCTATTCCCAGAAAATTCAAGATATACATTTTATTTGTCAGGTAAATATCTTTAATATACGATATTTTAAACAAAATCGTTAGTGCCATTTTTGAGAAATCAAACTTTTCGTAAAATGTTCCATGTAAAGGGTAGTTGGGAGTATGGGGATTTTTCTCTAAATCTTGCTGTAGTATCCCTGGAAGACACTAAACTAAAAACCAAGTTTGGTATTTTACCGACTTTTCGTTTTTGAGTTATCGTGTTCACAGACACATGGACACACATACGGACCTCTTTCTGAAAATGCTTTTTTTGGACACAGGGGACCCTAAAAATGCATTTCCGGTGAAATTTCGGAACAAATTTTTGGATGGAGTGCAATACCTTTTCTATACACTATGTACATAGTACGTGTAGAGAAAGTAAAAACGATCCACTCCACGAAAAAAATGTATATAACATAAATCGTATGCTTTAACGTGATCTATAATTTCTTTTAAGTAAGTTTTTGTCTATCTCTTACAGTTTGTCAGTTATGCAAAATTCCGTAAAATTCATCCAGAATAAAGTAGTCTTCAGAGGCTATTCCCAGAAAATTCAAGATATACATTTTATTTGTCAGGTATATATTTTCAATATACGATATTTTAATCAAAATCATTAGAGCCATTTTTAGAAAATCAAAATTTTCGAAAATTGTTCCATGTAAAGGGTAGTTGTGGGGATTTTCTGAAAAATCTTCGTGTCGCATCTTTGGAAGATACTGAACTTAAATGCGAAGTTTGGTATTTAACGGACTTTTCGTTTTTGAGCTATGCTGCCCACAGACAGACACATGCACTTTTTTATAAAAATGCTTTTTTTTTTGTATTCAGGGTGTCCTAAAACATGTGTTTCTGGTGAAATCTCGGTATCGAATTTTTGGGTGCATTACAATACCTTCTCTATACACTACGTGTAGAGAAAGTAAACACAATCTAAATTTGCAGTGTAATTCAAGGACAAGGATAGAATTTCCCTTCTCTGGTGCGTGGAGATGGATTTATGAGTCATTAGTTGTGGGTACGATACATTTTCTTTGTTGTCTGTAATTTTGGGGTAACATACTGACCTCTGGTTCCCAAGGTTGCAGGTTCAAACCCGGCGGAAAGCTATGGATATTTTGGGGCGTAAAAATCCTTAGCATGGCTTCCTTCGGAAGGGAAATAAAGTCTTTGGTTCCGTGTCGTAGATTTACGGTACGTTAAAGAACCCGATAAAGAGGCCCCTGAGCAAACTTAAGCGGTCTTTTATGCCCAATAGAAAATGAAATGCTGAGAACCTCAGTAGTTAAAGAGTGTCCATAATTTAATTTAATTTGATACACTCCCTTTGTGTGCCAACTGCACTTCCATTCACTAAACAGGTTCTAATTGCAAGCTCTAGGGATCCCGGCCATTTCAGTATCATTTCAACTATTTTGTTAATTCACCGTTCCATATTACCTGCCCGGTTAAGGCGCCACCTGCATCTCTGTGTGTCAAAAATGTTTATTTTCCAATTATTCCTTTCCAGTAGGTATAGAAAGTATTGCATTCCAGTCAAAAATTCAATACAGATATTTCACCATAAATGCATGTTTTGAGGACTTGAATAAAAAACATTTTTAGTAAAAGAGCAGCAGCAGCAGTAGTTAGTAGTAGTAGTAGTAATAGAAGTAGGTACTTATTATCACATCAATTACATCATACAATCGCATGGATCAGGTGACCTATATGCTATCTAAAATACTTGAATTAAAAACTTTTATATTCATAACACTGGAAATACATGCATGCATGCACTACATAAACAAAAGAAAGAATACACTGATATCAAAATCCATACACTCGTACTTGCAACTACACCTGCTATACACATTTATTTGCTCAACACCTTGTCTCTTAGCACAAATCTTCTGCTAAGTATATGTCCAAGTGTGGTCACTTGTTTAGAATAAAATCCCAGCATGCTGTTCTCCATCAGTTTGAAGCTAAAATACTTCTGGTAATAGTTTTTTTCCTAACATCCACCATCTGCATGCAAACTACCAAAATATGTGTCCAGTCTTACTGATCACAGCAAATCCTCCTACCAGCTTCATCAGCTATCTTATGAGCTTCCTGCCGTCCCAACCTGAGCCACACTATTCCCGTCCTCTGTTTCTCACCCAATGTGTATTTCATTTTGCAGCTCCAATGATGATTTTTTTCCCTATATTCTGATTCTATTTTCTGCCTGTTTATACACCATGGTTGTCTTTTAATTTTTTTCACAAGTTACATCTATTTTTGTTACCCGTTTGCTAAGTACTGTTTAAGTCAATTATGGATAATCCTCACTGTACCCCTGCTGCCCTCCATTTTGGATGATTTATGATGCACCATTTTGATGCAAATAACATATTGCTCTCAGGAGAGAGAGGGGGAGAGGGAGAGAAGGAGAGAGAGAGAGAGAGAGGGAGAGAGTAAAACTCAGAAATGAAATGCCAAATTAATACAAAATTTTATTTTATTTATAATATTTTCTAAAAATACAACATGAAGATTTTGAAAAAAAAACAAAAAAAGCATTCCCATCCACTCTTTACATGAACATTTTTTAGAACATTTTTATAGGCTCTCAATTTTTTTTATTAAAATGCTATAGGTACATTAAGAATGTTTATATGAGAAATAAAATATATATCTTGAATTTTCTGGGACAGCTATGAAGTCCACTTAGTTCTAATACACTATAGTCTTGATTAACTGGTACATCTTAAGTGATAGACAAAAAAGTATTGTTAAAAAAAAATGTAGATCTCTTTAAAACACAATTTATTTCAAATGCATATTTTGTGCCTGAACATTTCTAAGATATCCATTATTAACAGCTCAAAATGTTAAATACTTTTGCCAATCTTTTAAGGTCCTCCTAAGTTCTAGTTGTTTCCTGAGTTTGCAATGGAAACAGCAAAGCCCTGTATATAATTTGTTTAACACTTACTCTCTTTGTGTCTAATTGAAATGTGTAAATTAGCTATTTCTGCAAAAGTTTATCTCAATTAAAATTAAGCAGATAGAAAAATAACCTTTCATAGCAATAGCTTGCATAGGCGCTGATAAACAACAGAGTAGAGAATGTCATGTGGATGTAGCACATCAGATTTTTTGTTGAAGCTGAATTGTTCCCTTCAAATGAGTACAGGAATGGCCGTGATGTCCAGAATACTCTCAGATTTATGACATTTTGTTGTATTAGATGTCTTCCACCACATTGCTAACTTTTAATATTTGTTTTCTGCAAAATTGCTTTTTCAAAACCATTTCCCACATAACCAGGAGTGGCTACTTAAACAGACAATTCAATTTTTATAATCCTCAGACGATTGTTTTCACTTTATTTGATTATTTCAATATTTTGTTAGATAAGTTAGACTAGTATTATCTTTCTGGGCAACTGCATAAACTTGCTTAACTAAGGCAATATTTGGAATTACAATACTGCAGCAGTATGTAGATCATTGTTTGAAGTTTAACCCTTTTAGTGCCAGCCTGGATAACAGAATACTGCTAAGCAATTTTACAGCAGGATACCAGCGTTTTAAATTATTAGTAGTATAATGAGTGCCAAAACACAATGACAGGGAGCTGAATCTTTTTTTTTTTATTTTTAGCAAACCTATTTATCTACTGTATGATATGTATTATTTGAATGAGAAGTCTCTTCAATATTTTTAAAAAATTAAAAACAAGAGAAAAATTATGAAAATAAAATAAAAAATCTGATGCTCCATTCACATGTCTTTCTCTACATCTCTGCAACAAATTATTGTTAAAAAACTTATGCTTCTATTTACTTCAAGCTAATTGAGAAAAAAATAGCAGAAATAGTCTTATTACTTGCTTCCTTTAAGTAGAAGCGAAATAAGGGAGTATCATAGGTTAAAGTGATAGTCAAAAGCTGGTTGCTATGTGATTAAAGTTCCTTTGTTTGTATGCACAGGGGTTCACAAAGTCCTGTGTGAGAAAAGCATGAGGTTTTTTAAAGCTGAAACCAAAAACAAGGAATATCTCAAAAATGATCAACTCCACGAAAAAAAATGCATATAACATAAATTGTGTGTTTTAAAATGCTCTACATATTTTGTGAGAAGTTTTTCTCCATCTCTTATAGTTTAGCAGTTATGAAATACTCCATAAAATTCATCCAGAATAAAGCAGTTTTCAGAGGCTATTCCCAGAAAATTCAAGATAAAACATTTTATTTGTCAGGTAAATATCTTTAATATGTGATATTTTAATCAAAATCGTTACAGCCATTTTTAAGAAAATAAAAATGTTCAAAAAAAGTTAGTTTTGAGTGGGGGGATTTTGCTCAAAATCTTTGTGTCGCGTCCCTGGAAGATACTAAACTTAAATACTAAGTTTGGTATTTTACAGACTTTTTGTTTTTGAGTTATCGTGTTCACAGACACACACACACACACACACACACATGAACCTTTTTCTGGATACAGGGGACCCTAAAAGATGTATTTCCGGTGAAATCTCTGTATCAAATTTTTGGGTGGAGTGCAATACCTTCTCTATACACTATATACATAGTATGTGTAGAGAAAGTAAAAAATCCCAAAATAATCAGTAATTAGGCATACAAAACCTTACTATACAGAAAGTTCAGGCTAATGAAATGAAAGTACAGAAAGTACTAACATAGCACCTTGCTTTGGTCAGTGTTTTATTTTTTAAAATACAAAAAAATGAATTATGTAACCTGCAACTGAAAAAAAATCACCCGACATACACAAACATTGGCACAATACAGCTAATAATGAAAATGGCATAAAACAATTGGATTCAGATGTAACATAGAGTATTGTACAATTTGCTACTTGTATTGTTGTGTAGCTTATTGGTTGATTCACATTGTCTGTGTTCTCAGGTCACTTCCATAAATCTATTTTGATAAGTACACTGATATTTGCATGCACACAAGGACCGTTATTATCTGATGCACTTTAATTGCTGAAGCTGTAATATATATATACTTCTCTCTTACATTGTTAGAAACGCTTTCATCAAGGTCTGAAAATTCAGAATCACTCACTTTCTTTAATACATCGTGAACTGCAGTTGTAACCTTTGCTAGCCAACATTATTTTCAATCAACATAAACAAACACAGGCTACAAAAATTAAATTGGAGCTAATGTAGCACTTTGGAGTGTAAAGTTAATGCCCTGAAACATTCCAGAAAATCTTTCTCTATGGCTATGATGTAGAAAGGACACAGACTTTCTCACAGTCTGTCTGATTAGATTGTGATTGGCACTAAAAGGGGTAATTAGGGTGAGAGGAAGAAGTAAGCAAAGAGCAGGTACAGTTTGAAAGAGCCCATGTGGCTGCAGATCTGAAAGAAATCCTGGGTCACTCCTTAGCACAATGGATGTGTGGCAAATGGATTCTTTACTTTCTTAAAACGAAATAGCAGATATTTATTTAGAGTAAAGATATTTTGTAGTATCATAGAATATAATTTATTTATGGTAACCAACTACTGCTAAAATATTATACAAGTTAGAATTTCTTCTACTTCATGAATCCTTTTAATGTAGAATGCTGAAGGAACCATTTTTCCAGACTGGAGTCTTTTTTCTGTTACAGAATATGTCCAGTCAAATGGTTACAGTTGACGTGGAACAAGGAACTCTCAGAGGACAACATGTGACTACCAACACAGGATTCAAATACTTCAGTTTTCAAGGAATTCCTTATGCCAAACCTCCCTTGGGACAACTGCGCTTTAAAGTGAGTTAATATAACATACATAGGTCATTTAATAAATAACCAGAAAAATTATAAAAAAATTTTATTATGAGAACGGGATACAACAGTTATTATTTTTCAATGTAATGCTCCCCAAGTTCTCACCAATGTCAGCGCTGAATAAGCTTCTCAATTTTATGTGAAAAGAATTCTTGGAAGTGTGTGCGCAGCGAGTTATGCTGCTTAGACTTCCTCATCTGTGAATCTTGAGCCACTAAGAAAAATGTGATAATCTGAAGGTGAGGAGAATGCGGGGGGTGGGGCAAGCAGACCAACATTAGGTCTTTGATGGCATTTAATGTAGCCCTAGCAGTGTAAGACCTCGAGTTGTCATACAGTAATAGTGCGCCACTGGACATCAATCCTCGCCACTTCCTCAAAATTGTTCATTTCAAATTTTGACACATAAGGTGTTGTCTCACTGTTTATATTTTGACCTCTCAGCATGTAATGTTCAAAAATCACTTCCTTATGGTTCCAACATGACCTTACCAGCACTTCTTTCAGTTTGCACCAACTTTAGTTTTGGAGCTTGTTTGAACCTATCTGTCCACTCATACACTTGTGTTCAACTCAAACAACTTTCACCATATGGCACTGCCATCTGACAGTAAATTTTGATTGGTTTCAACCCTTCTGATGATAAAAATCTAATGATACTCCACTGCTTTATGCTGGTGCAAACCTGTAACTTGTTTTCACTGAATACCAGCCTTCTGTTCACGAGGCAGGGGTGCCAAGCTATCGGATAATTGTTCTACATCACCACAAAAACAAAATAAAGAGGCACACACTTTGTCAAAGCTTTGTATTTTGATTTCTCTATATATACTATGTACATAGTGTATAGAGAGGGTATTGAACTCCACCCAAAAATTCAAAACCAAGATTTCACCAGAAATGTATGTTTTAGGGTCCCCTGAATCCAAAATGAAGCATTTTCAGAAAAAGGTAATGTGTATGTGTGTGTCCGTGTGTCTGTGAACACGATAACTCAAAAACAAAAAGTCAGTAAAACACCAAACTTGGTATTTAAGTTTAGTATCTTGTAGGGATACGACACAAATATTTTGAGAAAAATCCCCCCCATCCCCAGCTACACTTTACATGGAACTTTTTTTCGAAAATGTTGATTTTCTCAAAAATGGCTCTAACGATTTTGATTAAAATATTGTACATTAAAAATATTTACCTGACAAATAAAATGTACATCTTGAATTTTCTGGGAATAGCCTCTGAAGACTACTTTATTCTGGATGAGTTTTATGGAATTTTGCATAACTGCTAAACCGTAAGAGATGGACAAAAACTTGCCCACACAAAAAATATAGAAAATGTTAAAACACACAATTTGTTATATGCATTTTTTCTTGGAGTTGATCGTTTTTGAGATATTCCTTGTTTTTGGTTTCAGCCTTGAAAAACTATACTTTTCTCATACAGGAATTTGTCAACTCCTATTCATACAAACAAAGGAACTTCAGTCACACAGCAACCAGCTTTTGACTATTACTTTAACCTATGGTACTCCCTTATTTCACGTCTACTTACAAGAAAGCAAGTAATAAGACTATTTCTGCTACTTTTTTTTTTATTAAAATGAAGTAAATGGAAGCATAAGCTTTTTAAAAATAATTTATTGCATAGATGTAGGGAAAGGTATATGAATGGAACACATCAGATTTTTATACAACTTTTCCAGTTATTTATTGAAAAAAGTCTTAATTTTGTCATTTTAACTAATGAGAAGTGTGCTGTTTGAGTTGGATATTCATATCCCCATAAGTTCAAGCACAAGCAAATAATAACTAAAATAACAACATTAAAGATGTTGAAAATGATGTTCACTCATCTCTCACACCATTTAATAAAATTAGTATTAAGATGGCCATGTAAATAAAACCATTCACACAGTACCAATAATGTAAGAACTGAGGTTTTCCTGAAATTCTTTCCACACTTCCAATCAAGTTGTACTGTAGCATTATTAGTCCAACAAACTCTTTATTTCCTCTACTGATTGCAAAATGAAATCTGTTCACAAATAACTGCCTTTCTTCAATGCTTCTGTCGTATAGATTCCTTTTGACATTTACTGTAATGGCATTTACTGCTGCGTCACAAATTCATTGAAGTGTAACAATGGTAGCTTTGATATCAAAGAAGTCACTGATGGCATGCATGTTGTGACTAAGGGTAATTTTTAAGTAAGAGCCGTTTTGTAATGCAGTAGGAGAAACTTTATTTATGAACGTAAATTGTTTTTCAAACTACAATATGTAAACTTTTTTCACTTTTAAACATTTGCCAAGTTATGGATCCTAGCATCAAAGAAATCTGCTGCCTGACTGTTAAAGCAGTTAGTAACAGTTTCTTTCAAAATGTCATCATTTTCAAAGTGCTTTCCACCAAGAAATTGCTTAATTTTTGGAAACAGATGAAAATCTGACGGTGCTAGAACAGGGCTGTATGGTGGATGATCCAGTAATTCCCAATGTAACTTGTCCAGGTGCATCTTTGTTCTTGCAATACAGGGTCCAGCATTGTAATTGGCAGAAATACTAATTGACATGGCGACAAACAAAGCAGTATAACCATACAACCAACTCCAGTAGTAGAGTTGGTTGTAACGGATGTTTTCCTAAATGGAGCTAAAAATATATACACAATGGTGGTGGCCAGTTTCAGCATCTCCTTTAATAGCATTGGTAAGTAAAGCCTTTAAAAATAGTTTCTATGATAGTGGCAGATGGTAACGAGTGCCAAGAGCGCAGACAGACAAAACACCATGCAGCCAGTTTGGACGTTTTTGGATCACCTGGTAGTTAAACATGAGCATGTATCTCTTGGAAAACTTTGCACATAACTTTATTGCTATAGCTCATGAGGAAAGACAAGAGCTAAACAGTAAGTTGCGCAGTGGCAACTCTTCACCTGAAGGGCTGATGGTGGGAGAAGTTGCGCCAACATATATGTGCAGAAGTCATTACATTTCTGTCCACAAAAGAATGAAATACATTAAGGTGGCATTCTTTAGTTTTAATGGTTAATTTGAAAGAAGGCAGGATGCCAACAATAATGAAACTCTTAGAAATTTGGACCATGCCCAAGAAAGAATAATTATAGGTCGTGAGGTGAGACATGAACAAATGTTGCATATAGGGGAAGTTGCTTTCCTTCCCTCCCTCATTACAATGGTAGAGAGGGAATAGAGGTGTCGGCTTGGCGCAAATGACTAAACACAACCACAACAGTGTGCAGCTTTAAACAATTACAGTTCACATGAAAGTAATTGTTGGCCTATATTGATGGTTAAAGCAAAATCACTTTGTTCATTTAAAATCTGATTTTATACATGTATGTGTCATTAGCAATATGTGGATTATGAGTTGAAGTATTTTGCTTAAAGGAATATCAATTATCTTTATTTTGGTTGTAAACAAGTTTATCACACAATGAGTTGGCAACCATGAACATAACCAAAAAGTAAAAGCTTTAGCCATCTCATCTGAAACAAATAATCTAAATCGCGATTCTGGCCTACAATTAAGTTCAGCATGGACACCAATGTTAAAGAGCCTTAATACCTAATGCTCTACCTGCAGTCTTCCAAGACTTATTTTCTAGCAGGTGCATGCTCAAACACAAAATATTAGCCAAATAACTGCTATAAATAGTTTTCTACGAAGTCCATGCCCATGTCTCAGTCATCTTAAATACCAGGCCATAATATCACGCGAACCAATCAGATGTTAGCTTCATCCCAGCTCTTATAAATACCAGTCTCCGCAAGCTCAAACCATCAGTTCACCCTGAAGACGAGGAAGATGCACTTCTTCGAAACGTTGGTGTCAAACCAAGTTTTTACCTGGCTAGAAGCCCGAGAAGATTTTGAATTAATACGTTGCCAGGAAAGCTTCAGTTCTTATTTTATAACCAAACATTTTTACTGTACTAAGCACATGTTTCTACAGCTCTTCAGTCCCGCTTATTGCACCATCATGTTCGTCCTCATAACCACCATTTTCTTTATAACCATATGTACAATTTACAAACCTACCTTTCTTAACACTGTTTAGGATTTTCCCTCTTAAGGTGAGTTTTAACACTGCTGTTTCTTTGAACGCTAGCAACTAATAAATTGACATATTATTATGCAGTTAATTCCAACTAATTATTCACCAGGAAATTCAGATTATGTTTCATTAACACATGAAATACATTCGAGGCACTCTTTCACCACTTCTTATCAGTTTCCTCATAAGGTGGATTTTGTAACTCTCAGCCCTCATTTTCACAACAGATCACTAATCACTCTCGCAAGTAAGGTGCCATTTTATTATTTCTTGATGTCCATAATTTCAATAAATACTCAATTATTGGTTATATGGGCTTTTCCTGTTTTCAAATGGAACTTGAAGTGTAGGACGTTATGAAGGAAGGAAACATTAACCCTAATTACTCTAACAGATTTTAAATAAAACTACCATTAAAAAGTCATGAATCTATTTTGTTTTTAGACTCACGGTAGTTACATTTAAATCACACAGCTTCTATGCATTGAGTGATGGGATGCGGGCATTCATTATTATCTCCTAGGTTTACCAAGTACCAACATTGTAAATTTGTACCGCATAAGCTTCTTTTTGTATATTGCATTCAGGAGGTTTATATATCAATCTTGTTTTCAAATAAGACATTGAAACTTAAGATTTACTTCTTATTATTTAATCTTTTACATGACATCTTTGTTTAAAAAGTTTTTTCAGGGATTTGACTTAAACTTTAAGTTTTGCTTGTTGTCAGTTCTATCTTTTCTTTGTGCATGCATGACAAATGACCATAGATGCTCTTGTGCCCTAAGAGAAGCTTCCTCTCTCAGCTTCTTGTACCCCCACATCTACAAATTAACTACATCTGAGTTCTTTTGCACTGAGCCAGGTAGTTCAGGCTTTTCTCTGGGACTGGATCTCCTGAATGGGTCTGGGTTGACTCCCTGTTGCCCATGCACTCTGGCGTTGGTTTTTCCGTGGTTTTCTTGGGGCTACTTAGGCAAATGCTGAGTGCTGTATATTTACCATGGTTCCCTTCCCTTCTTCATCTTTCAGGTCGGTGCAGGTGTGGCTTAAGGCTTTGCAGGCAGATGCTATAGTTGCTTGCTCCAAGTGAAAATCAGCTAGTTGTACTGGTTAAGGCTAGGTGCCACTGTAGAGGCCTCTTTCCTGCCTCCCGGCTCCTGTATAGCCTCTGTGGCATGCCATCTAGTGAATGTTAGGGAGTTCCATGTGTCTCTGTTGTTTCCTGTATGCTGGCATGTGGCCTTCTCTTCTCACATCCCTTGCCCCGGGGTGGGGCGGTAAGTCACAACAGATCAGTACTTGGTCACACTTGCTGGTAGTCCCCCACTCTTTTTTTTTTTTTTTAATTATAATCAGGTATTGTAATTTTTGTTTACTTTAAATCTTATGATTAAATAAATAGTAATAATATGTATAAAAATTTTAAGTAATAATATAACAATAGTAAGAGAAATATAATTAAACTATTTATTAGAATAGTTATTAAAATAATAAAAAGGTTTTTAAAATAAAATATGTGTATAATATAAATAAAAATATAAAATAAATTTTAATAAATAATAACATAATAATAAAACTATATACTAAAATTAAATTTAAAAAAATTAATAATATATATTAAATATGTGGAATTATAATAATATTAATATTAATTAAATTAAATATTAATACACAGTTTAATTGATAATAATTATGATTTTAATTGGTACTTATAAAAACTGTGGGCTACGTTAGTTTAAGTTTAGTATACAGATTTTATTTATTTATTTTATTGTCCCCCACTCTAATCTCTAAGTTCTTCTGCACGTGTTCACAGGATGACCACAAAATTGCTTGTGTCTGAGAAATGTGATCTGTTACTATTTCCGACAGCCATCTTTACTACAACTGTGCAGTACTCAAAGAATTCAAACATTCTTTTCTCAACACCTCCATCAAACAAAGGAACTTCAGTCGCATAACAACCAGCTTTTGATTGTCACTTTAACTTATAGTACTCCCTTATTTTGCTTCTACTAACAAGGAAGCAAGTAATAAGACTAATTCTGCTAATTTCTTCTTGATTAGATGAAGTAAATAGAATAAGTTATTGCAGAGATGTAGAGAAAGTCATTTGAATGAAACACATCAGATTTTTATTTAATTTTAGTTTGTACTTTAGTTTTAAGATCTTTATGCATCACCTGTTTATGCACATTGCTCAATAATTTATACATATGTGATGAATAAATAAATAATGTTACAGGCTCCACAAGCACCTGAGCCATGGACAGGAGTTCGTGATGCATTCAAAGAGGGTTCTGTGTGTCCTCAGAAGGATATTCTCCTCATGACCAGCATAGGTGAAGAGGACTGTCTATTCCTCAATGTCTACAGTCCAAAGGTAATAAATCATGATAAAGTACTTTTACTCTCTCTACTGCATACAATTTACTCAGAAGGTAGAGAAGGTATTGCATTCCACCCAAAAATGTAATACCAAGATTTGATATTTATGTTTAGTATCTTCCAAAAATGCAACATGAAGAATTTTTATTAAACTATCAGATATTCAAAATATTGTTATTGCAAATGAAATGTATATCTTGAATTTTTGGAAATGGCCTCTGAAGTCCTCTTCTTTCTAGATGACTTTTGCATAACTGGTAAACCGTAAGAGATAGAAAAAACGTAGATCTCATTATAATACATAATTTGTCAGATACATTTTTTTGTGGAGTTAACATTTTTTAGATAATTCATTTTTTTGGTGTAAATGTCCAAATAGTCATACTTTCCTCAAATAGAAGTTGTTGTTATTTTTTTTATCCGAGTTAAGCAAAGGGAACACAATTTTTAAACCTTCACATAACAACCAGCCTAGTGTATTTTCTTTTTCTCTTTTCCTATAAGGAAGTAAGTAATAAATCCATTTCTTAGAAAGGTAGAGTCAGATTGAAAAATTAAATGCCATAGCCGGGATTTGAACCATGATCTTCTGGTCTCTAGCTGGTGTTCTAACCACTGAGCTATCATGATAATGCTGGCATGGCATTAAATGTTTCCTGGTAAACCTCAAGGCAATCTCAAATGAATTTGAAATGACATACAACGTCTTAAGTACTTTAATGTGTGGTGTTACAACTACGAGTTATTTATGTGGACCTTGGTGCCGGTACAGAATAATTCCAGCCAAAGCGCCAGTTGTATTGTGATCTCCATGAAGAAACTCTTATCCTTGGTACTGGGCGGAGCCAGCTTCTAGTCGCTAATGCCCAGACACACTTGACGAACAAAACCACAAGAGCTCGGAGGGAAGCGTGCATCCACGCCAGTCTTCCAGGTAGCAATGCAATGGGTGAACATCTTGGATAGTAGCATGGTGTCAGCTGTATCATGTAGTTTGGGTACGAGCATTTTTTAGTTTGTCTAAAATCACTTCTACCTTCTTTGTGCATTATGAATTTAACTTGGAAAACTTCCAAATTCACTTGCATCCAGAAAAGCATTAACTTTCATTAACATTTTAGACTCACTTTTTGTAAATTCAATGCAAACATTACTTATTCAAGCATTGTGCTGCCTTGGACTTTAATCTTGGGGAAATTTATAAAGTATATTTTTAATTGTGAAAATGTAAATGTAAATGTGTTGATTGGATTGTGAACTTTAATAAAATTCACCTTCTTGCCGTTATCCTGTGTAGATGTATTTGTACCTTCCACAAGTTAATTATTTTAGTGGTTAGGGCTCAGCAGAGCAATACTTTACATTCCTATTAATGTTTATGTCAAAGAATAAGCATTTGTAAGAATAGATGTTACACAATAGGTAGACAAAGTCATGTGAATCAAACACATCTAAGAGTGGACATCAAAATTGATCTATAGCTGTGTGGATGATGCACTGTTTAAGCTAAAATCAATTCTATAAAATATAAATAATATAGAAACTAGATGTTGGAAACAAATAATTTTAGTACCAGTTATAGAGCTCCAAAATGAGCCCTCCAAGCTTGGGCTAGTGTAAGTTTTTTTACAACTAGTTAAAAAATAACACTTGTATTGTAGAGAATATAACCATTACAAATATGCATGGGCTGCCTGGAGGGGGGGGGGGATGGTTGTGAAATCCTTTGGCTTGAGTTAAGTGTGTTATAAGTACTTATACAGAATACAGATGTACTGTTAACAGTAAATGACGAAACACAGAGAAGGAAGGGGAAAATGCCTGCTGATACTGAAGTCTTTGCAAATAAAGATTTGCAGTCTTATTTAAAAAATGAACTTGAGGCAATATTTATATCCTAAATACAAAATCTGCCGACATTTTGTGAATTTTTGTAATATTTGATGTTCAAATGTTTTTGTTTTGTTGCATTCCAAAGTTGAAATTGCTGGGTGCAAATGTTTATTATTCCTTGTCCTTTTGTCGCGTATAAGTGTTTTGATTTTCTCTCTGCGATTTTGTTTTCCAACAATAAGTATCATAGTTACATGTTGATTTTCTTGGTTGCAAAGCTAGTTATTTATAAAAAGAGTTTTTTTTTCTTCTTTTTTTTTCCCGAAGCATGAAAAAGGCCACTTGGAGGTCATTAACGAGAATATGCATACATTAATGCGTTTGCATAGAATTATATGCATACAAATATTTACAGCAGGATTGCTGAGTAATTTCCACACACTCGTGTTAAAAAGTGAAAACCTGTCATTCCGAGGAATCAGAACCTGCAAAAGAAGTTAAGCATCGTGAGAGAAAGTAATTCGCATGCAACAAAGCACATAATTGCATCAAGCGATTGCAGTTTTATATAAGAATTGTACAAAATAATTGTGAATAAACTATAATTCTACAAAGAAAATCCTAGAGGTTTATTATTCAAGAAATCGCCAGGTAATCTGGATCTGTGAAGTCAAATAAGCCCATTAAGATGCCCTGAGATAAGAGTTGAATGCTAATTCAAAATAGTTGCAAGCGCAAGTAAAATTCTATTTCAAACTTAGTGCGAACACGAGAAGGATCTCTAGTCCAGTTTTGAAACTATTTTTACAAAATACTGATTTTTGATTATTAATAAAACATGAAAAATGATTTGTCTAGCAGCCATGTGGTAGGGGAGACTGGGACAATTTGACAATGTTAACAGTTGACCATTATTAATATGTTCATTTTTCAAAGTAATTTTGTTTTATTTGTGTGTACTATTAGAATGGTCTTTTACTGTATTATATCTAGATGGATACATTTTTATTTTGATATGATCAAAATTATTTCACCATTTTTAAAAATGAATGCAAGAATGTTAACTAGTCCTGGTAGCGATGGTTGGTTGCTAATGCTCAGCATATTGGAGTTGTTCCATTTGCCTTCTTGCTTCCCAGTAACGCAGTGAGAGATCTGCAGCTGTTAGATTCTGACATTTCATAAGAGAGTCATATTTATTGTAGAATCCTCTTCTCTACAAAGTGTACAATTTGAGTTGGAAGGATATAGATGGACAGCCAAGCAATCTTGTCCTGTATGTAACCGAAACAGAGCAACAGCTTCTGATCTTGGACATTCTGGAATTATGTTGCATTGTTCAACAAGGTTTTCCATTCCTTATTTATACTCCCTTGGTTTAAACTGTTGTATGTTTTTTGTTGGATGGTTTTCTGTATTAGGAGTTTTGATGAGTGCAACGATAATGATGAGATTTTAGTTTGGTGGATAGTTGTGCATTTTTTTGCCAAGGCATCTGCCTTTTCATGACCAAGAACTCCAGAGTGTGAGGGAATCCACCGTAAAACTATGGATTTGTGAAGAGATTGTAAGTGTTTAATACTTTCAGCTGTTCTTTTAGTTGTACATACACTGGTACAAATGGCTTGTATTGCAGATCTTGAATCACTAAAGATGATCGCTTTATTGAAGGCATTAATGTGGTAGAAAAGCTGTTTCAATGCAGAATTGATTGCCTCAAGTTCACTGTCGAAATGGGTTGAGTTTGGACCATGATATGTAAGAGCAAAATAATTTGCTTTATACTCCAGCACCTGCTGTATCATTAAAATGATGTCCACTCATTTTCTGGGAATTTTGTGTGGATAGTTTCTAAGGCAACTTGTTTTAGTTGAACTGGGTTTGCATCTTGTTTGCCAATTTGTTTCATTAATTCTATGCTACAATCAATTTTAATTCTATGACAGGATAAGGCAGAGGGGATAACTTTTCTATATTATGAATTTTCAATGATAAACTGTATTGATTTTGTAGAGCCTAAACTTTTTGTGTAAAACCTTGTTGGGTTTCTAAGTTTCTAGGAGTATCTGTATAGTTTCTCCAGTAGTCTATATTAGGTAGTCTTTTCAACTATTCATGTAAGACAAGACTACGTTGAATTCTGTCTGCCTGTAATGATATGTTGTGTGTAAACCCTTGCAGAACTGATATGGGAGTGGATGAAACAGCACCTGTAATCATGCGTAATGCTTGATTTTGAACTTTCTCTACTTCCTGGTAATGGGGCAAGATGACATTTACAATAAAAGTTGAATACTTTTTATTTTCCTCTTCCAAGTATGAATGGTTCTGATGTCACAATGTGTCATTTGCAGCACTGTATCAATATAGATCTCATTACAGCCATGACACTGCACTATACCTTCTTTGGAAGTTTGCTAACTTAAGTGTCTATAGTCCAGGCTTCTTAGTTCTTTTACGGGAATCAAACTTCTGTTTCTTAGTAAAACTTCCTTTTTTGCAGCCCTAGGCTCTTGATTTTGTTGCTTTAAATATTTTTGTGCCACCTTAAACCAATTAAACAGATCATGCATGGCAACAAGGTTGATATGTAGCTATGAAAATCTTGAATTTGCAAAATTTTTATCAACTTCTGAAAAATGCTCCTCTATTTCTGAAGCTAATAGACACAACAAAGCTAGTGTTACCATTTATATGAACATAAACTGAATTATTTGCTTTTACATGATTCCTAATACAAGACTTGAGTATATTAAAAGTTGTGAACCTCTGTTTGACAGTTGTCTGGTGGTCGCGTGCTGCCTGTTATGGTATGGATCCATGGCGGAGGATTTACTTATGGGTCAGGTGATGCTGCTTTCTATGGTCCAGATTATCTGGTTGAGGAGGATGTCATCATTGTCACACTAAACTATCGTCTTGGACCTTTAGGTAACCTCATTCTATACAGAATACTTTGAATTAGTCTGCCATTACTGGATATTGCTGGATAATTCCTGGAATTTCATTTTAGTAAATAAATATTTATTTCCAAAAGTATTTAACTGTCGTAACAAATTTACTACTTTAATGATAAATATATAAAATTAATAGCAGTGCACTTGAGAAACAAATTATAATATTAGAAGTTTAACTGAGTTGAATAATAGTAGCATTATAACATCACTAACAGATAATTTTTATCTGGACGTGTTTCAAAGCATGTGTATGCTTTATCTTCAGCTGTCTCCAACTCACGTGGTATTTGCTACAGGGTTATTTAATTATTCAGCATTGACTTGACTGGTGCTCTTGTTACATATTTCCACAGAGTGCTGTGTGGTGGCAAATCAAAATTCATTAAGTTGTTTTGGTTCTTATGATGTGGTTTTTCTCCCAAACATCCAACTCTGCTGCATATCTTGAAGGTTTTATAAGTGTAAGGTATGTAGGTAAGTATACGGTTTTATAAGTATACTTATAAAACTAGAGTTGGTTGTTTGGGGGAAGATCCACATCATTAAGAACCAAAACAACTTAATGAATTTTGAATTTCCACCACACAGCACTCTGTGGAAATACATAAAAGAGCACCAATCAGGTCAAAGCAGAACACTTCAAAAACCACTGCATCAGTTGGAGTCTGTTGAAGATAAAGTGATCACACACTTTGAAACATCCAACAACAAAATGATCTGTTAGTGATGCTATAGTGTTGCTAATATCCAACTCACTTAAACTGCTAATTCAAATGCATCACAATTACTAACTTCTGTACCCAAATTATAAACTTATAATATTCTTTATCTGTTCCCCAAACAGGATTTCTGTGCCTTGATACTGCAGAAGTTCCAGGCAACGCTGGTCTTAAGGACCAGGTTATGGCTTTGAGATGGGTTAAGAAAAACATTGCCAAGTTTGGTGGAGATCCTGACAATGTGACACTGTTTGGAGAAAGTGCTGGCGCTGCAAGTGTTCACCTTCATTTGTTTTCTCCTATGTCAACAGGTAACAAAATAGAGACAGTAACATTTGTATACATCTATGCGCATTTAAAATGGGATAGTTCCATAAAGAAGAGGTTGATCAGTAATAAAATATTAGGGCAATATATTAGTCACTTAGAATGCCATATTATGTATTATTGTAAATACAGCTACATAGAAAAACAAAGGATATTTGTTGAACATTGTTTTTATTAAATCCTGAACAAAAATGCACACATAATTTGTCAACTGAAAAAAATCTGATGTTTTACACTAACATGACTGTTCTATAAATAAACTTCTTTCAAAAGATTCTTCTTTCTACACCATGCTAATCGAGATAATCATTAGCAGAATGTACTTATTAGTTAGTTCCCTATAAGTAGAAGGGAACAAAAGGAATGTGATATGCTATAGCGATAGTAATAAGTTTTAAAAAGTTATCGTTATGCGATTGTCATTGAAATTGTCTTCTTTGCTTGGCCAGGAGTAGAACAAAAGAAAAACTAACATGTACTGCAACATATTCATAAACTAATGTCAAGGTATATAAGTATTATTAGTGTTTTAGTCATATAGGAATTAAAATTAGGTCTCATACACTATAAAGTGACATTTTTTAGCATAATTGAAAATGTGAGTGTATTGGTGACACATTGTTGAATGTTTCAAGCATCTTTGAAATTTGTTCTGAGTGAAAATAAAGTATGTCTTTTCTGTTTATAATATTGCTAGAGATGTATATTTTGCCAAACTTTGTCAACAGGTTTGTTCAAAAGATGCATAATACAGAGTGGGTCAGCCTTAAACTGGTGGGCTCTGACATATTCCACAAGTGAGAGGGCATTCAGACTGGGGCATGAACTGGGATGCCAGACCAGAGATCCACATCAACTTCTGGCATTCCTTCGTAATGTACCAGCAGCAGAGTTAGCTGAGGCTGGAGAGAAAACGTGGACAGAAGAGGTCAGGTTAAACGTTTTGTTTGATTTACTTCTGGTGGAGTTACAATTTTAAGGTTATGTTTACATATAAAATAAGAAAACTGAATGAGGGATGTTCAATAAGTCCTTAGGCAAAGATAGAAAAACAAATTATTTTTGATAGATTTTTTGTTTTATTTTTCAACATGATCTCCTTTTAGCTCAATACACTTTTCCCAGAACTTCTGCAACTGTTTTAAGCCCTCCAAAAGGTAAGATTTCGAAAGTCCTCAAAATAGACATCTGTTTGGGAGATGACCTTTTCATTAGATGCGAGTCATTTTCCACCAAGCCACTTTTTCAAGCGTTGAAATAAAAATAGGTCACTGGGGCCAAATCTGGTGAATATGGTGGATGTTTTAGTTCTACAATTTTCAGCATTGAAACTGGGCAGGTTTGCACCCTTGCATTGTCTTGATGGAAGAGAATTTTTTCTTTGCCAAGTGAGGGCATTTTTTTCTTGATTTCTCCATTCAATTGGTGCAATAACAATGCATAATGCTCTCCATGTATCATTCTTCCTTTCTGCAAGTAATCATTGTAGATGATTCTGCGTGAACTGAGGCCATCACCTTGTCTGCAGATTTCACCACCATTGCCTTCTTCAGAGCCTTTAAAAACCCACTATTTCGACTGTAATTTTGTCTCTGGAGTGTAGTAGTGTATTCATGTTTCATCCACAGCTATGTATCAATGCAGAAACTAGTCAGGATTGTGATGGAAAAGTGCTAAACCAGATCCCAAATTGATCACATGATAGCAAACGCAGCACTCATCTAATGAAGACCTTTGTGAGACCTAATTTTTGGTGCAAACTTGAGAACACTGTATCTTGTGATAATCCTGTGGTCTCTACTATTTCGCAAACTTGGGTGATCGATCAATCAAAACCATATCCTGGATTTTGCCAACCATTTCAGTGGAAGTTACTTCTACTGGATATCCAGAAAGATATTCATTTGTGGATGTATGGCCACGTTTAAATTCATTTATCCAGTTGTAAATTGTTGCAAACACAGGAGTAGATGTGCCATGAACTTCATCCAGCTCGGCTTTTATATGTTTTGGTGTTAAGCCTTTTAAATAAAAGTGTTTAATTACCACATGAAACTTGTTCTTTTTCCATCTTTCTAAAGAAGCACAAGATTGTTGACTCAATCCCCTATGGCAACAAAACCATGTGATGGGTATAGCTGAAACTTTAACTGCCATTTAGTAATAGACGAAGGTTACTAGATATAATTATTTTTTTTATGCTGCGAGTGTAATTTCTTGGATTTTCTAAGGACTTATTGAACGCACCTTGTATTAGCTAAACAAGACGTAAAAGAAATCTCATGTGTTACATTCATAACCTTCACTACAAATTATTCTTACAAAAGCATATCTTTTTAGCTTGGCACTTCAAGTCAATCCAAATAAAAAGTATGCAGACATTTTTATTACACATCAGAGGAGACTGAATGATAGTCAAATCTGATGTGTTGCACTCACATGACTTTCTGTACTCACTCTTATACAAACTATTCCTACAAGCATTTTTCTTCTATCTACTTCATGTTAATTGATATAAACATTTACAAAAAGTGTGCTATTATATATTCCTTGTGGATACAAGGAGAAATAAAGGAATAGCAAGAGTCAAATCTTTTAAGAGCTGGTCGCTATTTGAGGGTTTTGCTTGACCAGCAGAAAGAAAAACTATGGCAGTCACAAAATTGAATGGCAGCTGATAGCTAAACACTACCAGAGAAGCATGATGTTGCCACGTGTCAAAGGGCAGGGTGAAGTTACATGCAGTAATAAGATGGAATGAAACTATTTATAGACCGTTGCTGTAGTACTCAAGCAAATATAAACTTGGTATGCAAGTTAATTTAATTGGATGTTTTGTTGACTAGCTCATCCTGCCACCTGTCTTAATAATTTCCCATTACAGAAAAGTATATCATTGGAAAATTGAAGCCAATAACAAAGAATATCTCAGAAATGGTTAACTCTACAAAAAATTCCATTTCATAAACTGTGCATTTTAAAGAAATCTTGTATTTTGTTTCATTCTGTAAAACTTTAACAAAATTAGTATTAGTGCTTTCGTGACACAGCTCCATACTTCAGACCTTCAGGTACGGAGATTTGTTCTTATTCATTGAATTAGCACGGTGCAGTATTGCTAAGACCACCCAAGAAAGCAATATCTGACAGAAACTCATTGTTGTTCACAGAATTCAAACATAACACTCAAAGGTCAATATGCATGGTGTAACGTAAGCACTGCTCTGTGAACTAAACACTTTCTTATCCAAACTTAGTACCTTGAAGCCCGTAAGTAAGTCTTTTTAACCACTTGAACTACTATGGCCTTAATATTATACAGGAATGGGGAAGAGAAAAATACATTGATGTTTGGAAAAATGGAAAGAGAGGGCAAGAACAGGAACAATGTTACTAAAAGGTATAAAAGTTGATAAAGATCTATGCCCACTATAAAGCAATGTTAGTAACTATTTACACTGTATAATTGACTGCAAAGAAACTAAAATATGGAATAGAAACTGGAAAAAGTTACCACCAGAGATAATGTACTTACAACTTTTTGAAAACAATAAGAAAGGAGCCCGTCTGGGTAGTGTGGTGGTGGCATGTCTGCCTCATATTCAACAGGTCATGAGTTCGAATCTCACTAAGGATGAGTTACCCGGATAAGGTTTTTTTGGGGTTTTCCCTTATCCTGAGAAGACAAATGTCAAGTAACTTTCAGCTCCATGGACTCTGAGATCATTTGAGCATCATTTCACCAATGTCATTCATCGTCAGATATGACCAACTAGGTTAAAGTATGTTAACTACAAAAAACAAAAACAAAAATAAGAAAGAATTTCTGAAACAACTAGGTAATTATACAGGGAAAGTAAGAGAGAAATGGGAGAGGAAGATAGCAAAGAAAGAGAGAATCTTAATAAAAAAACTGATGAGGTTGTAAGTTAAAAAAGAGATAAATAAGTTAAGTTCATAGGGTATAAAAATGCACTTACAATTACAGGTAAGGTACATACATATACATAAATAACCAGGGTGGGTGTGTGTGCGTGCTTGCATGTGTGAAGTTTGTAACTGAAAAGATGAAATAAAATAATACTAAAAAAAATATGAAGTCATTTTACAACAGGAAGGATTACTATTTGAAAGAAATGGTTACATAAATAAATTCAGCACTATCATAACAGGGAGGATCCACATAAAAATGCATTTCGTCCATAGGTTGAATTGGTGTTTAGTTTCTAAGCCCCCCTCATTTAATGTTTGTGGTTGTTAATAACATTAACTTGTTTTATTTTTATTCTAACAGGAAAAAAAGCACTCAGTCTTCTTTGCATTTGTACCAACCATTGAAAAAGAAGAAAAAAATGGGGAGATGTTCTTGGCAGCTTCACCCCATGATCTGATTAAACAAGGAAAGTTTCAACACATGCCTATTATCGTTGGCATGACTTCTCATGAAGGCTTGATGATGCTCAGAGGTAAGACTCAATAGTTGCTCCAAGAATTCTACCACATAAAATGAATACAGCTTTTTCTAACCATCACAGGCTTACTTTATATCTTATAACAAGCATGGAAATTTACAGAACTTCCCCGACATGACAAGAGATATTGCAGAAGTTCAGTGTATGCGACAGGTATGCACTAAATTTTCCAGGGTAATGTGGGGGAGAAGAAGCACAAATAATCGAAAACACAAATAATTGAGAAACTGTAATTTAATGCTTTTAAGAGTCAACATACATATGTAAATAGAAAATTGCATTTAAAGGCTTTTTTCAAAATGTATTCTTTATGCAGAAGTTTATTCTGCTTCTGTGCATGGGTATTGTAGGCTGTATTTTTCTTGAAATAGTCTGTGATGTACATCTGCTTCTCAGAGGTGTTAACATTTTTTCACACACCACTTTGAACATATCTCGCAGTAAGTTTGCTAATCCTGTGATGAATGGATCTGGTTTAGCCAACAAGATGAGGCCTCTAACCCTAGAGCTTCATGAAAAAATGTAGCCTTTTTGGCTCACATTGCACCTAAAACAATGATACCTACTGCTCCTTTTTGTCAGAACCATTGTAAAAGAGCAGCATTTAAGTCATCGAATCTAGATCTCTTCATGCTTTTTTGAGCAGATGTTCCAGAATTTGAATCACAGTTCCTGATAAAATTCTGTATTTTCTGCTAATTGTTTTTAATGTCCCGAACAGTTTGCATTCCAATCCTATAATCAGCACTTAGTTTTGTAACAGTTTCCTCTTCTCAAATCTTTCAATTAATTCCAATTTCTGTTTTAATATCAATACACATTTTATTTTTGTTTCTCCACCATCTCTCTTACAAATTTCCTTTAACTTGCTTCATTGACACTTACATGCTGATTATAATCAGAAAAACTGAACTTGTTTTTTATTTAGTTGGAACAGGCAGGTGTCCACCTCTGTGGTGTAATGGTTACGATGCTAACTTCATATATCCAAGGTTGTGGGTTCAAACCTGGCGGAGGACGATGGATTTTTTTTTGGGTGTAAAAATCCTTAGTATGGCTTCCTTCAGAAGGAAAGTAAAGCCGTGGGTCCTGTGTCGTAGATTTACGGCACGTAAAAGAACCACAAGCCTGATAGAGAGGCCTCTGAGCAAAATTAAACGGTCTTTCACGCCCAATTTAGAATGGGATGCTGAGAACCTACGCTTACAGTAAGTAAAAACAAGTAATATTTGCGTTACAAAAACCGACCCAAATTCTGTTTTTTTAATTTAATAACATCACTGTCACAATCTTCTTTGTATATTTGCAAGTTTTCAATATGGTACTTTAATTAAAATTGTTAAAGATATTTTTGAGAAAATTACATTTATTTAAAACATTTCCATGAAAACTGTAAAGAGTATCTAGTTTGAGGTGGGGTGCATTTCTCAAAAACCTTCATGTTGCATTCTTGGAAGATGCAGAGCTTAAATATCAAGTCTGGTATATGACCAACTTTTCATTTTTGAGTCATGCTCTTCACAATACACACCCATGAGCACACACACACCCATGAGCACACATATGCACACACATACACTTTTTTTAAAAATGCTTATTTTTTTTAATCAGTGGCCTCAAAAAATGTATTTCTGGTGAAATCTCAACATCAATTTTTGGGTGGAATACAATACTTCCTCTAATTATTATTTGTAATATAGAACATAAAAAATGTCAATTAATTAAACTTTTAATTCTCACTTCACTTACTTATTTACTGAAAACTCAAGCATATTTCAACATATGTAGTGTGCTCAAATTCATGTGTCCACTAAAAGTTAACAAAGGTGTCAGAGTTTTCAACAGCAAGTTACTTCTATGTGTTATTGTTATTAACCAAACTTGTATTTGCATTTCAGTGAGCAAACTTACAGAAATGTGTTTTGTTGAACAGATATGAATGAGAACGTGCTGAAGAAGATTGACGCAGATCCAAGATACTTTATACCTTTGAATCAGAAGGTTCCTATAGAAACTAAATCAGCACAAATAATAGGACAGAGAATAAAGAAGTTTTACTTTCAAGACAAACCAGTCTGTGAAGATACTCTAGAGCAATATATAGATGTAAGTATCACTCCTTTTAACAAGTGCATTCCTTGGCTCTGTATCACAACTAAAAAAAACAATTGCTGATGTTCTATAAGCACACACCTTTCTCTACCCATTCTACAGCAAACTACTACTACAAAAGCTTTCATATTATTTTCATTAATAATCATAATATCACCACCACCACCAATAATAATAATAACAGTCACAATAACAGTAACTAATAATGACAACAATGATGATGATGATACTATGATACTGCCCACCTGAGTAGTGTGGGGTAGCCTCACATACTTTGAATCTTGTTTAGGGTGAGTTACCTGGATAAGGTTTCTTTTTAGTTTTCCCTTATCCTGAAAAGATGAAGTTTGAGTAACTTCCAGCTCAATGGACCCTGAGATCATTTGAGCATCATTCCACCGACTTCATTCATCATTGGATATAGCCCATCAGGTTAATGGACATTAAGCTACATTAATAAAAAAAAAAAAAAAATAAAAAAATGTGCAATGCGCAGAATCAAATTGAATTAACAGTTTGGGAAAAATCTATTGATTCTAAAAAACAAAAGCAAAGTCACAACCAAATGGTCTCATTTCAAAATTCATCTATCCAGAAGAGAGACCTTTACAGGCCACTACCACAAGCTCATTGGTAAATCTCTGAAGATGGTGGCAATAGCCACTGAAACATATCCAAAGTAAGTGAAGCTTGAGTGTGATGCTGTGGTTTTACTCTTGACTGTTTTATCAGTGCTTAAAACCAAGTTGTTATTAGTTACCAGAGACTCACTAGATTGAATTAATGAATCATTAACACATAATTATTCATTTTTATTATTAGTAAATTAGGGTTATTTACAAGTGTTAGTATGTCATAACCTTAAATGTTTTTATTTATATAGATAATAAATTGAAACAGACCCAGAATATAATCTTGTGGTCTTCATTATGCCACACAAAGTAAAGTTAGAATGAACTGTGTTAGGGTTTGCAATCTCTCTTGATCAGTGTAACCAATTTAATTTTTTGCAGCTAGAAACAGACCTCTGGTTTAGATATCACATAAACCAGACAATCAGGCAGCATATATCTGTTTCCCCAACACCACTCTACCACTACCTGCTTACGTTTGATGGCACCCTGGGTCTCTTTAAAGGTGTATTAGGACTACACAAGTATAAAGGTAAGATTTTTTGGTTGTTGATAGTGTTTAACACCCGCTTTTACTACATGTGGCACTGCAATGCATGTAATCAAGATGAAGCACTGGTGGGATGCGATGGCAGGGAAACCAGAGAACCTGGAGAAAGCCCACCCCTGCGCCGCTTTGTCCATCACAAATCTCACATGCGGTCATTTGGGATCGAACCCAAGCCATCTAGATGAGAGGTGAGTGGTCTAACCACTCAGTCCCAGCACTGCCTATAAAGGTAAGTAATTCTTAATCTGAGGTTACTTAAACCCAGGTTGACTATGCATTGTATAAAATGTGGAAGCAGAAAATATCAACCCTTTTACACAAAACACCTTCTAATTTCAACTCCTAAAGATTAAGAGTTCACAAGGCCTGGATATTAGAATACAAAACACATCCCATCATCAAAGAACATAGCTATGAAGAAGGCTTTGACTTCATGTTGAGAATGTCATGCAGTATACATAGGGTCGTTAAATTATAAGGTAACCCCTGTTGCAGCCTTTCTTCAGTGCGCAAGAGATCTGAGAGTCGCTGGGAAAGGTGCTGGCAAAGGCGCACTAAAATACGTATCTTAAGATAAATTATGGAAATGTTGACCTTCTCCTCACATACGAGCAGCACAATTTGCTAAAATATTCTCACTCACTTGTCTAAGCTTAGCAGCAGGAATCCTTGTGATTTCTTGCATGATGTTATCACTAAGGATTATACAGGATTTCTGCTGCTGAGCGAGAACATCTTTACTTGTTATACTGCCTGTTGGGAGCAGATGGTCAATATTTTCAGCATTTATTTAAGGTAAGGACTCCAGTGCGCCCTTTATTGGCAATTCTCGGATCTCTCGTGCAGTGGAGAGGGGTTACCTTATAATTTAATGACCCTATACATATATATAAAACAAAAAACTCATTTGTTACTTTCACATCACTTTCTTTATCTATCCTTCAACAAATATTATTAAAAAGCCTATTCTTCTTTCCTCTTCACGTTAATTGAGATAAACTTTTGCAAAAATTCAAAACTTGCAAATATGCATAGAAGCTTGTGACAGTGATGTGATTAAATAAAAAATAAAAGAATGAGTCGGTTTTTGTAACACAAACATCACTTATTTTTACTTAGTGGGGACTGGTTTCGGGTAACATTTGTTCCCATTTTCAACCCTTAATTCCGACTAAATCTTTCTTTGTTGGCGACAACAATGGGGGTGGTGGTGTATTAATTGTGGAGGCATCTGTTGTTGGATCTATGAACTTCCAGAGGTTGCTGTAAGGTGGCAAATCAAAATTCATGATATGGCTCTTTTTCTTCATGATGTAGGTCTTCTCCCAGATATCTAATTCTGTGGGTTTATAAGCTGATATTTGTTTGTACAAATAGAAAAATCAGCAGTTGCCTATCATTTTTGGACATCAGGACACAAAATCACACCAAATATAAAACTATTAAAACCAGCTTATAAACCCACAGAATTAGATGTCTGGGAGAAGATCTACATCATGAAGAAAACGAGCCATATCATGAATTTTGATTTGCCACCTTACAGCAACCTCTGGAAGTTCATAGATCCAACAACAGATGCCTCCACAATTAATACACCACCACCCCCATCGTTGTCGCCAACGAAGAAAGATTTAGTCAGAATTAAGGGTTGAAAATGGGAACAACTGTTACCCGAAACCGGTCCCCAGTAAGTAAAAATAAGTAATGTTTGTGTTACAAAAACCGACTCATTCTTTTATTTTTTATTTTGCAAAAATGTTTTTATGGCATTTTTCTTTGTATATATATATATAATGAAAATACAGAAATATACCAAGTTTAAGTTGTAAATTATTTTAAAAGCTGGTTTCTATGTGATGACTTTTCAAATTCTATTCTTTTCTTATCGATGAAACACCCCTGCTTTGTGTCTTATGAAACTTTCTGATGAGATTAAGTTAAAACCACAAAAACTACCACTAGGATTTGAATGTGAATATATTGTTTGTAAATTATTGTGAGGAAACTATTATTTTAAAGGTAGGCACTGCTAAGGTTGTTATATTTAGCAAAAGAAGTGCACACTGTGAAATGATTTAAATAAATATGTTTCAGGTGTGTGCCATGCTGATGATCTTGGATATCTGTTTCGGCCTCATCTTTTGGAATTTGATGTTGATCCTCAAAGCCCAGAGGCAAAATGTTTGAAAAGAATGGTTAAGATGTGGACTAATTTTGCAAAAACAGGGCAAGTATAAGAAGCAACATTCTGTACAGAAATATCATTTAAAGCTAGAAATCCAAAATTCTCAGGCCTGGCCTAAGTTCAAGAAAGGTGATATTGCAGCACCTGGCCTGGGCTGGACTGCCTACTTTTATTTTAAATAAAATTATTTTAGTTATTTATTATATTCACAGTATCAGTAGCATTCCATGAAGTGCTTCTGCTGACACTGCGAAGGGACTTGGGTTAAATTTCTAGTTTTGGCATGGATTTTTTTCCCTTGCTGGTTCCTGGTTTTAGTTTACTTTATTATTACTGCCAATAGATTCAAATAGAATATCTGACATATTATAGTAATATTTACACAAGTTGAATTACAAAAATATACAAATTTCTGACATTGGCATGTTGTAGCAATATTTACAAATAATAAGTAAATTACAAAATATACAAATATAACATTTCTGGCATAGTTATGTTATAGCCATGTTTACACAAAATAAATTACAAAATATAGAATAAGTTAACATACAAGATATGCAATATTATAATTTAAAGGATTTAAAATTCCTCAATTTCATACAGATATTTATGTACTTTTTTAACTTTCTTTGAAAGGTGTTATTTTAACAAGATTTTAATTCTGTGGTAAGTTTATTGTAAAGTACAGTTCCAATGATGAAAATAACTTTGCCTATCAACCATGTTCAGAATTTTAAAGCATGAATTGATTAATGTACACACTTAAAGGCTTAGCATACATCTCCATTTTCAACATGGCTGTTCTCTCTTTCTCCTCTTTATTTACCATAAACATCCAACTGCTGCGATCTGGTGGCAAACATGATAAAATTGCTGACTGGTGAAATATAAAATTGGAATTTTTAAAAATGAGGATACTTTGCCATGTAATGAGCTCGTGTGTTCATCAGCTTTTTATCACTCAATTTATTTTTCAATATTGTGATTGTCCATCCAAAACTGGTAGGCTATTACTGATTTGCCAATTTATTTAAATTTCATACTACCTCTCTGCTCTTTCAATCTGGCATTATGTTCCTCTTTGGTATTCTCATAAAACATTTATCACAATCATCACACTTAAGCATATGTATGGCTAAAATTTCATGAAAAATCACAAAAAATGTACTTTTTTATTGTAATTCCATTAAATAATTGAAACATTTCTGAATATAAAAAAACTATAACTGGTCACCAGGCGCTTTTTTTAAATGCATTAACTGGAGCTTCAGCAAAGCATTAGAAGTGAAACTGTATTGGTCATGGCAAGAAAAACTTCAGTTCAAAAAGATCTCATTTGCATCATGCAAAGTAAAAAACAAAGTTATGGAGAAGAAAAGAACAGAAAAGGCAGCATCAGAGGAGAGGAAAAATAGGGTCCAAACTACCAACTTGGTGGATTTTAATGTGAGCCATGCATTCAAATCTTTCCTTGTTTTCTCGCTATTGATACTTTCAGCATTTTTCTTCCTATAAAATGTTCCTTGTGGAGTAGTTTTTCTGTTACACAAATGAAATTTGCTGTATATGTTAACAGAGGTGCAATGAATAAGAATTGCCCTAGGTTTTACTGTCAGATGTATTTAAGCATCTGTTTTCAATTTTCAAACATAAAAATTATATTTTTATGACAAAAAACCACTTTCATAACTTTAAAAATGTTGGAGCCTAAACTAAAGAAGATACAGAGAAATCTATGGAAATTTCAAAAAGTAGATCTAGGGTTAAAATATTAGACCAAGATTTTAAATGTTTTTTTGGAAGGGACTTTTTAGTGACGTGACAAAAATATAAATAAATTAGAGCAAAATGGATGAAATTTGCACTGTTATGTATTTGCATTAATTACATCTATGGTATAATTTTTCAAAAGCGACCAAACATCTCACACTTTCTCTATCCAAAACTAAGCAACCAGAAAATTGCTGCTGAAATTGTCTACACACCTGCCTACATGATTCATTTTCATGCATGTATCATATACATAAAAATATGCTGTTCAACTATCAGTCATTTGGCAGTCATTTATATGAACTAACAAGAGAATAACATTCCTAAGAAAATCATGTAGCACAAGTATTGTCAAAACACTTCACAACACAAAGACAAAGCAACAAATGAGACAGCTTACAACTGATAAATGTACCTTTGACACAGCCTGCGCCACTTCTTTGCAGTGGCATAATACCAAGGTCACTTTCATCTTAGCCAATATGTGTATAAGGTAGTTGTGGTCTTGAGAAAAGAAGGCATGGTATATTTATGTTCAGGACTGAAACAACTGAAGTTCATAGTCCACTCACATTGTAATTTAGTATTATTATTTGTAGTATACTCTGTACCCCTTCCAATTTTTTGTTTTTGCCTTCCAATTTTTTGTTTTTGGATCAACTGAAAATGTTTATTTCTAAAAATTTCTGTTGCAGAAACCCAACACCAGAGAGATCTCCTCTTATAAATGTTACCTGGACACCAACAAGCAAACAGAACCTCAAGTATCTCAACATTGGAGCAGAGTTGAAGATGGAAGAATTTGTATCAGATGAACGCATCAACTTCTGGGAAGATTTGTACAAAGCTGCACATCTCTCACAGTCAAAACTCTAATAAAATGGAAGGGAAACTTTTGCACTTGGAGCCCATTTTGCTGTTTTTTTTTTTTTTTTTTTTTTTTTGGGATAGTGTTTAATGTCCACTTTTACGACCCTGGCACCACAGGCAAAGATCGTGGTGATACATGGAATGAAGATGGAGCACTCTGGTGGAATGCAATGATGGAGGAAACTGGAGAACCCAGAGAAAACCCATCCCTGTGCCACTTTGTCCACCACAAATCTCACTGTGGTCGCTTGGGATCGAACCCGGACCATCTAGGCCCATTTTTATGTGCAAACGAACACACATATGTCAGTTACATAGTGTTGGCTCCACTGGTGATGTCCTCCATCCATGTAGAATTGCCCACATATGATTTAGAAACCTGCTAATATGCTGGGCCCTAAGCCACAAGGCATAGCCCAATGTTGAGGGCCCTAAGTCACAAGATGTATCCGAGGGATGCTTTTTAGAAGAATGATAAGTGAGGTTTAAGGGCACCCAACTATGGGGCTATCAGTACCCATTTTTAAAACAGCCATTATTAAAACCAAAGATAAAATCAATAAAAACAATGGACCATATATAGCATATAGTCAAAATTAAATATAAAATTGAATAGAATGAAACTGCCTATGGCAGGAACTAAAACTATTAAAAACAGTGGAACTAAAAAGGTGTAACTAAAACCAAATCCCCAATCTTAAAATACAAATGTATTAAAATTTTAAAAACTACAGCTACCATAGCAGGATTGGGTCAGAATAAATAAAATAAAACTAGATCCTGATATTAAAGACGTAAAAATCCTACTCACGGTACTGGTATCATCTGCCAGGAGCTTTTTAAGACTGTCTGACAGTTGCAAAGTGGCTTATACATGTGCTAAGCAAGCCCACTCTATAAATAAGTGTTTTAGTAGTGTTAAAGCCCACTTTTACTACTTTAGGCATCGCAGGCAACTACCAATAAATGACGGACCATCAATTCCT
Organism: Hymenopus coronatus; assembly: GCA_030762935.1. Taxonomy (NCBI): domain Eukaryota; kingdom Metazoa; phylum Arthropoda; class Insecta; order Mantodea; family Hymenopodidae; genus Hymenopus; species Hymenopus coronatus. The sequence goes on from CM060886.1 coordinate 138,932,514, forward strand.
GCATACACAGCAGACAGATAGGAGCAGGCTCCTTCTTCAACACAAAAATACAGTGGCCGATATGTAAGTGAGCAATAACCCCTCTTGGCAGGATAAACGAGAGGAAACTACCCAGTTTACAGGCAGATATTTCACCTCTCTTACCTTGCTGCCTCAGAGAGTGGATTTTAGGAGGAGATAGACAGATAGATAAGTTTATTTGCCAGAACATAGTACATTGTGTAGCAACGTCAAATATAAGCAAGATAAAAAACAATTGACAGTATTATAAAATTCATCCAAACAATAAAATGGATTTAAAATCAAAGTGCGCTTCACTGACCTTTTAAAAGATTGAATGGAGGGAGCTCTAGTGCTGTTACTGAGTTTGTTAAATAGATTTAATGATATTATTTCAAAGGAATTTTTTATCTTACTATATTTACATCTATTTATGTAAATATTGGAATTAGTTCTGGTGTGATGAAGATGGATTTCGGAACATAGATTGTATTTATGACTACTTTTCTTAGCAAATAAGGGGCAGTGGAACACAAACAATGAAGTCAAAGTTAAAACACTCAACTTAACAAATAAAGGTTTACAATGAGTTCTGGGGGCTACACCACATAAAATTCAAATTCCCTTTTTCTGTAATAACATATCTTTTTAGCTAAAGCATGGTTCTCCCAAAATAAAATACCATAACTCAAATGGCTACGGGTTTGTCCATAATAAACTGATAATAAAACATTGGAAGACACATTATTTTTTAAAACACGTAACATAAATATACCTCTGCATACTTTGTTGGCGATATAATTAATATGTGAATGCCAACCTAGACCAGGTTCGAAATGAATGCCTAGAAATTTTGTACTAGTTTCAGTTAAAAAAACAGGTCAACTAATATTAAAAGTGAGGTCAATTGTTTTGTTTTCATTGAGAACAAGACTATTGCAGAGAAGTGAAGCAGTCACAGCCAAAGGACTTTGTAGAGAAGAACAAGCTTATGTCCCATCATATCTAGCAGATTTGAATCCCTCATTTGGGTTAGCAACGAATTGGCATGTACACATCACCAACAAAATGGTTTGCTGCATCATATGGCATTGTCATTTATGCTTTAAAAGCAAATGCACTACTTGGTTCAGGTGGATGGGCAACTTAAAGGCTTTCAAAAAGTAATATTGTAAAAGCTTACAGACTGTGAAGTGCCACTGAATTAAAGTTATGAGTCAAGGTATAAACACTTGTTGCTTCGCTTACTGTTTTTATAAACAGGACCTCAACTCATAAATTTAAAGGCTTTCAACCTGCCCGCATCTACTCCTGGAATTCTACCTCAACAATTAAACAGGTAAGAAATGAGGAGAGGCTCCAAGTGTGGAAGTTTACCAATTGGAAAAGCACAGAAACATCTATATATATAGTGCTGAAAATTGTGGATAATTTACTGAAGAATGGTACAAAAAATTATTATTTTTTCTCTAATTTCTTTACTTATTAGTCAGAGCAATGTAAATTAAGCATTATGTCTTCAGATTATGATAGAAGCCTAAGAGTAAAGCCCTTATAACATCATATTATTAAATAAAACAAAGTATTTTAAATAAAACATTTTTATTTTATGTACCTCATTACCAAGTGAGTCAAAAACCTCCCAACCGGCTGCACAGTGTTTTTCCACTGGATGCGTGGACACATGATTCCACACTACTGCTGTAAACAAGGTCACCTTGACACAGTTTTGCTCTGCTCTGGAAGAACAATATTGATATGATGTACTTCAGTTATTACAAGTGATTTATTATCTTGTCCTGTACTTAGTCACTGAGCAATGTTTACCACTACACAGTATTTACTTGTGATTTGTATGTGTTAATACAGTGAGCTCGCAAAGGGAAGTAAGATTTCCACGTGTAAAAGTTTCAAGCTATGAACTTTACAATAAATTTTAGGCCACAGGTTAAGACATCTGAAATATGGCATACAGTTCTTTAGAAAGAAGATGACATTGTTTGGAGAATTTGCCCCAAAAATTGCTTTGGCATCCTTCACAACAGGTAGGCATTTCTCATGGTTCTGTATGAGCGAAGTCAAAACCATATAAAATAAGTGTGGCACATGCTCTTAAACCAAGTAATCCTGTATTTCAGGGCACATTTGTGACTGGACTCTCAATAGTGTATACAACGGCAAAATATACCTACATTTAATATTTTTGAAGGACGAAGCTTCATGGATATGTTGTACGCAAAATAATCATTATTGGAGCTCTGAGAAATATTGTTCATGGAGTTCTTCTTTATGACAAAAAAAATTGGTGCATGCTGTGCCATTAGCCGAGAAAGAGTTATAGGACCAATATTTTCTGAGTCAACAGCTAATGCCTGTACATAAGTGAATATAATTTTGCCCCCCTTTTTTAGACAATTAACAGACGGAGCATGATTTTGCCTTTTTATCAACAAGACTGCAACGGCTAATACAGCTAATCTTTTGATAAGAACAATTGAAAGTATGTTTCAGGACAGAATAAAATTACTCATAGAAATTTGTGGCCCCCTCAGTCCCCAGGACTAACCTCCTACAATTTCTATCTCTGTGGTAACTTAAAACATAAATTGTACAAGACAAACATTACCTTACTCTCAGTAATACAATATTATGTGCTAAACGCAAAAAAAAAACAAAAAAAAACAGATTATTATGCAGGAAAAACATCTAATTATGTCGTAATAAATGTAAAAATTCAAAATATGCATTATACATGGTTTTACTTTGAAAAAGGCCAAAACATGCAAACATGCATGGAAAAAATATGATTTGGCATCATTAAGCCATGGAATAAATGACTATAAAGTTTGAGAAGTGTAACCATTATAACAAAAACATGCACTTTGCATGAAATCCTAGCTCCACTTCTGAACCATGGAGACTGGGTGATAGTGTGAAGAAATTTATTTTGTATAACCTTAAGTCGGTGAATGCTGATTGTACACCCCACAGGAGCAGCATATGAGATTACAGAATGTATGAGGGACTTGTACAGCAGTACTGAGTCTCTTGTGATTCTGGAAATAGCTATTGTTGAAATGTAGGATATATGAGAATTCTAGGTTAGTTTTGTGTCCAGCATTACTCCTAGATATTTAACTGGAATTTCTGTAAACTACAATAGTAGTATATTTTGCATAATATTATGTGAGTGTGAAGAAAAGAAGATATCCACATAATAAAACTATCAGTTTTCAAATAAGGCTTTACAACAAAAATTGATAACCAATACATACATAACATTGCAATCTGTACATCCTATTATGAGATTAGACTATGCCCAAACCCTTGGACGTAGATCAAGTCAAGCATTACATTTATTCACACTTAATATATTTATTTACAAATAATAACTCTGACAATGAATTTTCAGAGGAGTCAGTTTTACATAATTTTTAATTACATGTATGTTTCCAAAAGCCTACTCGTACACATGCATTCTTAGAATATTAATTTTAATATATATGCAATGTTACATTATTACCAGTGTTTTTTGATTGAATGAAATCCTCCTCTGTATAGAAGGTGTGAGTAATAAGATATCTTTTTAATTCTGATCTAAACTTATTTTTGTTCATTTGCATTCTTTTATAGGAGAGGGAAGTGAATCAAACAAAACTATCCTTTGTAGTAAATCCCTTTTTGGAATAACTCTATGTAAGTCCTGTCTATGTCTGGTCTCTTAGTTATGAATATCTGTATTTTTCGAAACTTTTCTGGGCTGTTTATTACAAGCAACAATATGGCTAGAATATATAATTATTTTTGAAAAGTTGTTTGCAATGAGTTGATCATTTTTCTTCTGTCATTATTCTTATTATCTTTTTTTGCATAATGAACCCTTTTTTAGCGCTTACTGAATTTCCCCAAAATATTATTCCATAGGTCATCAAATAATGAGAATGTGCATAATAAGCTGGTTTTGGTATGCTCTTATTTATAAGCTGAATTGAAGATCGGATTGCAAAGCATGCAGAGCTCAGTTTGGGTAAGATATAATCAATATAGTGTTTCCAATTCATGTTACGATCAATCATAAGACCTAGCTAATATTCCTTAACAATAACATTTTTAAATCACCATTTCTTTTAATAATTAACTCACTGGAAGAAGTTTTGTAGTACACGGTGCGCAGTGAGAACAACACTGTGGCCACAGAGTAATTTCAGCTCTGAGCAGCAAAACTTTAATTGCTTTAATTGAATCTAAGTTATAGAATGGATAATTTTACTTCAGCACACATGTGCTATTAAGGAAAATTTTTAGGTTACCAGCTACTGAAGGGTGCCTTAACCTCACTCAAAGAAATTGCATTGTTACCTTTCTGTAGAAAAAGGAAACATTTATATTCAGTGTGCTCCAGTCATTTGGCAACTCAACATACTATCTGAGATTCAGCATACAGCTGAAATATATTAGACTTCTTTCTCTTTGACTCAATGTTTCTGAATAAACCATGTACTATTCACAGCAATAGTTTAGCTGTTTTGAAGTAGAGACTGCATTTTCAAAATTATTATTAGGAGACAGGCTTTCAGCTAAATCCTTATGTCAGAGTGTTTACTTTCTCTACATATTCAATTCAATTTTTTATTCACCGAGGATATACAATTTGTACATATGGCTTCGTCAAGACTTACAAACTAATTATTACAAGAAATATAAATATACAATATACAGGTGTGACAGAATACAGTTAAGTAGTTAAATATCTAAGTTAAGAAATTCATTTATGCTATAAAATTTGTGTTTTAATAACCATTTATACATTTTAGATTTAAAGAATTTTCCTGGCACAGCTTTTAAAGATTTGGGTATCTTATTATATAAAATTATTCCTTTGTGGGATACACTATTGAGAGTTTTATTAAGTCGATGACACTGTACATAGTATACAGAGCAGGTATAGTATTGCATCCGAAAATTTGTTGCCGAGTTTCACCGGAAAAACGTGTTTTGAGATCCCCTGAATCCAAAACGAAATAGAAAAATGTGTGTGAGTGTGGGTTGCACAGTTCAAAAACGAAAACTCGATTCAATACCAAATTTAATATTTGAGTACCTTCCAAGGATGCGACACGAAGATGTACAAGAAACCTCCCACCCCCAACTACCCTTTAAATGGAACATTTTTCGAAAATGGATCTAACGATTTTGATTAAAATACCTTATGTTTAACAGATCTTTATGACAAATGAAATGCACTCTTGGATTTTCTTGCACTCTGAAGAGGTCTTCATTTTGGATGACTTTTGCATAACTGGCAAACCATTAGAGATAGACAAAGCTGACCACACAATTAATGCTATATACATTTTTTTGTTTCCGAGATATTGCGGGTTATTGGTATAAATGTTAAGCCACTAAAACTTTTCTCGTATGGGAAGACATCTTTCTTCTCGTTTCTCGTTTGTTTACAACTGGCAAGAAAAGAGAATAGAATTTCAATTGTTTCACATAGCGACCGCTTTTACAGGACTTGACTATCGCCTTAGCCTGTGCATTTTCCTTGTTTCCCTCCTACTTACAAGGAAGCTAGTAATAAGACTAATTCTGCTAATGTTTATCTTGATTAGAACAATTTAGCTGAAACAATAATCTTTTCAATAAAAGATTATTGTTTGCGGAACAACTAGAGAAAAAGTCATGTGAATGGAACACATCAGCTTTTTTATTTATTCATTCATCACATACGTTTACAGTTCTGAGCAATGCTCATAAACAGGTGATAAAACTAAAGTACAAACTAAAATGTGATACAAATTAGATAAAATTAAATAAAATACATAAAAGTACTTAAATCATCTTAAGTTGATCTTATAGATCAATAAAGGCCAGTCATGATTTATATAATACTAGGTAAAAATGCATTTTCATTATTACGAGAGTATGAGCAGCGTCTAGGGTCACATTAAGCTCAGTACGCAATTTTGGATTGCAAAACACGCACTGCGAACTTTAGATGCCATTCTTGATACATGTTTAAAACTGTTTATCATAAATGTTAAAACTTTACCATTACAATATAATTTCTAGCGGAAAATGCATTAACTCCTGGATCCCTGTTTACTCCATGTAACCGTGAATTGCATCTTGGACACATCTCAAATCAAGCATGTGTTTATTTTGTAGGTCAGGTAAATAAATATGCATCTTGTATCAGCAGTTATTATGATATCGCGAAGGTAGTATAACGGATTTTTTCTTTTCTTTATTTATTTATTTATTTATTTACTTATTCCTCTTCTAAGTGATTACTTAACTATTAAGGAAGTAACGCAGGGAAATCTGATGAAATTGATAAGGTTCTGTTTTATATATTGCACTATAAAGATGATCCCTCAGTCTATATTAAAACGCAAGTGATCTAAATATGGCACTATGGCACGTTCTGCCATTGACAAGTGCATGTGTAAGAATGAAGCACACATTTAATGTTTTTCTATCTTGTCTCAAAAAATATCTTGAAATCGGGGAATCGATCATGGATACCTCCATGAACAGCTGTTTGTGCCGCGGTGCCGTTTCAAGATAGTTTCACCAGCCGCCAATAGATGGCTAAATGCTTAAATTAAAGAGGTTTAGTGTAAAAATTGAAGATTAACAATGCCGATGGCTTTAATTACATAAAAGAACATACACAATTAAAATATAAATTTAAGATCAATCCATAGCTTTGATGCAGAGTAAGCAGTTGGAATTTTTAAGTAAGAAATAAACTAATTTGACAGCTTGTTTGTGACCATGTTTCCCCGTTTTAGTAAATATGATAGGATGTATACTGTATGTTGGTTACTCTGGTATCCCTTCAAATCGTATAAATCTTTCGCCTTTTACTAAAGATTTCCGTGGAGGGGTACAACTGATGAGTCTATAACCAATTTTTTGTTAGTGCCCGGCGAAAGCTGGGCCAATAATCTTTCCACTCAACAATATAGAATAACAGATGGTCTAATTCTGTTTCTAAGATTAGATGTACAGAATGGCATATAATTCGAGAGAAGGGTTGAACAATTCAAGTTCACTAGCCGCTTAATCCACGATTGTGCACTCATCGCCATGCTTTAATCCATATTATTAACTTTATAGAAGAAATCACTTCGGCTGCAATGCTGTAATATTACTTTCTCTACACGCACGATTCTTTTATATGAACGAGTACAAGGAAAGAATCGTATGAATTGTGTCAATCTTGGCATGAATCGCGAGAATTGTGCTAGTCTCAGCGTGAATCGTTGCTCAACAAGAATCGAAATAAATGGCACGAATTGTGTCAACCATAGCAGCTATCGTCGTTCAAAAAGAATCGTGACCAAGTGTTGGCCCTGTTGGGATTTGTTTTTCTTTTGCTTCCACCTTCGAAGTACCAAGCCAAGCTTCGACGAAAACTGCCGAGTGCGCATGATGTGTACAGGGATTTACAACCATTTATTTTGTTGTAAGACAAAAAAAATTGTGCTGAGGTCGTGAGGCTAAACATAAGAACATCTGAAATTATAAAATGATATACACGAACACGGCCGATCATTGCCGAAGCCACCACTAGCGTTTAGGGACGAGTTATTGTATACATGAAAGCAAGCGTTAGAATTTAAATTTACAGCTGTTTTATATTTATTTGTTTATTATTTGCAGTATCTTAAATATAATATACGCACAGCTGAATCGCCACTACAATATTATGCTCCAACATAATAGGTATAGGGACATAGTATTCTAATACATTAAAATTGCCTTGAAGAAAATAATAATTATTCTGAGTACTAGCGTTGTCTTATAATGGCGCAACCGCGACATAGGTGAATAATAATAAAATGATTCTGCAAATACCGCCGGCAACACTCTCCACTTACAGTCGCTCACATTCTCACCAGCTGCCGTTTCTACGACGATGCAAGAACTAGATGCAGTATTCCAGCAACTATTAACCACTGTTAGTGATCCAGTGTTCTCGAAAAATGTACTGAACTTTCTTAGTGAAACCCATTTATGGAAAGAATTGTAAAAGTTTTTGTAGTCGCGATTTGACCTTGTTAAAGCGACGCTAAATAAAATTAAATTAAAAAAAAATTTGATGTGCTCCATTCAGAAGCATAAGCTTCTGTTTACTTCATGCTAATCGAAAAAAAGGTCCATGTAAAGGGTAGTTGGGGTGGGGGGATTTTTCTCAAAATCTTCGTATCGCATCCCTGAAAGATCGAAACTTAAATACCAAGTTTGGTATTTTACCGACTTTTCGTTTTTGAGTTATCGCGTTCACAGACACGCACACAATTCACAAACGCGGACCTTTTGCCGAAAATGCTTTTTTTAGATAAAGGGAACCGTAAAACAAATTTCCGGTGAAGTCTCGGTATCGAATTTTGGGTGGAGTGCAATGCCTTTTTCTATACACTATCTTCATAGTGCGTGTAGAGAAACTAAAAATACCGCCATGAAGTCGAAGTGGTTTCTTCTTTACACTTAAACAAACCGATTATGGCATGGCGATGATTGACCAATCGTGAATTAATCGCTTAGTGATAATGAAATGCTCGACCCTACTATAAAACTGATATTAAATAAAATACTCATGGCAATCTCTTGTGCCTATATATAGTAATAGATTTTTAACACTTATGCTTCAATGTAATTGACTGGTAAGATTATTGGCCCAGCTTTCGCCGGGCACTAACAAAAAATTGTTTTTTTTTTTTTTCTTACAACAAAATAAATGGTTGTAAATCCCTGTACACATCATGCGCACTCGGCAGTTTTCGTCGAAGCTTGGCTTGGTACTTCGAAGGTGGAAGCAAAAGAAAAACAAATCCCAACAGGGCCAACACTTGGTCACGATTCTTTTTGAACGACGATAGCTGCTATGGTTGACACAATTCGTGCCATTTATTTCGATTCTTGTTGAGCAACGATTCACGCTGAGACTAGCACAATTCTCGCGATTCATGCCAAGATTGACACAATTCATACGATTCTTTCCTTGTACTCGTTCATATAAAAGAATCGTGCGTGTAGAGAAAGTAATATTACAGCATTGCAGCCGAAGTGATTTCTTCTATAAAGTTAATAATATGGATTAAAGCATGGCGATGAGTGCACAATCGTGGATTAAGCGGCTAGTGAACTTGAATTGTTCAACCCTTCTCTCGAATTATATGCCATTCTGTACATCTAATCTTAGAAACAGAATTAGACCATCTGTTATTCTATATTGTTGAGTGGAAAGATTATTGGCCCAGCTTTCGCCGGGCACTAACAAAAAATTGGTTATAGACTCATCAGTTGTACCCCTCCACGGAAATCTTTAGTAAAAGGCGAAAGATTTATACGATTTGAAGGGATACCAGAGTAACCAACATACAGTATACATCCTATCATATTTACTAAAACGGGGAAACATGGTCACAAACAAGCTGTCAAATTAGTTTATTTCTTACTTAAAAATTCCAACTGCTTACTCTGCATCAAAGCTATGGATTGATCTTAAATTTATATTTTAATTGTGTATGTTCTTTTATGTAATTAAAGCCATCGGCATTGTTAATCTTCAATTTTTACACTAAACCTCTTTAATTTAAGCATTTAGCCATCTATTGGCGGCTGGTGAAACTATCTTGAAACGGCACCGCGGCACAAACAGCTGTTCATGGAGGTATCCATGATCGATTCCCCGATTTCAAGATATTTTTTGAGACAAGATAGAAAAACATTAAATGTGTGCTTCATTCTTACACATGCACTTGTCAATGGCAGAACGTGCCATAGTGCCATATTTAGATCACTTGCGTTTTAATATAGACTGAGGGATCATCTTTATAGTGCAATATATAAAACAGAACCTTATCAATTTCATCAGATTTCCCTGCGTTACTTCCTTAATAGTTAAGTAATCACTTAGAAGAGGAATAAGTAAATAAATAAATAAATAAATAAAGAAAAGAAAAAATCCGTTATACTACCTTCGCGATATCATAATAACTGCTGATACAAGATGCATATTTATTTACCTGACCTACAAAATAAACACATGCTTGATTTGAGATGTGTCCAAGATGCAATTCACGGTTACATGGAGTAAACAGGGATCCAGGAGTTAATGCATTTTCCGCTAGAAATTATATTGTAATGGTAAAGTTTTAACATTTATGATAAACAGTTTTAAACATGTATCAAGAATGGCATCTAAAGTTCGCAGTGCGTGTTTTGCAATCCAAAATTGCGTACTGAGCTTAATGTGACCCTAGACGCTGCTCATACTCTCGTAATAATGAAAATGCATTTTTACCTAGTATTATATAAATCATGACTGGCCTTTATTGATCTATAAGATCAACTTAAGATGATTTAAGTACTTTTATGTATTTTATTTAATTTTATCTAATTTGTATCACATTTTAGTTTGTACTTTAGTTTTATCACCTGTTTATGAGCATTGCTCAGAACTGTAAATGTATGTGATGAATGAATAAATAAAAAAGCTGATGTGTTCCATTCACATGACTTTTTCTCTAGTTGTTCCGCAAACAATAATCTTTTATTGAAAAGATTATTGTTTCAGCTAAATTGTTCTAATCAAGATAAACATTAGCAGAATTAGTCTTATTACTAGCTTCCTTGTAAGTAGGAGGGAAACAAGGAAAATGCACAGGCTAAGGCGATAGTCAAGTCCTGTAAAAGCGGTCGCTATGTGAAACAATTGAAATTCTATTCTCTTTTCTTGCCAGTTGTAAACAAACGAGAAACGAGAAGAAAGATGTCTTCCCATACGAGAAAAGTTTTAGTGGCTTAACATTTATACCAATAACCCGCAATATCTCGGAAACAAAAAAATGTATATAGCATTAATTGTGTGGTCAGCTTTGTCTATCTCTAATGGTTTGCCAGTTATGCAAAAGTCATCCAAAATGAAGACCTCTTCAGAGTGCAAGAAAATCCAAGAGTGCATTTCATTTGTCATAAAGATCTGTTAAACATAAGGTATTTTAATCAAAATCGTTAGATCCATTTTCGAAAAATGTTCCATTTAAAGGGTAGTTGGGGGAGGGAGGTTTCTTGTACATCTTCGTGTCGCATCCTTGGACGGTACTCAAATATTAAATTTGGTATTGAATCGAGTTTTCGTTTTTGAATTGTGCTACCCACACACACAAACACACACACACATGGACATGTTTCTATTTTCAAGAAAATTCCCCCACTCCTAACTATGCTTTACATGGAAAAATGTTCGAATTTTTATATTTTCTCAAAACTTGCTCCGATTATGATTAAAACACCGCATATGAAAGATGTTTACATGGCAAATAAACTGTATATCCTGAATTTTCTGAGAGTAGTATTTGAATACATAGGCGGAATTTTGCATAACTGGTAAACCGTAAGAGATAGACCGTAAGAAAACTTACTTCACAACAAATATAGAGCTCATTGAAACACACCATTTACGTAATAAAAATTTTTTTCGGAGAGTTTGCCGTTTTTGAGATATTCCTTGTTACTGATTTCAGTTTTAAAAGATTTATACTTTTCTCATACAGGAAGCTGTCAACTCCTGACCACGCAATGAAACGGATTTAAATACCATAGCAACCACATTTTAAAACATTTGACTGTAATTTTAGCCTAATGTATTCCCTTATTTCCGTCCTACTTACAAGGAAGCAAGTATTAAAATCATTTCTGCTAATGTTTATCTCGATTAGAATGAAGCGAATAGAAGAATAATCTTATTAGCTATAATGTGTTACAGAGATGTAGAATAAGTCATGAGAATGGAGCATATCATATTTTATTTTACCTTGGAACTGATATTTCTAATTGACACATCCGTAAAGTTAAATTACTCCGCCGCAATTAGATATTTCTCAGTTTCCAATAGATAGCTGCCTGAAGCGTTTACCTACAGATATGTCACTCAAGATTGAATCGGCTCTTTTGAACAGTTCAGTTTAGTGAACGAGTGAACAAGTGAACGGTAAAAGTGAAACTCGGATCTTCGTATCAGGAATGAGCAGAAACTTGGAGAACCGTAGATGAATCGTAAATGTTCGGAACGAGGAATCTATGTCGTTCAGGAAGGAACCCGATCTTCCGATCGCAATATTCAGTTGACTGGTGGGAAATGAGAAAGTTTATTTATCCTAATTTATATTCAGTTGTGGTAAAACGACTTTGCATATCTACAACTAGTGTTCCTTGTGAGAGAATATTTGTTAATATGCGCAGAAAAACGCAGCAGGATAACGAGCGACAAAATTAGTAAAATCTTATTTGTTAACAATAATTTGTGTTTTGTCTAAATGTAATTACAAATGGTTTTAATTGACTTTGACATTTGTATTCCATGTGAAAAGGTGATGTTATTGAACAATACTATTATTTACTCTGAAACATGCTTCTCTAACAGAATAGCTTAACTTTATAAATAGTTTATGCAAAATAATTTCCACGTGGTTTGACCATAAACATGATATAGCATTTAACTGTTTATTTTATTTGATAAAGTGATGTTTTCAAATAATTATTATTTACATTCAAATTAATATTGTAATTTTTCTCAAAAAATTTAATTTTTATTTTCATACAAAAAAAAAAAAAAAATTAAGGATACAACATTATATTGGTTTCAAATGTATATTATTTGCTCTTTATACACTCCCTTCAAGTTCTCTTTTGTATCCACTATTTAAAAAATCTGATGTGTTTCATTCACATGACTTTCTCTACATCTCTGCAACAAATTACTGTTAAAAAGCTTATGCTTCTATTTACTTCATGCTAATCGAGAAAACATTATGAATTGTCTTATTACTTGCTTTCTTGAAAGTAGAAGGTAAATAAGAAAATACACTAGGCTAAATTTTTAGTCAAATCTTTTAAAAACTGGTTGCCATGTGGATGAAATCCGTTTCTTTGCATTGCGAGGAATAAGTGAAAAGTTTAAATTTAAATGTTTTAAAACTGAAACGAATTACAAGGAATATTTAAAACAATGGTCAACTCCACGAAAAGATTGTATAGGATATAAATTATTTATTTCAACTAGATCTACATTTTTGTGTAGTAAGTTTTTGTCTATCTCTTATAGTTTATTAGTTATGCAAAATCCAGCAAAATTAATCCAGAATAAAGAGGCATTCAGAGGCTATTCGCAGAAAATCCAAGATACACATTTTATTTGTTATGCAAATATCTTTAATATACATATTTTAATCAAAACCGTTAGAGTCATTTTTGAGAAAATCAACATTTTCGAAAATTTTTCCAAGTTTGGTATTTAACGAACTTTTCGTTTTTGAGCTATGTTGCACACACACACACACACACACACACACACACACACATACGGACATTTTTCTAAAAATGTTTTTTTTTTATTCAGAGGGTCTCATAACCTATATTTCCGGTGAAATCTCGGTATCTTATAATTGGTTGGAAAGCAATACCTTCTCTATACACTATGTATGTAGTACATATAGAGAAAGCAAAAATGATCCGCTCAAAAGATTCGGTTCATTTAAGTGAGCGAACCATTGAACGGCGCTCACGAAAGTGAATCATTTGTCTATCTCTAGTGGTAGCACTATTGAAGGTATTGCTTCATTTAGATGCATTCTGGCATCATTCTGCTGAGAAGCTTTGCTGGCAAAACACGCCGACAAATTGAACCTTCATCTTCCCTTGTATGCGGTTTTTTCGGAAAAGGTAAGATGATGTTTTTGTTACTAAATATTTGTGAAGTTTCCCAAACACCTTGCATATAAAATATACCTCGCTTTTATTCTATTATGCACAGACGCTTTTATTTACAAATCAGAATGTCATCACTTCAGTTTCTGTGTGGAAAACTGCTGTTCAAGAAATGAGTAATGTTTCCCCCTTCTGCCGCAAGGCGAGAAATCCGCGCGCTATACAAAATAACATTTTATAGTGGTGCCTGTTTGCTTTTCAACTCATAAGCCGCGGGTTCAATTCCCGCTTGGTTTGGGAATGATCGACCGCTCGGCTTATATTATTATTAATAATAATAATAATAATAATAATAATAATAATAATAACAACAATAATAATAAAGAAACTTTACTAGTTATTAATCAAATAATCACAATACAAGCAACAGAAATTGTCAAACTACATTATAAAATGTCATATGCCTTTCATCCTCATATTCAAAAATTCATCAAAATAAAATGGATTGTTTGAGAGCAATTTGTAAAGGTATCTTAGATTTAAATTTTTTATATTTATTTGCTTTATATGAATTGATAACTTAGTATATAGTTTTGGTCGAAAATAAGTATAACCATTTTACTATTAATTTAATTTTTCCTTTTCACACAAGCCGTATGTAGGACAGGAGTTGGATAAGTAGAGTCAGGCGGAAACATTCAATGCCATAGCCGGGATTTGAACTACGTTTGTCCCGATCACTAGCCGATTGCTCTACCACTGAGCTACCATGGCAATATACTATTGGCACATAATATTTGGCTCTACTATAAATCCTGAGCTTTAAAGTAGTTATGGCCCTGTAAGTCGCCTTAGGGGTATATCATCTTAAAATAATTTAAATCACCTTGTGGTTTGCCGGGAAACATATGAGTCAATTTAATGCTATGCCGGCATCTAGACATGGTAGCTCAGTGGTAGAGAGACGGCTAGAAACCGGGAGATCCATGGTTCAAACCCCGGCTATAGCACTGCATTTTTCAGTCTGACTCTACCTATCCATAACCATTTTACGTTTTGCTTAATTTACAAATGCATGTCAATTATAATTCCTCAAATCTCAAGTTTATAGAATGAAGCCTGCATGGCATTTGGGGGAGGGCGGGGAGGTTATGTGTTCTTTATTCTATGCATTTATTTAGCGTCCTTTAAATATTGAATAAAATGTTGGGTTATTTAGGTCGGTTTCCCTCTCACGTTTATATTAAATATTACAATTTATTCGACGCTGTACGTGGCCTAATCACATCACACGAGGTCTACTCCGGCCTCGGGGGTAGCAATTTTAGGTAGGAAAAAATCTGATGAGTTCCAGTCACATGACTTCTCTATATCAGTGTAACACATTATTGTTAAAAAGCATATTCTTCTAACTACTGTATGATAATTGAAATAAACATTAGCAGAAATTGTATTTGCTTCCTTGTAAGTAGAAGGGAAATAAGGGATTCCACTAAGCTAAAAGATTGTCAAATCTTTTAAAAGCTGATTGCCATGTGGTTGAAATCCGTTTCTATGCATGGCCAGGAGTTTACAAATATCCGTGTAAGAAATGTTTAAGTACTTTTAATTCTGAAACACATAACAGGGATATCTCAGAAATTGGTCAACTGCACGAAAAATATGTTTATGACATAAATGTGTGTTTCAATGAGATCCAAATTTTGTTGTGTAGTAAGTTTCTGTCTATCTCTAACGGTTTGTTAGCTGCGCAAAATTGATCAAAATACATTCAGAATAAAGAGATCTTTAAAGGCTATTCCCAGATAATTCAAGATATACATTTTATTTGTCATGTAAATATCTTTAATATATGTACGCTATTTAAATCAAAATCGTTAGATCCATTTTTGATAAAATCAACTTTTCAAAAATTTTTCCATGTAAAGGGTAGTTTGGGGTGAGAGGATTTTTATCAAAATCTTCATGTCGCATCCCTGGAAGGTAGTAAACTTAAATACCAATTTAGTGTTTTACCGACTTTTCATTTTTGAGTTATCGTGATTACACACTCTCTCTCTCTCTCTCTCTCTCTCTCTCTCTCTCACTCTCTCACTCTCTCTCACACACACACACACACACACATAGACCTTTTTGTGAAAATGCTTTTTTTGGATACAGGGGACCCTAAAACACATATTTCCAGGAAATCTCGGTATAAGATTTTTGGGTGGAGTGCAATACCTTCTCTATATACTATGTACATGGTACATATAGAGAAAGTAACAGCAGATAAAAGAATAAACTGCAGAAGAGTCACTAGTGAAAGTCATACAAATATAACCAATTTTAGATTCAAGAATGTTTAGTGATTCGTCAAAAATTGAAATGTCCAACCTTAAAATGCTTTTGAAATATTTTATCTAAAGTAAAGTTTATATCATTCAACAAAATTTCATGGATGTACACCTACTTTTTCTTCTATCAGTCTTTCATCAACTGTCATTCCCTTTTCTTTATATTCACACAAAATGATAAAGCAATAGCTTCATAAGTTGCGTCTTTGTCACTAAGCATGGCTAATTAATTACTCAGCAACATTTTTTAATCATCTGGACCGTTGTTTTTAGAGGGTGTAATCACTTTAGTAATATCCATTGCAATTCTACTTTTTATTTTCGCTACATGACTAAGTACATAGTTTATAAAGAAGGTATTGTATTGCACTCAAAAATTTGATACCAAGATTTTAGTGGGCATATATGTTTTGAAACCCTTTGAATCCAAAAAAAACAAAACATTTTTAGAAAAATGTCCTTGTGTGTGTCTGTAGTCACCCTCCGTGGTGTAATGGTTGCCATACTAACTTCATATACCCAAGGTCACAGGCTCAAACATGGCAGAGGATTTTTTCGGGTGTAAAAATCATTAGCATGGCTTCTTTCAGAAGAGAAGTAAAGCCGTGGGTCCCGTGTCGTAGATTTATGGCACGTAAAAGAACCTCAAGCCTGATAGAGAGGCCTGTGAGCAAAATTAAGCGGTCTTTTACGCCCAATTTAGAATGGGACGCTGAGAACCACAGCAGTTAAAGAGCGTCCATAAATAACACACCATTTACATTTAATATGTGTATCTGTAGGCAGCATTGCTCAAAAACGAAAAGTCATTAAATAATTAACTTGGTATTTAAGTTTAGTATTTTCTAAGGATGCGACACAAAGATTTTCAAGAAAATTACCCCCCCTTCATCTACCCTTTACATGGAAAAATTTTACAACATTTTGATTTTCTCAAAAATGGCTGTAATGATTTTGATTAAAATATTGTATATTAAAGATATTGACATGACAAATAAAATGTATATGTTGAGATTTCTGGGAATAGCCTCTGAAGACATCTTTATCTGGTTGAATTTTACAGATTTTTGCATAACTGGTAAAGCATAAGAGGTAGACAAAAACTACATAATAGAAATTGTAGAACATGTTAAAACACAAAATTTAAGCTATCTACACTTTTTTTTTGTGAAGTTGATCTTTTTTGAGACATTCCTTGTTATTGATTTCAGCTTTAAAATAATTATACTTTTCTCATACAGGAATTTGTCAGCTTCTGTCCATACAAACAAAGGAACTTCGGTCACATAGCAGCCAGCTTTTGACTATCACTTTAACCTATGCTATTCCCTTCTGCTTACATGGAAGCAAATAATAAGACCATTTCTGCTATTTTTTACTTGATTAGCATGAAGTTAATAATAGAATAAACTTTTTAACAATAATTTGTTGCAGAGATATAGGAAAGTCATGTGAATGGAACTCTCAGTATTTTTATACATCTAACAATTATAAATTCACAAGCATTACCTTAAGTCTAATTGATGCTACCAAAAAAATATCGATAGTCATATGTTTAACTGGATGTTTATTTATGCAAAGAAACAAGGGAACATCAAAAGGACAGAAGTATTGAACAGTTTGAACCTGTAATATATCTGAAATGGTGGCACAAAAAGTTTATTCAAACTAAAATGGGTATTTTAAAGTAATTTACGTTTTTCATAATACATTGTCATCTATTGCTTAGTATTTTCCACTTACAAAAAATTATACAAAATTGCTTTCAAATTAAGGTCTATTACAGTTTCAACAAAAAATGTTCTCTTCATCTCTCACTTGGAGGTCCTTGACTCCCTTTTAGTTGTGATTGGAGTTCAGCAGCAGTCAAGGTATACACTGGACACATAGTTTCCAGTGCTGCTCTAAAACAGGTTCTTTTAATATGAGGCTGGATCAAAAAGTAATGCACAAATGAACTTACACCTTTTACCTATTTCTCGACACATTTGTCCCATTGTGATGCCAGTTTCAATATGCCCGGTTGGTAGAAATCTGTTTCCCATCTGCGAACTGCTGATTTCACTTCTGCATCTGTCGGAAAGTGTTGGCTGCTCAGGAATTTCTTCGTGGGTCCAAACAGATGAAAGTCCTACAGTACAAGGTCCAGATTGTACGGTGGATGCTGGAGCACCTCCCAACAAAATTTGGTGATTTTCTGAAGATCAGCAGCAGCAACTTGTGGGCGAGCACTGTCACGAAGATCTATGGCATCGCCAACATTAATATTGCAGTGTTTGTCACGAGGGGCACGATGCAACTTCAACAAAGTTTTAAGCAGGCTGCAGCATTTACAGTGGTCCCGTGTTCAGCATATCCCAGAACACTGTCACAAGCACTTTCCTGACAGATTGAGTCAATTTGATTTTTTCCATTATAGCATGTTTCCATTCTATACTTGCTTGCTTTACTTCAAACATGTTGTGGTATGCCCATGACTCATCACCAGTGACGATTCCATTCAGAAAGTTCATGCCCTTCTGCGGTGTACTGCATTAAGTGATCCTAGCTTGTCGTCATTCACTGGCCCTTGTGGTTGTCTATCAGGTTCTTAGGCACCCAGCGAGTACTAACTTTATGAAATTTCAACATGTCATGAACAATATTATACACTGCACCATAGAAAATGTTAAACTGTTGCAGTAAGGTTTGCGGTTGCACACACCGACCATTCAAAATTGCCACCTCAATACCTCTGACGTTCTGCAGCTGTTACTGGCCCCATTGGAAGAATGCACGCCACCTGGAGACACTGCTATGGTCCATACATGTCCCTGTGAATTTCTCTCGATTTACGCCCTTTGGCCCACAAATATCGACCACACCTCTCTGCTCTTATACGTGGACCATAGTAGCATGCACACCATCTTTGTTACATAGTTCATGTCTCTCTCCCTAGAGCTACACATGAAACAAAAAATACCCCCTGTAGTGAATACTTCAAACTATGTCTATGTGAAATTGCAATACTAAGGCAGAAAAAAGTTATTGTGCATTGCTTTTTGATCTGCCCTCGTATTTCCTCAATATACTTGTTCCATTTATGTATTCTACCTAGCGTGCTGTGAATATCATAAGCTTCATTTTGTCAACTGTTTCTCACTGCCATAACAGAGAACAGCTCTTGCTAAAGTTTTATAAAGACATGTTCTTATATGTTTCTATACAATAGCTGCCTGATTTTATTAATTATGCCCATGGTTCTATTACATTGTATCATTTTGTCTGGAATATCTATTTCCTCAAGAAAGGTTAATTTATTACCAAACCTGCTTTTGTTATCTATGGCTAGATGGCACCACAGTACTATTACCATTATTTTCATTTTTACTGTGTATAGCGAGTAGGGAAGATATGTAGTCACTGAAAAATTCAGTGGTTTACAAGACCAATGTTTTATTATTAGACTATTAGAACATTTAATGTTAATTATATTTTATTTTATATTTACTTCAGTAGTTCATTTCTTTTTGAAATATTTTATTCAATGGAATAAATTAATATTTTTATATTTAAGTATTTTAATTAGGTAGATTTAAGTATAAAATGCACTCCAAAAACATGTTTTGAGGCACCATGAATAATAATAATAAAAAAAAACACTTTTAGAAAAAGGTTGTGTGTGCATGCCTGCCTGAGTGTGAGTGTGTAGCATAACTTAAAAACAAAAAGTTGATATCAAATCTGTCTCTATTACAGAATATGTCCAGTCAGACAGTAACAGCTGACGTGGAACAAGGAACTCTCAGAGGACAACATGTGACTACCAACACAGGATTCAAATACTTCAGTTTTCAAGGAATTCCTTATGCCAAACCTCCCTTGGGACAACTGCGCTTTAAGGTGAGTTAGTGTACCTAATGAAAATATAACCTATTATCTCATAAAATCAACAGAAAAATTCAAGTTGGGCTCTAAAGCTATGTATACATTAAGCTTATTCAAGCTAGTGGTAGCTGAAGCAAGAACCCATCACCTCTGCCAGTGTGATTTATTTATTTACTCAAAATTCACACAATGCTATATAATGCTTACTCCAGCTTTCCAGTTTAATATTAAATGTATCATATTGTGACTTTCTCCTCTTTCCATTGTCACTTCACTAAGTTCTCATTGCCACTTCACTAATATGATCTAGTTCAATTTTCATTGATGCTTCACTTAGTTTTCATTGTCACTTCACTAATGTGATCTACTTCACTTTCACTGACACTTCATTAGCTATAATTGTCACTTCACTAATGTGATCTACTTCACTTTCACTGACACTTCATTAGCTATAATTGTCATTTCACCAATGTGATCTAGTTCAAATTTCACTGAGACTTCACTAATGTGATCTGTTCAGTTTTCATTTGCACTTCACTTAGTTCTCATTGCCACCTCATTAATGTAATATAGTTAAGTTTTTACTACACTTCAATTGGTTCTTGCTGTCAGTTTATAAATGTGATCTGGTTAATTTTCACCAACCATTCATTGGCTCTCATTGTCACTACAACGTGATCTAGATCAATGTTCAGTGACACTTCAATTAGTTCTGTTCTCACTTTAGTAATGCGATCTAGTTCAATTTTTGCTGATGCTTCGCTTCCTTAATATTAATAACTTATTCATTTGTGAAGAAAATGTATAATGTGTGTTATACCAATAATCCATATGTTTAGGTATATTTTGAGAGATTGCTGTTAAGTTTTCCTTAAGTGAGCACCATTACCCCTCATTCCCCTGCATGATATTGGATACATCAATTTAATATGTACAAATTTACAAATAGATAACATTTTAATTATCATTAGGTACAATAGTTAGCTATATCAAAACACTTAAAGCTAAGTGTAAAAATATATATATATATATATATATATATATATATATATATATATATATATATATATGTACATATGTCTAAGGATATGTGTTCTAATATTCTCAAATTCAGTTACAGAATAGAAGCAATGTTCCATTAATGCTATTTTAAGTTTGTGCTTAAATTTGGCTTAAGGATAAATAAGATATATCATCTATTTCATGTGAATATTTGGTTTTTATGCTTTTAAGGACTGTGTTCATTTCATTTAGAGAAGTGAGATATATAAATATTGTACTTAAATTTATTGGGATATTTTCCATTTGCCATGGTTTGTCATTTTCTTTGTATGCCTGTTTGCTACATCTACAAAATGATTGTAAAATAATTGTGTTACTAAAAGTGGATCAGCAGTGTGTTCATTCTTTTCATTTTTTATCCTAAAAGTGTGTTTTTTGGGACAGTTCGCAGTTCCTGCTTTATTATCTGCCACATTGCCTTAGATTTACTATCTGAATTGCTGATAATGTTATCATTACGGTACTGTTTTACTGTTATTAGGACCTGCCTGTAAACTTTTTTGTACATTTGAACCTCCTAAACAAAGGGAAAGTGCAGAAGAAAAGTGACTCAAATTTATTTAAAAAATGTTTGAAGTTTTCTGAGCTTATCTTACTTATTTCACTCAGAAGCTTAAGCCTTTAGGTGGATTTTCTTATTGCTGCTGTTACTCAAGATTTCCTATTTCTGTTTATTTCAAAACCTTTCATTGGGATGGCAATGTCTAGATAGATAGTATTTAATTATGTTAGTAAAAGTTTGCAAGGTATCATGTACAAGGGTGATTCAATAAATAACTGAAAATATTTAAAAAATTGTTTATTATTATGAGAATTGAATACAATGCTTATTATTAATTTCTCTATACATACTATGTACATAGTGTATAGAGAAGGTATTGTATTTCACCCAAAACTTCTATACGGAAATTTCACCGGAAATTCATGTTTGGGAAAAGGCCATGTGTGTATGTGTGAGTGAGTGCATGCGTGCATGTGTGTGTACACCATAGCTCCAAAATGAAAAGACATTTAAATTCCAAACTACCCTTTACATGGAGAAAATTTCAACAATTTTGATTTTCTCAAAAATTACTCTAAATATTTTGATTAAAATCTCTTATATTTAAGATATTTACATGGCAAATAAAATATATATCTTCAATTTTCTGGGAATAGCCTCTAAAGACCACTTTATTCTGGATGATTTTTATTGAATTTTGCATAACTGGTAAACTGTAAGAGATAGACAAAAACTTACTACATAAAAGTGTAGATCATGATAAAACACACAATTTATGTCATATACATTTTTTTCGTAGACTTCATTGTTTATGAGATATTCCTTGTTATTGGTTTCAGCTTTAAAAAACTTACACTTTCTCATACAGGAATTTGTCAACTCCTGGTCATACAAACAAAGGAACATCAGTCACATAGCAACCAGCTTTTGACTATCACTTTAACCTATGGTACTCCCTTATTTCGCTTCTACTTACAAGGAAACAAGTAATAAGACTATTTCTGCTAATTTTTCTCAATTAGCCTGAAGTAAATAGAAGCATAAGCTTTTTAACAATAATTTGTTGCAGAGATGTAGGGAAAGTCATGTGAATGGAACACATCATAGTCCCCCCAAGTTCTATGCACTTACGCCAGCATGGGATAAGCTTCTCAATTCCACGTAAAAAGAATTGTTGGGGGCGTGTGTGTAACCAGTTATACACAGCTGTCTGGACTTCATCATCAGCAAACCTTGAGCAGCCACTAAGAGATTCTTTCAGTGAGTTAAAATTTGATAATCTGAAGGTGCCATTGGGGCAAGCAGAACAACTTACAGATGGAAAGGACAATCTTTTGGATTCAGTAGTCATGAATGATGAAACCTGGGCTTTCCACTGAGACAAAACAACAAGCACACGAGTAACAGCATTCCGATTCACCCAAGCTGCAAAAATTCAAAAGAACACAGTCTGAGTTATGGCAAGTGTGTTTTGGGATCGAAAGGGGATATTGTTGGTTGACTTCGTGGATCGTGACATTTATTGTCAGACATTAAAATAACTCAGATAGACTATTCCGGACCGAAGAAGAGGAATGTTGAGCAAGGGCATAAGCCTTCTCCATGACAATACTCGCCCCCACATCGCCCATTAAACCATGGATCTTCTGCAACAGTTACGATGGGACATCATCACCCATCCAGTCTATAATCCGAAGTTAGTGCCCAATGACTACCACTTGTTTCCCATGTTAAAACACTTAGCTGGAAGGCACTTCAGTGATCATGACAAGCTGAAAAATGAGGTCCAATGCTTCTTCAATAGCATGACAGCAGGCTGATATGACATGGGCATTAAAAAACTGCCACAGTGTTTACAAAAATGCATCGATAAAAATGTTGATTATGTCGAAAAATAGAAAAATGTTCAAGCTACAAAACTATGTATAATTTATTGTATGTAAACATTCTTTATATAGGGTGGCGCATAATGCATCTACCAATTTTGGTTGAGAAATAGAGCTAATAAATAAAAGTGAATCTACTTTATTTCTGAAAAGTGAAACAATATAATTTGTATTTATGGATATTACACTTACATCAACACTATTTGAATATAATGTCAGCTCAGTGGCCCCCATCTGCATTTATGCATTCTTGAAGATGGCATGGAAATGCCTCCACAGCACATCGCAATCTCCTGTGAAATGGCATGGATTTCCTGGCCAATGGTATGTTTCAATTCCTAATGGTTTGCAAACGGTGTAAGAATATTTTTTCTTTCAATTATCCCCATAGAAATTATTCTGGAACTATTAAATCTGGAGATTGGGATGGTCAAGTTAAATCTCCAAAGTGGGAAATCAATTGATTGGGAATACTCGGAGATAAACCATCCTTTGAAATTCAGTATGTGGCATAGCACCATGCTACTAAAACCAAATATTGTTCAACTGTCATTCCTGGAGTTCTGGTGTGACAAAATTCTGCAAATTTCAACATGGTGGTCGGCATTTACAGTTAGTGCGTGGCCAGCATATAATATGGACCAATAATCCCCACCAATAATCCTTGCTTAAAAACTATGCAAGGAACCTGGTTTTGTTTGTTTTCAAACACTTTGAAGAAGAAGCTGGCTTCATCTGACTTGAACAGTTGGTTAAGCAGCGATCTGTGCCAGTGTTGATACAGGCAGAGCTGTGTTTCAGTTTGGGAACTCATAACAATGAATGCAATCCTTGCCTGTATGAGCCAACAATCCATGGCATACCAATTGCGAACATTGTAGCCATTTACATAATCATATCTGATTCATGTGCATGCACACCTCAAGTTGAACAGGAATACCAAGCAAAGTTGGTAGATACATTAAGTGCCACCCTGTATTTTTAAAAAATTGGAGACCTTACTTTTGTGATTACCCTCATACAAAAGTCTAATGGTTATCTTAAAAGCTACCCAAACATTCTGTTAACAGGCTGTCAGCCAAAGAACATTGCCAGGTACAATTTTATTATTTGTGTAAATACCTATGCCACTATGTTGCTAGTAAAGCAAGCATAATGACATTTTTGAAATACTTGATATGTAAGTTAATCATTCTGAACACATATTTAGTAATGTAAGCTAAATTTATAATTCATTTATTAATTGGCATGCCAGCAAGCACTGTAAGAGTTTGAGAGGTCATTAATATTTACAGTACAATTAGGAAATTATGTAACACTCAAGACATGTGCTACTTTAAGTAAGTCGCCCTCCATGGTGTAATGGTTACCATGCTTCATATACCCAAGGTCGCAGGTTCAAACCCGGCAGAGGATGATGGATTTTTTTGGGCGTAAAAATCCTTGGCATGGCTTCCTTTGGAAGGGAAGTAAAGCCGTTGGTCCCGTGTCCTAGATTTATGGCACGTAAAACAACCTCAAGCCTGATAGAGAGGCCTCTGAGCAAAATTAAGCAGCATTTCATGCCCAGTATAGAATGGGATGCTGAGAACCACAACAGTTAATGAGTGTCCATAAATAAAACACCATTATTTATTTTACTTCAAGTAAAGAATCTATTCCAAAATTCATTAACAAAAGAGTGTATAAGAAGGCTTTGTCCATATAATTTAGATGTAGCCTCTCACTTATTCACATCAAGAATTCATTTTTCTTAATGTTCAACAAAATATTGAAAAATAATTTTGATTAATTATTCTTTTTTTACAGTTTTTTCAAGTATTTCAAAAGTAACTGCACGTTACTTATCAGATTTCAAATGCTTGAGTGAACTCGGCTCTGCGGGCCTCATATTCCCAATATACATTCTCGCCCTGATAAGTATAGCTTACAGTTCTTAGTGCACAATGTGCTACTGAATATTACAGGTTCCACAAGCACCTGAGCTATGGACAGGGGTTCTTGATGCACTCAAAGAGGAATCTGTGTGTCCTCAGAAGGATCCTCTCCTTAGAACCTGCAAAGGTGAAGAAGACTGTCTATTCCTCAATGTCTACAGTCCAAAGGTAATAAATCATGATAAAGTACTTTTACTCTCTCTACTGCATACAATTTACACAGTAGGTAGAAAACAAAAAATTCAATACTGAGATTTAACTGGAAATATATGTTTGGAGGCCCCTAAATCCAGTAAAAATCATTTTTAACAAAGGTCTGTGTGAACAGCATAACTCAAAAATTAAAACTCAATTAAATGCCAAATTTTTATTTTTGTATTTATGTTTAGCATCTTCCAAAGAAGCAGCATTAAAATTTAAAAACAATCCAAACAACTCCTCCTACCCTTTATATGGAACATTTTTAGAAATATTTTTATTTTCTCAAAGATAGCTCCAACAAATTTGATTAAAGTATCATATATTCAAAATATCTTCATGACAAATAAAATGTACATTTTAAATTTTGTGATAAAAGCTATTGAAGTACTTTTCATTTTGGATGACCTTGTATAACTGTTAAACTATAAGAGATAACAAAAATTTACTGTAGAAAAAAAATGTAGATCTTGTTAAATCACACAATTTATGTCAAATATATATATACTAGTGTCGGCTGATAAATCCTGGACCTCTCAATGAAAACAGAATTAAAAACAATTTTTTGTTTCCTATATTTCTCAACATAATCTCCAGAAAGGCTACATTTGTCATATCAGTGCTATACTTTAATTAAACCATCTATGTAGTACAATTTATCAAGGTCCTCAAAATAGCTATTTACTGCATCAAAGACCTTGTTGCTGTGAAATCTTCAATCTCCAAGAAATTTTTTGAAATTTGGGAACAGGTGGTAGTCACTGGGTGCTAGATCTAGTGAATAGGGTGGATGTTCAAGCAATTCCAACTTTAATTTATACATTTTTTCCATTGCAATGACTGAATAATGGGCTGGAGCATTGTCGTGATGAAACAAGATTCTTATTTTTGCCAAATGATGTCTTTTTCTTTTCACCTCATCACTCAAACGTTGCAGTAAGCTTGTGTAGTAGTCACCAGTGATACTTTTACCCTTTTCCAAGTAATCAATAAAAATAATTCCCTGTGCATCCCAGAAAACGCTCACCATAAGCTTGTTAGCTGACAAAATTGACTTTGCCTCTTTTGGAGTTGCTTCACCTGGCACAATCCAATGTTTTGACTGTGATTTACTTTCTGGAGTGTATTGATGTATCCAAGTTCTATCCATGGTAATAAGCCGTCTCAAAAATTCACTGGGATTTTTATGGTAGATTTTTCTTTGCAGCTTTTGAACAGGTGTCAACAAACGTGGCACCCATCTTGCACAGACCTTGTGAAAGCCCAAAACATTACTTAAAATATTACCTGCACGTTCTTTTGATTTTTTTACAGCCTCTGCTATCTTAATTTTAATCTGCGGTCTTCCAGTACTAAACGATGAATTTTTCAATGATCTCTGGAGTTGTCACTTCTACAGGGCGCCCAGAGCGAGGCTCATCACTAGTGCTTGTACGTCCCATTTTAAAGTCTGTAACCCACCTTTTAATCATTGAATATGAAGGGGTAGCATCTTTAATGTACTGTCCATTTCCTCCTAGATCTCTTTAGGCGTTAAGCCTTTCAAATGGAAGTATTTAATCACTGCTCATTTTTCCAAATCTTCCATTTTCGTGAAAACTCTAAAGTTGTCTTGTTTAAAATGCTGCCATTGGAAAACTGATCAAGCTATTGACCTGTAACTATGGATACAAGCTAGTCTAGAGTTAAACTATACAATGCTACCATCTAACTGGCATAGTGGTGCCATATTTGTGTGAGGCTAGGGACTTATCAGCCAACCCATGTATATATGTGACAATAGGTTCTTTGGGATGAGTCACATTGATATAATAATTACTCACATGGCATGTTGTTCCAAATGTTAAGTTATTCTCCATTGACTGTCACTATCACTCAGCCTTAACTGGCTACCCCAGTCAGTGGCAAGGAATTTGGTTTTGTTTGTTTTCAAACGCTTTGAAGAAGAAGCTGGCTTCATCTGACTTGAACAGTTGGTTAAGCAGCCATCTGTGCCAGTGTTGATACAGGTAGAGCTGCGTTTCAGTTTGGGAACTCATAACAATGAATGCTACAGCTGCAATCCTTGTCTGTATGAGCCAACAATCCATGGTGTACCAATTGCGAACATTGTAGCCATTTACATAATCATGCATGCGCACCTCAAGTTGAACAGGAGCACCAAGCAAAATTGGCAGATATATTATGCACCACCCTGTACAAACGGCTTCCAGCGAGTTAAACATTAAAAGAATTGGTAATTTAAGGACATTATTTTTAAGCAGTATTAGCATGATTTATTGGTTATAAATTATGTTGTAAAGCCTTATTTGAAAACCAATAGTTTTATCTTCTTTTCTTCACACTTATATAATATCATACAAACCATTGACCAATGAATATGCCCTATTTTTACTATCTGTCTATTTACATTAATGTTAATTCCTTTGTTGTGGCATTTATATTTAATATTAACTGTTCTTATGTAAAAGTACAGATTGTTTACAACTAAAGTCCTAATATACAATTGTAAAATAGAACTAACATTTTGGAAATTCAATAAATAAATAAACCTAAAAAAAAATGCTCTTCTATATCTCAAGCTAATAGACAGAACAAACCTAATGTTAACATCAATATGAACATAAACTGAACTATTTACTCTTATGTGATTCCTAATACAGTGCTTGAGTATATTAAAAGTTGTGAACCTCTGTTTGACAGTTGTCTGGTGGTCGCTTGCTGCCTGTTATGGTGTGGATCCATGGCGGAGGATTCGCTAATGGATCAGGTGATGCTGCTTTCTATGGTCCAGATTATCTGGTTGAGGAGGATGTCATCATTGTCACACTAAACTATCGTCTTGGACCTTTAGGTAACCTCATTCTATACCGAATACTTTGAATTAGTCTGCCATTACTGGATATTGCTGGATAATTCCTGGAATTTCATTTTAGTAAATGAATATTTATTTCCAAAAGTATTTATCCATAGCGACAAATTTACTACTTTTAATCATAAATACATAAAATTGATAACAGTTCACTTGGGAAACATAATTATAATATATTTGTATCTATTTTTTGGACAGGATTTCTGTGCCTTGATACTGCAGAAGTTCCAGGCAACGCTGGTCTTAAGGACCAGGTTATGGCTTTGAGATGGGTTAAGAAAAACATTGCCAAGTTTGGTGGAGATCCTGACAATGTGACACTGTTTGGAGAAAGTGCTGGCGCTGCAAGTGTTCACCTTCATTTGTTTTCTCCTATGTCAACAGGTAACAAACAAGTATGCATTACTCATTTAAAACAGATGGTCCCACAAAGGGACTAAAATATTAGAGCAGTGTATCAGTTAGTTCAGAATGATGTATTATTGTAAATATAGCCATATAGAAAAACAAAGGATACTGTTGAACACTATTTTCCAAGTTTCCATAGCAATGAAGTATTTATATGTATACTGTGTAAAGATTGTTTTGAAATAACATTGAAAAAATATAGCAGTCTTATCCCGTATACTTGAACTAGTTTGAAGTTTATGTTGCAGCTTCAAATCTTTTAGGTTTTGTATACAGTGGAGCACCATTATAATGAAATCATTAACAATGAGTCAACATTCTAAACAGTTTAAAATTCTCCACTTACATGTAAGATCTTACTTTCTCTACATGCACTAATTGCATAGTGTATAGAGAAAGTATTGTAATGCACCCAAAAATTTGATACCGAGATTTCACTGGAAATACATGTTTAGGGTCTCCCGGAATCCAAAAAAAGCATTTTAGGGAAAAGATCTCAGTGTGCGTGCATGCGTGTGTGTGGACAGCATAGCTCAAAAACGAAAAGTCCATTAAGTACCAAACTTGGTATTTAAGTTCAGATCTTCCAAGGATGCTACACAAAGATTTTTAAGAAAATCCCCCCACCCCCAACTATCCTTTACATGGAAATATTTTCAAAAGTTTTGATTTTCTCTAAAATAGTACAAACAGTTTTGATTAAAATATTGTATATTAAATATATTTAACTGATAAATAAAATGTATATCTTGAATTTTCTGGGAATAGCCTCTGAAGACTACTTTATTCTGGATGAATTTTACAGAATTTTGCATAACTGTTAAACCGTAAGAGCTAGACAAAAGCTTAATTAACAGAAAATATAGAGTTCATTAAAACACATAATTTATATTATATACATTTTTTCGTGGAGTGGACCATTTTTAAGAAATTTGTGGTTATTGGTTTCAGCTTTAAAAATCTTATACCTTTCTCATATGGGAATTTGTCAACTCCTGTCCATACAAACAAAGGAACTCCAGTCACATAGCAACTAGCTTTTGACTAATACTTTAGCCTATGCTACTCCTTTTGTTCCTTCTAATTGTATGGAAGCACGTAATAAGGCTGTTTGTGCTAATTTTTTCTTGATTAGCATGAAGTGAATAGAAGCATAAGCTTTTTAACAATAATTTGTTGCAGAGATGTAGAGAAAGTCATGTGAATGGAGCAACACTAGTTTCAGGGAGCATGCTCCCTATCCTAGTTAAGTTGTTTACTAGTGCTTCTGTGTTGTGCCTGGTTCTACTAGGAGTTGCATTGTCAACAGGTGCATAATACAGAGTGGGTCAGCCTTAAACTGGTGGGCTCTGACGTATTCCACAAGTGAGAGGGCATTCAGACTGGGGCATGAACTGGGATGCCAGACCAGAGATCCACATCAACTTCTGGCATTCCTTCGTAATGTACCAGCAGCAGAGTTAGCTGAGGCTGCAGAGAAAACATGGACAGAAGAGGTCAGGTTAAACTTTTTGTTTGATTTACTTCTGGTGGAGTTACAGTTTTAACACATTGGAGCAAATTGTGTTCTAGCAAATTCCAACATGCAATATGCCTTTTCTTTCCGCCATTTCAGCTTCTGCAACAACAAACAAAACACTACAGCGTTACCAATAGTAACAAACGAAACTTTGAGAGTTTCTCAACATACCTCCAAAATAATTAGGTTGCTATCTCTAATAGTTTTTGTTTTACAGGCAGTTGAAGTTGTCTATTTCTTTTGTAGTAACCCTGTATATCAGAAGTGGTTAACCCCACAAGAATGTCCATTTAAGAAAAACTGTGATTTAAGGAAATCTACATCTTTTATATAGTAAGTTTCTGTCTGCCTCTTACAGTTTACCAGTTTTACAAAAGTTATTCAGAATGTAGGACTTCATAAGCTATTCCCAGAAAATTCAAAAACATATTTTATTTGTTGTGAAAATGTTATTTTAAATATATAGTACTTTAATCAAAATCATTAGAGCTTGTTTTGAAAAAATCAAAATCTTTGAAACATTTTCCATGTAAAGAGGAGGAGGGATTTTCTTGAAAACTTTGTGTCGCATTTAACCAATTTTTCATTTTGGAGTTATGCTGCATGGATGCATACATGTACACGCACACCCACATGCAGAGCTCTTAATTAAAAATGATTCTTTTTGCATTCAGGGGACTTGAAAGTATATGTTTCCACTGAAATCTCAGAATTGACTTTTTGAATGGATGCACTACCTTATCTACCTGCTATGCACATGATAGAGACACTTTAGTGACATCACTCAAGCTATTTCCTAGGTTTTCTTCTTTGGTTCTCCTGTTTATTCTCTTTCAGGTATCTCCACTGTTGTGAAATTGTTAACTTTCCTAACCATTGTTATTGTAAACTACACTGACATATCAAACAACAATATATATTGTTCTCAAAGGATGAAAGAAATTATTATTATCATTATTTTATTATTACCTGTAACATTTATTTCTTTTTGATGCTATAATACCTTAGTAAACCTAGTATTAGTGATTTCTTGATGCAACTCCATATCTTAGACATTAAAGTAGGGAGATTTTTACTTTCTCTACACATACTATGCACATAGTGTATAGAGAAGCTATTGTATTGCACCCAAAAATTTGATATTGAGATTTCACCAGAAATACAATATTTGGGATTCCCTGAATCCAAAAAACGGTCTGTGTGTGACTGTGAGCAGCAGAGATCAAAAATGAAAACACTGTTAAATACCAAACTTGATATTTATGTTTGTATTTTCTCAAGGATGCAACAGGAAAATTTTCAAGAAAATCCCCCCACCCCAAACTACCTTTTACATGGAAAATTTTCAAAAATGTTGTTTTTCTCAAAAATAGCTCTAACGATTTTGGTTAAAACAGCACATATTAAAGCCATTTCTGTTACAAACAAAAATCAACATTTCTGGGAATAGCTTCTGAAAACCTGTTCATTTCTGGATGAATTTTTTTGAATTTTGCATAACTGGTAAACCGTAAGAGATAGACAAACACTTACTAACAAAAAAGTGTAGATCTCATTAAAACACCCAGTTTATGTCATATACCTTTTTTTTTTTTTTGTGGAGTTGATAGTTTTTGAGATATTCCTTATTATTAGTTTCAGTTTTAAAATACATTTCTCATGTGGGAACTTAACTCTGGCCAAGCAAAGAAACAGATTTCAATCCCATAGCAACCACATTTTAAAACATTTGACTCTCGGTTTACCCTAGTGTATTCCCTTATTTCCCTTATGCTTATAAGCAACTAAGTAATAAGACCATTTCTGCCAAAGTTTATTCTTGATTAGCAAGAAGTAGACAGAAGAATAAGTTTATTGACAATAATTTGTTACAACGATGTAGAGAAAGTCATGTGAATGGAATACATCAGATTTTTATTAATTTAGCATTGTTAAGAAGATGTGGGGGAGTGCTACCAGAAGCTTATTTTATTCTTCTTCACAGCATGCATGTCACATAAACACTGCACTTTGTCTCCGTCAATTAAAAGTTTCTCTGTACATTGAAGCCATTTTACAATAGGAAGAACTAATATTTGAAAGAAACAGGTTTACACAGATAGATTCAATGCTATTAAAATAGAGGGAATCTTATCAAAATGCATTTCATCCACAGAGGGAATTAATTAGTGTGCTTTGCCCCATTTAATGGGCTTGGTATGTTTATGTCATAAAATTACTTGTTTTACTTTTATTCTAACAGGAAAAAAGACAGTCAATCTTCTATGCATTTGTACCAACCATTGAAAAAGAAGCAGAAAATGGGGAGATGTTCTTGGCAGCTTCACCCCATGATCTGATTAAACAAGGAAAGTTTCAACATATCCCCATTATTGTTGGCATGACTTCTCATGAAGGTTTGATGCTGCTAAAAGGTAAGGCTCTCAATGTTTCTTCTAAGAACTCTACAGCAATGGGTGCACAAAGTTCATATAACTGTTTATAACCATTACAAATTCACAAGCTTACTTTATACAGGATGGCGTAAATAAAAATAGCCCATGTGAGTGTAAAGGAAATTACAGAACCAAGAGTTGAAATGGACTTACCATTTATTTATAATGATGGTAGGTTGGTTGGTTGGTATCTCATGTTGAGCAGTTGGCAGTGAAGCCATTTGCTCTCTTGCATTCCAGTATTTTGATATCATATTATCATGTTGACTAAATTTGTTGTTTACCTTGGAAAAAGGTCCCCGCCCGGAAACCCAAATGGGGGACTGTTTTACTTCCAGAATGTTTCTTTTTCCAATGAGACAACATTTTATCTGGAATGTTTTTATTTAACTTTTTGTAACTGTTTAAAATTAGGCACCATAAATGGCCGTTACATCACCTAAGTAAAGAAAGGTATGGACAGGAAAGAAAATGGAATGATCCCCTAGGCCTCGAATACTCTAATACCATCGGGGTCAAAGAAAACAAGAGTTGAGTCAAGCAAGACTGGATAGGAAAGGTAAAAGAGGGGTTCTGATATGTGGAAAGGAAGAAATATCAGTCCAGGTCAATAACTCACCATGCTGACCAGTGCTTATTGGTGAGCAGTGCCTTAGTTCATCACATAATTTTGTTTAGATCGGTTTCTTTAAGTCTACAAATTCTAGAAGCAATTAAAGGGTCTCCTTTCTATTATAACAAAATTGATATGTGATTACTAACAGCTGCACCGCGTGAAGGTGAGGGATCGGACATTAGGCTTTTGTCCAGGTTGGTTCCTTTAAGCCTTCAGTTAATTATTAAAGGATTTAAAGGGTCTCCTCCCTGTTAGTAACAAAATTCTTTCTGCGGCCTTTTTTACAATGAAAAATATAGTGAAAAATTCATTTGCAGAAGATGCTGAAAGCGACCCCCTGCAGCATCACAGTACCCTACCTCAGAGCAGGAAATTATAAAAATCTTAAATGCAATGCATGGTAAATTTTCCTGCGGGTGGGATGGCATTTCCTCTAAAGTATTAAAACAATGTAGAACTGCACTGGCAAAGCCCTTAACAAATTTAACAAATGCCAGCGTTGAAGCAGGTATCTTTCCTGACATTCTTAAGTTTGGGATCATTAAGCCCATTTATAAAAAAGACAATAAAATTATGTTAACAACTATACACCCATAAGCCTAACTTCTAGTATAGGTAAACTATCTGAGAAGATTATACTACAAAGATTGGAAAACTTTCTACTGAAAAACAACATTCTTAGCCAAACTCAACATGGATTCCGCAAATCCATTTCTACTACAACAGCATAATCACATTCATCCATGATATAATGATAAAGATAAATCAGAATAAAAATTAGCCAGTCTAATGGTGGACCTAACCAAAGCTTTTGACAGCATAAGACATATTTTATTAAATAAACTTGAACTATATGGCATTAGAGGTTTACCTTATAAGTTAATCGCAACTTATCTTACTGGAAGAACACAATGCTTTAAAATAAATTATACAAGTGATTCTAAATCACATTTACAGAGGTAAAATATGAGTTCCACAAGAATCTGTTTTGGGCTCAGTTATATTTTTTATTTATATATATGATATATCTATAGGCAATAATTTTATTACAATCAGTTATGCAGATGATACCATGACACTCTGTTGGAATGAAACCTTAAATACATTAGCTAATACCATCAAATCTAGTACTCATTCACTCACTCACTCACTCACTCATTAATACAGTATTTTGAGTTAAATAAACTAAAAATAAATGTTGAAAAAACCAAAGTTATGTTATTTGATCTAGGTGGTAGAAATGAAATGAAAGAAATTAGTTCTCCTAGAGTTCAGCTGACTCCAACATCTTATCCCTTATTAGGATTAACAGTAGACAGTAGGCTATCCTGGTCCAAACATAACTAATAATGTTTGTAATAAAATTAGTTAATATATTATATTTAGACTAATGAGAAGGTATATAGATGATTATAATATGAAGATAATGTATTATGGACTTATCTTTTTGCAACTCGGTTACTGTTTGGAAGTTTGGGGTGGAGCTGCACAGGTACATATAAATAGGATATTTATACTACAAAAGAAATGTATTTTCTTGACCATTATATGCAAATCAAACAATACTGTTAACTATAAATAACTCTAAAGATACTACATTAACAAATTGTGATATATATCAACAAACACTAGACACATTATGGGTTTCCATAGAATATCGGTGAATAAAAAGAAAGTTAATACTGACCTTTTTATTGTAGCCAGTATATTGTGCAATAAGCTATCATTAGAAATTAAGTCCTATGCAAAAAATTGCTATAAAAGTAATCTTAAGAAGTATCTCATCCACAGTTGTTTGTACAAAACCCATGTACATTGCTGTAAAATTGTAAATAACTTTTGACAATGTCAGATGCTCTATACAAGTCTATTGACAGTAATAAATATACTATATAGCTGCGCATATTTATGCATATTCAGACTTAAAGTTCAGATTGTGATGGTGGCAACTTCATGGCTGATGATGTCTTTCAATTCCTGTATTGTGTGTGGATTTGTTTCATAGACCTTGCTCTTCAAGTGTCAACTTCATGACTGATGTCTTTCAGTTCCTGTATTGTGTGTGGATTTGTTTCATAGACCTTGCTCTTCAAGTGTCAACTTCATGACTGATGTCTTTCAGTTCCTGTATTGTGTGTGGATTTGTTTCATAGACCTTGCTCTTCAAGTGTCAACTTCATGACTGATGTCTTTCAGTTCCTGTATTGTGTGTGGATTTGTTTCATAGACCTTGCTCTTCAAGTGTCAACTTCATGACTGATGATGTCTTTCAGTTCCTGTATTGTGTATGGATTTGTTTCATAGACCTTGCTCTTCAAGTGTCAACTTCATGACTGATGTCTTTCAGTTCCTGTATTGTGTGTGGATTTGTTTCATAGACCTTGCTCTTCAAGTGTCAACTTCATGACTGATGTCTTTCAGTTCCTGTATTGTGTGTGGATTTGTTTCATAGACCTTGCTCTTCAAGTGTCAATTTCATGACTGATGATGTCTTTCAGTTCCTGTATTGTGTGTGGATTTGTTTCATAGACCTTGCTCTTCAAGTGTCAACTTCATGACTGATGATGTCTTTCAGTTCCTGTATTGTGTGTGGATTTGTTTCATAGAACTTGCTCTTCAAGTGTCACCACAGGAAAAAATCACATGTGGCAAAGTAATGGCCACAAATGTTTGCTAATAGTTCGTTCTTCGGAGAAGAATCATGGACTCGTTCCAGCGATACCTTAACATGTGGCATGTTGTCCCATCTAGCTGGAAGAAACAGTATTGTCTTTCATATAGTGAGTCAAACACAAACAGTATAAAAAATATCCATATATGCGACCGTTTCAAAGGTTGTGTAAGAAATATCAGTCCAATGATGCACATTGCTATTAGACCACACCAAATGTGGATTTTGTCATCATGGTGTGGTTGCTGACACACAATGTTAGGGTTCTTCATGGTCCAGTAAATATTCTGTAAATTCACATGACTGGAAAGATGAAACCGTGATTCATCACTCATGATGTAAAGGAAAGGGTCCCACAAACCATTATTGATGTTATTCAAAAACCACTTGTAGTCTACATGCTTCTATCATCCTCCCTTAATTGCTGCAAAACCATCACACAATATGCCTTCAAATTAAGACTTTTCAATATCCATTGCAACTCCTACTTACATGTGCCTAGTGCAACGGTTCCCAACCGGTGTGCCCCGGCACCCTAGGGTGCCGTGTGATTGGCTAAGGGGTGCCGCGAGATATTGAGATAAACAAAAAAATACCTTCTACTGAAGCCTTAAGTCTTGTAAGGTCTTGAAATAAAATAAGTCAAATCAATTACTCTCATGCACGGCAGACGGTGATAGTGTTCGATTCATTTCAATAATTCAGTTATACTAGTATCCCACAGATGGCATTACAGCTATACCCTGCCGAACATTCCCGAGACTACTCGCTTCCTCACGAACATTCCCGAGACTTCGACATGAATATATAAAAGTGTACGCGACTTGGCGCTTTCAGTTGTCTTCCTCGCATTGATTCACAGTGTTTAGCTATGGATAAGTTCATTGTTAAACGTAAACGCCAGGTCAGTGAAAGTGAACAGTCGGCTCCTACTGCTTGCTTTAAGAAGCCAAATCTTACAGTTTCTCCCGGACCGTCGAATTCACCACATAAAGAAGACAAACGAAAGAAAAGAACATACCAGGACAGTTACTTAGCGTATGGATTTAAGTGGAATAACAACGAGGAAAACCCTATCCCTGTGTGTTTAGTTTGTGGCAAAACACTTAGCAACGAGGCCATGGTACCTAGCAAACTGAAGCGGCATCTTACAACAAAGCATCCTAGTGTGTCACAGAAAAGTGTAATGTATTTTTCACATATATTAGAAGGGGAGAAGAAAACAGCTGTGCGAATGGTAAAGAGAATGACCATAGGTGATACTGCTCTTGAAGCCTCATTTAAAGTAACAGAACTGATAGCTAAAAAAAAGAAACCTCATACTCTTGGAGAGGAAATCATTGGCCCTGCATGCCAAGTTATAGTTTCAACAATACTTGGCGAAGGAGCAGCTAATCAAATTTCTAAAGTTCCTCTGTCCAACAACACAATGAGCTGCAGGATATCTGAAATGTCATGCAATATCAACGAACAAGTCACGGAGAAATAAAAACTTATAGAACATTTGCTTTGCAAGTAGATGAGAGTCTCGATATTGGTTTTATCAGATATGTTGATGAAAAAGATATTAGTGAACAGTTTCTGTTCTGTAGACCGCAGGCGACTACAACCACAGGCCATGATATTTTCGTTTCTATTAATTGCTATCTCAATGACCATGATCTTTCATGGAAAGACTGTTGTGGTATATGTACAGATGGTACACCATCTATGTCTGGGAAAATTAAAGGTTTTACTGCCAGAGCTCTCAATGAAAATCCACCCATTATTATAACTCACTGTTTTCTGCATAGAGAGGCATTAGATGTGAAAGCGTGTAATGAAGATTTTGCTGAAGTGTTTAACCAAGTTGTGAAAATGGTGAACTATATCAAGTCTCGACCTTTAAAGTACAGAATTTTTGAACAGTTATGTTGCGCAACGGATGCAGCTCATACCTCTTTGTTACTTCACACAGAAGTAAGGTGGTTGTCATGGGGTCGTGTATTGAACCGGTTTCTCGAACTTAAAGAACTGCTAAACCTTTTTTTAAGGATAAAAATCAAGACACATTTCATGAGCTCTTACTAAGTGATTCTTGGTGTTTTGAACTGTCGTATCTAGCAGATATTTTTCATAAGCTGAATGAACTGAATGTTTCGATGCAGGGTCGACATGAAACAATAATCTCCTCAACCAATAAAATGAAAGGTTTTAAAAGAAAACTTAGTTCTTGGAAGTCTGCAGTTCAAAAAGGAGATTTGTCGAACTTTCCATCTCTTCTTAATGTGGCAGGAGATAAAGATCTGGGTAAGCTGAAAGACCGCATTTGTGATCACTTATCAAGATTGCAAGATGCAATAGATGCGTACTTTCCAACTATTTCCACTACAAATCTCGACTGGGTTGTCTCACCATTTGTTTTCATAGATAGTGCAGAGGAAATAGATTTCACTGCTTGCGAACGAGATGAATTTATTGATCTTTGCGCTGATTCCACACTCAAAGGTAAGTTCACCAAGAGTGAGGCGTCGGTGGCTAGTTTTTGGCTTCAACGGAGAGAGGAGTACCCTAACCTAATGAAGAAAGCAATTAACGCACCTTTGCCGTTTTCAACATCCTATCTATGCGAGCAAGCCTTCTCTGCTATGGTGACAATAAAATGTAAAGCAAGAAATAGACTGAATAACCTTGAGGATGATTTGCGTGTTTCACTGTCAACTGTAAGACCCGACATCACATATCTGTGCTCTAAGCATCAATCACAAGTTTCACATTAATCATTAATCGAACAAAATTTATTGATGTATTTTTACTCAGTAATTGTAGTAAAGTTTAATATATTATGTTATGGTGTACGTTATTATTATATCATATTTCTATAAATTAACATATTAAGCTTAATTTTCTTTTAATTCAAGGAAGGGTGTAGTAAAGTTTACTGTATTATGTTATGGTGTACGTTATTATTATATCATATTTCAATAAATTAACATATTAAGCTTAATTTTCTTTTAATTCAAGGAAGGGTGTAGTAAAGTTTACTGTATTATGTTATGGTGTACATTATTATTATATAATATTTCCATAAATTAACATATTAAGCTTAATTTTCTTTTAATTCAAGGAAGGGTGCCCCTAGTGTTTAATGTTATTCCCAAGGGTGCCGTGAACTTCAAAAGGTTGGGAAACACTGGCCTAGTGGGCCAATTTACATGTTGACTTCTTTGGGTTCCGAATAGTTCTACAACAAATGTCTGTAATGTTGATAATGATAATTTCTTTCACCTTTTGGCATACATAATATGTAATAGGTTTCTCAGCAAGTATATTTAAATATTCTTGTATGCTGTAAAAATTAAGTCACTTAATTCTGTTTTAAACACTAATTTTAAAAGAATTTGCATTTACAATTGTCTTACATTTAAAGGTAGCTTATTATATAATTTCACACCAAGATAAAGATGAGTGTCAAGAGATTTCTGTAATTGAAACTTAGGAGGAACCATGTTATTTCTACTCCTTGTATCATGGTTATGCGTGTCAGAGAAAAGTAACTCATCTGTTTTTTGGAGATGAACAAAATTCAAGCATGCAAATACATACAAAGATGCCAGAGTTAAAATTCCAAATTCTTTAGAAATAGGTCCACAATGTGGCGAGAATCACAATGTTTTATTATTCTAAGAGCCTTCTTCCGGAGCAAAAATACTTGATTGACTTCCTCACTGCTACCTCAGAGCAAAATACCAAAGTTTAAATGACAATGAAATAAACTATATATAATAGACAGTCAATAAAGTGCTAATGGAAATGCACATCCTAAGTCTTTTAAGATAAATAAAACATTAGACAACTTTTTGCAATTTCCATTATGTGGAATTTCCAGGAAAGTTTGTTGTCTAACCATATTCTGAGAATTATAATTTCTGGTACACAAACTGAAAGAATTCTTTGTTAGAAGTAATGAGACGGACTTGTTAACACTACATCACATAATTGTATTTTCTACTTGAACATGTTTCGGAAATGGTTTGTTTCCATCGTCAGCATTTATCCAACTCAAGCTTGTTAATGAGAGGAAGAGTCCTTGAGCCCCCCCCTACCCAGAGATTATTTGAGCTTCATTTCACCAATTTCATTCACCATCTGATATGACCAACCAGGTTAAAGAATATAAACCCTTTTAGTGACAGCTCGGATAAAAGAATGCTATCAGAAAAGTGCCGAGCAATTTTAGAGCAGAATGCAGGTTTTAAATTATTAGCAATAAAATGAGTACAAAATTACATTTGGAGCTGATACTTTTTTT
The DNA here is from genome assembly GCA_030762935.1 of Hymenopus coronatus. Taxonomy (NCBI): domain Eukaryota; kingdom Metazoa; phylum Arthropoda; class Insecta; order Mantodea; family Hymenopodidae; genus Hymenopus; species Hymenopus coronatus. Next base: position 138,972,839 of record CM060886.1, read on the forward strand.
ACTTTCTCTATACGTGCTATGTACATAGTGTATAGAGAAGGTATTGTATTGCACCCAAAAATTTGATACCGAGATTTCACCAGAAATATACGTTTTGGGTCCCCCTGAAACCAAAAAAAGCTTTTTAGAAAAATGTCCATGTGTGTGTCTGTGGGCAGCATAGCTCAAAAACAAAAAGACCGTTAAATACCAAACTTGGTATTTAAGTTTAGTATCTTCCAAGGATGAGACAAGAAGATTTTCATGAAAATCCCCCCACCCCCAACTACCCTTTACATGGAACTTTTTTCCAAAATTTTGATTTTCTCCAAAATGCCTCTAACGATTTTGATTTAAATGTCAAATATTAAAGATATTTACTTGATAAATAAAATGTATATCTTGAATTTTCTGGGAATAGCCTCTGAAGACTACTTTATTTTGGATAACTGCTAAACTGTAAGAGATGGACAAAAACTTACCACAAAAAAAATGTAGAGCACGTAGAACACACAATTTATGTAAAATACATTTTTTTCGTGGAGTTGATCATTTTTTTAGATATTCATTGTTTTTGGTTTCAGCTTTGTAAAACTTATACTTTTCTCATACTGGAGTGAAACAAAGGAACTTCAGTCACATAGCAACCAGCTTTTGACTATCACTTTAACCTATGATACACCCTTATTTCGCTTCTACTTACTAGGAAGCAAGTAATAAGACTATTTCTGCTAATTTTTTCTTGATTAGCATCAAGTAAATAGAAGCATAAGCTTTTTAACAATAATTTGTTACAGAGATGTAGAGAAAGTCATGTGAATGGAATACATCAGTTTTTTTTTTTTTTTTAGTAAATCCGTTTATCTATTGTATAAAGTGTATTATATGGATGAGAAGTTTCTTCAATATTTAAAAACAATTAAAAACATAAGACAATTTTGAAAATAGAATAAAAAAAAATCCCAAAATAATAAATAATTAGGGATACAAACCTTATTATACAGAAAGTTCAGGCAAATGAAATGAAAGTACAGATCTGTGTTTATTAAAACAGCAATCGGTTTTGTCTGGTGTTTTATTTTTTGAAATACAAAAAATGAATTAATGTAACATGCATATGAAAAATATGTGCATTATGCGCCAGTTGAAGAAAAGGAACATGTTTTTAACAGATGTATATTTCAACTGACTTGCATGTTTCCTGGTAAACCACAAGGTCATCTCAATGACGACTTGCAATGATTAAGTTCCAGGATTCATAGTACAGCCAACTATTATGGTCAATCAAATCCCAGCTATGACATTGAATTTTTCAGTCTGACTCTACCTATCCAACTACACACAGCTTGTCCGAAAAAACAGTTAAACCTTTACTACTTGTGTTGTTGTGTAGCTAAATGGTTGATTCACATTGTCTGCGGCATCTGGTTACACTTCCATACATCCATTTTGATAAGTACACTGATTATTTGCATGGGGATGAGGACCATTGTTATCTGATGCACTTTCCTTTGCTAGAATATATACCTACCCTCTCTTACGTCGATGTCACAAACACTTTCATCATCAAAATTGCTCGCTTTCTTCTAATACATCACGAGCTGAAGCTCCTATTTTCTCTTAGGTTTGTAACCTTGATAATTGACCACATTTTTCAAACAACATAAACAACGGCTAGAGAAATTAAATGTGGAGCTAATTTATTACTTTGGAGTGTAAAGCTGAAACGCTCCAAAAAACCTTTCTCTATGGCTCTGATGTGGAAAGTATACAGACTTTGCCACTGGATAGAGTTAAAACGTATGAAAATGGCATCATGATGAGATTGTGTAATATTATAATTATAATAATAATTCTTGCAGAATTTTTGGATCACGATTAAATTGACATGTTCTGAGTCTTCAACAGCAAGTTACTTCTATGTGTTATTGTTATTAACCAAACTTGTATTTGCATTTCAGTGAGCAAACTTACAGAAATGTGTTTTGTTGAACAGATATGAATGAGTATGTGCTGAAGAAGATTGATGCGGATCCAAGATACTTTATACCTTTGAATCAGAAGGTTCCTATAGAAACTAAATCAGCACAAATAATAGGACAGAGAATAAAGAAGTTTTACTTTCAAGACAAACCAGTCTGTGAAGATACTCTAGAGCAATATATAGATGTAAGTATCACTCCTTTTAACAAGTACATTCCTTGTCACAACTGAAAATTAAAAAGTTAAAAAATAATGTTTTCTAGTGTTTTACATTCACACAGCTTTCTCTACTCATTCTTCAGCAACCTATTGGTATGAAAATTTTAACAATAACAATAAAAAAGAGCATCTGAAATTGAAAAGAATATTATATACAGTATTTTATTCAAAACCATTAGAGCTATTTTTGGGAAAATCAAAATTTTCAAAAATGTTTCCATGTGAAGGGTAGTTTGGAGTTGAGGGATTTTCTTGAAAATCTTCCTGTTGCATCCTTGGAAGATGCTAAAGATATCAAATTATTATTGAATGAACTTTTCGTTTTTGAGTTATGTTCTCAAATACACAGATATGCATACATACATGGACCTTTTTCTATAAATTCCGTTGTTTGGATACTGGGGACCCTAAAACATGTATTTCCAGTGACATTTTTGGAGAAATGCAATATTTTCTCTAAGTATATGCAAAGTAGAGAAAGTAAAAATGGTCTCCACTGGTCGATAAGTGCTACTATAGTAGAGGGAACATTCTCACATCCTGGCTGCGTGCATAGGATGTGGTAGTACTGTGTAGTTAATGTTTCATATGTTGGCAACACTGCCAACTTTACTGTCAATAAAAAGGAATGCAGAGCGGGGTAGCCCTCTCTATGTGTTAGAAATTGCTTTGGTCAAGACGTACACCAGGAGCACAGCTCCCTCTCAGGTAGATGCCATCTCAATATTTATTGGGTAATGTAATACGAGGCGCATCCAGAAAGTAAGTCCCGATGACTGATAAAGAGAACAAAAACATCACTAAGTAAGAAATATTTACTGGTATAATTACATATACTCACTGGCTACTTTTCAACATAGTCACCACCATTGTTGAGACATTAATCGTAACGGTACACCATTAATTGTATGCCCAAGTCATAGGATTCTGCCACCAATGTTCTGCAGCCACGAAGTCGCCTCATTCTGCACCTCAGTGTCACTGTGAAAATGTTTTCATGTCAGAAAACGCTTCGTGAGACGAAAGGGCGAGGTTGGGGCTGTAGGGTGGATGTTCGAAGACCTCTCATCCAAACTTATTCAACACATTTCCTGTGGCATTGGCTATATGGGGTGTTACATTGTCATGCACAAGCATAATGCCTCTTGTCAACATTCCACATCTCTTGTTCTAGATTGCCTGCCTGAGTTTATGCAGTGTCTGGCAAAATCGATCAGCATTTACAGTCTCCCTTTGCGGTAAAAATTTGCACAAGAGGACACCACATCGATCTCAGAAGACAGTGCACATGAGTTTTTTGACAGAGATCATCTGCTTGAATTTGGTCTTCACAGGTGAACCACTGTGCCGCCAATGCATTGATTGTTGTTTTGTCTCTGGTGTGGTTTGCGACACCCATGTTTCATCCCCAGTGACAATATTGTCGAGAAACTTGTCACCTTCCGCTGCTTATCGCTGTAGGAATGTCAATGCTGTGGCCAGATGTTTGGTTTTGTGTTCATCTGTCAGTTGTCTAGGCACCCATCTTGCACCCACTTTGTGAAAAAACCAAGCCACCAGGACACAATTTCATGCACAAGCGAGCGAGACATCTGGGGAAACTGACAAGAGAGTTCTGAAATTGTGGAGCACTGGTTCTGCACAATTGCTTGCTGCACACTTTCCAACACTTCTGGCATCACAAGGGACGGTCAGCCATTAAGGTCTTCGTCGTGAATATTGTTCTTCCTTCTGTGAATTGCCTGCACCGTCGTCTTACAATGCTGTCACACATAATGTCCTGTCCATGCACGTAACACAACTGATGATGGATCTCTGCTGGAGATTGCTTTTGAGCATGCAAAAATTGAATGACTGCATGAACCTCGCATGTGGGGGGAGACAATATGAGAGCCGCCATTTTCTCCTGGCACAGAGCAGTGACCACTGTCGTCAAAAAACTGAAACTTTACTACAATGTTACCATATACTTCCTCTCTTCTCCTAGGCACACACATTCCTATCCAACTGGTGGTGCAATCTCTGGATGGGACTTACTTTCTGAATGCACCTCGTAAATTTGTTTTTAAGAAGTATTTTGTTTTAAAGTAGTTGCATAGCCCTATTCACCTTAAAGTATTATAAATATATAGGATATTTCCCTGTGGTCTCTGATAGAACAGAGCTGTGTCCCTTATGTCTGCTTGGCTGTAGATAAAAGTAAAAGTTTCCCAGATAATCTCTCTCAAAAACCAAACAGTTCTTTAAATTACAACAGTAGGCGTGACAATATACATCAAAAAGCATTTCTTCTACAGGAGTGTTTTCACTTTCTCTACACATACTATGTACGTAGTGTATAGAGAAGGTATTGTATTGTACCCAAAAATTTGATACTGAGATTTCACCAGAAATATATGTTTTTGGACCCCCTGAATCCAAAAAAGAGCACTTTTAGAAAAATGTTCATGTGTGTGCGTGTGTCTGTGGGCAGCATAGCAAACTTGATATTTCAGTTTAGTATCTCCAAAGGATGTGACATAAAGATTTTCAAGAAAGTTCCCCCACCCCAACTACCCTTTACACGAAAAAAAATTCAAAAATTTTGATTTTCTCAAAAATGGCTCTAATAATTTTGATTAAAAGCTCATATATTTAAAATATTTACATAACAAATAAAAGATATATAGGCATCTTGAACTTTCTGGAAATAGTCTCTCTTTATTCTGGATGAATTCTTTTAAATGTTGCATAACTAGTGTACCATAAGAGATAGACAAAAACTTACTACACCAAAAGTGTAGACCTCCTTAAAAGACAAAATTTATGTCATATACATTTTTTTCCTGGAGTTGACCATTTTCAAGATATTTCTTGTTATTGTTTTAAGTTTTAAAATATTTAAAACTTTTCTAATACAGAAACTTGTCAACTCCTGGTCATGCAAAGAAACAAATTTCAATCCCTATAGCAACCACATTTAGCCTGTGTATTGGCTGTTGGTTTAGCCTAGTATATTCCCTTATTTGCCTTCTACTTATAAGTTAGTAATGAGACTGTTTCTGCTAAAGTTTATCTTGATTAGCGTGAAGTAGATAGAAGAATAAGCTTATTAACAATAATTTGTTATGCAGATATAGAGAAAGTCATGTGGAACATAGATTTTTTTTTATGCTCCTCATATATAGTTGACATCATGTTTAATTATAGAAAATCTGTGATTTACTCTTGATGTTCAGCAGATTTATATTTAATTTTTCACAAATTTCTTGTTAACTTAGTGCTATATATTTGATCACTATAACCAGAATTTAATTTTTGCAGCTGGAAACAGATCTCTGGTCTAGATATCACATAAACCAGACAATCATGCAGCATATATCTGTTTCCCCAACACCACTCTACCATTATGTGCTTACATTTGATGGCACCCTGGGTCTCTTCAAAAATATATTAGGACTGCAAAAGTATAAAGGTAAGTAATACTTAATCTGAGCTTGACAAATACTGTATTCATATCTGGACATGTAAAATCATACTGAGAGCTAGGAAGTGAGTTGTGTATCTGTTGTTACCAGATAGTTTGCCAGTCGATGGCATGCATGCTGGAGGAGTGTCAAATATCTGTCACCGCATCTTCCACACATCTACTGTAACAGTAGTCTAACATAAAAACAATGACAATTGCCTTCCCCAATTCTTCCACATCTGACAGTCCTTTGTCTTCACTCTCTATACGAGAACATTGATGGATAGATAATTTATTCATCTTGTAAATCATATATCATACATGTGTACTGTGATATAAGACAAATCAAGTTGTTAACTTACAATTATTACAGTTGATTACAGTAATTATTTACAAATTAAATAAAACCCAATAAGGACAAGTCAGGGCGTATAAAAACTCATAATTATTTACAAAGATTGAATAGGCAATGTAATATATACAAATTAATTCAGAAATATTAAATATTAAAAACTTTCCATGAATTCATTAACAGAATAAAAGCAGTGATGAAACGAAATGAAGTAGTGATGTCAAAACTGCCTTTTTAAAAACTTAAAAGTTGCAAATTTTTTATTGACTAGAGGCAGTTTATTAAGAAACGTTATTCCCAAGTTTATTTTAGTGCTTTAATGAGTACTTGTGTTGCTTCTCTAAATATGAATATCCATTCTCTGTATAGTGTTATGGTTATAAATCATTTCATTGAAGGTATAATGACCATCTCATTAATTAAACCTAATTTTGTAAATTTTAAAATGAAAATACAGGGGAGAGGCAAGATTTTAAATTTTTTAAATAATAGTCTACAAGTGGATCTTGGTTTAGCTCTTCCCATTATTCTTAAAATTCATTTTTATACAATAAATAACAAGTTATAATGTAGTGAATTGCCCCACAATGCTATAACATATTTTAAAATGGAGTGAGCACATGCAAAATACATACTTCTGAGTGTAAAAAGAAGCTAGTAACAGTGAAGAATAACACAAATATTAATATAAAAATAATAGTTGCAACAAATCTTCACTTATCTTTTGGAATCCTTGCCTGGACTAGTTTCGCAACGATTTCATTGCATTATCAACATATCCTTTTGGTCTCTTTTTTGATGTTGTTTATTTACACTGTTGTGGTTACTGCTACTAGGTGGATTGTGTACTAATGCATTGCTAACTACTGGAATCAAAACAAATTTGGTAAGAGTGTCAATTGCAGGTATATCAAAATTCATTGCATGATTTCTATACTTTAATATAAATATTTTCTCCCAAACCATTAAATCTATGGGCCCATTTAAGTGTTTTAATAATTTAATATCTGGATTTATTTCATGATTAAATTTCCAAAAATATTCTGCTACAGCTGATTTATCAATTTGTTTGTATTTAATATTCCTAAAGTGTTCTTTTACTCTGGTTTCCAAATGACGTTTAGTCTTACCAATATAAACAAGGTCACAATTTAAACAGTTTAATTGATAAATGCCAGATTTTTTATTTTTTGAAATTTCATCCTTTTTAGAAAAGCCTAACAAATTTTTTATACTGTATTTATTTTGAGGAACCAATATTATGCCATGCTCTTTGAAAATATTTGTGAATTTTTTATTTGCCCAAGGGTGATAAGTACATTTTTTAAAAATGTAATTATCTTTTATTTTCTTAAGCGTAGAAATATCTTTAATAGCTTTTTGATATTTAAACTTTTCAATTTTTTTATTTATAAAATCAGTATTACAACCATTAATTAAATCAGTGTTAATAATGTGTTTATATTCTTTATAGAATTCATCTTTAAGGGGTAAATTAATTAACCTATAAATTAAACTATTAAAAACAGCAAATTTATGTGAAAAAGGGTTAAAGCCATTATTTTTTATATAATTATCAGTGTGGGTTTGCTTTCTGTATATTCCAAAATTCAATTTATTGTCTTTTTTTATTATTTTTAAATCCAGGAAAGGGAGATAGCCATCACTTTCAGTTTCTAATATGAATTTTATAGCCTTATCTTGTAAATTTAAAAGTTTTAAAGCATCATTTACATGTTTATCAGGAACAATAGCTACAACAGTTGCTATGTGAAGCAATTGAAATTATACTGTTACTTTGTATGGCCAGGAGTAAAACAAAAGAGAGATGAAATGAAAGATGACCTCTCATTTGAGAAAAGTTTAAGTTACTTAAAGTATAAACCAATAACAAGGAATATCTCAGAAATAGTTAAATTTACAAAAAAAAAAAAAAAAAAAAAAAAAAAAAAATGTATATGACGTAAAGTGTGTTTTTCAACAAGCTGTACATTTTTTGTGTAGCAAGTTTTGTCTATCTCTTACAGTTTACCAGTTATGCAAAATTCAATAAGAATGAAGAGGTCTTCAGAGGCTATTCTCAGAAAACTCAAGATACAAATTTTGTTTGCCATATAGATATCTTTAATATACAGTATTTTAACCAAAATTTTCAGAGCTATTTTTGAGAATAACAATATTTTCAAAAAAGTTTTCATGTTTGTGATAAGTTTTCACGATAATCTTCATGATGCATCCTTAAATGCTGAATTTGACGTTTAACGACCTTTTCATTTTTGAGCTATGCTGTCCCCCCCACCCACTCACATGCACACACACAGATTTTTTTCTAATAATGTTTTTTTTTTAAATACAGAGGTCCTCAAAACATGTATTAACCACAGACAAGACTGCTATGATTTGAATGTGAATGTATAGTTTGGGAGAAACTATTATTTCAAAGGTACACACTACTAAGGTTATTTTTATTTTTGGCCAAAGCAGAGCACACTCATTTAAATCATTTACAGGTGTGTGCCATGCTGATGATATTGGATATCTGTTTCGGCCCCATCTTTTGAAGATTGATGTTGATCCTGAAAGTGCAGAGGCAAAATGTTTGAAAAGAATAGTTAAGATGTGGACTAATTTTGCAAAAACAGGGCAAGTATAAGAAGCAACATTCTGTACAGAAATATCACTTTAAGTTAAGATCTTCATGAGCCAAAATTCTTAGTCCTGGCCTGAGTCCAAGATTAGGTTATACTGTACCATTTGGCCCACACCTGTCTAGTTTTATTACAGGCGACTTCACAGGATAGCACCGAGTTAGATTGGATTTCTTTGATTCCAATTTAACTCAGTTGCTGTTCGGTGTAATAATCAATACCGAGAAAGCTTCAAATCTTTAAACTGTCTAGTTTTGTTTTAAAGAAAATTATTTTGCAGTTATTTATTATTTTAGCAGTATTATTAGTCATAGTCCATAAACTACTGCTCCCAATAGTGTGAAGGGGCTTGGATTAAATTTCTAGTTCTGAGATGAGACATTTTCCCTTGCTGGATTCCTGGAAAGACAGATATGGTATTTGCTGCTTCAGGAAGAACAAATAAATAAATAAACAAACAAAAAGTAATGTTACTGTATAACGTCGCCCTCTGTGGTGTAATGGTTACCATGCTAACTTCATATACCCAAGGTTGCAGGTTCAAACCTGGTGGAGGACGTTGGATTTTTTTTGGGTTTAAAAATCCTTAGCATGGCTTCCTTCGGAAGGGAAGTAAAGCCGTTGATCCCGTGTTGTAGATTTATGCCAGGTAAAAGAATAAGCCTGATAGAGAGGCCTCTGAGCAAAATTAAGCGGTCTTTCACACCCAGTATAGAATGGGATGCTGAGAACCACAGCAGTTAAAGAGCATCCATAAATAACACCATTTCTATTTTTCTGTGTAATATCAGGCAGGCAACCTTTGCATGCTGAAACATGCAATAATCTGTGTTATGGAGTGTATAGAGTTGGTATTGGGAAAAGGAGGAAAGGCAGTGTACCCATAGGGTAGTGGGAAAACTCTGAAGTATGTAATGAGCATGGTGGGAAATCAAGGATGCTGTTTTATTTGATAGTAGCTTTGTGTATTCAATTTCTCAATTTAACCCAAATATATTATGAGTGCTGCAATCGCAGTGCGACAGTGACGGAGGCATCTTCATGTTTTTATGAATCATGTACAACATAACCCTTTCAGCTTCCAAGAAGGATCATTGGTTAATTTTAAAGAACTGGGACAACAAATATGTGCTTTATATGCAAAATAAGTACATTTTTATTTCTTTATTTTAAAAGATAGGAGCAAGGAAATGATAGATAATACATAAAATAAGTTTGAATTTCACTGTTATCTTGAGAAATGAATTCCATAACCTGGTGTGTTCTCTTAACATTGAGTGGGGAAGAAAGATAGAACACAAATATGGCCATGTAGCACCAAATAAATAGGTATGTTTTTATTTCTTTATTTTAAACGATAGCATCAATGAAACAATAATATATAAAAATATATTTGAATTTCATTGTTATCTTGTATTATTAACTCCAAACTGCATTCCCTTAACATTAATGATGAAGAAAAATAGTGCATTACCTATTATAGCATCTAGGGGCAAATAAAAAAGTATGTTTTTATTTTAAATTATAGCAGCAAGAAAACAATAGTTAATACATAAAACTAGATTTGAATTTCATTGTTATTTTGTGCAATTAATTCCATAACCTGATGTGTTCCCTTAGCATTGAATGGGTAAGAGAAATAGAGCACTACTACTGCCATTTAGTGACAAATAACTGTGCTACTACTGCCATCTAGCAGCTATTAATCAACTGTGTTTCCTTGGCACTGTCTGCTCATTTCTGCAATGCTCTCTCAGTTTCTAAAGTTGGTATGGATTAGTGAAATTGCACAGTAAACACACCCTCATTCAGCAACATTACCCAAATAAATACTTAAATAAGCTTAACCAACAAAGAAGAAAAGAAAAGATAGTAAATATGTATTGTGCAAATAAAACCTTTGCCAAGCATTTGCTGCTGTGGAAGGGACAGCTGACAAATAAAATTTAATGCTCAATGAGATAAATTACTTTTTGGGAGAGTTAGGGGGAAGGGGAGGATAGGGGAGGGAGAGGATAGGGGAGGGGAGGCGGAGAGGGGGAGAAGGCGAGAGGGTGGAGGGTGGGGGAGAGGGGGGAGGGAGAGAGATTTGGAAACTAGGATGAAAGAACACTTGAGAAGCATGAGGTACAAGCACATAGACAAGTCTGCAGTAGCACTTCACTTTTGCTCTGAAAATCATAACATAAAGGAAGAAATAGAGTTGATAAAATGAGTAAAGAAACCTTTGGAACTGCAAATTTAGGAAAACATTTTCATCAGCAAGGAAGAAGATTTTCTTATGAATTTTGAAGCTCCCGCCATGGATGACATTATCCTATTGACAAGAGTAGAGGGCAGTACAGTACCAAACTGCACACAACCACCCGTTGTGTGTATCTTCAATCAACCTCGGAACTGAAGGTAGGGTTAAGGTACCCTGAAACCTTCAAAAGAAGGGAAGTGGAGCAAAAAGTATAAAAAAAAAATGACTCAATTTGATCAAAAGTGAATCTTGGTTGTAAGTTATCTTTGGTATAGCCTTACATGCAGATACTTTAACCTCAGTGAGGGCAAAGATCATTATCAAGGTTGGTGTACTACCAGGCAGCTGATTGTTGAGCTAAAGGCAGACCTAATGTGAGTTGTTATAACTTGATGAATAGGGAGCCAATGGGAAAGAGAGCTGAGATACAGGTAATATTGCTTTTTATGCATTTTCACTATAAAAATGCAGCTCAATATCAATGCAAGAATGGCTCCTGGTCAGCAGAAACTAATACTGAACTCAAATAGGATGGAATGGACACTTGGCTGAACATCTTTTGTGAGCGATGTTGCCTGCATCATCAGCAGACATCTTCTGTAGTCTCACTGGATCCCTCTGTTTATCAACTGATGAACTTGTATAGTGGGTTCTCCTCAAACGGAATTTCAAAATTCCCTTAGAATGTAAATGTATTCAGTTATAATATTTATGTTCAAGAGTAAAGCAACTCAAGTTTATATAGCAGTCATATTGTAATTTACTATTATTATTTGTTTTTCACTGTGTATCATTTCCAATTTTTGATTTTTGGATCAACAGAAAATGTTAATTTGTAATAACTTATGTTACAGCAACCCAACACCAGAGAGATCTCCTCTTATAAATGTTACGTGGACACCAACAAGCAAACAGAAGCTCAAGTATCTCAACATTGGAGCAGAGTTGAAGATGGAAGAATTTGTATCAGATGAACGCATCAACTTCTGGGAAGATTTGTACAAAACTGCACATCTCTCATAGTCAAATCTCTCTGGTTTCTCCTGTCATCAAATTCCACCGGTGCTCCATCTTCATTCCATGTATCATCGTTACCATCTGCAGTGCCGTTTGTAGTAAAAGCGGGCTTTAAACACTATAAAAAAATCCCCCAACTATTTAGGGTTGTCAATATAAGACAGCATTGCTAACATGCTGGGTCCTAAGCTACAAGGCATAGTCCAATGTTGATGGGTCTAAGCCACAAAGTGTGGCCAAGAGATGCTTTTTAGAAGCAGTAAAGCCAAAGGCATTTATGAAGATGAAGTTTGTACCCTGTCATATGCAGTGGAATTGAATCCCTCATTTGAGTTGGTAACAAACTCTCAAGTGTGTATCACAGACAAAATGGCCCTTCATCATATACCTTTGTCAATTTTGTTATAAAAGCAAACTTGTGTCCACATTTACTCTTGGAATTCTACCACAACATTTACACAGGCAATAAATGCTTTATTATTAATAATTGGTAAATTTTAGGATGACCTGCAAGAGGAGAAGTTCTACCAATTGGAAAAGCACAGAAACATCTGAAATATAGTTCTGAATTTTGGATAATTACTGGAGAAGAGTACAGAAATTATTATTATTTCTTTAATTCCTTTACTTCTCAGTCAGATAAATGTATATTAAGTTTTAGTCAACAGGTTATGATTAAGCTGCAAGAGTAAAGCCTTTGTATCATGACATTATTAAATAAAACAATATATTTTAAATAAAACATTTTTAATTAAGAGTAAAAACTCAGGATCACACTCAAACTTTACTAGTTGAAATAAGTAACTTACTTCAGACATGTTTCAGTGGCTATTGCCACAATTTTCAGCAGAATGTACTGATGAATTGTGGTAGCGGCCTATAGAGGTCTCTCTTAGGGATAGATGAATTTTTAAATGAGACAGTTTGTTGTTGTGGTATATCAATATTTATGTTGCTCTCCAGGGTGTAATGCCATGCTAATTTCGTGTACTCAACGTCATGGGTTCAAACCAGGCAGAGGACGACGGATTTTTTTGGCTTCTTCGGAAGAGAAGTAAAGTCATTGGTCCCATGTGGTAAATTTAGCCTCATAAAAGAACCTCAAACCTGATAGAGAGGCCTCAGAACAAAATTAAGCGATCTTTCATGCCCAGTATAGAATAGGATGCTGAGAACCATAGCAGTTAAAGAGCATCCATAACTAAAACTCCATTTCCATTTTCAACATTTATGACCTTGTTTTCGTTTTTTAGAATTAATAGATTTTCCCAAACTGTTAATCCTGATAAGTCAGCTGTAGCACACCATTTTTGGATTCAAAAACATAATTTTCACTGTGAACACAAGTGATTAAATCAGTGCAAAATTCAATTGGATTAACAGTTTGGGAAAATCTATTAATTCTAAAAAATAAAAATAAAGTTATAAATTTTGATATACTATAAACAAACAGTCTCATTTCAAAATTCATCTACCCAGAAAAGACAGCTATACAGACAGACCCCTACCGTGAGTTCATCAGTAAATCTCTGCTGAAGATGGTGGCAGCAGCATGTTCAGAGTAAATTACTTATTTCAACTAATGAAGTTTGAGTGTGATGCTGTGTTTCTACTCTTAATTGATCAGTTACTTCACTGTGCATTCCCATTAATGTTTTAAAACATTTTTCATTTCAAATAGCTCCTGTAGACACTATTTTCTGACATTCATGATAATAACTAAAGAAGAAATTAAGAGTGCTACATTACTATTTTGTGGAATCAGACTTGCACAAGAGAATTCAGGTCTTCTACTGCATATTTTAGTTGCCTGATATGGTTCCAAGAAGCAGATTTAGCGCCAACATTACATTATCGGCAAAGAGTTGAAGCAATGCAAACTGAAGATTTTGTGATGCTTCACATTGTACAAGTTATCACAAAACTTTATTTTATTTGGGAGAAAGTTTCTACGTGTTACACTCACAAGACTTTCTTTACCCTATATCACTTATTACAATTTCAATAGAAGTACAATTCCGATCAACATAAGGTTTAGTGCCATTTTTCAGTTTCCTAATGTTAGTGTGGCATAAGATATGAAAAGAGTTTCCTTGTAAGTAGAAGAGAAATAAAGGAGTACCATAGGTTAAAAGGATAGTCAAAAGCTGGTTGCTATGTGATTGAAGTTCCTTTGTTTCTATGGACAGGAGTTGACAAATTCTTGTATGAGAAAAGTATAAGTTTTTCAAAGCTGAAACCAAAAACAAGGAATATATAAAAAATTATCAATTCCACGAAAAAAATGCATATAACATAAATTGTGTGTTTTAACATGCTCTACATTTTTTGTATGGTAACTTTTTCTCCATCTCTTAAGGTTTAGCAGTTATGCAACGGCTGTAAAATTCATCCAGAATAAAGACGACTTCAGAGGCTATTCCCAAAAAATTCAAGATATACATTTTATTTGTTAGGTAAACATCTTTAATATATGATATTTTAATCAAAATCGTTAGAGCCATTTTGGAGAAAAACAACATTTTCAAAAATATGTTCCATATAAAGGGTAGTTTGTCGCATCCTTGAAATATTCTAAACTTAAATACCAAGTTTGGTTGTTAATGGTCTTTTTGTTTTTGAGCTATGCTGTCCACAGTCACACACGGACCTTTTTCTGATTTTTTGAAATCAGGGGACCTCAAAACATATTTCTCGGCTTCAAATTTTTGGGTGTAATACAATACCTTCTCTCTCCACTATGCACAATGTACATATGGGCAGTAGAAAGTAAAAAAGAAAAAAAGGAAAGTAATAATAATAATAATAATAATAATAATAATAATAATAATAATAATAATAATAATAATGTTAATGTGTAACACTCACATGACCTTCCCTACCTATTCTGCAACAAATTTTTCTTAAAACAGCATGTTCTTCTACTTCACAGCAATTGAGATAAACAATTGCATAACTACTGGTAGAACCAGCAGAAAACAATTCAATGTCAGATGGGATTTAAACAACTCCTGGACATTTCTGACTTCAAGTGAGTCATGTTCTGTGTAAGATTAGATCTAGGAGTGAATGTGTGTATCAATGCTTATTCATTCTAGAATGTGCTTGTATATTCATAACATGAATGTGTGTACATGTTAAAAATATTTTTAAGAAATAAGAATTAGAGTGGAAAAACTGGATGAAGACTTAAAAGTTCCTGACATACTACTTCAGTGTAGAAAACAAAAAATTCTAACACAAACTAGGCCCATTGGTGTAGAACTGATTCATATGAATGAGAGTTTCATGAGAAGATATGAAATATGAGGCATATCCAGAAAGTAAGTACAAATAAATGTTTTCATAACAAATATGAAAGAACATTCCTTAACCTATTACTTTCTCTACACATAAGAAAAATAAAATATTGAGATTTCATCAGACATATATGTTTTCGAAACCCCCTGAATCCATAAAAACATTTCTAGTAGAGAGAGAGAGTGAGTGAGTGCGTGTGTGTCTTTGTGCAGCATAGCTCAAAAATGAATAGTCTGTTAAGTACTAAGCTTGGTATTTAAGTTTAGTATCTCCCAAGGATGCAACACAAAGATTTTCAAGAAAATCCCCTCACCACCAACTACCCTTTATTTGAAAAAATTCCGAAAATTTTGATTTCCTCAAAAGTGGTGCTAACGATTTTGAATAAAAACTCATATTTAAGATATTTACATGACAAATAAAATGTATATCTTGAATTTTCTGGGAGTAGTGTCTAAAGACCTCTTTATTCAGGATGACTTTTTTTTAACTTTGTATAACTAGTAAACTATAATATATAGACAATAACTTATTACACAAAAAATATAGTGCTCCTTAAAACACACAATTTATGTCATATACATTTTTTTTCACAGAGTTGACCGTTTTCAAAATATTCCTTTTCTCATACAGAAATTTTTCAACTTCTGACCATGCAATGAAAAGGATTTTAATCCCAGGCGACCACATTTAAAAAGATTTGACTGTCAGTTTAGCCTAGTGTATTCCTTTATTTCACTTCTACTTAAAAGGAACTAAGTAATAAGACCATTTCTGTTAGGGTTTATCTTGAATAATCTTATTAACAATAATTTGTTACAGAGATGTGGAGAAAGTCATGTGAATGGAACATAGACTTTTTTCTATAAAGTTGCTACCATTGTTCAGGCATTTGTCATATCTGGGAATATACTTTTGTACGCCATCTTCAAAGGAAGCTGCCACCAGTGAAGACAGCCACTGCTGAACAATGTGTTCTGAGGAAACACATCACAACACATTCTTGCTGTAAACCATCTGTTTTCATGAATTACCTCATTCACTTGTTCAACCAAACCATTAGTGACAACAGAAGGCCACCCACTCTACTTCATCATGAGCATCATCCATCACTGAATTGCCTAACCCACTTTCTCACCTTTCCATCTATCATTGCATTATTAACATAAATCTTTACTACAAGTTGAAAACAAATTTCAGCTGGCTTAACATTCTTTGTGCTCAAAAACCGTATTATGAAACACTTTACAGAATCAGAAATCATCTTAAACATTTTGAATTGTCACTAACGAATTGAACACAGTACAAATCTGCTATAATGGTGTCAGTAGACAGATAATGAGCCAAAGAGACAAGTGGGAACTGCCATTGTGGTGGCATTAGAATGAAATGTTACTTTCTGGATACACCTCATTTGTTTAAGACAAGACTTTCAGCAACTTCTATAAGGGTGAGTAATGCATAATACAATATTATTTAATCTCTTGAGTCCAATTTCTACTAAGTGGTCATGGCACACAGACCAGTGGGTAACAATTATTCCATCAATTTCATTAGGAAGCACGTATAAGTATTTTAAAATTGAAACCAATAACAAGGTTTATCTCTGAAGTGGTTATTCCAACATAAAAAAAGGTATTCAACATAAATTCTGTCTTAAAAAGCTCAATATTTGTGTGGCAAGTTTTTGTCTGTCTGTTATGGTTTCCCATTTATGCAAAAGTCATCCAGAATGAGGAAGGCTTCAGAGGTTATTCCCAGAAAATTCAAGATATATATTTTACTTGATATTTTATTAGTTTTAATATATAACACTTTAATCAAAATTGTTACAACCATTTTTAAGAAAATTGGCCATTTTGAAACATTTTCCATGTAAAGGGTAGTTTGGGGTTGGGGAATTTTTCTAAAAATGTTTGTGTTGCAACCTTGAGAGAAAACAAATTAATTACCAAGTTTCATACTTAACCAACTTTTTGGTTTTGAGTCATGCCATTCACAGACACACAGGACCTTTATTAAACATGTTTTTTTATCTTATTTTACTTCAGGGTCCTCAAAAAATGTATTTACGGTGAAATCTATGTCAAAATTTGAAGTGGAATGAAATATCTTCTCTACTTACATGTACATTGTACATGGGAGAAAAAATAAAATAAAATAAATTAAAATTACTTTAGAATATTGACAGTTAACATTGAAGGCTAAGGGAAGGGTAGTTTCTGTGCCAATGGCAGTGACTGAACCTCTTCAAGGTCCCACCACAAAAATCCATCAGTTAGGCAAGGCATCCCCCTTTATTTTATAATTGGTTGGAGTCTTAAGGTGATACCTTGAAAAGGTCACTGTCATTGAAACCAACCCTCCCTTAGCCTTTGAAGTTAACTGTTAGGTTCCTAGTGTAATTTTAATTCCACGGTAACAACTGGCATGGTTACACTGGCAGCTGTTCAAAGCCCATGGCAGCGTTTGTGAATGTAATGTTTGTGTGTTTGTAAATGTGTATATGTATTAGAAACAAGCAGCAAAGACGGTAAAGAAATAGAAAAACAAAAGAAAATGGAAAAAATAGGAAAAAGGAATACTGTACAGGACTCCCAACAAGACTCCGGAACTGTAGCTTTTCTTACTTAAAAAAAAAAAAAAAAAAAAAACTTTTCCCTCTGGCGGAACTGGGTAGAACTCAACCGATCTGAGGTCAGGTGGCGACACCCGAGAAGATTTGCAACGAGTGTACGACTACCCTATCCTATTTGTCCGCTACCGACCAATACGCACAATGTGTAACCCTACCTGAAACATGAAAGTAGAAGCGAAATGAGGGGAAGGAAATTCGTGGTAAACGAAAAACCACCCTCAGTGCACGACTCGCCAACCTGAGAAAACCACGAAAAATAGGCGACTCTGGTCGATCCCAGATATCGAACCCAGGATCTCCCGAATGCAAGCCTCGCTAAGATCACGACAGTACGCTCGCTGTGACATCGTTGTTCGGATTTCAAGCCTTTGAGATGCTGTATCGCACATGTGACATTCAGCACGTTTATTATTACGAATATATATAAAGCAGTTGTAAATTATAAACTTACTTTAACCTGTACAATAATTCATCTAAAATAAAGACGCTCGTGTTGGCTTCGGCAATGGTCGGTAGTGTTCGTTTTCTTATGTTTTTAGCCTCGTGGCTTCAGCGCTGTAGGCTTTTCACATTAAAATAAATGGTTAACACATCGTGCTCACCCGGCAGTTTCCGTCGAAACTCGGTTTGGTACTCCGAAAGGTCAAAGCAAAAGAATAACAAACCCCAATGGCTGATCACGATATTTCAAATTTGCGATTCTTTTTGAACGACGATACCTACTAGGGTTGACACGATTCATGCAATTTTTTTCAGCTCATACGATTCTTTTCAATTCATGCGATTCTTTTCGATTCACACAATTCTTTTTGAACAACGATGCATGTTTTTTTTTTTTTTTTTTTTTTTTTTTTTAAATACAGTACCGGAGTCTGATCAGGACTCCGGCACTGTATACCCTACTTTT
Source organism: Hymenopus coronatus (assembly GCA_030762935.1). Lineage (NCBI taxonomy): Eukaryota > Metazoa > Arthropoda > Insecta > Mantodea > Hymenopodidae > Hymenopus > Hymenopus coronatus. The sequence continues at coordinate 138,991,575 of CM060886.1, forward strand.
ATTTACCTTTTTCTTTTTTACTTTGTTTTGCCGTATTATTACTGTTTTCTTACTTCTACAACACACACATATACACATATAAGATCCATGCCCAAGGCGGGACTCGAACCCACGATCCCCAGCGCTATGAAGCACCAAAGCGGGACGCCTTGGCGAGCGCGGCCATGGGGACCTGCTAAAACACAGAAACACCCATGCCCAAGGCGGGACTCGAACCCACGATCCTGTGCACCACGAAGCACCAAAGCGAGCGCGGCCACCGGAATCGGCATGTTAAAACTAGCACGATTCTTACGATTCTTTTTGAACGACGATTCATGCTAAGGTTCACACGATTCATACGATTCTTTCCTTGTACTCGTTCATATGAACGATTCGTTCATGAATCGCCCCATGTCTAGTGTGGACAGAAGAGAACTTTATTTTTACCTCGGAGCTGATCTTCCAAATTGATCCATCCGTAAAATTAGAATAACTCCGCCGCAATTACATATTTCCCAGAGTTTCCAGTAGGCTTGGAGGGGGGTACCACTATTGAAGGTCAATGCCGTCAATGTGGAAACTTGCTCCATTCACATGCGTTCTGCAGAGAGGCTTTGTTTGCAAGACACGCCGCAAAATTAACCTTCATCTTCCCTTGTATGCGGCTTTTTCGGAAAAGGTAAGATGATGTTTTTATTATTAAATGTTTGCTTACGTTTCTCAAACACCTTGGATATAAAATATACCTCGCTTTTATTCCATTCAGAATGTTATCACTTCAGTTTCTGTGCGGAAAACAGCTGTTCAAGAAATGAGTCAGCGTTTCCCCCTTCTACCACAAGGCGAGAAATCCGCGCGCTATACAAAATAACATTTTTAGCAGGCACTGCTTGCTTCTCAACTCTCAAGCCCCGGATTCGATTCCGTTTGGTTAGGGAATGATCCGACTTATGACATAAATAAACTTTATTAGTTATTTATCACAATACAAGCAACACACGTCAAAATGCATTATAAAATGTCATATGCCAATCACCTTATATTAAAAAAGTATGATGTGTCTCATTCACATGATTTTCTCTTTATCTCTGTAAGAAATTATTGTTAAAAAGCTTATCTTCTACTTCATGATAATCCAGACAAAATTAGCAGAAATGATCTCATTGCTTGCTTCCTTGTACCTAAGTAGGAAGGAAATAAGGGAGTATCATAGGCTAAAGCAATAATAAATGTTTTCAAAAGCTGGTTGCTATGTGACTGAAATCCTTTGTTTGTATAACCAGTAATTGACAGAGAGAAGTATAAACATTTTAAAGCTGAAACAAAGAACAAGGAATATCTCACAAACGGACAGCTCTACCACAAAAAAAAAAAAGTATATGACAAATTATGTGTTTTAACGAGCTCTACATTTTTTTGTGTAGCAAGTTTTTTACTATCTCTTACTGTTTACCAGTTATATACAATTTTCCAGAAAAAATATAAAATATACAATTTTCCAGTCCTAGAAAATTCAAGATATATATTTTATTTGTCATGTAAGGCAATAAGGTATTTTAATCAAAATCGTTAGAGCCTTTTTTGAGAAAAATTAAAATTTTCGGGATTTTTCCATGTAAAGGGTAGTTTGGGGAGGGGGGATTTTTATCAAAATCTTCGTGTCGCATCCTTGGAAGATACTAAACTTAAATACCAAGTTTGGTATTTACAGACTTTTCGTTTTTGAGTTATCGTGTTCACAGACACACGGACTTTTTTTTAAAACTGCTTTTTCTTTTTGACACAGGGGGCCCTAAACGGGTATTTCCTGTGAAATCTCGGTATCGATTTTTTTGGGTGGAATGCAGTACCTTCTCAGTTCACTGGGTACATAGTACGTGTAGAGAAATCTGATGTGTTTCATTCACATGACTTTCTCTACATCTCTGTAACAAAGTATTGGTAAAATGCTTATTCTGCTACTTCATGATAATCCAGATAAAATTGGCAGAAATGGTCTTATTACTTGCTTCCTTGTAAGTAGAAAGAAAATAAGGGAGTAGCATAGTCAAAAACGATAGTTAAATATATCAAAAGCTGGTTGCTATGTGATTGAAATTCCTTTTTATTTTTTTTTTAATTTTATTTTATTTAGTGTCGCTTTAACAACAAGATCAAATCGCGACTACAATACATTTTAGAATTCTTTACATAAATATGTTTCATTAAGAACGTTCAGTACATTCTTCGAGAAGGCTGGATCACTAAGAGTGGCTAACATAGTTGCTGGAATACTGCATCTAGTTCTTGCATCATCGTAGAAACGGCAGCTGGTGAGAATGTGAGTGGCTGTAAGCGGAGAGTGACAATAGTTGCACTTGGAGGGAAGATCGCCGGACAGAAGATAAGAATGAGTGAGAGCAGTATGACCAAGACGTAGGCGAGATAGAAGAACTTGATGACGACGTTAGTAATGTGTGAGAGGATAAACAGAAGTGGAAAGAGGACAGGCACCACGTAGTTTGTCTCTAGTTGAGTTGAACCACTGTTGCTTCCATTGCCGGAGAATGGTGCCACGCAGAAAACGGTTGAAGTCTTGGTGAGGAATCCTGAGGTCCTGTTGCTTCCTTAGCTGCAGTATCGGCGTTCTCATTCCCGGGTATGCCAGCATGGGAAGGTACCCACACAAGCAGGACCTGTTTATCCGAGATAGATAATCTATGATAGAGTAACTGAATGTAAAGCACCAGGTTATTGGTTGGAGTTCGCTGTTGAAGACTGAGAAGAGCACTCATCGACTCTGTGAAGATGGTGAAGGAAAGAGCAGTGGCTTCAAGGACGTACTCCAAAGCGAGACGAATAGCTATCAGTTTACAAGAGAATATGGATAGAAATTGAGGTAAGCCGTAGAGCAAGGTCTTATGTGGTAAAATCACAGCACAACGGCAAGGATTTTCACATTTGAAGCCATCTGTGTAAATTTGTTGTGATGCGGAGTGTGAGATACAAAGGGCTCTGAATAAACGGAGATAGACTGAGGTATCTGTACTGTCTTTGTTGTAACGCGCCATGGAAATATCTATGGTAGGTAGTTGTAGCTTCCAAGGAATAGCGTCAAGGGTGAAGGAGCAGGAGACCATTGGCGGGATATCCAATTGGAACTCTTGCAGAAAAAGTAGAATTCTCTGGGAAAAGGGTACAAAACGACGTTGACTATGGGCACATACGCTTTGGGACTTGGCAGGAAAAACATGGTTGAAAACTGTTGATGGGCTCCTGGAGGCAGTTCGTGTAGCGTACATAAGGCCTTCCTCCTCGTATTCAACGGAGGTTCGTTTGCTTCGATTTGGAGACTGCTTACGGGACTGATGGGAAAAGCACCCAAGCAGATCCTCAGCGCCGAAGATTGAATACTATCGAGCATTTTCAGGCTTGTTGGATTGGCTGAATGATATATAATGCAGTCGTCATCCAACCTGGGACGTATAATTGTTCTATATGTTCGAAGTAGTACTGTGAAGTCAGCTCCCCAAGTGATGGCTGCCATTGTTTTCAAGACATTTAAACGTCGAAAACATTCTGCTCTCAAAAGCCTTAAGTGTGTGATCAAGTTTAGGCGGTGATCAAAATGCAGCCCTAAAATGTGGACAGTGGATACTGTAGGAATTGTCTGGTTCCCTAGAAAAAAGGAGAGGCGGCGATGATTACCCACGAGAACGACTAAACAGAATGCATCGGCTCTTAGTGGCAGAGAATTTGAATCCGGTACTATTGCTCCATTGCTGTAATTTGTAGAGTGCATTTGCACTAGTTCCTGGATAGTCTGTACATTCTTTCCACTGCAAAATATAGTTAGGTCATCGGCAAAGAGACTAGCTCTTACAGGTGGCTGGAGGCAGGAATTCACATCATTGATGGCTACTGAGAAGAGTGTCACACTAAGAACAGATCCTTGTGGTATTCCGTTGTCAATGTTGACGCTTTGGGAGAGAACACCGTTAGCACGAACGCTGATTTTCCGGTTTTGGAGAAAATTGTAAATGAATGCAATCATGTTTCATGTGATGTCACGTTTCATTAATTTGCGAATGATGTGATCGCGCCAGACAGTATCGTAAGCCTTTTCGATATCCAAGCTGACAAGAATGGCATGTTGTCTGCTCAAGAAGGCTTCGGCAATGTAGGATTCTAGCAGGAGGAATGCATCAGTTATGGAACGGTATTTTCTGAAACCATATTGGATGTCTGCAAAAATGTTTTGCATTCTAAATACCAGCGTAAACGGCGATTGATAATCTTCTCCAGCAGTTTACATAGGGTACAGGTAAGTGAAATTGGACGGCAATTGTAGGGAAGAGAGTGGTCTTTATTGGGTTTAGGAATAGGTACCACGATGGAGCTACGCCATTGATTAGGAAAAAGCTGATTTACCCATAGGTAATACGTAGGAAAGACTAGTTGTTGGCAGATGGTGTAGGAATGCATATGGGATACTGTCTGGTCCTGGACTTTTGCTGGTGCAACACTTTAATTCATACAGTAGTTCTTTCATCGTGAGTTCTTCGTTGAACATTTGATTTTTGTTTGTAAATATCGTCTGCAGAGACTTATTTTAGTGTGGAGAAATTCAGGATCATAATGGGAGTCACTGGAAGCATCAGAAAATGTGCTTGCCAAGGTATTAGCTATTACCAGAGAGTCGGTAATGGGCGCACTTGAAGTAGGTGTTCGAAGATGAGATATCACCTGTGAGGAGCGGTTGCCGCAGAGAGTATGTAGTTTATGCCACAATTGGGATTGAGGAGCATTAGCGTTTAGAGTAGATAGAAACTGAAGCCAAGAACGCTGTTTGCTTTCTTTCACCTCCCGACGAGCCGCAGCTCCGAGACGCTTGAAGGCGCACTTGTTTTCGAGTGTATCGAGTGTAGGTTGACGTTTGTATTTGTAATATGAATGGTTTTTGTTCCGGATAGCTTCGGCGCACTGAGCATTCCACCATGGTACACGGCGTTTACCTGAAACATTTTTCGTTAAAGGAATGCTGAGACGTCCTTGCTGAAGTATGGCTGTAGAGAACATATTAACAAGGTCATCTATGTCCATTTGTGGGAAAATATCCGGTTGCGGAAGATTTGCAATGGTATTCTGCGCAAGAACCTTGAACAGGGGCCAGTTAGCTTTGTGGAGTTGCCAAGTAGGATGTCGAGCATATTTGGGAGTATTGAAGGTAAACTTCAGGATTATAGGATACTGGTCACTACCTTAGAGAGTATGCTCAATGGACCAATGGAACAGAGGAACAATGTTCGAGGAGCACATGGTGACGTCAATACTGCTTGTGGAGTTATGGGCTACATCATAACGGGTAGGTAATGGGGGATTGAGTACCACTAAGGGAAATGTATTCAGAATTGAATCAATTACTTTCCCACGCCGATCAGTTCGCTGACTTCCCCACAGAATATTATGACTATTAAGGTCTCCCAGTAAAATGAAAGGTGTGGGTAATTGTTGAATAAGATGTGTGAGTATTTGTAGGTCAATGTTGGCACTGTTTGGTAGATAGAGATTGCAAATGCATATCTCAATAGTGAGAAAAATAGAGACAGCCACTTCTTCCAGATAGGTTTGAAGGACAATTTCTTTCTGTGGAATGTTCTCAAGTACGTATGTTGCAACACCACCACTAGCATGGTGGGCATTGAGACGATTTTTATGGTATCCAGTATACCGGCGTATTGGTGCTATGTAGTCAGTATGAAAAGTAGTTTCCTGTAGGCAAATAATAGCGGGACTATGAGTAGAGAGAAGTAGTTGCAAGTATTCAAGTTGAGATCTATAACTATTGATGTTCCATTGTAGTAGCAACGTATCAGAGTTCATGGCTGAGAGCCATGAGCTCTAACTCCAGATACATCTGTGGAGACGGTGCCAAAGTTCTCTGGTTTAGTAGTGCCCAACATTAATTTCTTTTCAAGCCGTGTGGTTCTGTTTTTTATTTTATTGTTTGTTAACATAGGATATATCTTTCTAAGCAATTGTGCTAACGCATGATGATCTGTGGTGTAGGATGTGGCCAAGTGGGCGACATCAGAGGACCCCACTGAATTTTCATAGAAACTGACAAGTTGTGTAAAATTCAAAAGGTATTCGCCCGGGTTAGCCTCCATGTGGTTTTGAAGTGGTAGCAGCAGTTCGCGTAGTGATTGTGTTGCCGTTGATGATTTTGGTTTTTTAGGCTTTGGTTTAGTACTGGTCTTTAAGATGTTGTCATCATCAGATGACTATCCTGTGATTTGGATAACCGTTCAGAACTATCCTGCTCAAGTTTTGAATCATTTGGATGTTCTGAATCACTATTGGTTGAAGAAATAGGGCGTTTCATGCGGTGTGGTAGACTGTCAACAGGAGTGGCTACTTCGCCTAAGTGTACAGTAGTAGTATCGTGAGAAGCAGTGACAAGCATGGTATTGTTTACTGTATGAGAAGAAGAATTTTTCCCCATTTCAGTGTTTAAGGACTTTACTTGGTCGTCATTGACATGATGAGTGTCTTTTTTTTAAGGTAGATGGACCAGAAGTTACCGTTGTGGTAGGCAAGGAGGGAAATTCCCCTGAATTGGAGGTAGAGGGCGTTGTGGTGGTCTGTTGCACTTCTGATGCTTTGCATTGGCTAGCCAAGTGGTCTTGTTGTTTACAAATGAAACACGTAGGCGTGTCAGTTGACACATAGATCCAGTAGTTTGTGTCATCGTGATAGATTTGAAAACTGTCGGGAAGTTGATCGATATCTTCAGGCTTAACGTAGAACTGTCGGCGAAAGCTTAAAATATGAGAGAAACCTGGAGCACTCATTCCGGCCCTGACATGTGAAATTGCAGAGATCGGATATATACCTTGTGATGCCCATTAATTTTCTAGGGTACTATTGGGGATGACTGGACAGACGTTTGACAGTATGACTCTCTTGTGTTTAGTCAATAGGGGTCGCAGATCTAGTACAACATCATTGATAGTAATCTGCGGATGGTTTGCTGCTATTTCTTCCGCTATTCGTTTGTTAGAGAGGTACATGCATACACGGTTATTTGAGATTCGTGAGACGAACCGTATATTAGTTGGTTCGGTAAGTTTTGCTATGGCGTAAACATAATCTTTGATAGAAATACCATCATGAGCTGCAATAACGATTGCCTGATCCTTACTAGGTCCACTTTGTGCGATCGCTGAATAACTTAATACATTAGATTTAGTATTCATTGTTGTTACTTGAGGTTTTCAATTTGCCCGAGTCAGCTTGGACTGGGCACAAAACACACTTCACACACGTTAGACGTACTCCCTATACATAAACACACTTACTCGTGTTACAGAAAGAACTGTTTTATGTAATAAATACACTAGTTTTGTGTAAAAAAAAAAAAAAAAAGCAGAACAAACTTTCATAACCTATCCATTGGATGAGGCATGGCCTACTCTGGAAGTTCCTTTGTTTGTATGGCCAGTAGTTGACAAATTCCCGTATGAGAGAAGTATAAGTATCTATTTTAAAGCTGAAACCAATAACAAGGAATTTTCTCAAAAAGGACAGATCTACCAAAAAGAAGCATATGGTTTAAATTATGTGCTTTAATGGATCTACATTTTGTGTTAAAAGTTTTTTATTATCTTACGGTTTGCCAGTTATACAAAATTCATCCAGAAAAAAGAGGTCTTCAGAGATTATTCCAGAAAATTCAAGATATATATTTCGGTTGTATTGAAAATATTTTAAACATATGGCATTTTAATCAAAATCGTTAGAGACATTTTTAAGAAAATCAAAATTTTTAAAAAATGTTCCTTGTAAAGGGTTGTTGCGGGTGGGGCGATTTTCTTGACACACACATACGTTTCTAAAGATGCCTCTTATTTGATTCAGGGCACCTCAAAACATGTAGGTATTTCCGGTAAAACCTCAGTTTAGAATTTTTTGGTGCAATTCAAAAGGTACATTTTCTATACACTATGTAGGCATATAGCACGTGTGAGAAAGCAAACATTCATCAAAATAAAATTACTTGTCTGGTAACCATTTGTATAAGTACTTCATATTTGCTTGCTCTATATGAAATTGTGACTTAGTATTTAGTTTTGGTCCCAAATAAATGTAGGTATTTACGTTTTGCTTAACCTTACAAATGCATGTCTATTAATATGTCTGAAATATCCAAGTTTAAACAAAATTGGCCTGCATGATGTTTTGTTCTTTTTGCTTTCACTAGCCGGCACGTAGAATGTACATAGTGAATAGAGAAGGTATTGTATTCCGCCCGAAAATTCGATATCGAGATTTCATTGGAAATATATATGTTTCGGGGTCCCTTGAGTCCGAAAAAAGCATTTTTAGAAAAAAGGTCCATGTATCTGTATTTGTGTGTGTGGATAGCGTAGTTCAAAAACTAAAAGACCGTTAAATACTGAAGTTGGTATTTGGGTTTGGTATCTGCCAAGGATGAAAATAAAGAGGTCTTCAGAGGCTATACCCACAAAATTCAAGATATACACATTTTGTTTGGGATGTAAATATCTTAAAATACGATATTTTAATCAAAATCGTTAGAACATTTTTGAGAAAATCAAAATTTTGGAAAAATTTTCCGTTTAAAGGGTAGTTTGGGGTGGGTGGATTTTCTTGAAAATCTTCGTGTCGCATCCTTGAAAGATACTGAACTTAAATTCCAAGTTTGGTATTTAAAGGACTTTTCGTTTTTTAGCTATGCTGTCCAAAGACACACAGACACACGCACCTTTTTCCAAAAAAAAAAATTTTTTTCGATTCAGAGGACTGAAAACATGTATTTCCTTGAATCTCGGTATCGAATTTTTGGGTACAATACGATACCTCCTCTATACACTATGTACACAGTACGTGTAGAAAAAGTAAAAAAACGAAGTCAATCTATAGAAGAGGGTATTTGATATTGACATTAACTGTCCTCCAATGAAGTGAAAAGTCCTTCGTTCTTAGAAAGAACATTGGCCCTACATTTGAAAATGTCCACTCTTTGTGGCATTGTCGGAAGACGCAGTTATCAACCGGTAGCAAATCAACGCTTGCGTAAAAGTTAGCCCTTTGACACTTAAAGTTATGAAGTTGTGACAACTTTTGATAAGACGTGTAAAATATTGAATTGACAAAAATTTGACCATGCACGTACAAAGAATGTAAGTCCATTCCAACGCATTCTGTTAACAGTGAATTCCTGAAGCAATGGTAAGCACGATCATTTTGTTTGTCAAATCCAACACTTTAGATATAAGAGATTTCGAGAGTTACCGCAACTTGATGTGCATATGCTGACTGCCTCCATTTAAACTGATGAAGTCGCAAATCTTTTAGGGTGGCTTAGAGTGACCATATGTCCGGATTTCTCCGGATATTAAGTACTTTCTCTAGCTCCGTATGTACAATTTTCACAGTGGACAGAGAAGGTATTGTATTCCACCCAAAAATCCGATACCCAGATTTCACCGAAAATACATGTTTTAGGATCCCCTGAGTCCAAAAAATGCATTTTCAGAAAAAGGTCCGTGTCTGTCTGTGGACAGCATAGCTCAAAAACGAAAAGACGACTAAATACAAAACTTGGTACGAGGTACGTCCAGAAAATAAGTTCCGTTTCAATTTATCTCCGCTGCAGCGCTGCGATCGCAATTCCGCACATGCGCGGTAGACGCTCTGTACCAAGGAGAAGAAACGTGCGCCATTTTGAGATCGCTGTCAGCCACATACGCTTTGTTGTGCTTGTTTATAATGTCGGTGTTGATTGAAAATCCCGCCGCTTGTGAAATCAGATCTGTGATTCGTTTTCTGAATGCTAGGAAAGTGAAACCAATTGAAATTTATTGGCAAATTTGCGAAGTTTACGGACAAAATGCGATGAGTGATGCAATGGTGAGAAGATGGGTCCGACAGTTCAATGAAGGACGTAGTAAAGTGCACGATGAAGAACGAAGTGGGCGTCCATCTTTGGTTACAGAAGAACTGGTTCACGCGATTGATCACAAGTTTACAATTAGTGCTCTCGCTATGGAATTTCCCCAAAGCTCACGATCACTAATTCATGAAATTGTTACCGAAAACCTGAAATTTCGTAAACTTTGCTCACGTTGGGTACCAAAGATTCTTACTGAGCAACACAAAACAAAACGGATGGGTAGTGCACTTCACTTTTTAACCCGTTATGATGAAGACGGCGAAGAATTTCTGACAGAGATAGTCACGAGAGATGAGACTTGGGTTTCTTACGACACCCCTGAAAGTAAGCGGCAATCAATGGAATGGAGGCACACTTCATCCCCAGCAAAGGTTAAGCCGAAACAAATCTTGACATCTCGAAAAATGATGTGCACAGTTTTCTGGGACTGGAAAGGCATCTTACTCATTGATTTCTTACCGCGTGGTCAAACAATCAAAGCAGATGTTTATTGCGAGACACTTAGGAAATTGCACTGCGCAATACAGAATAAGCGCCGAGGATTGCTGTCAAAAGGTGTTGTTTTTCTTCACGACAACGCACGACCACACTCTGCAAATGTGACGAAAAACCTCCTACAGGGATTTGGCTGGGACGTGTTTGACCATCCTCCATACAGCCCTGACCTCGCTCCTAGCGACTTTCATCTGTTCTTACATCTCAAGTCTTTCCTTGGCGGTCAACACTTCAACAATGACGAAGAACTGAAAGAAAATGTTTCCAACTTTTTGAAGACACAGGCGGCAAACTTCTATGAAGAAGGCATACAAAAACTTGTGCCACGCTATGACAAATGCCTGCAAAATTTCGGCAGTTAGGTGGAAAAGTAGTTTAAGAGTTGTAGAATTTTGTGCAATAGATAATTATTCTGTATCTGTACACAATTTAATTTTATTACCAAACGGAACTTACTTTCTGGACGTATCTCATATTTAAGTTTGGTATTTTCCAAGGATGCGTTACGAAGATTTTCAAGAAAATCCCCACCTCTAACTACCCTTTACATCGAAAAACTTCGCAAATTTTGTTTTTCTTAATAATGACTTTAACGATTTGATTAAAATATCATATATTAAAGCAATTTCCATCACAGATAAAATGGAAATCTTGAATTTTCCAGGAGTAGCTTCTGAAGACCTGTTTATTCAGATGAATTTTGCATAACTAGTAACCTAAGAGATAGACAAAAACTTACTATGCAAAATCTCGTTAAAATACACAATTTATGTCTTATGCATTTTTTTTGTGAAGTTTACCATTTAAGAAATATTCCTTGTTAAGTTTCAATTGTAAAGTACTTATACATTTATCAGACAAGAAGTGTCCATTTTTCTTTTATTCTACTCCTGGCCAAATAAAGAAGCGATTTGCAATAGCAATCGCATTTCAACAGTTTTCAAAAAAAATTTACTATCACTTGGCCTAGTGCATTCTCTTATTCCCTTTTACTTATAAGGAACTAAGTAATAAGAACATTCTGGTAATGTTTGTCTCAATTAGTATTGTGCAGAAAGAAGAAGAATCTTTTGTAAGAAGTTTGTAGAGCAGCTAGAGAAAGTTATGCGAGTGTAAAACATCAGATTTTTTTGAGTAGGTACTTGGTGAAAGCTTCTTACGATAAAACTAAAAGGCATGTTTTCTGTCTTTCAACAAAAAATCACCAAAGTTGAACACATATTATATTAGATAACATCGAGATCTATTTATTGTAGGTATTTATGAGGTAGTATGAAAATAAGGTACCCATTTTAAAAGGAATTTTGATGCAAAAAACTGATGTTACATTCACATAACTTTTTCTGCCTTTTTACAGTGTTGAACTACATTAGGCAACATTCTGTCCTCTATTAGTGGGTAAACATATTATTCCAACCAAAGGTTATATTTCTATCTATGTACTTAATTTTAATTGTAATAAACCTTTGCAGATATAGCTAATTAGGTACACATTTAATGTTATACAAAATGGTTCTTAGAGCTTCAATACTATTGTGCAATATTGTTGGCCGTCTCATATTGTTGATTTGCACAGAGTATTGTTATCAATCAAGAGAATTTAACTTTCTCTAGAACATATGTAAAATGTGCATAGTAGGTGGAAAAAATATTATACAGAGATTTCATCGGAATACATGTTTTAAGGACCCCTGAATCCCAAAAAAACATTTTAGAAATATGCATTTCCTCAAGAAAGGTTATATTGTAACCAAAACTGTTTTTATTATCTGTGGATAGATGGCAGCACATTCCTATTACTATGTATTTTCATTTTTACTTACTGAAGTAGAGAATGTATGTATTGTATTCCAATGAAAAATTAGATGTCAAGATTTCACCGAAAATAATTGTTTCAAGGCACCATGAATCAAAAAAAAGTATTTTTTGAAAAAGGTTTGAGTATGCATAGATGAAATCTTACTGCACAAAAAATGTACATCTCATAAAAACATGCAGTTTATGTCCGTACACTCTTTTTGTGAAGTTAACCATTTCCAAGATATTCCTTGTCATTTGTTTCAGTTTACCAATTCTGAATTGGGAAGTTGTTATTCTTTTTTCTTTTCTTTCTTTTGTTACTGCAAGTCACACAAAGAGAACAGAATTGTGACACCAATACATAGCAACCAGTTCTTAAAAGATTAACTATCTATTTAGCCTAGTCTTATTTCCTTGTAACATTTCTATTAAAATGTATTTCAATTTGCATGAAATAAGTTAGAAGAATAAGCTTTTGTAAGAATGCTTTATTGCAACGTATGTAGAGAAAGTAATGTGAACATAAATATCAGAGTTTTAATGTTTGAAAACAAAGATGGGACTTTTGATTGTGGTATTAAATATCCGATCTGGTACTTACCTTGGTGACTGAGGAAAGCCAGGAAGAAAAATCTGATGTGTTACATCCACATGACTTTATTAGTAGCAACAAATGTAATTCTTGACTTGATCTACAGCCTACATTTTGGTCATAGAGTCTAATCTCATAATAGGATCTGCAGATTGCAAAGTTATGTATGTATGAAAGATCCTGTGTTCAAATCTCCCATAGGCCATTTTTACTTTCTCTACATGGACTGTGTAAATAGTGTAAGGGGAAGGTATTATATTGCACCCAAATTTGATGTTGAGATTTCACCAGAAATATTCAAACCAAGGACCATGGGATCAAATCCAGTCAAAATCTACGTCCTGCATTCAATAGAAACAGTGGAAAGGGATGGGGAGGACCCAACTAAAACAACCAGTGTGATGGCATGGTTGGTTGTTCACACCTTTTGGCTGGATGCAATTACATGATTATATCTTTTACCTTTTTTCCTTGTAAAAAAAATACAGTAACACTATCTCTCAGCATTATATCAGATAATACTGCAGCTATTATGGTCATGTGGTCTACGGCACAGTATCATACTAGTATGGTTAGAGATTTGTGCCCCAAAGTACCATTTTTGTTTTTGCTTTCTCTACACGTATTATGTATAGTGTATAGAGAAGGTATTGTATTGCATCCAAAAATTCTATACCGAGACTTCACCCCCTAAATCCCCCCAATTTTTTTTAGAGTAATGTCCATGTGTGTGCTCAAAAATGAAAAGACGATTACCAAATTTGGTACTTAAGTTTGGTACCTTCCAAGGATGCAACACAAAGATTTTGAAAAAAAATCTGCTCACCCCCAACTACCCTTTACATGATTTTCTAAAAATTTTGATTTTCTCAAAAATAGCACTAACGATTTTGAATAAAATACTGTATGGTTAAGCTATTTTTATGACAAACAAAATGTAAATCTTGAATTTTCTGGGAATAGCCTCTGAAGACCTCTTCATTCTAGATGATTTTTGTATAACTGGCAAACATTAAGAGATGTACAAAATCTTACTAAACAAAAAATGTAGATCTCATTAAAACACACAATTTATGTTATATACATTTTTTTCTGTACAGTTAACCAATTTTGAAATATTCCAGATTATTAGTTTCAATTTTAGCCACTTAAACTTTTCTCAAACAGGAGGACATCTTTCTTCTTGTTTCTCGTTTGTTTACTTGGAAAGCAAAGAGATTGGGATTTCAATTGTTTCACGTAGTGACTGGCTTTTAAAGGATGAGACTATCACTTTAGCCTGTGCAATTTCTTACTTACAAGGAGCTAGTAATAAGACTAATTCTGCTTATGTTTATCTTGATTAGCATGATGTAGATAACAGATTAGTGTTTTGAATAAAAGGTTTGTTTACTGAACAGTTAGAGGACATCATGTGAATGGAACACAATAGATTTTTGCACTTCTACTTATAAGGAACCAAGTAATAAGGGCAATTTATGCTAATGTTTATCTCAATTAGCATGATGTAGATAGAAGAATAAGCTTTTTAACAATAATTTGTTACAGAGATATTACAATGGCATGACTTTCTCTGCATATTTTGTGTTTCTAGTAAAATTGGAATATCAAATGTCTCTTACTGTGCCTTAGATGTTGGAACTGCTCGGTCATGGGGTCTATCAATAGAAGGACACATTACAATGATAGTACTTATCTTGTGCTTTACAACTTGTGATATCTAACACTTTGAGGAATCTTCTTATCAAATTTAACTGCGTTTGTATATTCAGCAACCACAAAGTTTATGTTGACACTTAAGATAAATCCAGGGGAAACATTCATAATAAAACTGTAATAGGCATTACTATGTTTATATCATTTTCCCTTTCTCTAGCATGTATGTATAACGTACAAAGTAGACAAATAAAGTATTGTATTCCACCTAGAAATATGATACCAAGATTTCAGTGAAAATATATGTTTTGAGACCCCCTGAATCCAAAAAAAGGATTTTTAGAAGAAGGCCAGTGTGTGCATGTGTGTGTCTGGCACAACATAATTCAAAAATGAAAGGTCTGTTGAATACTAAGCTTGGTATTTAAGTTTAGTGTCTCCCAAGAATGCCACACAAACTACGCTTTACAAGGAAACGTTTCTAAAAATGTTGATTTTCTCAAAAACTGGCTATTACAATTTTGACTAAAATACTGTATATTAACGATATTATCTGACAAATAAAATATGTATCTTGAATATCCTGGGAACAGCCTCTGAATACCTCTTCATTCTGGATGAATTTTGTATAATACTAAACCATAAGAGTTACCAAAACTTTACTACCCAAAAATGTAGATCTCATTAAAACCCATAATTTGTCCTAAGTTTTTTTTTTTTTTTTTGTAGAGTTGACCATTTCTGGGGTGCTCCTTGTCATTGGTTCCAATTGTGATTGTCCATCATAATTAATTCAGAAAATAGTGGAGCTGCATTCAGACATATCTATTTCGTTTTAATCTTACTCACTATTATTTTTCTCTCTCTGCACATACTATGTACCTACATAGTGTATAGAGAAGGTATTGCACTCCACCCAAAAATTCGATACCAGATTTCACCAGAAATATATGTTTTAGGGTCCCCTGGATCCAAAAAAAGTATTTTCAGAAAAAGGTCCTGTGTGTGTGTCTGTGAACACGATAACTTAAAAACGAAAAGTTGGTAAAATACCAAACTTGCTATTTAAGTTTAGCATCTTCAAGGGATGTGACACAAAGATTTTCAGAAAAATCCCCGCACCCCAAACCACCCTTTACATGGAACTTTCTTCGAAAATTTTGATTTTCTATAAAATGGCTTTAACGGTTTTGATTAAAATATTGTATATTAAAGATATTTACCTGACAAATACAATTTATATTTTGAATTTTCTGGGAATAGCCTCTGAAGACTACTTTATTCTGGGTGAAATTTATGGAATTTTGCATAACTGCTAAACCGTAAGAGATGGACAAAAACTTTCCACACAACAAATGTAGAGCACTTTAAAATACACAATTTATGTTATATACATTTTATTTCATGGAGTTGATTGTTTTTGAGATATTCCTTGTTTTTGGTTTCAGCTATGAAAAACATATACTTTTCTCATTCAGGAATTTGTCAACTCCTGTCCATTCAAACAAAGGAACTTCAGTCACATAGCAACCAGCTTTTGACTATCACTTTAACCTATGGTACTCCCTTATTTCACTTCTACTTTCAAGGAAGCAAGTAATAAGACTATTTCTGCTAATGAAGTAAATATAAGCATAAGCTTTTAAACATTTCATAATTTCTGCAAATGCTTGTTTCAATTAGCATGATATAGATAAATGAATAATCTTTTGTAAGGATAGTTTGCTTGTAGAATGGATAGAAAACGCAATGTGAATGAAACACATCAGAGTTTTTTGAAGACCAAACCCAGGACAAATGCTTGTTTGCTTTGCTCAAACTTGGGATACTTGCTGCTGGATGTTAAATTATCATTGGATACCATTTTTGTGTTTCCCAAAAATAACTGATTATGCTATTGGTTTAATTGTTTTTTCACACAAGCTGTGTTTAGGACAGGAGTTGGATAGCTAGAGTCAGACAAAAATTCAATGCCATAGCCAGGATTTGAACCACAGATCTCTTGGTCTCTAGCCAGTTGGTCTGCCACTGAGCTACCATGGTAACATGCTAGTATAGCATTCAATTTCTCAACTGACTCCCATGTAAACCACAAGGTGATCTCAAATTATTTTGAGATGACAACCTCAATGGCGACTTACAATGTTGTAAGTACTTTAAGTCCCAGGATTCATAGCATAGCCAACTACTATGGTCAATTAGTATTGGTTTAATTGTTTTTCACCCAAGCCATGTGTTTGTGGTTTACCGGGAAACATGAGAGTCAGTTAAAAAATTCAATGCTATGCCAGCAAATTGCCATGGTAACTCAGTGGAAGAGCAAACGGCTAGAGACCGGGAGATCTGTGGTTCAAATCCCGGCTATGGCATTGAATTTTGCAGTCTGACTCTACCTATCTACTCTTTATAACGTTTGAATGTACTGTTCAATTTTACATGACCAAAGACATTTCCCAGTATCAAGTGAGTGGATATTTCATAAAAGTGTAAATTAAAGACTCCTAAACATAAACAGAAGCAGATAATCACTGATATAAATAACCATTTTTCTTGAGAAGGAAATGCTAGAAAACTATAATCTATAGTTTTAAACTAAGAAGCAGCATGATGTTGCAATCATCTGTTTTCAAAAACTCTAATGTGTTCCATTTACATAGTTTTCTCTAACTGTTCCACAAACAAACCTTTTATTCAAAAGATTATTCTTTTATCTACAGCATGCTACAGGTGATGAAAATAAGCAGAATTAATCTTACTACTAGCTTCCTTGTAAGTATAGGAAATGCACAGGCTAAAGCAATAGTCAATTTTTTTAAAAGCTGGTTGCTATGTGAAGCAATTGAAATTCATTATCTTTGCATGCCAGGAGTATACAAATGAGAAATGAGAAGAAAGATGTCTTTCTGTTAGAGAAAAGTTTAAGTGGCTTAAAATTGAAATAAGTTATCCAGAATATTCTCGAAAATGGTTAACTCTACAAAAAAACAAATGTGTATAACAACAATTGTATGTTTTAATGAGATCTACATTTTTTGTGGAGTAAGTTTTTGTCTATCTCTTATGGTTCGCAAATTACACGACAGTCATCCAGAATGAAGAGGTCTTCAGAGGCTATTTCCAGAAAGTTCAAGCTATACATTTCACTTGTGATCAAAATATCTTAAATATATGGCATTTTAACCAAAATCGTTAGAGCCATTTTTGAGCAAATCAAAATTTTCTAAATTTTTCTATGTAAAGGGTAGTTAGGGGTGGGGAGATTTTCATGAAAATCTTTGTCACATCCTTGGAAGATACCAAACCAACAATAAATTTGATGTTTAATGTTTTTTTCATTTTTGAACTATGCTGCCCCCCTGCCTCAAACACACACTACACACACACATGAACATGTTTCTAAAAAGTTTTTTTTTTTTTGGATTCAGGGGGTCTCAAAACATATATTTCTGGTGAAATCAAATATTTGGGTGGAATACTTCCTCTGGCCTGCCTGGGTAGTGTGTCTGTGTTACATTCAACAGATCACGAGTTCAAATCTCACTTAGGGTCAGTTACCTGGATAAGGTTTTTTTGGGGAGGGGTTTTCCCTCATCCTGAGAAGACGAATGTCATGGACCCTGAGATCATTTGAGCATCATTTCAACACTTTTCATTCATTGTCCGATATGATCAACCAGGTTAAAGGACGTTAAGCTAAAAAAAAATCCTCTAAACACTATGTGCATAGTATATGTAGAGAGTGTAAAACTTGTATTTGTTTTGGAGTTTTCATTTAATGAAAATGTTCTGTTTCTCATGGCAATGTTACAAATACAGTGCCTACAATATTCTTCTGTTTAATAAAACACGCCATGGAACTACTCTGTTTCCTTACACCTACTGAATGCTGATCATGCTTTCACACAAGCAATACTACCCAGATATTATTCCTGAAATACAAAAATGCAATACTGGTATAACTTGTCAAAACAAAGCAATTTGCACTTTTATAGCTATCAATGAGAGCAAAATTTACCACAATTTATTTCTGTTCCATTTCTTTTCTCCAAAGACAAATAGAATTTTTCTAATTTAATATAATTGCAATAATTTGTTTTATGCTCAAAACCCCAGACATGTCACCCCCAGACATGTCACCCCCAGACATGTCACCTCCAGGTTATGGAATCCTAAAGTAGGTGTGCTACAGAATATTGACTTAAGTGGTTGGAATGGGCTCTCTGCTGCTTTTGGGCACAAGTAAAGCTGGTGATCTTCTGTCAGAGGAGTGAGGTGTTTGGCAATGTTAGACATCCCTCTGATAAACTGGTAGTAGTAGCTGTATAGGTCCAGGAAACTTTGGAGCTCTCATTTTTCTTTTGGGCAAGACCAATCTCTTACTAGCCCAGCCTTCTCGGAGTCCTTGGATACCCAGATGGTGAGACTATGTGGCCCAAGTAGTTTATTTCCTTGCAGAAGAGTTGACACTTCTTTGCACTCAACTTTAAGTTAGCTGCCTGCAGCCTTTGCAATATCCTGATCAGGTTCTTGAGATGGTCTTTAAAGTTGTTGCACACGACAAAGATGTCATCCAGATAGTTCAGGTGGCATTGTAAGTCAACCCTCTCATCACTGGTTCCATGAGGTGTTGGAAGGTGGCTGGTATGCTGCAGAGGCCAAAGGGCTTAACCATAAATTCCCAAAGCTCTTGGCCAGTCAAGAATGCAATCTTTTCGTTGTCTCCGGGATCTAGGGTCACTTGCCAATATCCTCATTTCAGGTCCAAAGTAGAAAACCACTGGGCACCAGGAAGTGTCTCATCATCATTCCAGAGTATGGGGAAACAGACCTTTCTGGTGATAGCATTCAACTTCCTGTAGTCCAGAAGTATAGCTCATCATTCTTCTTCTTCTTCTTCACCAAGGGAGTATCAAGAGCTGTCGGACTCTTCAGAGTATCCCCTAAATTTCATGTCCTCCAGTATATCCCACACTTCCACCTGTTTTGCCAGAGGAACATGTCTGGTTGCCAAGTAGGTTGGGCACATGCAGTGTCGATGTTATGGAGATTCAGTGCGGCTGTAATTGCCACTTCCTTCACCGAGAACAAACTGATATCAATTAAGTAGATACCAGACCCTCTCCAGTTGTGAAGTGGTCAGATAACGTCTTTAGCAAGTCTTTCAGCCCGACCCCAGTGCATGTGACAGTGTTGACTGGTTAAATCCATAGTATGGTGATACACTTGCTGCTAGCTCACTCTTGGCTAACTCCAACCTGGCCTGGATGTACTGATTGGTGTAAACTCTTCCTCCTGACATGGCAACAAGGAATTCTCAGAGGATAACAACTGGCTACCAACACATACTCTAATTTTAAAGTAATTGCTGTTTGCTGATATCAAACTGTCTTGTCTCCATTACAGAATATGTCCAGTCAGATGGTTACAGTTGATGTGGAACAAGGAACTCTCAAAGGACAACAAGTGACTATCAAACTCAGGGTTCAGTTTGAAAAGCATTGTTGATATCAAACTGTCTTGTCTCTGTTACAGAATATGTCCAGTCAGATGGTTACAGTTGATGTGGAGCAAGGAACTCTCAGAGGACAACAAGTGGCTACCAACACAGGATTCAAATACTTCAGTTTTAAAGGAATTCCTTATGCCAAACCTCCCTTGGGACAACTGCGCTTTAAGGTGAGTTAATGTACCTAGTGAAAATATCACTTATTACCTCATAAAGTCAACAGCAAAATTTAAACTGAGCTCCAAAGCTATGTATACATTAAACTTATTCAAGCTAGGGGTAGCTGAAGCAAGAATGCACCACCTCTGCCAGTGTGATTTATTTATTTACCTAAAATTAAACACAGTGCTACAGAATGCTAACACCAGCTTTTCAGTTTATTATTAAATGTATCATATTGTGACTTTCTCCTCTTTCCAGTGTCACTTCACTAAGTTCTCATTGCCACTTTACTAATGTGATCTAGTTCATTTTTCATTGATACTTCACTTAGTTTTCATTGTCACTTCACTAATTGATCTAGTTCAATTTCACTGGCACTTCATTTAGTTCAAATTATCACTTCACTAATACAATCTATTATTATCATTGTCACTTCACTAATGTGATTTAGTTCAGTTTTACTGACATTTCATTTAGCTCTAATTGTCCTTTCACTAATGTGATCTAGTTCAGTTTCACTGGCACTTCACTAAGTCAAATTGTCACAACTCTAATATGAACTAGTTCAATTTTCATTGACACTTCAAAATATGATCTGGTTCATTTTTTTATATAACCATTAAGTTTAATTGTCACTTCACTAATTCATTCTAGTTCAGGTTTCACTGACATGTCATTGTCTCTTCACTAATGTGATCTAGTTCAATGATCATTGACATTTCATTTAGTTCCCTTCACAACACTAAGGTGTTTTTCACTGGATGAATTTGTTCTCTTGTAAATAAAGCAAACAATGTACTCTTCTGCTTTCTTGCTCAGATTGGAGAGGTAATGAGAATACTTTTGTAAGCATGTGGCAACAAGGGGGATAACCACATGGGACCCTGGAACTACCATCACTTTCCTTCTACCCATTAACCTCTTTGCAGGAGGTTAGAAACTTGCTACTGATTAGATAGCAATTGTGTATAGCACTCCAAACTAGAAATATAAAACATGCTATATGAAAATTAATATGCAAAGCACACGTAATCTAAATCTGAAAGAGGTTGTATTCCAACCAGATCAGAGTGCTGCTCCTCCCCTCTCCCTTCATCTTCTTCTGCTTGCATTTTACTCTTAATGGTGTTGTCTATCCATACCTGGAAAACTGTGTGGCCTTCATTTGCCCAAGTTTCACCAAGAAAATACAGCTTTTGACCTTCCATTAATGTGAATGAAATTTGTTATACTAGCAGTGGATTTGTGTGTTTCAGGTGTGGTTAACTTGCATGTTTTAACCTTTCACTGTGCATGTGCATGCGCACACACATACCTGTAAACTCTGTTGTCATGTTAATAACATCCTTGATGGCCGATCAGGGACAGTTTTTACAGTTTCTGAAAAAATACAAAATTATCAGTTTCTCACCACTCATTAAAGACTTAACTTTAGTGTTTTACAAACTGCATTGTTCGGCTATGATTGTTTAGGTACTAACAGTCTCAGCTTTCTGCTTCCAAATTTCACCAGCAGAAGGCAGTCTGCGCATGCTGTTCGATCATTTTATAGTTAAGTACAATGTGATTGCTTACATTTTGCTACAACTCTACATAATAAAACATTTAACATAATGTGGATCCAGTTGTTTTGTTATTACTCAGCAAACTAATTTGTAACCAAGGTACCTTGTGATGTGCGGCGTCAGCCAATGAACGTACATTTGATTCACTTTTGTGCATGTGTCTCTGCTTACATATTCATCAGTGAAACTGGTTTAGTTAGTTAAATATTCAGTGACACTTCACTTAGTTTTCATTGTGATATAGTTCAGTTTTCATCAGCACTTCACTTAGGTCTTGCTGTCACTTTACTAATGTAATCTATTCAATTTTCACTGACAGTTCACTAAAGTGAGTTCAATTTTCACTGACACTTCACTAAGCTCTCATTGTCACTTTACTAATGTGACCTAGATCAATTTTCATTGATGCTTCACTCAATTCTCAGTCACTTCACTAATATTCTCTAGTTCAATTTTCATTGATACTTCAGTTAGCTCTTGTCTCAACACTAATGTGCTCTATTTTCACTGACGCTTCACTTAGTTTGCAAGGTAACTTCATTAATGTGATCTAGTTCAATTTTTCTGACATTTCACTTAGTTCTCATTGATACTTCACTAATGTGATCTAGCACAATACTTCACTTAGTTCTCATTATTACTCACTAATACAATCTTATTCAATTTTCACTGTTAATTCGCCTTTGGTTTTTTTATAGTGTTTAATGCCCATTTTTACTACCATGGCACGGTAGGCGATGACACTGATGTATGGAATGAAGATGGAGCACCAGTGGAATGCAATGGCAGGGAAACTGGAGAAAACCCACCCCTGTGTCTACCACAAATCTCACCTGCGGTTGCTTGGGATAGAACTCGAGCTGTTTAGGTGAGAGGCAAGTAGTCTAACCGCTCGGCCACGTCTAATATGCTGGAAGCAGACTTTTCTTCCTTCCACTTCACTGACTGGTGAATCGAACAAGGATGTCTCTAATCTCTTGGAGTTACACCGCTCATTGTATGTCGCAACTATCATCCAAACACACACTTTTGGAACCTCCCTTGATGTGCATCAGAAAGCACTTGCCAATTCACTTATGTGAAAATCTGCTTACATAGCTGTTAGAATTTTCTTCGGAGTTCTAGAAGGTTTTGTAGGTGAAGAGATAGAACCTTGAAGAAGAATCAGCTCCTAGTGTGTAAGCTTGGTGGGAGCACTCATGTGTCTATTATATCTCTCCAATACCTGGTCAGTAAGTGCCAACCTCTGGATAAACTTGCATCAAATTAAAGTTGCTTTTGTCCACTTCCTCACTGTTTGAAATTGTGAGAATTTAAAACCTCTTGGTTTACTGCCCATCCCACTTTTGTGCAAGCAACAATATTGGAATTAGTTTTGCTGTTTAATTTTATATATGTTTAATGAGACTAGAGCGCACTGATCAAAAATGTTCAGTGAATTTTGTAACCAATAAATGTTTTTTTAATAATTATTCAGTAGTTTTTATCTATGTCTGAAGCTCTTCTGGACATTTAAAGCTTGCAAATTAAAACTGTAGCACAAGAAAGTATTTCAAACACTAAATATAGTGGAGATAAGAGATCTGTGGTTAAACATTTATCTTTACATAAGTTATACAGCCATATTTAATTTATCATCTGATGCTAACAAAGCAATTGTAAATACGGCATATGATAAAACAAACAACACCAGAATTTACCTAATAGTATTGGTACAAAAATTGTATCATCAAGTATCACATGTTGTTCATACAATTTCTAAAAAATATTGATCAAAGATTGCTTTAAGATAACAAAAATTATGTAATCCTTGCACTATATAAAGGTTTCTGGAGAGCAACCTAGACCAATGAGAGACGGCTTGCCAGCTGAAGCAGATGAAGAATTTTCATAAGTAATACTATGAGTGTTTTCATTTTGTTGATAATTCATGACTGGAGTGAAGCGACAGGAGTCAATTGTCCAAGAGATGAAAACATGAGTTGTATTTGATACGACAATTCAGCAAAATAGACTGTTAATAATTCATAATATATAGGAAGGGAGATTTTATCAGGTTATAATTGTAATACTTACATTAGTTCTCAAATGGTAGATGACACATTCAACCATGTTTATTTACTGCATTTTTTTTGTTTTTTTCCTTTCTTCAGAGCCTCCTGAATTATGATATGGCTAACCGTGCCAACACCTAATGTACGAATATTGATAACAACAATAGAATTAGGGAACAGTTATTTTATCTAAGCTTTTAATAAATAAAACACATGAAATAGAAACAAACATTATTTTATTTGAGGTTATTGCACTCATCTCTTACATATGAAATACAAATAATAATTATTTTCACTCCTTTTTTGAACTAAACACATTATGAACTGAGTAAAACTTTAAATAAGCATTGTAACTGAATTAATTGTGGAACTGACAGTTAATAAAAGTGAAGGTTGGGTGACTGAATTGCCACCTTGTTACCAATAACCAAGAGAGGAGATTAAACAAACGAATGTCAGGTGCGACAAGATTTCAAAGCAATGAACATCAGCTGCAATAAGATGTTTCAACAATATCGCTCCGGTCAGATGACCCTGATTGGTTGAAATCGCCTAATCTCAACCATTGCATTGGCGCTTTAATAGTTGAGCTAAATTGTCATTTATATGTCCTGCTTACATCATCTTTAATTTGCTTTAAGTGGAGTACTTTTGTGAAATGTTTAGCCCAAGTAATATAAGCATTATTTTACAGAGCAGCAATACAAAGGTCCTTATTTGCCTGGCTATACACTCTATTAAGTGAGTTCAGGCACAGATCTTGGACAGGTGGTTGGCAACATACTGCTGCTGTTACAGTATGATACATGACATATAAACACTTATTACTATGGAAACTTAGACAGCAAACATATCAATAATTTCAGTGTTAATATTTTGTTGCAAGCTGTACAAGTTAGCATAAGTAAAAAATAAAAACATTTTGCCAAATTTTACTTCACTGCCTATTATTGGTGAGAAATTACCTTGTGATTAACATTTCTGCCAACACGCGGCTGCCTCAGACGCTGTTGCTATGTTTACTTGCGTCTGTTCCACTGCTTCCGCTAAAATGCCTTCTTCTTCCCATGCATTTTCTATCACACTTCTCATATGTTTACTTTTCCCCATTTCTCATTAGTTACATCTATTCCTTTCAACATTGGATCTTGTAATTCATTAAATGTAGAAGTTTTATTATTTTGGTTAAGGAACCTCAACTCGGTTATCACAGCTGTTTGACGTTTCATACACAGTATCACTCGTGGTAGCAGTTCTAGGATGAGAACAAGAGCAATGTTCGTGATATATAAAAGATAGTAATGATTTTAAATGTAAATTCTTACTGAATCACAGAATGAAACCAAATAATGAGATTGCAATCAATCAGATCTGAACTGTAGTATTTTTCCATATTGCCCTCATACATTCTCCACCTTGCATACCAAATAAGGATAAGATGGAGTTAATGCACTTTTAGCAAATTAAGCTATTAGTGGAAAAGTATTGATTCAATTCTTGTAAAATTTCTAGTAGAAATGTAATGTATTAACATTACATATTGATATAATGATAAAGATTTTGTTTTAAAATGGATCAAGTACTTTTTATGTTTATAAACCTTTCCATGTTGCCCTCCTCTCTCCTATGCATGAGAATGCATGGGTAAATTTCCACTGCGTATAACACAGCCCAACTTTACACAATCAGAACAGTATGTGCATGAGAACATGGGTGTAAATTTGAGCTGAACCTATGGTGTTACAATGCTGATGACATGATACTCTGACGTAACACTGTGATTGGTCATCAACCTGATGACACACCCCCATAAGTGGCAATCACAGGAAATTTCTTACTGACTGTGATAAGTAGCAAACTTCAATCCCATGCAACTGCCAGAACTAAACTGATAAAACACATGCTGTGAGCTTGAGAACTATTCTTGCAATGTTGTTCTTTGCTCAAATCTATATCTGTATATGAAATGTGTAATTGAGAAGAGAGCAGAGTGGTACAGTTATAGTGTTACAGGCTCCACAGCCACCTGAGCCATGGACAGGGGTTCGTGATGCATTGCAGGAGGGTTCTGTGTGTGCTCAGAAAGATCCCATCTTTATGGGTTACACCGGAGATGAAGACTGTCTTTTTCTGAACGTCTACAGTCCAAAGGTAAATATAGGGTCATTAAATTATAAAGTAACCCTTCTTGTAGCCTCTCTTCACTGTACAAGAGAACTGCAAGTCACCGGGAAAGAGATATGGGCAAAGGTGCACTGAAGTTCTTACCTTATAATAGATGTTGGATACGTTGTCTTTCTACTCCCAAACAAGTGACATGAAGTAAAAGTGTGCTCACTCACTCTCCTAATCTCTGCAGCAGAAATTTTGTTTAATCTACAGGAACTTAGTGATAACATCATGCAAGAAATCACAAGGATTCCTGCTGCTAAGCTTAGACAAGTAAGGGAGAATATTTTTGTAGGATATGCTGCCTGTTTGGGAGCAAAAGTTCAACATTTCCAGAATTTAACTAAGATTTTAGTGCGCCTTTGCTGACACACTTTCCCAGCAATTCTCGGATCTCTTGTGCAGTGGAGAGAGGCTGCAAGAGGGGTTACCTTATAATTTAATGACCCTATACTTATAAGAGTGAGAAACAAATTTATGTACTAATTAAATAGAGAAAGTTACTATATCTCTGTGTATGCATGCATGCCATGTGTCTGTGTCTGTGTCACACACACACACACCCACACCCACACACCCACACACACACCCACACACACACTAGTTTCATTTGATGTTACAGCACTATACCCTAGCATCCCAACACAAAAACAGCAAGACCTATTAAAAAGCTGACTATATCAGCAGAAATAGAACCTGCAGAAGTAGAAGATTACATACAACTAACAAGTTTGTGCATTGAACAAAACTACTTCACCTTCAATAGTAAATATTACAGGCAAAATTCAGGACTCTCTATGGGCAACCCTCTATCTCCATTTTTGGCAAATTTATTTATGAGCAAATTCAAAACGCACATGAAGAAAGCATTCCCATGGATTTTCAAAGTGTGGTACCACTATGTTGACGACATATTTGCAATAGTACCAAGTAGACATTTAGATGATGCCATAAAATTATTAAACATACAGGAAAAAACAATAAAATTCACAATGGAAACAGAAACCAATGGAGAACTCCCATTCTTAGACCTAAGAATCATCAGAAACGACACAAAAGTAAACTTTGGAATCTACAGAAAACCAACTCAATCAGAAAATTACTTTAAAAATGAAAGCTACAACCCATTACCACACAAACATGCAATAATAAATAGCCTCACACATAGATTAGTAAATGTACCTATGAGCACAACCGAATTCAACAAAGAGTTGAAAAGCATAATTCAAACAGCAGAACAAAATGGATACAGCAAGAACCTTGTGTACAAGAAACTAAACAAAGCAAAGCAGGAAAAAAACATAAAAGAAATAACTACCCTAACAGCAAGAAAAAACAATACCAACACATTCAAAAAATTCACTTACCACCCCCGAGCATTTAGAAAATTCAAAAAAATCTTCAAAGAACAAGACATCACCCTGGCTCCAATAAACAGATTTTCTGTCATAAAATTACTGAATTCAAAAATAAAAGATGAAATTCCACCAGAAAATAGGTCAGGAATATATCAAATTAAATGCACAAATTGTGAAAAGTTCCACATAGGACAAACCAAAAGAAGTTTAAAAATCAGATCCAAAGAGCACTTTAGAAACCTAAAATTGAAACAAGAAGACAAATCGGCAGTAGCATTTCACTTTTGGAAAGAAAACCACAATCTAGATCCAAATCCAAAATTGCTTAAAACCATGTCAGGCCACAATGAACTCCCAACCTGGGAAAACATCCTCATATGGAAAAACAAAGATCGACTAATAAACTTTGAAATCCCGCCAGTAGACAGCTTAGTTAAGAAGTTCATCATTTCGCCACCAGAGAAGAGAGTACAAGCAAATGCAGCCAGCAATGGCAGTTGGACCTGTGAGGTTGAAAATGAAAGCATAAGCTTTCGAAACTAGTCCCTCATAATAACAATGTAAGTGACGTAGTGTTAAAAAACCAACTCAACAAATTAATAAAACATATAATTTGACCGTCACTGTTACTAAATTCCTCCAAACATCAATATAACAAAACCTAGTTTAGATCAGAATTAAAAATATACCTTATTACTCACACCTTCTATATAGAGGAGGATTTCATTCAATAAAAGAATACTGATATTACTGTAACATTGTAAATATAAAAAACATTAATATTCTAAGAATACAAGTGTACGAGTAGGTTGTGTACTCTTCCCCATGTGCAATTTACAAACCTTTTCTCTCTTGCACATCATTTTAAATGCACCACTGCCATTTTCCTTCAAGCATTTCTTTATTTCTACCATATATTTTCTCTCTCTATTGATGCTGCCTATTTCCCTCCTTGTTTTTCCACTGTAACATGATTATTTTCACTGAATAATTACACATAAATGAGTAACAGATGTTTATCTCTATTAACAAAAAATCTTATATGTTTCCATTCACATGCCTTTCTCTACTCTCTGTAACAAATTATTGTTAATAAGCTTATTCTTCTGTCTACTTCATGCTAATCAAGACAAACATTAGCCAAAACGGTCTTATTACTTAGTTCCTTATAAGTAGAAGGGAAATAAGGGAATGTACTTGTCACATGCTTTAGAAAAGCTTGCTGTGGGGTTGAGATCCATTTCTTTGCATGGCCTGGAGTTGACAAGTGCCTGTATGAAATAAGTATTTTAAAACTGAAACCAATTACAAAGAATATCTTGAAAATGGTCAACTCCAGGAAAAAAAAAATATATATGACATAAATGTAATGTTTTAAGGAGCTCTATGTATTTTGTGCAGTAAATTTTTGTCTGTTTCTTTCAGTTTATTAATTGTGCAAAATTCAAAACATTTCATCCAGCATAAAGAGGTCTTTAGAGGCTATTTCCAGCAAATTCATGATATGCATTTTATTTGACATGTAAATATCTTAATTATAAGAGATTTTAATTAAAATCATTAGAGCCATTTTTGAGAAAAAATATTATTTTCCAAAAATGTTTCCATGTAAAGGGTAGTTGGGGGGGGGTCCATGCACGTGCTCACGCTCACACACACACATATTTACACAGACCTTTTTTTCAGGGGTCCCAAACATTCCAGTGAAATCATGGTATCAAATTTTTGGGTGCAATGCATACCTTCTCTATACTCTATGTATGCATAAAGTAAGTGTAGAGGAAGTAAAAAGCAGATAGAAGCGTATGCTTTTGTAGAAGAATGAGCAGGAAAAGTCATGAATGCATCAGACAATGTTGTTGTTAGTTAAACGCTTTGGAAAAGTGACATATTTACATTCCTGTTGACAGTTATCTGGTGATCGTTTGTTGCCTGTTATGGTATGGATCCATGGTGGAGGATTTTCCAACGGTTCAGGAGATGCAAGCTTGTATGGTCCAGATTACTTGATTGTTGAGAATGTTGTCATTGTTACAATAAACTATCGCATTGGACCTTTAGGTAATTCCTTTCATAAGACGCAAGCAAATCTTTTGCTGCAAACTTTTACATGTGGACAATTTATTGAACAGCTATTTGCAGTGGTGTTATTTAGTTTTCTTTTACTGCACAAAACAGGATTTCTGTGCCTTGATACTGCAGAAGTTCCAGGCAACGCTGGTCTTAAGGACCAGGTTATGGCTTTGAGATGGGTTAAGAAAAACATTGCCCAGTTTGGTGGAGATCCTGACAACGTGACACTGTTTGGAGAAAGTGCTGGCGCTGCAAGTGTTCACCTTCATTTGTTTTCTCCTATGTCAACAGGTAACAAGATCCATTTTTTAAGAAATTACAGTGGAATTATCATTAAACCTCGGATTTTAACTTAATCCTTAGAGCCATATAGAAAGTAAATATTACCAGAACCTAGTGAATTTACCATTGATGCTTGCTGTGTTGTATTTATTTAATTTTTTCAAGTTACAAACTTCATACATATATAATTACTTTCCTGGAGTTGCTGAATTTCGTATCAATACAGTTAACACCCTGAATAGATTTCCCCTGTATTTGTACATTTTTATACCCTACCAACTTAATTTATTTACCTCTTCTATAAAATACTCATCAGTTCTATTATTAAGATGTAACACGAAGATTTGCAAGAAAATCCCTCCAACCCCAACTACCCTTTACATGGAACTTTCGTCGAACATTTTGATTTTCTTAAAAATGGCTCTAACGATTTTGATTAAAATATTATATATTAAAAATATTTACCTGATAAATAAAATGTATATCTTGAATTTCCTGGGAATAGCCTCTGAAGACTATATTCTGGATGAATTTTATGGAATTTTTCATAAATGTTAAACCGTAAGAGATGGACAAAAACTTACCACACGAAAAATCTAGAGCATGTTAAAACAAACAATTTATGTTATGTACATTTTTTTTCGTGGAGTTATCATTTTTTAGATATTCCTTGTTTTTGGTTTCAGCTTTGAAAAACTTATACTTTTCTCATACAGGAATTTGTCAACTGCTGTCCATACAAACAAAGGAGCTTCAGTCACAATTGCGACCAGCTTTTAACTATCACTTTAACCTATGGTACTCCCTTATTTCGCTTCTACTTACAAGGAAGCAATGAATAAGACTATTTCTGCTAATTTTTTCTCAGCATGAAGTAACTAGAAGTACAAGTTTTTTAACAATAATTTGTTGCAGAGATGTAGAGAAAGTCATGTGAATGGAACACATCAGATTTTTATTTCATATTTTGGTTCCCTCGCAATCAATTATACAATGTAAATTGAGATCAACATTGCCACATAGATCTTTATCAACTTTTTAGTAACATTGTTCCTGTTCTTGCCCATGCAAGCTTCTCTTTCTATTTGTTCACGGGTACCAATGTATTTTTCTCTTTCTTACCATTCAATATAATGTTAAATATTTTTATCTCTTAAGCCACCTATTATTTCTTGTTATCTATATCATCTATTCTTGCTTTCACTTTATTCCATAATGTTTATCTCCCTACTGTCTGTTTATGGTCTAGCTCTCCCAATCCAGCTTCTCTTACAATTTCCTTTAATTGACACAACCAATTTCTCTCCCATTTTGCTGCTACTTGTGTCCTATAACAGACTTTGACAATATTTCCTTCCTCTAATTCTTGGATCCTGTTCCAATATTTCACTACTGATCACTTCCTCCCAGCTCTTCCCAATTCAACTAATGCTACCCAATTAGGAGCTATTCTTGGAAATCCCAATATCATTTTGCAAAAGGAGCCATGAATTTTATCTCACCATTTTCACTCCCCCAAACCTCTATTCCATGCATCATTCTTGAATTCACTGTTGCTGCATATATTCTCTCAAGCCAGTTTTCTCTCATATTTGTTATTTTCTTTAAGCATATTCTTATTTCTTTGTCAGACTTAATTTTTGGTGCAAATTTGAGAACACTGTACCATGTGATTTACCCGTGACCTCTATTATTTCACGAACTTTGATTCGTTGATTACTCAAAACCATATCTTGGATTTTGTCAACCATTTCAGAGGAAGTGACTTCTTTCTACTTGATGTCCCGAACGATGTTCATCATTTGAGATATACAGTAACATTTAAATTCATTTACCCAATTGTAAATTGTTGCAAATGTAGGAGCAGATGTGCCATAACTTCATCTCCTTTAAGCCTTTTAAATAAAAGTGTTTAATCACCGCACGAAACTTATTTTTTTTCCATCTTTCTAAATAAGCACAAGATTGTTGATTCAGTTGCCTATGGCAACGAAACCACATGCTGGATATAGCTGAAGCTTTAACTGCCATCTAGTAAGAGACAACAGTTACTAAATACAACTTTTTTTATTTTTAATGCAACGAGTGTAATTTCCTGGATTTTCTAAGGATTTATTTAAACATGCCTAGTAAAAGCAATTATATCTTGAATTTTCTGGTAATTGCCTTTGAAGCTCTCTTCAAGGAAGATGTAAACTGTAAGAGACGGACAAAAGCTACCTTACAAAACATACAGATCTCTTAAAATACACACTTGTAACAAAATTGATTAATGTTTTTATTAGAGGATGCTAATCTAGAATTAATAAGGCAAAACTTTATACTGATATAATTAACTTTTGTTAATAGGTTTGTTTAAAAGGGGCATAGCACAGAGTGGCTCAGGTCTATGTTGGTGGGCCATCACCCAGTCAGGACGAGCCAGGGCCTTCAGATTGGGTCACGTGTTGGGGTGCAATACAAAAAATCCACAAGAACTTCTTACATTCCTACGCAGTGTGTCTGCATTCCAGTTGATCGAAGTCATGCTAAAATCGGTCACCAGAGAGGTCAGTCAAAAATTGAACTATTTATTTGCTAAAAAAATTGTATTACATTCACATTATTTTCTCTACTCATTCAGCAACAAACTGTTCTTAAGAATGCACATTCATCTTTCTTCTTCTTCTTCTCTTCAAGGAGTAGGAGTGTCTGCTGTTCTGTCCTCAAGTTTTCACCTTGCTCTTGGTCGGCCAGGATATCTTCTCCCTTGTGACTTATAATGCAATATCTGTTTCGGTAGTCGTTCCTTGTTCATTCTTTTTAGATGGTTCAACCCACGAATTCTATATTCCTTTATTTTATCTATAATCGGTAGCAGGTTTAATTCATTTCTTATATCATTTCTATATCTATCCAAGCCTATACTTCCTTTTACCCTTCTGAGAAACTTCATTTCCATTCACTGTATTCTATTAATATAATTTTTCTTCAAGGTCCACTTCACATCCATATAGAAGAGTCGGTTACAGTCATTATCTTATAACATTTCTTTCCTTGTTTTCAAGTTCTTGGCAATTGTGCCACATATACCTGGAAGTGTTGTTTTAATATTCACCATAATCGTAAGTGATATCACAACCTAGGTATTTAAAATGGCTTACTTGTACTAAAACAGTATTATTTATTATTTTAATTCTAACTGGAGTTTTTCTCTGAAAGTCATTACTTTTGTCTTTTGTAGTGAAATTTTTAAATTATATTCTCCACATATTGTAATTAATTTGTGTATGACCTTTTGTAAGTTATTTTCACTGTCCTGGATAATTAGCCTGGTCATCTTGAATAAAAGAGTATTTAAAATATTTTGTTGATTTAATAAGATCCTGTCGGTAGTACACCTCTTCCATACTCTAAGAGTGTCGTGTGTGTATACACATATATATATATATATATATATATATATATATATATATATATATATATATATATATTAAAAAGACTTGGTGAGAGACTGCATGCTTGTCTGACACTTATTAATTATAAAATCTCATGATTGTTTTCCATTTATTGATATTCGGTGCATTGTTTTGTAATACATCTATTTTATAACTTGAATTAAGTGTAGCAGAATGCTTCTTCTATCTATTCTGTCTATTTCATATTAATCTACATGAAAATTTACAGAAATTTTATTACATATCTCTTTATAGATATACTGGGATTAGGGGATACGTTAAACTCAAATAATATTGAAATCTTTTAAGAGCTGTTGCTAGGTGATAAATTTCCATTCTCTTTGTATTCTGTGGAGTAAAAGCAAAGAAAACAGAATGATGACTTCCCTTTGAGAACAGTAATGGCACTGACAATTTAAAACCAATACCTCAGAAATAGTTTCCTCTACAAAACAGAGAAAGAAATAATATGCGCCCAAACGAGTTCTTCATTTTTTTTTTTTTTGTGTAGTAAGATTTCCTCTATCTCTTTATCATTTATGTAAAATTCTCCTTCTTCTTCTTTTCCTCTCCCTTATGCCCTTTCGAGCATTGGGTCATTGTCCATTTCCTCTATTTTGTCCTATCCCTGTTAGTTGTTTTAACTTATGTAAATTCATCCACAATAAAGCTATTCCCAGAACATTATAACAAAAGCTCTCTTTGCTTCCAATAACAGCTCTTTATTACTCCACAATCTAATTACAGTCTGCTCACAAATCACTTTTTTTTTGTGATGCTTTTGCCATAGTTTCTTTACAATATTCGCTCTGGCAACAATATGGCTTGCTATGAATTTGGGCTCACTCAACTGTTGCATTCAATGCATTCCCAGTGAAAACTGCACACAAGCAGGGCTTTGTTGCCCCTTTTTGTATTTTTTGGTCATGTCACTGGAAATTTTCAGAAGCCACCACACTCTTTTAGTGACGGCATTGAGCCTCCTGTAATCCACACAGTAGTGTAGCTCACTGTTGTTCTTCTTCAAGACTACAGGGTAGCACCAGGGGTTGTCGCACTCTTCAATGTTTCCCCCTAGACCTCATGTCCTTTACCTTTGCTTGTTTTGCCAGAGGAACTCGTCATTGTGGTTGTCGGGGAGGTCAGGCATCTTTGGTGTTGATGTTATGGTGTACTCATCATGTGGCCATAATCGCATTTCTCTTTGCTCGCATCGGCTAAGTAGATTCCAGAACTTAAAGCATTCATGCTTTGACCAATACAAATGGAAATGGAGTTTTATTTATGGACGCTCTTTAACTGCTGCGATTCTCAGCGTCCCATTGTATATTGGGCTTGAAAGACTGCTTAATTTTGCTCAGAGACCTCTTTACCAGGCTTGAGGTTATTTATATGCCATAAATCTATGACATGGGACCAACAGCTTTACTTACCTTCCGAATGATGTCAACTAAGGATTTTTATGCCCCAAAAAGTCCATTGTTCTCTGCTGGGTTAGAACCTGCAACCTTGGGTATATGAAATTAGCATAGTAACCATTACACCACCGATGGTGATTCGACCGTTACATTATATATTATTTCCAAACATTTAACTTCCAATCGTGGTATTTTAAAATGACATCCTTCTATGATTGGCAACACTGGTAGATATATAGGACTACATGTGGCATAAGTGGCAATATTGCTTTGATGCCTGCAGCATGGCACATGGAGCAACAAAATGGAAATGGAGTTTTATTTATGGACGCTCTTTAACTTCTGTGGTTATCAGCGTCCCATTCTATACTGGATGTGAAATACTGCTTAATTTTGCTCAGAGTCCTCTTTAGCAGGCTTGATGTTCTTTTACAGCACCAACAGCTTTACTTCCCTTCCAAAGGAAGCCATGCTAAGCATTTTAACACCTGAAAAAATCCATTGTCCTCTGCTGGGTATGGAGGAATCATTCAGTGTTTTCGAGATAGCTACTAAACTGTTTGAGTTTATTTTTATAATCACACTAACTTATTTAAATAACAGCAAGGCTCTACCTGTTTATAGCCAGGGAATATTTCTGAGGACACCCTATACATTCAGATTGAACCATATTATCTGTGAAACAGACAACCTGATTCTCTGTTTTTCTTTTGTTGAACCAGGAAAGGCTGCAGTCTATCTTCTTCCCATTTGTACCAACTGTTGAAAAGGAGGCAGAAAATGGAGAGATATTCTTGCCAGCTTCACCTCAAGATCTTCTAGCTCAAGGAAAGTTTCAGCATGTGCCTTTAATTATGGGTCTAAACTCACGTGAAGGAATTCTGATGCTCAGAGGTATGTCAAGCTAAGTTGCAATAATTCTAGAACAAAAAATCTGATGTGTTCCATTCACACGACTTTCTCTACATCTTTGCAACAAATAATTGTTAAAAAGTTTATGCTTCTATTTATTTCATGCTAATTCAGAAAAAAAAAAAAAAAAAAAATAGCAGAAATTGTCTTATTGCTTGCTTCCTTGTAAGTAGAAGTGAAATAAAGGAGTACCATAGGTTAAAGTGATAGTCAAAAGCTGGTTGCTATGTAACTGAAGTTCCTTTAAAATAAGAACTGAAGCTTTCCTGGCGACGTGTTAATTCAAAATCTTCTCGGGCTTCTAGCCAGGTAAAAACTTGGCTTGACACCAACGTTTCGAAGAAGTGCATCTTCCTCGTCTTCAGGGTGAACTGATGGTTTGAGCTTGCGGAGACTGGTATTTATAAGAGCTGGGATGAAGCTAACATCTGATTGGTTCGCGTGATATTATGGCCTGGTATTTAAGATGACTGAGACATGGGCACGGACTTAGTAGAAAACTATTTATAGCAGTTATTCGGCTAATGTTTTGTGTTTCAGCACGCACCTGCTAGAAATAAGTCTTGGAAGACAACAGGTAGAGGATTAGGTAATAAGGCTCTTTAACATTGGTGTCCATGCTGAACTTAATTGTAGGCCCGAATCGCGATTTAGATTATTTGTTTCAGATGAGATGGCTAAAACTTCTTTTACTCTCCTTTCCCAGTAGTTCGAACACTTTGCCACTATCTTGGTGTTGGTAAAGTTAGCTCTGTGGCTCTGTTCTATACAGTGTTCAGCCAGTCCAGATTTTTCGGGTTGCATAAGCCTTATTGATCTTTGGTGTTAAGAAACGCATGTGGCAATAGTGCGTCCTGTTTGGCCAATGTACGCTGCGCTGCATTCGCAAGGAATGTGGTAGTCACCAGGTACTCTGAGAGCTAAATTATCTTTAACTGGCCTGACCAAATTTTTGATTTTAGGTGGTGGCTTATGGATGGTTTTGACATTATATTTGTAGAGTAGTCTACTAATCTTTCCCGAAAAATTGCCGGTAAACGGTATATAGGCTATGGCGGCTGGTTTCTCTTTTTGTTGAGTGTTCTTGCTGGGGTTTCTTTTTCGTCCGGCTCTTTTCAGCGCTGATGTGATGTCCTTGGCTGAATATCCATTTTGTTGGAGTGTGAATTTTAGGTGTTGAAATTCTGTTTGCAGATTATCTGGGTCTGATACAGAAACTGCTCTATGTGCCAATGTGTTGAGAATGCCCATTCGTTGTGACTTATGGTGGAAGCTGTTTGCGTTGAGATAAAGATCCGTGTGTGTAGGTTTTCGGTAGACGGTATGACCAAGAAACCTCAGCAAGAACACTCAACAAAAAGAGAAGCCAGCCGCCATAGCCTATATACCGTTTACCGGCAATTTTTCGGGAAAGATTAGTAGACTACTCTACAAATATAATGTCAAAACCATCCATAAGCCACCACCTAAAATCAAAAATTTGGTCAGGCCAGTTAAAGATAATTTAGCTCTCAGAGTACCTGGTGTCTACCACATTCCTTGCGAATGCAGCGCAGCGTACATTGGCCAAACAGGACGCACTATTGCCACATGCGTTTCTGAACACCAAAGATCAATAAGGCTTATGCAACCCGAAAAATCTGGACTGGCTGAACACTGTATAGAACAGAGCCACAGAGCTAACTTTACCAACACCAAGATAGTGGCAAAGTGTTCGAACTACTGGGAAAGGAGAGTAAAAGAAGCTTTAGCCATCTCATCTGAAACAAATAATCTAAATCGCGATTCGGGCCTACAATTAAGTTCAGCATGGACACCAATGTTAAAGAGCCTTAATACCTAATCCTCTACCTGTTGTCTTCCAAGACTTATTTCTAGCAGGTGCGTGCTGAAACACAAAACATTAGCCGAATAACTGCTATAAATAGTTTTCTACGAAGTCCGTGCCCATGTCTCAGTCATCTTAAATACCAGGCCATAATATCACGCGAACCAATCAGATGTTAGCTTCATCCCAGCTCTTATAAATACCAGTCTCCGCAAGCTCAAACCATCAGTTCACCCTGAAGACGAGGAAGATGCACTTCTTCAAAACGTTGGTGTCAAGCCAAGTTTTTACCTGGCTAGAAGCCCGAGAAGATTTTGAATGAAGTTCCTTTGTTTGTATGGACAGGAGTTGACAAATTCATGTATGAGAAAAGTGTAAGTTTTTCAAAGCTGAAACCAATAACAAGGAATATCTCAAAAATGACAAACTCCCAAAAAAAATGTATGAAATATAAATTGTGTGTTTTAATGTGCTCTACATTTTTTGTGAGGTAGTTTATGTCTATCTCTTATGGTTTAGGAGTTATGCAAAATTCCGGAAAATTCATCCAGAATAAAGTAGTCTTCAAGGCTATTCCCAGAAAATTCAAGATATACATTTTATTAGTCATGTCAATATCTTAAATATAAGCGAATTTAATCAAAATCCTTGGACCATTTTTGAGAAATTCAAAATTTTTGAAATTTTTTCTATGCAAAGGGTAGTTGGGGGTGGGGAGACTTTCTTGAAACTCTTAGTGTTGCATCCTTGGAAGACACCGAACCTAAGTATCAAGTTTGGTATTTAACAGTCTTTTTGTTTTTAGCTATGTTGCCCACAGTCACACACACACACACACATACACACAGACAGACAGACGCACAGGCATTTTCTAAAAATGCTTTTTTTGGTTTCAGGGGGTCTCAAAACATATATTTCTAGTGAAATCTCGGTATCAAATTTTTGGGTGCAATACCATACTTTCTCTATACACTATGTATATGGTACGTGTAGAAAAAGTAATTATTTTCTCTACACCAGACCTGCTTGATGTAAGAGAACAGGTAATGTGGTCTCTTCTTGTTCCTTGCACATGTTATGTCAGATAAAGAAAACAATCCCAGATATAAGTCGTCAATTGTAATTTTATAATGAGTACTAAAATGATGCACACACTCTTATTATTAAGACAGGACACATCCTGACTAGCTGTTTGTTTATGCCTGTCCGAGGAATTTTTCTTACAGAATAAATTTAAGTCAGACTGAAAAATCTGATGTGTTACACTCACATGACTTTCTCTAGCTGTTCTAAAAAATTCCAACAAAAGATTATTCTTCTTTCTACACAATGCTAATAGAAATAAACACTAGCAGAATGCTCTTATTTCTTAGTTCTTATAAGTAAGCAGGAACTAAGGTAATGCACTAGGCTAAAGTGATGACGGACCCTTCCTGTCTGAGAAAAGTTTAAATACTTCACAATTGAAACCAATAACAAGGAATATCTCGGAAATGGTTACTTCCACAACAAAAACATAAAGGACATAAATTGTGTGTTTTGACATGATGTAAATTTTTTGTGTTCTGAGTTTTTGTCTATCTCTTACGGTTTGGCAGTTAAACAAAATTTGGCAAAATTCATCCAGGATAAAGAGGTGTTCAGAGGCTATTCACAGAAAATTTTAGATATACATTTTATTTTGGATATAAATAGCTTTAATATACAGGGTTTTAATCAAAATTTTTAGAGCCATTTTTAGGAAAATCAAAATGTTCTAAATGTAAAACTTTCCATGTAAAGTATAGTTTGTGGTGGGGGATTGTTTTGAAAATCTTCATGTCGCATTCTTGGAAGATACTAAACCTAAATACCAAGTTTGGTATTTAACGGTCTTTTGGAGCTATGCTGTCCACAGATACACACACACACATGGACCTTTTTTTAAAAATGCTGTTTTTCAGACTCAGGGGACCCCAAAACATACATTTCCGGTGAAATCTTGACATCAAATTGTTGGGTGCAATAAAATACCTGCTCTATCCCTATGTACATTGTACATATGGGCCAGAGAAAGTAAAGGTTCAATACCATAGCCAGGTTTTGAACCACGGATCTCCTGGTCACTAACCAGTTACTCTACCACTGAGCTACCATGGCAACATGCTGCCACAGCATTAAATTGAGCCGAATTTGTATCTTGCATTAAGGTATTTGTTAACTTTGTATTTGTAAACATGGGTAGAATTATGGAAAGAGTTTCAGCAGCTGTGTATTACTATCAGAAATTTACCTGAAAACCATACAGGTAGTGTGTCGTAGGGATTTTTAGGTTGCTCTTGGCTGTGTATTTATATCAGTTTAAGTGACTTAAACTGTGATAACATCAAAGGGGTATAATCACACATTAATTGTAATACATTTCTAAAGGGGGGGGGACCTTTGATCATGTAATTCACCTTTATAATAAAGCAGCTTAGTCAGATTTTGTTGAAATATTTAAAAAAGTGTAGGGCAATTATAACATTTTCCCAGTAATTCTGTAATAAATCCTGTTCTGGTCCAGCTTC
The DNA here is from genome assembly GCA_030762935.1 of Hymenopus coronatus. NCBI lineage: Eukaryota > Metazoa > Arthropoda > Insecta > Mantodea > Hymenopodidae > Hymenopus > Hymenopus coronatus. Next base: position 139,031,371 of record CM060886.1, read on the forward strand.
CTTATTAATTTTAAGCAACAAAATTTAATTACAACATTATTAATGATAGTCGTAAGCTTTCACGGCCGGAGTCCAAATTATAACTAGAAGAATTTTCCAGGCTGAGAAGCCGTGGTGTGCTGGAGTTTTCAGGTCCAGACGTTTCATTCACGACTGCAGTGAACATCTTGTTGGCTGAAATAGTGGCAGTATTTATACTCAGGCTGCTCTCACGAGATGGTCCGGCTGGAGCTGCATGTGGAGGGAGGGGGTTAGCCATTCTCTCATCTATGCCTTATTACCATGCTAGATTACAACGTGAGGCAATAGAAATTTATAAACTCTAAATAACTTTAATAGGAAAGAAGAGACTCAAAAACTAAGCAAAAACTGTCATCTGCTACTTGAGAACATCAAACAGGCACAAGCCCAATGAGATCATCCAAACCATTCAGGAATCAAAAGCACCGGAGTGGGCCTGAAAACTCCAGCAGACCACGGCTTCTCAGACTAGAGAATTCTCCAATTATAACATTATTAATGGTTCAAGGCACAGAGTGGCTAGCTTTGCCAATGACTGGTGCATCTATGAAAGATGGATTATGAATTTCAGATGTAAAATGATGCTTATCTTCACTCTAAGGAAGCAATGATCTATTCCTGCTTTCCACACGTTCAAGATCACAGAGTGCACTGTAGACGATTCACAGAAACAAAGAGCAATGTGAATAAATTGATTGACCCAATAGTTGGTTAAACCATGAAGCCTGTATGTCATCTCAAAATAATTAGAAATCTCCTTGTGTGATGTACGAGGGGTATCAAAAAGCAGGAGGAACAATTTTTTTTTTGGACATAACAATTTTTTTTTATTCAAATTTAATTACAAACTTTCAAAATAACCTCCATCTGAGGCTACACACTGGTTCCAATGCTCTATCCACTTTTCAAAACGCTCAGAGAAGCCCTTGTTTGACATCCTGTTCAGTATACCCAAAAGAACACTATTTAGTTCTGTATCGGCTTGAAAATGACACCCAAAAAGGTATTTTTTCACTTGTGGAAACAGGTAGAAATCTCAGGATGCTAGATCCAGCGAATATGGTGATTGGGGCCTGATTTTGATACCTAGTTGAGTGATTGCCTCATGTATTGCTATGGCTCAATGAGCAGGGGCGTTGTCCTGATGGAGGATCCATCCATTGAGAGCAAGTTCTGGTCTCTTGGCAGCCATTTTCCTCATGAGTGGTCCTTTATGGACATTACTGCAGTATTGACAGCAGTTACTGTGGTGTGTTTAGGAACCACGTGGTCTAAAATTATCCCAATTTTGCCGAAAAACATAAGATGCATGACTTTCCCTGCACTTGGTGACACCTTTACTTTATTCACCTTCTTGAAATTTTTTATGTCATTCAAAAACGTGTGTGTTTGATAAAGCTTGGTCTCCATATGTTTCCTGTATCATTTGCAGCGTTCAGTTCCAGAAGTGTTTCTGAAGAACACAAAATCGAATTATTGCTTGTTATTCTAACTTGAAATCTGAAACACAATGGCTCCCTCAGACAACCTGAATAGAGCATGGGCCGTGTTGCGCATATCCCTGTGTCGCCCAAGGTTCAGACCTCTCTCTTACCACAATTGGTAAATTGTGACAGGCGTGTGTTTAAACTTAAAAAAATAATTCATGTTACTTTTTGATACACCCTCGTACCAGAAAAAACACAAGTCAAATGGGGAATCTGGTAGTGTATTGTCATATTGCCATGGTAGCTCAGTGGTTACAGCAATTGGATGTAGATCTGTGGTTTGAATTCCAGCTATGGTACTGAATTTTTCAATCTGACTCTCTCTTTCCAATTCATGTACCATTTTTATTTGTCTATCCTTGTGCTGGAAGCTAAGGAATATGACATACTAAATGTCTAAACACTAATAATTCCAAGCTGCAGAATGTGTTGCATTCACTTACTATTTGAACCAATGTGGATATTATTTAGTTCGTGTCATCCTCCACATGGTGCTATTTGCTTGGTGGATTGACACATAAGGTTTGTCTACTTCTAATTTGAACTTAAAGTGAAATAGTTGTAGCACATATAAAAGATAATGGTTAGAGAAAGTAATATGAGACTTTTTACTTTCTCTAGCATGGAAGTACATACAATGTATCATACTAGTAGCTAAAGAAGGTATTACATTCCGCCCAAAAAATTGTTGTTTATATTTCATCAAAAATAAATGTTTTGAGGTCCCCTGAGTCTGAAAACAGCATTTTAGAAAAAAAGATGTGTGTGTGTGTGTGTGGGTGTACAGCATAGCTCAAAAATGAAAAGACTATTAAAAACCAAACTTAGTGTTTTATGTTTAGTATCTTCCAAGTTTTTCAAACCCCCCACCACGAACTACTTTTTACATGAAAACATTTTTGAAAATTTTGTTCTTCTCAAAAATGATTTTGATTAAAATATTGCCTATTAGATATTTACATGACAAATGAAATGTATACTTTGAACTTTCTAGAAGTAGCCTCTGAAGATCTCTTTATTCTGGATGAGTTTTGCATAATGGTTAAACTGTAAGAGATAGACTAAAACTTAACATGCAGACAGTGTAAATCTTATTAAAACACATAATTTACGTCATATACATTTTTCTTGTAGAGTTTAGCATTTTTGGATAACACTATTATTGGTTTCTGTTTTAAACTATCTAACTTTTCTCAAACAGGACCATGCAAAGCAAAGCAAACCTCAATTATTTCAGCTTTAAAAAGATTTAGCCTCCTAGTGTACTCCCTTATTTTCCTTCTACTTACAAGGAAGCAAGTAATAAGACCAATTTGGCTAATGTTTATCTCGATTAGCATGATGTAGGTAAAAGAGTAATCTTTTGTAAGAATAGTTTGTATTTGGAGCAGCTAGAATAAGTTACGTGAATGGAACAATTCATCTTTTTTATTTCTCTACCTACTAGAATAATTAACAACTGGAAGTGACTCTGTTTTACAGATTTGAATGAAGCAATACTGAAGAAGGTCAATGCTGACCCACAGGGGTTTATACCTATTGATCTTAAAGTTCCACTACAAACAGAAGTATCACGAAGAATAGCACACAGAATAAAGGAGTTCTACTTTAAAGATAAAGCAATCTCTGAAGATACTCTAGACCAGTATGCAGATGTAAGTACTAACTGCTTTACTCTAAATTCTTATTGTTTACTTTCCCTGCATTCTTTATGGAATTATTACATATTCATTGTTCTAGAACATTTTTGTGGATAGGTACATAGTTTACATCAGAAATACATGTTTTGTGGCCCCCTGAGTCTCAAAGAAGCCTTATAAGAAAAAGGTCTGTGTGTGTGTGTGAGTGAGTGAGTCTGTCAACAGCATAGCTCAAGAATGAAAAGACTGTTAAATACCAAACTTGGTATTTGTGTTAAGTATCTTCCAAGAATACAACATGAAGATTTTAAAAAAAATTCCTCACCGCAAATTGCTCTTTACATGGAAAAAATTTTGAAAATTGTTTTTTTTTCAAAAATGACTCTTAATGATTTGAATTAAAATACTGTATATTAAAGAGATTTACATATCAATAAAATATATATCTTGAATTTTATAGTAACAGCCTCTGAAGGGCTCTTTATTTTGGATGAATTTTGCACATAACAGTTAAATCACAAGAGATAGAAAAAAAACTTACCATACAAAAAAAAGTAAGTATTGTTAAAACACATAATTTATGTCATATATGTTTTTCTTGTAGAGGTGACAGCTTTCGAGATATTCCTTGTTATTGGTTTTAAATGCTGATCAGCATGTCAAAGATAAAAGTATGATGTTTTGTATGAAGCATTTGTGTATGGAACAGCTACAGAAAAAAAAAAATGGAAATGGCGTGTTATTTATGGACGCTCTTTAACTACTATGGTTCTCAGCGTCCCATTCTAAATTGGGCATGAAAGACAGCTTAATTTTGCTCAGAGGCCTCTCTATCAGGCTTGAGGTTCTTTTACGTGCCGTAAATCTACGACACGGGACCAACGGCTTTACTTCCCTTCTGAAGGAAGCCATGCTAAGGATTTTTATGCCCGAAAAAATCCATCGTCCTCTGCCAGGTTTGAACCCGCGACCTTGGGCATATGAAGCTAGCATGGTAACCATTACACCACGGAGGGCGACACAGCTACAGAAGGTTATGTGAATGGAACACATCAGATTTTGTTCTATTCTGGTCATGTAAATACAATGGAATTTCAAGACTATCACATAACGCTCATTTCGAGTTGTTTTAGCATTATCTCCCCTCAGCCCACAAGGAAGGAAGTAGGCAATATGGCATATCTGATAATGTTTACCTTGATTAGCAGGAAGTAGATAGAAGATGCAAGAATAGCTTGTTGTAAAATATGTAGAAAAAGTCTTATGAAAGGAACACATCAGATTTTTAAACATCCTAGTCTTCGTCTGTAAGCCTTCCAAGTTCTGGAAATATTTTACAAGGATCATTCTGAAATGAATACAATAACATTTTAGATCTGATCACTGCATCTGTTCAGTACATTCTTACAATGTGTAATTCATTTCCAACCACCTTTCAAATACCAAATGACATTTTTCTAGAGAAGTGCAAATACATTCTTTGTAAGCAGCTACTGAAGTTTCAGGAGATATAAATTCTTCACCTTGAATTTTTAATTTTATTTTGGAGTATATAAAACGTCACAAAAGGTCAGTTCTGGACTGTAAGGAAGATGAGACAGATATCTGACTCCTAGCTCCTACAAATATTAGATTGATTCTAGCATAGTGTGGTCAGAGGTATTGTTTTGGTACAACAAAATTTATGCAGACTTGTTTTAGGATGTTTTGTTCTTACTTCATGGAAGACTTGTTGCAGACATTTTGACATATACCATCTCACAGTAACAGTCTTTTGTCACTCAAAGGGACTTGTCACAATATGAGCACTGATTGAGAAGAACAAGCAGATCATCTTCTTGCCAACACTTCTTCCTTACCTCACTTTTGTTGGGGGATTATCTTCTGGGAAGACTCCGACTGATGAATATTGCTTAGTTTCTAGATTCATCATCTATTATCTTTTAATTCCAGTAGTTGGCAATACCTAAGCACACAATCTATCATCTTTATCTGGAATGTTTTATTCAACTTTTTGTAACCATTTAAAATTAGGCAGTTACATCACCTAAGAAAAGAAAATTAAATGATCCCCTAGGCCTCGAATACTCCAATACCATCGGGGTCAAAGAAAACAAGAGTTGAGTCGAGCAAGACTGGATAGGAAAGGTAAAAGAGGGGTTCTGATATGTGGAAGGGAAGAAATATCAGTCCAGGTCAATAACTCACCAAGCTGACCAGTGCTTATTGGTGAGAGCCCTTCCCTTTAGTTCATCACATAATTTTTTTTAGATCGGTTCCTTTAAGTCTTCAAATTATAGAAGCAAGTGAATTTAAATAAAAGATTAATACTTCAATGGATGCCAGCACATTGCGGAATACAGGGTAATGAAACAGCTGACTTTCTAGCCAAGAAAGGTAGTAAAATTACATCAAATTCATCTGATCCAATAAGTTATCACTCTATCAAAAGAATCATTATATCAACATATAATAACAAAATTAAAGAAGATAATAACACGACCAGAATCACTACATTACCAAGAAAATCCTCTGTAGCAACTTTTAGACTCCTAACAGGCCGTGACTCTCAATAAACATTTATTCAGGATTGGTATAGTCAGATCTCCTCGGTGTCCTTTCTGTACACTTAAAGAAGATACGGATGGAAACCATCTACTGCGCTGCCCAACCTTTAGTCAACATGATAATGTGACATCAAAATACAGAGCGAATGGCATCACTGCCAAATGCTCAACATTAGATACCAACCAACCACAATCTATCAGGGCCGCTCGGTGGCCGAGTGGTTAGACCACTCGCCTCTTACTTAGACGACCCGGGTTCGATCCAAAGTGACTGCATGTGAGATTTGTGGTGGACAAAGCGGCGCTGGGGCAGGTTTTCTCCAGTTTCCCCCATCGCATTCCACCGGTGCTCCATCTTCATTCATGTATCATCAGTGTCACCACCTGCAGTGCCATAAGTAGTTAAAGTGGGCATTAAACACTACCAAAAAAAAATCTATCATCTAGTAGCAGTAGCCATAACAATGTAAATAAACAACAGCAAGAAGTGATTAAGCTGAAAATGCAATAAATTTTTATTGTAAAACTAGTCCTTGGAATTTAAAAAAGATAAGTGTAATTTTGTCACTAATTATTGTTATAGTAATATTTGTGTTGCTTCACTGTTACATACTGTCTGCCTTCATCACATTTCCATTCATTGTTGCCGCAGCTGGCATCCTATTCAGTTTTCATTTGTGAGGGAATCCCCTTCTCTTCTAAACTCTTTGAATTGTAAAAGGCAAAGATCCCCAAATACCAAATTCGGTCTTTCAAGACATTCCCCTAAACAAAGAAAATCATTGCATGCTCTTGCTCTAGACGCATACCAGCATATTAAGTAGCAACACCTGCATACTCTTACACAGAAGTGCTGATGCTGCACCTTGTTGGCTTGTACATATTATTATCTGAATTTAAATCTAAAACAGGGAAGAATTGCTTTGGCTTGCTCAACTCATTTCTTCTTTTTTTAGTTTTTAATGCCCGCTTTTACTATATATGGCACTGGAGACTATTATACAAAACTTATAGAACTCATTAAAACACACAATTTATGTTTTCAGCTTTTTTTCGTGGAGTTGACCCTTTATGAGATACTCCTTGTTAATGGTTTCAGCTTTAAAATACTTATACTTGTTTCATACGGGACTTTGTCAACTCCTGGCAATACAAACAAAGGCTCTTCAATCACATGGCAACCAGCTTTTAAAAGATTGGCTTTCACTTTAGCCTAGTGTATTCCTTTATTTCCCTTCTAATTACAAGGAAGGAGGTAAACAGACTATTTCTGCTAATTTTTACTCGATTAGCATGAAAGAAAAGGAAGAATAAACTTTTTAACAGTAATTTGTAACAGAGCGGTAGAGAAAGTCATGTGAATTGAATACATCAGATATTTTTCTGGATTTGTTGGGCCTCAAAAATGTATTTGCAGTTAAATCTTGCTATAGAGTAGTTGTGTTTGTCTGAAGCATCTGATTTCTCTGTTTTACAGCTGATGGCCGACTTATGGTTTGCATATCATATTGATTTGACAGTGAAGCAGCACGCAGCCATTTCCCCCGCTCCAGTCTATTACTATGTGTTAAGCTTTGATGGTAAACTTGGCCTGTTTAAGCGTATGTTAGGTCTGAGCAAATATAAAGGTAAGATGCATCTATTAGGTCATAGCATCCTTCTATCTCGTTTTAATGTATTTTAAAATATGAATTTTTATCATTTAAGCACGCACAAGAAACACAGTGTTATATCTGATGAATACAGGTTGAATATAATTAAATAGCACATCATGTTAAAGAGGTTTACATCTATAAAATATATATTTTGATTAAAACATTAATGGTAATGCACAGTGAAGTAACTAATCCTTTAAGAGTAAAACATAAATTCCACTATTACTCTTAATTATATATTTCAACATTTAGCCTGTGAAGAAGAAATTTTGTATACTCTTGTAGAACTGGTAAATGTTAAGCAATAGGCGAAAACACAATGCACATAAAAGGTGGATCTCTTTACAGTATACTGTTGATTATCCAGAGCTGTATATATGGTACAAAATATCTTCAAAATTGCTAAAATTTTAACTTTCTTAAATATTTAATTGTGAATTGTAAAATTATTGTCATATTTGGATTCAGCACACTAAAAGTCATAACAATAAGGAAAGGTCATTAAAAAATTATTTCATCATTGGCCCTTGTAAACTTTTTGCCACTATTTAAAGACTTTCCTCAGGCATTCTTTATAATTTCACCTGAACTCAAACTTGTTTACATGATGCACATTGAAAAACTAAGATGGGCAGGAAAACAAGATCTGGGCCTATCATGTAGTGAAAACCTTTCTCAATAGTTTGCAATAAATGTACAGCATAATATATATTATACAACAACATTTTGAGCATTTTGTAGAATGTAAGGAAAGGATATTTAATAAAGTGTAGAAATATGTTTTTGAAAAATAAGGATAAACACCACCAGTCAATGTGGCTCATTTCTGCCTCATACTTCTGTTCATATCTACTTTCAGTTTACGTTGAATAAAGAATAGTAATAAGAATTTCAATTGAAGAATTTGTTAATAAGTGCTGTAGTTCTTATATTTCCATTGTGTTTAATTGATTTCTGTCTGTTATATTATTTCTGTTGCATATAGAACCAATTTGCAATGTCTAATATATTTATATAATATCTGTAGACAATAAATTGAAATTGAAAACCCTTCAAAACAAAGTAGATTTCAGCTTTGTATATGTTAGCATAGTCTGTTTACATGATTGTCACAAACAGTGACTACACTTAAATGTCCGAAGCTTTAAACCTGCCATATAAAAAATGGTGTACTTAACAATTGCCATCATCAACCAATCCCTGAGTCATGCCATAAACTTTTACATCACATAGTCTCGTACACTATTTTCCCACCTAGTATATTTCTGTTTCACTTAATGCAAGTATGACTGATGTTTTAGGTGTGTGTCATGCTGATGACATTGGATATCTCTTCCGGCCACATATTTTGGATTACGTTGTAGAACCTCTAAGTCCAGAAGACAAGTGCTTGAAGAGAATGGTTAAGATGTGGACTACTTTTGCAAAAACAGGGTGAGTAATCAGAAATAGGCTTTAGTGATCATGTTATTACCAGTTCCAAACTTAATCCTTAATTGCATGATTTATTTTGCTACATATACTGTTCTTCCTCTAATTCACAAACCGGTATTTATATTCCTTTCACTGGCTCCACAACTGAGCAACTTGAATAGCTGTGATCATTAGTGCTTACCATCCTTCAATGCTGAATGACACAAGTCCGAATCCCAGCAACTGCAGTTACATGTGCCTGTGGTAAAGGATGGGGAGGGCCCAAGTAAAATAACCAGTGTGATGGCACACTTGGATGCTAACAGAGTTGCATTTGACTGCAGTTGTATGGATTTTCCTCTTTTGTACTAATAAAAAAATACTTCAGTTTTATTGAAAAAATATTAATAATTTTACAATATAAAACAGCTATAACTAGCCTAATTTTATTGCTGAAGGTTAGTATACTACAAAATTAAAAAAAAAACACTAAATATATTAAAAAATTTGATTAATAATCTTTGTTGCATATGTGCAACACATGCAATTAAGGGTTAACAATGAAGAAACACATCATGATATGTCATCTCAGAATAAACTTGAGATAACCTTGTGGTCAGTTGGGCGTGTTAACATGGTAACTCAGTGGTTACAGTGAGTCATGGATTGCATGCAGCTGTTAACTGTTTACGAATCAAAATGTTGTGTGAACTATTTGCAGCAGTGAATCAAAGACTGTATTTGTAAACAATTTTCAGCCAATACAGACATTTATTACAATATCTTGAATTTTCTGGGAATAGCCTTTGAAGTCCTCTTCATTCTAAATGGTTTTGCATAACCGTAAGAGATAGACTTACTACACGAAAAAATCTGATATGTTCCAGTCACATGACTTTCTTTACATATCTAACAAAGTATTGTTATTCTTCTATCTACTTCATGTTAGTCAAGATAAACTTAGCAAAAACAATCTTATTACTAGTTCTTTTTAAGTAGAAGGGAAATAAGGGAATGCACTAGGCTAAACCGACATCAAATGTTTTAAAATATGGTTGCTATAGGATTGAAATCTGTTTCTTTGCATGGCTAGGAGTTGAAAGTTCACGTATGAGAAAAGTTTAAATATTTTAAAACTAAAACCAATAACAAGGAAAATCTCAAAAATGGACAACTGCACGAAAAAATGTATAGGACATAAATTGTGTGTTTTATCGATATCTATGTCTTTTGTGTAATAAGTTTATGTTTATCCTTTATGGTTTACCAGCTATGCAAAATTCAATAAAAATCATCCAGAATAAAGTCTTCAGAGATTATTCCCAGAAAATTCAAGATATACATTTTATTTGTCAAGTAAATATCTTAAATGTAAGAGATTGTAACAAAATTATTGGAGCCATTTTTGAGAAAATCAACATTTTTGAAATTTTTTTCCATGTACAGAATAGTTGGTGGGGGAATTTTCTTGAAAATCGTGTTGCAACTGTGGAAGATACCAAATTTAAATGCCAAGTTGGTATTTAATGGTCTTTTCTTTTTGAGCTATACTGTCCACAGGCACACACGTAAGACCTTTTCCTAAAAATGCTTTTTTTGAATTCAGGGAGACCCAAACCATGTACTTCTGGTGAAATCCCGGTAATATAATTTTTGGGTGCATTACAATACCTTCTCTATACACTATATACATAGTACATGTAGAGAAAGTAAAAATGTAGATATCAAAACACAATTTATGTCCATTACATTTTGTTGAATGTGTAAGATATACCTTGTGTACCCATTGATGAATGGTAGAGGCGAGGTAAAATGATGAGATTATTTTGTTTATTGCAAATTAAAGTATGTATTTCAGGTGAAATATCATTATTAAAGTTCTGAGTGAGCTAGAAAGCTTCCTCTACTTGCTAAAGTTGTTTAAGACAATTCTGAGGTAATCTGCTACATAACAAGCATATCCTGTTGCAGTAACCCAACACCAGAGAGGTCGCCACCCGTAGACATTATCTGGACACCAGCAAGTAAACAAAACCTACATTATCTGAATATTGGAGCAGAGTTGAAGTTGGAGGAAAACTTACAAGATGATCACATGCAGTTCTGGGATGATTTGTACAAAACACCAGGCCTCTCACAATCCAAGTTATGATCCAGTTTCAATTATCAAATTGTATTAAAATATTTGTAAATAGAAATCAATTGTGCACACTTCTTTAAAAAGTAATAGAAATATTACTTTCTTTAAATCCATAATTCCCTGTAAAAAGAAAGTGGTAAATTTAATGCATATTTGAAATGCAGTCTTATATCCTAACAAAATTTAGTAATCTCACCCACATGTCCCGGATTCGATTCCCGGCTGGAAAGGGAAATTTTTCTTTAACCAGAATTATTCCCTATCCCCCATAGAGTCCGGAAGTATGAGAGTGAATGTGTTGTGTTTGAGGAAAATAAAATTAATTCAAAATCTTCTCGGGCTTCTAGCCAGGTAAAAACTTGGCTTGACACCATCGTTGGTGTCAAGCCAAGTTTTTACCTGGCTAGAAGCCCGAGAAGATTTTGAATTAACACGTCGCCAGGAAAGCTTTAGTTCTTATTTTGAAAATAAAATTATTTAAACCCAACATAAAGAACCTACAGACAATGAATTGTTTCTAATACAAAACCCCCGACATGATCTTAGATGTCAAAGTGGACTATAAATATTAATGAAACAATAATAAAGATTGATGTGTTCCATTCACATGACTTTCTCTACATCTCAGCAACAAATTATTGCTAAAAAACTTATGCTTCTATTTACTTCATGCTAATCGAGAAACATTAGTAGAAATAGTCTTATTACTTGCTTCCTTGCAAGTAGAAACGGCATAAGGGAGTACCATTGGTGAAAGTGATAATCAAAAAGTGGTTGCTACTGAAGTTTCTTTGTTTGTATGGACAGGAATTGACATATTCCTGTATGAGAAAAGTAGAAGTTTTTTAAAGCTGAAACCAAAAACAAGGAATATCTCAAAAATGATCAACTCCACGAAAAAAATGCATATAACATAAATTGTGTGCTTTAATGTGCTCTACATTTTTGGTGTGGTAAGTTTTTGTCCATCTCTTATGGTATAGCAGTTATGCAAAATTCCCTAAAATTGATCCAGAATAAAGTGGTCTTCAGAAGCTATTCCCAGAAAATTCAAAATTTACATTTTATTTATCCTGATATATGGTGGACTTTGTGACAGTGATGTGTTTTAACAATTGAAAGTTAGTTGAGTCGATTTTGTAACACATCACTTACTTTTTATTTCGGAAAACAGGTTTCAGAAGCCATGTGCTTCCATTATCCTAGGAATTGACAATGGAAGCACATGGCTTCTGAAACATGTTTTCCGAAATAAAAAGTAAGTGATGTAGTGTTACAAAATCGAATCAACTAACTTTCAATTGTTACATTTTATTTGTCAGATAAATATCTTTAATATACAATATCTTAATCAAAATCGTTAGAGCCATTTTTTAGAAAATCAAAATTTTCGAAAAAAGTTCCATGTAAAGGGTAGTTGGAGGTGGGAGGATTTTCTTGAAAATCTTTGAGTCGCATCCTTGGAAGATACCAAGTTTGTCTTTTCGATTTTGAGCCCCCCCCCCCCCAAATGGTCCTTTTCTCAAAAATACTTTTTGGATTCAGGGTGACCCATAACATGTATTTCCAGCAAAATCTCGGTATCAAATTTTTGGGTGCATTACAACACATTCTCTACGCACTATGTACATAGTAAATGTAAAGAAAGTAAAAAAAAAATCTAATGTGTTCCATTCACATGACTTTCTCTATATCTCTGTAAATTATTATTGTTAATAACCTTATCTTTTATTTATTTCATGCTAATCGAGAAAAATGAGCAGAAATAGTCTTATTTCTTGCTTTATTGTAAGTAGAAGTGAAATAAGGGAGTACCATAGGTTAAAGTGAAAGCCAAAAGCTGGTTACTATGTGACTGATGTTCCTTTGTTTGTATGGACAGGAGTTGACAAATTCCTGTATGAGAAAAGTATAAGTTTTTCAAAGCTGAAACCAAGAAAAAGGAATATCTCAAAAACGATCAACTGCACGAAAAAAATTATATAACATAAATTGTGTGGTTTAACATGCTCTACATTTTTTGTGGGTTAAGTTTTTGTCCATCTCTTACGGTTTAGTAGTTATGAAAAATTCATCCAGAATAAAGTAGTCTTCAGAGGCTATTCCCAGAAAATTCAAAATATACATTTTATTTGTCAGGTAAATAACTTTAATATACAATATTTTAATCAAAATCGTTAGAGCCATTTATTAGAAAATCAAAATTTTTGAAAAAAGTTCCATGTAAAGGGTAGTTTGGGGTGGGGGGATTTTTCTCAAAATCTTCGTGTCACATCCCTGGAAGATACTAAACTTAAATGCCAAGTTTGGTATTTTACGACTTTTCTTTTTTGAGTTATCGTGTTCACAGACACACTGACACACACACACAGACCTTTTTCTGAAAATACTTTTTTTGGATACAGGGGACCCTAAGACATATATTTCCGGTGAAATCTCGGTATCAAATTTTTTGGTGGAGTGCAATACATTCTCTATACACTATGTACATAGTGAGTATAGAGAAAGTAAAAAAATAGTAATTATATGTTTCATATTAAAATAAAGGGTAGAAGGTAGAGCATGTTAGCAGCGGGGGACATCTCGGCAACTACAACCAAGTTCTGATCTATTGTGGGGGCGGGGAAACTACAGGCCAGCACACAGGAAACGACATAGTTAAGCACAGAGATGCATGGAAGTCCCTAACAGTTAACTAAATGGCAGTCCTGGTGCACCACGGAGGCTATACAAGTGCCAGGATGCCAAAAGGAGGCCTCTACAATGGCACCTAACCTCAACCAGTGCAACCAGCTGGAAGCAAGCAACTGTACCATCTGCCTGCAGAGCTTCAAGTCACACCTGCACCTTCCTCAAAGATGAAGAAGAGAAATGAAGGAATGAAGGGAAAGGAACTGTAGTAGATATACAACCACCCAGCATTCGCCTAAGCTGGTCTGGGAAAACCAGAGAAAAACCCAGGGCAGAAAGCAGGGTCAATGGTATAGGGGTATCCAGAGCTCCCAATTGTAACATTTACCTGGGCCACCTGGTTCAATATAGTAAGGGGTAGGTGGGTTTCTCTGGCAGTTGGCAATGATGCCATTTGCTCTCTTGTGCTGCAGTATATTGATGTGATGTTGGGAGTTGTCTGAAACCTGGGCAGTGGAGAAGCTCATTTCTCTCCATATCTTCTTTAAGTTCACAGAGAAAAAATCTGCTATGCCAATCCTGTTTTGATACAGTCATGGCCTCGTAGTATATACAAGTTACTATGGGGGATTTTCTCATTGGTGTATTAATTTTAGTCACATTGTTTCTTAAATTTTCTTTTTGTTTGTGATACATATCTTGAACTATATTCTCTGAACACACCATGCACATAGTATGTAGAGAAGGTATTATATTCCACCCAACATTTTTGTAACAAGATTTCACCAAAAATATATGTTTTGAGGTCTCCAAATCCAAAAAAAGGCATTTACAGAAAATGGTGTGCGTGTACCAGAGAGAGAGACAGAGAGTCAGCGAGAGAGAGAATTTTGTGGCATTCTGCAGCATTTAAGCAATTTGCTGTAGAATCTGATGCTATGAATATTATATCTGAATTACTGTCAGCTAATATTACTCTCATAAACTTATTTCTTTGATTAAAGTAATATGATTGAATCATGGTTTGTTCATCTATGTTCTGAACATTTGTACTCATCCAATGATAAGAGTATTTAGTGCATTTTTATAAATTATGTTCTCTACTATATATAGAAAGTAGGGGAAGTATTCTATTCCACCCAATGTCAAGATTTCACCATTATATGTTTTGAAACTCCAGGACAAAAAAAAAAAAAAAAAAAAACACATGTTTTATTAATTTGTTGAGTTGGTTTTTTAACACTATGTCACTTACATTGTTATTATGAGGGAATAGTTTTGAAAGCCTATTGCTTTCATTTTCAACCTCACAGGTCCAACTGCCATTGCTGGCTGCATTTGCTTGTACTCTCTTCTCTGGTGGCGAAATGATGAACTTCTTAACTAAGCTGTCTACTGGCGGGATTTCAAAGTTTATTAGTCGATCTTTGTTTTTCCATATGAGGATGTTTTCCCAGGTTGGGAGTTCATTGTGGCCTGACATGGTTTTAAGCAGTTTTGGATTTGGATCTAGATTGTGGTTTTCTTTCCAAAAGTGAAATGCTACTGCCAATTTATCTTCTTGTTTCAATTTTAGGTTTCTAAAGTGCTCTTTGGATCTGATTTTTAAACTTCTTTTGGTTTGTCCTATGTAGAACTTTTCACAATTTGTGCATTTAATTTGATATATTCCCGACCTATTTTCTGGTGGAATTTCATCTTTTATTTTTGAATTCAGTAATTTTATGACAGAAAATCTGTTTATTGGAGCCAGGGTGATGTCTTGTTCTTTGAAGATTTTTTTGAATTTTCTAAATGCTCGGGGGTGGTAAGTGAATTTTTTGAATGTGTTGATATTGTTTTTTCCTGCTGTTAGGGTAGTTATTTCTTTTATGGTTTTTTCCTGCTTTGCTTTGTTTAGTTTCTTGTACACAAGGTTCTTGCTGTATCCATTTTGTTCTGCTGTTTGAATTATGGTTTTTAACTCTTTGTTGAATTCGGTTGTGCTCATAGGTACATTTACTAATCTATGTGTGAAGCTGTTTATTATTGCATGTTTGTGTGGTAATGGGTTGTAGCTTTTATTTTTAATGTAATTTTCTGATTGAGTTGGTTTTCTGTAGATTCCAAAGTTTACTCTTGTGTCGTTTCTGATGATTCTTAGGTCTAAGAATGGGAGTTCTCCATTGGTTTCTGTTTCCATTGTGAATTTTATTGTTTTTTCCTGTATGTTTAATAATTTTATGGCATCATCTAAATGTCTACTTGGTACTATTGCAAATATGTCGTCAACATAGCGGTACCACACTTTGAAAATCCATGGGAATGCTTTCTTCATGTGCGTTTTGAATTTGCTCATAAATAAATTTGCCAAAAATGGAGATAGAGGGTTGCCCATAGAGAGTCCTGATTTTTGCCTGTAATATTTACTATTGAAGGTGAAGTAGTTTTGTTCAATGCACAAACTTGTTAGTTGTATGTAATCTTCTACTTCTGCAGGTTCTATTTCTGCTGATATAGTCAGTTTTTTAATAGGTCTTGCAGTTTTTGTGTTGGGATGCTAGGGTATAGTGCTGTAACATCAAATGAAACTAGTGTGTGTGTGTGTGGGTGTGGGTGTGTGTGTGTGTGTGTGTGTGGGTGTGTGTGGGTGTGTGTGTGTGTGTGTGTGACACAGACAGCTGTTCCACAGACACACCCACACAGACCTTTTTCCAAAAATGCTTCTTTTGGATTCAGGAGGACCCATAACATGTATTTCCGGTGAAATCTCGGTATCAAATTTTGGGTGGATTACAATACCTTCTGTATATACTCTGTACATAGTACGTGTAGAGTAAGCAAAAATGTGTATTACCTAAACTGCTACAAACTATTCTTACAAAATCTTATTCTTTCATCTTCTTCATGCTATTTCAGATAAACAGTAGCAGAAATGGTTTTATTATACATTTCCTTGAATAAGGGAATATATAGACAAAAGTGATATTCAAATATTTTCGGAGCTGGTTGTTTTGTGATGGTTTTGAAATTTCAGCTGCTGAAAGACTTGTTAATAACAGGGTGGATATAATTAATTGAACATTATTAATAATATTTAATGAATGATTGATGACTTAAAGGAACCGATCTGGACAAAAGCCTAATGTCCGACCCCTCACCTTCAGCTGTTAGTTAGTCACATGATAATTTTGTTATTAACATTAATTCCTTCTAAATTTGAAGACAAGGAACCCATGTGAACAGAATCATGTGATGTGATGAACTACAGGAAAGGACTGCTCATGGTCGCTTGGTGAGTTACTGAGTTGGTATTCCTTCCAGTTCTTATACCAATTCCCTCTCTAAACATTTCTATCCAGTCTCTCTTGACTCAACTCTTGTTTTCTTCCAACCTAATGGTATTAAGAGTACTTGAGGCCTAGGGGATCATATATATATAGAGAAAGTAAAAATATTGGACATAAATTGTGTTTTTAAGGTGGTCTACATTTTTTGTGTAGTAAGGTTTTTCTACCTCTTACACTTTACTATTTATGCAAAAGTGATTCAGATTGAAGAGAATTTCAGAGACTAATCCCATGTAAAATTATCATATAATATTAGACCCAAGAAGTTATTTTACATAGTTTATTTGACAATGTCCCAAAGCTGGTTTTGAATATATAGTGTACGATTTTTACTTAGCTTGTTATGGAAGCTTAGAGCTGCTGTTTTCTGTTTACTTAGAAGGGACATAATTTTGATTTTATTTTTGGGGGGGGAAGGGACTTCTGACACATTCTATTTACTTAAATTCAAATCATACTAATGTGGGAAGATTTCTTTAGATGACATGAGATCTGATAATTTAATTGCTTTCTCACAGAAACTGTATTTAGGACAGGGGTTGGATAGGTAGATTCAGACCAGAAATTTCATGCTATACTGGCATGTTGCCATGGTAGCTCAGTGGTAGAGTAACCGGGAGATCCATGGTTATGGCATTGAATTTTTCAGTCTGATTCTACCTTTCCAACATTGGTATATCTATTTATGATAGCACATTCACAAGGAAAACATACTTGGTAACTGTATAGGGTACTCTTAAACTTAGAACCTCCCCCTCTACCCTGAAAATTTGTTTCTGTGTACCAACACGTTACGCATTTAGTACCAGCATGCTTTGGTTGAACCAGTTCAGAATGTAACTATTATCTACATATGGATTTTCTTTGCTGTTGTTCTTCCTCCTTGATAAAAATCAGATGTTATACTCACATTACTTTCTCATACAATTCTACAAACAAACTTCTTACAAAAGATTATTTTCTTTCTACACAATGCTAATCGAGATAAACATTAGCAGAACATCACTTAGTTCCTTATAAGTACAAGGGAACTAGAGGAATGTGCCATACTAAAATGATAGTTAAACGTTTTTAAAGCTATAGCTATTGCGATTGTCATCGACATTAGCTTCTTTGCCTGGCCAGGAATAGAACAAAAGAAAAACAGACACTTCCTGTCTGAGAGAAATATAAGTATTTTAAAATTTAAACCAGTAACAAGGAATATCTTGGAAATGGTCAACTCTACAACAAAAATGCATGACAATTGTGTATTTTAATCAGATCTACACTATTTTATGTAGTAAGTTTTTCTCTCTCTTACGGTTTAACTGTTATGCAAAATTCTGCAAAAATGAACCAGAAGGCTATTCACAGAAAATTCAAAATATACATTTTATTTGTGTTGTAAATAACTTAAATATACAGATTTTAATCAAAATCGTTAGAGGCATTTTTTAAGAAAAACAAAATGCTAAAAAAATGTTCCATGTAATGGGTAGTTCTGGGGGGAGGGCATTTTCTTGAAAGTCTTCCGTGTCACATCCTTGGAAGATACTAAACTTAAATACCAAGTTTGGTATTTTTCCGATTTTTAGTTTTTGAATTGTGTACACAGCTATACCCGGACCTTTTTCTAATTTTTTTTCCTCGGAAATCTCGGTTTTTAATTTTTGGGTGCAATGCAATACCGGTAATCGTGTAGGATAGATGCTGTCGTTTGCTAGCATAGCCACGCCCTTGGGCTACGTCATATACGCCTAGCCAACATAAGAAGCGCTAAGAATCCAACATATGCTGAATATAACGTTACAATACCTTCTCTGTACACTATGTACAAAGTACGTACTACATGTAGAGAAAGTAAAAAAAAAGTCCCAGGAGGTGCATATCATTGAGGTACCTCGTGCTTTGGTGTGTTATTACATAAATCAAAGCTGACCTTGAAATTTGGCCCCTAGGTTCCTACTGAATTTGCCATATCGCAATTAGATGAAGATTCGGGTATACCACGGAACAAATTGTGCATTACCACAGCATTTAAAGCGTTACCGCGACGTGACGTCAGTTCAGTAGATTACAGCAGAAGAACGGTTGTGTAAGTGCCGAAAACAATTCAATGTGGAAAGTTACGGTTTGTTTCCTACAGAGAAACATTGCTCCCACAACAATCCGCCAATGTGCTCTCAATCATCTGTTTTATGGCACCATCGTATGCAAGGTCAGTGATTAACCTCTTTCTTTAGTGACCCAGGTTAGTTACCGCGTTTCCATGGAGAATTGAAATCGATTTAAATACACTTTCATACTGCAAGGAAACGCGGATGCGATCCTCTTAAAAAGTGGGATCGGAATAAGATTGGATCGAAATATCTTACACGGAAACATCTGTGTATTCAAATCGTTTATACAGTAAAGAAGCTCTTCTTCAGCTATACTCATTGCACGCGGTAGTCATTTGTTACATTATTTTTTTTTAATTGCTCTATGGTAAATTATAACAGAACCACTTTTCTGGTTTCTATAGTTTGCAATGTATTCTCAAATATAATTATTTATAATATAACTTCAAAACCTGTAATTAATACACAGATAATAAATATATGATCAAGGACTTAAAACTTTCCCGGCACTACTAGAAATCATTAATAAATATATATTTAACAGGTTCGCCAACGCAATTAAAAGCTGGCCAAAATGAATGGATGAATAAAATCATTCTCGAAGATAACGGATTCAAAACGATCTCAATTCGTATTGAATTTAACATGTGAAATGTGGATCGTATTGAGATGTTGGTTCAAATAGATTTTAATTCCTCTTGGAAATGTGGTAATTGTTTAACATTTTGGTTATGTGTTGTTTACGTTGCATTACGTAATAACAAGCAACGTCTAAAAGATTTGTTTGGATCAAACCTGTACTTCTACCGAAGTATTAATTTTGATTTTAATACAGAATAGATTGTTTATACAAGCAGATGTTTGGGAATGAATGAGCACACGACGTAACCAGGCCAAACACGCAAAATTCGCGCGCTGTACGAACATGGATCACTCAGACTGATGTTACACCACATATTTCCACGGTATTTTCATTTAAATGTAGATTACTTTGGACAGGTAGAATCTCCAAAGCAATTTCGCTTTGTATCAAAGAATACAGCGAACGAATTCACGGCGCGTAAACGCTCTCTATCAAAGTTAAACCCAGACTTCTATTCCTGGATGCTGAAACGCATAGTTGATCCATTATACGATTTGCAACAATAATATAAGTTGCACTTAAGTACTTATTGCTCATTAAACTCACAAACGTTTATCTTCATTGTCGCCTTTTTTGATAACAGAGAATCCATTTTCCACAGCAATAACATTTCCAAAGGGACCGCTAGTACAACAAAAGCAAACTGCCTTACAAAACTCATCATCGTTAAATCTGTTATAAGTCTGAATGGACCGGAAGCGTGCCAAATGTATAAATGAACAAGGAATAATAAATCTATTACACAAGTAGGCCATGGCCGAAATTACCTACCTTAATATGGATCCGTATACATTCATGCATGATTTGCTTTTTCAGTGCATCCAGACAGCGGCCTTCGAAAATGCCGGAAATTTTGGACCGAATCTTAATCTCAAAATTATTGTTTTTATTGCCTAATTTCCTTATATACTTAAAGTATAAATGTTCATGGAAAACGATTTTTTAAAATACGGCGTATTGGACATGGAGATCAAGTATTTAAATAACAAAATAGCGAATTTGACTAATAATTATTTACTCTACGTGTTCTCGGGCTTCTTGCCAGCTAAATACTTACCTGGCTAGAAGCCCAAGAGCGCTTACAGGAAAGTTTCAGCTCTTACTTTAATTATTTGTTAAAAATGTTCGGTTGGGCCCCAAATGTCCTCCCGAACTCCACACGTACTTCCTCCAGTCTTCTGCGGCCTTACCCTGAGGGATGATTAGCTGCTCTCTCTTCCCATCAGATGACGCCCATACTCTGAGCAGTACTCCTTCCTTGGTCTTCAGTGAGCCCCACTGGGCCCAGTAGGACACATTACTCCTGGGTGAGATGTCCTCCCAGCTCGGTCCATCACTGCCTCCACTTCTTCCAGGAGTGGTCCCAAGTCAGCTTCCACCAGCTGCTCCTCCTCAGGTCTGCACCATCCCAATCAGCCGTAGACGCCGCTGAAATGACATGGACAATTGCTGCACCCTTTTTCACTTCAACTTGAGTGTAGTGGCCGCACTCCTCTGGACAAATTCCTCTAAACAAGGCATCTGCATTAGAGTGGCTCCTTCCTTTCCGAAGTTCTGATGTGAAATTGTACTCTTGGAGCATCTGGAATCAAAGGACTGTCTGACTTTCCAGTTTCTTGAAGCTTAACAGACAGGTGAGGGAGGAGTGGTTAGACAGGTACTTGTCGCCCTCCGTGGTGTAATGGTTATCATGCTAACTTCATTTACCCAAGGTCGCGGGTTCAAACCCGGCGGAGGACGATGGATTTTTTTCGGGTGTAAAAATCCTTAGCATGGCTTCCTTCGGAAAGGAAGTAAAGCTGTTGGTCCCGTGTCGGTAGATTTACGGCACGTAAAAGAACCTCAAGCCTGACAGATGCCTCTGAGCAAAATTAAGCGGTCTTTCACACCCAAAAATAGAATGGGACGCTGAGAACCACAGCAGTTAAAGAGCGTCCATAAATTACACGCCATTTAAATTTAATTAAGACAGGTACTTGTGGAAGTGCTCCAGCGCCTTTACTACTGCCAGGAACTCTCGCCGGCTAATACAGTAGCTCTTTTCTGGCTCGGAGAACGTTTTGTTGTATTATACTATAACTCACTCCTGGCATCCTGGACCTGGAGTAGGATGCCTCCAATGCCGGTGTCGCTGATGTCGGTGTCCACAATAAAGTTATCGGTTTGTGGAAATCCTAAAATAGGTGCAATCCAAAGTGCTGACTTAGGCACCTGGAACCCGCTCTTCCACTCTTCTGATCATGAGTAAGGCAGGGTGCTCGTCCGTCATACGAGTGAGGGGTTTCGCGATGTTGGAGAAATCTCTAACGACCGGTGGTAGTAGCTGCATAGGCCCCCCAAACTTCACAGCTCTCGTTTGTCTGTAGGGCGAGGCCAATTTCTTACTGCCCGAGCCTTCTCCGGGTCCGTGGCTACACAGACATTGAGGCCATGTGGCCCAAGTAGTTCACCCCCTTAAAAAGAGTTGGCACTTCTTCGCATTCAGCTTCAGGTTAGCTGTCTGCAGCCTTTGCACTATCTTGGTCAGATTCTCGAGATGGTCTTCGAAGTTGCTGCCTATGACGATGATGCCATCCAGACAGTAGGTAGGCGTCGTAATTCAACTCTCTTATCGCTGATTCCATGAGGCGTTGATAGACGGCAGATGCGTTGCAGAGGCCAAAGAGTATAACCGTAAACTCCCAAACCATAACCTGTCTTCTCTTTGTTTCTGGAATCTAAGCACAGTTGCTAATATTTCGATTTCAAGTCCAAAGAGGAGAACCATTGGGCACCAGCAAGTGTGCCTTGGGTGTTGTCAATCCCGAGTCAGGGGAAACCGTCGTTTCAGCTTTCTGTAGTCCACGCAGAAGCGTAGCTCGCCGCTCTTCTTCTTCTCCTTCTTCACCAAGACTACAGGGATTCATCGAGGGCTGTCGGACTCTTCAGTGTTTCTCCTAGATCTCATTTCTTCCAGCATATCTCGTACCCCCGCCTATTTGGCCAGAGGACACGTCTTGGTGGGGCAACTCCAGTGTCGATATGATGGAGTACACAGCCAGTGAGGCCGTTAGCCGTTCCCTTCGCTGAAGATAAGCTGATATCGCCTAAGTAAATGTGGTACCTCTCCAACTGTGCAGCGGTCAGAAAGTCGGCTGCCTTCTCCTGCGAGAAGTTTGGCTAATCGGATCCGTCGCTGCTAGCACATTCTTCCCTAACTCCGTCTTGGCCTGGATGGGTACTTCCTCCTAATAGGACAATAATGCCCGGGCAACGCATAATCCGTTCAATGGTGTGTTGCGGTCCAGTACAAGTGTCCTTGAGCGTAGACCCTCCAGTTGCGCCTTTACCACTACCTAGCTTCTTGAGGGCACAACTACATCCCTTAAGATCCTGCAGATCCCCAGATGTTGTGGGGGCTCCGGAACAACACCTCGTCTCGGCTGACGTCGACCGTCGCCTCATGGTTCCTAAGGAATGCAGTTCCACTATCACATCTTCGGCCAACTCGTGACGAATACCCACAGGCTCACAGCGCTCCGTTCCAATGGCAACTCCAGCAGGGCCTCCTTCTCCACAGGTAAGATGTCGCCCGACGCCATCAATAGTTGGTAGGGCCGACTGGGTGTTCGTCTTCAAGTCTGATTAGTAATCAGTGATTACAATCACGGATGCACTTGTGTCTACTAGTATCCGACATAGGTTCCCTTGTATCGAACCTGATCGTCTGTGATGCGGCTGTCGTTCACTCTTCTCCCCAAGGAACGTAGCGTCACTCGAGATATTGGTAATCGAGTGACCCGACATGCCCCTCCATCTTTCGCCTGCTGGTCGGCTTTATTGTGGAGAGGTGGGCACAATCCCAGTGCAAACCCTCGAAGGTTGTTATCATCTCTGGATTATTTCTCTGTATGCCGTAGCGAATATTCCTCGTCTTCGATGTCGTGCAGCTGTTATCTTGGCCGTCTCCTTTCTTAGTGCTGCTTTTAATACCTCGTGGATAGTCTTGTAGTCGCCGAGCTTAAGGCGCTGTTATATATCGGCGTCAAGCGCCTCATCAACGAAGGATTAGGCAATTTCCTGAGACATGCAACTAGGTGATGGATTCACCAGGGTTTTGTTCATCAGCTTTTCCATCATCATGATGAGCTTTTGCATCATCTCCCGTGGCTGTTGCATCCTCGATTTAAGCTGACCGCAATAGGTTGCAGCCAAGTGGTGGTTCCCGAAGTGGTTTATGAGAGCCTTCTAGATCTCTCCAGACCTCGCCAACATCAGAATAGCGTTGTACTTCTGCCACCTGTCTCTGGAGGCTTCCCTCAGTTGTGTGGCTTCCTCTCTTTTACTAATCATTGGGTGTGGGTGGTGACAGCAGCAAACTGTAAGCAGAAGGCTTCGAAAGTGGATGTTCTGTTAAACTTGGGTGGCTTGATGTGTTGGTATGTTGTTTTGCATTCTGACTCTCAACCTTCAAGTCTTTCAGCCTTCAATCTAGCATCTTTTACATCATGGTGTACAGTTCTTTGGTGCTCCTGTTGACTCTTCCCTCCAGGTAAGTCATTCCCTGATATCTTCCAGGTGTTGGCCATGGTCCTTCACCATTCCACTTAGCTCTTTCATCTTTCTCCCAAGTTTTTTCATGTCCTTTTTCTTGGAGGTCATTTCTTTGTTGATTTTGTTTGATATATCATTCTTCATTTTCTCCATTAGATATTTTATTTTCTCTTATGTTGTCCATTCTGGATTCCATTTTCTTCACCTTCTCCATTGTGCAGTTCACGGTTATTATGGCCTTTGTCATCTTCTCGATTCCTGATGTTATTTCCGTGTCTATCTTTTCCTTCTTGACTTCATTTTTGTTTTCATATTGTCCATTCAGGTTTTCAAGTTCTTTATTTCTGTGAGTGAAGTTTTCATCATCTCCTCCTGGTTGTTGATTTCACTAGCTGCCAAAAGTTGGACTTTATTGTTATAGGTGGCATTTCCAACAAGAAACATGTCCAGTCATACAGTAACAGTTGATGTGGAAAACTGAACACTCAGAGGTTAACAAGTGCCTACCAACAAATACTTCAGTTTTAAAGTAAATGCCGCTACCAAACTGTCTTGTCTCTGTTACAGAATATGTCCAGTCAGATGGTTACAGTTGACGTGGAACAAGGAACTCTCAGAGGACAACAAGTGACTACCAACACAGGATTCAAATACTTCAGTTTTAAAGGAATTCCTTATGCCAAACCTCCCTTGGGACAACTGCGCTTTAAAGTAAGTTAGTACCATAGAGCTTTCATTGGATGTCTGGCATTAGGGAGTTTTCTGGCACCGGGATTTATTTGGTAACAAAATCAGATATTCATAGCTCCTTAAGAGTACATATGACTGACATTTCAAGAAAAATAAAAAAAATTAACTTTTTAATTTTAATTCTGTACAATAATTTGAACATTCCTGAATGCAAAAAAGGTATAATAGGCCACCAGGTGCTATTTTTAAATGGCTTAAGTAACCGGAGCATTAGAAATGAAACTATACTGGACTCGGCAAGAAAAGCTTCAGTTTGATGAGATCTCATTTGCATCACGCAAAGTAAAAAACAAAGTTGTGCAGAAGAAAAGGCAGCCGCAGAGGAGAGTAAACGGAAAGTTAAAGGTTCAACCTACCAAATTGGTGGATTTTAATGTGAGCTATGCATTCAAATTGTTCCTTGTTTTCTTCTTATTTATATTTTTAGCATTTTCTTTCCTGTAAAATGCTCCCAGCAGAGCAGTTTTTTTTTGTTATACAGATAAAATTTGCTGTACATGTTCACAGAGGTATAATGAATAAGAATTGCCCCAGGTTTTATTGTCAGATGTACTTAAGCATACGCTTTCAATTTTCAAAGATAAAAATTATATTTTTATGGAAAAAAAAAAAAGGACATCCATAACTTTAAATGTTTTTGGAGCCTAAACCAAAGGAGACACAGAGAAGCCTAGGGTAATTTAAAACATTAGATGTATTGTGAACCTAGGGTTAAA